>OX335653.1:12505000-15005000 GCA_946894095.1 Incurvaria masculella | reverse complement strand
GTTTTTAGTTTTTTTTTGCTTGCCAATCCGCACCTCTCCTACGTCTCTAAGGTTGAATGTCAGAGAATGCCTCATGGAATTAATTCCGCCTTTTTGTAAACCATGCTTGCAGGCTTGAAAATAAAGATTTTTTCATTTCATTTCATTTCAAGTCTGTGCTTTTGTACCGCCTTCTATTCCTGGGTGCCTGAAGACTGATCGATGTTTTTAAAAACTGTTATTTTCTTTCTATAAATGGGGATTTTTCACCATGCGTAAAGACATATTGGCGTAGCTATAAGATCAACATATTCAATGTTGGAATGTAGTCGACTGTTCCACTGACAGTTAACTGGTGAGCCGGATAGTATGTATATTTCTTTTGTCTATGTGTATTTTCATTACAATTTTGGGTTGTTTTATTATTCGAAACCAGTGTTGAACTATGTATGGTTATGGTTATGCTAGATTAGAGTTGGAATTACTAAACTTATTTTGTTAAATTTTAAAGAAATATAATTTTCCTGCATTAAAAAGTACATAGTTTTTTGTGTAATTGCAATTGGGAATAAATATATATACATTTGAAATGCTAATGAAATAAAAACGAATATAGGGTGTCCTTTAACCATAAAGGCTTGCAATTACCGTGAATGCAACGCAGCGAATATAATTTTATAGAAAAAAAAATCTGGACATTATTGCCACAACCATTCTTATGGTATCTAACTCAAAAAGAGAAAAAAAGTTCTGATCTGCAGGTCTTCTTTATCTTATAGAGGTTTTGAAAGTGATTTTATCGACGGAAAATCTTGATTTAATTGAAACACGATTGAAATCCGGAATTTTTGCGCCGGGAAAATCGCTTTGAAAACCGCTATAGAGGCGATTGTATGTACTCTGGATTCCTGATTTCCTGATTGCGGAATTTCAGGAATAGGCATGCTAAGTCTTTGCTATAGCGAAATAGTCGCAACTAATATGTTAAGACAGAGTCAGAAGAGCCCTTCCCTTTGTGAATAAGCCCCTTTTGTGTCTAATAGAGGCCAACGAAAACAATGAGGTCATTGTTGAAGACAAAAGGCGTTCTAAATCAAAGCTACCCTCGATAGCTTAAGGAAATGTCACAGCAAGTTTGACGCAGAAACTATATTGTCGAAGTTAATGTGAGTGAGATCCGCACATTTCCTAGCTCTGTGCTAGTGAAAATTAAGGCAAGAGGTCAACCAAAGTAATAATGATCTCTTATTATAAAAAGTTTTTTTTATTTATATTTTTTTTATGTGACTGGACATGGATGGCTAATACCACACTTTCTGTCATGGTATTAGCCCAACACACCACATGGGAACTAGGTGCCATGCCAGGACCTTCCTTATATTGCACGGCTACATTGAACTGGACGGAAAACACGGACAATTTTCATTGCCGCTTCGACCATCGTTCATCCAATGCGATGGTACCAACCCGGGCGGGATTTACCCTACCACCTAGTAAGTAAGGAAGGGAACCTACAGATTTACGTGGAATCCGAACCACGGCCAGCCTCTCTCAACGGTCGAATGGTCACCCATCCAAGACCAGACCGGACCCAGCGTTGCTTAACTTCGGAGAGCGATCGCCGAAGTGTCGCGCCACTGGGCCATTGAGGCTAACTATTGGAACTATTGGACTATTTATTGAGTAACTTAGAGCTTATTTACGATTAATTTACAAAATGGACAATGTAATTGTCAAAAGCCAAAAATATGTTTTCACAGATACAATTAAATTTTTTTAGTGTTTTCCATCCAGTTCAATGTAGCCGTGCAATATAAGGAAGGTCCTGGCATGGCACCTAGTTCCCATGTGATGTGTTGGGCTAATACTATGACAGAAGGTGTGGTATTAGCCATCATGTCCAGTCACATAAAAAAAAACCAAAAAAACAATAAGAGTAGACAGCTATCTAAGCGTAAAAAACCTTTATTAAATCTAAACTTAAATTAAGCATGGAAATGAGCATTTATAATTGAGCGAACCTTTTTAATAATAAGTATTATTATAAAAGTTAGGATGTTACTAAGTATGTAATGTTTTTTTATGTAACTAGACAAGGATAGCTATACCAGACTGAACGTCATATATTAGCCTAACACACCACATAGGAACTAGGTGCCATGACAGGACCTTCCTTATATTGCTCGGCTACATTGAACTGGGTGGAAAACATGGACAATTTTTGTTGTCGGTTCGACAATCGTTCATTCAACGCGGGGTACCAACCCGGGCATGAATTACCCTACCACCTAGTGTAAGGACCTACAGTTTTACGTGGAATCCGAACCACGGCCAGCCTCAACGGTTGAAAATGGTCACCCATCCAGAACCCAACCGCGCTCAGAGGTGCTTACTCAGCTTATCGAATCGCTAGGAGTCGCACTACTGGGCTACCGAGCCTGAAAATGTACCTATTTGTTGTTAAAGCGAAATATGAAATACACCTCTGTAAAAATTGCTTACCTATTACGGTTGATGAGATACAGCCCTGAGACAGACGGACGGACGGACGGACGAACGGACGGACAGTGGAGGCTTAGTTCCGTTGGCCGTAAATTAAGACACATAAAATATCAAAATCATCATTAGGCAATCAAAGGACTTAAACAATGTTATAGAAATAAATATAATATCAAGCAGTAATAAGAATGCAAGCTGATCTAGCGCTATATGGCATACAACATATAACGCATACTTAACATGTTAGAATAAGTATCAGTAATTTGTATGATACAATAAAGAGTTCGAGTTTGAGAACTGTCCTATGTGGACGAAACATAATGCAGTAAAAATATTAAATATGAATGCTGAAAATATGGGACAGCTTATTTTAAAAAGAGATGTATCTGTGTGTACCTAACAACTCTCGTTTTCCAGTCTAAATAATGGTGTTAGTGTTCAAAGGGTAATTAACACGTATTATTTCCTAAGTAAGGGAGCTTATTAACGGTCTCGTGATTTTCTCTTTCTGTGGCGTTTCATTAACTGGGTACTTTCGCTTACCCGTCGAAAGCCTCATTCACAGATTCGATCGGCCCAATGTCCCCGGACTACAGTCCCCTTTCACTCCAAACACTTTCTAGATAAAAGAGCAATTTTCCTTTGAGTCGGTCCTTGCCGCCGATGCGAGCGTGGTTTCCTTTCAAACGGAGTTCCTTCCTTCAAAGGTTCCCACAATTCTGAGAGTGCCCTGACCGAATGTCCGAAAGAGTAAACGCCGTGCCTCTGACCGTACAAACTGATTATTGGTCACTCCGGTTATTTTCATTTGAGGTTTCTATGGGTTTTTATTTCCATTTCCATTTTAATTGAACTTCTGGTAGTCGAAATACACTAAGGGCCGAGTGCACGAAAGAACAAAAAATCAAAATCAACGTGAAAGTATGATCAAACACGTCACTTTGTGTGGACAGTATGGAAGGAACTCTGTGCGGATCACTAAAAGTGACCTGTTTGAACATTGATTAACTCGGCCGTCTCTTCGTGCAACCGGGGCTAAGTCATGTCCTAATCGGATCAATTCGCGGATTTGATTAACTCAGTGACGAAGTACCCACAAAGAAAATGAGGTTTATTTGGTTGACATTTACGCTGTAATAATACACTCATGAATTAAAACCTAAATGCTACTGTCAAACATACATTGCTGGTAATATATTCTATGGCATCAAGAACCACAAAGAAACATAAACCAATAATAAGATCAGCCTAAATACATAAAACCATAGTTATTTGGACTTAAACTTAACTTAAGCTTATGTGGTAGCGTGATATGAAAATGGTTAGTCTCGATAATCATTTTAATTATGTTATTTATTAAATGCAATTTATTAAATATGGTAGGTGTAAGAATTCTATAATCCTGGATTAATCCATTATAATTTCATTTAATTTAACTTACTCTCATTGACGAATCCAACATTGTATCTACATATAAATGAACATACGAATGTGCAACTAAAACGTCGCAGTGTAAAAGCACTCTTAACTCGGTCCAGGTTCTCCCGCCCTCAGCCACAACTTCGCCCCTACTTTTCCATTTGGCAACGCAGATTCGTGTTGATCGTTCGTTAATTCCGAGTTTCGGCGACTGCAAATTGGAACGTGATTCTCGCAACAGTTAACAGTTCACGTGCACGCGCTATTTCAATACATCTCGTTAGAGTTTCGAAGGAGTTTGGTGAGTTTGAGTTTGCGTTTGGCCCGGGAGGAATGTTTGCGTGCCAATCCTTCGTCGAAACACCGTGTCATCAAATGCTTGAGAGCGCAATCATAAAATTACGGTGTAGGTATATGCTTAACATAACGCCGCGGCGCCGCCGTTGCCCCGTAGAGGCAGAGTTCGCCCATCAGGGGATTTGTTAGGGTTCTGTACCCAAAGGGTGCCAACAGAACTCTATTACTAAGCCTCCGCTGTTCGTCCGTCCGTCCGTCCGTCCGTCCGTCCGTCTGGCACAGGGCTCTATCTCAGTAACCGTAACAGATAGACAGCTGAATTTTTTACAAAGTGTGTATTTATTTTGCCGCTATAACAACAAATAGGTAAAATAAAAAAATCATTAAAATTAAAGGGGGCCCCCATACAAAAAATGAGATTTTTTAGTATTTAATCTTTCACGATGGCGCGGAACCCTTCGTGTGCGAGTCCGACTCGAACATGGCCAGTTTTTTTTAAGTAAAATTACAAATTAACGGTTTCCCGATTATATTCTCTACTTGAGCTGTGAGACATTGATTCTTGCCAATGCTTATGTCTCTAGGCCAATGCGAAGCACCCTATAGGTTTTGATTATTTGAAATTTTCAAATCATGTGTCATTAATAGCCGTATTTTTTTATCGCGTTGACTTAAAGTATATTTTCTTATAATCCCAAAGGACTATTGCACTAATAAATTGTATATTAATTTCAAATAATTACCTCCACACGTTCCTGAGAAAAATTGTTTGGAGGTTTTTTCTTTTGAGGAATAGAACAATAAAAAAAACCGGCCAAGTGCAAGTCGGACTCTCACATGAAGGGTTACATACCATCGTACAGGATTTACAAAAAAAAAATTTTTTTGTATGCCCCCCCCCCTTTAATTTTTATTATTTTATAATGTTACCTATTTGTTATATAACGGCCAAATAAATACATAATCTGTGAAAATTTCAGCTTCCTACCTGATACTGTTCATGAGATACAGCCCTGTGAAAGACGGACGGACGAACGGACAGCGGAGGCTTATTAATAGGGTGCCGTTTTCACCCTTTCGGTACGTACACGTAACATTACATTTACAAAAAATCAACTAATACATTTACATCTCACAAATTAATAAAAAATATTAAGAACAAGCAGACTAACAGCAGACTATTTAATAAAAAACCGGTAAACGGGAGCCAAATATTGTCCGTAACATTCTTCTGCCTTTTAATTAATGCTAACGGCTTTCTACTCACTTTTAAAATGTACAGTAACCACGTTAATCTAAAAACTTAATTAATAAATGTTGATTGGTCATCACCTACTTTTTACCGAATGAATATCTAGTTCCACCCGGCCAGAGCTCTACATTCGGGTGGATGGCGCACGTTCACATCGTAAACGTACTGAAAGCGAGCTCAATACGCTATCCCCTGAATATTTCAGGCGGCACATTGATTTACGCCGGATCGGTGCAACCTTTGACGGCGCGCCGCCGCCATTACCCTTATTTAGAGCGGCCTCCGCTGGCCCGCGGTACAGCGGGAAATCCTTTGAGACACGCTAAACGCCTCTCTATATTTATGCAAGCTTGTTTGCAATCACTTGGGGTGTGTTGGTTATGCGCCGTAATTCACTGTAATGTGATGTGTGCCTGAAAACATTGAACGTACGAGGGTGACGATCGGCTCGTAGTATAGTGGCGCGGGGAGTTGCCTTGCGTCCCAGAGGTCTTAGTTCAAATTCTCGCCCCGTTCATGCGCCTTTTTACAAAGTGAAAATGTGGAGGCGAATTATTACGCTAATTAGATTACATACGGAATACACGCAAACTGAATCAGTAAATAACTTCCGACCTATCCGACTTGGTTCGCTTATGGAAATTGATATGTAATTTTTCGTAAGCGCTTAATTCGGAAAATTTCGTACCACTCATTCAGTGTGGCGCTGCGATCGATTACCAGAATACCAAAGTAATTTCAACGTGAATTCCTCTCCTAAGAACACTCCTGATTAATCAACTCGGAATTCCCAGAATCGGCCTCGTGAGTGCATGAGTTCAGTGTGGAAGAATGTGACCTGCAGCCTAGTGATAACGGAGAACGCCGGATCCCAGAGAGCCCTGCCGGAAATTATACTGAATACATTTATGTCGTTTCACCTGTAACGCCAGGTTTATGTTGCATTGCGCTGCGACATTACGTAACTTTGGTTTTAAAAGAGTACATACATGGCAAATACATATGGTTTTAAGAGGCGGTGCTCACCCCGTCTAAATAGTGGCGCTGCAGAGGTTATGAGCATATGGGTCTGGGATAGGATCTTAGGGAGCTCGGCGTGACACGAGCGGCGTCGCGGATTGGTGTTGGCTGTGCAACCTCACGGCACTACAGTACTCACAAAAGCCCTCCACGAGCATTGTAGCCCGCACCGAAAACACTCACTCGCACATAATACACGCGTCGTTGGCCTCCGAACAAAATCTCTATTCAGTTCGTGCAAACTCATTGTGACGGATCCATAGTCACAGAAAACACAGAGCGTACTACAGCCGCGCGAACTCGGCAATGCGTGCTCAGAGATCTGCGCAACTCGGTCACTTAACTAAACACAAACAAATCACCGAATAGAAAAATGAGGAGAAGCGTTGGCGTTTACCCGAGTCTTCTCAGTATGGACATATTGTCCATATAATCGTACAGAGTGCCGGCCACGCGTCGTATGCCAAACAGTTCAAACAACGCCGCCACTTCCGAATGCGCTCCCGAAATGTACCCAAGTCCCAAGTGTACTTCAAACACACACCCTCCAATACGTCTGCGACGCAATGGTCTGGCATGTACGTACAAGGAAGTTTTAGAAAATTGGCGACAGCGGGTCACATAGTAGGTGCACAGGACACATCTCCTATGTGTTCTGTGCACCTACTATGTGACCTTATTGCCCGACTGCGCCAGAAATAGGGTGATGTTTATAAAGATACAAGCCTAAAAGCAGCTTTGTGAGATTTCCTAATATCGAGTTATAATAGTTGGTTGAGTCCATTGTAATCTGAATAAGATATTGTTTCGAAAAAAAATTTTCTAAAGCGTCGGAATTTGTGTGTACAGTCAACCAAATTTTAAAGTATACACTTCCGGTAAAACGTAAAATTAAATGCAACTTCCGATTCAATTTCGTTAAGGTTTTATTTGTATAGTAACTAGTAGACATTCTGAACTATGTTTGAATGTGAGCCCTACAATTAACTAGGTCGACTGTAAATATTGGAGCTTAATCATCTATGAATCAAGCTATGTCGGAACTATCAACAGAATTCGCCGATAACAATATAATTTAACAGAATAGATAGATTCCTATACTAATTAATCTACTTTCAAGGAATGTGAAGAAAGAGCCTAGTAAAAATAACTACTTTACGAATATACTGTAAAGCTGGACCCGAACCGGCAAAACCTAGCATTCGCGGGTATTGCGTCTACCAATTTCGCCACCGGCTGTATACCCATAATTTGGAATTCTCCTACAGTCCCTCCTCCCGTACTACATGCCTCCTACTAACACAGTGTTTAAGATTATACCTAAATACATTTATTTAACGCTTCATCTGCGTTGCGGACATTGCAAATATTGAACGTTCAAACATATTGCCGTCATCACCAAAATCGTATTTGGTATCAGACGCAGTCAATAATACAGTCAGCTAATAATAAGTTGCCAATGTTAGCGATTTTTTCTATCAAACTAAGTTTCGCCATAGAAACAGAAATAATTAATATAGTACGGATGTATAACTGAAAATGTTATAATTGTGGATTTCAGCTTGGTTACTTTAGTAGTTACTCTTTGAGAAATTAAATAATAACTGATAATAACATAGGGCGCAGACTTGCTGCTAACCAGATAACAACATTTCTTCAGTTTTTTTGGTCATCCTGCTATTTTTTAAGCACGTAGAGCTCTCTTGGCCACTTCAGCACCCACAAAAAGAGTACTCCACTGAATTAAAAGTACTGAATTAACAGCATTCGCTGGAATACAACATCAAAGTGCGTTTTAAAATGCTGTTAGTAACAGGAGGATTCCGGCAAAGGTCGGACGATCTAATGGCTTCACGGCTCGAAAAGGGTTAATGTAGGCTTTTAGGCAAACACGAGACGGCCGAAAGGCAAAACTCTAAAAATATCCGATAATTTGCTTACCTTTGAATAATTCATAGAATTTCTCGATGTGCACAGAATTGAAAGTGAAACTGCATCTGATTTCTCTTCTCTACCATGTGCATGTGCTGTTTTGATTACTCACGCTTATGTAAGACTAGCTGCGGTACCCGGCTCCGCTCGGGTTAGCGTCGGCTAAATAATTTCATGGATAAAAAGTATCCGACATGGCTGATCCAAAATAGGTTCAAACTGGTCCAGGACAATGTATCCATCTACCAAATTTAATCAAGATCGTTCGAGATGAAATAGCATGATTTAATGAGAAACATCCAATAATTCCCATTGAGGGGTTCGTTGACGTTTGGTGGCTATTTAAAAAAAAAACATTTGCCGCCAGAACCTTTCTGCACTTTCACTGCTACATTGCCTACCTAGTAAGTAACGTGTAACGTAGGTAAGTTCACCACAGCCAGCCTCAACATCGAAAACAGTACCACATCTCGAACCTGACTGCTCCCAGAGATGCTATACATTGACAAAATACGCACATAAATCAGGTAAGTGGTTCGCAAGTTATAAGACTTTAACACTCACTACTCACCCTTCAGGTAATGAAGCGTTATATTATGTAGCCTATAAGTTTTGAGTAGAATCAGGCTAGACGTAGATACAATCCGCATCTAAATCGAATAATTGGTTCTCAAGGATTTTGCCAAGTAGTCCTAAAGTTGCGGGAAATACCAAGCCGTACCCGCCCCCCCTCCCCGCACCCGCCCCCGGCGGACCGCCCGCCCCGCCCCCGGCCCCGCTCCCCGTGCTGTGAAGTAGCGCTACCGGCATCGTTTTCGCAGCCCCGTGAAAGTTCTAAAGCCCATGGGCACAATATCTTTATAAATTGTAGCCTATGTGTTATTCTGATGTATAAGCTATATTATTGTAAAGTTTCATTAAAATCCAATCAGTAGTTTTTACGTGAAAGAGTAACAAACATCCATCCATCCATCCATCCATCCATCCATCCATCCATCCATTATTACAAACTTTCCCCTTTATAATATTTATTAGATTTCGTTAAAATCAATGTAATCAAAGTTTCATAGATTCTGTTTCATCTGATTATAGATTTCAATGTTTAGATATTTCACTTTTTTATTAAAAGTTTGCATTAGCAGCCAATTTTACTTCACGTCGCATAATCACGCTCTACTAGGCATACCAACTAATTTGATTCTTGTTTACGACGATAAACATTTTGTAAATTATTTTAAATTCATATCTTTATTTATCATGTTTTAATGGAACTGTGATACTAAACCATAGGTTTTCTTATAAGAAACGTTGCTCATTCACCTAGACAATTTAGATATTTGTATTTCATAATTACAACTTAATAAATCTAATTTTCTTTCGTTCTCTTTTTCGTTCCACACAGGCCTGTGAAATAATTAGGCTCTGTCTTACAATTAGTAACCTTACTCATTGTAAACGGAGTCTAACTAGTAGCGGTAGGGCATGGGGGCGGTGGGGGTTCGTCGCTGCGCTGCCTCCCTGACTATGTCTTCGCTGAAAAATCAAGAAAATGTACTCGCGACATTGCACCACATCGCTCCATACTTTTCGTGTCGCTGGTGAGTTGTTTATTGAATTGCCACGCATCTGTGCATACTTGCTCGCCGCATGCGGGCAATTAATTGGCTCCATTAATGGTTCCATACTTGTCCATAAACCATGTTGCCGGAGATTGCTGGATGTCGCCGTGACGACCAAATCGATTGAGTAATCTCGATCGAATCGATCGATCGAGATTGCCGCAAATTGAGCAACTTTAGTAGCCCGTGTACAGGTGCCTTTAGTCCCGTCCTTCCATGCTCGCTGTATTTACTCTGTTTTGTGAACTCGCAATTCGAAACTACAATTAAAACGACCAGTCATCGTGAACGCTCTCCTTTCATCCAGAGCGATTACAATTTAAGTTGAGCCCCGCCCCTGTCAGTCCTTTTCCTCGTTACCTTTTTTAAAACTCATCAATTCTGTGCCTAAGATGGCCGGAGATTATGTGTGAGCGATTAGGAATTTAGCGGCGATCAGTCAGGCGAGGTGAGTGGGGCTCTAGCTGCGGCGGAAGTGGAGGGGGCCCGGGGGTGGCGGGGGGGGCGGGAGGCGGGGGAGAGGAAAGTGGGGATTTATCTAAATTCCGATCTGTATTGGAGGCTGATGGATTTCCTAGGCGGTCGCCGTAGCGCTGAAAGGAATTACGAGAGTCCAGATGTTGCAGAGTTCTGTTAAGGTCCCTCCCGAACCAACGAGAAAATAACTCTCGTTGCTTCGAACGTATCCACTCCATACAAAGTTTATTGAAATGTCTACGCAAAATGAATGGAAACTTGAGGTTTTGCAACGACATCTACATTGTAGTATTGTAATCAGATTTTTTAAATTTACATAAAACCTTTTTGATCTGGAAGCAGAAAGATCATTAAATATGGATGTCGTTGCATAAATTGATGAGATAACAGATGTCGTATCCATTCAAAACTAAAAAAAATCTATACTAATATAATAAAGCTGAAGAGTTTGTTTGTTTGTTTTTTTGTTTGAACGCCCTAATCTCTGGAACTACCAGTCAGGTTTGAAAAAATATTATTAAATTCGATAGCCTAATTCTTAAGGAAGGCTTTAAGCTATTGAACATCACGTAACGACCCTTAGGAGCCGAACAAAAAGAAAAATAGTCAGAGGGCGAAATCGAAATCATAGCGCGGCGAGGGCCGTGACGGCGGTGGCCATCCGACGAGGACCGAGTATTGCCGAATCGAGCCGAAGCGCGAGCGCGCGAAACGGTGACCAGCGTTGCCGATAACCACTCCTCCAATTCCCCGAAAACGTTCTTAGGATTCCCGGAATTCCGTAAAAATCCGGAATAGGAACCAAATTTTCATCGAAAATTTCGAATGACCAAAAAAAAGGTCGTGCAGTCGACGGCCGTCCGAACAACTCAAAATCTAAGTTGAATCCAAAGTTGCCCCGATTGCTTTAATGTTCGATATATTTTTCGAATGAGCAAAGAAAAAATGGTAAATATAAAGGCAAAAAAACTAAATTCCCCACGAATTGGCCAATTCCCCGCAAATTTCCCAACGCTTGCATTCCCCACCATTTTCCCCGCAATACCTCAAATTTCCCGTGATTCGGGGAATTGGGGAGCGATCGGCGACGCTGGCACAGAATAACTAAACGCTGGCGACGAACATCTCGCTGGCCGCGGTTCCCGCGCCGTCTCAGTCAAGTGGCGCTCCGTGGTCGTGTGGTACACGGATTAGTATGAGATTTTTTACGTAAATTCTTTGTATTCTTTTTACCAACCCGCGCGGTATGCTAACTTAGCGACAGCCGTTCCTTGCTACACGCATTTGTTTGGGCTTTTTAGGTTGATTGTTTAAACGCGTATTGTTAGGATATTACGGTTTCAGTTGAATGGTTTCTTAATTTTTGTTTGGTAGATTAGTAGGTACTAAGCCAAGCGCGGCATTTCGAACTTTCACGGGGGATACGAAAACCATGCCGGCCGGTCAGGTGCTCTTTCACCCCATGTTTCAACGACCCCGGGGGACTTTTGGGGAAATAAATCGGTATGGAGTCGATTCCATAGTTTAGCGACCCTATAAATAAAGGATCAAAAGGATCGGATGGTATTTATTTTTAAGTGTCGGCTGGGAATGGGTGCATGCGGCGCGGCGGCAGCGCTTACTTTTACTAACTGTACCGAAGTACGGCTTGGTATTTCCCGCAACTTTAGCACTACTTGGCATCACGCTAAATCGCCGGAGGTGCGACCAATAGAATAAAATCCTTGAGAACCAATTACTCGATTTAGACGTGGATTGTATCTACGTCTAGCTTGATTCTACTAAAAACTTATAGGCTACATAATATAACGCTTCATTACCAGAAGGGTGTGCGTATTTTGTCAATGTATAGCATCTCTGGGAGCAGTCAGGTTCGAGATGGGTTACTGTTTTCGATGTTGAGGCTGGCTGTGGTGAACTTACCTACGTTACACGTTACTTACTAGGAAGGCAATGTAGCAGTGAAAGTGCAGAAAGGTTCTGGCGGCAAATGTTTTTTTTTTAAATAGCCACTAAACGTCAACGAAGCTCTAAATGGGAATTATTGGATGTTTCTCATTACATCATGCTATTTCGGCTCGAACGATCTTGATTAAATTTGGTACATGGATACATTGTCCTGCAGCGGGAGCACAAATGAAAGTGGACACTTGTCGAGCTAGAGGGATAAGACATTTTGTCGAGGATTTTTATCAACTGTGATAGCACAAATGGGGAGCTCGATTAATTTATCGAGATCGAGTGTTAACTCGATAGAGAGTGGCAACACCCACCGTTTTGTCCACAAGAACTGTCACTTTAAACATCCCGACCCTGGCTGTGTTCGCGCAGACTGCTCCATGATATTCAGTGCAAGGAGCAAGAAATAGCGTTTTACAGAATAGCGGCGAACAAAATGCCATTTCCTACAAATCGCCTACACCTAAGTTATTTCGATAATTTCGTACAATTATGTACGTTTTTAATGAATTTAGATAAAAATTGCTTGGTTAAGCGCATTTGCCTTGTTAGATTAGAAGAATTGCAGTTTATCTAATGTCAATGTGACGTTAATCTCTGCACTTTTTTCGTTTTCCCGTTCAGCTGAAGCGTTGCTCTAAGCCGTTCCGCCTGATTACTTCCTATAAGGGAAAGTAAAGGATGGAATGTAAACGTCTTTGCCCAAACAAACCCATCCATCTTTCGCTCTTATTACCGCTTTTTCCATGTCTTTGAACCATGAAACCGTTAAGAAACGCCTGTGCCATCGCCACTACATACGCACATATTCGTAACACGAACAAACACCTCCTTCTAAGATTTAACACACCCTCCCGGTGGTGGTGACAAAATTATCCTCAACAAACGTCAAATTAGTAGGATTAAATTTATTTGTGCTTCCACAAATGGACAAAATTTATTCTTTGTCGAGATTTGTCTATGGTGTGGGTTTATTTTGACAACCTCACTCGACATAACATTGTTTATGCTATCAGTTGGCGACAAGTGTCCCGCACACAAGATAAAGACTATGTACGTAAGTTTGTCGGCCAGATAAAATTATTTGTGCTCCCGCTGCTGGACCAGTTTGACCCTATTTTGGACCAGTCATGTGGGCTACTTTTTATCCATGAGATAATTTAGCCGACACTAACCCGAGCGGAGCCGGGTACCGCAGCTAGTATTAAATAAATATAAACATTAACTTTTTTTATTAATATAGATTTATAACCATGTATTGATATTTTGATCTGTTACTAATATTGTAATAGCCCCTGATAAAAAGGAAGAAAAATAAGAAGTAATAATATAGATGTAATAGCTACAGCTCATACAAATAAGGGTATTTCATCAATTGCTATTTATACTATATTTACTGTCCCTAAATTTGAGGAAATTCTGGAAATATAACTGAGAAATCCTAAAATATTAGAAGAAAGAGGTGGATAAATTGTCAGTACAGTTCCTGCTCCAATTTCTACTAATTATTTTAAAATGAGAAGAGTTAGGGAAGGAGGAAGAAATAAAAAACTTAAATTATTTAATTGTGGGATGCTATGTCAGGGCCTTAGGGGCTTAGTTAAAGGGGTTAGTCAATTTTCATATCCACCAATTGTAATTCGTATATCTATAAAGGAAATGAAATAAAAGCATTTTTTTTACTAAATAATATTCGGAAGTTCCGGTTCATTGCTTCTGCAATGGAGCAATTTCAAACGGCCACAAAATCTATAACATATTTTTAATAAGTGCATATTTTTAGTAAGCCTTCGGAGCCCTGTTATTCAATTATTCAACCTGCCTACCGGCTAGGGATTTTATTCATGGTTTCGAGATTGATTAGTGCATTTTTTCATGTTTACGGTAAAATATTTTAGATACAAATAATAATTCCCACTACACTAGTCACAACCACGCCAGGTACCTCACAAATTATTTGTATTCGTCAAATTGGCAGACAAGCTACACCCAGACAGGTCATATTTTCTTATTTTAAGGCATAATTAGCATTGGCAACAATAAACAGAACAAGAATAAACAAGCATACATCTTACAATTTCTGGCATATACTTTAAAGGTCGCAAATAGAAAATTGACCTGTTCACGGACTATCCTATTTCAAATAATGTTACTGTTAATATGACAAGTAAAATAATTAATAGCCAAAGCATAGATTTTGAGTTGCGATAGTCGAAGTGAAAATAGAGTTTCAGCTGGAGAACAATATTGATGACGTTATGATCGAGGTACGGTAGGATCTCTTCCACCATATACTGATTAGCTTGATCCGAACATTAAAGGGCCTTTCTTACCATCTTGCAATCGATACCAGTACAAGATAATCAGTACATTAGTAATAAAGGGCCTTTAAGTGTCAATTAAAATAGATCAGCACTTAGTGAAAACCAAGCTTAGTCTATTTTACGAATGGCTGAAAATGCAGGTCTCCTATATCTGCAATTTAGCACAATTTAAGACAATCAAGACGTACATTGAGCGTTCATAGACTGACGGCTTGGGTCCGTGCTTCTCAATCAGGAGCATGGGTTCGATACCCGCTGGCTGCTCCACTGTCTTTTTAGCTTACAGTTTGATAGGTGCATTACAAGAATGCTTTAGGTGAAGGAAAACATCGTAAGAAATGACATCACTTCGGCAGTGTTAGGCTTTCTAACAATAGTTGCCACTCATTATCTTTTGACAGTCAACCGCAGGGTTTCATGAGACTGTACGAGTATATCGGTACTCGGGAGCCAGAAATGATACCCATGACGAATTTAACGCTCGCTAAATTTGCGCGCACACAGTGAGTGCAAACACAGCCCCGAAACATACTCAAGTAGTATTTAGAACACACGGAATGCACCCGAATGTAATTAATTGAAACGGTGGATGACAACACAGTCTGCTAGGAGTTGCGAACTAGAGTAGCAGCGAACAGTGTACCGAGCTCGGATTGCGAACGCATGTATCAACTGAAGTCATCCAACTAAGGGAGCATTCACAAACCACGTGACGGATTTTAGAGCACGTTTGAACCCCCCCTGACGCCGTGACCTGCCGTGACCCTCTAGCAAATTTACATGACATTCTTAAAATCGCATTTTACACACCTTTTCGAAAAACCTTCATCTATGCGAACTTTATGCTGCTTATATTTGGTTAGGACTTGGCTTCTGTGACTCCAACCGGAACCCCCCCACCCCCCTCGTGACCAGACGTGACCGAGAGCCGAATCCGTCACGTGACTTGTGAATGCTCCTTAACTTCTTATTTTTGTCATGACATCAAAAATAACATTTCTACGAGTTACTTAAGATCATTTTTTTTATTCTCGTCAATTCATTTAATTTAGCGTTTTTACCTGTGATTCTAAAAATTTTTGTAAACTTAGACTAAGTGGAAGTTGAAAAAAAAAAACCAGCGGATTTTTTTGCCAGTTCTTCTTCGCTGGGATTTCCGAACTGGTTAATGATAAAATATGACAAATCCGAGTGCAGTATACTGTCTATGTATGATGAATAAATAATAACCAATGCTTTGAGAATAAAACCGATGCTCTAATCCTCTGTTCGAAAGTTGTGACATTATGAAAAATTCCGTTCAACATTTCCAAGTAGGAAATCTCGCATCAACCTTCCCAAAGCTGATCGCACCCAATCCGCCGTGGATTTTTTGTTTTTTTTTGTAGTCCTCCGCAGCCAGCGATTAGCAAACGGTTGTGAAAAAATAGTTGCCGGGCGCTACGAAACTGCGTTATTAGCTTCCCCTACTAAAAACAAATGCACTGTGCTGCACATAGGCCCCAAAAATCCTCACCTTCAATACTCCATCAATGGAATCCCCTTGAATGCAGTTTCCTCACAGGTCGATCTCGGCGTAACGGTGTCCAATGACCTCAAATGGGATAACCATATAATCGAAGTAGTTAAGAGAGCAAATTCACTGCTTTATATGATTCGGAAATCCTTTTCCTGCATAAACATTGACCTGTTTCTTAAGCTCTACAAGTCATATGTACGTCCCCTCCTGGAGTATGCATATCAAGTATGGAGCCCCTACTTCAAAAAGGATATAGATATATTGGAAAAGGTTCAGAGACGCGCAACAAAAATGGTGTTGTTCCTCAGGCACAAATCATATGAAGATCGCCTTGACACTCTTGGTCTTACTACATTGGAAAAAAGAAGGCAGCGAGGAGACCTAATTGAGACCTACAAAATCCTGACTGAACACTACGATGTACCGAGTCTTAAATCAATGTATACAAAAAATACCAATGAGAGACTTCGAGGACACTCCTTGAAACTTAACCGCAATAATACTACTTCAAACCCGAGAAAGCACTTCCTATCTAACAGAGTTGTTGACACTTGGAATAAATTGCCAGAAGAAGTGATAAGTGCTAACTCAGTGAACAGTTTTAAAAACAAATTGGACAAATATCAAAAACGAGAAGCAATAAATAAAAACTAAACTTACAAAAAAAACTTTACTTGCAAAAATATTAATACAGTGCACTCAAATATTGAAATACACGCATCAGCTTGTAGCTGCTAGTGTATATAAAATTTAATAATAATAAATTTAATAATAATACTAGTTGGTAGGGTTAAGCCCGCCCGGGTTGGTACCATCGAGTTGGATGAAAAGATGGTCAAAGCGGCAATCAAAATTGTCCGTGTTTTCCATCCAGTTCAAAGTAGCCGTGCTCATAAAGGAAAGCTCCTGGCATGGCACCTAATTAATTCTGGAATGCGGTGTGTTGGGCTAATATTACTGTGGGTGTGGGATTAGCCATCTATATCCAGTTTTATAAATAAACGATGCATACCGTTTACATATAATCGCTTATATACACTACGATAAACACGCTTATACGTTTAATCCCTAATATAAATGTTGGTTCGGTATTTATTCATGAATATTTTTTTTAATATTAATTCATCTTTTAAATTCTTATTAAAAAGACCTCATGGGAAAGCTAAAATTCGCTCTGAGGTCTGACCTCCCGCAAAATCTGAAGACCCGAATATATGACCAGTGCGTCCTCCCGGTTATGACGTACGGTTGTGAAACGTGGACTCTGACGGTCGCCGTTGTCCAAAGGTTAAAAGTTGCCCAGCGAGCAATGGAGCGAGCCATGCTGGGAATATCGCTACGGGATATGGTGCGTAACGAGGCAATCCGCCGACGTACCAAAGTAGTCGATATTGGACACCGGGTGGCTAAGCTCAAATGGCAGTGGGCTGGTCACGTCAGCCGAAGAGACGACGACCGTTGGAGTAACCGTGTCCTGCACTGGCGGCCGTGGACAGGAAAACGGAGTGTGGGAAGACCACCCGCCAGGTGGGACGACGACATCAAGTGCGTCGGCGGAAAGCAGTGGTTCCGTACCGCTGAGGGCCGGGAGGACTGGAGAAAAATTGGAGAGGCGTATGTCCAGCAGTGGACGCAAACACGCTGACTGACTGACTGACTGACATGGGAAATAAATATCTCAAGGCGTGCCTTATTCATTGTAGCCGTGTAATAGGCTACAATTAACTGCATAGAAAACGCGAAACAAATTTAATTGTTTATTTAAGCATAGTTCATTCAATGCGATTGTACCGACACAGTTAGATCAACCCTACCACCTACCAGGTAAGGAAGGGACCTACAGTTATGCGTGGAATCTGAACCACGAAGGACAATTTTCTTATCTCCTATTATAACATGTGCGGGGTGAAATGCAGTATATTGTAATTTTTTTATTAATTAAAAAAATCGGCTGCTTCGTTTGCAGATGAAGCGTTAAATAATCTTAAACACTGTGTTAGTAGGAGGCATTTAATACGGGAAGAAGGACTGCAGGAGAATTCAAAATTATGGGTATACAGCAAGTGGCGAAATTGGTAGACGCAATACCCGCGAATGGTATGTTTTGCTGGTTCGGGTCCAGCCTTGCAGTATATTCGTAAACTAGTTCTTTTTACTAGGCTCTATCTATAATTAGTGTGTCCTTGCTTCACGGTCGATTATACATATATAAATATCTCGTTTTATGCTTCAATGTTCCTTTTTAACCTGAAATTAATATCATAATATGTATATCACGTTATAATTTACCTACTAAAACTGTACGATTGGAATAATTGTAATTAGCATTAGATTTTTTGTTATGATATTTGGTTACTAGAATAATTTGAAAGTAGCTGCCGACCCGCGAGAAATAACACCTCATGTTAGTTTAGTCGAGGAACTGTATTTTACTGTAGATTTACCTGCCTGAAACAGCTAGATATCTTTTAAAGCTCTGATACCCGAGCTTCCAGAAGTCGGTATGTGGTTGGGTTCGAAGGCATAATTTTAGAATTTAAGTTTGAATGGACGGTTAAAAATGAACTGAAAGTTAGGTAATTCTGTGAAATAAATCAATGTACTGTCTGCGGTGCTGTTGGCTTGATTTACAACCTTTTAGGATTTCATATAGCTTACATACAAATATTCAAAAAGTGTTAGATTTTATTAAAAAAACTAACACTATGGTGGCTCTTTGATCTGTAGACCTCGCGGAGTTGAAAAGTTTAAAAAAAAAATGGCTCAATTAAAAAAATCTTAAAGTATAATTATCAAACCGAATCGCAAAATTTCACTAGAATCGGTAAAAAACCCGGCCAAGTGCGAGTCGGACTCGCACACGAAGGGTTCCGTACCATCAACACCAAATAATCACGTTTTTTGTATGGGGCCCCACTTTAATTTTTATTATTTTTGATTTTACCTTTTTTTGTAATTTGTTGTTATAGCGGCAAAATAAATACACACTATGTGAAAATTTCAGCTGTCCATCTGTTACGGTTACTTAAATACAGTCCTGTGACAGACGGACGGACGGACGGACAGCGGAGGCTTAGCAATAGGGTTCCGTTGAAACCCTTTAGGTACGGAACCCTAAAAAAGAGGTGAAATCAAATTAGTAGTAAGAAATTAACAGCTGCACAACAACAGTATCGAACCCCTGATATTCGAAACAAGATTCCACAGGCATTACCTTCAGGTCACGGGCAGCCTTAAACGTAGCAGTAAAGTTTCACCAGCAGCCCTTCTAACGTTGCCAGTTGAAGTAATAATAATTATCTACCTAATAGGTACAACATTAACCGTTGTATCCGACCAATTATCACAGACACGCATCATCCTGCGTTCGCACCGCCCGCCCAGGCCGCCGGCGCCATCTTGTTCGACCTTAATTAAGCCCATTCCGAAACAAAGGTGCTCCTTTATTCGGGATTTAGTGACTCGCACAAACGCATGCGAATGGATGGAAGTGATGGGACGCTTAGTGCTATCTCGAGGTGTGGGGAAAAATGTAATGCACGGTTTAAAGTAATGAGGACAGAAAAATACGATGAAAAAATAAAAGTTGTTGGAACGGCCGGTGCCTACATTTGGAAAGTGATTATTGGGATTGAAAAAAACAAAAGAGTTGAATCACTATTTTCTGAATAAACTATAAATAAAAAGTTAGATTTTCCATATAAAGTAATTAATTAATTTAGTGTTAAAATAATCGTATGTTCCATAAGGAACGTTGCATGTAAGGACATGGATGACGTGCTGTAATGACATTAGCCTGACACACCACGTGGGATCTAGGTTCCATGCCAAGACCTTCCTTATGTACGATCACAACATCGCGTCAAATTACACTAGACGAAAACATAAATTTCTAAAATAAATATCTCGGTAACTAGTCACTTTTGAGAAAAGAAAATAGCTTTTTTGTCTTGGAAAAAAATGAAGATTACGCTGTCGAAATAAATGTAGTGGTCGTTGCAACACCCAATATATTTCCTGCGGTGAGGTGATTTTTAACTGAAGTTTAATAAGTGTGATAAAGTGAAGAGTAAAAAGATATAGTAAAAAAAGTGAAGTGAAATAAAGACGGGTCCTCCAAGGTTGGATTTAGTTAAGGTAAAAAGTTTGAACGTTTATGT
Organism: Incurvaria masculella; assembly: GCA_946894095.1. Taxonomy (NCBI): domain Eukaryota; kingdom Metazoa; phylum Arthropoda; class Insecta; order Lepidoptera; family Incurvariidae; genus Incurvaria; species Incurvaria masculella. Next base: position 14,984,544 of record OX335653.1, on the reverse strand, counting down.
ACGCATATTTGACCGACACCGAAGACACGTTACAACTTAAGATAAATAATGGGCAAAAATAATATTTATTAATATTTTTAATAGTTCATAAATAACAAATGTTATTAAAGTTAGATTACTGGTAGCTGTTGATATTAGTGCAAGGAAGTCCGCAGATCACGTGGCAGGGAGTTCGGAAGTGGAACAGTGGAGATTGTTTGGCTACTTCTAGAGAAGAGAAATAAATATTCTAAAAATGTATAGAGTAAAAGTACACAGTTGCTATAACAAGAGAGAACAAACACTGCTTAAGAATCTTAGTTTAAAAATTGGTTTTAAAAACAAGAATATATACATAACTGTCACGTCGTGGCGTGCTCGGGGGTAGCGTAGCTCAGTGAAACGAATCAAAACACTTTATTTGGAAAAAAACTTATTTCCTAAAACAAAACTCTCTCAGATCAGCTTTTCTAGTCCCTCCGTCGAACACGGAACTGTCATTTTCAAACTATTCTATATTATTTTTATGTGCATGGCCTGGCATGACACCCTTCCCTATCTTTACAAATTAGTTTATGTTCCACCACGTTTAGTTTTGATGTCCCAAAACTTCGAGGAGTATTTGCTAACTAATTTCAACGAGAAGTACCGGGATCGTTACCCGGCGCCTCCACCAATGTCACGTCGTGGCGTGCTCGGGGGTGGCGTAGCTCAGTGAAACGAATCAAAATATGTGCATGGCCTGGCATGACAATAACATAGTTATTGCCAATATGTAATTTTGAATCAGATAGGTAAGGCATGCTAGGCGACAGCGTTTGATATTTGAATACGTTAACATTACTGGAATGGTATTTAATTAGTAAAATAATTATAAAACTCTCTAATACGAATTAATTGAAGTGCATTAGGATTTGTTAATTTATTTCACAAGGCGAAATGGAAATTAAAGATTGGTGTATTTTATTAGATAAAAAGATGAAAATAATATGTAAAAAAAAATTAATACCTGTACCTAAAATAGATTAAAATAAATTTCTGGAAAGCTGTTGACGTTTGACGTTTACCGGTTGGATGACACATTTTTGGCAGAACACTCCTTGACTGCGGGACCCCGGTTTTGTCCCGCTCCGTGAAAACGACTCGCCATGGCTACAAGGTTTCCACAGAGTACACCTTGTTGCAACCCCGTCGAAGCAAGACAGACAGTCTGGAGAAGTGACGAGTTTAATATTTAAAAAATTACTCAAATAGATAAAAGTTACAAAAAACACAATAAATCACGCAACGCTCGATTCTCGGTCGCTTCCGCAGAGTCGTCGGTCATGACTTGGTCCTTCGAGCCGGATCATTTTTTTCATTGTCATTTCATGAATATTTGCGTATATATTTTTTTATATTAAATTGGCCTCTCCTCCAGACTATCTGTTTTGCTTCAACGGGGCCGTAACACTCAAATGTCTTTTCGTTTCAGGTTTGCGGTGGTTGACCGTTGATGGCTGCGTAAAGTTTTAAAAACAAGATTTTTCTTTACCACACTTCTAGTAATGAGGAATGCCGAATGGAAAATTAAGTGTCATTGTTACTTGTTTATGGGGTGTGCCTAGAATAGAGACCTATGAATACAGTCGATTGGGCTTGTCTTTTTCCATGCACACACCCTATGGAAAAATACAACCATATGTGATACATTATAAATTGTGTTAGGCTTCCTGAAATAATGAATATATAACCAAGGTAATTAAGATGTAATGCATAACTGTGGCTTAGGTACGGCAAACAAGTATAGCGTATTTTAAAGAAATATCCGAAAGCTTAGCATCGGTTATAATAGATGTAGTCGGCTACTAAGCCAATCGCTGGTACATTATGAGGCTTATCAGGTTTCCACATCGGTAGCAATACAACTGTTGTTATACCCAACCGCAGCTATTTCCAACTCCGACGCCTCCGAACAGAAATTACAGAATATTTTAATTTGATCAGTGGATGTAGAAATGAAAGCTCGTATCGTTATGTGGCTATCACGCTATTCGTGACCGGTTTGCTACAGAAATAGTCGTTTCTTCGTATGGCCCTGAACTTGAGACGCACTAACGATGTAGTCATTATTTCTCGTTAAATAGGGGTTGAGTTTAAGAAACGCTGTTATGTTAAGATTTTATGACCACCCTGTAGCCTACAGGTAAAGCTAAATGTTCCCTTGCTTCGAAGACAACTTATGGGGTTCTGTACACGCAAATTTTTGTTAAGTACTTTTCGTTTTTCGGTATTGGTCAGAACCTCATTCAGGATTTTTTTTGCACACTACACCGCACCTCTGCTACGTCTTTTTGTAAACCATATTGCCTTTTTTGGATGAATCATTCCATTTGTGTTTAATTCCGCCTTTTGTAAACCATATTAGCTTGCAAATAAGGATTTTTTCGGTTTTCATTTATTATGATTGCTTATTTAACTTTATTGTTAAGGCTGCTCTCAAACCATTATACTCTTAATTTTCTGTAGGTGGTGACGTTTAAGTGATATGTAAATATGTGATCAGCCCCATGTAGTAGTTTATGCCAAAACGAATAGTATTAAAACCAAACTCGCAAATGTTTCACAAATTTTCTTGTTATCACTGGAGTAGTACATCGCTTTAAGGTCCTTGCTTACGGTGAACCTTTGTTCGGGATGTTGTTGTTGCTCCAAGACAAAAATCACTTTTATTCATATATTCCTTTAATTTTTGTCCATAGACGTACTACACACGAATAAATTTTTAAAATTTCAAAAACGATTCGATTACAGCGCAGTTTGTCCTTATTGCTAATAAATAAATATTTCATTATTCCAAGGTATATGGTTCGAGAGCAACCAAGCATTGCACACAATAATAATTGATAAAATTCTGTAGGCAGCTCAAAACCGAAAAGAACTGCAGGATTAAATTTTAATCGTATCGGATGGATCAACACTTCACGAATAAAAAAAAACTATAATGGAAAAAGTCATTCGGCGTCAGTCGTTATTATGTTTTTATCGTATCACGTTGATCCAATAATCGTTTGGCAAATCGAGAACATAACTGCGCGCGGCTGCAATTTCATTTCATTTATTTAAAGTTCCGGTAGTCTATTTGCACTAAGTTACGTCACACATGGAATGATTCATCCACGGGCTCCATTATCTCATTGAAGAATAACCCGCAAAGAAACTTTACTAGTTTGAAACGTTTCAGTCCACATTCATATTCTAATGCACTAAAGATTTTAACTTAAAGCCCAAACCATACATTCGTATGCTAAAGCAAATTACAATAGTCATGCATTGCCATACATTGAATTTTAAGTGTTGAGACAAATTCTAATCGATATGTTATTTTTATTTAATCTTTCAATGTTGTTACACATTATTATTAATTTTTTTTCGGATAGACAGAGTTATAAATGAAAACTTTCACTGTCCTGGGGGTCCATTCAGGGCATGTATTCTTGGCATTCAGTCATTGCGGAAGTAGAGTTAACAGTAATGTCAAAGTAAATTCTTCTTCTTTTAACTCTACTGAATCCGCAATTACTGAATGCCAAGAATACACGTCCAGGGCAAAAGTGAGTTCGAGTTCGGGAGTGAGTTAACCTAAAAATAGCTCGGAAATATATTATTATTTAAATACCGGAACCGTTATTTATACTTCTTACGTATTTACGGGACAAACCAGATTTTTACCTAACTGTAATGATATTCAAGAAGTGTAGAAACATTAACTATTTAAAGAAGTGAGTTGATATTTAGTCATAACAGTTAGGTAAAAATCTGGTCCGTCCCGTAAATACGTTGGAAGTATAAATAACAGTTCCGTTATTTAAATAATAATATATTTCCCACGTATTTTTAGGTTAACTCACTCCCGAAATCGAACTCACTCTAGCCCTGAATGGACCCCCTGGTCTCCGTTATTGGCGCAACATAGCACCACGAGGCTTCAGTAGCCGATACCATCGAGTAGGGACACCGGAAGTATCGTTTGCACGGATAAATTCATCGCTGAGCAACGTGCTGTAGAACTACCCTCATCGGCGGCTGGAGCTACCCACACCCACAGCTACAATATTCGCAGCCGGCGACCTGCAGTTGATTTCTGACTGGATGACGTGTCGGAGTCCTTCAGGTCGCGCCGCGAGTCCTGAAGAAGTCCACAATGCGGTGGACGAAACGTCGTCAAGTAAGCGATTTATAACACTGTGTATCCGAAAACATTTTGATAATAACGTTATTAATGTTTTGAAAACTTACGGTTTTCCGGTGTGCAATGTCGTGCTTGGCCGACATGTTTCGCTTCCCACGACGGAAGCATCGTCAGAGCCACTTCGTTGCCCCGGAGTTACGTCTGACAGCCCGGCTCGTCAAACGGTAACTGGCGCGCGTCGGCTGCGAAGATTGTAGGTGTGGGTAGGTTCGGGCTGCCTCGTGGATGCGGGTAGGTTGTCAATTTGCTGCACCATAGACATATAGGGCTCCGTGCACACATAGCTAACGGTGTCAGCTGGTGCCACTGTGACGTGTGTGCCCTTCGGTAAAAAAGGTCCTTTTAGAAATATTTTTTATTTCGATGATTATACAAGTGTTTTGGACAAAATGGGGATGTGTGCCTTTGCAAACGTACGTTCTATAAGCTCAGTATTTTTTCAATATTTAACAACCAAAGGCTTTACTCTAATCGACTTCAGAAAAACGTTTATATTTAGGTATTTATTCCCCTTAAGGCGGAGAGCATGGAGAGAGCATGCGAGATTGAAACTATAAGAGTGCATTCATGTCGTGGACAATTTAACACGATTCCGCCTTTAGCTTCAGAAGGGTCATTAGGGTACAAATGACTGAAAAATAAAGTGGCTGAATATATATTACTGGCTGATGGAACCGGCTCCGCTCGGCACAGATTATTATTTTTAACACGCTTTTATTAGCTTGGGTTGTATCTATGTATGTATCTATGTAACGGAATCTTTGAACTTAATTTTCACCAGTTTCCAGAAGTCTGATTAATTTGAAACTTTGCATACGTATCAAGGACCGATGACAATGCAATAATTTCATAACAGTTTCCCATTATCCTTATTAGGACCGCCAGGATTAATAAATTATTTTATTGATCCTCTGTAGTGGAGTAAAAGGACAGAGCTAGTTATTAATAACACGCTTTTATATAAGCTTGGGTTGTATGTATCTATGTATGTAATGGAATCTTTGAGATTAATTTTCACCAGTTTCCAGAAGTCTTTAATTTGAAACTTTGCATACGTATCAAGGACCCATGCATACGTATCAAGGACGCCGTTTTGTGTAAAACACTTAGCGCCAGTCCCAAGCCTGGATAAAGGAGGAGGGTTGGAAGGGATCGGCGACCAGCCCGCCGTAAAATCGCCAACGCCGAGCACAGGCGGCGGTAATTAACCTGACTGCCTACAGATAGGTAGTGCGGCGGCAGGACCGTGAGGAGTAACTTCAAAAATACTGACTTGTCAACCCGCCTAGCCAGCGTGACAAGACTTAAGGCAATTAAAACCCCCCAATGACAGACAACAACAAACCAAGGCCCCCAGTCCCCAGCAGCTCCGCTATTCCTGATTACGACAGCGGTCACGGTAACGGCGGAGCAGGGGGTGCTAAGAATCTCTGGAAGAGACCCGGCTGTCAAACAAACCTGACCTTGGCAACGTACAACACACGGACATTGAGACTACAACATAACTCGGAGCAGGTAGAAAGGGAGCTATCAGATATTAAATGGGACATTATTGGCCTGAGCGAAGTTAGAAGGCAGGGCGAGAATACCCTGAGGCTGAATTCAGGCAATATGCTCTACCACAGAGGAGAAACAGATTCGTCCAAAGGGAGCGTGAGATTTCTCATTCACCGCAGACTGGCGAATAATATAGAAACGCTAGGCGGAATATCCCCCCGGGTGGCCTACACTGTGGTAAGGATTAACAAACGGTATTCAATAAAGATCATCCAAGCATATGCACCAACTTCGACCCACCAAGAAGAAGAAGTTGAAATAATGTATGATGACATATTGAAAGCCCTGGAATGAAGAGCCGGGAAAAGAGCACAATTTAATATACTCATGGGAGATTTTAATGCTAAAATAGGCAAGAGAGATGATCCCAAAGAAGAGTGTGTTGGCCCACATGGTGCAGGCATAAGACACCAACGAGGACAATTGCTGGTCAACTTTCTTGAGGCAAATCGATTCTTCGCCATGAACTCTTTCTTCCAAAAGAAACCACAACGGAAGTGGACATGGGTAAGCCCAGACGGAAAGACGAAGAATAAATTTGATTTAATCTGTACTGACAACAAAAATATATTTACCGATGTTTCAGTCCTCAATAAATTAAAGATTAGCGACCACAGATTGGTACGATGCCAGCTAAGAATCAACACCAAGCTTGAAAGAGCGAAAATCATGAAGAAGCCACTTGCCAGACTAGCTTTACCGAATGAAACTCACAAAGAATTCGAGGATGCTTTGAAAAACCACATGACACGCACAGACGCAGAATTTTTTGAGAAAAGCCTAGAAGACAAGTACAACCACTTCATCAGTAGTATTACTATAGCCGCCCAAGAAAAGTTTGGGAAAAGACATACACCGAATGACCAACTCTCATTAGAAACTGAAAACCTGCTAGAACACCGGAGGAAAATATCCCAGTACAACTGTCTAGAACACCGCGAGCTTAACAAGAAAATATCCAAAGCAATACGTCGTGACATCCGCAATAGAAACACTGCGAAAATACAGCAACTAGCAGAAAAGTACAGAGGACCAAAGGTGTTCAGTAGAGCCACGAGGTCTGAGACAAGTCAGCTAACTAAGTTAGAAAATGAGAATGGTGTGATGTCCACCAATAAAACCGAACTACTCGAAGTAATCACAAATTTCTACACAGATCTATACGCATCACACAAGCCGAAACCGCCAATAATAAATACCAGTGATAAACGCGCACCGCTCACGAGACATTATACCGAGGACATACCAGAATTCAGCTTGTATGAAATAAAACAGGCACTGAAACAACTGAAACTCAATAAATGCCCAGGGAGCGTCCTGTTTCATAAAAAGGGCGCCAAAACCATGCTTAAGAATTACCGCCCAATTGCACTATTGAGCCAAATTTATAAGGTGTTCGCGAAAGTCATCACCACGAGGATCACCAGAAGACTTGACGAACATCAGCCAGTAGAGCAAGCTGGATTCAGAGCAGGTTATGGAACAGTCGACCACATATTCACTCTGAGGCAAGTGATTCAGAAAACGTGCGAATATGGAAAACCACTATACCTTGCTTTTGTAGACTATGAAAAGGCGTTTGACTCTGTGGAACACTGGGCAGTAATGGATGCACTGCAGCGATGTAGAGTGGACTACCGATATATCGAGATACTCAAGACCATTTATAAATCTGCAACAATGACTGTGGAAGTTCAGGGAGAAACCACTACCATTCCCATCTTCCGTGGAGTGAGACAAGGAGATGTCATTTCGCCGAAACTCTTCACGAATGTAATGAAGGATATATTCAAGAAGCTCGAATGGAATGGTATGGGCATAAACGTGAACGGAAGACTCCTAAACCACCTGAGGTTTGCGGACGATATTGTCCTACTGGCAGAGTCACCCGAAGACCTGAACGTGATGCTATGTGACCTATCACAAGAATCGCAAAAAGTAGGTCTCAAGATGAATGAAGACAAAACCACCGCCACAGATCTAGCAGCAAATCCAATCACGATCTTCGGCACTGCAATAGAGCAAGTCCACGAGTATTGCTACTTGGGCCAAGTGATTAAACTCGGACGTGACCCACTCGCAAAAGAAATAGGCAGGCGTATTCAGCTGGCGTGGGCCGCCTTCGGAAAACTTAGAGATGTCTTCAATTCTAAGATGCCCCAGTCTCTTAAGACCAGACTGTTTGACCAATGCGTGCTGCCGGTTTTGACCTACGCCTGCGAGACATGGACGCTCACAGTTGGTACTGCACACAAGCTGAAAGTATCCATGCTCGGTATCTCACTGCGCGACCGAATCCCAAATCTGCTGATACGCCAAAGCACCAAGGTCACTGACGTTATGCATAGGGTTGCTAAACTCAAGTGGCAATGGGCAGGTCACGTATGTCGCAGAGATGACCACAGATGGAGCACTGAAGTCTTAATGTGGAGACCCTACACAGGGAAAAGAAGCGTCGGCAAACCGCCAGCACGTTGGTCAGACGATATACGTCAGACAGCAGTTGACAACTGGCGAAGAAAAACAGGAGACCGCACAACTTGGCGAAGTCTGGGGGAGGCCTACGTCCAGCAGTGGACAACAAAAGGCTGAAGAAGAATAAGAAGAAGAAATCGAACTAAAAAATGAAAAATAAATAATAGTTTAAAAAAACTAAAAAAACACGCTTTTATAGCTAACCGAACTAAAAAATATGAAATAATTTTTAATTTTAAAGAGTTTATATTACAGTAGTAGAAGATCGAACAATCAATCAGAATTTATAACCTCAAAATAAAATTATAATAAAGTTTAAGTTATTAACAAAATAATTCAATTCAGAGTAAAAAGCGTGGGGTGCTTGATAAAGTAAATGTAACAATCATTCTATTGGCAAATATCTATGAGAGGAGAGTTATGAAAAGTAGTAAAATGCACCCCACGCTTTTTACTCTGAATTGAATTATTTTGTTAATAACTTAAACTTTATTATAATTTTATTTTGAGGTGATAAATTCTGATTGATTGTTCGATCTTCTACTACTGTAATATAAACTCTTTAAAATTAAAAATTATTTCATATTTTTTAGTTCGGTTAGCTATAAAAGCGTGTTTTTTTAGTTTTTTTAAACTATTATTTTTATTATTTATATAACTGGACATGGATATGGCTAATAACAAACTGACCGTCCGATATTAGCCTAACACACCACATGGGAACTAGGTGCCATGCCAGGATCTTCCTTATATTGCTCGGCTACATTGAACTGGATGAAAAACACGGACAGTATTCATTGCCGATTGGAACATCGTTCATTCAGTGCGATGGTACCAACCCGGGCGGGATTAACCCTACCACTTAGTAAGTAAGGAAGGGGACCTACAGTTGTTACGCGGAATCCGAACCACGGCCAGCCTCAACATTGAAAATGATCACCCATCCAGAATCGAATCACAAGGCGTCGCGTACTGACCTTACATTTTATGTTTTATGAGTTCTCCATACAAAATTGCATGCCCTTTGAGTTAAATTTTCGCCAAAAAAGGTAGCCTATGTCGTTTCCCAAGATCCGGACTCTAAACCAAATTAAATTAAAATAGTTTCAGCGTTTTTGGCGTAATAATAATAACGGTGTTTATTGTGCAGTTCAATATATTAATTGGGCAATCCGTATATTGGTCTAATTTGATGTTAAAGTAGCCTAAAACTATTATTAAATGTGAGTGATTTAATAAACGCAAAAATATACTCAATTCGTAACGTAATATTCCGCCAGTACATTGCGCTGTGCGCTGTAAAATTAATGTTGATAAAACTGGCGGGGTCAATTAACATTATAAATTAGCAAGCAATTGGACTTAGCCAGATACACTCTCGATTAAGTTAGACACACATTATATGAGCGGCTCGTAGCCTAGTGGCGCGGGGACTGGCCTAGCGTACCAGAGGTCTGGGTTCAATACCAACATGCACAACTGTCTTTCTCTTTCCGAGTTCGATAAGTGCATTTCGTCACGAATGCGAGCTGCTCCATGGTTCGGAGTCCATGTAAAACTGTAGGTCCCCTTCCCCTACTAGGTGGTAGGGTTTAAGCCTGCCCCGGTTAGTACTATCGCATTGGATGAAAAGATGGTCGAAGCGGCAATGAAAAATTGACCGTGTTTTCCATCCAGTTCAATGTAGCCGTGCTCATAAAGGGAAGGTCCTGGCATGGTACCAAATTCCTTCGGGAATATGGTGTATTGGGCTAATATCATAACGGTAGTTGTGTGGTATTAGCCATCCATGTCAGGTCGCATAAAAAAGAATAATAATATTATAATAATATTTATTATAAATTAGCAAGCAATTGGACTTAACCAGAAACTTTCTCGATTAAGTTGGACACACATTACTCGTTAATATTATATATTTTAAATTAGCAAGCAATTGTACTTAGCCAGAAACACTCTCGATTAAGTTAGAATTCTAATAAAAAACACATTCAAATTAGTCCATCCGTTTAGGAGCTACAATGCCACATATAATAAAAATGGCTTCACACTCGTGAAACCCCGTGGGCCGGGGGCTAAAAATCAGAACAGCCAACGCAATTATGGCAAGGTGGGCACATAGATGGGCTAATTGAATTTAGAGAGCTGCAGCCAAACATAAATATCATCCAAAAATTAGTACTCTCCATTTAATTCCACCTCCATGCATAGCGGTCAACAGGGAACTGTTAGAAATTAATATAGATTTCAGCTTAAAATACCTCTACGAGTTCCTGAGAAAAATGTCTTATACATAGACTAGGAGGTCGCGACAAAAATGGTAACGATAACTTAAATGGCTGAAACTGGGTTCACAGGATAAAGTACAACCCTCTGAAGCTAAATGTGTTAGTCTGCCTGTTCCAAGTGGTTGCGTTACGTAGATAAGGCGCCTGAATAAGTAGTAATGGTGACAAAAAATACATTTGATAAGGTAAATGGATGCAAATGACGAAGCATGAAAGTATCAATACATACTTGCTTAGCAATACAAAAACTGAATAAATCTTTGGTTGCATTTAGTAGTTATAGTCGATTTAGGTTACAGATATAACTTTAGGTTTATTTAAGTATTTAATTAAGTAACCGTCTGGGTATCACTACATATTATAAAACAAAGTCGCTTTCTCTGTCCCTATATCCCCATGTTCGCTTAAATCTTTAAAACTACGCAACGGATTTTGATGCGGTTTTTTTTAATAGATAGAGTGATTAAAGAGGAAGGTTTATATGTATAATAACATCCATTAAATATTGGAGAAAAACTGTTATTTTTGAAGTTTCCAATGTGATGTCATAAAAAAAGACGTGTGGCACTCGGGGACTGCCGCGGTAAAGCTATTGCATAGCATTTTGTATCAACTTATGCCGCCCCGCCCCCGCCGCCGCCCCCGGCCCCGCTCCCCCTGGTGTGAAGTAGCGCTACCGGCACACACCTCCGTGCCCGTCGGAGTGGGGAGCGTGAGGTTTTTTTCGTTACGGAATTTCTGGATTCGGTCCCCGCGCTCAAGGCCCTCGATAGAAGCTATGCAATAGCTTAAAAAATCATTTTTCCGCTTACATTGCAAACGCAGGCTGAACCCTACGAGATTTGTCAAAATAACGTACTAAGTATTGTACACATTGAAAAGGTCTACAGAAAACTCCGCGATGGTATATGTCTATCTCTTATGGATATCCCACAATAACATTTTTTTGTCATTTACTTTTTACGACAAATAATGGCTAATTTTCGAAGTGATTTTAACCAATACAGCATTAATCCTTATCCAATTAAATACCTTAAATAAATTGTTGATTTAATATGGATCTATATGGCCCGTTACAGCATATGATTTAAATGAATATTTTCGAAGATATTACAGATTTAAAAATTGCAATGACCATAAATAAATCGCAGGGTCAAACCTTCAACGTTGCAGGTTTAGATTTGAGCGTTGACTGTTTTTCACATGGCCATCTGTATGTCGCTCTTTCAAGAGTAACCTCTAGAGAAAACATGTTTGTATTGTCTAATGACAATAAAGCTGTGAACGTTGTATATAATGACATTCTGTAATATATTAATTGCTGTAAAAATAAAATAAATAGGTAAAAATTTAAAAAGTAAATAAGTAAAAATGTAGTGTATGAATTTAGATATTCCAAAGATAGCAGGAAATACTCATGGTATAAGGAAAGGGGAATTGTTTTACTCCAAATTTAACGCGTGCGGGCCACGGGCAGAATTGAATAAATCAAAACTAATGGATCGATGTTAATCATTTTTTCAGTAAGTGACATAGGCTATATATTTTATACCCGTGCGAAGCCGGAGCGGGCCGTGGACGTAACATGTAAACCCAGATACAGCCATTTACCATATCGTGACCAAAAATGTCGTGACCTCCCGGAATAACACAGACAGACCGAAGGACAACGAAGTGATCCTATTAGGCTTCTTATGTCCTTTTGAGGAAGGAACTCCGAAAATAAAAGAAACATAGTTCGTGCATGCCGTATTGAGGCAAAATTTGCCGCCTAAAAAGTTTGTCGACTGCAAATACAAAAAGGCATTCGTGGCGCGATCTATTGTCTCAAGACGGAAGGGAATGGCGAAATAGCAGAAAACCTCACAACGCTGGTTGCGAAGTTTAATATTTGGAGAGCAAATATTGAATGCGATCGGAATGGGGCAGTGCGGATAAGAAGGAGACAAAGACAGTAAATTGGTGGCCAAGTCGCGTGACTTGGCCAGCGCTGTGGTGGGATTCACACGATTTCCAGAAACCAGCAGTTAAGCTTGACTTTTTAAGAATGTTTCGAAGTGGTTTAGCACCGTTGTGATTTGCAACTCGATGGAACGAAAAAGAGACGGCAAACAATGACAAACACATACATTTATAGGATTTAGCCTTCAAGAGAATGACGCATGTATATTGTATCTTGAAGGGTATAGGAAAGCGAACTTCCCTTGACCTTAAAAATTGCATCGAGCCGTCCCCAACGCAGCATGCTGCATATAAACGGCTCACATCTTTTCTTTCTTGTGGTTGCTCGCATTTATAAAGTTTTAATATGATAATATTTGAGTCCTTTATTATCCTTTACAATAGCTTGATATTAATAAACACAATTATATTAAAACAATGGTTTGGCAAAGGAGGAACAAATGTAGAATGAATGCATTGGAGGTGACTTTACGGCATAAGTTTACCGGACAACTTCCACAATAGCTGGGTTATTTAGGTTTAAAATGAGAGTTTTATGTTAAATACATTGGCAATGTGTTCAGATGTGAGGCGATGAACAATGACGAAACAAATGTACAGACCTGTACTGAATAATAATGTTTGTTTCAAAAGGGATATTAGAAAAAATACCAATCCAAGTTAATGTGCCGCCCAGGTTTGGCTCGGAAGGTATCGGACTTTGGACCTGCGCCCGCGTCGCGTTCGCCCTTCCGCCCGCACATGTGCGAACGCGATGTGGCGGCGCGGTGCACCGCGCCGCCACGTCGCTCGACACTTCAGTCTTTCAGAAAGCATTGCCTGGCACCTACGCGTGCCACCGTGTTATTCAATACAATTCATTTTTCAAGTCCACCGTCGTATTATTCCATACCGAACATTAATATCAACAGACTTGCCCGTCGTCGTCCCAAAATGGCACATTAACATCATTTACATCAAATGTAAACGTTTATGATTTATTTAATATTACTTGGTAATCTTGCAGTAATAAATATATAAAATAATATATATATGTAATATGTTTATATACAATATAAATAACCATGTTACAAAGAAAAGTCGTTGGGATTCATTGGTTTTTAATTATCATTAAAACTTAAGCATCTATGATTACAGGTTTTGCATATTTATTATGAATTCAATAAAAAAATCAAAATAACTTTCCCCCACAATTGCATCATATAGATCGCCATGTCTGGATTTCACATGGTTTCACCGACTGTAGGGGACTTTTCCCGCTTTTTCCTTTCATTTCCACCCAGCTTCGCGGCGTCACGCAAATTCTAATACACGGACGAGCAACAAGCCACAGCGGGACGAGGATATGCTGACACACTTTTCGGGATCGCTGAATATCCCTTAGATTTGAATCAACTACTATGACGGCATTTCGAAAATAAACATGTGCGTGTCGAAATGTCAATAGAAATAAAAACATTAACATCTACTACTCCTATATTGTCTAATGATAAGGTAATTGCCAAATATGACTCATGAACATGGAAATAAGTATCACTAGTGGCTCTTAGAGCTGAAGACCTCGCGAGTCCGTCTTTTTGAACATTTGGCATTTTCAAGAAAAATCAAAATTTTGAACACAATTTAAATAACTGGCTCGATTAATATCGATCCTGCTTGCATAATTTCAAAACAATAGGTTGAGAAAAGCGACCTGTAGAGGAAAACAGCTTTTTCCAAAATTACTCCACCATTTTGAAACATTATCAAAAACGGGCTTGACTAAAAAAATCTATATGAATATCGAACCTGCTTACAATATTTCACGAGATTCTGTTGAGAAATGTGACATGCTAGACTAAGCAATTGAAAAAAATATATCGAACCTACTTACAAAATTTCTCGCGAATCGTTTGAGGAACTTGAGGAATACGATCTGTTCAGGAGAACATCCGGACATACGAAAGCATGTTTGCCCAATCTTGAAACGGAGACCTTCGATACAAAACTTCATGTTATTGCCTCCTCGATCATCTTTTCATCCAATGCGATCGTACCCGGGCGGGCTACATTAAGGAAACCTTACTGTAGCCCGCCCGGGTACTTTAAATTGGACTAGTTCGTATTCGTAACGAAATGCACTTATCCAACTCAGAAAGAGCAAGAAAGCGGCGCATGAACGGGCTGGGATTAAAACTCATACTTGTGACATGCGAGGCAAGTCTCTGACCCACTAAGCTACGTGATCCTTGTTTTCCGTCCATTTCATTGTAGCCATGCAAAAATTGAAAGGCCCAGCCAGTTCGCCAAGCACATTTGAGTTGAACAAGCAGCATTGGAGAGGTGTACGCATATATAGTGGTAATACTGTTTTGGAACCAACACTGAAGATCTGAAGACGAGTTGAAGAGCTTACGAGAGAATGTAGACACTTTATGAGACTTGTGACAGCTGGAAATATTTGGTGAATCCCTCCAGAATTCCGTACCCAAAAAGTTAAATTGATGGTAGAAGCTCGTCGTCCGTCTGTTTTTTTATGCATTACATGGATGGCTAATACTATCGTTATTATATTAGCCCATTAACCATTTTCCCTAACGAATATGGTGCCATGCCAGGACCTTCCCTTTGTGAGGACGGCTACACCGAACTGGATGGAAAACACGGATAATATTTAATTGCCGCTTTAACCATAGTTTCATCCAATGTATGGTACCAACCCGCACTGGCTTAACCCTGCCATTTAGTAGGGTAAGGGGACCTACAGTTTTACAGGGATTCCGAACCATAGAATAGCTCGAATTCGGAACGAAATGCACTTTAACTCAGAAAGGAAACAAAGTGGCGCATGACCGGGGAAGGATTTGAACCCATAATCTCTCGCATGAAAAGCAAGTCCTCTAGCCCTTACACCACGAGCTGTCTGTATATATGTCCATATAACGAGCTATCCCATTATTTGGAGAGAAGACACCATAATCCAGAGTACCATATCTTGGTAGAGATTTAGGGTCTCTCTCTGTTTTATCGTTTTTACTATGGATAATGGTATACGGATCGGCATACCGCATGCTCCTTTTTTATTTTTATTTCGTTTCCATAATAATCATAAACGATTCAATATTAATACAACAATTCATAAACAATTGTTTACCATAACATACCTATATTTATTAAAACCAGTCCGATTGACCGTTTAGACCGTGGTTAAATGGTTGTAGGAAGTCGATTTTCGGTAAAGATAATGTGGCGCCTTTTATAATATGATGTACGAAATAAGTCTACTAAAAATATAACATTCGATAGAAAATTAACTAAATAGTATTAATAAGTACTTCCATAGTGTAAGTGACGAGTTCAGTTTTGACGTAACTCGTGTAGTTTGACTACTAAAAACGTTTAAATAAATGAAATTAAATTAAAATTTTAGTTTGTGTTGGGTGGAAATGTTTTTTTTTATTTTAATATAAAAGCAAGAGCTTGTTTACACGTGCAACAGGCATGGAATTCACAGACATTTTTTTTAAAACTAGAACCAACCGATCCTCTAGATCCTTTATCTATAGGGGTAAGTTAACTGTATTAACAGTAATAGTTAATTGAAAATAAAAATAACGGACGATCGTATCAGGACAAACAGTGCACGAACAACATTCATTAATTGCAGATATTTTTCCACTCTGCTAAATTATGCCGAGTGAGAGACAGGAGGGAAAACTTAGCCAGGCCCGGCGCATTGCTGCGTGCAAAAATAAACGGAAAACTTCGCTTTTCTTGCGGCTAGACAAACTCGAGCGAGTCGGAAAGTAATCGCGCCCGGCTTATTACTTATGCAGCGGGGAGATTGATTTGGGCCGCTCGTGATATTTTCAGCGGGAAATCTTGCTGAGGAGAATGGTAAAAACCCCTTTTAAAATGTTCCCAAGCTTGTGTCACCATGACAAGCGCAAACTTTATTAAGTTTGTGATCAAGAGATCCCTTAGTTATTATGAAATTCCTAAAAATATCTGGAAAAAATTATCTGCTTAAAAAAAATTCCATCACTCTTACTATTACCATAAAATAACTCGCAATTCGGGTACATGTAATTTAAATACATTTATTCGATCTAGAATTCACCGTGTTCTTGATATTCTATAGTTTGATGTTATATTTATAAAGTTATTATCAAACGGCAACATTCGGAAGCTAAATAGAATCCGACTAACTGAAGTATGAACATCGAATGATATGTTCTCCTTAAAATTATTAAAAACGAGTTTCCGGTTGTCAACAAATTTGTAAAAATATCTTCCTTTATCATACATTTTATAGTCTCAAAATTTTCGATGAGCAAATATCGAGAATTTGTCCGTTATTATCCCATTCGAGAGAGAATATTAAAAATTAAATACGACCTGAAACTATACATGGAGAATAATAAGAAATCCGAGGTACATAGTGATTTTGCCAATTCCTTTTAACTGTCCATCAAAATTGATGGAAATAATTTGACGTAAATCATGTTCCAAGTTCTAGCTTTGCTATTGATCATTTAACAACTAGAACTAGAGGAATTACCGGGAATTAAGGCGCGCTGGTACTAGCCAAAAGGCTAAGTTGGACGAGGCACCCCACGTTAGCTCAGTCTGACGAGTAGAAATCGCATAAATACAATATGTTATTTCTTTTCTAGCGATTAACTTATTTTTACTTGTTTGTGTTTACTTGTGTTTCGATCAAACTTTTTTCCTCTATAGACCAGATTTTTTAAATTACAACAATTTTGGATTTCGCTTAAGTAATTCTACTGGAGATGCCATTGAATCTTTGAAAAAAAAAACTTTGATACCATTTTTGGAGAATTCTCACACTACATATGGGATTTTCTGTAACTTATCTAAAGCATTTGACTGCGTAATTTAAAAGCAATAAGGCAAGAAAAATTAGAGGATTGTGGATATTACTCAAATCAACTTCTCCTCCATTAACCACTTTTAGAATTACCCGGTTTGAGATATAGAAGGATCATTTTCTCCATCGACCAGTTTTACAATTACCAGGATAAATAAGGATAATTTTCTATCGAATTATTTAGGTTTTACTTTGGGACACACTCTATAACTACTCACAGTCGTATTCAGAGTGAACTTGTTAAAACTTAGTGTGGGATTAGCTCCAGACTAACAATACCAAAACCGGTTTAGTCTGGCAATAATCCCCGCACTAAAATTAGTCCGCCTACTCTGAATACGACAGTCAAACATTAAAAGTACTTAAAGTATTAAAAGTAGTATAGCTTACGAATAGACGTGAAAACCATGACATTTAGCGTCAGTACCGCTCAATTAGGTCCCTGTATTGACATTATGTTATGACGTCCCTATTTTTTAACACGACCTTTAGCAGGGTGATATGTTCCCCTCCAAACTGTCACCCTTTCAGGCCGTGCCTTTAAAATGTCAAAGCAATTTTCCGATCTTCGAAAACGTTAAATTTATACCTATGTCGTAAACGAGTGCTATTAAGGTGTTTTGTATTATAGTGGCCTAGATAAGTAGTACCCTGCTATTACAGAGAAAACAGAAAGTTCAACATTATATTTATGACATCACCTCTTTGATCTTTGATTTCTAAGATCTGATTTCCAAGTACAGCATTACCAATTACTATTACAATAAAACCAATAAACCTGATATTCTGAGAATGATTTGGCGGCAACAAACGTGGCTATAGAATTTATAATGAATTAGTTCCTCAAATACCATTACTTTTCGTGTATACGAAACAAGAAACTTTACTACGATACAAGAAACTTTGTATCGGTAGGACAATATCGGAACTAACTTAATCAGGCGTTTATGGTTTTGTTACCAGATTACTAACTGAATATGGGAAGAGTCAGGAATCGGTTGACAAAGCACAAATAGTTTTCGTCGCGATGGCAACAACTCGAACCACAGGAACAGCTTGGGTCAAACTTTATGACCAATGTGAAGTTGCCGCGTTTCGCTGCGCAGAATGTCAATTTTAGTTCAGTGGCGCGCGGGGAGCGTATCCTACCCTGGGAAAATTGGGACTCGTCGTGTATTTCTGACCGGCTGAAAAGCTTGGATATACTCAGGCGATTTTTGAAACCTTACCTTCCCTCCATGGAGTGTCGGGATTGTCACTTAATTATTGGCGGAGCACTGCTTGGCTCTGTTACTTTTTAAAAGATGGCTCCGAAGGACCATTCGCACAACTACAAACTTACAGCACGTACCGCAAAACTAGCTAAAAACTAACTAAACTAAACTTAACTGTCAGCCTCAGTGGCCCAGTGCCGCGACACTTCGGCGATCGCTCTCCGAAGTTAAGCAACGCTGGGTCCGGTCTGGTCTTGGATGGGTGACCATTCGACCGTTGAGAGAGGCTGGCCGTGGTTCGGATTCCACGTTAAACTGTAGGTCCCCTTCCTTACTGACTAGGTGGTAGGGTTAATCCCGCCCGGGTTGGTACCATCGCATTGAATGAACGATGGTCGAAGCGGCAATGGAAATTGTCCGTGTTTTCCATCCAGTTCAATGTAGCCGTGCAATATAAGGAAGGTCCTGGCATGGCACCTAGTTCCCATGTGGTGTGTTGGGCTAATACCATGACCGAAGGTGTGGTATTAGCCATCATGTCCAGTCACATAAAAAAAACAAAACAATACTGTTACCAGTAAAGTATTTGAATGCGAGGAAGCGAGGAGTAGAGGCGACACACGTGCCGGTAAGTACTGACGCCACCATAAACCGTCTGGTGTTTTTCCGTCTTAGCAGTAAAACCCTGAAGGTTACACACTAACTTTTATGTAACACACCACCCATACTAGGAACTTTCTTAAATTGCACGGCCACCTTGAACTGGATGGAAACACAGACTATTTTCATGGCCGTTTCGACCATCTAGACTAGGAGGTCGCGACAAAAATGGTAACGATAACGTAAATGGCTGAAACTGGGTTCACGGGATAAAGTACAACCCCATGAAGCTAAATGTGTCAGTCTGCCTGTTCCAAGTGGTTGCGTTACGTAGATAAGGCGCCTGAAAAAGTAGTTATGGTGACAAAAAATACATTTGATAAGGAAAATGGATGCAAATGACGAAGCATTAAAGTGACAATACATACTTGCTTAGCAATATAAAAACTGAACTAATCTTTGGTTGCATTTAGTAGTTATAGGCGATTTAGGTTACAGATATAACTTTAGGTATATTTAAGTATTTAAATAAGTAACCGTCTGGTTATTGTTGTATAATTAATAGGTATCGATGTTTCCAGATAATCAGTATATACCAGCATCTATTTTATATAGCCAATCTAGAAAACGCAACCACTTGGGACGGGCAGACCGACATATTTAGCATCAGAGGGTTGGTCTCTAACATGTCAACCCAGATTCAGCCATTTACCTTATCGTGACCAAAAATGTCGTGACCTCCCGGAATAATCGTTCAGTCAGTGTGACGATGCTAGCCGGACGAGTAGTCATCTCTTACCACAAGCACTGGAAGAAATGCAGTGGGACCACTTTAACTTTCCTTGGTGGTCGACGCCGGCACCGCAGCTACAAATTAGGCGTCGACATGCGAAAATCTAGAAAAACGCTAAATAGACCTGCGCATGTCATGCACAGAAGAGAAAAGGTAGGAGAAGTGTCATATGGATTTCATTTGGGTCACCACCATACGGCCAATTTGTGCATATAATCCTAGGTGAAGCCGGCCGCGGGTCATATGCCACGTGTCCATCACACCCAGCGAGCATGCAAGGACAAGAGTAGGGATCGAGCGAGTTAGTGGAAAACGTCTAACTGTAATTAGTTCGCTTACGAATCGGGACATGCAACATCGAATCTTCGGTGCACTAAACAGCGTCTTGTGAATTTATTATGTGTCGTTGGAACTCAGAAAAACCAGTATTAAGCGAATTCGTAATTAAACTTACTCGGCGGCACGGCCACCAGTGTATGTGAAAGCGGCTAAGCCGGCCCCATAAAAATTAGTTTCAGTCGTTACTCCCGTCCTTCTTGAACATTCTTGTTATGGTATGATCTTCTGTGGGCGTCTCTCTGTTAATTTGTTTGTATTCCTTCATCATTAATTCGTTATTAATTCTTATTTAACTTTGTTTGTTGAAATAATCGAATCATTTAAATGAAATGGTATTATGTCGATAAATGTACATCATTTTAAAAAAAATCTATATAAGGCCAATAAATCAATTAATTATCAATTAATTTATGTTTATAAGACCGTTAAAAAAATATTAAAAACATAAAATTAAGGTAAGGTAAACAAGTATAAACAGTACATATCATCAAAAGGACGTAACACAGCTTTAATGGGTTTACGAGTTAAAATAAACAGATAATTTTAGATCACAAACAGCGACACATAACAATATTGACAAATATGAGCAAGTCTCAATAGTAAACAAAAAAAAAAAGATCCCGACGAATTGAGAATTTCCTCCTTTTTTTTGAAGTCGGTTAAAAATAATATTCACAATGCAGAAAAGTCGATGAAATATTTTCTAAAACATAATTCTCAAGTCAAGATGGAGCACAGGAGTTGTGTGCGATTCAATATTTGTTGAACAAAGATACTCGATATATAAAAAACCCAGTTCGACCCGCAGTGCGGCAGTGCAATTACGAAGCACTGTGTAAATTGGGTGTAGGTTGCTGTACTTACAGCAATATGACAGCTTTTGCGATTACGAAATCGATGCATTCACAAATGGCGCGGCACTCAGTGCTAGCCGCAGCAATTAGGTCAACTCCATACATTTCGCGTCGAATCGGTATTACGAAACGGCATAGAACTGTCAAATGTGGGGAGGTAAACGCCTATTTCGTCTGCTCGTCTAGTCAAGTATCTCAAAAGTTGACCTATTGGCGACACAGATTGGTCCGTATCCAGCAGGACATAGGTGGATGAAAAACGGCTTCGTAATCGCGCTTTAGAAATGACGAGGGCGCACCTACACGTACCGCGGCACCATCCTCAAATTTTGCGTAATCGCACTGGGTAGCGCTGAGTGCCGCACCATTTGTGAATGCTTGCAGTACAGCAACCTACACACAATTTTGTGCTTCGTAATTGCACTGCCGGTAATTAATTGTGTGTTTTGTATGGCTTTCGTCGGTTATGTCGACATGTTACAAACTTACTTGAACAAATAGTAAATAATTGAACAAGTTGAATTGAAATAGTATTTGAACCTCTTAAACTATTTTGTAAGAAAATTCACGAAATGCAGCCACAAGACGTCCAGAAAACCATCTTCCTTTTAACTTATGACTTAAGTGAAACTTTTAAACATTTCAATTTAACTTCTTGTACATCATGTGAATATAGTCTCTATCTCTGCGGTCATAGAATCATTTTGACTTCGGATACGTTTGAGGCTAACTGGGTATTTTATTAGATTATTCTTGGCAGTTTGACAAGAATACTTAGAGGTCAATTCTCCCACTAACAAAGAGTTTCCTCGCGATATAAACGTTTTAGAGTGATACATGGCCAAATCCGAAACTATAAGAAATAGCGGAAACACTCAAAGTAGTCGTGGGAATCTAAAACTACATTATGAAATTTTTTTTTCAATGTTTTTTTCTAGCTGGTTTTCGGACTCGTTAATTGTAAGAAAAATAATACATAGTGTATTGCTACAGTCAATAGTGTCGCTTATAACGAACAAATTCTAAGTGAAGTTGTTGCCTTAGTTCTTTCCTATAAAGTTAATAATAATATGTAAATATTCTTAAAAATACTGTCTATTGCATTTTTCGATCATTTATTTTGTTGCGATTTATCCTCGTTCTTGCTTATGAGTCATGTTGCTGGATATGTAAATATATTCTTAGCCTGGTTTTAACCAAGTACTGATTTCTTTTAATCGGCACTTAAAGGGACTTTATTAATAAAGTGCTGATTGTCTTGTACTGGTATTGATTGCCAGCTGCTAAGAAAGGCTCTTAATATGTGTCGATTAACCTAATCAGAAGTAGGTAAAAAAGGACATTAGTTGTTTGGGCCACTTCAAAATCTTTCTCACATTTTGAAAGAAGGCATTCCAATTGACCGGAAACGCTTCAGCATGCATGGACTTAATTTTTTACCTACCGCGTGCATGTGACAGTTACCAAAAACGTGAAGCAGCGCGCGAATACAGCTCGCTGCCAGTGCTTCCTGTTCCGTTTGAATCGCGAGACGCGCCACATGTCCTCGAGTGAACGTATTCTTTGAACATTATAATTTTGGACGTTTTTTTCTCCTAGGAGTGTTTTGTGACCTCTCAACAACGAACGATCTAGTGAACCTGTGATAAGACATTTGGATCGCAGTGCGCGAACCACCACGCTGGTGTGTTCGCCCACATTCACCAGAAACCCAAGGCCTTGGTGTGCTGAGGACGGATGCCATCAACCTGTGAGTGTTTTCCAAGGATGTCTTTTGGTTTGTCGTATTTTTGAGTGTGTCGAAGACTAGAAGTGGTTCTGTTTCAACCCGCCTTCCTATCTATTTGCAATAAAATAATTTACTCAACAACCGCATTTCTTAGAGTCCTCTGTGGCTCATACAACCTCATACACCATTTTGGGGTGTATGAGCCACAGAGGACTCCAAGAAATGCGGTTGTTGCGTAAAATATTTCATTGCAAATAGATAGAAAGGCGGGATGAAACAGAACCACTTCTAGTCTTCGACACACTCAAAAATACAACAAACCAAAAGAAATCGTTGGAAAACACTCACAGGTTGATGGCATCCGTACTCAGCACACCAAGGCCTTGAGTTTCTGGTGAATGTGGGCGAACACACCAGCGTGGTGGTTCGCGCACTGCGATCCAAATGTCTTTAACACAGGTTCACGAGATCGTTCCAATAGTTCGTTGTTGAGAGGTCACAAAACACTCCTAGGAGGTAAAAACGTCCAAAATTATAATGTTCAAAGAATACGTTCACTCGAGGACATGTGGCGCTTAATTACATCTTTTCAATAATTAAATATGTACATCTGTTTTGAAGGGGAAGGGTTGATTTTTAATATTTTTTTTATCCTTTCAAAGAATTTATACATTACCAGTACCTTCACTAATCAAATTGTTCGAAACTTTAAAAAAATCGAATAATGCAGTTTTAGTTTTTATCAAAATCGGCCCTAAGACTGCTTTGAGTGTTTATCGCTATTTCCTACAGTTTCGGATTTGGCCATGAAGGTACACTTGAAAAATTCACCTATATTTGAGGCATAGTCGTAAAGACTAATCTAGAGTTTTTTTGAAATGAATGCCTCGCTCTTCTTTCTCGTCACTCTGGACGTACGATTTTCGCGAGCCACTTGTCTGTTACCAACAAAATATTAAATCAGTGCCCTACACGTTAAATATTGTTTAATATATTCCTTCCTACATCTATTAAGTTCTCCAAAGAGTTCATGAGCTTCAATGGCAGTTAATTAAAAATGTTTTTGCTGGGAAGCCTTGAAGTTGTCGCAAGTTCCTGTCGAACCAGACGAAATCATATAACGTAACGGGCTTAATTGAAACTGATGAAATAATTAATTTTAAGTATCTCGAGGTATTTTATAATTGAATGTACTAATTACGTTTAATGAAAGGTGAACAAGATTTTTTTTGCGTTACTTTAAATCTTGATTAATTAATGAAATTACACTGTGAAAAACTGTTTTAGACGTATGTTTTGCCTAGTTTTAAATGAATTAAAACATTGAAACAACATTTTTTCAAAATAAACATACCACTTTAACCGTAAATAATTTCGTGATTATCAAACAACGAGAAAGTAGAGTGTTGTTGTCTTAACATAAATTCAAAAATACTAGCTGAGGTTCCAGATTTCGCTCGAGTCAGTTTCGTTTTGGAGTGGACTTCGATAAAATATGATCAGAAACCTTCGCGGGCGTATTATTTCGGCGGTAGATGAATTAATGAAACATGAATAAAAAAAAAAGAAGACGAGCTTAACTTAATTTTGTATTTATTTATTTGATAAGATATCAACTTAGGTAACAGCGTATAGACACATACATTTAGAAACAAGCTAACATCTATGAGTAACGCCAATTGAAGGTTTACACGAAGCATCCATGAGCGTGTGTGCGATATCTGAAAATGTGCTAATATCCAGTTCGCATGTAAGGGTGTGTGTGTGTCGTAGGTGATGTATGGAAGTAAATATGCGTGTAAAATAATGAAGAGTTGACAATGTGTTGTGTGTGTGAGATGTGTAAACCTATGCTATTGAAAGAACAGAACTAATAAGTTAAATAACTGCACCAATTTTATGAAGAAGAGGGGTGTATAATACGACAACGCCTCTCGACGTGATTGTCCAGTACTGCGTACACACCCGTCCTGTGACGTTGCGTCAAAACACATTTCACGCTTGCATGTGTGCCAGAAGGTTACGTTGTGTGCGTATAAAACTTTGCGATGGTAAACTTCGCGACTGAAATACCTTTCAACAGAACGCAAATACGTTACACTCCTATATTGTGTACCGACGTTGTGGAATTTATTGCGGTTTACAGGTAGCCGTCGACGGACGTTTTGTCATATACGGTAAGCATGCGTGGCCGTTCTGTCAACGTGTGAGGCAAACATTTAGGTTCTTTCGAGCGCCTCAAGTTTCGAGTCCGACCCGAAACCTTCATTCCTGCCGAAGGTAAATTTTGTCAATTTTATAGCGTCTTAAATTACGCCTTTAGCAAACTGCCCTCCGGCATGCGACAACGCCGTCCGGTGCGGCGGCGACGGACCTCGACGAAAACACTTATTAATTTCCTTAATATCGATTATTCCGGCGCCGAGCGGTTCGTCAGGGCAGGAATTGTGTCACGGTCTGGAGGGCAATTCTGGGAACTCCGAGTTGATGAATCCGGCGTGTTCTCAGGATAGAAATTCACTTTGAAATTGCCTTGGTATTCTGGATCGATTGCAGCCCCACACGAAGTGAGTGGCACGAAATTAAAGATTTTCATTTGTTTCCTAATTCAGCGCTAACGAAAAGTTACATATTCATTTCAATAAGCGATCCAATTTTGGTGCATTCAGCACCAGAATTATTCGGAAGTTGTTTATTGATTTAATGATGATTCAAGAGGTTGTATTCCGTATGTAAACTAATTAGCACAAGAATTGGCCTCCTGACAAAATAAAGCTCTGCCATGAACATTTTCTTATCGAATGCGCCTGGACAGTGAATTATATTTATAGAATAGAATTAGTTTATTTAAGTAAAACTTTCTGACGAGGCAATTAACGGTTCTTAAGCAAGTTCCCAATCTTTCCGATAAATGTAAAGTTTCTTGTACCAATACAACGTATTGAATAAAAGCTTTAGACATTTGAAATTTGTAATCAATTAGGCCTCAAAGTCTATTACTTCGTGTGTGTTGTGCACAAGTCATGTATTTGCGTTGGATAGGTTCGGAACTGCGTTAATGTGTCTACCAGTACAGTTACAGTTCCTATTATTTATATTTACTTCCTATTTTGTAAATTCCTATTTTTTCGGAGTTATAACAGCAATAGCTTCAAACGACTGTGGCGTAACTTTCCCCTAAAATTTGTAAATCTGTGTAATTTTAATTAATATCGTAATCAATCGCAAAGCATATCTTTTACTGACATGATTGAATTTCATTAAAACCAATGTATGCCGTTTGTCAGCTTATCTGTTCATCTGTTTATAACTTGATATGAAATTACCCGATTATTATGATACGCATGATTTTTTCCATTATTTATAGGCTACATAATTATAATGTATGTATGACAGAAATCAGAGAAACGGGTTTTTCGTAGGGCGACCCGCGTCGTCTTTAAAATATAACTTTCTTTGAATTAGTTACTATGTAATGCCCTTATCCAATGCTCGAATAGAGGGTAGTCTATTTAACAATCCTAACATTATCAAATTACATACGGGCCTTAAGGCGGAGTGTGTGTCAAAGTAGTTGGCGCCACGGTCGTTCGTCGCTATCATTGCTATAACTCCTTAAAAGGTCTAGTGAAAAACTCTAACTGTATTGGCGAGCAAACAAACAGTGTTTTTTTGTCTCAATAATTACAAAAAATACGTGGAATTGATTAGATAATCAAGAGGACGTTTGCAAAAAGTTGCCATTTACAACTAGCAACTTGATGCGCAACTTTCTCGAAAATACTAGCTTTTATTATACATTGCTTTATGTCATTAAATACATAATTGCTTAGTGTACGTGCCAAATGAGTTGTCGTTTGTGATAACCTATTTTTGGGGAGGTTGAGCAGAAACAACGAAGAACGACTGTGGGGCTATTCACATGCATGCACAATCCCCCTTAAACAGAAAAAATAAAGTACAATGAACCTGTTTACGTAAGGTACCACAGACAATACAATATCAGTCTAAAGTCATTGATTGATGTTGTCATTCAAAATGGCGGTGCCTCGCGCTTGCCGGCCGACGAATATTCTCCTCTCGACATGGGGCCTCTCAATCATCGCTGAAGCATCGCTATTCACTTTGTCACATGCAATGTCACCTCCCGGCACCTGCCCTCGCCAACTCACAAGGGAGGGGGGGATTCCACAGTACACGTAAAAGGACAGAGTTATTCAACAAACTCACCTTGTAGCGTGACACGTTATTTTTTCATACTCTATGACACCAACCCAAAAGGCTGTTCTTTCTGTGACAACTGTCAGAAATTATTATTTTCTGTTGTTGTTGGATTGTCTCCCGCCTTGTTGCATGATTAAGGAAAATAGTCGTTCTTTCCGATTTGTTTTAATCGACCGACCCCGAATCCCCGTTACAACCTCAATTTCCGCAATTCAATTGCTGAAATAACATCGAGTAGAATGGGGCAAAAGACTGCTTTGCAGAGAACTGCTGCAGAAGTTCGATCATCGAGGTATGATGATCCTGGGCGCTGACCGGTTCTGGACGGGTGATCGCTTTCGGAATTGAGGCTGGCCGTCTGTTCGGATTCCAGGCTTTATTACTAGGCGGTAGGATTAATTATGCTCGGGTTGGTACCATCGCAGTTAGTACATACGGAAATGGTTTTATCCATTTCACTGTAGCCGGGAAACATAAGGAAGTTCCTGGAACTAGGTGCCATAGTTCTGAGGTGAATCAGGCTAATATAAAGACCGGCATTAGGCATTCACGTCCAGTTACATTAGAAGTCTGGCTTGTGTTTATAAAGGAAAGGTCGTGGCATGATACCTAGTCCTTCCAGAAAATGCTGTTTGAGTTTAAATAATGACAGAAATAGTTGTTTCAGCCATACTATAGCCCGTTCATTTAACAATCACCGCTCTTTAAGTAAAAAAGAAACAATTATTCTGTGTCCTGTCTACTATTGCACGAAAGTCACACGCAACCTAAAAAAAACGAATATGAATTCAAATGCGACTTTGATTTCTTTGATTACTAACGACCTATTCAGTAGTTAGGTCTAGGTTATCTATTAACCCGCGTAACTGGTAATCACACGCGAGGACAACTTCTACCATGTCATTCAGTAAAGGTGGCTTTCCATGTTTATTTCACAAAACTGGAATGTCTGCTTTAACTAAATCTATAAAGAGGTGACTTTTAAATATGTTTATTTATAAATCATTTAAGATTTTATGGGAAACGTTTGAACGATTTCTCCGAATTCTAAACTATATGGAACAGATTTTTTCACTAGAGAGTACTTACGTTTAAATATTTGAAATGTGTTGATGAATGCTAAGTCGATTAAATAAATACCATATGATGCTCCAACTCATACGCTTGGTAAGCCGGCAAAGTGAATTGTTCACAACGGTTTTATATGGATTCCGATTCATAGCTCGCAAACGCACTTATTCAACTCAGAAACACTCATTTTCAATAGCTCTTGCAATTCACGAAGTCTAGTGGGCTTTACTTGTATTAAACACGTATCTATTTACATATATGTCAAAGTGTACCTACGTAAGAGCAAGCTTGGGTATGGTTAGCATATAAACAATACAGGTAAATGCTATTCGTACAAACTTTGACACGTATGCAGACACGTGTTTGATACTAGTTAAGCCTCCTAGACTTCGTAAATTGCAAGAACTATACCAGAAAGACGTGTGTACTGTTTATTTTTTATTTTCGATTGTCGTAATGATCGTGGCACTTAAAATTCTCCCTATGGGAATAATTTAACGAAGCTTAACCATGAATCATTCCCAATAGCGCCCGCTATTCATCGCCAGCAGGGCGAGCCGCGTAATAACACGTGTCCGCTTTCACGTGGACAGCGTAATAACCGGGCAGCGCTATAATGTATTCAGATTACTGCAGCTTATATTTTATTTTTGAAAATGCGTAGCCAATTACGGTCAAATGATTGTTTACTCTGCGGTCACGGTGATAAGGCCAAGTTTAGATTCGGGTGTAGGGAAATAGTCCATGGGAACTTTGTCATAAAAAATCTTAGCTAGTATTAGCAGTAGCAGGCTACTCTTAGGGCCGAGTGCACGAAAGGACATAAAATCAAAATCAACGTTAACGTATGATTAAACACGTCACTTTGTATGGACAGTACGGAAGGAACGGCATGTGGTTCACTAAAAGTGACGTGTTTGAACATTGATTAACTCAGCCATCTCTTCGTGCAATCGATGCTTAGTCCAGTATTACATAGTATCTGTGGAAACATATTTTTTGGCTTTTGACAATTACATTATCTATTTTGTATGTTAGTTGTAAATTAGCTGCAAGTTTTCACTTCAATAAATAAATAATGTGGTTGGGATAAAATATTTCATTTTAATAACTTCCACATTCTTCTTAACGTCAATCCTATTTGCCGGTTTTACTGCTTAGGGTTACGTACCCAAAGGCTGAAAATGGATCCGTATTATTAAGCCTCCGCTGTCCGTCTGTCCGTCCGTCCGTCCTTCCGTCCGTCTGTCACAGCTGCATCTCATGAACCGTAATAGGTAGGCCGCTGAAATTTTCACAGAGTGTGTATCTATTTTGCCGCTATAACAACAAATAGGTTAAAAAAAAGGGGCATACAAAAAACGAGATGTTTTGGTGTTAAATCGTGTACGTCTTGTTGTCATATTCTTAGAAAACAATAAATAGAAAAAAGTGTCGTGGAAAAAAGATATGAAAAGGTTTCTTGACAACAAGACTTCACGATAGAAATATTTAATTTATTTACATTACTGGCTGAGCGACTGAGCGTCACCGTTTCAGCTTTAGTAAAAATGCTTTCGTATGTTTGTCCGGCATCCGGCTGTTCTCGTCTGCATGTCGCGTTTCTCAACTGATTCTCGTAAAATTTTGTCAGGAGGTTCGATAATTATAGTAAATGTTTTGTATCGATTCAGTTTTTGAAAAATTTTCGAAATGACGGAGTAGAAAAATGTTACAAAATTTCACAAAAACTCTCGTTTTGTGACAAGACCTAAAGCGTTAGGTACAGCGAAAAATACCAAAAAAAATATAGCATTTTGTTTTAAAGTGTGCGGTGAACATTTCAGCCTCTGAGCTGTAGAACTCGCAAGTATGTCACTTGCGAGTTCTACAGCTCAGAGGCCACTAGTGATAGACGTATGTATTATAGAAATAGAAAAAGTATGCTTTTAAATATATATTTATATACAACTGACAGATAGGCAATACATTGACTAGATAAAAACGCGTTGAAAAAGACATGAAACATAGACCTATTTCGGGCCGTTCTTATGCCGAGTAGGCTCTGGCGCTTAAAATAATACTAGTGGTCTTACTGAATTTCTTTTTATTCTTATCGTAAGAGGCGACTAGAGTATTTGTTGTTCGTATTTAAAATTCCACTTCAAAATGGTTGGTTACATTCCAGTTTACTTCTTACTAAGGTGTTATGGTTTATCCCAACTGAGTTGTTACCGCACCTGTATCAGCGTTGATAGAATCATCAGTACGTGTTTTCCATCCAGTGAAATAAAGCCGTTAAAACATAAAGAAGTTTCTGGTATGACACCTGGTCCCTACGTGGTGTGTTGGGCTAATGCTGTGGGCTGATGCAATAAAAATAAAACATTAAACCTTTTTTAACTTAAGGGTTTTTTTTTCAAGAAACTTATCCTCAAAACCTAAATGTTAATAAAAAAAACTGTTTTAAAAAAGCTATTTGCACTTTGGCTAAATTTGTCCCCTAGTGGCGCGGGGACTGGCCTAGTGTACCAGAGACCTGGGTTCAATACCGACATGCACCACTGTCTTTCTCTTTCCGAGTTCGATAAGTGCATTTCGTTACGAATGCGAGCTGCTCCATGGTTCGGAATCCATGTAAAACTGTAGGTCCCCTTCCCCTACTAGGTGGTAGGGTTTAAGCCCGCCCGGGTTGGTACCATCGCATTGGATGAAAAGATGGTCGAAGCGGCAATGAAAAATTGTCCGTGTTTTCCATCCAGTTTAATGTAGCCGTGCTCATAAAGCGAAGGTCCTGGCATGGCACCAAATTCCTTCGGGAATGAGGTGTATTGGGCTAATATCATAATGGTAGTTGTGTGGTATTAGCCATCCATGTCAGGTCGCATAAAAAAAAAAAATCTTTTTCTTCAGCATTTTTCCTCTGCTGGAAGTACGCCTCCCCCTGACTGAAGTTGTGCAGTCTCCGGTTTTTCTCCGCCTTTTTAGTCCAGCAGATAGCAGATAATTGTAATCGGAAAACCGTGTTTTATAGGCACGTTATATCTTGCTCGCAGAGAACTCAATTGGGATTCCCCGAAGAACCCCGCGCCGCCACAGTCCGGCGCGGCCGGCGCGGCGTGTTGTGTGGCGCACACGTGCGTGTCTGCTGAGGTTGTAATTACCGCCCGAGCCCCGTTTAGGAATTCAATAAATCTTCAAACCGCTTCCTGCCCTCGCGCCGCCGCCGCCGCCCGCCCGCGCGCCCTCCGACCCCGGAAGTGCCCGGCGTAGAGCAGACGTTGTATGCATGCGGCGGCGATTGTAGTGGAGCTAGCCTGTGGGACGCTGTCTGGTGATTTTTCCGGATGTTTTAAGGTGTCCAAAAATTTTAATAAAGGTCAGCATATGAAAATCAGGAAGATGGAAAGAGCTCCTACCACCGAAGTGGTGGGTTTTCTCACGATGGTTTTCCTTTACAGATATTTTAATCGCTTAGCATTTCTGTTATCATGAGAATAAGAGAAGAACATTTTTATGATTATTACCGTGGAATAAAATAACTAAGAATAATGTGAATATTTTTTCAATGTATATTTCCCTTGATTACTTCCGGCAAATACAATATTCAGCGATGCCAGCAAAATTTACGGAAAATATTGAGATTTTCCTGGCGCGTAGACCTTCTACAGTCTTTAATAATAACACAGTAAGCATACTTAGGGACAGGCTTAGCTGAGTAAGAGGATTATGTGGAGATAAATCAATGTCCTTGTCGGAATTATTAAAGCCTAGAAGATGGATAATATTCCGTGTTGGCTCCTTACTCTACCCTTGATACGCTTACAATATTGCTGAACGTTTAAAATGTCGTAAACGATCTGAATAATTACATATTGCTCTTTCATATAATTCATTGTTGTGGTCGCGAGCTACGGCGAAAGTAGTTAAAAACTTTATGAAGAAAAGCGTAGAGGTGCTACGGCGATTCTGGGTTGCTGCGTGCAACATCGGCGTAGCCGATTTAAGGCGCTAGGACTAGCCAACTACTCGCGCCATACAAATGCACTTTTTAACAAATGTAATAATATGCAGTGAAACGCCTCAGCAAATCCAAATAGAACTCCAGACTGATAACGGATTGTTAATATTTTTTTATTCCATCATTTATTTAAATAATAATAAAAATAAAAAAGTTGATTTTTCTCATTAGAAATCTGAAAGTAATTCGATTTCTAGATATAAGCAAAAACAGCATATATGCATAAACAAAAAATTCCATTTGCTTTTAGATTTCTACATTTAGTCAAAAAAGTTCGGAAATGGACACCGTTTCCGGAATGTATTTTGTGTAGAAAAAGGAAACATACATTAACGAAAATAATTCGATTCCTAGACAAAGAATCATATATTGTAAGAATGACACTTATAATCGTCAGACTTAGTTAGTTAACTTGGGGTGCCTCGTCTAACTTTGCGATTTGGCTAGTACCAGGCCCTTAAGTTCGAGTTATTGTGGCGACAGAATTGTTAGATTTCCGCGAATTGTTGTAGAGGACGACTAAAAATAAACGTTTCTATTTAGTTTTTCTTTTATGAAATAAATAAAAGCAATTAAATTAGTCTACCACCCACCTAGGCGCAGATAATCTTCGGAGAAATTGAGTAGACAGAAATAAAGTCTATTATGAAAACGTTTTAAAATTTAAAACACACTGGCTCATAACTTACCGTAGTTAACTGATAATTATTTACAATTAATTTAATTGATGTATGCTATTTATTATCAAGCAGCAAATAATGTGGCTCCACGCTTTTGTTTTAAAATAAATATTTGCTGTCAAACCTCAGATAAAAGGAATAACTATGAATATTTAATTTTTGCTCTCATATGACTAGCTTTTATATACTAGATTTTAGTTGTTAGAAGGTTGTATTAGGAGTTAAATGATGCTAATGGGTCCACTAAACACTGTCGTAGTAAGTATATGGTTTCTTTAGAGGATGTTTCTTTTTGCGCTTATTATGACTAAATTTGTTTATGGTATAAGACCTTATACCATAAACGAATCTGTTTTAGTCATTTATTTCTTGCGCGAATGCTCTAAAATATACAGTCGTTAAAAGAGTACC
Organism: Incurvaria masculella; assembly: GCA_946894095.1. Lineage (NCBI taxonomy): Eukaryota > Metazoa > Arthropoda > Insecta > Lepidoptera > Incurvariidae > Incurvaria > Incurvaria masculella. Next base: position 14,951,267 of record OX335653.1, on the reverse strand, counting down.
TACTAAAAGAAGCCACGCAATAAAACACCGGCTGTTACTTTATAAAGTAGGCATCATTTCCCCCAAAGCTATGATTAAGTAATCAAAAAATAAATAAATAAAAAAATATAAGCCCCACAAAACACAAATCGCGGAGGGCACAAATTAAGACCACTTACGAAAACAAATGGCCTGTCATTGCGGGCCTGGCGGGGAATCGTTTCCCGCGCTCTAATCTCTATTCATATCGAATACGCAACTCGTGTACTTGTACCGCCGGAATTTTAGACTACGTCCCAACGGAGTTAGACGCTAGGTGTTCCTATTGAGAAGGAAATAAAAGCCGATTGAATATCATCGAAACTACTCGGTTTTGAGCATGTACCTTGGTTCCAACATGAAAATGTTTGGATGTTTTCGGTTTGAAGAGATTCGTCGTTCATGGTTCGGACTTTCTCGCGTGCTAGGTGGTAACGTTAATTCCGCCCGGGTTGGTCCCATCGCATTGAATGAACGAAGGTCAAAGTATCAATGAAAATGGTCCATATTTTTCCTCCAGTTCAATATAGCCGTCCAATATAAGGAGGGTCCTCTAGAATGCTACTGCAAAATTGACAAAGCTGAAAGAAAACCAAAGAGCAAAGAAAGACAAAGAACAAAGAATAAATAAAACAGCAACCCTCAGTGCGGAATAATTAATAGTGGTTTAATGTATACAAAAGAAATAGTTAATATTCTGTAATGAAACCGGGCTGGCATAGCTGGCGTAAAAAATCGTTTCAGACGAGAAGTTACCGAACCACGGCGAAGTAAAAGATTAAGTTTTCTCCAAAAACTTCGTTTGGAGCCGCCATTTGCATAAGGTTTAGTACCAATTAGCACGAAAAAGGCTTCTTGTAAAATAACCACGCGGCCCCGCGAATAGAGTCGAGTGTGGCGCCGGCGCGATCTCACCGTCGATGTATTCAAGTATGAGACTGGTAGATTGCCCAAGCAATGTTTTCTTTTTAATTTGAATTTCAGCGACATCTACATTTCAAACATTGTAATCAGATTATGAAAATAATCTGAAAAAGTATTGGTCGTGACATACGTCAGAAGAAGGATTAAATTAATGATATAACGGTAATGTCGTATCCATTAAATACATAAAAGTATCAATGTTTTCTTTTTTCACTTTCAACTCCGCGAAGTATGTGAACTGTGCCTTTCAACGATATCCGCGGTATAAGGGGAAGACACCGTTTTTTTGTGATTTCGAAAAGAAGGACTTTTCAGTCAAAAACGTTTTCGAGAACCTACGAATGGATCAGTTTTATTCTCAAAATCCATGCCTTTTGATTACTGCAACTGCAGATGTACAAACGGAATCACACTAGACGCCACAGATTGGACTTTGACCCACACACGTTTTCCTTGCAAATGTCAATGCCTACTGTGGCGGCAAGGGTGATGCGCTCTGGACGTTTATTCTTGGCATTCAGTCAATGCGGATTCAGTAGAGTTAACAGAAGAATAATTTACTTTAACATTACGGTTAACTCTACTGAATCCGCAATGACTGAATGCCAAGAATACACGCCCAGTACATAGTAACTCAAATCCGGGGTGCGTCGTATGTCACACAGCCGAAAAGTTAGCATATACCGCGGAAATATGCTCTAAAAAAGCGTTCTTCAAGTCGGTTCCCACCCACAAAAACCCTTCAATACGTCTGCGACTATGTTTGCATGTGGCACGTACGTTTAAGTAGGATTGGTAGTTTTTTAAAACTCATCTAGCAATCAAATAGTCTTACACGGCGTTGCAATGGACATGGTGCACGTAATATTTCTAGACCGATTTTTCGTACCTATACTTAGCACTTAGATTGTTCTTAGCTATAGTTGGACCCGTTATTGACGCTGTTGTCGAGATTAAGATAACTGAGGTTTTGAATAACATGCCCGCGAAAGTTTCTGATCTCATTATACCGGGCTCCACTCCAGAGATTGTCTTAAACGAAATTGACCTGAGAGGAGCTAGTGGGTAAATAAAGGAAAGAATTTCCTTTTGAAATTCCATTGAAATTCCATGAAATCCCATTGAAATATTTTTGTAATTTATTAATTCAGCTTCACAGATAATTTATGAGTAACTAAAAACGATAATCGATATTTTTTTTAAATAATGCACTTTAAATTAAAGGATCTTTAAAAAACCAATTATTTGTTGAAATTAGAATCCACTCATTCTACCACATATAACTACCATATGTTTTATAATTAGAATCGGCTCATTCTACCACATATAACCAGTCAAAACTGTCAGTCTCACAGAATATCTGGCTACCTTAACAGTGGGCAGTCGTTCGTGCTGCCCTACATATATCCCGTGGAGCTAATTAGTGAGTGTCCGTCATACCGTCCGCACAGTGGACAGCTTGGTGGCGGAATGTTCATTCGTAATTGTTCAAAGCTATATTTGCTTCGTTTTTCGCGTTTTGCGTCCCGTTCCCGCCTTAAAGTGATTCGTTTATACTTACAACATTAACACAGAAGATTTTTGAATATGTTCGACAATCTATAAATCGGATCCATAGTTTCACATGGATATTAACCAGGCACAGCTCGTATTCATGACGAAATCCTATTAATCAAATCAGTAAATGAAAAAATGCACAAACGGGACGAGGATGATTGTACTCATGACATCTATCATGAGTATCGATGCCCTGCGTCCTGAGCTGCGAGCTGCTCACAAAATTGTAAGTTACCCGTATGCACGTAAAATGTAATGGCTTTTTACATCAGAACATTTTAACCAATTTTATTTAATTTATTTAAACTTGGTAATCAGACTACACTAACTTACGTCAAAAACTAATAGATCCGCGGATTATATCAACCAATAAAGAAGAATCCGCAGAGAAACTTTACTGGTTTTCGGACAAGTTTCGTTCCTTCCGCCCGCACGAACAAGGTACGTCTCTGTTTCCACTTCACCGTGGCCGTCACGGCCGGGGCTCTCATTTCCATGCCTCTTAATACATCGGGATTTATGACCTTTGAGAAGGGTGAATAAAAACCCGAGTCAATCTCGATGGCTCGTAATATTACGGTAACATTTTCACATGTTCAGCGAAGCACAGTGGTGAATTTAAAGTGAATTGAATTTTAAGTTCTATCGCAGAAAAAGTGGAACGGGCGCATCATAAAGTATACTTGAGTACACACACATTTCAATCATTAGAAAAAAAATATATTGTATTGTATTGTATTGTTTATTCATCATCCATAGACAGTACACTGCACTCGGATTTGTCATATTTTAGCATTGGCCAGTTCAGCAAAACAAAACACAGCGAAGAAGAACTGGAAAGAAACTCCGCTGTTTTTTTTTTCAACGTCCACTTAGTCTAAGTTTACAAATTAAAATACAAAGCATTAAATCTAGTAAAGAAAGTATTTATTTAACAACATTTTATTATTCACAAAAAAAACGAAGCTGTATGCGTAAATGCTTATATTTTTTTATGTAACTGGGCATTGATGGCTAATACCATACCATGATATTCATGACGTTCCCGAAGGAAATTGGTGTCATGCCAGGACCTTCACTTTATGAGCATGGTTAGGTACATTTAACTGGATGGAAAACACGAAAAATGTTTTATGGTCGCTTCGATCATCTTTTCATCGATAGCGATGGTACCCGGTCGGGCTTAACCCTACGAAGGGAAACTACAGTTTTACATTGATTTCGAACCACGTAACACCTTGCATTCGTGACGAGATGCACTTAACCAACTCAGAAAGAGAAAGAAAATGGCGCATGAACGGGGCGGGCGTCGAATCTTACGAACAATACGAGCCATTGGTTCTGACGCCCATTTTGTTCTTGAAAAATGTTACTTGTGAAATTATTATTATAATCGAATTAGTTCGCGACCGAACTCATTTTGTTAGTTCACAATAACACCCATTGGCGTGAAGGTAATATATTGACTTTTAATGAAGTCTGTGAACGGGTGAACATGTTATTTTGTTGAATTTTTACCCGACTACGGCGAAAAAGAAGGACGGTTATGATTTTGATCGGTATTTATGTATGTTCATCTGTCCTCTCATAACTATTTAACTACTATTCATCGTTACCAACTATCGTTATCGTATCGGTATCGTTAAAAGCGCCTTGACCGTCCGTTATCTATTATGGCTACGTGACGTCACATTAAATTGAACATGACGCCCTCTAGAGGAAATAAACTAATCACAAATACAAAATTATGTTGCCGTGTTGGGTATGAAATGAAAGCGCTTTATTATCACATCTAATAAATATTATAAAGGGGAAAGTTTGTAATAATGGATGGATGGATGGATGGATGGATGGATGGATGGATGGATGGATGGATGTTTGTTACTCTTTCACGTAAAAACTACTGAATGGATTCTAATGAAACTTTACAATAATATAGCTTATACATCAGAATAACACATAGGCTACAATTTATGTGCCCATGGGCTTTAGAACTTTCACGGGGCTGCGAATACGATGCCGGTAGCGCTACTTCACACTAGGGGGAGTGGAGCCGGGGGCGGTGGCGGGGAGCGGCGGCGGGGGGAGGGGGGGGGACGTGAGGGCAGACGTCGTGACTGTTTGGTGTCCGTTTGGCGAATTTTCAAGGCACTAGCGATTTGTAAAACTTAGTACATGTACATTTAACTACCCGGGAATTAGGATTGGCTAAATAGAATTCAGTTCCGCTTACGCTAAGATGGGGCTGTCATACAAACTGCAATGCTATGCACGGCTCGGCTTTGCGGCGGCAGCGCTTACTTTTACTGAAGTACGGCTTGGTATTTCCTGCAACTTTAGGACTACTTGGCATCACGCTAAATCGCCGGAGGAGCGACCAACAGAATAAAATCCTTGAGAACCAATTACTCGATTTAGATGTGCATTGTATCTACGTCTAGCCTGATTCTACTAAAAACTTATAGATTACATAATATAACGCTTCATTACCAGAAGGGTAAGTAGTGAGTCTTAAAGTCTTATAACATGCGAACCACTTACCTGATTTATATGCGTATTTTATCAATGTATAGCATCTCTGGGAGCAGTCAGGTTCGAGATGGGTTACTGTTTTCGATGTTGAGGCTGGCTGTGGGTTGGAGTCCACGCAAAACTTACCTACGTTACACGTTACTTACTAGGTAAGCAATGTAGCAGTGAAAGTGCAGAAAGGTTCTCGCGGCAAATGTTTTTTTTTAAATAGCCACCAAACGTCAACGAAGCTCTAAATGGGAATTATTGGATGTTTCTCATTAAATCATGCTATTTCGGCTCGAACGATCTTGATTAAATTTGGTACATGGATACATTGTCCTGGACCAGTTTGACCCTATTTTGGACCAGTCATGTGGGCTACTTTTTATCCATGAGATAATTTAGCCGACACTAACCCGAGCGGAGCCGGGTACCGCAGCTAGTTTAAATAATATATTTGTTTAAAGCGGTTGCTTTGCTTACATGAACGCTATAATTGGGAATAATTTCGAATTAGAATTTTCGGTGAATATACGATAAATGCCATTGAAAGGTTTGTACATAAAAACTTTAGGTGAGAATATTTTTATTTTCTTACATACTTTTCAAAGCGTTTTTCAGTAGTCGGGTTTTAGTTTTGGAACATACTTTGTTATCCTCTACAAACTCATGATTTAGTTCCAGTCAGCAGCACAATGAAGCAAACCGAGTTTTTCACAAAAAAAATCAAAACTTCAGCATACATTTCAAATTTCAATGCGTCGCAATACTTGCTTCCCATGAATTTTGTACCCCTTACAACATTCATGAGACATTCAAATATTTCGCGATTATCTTATTTTGTTCCGTACCCAAAGGGTGGCAACGGAACCTATTACAAAGCCTCCGCTGTCCGTCCGTTCGTCCGTCCGTCCGTCCGTCCGTCCGTCTGTCCGTCTGTCTGTCACAGGACTGTATCTCATGAACCGTAATAGTTAGGAAGCTAAAATTTTACAGAGTGTGTATTTATTTTGCCGCTATAAGAATTTTAAAATAATATTTTTATATTATCCAACAAAATAAGTTTTTTGTATGGGGTATACAAAAAACTTATTTTTTGTGATAAATCTTGTGCGATGGTACGGAACCCTTCGTGTGCGTGCTCGACTTGCATTCAGCCGGTTTATCTTTTTTTTTTACTTTATGCGAGTAAGAAGTTTTTTGAAGGGGCCAGTTTTGGACGTTGTTCAAAATGTTTGAACCATAGAAAAATATGTGAAACGTTACATTTAAATAATAAAAGAAACGCTTGGCAGATATCAATAATGAATTGAGTTTAAAACTTTTTTATTGAATTGTTCTTTCTGAAAACAGATCTTTCGTAATAGATAAACATTAAAATCATTTACAAAGGATTTTCAACATTTTCATGCTTTTTATTTATCGCTTTTATTATCCGTAGTTATCTAACTAAACAAATAATTTAGAAGATTGCCTAGAAGAAAATTTAAAAGCTCTCGACCGCGGAAGTTATGGGAAGTTTTCTTTCTATGAAAGCTTCGCGCGTGTTTATCATGTTGCAATGTTGCTGAACTAAAACTGAAGGAAAAAAACAAGCTATAGCAAAATAACATAGGTATACAAAGGTAAACGGCATAAAATCGGGTAAGTAGTTCTAAAGTTACAAGCTGACTCGATTATTCCTCGACTTCTTTGATAGTTAACTGACTCGCCCCGCCTTATTAAATCACTTATTGAAGGTATTTAAGTGCTGGGCTACTAATTGGCGTTTACTTTGAAATTAGGTAATGGAAGAAACAATAATTTCTAGCGAATTCAATGAATGCCAAATATTACGGAATAACTCGCAAACACCCTTACCGAGAATAGATAGAAAAGGACATATCGATTGACTTTTCAACCCTTTCTCAAAGTTGAAAATATTACTTTGCTTCAATGGAATCTATCAATATATTAACTAAATAAAACATTGTTAGCAAAACCCCTTTAATTGCAGACTAAGCCCCAATTGCACTAAGAGACGGCTTAGTTATCAATGTTCAAACACGTCACTTTTCGTGAACCGCATGGAGTTCCTTTCATACTGTCCACACAAAGTGACGTGTTTAATCATACGCTGACGTTGATTTTGATATTTTGTCCATTCGTGCACTGGGCCCTAAAAAGTATGAAACATCTTTAAATTCACAATAGTAACAGTATTTAAAAGACAATTACTCGAGGAAGTAAATAAAACGTGTATATACCTCGATGTAAGTACAGACAATCAAACAGACACTCTATAATTGTAGGACAGCAAGGCACGGTCTTCATTTAAACGAATACCCGTTTAAATATGAAATTTCAGTCGAAATATGGAAAAAGCCTTCTAATTGAGATGGACCTGTGATTGGCCCTATTCAAGAGTTGTCGAAAAGGACGTCGGCGGTAAAATTCCACCGACAACTACATTTCCGTCTCTTTCATTCTGGATCTAGTGATGCTCCTGTAAAACCCTCAATGCTGGATTTAATCCAACTGCCGTGCGCTAAGTACACTGATCACAAATAGGAATTTATCGTAGCTTTAACGAAGAAATCTTAATTTAGTTAGACCGGCGGCTTCGTCTGTTCGCGCTCCGCACACGACCCTTTGTTATTGCTCCTAGAACAAATTTGCTTACGTTTCTACCTTCATGGCTGTGATTCCGGTGCTCCGTTGTATCTGCGCGTTATTGTGCCGCTATCAAAATAAATAGACTGAACTGTGAGAAGAGACGAGATGGTAAACATTAATTGAAATGACTTAATTATGGTAGGTTCCAAATATATGCCAGCAAACTAAATTGTATCAATCCATCATCAAAATTCAATCGATTTTGTATTATTTTATCTTGATTTTAATATGTACCTTTTTTGACGTGTCTAAGTATATTATTGTGTACCAAAAAGACGTATTAAAAATGAAATGTAATGAAAATTGTATAAGTAACAAGTTAGGAATATTATTTCAGCTATTATCCTTGTTTACTAACTTTTCGGATAAATAATATTATCAACTTCGGTCGATATTATTTATTTAAAAGATACCCTTTATTTTTAATGCCAAAATGGCTATTGCATGGAGCCGTAACGTCGAAAAAATTAACTTTCAAGTTATTGTACGTTTTATTTTGTAGGAATTTGCGTCAAATTGATAGCACGCCGAGCGTGAAGACCGCTGTAAGAACCGGTCGAATCGGGTACTCATGAACTTCGAACTACGGTCTTTTCTATGAAAAAAACGGTAAATGCGGAGAAAGAAAAGGTAAAGGAACGCCAAATAACCTTACCTGGTGAAACCACCCTCTCCGAGACACGATACCAGTGGACTATAGCCGAGTTACAAGCTTGCTTCACTTACTTTAGAAAACTCACAATTTGTAGGTATAAGGAAAGGCACTTTTCGGCAGATAGCTCCAAACCCGGGCGGTGCGGCAGAGAAATGAGTTTGAGAAACGATTCGTTGAAGTCGGCTGGCCAACCACATAAAGGTGTGTGTTTTCATCGTCCATACAAACAACGACTATTACATATGTAAACGTTTAATTCCGTGCCCACTCATTCCGTGTGGCGCTGCGATCGGTTTCTAGAATGCCAAAGTAATGTCAAAGTAAATTCTTCTTCTGTTAACTCTACTGAATCTGCAATGACTGACTGCCAAGAATACACGCCCAGATTGTCTACGGAGAGTTTGTGGCTCACTTTTTGAATCACTAAAAGTGATTTCTTCCAGTCAAGAAGTGCATACCCCGGGATTCTTATCGGTTGTCTTCGACACAATACACTAGGTTAACAACTTGGCTACGGGCCACACAAAAATCCTGATTATTTCTACATTCGCCGAAATTAAATAATTTGATTTGAACCCTAACCTAACCTAACCGGAAATAATCAGTTATCATGATTATTAACAACCTATGACAAATTTCCTAACATTTGAAGGGTTACTAAACGTTCCAGGGACATCTCTAATATGTCGAAGGAAATGGAACCTGGAACCGCGAAGACGAGCACTGCGCCGTCCCAGCGTATTTGCTTACGACTCTCAATATCCAGAGGCGAGCTCGGCACAGTCCGAGTGGGCCCCCGGGGCGAGTGAGGCGGATCTTGTTTTATTTGCGAGGGGGGGCGTAAATCGGGGCCGAGCTGATAACTGCGCGGGTTTGTCGCTTTTATTGCGAGCAGCCCGATAGCACGCGGCACTCCGATACAGTTTTTTCCCCAGATCGAAACAGGAAGGAGATGTGTCGCCAATTTTCTAAATCGTCCAACCCAACTTTAAGGTTTTTTTTTATGTAACTAGTCATTGGTGGCTAATACCGAACTGACCGACGGATATTAGCCTAACACACCACATGGGAACTAGGTGCCACGCCAGGACCTTCATTATATTGCTCGGCTAAATTGCACTGGGTGGAAGACACGGATAATTTTCATTGCCATTTCGACCATCGTTCATTCAATGCGATGGTATTACGTGGAATTCGAACCACGGCCAGCCTCAACGGTTGTAAATGGTCATCCATCCAGAACCTAACCGCGCTCAGAGGTGCTTATCGATTCGCAAGGCGTCGCACATTGAGCTACCGAGGCTGACAACCTACATGCCACACGCAAATAAAGTCGCATGTGTTTTGGAAGGCTCGTGTTGTGTTGGAACGTCAGATCAAAGAACGTGTTCACGTGATCAGGGTCCTGTCAGTGCTGTTATTTTGCAATTGTATTTTGCGCTTCAGAAATTAAACTTTTTCTCAAAAAGTATGACGTTTTGAGCAAACGTATTAAAGTAAATATACTTTTTCGTACTAAGCATGTACGCCGTTTATTCCAAGGAATGTGACATGTATGTATGTATAATCGACCGTTAAGCAAGGACACATTAATTAAAGAAAGATTAAACCCTGTAAAAACCACTACTTTACGAATATACTGCAAGGCTGGACCCGTACCAGCAAAACATACCATTCGCGGGTATTGCGTCTAACCAATTGCGCCACCAGCCGTATACCCATAATTTGGAATTCTCCTACAGTCCCTCTTCCCGTAATCCATGCCTTCATCTACATACATTTATTTAACGCTATAACTGCGTTATAGCACTTCATACGTATATACACGTATACGTATATACACTTCTCATTTAGTTTCTCTTCTGTGTTTTTTTCGGAGACAGCTACTGGGAGGTTTGATTGCGTTGCTCTGTCGACGCCATTGCTTTCTTTGCGCTTACGTGACTGATACTATTGGCACACTTGAAAACGTCCATGCTGTAAGTATATCGATTCATTGGCACCTACATTACTCTTTTTCGCTTACCACCGAGCGCTGGCATAATTCCCATTAGTGCCAAGTTATTGTTCTATAGGCGTGCCTCACCAAAAGAACAAAGTATAGTGTCTTCATTTGGCTATATATTTTGTTCTTCATCATTTGTTCTTTAATTTCGACCATGTTTCAGCCAATGTAGTACCTAATCCGAAAGTCCTAGAGAAACATACAGTCTTACATCGGTTCCAAATAATGTAATATACTTTCAAAACTCAGAATGACGAAAAGAAGTCGTTGTCACCGGAAATCGAATTCAGCGCTCCACCTCGGTGTTTATAGACCTATCCAGAAGGCTATAGGCATATGTAACTACATACACAGTAACAAGATTAATGGCACAGCCTTTTGCTCAATTACGCAGATCCTGGTGCCATATACGCATGAATTTATTCTGATTTTCAGGAATGTAAGGCGATAAAAAATCATTCATGCGTGGTCGTTGCTTACAAAATTATATAATCAGGTTTTGTTTTAAATCATATCTTGTTTTTTATATATTTGGAAATATATGGATATTGGATAAAAATACAAACAATAAAAAAATAAAACACAGCATTCCCGAATGAATTAGACGCGATGGGAGGACCTTCCCTTTAAAAGTACTGAAAGAATGAGATGGCTGAACGGAAAAGACGGTCAATTTTTCAGTGCCATTTCGACCCACTTTCATCCAACGCGGTGGTACCAATCCGGGCGCGCCTAACCCTACCACCTAGTATGGAAAGAGGACCTACAGTTTAACATGGATTTCGAACCATGGAACGGCTCGGATTCGTGACAAAATGTACTAATTCAACTCAGGAACGGGGCGGGGATTGGAACCCATGGGCTCTGGCATGCAAGGTAAGTTGCCTCGCCCCTGAGCTAGCTGCGCTCAATGCTACTTAGGATAGATATTTTTTGGTATAAGCCATTTGAATATTATCCATTAATTACTGGACAGTCTGTACATACAACTAATCTACAGAGCATATTCTCAGCCGCTATCGAAAAAAAAGTCAAAGCCTCGAAGTCGTAAGCCCTCCGTTTAGGGGCCATGACATTGAAACCTTTACAGCGACCCCCGTTCGAAGGATAATGATATTTACGTCTGAGCTTAGCAGAATAGGAATAGTTGAAGAGGTCCTATTCGCTCCCACCGCATCGCGGAGTTTCAATAATAAATAGATGAGATTGCGAGATGGTGTGAGACAGCGCGGTTCGTCTGTTTGTCTTTAGGTGTTCTGTAGGTGAAGGCGACCTAGAGTTGGCTGAAGGTAGTCTAAAATCAGAATTTAATAAAAGGTTAAGAAATAGGGCTCCTAGCCTAGTGGCGCGGGGACTGGCCGAGCGTACCAGAGGTCTGGGTTCAATTCCTCGCCCCGGCATGCACCACTTTCTTTGCAAGTGCATTTCGTCACGAACGCGGGCTGCTCCATGGTTCGGAATCCATGTAAAACGGTAGGTCCCCTTCCCATACTAGGTGGTAGGGTTTAAGCTCGCCCGGGGTAGTACCATCGCATTGGATGAAAAGATGGTCGAAGCGAGAATGAAAAATTGTCCGTGTTTTCCATCCAGTACAATGTAGCCATACTCAAAAAGGTAAGGTCTTGGCATGGCACCTAATTCCTTCGGGAATGTGGTGTATTGGGCTAATATCTTAACGGTAATTGTGTGGAATGTGACATGAATGTATGTATAAACGACCTTTCTTCAATTGAGGTGTCCTTGCTTTACGGTCGATTATAGATATATTCATGTCACATTCCTTGGAATAAGCGACGGATATTTACGGTAATTGTGTGTTATTAGCCATCCATGTCAGGTTGCATTAAAAAAAACCAGCTTTGCTTCTGTGGCAGGCTCAAATCGATGTGACATCTAGTGCGTCTGCTATGGGACCAGCTGTCCCCAATTTTCTAATGCTACCAACCCAACTCTAACGTACATGCACCACGCAAACATAGTCGGGGACGTATTGGAGGGTTTGCATGTTTGCGATATTTGGACTGTGTGTTACGATACGCGGCCGGCTTACCATACGATTGTATGCTCGGTTTGTCCATACGGCGGAGTCGCGAGTACGACCACATGACACAGTCACCATCTTTTTCTCTTCTGTGGCGGCAGACCAACTATATTGTGTGTTTTAATGACCATTTACTTAAGTATTTCAGGGTAAGCAGCGACATTTACATTGAATAAATTGTAATTAGATTTATGAAAATTAACTGAAATGATGATTTTGAGATGTAAATTAATTTGAAACAAAATACAACCAATTATTTTAATATCTATTATTCATTAACATTAATGTTAATTTTACACAGTCAAAGAAAATGCTTTACAATTTTAAATATATAAAAAAAATGAAAGGAAGATGTAGGTATATGTCGTTACGAAATTCATAAAGAGGCAACAATTGTAATTCCTGGAAATTCACTTCTGTACTTAAAAAGCATTTTTGATCACAGCGAAAGATCACAACAGCTAAAATAAAAAGTAATTTATTTAGCATTATATCTACAGTAAATACTACAAATATATTATCTCTTTACTTAAATATTTATTTATACTTATTTATTAATAATAATTTTAAACTTAAGCCTCGGTAGCCCAGAGCTGCGATGACTTGCGATTCGATAAGCTGGGTGACCTCTGAGCGCGGTTGGGTTGTCAATGGGTGACCATTTTCAACCGTTGAGGCAGGCCGTGGTTCGGATTCCACGTAAAACAGTAGGTCCCCTTTCTTACTTACTAGGTGGTAGGGTTAATCTCGCCCGGGTTGGTACCATCGCATTGAATGAACGATGGTCGAAGCGGCACAAAAAAATTGGCCGTGTTTTCGATCCCAATGAAATCCTAATTGCTACCGTCAAACTTAAATTTTTGGGTACCGTTTTACATAAGGCAAATAATCAAGAATATGAAGAAGCAACAATTTACAGGGAAAAACGGGTAGGGTTGGCACTTATTATAAAGGTTCCAAACAAATTGAAGCCTCGGGATATTATTCGACACAAGCGGAGCGTATCCATATTAGCGAGGCATGCGAGACACCGGTGTTGCCAAGATGTGTGCCACTTTATGCGTGAAATAACGTTTATATGCCTCGAATGGCAGATACGAGGCATACAATATTAGTGCCAACGGAAACACGAGCGTACAATGATATAAATCAAATCATAATTGCCCTCTCACGCAGACTCGGGAGACCTTCTGTAGACCTAGAGCACTCAATTTACACGCCTCTTATTGAAATTCAAATGATGCTTTAACTTATTAAAAAATCCTCTAGTTGATTTATTTAATATGCTAAATATCAGAAAAATAGGTCTTCATTTGTCTGAGGAAACAGGCACGAGTCATTGCATGGAACTTGACCACCTTATGATCCTCTTAAAGGTCACCCATTTGTGACTTAACTTTGTGTGGTTAATCACGATTATTTAACACTGAGACTGCTGAGTCCTACCGGGCCTTACAAAGGTCGGCAAAATGCTGTACATTTTTTTTTTATTTTGACCCTAAAACAGACAGATATCTTAAATTTGCCATAAGGCCGATTTTTCAATCCTCAGATAATACTTATCGGACGGATAGTCATTGCCGGAGGATAACATCTTCTATCACAATTATCTGACTATAATGTTACTAAGAAACGTTAGGCTCATGGGGGCCGGATGCTAGAACTCTGTTTGAGGATTTGTCGTCGCGGTTGATCGAATCATCGCGTGACCAGAGGGCTGGCTGGTATCTCGGGCAGAGGTTGAGCCTAGCTATCCAGAGAGGGAATGCGGCCAGTCTTTTGGGCACTCTGACGCCTGGCAGCGATATGGCTGAAATTTATTATTTGTTATAAATGTGTGTAATTTTAGGAATAGTTTAATTTATAGGATAATGTATAATATTTTAGTTTTTAATTTCTTTGTTGACTGTTTCCTGAAATAAAAGATTAACTAGTGTATGATATAAAAGCATGTCCCGATAAACACATGGTCTTACTATATCAGATGGATAAGCAGAAGCGTAAATAAATCCATCGAAAAGTTATCTGGCTGGTTTATCAGACTATTGAAAAGTCAGCCAACAAATACTAATGCGATAGAAAGGTTTTAGAACGCCTCTCTCTACTCTCAGTCTATTTCAAAATTATCGCGTACAAATGAATAGACCTGCGCCGTAATTAGTGGTTTAATTCGGAGCCAAACTCAGCCGCCCGCCGGTACTCGATGGTTGTCATGTACTGCCAGGCGACACGACGCACACAATGGGATGCAGGATATATTTTTAGGGTTCCGTACATAAGGGTGCCAACGGAAACCTATTACTAAGCTTCCGCTGTCCGTTCATCGGTCCGTCAATCCGTCCATCCGCCGGCCCGTCCGTCACTGGGCTGTATCTCATGAACCGTAATAGGTAGGCAGCTGAAATTATCGCAGAGTGTGTATATATTTTGCCGCTATAACAACAAATAGGTAAAATTAACGAATAATAAAAAATAAGGGTGTATACAAAAAAATATATATATTTTTTTAATCTTGTACGATGGTACGGAACCTTTTGTGTGCGAGTCCGACTCGCACGCGGTTTTATGGAAATACCATCTCGAGGGCGCGACCATGTTAGTTTGGCGAGGCACCCCAACGATTGTTTCATTTTTACAATATTTTATTTCTCTTCTAGCGATCTTTTTATATTTGCTTACTCATGTCTCCATTTTCAATGAAGCTTTTCCAAACCGAATGCGATATGTTTGTAGAATCTACAGCGAAGCAATGAAACATTAATTAAAGAAAGATCCCTGTTAAAAGAACTACTTTATGAATATATACTGCAAGGCTGTATTCGCGAGAGTTACAGAAGAAATAGTGTCGTACGACCGTGGCGCCCTCTACATAGACGCATACACCCCTTAAATGAAATAAAAAAATTACAGTGGGACAACCTAATTTTAAGAAGTTTTATCTAGAATAAAATAATATTGCTCAAAAATGCTTTTAAAAATACATGGTTATACTCTATTAGTTTTGAATTGAAAAAGGGCTTCAGAAATTGCAATAAAATATATCAGGGCGAGGATTTGAACCCATAACGTCTCGCATGAAAGGCAAGTCCTCTAGCCACTAAACCACGACCTGCACAAAAAGGATACTTGTGAGTAGAGATTGACATGATCACAAACAAAATAGTACGAGCATACTCGTAGTTGGCAACGAAATATTGTATGGTATTGTTTGTTCATGATCCATAGACAGCACACTGCACTTGGATTGAAAAGTAACGTGTGTTACGTTTTATTTTGTTTTAGTTATCGAAAACGATTAAAAAAACCATTTGAATGTATTCAAAATCACGTATTTCTGTGTACATCGTCCATTGGAATCAGTTACATTAACCACCAAATATTAGCTTTTGATTTACCAATGTTTGACGCTCTTGATTGAAATTCTCATGTAAATAAATTGTGATTAATTGTTTGTGGGCTCATTTAAATTTGTTCTCGTTTTAATGGCACACCTTGAAAACTTTATGTTTGATTCCTTATTTCGAAAACATGTAACGTATAGAAAATACTATTTCCTCTGTAGATTTATATGTTGAGTAAAAACCGGCCAATAAAACCACAGAAAATAAATTAAAATACTAAACACCAGATAAATATGTAACGTCGACAAGAACTGAAAAAATAAATATTATTTTACTTATTCCACTTTGACATAACACCTTCAACAGTTTGCCACAAAACATACTGAATAAATACAACCAAACAAAAAAAAACAATTACTAAAAAAAGAAGAACTCATGAAATTTCTATTAATTTAGTGTTAGTACATTTATATAAGATACTAGACGAGCCACAATGCAAGTAAATAACAAAAACAATTACAAGAAAAAGTCATTAAAAACGATCTTGACTTGTAATTCACTCTGAATTTATGAAAATATGTCTAGTTATTCAATTCACAAGTGGTACAAGAATGTCCTCATACAGAGATACGTTCCAATGAGGCAAAGTAGATTAAAACACCAAATCTGACACATAACGTCCCTCTAGGGAGCTACGGAGGCGCACTTATAGTATTTTGTAACTTATGACCGTCGGAATATTTCTACAGGGCGAAAACGAGTATGTGGTTATTCGCTGGCGGCGACGGCCCAAAGTTCTTAGTGGTATAGGGAGTTCATCCCGGAAAAAAAACTCTAAAAACGTTTTATGGAAAAATTAATCGACCGTCATCAATTCATGCTTTATATTAATGTTTTTTATTTTTAATTATAAGAGTTTTTGGAAAAAATATACATATATATTTGGTTTTTCCACGGGCACATCTTTTTATATTGTCTAAATTTAAAATGTGCATTCTCACTATGAATACAATCTGCTTCATAGTTCAGTGGGTTCATAAAACCTCTTTATTTACTTACTAGTTTGTAAACGCATTCGAAGCGGCTTGGAAATTGCCTGTATTTTCAGTTCAGTAGAAGTTCTGTGCTGTTGAACTATAGTTTGATATTATAGAATTATGTTGCGAAGCGAAATGTTATTTGAAGTATCCACGTGCAGTCATACAATAATAGAAAAATAGTTGATAAAATACGACGAACAAACGTTAACCAGGTATTCCTTGGAATTTGTGAAGCAAAAAGGCAGAAGAAATTTGCGTATAAGGCGATTTTTTTTCCAATCTAAAATACAGGCACATCGACCGATTTTGTTTTTCGTTAATGGGGTCATTTGCAAGGTTTTGACTCATGATATATTTTGACACATGCTGCGTGGAACCGAGACACGATTTTATTTTTTTATTTTATAAAATGTCTTAATAAAAATATTATTTGATTAAATTAATATCATGAAAAGGATTATGAACTTCCAAAGTCCTGAGGATGTGTAAAAATATGACAGAATCAACATTTTTAAATTCATTAAACAAAATGACAACAATCGACAGATTCGTTTTGTTTTAAAAACTTAGCTAGTTTACGCCCTTTCCAACGGAATACCTAGAGATTGCCGCGTTCAAATTAAAAACAAAGAAGCTATTCAACTTTACTGCATTAGTATGGACGTCACTTTTTCCACTCGTTGGTGGCTTAGCTTACTCCATGGGCTCAAAGAATTCGGATACCGCCGGCGCCGCGCCGGTGGCGAGCGACGCTTGGCTCGGCGCGGAAATGAGAATTTCGTAAAGGGATTTCCACAAAACCGGATATAAGAATCAGGCCGCAAGGTGTTGTGCACCTTTAGAACAAATTGAAACGATTTAATTTTTCTCCGCACACGACGCGACGTCCCCGTGACACAATGAAATGGGAATGGAACGAATAAAATCAAAATGTAATGAAACTTTGTAATGAATAACCATCGTCTTCATAATTTAAAAAAATCATTCATTTGTTAATCGTATTGAATTTATCAAAAAATAAATAAAAAGCAAAAACATTACTTTTAAGAGCTATTCAAGTCATTCATTTCAAATTGAATAAAATCAGTATGCTACAATCTTTCTGTGGCTGTAGCAGGATTTTGATTTCTTGGAACTGGACATAGATGGCTTATACCAATATATAAGACACCGCATTAGTGAAGGAACTATGTAAGGCCGTTCTAGGACCTCGTTGCACGGGCTACAAGGAAAACATGGAAAATTTGCATTGCTAATTTGACCTTCTTACTTTAAATGCGATGGTGCCAATCCGGGTAGAATTAACTCTAACACCTAGTGTGGGACCTAGGCTGAGATAAATAGTCGTAACAGAAACTAAGACTAACGAAAAGTAGTACTTTGTGTCGTCAATTTGCCTTACTTTGAGATTTCGTCCATACGAAATGTGTCAAAGTGACGTCACAAAGTACTACTTTTCGTTAGCCTTAGTTTTTGGTACGACTATTTATCTCAGCCCTAGACTTAAACGTGGAATCTGAAGTCTGACGGTATCCATACCTCGACCACTCTTAAGTTTTACTTAACCTTATTGTAGAAACTATGCAGTATGGGGTTAATATGCAGATTCAAAGCTGTGTGGCGAGAGACAATTAACAAGATAGTATGAAAGCAAACATATGGCGGCATATGGCGTACGCCAGGACCTCTTAAGGTGCCCGACGACGGCAATAGGATTTCGAATATTTAGGGGGGCTGCGAAAACCATGCCCGCCGGTCAGGTCACACCATGTTTGAAGGACCCCAGGTTGTACTTCGGGGGAAATACCTCGGAAGAGTTCATTGGAATTCCCAGTGGACATGCAGAACGAATGTGTGATGAAATAATGATAAAACAAATTTACAGATCGGTTTTGGGTAGGAGGGAAAGTGGCATGTCCGGGACGGCGCGGCGCAAGAAATAGTAGAAAAAAGTGTTCAGCAAATATCAAATGGATGGAAAACTAACTTCAATGCATGCAGAAAATCTATGTATTTTTGAATTAGCTCATGTAATTGAACGTCAGATGGAAAGCAAATTGGAAGCTTGAAAACCCGCCCTTAAGTTGCCACCACAGACTCCCTACCGTAGAATGGGCGAGCGAAACACTTTGTAAATATTAAATTCACGTTATGTGTTTCTGAATGCCGTTTCTTATTGTCTGGTGGCTTAGTTTAGCTTGGTTTCCATTTCAAGTTTCAAAAGGCGACCACCTTAATGTGCACGGACGCAATCCTTTTACTTACTAAAATCAGTTTACGATTCCAAAAGGCGAGCCAGGCGCGAATCCAGGACTCCCCGGCAGATGCAATTACTCCCATTTTGAGCAAGAAAGTGCCCCTTCCCTCTGAGCCACTTTTCTTGGACATCGCAAAGCTTTGCTGGATCTGACATGACCTTTTTTACTCTGGGACTGGTTATTTTATCGAAGCTCCGTACATATCATTTTTTAGGGTTCCTATTACTAAGTCACCGCTGTCCGCCCGTCCGTCTGTCCTTCTGCCACAGGAATGTATCTCTTGAACCGTAATAGGTAGGCAGCTGAAGTTTTCACAGAGAGTGTATTTATTTTGCCGCTATAACAACAAAGAGGTAAAATAAAAAAAATAAAAAAAGTAAAGGGGGGCCCCATAAAAAAAACTAGATTTTTTGTAATAAATCTTGTGCGATGGTACGGAACCGTTCGTGTGCAAGTCCGACTCGCACTTGGCCGGTTTTTTTTAAGTAATAAAGTTTAATTTTTTTTGTCATGAATAATTACTTAAACTCTTAAAGGTTTAACTAAGCTGCCCCCCTGGGCAGCTCTGCTTTTTCTTTTCTTTTCAAAATGATAATGACCGGCTTTGAACTAGGTGGAAAATACAGACAATTTCCATTGCCGCTTCGACCATCTTTCCATTCAATGCGATGGTACCAACCCGGGCGGAATTAAAAACCGCATTTATTAAGGAAAGTTGACCTACGATTTTACGTGGAATTCGAATCACGGCCAGCCTTAATCCTTAGTTAGGTCACACATGTGTTGTTTTACCACGATGACCGAATACCAAGCCTTTACGCCACTGAGGTGTAAAGTTAAGTTGACTTATCCAATTTCTATATCTCTTATGAGAAATATGTACATATATTTTTTTTTGAAATATATAATGTCACTAAATTATCATTTTCTGTTGGCGCCGATTGTTTTGCCCATTAGTAAGTTTATGATACACATATTTCCTTTCAATGGTAGTTTAATAAGTCGATGACGTTACAGTCTCGTTACCAGTGTAGGCTATTCAATTCAAATGTCAAATCATGTCACGATAAGTCAACCAAGGTCATCCGTGCTCGTCACCATTATCGTTCAGTTTCGCGTGTCCGAAGCCATCCGAGCGTGCCCCTCCGAACCTCCGCCCACAATTTTTATCTAATCTTAATGAACAATGTTTAAACCGCCCCTTAATTCAATTCGAAGCGCTACCCTCTCCCGGGAAGAGTGCGGCAGGCGAGAGGGGGGCACGAAAAACAACACAAGCCGTCACGTTTGGCGGTGTCGTCGAATTTGCAATGCAAATGTTTACAAGTTGAAGTCACCTGTGTCTTCATAATCGGGGGAGCTCGGAGACGTTATCGTTTCAATTGTGAAGATAATATTAATATTCGCATGCCCCGTGTACACGAGCCTTCGAGGCGACACAGTCGAACTCGCGCTTCAAACTTGGAAGTTTCCTCAATGTAAATAATATATTTAGTCAACCGTATGAGCACGCCATTTCCCCGGAGGGGTTGGCTGAGATGATAGAGTGCGATACGGATCGATCGCATACATTTTAGCTTACTCTAAATTCTACTCAATTCTAACTCTAATTCTACGACGGCATAATTGACGATTACGAAGTACTTCCTCATTCTGGAGGTAACCGGCGTAAAATGTGAGAAAAACTGTGAGCGACTTCGATCAATTTTGCACGAATGAGAAGCGTTAATATCATACCGCCTGCACTCTTACTATATTTGGCATCCACTTCCTGATCCCGTCGGACGCTTCATTTAACTCACTCTCTGGAATTCTGTTTCGTCAATCATTCGTGACATGTTCAAACTATCTCAACATACCCCTATAAATTCTCAACAGTACGTATTCTTTCAGTTGACAATGATTTCTAACCCAATTATTGAGTTAATTGTCCGGTAAACTCACTCCGCCATCGTCTAGTTGTAGGTGTAATCGTCTCGCTTTTCTCGTGCTTACTTGGTCTTTCTTCTAGTCCATATCTCACTTTCCATAACGAGTGAATACGCCGCCTACAGACATAAACGCATTTATCTGTTCATTTGTCGATGGATATATTTCTACATGTAATACAGGTCACTCCATACACTTACCGTTTCAATACTGGGTATAGAACAGACGGTAGAAGATATGTCACAGTGATTAACTTACACTGTATGTATTCAAAAAAAATCAAAACAGATATTTGAAACATCAAATTTTTGGACGCCATTAACTAAATGGTAACGTTTACCTAACTGTTTATGAAACAAAATTGTTCAATCAACTGTTTATGAAATACATGGTCGAAACCGTCATAAAATAATACAACAATTATAATACAAGGTTATGTTTTTAAAATATCAAAACATAGAGCGCTTCATGAACACAAATGGAAATATTACCTTCGCAATGTTTTACATCCATAGATATGTTTAATTTTCTCTTATTCCAGCACCCTTTATTCTTGAACGGGCCAATACGCTGCGTTGGCAAGCCTTAAAACATCGGAAATGGACTTATGGTCCCAGGGCAGCTGTGGGGTCTCCGTGTCTGCGCTGTTCCCCGGGGCGCCGCTAGCGACACAATTAGATGAGTAGGCGAGCAAAGTGGCACATTAGCCGTGTACGTGGTGGCAGGTTTTATTGAAACGGGCGATATTAAAATTTCGTGTCTTTCGGAATTCGGCGCACTTTCCTGCTGGGAGGAAGCGAAAGGAATGAGTTGATTTGAGGCCGCATTAGTCGAGTTTCTCGCCAACTTTCACGTAACTATGATAATACCGGCGCATATTGTGTCTTTGAATTACTTGTGGTGGATTGATGAGGGCAGTCATATGAGGGCTAATAAAACTGACATATGCCACAGAATAACGCAGTCCGTTAGATTAATCCCTAAGTATTGCACGCTACCGAAGTGGCAGTTCGGATTTGAATATCATTATTTGACGGCACTAAGAGAATTGAGCTCCGTTGTAAAACCAAATAATCTGTTGATCCGTTCGTTCCTAAACTTTACAAGATCACCCGCTGGGCTAATCTGAAGATTGCCTAACATGATACAAATGAAAATACATAAAAACATACATCTGTTTTGATATATCTAGATTTTTTCCGAGTTCCTATTTTATATAATTTTCGTCGGGTTAATTTATGGCGTAAACACAATGCCAATTATGCCAAATACCAAAGTATTTTTAATTAGAATAATTACAAGAACAGAACTTGGAATAACTTTTAATATTACCCATATATTTGTCGATGAGTCCATTCTGGAAATGAAGGGTGTTTCGAAATGGAACCACGTTTTCGAAAAAGCTTGAACATTGCCTTTACTAAAGGTGCTCTGGAAGACGAATTGCTATATCTTGGAAAGTATAATAGCGATAGATATAATAATCGAAATCAGCTAAATAGAGAAAGAGAAAGAAGTGGAATTGAATTAAAATATATCAAAATATTAATAATCTATAATCTTGAGAAGTATAAAAGTGATAGATATAATAGTCGAAATCAGCTAAATAGAAAAGAGAAAGAAGTAGAAATGAATGAATACATATGAAAATTAATAATCTTAATGAAATTGTTTGAAATATCAGTGATTTGTCCGAGTTTATAATTGTGTGAGCTGTCAACGCATGGAATTTGGGAATATGACGAGACCAATGTCAAAAAATGTCCTAAACATTACCCATAATGCTAAAGGGCTTATCGTTATCGTTGTAATTACATGAATCGGATGCATCACATTAAATTTTGTGCATGATCGCTGAGAGACACGCGATTCTACAAAGAACGAGAGGAGTGCGAATCAATAACATATAGATTGCATTGTCTTTTTATGATCTTAGAAATGCTTTATAATCTGATGAAAGCTCTATAAAAAGAAAACAAAATTGAAAACCGTTCGTATTAACCAAATTGTATAACCCCGTGCATTGCATCAGAAAACTGAAAGCTCAAACGCTAAAAAGAATATTAGAGGCCGTCGGCTTCGAAATATCGCAGCGTATTTTAAAAGCTCGTCCATTAGCTAAATAGGCAGCAGTGAACACCTGCATCGGACTATTTCCCAGCTTTATTACAGTTCTCCTACTTCGGTTTATTACATTCTAAAAGCCTGGTTGTGTGTCGGTTGATGTTTCACAATGAAGTAGTCGGCCGAGGTCTGAATGTTGAATGATGCCTTGTGTCCTTATTTCAATCTTCTGACACTTTCGTACGCCTTTCCTTACTAGACAAAAAACCGAAATAAGCGAGATTGAGAATTCAAACATGGAATTATCTAGGGAAATGCGCAAATGCAAGAGGAATCAAATAATAATTTCAGATTTTTCTCATACATACTTATGGGTCTTCTTCTATTTGTCTCTTTTCCAAAAATTGCGCCCAACTCGGTGTTTAATAATAGAGATTTAACAACACTGCGCGCAATCGAGTAAAAGATCGGTGACGGTTCGATTGTAAAGGCTGGCATTGGTTCGGATTCACACTTCAGAGTAGGTCCTCTTCCATACTTACTAGTTAAGTAAGTATGGTAGGTGAGGAGATAATGCCGGCCGCGTTGGTGCCATCGCATTAAACGAAAGATGGTCAAAGCGGCAATTGAATCGCGATCAATGAAGCCGTGCAAACACACTTAGCGCTTGGTAAATCATTTTTTTAAGACTCAACTTAGTAAACAACCTATGTAAATGCAACGGAACAAAGATTTGGTATTACAGTTACTTTGTCGGTCGCAAAAGGCTCTCTATATTACGTATAAATATGTTGAAGTAAATTCAGTGAGTAGAACCAGAATGTTAAACATAAATGACGAAATATGGATCAGATTTCCCGCGGATATTTTCCAAATAGAGAAACCTGCTATTATTTATTAAATCATAATCATAAAAGTATTTATGAACAACTTTTTATCCAGTTCTGTTTTGACTTTAACATGATCGATTGGAACAAAGCATTGGTACCTATTTGATGAAACGGTAACTCAATTACTGAATTATCAATTGCAAATCGATACCTTAAAAGGCTTGTACTTTCACCGCTTAGTTTTTCTGATGTTGGTGTATGTTAGGCACCGACAATTTTCAATTCAAATTTCCCACGAAACAAGCTGAATTGATGGTTTCCTAAATAAATCATCATTACCAGATTTAGGTTGAATATTTGAGACGTTAATTTACGTTACAAATTTGAGATGTGGTCATATGTAAATGATGACTCTTTTGACTTTAGAATCTGTATATTGGAGTAAATTAGGTAAAAAAAATTATACCCGCTACTAAAAGGTAAGAAGCAAGGTAGGTGCTGATTGATATTATCCTTTTGTTTATTTTATTCTCGTTTTCAGCAGTACAGTTTCAAATCCTTATTTTTAGAGTCCCGTACCCAAAGGGTGCAAAACAGGACCATATTACTAAGCCTCCGCTGTCAGTCCGTCCGTCCGTCCATCCGTCCTTTTGTCACAGGGCTGTATCTCATGAACCGTAATAGGGGGTTTGTGTCAAATCTTGTACTATGGCACGGAACCCTTCGTGTGCGAGTCTGATTCGCACTTGGCCCATTTTTATATTTTTTGTGCCTATGTTGCCTGGGCCGTAATAACGAATAGTTAGATATCTTACTCATCAAAATAAGATTTTAAGCGCTACGGTGGAACATACGTAAATAAAATATACAAACATATGCTGCTAAAATCATGACCCTTCCTTTTGGCTTAAAAAACAGTTGCTTATTTTACAAAGAGATTAAAAAAAAAGTCGAAACCGCCTGACAATGTGAACAAAGAGCTAGAATGTTATGGCACGCGAATTTATTACAAAGCCTGCCGAATAAAGATGGCGTCACGTCAAACCACCTGGAACGACTATAGCTGGGCTCGTGAGGTAAATAAGTAGGTAGAGCTAGAGACGTACAATCACCAAGTAAAGTAATTTTGATTTAAAAAATGAGGAGGAATGCGTGATTGACGATATCTTAATTTTAAAACGTTTCTAATACTAATTTCAAACGATATTTTAGTTTCATTGGTTTTCCTGCAAATGAAAAACCAGACGACTAACCAGTTTCCTGGAACAAGATAATCCAAATAACACCCAGTGAATTAAAATAGGATGTACAGGTGTACGTGCAATCAGACCACAACCCTTAATCGAATCTGACGATATGCACGGGAACAAATGCACTGGGCGCGATTGTATTTTACGTGTCGGAACCCACTCAGCACAAATACACAATATACTGAGCGTATTGTGGTGAAATAAACCTAATAGAGGACACTCTATACTGCCCTCGGAATCGGAAACATTGGAAATGTCTCTCGTTACTGGTTCTCCTGATCCGACTTGCAAATATTCACTTGACTTCTTGCAGCAGGACTAAGCTGCACAACTTATATTGAATTACAACTTATAGGATGCCTTTCTTCTGGTCTCGTGGGGCGTAGCTCTTTATAACCGACTTCAAAAAAAAAGGAGGAGGTTCTCAATTCGTCGGAATCATTTTTTTAAATAGAGGCATAAATAAGTACACATGCTTTTTCTGTCCGGAAACGTCTAGGTGTCTTAGTTCCCTGTACAAACGAAACATGTTCTTTAACTACTCTGTGTGTTCAAAAGCACATTTATTTTTAAGAGTAAAACATATATTTTTTCACACGCCTGCCGCGTCGTCAAAATGTCGGTTTTGATCGCCAGGAGTTTGGCGACAGTGAAGTGGTCGCCGGTAGTCTCAGTTCTCACCTAAATTGGCGTTTACGTGTAACTTCGAAGTTCCGTAAAAACATCAAACTCTATACAAGTTTTTACTAGATATTCTGTGGTTTTACTTCTTCAAGCTGTCAAAGTCAAACGCGGACTTCCGATTTGTATGAAAACGCAGAGTGGACGTAAACGGCAACGTCGACGTATTTACGGCAACGTTGAGTAAGCTGTCAAATCAAGCTCGGACTCGCAAATGTTAGTTCGCTTAACGCCCGCTGCGCGCGCTCTTCAATTTCTCCATACATTTGAAAACGCTAGTCGATCGGTTTGCCGTAACGCCAATTTAGGTGCACCAAGCGACCCATAAAATAATCAGAAATTACCGACCTCCGTGGCTGTAGATAGGGAAGGGGGACCCTACATTAAAACACCTAAACTTAAAAAATACCATCAACTAATATAATATGCTAAGTAAACTATTTATAGTATGAATACAATCTTGCCCTACCTCAAATTAAACTCTCGCAGTGCTGTACTGCCGACCTCCAACGTGTTCGCTGTCGAATGACAAACCAGATTAATGTCGGTGCCACCTCGGCGGAGCGGTGCGGCTGTCGCCTGGCCGGCTGCTGGGCGCTGCAGGAGTTGGCACCTGCCTGCACCGCATTGACGGCTATTTGCATTGTTTATTACCTAAAGAGAAAACTTACCAGCCGGGTGTAGAGAATTCAATCTCTCCACGTGAAAACTCATAAGTTTTTAGGAGTGACAGAGTGGCTAGATTTGGCTACATACATTCAGCGAGCATTGAAGGACGGTAGAATCAACCGAAATTCTTTTATGGGGGGCAGCGTAGCCACTTTATCATTCGAAATCGATATCGCCGGCGAGTGAGTTCGTTTACGAATTCGCTTGCTACTGATTATCTCTGGTTCCAACAATAACTATGAAAGAACACATTAGATCACGTAAGGAATTCACAGGACGATATTTAGTGCAACGAACATTCGATGTTGCGCGTTCCGGATTCGTAAGCGAACGAAGTACAGTTAGACGTTATGGACTAAATCCTGGTTACGATCTCTACTCCCGGTCTTCCATGCTCGCTGAATAAATTACAAAAAAAATATTTTAATGTATTATATGAACTGCAGGTAACAAAAAGGCGCACTTTATCTTAAGTTTTTTATTCTAAATTGATTTGATATTTGAGCCGCTCGTAGCCTAGTGGCGCGGGGACTGGCCTAGCGTACCAGAGGCCTGGGTTCAATACCGACATGCACCACTGTCTTTCTCTTTCCGAGTTCGATAAGTGCATTTTCGTCACGAATGCGAGCTGCTCCATGGTTCGGAATCCATGTAAAACTTCCCCTTACTAGGTGGTAGGGTGTAAGCCCGCCCGGGTTGGTACCATCGCATTGGATGAAACGAAGGTCAAAGCGGCAATGAAAAATTGTTCGTGTTTTCCATCCAGTTCTATGTAGCCGTGCTCATAAAGGGAATGTCCTGGCATGGCACTTAATTCCTTCGGGAATGTGGTGTATTGGGCTAATATCATAACGGTAGTTGTGTGGTATTAGCCATCCATGTCAGGTCGCATAAAAAAAAAAGACAAAGTCGCCAGACTTGCCTGCGTTTCTTACATGAAAGTTTTTTGATGGGAACTGTTCAACCACAGAGCCGTTTAAATTGTCTAAAACTTTGTTTGAGAGTCATTACGAATGTTGCTATTCGCTAAGTTAGTATCAGTTTAGGTTCAAAACTTCAAATTTGAAGCTTAAAGATTGCTTAAAGTCGTTTCGATCTTTGCATTGGATTCTGAGGTATTCTCAGATATATGTAATTAAATACATCCCCTCTTTTTCTATGAAGCCATTGGCTTGAATTCTTATTATCCAAATACTTCAATCACATTGTTTTATGCGAGCCTTATGGGCATAGTCAGAGCGAAATTTCCAACATTTCAAATTCAAGCGCCAAAAACACACGTCCCAGTATAAATTCGTCGCAGCATTGCAGCCATCTCAATTGGAGTGTTGGCGTTGTTTTTTCATTGCGGTTTTTCAATCACAAAACCCATTTTCGCTTCCAAGCTACGATCCAGAGCACCTCTTGATTCATTCAATGCTTATTTATGGAGCCGATGGCTTATGCAGCTTAATTTTGGTCGAAGTAGCCGATTTTCCATACTGGCTAATATGAAGATCTGCTGGTAGAATTGCCAACATGTTAGATGGCGGGGATGGTTTTTGAAAATAAACTGTAATTTTCATGAACTATTGCATACGTCATGAATTATTTTTAATTAAGTGCTCACTTGTGTTTTTCTTTAAATCATTGACAAACGTTTTTGTAAATATAGACTAATTGGACGTTAAAAAAATCACAGTGAAGTTCCATGTCCGTTCAACTTCGCTGTGTTTTGTTGAACTGGCAAATGTTAATATATGACAAGTCCGAGTGCAGTGTACTGTCATGGATTATGAATAAACAAAACCAATTATTATATTATCATTGCTAAATCCAATTATTTTTAAAATAAGGCTATGATATTTCTTTTAAAAAAAATGTTGGTAATTAGTTTTCCCGCCGTTCGATTTCTCTTTGATATCGCTGTATCTGTGTGCCCATGGTAAAAGAGCGAGATTGAGCGGTATTATCGAATACGAGTTCCGTTTGCGCGGTATTTTCGAATACAAGTTTCGTGGGATTACCACGTGCACATATTATTATTTTCTGGCCATCAAAAAAAATTTAAATTTCATTAGAAGTATTTATTTAGTTAATTTTTTATTTAAGAAATTTGGACGTTGGATATATTTTTTGTAATAACGTATCCTCTAACCACGGCGGTGGTAGTTTGCAGAAAAAACACCACCAAAAAGATAAAATAGTAGGAAGAGAGTGTAAGGTCGAAAATGTATAAAATGTATATATATTTTGGAGCAGCTCGTAGCCTAGTGGCGCCGGGACTTGCCTAGCATACCAGAGGTCTGGGTTCAAATCCTCGCCTCGTGCACCACTTTCTTTCTCTTTCTGAGTTGGATAAGCGCGTTTCGTCACGAATGCGAGCTGCTCCATGGTTCGGAATCTATGTTAAACTGTAGGTCCCCTTCCCATACCAGGTTTTAGCCCGCCCAGGTTGGTACCATCGCATTGCATAAAAAGATGGTCGAAGCGGCAATGAAAAATTGAACGTGTTTTCCATCCAGTTAAATGTAGCCGTGCTCATAAGGAAATATGGTGCTAATATCATAACGGTAGTTATGTGGTATTAGCCATCCATGTCAGGTTGCAAAAAAAAAACTGGCTGATGCTCGCTACCCGGGGGGTGGTGGCGAGTTCAATACACGTACGGAAAGGGCGCTTGTTTTTGCCAACATTTTTTTAGTTCAATCACTCAAAACAGATCCGACTTCGCCGACTGCCAACGAGAGCATCACATCCGTCATAAGTGCTCACTGCTCGGGTATTTTATTTCTAAAAAACTAAAGCCACCCCACTGTGCTGAGAGACCAAAAGGACCCGGAATCGCCAAATATACTTCATCCCGCGCAACCACGCACAGCGAGGCACTGGACCAGCTCATTCGTGGAATATTGCATAGCTACCGAGCTTAGATAAATGACGTTTGAAGACGACCTGGAGTCGAGACAGTTTCGTACTCTGGCGGCGCAGCAGATAAACGAGTTTGAGAAAAAGTGGAATGTCAGAAACCCTGATATCAATCACAAATGGGTGCTCAGTATCCCTGCGGTGCTCTGGATATAGGTTGTTAAGATTAGGAGTTCAGTGATGCAAGTTTGGACTATTGAGTATCAACATAATTGTCACATCTTACCTATATAAGTTTGAGTTAAGGCTACTAATGAAATAGTTTATAACATGCAAATCTGAGCGACTTGTAATTACAGAAGATAAATCAAAGGAAACATTCACAACAGACGTAACCCGGGTCTTGGGGGTATGGACAAATTGCGCGGGAATGTGCTCCCGAAAAGTTTTCGTTAAGTCAGTTCCAACCAACACAAACCCTCCTATACGTCTGCGACTATATTTTCGTGTGGTATGTTTGAATTGGATTGGTAGTTTAAGACAATTTATGACAGCGGGTCTCATAGTGAGTGCGTGAGATGGCACATTAGATGGTTAATACCGATGTCCGATATTAGCCTAACACACTACATGGGAACTAGGTGCCATAACAGGATATTTCTTATATTGCTAGGCTACATTGAACTGGATGGAAAACACGGACAGTTTTCATTGCCGCTTCGACCATGGTTCATTCAATGCGATGTTACCAAATCAGGCGGGAAAACCCTACCACCTAGTAAGTAAGGAAGGGAACCTATAGTTTTTCGTGGGGTCCGAACCACAGTCAGGTATAAAATAGTCACCCATCCAGAACCTAAACGCGCTCAGAGCACCTCTGAGCGCGTTTAGGTTCTGGAGCCCCAGCTTATCGATTAGTAAGGCATCGCACACTGAGCTACCGGGGCTGACAACTCTCTGTTTCTGTTGATACGTAAATCTGTTGCTATTGAAAATGTAATCGCCTTCGTGTGTATTGTTACAGAAATACCTCGGTTCGGAGACACAATCAACAACTTGACCGTATCGCTGGGCCGCGAAGCTACTTTCACCTGCATCGTCGACGACCTCGGCTCTTATAGGGTGAGTTCCAGAGGCAAAATAACCGAGACCTATAAGTAAATTATTATAGTTATTGGCAACAGTTAAGGTAGGAACTTAAAACCAAGTGCAAAAAAAACAAAACAAAAATATAAAAAAAACACAAGCACAAGTACCAACATATATAAAAGGATTAGAAGTACATATGTAAGTAGTTTTAAGTATATTACGTGCTGAAAAATATATTATTATTGAAAAATAGATTTAAGTATGAAAAGGTCTAACTAACAAGGAAAATGCATTTTCATTCCTACTCCACAAGTCCGAAACCAGATACCTCATAAGTGAATTACAGCGATGGGTTATGTATTGGCTTCAAAGATAAATGCTTTATTCCTAGTTGTTGATGCTTTGAGAAACCGCATAAATCCAGAATATAATCCAGGATTTTGTTGAGGATTTTCGAAAACTGTTCAAGCGTGAACGTGTTTACGTGGCGAGGGTTCCGTCACTGCTGGACACGGAAGAAATCCGCCATCGCCTGATGATTCATTGAATTCATTGAAACGTAATTTGAACAAGCTCAGCAATAGTTCGCAAATCTGCTGGTATGGTGCCTCGCTGCGTGTGGTTTCGCGAGGTGAGGTGTATTGAGCCATTCTGAGCACCTTTGGTACTAAGCACAGCCACTTATATCGGTTTTTCATAGTAAAAAAATGATTTTTTATACAACATTAGCGCTTCATATATCTAGATTTTTGCTCAAAAAGTATTGCGTTTGGAGCAAAAGAATTGCACAAGTACATAAGTGTACCTAAATTAGTATTTTTTTTATTACAAACAACCGTTAATAAGACAACAATTCGGGAAAAAATGCGTGTCACCGACAGACACCATAGCCAGACCATAAAGGAATTTTATTCGTGTTTTGCTACGGGACCCTAAGCAAATTGTAAGCATCTTAATGTCGTAAATATCGTGATCTCTGTTACGCTGTGAGGTGTAAGCGTAACAGAGATCATCACGATATTGTGATAGACAGTAGTAAAAAAAAACCCTGCCAAGTGCGAGTCGGATTCGCACACGAAGGGTTCCGTACCATCGTACAAGAGTTAACACATAAAATCACGTTTTTTGTATGGGACCCCCCTTTATTTTTTTTTATTTTTTATTTTACCTTTTTGGTTGTTATAGCGGCAAAATAAATACACACTCTGTCAAAATTTCAGCTGCCTAGGTATTACGGTTCAAGAGATATAGCCATGTGGCAGACGGACGGACGGGCGGACAGCGCAGGCTTAGTATTAGGGTTCCGTTTTCACCCTTTGGGTACGGAACCCTACAAATAGCTTCTTTGCAGCTCAATCTACTGGCTAATCTCCGTCCATTAGCTGTGCATGTGCAACCTAAAGGGGAACCTAGGAATCTTGGATGTTGGGTGGAGGTGGAGCAAGGGTCGAAGGCTTAGTCGGGCTTAGCAACTATTTTTGGATCAAAAACAAAGCAATTTGCATTCATAAATAGCTTCCGGTTGGTTGTTGTAGCAAATCATAATTTTCTAACTTTTGTCAATGCGACGAATTTAATGTTCGGCAAAGTTTTTTCCTACATTTTCTTTAAAAATGTTATCGCATCTTACTCGGCACTTTCTAAACTAACATTGCAACGATTCATAGGATATATGCTATTTATATCGAGTAAAGTACAATGTGACAGTGCACATTCGTTCCGTTGAAACGGAGATAAATGGTAAATATAATGGACGACCTGGTTAAACGAATGGTAGCATTTTATGAGTTTAGATAAAAGTGTAAAATTTATCTCCCCATATTTTTTTTTAATACCTACTTAAACGATTAATGTATTGGTAGGACAAATTTTTGTGTTTAGTAAAATAAAATATGTTAATTTTGGTGTACGGATCACCCTAACGTATTTATTCCAGAAGGGCCGTTATCTTAGGAATAATTTTAAAAAGTAATGTTACTGACAATGTTTTAGGGAGGTATAATATTAGCGATTTCGAAATTGTATTTAGCATTTAAAAAGTAAACCTCTTCGCCTAATGATTGATTTGCAATTTCATACAAAATTAGCGGTACAGAAATCTAGCTTTTCCTGAAAAGGCGTGACGATTTTATCAATAGTAATTAGTTGGTACACAGTTACATAAGTACCTGTATTTGCATTTTAGTTTTTAGAATTTTAAGGGCCTGGTACTAGCCAAATCGCAAAGTTAGACGAGGCACCCCAAGTAAACTAACTAAGTCTGACGATTATAAGTGTCATCCTTACAATATATGATTCCTTGTCTAGGAATCATATATTGATCGAATGATTTTCGTTAATGTATGTTCCTTTTTCTATACAAAATACATTGCGGAAACGGTGTCCATTTCCGAACTTTTTTGACTAAATGTAGAAATCTAAAAGCAAATGGAATTGTTTGTTTATGCATATATGCTGTTTTTGCTTATTTCTAGAAATCGAATGACTTGACGAATGAGAAAAATCAACTTTTTTTATTTTTATTATTATTTAAATAAATGATGGAATAAAAAAATATTAACAATCCATTATCAGTCTGGAGTTCTATTTGGATTTGCTGAAGCGTTTCACTACATATTATTACATTTGTTAAAAAGTGCATTTGTATGGCGCGAGTAGTTGGCTAGTCCTAGCGCCTTAAACAATAATTGTTTAACGGGACAAAATGCGTGTGACCGACAGACACCGGTAGGCCTATTCCTGGAATTCCGTAATCAGAAATCAGGAATTCTGACTCGAGAAAACCGCTTTTATAGCGTGTTTCCAATCGTTTTTTTCCACGGAAAATGTTGATTAAATTTCCATTTTAGAAGCGGTTTTGTAGACTCAGTATTCCTGATTACTAATTACGGAATTCCAGGAATAAGCCTGCTTAGCCAGACCAATGAACGTTTTTCGCTTATTACGACGAGACCCTAAAATCGCAGATACATGCACGTTTATCATGTTTGATGCTGTTTTTGACAGGCTTATTCGTATTATCGTTGTCTGCCTGCGGTTCTGGTGTTGCAAGGCGGTGACCAATTTCTCCTTGCTAAATTTGTGGAAACATCGATCACAATTTATTCCAAGATTCGAGGTGCAAAATATAAGGGATCCTTGACTGTTTTTTGATTGATCAGGCCTCTAGGACCACGAGCTCAATATCTAGGGAACGTCAAACATATATTGATATTTTATGGATATTTTACATATTTTTAATTAATACTATTTATGATCAATGATTTTTTAATGACGAATGTTTATGACGTAAATTAGTCGACGAGGAAATACCTCGAAAGGAAGTGCATTTAAAATGTTTTGGCAGAAGCATTTAGATCCAAGCATGCATTTAATTACAGTGGACGGAAAACTCGCAGAGTTGATCGAATCCACGGATCATTCAGTTTTTGACGTAATTTAGTGTAGTTTAACTACCAAAAAGTTTAAATAAATGAAATTAAATGTAATTTTATTAGTACCACAAATTTGTTAGTCACCGTGGTAAGTGAGGTGAGAATCTCATGAGTAGTCTCTGCGCCTTATAGAGCATCCGTTTTTGTTCGGTGCGAAACGCTTAGTTGAGGAATCTTATTTATTTTCTTCCAAAATATGCTTATTGACACTACATTAACTGATTATGGTTCAGTAGAGATGTTTATTTGGCGACATTGTTTGTGTAATCACGATGAAAAGAATAAATAAATCTCTCAGAGTGTTCAAGAAATTTTTCATGTAAATTGTTCTCAGCATTAATCTACGGTACCGTGGTTTACGAGCTTAAGGTGGCCCATCCCGCTCATCTCCCCATACAAAAGGGGAAAGAAGATCACGCCCATGTTTCTTGTCAGAGATCCAAAATTTTGCTCGAAATAGCTTTATTTGATCAAACTAGATGTCTGATGACCATTGGCATTGTAAAATTGTGTTTGGTTTCTAAGTTATAAGGTCCGAAAGTTCGCATTTTTCGCGCGTTTTATACAATAACTTTGGAGGTGGATTACGCAATGATAAAGTAAAAACATCTTAAAAAGATTAGTCATCAGACATAGCTTATTTAATCAAGATTTATAATCTATTTGGTTTTTGTTTGATTTTTTACTACAGCAGTCGTGGTTTACTTTTAGCTATAAGTCGTTTTGAAATTAAAATTTTCGTAAATCTTACCAAATCATACACTATGCACATTGTCTTTTTTGTGGACATGTTGCATCTTCCTCATCACGGAGCCTGTCTTATTTTTTGAAACAGAGAAGGTCCCAGAGCGCAACAGCACGGTTTTGTACCGTGCCCGCGAATGAGTTAGGGCCGCCGGGTTGGGCCACCTTAAGGGCATTTTTCACCAACTGCTGATTAGCCACATATTAAGGGCCTTTCTTAGTAGTTTGCAATCAATACCATTACAAGATAATCAGCACTTTAGTAATAAAGGCCCTTTAAGTGTAGATTAAAATAAACCATCTAAAACCAGGCTAACTCTCACAAATAATGCAGAATTTGGAAGTGTTAGTGCCCAAACCCTTGCTCGTGTCAGGCATACTTCATGAACGTATTTCCTTTTTGCAATACGGCATTTCCTGTAGGTAATTCCGGCAATGATAGGTCGGCTATACGTGTTGTCGAGGGGGACAACAAAGATGTTTTTTTGTTAGGTAAGAGTGATGTGTATGAATACTTACATATGTACCTAGAAATGCTACAGAATTTATATCGATGGCCTACGGAAAATGTTTCTGTTTTGCAATGATACATAAATATATTTTAATCTTAGGATTCTTTAACAGCAATTCAGCGAGATAGGACAATGACATTGACCCTTTTTACGCTAATTAATTGTTACTTCATAATAATGTATTGCAACAAGTAATTATAAACATTACATGTACGCAAAAATGTGTTAACGTCAGATATATTGAGTTCTAACATCGATTAAATAACTTATTAATCAATGGAACTAACGACTAAATGGTGGACTGAACATGCGCGTCTCGTCACTGCACTGCACGGATCGTTTGCGTCGCGATATAAGGCATTTAGGTACACAAACGGTACCAACGGAACCCTATTATGAAGCCTCTCTGTCACAGGGCTGTATCTCATGAACCGTAATAGGTAGGCAGCTAAAGTTTTCACAGAGTGTGTAGTTATTTTACCGCTACAGAAATCATTCTGCCTCCTCACAAAACAAACAAACAAACAACGACATCCTAGTTTATGTCATCTACAATACTTTTAAGTGAAATATTATAACAAAATGCCGCGTACTGCCCATCAACAGTGCAGCAGGTGGTTGAAATACGGCGCAGCGACGCAGAGCGTCACTTCGTGTTGGTGCGGACCGAGCTTTTTTTTAGTAGTGTGCATTGAACTAAAAAAACAACAAGAAGCGCCATCAGAGTCAAACTTCATACAAGCAATCGTTTCAACTCTTTTTCACCCTAGTCTATGGTGTTGCCTTCATTAAGGGCCTGGTACTAGCCAAATCGCAAAGTTAGACGAGGCACCCCAAGTAAACTAACTAAGTCTGAAGATTATAAGTGTCATCCTTACAATATATGATTCCTTGTCTAGGAATCGAATGATTTTCGTTAATGTATCTTTCCTTTTTCTATACAAAATACATTGCGGAAACGGTGTCCATTTCCGAACTTTTTTGACTAAATGTAGAAATCTAAAAGCAAATGGAATTTTTTGTTTATGCATATATGCTGTTTTTGCTTATATCTAGAAATTGAATGACTTTCAGATTTCTAATGAGAAAAATCAACTTTTTTTATTTTTATTATTATTTAAATAAATGATGGAATAAAAAAATATTAACAATCCATTATCAGTCTGGAGTTCTATTTGGATTTGCTGAAGCGTTTCACTACATATTAATACATTTGTTAAAAAGTGCATTTGTATGGCGCGAGTAGTTGGCTAGTCCTAGCGCCTTAAACAATAATTGTTTAACGGGACAAAATGCGTGTGACCGACAGACACCGGTAGGCCTATTCCTGGAATTCCATAATCAGAAATCAGGAATTCTGACTCGAGAAAACCGCTTTTATAGCGTGTTTCCAATCGTTCCCGCTCTCAATGACAATTTTTTATCAGCAAACGTTTTGCCATCTAAATTATTCATAACAAACTCGAATTACTATTTATAACCAAATACAAATTTGAATATTAAATTAACACACAAAATATTACTCAAATCAGGTATTTTAAAATTGCAACTTTCGTATTTACCCTCATCTCAGAGATCTTTTTTTAAACTGGTATCACTTAGTTATCCGTCACGAGAGCGAGCGTGACGTAAATAAGAAAATCATGCACGCTAGAAAGGGCGCGCACTTGTCTGAAATAACACCATCATCCGGTGAACACGATACACACACACTCACACTACAAATGCAAGACTGACAGAGACCTTAATAGTGATGTACTTCATAGGATATACGTATGCTAGAAAGAGATACCGGCATTTCCGATAGTTGTGTCGTTCAATGTTGGATATCACGACACCGCTCCGTGCGCCATACTCACTACGCATATCAGCATAAAATAACTCCATTTGATAAAAAAAATATAGATTATTATAAGTTTGATAGAAGATATGTGATTCCATCTTTCTTCTTGGCTTTCCGGTAATAGTTTTTACATTTTTTCACCACACACGACGGCGGATTCTTTCCTTCTTACCATAAAGCAGCACCTATTACTAGCACCTATACATTCGGCAAACACGCGCGTACGCCGTGACGAGATTGCCGTACTCTAAATTGTTCGAATTAGAGTACCTGAATTGACACGCAGGGAAAAGCTCAGAACGCATCTAAATGTTTCTTTCTATATCGATGGTAGTGTGTCATATGATGGAGGAAGAGACGGCCCTTTTCTGGAGCGCACTCAAAGCGCTGTGCGGTTTGACGGGGGACTATTTCTAGATTGCTCTAAATCTTCGAATCAATATCGCTAGCAGTCAAGTTTCCTCAGATGTTCTAATGTGCTTCGATTATAAATGTTTCCAACACCGACAAACGTATGTGTTGATTCTGCTACTTTTCGACCTATCGATGGTGGCGCCCGGGCCGTTAGCGCTGCTGTGCACCTTTGGCTTCGAAATACTTTCCATATTTGCGAAGGCTCTTTACAGATCGGCCAATATTCCGTGCACACGACCAAGCGCCTGGCAAGCGATCATACAGAGTGGCGTACACAGCACATATTGTAGCATTTTCCCGATATGACCTGAATTCATGCGCTAGCACAGTGCTTTGCTGAAGTAAGATGTATTTTTTCCTACTAAACATTTACGTTGCTTTATTCAATGAATATGTTAAGGTGTGTATGTGAAGAATCGACCGTGGAGCCAGAAGAAATTCATTGTATTGTGGAGAAATAATCTGCACAAAGAACTACTCTATAATCTACTCTATAATGGATGTTATTATACATATAAAACTTCCTCTTTAATGACTCTATCTATTAAAAAAAACCGCATCAAAATCCGTTGCGTAGTTTTAAAGATTTAAGCATACATAGGGATATAGGGATATAGGGACAGAGAAAGCGACTTTGTTTTATATTATTTAGTGAAGAGGTGTTATATTGACTATTAAAACTGAATTCCACCTACAAACTTTAGATTATTTTGTCCTGTGTAATGTTTGCAGCATTTTACACGAAATCTAATCGTGTAATCGACTGTTCGCTGAAAATTGCGCCGCAGACCATAATATTGTCCCACAACCTAACACCGCCAGCGCCATGTCGCGAATGACGCTAAGCCACACCTTATCACGTGGGCTGTGACGTAGAGGCCCACTTGGTGGACACAGACCTAGTTTGCTAAGACCATCTCCTCTCTACCTCCCTCCTCCGTGGTACCACCTGTGGCCCTCCATACATGGTTTGAAGAAGCTGACTGACCTGCATGGTTTTTGCAGCCACCGTGTAAGTTCGAAAGCCCTTTGGAATGGGTACCGCTTATGTGAGAACATGGCATATACCATATGCCGCATTTAAAAAAACACAATTTGATTGTATAAAAAAACTACAACGATTTTCCACAATCCAAAACGTTAAGTAAATTAAATTGATTTCAAGACATAACTTTCAGTTACCGGTGCCATTATTTATCAAATTAGACAAATATGCAGTAACATTTATAAAACTGTTAGAAAAAAGAATTGGGGAGCATTTCATATTTACATTTATATGTTTTAAATATAGCCATAAATTCATATTTCTGATATTTAAAAATGAGTTTTTAAAATAATCAAATGTTGCTTCATTTGAAGCTGCTATGACGCCCTCTTTACTTCATGGTTGATTCTACAAATATATAAATTAATTAATTTTCTATTGAATTGGCTTATCACAGTATAATAAGCAAAAAATTGTTTAAACACCCACAGAACACTCAAATCTGTTATAATTCCTTTTCTGCAGTTAGTCAGGAAGTCGAATGAGTGCGAATGCTATCTATAATTTAAAATAGATTTTTATTCACTAGGTATATATTGATTTAATTGTCAACGACATAAAAATGCGTGTAGTAGCGACCGGGAAGCGAGGACCATTTTGTGCGAGAAATGGGCTTCGAGCGAAACACTTTTTCCTTCCTTTTCAGAATTTCAGATTTTTTTTTTATGTGACTGGACATGGGTGGCTAAAACCACACCCTCTATCATGGTATTTGCCCAACACACCACATGGGAACTAGGTGCCATGCCAGGACCTTCCTTATATTGCACGGCTACATTGAACTGGATGGAAAACACGGACAATTTTCATTGCCGCTTCGACCATCGTTCATCCAATGCGATGGTACCAACCCGGGCGGGATAAACCCTACCACCTAGTAAGTAAGGAAGGGGACCTACAGTTTAACGTGGAATCCGAACCACGGCCAGCCTCTCTCAACGGTCGAATGGTCACCCATCCAAGACCAGACCGGACCCAGCGTTGCTTAACTTCGGAGAGCGATCGCCGAAGTGTCGCGCCACTGGGCCATTGAGGCTGACTGTAATGTCATTCCATATAATGGCATTCCGTTACGAATCTCACTATTTGGAACCTATATTAGAACTGTTGTTCCCAAAGACAAAAAAAGGCTAAAAATACCTTCATAAGTATATATTTCTCACAGTTTTAAAACATACGCAGGACATAACACCCATGCGGAAGGGTTACCATGGTAATTTAACTTGCCGGGTGAACAGGCAAGTCAGTGATGAAATCTGAGCCGGTAGTCTCAGTTCTCACCTAAATTGGCGTTTACGTAACTTCGAAGTTCCGTAAAAACGTCAAACTGCATACAAGTTTTTTTATATTATGTGGTTTTACTTCTTCAAGCCGTCAAAGTCAAACGCGGACTTCCGATTTGTATGAAAATGCGGAGTGGACGTAAACGGCAACGTCGACGTATTTACGGCGACGTTGAGTAAGCTGTCAAATCAAGCT
Source organism: Incurvaria masculella (assembly GCA_946894095.1). Taxonomy (NCBI): domain Eukaryota; kingdom Metazoa; phylum Arthropoda; class Insecta; order Lepidoptera; family Incurvariidae; genus Incurvaria; species Incurvaria masculella. The sequence continues at coordinate 14,911,429 of OX335653.1, read as the reverse complement.
CGGACTCGCAAATGTTAATTCGCTTAACGCCCACTGCGCGCGCTCTTCGATTTCTCCATACATTTGAAAACGCCAATCGATCGGTTTGCCGTAACGACAATTTGGGTGACAACTGAGACTTCGGGTACAGATGTTCAATTGTATATCGTACCACGCTAACTGGTCAATTTCAGTTCCTTTGGGCGAATAACTCGTCGTTTGACAGTTCCATAGTGTGAGCGCCCAAATCGCTCTGGATTGACCGACCGGGTGTTCGTGGAGTTTTGGGTGGGTTTCGATAAATGGGCAAGCGCAAGGCTTGGACTCACCTGGGGCTGCTCTGCCGGGTCTCTCACAGTACACAAGCACACCTACCACTAACGTCACTATGTTCAAGGAACGGATACACGGAGAGCCGGCTCATACAGGGCAAGGTATGGCTGTTGGATAAAGTGAAATTGCGATAGAATGCACTATGCGGCTGTGACTACAAATTATTGTTGGCAGGGTACACGAAAATAAGTATATGAGAGAAAAATTGGCAAGGGCTTCGCCTTTTAGAAATGAGAGAATGCAAGAGGTAAATCAACTAATATAGGTAGTTTTTATGTTACCTAATCTGTGCAGTTAATGGCGCAACTGTAAAGGACTAGTGGCGCCATCTCTTGGAATTGTATGAACTAAAATAAAATCAATCTGTTTGTCCAAACACATAGCATGGTACGAAAGGCAACTAAACGTCCAGCTTTATCACTCACTTTCCTGTTCACTCGGGGGTTTAATTTGCCACGGTAACGCCCCTCCGCCGCTATGCTACCAGCAGCGCAGCGTTTAGAGTGATAGGTAGTCAGTGTGATGAATGTGCAGGCGATTATGGGTATTTATGGCCTGACAGTGAATGATATACTATTTAACATTTCAGTGCCCAAAATTTGACGGATTGGCCTGTTACTTATTACGCGCATCAATAATAAAATGAATAAAGATTTGCGATGTAATCCACCAAACAGATGTATCTTTTGAGTAATAATATTTCAAGAAAAGGCAAGAATTCCATTTTCACGGAGGGTTGGGAAAAAGCTAAATGTCATTTTACGTCACTTTATGTAACTTTACTACGGGACCGGCCATGCTTATGCCAGGTTGAACTGATATGTTTTTTTAGTCACAGACAGGTAATCAGTAGGCGACGCCAACATTATCACGGTACCGAAAATCAGACGGTTTTCTCAAATGTTTTCTACAATGCTCTGCAGAGTTGCTCGCTGATGAATAATGTGAGCTGTGACCTCGCGAGTCTGTCTTTTCATAGTTTTTTTTATGCAATCTGACATGGGTGACTAATACCACACAACTGCCGTTATATTAGCCCAATACACCACATTCCCGAAGGAATTTGGTGCCATGCAAGGACCTTCCCTTTATGAGCATGGCTACGTTGAACTGGATGGAAAACACGGCCAATTTTTTATTGCCACTTCGACCATATTTTCATCCAATGCGATGGTATCGAGCCGGGCGGGCTATTAACTAGTAGGGGAAGGGGACCTACAGTTTTACATGGTTTCTGAACAATGGAACAACTCGCATTCGTGACGAAATGCACTTATCGAACTCAGAAAAAGAAAGAAAGTGGTGCATGTCGGGTCGAGGAATTGAACTCAGACCTTTGGGACGCTAGGCCAGTTGCCACTAGGCTGCGAGCCGCTCGCGTGCTTAAAACGGAATAAATGTTCACCGCGCACCTTAAAACAAAAACCTGTTATTTTCTTATATTTTTCTCACTACATTAAGTACCTAATAAATAAGTAGCTAAATACCTAATCTTGTCACAAAATAAATTTAATCGATAAAAAATCCGTATAATTGTCAAAACAAAAAATCACGAGAATCGGTTGATAAATGAGACCTGCAGAGGAAAACAACCGGATATACGAAAGCATTTTTTTCCAAGCTAAAACGGAAACACTGCGCTCGCGCTTCGCCTGGTCAAAACCAGTCCAAAGGATACACATTCAGAAGAACTTTAAAATTAAAGAATAAAAACTTAACTTTCCAGTAATATTTGATAGGTTTTGGTTTTGTATTATAATATAAATACCTTTTAAATATGTTTTTCTATGTTTAGTCAGTCGCATTGCATTTAGACTGTAAGCTGTTAAAACTCTTAATTTATTAACAGACATTTTTGAAAGCGGCAGAGAGGCACAGCTCTTGGAGGTTTGAAAAGTTCTAAGAAGGTTTCTGATGTTTACATACAGGCTGAATATTCCAGCGAGTGTAATAAAAAAACGCCTGCCAAAGGCTGGAGAACGGTGAAAAGTTAAACAAATCATTGGCTAGTTTGTTAATAATTAAGCGAGCACGTGCCGCAGCCATGCCGCGGCCTCAAACACAGAAGTTAATTAAAAACCGGCCAAGTGCGAGTCGGACTTGCACACAAAGGGTTCCGTACCATCGTACAAAATTTAACACAAAAAATCACGTTTTTTGTATGGAGCCACTCTTTTGTTTTTATTATTTTTAATGTTACCTATTTGTCGTTATAGTGCCAAAATAAATACACACTCTGTGAAAATTTCAGCTGCCTACCTATTACGGTTCATGAGATACAGCCCTGTGACAGACGGACGAACGGACGGAAGGACTGACGGACGGACGGACGGATGGACGGACGGACGGACAGTGGAGGCTTAGTAATAATGGGGTTCCGTTGGCCCCCTTTGTGTACGGAACCCTAAAAAAGAGTCCGCGGTAACTCCACAAACAAAGGCCTCGATGGCCTTAATTTAATTACCATTGTTTCCTTCTGAAAAATGCTCTCGCTCCGTGCGAGGAAAAATAGGAAGAGTTAAAACTGTACTTATGGAAGTACTGACGGACGGACGGACGGACGGACGGATGGACGGACGGACAGAGGAGGCTTACTAATAATGGGGTTCTGTTGGCACCCTTTAGGTACGGAACCCTAAAAAAGAGTCCGCGGTAACTCCACAAACAAAGGCCTCGATGGCCTTAATTTAATTACCATTGTTTCCTTCTGAAAAATGCTCTCGCTCCGTGCGAGGAAAAATAGGAAGAGTTAAAACTGTACTTATGGAAGTACTGACGGACGGACGGACGGACGGACGGATGGACGGACGGACAGAGGAGGCTTACTAATAATGGGGTTCTGTTGGCACCCTTTAGGTACGGAACCCTAAAAAAGAGTCCGCGGTAACTCCACAAACAAAGGCCTCGATGGCCTTAATTTAATTACCATTGTTTCGTTCTGAAAAATGCTCTCGCTCCGTGCGAGGAAAAATAGGAAGAGTTAAAACTGTACTTATGGAAGTACTGACGGACGGACGGACGGACGGACGGATGGACGGACGGACAGAGGAGGCTTACTAATAATGGGGTTCTGTTGGCACCCTTTAGGTACGGAACCCTAAAAAAGAGTCCGCGGTAACTCCACAAACAAAGGCCTCGATGGCCTTAATTTAATTACCATTGTTTCGTTCTGAAAAATGCTCTCGCTCCGTGCGAGGAAAAATAGGAAGAGTTAAAACTGTACTTATGGAAGTACTGACGGACGGACGGACGGACGGACGGATGGACGGACGGACAGAGGAGGCTTACTAATAATGGGGTTCTGTTGGCACCCTTTAGGTACGGAACCCTAAAAAAGAGTCCGCGGTAACTCCACAAACAAAGGCCTCGATGGCCTTAATTTAATTACCATTGTTTCCTTCTGAAAAATGCTCTCGCTCCGTGCGAGGAAAAATAGGAAGAGTTAAAACTGTACTTATGGAAGTACTGACGGACGGACGGACGGACGGACGGATGGACGGACGGACAGAGGAGGCTTACTAATAATGGGGTTCTGTTGGCACCCTTTAGGTACGGAACCCTAAAAAAGAGTCCGCGGTAACTCCACAAACAAAGGCCTCGATGGCCTTAATTTAATTACCATTGTTTCGTTCTGAAAAATGCTCTCGCTCCGTGCGAGGAAAAATAGGAAGAGTTAAAACTGTACTTATGGAAGTACTGACGGACGGACGGACGGACGGACGGATGGACGGACGGACAGAGGAGGCTTACTAATAATGGGGTTCTGTTGGCACCCTTTAGGTACGGAACCCTAAAAAAGAGTCCGCGGTAACTCCACAAACAAAGGCCTCGATGGCCTTAATTTAATTACCATTGTTTCCTTCTGAAAAATGCTCTCGCTCCGTGCGAGGAAAAATAGGAAGAGTTAAAACTGTACTTATTTAAATCGCCGACGATGGGCGGGGAATCCGGGCGCTCGGAAACAATGGACTTTGATAAATTGGCGGGCATTTGTTTGTATTTGCTTCGGCTGTTGTGATCGTCGTATGAGAGCCTCTCTCATTTGTGTAGATAGACAGTGGCGGTGTAATCGAGTAAATAATGGGAATCACTTTTCTGCGGGGAGATTGATAACTTGGGATTCTAGCTTTCAATTATGTGTACGTACCACCGCGCTGCTAGCCCCGTCGGGGCTGTGATATGATTTAATATTGCAATTGAAATCTGCACTATTATCTGTAATTTATTGTTGGTCATAAAAAATACTCTGAATTATTTTGCATTTTTATATGTGGAAATCTATTTATTGGCGATGCGTTTTAAGAGTAGTTAAGGTGTTAGTTTTCCTAATAAATAAATAAATCAAAGATATAATAACGTTACGATGGATATGAAAATTTGAAATTTAGAAGAAACATTCCTTGAGTACCTTAGAGATTCACTAAGGAGGGTTATTTCACAATTATGTCCCTAAAGGGTGAACAGGGATGGCCAAATGTGTATGAAAAATGGTATTTTTATTTTTCCATTTAACTTGTTGTTATGCGCACGCTCGAGATGGTTTCTGACCACATTTTACCGGGCTAGGCTCGGGTGAACCTCCAAATTTATTTGAGTGGAATTTGCATTATTTTATAATTATTATTAAATTATAAAATTATTTAATTATTTATCATTTTATATAATTAATAACGTTTATGTTTTAAAAGCAACCAACAGTTATTCATTTATTTAAAATGTATAACATATTAATTGTAGGCCACATAAAATTTGCACAATTCGGGAGAAGCCTTTTCTTCGATAAAACAATGTTGGCACTTCCGACATTCCAATTCAGTAGTTAGTTGAAGTTTATCATTCCAGACTTGAAGTGGGAAAAATAATTACTTTGCAGAAAAATATATAGTAAGTATTCTTCAGGTAGCAACAAAGGCATTACCTTATTTCGACTACCTGCATGCCAAATTTGAAAGCCATAAGTTTATGGATGGGTTGTAAGATAAGAAACTAACAAAGCAGCAAATAACTTTGGAATACATAATTGGCTTCCAGATAATGTTGAGTTGCTCCCAAACGATTTTATTAGCAGGTGGTAGTATGTAAGTTCACAAGGGCACTCATCCTTAATACATAATTTTGTATTCAAAATCTATACTTTGAACATATATAAATCAGATTGTCTTACTAATTTATTATATTCATAAGTCATGATACGTTGCATGTTGTATGGGTTTTATTAAATCTCATAACTAGTATTAATGTAGGTGTATTTAGCAAAAGACAATTTTGAGGTATAATGTTAAGACGCAATCTTGTATCATTTCTCATAATGCTAGTGTATTTTTTAAGGCTTGCTCCCTTTTTTACCACAGTTACATTATGTTATTTATGCTCTTTGGTTAAATGTCCTACTAATGCAGTATCCTAATCTTGTCAAAGTACGTTTTCTGAAGCTGAAATCCTCCTGGAAACAGCTAGTCGACTTGAATAAGTAAATGTCTGAGATCGCCATTCACGGGGCACTGTGCGGTGGCAAAACGTTTTTTTTATGTTGAGCGCGGCATATTACGTACGGCGGGACCTATTAAGGTGGCCCAACCCGGCGGGACTAACTCATTCGCGGGCACAGTACAAAACCGTGCTATTGCGCTCTGGGACCTTCACTGTTTCAAAGAAAAAGACAGGCTCCGTGATGAGGAAGATGCAACATGTCCACAAAGCAGATAATGTGCATAGTGTATGATTTGGTAAGATTTACGAAAATTTTAATTACAAAACAACTTAAAGCTAAAAGTAAACCACGACCGTTGTAGTCAAAAATCTAACAAAATCTAAATTGATTATACATTTTCATAAAATAATCTATGTCTGATGAATAATCTTTTTAAGGTATAAAAATAATCCACCTCCAAAATTTTTGTATAAAACGCGCGAAAAATTCGAACTTTCGGACCTTACTTAGAAACCAAACACAATTTTACAATGCCAACGGTAATCAGACATCTAGTTCGACAAATAGAGCAATTATGAGCAACATTTGGGATCTCTGACAAGAAATATGGGCATGATCTTCTTTCCACGTTTGTATGAGGAGTCGAGCGTAAAGGCCCTTAAGGTGCACCATGACGACCATGGACTTTGAAAATTTCAGGGAGGCCGCGAAAACCATGCACCGGTCAGGAGATTATTAACACCATGTTTGAAGGACATCAGGTTGTACTTTGGGGGAAATGCCATTGTTTACAGACCCTATATATTAAGGATATAGAGGATCGGATCTAGAGGAAGGATATAGACTTTGTGTGCGAGTCCGACTCGCACTTGCCCGGTTTTTTTCGATTAACACTGTTCTCTAACCGAAATTTGTCCGTTAGATGAACTCCGCAAACTTTCCTCAAGGAACGCATTTCTACTGGATTTATTCTACACGCGTGCCTCTTCTGCCATACCCAAGTATGTAAAAAAAGATTTCATCTGTTAAACCCTATCTATCACCCTGCGCAGGTGGCGTGGCTGCGGGTAGACACTCAGACTATCCTGACGATCGCCACGCACGTCATCACCAAGAACCACCGCATCGCCGTCAACCACAGCGACCGGCGCGTGTGGTTCCTGCACGTGCACGAGGTGCGCCAGTCCGACCGCGGCTGGTACATGTGCCAGCTCAACACGGACCCCATGAAGAGCCAGACGGCGTATCTGGATGTTGTCGGTATGAGCATGCTAGCGGGCGGTGACACACCCACCCTATGAGGCGAATGTTTTTTTTATGCAACCTGACATGGTTGGCTAATACCACACAAATACCGTTATGATAGTAGCCCAATACACCACATTCCCGAAGGAATTAAATGCCATGCCAGGACTTTTCACTTTATGAGCACGGCTACATTGAACTGAATGGAAAACACGGATAATTTTTCATTGCCGCGTCGACCATCTTATCATGCAATGCGATTTTGTTATTGGCTAGTAGGGGAGGCCACCACCTTTTACATGGATTCCGAACCATGGAGCAGCTCGAATTCGTGACAGAATGCATTTATCCATCTCAGAAAGAGAAATATATTTGTGCATGAATGGGGAGAGGATTTGAACCCAGACTTCTGATTTGCAAGACATTTTCCCGCGCCACTAGGCTACGAGACGCTCGTTAGAGCATCGGAAAGAAACTCTACCCTAGCCTGGATTGAGATCGAAAGGTTGGGTTTCTTACCACTCTAAGTTTCGCTGATTTATGCGGCCGGCACTGCCGAAGTGAGACGCCAAACACGTGGATGTACGCAAATATATTTGTATACATTTATGTTAAATTTTTATTATAAGTTACATATTATATATGTGTGTAATAATATTAGGATGTAAGTATATGTATTCTAGTTGATTTTATATGTATTTATTGATAAAAAATCTTACTTCCTTTTGTCTTTTTTGTCAGCCGCCTTGCACTTTTCCTTCATCCCAAGGGTAGGTAGGAAGAGAATGCCTTTTGGCATTAGACCCGCCTTTTCTAATCTGTTTTATAATGGTGTATAATAAAGAATTTTATTAATATTATTATTTTATGTTGGTTGGCAAACAACTTCTTCAAAATGTCTTCTCCACGCCTTGTATCTCTGCCTGAAAACGCTATTCGAGCACCACGTGAACCCGGTGCGACATTCTGACCTCCTATACAACCCCAGAGCCAGGCTACACCAGACGGAGTATTCAGAAACTCTCAGAATATAACAATATACATTTAAAAAACAACTTCGTTCTTCTCAGCGCTCGGGTTCAACCGAACCATTCAATTGTTTAAGAACTTTGCTGGACTAGCGAAAACAACGTAGATTCTATGAACACGTGACGAATGGTGAAGGGTTTCTAGATTTTTTTATTAGCTTCTATTCATTTTATTTTTCATTAGGTCCATTTCAATAAAGTAATTGGAAAGTTAAATGAGTTGATTATTTTGACAGTTGAGCAAAAATAATAGATAATTAATGATAGAAGGGTAACATTTACCGAAAAGAAAGGTAATATAAATGAATATTGTTCTCAAATATTTTACTGAGAATATGAGATAAGATAAAATATAGCAGTTCTTGTTTCTTGAAATTTCTTCGAAGTTCTTATCGGTGCCCAGTACCGAATCGCCACGCCTCAACTAAACATTTGGTCGATACCTATGTAGGTACCTTTCTTATTTATGCTAAATGAGTTCGTTCATTTGACTTGTTTGAAAAATTCCATTTGAAAGGAAAAAAACAATAAAAAAAAAATATATTCAAAACGAAGTTGATGGCATTAAAGGTTGATGGCATTAAAAACCTCCGTTTTTTTTTATTATGTGACTGGACATGGATGGCTAATACCACACCTTCTGTCATGGTATTAGCACAACACACCACATGGGAACTAGGTGCCATGCCAGGACCTTCCTTATATTGCACGGCTACACTGAACTGGATGGAAAACACGGACAATTTTCATTGCCGCTTCGACCATCGTCATTCAATGCGATGGTACCAACCCGGGCGGGATTAACCCTACCACCTAGTAAGTAAGGAAGGGGACCTACAGTTTAACGTGGAATCCAAACCACGGCCAGCCTCTCTCAACGGTCGAATGGTCACCCTTCCAAGACCAGACCGGACCCAGCGTTGCTTAACTTCGGAGAGCGATCGCCGAACTGTCGCGCCACTGGGCTATTGAGGCTATTGAGCTCCATATTGAAAGTAACATTTTCAAATAAGTCCTTCAATTTACATATGTAGGTAGATAGGTTTGCTGGATATTATTGAAAGGTATTTTGTTATAAAAAGTAGATTTCGGAAAAACAACAAAAACTTTTTGTTTTAATAGTGTGGATTTCAACTGACACCTATTTGAGATGTACGTACATCAATGCGATATGTACGTTACCTACATATGAATATAATAAAATATTTTTAAATAAAAAAAGGACCGCCTTCAAAAAAACCGGAACTAAAAAGCAAAAAATAATTGGTTACTTTTAATTAATGTACGACAAGCTATTTTAATACTAACTAATTATGTGCAATTTCTTAATTTTTAATCATCTTTTGAAGTCGGTGCCTTGGGTAGAGTTCACTCCGCACGCCGTTGACCGAACAGACACAATCTCAGCCGAACACACACGAAGTCTAAGAGAGCGTAAACAACCTGAGTCAGCAATGATTGGTCCACAGAGCATTCTACCTGGAGATGCCCTTAGCGTTGGTTTACGTGCAAGCTGATATCGATACAGCAGCGCAGCGTACTGAAATTGGGTTTTAACGATTATTAATACTTTCGGGTTTATAAAGGCGCGCACTGGTGAAGGAGTAGGTAAGTTAATTCGCTGCTCTGTGGATTGGTGCTTCCTACGACATCGTTGTCTGAACGAAACGATTTCTGCCGAAATTGGTGAAATATGTACTAACCGCACACCTCAAAGTGGCTACCAATAGTTTTCTGTTCTTTTTTATATTTGTAATTTTTTTTATTTTATGTTATGTAGGTATTTAGGTAGAAATAAAAGTACAAGCTACACCTACCTAAATTTTACCATATTAGTGGTCGTTGTTTTTATATTGGTTTGTTTGTTTAGTTTGTAGGTTTTTCTTGTAAATATTTAGTTTTTACTGTGTTAGGTATTTAGTTTAAGTTATAAGGAATATTTAAATTACAAAGTACTTGCCTAAATACCTACTTACATACGTTTTTCCGACCTGTTTGTTTATTTTATTTTTGATTTTGTGTTTTTTTTTAAGTAGGTTAATGTAAGTAACTACCTACTTATATTTCTTTCTTAGCCATAGGTAATATTAATCTAACTACTTACAGCCCTTATAGAACGTCTACCCAAGGCACCGACTTCAAAAGATGATTAAAAATTAAGAAATTGTACATAATTAGTTAGTATTAAAATAGCTTGTCGTACATTAATTAAAAGTAACCAATTATTTTTTGCTTTTTAGTTCCGGTTTTTTTGAAGGCGGTCCTTTTTTTATTTAAAAATATTTTATTTTTTACTTTTTAGTGGTGGCGTAACTTTTTGACTCAAGGTGGGCGAGCCATCCTGCTCAACTTCACATACAAAGTGGAAAGAAGATCATGCGCACCTGACTATCTCATGCGAACCCTCTAAACTGTTACTAAACTCTACAATGAACGAGCATTATGAGATATGAAACCATTGAGAAATCTCATTTCTGACGAAAGGTAGACCGGTACCTATCTGGATTCATGAGTTCACGGTTCATGAGATAGAGCGCTGTGACAGACGGACGGACGGACGGACAGCGGAAGGTTAGTAATATAGTATCCGTTGGTACCCTTTGGGTACGGAACCCTAACAAGGCAAAACAACGAATGTCCAGAACCGCTGAGCTTCTGAATTTCTCATCCTTCCATTGTTCCGGAGAGTCTGTTTCTTGCGTAAGTGTTGTATGAAAATGTGAACATATCGGTCTCGTGTATCCCCTTAACAGTTGAATTTTGTAAAATCACAAGCGAGCCTTTTCGTCGTAAAAAGAAGTCACTGAAAATTTTAAGTTTCTAAGATAATTGGTTTCGGAGATCTCAACATGAGTGGTTTTCGCCTAAATGTGTTCATTTTGACCTATTTTACCCCCCTAATAGTAGAATTTTCAAAAATATTCTCTTCGTAAACATTTCCATCTCAAACAAAACCTACTCTGACATTTCTTTCTTTCAGCCGCTCTAGAGATAGAAATGTGTACAATTTGCCCTCTTTTACCCCCTTCAATACCCCCAACAGTTGAATTAAAAAAAAAACTTCTCATACTGAGCAATCTCACCCTTAAAGAAAGCTACTGTAACTCAAAAATAACATTTCTGGGTTCGCGGGCTTAAGAAATTCGATGTTTGTTGTATTTAAGTACCAAACTACTGAACCGATTTTGATTAAAAAAAAATGGGACCAACTAGAAAGTATACCCTTTCGAACAAAAAAAGAATTTTTCAAATCGGTTCAGGGGTCTTCGAGTAATCGGTGAACATACATAAAAAAAAAAAAAGAAAAAAAAAAAAAAGATTCCGACGAATTGAGAACCTCCTCCTTTTTTTCGAAGTCGGTTAAAAATAATAAATAGGTTCTACCATATGTTGTACTAAATAAAACAAAATGTCTTTTCCAGTTGCTTGATTACAAACAATAAGAATAAGGATCAAATCTTATTTTAAATTATTGTACATGTAATTTAAACTTATTCTTTACTCTATCTAATACTTCAATATTGACACTCTCACTCGCAGTGGTTTTGGCTGTTTCTTTTAAAAAATATTAGATTATTAGAAATTCGCTGTTCTTTGGTATAAAAAGTAACTCATTTGGTTATCCACGGCAGTCAGACATTCGAACGTTCCAACTTTCCCCCTAATATTAGTAGTGTGGATATAGAGCCCGCTTCGCGCAGAGAGGCCAGTCGCTGGTTCAAAATAAATTACCGATTAAACACGTTTTGTTAAAAGTATTAAAGGTACCTGAAGTATAGTCTATACGTTCCAAAATAAATGACGTGTATGTTTGCTGATTTATTTTAAGTGGCATTGTGCAGTCCACAATTAATTGGATATGGAAGAGTGCCCCAGATCAACAAAAACTATTCAGATCAGGTAAAGTAGCTGACCCTAGGAATATTTATTTTAGGATATTTGAATGGATTGTGACAATCGCAAAAGTATTTCCGTGTCGTCACCGTGGAGGTGAGATGGTCGCCACACTGAACTTTTCCACTCCCGTTATAATGTATTTCCGTTTAGGAAGTAATTATTACGTCACAATCGATTTTTCTATGCGGGATCGGTTTGTGTTGTTATTAAATTTTATTCAAAAGTGTTGAATATGTTGTATACATGTTCGGATGAGTTATACTACAACTAGTGACTCTCTGAGCTGTAGATAAAGCGAGTCTGTGTTAGCATAACTTCCTCCAGGTCGTGTTTTGGGGAAAATAACTCGGAAGGGAGTTCAGTAGGTTCTTATTTTTGGAATGTCAATCGATAATGTGTGCATTCTCTGCCTGCTCCGCGCTGTGCGAGGGTAGAAAGGAGACGGAGGGACAGCGTTATGCAGCTCCCTTTCCACTTTAAATCCCTTTTCTACCGTTAGGTTAGGTTAGGTTAGGTTAGGTTAGGTTAGGTTAGGTCTGCCTATAACCTTATTAACCTAATCTTACAAGTTTCCCGCCCGCTTCGACCGAGGCTTTGACAAAAGTTGGCGTGTCCACAGTACCGCCGGACATCCTCGACTACCCGACGAGCGGGGACCAAGTGGCGCGCGAGGGCGCCAACGTGACGCTGCGCTGCGCCGCGTTCGGCGTGCCCACGCCGGCGGTAGTGTGGCGCCGGGAGGCCGGCGACTCACTGCCGGCGAGCAACTTCAGCGACACGCAGAGTGAGTCTCTCGCGCCGTCGCGGTCGGGCCGGTCATGGCTCAGCATGGTAGTAAGAGACTACCCGACGAGTGGAGACCAAGTGGCGCGCGAGGGCGCCGCGTTCGGCGTGCCCACGCCGGCGGTCGTGTGGCGCCGGGAGGCCGGCGACTCACTGCCGGCGAGAAACTTCAGCGATACGCAGAGTGAGTCTCTCGCGCCGTCGCGGTCGGGCCGGTCATGGCTCAGCTTCTCTTACTACCCGACGAGTGGAGACCAAGTGGCGCGCGAGGGCGCCGCGTTCGGCGTGCCCACGCCGGCGGTCGTGTGGCGCCGGGAGGCCGGCGACTCACTGCCGGCGAGAAACTTCAGCGATACGCAGAGTGAGTCTCTCGCGCCGTCGCGGTCGGGCCGGTCATGGCTCAGCTTCTCTTACTACCCGACGAGTGGAGACCAAGTGGCGCGCGAGGGCGCCGCGTTCGGCGTGCCCACGCCGGCGGTAGTGTGGCGCCGGGAGGCCGGCGACTCACTGCCGGCGAGAAACTTCAGCGATACGCAGAGTGAGTCTCTCGCGCCGTCGCGGTCGGGCCTGTCATGGCTCAGCCTCTTTTACTACCCGACGAGCGGGGACTAGGTGGCGCGTGAGGGCGCCAACGTGACACGCGCTGCGTCTCGTTCGGCGTGCCCACGCAGGCAGTCGTGTGGCACCGGTAGGCCGGCGTAAGTAAGGAAAGGGACCTACATTTTTACCTGAAATCCGAATCACGGCCAGCCTCAATGTCTGAAAGTCTGAAAATGATCACCCATCCAGAACCTAACCGCGCTCAGAGGGGCTTCCCCCGGCTTATCGAAACGCACAGCGTCGTACACTGAGCTATTGAGGCTGATGTCATCTGTTGTCACGCTTTTAACCACCCTATTCTTGGAATTTCGTGCTCAGGAATCAGCAATCTTTCAGTCGAGAAAACCGCTTTATAGAGGTTGTCAAAGCGATTTTCCGAACGGAAAAAGTAGGTACTTCAATGATTCAAGGTTTTCAGGAAGGAAAATATTCCTGTTTCCTGAACACGGAAATATTGTCTACAGACGGCGTTCTTTCCTGGAAAATGCAGCCTTTTTCATACTTCTTCTTGTTGCAGACGCGTCCGTCAGTGGTGCGACGCTTCAGTTTGTGCGCGTGAACAGACTCAACATGGGCGCCTACCTCTGCATCGCAACGAACGGCGTGCCGCCTTCGGTCAGCAAGCGGGTCATGCTGATCGTGCACTGTAAGTCGGTACCATAGACCTAGCATTGCGCGCTGTGCTTACAAGACGAACAAAGCGTGGGAGTGAGACGTCAACTCAACGTACCACTACCGCGAGTTGGAGGGAGATGGAACACATCTGCCCGAGGAGACCACTTCTGATATCGTTATCAACACATTTTTGTCGCGCTCATGGAATGTGAAATGTTTTTTTGTGAAATATTTAAGATTTCTACAGTTTTCCCTAAAGATAGCATTGTTGTGAACGGGTGTAAAAACCCGGACAAAAACCGTTTTTGATGATTAAAGAGGGGTGACCCACTGATTCTTTGCCGATCAAATTTCTTATCTTTTTTTAATATTTCAAAGTATGTAAAACTTAAAATATAAATTCATATCATTATTTTGAAGCTACACAGCGATACTGAATAAACATTTTTTTTAATAAAAAAAAAAGAAATTTCATCCGTCAGTTGACTCTGTATGTCTTTACATTCTAAGCCTATAGTTGGAACAGAGTGCCTACGCACGCGTTAGCATCTGGTTAGAAAATGAACCAAATAGAATAATTCAAGTCAGAATCATTCAAGTCTGCCAGGCAGAGCCAGAAGCTACAAGTCGAGCCATGGTGAAGTAACCGATGACGTTGAGTGAGGTTAATTCGGGGCGTACCACAGAACACACTCGTTTATTCGTTTATTTTCCTCCATTAGATGTAAACGCACTATTCGATTCGTCGTTTTTTTATAGACGGTTCGATTATCACAGATGAAGAAGAACCGAAAATTAACTTCGCCGGAAGTCAAAATACAAATATTATTTTATTCTTGTCTTGAAAAAAATTATGATATGACAATATGCCTTTAAATGCTACCACCTACAGAATACTTAAGAGTGCAATGGTTTAAGAACAACCTCAGCAGTAAAGTATGAATAATATGCATGAGATTCTGACGACATAATACTCCAGGAACTTTAGCCTTAAATCAGCACTTAGAAAAACATTAAATCCGAAATGCAAATTTTTTTCGCATAAACGTAGTATTTCATGTGGACGTGTGTACATTAAGTTTGCAACATTTTGGGGGGTCCGGAAGATAGAAATAAAATATGAAATATGTTTAAAAAATAATATCTTCTAAGCAAATATTTAGAAATGTTATTTAAAAATGTTATATGTTAGCTAATTTTAGGTGTAATATTACTGTGAATTTGCAACAATTTCTTATTTACGGAACTGTGTAAATATATATTTTTTTTACTATTTCATAATATCTGCAAAGCAAATAATTAAAATTTCATTTTATTTTCTGAAATTGGAAACTGACCGCAAACTCTATTTTCTGTGAAATTTGTAAAATGTTGCAAATATTAGAAGCACATTTTTTTTCATTTATAATTTTTACATTCACACAAAAGCTAAACAAAAAATTCGAAATACGTATAAAATCGTTCGTTGTATAGTTTTTAAAAAAAAAAAATTTTCTTTTACATATTCTAGAAAGAAATACAGCAATAGCAAGTTAGGTTCGCGGCATAGATTTTTTTAGTAAAAACATTTTTTTATATACATTTCCGTAATTACAAAATTGTTGCAAATTCACAGTTACATTACGCCTTAAAAGACTTAACATATACATTTTTTTAATACCGTTTCTAAATATTTGTTTAGGAGATGTATATTTGTTAATACATTTTTTTTTTCTATCTTCCGGGCCCCGCTAAATGTTGCAAACTTAGTGTAAGCATATTAACATGATATTATATATTTCTGAGAAAAAAAAAATCATTTCGGATTTCATGTGCTTCTCAAACCGTATCTACCTCGGTCTATAACCAAAACATACACTGACGGTTGCGCTGTTGTCCGAATGACGTCATTAGAGCAACTAACATTTAATGCTTCGCGTTGCGAGTTTGCGAACTAACGGGCCGGCGGTACTGTCAGTGTATTAACACTATAATGTGCCTATACTGCCGCTGTATATGCAGATAACTTTCTGTCGCCATTTTCTCGGCGGTCGAAAGCTACACCGCGCGCGCCCCGTCTAGAGCTGATATCAATGATAATAAGTAGGTTCAACCGGGCATTGATGGCTAATACCACACCTACTGTCATGATACTAGCCCAAAATACCATTTAGGAACTAGGTGCCATGCCAGTACCTTGCATTGGCGCTTCTTCCATCGTTTATTCAATGCGATGGTACCAACCCGGGGCCCGTCACCAAAGCATTTCGGTAGTCACGGGTTGGTAGTGTTTGGCTGTTTTGCGTGGAAGGATGATACGATGTGACACCAGAAGTAATAATATTCATAGTCATTTAATTGTATGAACGTATTTTTTTAGGTATTTCTTTTCTTGTGTGTTTTATGTTGTTAATTTAAGTTAAATGATATTATACCAATATGGTCGAAACTTCGCTGGTCTATGTATATTTATGTTAACTATTTTTTCTGTATGCATTCGACTGTATGTTACGCAAATAAAAAATCAAAAACAAAAATTAAGTCGCAAGAAAACATTTCCAGTGTCAAAGGACTAAAATAAGTATTAGTAAAATCAGTTTTATGCATTTATGACAATATACGCTTAGGATAAGCTTTATTATAGGATTAGCGTTAACCGCGTTTTAATGAGAATCTTCCGACAGAGCGGTTCTATTAGGCAAAGGAGACAGCTTAATTTGAAGTTCTATGTATATTTTGGAAAAATGTTATGTTATTCCATGAGCAATTATTAAGTAAACTAAATTATAACATAAATTGCTATCAGAACATAAGGTATTTTGTTTGGTTTTGTGTTGCATTCAATCCACCCAGATTTTTATCTTTTGGGTCAATGAAGCCATGTTCACATAAAGAGGAGTTCCTGGTTTCAGTTCGGAAAATAGGTGCGATTTTGGCCACCACTGTCATAAATTCTGTAGATAAAAGTGTATCTCGTTTCTTAGTTAGTAGATAAAATATTAGAAATTTATATTTGTTTTTCAGTTCCGCCGATGGTGTGGATACAGAATCAGCTCATAGGAGCGAAAGAGGGTGATTCTGTTTACTTTGAGTGTCACTCGGAAGCCTTCCCAAAGTCAATCAACTACTGGACGATCAACGATCAGATAATATCGCAAGGTACACACACTACTTAAATGGTTATCGATATACTGATGATAACGTAATAAATAAAAATAATGACAATAAAGGATGTGCACTTTTTTCAAATATTATCGAAAGTTTGCCAATATTTAAAAAAACTTTATATTTATTTAGGGTTTATGTTTTATTAGAAACAATTTGACTGGGTAATTTCTAAATTATCTTGTTGAATATGGAATTCATCCATTGAATTATAAATTGTTTATTGTTTATTTAAATAAATTATTTAACACTTTTGAATTCTATCGATTTTATATTATTTTTATCTTGATTTTATTATGTACCTTTTTTGACGTGTCTAAGTGTATGATTGTATACCAAAAAGACCTAATAAAATGAAATGAAATACTTTACATAGATTTAGTATTTGATATTTCAATGAGTTACCGATTACTTTTTATTTTGAAACGTTCTAGTAACTGGTGGTACTCTTTTTTAATGTGAAACTCTAACTTTAATTCCAAGTTAATAGAATAAAAAATGTAGTATTTTAATATTTTAATTGCTTGCCGTACCTGCGGCCCAGCCCGCATTCATTTAATCTGTGACTTGCTCAACAGCGGACAAGAACTACGAAGTGTCCCAGCAGGAGCGCGGCTACGAGGTGGACATGAGACTGAAGATCAAGCGGGTGACGAGAGCCACATTCGGCTCCTACCGCTGCATCTCCAAGAACTCACTCGGAGACACCGACGGCACTATCAAGCTATATTGTAAGTATTTATGTCGGCCTTTACATCGGACAATAACTGCGAGGTGTCGTAGCATGAGTAGAGCTATGCGGTAAACATGTTTTGTGTATCAAGCGTGCGATGTGTATCCTTTCGATCTTGTTACTCCAACGGTCGTCATTACTTCGACTTACGTGACCAGCGCAATGCCATTGGAGCTTAGCCTGCCGGTGTCCAGTAGCGACTATTTTGGTACGTCAGTACGTCGTGCTCAGCAATCAGGAATATTTCAGTTGAGAATACGATTAATGTGATTTTCTTCATGGAAAACCTTGATTCATTGAGATATACTGTAATCTTTCTGTCGAAAACATCGATTTGAAAGCCGCTCAAAAGGTATTTTCTCGACTGAAAAAATCCTGATTAATTGACGTGCGCTTTCTTTAATTCTTACCGCTGCGTCTTCAAGAACATCAACAGGACTATCACTCTATATTTTAATGCACACAGGAAGAGCGGCAATGAAAGAAAACTAAGAAGTAGGAACCCAATCACGAGGTGGACATGCGGATTTAAATCAAGCACTTGACCAGTGGATTGTTGCATTACACGCATGGCCCGTACTGTGATATCTCCAGACATATTTGTTACTCTAATGCATACATTTTTATTGATTTCGTACAGTATCAAAGAGACAATGCCATAAGGTGTATTAGGGATACTGGGAAATTATCTACTTTTTACTAAATTCCTTAGTATTATATTGCGCGTATTGTCTTTCCCTAAATAAATTAAATATTACTTCTGCCTACATAAATAATATGATAAATAAATCAGGGATTATCATATCAATTCTGTAGGCAGAAATAATATTAATAAAAACGATTGTTGTCTTTCTGTTTCTTGTAGAGACCAAACTAAATCTAAACCAGTCTAAATAAAGTTTACAGATATTGTATATTGTATACCTTAAGCATGCAATCTTTGAATCGGTGCAATATATTAAAGTTTGATCTAATAACTAATCATTCGAATCCTCCACAAAATAATATAAATCGGTATTATTTTGAGAACATATTCAAAAATACGTAAAACATATTTAAAACATCATTAATAAAATAGAGCGCTTCGTTATCGTACGCGGAAGCCCGACCGCACTTCTCGGCTCAAAACGTGGCCCGTTGCTAATCTCACCGCCCCGACGGATTAATACTTTCTTTGTTTCAGCGTTATCGGGCAGCGGAGTTTACCCCAAGTCCCAGAGCGACGTCGAGTACGAAGTGGGCGGGGCGGAGGCGCCGGAAGCGGAAGTGGCGGCGGCGCGGAGCGGAGCGCGACGCGCGTGCCCTCTCGCTCTTCCGCCCCGACACGCAGCGCCGTGCGGCGTGATGCGGCAACTGAGCGCAGTCGCGCGCCGGCCCGCGCTCTGTGCGGTCCTCTTGTATATTTACTGTTGTACATAGATATGTTAGAATAAAGCCATGTAAATATTTTCATAGCCGATGTTTTATTTATTTAGAGTGAATGTTGCTCTGTACAGGTGAATAGTTTAATATCGGCACTGTTATTTCGTAAACCGGCAACAACAATCATACAAAGATAATATATACTAATACAAAATAATTTAAGCGGCTCGTATTGCGCAGGGTCTTGCATTTCATTCCAGAGGTCTGGTTTTCAATCCTCGGGGTATTCATGCATCACTGTTTTGTTTTGCTGAACTGGCCAATGCTAAAATATGACAAATCCGAGTGCAGTGTACTGTCTATGGATGATGAATAAACAATACAATACAAATACAATACTTGATCTTTCTGAGTTTGATACGTACATTTCGTCACGAATGAGAGCTGTTTCATGTTCGGAATCCATTTAAAACTGTAAATCCCGTTCCCTAAGAAAGAGTAGGCTTGAGCCAGCGAGGATTGGTACCATCGCATTGGATGAGAAGATGGCCGAAACGGGCAATGAATAAGTGAATGAGTGCTTTTCATCCGGTTCAATGCATCCGTATATCAAAGGGAAAGGAACGTAATTCCTTCGGGAATGCGGTGTCAGGCTGATATCACAACTATAGGTACGGTATTAGCCATCCATGTCCAGTTACATAAAAAAAGACAATAAATAAAGTTTTTTTGTGACCCGGTGGTGGGTCGAGGCATTATTTTAGCTGGCTCGGCTTGGGTGATTGCCAAAAACCTCAGCTAGTTTAGAATAACTTTAATACATGAAAACATCTATTCATTACATCCATAAGTGCTCTCGTATGCCCCTTCAATTAATCATAAAGGTTACTCTTAACACTTTCGCCCACTCATGCTCACATTAACCGGGCGTATGAACAGATGGCTCTCGCGCCCGTTCGAGTGTTCAGGACCAACACACAATGGGGCGGGGTGAAGTATTTCCAAAAAGACTCGACCCCGATGTTAAATTAATGACTAGCATGGTTCGCCTCGACACGGTTACAGAAATAACCTCACAATCGAGTTGGGTTGTTCACCGTAAAATGTGCACAAAATCGATAATATACATCTGATGACTATTGATCACTCACAATTTTATGAAACAAGATCTTAAATAAAAATTAATTCATTTGAAAAAAATAAAGATTTTTTTAGATCCTTTTAGATTTTTCAATCCGCGATCAATTCAAGTTCATCTAACTTTACTGGATAGTTTGAACTGAAATTAGCGCAAACATATTTAGTTAATTTATGTAGGAAGGAAGTGATGATTATATTCTATTCTGTTGACGATTTTTAATTTCAGCAATTTCAATGACTAAATGCTGATTTTGATTTATTCACTTTTATTTAATTTGTCTAAGTTTTACATTCTATGGCATAATATTAAGCGATAACTGACAAGGCCATACTAAAAATAATCATAAACATATTTTTATTTTACTCTTGGTATTTTTTTACAAAATCTATAGTACTTAGTGACGAGAGCACTTCAAACAACATACTCAATGGAATTAATATTTGAAACTATGGAATAATATTATAATGAAACGGATTTTATCAAAATAACATTTGAATTTTATAATTTTTATCGTTTACAAATTAGTAATCTGAAATACAAATGCAAACAAACTCGTCGGAAAATATTAAAATGAAACATATAAATTTGAGTCTCCAATCTAATCATGAACATACATTAGTCGCTTGGGAGCTGAAAAACATCAAATAAATTCCAACGCTAAAAACATGTCCTCTCATCCGCCCAGGTTTGTGTACACGGAGTAAGTTAAAAGGCAGGCGGCGTGGAGGCTTCAAATCAAGCTAATGGCGGTCACGGCGCGAGCATGGAGTATGTATGTACTTCCACAGGACGCACCGGTAGTAGTTGGGATTAGCACGAAATGTCACAATGGCTTGAGTCTATTTGATTGGCTGTATTTTTTAGGATTTCTTCTTTTCTAAAAATACAAATACACAACAAAATCACCAAATTCAACGACCGTTCGTAACATGAACTAATACGTTTTGGATAACACACATTAATGCAACAATTGTTATCTTGTAATTTTTTTAATAGAAAAATCATGGACCACCAGACATACGGCGTCATTGTATCTAGGAATGGTTCCAAGTATGGTAGCGAATGCAATGACGGCGTAACAGGAGCTTTTTATCGGCCATATTAGTAATTAGGAGGCAAGAAGAGCATTCAATAATTTAGCAGTACAAAACGTTATGTTATTACCACCGTTACTGCAAAGACGATACAGCGTAATCACAATACATATCCCGTTGCTTTCAGAACCCATTTAAATGCTGTACTAATACATTATATATTATAATGTAATAATAATAATAATATTTTTTAGAAATGAGGTTACATCTTCTTGTACCCAAATCAATGTAAGCAGCAACACCAATACATAGCTCGAAAGTTTATCGATATATCATATAAATCCCACCAGAACGAGCGTGTTTTCATGTAAATACACGGCAAACCCGACGCGGTATCAACTGACATGATTGATGAGTGCGAAATGCATGAATGGAAAATCTTTTAAACGTTGCACTGACCTACATCAGAAGTTCATTTTGCAATCTTTTAGGAAAGAACTATCGAGAAAGCTTCATTGCATATCAATGTCGGTGGTAGGAAACATGGTACATAGATCCGAAGAGATAATACATTAAAATTATTGAAACAACCATGGAACTAGATTAACTTTTTATATTCTGAGGCCGGACCTTAGAATATACACCAGCTAGTTCTCTGACCGGAATTATGGCACTACAAAAGAATACAAGTGGTCCCACTGCCGTTTTTACCATGCATGTCGTAATAAGCAATTATAGGTTTTGTCATTCGTCGTTCGGATTTTACATAAAATTCTTACCATTGTCCGTATTTTCCCGGTAGTATTTTCAATTCAGTTCAATGGAACCTTGCAATGATAAAATGTGTAGTTTTAGTAATCTATGTCCATTTAAATGAAAATAAACATATAATTTAATAAGGTCAATAAATGTGAGAGTAAAAAAACCAAGAAGACATTATTTACATAATGCTTGATAAATAAAGTGAGAAGTTTGAAGAACTGTGGAAAGAATGGTATTGAGATTAATTAAGAAATTCGGTCTTGGACAAAGCATTTACAGAGTTGACGAGACTGTGTAAATGAATTACTATCAGAAACATTTGTAAAGACGTTGGAAGTTTGAAGAGATACTCTAACCGAGCGCCGCCGCGTCAAACGAAGTTGCAATTGTTGAGAACTCCATCGAAATAGTTCCAGATAATGTTTGTATTGTCCAAACACAATAAATTAGAAGACTCGATGGAAAATGTAAGAAATCAGAATGTCAATTTATTTAATTTCACCGCTTCGACGTTTAGTTGAGCATGTACCATGCTAACTGTTAAACGACGTGTTATTAGGCCAAGTGTACTGAAATTTACCAGTTAGCATAATACGAAATGCTACTAAACTTCAGATTTAATCACGTACTTGCCTCTTCACACGGCGAGTTAATGTACCATGGTAAACCGCCTCTAACATAAAAAGCAATTAGGATACATCTTTGTAGGGACATATCAAGAAATATAAAAAAAAAAAAGTTCATTTATTGTTTGCTTCCCTTTTAATTTGTTCCCTGTACCAGGAAGCCTGATTCCGTGTTTGGGAGTGAGTTTACATAAAAATAGCTGGAAAATATTTCACTATTTAAATAACGGTAAATATAATTTAGTTTTTATAGTTCCAACGTATTTATGGGACAAACCAGATTTATACCAGACTAAAATGGTGTTCAAGAAGTGTGGAAATATGAACCATTTAAAAAAGTGAGTTGATATTTAGCGACGAATTCGAACTGACGCTTACCTGAATGGTCCTGTAGAATTTAATTTGTATCCATTGTTGTATTTAACAGACATCGCAATATTCGGTAACATACAAATAATCAGATAACTTATTTTTTTGCCTCATGAAATTAACATTTATTCACGACTGTTGCTAGGAAATGCGCACAGAAAAAAACCTTTTGTGGACATACATAGCAAAGGCTCCAACCGTGATTCAATTTCCGACGAGCTCTAGCCGTCGGAACTGCGCACAATGCTTGCAAGTTGAACCCGTTATTTCCGCTCAATCAGATAAACGGAGGCAAATCGATTTTACGTTGTTTGTGCACGACTCATACAAAGTGCGGTCGGCCTTTTTAGGGTTCCGTACCTAAAGGGCATCAACGGAATCCTATTACTAAACCTCCGTCCGTCCGTCCCATCGTCCGTAAGTCTGTCACAGGACCGCAAAAGGTAGGCAGTTTAAATTTTCACAGAGTAAAGTAAAATAAAAAAAATATGTAAATAAGAATTTGATTTTTTGTGTTAAATCTTGTATGATGGTTTGCGAGTTCAACTCGAACTTGGCCGGTTTTTAAATAATGATTTTAAGTTTCCAACTCTACATTCCCGGTACCTCTGTACTACGAAAACATTATTTGGAAAATTGTTTGTAGTTTTAATTTGATGCGCGGCGTGTAGAGGTGGAACACAACCCCCTCAACTACCCATGAATTCAATTAACCTAGGTCTAACTAGAGAAGAAGGCACGGACGTTATTATCGACATCGATATTTTGTCACAACATTTTTGGTAGCAGCGCTTCCGCTCTGTGTCTTCTATAAATTTACCTTAACCTAACTGGTCCATGTCGGGATGGCGCATGTCGGTTGCAAACGCTCAGGACGTCCTGTGCGAGCTTATGTCTCCGTGCTTCTAAAAAACCGGCCAAGTGCGGGTCCGCCTCGCACACGAAGGGTTCCGTACCATCGTACAAGATTTAACACAAAAATCACCTTTTTAGGATTCCGTACCCAAAGGGTGAAAACGGAACCCTATTACTAAGCCTCCGCTGTCTGTCCGTCCGTCCGTCCGTCCGTCCGTCCGTCTGTCACAGGGCTGTATCTCATGAATCGTATTAGGTAGGCAGCCGAAATTTTCACAGGGTGTGTTTTTATTTTGCCGCAACAAATAGGTGAATTAAAAAAATAATAAAGATTATGGGGCCCCCCATACAAAAAACCTGATTTTTTATGTTAAATCGTGTACAATGGTACGGAAACCTTCGTGTGCGAGTCCGACTCGCACTTGGCGGGTTTTTTTGTATGTTTTTAATTTTAATTATTTAAACATTTTAAATTTAAATAATTTATTTTTATTATATTTACTTTTTACCTATTTGTCGTTATAGCGGAAAAATAAATACACACTCTGAAAATTTCAGCTGCCTACCTATTACGGTTTATGAGATACAGCCCTGTGACGGACGGACGGACGGACGGACGGACAGCAGAGGATTAGTAATAGGGTTTCGTTTTCACTCTTTGGGTACGGAACCCTAAAAACACTAAACACGTACAAGGGCAACGTACACGGCAACATTTGAGCAATTATGATGCCAA
Organism: Incurvaria masculella; assembly: GCA_946894095.1. NCBI lineage: Eukaryota > Metazoa > Arthropoda > Insecta > Lepidoptera > Incurvariidae > Incurvaria > Incurvaria masculella. Next base: position 14,886,756 of record OX335653.1, on the reverse strand, counting down.
CTAGGTATGTTCGCGTCTCAATACAGAACAAAATATACCGATGCAGCACAAAGAAAATAATTTTCAATAAATTTTTTCAAGAAAAATAGATATCTCCGGACCCAAATTTTTACATTAAAATGTTTATAAAAAACTACTCTACCATCTCTGATACCCAGCCAGTTGGTAGAAATTATTAAGTAGTCTAAAGAGCAGCCGGTGTGTGGATGTTAGTTGAGTGTGGCGAGTGTGTGCGAGGGTGTGCATGTGTGTGTAAGGAGTGCATTTTTTTTTTTTTTTTTATGTGACTGGACATGGATGGCTAATACCACACTTTCTGTCATGGTATTAGCCCAACACACCACATGGGAACTAGGTGCCATGCCAGGACCTTCCTTATATTGCACGGCTACATTGAACTGGACGGAAAACACGGACAATTTTCATTGCCGCTTCGACCATCGTTCATCCAATGCGATGGTACCAACCCGGGCGGGATTTACCCTACCACCTAGTAAGTAAGGAAGGTTCAGTTATATTTTTAAGACAGATGGTAATCATGAAGAAGTTTTTTGATTTTTTTTGTAAATTTATTTTTGGGTGAGTTGAAAATGTAAATTTCACATAATTGTCTGTTGTAACCGTTTCATCGAACATTCGATGTTGCTCTTTCCGAATTATTAGGCGAACTAACTACTGTTATACGTTTTCCACTAACTCGTGGCTACGCTATCGCCATTCGATTGTCTTTCGATCGCTACTCCCGTACTTTTATGCTCGCTGCCGTAATTTATGGCAGGTCTTAAGCCGTTCTTTGGTGCCAGATTAAATAGAAATAAGCAAAAGAAGAAGGATGGGTGTCTGCTGCATCGACAGCAACTGAGTGCATCCCTCGGATCGTGTAACGTGATTATCGGTGGACGGAGGCGGCGCGGTGGCGGCGCGGCGGTGGCGGCGCGGAGGCGGGACGGTGCGGGGGCGGCGTCTGACACGCCCGTGACGGCAGCTTCCGGCGCACTTAGCATCGATTCTGAGCTGAAAGCTGGCGCTCTGAGCTGCAAGACAATAACTTTTTTTTTTTATAGTGTGCTTTCGGCTAAGACATGCTGTTGGTAATTGACGTAAGAACTTCAGGTGGGGGCATAAGCGTCAGAAAAATACACTCCCCATACCAAAGGAGTTTCATAAAAACAGGTCAAGCGTGAATATTTTCACGTGCCGAGGGTCTCGCCACTGCTAGACATGGACATGGGTCACGTTGGGAATATCACTATGAGACGGAGTGCGAAATGAAGAAATGTGATATTATTTTGCAATTTCTCTAAAAAAATCTAGCTTGTTCTCTAAAAGTAGGATATTTTGAACAAAAGTAATTTGTAGCACAACTACATAATTTTACCTATATTGGTAATTTGAACCCTAATAATTTGAAAAAAAAAAAAACATTGTATTGCGGTATGTAACTTGATGTTGTAATCGGGCAATGAGAGAAGTTTTTTTTTCAATAAAAAAAAATATTAAAAATAATATCCGACTTCAAAGAAAAAGCACAAAAAAGTAAAAAATAATTACCATTTTTACCCGACTGCGAAAGAAGGAGGGTTATGTTTTTCGAGTGTACGTATGTATGTATATTTCTTTGTCGCCCCCTGCAGCCTAAACGGCTTGATGGATTTTAGCTTGAGAGGTGTCGTTACATTCGTCTTAATTGTGAGAGTGACACTGGGTATATCAAAATCATAAAAAAAACATGGCTGATTTTTGGCGCCAAATTATGTGTTTTCAAATATTTTTTTTCTTGAAACCTATCGAGTGGGGTATCAAACTAAAGGGTTTTTTAAATAGTTTACAAAAAGGTATGCAACTTATATGTTTAAATGTAATTTGGAATAAGAAATTCCAAAAACATCAAAATATTCAACGTTAAAAATTAATTCAAATGATTTTTGTTTACGCAAGCGCGCTGGTCACACCAACTCAGGTCATATACTCCTCTTTTCACTACCTCCAGCTATATGGAATGTAGCTTCGGTTACATTGCATATTTATATGGTGTAACCGAAAGATAACTTTGGGATGACTATAACTGGAAGTGGTGGATCCGGGCGATAGTCAGATAGATTTTCGACATTCTCGGTCGCCGCATAGACCGATATCACCATCATTGCTTTACTATCAGCATTCTGCACCTGCACAGCTCATAAATCCATACTTCCGTTGTCAATGGGTGTCACGCTGGGGAAGGTCCGCTTGTTCCACAAGAGGGCGACCCTACAGTGCCGAGATACTGTGGTGCCCAAAATCGGTATCAATCTGATAATATCTAAAAGCTTTACCAAAGATAGGAAAACTTTCCATGAAGATGTCGTCAGCCCCGTGATGAGGACCTATGTTACATAGGGTACATAAAATATGATCGTCATCATAATATCGCTGATCTTAAACCGTGCGTCCTTGGGAGCAGTGGGAAGGAAAAGCACGGCTTTGCCAAAGTTGGGTTTATCATCATATATCACATATTATTAACACGTTATATTATTCAAAATAATAAACCAGGAGTTCATGTACGGATTAAATCATGAACGTTATATTTTGATGGGCTTTGGAGGCAAGAAAAACAATAAACGCTCAGTTGGGATGTAACAGTTTATAAGCTCCAAGGTAACACATTCGATCGGGCGATTGTGGACCTCGGGCCCACATATATTTGCAAACGACGAATCCAGGTCTCTTTCGCCGCATCCAGTTAAAGTTCTAAACTGTGAAACTGGAACTTAACTAGCTCAATAATTAAATAAAAATGGCTTTAACAATGTTTTTGACTCACATTCAAAGCTGTCAGTCAAGAGACAACTTCCAGTCTTATGAAGTAGTGGATATTAATATTATAATCATGGTTATTATGGAGATTATTGAATTTTAACTAGCAGTTAGTTTATACATGGATGAAATCCTGTGATCAAAGCGATTACTACAGGGTCCGTCACTTGAACTGTTACTTCTATTTTCAAAATAATAATGACAGCGCGCCAAATTTTGGTGAAACGTCAATTTGTTTCATTGTTTTTAAGTGGGCGAAAAGAGCGGGAACAAATTTGAATTGTATAATAAATTTTCGCAATGGATATTAAACCTAACATTGTGATCGTTTTGTATTTGACCGGAAAATCACAACCAGTCATCGTTCGGGAGCTCCGACATTTACATGTGAACAAAATGTTAGTGCATCGAACCATTAAGCGTTATAACCTAGCATTGCTAAACGGCATAGAGGCGGTCATCCGAAAATAGCAGTATCACATGATATGGTTCGAAAGGTAAAGGCTCGAATTCAAGGAAATCCTCACCAGTGTTCTGCAAAATTTGCGAAAAGTCAGACAATACCCGACTCAAGTAATCGGCGCATACTGAAACAAAAAGAAATGCAACTGAAGCCCTACCAACAAGATACAAAAATTACAGCATCTTAGTTCAGCGCAGAAGGCAGTTCGACTACAAAGAGCTCAAGCGATGAAAAAATGTTTACTGTCTAACAGTATATAAACAAACAACATTTTCGTGTTTGGCTACAGGGCAAATCCAACGAGAATTTAGACGATGGAGTTCCCGTTCGTAAGCAAGCGCCCGCTTCTGTTATGGTCTCGGCTGCAGTGACCGCAAATGGTCGCTATTCACTCGTGTTTATCGAGAAGGGCGTCAAAGTCAACCAGCAAGTGTGTACAAAAGGTGTTAAATGAGGCGCTCATACCATGTGCACGTGTAAACAATGCAGTACGAAACGCTGGACGTTCCAACAACACTCAGGATCGTCTCAGAAAGCTCTTATCTATGGATCAAAGGAGGCTATATCGAACAATAACAATTGTTGTCGTAAAATTAAATGTTTTATTGTGATATAATTTTTACGAACCGTACTTCAATTAACTAAATAACATCATTTTCAATTGGTAACACTTCGAGTGACGGACCCTGTATATAACCACAAGATTTGAGTGTCGAACTGTTCGCTTATAAATTTAGTGTAACTGTAATCAACGATGATGAGAGGGAGATTCTTAAAAAAACCATATAGGGTGTTAACGGAGATATGGTCCAAAAGCTAACCACGTATTCCTCGGCATATTTGGAGCTAAAAAGGTAGAAGATATTTTGTTGTACGACTTGAAAAAGATTTTCCCCATACATTTTAAATACCTACAAATAAAATGTATATCCTTTTTGTTTCAAATTTGCCAAGGAATACGTTAACGTTTGGACCATACCTCCACTAAAACCTTGTATGTATCGGCATTTGATCAAAATTCGTTGAATGAGGGAATCTCATTCTATGAACTGATGACTTCATTAAAGCCTTAAAGATAACATGAAGAAACTTTTAGAAAATGTAGTTTTGTTTTAATATCAATCAAAAAACTCTATTTGTTACACCTCGTAGTGTAGGGACTAAAATATTGCCTTTCATGCAAGAGGTTATGGGCTCAAATCCTCGCATCTGTTATACACCACTTTATCTTGCGAGTTGTTCATGGTTCGGAACCCATGTAAAACTGTAGGTCACCTTACCCTACTAGGTGACAGGGTTAATCCCGCCTGGGTTGGTATCACCGCATTAGGAAAAACTATGGACGAAGTGGCAATACATCATTGTCTGTATTTTCCACCCATGGTATCCGTGTGCAGCCGTGATTCTGTGTAAAGGAAGGTCCTGACCTGTCACCTAATTCCTTCTGGAATTTGTTGAATTAGGCTTATATCATGACGGTAGTTGTGTTACATTAGCCATCCATGTCAGGTTCCATAATAATACCTAACCTTACTTTCGTTGGAATTTATTAACGTGCAGATATTTAAATGATAAATGCATGCTCTACGAAAACTAAAAATAATTAAAATAAAACAAATTATTTAAAAATATAAAAAACCCGACAGCGTAAAAAAATGTAACTTAAAATTGCCTTAGTAAACGAACTGAAAAGATAGAAACAAGTTGAAAAATTAAATATTCGTTGTGTTTGAATGATCAGGGTTGAAGGTGTTTACAAACGCAGTCGGAGGCATAAGATACATTAACTACGACTTATATTTTCAATGGTGTGCCTATGCAAATTTCACGATGGTCGGTTGAGTTCGCGAAACAGACAAACTTACTTTCGTATTTATTATACGTATTTATAATTTGTCTCAATAAGTTTATTTTTGCTATACCCATATCACTAAGAAAATCGCTAGTCATTAATAATGGAATGTATTGGGAAATATATAATATATCATTATATAATTCATATTGTGCATCCAATAGTTTAACTATGATTTATATTATTTTTTTGTTATTAAATTCATTGAAAGTGTACCTATGTAAATTTCATGATGATCGGTGACACCGAGAACGAGAAAAAAAACCTCACTTTAGACATAAAAATGAAAGATAGGATATTGGAACTTCCCCCACCACGTATTTTCTTGCTCCACCGAAATAATCCATAAAATCGCTAGTCATTTACTATGGAACGTACTGGGGCTATTTGATGCCTCCGACTGCGTTTGTAAACACTGTCAACCATGATCATTCAAACACAACAAATATTTATTTTTTCAACTTGTTTCTATCTTTTCAGTTCGTTTACTAAGTCAATTTTAAGTTACATTTTTTTACGCTGTCGGGTTTTTTATATTTTTAAATAATTTGTTTTTGTAGTTACGATTATTGTTATTTTTTGAGTCGGCGTCAGCCGGGCACGCGCTGTAATAGTTACACAATATTGTTTTCGTTTCTATGAATCTACTATGAATTATTCATCTGATGAAAGACGTATGAAAGTAAAAATAGTGAAGACCAAAGTAATGGTTTTCGAACGAGACGGCCTCGGCCGGACATAAGGCAGACGAATCAATAATGTAAGATTAGAACAGATTCCAAATTTCATATACCCAAACAGCACGTTTACACGCGACGCAAAGTATGCATGAAAATGGAGTATGTCTGCTTTATGTTTATGGTTTAAAATGTCAGGTTATAACACACCTACCTATAACACAACTACCGCATGGCATAACATTGTGCATAACAATGTTTATAACAGTATACTGGTTTAATGTCAACGTCACGGCAGCGAGACTTGGGTGCGACAGAAGAGGCACGAGTGTGTTATAATTATAGAAATGCATTTCTTGAGGAAACTATTCAGAGTGGGACTGTCAGCCAAGATCAGGAAACCGTTAAATAATAAATAGTTTTAAACTGAAATGAGAAAAAAAAATTAAAATAGATACAAAAGGATATGTTAAGACGGTTGCGACAAGTAGACATATAAGACCACTGAGATCATCGATTCCCGAAGACAGATCAAAAGTCAGAAATTCACAGAGCGGAGGTGAGTGATAAAGTTTATTTCACTTTGTAAGGCGGACTAATTAATGATATCACTTTATGTAATTCATAATAAGTAGTATTTATTATAATTAAAGTAATTTTGTTCAGCTCGTGGTGTAGCTCTAGCCTCTATTTGCCTTTCATGCGAGAGATTATGGATTGAATCCTCGCCCCGGTCTTGCATTTGCTTTATATTTCTGAGTTAGATAAGCGCATTTTGTTACGAATGCGAGCTGCTCCATGGTTCGGAACCCATGTAAAACTGTAGATAGGGTAGATACAGTTTTACATCCCCTTCTATAGGTGGTAGTGTTAAGCCCGCCCGGATTGATGCCACCGCTTTGAAAATATGGTTGCAGCTCAGTGTAGCCGTTCTCATAAAGGTAAGGTCTTGGCATGGCGCCTAATTCCTTCGGGAATATGGTGTATTGGGGTCATTTCATGACGGTAGTTGGGTGGGAATGGCCATCCGTGTCAGGTTGTATAAAAAAATGTGCTAGTCTATTTTTCTAATATTGAATCGGTAATAAGATACGGCCTTGAAGTCTGGGGAGCAAGCCCCGGTGTAGCAAAAGTATTAAAATTACAGAAAAAGGCCATTAGAATCATCAATGGCTCCAAATGGGATGCGACCTGTAGACCACTGTTTAGAGAATTGAAAATATGTACTGTGATTAATTTATATATCTTTATTTTGTGCACTAATACTTTTATAAATCTTCCAAATCTGCCCAAACAAGGCGTCCAGTTGTACTATTCCTTAAGAGACAGAAATAAGCTTGAACTACCGCAAGCAAAGAGCAAAATAAAGAAACAAAGTTCTATCTACCAATCAATTAACATATTTAATAGACTACCGAATGAAATAAAGAGTGCAGACTCAACTAACCTATTTAGAAATAAACTTAAAGAATTCCTATTAGATAATCCTTTCTACTCTCTCAGTGAATATTTTAATTATAATAAATAAGGATAACTTAGAAGATTAAATATAAGAAATAGTATTACTTGTTATGCTTATTGTATGTAAAAAATTATTCGTCGGCTTAAGTGATGTGTGTACCTATTTGTAATGAAATGTTGTGTGTACCTATTTATAATGAAATGTTGTGTGTGTACCTATTTATAATGAAATGTTTCTATGCCTGCATGGTAATTATTCCGAAACAATAAACAACAATAAATAAATAAATGCTTCGTAAAGGCCTAGCATCGTAGTGGCCATCCATGTCAGGTTGTATGAAAAAAAGTGCTTCGTAAAAGTCATACATCGTAGTACCCGTAATCGAAGAGCATTTAGATGCTGTCGAAGTGATTTCTGCTTATCTACATGTTTAAGTTTTCTCGTAAAATGTATATCCGGTCAAAACACTGAGATAAAAAAATCTTTTAATATTATCTAATATTTAAAAAAATTAAAACATACAGAAAAATAAATACTATTGCCTCAAATTATATACCAAACACCAATTAAATTGAAACAGTCTTTCTCAACAAAATTGTTATGTCAACGTTTGTGTGGGGGAGCCGGGTCCGAAGCGTAAGTTATATTTGGGACCCTAACAAAATGACCGAAAGTCGTAAATATCTCCTAAACAGATATTCAGACTTTGAACGGAGGTAAATATTGTTATACTGCTCCAACATTACTTCCTCTATCGGCCCTTCAGAACTTTATATCAACCTATCAATCATCCCGTTCATTTTAAATCTACATCACGAATTGTGTGAGTGATGACTCTGGAAAATTTGTTTATTGTTTGACTCCGTTTCCGGGAGACGTACCTCCGCGAGGCTCGCCCGCGCAATCCGAACTCCCGGGGGTTATTCTCAAACAATCGCCCCACCCGCGGAAGGGATATCGAAGAAACCTGCTTCAGACAACATAAATAACGCTTACAGCAACATTTCCAGGCGAGAGGATGGCCGTCGTTTCGGTATTGTATTCGTCGGAGTTGTATTTTTCACCGGATGCGGCCGAGGCGAAACCGAGCGAGCGCCTGTGATTATAAAGTTTAATACGGGACCGCGATGAAAGGTTTCTGGATGAGTGGAGTTTTGGGGCTTCCGCGGAGGAAGAGGCTGCTGCGGGAGGGAGTCGCAGGTTTTGATGACGCGATTTTCTCATTCAGCATCTCGGCGGTGTGTCTCATTAAGATTTGTAATTTGGTGGACATCGCTGAATCTAATTTTGCGGAATTTAGAATAGCAATTTTGGATAGTCAGCTTTGTAAATAAGATGTTATGTTAAAAAATATAGTAGTTATATTAATTGAGTTATTTGAGCGGCTCGTAGCCTAGTGGCGCGGGCCTAGCATACCAGAGGCCTGGGTTCAAATCTTCGCTCAATTCTGAGTTGGATAAGTGCATTCCGTCACGAATGCGAGCTGCTCCATGGTTCGGAACTCATGTAAAACTCTAGGTCCCCTTCCCATACTAGGTGGTAGGGCATAAGCCCGCCCGGGTTGGTACCATCGAATTGGATGAAAGATGGTCGAAGCGGCAATGAAAAATTGTCCGTGTTTTCTATCCAGTTCAATTTAGCCGTGCTCATAAAGGGAAAGTCCTGACATGGCTCCCGAGGAATATTAGACCAAATAAATATTTTTTTTCTCTTACATATCTATGTTCATCTACATAAAGTTAATATTTGGAGAGTTTTCTTCTAATTACAGAAATGTATTCGTTATCTAGAGTGGATAAAAAGGTCGTATATGAATCTTAATAAGTTCTAAAGACTATACCACATTTACTACTATCGCCTGGATAATATTTATTATGAACTAGCTGCGGAATATATATAAAGCTATAGTTAAAGTCATGTAAGTGTAACTATTATCAAATGAGTAAAAGTATCTACTCCCAGGTAGGGTTGGTCACCCAGGGAGGAAAATAACCACAACCTCAAAACCTCTAAGGTTGAGAGAGGCATAAGCCCTGCAGTGGGTGGCACTAGAGCTATATAAGATAACTTCAGGACAAAAATACTTAATAAGTGTGCTAGAAAGGCTTAAATAAATAAATAAATAAATAGCTGCGGAACCCGGCTTCGCTTAGGAAAATATCGAAACATTTTGTTTTGTTTACATACTTATTATGCTTTATAAAACGTAGTCTTTCTCACTCTCTATTTTGTCAAATTACGTGGATTCGTAGCTCACTTCTAGCGTAAAAGGAGAAACCAACGACCCAACAAACACACTTTCACATTCATAATATTAGTAGGGATGTAGTCTTCAATGCAGCGACCATTGCGAAACCTTTTATTTCATATCCAAGATCCACATGTGAATTCAATTGTGAAATAAAGTTTTTCTTACTACTTAACATACTTCGGGTTGGATCAAGTTAGAATTATTTGCAAACATTTAATGTGCTGCAATATAGGGAAATTTCTGGTATGCCACCTTCCGACATTTGATACAATGGAAATACATCGTGTAACTGAATTTTGCGCTCACCCAAAACATCATAAGAACATATTCTCTAAGGAAATAAATTCTTCCGAATGAAGGCCTTTTCTTAATGAAATCTTAGATTTGAGTTGGAGTTTCGGCAATGAATCTAGCCTGAACGCGAGCGGACAGCGCCGTTGGTCGAAGGCGTGCTAATGCCTATTTTTCCTCAGTTCGGGAAAACGAGTGTTGTTGTTCCACGGAGTTGGTAAGCGTTAATGCGGCACTTGAAACTTCAGACAATGGACTTACAACGATGGCATCCGATTACCGCCAATACGGTTCGATTCCAACTCGGCGGGCGGAGACGATAAATTTGTGTTATTTATTCTCGGGTTTAATTACGAATGCAGGAGCCGGGGGAGAAAGGAATAGAGAAATTACGCGAACAGGTTCACGCACCTTGGAGCCAGCCAACCCTGAATGTTACCGATGTTCAAAAATGTACCTACCTCGTATTGGGTACCTCAAAAATATAATTGATTTATTGAAAATTATTTAATTCGCCACAAAAAAAAAACAGTTTACGAGTGCAATAACAACATAAGTGGGGCGCAAAGGCGGGCTTATCCCTCAAAGAAATTTCTTCCAGCCACATCTCTTAAACTATATTTTATAATAGGTAATAAGATTCTCATCTTAATTCAAATTCAAATCAAATTTAAAAGTATCTTTAATTTTATCCTTTTTAGTCTACGGTCCTAAAATAATGTTGATTACTTATTCTTGTTTATTTTTCTCACTTTGGCGGGTTTGGGAACTGGGTTACTACTACCATTTTATAGGGTTTTTTAACCTACTTCTGATTAGACTAATCCCTTAATATTAAGGGCCTCCCTTAGCAGCTTGCAAATATTGGCATTGTACAACAAGATAATCAGCACTTTAGTAATAAAGGCCCTTTAAGGTTTTATTAAAATAAATCAGCCCTTGGTGAAATCCAAGGCTAACTTACCTACCTGACTTTAACTAAATATTTTACATATCACTGTTTTAACAGGTAACGTCGAGGTATTCCGAATTCAATAAAAAACGTGTCATTAAAATCTTCATTCAGATTAGTAAACAATCATTCACCAACTTTTTCTTCCCCTTTTAAAAAAAAGAATTTAATTACCTTAAAGGTATATCCTAATCAAGAAAAAGAAAACATCAAAATCGGACTATCTCTATGAGATCGATATGGTCATACGCAAAAATAAATATACGAGTAATCTTGAGAGCGACGTCCTCTTTTCGTGGGTTCCAAAGTTTAAAGGTAAAAGAGTCACCTTAAGACGAGACGGATTGGTATTTATTATCTAATTGTTTACAATTGATGTTTTCTTTTCAATTTGATTACCATTCTAAGAACTTCTAAAAGTGTTTGTAAACAACCATCGCGTGTCCCCATCCCTCTGAAAAAATAATTTTAGTGTCTCAAAGCGGACTGTGAATACCAATAAAACATTTTATAAGAATAGCTGCTTTTTAAGATACCCATTGTGTGATAGATTTTAATATACCTCATATCAGGTTGAAGACCATAAATAAAGACTCCTAATTTTATTGATAACAATGCAATAGTCTAGAGCAGCATTCACACATGCACGGCGAAATACCTTCCACCACATTACTATACGTTCGCTACTGCAACCTACCCCTCTGGTGGCGTGAAGTACCGCCACAGATTATCGCGCATAAATATCATGTTAACACTTATTCATGAGGTATGATTGATGTCCTTCATGATTAACGCTGAGAATAATTCAACACTCAACGTCTCCAATGATTGAATGAGCATGCAACATAAGCGCCAACGCCGAGTGTACAGTGGACGGCACAATAAACGCCACACTTGCCATTTTTGCCACAATTGCACCAAGGGGAAATATTTTTTTATCAAATCGCAGAAAATCCTCCGTTGTCGCATAATTAGGCATTGGTTAATCCTACCACTAACAAAATGTTCTTCATCATGTTGCGTCTATGTCATGCAAATGACATGACGACATCATCGTAACCTCCAAACATTGGACATTGATCCATAAACTCTTTCTTTACCAATGCATTCTGTGACATTTACTGCGACGGGCTCCGCATAATGATCTAGCTAGAAGCATTTTAGGCGAGTTGTGCACACATTTTCATAATATAACTCTTGTCGCATATGTTTTGGAAGTTGGTTGTACATGTTATTACTAATATATTAAATATAAGGTTTTGTTTATATTTATTTGTGTTATATTTTGTCTATTTTAAGTTTCCGTAATGGCTCATTTTAAATTTGTGTTTGGCCTTTAAATTGTGATAGAGCATTAAATCACTCGCTCACGAGTATGAAGAAAGTGACGAGCGACTGAGGAGAGACCGTATGACAGTATGGTCTCTCTTTGATTCCCGCTGAGTGCGGCGTTTACTCTGATGTCCACTGTACTTTGATAACAATATAGAGAATAATAATATAGAGAATAATAACCGTTATATTTCCTAGTAAATAGAGTAAATTTAATCTGAATTGGTGTGAAGGTTGTATTATGCCTTTTGTTTGTATGATATTGTTAATAACACGACTAACATAATGGTAAAGTTAGTAAATCGCCGTATACTTTTAAGCTTTTAATCTTACTAAGCAAAGTTAAATTTATGAAAGACCACGCGCAATCATAAGTAGAGATCGTTTTTACAATATTGAATTTTCAGAATTTTCTCTTGTCTTGGCTATATTAATATATATATTCACTCTTAAAACAATATAAAATCTCAACATGAATAAATGAGTTTTTGCCGTAAAATATTTTAATAAATTAGAGTGTGTCTTTTTTGCAACATAAGTTGCTTTTGCCCAAATAAAAAAATAAATAAATATTCACTCTTGTAAACAATATGAAATCCCAAGATAGTTAAATGAGTTTTTACCGGAAAACAATTCAATAAATTAAAGTGGGTTTTTTTTGCAAACTAAGTTGCTTTTGTCCAAAAATAAATTATTCACTCATGTAAATAATATGAAATCTAAACATAGTTAAAGAAGTTTTTCGCCGGAAAACAATTCAATAAATTAGAGTGTGTTTTTTTTGCAACGTAAGTTGCTTTTGTCCAAAAATAAATAATAAATAAATTATTCACTCATGTAAATAATATGAAATCTAAACATAGTTAAAGAAGTTTTTGCCGGAAAACAATTCAAAATAAATTAGAGTGTGTTTTTTTTTCAACATAAGTTGCTTTTGTCCAAAAATAAATAATAAATAAATTATTTACTCATGTAAATAATATGAAATCTAAACATAGTTAAAGAAGTTTATGCTCGAAAACAATTCAATAAAATAGAGTGTGTTTTTTTGCCACATAAGTTGCTTTTACCCAAATCCGAAATAAAAAAAATATTAATTCACTCTTGTAAACAATATGATATCACAACATAGTTAAAGGAGTTTTTGCCGGAAAACAATTCAATAAATTAGAGTGTATGTTTTTGCAACATAAGATGCCTTTGTCTAAATCCAAAATTTCAATAAAAATGGATTTGTACAGTTTTAAAATTTAAGATAAAATTAGATTTTACTTGCAAGGAGATATTATAAAAAGGAAAAGTAATGAGCTCGATACTTTCACTATTTATATTTTATTGTCAAAACCAAAATCCGATTTGGTTAAAGTCTGAAATATATTTTGTGTATGTATTGCTACTAAACGTATTTATTGGTAACTTAAAACATACTCCTGAACTAAATTAATCAATTTGTCCCGTACCAAGTCACTCTCTTTATTTTAGCGGGGCTATAATAAATTTGATGGAAAACACTGACTATTTTTTATTACTCCTTCGGCCATATTTCATCCCATGCGATATGATAGCTGAACAAGTTTTTATCCTTAAACATAATAAGTGCCTGCAATTAATCTTAGCTATAAAATAACCATAACGGCCCTACACATAGCCTGGTTTTCACCAAGTGCTGATTTATTTTAATCGACACTTAAAGAGCCTTTATTACTAAAGTGATGATTGTCTTGTATTGGTATTTATTGCAAGCTTCTAAGAAAGGCCCTTAATATGTGGCGATTAGGCTAATCAGCAGTACTTTTACAATAGAATTCACAAATATACTCTATCACAACATACTTCATACTATATATACTTTTAGGCACTTCTTACATGGATTCATTTATCTACTAAAAACGATTAACCTAAACCTGCAATTTTATTGCGGTGACACATAAAATGAATAGTGGTGATTTTGAACTGGAAATGAAAAATGGGTATCGGGCGACTTGCCAACGTATTCCACTACCTGCATCCATCATCATACCATAGTGACTACGGTAGTAAGTATACATACAAGATCTAAACGTGAACAGGTAATTTGCAGGTCGTGCTAGCCCGTTCGCCTTTGTTGACCATGTCGAGTTAGTTAGGTAAATTTGCACACGAGTAATCGACTGTACAGATAACAAACAAGTCTCTTGGAAAACTCAATCAATCGTGATGAATATTGTTCTAGAACCACTTTATTATATTAAGTAAAATAAAAAAATATAAATACAACAAACCGTAAATTAAATCATCAGAGTGTGTGAATCGGACCGGACATCTAAAGGGTATTTTGCTTGTAGGAGCTATCGACATTACATTATATTATTAAGCCTTTCGGACACATCGGAACACTTGAATCATCAAAATCTATTCCATAGCAAGAGGCTGAAATTAGAGTTAAAATTAGATTACTATTAATGATTTTCTTTTTGATACTTGGTATCCTTAACGTTAACTTTTTGTCTATTTTTAAGAATTCATTACTTAAATCTTCTGGACCGAAATTACCTTTTTTTTTGGATAATATTGACGATACCTAACACTCTATAAGAACTCAAGTTGTTATTACGACTTGTATGTATGATACTTCTTGCTGCTTATTGTTTGAAGAAATGTGAAATAAACTCTCTTCACCGTGGTTTAAATCAATAAGGGGAAACAAGGCTTAGTGCCTCGTAACAGTGGCCACCAACGTAGACATCTCAATCACACGAGGCGAACACGGGTCTCACTTATTACATCACTGTATCGGCCGCGGAAGCATGACAGCTATCGGTTCAACTATCCACTATTTATTTAAGATCTTAATATCGTTCATGAATGAACATGTTAGATTACATATAGAAATTCATGCTCGTAAACAGTATTGGAGCTGCTTTTATGAGTTCATTACAAACGAATGTAAATGAATATAGTTTAGACAGGGTTTCAATTAATACAATTTACATTTTGAATTTTTTTCTATTAAGCGCGTATTATGGCATACACCAGGCTCTCACTCGACTATGTCCATGGGCTTTCGACCCTTCACGGGGGCTGCGAGAACCATACCGGTCCGCCAAGTGCTTACATTGAGGGAAAAATATCGAAATTATGGAATTTCGACTATGGAGTTTACCCCCTGGAGGAGATGGAGGGATGGCGTCATGCAGCTCTAAATAGCATTATGCGTGGTAGAGCCAATTTAGCTTTAGGGGTAAGCACCCTTCCTCGCCCCGAAACCCATTGATGCTAACTCTCGGAATTCCGGGACCACAACGAACTGCAGGTCTATTCCTGGCATTCAGTAATCTGGAATCAGGAATCCTGAGTGTAGAAAATCGCTTTTGTAGCGGTTTGCAAATTTTCTTGACGAAAATATTCCGGAGCATAGTTTTTTTATTCAATCAAGGTTTTCCCTAGAAAAACCCGCTTTGAAAATCGCTATAAAAGTGGTTTTCTAGACTCAGGATTCCTGATTCCTGATTACTGATTGCCAGGGAAAGACCTGCTGCTTAGCGGCGCGACTCATCACCGAGTGTGGTAACGTATCTTGTCGACCTTGCGGTATACCACACGCTGGTTCACTTAGTAGTATCTTACAACATTCCCTGGAAGAAATGCAGTGGGTCCACTTTATAAATGTTAAAACCATAGATAATAAGTAAAGAAATATGGCATTGAGCGCGCCTACTATGGGACACGCTGTCTCCAATTTTCAAAAACGACCAATCCAACATAAACGTAGATAAACATGCAAACATAGTCGCAGACGTATTGGAGGGTTTGTGTGTGTAGGAACTGATTGACGAACGCTATTTTAGAGCACATTTAGCGGTATTTGGACCGAGTGGCATAGAATGCGCCTCTAGATTCCCATATACAATATTTTTTTTTACCATATGGCGGAGACGCGATATCGACCACATGCCTTGTCCTTCTTTCTCTTCAGTGGTCAATACCCATTCACACATCGATATTGTGTCGATGTATTTGAATATTCTTGTGTAATTGTCTTAATGAATATATTTGAGAATTCAGTCTAATGTTTTACTTTTGCATTGCACACATTTTGCTCCAATAATTTAATGAAAATCCATACTTACAGGTTTGTGAAATTTGCCTATTTAATTGCCCTTCCAAATGTTACGTCGATGATTCGATATTTGACGCTCGCCTTGCATTTAAAATAAGGTCCCTGTTTTATATTCAGTTTAATACAGCTGTGCTCAAAACGGAAGTTTCCTGGCATGGCAACTAATATTTAAGGGAAACCGGTGGATGTGGAATTAGCGAACCCTGCGAAAACATATTTGCAGAGAACCTGCAACGAATGTGGTTACATATCGTAATCATACATGCATTTCCAGTTCTAGTCATGTCTACTTGATTCGTGGTTCCATGGTCGGGGAGCACCGCAAACATCGTTACGCGAAGAGTGCAGGCAGCGACGCAGCGAGCGTAAACATGACTTCACTCCACCGGCGTGATGGATCTTCTGTACAGCAGCGTTATGCTGTTATAAGTGCCCTTTCACACCAGCGACGGTAAGACATTTTCGCAGACAATACGATTGTGACCTGATTGTAAGATAACATGCACATACATCACGCCGTCCCCTCGAAAGGTTAAGCAGAGAGTGCCGTGCGGTACGCATACTTAACAAGGTATTTACATACTTTACAGCGTGACGGACGTAAAGTCTAGCCACATAATTAAGCTAAACACTGTTTATCCGTAGTATTTTCTCGTTTGTAGTTTGGTAAGCTGTTGGGAACCTACTTCCGTAATTTGGCTCGGGTTGGTACCAGTTGCATTGAATAAAGATGGTCGAAGAGGCAATGCCAATCGTCCATATGCTCATCAAGTTTAATGTAATTGTGCGATAGCTATTTCCCATGTTGTGTGTTAGGCTTATATTATATATAATGTATAATGACATTGAAAAGAGACCAAGAAACGCGAAAAAATATCGAAACGAACAGGTTGTTCCCGTTAGAGAAACTGTCAATTCATGTTGTTGTTATTTTGGATCTTCCCTGTGAGAGACACCGTTAGTCTATGTTAGATTAAATCATCCCTGTGAGAGACACCGCTAGTCTATGTTATATTGGATCGTCTCTATGAGAGACACCGCCAGTTTATTTTATATTGGATCGTACCAGAGACGGCACAACTATTTTATGTTATATTCGATCGTCTCTGTGAGAGACACCGCCAGTTTGTAATATTTTGGATCGTCTCTGCGAGAGACACAGCCAGTCTATGTTATATTGGATCGTCCCTGTGAGAGACACCGCCCGTCTATGTTATATTAGGTCGTCCCTGTGAGAGACATCGCTGGAACATGTTATATTAGATCGTCCCAGTGATAGAGACAGCAGTTATATTAGATCGTCTCTGTGAGAAACACCGTCAGGACCATCCCAGTAAGGGATCATCCCGGAGGGAGTCCAACGTATCTGTAGGTCAATAAAAAATAACTAAGCTTGAATATATATATGCAAGTACCACAAAAAAAAAACAGTTTGGTCGAACCACCAACGAGATTGGTGTACATTATTCGTCTAGTTCAATATTACTCCGTTGAATGGGGCATTTGAGACATGCATGAATTCGCCCGTCCATGAAATCTTCAGAATGTGTACAAATACAGGTTTTAAAAATGAATGACTCAGAATCTAACATTTTTTTTTCCCGGAACTTAGGTATTTTGGCCAAAAACACAAAATATGCGGTATCATTTGCTGCAAAAATGGCCCGCCAAATTTCTTTTCAATGCCTAATAAAATGGGTTAAAAGGTATATATGTGTTCAGGAATCCAACAATTTTTTTACACAAAAGCGAGTTTTTTTTAAAAAATACACAGTTTTCGCTCTCATAAAATCGGCAAAATTGGCCAGCCCAATCTGTCGTCACACATTGTTTTTTAATTCTAATCAGATCGATAATTTCAAAGAATCCAACAAAATTGTTACTGGCAACACATATATTTTGCAAATGCCCAAATAAAGTGAACAGCATAATTGGCCCGCGCACTTTTTGAAATATAATGACAATAAAAGATATAATCGAAGATACTTTTAACAGAATCCAACAAAAAAGTTACACGACCGTCAGTTTTGCAGCGTTTAACGCAACTTTGAATTTCGCGCTAAAACGGCTAGATGAGCGCGGGTGGTAGGCTGAGGCAGGCCGAAGCGGGACGGCAGCGGCGGCTGAGGCACGTGTTTCAATAAGTGTGATTGCGTAAGTGTGCGTGTGCGCCGACCTTTGCTCGAGGCAACGAAACGCTCGAGGCGCGGGGCTTTGGAGTGTGGTAGCAAAGATAATACTAATAATTACTTTGGTGGTGCATAATCGAATGTACCTAAAGCGAGCGCGTAGTTGGGAGCTGGCGAGCATTTCGGATGATTTTGGTAAATAAATTGGTCATGTACGTGCATAACTCGTGTATGTTTTCTATGGCAAGTGACACATCTTTATAACCGGCTCGACTCGTAGATTCTAGCAGTTGTATTCAGGGTGAACTGTAATCATTTTATACGGATTATCACTGGACTAACCATGCAAAATAATACATAGGACGGACATAATCCGGGTCGTCAAGTTAGACCGCCCACTTTGAATACTACTTTTTTAGGGTTCCGTACCCAAAGGATGCCAACTCCGCTCTCCGTCCGTCCATCCGTCCGTCTGTCACAGGGCTCTATCTTATGAACCGTAATCAGTAGGAAGGTGAAATTTTCACAGAGTATGTATGTATTTTATTTATTTATTACTTTTTAGGGTTCCGTACCCAAAGGGTGAAAACGGAACCCTATTACTAAGCCTCCGCTGTCCGTCCGTCCGTCCGTCCGTCCGTCTGTCCGTCTGTCACAGGGCTGTATCTCAGTAACCGTAACAGGTAGACATTTGAAATGTTCACAGAGTGTGTATTTATTTTGCCGCTATAACAACAAATAGGTAACATTAAAAAATAATTAAAATTAAAGGGGGCTCCCATACAAAAAACGTGATTTTTTTGTTTTTTTTTTCTACGATGGTACGGAACCCTTCGTGTGCGAGTCCGACTCGCACTTGGCCGGTTTTTAATATGTTGTTATATGATTAAAAAAGTAAATAAAATGTTATACCCACCGGATTTTTCTTTGAATTAAAAAAAATAAGTGCATTTTATGTTTCCTTCATATTGACTTTTATGTGGCTAGAGAAAATTGATAATGTATTCAACTTATCAGTATATTCACTCCATTAGCATGAAAAAAGATCGTCGGTGTATAAAGTATCGGTGAAAATGCGTCTTAACAATGTTTTAAATTTTAAATGTATGGAAATAAAAATACCGTCCATCTTTTTTCGCTTATGGAGTCTTTGACTTGCTATCTTTAATGGTGAAAACCTCATTTCAATCTGACCATTAATTTCCGATATATTCGCATGTCAATACTGTCAAAATTGTACAGTAAAATTTCAAAAATATAATTAAAAGGAATTTTTACCGATTAAAAAAAACATGATAAATATGTTCAATATCGAAAATAGGCAACGTTCAATAGGTGAAAATGCCTTAAACAATGTTTTAAATTTAAAAGTATGGAAAATTTACTGTTTTGAGTGTATTAAAATGCGAATATCTCGTAAATGAGTCGTCAGATTTTAATTAAGTTTTCATCATTTAAAATAACAGGTTGAAGACTCCATTAGCAAACAAAGATGAACGGTATTCATATTTTCACACATTTAAAATTTTCAAATTTTTTTAAAGGAATTTTAAAGAAAGAGCCATTTATACCGATACAAATGTTTATACCGTATACACAGATTTAAATGAGGTTTTCACCATTAGAGATAGCTCGGCAAAGACTCCATTAGCAAAAAATATGGAACCAAAAATTATGAAAATTACATACAAAACTTTTTTGTGTTATATCTTGTACGATGGTACGGAACCCTTCGTGTGCGAGTCAGACTCGCACATGGCCGGTTTTTCATGCCCATGGAGTCGTTGACGTGTTATTTTAAATGATGAAAACTTCATTAAAATCTGACGACTAATTTACGAGATATTCGCATTTTAATACGCTCAAAACAGTAAATTTTCAATACCTTTATATTTAAAACATTGTTAAAGGCATTTTCACCGATCCAATGTTATCTATTTTTGATATAGAACACATTTTTCATGTTTTTATCAGACCGGTGAACAAGCCTCTTTAAAATTGTTTTAAGTTTTAAATGTATGGAAAATGTACTGTTTCGACAGTATTCACATGCGAATATCTCGGAAATTAATAGTCAGATTTTAATAAAGTTTTCACCATTCAAAGTAATAGGTTGAAGACTCCATGAGCAAATAAAGATCAACGGTATTTATATTTTCACACATTTAAAATTTTCAAAGGTTTTTAAACGAATTTTAAAGAAAGAGGCATTTATACCGATGCAAATGTATGTACCATATATACAGATTTGAATAAGGTTTTCCCCATTAGAGATAGCACGTCAAATACTCCATAAGCAAAAAATATGGAATTAAAAAATTGTCAAAATTACGTACAAAACTTTTTTGTGTTATGCCTTGTAAGACGGTACGGAACCCTTCGTGTGCGAGTCAGACTCGCACATGGCCGGTTTTTCATGCTCATGGAGTCGTTGAAGTGTTATTTAAAATGATGAAAACTTCATTAAAATCTGACGACTAATTTATGATATATTCGCATTTGAATGAGCTCAAAACAGTACATTTTCAATACCTTAACATTTAAAACATTGTTAATGGCATTTGTACCAATCTAACGTTTTCTATTTTCGATATAGAACACATTTTTCAAGTTTTTTTTAGACCTGTGAAAACGCCTTTCAAAAATTGTTTTAAGTTTTAAATGTATTGAAAATGTACTGTTTCGACATTATTCACATGCGAATATCTCAGAAATTTATGGTCAGATTTAAATAAAGTTTTCACCATTCAAAATAACAGGTTGACGACTCCATGAGCAAACAAAGATCAACGGTATTTTGACACATTTAAAATTTTCAAAGGTTTTTACACGAATTTTAAAGAAAGAGGCATTTATACCGATGCAAATGTATGTACCGTATTTACAGATTTAAATGACGTTTTCACCATTAGAGATAGCACGTCAAAGACTCCATAAGAAAAACATATGGAATTAAAAAATAGTTAAGATTACATGCAAAACTTGTTTGTGTTATGTCTTGTTCGACGGTACGGAACCCTTCGTGTGCGAGTCAGACTCGCACATGGCCGGTTTTTCATGCTCATGGAGTCGGTCTCGTGTTATTTTAAATGATCAAAACTGTATTAAAATCTGACGACTAATTTACGAGATATTCGCATTCGAATGCGCTCAAAACAGTAAATTTTCAATACCTTTACATTTACAACATTGTTAAAGCCATTTGTACCGATCCAACGTTTTCTATTTTCGTAATAGAACACATTTTTCATATTTTTTTTAAACCGGTGAAAACGCCTTTTAAAAAATCTTTTAAGTTTTAAATGTATTGAAAATGTACTGTTTCGACAGTATTCACATGCGAATATCTCGGAAATTAATGGTCAGATTTAAATAAAGTTTTCACCATTCAAAGTAATAGGTTGAAGACTCCATGAGCAAACAAAGATCAACGGTATTTATATTTTCACACATTTAAAATTTTCAAAGGTTTTTAAACGAATTTTAAAGAAAGAGGCATTTATACCGATGCAAATGTATGTACCGTATTTACAGATTTAAATGACGTTTTCACCATTAGAGATAGCACGTCAAAGACTCCATAAGAAAAACATATGGAATTAAAAAAAGTTAAGATTACATGCAAAACTTGTTTGTGTTATGTCTTGTTCGACGGTACGGAACACTTCGTGTGCGAGTCAGACTCGCACATGGCCGGTTTTTCATGCTCATGGAGTCGTTCACGTGTTATTTTAAATGATCAAAACTGTATTAAAATCTGATGACTAATTTACGAGATATTCGCCTTCGAATGCGCTCAAAACAGTAAATTTTCAATACCTTTACATTTAAAACATTGTTAAAGCCATTTGTACCGATCCAACGATTTCTATTTTCGTAATAGAACACATTTTCTTTAGACCGGTGAAAACGCCTTTTAAAAATTATTTTAAGTTTTAAATGTATTGAAAATGTACTGTTTCGACAGTATTCACATGCGAATATCTCAGAAATTAATGGTCAGATTTAAATAAAGTTTTCACCATTCAAAATAACAGGTTGAAGACGTCTTGAGCAAACAAACAACACATTTAAAATTTTCAAAATTTTTTGAAGGAATTTTAAAGAAAGAGGCATTTATACCGATGCAAATGTATGTACCGTATATACAGATTTAAATGAGATTTTCCCCATTAGAGATAGCACGTCAAATACTCCATAAGCAAAAAAATATGGAATAAAAAATAGTCAAAATTACACACAAAACTTTTTTGTGTTATGTCTTGTACGACGGTACGGAACCCTTCGTGTGCGAGTCAGACTCGTACATGGCCGGTTTTTCATGCTCATGGAGTCGTTGACGTGTTATTTAAAATGATGAAAACTTCATTAAAATCTGACGACTAATTTACGAGATATTCGCATTTGAATGCACTCAAAACAGCAAATTTTCAATACCTTTACATTTAAAACATTGTTAAAGGCATTTTCACCGATCCAACGTTATCTATATTCGATATAGACCACATTTTTCATGTTTTTTTAGATCGGTGAAAATACCTTTCAAAAATTGTTTTAAGTTTTTAATGTATGGAAAATTTACTGTTTCGACAGTATTCACATGCGAATATCTCGGAAATTAATGGTCAGATTTAAATGAGATTTTCACCATTAAAGATAGCACGCCAGAGACTCCATAGACAAAAAAGATGGACGGTATATATATTTTCAAACATTTAAAATTTAAAAAAATGTTTTGAGACATTTTCACCGGTACTTTATACACCGACGATCTTTTTTTATGCTTATGGAGTCTTCAACGGGTTATTTTTGTATTGTATTGTTTATTCATCATCCATAGACAGTACACTGCACTCGGATTTGTCATATTTTAGCATTGGCCAGTTCAGCAAAACAAAACACAGCGAAGAAGAACTGGAAAGAAACTCCGCTGTTTTTTTTTTTTCAACGTCCACTTAGTCTAAGTTTACAAAAGTGTTTGTCAATTATTTTAACAGAAACATAGGTAAAACACTAAATTCACATGAATACACAAAAATTTACAATCCATGCCGTATGCAACAGTTCATGACAAATATCATTTTATTTGCAAAGACAATCCCCTCCAACTAATATGTTGCCAATTGGAGCAGGCCAGTCCCCACAAACAGCACCCGTTCACGAGCATCACGCCGGGCACAGCCATTACCTCTTTCAACCATATTTTAGGGAAAGAGATAACCTGAGCCAAGCGTCACCGTAAGCAAGGACTTTTAAGCGATGCACTGCTCCAGTGGCAACACAACACTGTGAAACACTTGCACATTAGGTTTTAATACTATGAGTTTTGTCATAAACTACTACTGTCAGCTGATCACATAGTTACATATCCCTTTAAATGCTACCACCTACAGACAATTAAGAGTATAATGGTTTGAGAGCATCCCTATCAATAAAGTAATAATAGATTCCTATATGAGATTTTGACCAATACCGAGAAACTAATAATGCTTAACTAAAATAAAATAAAAATAAAAATCAAAATAAAAATAAAATTCGGGTGTATAGAGCCCTCGTCATTATTGATACGAAATTGTATCAAATCAAAATTGCTTGGTTAGTAATTTCATACTACAAGTAGTACTTATCATAAAAGTAGTAAAGATACAAAATGTATCAGGTGTCAAAAATTAGTAAAAATAAAATTAGTCAAAATAGTAATAATAATAGGATACTTTTTGTACCCAGTCAGCAGGCAGTCAAAATCTCAGTAAATTCAAATTTATCAGCTAGGGCATCTTTAATACAATAGTAAGCCTTATGTGTTAGCAACTTCTTAACCTTAACTTTAAAAGAATTTTCAGATAAATCTCTCACCTCTTTGGGCAATTTATTATAAAATCTAACACTGTTACATATAAAACTCTTAGATGTTTTGACTAATTTATGACTAATTACTTTAACATTGTTTTTGTGTCTTGTGTTATAGTTATGAACATCACAGTTAAGGGTGAAATCATTTATATGTTTTCTTGCATAGCAGATGTTTTGAAAAACGTAAGCACTTGGCAAAGTTAAGATTCCTACGTCACCAAACACCTTTCTACAGGAATCTCTCGTCCTCATGCCAAGCATGCATCGCAGTGCTCTTTTCTGCAAAACAAATATACGATTTACTTCAGCTGCATCACCCCAGAACATCAGCCCATATGACATTATGCTGTGAAAATAGGCATGATAGACAGATTTAGCAGCTTCTAAACCACAAAGCTCCTTAATTTTTTTTACTGCATAGCATGCAGAGCTAAGCTTAGCAGCAAGCTTATCAATATGTGGTTTCCATGTAAAACGATTGTCAAATACCACACCAAGAAATGTTATTTCCTTAGTTATACTCAAAGACAAATCATGTGCTGCATTTAAAACATCATGATTCACATAGCGTTCCTGGGTCCCCAGCACAAAGTGCATTAAGTTAGTTTTATTAGAATTGATGAAACTTCACTAAAATCTGATGAGTAATTAACTAGATATTCGCATTTGAATACGCTCGAAACAGTAAATTTTCCATACTTTTAAATGTATGGTCAGTATTATATGACCGGTGCAAGCGAATTGCGGGGTATTTCACAGGCGTGCTCGGGTCTAGCGTTTTCGGCTCCTATTTGCCCTGACGCCCAAGGCACAACATAATTCAATAAGAAAATATACTTTTTCGTACTAAGCTAGTGCGGCACTGAATCCAAGAACGTGATATATCACGTTTTTCATTCATGAATGTATGTATAATCCACCGTGAATCAATTTGTGAATTATAAATATGTAGTTTATCTAATTTCAGTGATTTATCTTCGCGGAATCATCTTGCATAAAAATAAAATAACTCAAATTGTATTCAACCTTTACCAAAGTATTTTACTCATTTACATGTGTATATTCGACGATCACTAGCAATTACAAAAGAATAATACCTTTATCAAATTGGCGAATTAATTAATTTAAATTTCACATCACACTTTATAAACTCTTGTCCATTATGCAGGTACTACGCATGAAAACGAACTATACATAAGTATCACCAAAGATAATACTAATAATTACTTCGTAATCGGTATCACTAACACAGGCTAAACCCTTTCTTACCGCCGCCACCGTTCCCACGCCACCGCGCCGCACTGCCTCCGCACCGCGCCGCCTACCACCCGCTTTCGCCAATCTATTTCAGCGCGAAATTCAATGTTACGTTATACGCTGCATAACTGACTGGCATGTAAATTTTTTGTTGGATTCTGTTAAAAGTATGTTCGTCTATATCATTTATTATCATTATAATTTAAAAAATGGGCGGGCAAATTATGCCGTTTACTTTATTTGGCCATTAGCAAAATATATGTGTTGCCAGTAACAAATTTGTTGGATTCGTTGAAATTATCGATCTGATAAGAATTAAAAACAAATGTGTGACGACAGATTGGGCTGCCCAATTCTGCCGAGTTTATGAGAGCGAAAACTGTGTATTTTTAAAAAAAAACTCGCTTTTGTGTAAAAAAATTGTTGGATTCCTGAACACATATATACCTATTAACCCATTTTATTAGACATTGAAAAGAAATTTGGCGGGCCATTTTTGCAGCAAATGATACCGCATATTTTGTGTTTTTGGCCAAAATACCTAAGTTCCGGAGAAAAAAAATGTTAGATTCTGAGTCATTCATTTTTAAAACCTGTATTTGTACACATTCTGAAGATTTCATGGACGGACGATTTAGTGCTTTGGTAAGCCCCAAATTTTAGCTTCATTCATTGGCCTAATATGGTTGTGTTCAATCAACACACAAGTCGAGCAAATTAACATGACAACTGGCTCGGAAGTCGATCCACCTCCCGGTAACCTACACGGAGCCCCTCTGTCTTCAGCCAACAAATAATAGTTACCGTTTCACGAGTATTTGAGTTTTAAAGTTTTAAAGTATTTTTTTGCTTCAGAGTTTTCCGAGATTTTCTTGTTAAAAGTCATCTGAGCCAGGTGTCACGTTAACTCGCCGGGGATATATAGCTTCGTTTGTATATATTTATTTATCTAGTACGGCATATATGACTAAGTCAAGTAAGTATTGTGATGGGACGAAAATATATCTGTATCAATGAGGACGCTTTACGAAAGCACTGCAGCGCACCAACAGTCCGGGCGGGCGGAGGCCTTGCGGCTCGGGGCGGGGTGGTTATGGATCTATTCGCGGGGTCAACGACCGCAAGGATGGCATCTACTGACAGCCACGCTATTATAATAACCGTGGACCCGTGAACCTATCATTTGAGAAGACCAACTTGTTTTACCCGACTGCGCAAAAGGAGTGTTATTTTTTTATGTAGTAAATTAAGATTGAATATACTATGATAGAACTTTTTTTTATAAAGTTTACGCTTTACAAACACTACTGTATCGGACCTGATATTCAATACACCAACTTTTCAAATTATTCTTTTCATAAATAATCAAACTAAAACATGGATTGCCATAAGCATTGTTTTATGTAACTGTGCATGCGTGGGTAATACATACACTATGATCAATAAGTTCCGGGAATTTGTAGTTTGAATTTAAAACGCTTTACCGATTCGAATATTTTTTTTCTCAGGTTGGTACACATTTCCCTGACACTTCTGCCAAATGTCAAATATTAAATGTCATTAGTAATTGTTTGGCGTCTATTTATATCAATCAAGTTTTTGAAGTTCGTCGCATTTCAAAATTGAAAAAAGTATCCAACAAAGAATTTGTTTGAAGTTTTGTGTTTCCAACGAAATCTCTTGTGCTGATGCATTCAAAATGCTACAAAAAGCCTACGGGGACTCTGCTCTCTCAAAAACAAGAGTAAACGAGTGGTATTCGTCGTTCAAAAATGGTCTCAAAGAAGTTAACAATGCACCTCGTCGTGGACGCCCGACGAAAATGCGACGAAGGCATTGAAAGCCATTACTTCACCGGACTATCAAAAGTGTATGGAAGAATGGGTTAAGCGTTGGCGTATGTGCATCGCTTCAGACGGTTGTTATTTTGAAGGTGATAAAATAAATTTATCCGAAAATCAACACATTTTTTTTTATTTATTAATTCCCGGAACTTTTTGATCATAGTACGTCAATATATAAATGATAATACATTTACCACGATTACTATTGTGATAATCACCCAACACTTCATTATGATGCGCGAATGCTGGGTGAAAAAGATGGAAAATTTGCAATCCCGATCCTGGACCATTCATTCAACGTGATGGTACCGACCCGGGCGGCATTAATTCTACCACCTAGCAAGAAAGGAAGGGGACCTAAACATGGCTTCCGAAAAACGTTAGATGAATTCCTTAGTCGCCTCTTACTATATGCAGTGGGACATTATACAATTTTATTATTTAAAACTGAAAATAAAGTGGTAATTTTTTATAGTCTTACAGCCAAATACAAAGTGACCTGCAGCAATTTCATTTAATTTCATTTGTTTAAACTTTTTGGTAGTCAAACTACACCAAGTTACGTCACAAAGATCCGCGGATTCGATCAACCCAGTAAAGAAGAACCCGCGAAGAAACTTTACGGGTTTACATAACATATTTTTCCGTCTACAATTATGAAATACATACTTACATAGATCTAAATGCTACTGCCAAACCATTCCTTGGTAGAACAGATTAAGGCAAATAACAAGAACAATAGAAACAGCAACCCTCAGTTTAAGTTACTTACAACTAATAACGTTCCTAATGCAATTATATAAATTAATATAATTTATAGCATTACAAGTATACTCCGGTGTAAAAGCCGTCGTCAACTTAACCTATATCAGGTGTATAAGGTTGGTATTTTTTTTTTTGATGATTTACACTATGAAAAGGAGAGTTCGTTAATGAGTTTCCTGCAGCAAAAAATGACGTAATCGCACCCGAGAAGCTCGAAGTGGCCGGTGAGCTCATTGCCTATGCATCGCATGTGCATCATGTGATAAACAGAAAACTATTTTCACTCACTGCGTCGCTTTATTACAGCTAATTGCGGATTGCAGTTTTTGAAAAAAATAGCTTTAGCCGCTAGTCACAGGCTTATAGACCACGTATCAGCCGTGTTGACTATGTGTGATTTCTTACTTCCTTCTGACTTTTCGTGGCAAATATGAATTGTGAAATGTTAATAGATTCCATGATCATTTTTGGATTATTGTTTTAGAAATAAATTGGAATGAGAAGTTATGAGAGCTAGGTAGGAAGATATGTAAGGATGTCTTTTTTAAATTGTACTTAATGAAGTCAATTCAATAAAAGTTCCCGCTCATCTCCCCATACAAACGGAGAAAGAAGATCACGCCCATATTTCTTGTCAGAGATCCCAAGTTTTGCTCAAAATAGCTTTATTTGATCGAACTAGATGTCTGATGAACGTTGGCATTGTAAAATTGTCTTTGGTTTCTAAGTTAGAAGGTCCGAAAGTTCGAATTTTTCGCGCGTTTTATACAATAACTTTGGAGGTGGATTACGAAATGATAAAGTAAGAACATCTAAAAAAGATTAGTCATCAGACATGGCTTATTTAATCAAGATTTATAATCAATTTGGTTTTTGTTAGATTTTTGACTAAAGCGGTCGTGGTTTACATTTAGCTATAAGTCGTTTTGTAATTAAAATTTTCGTAAATCTTATCAAGTCATACACTATGCACATTGCCTTTTTTGTGGACATGTTGCATCTTCCTCATCAAGGATCCTGTCTTTTTTTTTAAACAGAGAAGGTCCCAGAGCGCAAAAGCACGGTTTTGTACCGTGCCCGCGAATGAGTTTGTCCCGCCGGGTTGGGCCACCTTAAGGTAATAAATCAGCTCTTGGTCAAAACCAGGCTTATACATTTAAATAAATAAAGTAGCCAAATTTTTTGATATATTTTTTTTAATATTCCCGCACATAGATGGCTAGCACCACTTTTCTTTCTGTATAAGATCAACACACCGCACTTACAAAAAATAGGTGTCATGCCAGAACTTTCCTTTTATTAGTACGATTAGACAATCGAAATACGAAATCGAAGTTATTTATTATCAACGATCAATATTTTATCTTCTAATAGCGACCGAGATTTTGTAAGGACGCTTGTCAAAATTTACAGATAAAAAACCTTTACAAACTTAATGACTTTATAAAATATATTCCGACATTTTGAATTCGGTATGCCTCATCATCTAATCTGCAAATATATACAAAGTGTGTGTATTTTGTTCAGGTGTCTCCCTTTTCCTGTTTTTAGCCAAAGCGGCGTCTTAAAAGGCAATTATAAGCCAAGAGAGCAGTGAAAAAAAAGAAAACGTAAATATTAATTACTTTTCATAAAACAAACTTAATGTCTTGCAACTTAAAAGCCACTTATGAAGGTTGCTCGAAGAAAATACCGAGGTAGAGTTTCAAGTTATCTTTACGTTGTTGGCAGCTATTGGTTGTATTGAATTGAATTAAATGTAATTTAAAAACGAAATTAAGAGATAATACAGATAATATTGTAGTGGCAGAAGGTAGAAGAGGGAGTAGGTTGTAGTAGCTGCGAATTTTGTCAACCAAGAGAGTCTTACAGTCTAGAGACAGTCAGCAGAGTGCAAGAAAAACCCAATTATCTTATTTATTTTCAGTGGTGGGTTTATATGTGGGTGCGATGTATTTACATTATTCCATATGATTCTGATTGTCATTACTTCCCACGCATGCCAGACAAAGGCCAGCACCAGTGATGCCCTTAATCTGATACAGAACGCTGTTTTGTGTAGAAATCGATTTAAGCGGACGCGCACGCATGTGCACGCCACTTTAAAAGCTAAACAGCGTATTTCGGGGCTCCTATGTTTTAGTCTACTTTTCTGAGACAATATTTTTCTAGCAACCCATGGTTTCCAGTCGAAATTCTTCCCATATGTGGATAGGTCTCGTCTGCCTTCAAGGCACTTTCGCGCATTGAACATCGCCAAAAACGGGCCAAGTGCGAGTCGGACTCGCACACGAAGGGTTCCGTACCATCGTACAAGATTTAACACAAAAAAATCACGTTTTTTGTATGGGACCCCCCCTTGAATTTTGATTATTTTTTATTTTACCTATTTGTTGTTATAGCGGCAAAATAAATACACACTCTGTGAAAATTTCAGCTGCCTACCTATTACGGTTCATGAGATACAGCTCTGTGACAGACGGACGGACGGACGGACGGACAGCTGAGGCTTAGTAATAGGGTTCCGTTTTCACCCTTTGGGTACGGAACCCTAAAAATGATGCTGGGATTCTAAACTGCCTAAGTCTGCATTCTTCAAACCAACACAAGAACCATTTAATAAATAAGTTAGTCTAAACATTGCAACTGATTACAAAATATTGTACCAAGCGGCGAGTCACTGCGATAATATATTAACGGTACATCTGACTATCGAAGAGACTAGGCATGTGAAGACAAAATAGACACATAAAGAAAAGACGTATCATGTGCTTACATAGTCACCACGTATAATAGAGGCCACGGTTATAACATCAATAATTGGATTTCAGCAAATCCAAGGAACACACAGACGGTTGTGACGATCAAACATTTGTCGATATTAGCTCTCCAAACAAACTCCGACACATTGAGTCTAGCTGACAGTCGTTTAGCGAACATAACGCAATGGTTGACAAGTTCGGTGATGGCAGCGGGCGGGGGACGGCGCGCCATTTGTCGTGTTTAGTCCGCACATCGGATCGGTGATAATTATTCGCGTGGTTCTGACATTTCGATCGTTTTACACTGTTCTGTAGGACGGTAAAAATGTCAATAACTTGTTTACAGGATGTTAGGCTGTTATCATCATGAACTTTATTTGTTTACATAACTATGGCGAGTAGGGCTCTAACTCTTTCAAAAAAGATTCGTCTGAATAAACAGTTTTAGGATGTTCTTAAAATACACGGATCTTAAAATTGTAAAATATGGTGGAAAGAAACATTTATGTTCTACAGATAATGGTTAATGGGAAAATCTGTATGTATCTCTTATAATAAATAGCATATGATAACATATTACAAATAAATAAGAAATCAAGAGATTTGCCAATTATATCTTAGGTCAATTGATCGCGGATTCGATCAATACAGCAAAGAAGAACCAGCTAAGAAACTTCACGGGCTTACATAACATATTTTTTCCGTCCACTATTATAAAATGCACACTTAGATCTAAATGCTACTGCCAAACAATTCTTTGGTAGAACAGATTAAGGAAAATAACAAAGAATAATAGAAACAGTACAATCTATACAATTCTGTATCGTTTTTTTATTATTATCATTTTCTCTGACATGGGTACTACATTGTAGTATTAATTTGTTTATTTACTAAGTAATATTTAATTTGATATTACCTTTTATCAAAAATGACGATGGGTTTTTACACCTGAATAATTTAGATCATAATTCCTATTAATTGAGAATAAGATGTCATTATCGTAGTCAAGAGTTTGCTCCTCACCAATGTATATAATGTTCTTTGTGAGCAGTAGAAATCAATCAATCACTGTAAACTAGTTTGTAACCATCAATGGAAAAAATAAAAATACAATGACCAGCCTGACGAAGTTTCTTGTCGGCTCTTCTTCGCTAGAAGTAATCGAACCGACAGAAAAAAAATGACGTATCCGAGTGTGTAATATACATCTAATGGAGGAAATAAAGAAACTGGAACTGAAACTGAAGTAACCATCAGTTTAAATTACTTACAACTAACAAAGTTGCTAATGCAATAATATACATTTGTGTAATTTATAGCAAAACAAGTATTCTCTGGTTAACCTACGTCAGGTGTATAAAGCATTGTCATTATATTATCCAAACACACCTCAAATGAACTGGGTGACATGCCAGATCCATCCTTTTATTGCACAGCTACAGTGAACTGGATGGAAATACAGACAATTTCCATTGCCGCTTCGACCATCGTTCATTCAATGCGATGTTATCAACTTCCGACTGCATCCGCTGGAAGAATCCTACTAGATATCGCGCAGTATCGTGTCGTCCCACACGGCAAGTGTAAGTACGACCGATCGAACTCGCTACACGCCGCGATCCGACTCGCACGTTGCACCGCGGTCGGTCCTACGTCGCGCCGCTAGCCGCTGTGACGCGTGACGCCTGCGATGTAGATTTATCGTCGCCGGCTAATCGAATGTCATTTAGTGCTATTAGTTCATTGTAGTAATGGCCATTTTACGTACCGGAACCCACACAGCACAGGCCACAAACCTAACCTTACCTTCCGACTGCGTCCGCTGGACGGCGACTACCAGATATTGCGCAGCATCGTGTCGTCCCACGTGGCAAGTGTAAGCACGACCGATCGAACGCGCTACACCCCGCGGTCCGACTCGCACGTTGCACCGCGGTCGGTCCCACGTCGCGCCGCTACCCGCTGTGACGTGTGACGCCTGCGATGTGGATTTATCGTCGCCGGCTAATCGAATGTCATTCGGTGCTGTTAGTTCACTGTAGTAATGGTCCGTGATTTTAGAGTTGATGCAGCCGTTGATAAATATGCCTTTGAATAAGCCTTGTCTGCCTAACTTGACTGATGGCTTTTATGGCGAGATTGAGAACAACACAATTTAAGTAAATTTCTTCATTTCAATACAAATGAGAGTAGCCATTATAGACCATTTTATTATAGGGGCTATTAGGAGTACTGTTCGCATTTGTGGGATGGCTCAGCTAAGCACCTGCTTGGCTCCCTTGGCTCAAACAGCTCGTCAACGACCCCTAGGTATCCCTGAATTTGGAGACCCTCCAACTCCGAAGGGATTTAGGGTCTCTGTCCAAGGGCGTCGCCAGCCGATGGCGCAGGGGGGGGGGGGGGGGGCAAGTTGACTTTACCTACTACAATTCATACTTTTCTCATTCTCATTGGTGAATTCATTCGAGTTTCTACGTACGGGAATGATTGTTTAAGGCTTGAACTTCAAGCAAATCAACTCAAAGACTTAGGACTTTGGTTGCATTATATTTGGCAACTTTTTTAGAATCTCTAGGGGGGGGTAGCTGCCCCTCCCTGCCCCCCCTTGGCGACGCCCTTGTCTCTGTCTATCTTCTATCGTCTTTACTATGGATAATGCTCGTCGGAGCTGCATAACGCTGTCCCTCCGTCCCCTTTGTAACTTCGCTTAACGCGGTCGACTTCCCAAAAATAAGAATCCACCGATCTTCTAAATCCTTTATCCATAGGGTTGGTAAACAATGGAATGAACTCCCTTCCGATGTATTTCCCCCAACAATGACCTGGGCTCATTCAAACTTGGTGTGAAGAAGCACCTTGCCGACCGGCATGGTTTTCGCAGCCCCCCTGAAAGTTCAAAAATCCACGGGCGACGTGGGGCAGCTTAACAGGTCCTGGCGTACGCCATTTGTCGCGGTTCACATTAAAAGTTAATTGCTAGAAACCCTTACAGAACCCAAGTGGTTGGTGGGTACGCCATTAAGCATTTGTGTTACATAAGTAATGCACCTTTTAAAACTCTAAACTAGAATGACTTGTAGGGACCGGGTATCAAACCCATGCTTATCGGTTGAGAAACCCGACCCCGAAAAGCTAGGCCACTCACTCACCAAAGATAAAGCAAACCTTCAAAGTGGTCATGCGGCTCCATCCTACGAAAAGTTTGCAGACTATATCCAGCAAGTCTATTCCAGACATTCAGCAATCAGGAATCAGGAGTCCTGAGTATAGAAAACAGATTTTGTAGCGGTTTTCAAAGCGATTTTCTTGACTAAAATATTCCGGAGCATATTGTTTTTAATCAATCAAGGTTTTTCGTAGAAAAACTCGCTTTGAAAATCGCTATAAAAGCGGTTTTCTAGACTCAGGATTCCTGATTCCGGATAACTGAATTCCAGGAATAGACCTGCTGAACATATCCATTACTGTGAGCCTGTATTATGAGTTTCCCTCCGATCAGATGTAGGTCGCCGCCACAAGAGAGGAGTATCTGCGGATCATAGCATCATAAAAACGCCGGCTTTGAGAGTATTCATCTCAACTACCGGATGAATATATACAAAATGACAATACGATACTGAAGAAAATTAAATCGGATGATCCGTTGATCCATATTATTTCATTAATCAATGTTGTTTTTATATGTAACTAGATATTTATGGCTAATACCACACTACCATGCCAGGACCAGGACCAGGAAATTATATTGCACGGCTTGTATGAAATTGATGGAAAACACGAACCACTTCCATTGCAGCTTCGGCCATCTTTCATTAAATGCTATCGTAACGGGCTGGATTAACCGCAGCATCTAGTAAGAAGATATTCGAAACACAGGCAGCCTGAACGGTCAAAAAAGGTTGTGTGCGAAAGTGTGTGATGGTCTATCTCGAATGATCAATTTTCATAGTGATAAAAAACCAGTTTAAAAAAACCCCTCAAGGCTTTTAAATAATCATCTTTCTAAACAGATTTTTAAGGAAAAAGTGTAGTTGAAGCACGCGAGATTTACAATATTGTTAGATGTTTGAGAAAACAACCAATACCAAAAAAAGTGTTCGTTTTAGAGATAAGTTTGGCGGATTTGGAGCTTAAAATTAGACTTAATTTCGTTTTTCGTACAATTCTCTTTCACATATTTATGGCCACTGGTAAAAAATACACATTCATAGTATGGTGGCGCGGGTATGTCGCTGGGTTTTTTTTTAAAGGTT
Organism: Incurvaria masculella; assembly: GCA_946894095.1. Taxonomy (NCBI): domain Eukaryota; kingdom Metazoa; phylum Arthropoda; class Insecta; order Lepidoptera; family Incurvariidae; genus Incurvaria; species Incurvaria masculella. The sequence continues at coordinate 14,851,715 of OX335653.1, read as the reverse complement.
TTGTAAAAGGGAGGCCTATAAAGGTTCGCAAAAAGAAATGGTATGTGGTCCCATGCAATGCACAAGGGGTTAGGATAAAAGAAGGTGGGGCGACTCACCACGATGGAGACTTCCTGACGTGTGCGGGTGGCCACCACGCTACTCCTTCTGCCACAGGATGCGGTTCAGGAACGCTGCGTCCTCGACGATGAAGATCACAGAAAGTCCTTTGGATTGTTCGTAGGTTTCGAGCGCACGCGGTCCTGGCGAGGTACTCCTGGGTACCAAGGACCCGGCGGCGGCGAGATAGTTTTGGCGGGAACCGGTGCTACGATGACATGGCGTGTCCGTGCATCGCGGTATTAAAATTGCACTGAAAGCTGGGCCTTTCAGCCTTTCCAGCAGTCGCTGTCAATCTTCGCTCCATCAGGTGAAAGAGAGAGGGACATATGTATATGGGGAACAAGGATAGGACTAGGGTCATGCAAATTTCATAGAACCACACAGCCATAGATTACGCGGAGGCATTATGGCCTAACCAGAGTATACATTCGAAATGTTTGAAAACATTAATAATTTTAATAAGTGTTGAAAGTTTAAAGCTTGACTGATCAAAACTTAGAAAGAACCGATCCATACCATTAATTAAAGTGCACGGTTTACCTGTGGTTTGACTTAAGCTTTACTATACTATAAGAATTCTTGCTTCGGGGAAAAACACCATCTACACGACGGAATATGATATGAAAATGCACCGAGAAGAGCATTCTTTGATCGCGGTTGTAAATTCCGAAGTGTCAATATAATGTTCACTTGGTCTCCGCCTGTTTCTCTTTCATGCCCTTTAACCTTTATATTTTTACAGGAAACGAGTAACATTCAGTCCAACAGTAAAAATATTTATTTATTCTGTGTTATGTTTTATTCATAAAACAGGGCTACACCCTCTTATTGATATCAACTGAGTATGTTATAATTGTATCAATCCCTCAATATCGTTTACCTGATAAACATTCCGGGCGATGAATTTGACTTAAAATTTACTAAAAATATGCTCCTGTATTTATCTAGCCCAGATTGGTCTGAATGAATATTGAATAAACGATGATCAAGCAGCCTAAGAAAATGACCGTTTGTTATTTTCCTTGGCTGGTAAGTTAGTTAAGGCACCTAGTTCATTTCATAGTATTTTGTTCTCGATTTGTACTGTACTATTTCAGCAGGTTTTTTTATGCAAGCCGACATGGATGGGTAATACCACACAACTACCGTCATGATATCAGCCCATTATATGAAGGAATAAGGTGCCATGCCAGGACCTTTCGTTTTTAAGCACGGCTACATTAAACTGAATGGAAGATACGGACATTTTAGTACTGCCGCTTCAACCATAGTTTCATCCAATGTGATGGTGCGAACCCGGGCGAGCCTAACCCTACCACTTAAGTGTGGTATTAGCTATCCATATTCAGTTTTCTAAAAAAAATCTGTTAACTAACGGTTCCCTGGTGTACGATCGCGTACTGGGTCGACGTGTTCCACTTTCATTGACGTTTAATTTACACTGAATATAAAATGATGTGCTACTGTTTATCTCATTACTATTGATTTATTGCGTTAAGTATCTATGAATGAGTTAAAACAGTTAATATTCATCAGTTATTTTCTTCAGACCTTCTCTTGTTCGCTTCCCGAGTAGGCCCCTTGTGTAGTTTTGGATTGTTATAAGATTATTTTCTTTATTTTGTTAATAAACCTTACTCTTATAAACTATCAACCCCTTAACGGCACTTAACATTGTCATATATACCAAATAAAGTGTCCACCGGAAGCGAAACTGTTCAAATTAATTCGAGAATTGCAAGCGCGGCTGTTTGCAATTTGCGGGTCATCAGCAGAGAACAATTTGCGGCGTGGTAAGGCTCTTACAGCCAGGCTAGAGCCGCTCACTCATAAAATGAGAAGTCACCGCTAAAACCGCCACAGCGAGATATTTTTAGCGTATTTTCCATCACAAAGTCCACCGCCGTTATTGCGGAACGAATGGCCTCAAGCTTAGGGTAGTTCTGCACTTGTTGTTAAATGCCCGGTACCGTTTCTTCGTTGTTTTTCTGCGGAGAAATAATAAATGAAACCTTATATGTTGAAAAAGCGATTGCATTCGATATTTTCTTTCGATTCTCTTTACTCAAAAGTGAATACAACGTTTGTGCAAAATGTCTAGCAAACACAGAATATTTTTGTAAAAGTGAAAATATTGGTGTAAAATATTTTTTTAATGAATTTGACTCGCTCACATTTAGTATCGTAAATGGAAATTTTATATCGACCTACCTAAAACAATGACAATATATGTACATATGATTACTACACCGGAAACGATAAGAAAAGCCACTCATCGGTAGACAGCATACCTCGGTGGAGCGGCCGAAAATAGAATTTGAGAAAGGATTCTCTCTGAAAAGCCTAATATCAACCACAAAAGTATCCTCGGACTCTCTGCGGCAAGTGTTCCAGACGTAGGTTGTATGGACAGAAATAAAGGATGCTAGTTGCACAGAGCAACGTCCACGATAGTACCTGTAGAACGAATTCAGGGACTCTATAAATTGTCGGCGACTCAGATAATCCAAGCATTAGATATACTATATTATAGATAGCAATAGACTTTTAAATGGGAAATGGCCAGATCATAATCTCAATCAAATTTTTATTTCTTCTCTAGTGAGATCTTTGTTACCAAACCAAGGAATTTTAGGTGGTTCAGTGTGTAAGGTCTTATACCAAATACCCTTTTCCTCCGACCTTTTATCAAAGTATTCTTTCCATGTTTTAATACATTTATCTTTTATCCATGGTAAAATGTCAGTAAAAATAGGTATGCATTTGAAAGGTTGTGAATCTGAAGTTAAAGCCCTTTTAGCTAAATGATCAGCTTTTTCGTTTCCTTTCATAAGAAGAACCTTCTGCAACGGTGTATTGGCTTTGGATTCGATAAAATTCTCAAATATCATGGCGGAGGTTTAAGAGTAAGAGTGGGCGCGTATGCCGCCGCCTTACCGCGGCCGTCGCCAGTAATTGGTCGCTCCCGGCTGCACAATAACATTATTTTTTATTATTATGCAGCCAAGCCGGAGTGCGCAGTACAATTTGACGCTTTCCGAAGTTCTTTGTTTTCGCGGCGCATTATCGTTTTCGAACTGAATGCATTTTATTTCGATACCGGCCAAGCAAATATGGACTGCCGGAAATTCCTGTTTTATTTTGTTCTCATTTCACACTTTGACGTAAAATAAGCTTATTAAGGAGAAGCCAATTTCAGATGCTGTATTTTTTACGGATCCACACAACTACCGTCATAATATTAGGCTTTTCATTTTAAAGGATTTTTGGGGTTCCGTACCCAAAGGGTGAAAACGGAACCCAATTACTAAGCCTCCGCTGTCCGTCCATCCGTCCGTCCGTCCGTCCTTCCGTCCGACCGTCCGTCCTTCGGTCACAGGGCTGTATCTCATGAACCGTAATAGAAATGAAATTTTCACAGAGTGTGTATTTATTTTGCCGCTATAACAACAAACACTGAATAAAAATTAAAGGGGGGCCTCATACAAAAAAACGTGATTTTTTGGTGTTGATGGTACGGAACACTTCGTGTGAGAGTCCAACTCGCACTTGGGCGGTTTTTTATGTAAATGGACACGGATAGAATACCACAAGTACTGTTATAACAATAGCCAAAGACACCTCACGGGAATTGGTTCCATACCAGGATCTAACTAATAATACAATGCGATGGTACCAAGAACGGTGATACCAGTCCGAACGGGACTAATCCTACCACCTAGTAAGTAAGGTACCCACAGTAGGACCACTTGTATCCTTTATAGGTGTCATAACCCACACGGCACAGATCTTAATATGAAAAACAAGACCTAACATGCGTTTTTTTTCTAGGTGAGAAGCTGATCAGATCACATCTGAGAGATTTGAATTTAGCTGTCGTCCTCGCCTAATAGTGGCGCCTTATTGCCTGATTCTCATGCAAACCGTCGCAACTGTTAGGAATTCAGAGCATATATTGCTTAAGGATGTTCCGACCCATGCAATGGTTTTTTACACAGAACGCAAAAAGTATTGCACTTTAAGGCACGAATTCGTCAAAAATATTAAATATAGCCATAGTAGTTGCAGCGAAAACATATTCACAATTTCAGGTTTAATGGTTTCGTTGCAACTGCCGATTAGGAGTTTTACACCGATAGATGGCGCTGTTAAATTAAAATCGTATTTAAATAAATTGTAACAAAACCAATAATCCTGAAATTGTGAAATTGTTTTCGCTGCAAGTAATATGACTATATTAAACTTTTACTATTAATTCGTGGCTTAAAGGGCAATACTTTTTGCGTTATGTGTGCAAACAACTTTATATGGGTCGGAACAGCCTTAAGGCGGACCTTCCCGCTCAACTCCCTCTATAAACGTGGAAAGAAAATCATACGCATATGTCCTGTAAGAGGTACAAGGTTTTACTCCAAACAGCTTTATTTGATCGAATTAGATATCTGATTGATTGAATTGATGAAAAAGTGTTTGGTTTCTTACTTATAAGGTCCGAAAATACGAATTTTTCGCGCGTTTTAAACAATAACTTTAGAGGTGGATTACTCAACGATAAAATAGAAAACAATCCTAAAACGATTTGTCATCAGACATAGCTTGTTTCATGAAGACTTATAATAAATTTAATATTTGTTACATTTTTAACTACAGCGGTCGTGATTTACTTTTAGCTAGAAGCCGTTTTGTAATTCGCAAATCTTACAAAATGAAACATTATGCGCATTGTCTGCACATGTGGACATGTGACATTCTCCACATGACGGAGCCTGTCTTTTTCTTTGAAACAGAGAAGGTCCCAGAGCGCAATAGCTCGGTTTTGGCCCGTGCACGCGATTGAGTTCGTCCCAACTTAAATCACGCAAAACGTATTTCGACGACATTTCAATTGTATTTTAGTCGGGTAGCACTTGAACTAATATCCTCTTACCATTTGATTCTCGGGCGGAGCTCGTATCTGCTCTACGATACGCGGTTGCAAGTTAATATTGAGTTCGCTTCTATACGAAGCAAGAGGCATTTCGGTCACGAAGAGCTCACAAAGGGGTAAGCAGGCTTACTAAAACTGTACGCCTCAAACAATTAAAAATATGGTCGATTCGACGGGAAAGTGCATTCAAAAGAAAGACGCGAGGTTTTTCTTGCACCTAACACTAATTTTGCGAATTTTCTTCGAGAGATACAAGGCGTAACAAAGGTCGCTTCAATATTTAAGTAGTAATTTATTTCACCGCTTGTTTCAATATCATAAATAACCAATTCAATTTGTGATTTAATTCGATTCGGTTATTGTCCAATAGAGATGAATTTGGAAGGATTCATGGATTCATTCATGATGATGTATTAATCATATTTTACTTTTAATTCAAATGTCAATGGATTTCTTTATGTTAAAAGGGATATGTGGTGTCTGCCATACCCTCAAATAGAAGGTGCTCATGTCGTAGAGCATGGGCTTTCGAACTTATACGCTAAAATCAAGCCAGCCCGCAAGGTGCATCTTAAGGTGGCCCAACCCGCTCATCTCCCCATACAAAAGGGGAAAGAAGGTCACGCCCATATTTCTTGTCAGAGATCCAAAATTTTGCTCAAAATAGCTTTATTTGATCGAACTAGATGTCTGATGACCATTGGCATTGTAAAATTGTGTTTGATTTCTAAGTTATAAGGTCCGAAAGTTCGAATTTTTCGCGCGTTTTATACAATAACTTTGGAGGTGGATTACGCAATTATAAAGTAAGAACATCGTAAAAAGATTAGTCATCAGACATAGGTTATTTAATCAAGATTTATTATCTATTTGGTTTTTGTTAGATTTCTGACTACAGCGGTCGTGGTTTACTTTTAGCTATAAGTAGTTGAGAAATTAAAATTTCCGTAAATCTCACCAAATCATACGCTATGCACATTGTCTTTTTTGTGGACATGTTGCATCTTCCTCATCACGGAGCCTGTCTTATTCTTTGAAACAGAGAAGGTCCTAGAGCGCAACAGCACGGTTTTGTACCGTGCCCGCGAATGAGTTGGGCCCGCCGGGTTGAGCCACCTTAAAATCACATTTATAAGACCTCAGGTTGTATTTAGGGGAAAATACCACGGCATCCCCGCCCTATTGATAAAGCTATGATCTAGAGGATCTGTTGGTTCTTATTGATATTATTATAACGTTATATATATAGATTTTTAATGGCGTGAGGTTGGCGTTAATGAAAAATGTTACGGATTTAGGAGAAGGATTAGCGTATATCTTGTCAGTATTAGTCATACATAATTAAGTTCCATTAAAAGCCGTATACTGATATTTTTTATCTGCAAAACTGTGATTAAAAATGGGGCGATTCATAAGTATTTCGTCAGGTACGTAGTACCCGTAATCGTAGACCATCTCTAATCCGTAGAGGAAGCGACGGGTATCTGTCGATGTTCGCCGATGTTAGACGGTGGTCGCCGAAAAGCACCATAAATAATCAACAACCATAAAGAACTCTTTCTACCTTAGTTCAACGCGGAACAGGGCGAAAATGCACATATTTACAGTCGAAATTCCAAAAATAAGAACCCACCGATCTTCTAGATCCTTCATCTATAGGGTCAAAAAACTATGAAATGAACTTCCGGAAATTCCGATGTCTTTCCCCCAAAGTACAACATGGGGTCCTTAAAATGAAATGAAATGAAAAAATACTTTATTTGCAGCCATACGGTCCAAAAAGGCGGAAATTAATGCCATAAGGCATTCTCTACCATTCAACCTTAGAGATGTAGGAGAGTTGCAGTGAGGCGGGCAAAAAAATAAACGTAAAACAAAATGAATTAGCGAAAATATTAACTAACCTAAAAATAAGGATTTATATATTAAAATAAATTACATACAAATATCTACATACACGTAAACATATTAATAGGTATAAATTACAAATACACAAATATTATTTTAGAACATATGAATAGATTTACACATAAAAAATAATAATAATACAAATATATATATTTTTGATAAATAGTGTGAAAAAAAAAATATACTCTTGATTTTTGAGAACAATGTGACAAGAAACAATCAGGAAGTAAGGAAATGAAATTTAAGACGCTCTTTAAATATATTAATTGACTGAGATGTGCGTACATCAAGTGGAAGCTGGTTCCACATACGCGCAGCGCTGACAGCGAAAGAATCTGTGTAGAATGAAGAACTATGTCCCGGAATAGCAAGAAGCAAATTATTTGAGGATCTGAGAGGTAGGCCATGAGAACAGAGGAGTTCTATCCTATCAGTAAGATATTTAGGAGCAGCTGGATTATTCAATAAACCAAAGAGAAGGGAAAGAACATGGGTATTTCTGCGTTTACGAATGTCAAGCCAATTAAGTGAGGCGCGAAAATTAGAAATATGATCAAACTTACGCAACCCATATATATATCTTATGCAAATGTTTAAAAGTCGGTCATCTAAATCTGGATAGCAGATATCAGCATAATCAAGTATAGGAAGCAACAAAGAGTTTACGAGCGTAATTTTAGTGTTGATAGGATTAAAGTTTTGCAAACGCTTGAGAGAGTGCATGCTACCGAAAACCTTGCGACTAACTTCACTGACTTGTTTACTCCATGATAGAGTATCATCAATCCAGAGTCCCAGGTTTTTGACATGTTTGCTGTAAGGGACAGCAATCCCGTCAAAAACAATGGGAGGCAGACTTTGACGATCTAACTTAGCCAACATCATGTGAGAGCCTATTATGATAGCCTGTGTTTTTGATGTATTGACTAATAATCCAAACCGACTAGCCCAATCGAGAGCAGTATCTAAGTCAATGTTCATGAGAGAGATAGCAGATATTACATCATCAAGTCGAAAGTGCCTATACAACTGCAAGTCATCGGCGTACAAATGGAAGCGGGAAAGAAAGAGTCCAACAATGGAGTTAATAAAGACTAAGAATAAAAGAGGAGAAAGCACACCGCCTTGAGGCACACCAGCAGTGATGTCACACCAAAGTGAAGTGGCATTGTCCATCCGGACGCACTGCCGACGACCCCGAAGGTAAGAAGAAAACCAATCAAGTCCTGACTGTGAAATATTCAGAGAATGCAAGGTAGCAATGAGGATATCAACATCAACTGAATTAAAGGCACTACTGAAATCTAGCAGAACCAGAAGAGTCAGCTGACGATCATCCATGGCAAAGCGAATATCATCTGTGATTTTGACAAGGGCTGTGGTTGTACTATGACATGGACGAAAGCCAGATTGGTATGGGCTTAAAAGATCATTAAATGTTAAAAATTGTGTGAGTTGAGTGTGAGCAGCACGCTCCAGGACCTTGGAGAGAAATGGGAGAATAGATATGGGGCGGTAGTCTTTGAACTCAACAGGTGAGTAAATTTTGGGGAGGGGAATGACATATGCTTGTTTCCAGGAAGCAGGAAAATTACCTGACGATAGAGAAAAAATAACTATGTGTGAGATTATAGGTAGAATATTATCCAATAGTGGGACAAGTAGTTGACGACTCATACCATCAGGACCTACAGCTTTGCTTTTTAAAGAAAGTATGATCTTTTTAATTTCACAGTCAGAAACTTGGGTAAAAACGAAAGGATCTGTATCAGCAAGCCGAGAAGAATGTAGTTGCCGTAATGTATTGGCTTTTAATATGGGGTCTATTGAAACAGGAGATGATGAGAAGTGTTGGTTCAGCCCATCAAGGTCAATCGAGTGATTTGCCGTAGATGAAGACTTACCAATACCTAATGTGCGTAAAACGAGAAGAATGTAGTTGCCGTAATGTATTGGCTTTTAATATGGGGTCTATTGAAACAGGAGATGATGAGAAGTGTTGGTTCAGCCCATCAAGGTCAATCGAGTGATTTGCCGTAGATGAAGACTTACCAACACCTAATGTGCGTAAAAAAATCCACATGTCTTTAGGAGAGCAGTCACTAATGGAGTTGTTAATGAGGCGGCGTTTAGCATTTCTACACATCTGTGTACACCGATTCCTTGCAGATTTATACAAAGCCCAATTATGTTCGGTAGGATCACGTTTATGTTTGCGCTTCAGGGCATCACGCTTTGCCATCATGCGGCGAATGTCGGTATTCAGCCAAGGAGCGGGCATATGCTTAACACGCACAGGATGAACAGGAGCATGTTTGTCATAGAGCTGTGTGAGCACAGTAGACAGAATAGTGACCTTTTCATCAATGCTATCAGAACTTAGTAGATACGACCAATCAATGTTACTTGCATCCTCTCTCAAGGCGTCTGCATCCATCTTGTTAAAATTACGCTGTAGAAGAATACGGGCTTTTTGTTTAGGAGGTTTTATATTGTAAGAAAGAAAAATTAGATCATGGTTAGAGAAACCGGGTGCAATTTTTTGGCCAAAAGCACTTACTAAATCTGGCTGAGAAACTATGATCAAATCGAGAAGTGAGTGGGAGTCATGAATGTGATAAGTAGGTTGAAGTGGGAGAATCTCTAGATTTACAGATCTAGTTAGGGTTTGAAGCTTACGGGACCGATAATCATCTTTAATTAAACATGTATTAAAATCACCTAATATAACTAGATGTTGATATTCCGAGACATATTTTTCAAGGATATTTTCAAACTGAGAGAAATAATTAATTTGAGGAGGACAATAAAAAACACAGAGAAGAAGTTTGGACAGATTGAGTGAAAGTTCCAGCAATATATATTCTGCAGAGCCAGAATGTTCGGAAGGAGATTTATCAATAATTTTAAAAGAGATATTAGCTCTAAGGTAGATGGCAAGACCACCCCAGCCTTTATTAGTTCTATCATTACGTATCAATTGGAAACCTGGTAGTGAGTAACAGGTTGAAGGCAGCGTTGGTTTCAGCACAGTCTCAGAGACAAGACATGCATGTATATGCTGGCTGGTAAAGGTCGCAAGGAGATCTGGAAGATGAGCCGGAATGCTTTCAGCATTTATGTGACATACATTAAAATTGTTGGCATGTTGGGAGAAAATATTATTAAGTGTGTCACCGAGATGAGGTTGGGAATCCAGAGCATCATCACTGTCAGAAATAGATGAGTTAGCAGAGTAGTAACATTCAGAATCAGAGTCATCATTGGACATAAGTACTATAAGATTAAGACTAAAATATAAGATAAATACAAAATAATAAATATAAATCTTATTAATAATAATAAATAATGATACAAATTATCTGCAGAAAGCGCTTAAATCCAATTAATTATTGCGCCTTTCTGCACCTGTCACTGCATCCCGCTGGTTGATTGACAAGTAAGAAACTCATATGTAATGAAAGAATACAGTCGATTTCACAATAAATTTGAGCAGAGTAAACATGGTGAAACTTAAACATAGACAAGGACATAACTGCAGTCACAAAACATAACGTGTAGCAGCATAAAACAAAATAAACTAAGTAGCCAAAATAAATAAATAAGAGACATAAAACATTTGTAAAATATAACATTATTAGGTTCGCACATATTGTACATGTTCGCCAAGCACCAAAATAGAAAAATAAAATATAGTACATATAAACATGGTGTGAAGAAGCACCTTGCCGGCCGGCATGGTTTTCGCAGCCCCCCTGTAAGTTCCAAATCCCATGGGCGTCGTCGGGCACCTTAAGATCCCTGGCGAACGCCATATGCGTACGCTTAACATAAGAAAGTACCACCAGCAACCATAAGTACAACGGAATTCTGAATAAGCTCTTTAGGGTTCCGAGAACACCACTAAGTTATGCACTCAGAATAGTAAGTCTTACTGCATCTGCGGAAACGTTTCACAATCAATCTTCGACCGCAGCTTTTCAATGTGATATTCAATATATTTCATTATAACGATTCAATATAACGACGTATTTCCTATGGGAATGTTTTATTTTGTCTCATTCCTGATGATCACATAGAATACAAAAGTTATCTCAAAGGGAATTTCATGATTAAAGACATTCATAATTATTAAAACGCGAAATTCGAAGAATCGGCCTGCTTATGTTTATAAATTATAGGTGGTGAATTATAGTTATTATATACATTAAGTAATTTTCCCTTTTACAACAAGTAAACAGGATATTAATTTAGGTAAGGTCCAAACGTTAACCAGGTATTCCTAGGCATATTTGGAGCAAAAAATCGACAACATTTAGTTGGCAACTGAAATTCTCACATCGTGTGTATTTATTTTGCCGCTATAACAACTAATATTTGAGATTTTAAAATAATAAAAATACGGTACCCTTCGTGCGCGAGTCCGACTCGCACTTGGCCGGTTTTTAGGGTTCCGTACCCAAAGGATGCCAACGGAACCCTATTACTAAGCCTCCACTGTCCGTCCGTCCGTTTGTGTTAGAACTTTTACGATGGTACCGAACCGTTCGTGTGCGAGTCCGACTCGAACTTGGCCGTTTTTTTTACAAATCGTACAACAAAATGTTATCTACATTTTTCGTTCCAAATATGCCTAGGAATGCCTGTTTGACGTTTGGACCATACCTTATACATCCTGTATACCTTCTAATTTTGTTAAGTTTTCTAAGTCTTTCTCTTTGTCTAAGTTTTTAATATTACACAGAAAAAACAAAATAATAATAAATAATAAATTGTTTTGGTTAAAAAAAACAGTGATTAGCATACATTTAAATTCTATCCCAAGCCAGAGTGTTGTTCAAGTGAGTGGATAGGCGAGCGGCTAGTTTCCGCACGTAGGTGCAATCACGGGCTGCGGCGGCCGAATAAATTATTCATAGTGGCGGCAAATTGTATAGCAATTATTCTATGAGTATTCAATTTGCATGTAAAAATCGGCGGTTCCGCAGGACACGGCAGCTCCGATTTGAAGCCTCCCGAATGGTGCACCCGAACCACGAGTTAACCAAATTATAATTACTTATGATTTATTTTTCTGACTTTATTTTTAAATTCATTTTTAAAGTTATTGAAAGCAGCGAAGGCGGAGGCGCTCAAACACGCCAAGTATTCATCCATGAAGGATCAGTTTGAGTTCCTTGCCTTCGCCGTTGAGACACACGGCACGTGGAGTGACGACGCGTGGCAGTTCGCCAATAGATTGTGCAAGTTGCTCGTGGAGGCCACTGACGACCGGCGGGCTCCTTCTTTTTTCCGCCAGCGGGTGTCTCTCGCCATTCAGCGGGGGAACGCGGCATCCGTCATGGGGACAATGACAACGGGACCCATGATGGATGATTATTTTTACGTTTAGGTAAGTCAGTTATATTTTTTTTTTCTTCTCTATTTTTCAGTTTTATGTATATCTTATTTTAATTGTGTCGAATAATGTAATAAAAAAAAATAAAAAACTTGAAAAAAAAAAAAAAAAAGTTATTGATTACTCAACACTTCATTATTTCAACACATTAGTTTTTACTCATTTTGGATGTTTAATTAAATTAAATAAATAATATTATTTATATAAAATTACTTTAGATGAAAATAAGTGAAATTCAATACAGAGGCGCTTTCATTATCTGACAAAAATATAAATATTAGTCGCAAATAAATAATCTGTTGGTAAACTTATATTATCACGCAATATTTTATATTAGATTTAAAAACGGTGAAATATAGCTGCTTCCGGCTATTAGTTTGTTTAGGGTCGGTGCTACCCCCTGTCCCTATCCAGATTTTTGCGCTGCTCCTAACATCCGATTAAGCCCCTGCTATCTTCCTTATCCTCCCAGGGGGCTTCGATGCGAGGCTGGAAGCTCAATAAAGAAATCTAAGCATTCCTGTTTATTTTGATTAACTGTAGCCGGTGTCTCTAGATTAGGTGGTACCTAGGTGGTAGGGTTAATCCCGCCCGGGTAGGTACCATCGCATTGGATGAACGATGGTCGAAGCGGCAATGAAAATTGTCCGTGTTTTCCATCCAGTTCAATGTAGCCGAGCAATACAAGAAAGGTCCTGGCATGGCACCTAGTTCCCATGTGGTGTGTTGGACTAATACCACGACAGAAGGTGTGGTATTAACCATCCATGTCCAGTAACATAAAAAAAATATATATTAATAAAAACAATTGTTGTATTTTATCGATTTAATAAATAACACCACAACTTAAACTTATATAGAAATTTATGAAAAAGGTTTCTAAGGTTAATCAATAGAAATACAATAATTGTTAAAGTCGCAAGACATTCGTAGCTGAGCTACGACACAAACGCGGTTGGTGCTGCTACGCCGCCACCAGTGCTACGGAGCATATGTGCATCTGCTACGACGTTCTGGTTACGCCCCACCGTCCCTCCTTTTTGCTGCTACACAGCTGCTACGCCGCCGCCAGTGCTACGCAGCGAAGTATGTGCATCTGCTACGCCGTTCTGGTTACGCCCCACCGTCCCTCCTTCTCGCTGCTACACTGCTGCTATGCCGCCGCCAGTGCTACGGAGCGAAGTATGTGCATCTGCCACGCCGTTCTGGGTACGCCTCACCGTCCCTTCTTCTCGCTGCTACACTGCTGCTACGCCTTATCGTCATGTAGGTAAAATGAGAACCAGGCAGAGATATAATCGTCGCATGTTGTATCGCAGGTATAACTTTAAATAAATGTAGGTGGGTATAATCTTAAACACTGTGTTGGTAGGAGGCATTGATTTATGTTTTGCTGGTTCGGGTCCAGCCTTGCTCTGAGAAGTGAGCGGAAGTCATGCCTAGGAGAAAGTACCGCAAACAAATGAATGTAATACTTCGTAAACGTAAAGTATATCTGTAGATGAATTTAAAGAGTTGTGCTGTGCTCGTACCGTATAGCGCTCTATCATCTCTGCCTAACCCTTCGGGGAAGCGGCATGAAGCTATGTATGTATGTATGCATGATAAACTCTTGATAATTGCAAAGATTGATGCTTCCAATCGATTACGCTTATTTAATTAAATTTTAATGTTTCAATTTCAATAATATTAACTTAATATTATAAATTTTATTTTGTGTATTTTCAATTATTTCCATATAAATATATCTAAAATAGATTTTAATTTCTGATTTATTCCTAAAATATGTTAATTTCTTAACATTGGCAGAACTTAGGAAAAACATTTTTTGGGAATACGTGTTACATAAAACAAGGTATTTTTTGACAACCTCCGCTTTTTGCGGCATCCTTTTTCCTAGCAGCCAAAATATTATGTAACATAAAATTTGACATTAAAAAATACAACCCTCCTTCTTGCGCATTCGGGTAAAAATAGAACGAATATAGACTGTAGCCCATTCCCTGACAAAACCGAGGCCACCACACCGTACTCGGCTTTTGTACGCTATTGTTTCTAATTTAAGATGACCAGCGTAAATATCAGGCTTTGTGTAATGTTAGAAGCTTCATTGTTACGATGCTTTGCTGGTGCCTTCAAATACAATATATATGACGTTACAACATAATTTGGTAGTTGGAGATAAAAACCAATAAGTTTTAAAATTTGTTATTTGGAAGCACTGATTCTCAAAACACTAATTATAACTTTCCTTATGTTTTTAATATTTCAAGCCACATATTTTAATGTTATTTAGAACTTTCGGGCTGCTAAAACCATGCCGGCCGGCTTGGTGCTTTTGAAGGACCGACCCCATAAATAAATAATTTACAGGATCTTATTCGATTATTGTGAACAGTAAGCTTTACTACCCGCGGCGCGTTGAGTGATGGTAGAAATGGCCGTAAATGACCTCTGTAAATCATTAAATTTCAATGACCAGACAAATTATATAGGTATTATTATTGGAAATACTGGGCGTAGTAAAGATTATTTTTCGGTATTAAGCAATACTCTTTGCTAATTGGATCAGCAATTTTTTTTTTAAATGAATACCAATACTTCGACCGATATTTTGAAAAGTGTAAGGCAGTCGTTAAAATATATAAATTTGAGTTCCACTCGAAACAAATTCTCGTAAATTTGTTTATTAAAATATTATAAGTCGTATCAGGCAATGTTATAAAGAGGTAAGCTCTTTTGAAGTGGATCAAGCGTTTTAAGAAGACGCAAAAAAACGGTGAAGACAAAAATCTTACCTCACCTAGTTTCATTGCTAGAGCTTATCGAGCGATATTACCATTGGTTTTATGTTACTTAACCTGTAAAACGAATACCACACCTACTGTCATTATATGCTAGCACCTATCTTATATCACTAAGAAAATATGTAACTTAAGAGGATAATGAGATAATCAAGTTCCATACAATGGCCCATGCCTGTTTCATCAGTCATGAAATATTTTTCTGAAATTTTGCACATTAAATTAATAAACGAAAAGCTACGTATGTACCTTTTTTTATAAATTAACTTGTATCCACGACGTACGCCTCTTTGTCTCTGTATAAAAAGGCGAATATCACGGATATAAGTTAATTTCCCAAAAAACAATAACGTATCGACGTAGCTCTCAGTTCATTTATTTAATGTGCAAAATATCAGAAAAAAAACATAATTTGACTAAGGAAACGGGTACGAACCATAGTATGGAATTTGATAACCTCATTATCCTCTTAAGCGGTAACGTCTGTGTGATCTTTTAATCATAATATTTGTTATAACAATCACTCAGTACGCGGAATCCACTTTTCATATTTAAGCCAGTTATTTCATGAGAAAGGAGGTTTGAGCTATTAATTTAGCTGTCTTAATTGGCTTGATTAGAAGATCCCGAAACAGCTTGAGAAAATCGGATTGTAAGGTTTCTCGATAACGTATCTTCCGTAAACAAGGTAATATCGATTTAATCTACTTTTTCGTACTAAGCAGGTACGTCGCAGGTATGTAATTCTGTTTACAGAGATCTTTCGTTTATTAATGTGTCCTTGCTTCACAGTCGATTATACATAATACATGTCACATTCCAAGATAATATCGATGTTTATTGTAATCTTCAGGGTAATTTCTGTTTACATAGCATCGAGAAAAAGATTGATTTCGTTTACATTCTCCAATGGTTGACGTGTTCTTTTGTGTAGACGTAATAAATAATATCTTTAAAATAATACATTAATAACTTTATATATAACTTTAAACCAGTTTAGGAGCTATCGTTCGTCGCACAAGAAATCAGTTGTCAAGCTTATTTCCGTGCATGTATTATTGTAAATATTTTAAGTTCCTGTGAACTCTTTTTTTGTGTGTTTGTGTAAATAAATAAATAAAATAACGTAATAGCAGATATTCTTTGGCCCATAACACCGCAATGATAACGGATATCACTGAGAAAAAATTATTGTTGGCCCAACAAAGAAACTTTAACCCTGAAGAGCCGTCATAGTGAATTGGTTGCAACGAAATCCTTTATTTTGTCGACCATATATACAATCTAACAAAGTAATTCTAGCAAAACATACTAGACATTGTTGCGCTCGCAACCAACGTTGTTACAGTAACAAATACGACTTTGTTTCAATGACAAAAAGCAATTGACAAAATAAAAGCTGTCCTGAGAAATAAGCTCGATTCGTTATAGTAACAACTTATTTTGATGCTTCAACAATTTTTTTCTGACATCGTGATTTTTGTCACTTTGTCAGCCTACTTTTTTCTCAGTGTATAGGTGCAATCAAATTCCTTAATTATAAACGGTTATATTTTAGCACATTCACTTACCAGCGACTTAAAAGAAATGAAAAATCTTTACTTAATTGTCGACTTATGATATTGGCGACTGCCGTTATAAAATTAAACAATGTCATGCAAATGGCGTCACGGAGTTTGGACGACGTTCGCTAGACGACGCGGCGTCTGATGGCAGGTATGTAGGCAGCAGTTACGCTAATTACGAAATCCGAATCGCTTCACAAATCCAATAAATCTTCAAACCGCTCGCTGCTAACTTCCTGCCAGGCGCCCGCCGCCAGCCCGCGCGCTGCCTCCCCGTCTGATATCAATACAGGCGTTGCAACGCGCATCACTACGACCACAAATGTACTGCAATGCATGGCGCGCCCTCGTATCGCACTCTTCTGTACCCCCTACTTCTTACTAGGCTCCGTTTCAGTTCAATGTGCTCAAGATGTGTTACCAGTACGTATTATCGACCGTGAAGCAGGGAGATATTAATTTAAGGAAGATTCCTGCACAAAGAACAACTTTACAAATATTTAATTATTTATTATAGAACCTTAACAATTATTTATAGTTACAAAAATAACAGGTATTTATCAAATTGTTTAGCCAATTCTAAAATTTCACAGTTTGAAAATTTTGTTGACGTTAGGTACCTATGTAATAAGAATATAAAGATGTAAGTAACTTTTAAATATAGAGCTGATATTGTTTCGTCACTCTTTGTCACTCATTCATTCTTCGAACCATCTTATCACTCCCTTCTCGATTCTCGTCACATAATCAATTTTAAATTGTATTTATTTCATTTTGTTTTATAAGAAACCTTACAGCTAATCTTAGATTATTACATGATATTATTTCAATATTTTTAAGCCAATGACAAAGTTTTATTGTTTACAAATTTCTGATATGTCTTACAACTTTATAATATGTGTGTAACTTGCAACTTTCCACAGCCGTGTGTTTGATAGGGTGTATGTGCGGTGAGAGTGTGTGTTTAATGTGTTGACTCATGTGTAATATGAGTGTATACACGTGTGTATATAATTATGAATGTTTGTCTTGAGTGCATTTTTTTTATGCGACCTGACATGGATGGCTAATACCACACAACTACCGTTATGATATTAGCCCAATACACCACATTTCCGAAGGAATTAGGTGCCATGCCAGGACTTTTCCTTTATTAGCACGGCTACATTGAACTGGATGGAAAAGACGGACAATTTTTTATTGCCGCTTCGACCATCTTTCATCCAATATGATGGTACCAACCCGGGCGGGCTTAAACCCTACCACCTAGTAGGGGAAGGGGACCTACAGTTTTACATAGATTCCGAACCATGGAGCAGCTTACATTCGTGACGAAATGCACTTATCGAACTCGGAAAGAGAAAGACAGTGGTGCATGTCGGAATTGAACCTAGACCTCTGGTACGCTAGGCCAGTCCCCGCGCCTCTAGGCTACGAGCCGCTTGACACTACACGTCAGTGTATTAGGCGCCAACCATTGAAGCGCGTCGGCCGAACTTGACAACATTTTTAATTATATACTTGTATTTGTATCTATTTTTAAAATAAAATAATACCTTATTGCATTTTATTTTATTTGACACTGTCAAATTCTTATTCATCTTTGATGTATCTAATAACATTTATCGAAAGTTTTTTTTAATTATACTGAAACCAACATAACCTTTATCGTATGGAAGAAAACAACCAATATTTTACTAGAGCTAATTATGTGGGACAAAGTAAAAATCCATCATGATTATGTCATCCACGCGTAACATTCATAATACAGTTTAAACACATACAATTTACTACGAGATTAAATTCAACGTCACCTATGAACGTTCTCGTGTATTTCATTTAATTCGTTTAGAGGCACCTTCCTTATATTAAATCACTCGTTGGGAAATGTTGGAAAGGCGGAGCGTCTAAACGAAATGCTGAGAGAATTTCAGGTATCTATTTACCTAAATGTTGCTGAATATTTATTCGAATGACTCTTATTAAATATTCTAGAAGTATAAGGATTTGATTGACGACCAACAAAGTTGAAAGCGAAAAATCAGATTATCGTGAAACATTTTTATCTGTGTCCGTGTATCTTTAATTATGCAGGGTGTTTGATAATTCGATACATTCCTTCTAAGGGGTCATTCTAAAGCTTTGTTGCAACAAATTTGGCCCGGTGAATTGGGGCGTAAAATCAATAGTTTTAGAGTTGTTCAAGTTTTTAATTGAACTGGATGGAAAACACGCACAATTTTTCATTGCCGCTTTCAACCACTCGTTTTTTTTAAACGTTCTGTGTTATTATGAAAAAGTGATGATTGTAAAATAACTACTACACTTTGGGCATTTTATCAACGATTTTCTAATTGATGACGAATGAGAAACTACTTCAAAAAAATAAATGCATTCAAAATGTTCAGAAATTAAGGGTCATAAATGCGAGTTTATATAAAAAATGCAACATTTATTTAAATCAAAGAGGATTACAAAAAAAAGTATCACGAGTGATATAATGTGACACAAATTATGAAAATAACTTAATTATTTCATGAGCTTCCAGAAAAAGTACAAAGTTGTCCACTTTCACACAAGTTACTTCCACCAAACAAAGATTATAATTATTTAATTTCAAATACTTTTATGCGTCTAGCTAAAATCTCTGTAAGTCATGTTTATGTTAGGCCATGTCATGTCATGTAAGGCATGTAGCTCGAAACGTCGGAGAATATCTCTACCTGCCGCGTGAAAAGCCGTAACATTTTTCAAACATGTCTAACGACCGCGGTAACCTCAAAAGTCTCGGTAATTTTATTGTTTATATATTATATTAAATATTAATATAATATATATTATATATATATTAATATAATATATATTATATATAATATTTAAAAAATATTACTTAATTTATTTATATTAAATACATAAATTAAGCGTGTTTAAGTCCGCCTTGGTATACCATGGCATTGGATGAAAAGATGGTCGAATCGGCAATGAAAATTTGTCCGTGTTTTCCATTCAGTTCAATTTAGCCGTACTCCTAAAGGGAAGGTCCTGGCATGGCACCTTATTCGGGAATGTGGTGTATTGGGCTAATATCATAACAGTAGTTGTGTGGTATTAGCCATCCATACCAGGTTGCATAAAAAACATGTTAAAATCATAAAACGATCTTATTCAGATTATTTTTATTTTAAGTAAATATGTATGTGTAAATTTGAATACCAACTATTTTGAGTATATGTAGGTGACTAGAGGAGGCGTCGTTGTTATTGTACAATCACGTCGGTGTCACCACTGTGGAGAGATGAAAATGTGGATCAGGTCTTGAGACCCACGGCTGCGCAGCTGCTCTCCCCTAGTCCTGATTTGAATGTTGTATATGTGTTATCTCGCTGGGAAACTTCGTTAGTGCGATCTAGACTTCATGTCTGGCTGGTAGCGCCATCTAGCGCCCGCCATGTTAACTAACTTCTGTGCATCTGTTTTGTTGATGTGTGGCATGCGAAACTAGCAGCTCTCAGTAGAGGGCGCTAGGCCGCTACGTAGGTAATGTTTTAAATTTAAAATGATCTTGCCATGCAGTCAGCGGGCGTTCATTAAAATTTTACTAGAGGTAAAATGTAGAGGTTGCTTGCAGGCATCAACCAGTTTAGAGTAGTATGATTCTGTAGTAATATGACTCATTGATGACCAATGAGTATGGTGATAAAACGACGAAGGCTTAAAACAAGCATAATGGATGCTACGTAAATAATCCTCATTTTTCATGCATAAGTGCGGCGCGAGCAGTACTATCAAGAAAGTCTCCCTTAAAAAACGTAATTCGGTTCAGCTGTAATTCAGGCGTAGGTACTTCGCGAAATTGTAAAGAGGGGCATCCGTCGCACAGAACGTAATGACATCTCCTAACGACGCGCATTGCGAGCGAACCACTCCCGGCGAAGCTGAAAAAATTAACCGGCCTTTTGATGTCGCCGGGTCGGACGTAGCTGCAGGTAGCTCGGCGAGTTTCAGGCGCTCCGCTTGTCGGTACGGATGTGTTCAGCAATGGTGCGGCCCTGAAGAGCAGGTCTATTTTTGGCATTCAGTAATCAGGAATCCTGAGTCTAGAAAACCGCTTTTGTAGCGGTTTTCCAAGCGATTTTCTTGACGAAAATATTCCGGAGCATAGTTTTTTTAATCAATCAAGGTTTTCCGTAGAAAAACTCGCTTTGAAAATCGATTTAATAGCGGTTTTCTAGACTCTGGTTTCTTGATTCCTGATTACTGAATGCCAGGAATAGACCTGCTGTGCCCGGGCAGGAGTTCAGGACGTGTATTCTTGGCATTCAGTCATTGCGGATTCAGTAGATCTTTGGTACCCTTTTGGGACGGAACCCTAAAAACTGTCAATTTGTAAAAAAACGTCGTTCGTAAAGAAAACCAATCTGTACAAAAATATGTCATACACTGGTCCTAAAACACAAATATAGTTTTATATATTCTTTAAAATAATTCTAAAGAGGTGCAAAGAAAACCAAACATCATCCTTTTGATATGAGACAAACGTGAAAGCATAGACTTTAATGTGCCTTACAATAGTTTCTTATTTCATTAATTTGAGTTTCAGCGACATCTACATTTTAAGCATTGTAATCAGATTTTGAAAATAATCTGAAAAAGTATTGGTCGTGACATTCGTCGGAAGCAGGACTTGAACCTGCGACCTTTGGATTACATGTCCACTGCTCTAAACCAACTGAGCTATCCCGACAATTACATCAGCCAACGAATTTCTCGATTATATTCGAATCGACACAATGCTTCCCCTATCTTCTGCTAGATGGCGCTGATGATGTTTTTGCGTATTGATCCTACGCTAAGGCATTTTGACTGCAATGATTGAGCTATCAATCTTATTGCTGTCGTCACCAAAGACGTTTTTGGTATCGGACACTAAGAGTCAGCCCGGATTTTACTTGATAATTTTATGTATTTAATGGATACGACATTACCGTTATCTCATTAATTTGAGTTTCAGCGACATCTACATTTTAAGCATTGTAATCAGATTTTGAAAATAATCTGAAAAAGTATTGGTCGTGACATTCGTCGGAAGCAGGACTTGAACCTGCGACCTTTGGATTACATGTCCACTGCTCTAAACCAACTGAGCTATCCCGACAATTACATCAGCCAACGAATTTCTCGATTATATTCGAATCGACACAATGCTTCCCCTATCTTCTGCTAGATGGCGCTGATGATGTTTTTGCGTATTGATCCTACGCTAAGGCATTTTGACTGCAATGATTGAGCTATCAATCTTATTGCTGTCGTCACCAAAGACGTTTTTGGTATCGGACACTAAGAGTCAGCCCGGATTTTACTTGATAATTTTATGTATTTAATGGATACGACATTACCGTTATCTCATTAATTTGAGTTTCAGCGACATCTACATTTTAAGCATTGTAATCAGATTTTGAAAATAATCTGAAAAAGTATTGG
Organism: Incurvaria masculella; assembly: GCA_946894095.1. Lineage (NCBI taxonomy): Eukaryota > Metazoa > Arthropoda > Insecta > Lepidoptera > Incurvariidae > Incurvaria > Incurvaria masculella. The sequence goes on along the minus strand of OX335653.1, from coordinate 14,829,530 downwards.
TCGTGACATTCGTCGGAAGCAGGACTTGAACCTGCGACCTTTGGATTACATGTCCACTGCTCTAAACCAACTGAGCTATCCCGACAATTACATCAGCCAACGAATTTCTCGATTATATTCGAATCGACACAATGCTTCCCCTATCTTCTGCTAGATGGCGCTGATGATGTTTTTGCGTATTGATCCTACGCTAAGGCATTTTGACTGCAATGATTGAGCTATCAATCTTATTGCTGTCGTCACCAAAGACGTTTTTGGTATCGGACACTAAGAGTCAGCCCGGATTTTACTTGATAATTTTATGTATTTAATGGATACGACATTACCGTTATCTCATTAATTTGAGTTTCAGCGACATCTACATTTTAAGCATTGTAATCAGATTTTGAAAATAATCTGAAAAAGTATTGGTCGTGACATTCGTCTTTGGTGACGACAGCAATAAGATTGATAGCTCAATCATTGCAGTCAAAATGCCTTAGCGTAGGATCAATACGCAAAAACATCATCAGCGCCATCTAGCAGAAGATAGGGGAAGCATTGTGTCGATTCGAATATAATCGAGAAATTCGTTGGCTGATGTAATTGTCGGGATAGCTCAGTTGGTTTAGAGCAGTGGACATGTAATCCAAAGGTCGCAGGTTCAAGTCCTGCTTCCGACGAATGTCACGACCAATACTTTTTCAGATTATTTTCAAAATCTGATTACAATGCTTAAAATGTAGATGTCGCTGAAACTCAAATTAATGAGATAACGGTAATGTCGTATCCATTAAATACATAAAATTATCAAGTAAAATCCGGGCTGACTCTTAGTGTCCGATACCAAAAACGTCTTTGGTGACGACAGCAATAAGATTGATAGCTCAATCATTGCAGTCAAAATGCCTTAGCGTAGGATCAATACGCAAAAACATCATCAGCGCCATCTAGCAGAAGATAGGGGAAGCATTGTGTCGATTCGAATATAATCGAGAAATTCGTTGGCTGATGTAATTGTCGGGATAGCTCAGTTGGTTTAGAGCAGTGGACATGTAATCCAAAGGTCGCAGGTTCAAGTCCTGCTTCCGACGAATGTCACGACCAATACTTTTTCAGATTATTTTCAAAATCTGATTACAATGCTTAAAATGTAGATGTCGCTGAAACTCAAATTAATGAGATAACGGTAATGTCGTATCCATTAAATACATAAAATTATCAAGTAAAATCCGGGCTGACTCTTAGTGTCCGATACCAAAAACGTCTTTGGTGACGACAGCAATAAGATTGATAGCTCAATCATTGCAGTCAAAATGCCTTAGCGTAGGATCAATACGCAAAAACATCATCAGCGCCATCTAGCAGAAGATAGGGGAAGCATTGTGTCGATTCGAATATAATCGAGAAATTCGTTGGCTGATGTAATTGTCGGGATAGCTCAGTTGGTTTAGAGCAGTGGACATGTAATCCAAAGGTCGCAGGTTCAAGTCCTGCTTCCGACGAATGTCACGACCAATACTTTTTCAGATTATTTTCAAAATCTGATTACAATGCTTAAAATGTAGATGTCGCTGAAACTCAAATTAATGAGATAACGGTAATGTCGTATCCATTAAATACATAAAATTATCAAGTAAAATCCGGGCTGACTCTTAGTGTCCGATACCAAAAACGTCTTTGGTGACGACAGCAATAAGATTGATAGCTCAATCATTGCAGTCAAAATGCCTTAGCGTAGGATCAATACGCAAAAACATCATCAGCGCCATCTAGCAGAAGATAGGGGAAGCATTGTGTCGATTCGAATATAATCGAGAAATTCGTTGGCTGATGTAATTGTCGGGATAGCTCAGTTGGTTTAGAGCAGTGGACATGTAATCCAAAGGTCGCAGGTTCAAGTCCTGCTTCCGACGAATGTCACGACCAATACTTTTTCAGATTATTTTCAAAATCTGATTACAATGCTTAAAATGTAGATGTCGCTGAAACTCAAATTAATGAGATAACGGTAATGTCGTATCCATTAAATACATAAAATTATCAAGTAAAATCCGGGCTGACTCTTAGTGTCCGATACCAAAAACGTCTTTGGTGACGACAGCAATAAGATTGATAGCTCAATCATTGCAGTCAAAATGCCTTAGCGTAGGATCAATACGCAAAAACATCATCAGCGCCATCTAGCAGAAGATAGGGGAAGCATTGTGTCGATTCGAATATAATCGAGAAATTCGTTGGCTGATGTAATTGTCGGGATAGCTCAGTTGGTTTAGAGCAGTGGACATGTAATCCAAAGGTCGCAGGTTCAAGTCCTGCTTCCGACGAATGTCACGACCAATACTTTTTCAGATTATTTTCAAAATCTGATTACAATGCTTAAAATGTAGATGTCGCTGAAACTCAAATTAATGAGATAACGGTAATGTCGTATCCATTAAATACATAAAATTACCAGTTTCTTATTTGTTTCTTTTTAGGGTTCCGTACCCAAAGGGTGAAAACGGAACCCTATTACTAAGCCTCCGCTGTCCGTCCGTCCGTCCGTCCGTCTGTCCGTCTGTCACAGGGCTGTATCTCAGTAACCGTAACAGGTAGACAGCTGAAATTTTCACAGAGTGTGAATCTATTTTGCCGCTACAACAACAAATAGGTAAGATTAAAAAAATATTAAAATTAAAGGAGGGTTCCCATACAAAAAACATGTTTTTTTGTTTTTTTTTTTACGGTGGTACGGAACCCTTCGTGTGCGAGTCCGACTCGCACTTGGCCCGTTTTATTTCATGTTTCCCTAGCGACGAAAGTAATAAAAACATGTGCAATAAACGGATTTTGCTACACCACTTTGACTTGTCCATGCTTACTATGGCAACTTGGTGTGTCTTGTTCGCGCTTAAGGTGTAGCTTGTTCGTTTTTGTAACGAGTATGCTACTCTAAGGCTGAGATAAATAGTCGTAACACAAACTAAGACTAACGAAAAGTAGTACTTTGTGACGTCACTTTGCATTACTTTGAGATTTCGTCCATACAAAATGCGCCGATATGACGTCACATAGCACTACTTTTAGATAGTCTTAGTTTCTGTTACGACTATTTATCTCAGCCTAAATGTCCTGGTGCATAGAACATGAAACAGTTTGAGTCAAATATACTTTTTCGTACCTAACAAGTACGTAACTTTTTTTCAAAAATGTGATAAGGATAAAGAATGAACCGTGGAAATAGGAATCATTAAAGAAACGTAACTGTAAAAAAAACTACTTTATAAAAATAGTGCAAGGCTGGACTCGATACAGCCGTATTATTGCGTTTGTGCTTCCGCTGCTGGTAGCGGAATTTCATTTCGTTTATCCAAAGTTCTGGTAGTCAAACAAAGAATACAGTATTCTATGTGGTCTTTGGTAAACGCATTGCCTGCAAAAATTTTACCGTTAGTTCGATTTTAGTCTTAAACTTATTAAAAAATAATTATTTTTAAACTTTCTTTCGCGTTTATCGATGTATATTTGCCTAATATTCGATGAAACAGTTCGTCTTATATGATCGATAAGAACTTTTCTCTAAAATATTTAAAATAGAGGGACTATAGATATAAAAAATCGGTTCGAAAATATAATTAATGATAGTTATTAAATTTATTTACTCCTAATTTTATTCAAGTTTACGACTAGAAAGCATTTAAAATGTTAAGTGTCTTAATATTAAAGAAAGCATTATTTGGAATTGTTTGGCACAGTGATATTCTTTTTTTATCGGATACATCCTAAGATACGCAAAACTACTGAACGAAAACTCTAAATTCTTGATAGATCACATGATTTCCGTGTGTCACACACCACTATGCACATTAAGATTAAATGTTTAGAGGATTTGAGGAACAAATTTAATGTTTTAACTTTATAATGATAGTCGCAGCTGTTCATAACTTCGTAGCATAATGCAACTTTGTATGTTGGTTTCGCACTGATAACTGAACTTAAAAGCTCTCGTAAAAAATAAACGAGCTCATATATTCTAGCTTAATGCTTTTGGAAGGTGTATTTTTTGGTCGTAAACAACAAAATGACCAAATTTAAGAGACCGTAGACCATGCTCAGATAAAGCGAAACAATATGTGTAATGTTTGACCATTTTTTAACGCATAAGTTACCATAACTGCCCAGTCGATGCGCAGTATTACGTGTTACGTGGCCAGTAGCCAAGTGGATTTTTTCAGGGTTCAAATCTCAGAGGCAAGCACTTCTGATACTTTTGAGTTTCAAATGAAAGGACTAATTAATAGTTCGGGTACTCATGGTAAAATGTTGGCCCGTATTTTTACTGGTTGGTAGGAAAGCTTGCCCTAGTTCATACCACGGCATTGAATGAAAGATGGTCGAAGCGGAAATATTGTTTTCCACTCACTTTAAAGTAATCATACAAGAGGATGCGGACTTGAATCGTGACCTTACAAATAATGTATGTAATATATAAAACGTTGTCATTAAAGTCAACATTACTTAATTTGATTGTTGATAGAAATACCAACGTTTATTCCTCTTCGTGAAAGATAAAGGCCAATAACGAATAACAGGTAGGTAGGTATATTTGTAGTAACCAGTTACATTCTAACTGACGCTGATATTCTCTTTGCGCGAGATGGGGCGAAGCGACGACGACACTCTGTTTACTGAAGACATCATTCAAACGTACATAGAAGATAAGTACCTAATTTAAAAAAAATGTGCGGTTCACACGCAGTAGAAATGATGAAACATTCACAACACTAAAGTTAGAAAAGATATATAAAATAAAAAGATATACAATATATTCTATCTCATTCACCAGCAGGTAAAATCCTATAAATCTATGTGTTCGTCTCTTTTTTGGTATCGTCTTTTCGTGTCATTGAGTTTCCAATCACAATAGTGCGAAAGAAGTTTTTGCTTCAAAAATATTGTGAAAATATATTTTATCTTCCATTTTTAATGGATTTCTTAATTGTATCTTATTAAATGTCTCATAGTAATGTAAATAAACGCAATAACTAATTAAAAAAAATTACTTTCAATAATAAGCGCGTAGAGTGCACAATCTCTAGTTATTCATATTTTTAAAATTAAAATAAATCTCTTCTTATTTTTCAGAATAACGAGTGATCCATAAGACCGTTTTAGGTGAGGTGTAACAGAAGTTACGACGAATCGAATTGGCAAGAAACCGGAATGCAAGAAATCCCAATGGCCAACGCACTGTCTCTCTCCAATTTCAACCGATACAGGTGGCTAAACCCACACCTACTATCATGATATTAGCCAAACACACCTAATTAATCAAGGTTACATACCAGGAACTTAACGGCGAAAATCTCTTTTCATTGTCGCGGATTATTTCCATGCGTTGATTGGTAAACAAATATCTTCTCGACACATCCCCGACCAATCAGCGTCCATCGCCAGCCTATTGACGCATCGGAATAGTCTTTCCTTGTCGTGCGCTAAAATAAATAGAATAGGGTCGCGCGAGGTGGTAGGCAATTAGACGTGTAGGCGAGTGAAATGTGGAGCATTAGCCGCGTACGTGGCTCCGGCTTTATTAAATAGTACCAAATTAAAATTCTCCGCTCCTTTTGCGAGATGTTCGAGCTCCAGCGTCGTGTCCATCGAGCAAGAAAGGACGGTAGTGACGACCGAAACTCACCCGTACAGTGGCAGCTTAGCCACGATTCAGATACATTGTTATACGGTAGCGTCGGCCAGTCGGTTCGCTCACTCCTGATGTTATCGAATCACGGCGACATGTGAGAACTGCGCAGAAAGCTATTTAGTGCAACGAAAATTCGATGTGGCGCGACGCGAAGTCGTAAGTTAACTGTCAGCCCAGCACTACCGTCACTGCATTATCGCTAAGCCGTACTTCCTTTCTTCATGCTCGTGTCGTACCATACGCTCGTCCGCATACCGAGAGCTGTGGTCAAGTCTATGCTCCTCTTCAAGAGGCTAATATAAGTTTTCATTACAATTAAATATGGCCATGAGTAAAGTTTTAATATTTAGGGCTGAATTTTTAACAGTCTGATAATCAGCCAGATAACTATTGGACGGATTTATTATCGCCTCTACTTATTCATCCATTATAGTAAGTCCAAATTTTAATTAGTACAATTAAAGTCACATAACTGTGATAGAAGATATATTTCTCCGGCAATGACTATCCGTATTTTGGCAAACGTGAATTTGTACTATGAGTCCGATAAGTACTATCTGAGGATTGTTAAATCGGTCCTTAAAATAATTGACTGCTAAATTATGTCCTATTGCTAAATTTTTAATCTCAAATAGGATTTATGATTGATTATAATCATATGATTTTATTAGGTGTACCTCACCCGCTCGATTCTATATAGTTTGGAAGGATGTTAGGCTAAATGTTGTCCACGGGTTAATCCTCGAAAATATTTCAACTTACTACCAATATGGCGTAATTGAATAACAAACATTTAAACATTCCCATTTATAATATCATTGTAATAACGTCAAAAATTTAAGTTGATTTATAAATAATTTGTGCCTTGCATGGACTTTTATTTTATTGCACAACTATGTACATTGAAATGCATGGAAAACATGGACAATGTTTATTTCGGACGTTCGATTTTACAAGTAGACAGATTAAGAAGTAAGGTGTATACATTACTTGTTTTTAAAATAATATTTTCTTAAATAAAAATATTTATTTTTAAAATAAATACATTTAAACAATTGCGCAACACAATCTTTACAAAGTAATTAACTAAAAATTAACTAAAATTATTGAAATGAAATTAAAATAAACAAAACCTCTCCTCTAATTAAAATCATAAGTTTTTCCGAAAACTACCCAGAACGCTTGCTGCATTGTCCCGCTGAATATTATATAAATATGGTTAAATGAATGAATATGTTTAAAAGTTATGGTGAAGATCTCTCGTTTCTTCTAAACAAAGTTCTTCTTCGTCTAACTTCATAGATTTCCTATATTACTATTTAAATGTTTCGTTCATTGGTTGTGCATGTGGGTCTTAAGATCGATAAAAAACGGATACGCCTCATTAAGCTAACCTGTATAATCGATTCCTCCTTAAACACTGGTCATCTACATGAAAAGATAATATAAAATTAAAAATGCTCCTATGCGTGAAAACCTATAAAACATGAAAAACAATACATAATTGTCTTTATATATTGATTCGTAAATTCTTTGCCCGATTGTGTATTATGTCTGCGTAATTTTGAGCCATTGAATTTGTGAATTTAAGCGCATAAAAGTTTACGAAATGTGGAGCGTCGAGTCTGGAAATCCGAGGTGTCTGGGAATATCTCCCGTAAGGTGTTGACCATAGACGTGCTAATAATCCGGATTATCTCCTGATTTTATTTTATAAAACCTACATTTCAAATTATTTTTTTATGGCGCCGTTTCAAATCAGTAGGTACTTTTCGGTTGTTGGTCTAAGTTTGTAAAAGGCAGGTAACATCTAAATTTACATGACCATCTATACAAAATTTTGTGGAAAACTTGGTCACAGTCTTTATTAAGTCGATTCCTTGGGGGTTAAAAATGTATGTGTAATTATAGTGAACCGTTTGATCATTCTTGTACGTCAAAAATGACATGAAAAATATTGTGAGACTACCTTATTTTAGAGGTACTATATTTATTGTATGTACTCTCAAATATTAATAGTATACCGCAAACTTACCGATCAAATAAAATACAATAACTGTGAACATAATAAAAAAAATCTAAAGTTTTTTGCAAGACATTGCCAACGCATTTTCCTGTTCTGGTTCTGATGTTCTCTATGAGCTCTACTTCAGGAATGGTGTGAATGCAGTGAGACGTGTCGCGACATTAATATATCTACAGTATAGCACCGATTATCCGTAATCTCTTATCCGACCGATTGATTTCGACTGACTTGATTTGATTTGACTTTAGGATTTTATAATCACAACTATTTTAGGACACGCACTCCCTAATAAAATAGCACGCAGTAGTCTTACTTGTATTTAAATTATTGTTTTCATTTATCTGTTATGCAATGCATCTATTTGTACCAACCCAGGCATCTTAACGGTCTTAACCATTTTCAGGCTTTACAATCATTTATTATGCAAGTGCAATTGACGATGGCTTGCTTTGCAAAATACAAAAGGTTGTATATGTACGTTTTGATAGTGATACGAAAAACCTCTACAACATATCAAGCTAACATCGAGCTGTTTATTATAGATACATGTTAATATACTAGTTCAATGGTTCTAATATTCATTGCCACGCTTTGACTATTCAAAATCACAATCAAATCAAAATAATTTGCATTATCACTTATAATAGTACATATAAAATGGTGAACAAGCTGTACTAAAAATATAACTTTAGTGATTACCTAAAAATAGGTGTAGCAATAGTTTCGCATTTTCGCGAACGCATTTTCATACTGTGCATCGCATAGCTAACACTTTGATTATCCGAACTCACTATCAATCGCATAATCGGTTACCGCGACACCGAGCGAGGATCGAGTCGCGTACGGCGAGCGTCGAGGGGCGCTCGGAGTACGTGCCGGAGTTTTATTGGCCGAGAAAGCGCTGCCCGAGCGTACGGCACGCGCGTGCGCAGCCGGACGGAGAGTCTCGCGACAACGTGTAATGATATGGACGCGGGGTTAACTGAACGAGAATAACTATAAAGTATTGTATGTAAGTTGGATGCTAGAGTATATTATATTCCAAATTCAAATTAAAATTTATTTTATTCTCCCAAGAAACACAAAATAAAACGTACAGATGTAGAGCATCAAAACATTGCGCAAACAGGTGTAAAATTAACAATTTACAAAATTAAAAAGATTGTAAAGTAGCAGAGACTTGAATATAACAAATGATTTTTTATTTTATGTTGAGAGAAAAGAAAGAGGCTCACCTCGCTGACAGGCGAGAGCCGCTGGTTTGCATTCCATTGTTTTATAAGCATGTTTTTTATGTTTATGTTTCATCTGATCCATTCTGAAATGTACACAATTGGAATAATAGAAAGATGATTGAGCATTGTTTATACGAAACATTTGCTCTATTCCTTGTTCACCTTAATGCAAGGAAATTACGTTACATTCTCCACTATCAGTATCAGTAATAATTGCACCCAATCAGTAGATTTTTAAGCCAAAACGGAAAATAGGTTTCGGGAATAAATTCCTTGTAGTAAATATTATAGATTTTTTTTAACTTTGTTTTGCAGTAGAATTCATATGCTTAACTATGCCTATGTATCTTGTTTACCAGCCCAGAAAGTCTTCTAAGTTACTAAATGGCCATCTGAAGCCAAAGTCCGCTAATAGATAACTCCACTTTGAGAATTTTCTGTGATTCTCATACCGCTATCGCTCGAAAGTGGAGTTATCTATTAGCGGACCTACGCTTCCTGGATTCTCCCGTAAACCGCCCCTGGATTATAACGCAATTCAGAATGTGCGACTTGGTGCTTGAGACAGTTATTGGTTTATGCCAATGAGATGTTACTTGACTTTAGTCTTGTAGCTTTATGTATCGTCTTTTGTTAGCTATATTCAACCAAAAAATCAGTCCTTATACGACGAACTGTACACGGGAATATTATTTTAATACTTTACATTCATAATTTATACTAAAAATGTTTTGGCGGTCTCTAATGTGATTTGCGGTTTCCGACACTAGCCGACAGGGGTTCACTTAAAACCAGCAGCGAAAGAAGTACTATGCTCTACGAGTATCGCAACGTGCTGTAATTATTTCAACAATTTATATTCAAAACTTTACTTTTATATTTGATAATTGATTATATTGTTTCCCAGTAAATGACTGATTTTTTAAAATTTTAAATAAATGTATTTTGTTTCTTTCTTCTTCGTTTTATATGCGATATCTACCAACTGCAAATGATTACCTTTGAAAAGTAAACGTTTATTAGCTACATGGGTCTGTATCATTTAAATAAGTCATTTTTTTATATCCCATTACTAATATTGTATATACGAAAATAATTCTCTCTGTCTGTCAGATGCATTTCACGCCTAAATCGCTGAAAATTTAGATGAATTTCGGTATAGAGATTGTCTGGGACACGGAGAAAAATATAGGCTACCTTTTGTGAAGAAAATTAAACGCGAAGGGGGTGAAATAGTGGATGATGGGCAACTCATATAATATCCAGAAAATAATATTTCCCGACATCAGTCCAAATTCTGAATCCGAAATCCGAGGGGAGCCTGGTATCTCAGCTAGTTACAAATAAATGCATAAATGATCAAATAACCCCAAACTGAATCCTATTCCGTTTCAATGATTAAACATGAACTAGTCTAAAACCTCTGCAAGCTGTGCTAAGTCCAAGGGAAGTGATCCCTTCAATAAGCAATGCGAGGACGCGGTGATGCGGGGCGGGCGGCAGGACGCGGGCTGGGTCGGAGGCGACGGCTTTGTCGACGCCACTCACACCGGAAGTTGGGCACAAGTTAGCCTAACTCCCTTCAGTGGCCGCTTCCGGCGGCGGCGCCAGATGCGATTTCCGCCGCCGCGGGACTTTGGCGAGTGTGGCCCGAAAAAATACGTCCGGTTTTTAGTTTCACCCCGCAGCGACAGGTTTACCCGGCAGTGTTGTTTTGAAATTGTCTTGAGAAACAATTTTTAGGGTTCCATGCCCAAAGGGTGCCAACGGAACCATACTACTAAGCCTCCGCTGTCCGTCCGTCCGTCTGTCCGTCCGTTTGAGCAATACACTTGATTTCTCCAATCAGTTGTGGGCAATCAACACTGCTGTGGACTAGTTTCTATGGTTAGAATGTTGTAGTGGTTAAAACTCTCAGCGTATGAGTTATAACGGCGTTTAGACTTAAAATCTAGAAATTGTAAAAACTCTAGAAAATCTAGAAAGCTTGGGTTTTTTTGCTGGATATGATTGCGCCACACATGCTCAAGTTCACACGTGCTTCACACTTAGTCTATACATCTATTATCTATTTAGCTTGACAGCGACTTCAAACAGATTATTTAGAAAGTGTTGCATGAGATTAAATATATAACTGCGTAGTGTGCTCGCTAGTACAATTGTGGCTAATAACTTCCTATTTTTGGGGAGTTATAGCAGATATAGCGACGAACGACTGTGGCGCCATCTACATGGACGCACACACCCCCTTAAGGTGGGCCTGTAAGCATCAGAAAATTACGCTCCCCATACAAATGCAGTTTACTAATCATTTGAAAACCACTGTTCCAATTGGCTTGATATTTGGGACTTAATATCAGGCAACCAATATCTATGTCCGCACGTTTTTGTTTTTTCGAAAAATGTATCCTGTGCCACACAACAGAGAAAATAAAATTTGTATGAAGATATTCCTTTGCCTGTTATTTGACTTGCTTTATATTTTTGAGCAAAACAAAAACGTGCAGACACAGATATTTATTATAGAATATTAGATACTAAATATATAGCAAATCGGAACAGTGTTTTTCTAATGATTAGTAAACTACGTTTGTATGGGGAACACTGCTTACAGGCCGTTCTTAAGGTGGCCCAACCCGCTCATCTCCCCATACAAAAGGGGAAAGAAGATCACGCCCATATTTCTTGTCAGAGATCCAAAATTTTGCTCAAAATAGCTTTATTTAATCGAATTAGATGTCTGATGACCCTTGGTATTGTAAAATTGTGTTTGGTTTCTAAGTAATAAAGTCCGAAAGTTCTAATTTTTCGCGCGTTTTATACAATAACTTTGGAGGTGGATTACGCAATGATAAAGTAAGAAGATCGTAAAAAGATTTGTCATCAGACATAGCTTATGTAATCAAGATTTATGATCTATTTGGTTTTTGTTAGATTTTTGACTACAGCGGTCGTGGTTTTCTTTTAGCTATAAGTCGTTTTCGTAAATCTTACCAAATCATACACTATGCACTTTGTCTTTTTTGTGGACATGTTGAATCTTCCTCATCACGGAGCCTGTCTTATTCTTTGAAACAGAGAAGGTCCCAGAGCGCAACAGCACGGTTTTGTACCGTGCCCGCGAATGAGTTAGGCCCGCCGGGTTGGGCCACCTTAAAGCAGATTGACGTGCGGCAGTCCGCTAAGCCTCCACATGTAAATAGGTCTCCGCGTCGCGAACAGAAGTTCAGCTGGGAACTGCATGCAGCGAGTCGCTAAGAAGGATAACGTAGTTTGACGCAACGTTCAACTTGACGACTGAACTGCAACGACACACACACGTGCAGTGCATTACCATTAGGGGTGTGCAAAGACATTCAACTGTTATTTGTAAGGCATCTTTTAATTTATTTGGGGTTGTGCAATTTCATAGATGCAGGAATGTTATTCATACTTAATTTATAGATATTTAATTTTATTCATTTAAAGTTTAGGTAGTCAAACTACACTTATAGTTTACAACAAGTTACGTCACAAACTGATAGACTTCACTGGTTTTCCGTCCACTTACATACTTACATACTCGTAAATGCTACTGCCAATTTTTTTTTGGTAGAACAGCTACTACTGTAACTTAATCACAGGCATTGAAAGAAGATACCAACGCTCGTGTTATTAAAGTTACAGATGAAGAATAACTTTTGTAGCATTTTAAAACATGGCGCTGAGTTGTTTACATAGCGGGGTTTTATTTAGGCAAGATAATTTGAAACTGAAATTCGTGAAAATCAAGATCGGCCTCTTATCTTGCAAAAACAATTGAATCCTTACCTGTTTTTAATGGTCAAGAAATACCAGATTATACTCTTCATTTGTTTTAAAAAAATATGTAAACCATCATTTACTGATCGTCATAGACATATAGTATATTACTTTTGCATATCACTGCTTATCGTACACTATTTGACACTTCAAGCACAGATGATCATTCAGCTCAGCGCCGCCCGTTCGCGCCGTTGTTAGCGCCCGAAAGAAACAAAGCCTCTAGGATTCCGTCGGAAGCATTTAATTAGAATATTATCAGCGCGGCGACAGTTGCGAGGCACTGCCGGCCTCGAACGTCCCGTCGCGTGACCGGCGGTGGGCGGGCGGTGGGCGGGCGTCGCGGGGTGGGGGTGGGGTTGGGTGTGGGAGGGGGAGGCGCGGGTCGGAGGCACTATCTGGAAGATAACCGCAGCTCGTAACGTGCGCACGCAGACGCCTTGATTGTGTAAGGACGCTTACGCCAGTTGAGTCCTATTCAAAACCCCGATACCGCGGCCATGTCACGGTTCATAGTGGCAGTCGGCCGTTTTGTGTTATTGTTTATTTTGTCATAAATATAACTATTTTTTTATAACTAAAGCCATTTCTTGATCAAAATCAATAATTCACATTTTTTTGTGTTATGTTTGTTCTTATAATATGTATTTCTGTTTACTCTCTTGATCGTCTGAGCTGAAGTAATAAACTGGGGAATATGCAATAAACCACAACAAATTCATTGGAATTATAGTTGAAAAACCGGCCAAGTGCGAGTCGCATTCGCACACGAAGGGTTCCGTGCCATATACAAGATTTAACACAAAACAATCGCGTTTGTTTAAAAATCCTTTAATATTTTTATCTTCTAATGTCACCTATTTGTTGTTATAGCGACAAAATAAATACACACTGAGACGACCCTACCCCTAACCTACTTATTTATCTTACTAATCAACCTGTCTGCTAGCTAATTTATATCAAGTCTCACTTAGCCCATACTTAGAAAAGTCTAGTGCTGCTACTTAATTAACTAATATCTGGAATTGGCCAAAGTTATAAACATGTGATCGTCTAGTAAGTTATGGGCCATGGAGATTTGAACTAATGGTCACTCCTTGGCCGCCATTCCGTCTGTTAGACTTCTTCAGTGTGATTGAATGGATATAAATTTAATGAAATTTTAAGTACAAGAATATATCAATTTAGAATGGACGTTACTACCTGCCGCCACGTAGAGGCAAGAGACTATGGGCAGGCGCCTAATGTCATGTCTGTCATCGGCCGAGTCATGTCAGCTATCTTAGGTCTAAGACATTTGACTTCCTGACACTAGCTACAAGTTATACAAAGCAAGACCTTACGCTAACTTAGGTACTAGAATTATTCTATGTTTTCCTTGGGGCCCCTGTCGACTTTAGCTCGAAGGAATCATAGGATCAATATGGATGAAAAAACCAGTGCCATCTATTAGTAGATAGGGGAAGCATTGTGTCGACTATAATAGAATCGAGAAATTCGTTGGCTGACGTAATTGTCTCGATAGCTCAGCGGTTGAGGCTGTTATCCAAAGGTCGCAAGTGTTAATCCTGCATCAGACATATGTCCAGACCAAATACGATTTCTGGTTATTTTCAAAATCTGATTACAATGATGTAAATGTCGTTTGATAACCTAAAATTAGTGAGATGACAGTAATATTGTATCCATTAAATACATGAAATTATCTTTGTATTGTATTTCTATGAACGAAAATACTGTCAACTAGGTTAGCTTCCATTGCTATACCTATACTCTGTATATTGTATAGTGACCAATTGATTGAATCGTTGCAAAAAAAAAATATATACGACTGCAACTAATTGCGAGTTACAACGTGATTGAGGACACGGTAATATGAAGCCTTGATGAACTCTTGATTAACTCACTGAGAAAAGGTGTGTATAATCATACATTTTGCATGTAGGATTGACAGTGAATATATACTACCTATTACCAATATATGTACAGTGGAATAACTTTTTGAGTATGTATATAGATTTTGATTAAAAATATTTACCAATTTCATCTTTCACCCGTGACAGGAGAAAGGATCAGCGTGAAACCATTTTCGCTGTAATTTGTAACTCACAATAGATCCAAACCATTCAACCATTCAAACACCCTTTGCTTGGAACCTATTATGCCGTTGGATTTAGAGAAGGGTTAGTGATGGAGTTCGTAACGTAAGGACATACATTTACTTGTTTTTATTGATTAGAGATTATTAAAATTACAAGTTATTTCAGTGTCAGATACACTTTGTGTCCAATATTTTTGCTTGATTGGAATTATAAACTTAAATTATTACTTAAATTCTTATTGCTAATATTAGGTACCAAAACCAAAGTTTTTCCACAAAATAAAAAATAGAAAATATTGTTTTCTTCATCCCTAAATTAATTCAACAGTAAAGTCAACTAGGATGTCAACTAGGAATATAATAGCTTGCCTTACTTATTCAGTTGCCACTTCTTACATGGTATAGGAACACGATATAGCTGATGGGCTGTGAACTTGCCTTACATACCAGAGGTCAAGGTTCCAAATTACGGCCCCGTTTATCCACCACTTTCTAGCTCTATCTAAGTTGGATAAGTGCATTTCGTTACGAAAGCAGGCAGCTACATGGTTCGGAGTCCATGTAAAACTGCAGGACCCACTCCCCTTAGGGCATAGTGTTAAGCGCACCCGAGTAGGTACAATCTGAGACAGCCGCCTCAAATATATTTGTTGAAATACTGTGTATGCATATGTATATGGTAGGGCCGCATCGGGCTTCGTAGCACCCAAGAACAATTGCGTTGTCCCTCCTAGAGAAAGCGGTGATTTACGACTTCCGGGTGTTTTTGGGGGCTGCGCGAGCGCGGGAGTTTGGCATTGGAGTTCGGACAGCGGTGCAGCGCGCAACGTCCCGTGACGCACGCTATCGGCGGGAAACGCAAATTTTCTCAACCGTGAATGTATTCCGATATTCGATCAGTGGTGGTGTGAACTGTGATAATACTAGGAAATGAACTGTGACCATGCTAGGGAGTGGATAGATTAATTATAGGATTGTGATATGGAAGACTGGTTCCTGAGGACATTTACAACTGTACGAGGTGGCTGGATCGTGTTGCAAGCAAATCGCAGAGGATGAGTGCTCTCTTCATTACACTGTTTATTACTAGATTGATATTATTGATGTAACCGGATAAATTACCGTCGCGCGTTGTCGGAATTAGGTGCGTTCGCGTGATGCCCTATTTTGCGGTACGGGAATTGAATTCGATCACGGACGGTTGCGACGGAATTTTACTGAGCGGCTATGTTGAAGTCCACGGCGACCGCCGTAGCGATGGAAACCGCCAATTGCTCAAGGTGCCTAATCTATACAATTATCATAACGGTTCGACGGATTTTACAGAGTGGTTGTGTAATATTTTCTCAACGGGGTGGGCCCTAGCGAATCTATTCCGCCAATTTTCCAGCAGGGCATCGAGACAGAGTGGTTGTGTAATATTTTCCCAACCGCGTGGGCCCTTGCGAATCTATTCCGCCAATTTTCCAGCAGGGCATCGGGACAGAGTGGTTGTGTAATATTTTCCCAACGCGTGGGCCCTTGCGAATCTATTCCGCCAATTTTCCAGCAGGGCATCGGGACAGAGTGGTTGTGTAATATTTTCCCAACGGCGTGGGCCCTTGCGAATCTATTCCGCCAATTTTCTAGCAAGGTCATCGGGGGGAAAATTCCCTTTACGTTGTAAGCGCGGGCAAAACATAGAATAATTCTAGTACCTAAGCTAGCATAAGGTCTTGCTTTGTATAACTGTGTAAGCTTGTAGCTAGTGTCAGGAAGTAAAATGTCTTAGACCTAAGATAGCTGACATGACTCGGCCGATGACAGACATGACATTAGGCGCCTGCCCATAGTCTCTCGCCTCTACGTGGCGGCAGGTAGAAACGTCCATTCTAAATTTATATATTCTTGTACTCCAAATTTCATTCAATTATATCCATTCAATCATACGAAGAAGTCTAACAGACGGAATGGCGGCCAAGGAGTGACCATTAGTTCAAATCTCCATGGCCCATAACTTACTAGACGATCACATGTTAATAACTTTGGCCAATTCCAGATATTAGTTAATTAAGTAGCAGCACTAGACCTTTCTAAGTATGGGCTATGTGAGACTTGATATAAGTTAGCTAGCAGGCAGGTTGATTAGTAAGATAAATAAGTAGGATAGTGATAAGGTCGTCTCAAATCGCATTAGATGAAAAAAAACTTGTTTTCCATCCAGTTCAATTTTGCAGTGCTTATAAAGGAAAGGACATAGCATCGCACCTAATTCCTTCGGGAATGCGGTGTGTTGGACGAATATCGTTACGGTGGGTGTGGTATTACTCATTCATGTCTAGTTAAATAAAAAAAATGGGACCAGTCATTTGTCTTTGACGTCAATGTCGAAACCATAGACCTAGCAAGCGCGCGCAGCGCGCTTACTTCCTATTTCTATGGTCGAAACCCTCACAAAATCGGGATGGTGATTGTACCGTCTATACACGAAATCTGCATCCGGGCACCGGAAGTGGATCGTCAATGTGTGGATACAATGCAAGCAAACTGTTGCATATGTATCGGGCGGCGGCGGAAGTTGACCGGAAATATTGCGGCGGGCGGGACAACAGCTTCCGCTCGTTGGCGCTGCGGATATTAGTTGTCCAAATGTTGTGAGTTTGAATATTTGGGAGGAATAAGGTATCAATACTTGAACCACGGAGTCTTGAATCATCGGAACGTTTGTTACAGATTTATTGAATGCAGGTTATTAAACGATTCGATTTGATGAGGCGTTGATTCCCTCGGGCGAACTGTATACAGGCTGATTTTTTTAAGTGTGTCTTCATGGCTAAATCAGAAACTATAAGAAATAACGAAAAGTACTTAAAGGAGTCTATAGGCCGATTTGGATAAAAAAGAAAACTGCATTATTAGATATTTGAATTTAACCATTTTTTTAATATTAGATATTTCCCCCAATAGCTGGAAGAAGATAATATGAATTCTTTATTTAAATTTGAATGAATAGATATAATTTAGCCGGTTTTCCAATGCATATGAAAGGCAAGTTCAATAAAATAATAATTCCTCTTTCTATTGTGTTGGTTTGTAAAATATATCTCCATAGAATTGTTCGAAATCAAGTGACCAAAATGTATAAAGGAGGCAAGATAGCAATTTGGAGACCCTTCAAAGGATGAAATGATGTCGGGCATCTTTCTGTGTTATGACGTCTTTACCATCAGTGGTATCTTGTTCTGAGCTGCAAGTTGCAATCCCTCTGTCTCCATTCTAGCAGCGCTCAACGCGAAAAAGGCAACATTTACTGTCGACACTTTCTAAATAAGAGCCAACCGATTCTCTAGAATATTTATCACTATGGAATGTACTCCCGCCTGCCGAGATGTTTCTACCAAGTACAACCTGGAGTCCTTCAAACACGATGTGAAGAAGCACCCGACCGGATGGCATAGCACCCCACGGGCGTATTCTGGCCTGGTGTATTTCACGTAAATAAAAAATATTTTCTTAATTTTGGTCGTAAAATATTTTAATGCGACCAATCTCATAAAACTTTATTGGCTCTATTGACGCTTTTAACTAAATGTTTTGGTAAACAAAGTGAGCAATTTAAAATAATAAACATTGAATATCTTTTTTTAAAAGAGAACTAACGAAATTTCGACATTTAAAATCATCAAATGTGTAATCTTTTGCGGTCCCCAAAAATAGAATCGGTCTAAACTTCACGCAAGGTTGTTATTTCGTGTTTGCATTCCTTTGCATTTGAATTTCATTCACAGAATGGAGGATACATTCGGACGCGATATTAATACAGTCGGTTTTTTATTTGCTCCAATCCAAAACGGAAACGAATTTGTTTTTTTTTTATTTGTTAATTTTGAAGTGTCACACACTGTTTTTATAATTTATTCAAGAGTTCGATAAAGGTCCGATTAACACGGATGAAGATGAACCGACCAGAAACTATACTGGGAGTAAGAATACAAATATTTTTTTCTTATAGCTAAAACATAAATACAACATACTTTAAATTGGTTTGAGAGAAACCTCAACAATAAAGTTCAGTGACCACACATATTATGAGTCAATAATGTATTTATCTTTGATGAATGAAAACTCCAAACCATATATATATTAAATATTAGTTATCTGTTTTTGGGAGAAATAAAAAAGGATATGTGATTTATAAAAATGGTTGATTTATCGTCAAAATAATAAAAGCATAAAAGCTTATATAAAAAGTTTATATTTTTTTTGCTGAAATAAAAGAATCTAATTGCTATTCATATCGGATATTATAACAAGTTTTCACCCTGAAAAAATTATAGTTAAATGAATGAAACCTTTGTTTCAATCAAGTGTTTGAACCGTATTATGTTCTTTTTCTATTATGTACTAAGTATGAATATAATGTTCTAAGTATGAATAAGATTCATGCATGGGATTCTGACCGACACCTAGAACCAAATAATGTACAACTAAATTTCGGGATAAACACTAATGAAGATGTCCGACGTATGATCGATTCTGTAATGTCCGAGTTTGCCGAGCGATGCGACACTGTTGGCCACACCGAGCGCGGTACAACAAGATGGCAACACCGAGCCGCACCGCAAGGGAACTGTTTTTGCCCTTCAACTTAATTCCCACACAACTATTTGCAACGGAAGAGATAACACGATTTATGAGCGAGTCTGACATTTATTAACGACCTTGGAAAGTTTGCTCATATTTATCTTTTTTGGTGAAAACGTGATGTTATTTTTTGCTGAACGAGCGTTTCATATCTATTGAATATTAATTTAATGGTACGTTTATTTATGTTAAACGTAACATACCTACTTCATCGAATTCGTTTTGTGTAGATACATCGATTCAATTGAGCGTAGTTTTAAATTTTAATAAACCCGTACTTATGAGGTCAACTCCCAACAAGCAAAATAATCCTATAATTATAGCTTGTAAGCACAGAAATCCTTATAAAACTCTTATAGATACATTAGTGTAGAGCCCCTTAGAATAGAGCCACAAGGGTTGATAGACTCAAGAGCATTCATTTTAATATGTAAATCTTATAGTTTGCTATGAGGCTAAATTATTAGACAGTTATAGGACTAATTGCCTCATTAGAGCATGTCGTAAGACTAAATATTATTTTAAAAACAACCGAGCCTATATTAACATTTGGTAAGGGTACTTGATTTTATTACATACTTCGCTAAGTTAACTATAAGATCATGGTCCTATAAAAGCATTATCTAGAATATGTTAGAGATCGCGGCGTTTTAGTCTTACTCAGAAATCTTACAGAAATAATAGCACTGATTTAAAACTTTAAAAGTGTCAACAAACCTAAAAAGTACTACACCAACAACTTTATAAGTATAAAGTCAGTCATATTGTAAAGATATTCTTCCAAGCATTTAAGATTATCCATAAACACGTTTATAATAGATATTAGAGAGTGTAAATAATTTAAAAGTACACCACTACTTTTAAATTGTTTACATTTGGTAACAGAATAAAAGTTGCCAATAGGGAAATCATCGAGCCTGTTACTTCAGTTCGATCAAGAAGCAAATCGAGTGAAGATTTTTAATTAAGACGTTTAATTAAAAAAATATTAATCAACAACATTTTCTTCGTGAAAAGGTGGGCTATTACCCATGACGGTGGATGTGCTGGAAGGAATTTATGTATGTCCAATTACTTAAAAAATATTAGCTGAAATATAATAATGATACAAGTTAGCTATTTTTAAACATGTAACAGTTACTACCAAAATGCTTAAAGCGACCTGGGACCCGAATTTTTTTTTATTGCCCGATAATTACGTTCAAAGTTTACTATTTTATGAAGTAAGATAGTCCAGCCACTATTATTCGGGCTACTTGCTCTCTCCCTTCCTGCGATCGTAGAGGCTGACAACTAGAGTGCTTAGAACAGCTATGGAGAGGACAGGAGAGTATTTAGTTCCCAGAATACTCAGCTTACCTGCGAACTTACCTGCGAGCTTTATGCTAACCTTAACGAAGAGGTACTAATAATAATTATTAATAAAAAATCGGCCAAGTGCGAGTCGGACTTGCACACGAAGGGTTTTTTATAGGTATAGGTAGGGATAGGTATGTATAGGTAGGGAAGGAAGGGGAAATTATAATTTTAAGTAAGTATGAAAATTTAATTATTGTTTTTTTTGTTGTTGTTTACCTCCTTATTTAACTGCCAACAAACTGCTTCTGTAGTTTGGCGAACATAAAACATATCCATAGGATGGAAATGTACTTGATTATAATAAACATATTACCCTCATTTGCGTCGCGCAGTCGGGTAAAAAAGTAGCCATCCCGCTCCGCATGCCTACAGTTGTGTTATTTGTGTTATTTCACAAAATACTTTCTGGGAAAACTTAAATATTTTTGATGCAAAATACAGCAAAATAAAACAGTTTTTAAAAAGTTTATTCGATTGATTAGGTACAATTTCATAGCAAATATCCATTCTATTTTTAACCGACTTCACAAAAGGAGGATGTTCTATGTTCGACCGATTTTGAAAATTATTGCATTTTATGTAACTTCACATGGATGGCTGATACTAAACCTACTGAAATTCTATTTGTCCACCACACCACATGGAAACTAGATTTCATGTTTTTATATAGCACAGCTACATTGAACTGGTTGGAAATCACGGACGATTCGTTCGACCATCTATTGTTTAATGCTATGCTCACATCACTAGGTCTAGTCAATACCAGCATAGCAGTATCCACATAAAACATCCTTTCTATTAACAATATTTTTCAGCTGCCATCCCTAAAATAGTGCACATAAAATAATTGCATTTTCGCTAGAACAACTTCTAGACGGCTGCACACTCAGCGCAATTTAACAATTGTACTGTGCCGTGGCTAAATTCTGGCTGCATAAAATTGCATTTTAGCCCGCTCAAAAAACCCAGTTGTAGGTTTTCAAACAAACAAGTTCCAAGCTTGTGTGCTAATGGAATTGCTGTTCAATTATTTAAAAGCGCTCAGCTCGTGCTATATGATTAGTATATCGTCTATTTTGTTATTGTTAAAAAATAATTAGAATACATTTTGCAGACACCCGCAAGGAGTCGTGATAAAACACGGATTTTTAAACATACGACTCACTGTGAAGTGAACTTGAATGTTTTTTATTATGCAACCTGACATGGATGGCTAATACATACCACACAACTACCGTTATGATATTAGCAAAATACACAACATTCCCGAAGGAATGCGGTGCCATGCCAGGACCTTCCCTTAATGTTCACGACTACATTGAACTGAATGGGAAACACGGCCAATTTTTCATTACCGCTCCAGCCATAGTTTCATCCAACGCGCTAGTACCAACCCGGGTGGAGTTAAGCCTACCGCCTAGTAGGGGAAAGGGTCTACAGTTTTACATGGATTCCGAACCATGGAACAGCAGGCGTTCGTGAGGTAATGCACTTATCAAACTCGAAAGAGAAGGAAAGTGGTGTATGAACGCGGCGGAGATTTAAACCCAGAATGGTTCAACTCTGGAATGCAAAGCAAGTTCCTGCGCCATTAGCTACGAGCCGTTCAATGGTAATAAAATGTTATTACCTTACTTAATTATTGTAATGTAAGGGGGGAGACTTTAGCCTGAAAATGTTTAACAGGTGTGGTGCAGTATCTGATACAGAAGCGCATCGGTAAAATAAATAAATCACAATTGAAAATAGTCCGAAAATCGCATATATGGTGCCACAGCCCGCTTTTAAGCGATTTTGGAGTGGATGGCGTTCTTGGCGTATTGGGTGACCATACATCCGGAAATCATCGAAATTTAATGATTTTTTTGCGCTTTACTCAAATCTGAATATCGAGATTGTGTTGAATATCAGCTGCAGTAACACCTCTAAAGGGTGGCAATCCTCACGTCTCTAGCCTGCATACATATTATTTTAATAATCATTTGTAAAACGAGTTTTTAAAGTCTATTACATATATAACATACTCTTTAATGTTAGTTTCAGCGACATCTATTTGAAGCATTGTACTCAGATTTTGAAAATAATATGAAAAAGTATTGGGCGTGACATTCATCGGAAGCAGGATCGTTGCATCTCGCTCAACTCCCCATACAAACGGGGAAAGAAGATGACACCCATATTTCTTGTTAGAGATCTAAAATTTTGCTAACAATAGCTTTATTTGATCGAACTAGATGTCTGATGACCGTTTGCATTGTAAAATTGTGTTTGGTTTCTAAGTTTTAAGGTCCGAAAGTTCGAATTTTTCGCGCGTTTTAAAGATAAAGTAAGAACATCTTAAAAAGATTAGTCATCAGACATAGCTTATTTAATCAAGATTTATAAACTATTTGCTTTTTGTTCGATTTTTGACTACAGTGGTCGTGGTTTACTTTTAGCTATAAGTCGTTTTGTAATAAAAAAAATTGTAAATCTTACCAAATCAGACACTATGCGCATTGTCTTTTTTGTGGACATGTTGCATCTTCGTCATCACGGGGCCTGTCTTCTTCTTTGAAATAGAGAAGGTCCCAGAGCGTAACAGCACGGTTTTGTACCGTGCCAGAAAATAAGTTAGTCCCGCCGGGTTGGGCCACCTTAATTAATGAGATAACGGTAATAAAATACATAACATTATCAAATAACATACTCTGTTTACATAAACACTAGCCGAGGTTCCCAGCTCCACTGGGCTTAGTGTCATGTTGGACACTCTCACCATAAAACGTGAACAGACACCTTTGCGTGCATGTTATTCTCGGTGCTGAAATATCCATTACACCAATTTTCATGGCGATCGGTGGAACATTTTAAAAGTTGATATGCTGCAGCGTCACCTGGTGGCGAGTTACAACAAAGTGGATAGCATAAAACCGTCTTGTTGTAAATAACCAACCTACTTTCAACCAAACAACCCATCAACTTTTAACCAAATAACCAACTCTATGGTGTTTGGTCAAACGATTTCAAAGTCTATTAATTTTGGAAAGATACATGTTTAATATTTTCTTAAGATACTAAGGGCCTTTTCAACCTACTGCTGATTAGCTTAATCGCCACATGTTAAGGGCCTTTTTTAACTGCTTGCAATCAATACCAGTACAAGATAAGCAGCCCCTTAAGTGTCTGTTAAAATAAATCAAAACTGGTATTGATTGCAAGCTGCTAAGAATGGCCCTTAATATGTGGCGATTAAGTAAAGCAGCAGTAGGTGAAAATATCTTAATCAAAACTTAAAGGGCATTTATTAATAAAGTTATTGTTTTCGATTGCGAGATGGTAAGAAAGACCCTTTAATGTGAAGATTATCAGTACTTGGTGGTACAGTACAGACCCTAAGATGTGTCAAAATATGTGTTCACTGCTCGACTCAACATTTCACGTAAATCGTTAAAATAAGCTTGGAGTTTGTGCCTCAGGAACAACGTTAACATTGTTTAAAATATATAAAGGAGCGAAACATTCCAACACGCTGATCCAATATAAGCGCTGGCACTGGATTGTTTGGATTACGGATAGGACAGAGCCACGTGGAATTCTCTGTTTTAATTAAATCGAATAAAATGCGCTTCTGATCGAATAAAATGTTATTTTTGAAACGATTTACTGCTGGGTTAAGCACATGTTTTTATAGACAACGATTTGGTTTGAGCGATTTTCAAAGCGATTCGTTTTCTAGATTCAAATGAAAAACTTTTTTGTCCCTAGAAAACAAACTGGCAACTAAAAAAATATCAAAAAAATTGAAAAATTCTTAGTCGTGCAAGATTTTGTTTCTATCATTTTGTGATTTTTAAATACATTCGATTAAAATTTATATTTATTAATATCATCATCGTAAGGACGAGAGAACGTGGGACCAAGAGCAGGCAGCAACGGACCCGCAGCAACCACTCCCAAACAACCACAACAACAGGCACGTGAACATATATTTTATTTATTGTAGCTCGAATTTGAACAGTTATTTTATTAATATGACGAAATAATTGCGGATGAAGAATCTAGGGAAAAATAGTATAGCTTTGATACATTTTAAACACACTTGTTTCTTATTCGAGAGATCCTGCGCTTGTAAAAACTCGAATTCTTGTAATGAATATGAATGTCTGTCCTACTTTGCTTACACGAAGAGCGAACAGAAACAGAACATTAAGCTTCCGATCGCAAGTGTGTGGTGAATTGTTTCAATCGTCCTGAAACGAGTTGACGATAAACAGAGCTACGGAATTTTACTGCTTTTACTGCTATGTCTTCGGAACCCTACTTTATTTGCGCTATTCACAGTCTAGTAAAGTTTTGATTTCTGTTTTTAATGACCCATCAACGAAACTCAGGAAAATATATTTTGATTTTGCACTGAAAGGATTGTATTTCCTTATTTGGGGGGGGTCCTCAAAATATTTGGATAAAATATAAAATCTAGCTGGACAAGATCATCTGACTAAAGAATTTATGTTGAAACGTGTCGACGTGACAAATATCCCTTAGTCACTTGGCACTCTAAGGACTTGTCGAACGAAATATACACGGCCAAATAAAATAAAATGTAGTTAAGTAAATATACTTTTTCGTACTAAGCAGGTATGTACGTCGCTTATTCCAAGGAATGTGACATGTATGTATGTATTATATTATGTATGTATTATACATACATACATGTCACATTCTTTAAAATGTAGTTGGAAATCGTTTTAGGTTTTTTACCTATAAAGTTTACTTTTTTCACAAGACAATTTATGGAAATATGTGGACAAGGATGAATACATATCGCAACCTATAGACAACATATCGCGATCCCCACGGAACTAGGGGCCATTCCAGGACCATCCATGTATATGAGGACGCCTAACATGAAAATGGCACAAAATCAATTTTCAATTGCCTATTTAAGGTGGCCGTTCCCGAGCGACGAGACTAGATCATTAGCGTGCATTGCACAAAATCGTTATATTGCGTTCTCGCACTGTCTCTGTTTTAAAGAAATCACAGTATTCGTTGTACGCGCCCAGGCAGGTTGTACTTCACAAGCGCAGGAGTTGCAATGCCCGGTAGCCTGGGGACGTCACAGCGGGCCACCAGAGGAGTAGGAAGAGCCACCTGCCTCCAGCGGCACCAGCTTCTAGGCGTCGGGTCCCGGGACAGCGTTCGGCGGCACAGCACTTCGCCCAGACGAGGCGACAGAGTTGTCGGGCGCGCGGCGGGTTGCGGGCGTGAAGCCCTACGAGAGCTCCACGGTGAAAGATTGCGGGGCGCGGCGCATGCGTACACCATGCTTGACAGCTAGTAGCAGAGCGAGAGTGGCATAGGAAAAATTTCGTTTGGGATTTAATGCTTGTGAAGTGCAAACTACCCACCTAGGTCACCCATGCCATATTGGCGTGAACATTCGTAATGAGGAGGATGCAACATGGCCACAAAGCAGAAAATGCGCATGTTGTTTGATTTGGCAAGATTTCCGAAATGTTTAATAACAAAACGACTTATAGCTAAAAGTAAATCACGACCGCTCTAGTACAAAATAAAACCAAAACCAAATTGATTTATAAATCTTCATGAAGCAAGCTAGGTTTGATGACAAACCTTTTAGGATGCTTTTATTTTATCGTTGATTAATCCACGTCCAAAATCTATACTAATATAATAAAGCTGAAGAGTTTGTTTATTTGTTTTTTTGTTTGTTTGAACGCGCTAATCTCTGGAACTACCAGTCAGGTTTGAAAAAATATTTTTACATTCGATAGCCTAATTCTCGAGGAAGGCTTTAAGCTATTGAACATTACGTAACGACCCTTAGGAGCCGAACAAAAAGAAAAATAGTCAGAGAGCGCGGAGCGAAAACGAAATAATAGCGCGGCTAGGGCCGTGACGGCGGTGGCCACCCGACTAGGACCGAGTATTGCCGAGTAGAGCCGAAGGTACCTACGCGCGAGCGCGCGAAACGGCGGCGACCAGCGTTGCCGATAACCACTCCTCCAATTCCCCAAAAACGTTCTTAGGATTCCCGGAATTCCGTAAAAATCCAGAATAGGAACCAAATTTTCATCGAAAATATCGAATTACCAAAAAAAAAGGTCGTGCAGTCGACGGCCGTCCGAACAACTTTCGGAAGAAGATGAAATCCAAAGTTGCCCTGATTGCTTTAATGTTCGATTTATTTTTCGAATGAGCAAAGAAAAAAAGGTCACGTGGCCAAAAAACGAAATTCCCCATGGATAGGCCAATTCCCCGCAAAAATCCCAACGCTTGCATTCCCCACCATTTTCCCCGCAATACCTCAAATTTTCCGTGATTCGGGGAATCGGGGAGCGATCGGCAATGCTGACGACGAACGTCTCGCCACGGTGCATGCGCCGCCTCAGTCAAGATGCGCAGTGGCGCTCCGTGGTCGTGTGGTACGCGGATTAGTATGTGATTGTTTACGTAAATTCTTTGTATTCTTTCTACCAACCCGCGCGGTATGCTAACTTAGCGACAGCCGTGTCCTAGCTACACGCCATTGTTTGGGCTTTTTAGGTTGATTGTTTAAACGTGTATTGTTAAGATATTACGTTTTCAGTTGAATGGTTTCTTTCTCTTGGTAGATTAGTAGGTACTAAGCCAAGCGCGGCATTTCGAACTTTCACGGGGGATACGAAAACCATGCCGGCCGGCCAGGTGCTCTTTCAGCCCATGTTTCAACGACCCCGGGCGACTTTGGGGGAAATATATCGGTATGGAGTCGATTCCATAGATTACCGACCCTATAAATAAAGGATCAAAAGGATCGGATGGTTTTTATTTTTAAGTGTCGGCTGGGAATGGGTGCATTGCCTGCCTGTTCCGCGCTAAGCGATTGTAGAAAGGGGACGGAGGGACAGCGTTATGATGATCCGTCGAGCACTGTTTGGCTGGCAAGGTGCTTCTTCACACAATGTTGAACAAATCTGATTACAGCGATGCTATTTATATGTCACTACGAAGGGGGTGATATAGGGGATGACAATTTGTATGGTTCATCCATTATTGATGCTACATAATTGTACCTACGTATAGCTCGATTTATTTCCGTAATTTTAGGGCTACTAACCATCACGATAATTACCAGAGAGGTGACCAGTAGTATGAAATGCTTATAACATGAGAACCAATTACCCGATAGAGATGAGGATTGTATCTCAGTCTAGACGTATGGGTTCCTTAACATCACGCTAAGTTACCAGAGGAGTGAGAAGAGAGGGTTACATATTTATAACAAAACAATAAATGGACTGCTCCTGCATGTGGAAATTGGCAGAGTGCATCACTCTAAATCACGAGAGGGATGACTGGTGCGATTAAAGGATCATAACTTACGAACTACTCACTAGATTAAAATGTGGATTGCATCCACGTACAGGACCTATGGGCGCGGTCGGGGTTTGGATGGGTGGCCGTTTTCGATGTTAAGGCTGGTTGTGGTACGGATTCCACGTAACAAATTAGCTCCCCTTTTTTGCTAACTAGGTTGTAAGGTTAATCCCACCCGAGTTGTTACGTACCATCGCACTGAATGATAGATGGTCGAAGCGGCAGTAAAAAATGTCCGTGTTTTCCGTCCATGGCAATGTGTAGTAGTGCCAGTGCAGGATCGTCCCAGCGCGGCGACAAATGCTTTTAAAAAACAATCAATTAATTGGCCCCACTGTTTTGCAATATATTCAAGTACATTCCTTCCACTGAATTTATAAATGGCAGTATTTGGATGTTTTCTTATTCAATCATGCCACATCGGCTCAACGGATTTCGATCCAGTTTTTTTTGGTAGATACATTGTTTAATCTTCTGTTAGTAAAGTAGTTCGACTAACCTTATGGCCAGCCCTTTGGGTTACAGCCCGATATCAGTCCAAAACGACATTGACCGGAGCGGAGCCGGGTACCTCAGCTAGTTATTGTATAAAACAGGCGAAACATTTGAACTTTCGACCCATATAACTTAGAAATCAAACACTATTTTAAAATGCCAATGGTCATCAAATATGTGGTTCGATCAAAGAAAGCTATTATGAGTATAATTTTGGATCTCCGACAAGAAATGTGCTCATGATCTTCTTTCCCCGTTTGTATGGGGAGTTAAGCGGGAAGGCCTACCTTAAAAAACCGGCCAAGTGCGACTCGCACACAAAGGGTTCCGTACCATCGTAAATTATACGGTTAACATAAGGTTTTTTTGTTGGGAATCCCCATTAAACTTTTAGATATTTTTTTAATTTGACCTATTTCTTGTTATAGCGGCTACCTATTACGGTTCATGAGATACAGCCCTGTAACAGACGGACGGACGGACGGACAGCGGATGGTCATTAATAGGGCTCCGTTGTCACCCTTTGGGTACGGAACCCTAAAAACCAAGGCCTAATGAAAAATGAAATCGACTCCACTGAAATTAACATTTCCTCATCTCAAAACACTATTAATATTTAATCAAAACAGTCGACGTCCTCGTAAAATGAATGCAAAGTAAACAGACGTCCGGAAGCAATTTGAACCGAAGCCACAGATATTTGCGCAACAGCAGCGGAGCGGAGCGAATTATAAGGTGGGAGCGACTATATAAAGGTTGCTCATTATCAGGTCGTCGGTTAGCGGCGGGTTAATTGTCGTGCCCTCCCACTCGTTGCCCCCCTCTCGTTCCACCATCGCCCCTCAAACTGGCCGCCTCTGCATTCCGATTCTCAGCGCCGGTTGCAACGAGATATGTATCGACGTATACGTCTACGATTGCTTTCATGCAGCGTGCTCACACATCATCAAAAGCCGTATCGTTCATTTAGTCCGTTACGTTTATATTTGAGAACAATATTGAAAGAAGAAAAAATCGGTACCATACGTCAGTTAAGCTGGGTTCGAACTGGGGTGAAACGGCGAAAATGTTCCATATTCCTATGGCTATACTATATACTACTAGACCCTAGATACATTATTTGTAAATTTATGCCTAGGGCGTAAGTTTGGTCGAAGACTGCGCTTTAGTGAACGTCGGCCACACATGGGACTATCTCTGCTACCTCCAATAAGGAACAACACAGAGGGCTGCCTGTTTTTCCTAGAATGTCAGTTATTCTTTTCACTATTTCCCGTAGGCTAGCCCTAAACTAGTTTTCCCTAAAGTGTCTAGTACCGAGATATTAATTTTTGAAATTTATATTTTCGTCTAGTGTAATTTGACGCGATGTTGTAACCGTGCACAAGGAAGGTATTGGCATTGAATCTAGATCCCACGTGGCTTATAAGGCTACACAGTAGGTGTGATATGAGCATTCCATGTCCAGTTGCATACAACGTTTAAACCTTATTACGGAACATTAGATTATTTTCACAGTAAATTAATAAATTACTTTCTATCGAAAACTTTTTATTTAGAGGACATTCCGAAAAAAGATATTGACCTTTTTTGTTTATTTTAAAAGTAAAAGTGTTGGCCGTTGACAACAACCTGTATACATTAAGAAAAATAATTATTTTTTTTATTAAAAATGGTAATTCCATCGAATGGACAATGAGTCATAAGATATGTGACATTTGGATTTAGACTTCTAGAGAAATAGAATATGGACGCTGTCTTGGCCTTAGAGCTGCGCCTTTCATTATCTGTGGACCTCTGAAAGTTGAGCCCCGGGAGCTAGCTACAGGCGAGGAGGTGGCAGTGTTGCTTAGTTTCAGATAAAACAAATTCGCTTTTGTTATCTTAGTAATAATACTATGCAAATCATCACTCAAATAGAAGGCAAATTTTCAAGGTAATCATTCCAATACTGATTGGCAGCATTCAGATTTTATTTGTTTTTAAAATCACGACAGAAAGTTTAATTATAATTAATTTACAAATATTTTAAATTTAATTAACATTATAATAAAGGCCCCTTAACATTTGGAACGAAATAGGTTGAAGAATAATGCCTATTAAACAAATCAACACAGAAAAAATGGTGTGCAGAACTGGAAGTGTTTATTTATTTGGGTTTGTCACTTCGGAAAACGTGAATATGGCAACTATACAAAACCATTTTACTGATCAATTAATTTCATTTGTTTTCCAAATACCATTTCAAGCAATTTTGCTTCTAATTACCATGGAATTTTCTGTATTTAGTTAGTTTTATATTAGACCAGTTTCTAAGATATGATCGACTTAGAAACCTTTAAATGTTTCCCATTTACAACGGGATGCACGAATATGACTCGGACTCCCATTTACAACGGGGACTGGCCTAGCGTACCAGAGGTCTGGGTTCAATTCCTCGCCCCGACATGCACCACTTTCTTTCTCGTTCTGAGTTCGATAAGAGCATTTCGTCACGAATCCGAACTGCTCCATGGTTAGGAATCCATGGAAAACTGTAGGTCCCCTTTTCCTACTAGGTGGTAGAGTTTTAGACCGCCCGGGTTGGTACCATCGCAAGCGGCAACGAAAAATCTTCTGTATTCTGGTCCTGGCATGTCACCTAATTCTTTCGGGAATGTGGTGTATTGGGCTAATATCAGAACGGTGGTTGTGTGGTATTAGCCGACCATGTCAGGTTGCATAAAAAAATGTGGGGCTACTCTCCCTCTATATTTAGTGTTGTTTTCCGATAAAACAAAAATTTATCGTTACAAACTATTCAAAGCGGATAGTAAATAATTTATCAATGTGATCCGTGACCGGGCTGCATGTAATGCTTTTCATATTCCTCTTACGGCTTGGACGTGACTGGCGTTAATATGGGATGGTTCTGAAGATAACGGACAACACTATTGTGAGTATAGTAAATATACGCGTAAGTATCCAGATATACAAACCCCCAGATTTTTCCTCTTTGTTCTGTGTTCTTGTAAGTAGTAATACGTGCTGCCCGCTTTTGTCTTCATTGAGTATTTTACCTTTTTTTTTAAATCAAGCGGTATATTTACCCTGAAACACAAGAACTAGAGGTAGGTTGGTATGAATCCGATAATAACGTTCCTTATAGAAACGTAATGAGGAGATCATTTGAAAATCAATGTGTGCTTATTTACTTGATTTTTATCTCTGTTGTTCCATAAATAATGGAGCATAATGCTGGCACATTAATATATTTGTAAATACTCTCAATCAATTCACCAATATTTTAAAACAAGTATGGCTTCCGATGACGATGCCTAGTAAAATTTATTTTCAAATTGTCTAAGGGAAGAAGGCATGTTACAATATTAATCAAAAACCTTTGTTTAGTTATTAAATTTGAAATGTTTTAATACTATTTTCGGCTTATCCTCCCTTCCTCAGGAGAGAATTTTCTCCGGCGGAGGACGACTGAGCAATATTATTAACTTAATTATACAGTTACTGATAACCGCCTGCAGTGCTTAAGCATGATGGCTGTGTGGCACTTCGCGGTAACTATTGTCCGGGACAATCCAGGACTGTGGATCCTAACCCAACTAGCAAGCAAAGCAGCAAAGATATTTTTCTTTATTTCAGGACTACTTAATGACGCAAACGTTACTTTTTTTTAAATATGTACAGATTTAAAGTAAATAAAGATGAAGATTAATACATTTTTTCTTTTGGAATAACCTCTTTTCTATCTCATGACATGGATGGCTAATACCACAGCTACTATCGTTGTATATCCCATGCCACATTGCTGATTCGATCCGCGAATCGATCAATCAGTTTGTGATGTAACTTAGTGTAGATTGACTGCCCGAAATTGAAATAAGTTGTACAAAACATTCGAAGGAACTAGGCTGACGCACTCTACGAGAAAGGAGACAGTAAAAATGGTAGGCATCATTATTGGTATTCTGATGAAATAATGGAAAATTAACTGGCGAGAAATTAGCGAGAGGACGAGACAAACCCACTAAATATATAAACGAACCGAAATTTCGACAGGAATTATAAGATAATCACTTATGACAAGTTTTTACTCGTTGGCATAAAACTTAAAAATAAACATACACTTCTTGAATCGGGGCAGGCACACAGAGATTGTTTGATTCATTCAAATTGATCAACGATCACTTTAAATAACTATAGAAAGTTAGAGGCTTTTACGAGTCTTAATTACTTAAAATTGTAATTAATGCTCGTGAAATACACGCATGGTAAGACGTCCACAGACAAATAGAGAGCTTGGAACTGAACCAATTAAAGAAAGTTCGGCCAATAATTGTAAGGCACGAAATGCCTCGTGATATCAAAGGCTTTAATAATAAATAAAGATCCAATTAAAATTAATTGTAACGAATATGGAATATTGTGACATTCCGGCAAATATCCGTCGACCCCGGTTGGCAATAATTAGTACAGAAACGTGAATAAATTGAAAATTAAATCCAGATTTATTTTCACTAAGCCGGGCGATATTTCGCAAACCCCTCCTTTCGTTCCACCCCCTCCTGTCGCACCCTGCTGGAAATGTATCTACACGCCCCGGCAGGCCAATCACCGCTGTTTGCCAGTTTCGCAGGATAAATATTTGTTACTGGATTAGTTCAGAAGGTATAGAGCACTGAATCTACTGCGGGAACGCTGGTCGAATACCGTACGCTACTTCCGGACGAGGATGACTGACGAGGTTTTGTAGGGTTCCGTACTCAAAGGGTGAAAACGGAATCCTATTACTAAGCCTCCGCTGTCCGTCCGTCCGTCTGTCCGTCCGTCCGTCCGTCCGTCCGTCTGTCCGTCCGTCCGTCCGTCCGTCTGTCCGTCTGTCACAGGGCTGTATCTCAGTAACCGTAACAGATAGACAGCTGAAATTTTCACAGAGTGTGTATTTATTAGATTAAGAAATAATTAAAATTAAAGGGGGTCCCCATACAAAAAACGTGATTTTTTGTATACATTTTTTTACGATGGTACGGAACCCTTCGTGTGCGAGTCCGACTCGCACTTGGCCGGTTTTTTCTGCCTGGTAACTGAATGCTGATACGCTTCTTTCCAACGAATGTGATTTTTATGTAGAATCGACACATTCATTAAAAAAAGAAAGTTGCAAAAAGCGACTGGACATAAATCAGCAAAAATAATACCAACAAATCATATTTTTTTATAAATATATCTTTGGTACAAATGATCAAATAAAATGTTAAGTATAAGATTTCGGAGATTAAATTTACCTAAATCACATTTATTTTTGCAGACATTGATGATTTCTAAACTGTCAGGGGACAGCGAATGCCAGTCACCAATTTTAGGTGCCGACGATGGGCGTCCGCTTACCAATAAAGCTTTTGTGCTGTGTGGGTTCCGGCACGTAAGAACACCATTGGGTTCACTGTAATTCTTCCCGGGGCCGTCTAAAGGATTAGTTGTTATAGTTAATTAATTCTCTCTCTCCTTCTCAATCTCATCAATAATTATATCTATATATGTCATTATAGTGTGTTTTGTTAGAGTGATGGTCTAATTAAAATAAATAAAGATGAAGATTAATACATTTCTTCTTTTGGAGTGACCTCTTTTCTATCTCATGACATGGATGGCTAATACCACAGCTACTATCTTTGTATATCCCATGTCACATTGCTGATTCAACAAATTCATTTCATTATTAATTTCATGATTGTGAAGGAAATCCTCGAAAGAATGAACCGAAGTGGGATGAACGACTGAATAACAGATATATTACCGCACATAAATGTGCTAGACCTACTAAAAGCTATGACCCCAGTATCGCAGCTGTTTGTCCACTGAAAGCTAATTCGAGCGGCGCGGCGGAGCAGCGCTAGAGCTGCACAAGCGACAACGAGCGACACGTGCTACAGATCCAATTCATTGTATTGTATGCGGTATCGTCAATCAAGGCCTATCCTGGAATTGCGTAATCAGGAATCAGGAATCCTGAGTAAAAAAAAACCGCTTTCATAGCGGTTTTTAAATCGGTTTTCTTCACGAAATTCCGGAGCATAGTGTTTCAATTTAATCAAGACGCGTTCGGGCGGCTACAAGCGTACATGAGCGGCAACGCGCTAATAGCGACACATAAAAAAAATATCGTGTCGCTCGTTGGTCATGGTTCCTGCTTACATGGAAATAAAATTCCATTGGGTCCAGGACAAAACAGAACAGTCCCCACTTCCGTTGAATACACTTGAAAACAAATGAAGCCCCACGTGAGAACACGCTTGCAGTGGACGACCCGTGCGCTCGTAGCCGCCTCCTGGGCGTGTATTCTTGGCATTCAGTCATTGCGGATTCAGTAGAGTTAACAGTAATGTCAAAGTAAATTCTTCGTCTGTTAACTCTACTGATTCCGCAATGACTTAATGCCAAGAATACACGTGGACGTGGACGACGAGCCTAAAGCAGCTTGCTACGTTGCGGGTATCATTATGAACATCGCAGCGTTTGCATGGGAGAGTTCTGTATTGGCATAGTGTTTACTGGATTTTAACAGAACAATAACAGTTTAAATGCTAAGACATACCTGGTCAACGTTTGGACCTTACATTAGTGTAACTGTGAATAAAATAACGGCATATATTATGAACGTAGTGAAAGTGTGTAACTAAACTGAAATATTGATTTCATTTTCAATTACCTAAATTAAGTAATATAGACTGAAACCGCGGGAAATTTGATTTCCATGCCCGTCTCCACGGATTCAGCTTTCCTTCTATTTATGAGTCGGATTTCGATTTCGCATCTCGTCAAAAATACGAGCTGTTTCATGGTTCGGAATCCATGTATTATTTTAGTATGGTAGATAACGTCGCGTTAGAAGACAATTTGGTCGAGGCGGCACTAGGCCGTGTTTTCCACAGAACAATTAGGATATTCCGTGGTGTTTTCCATCTAGTCCAATGTGCTTACTTAAAAATGGAGGGTTATATGAAACGTTATATGAAATTTTAATGTTTCGCTCTGGGTTGCTCAACTTTATTTACATTTTGATTGTAATTTCAGGATATTTTGGTAATCCTGCAATAAAATTCGATATAATCGAATTTGAATGTCACGGGAAGTAACTTAAGGCAAGGTAAATTTAAAACATTAAAACAATCAAGATATGTCTAAAAACCGCCGCCATTTTGATACGCCAAAGGCCTACTACCTTACAGCATTGATCACATGGGGGTGAAGTTTGCTCGATTAGGGTTCACGAAGTATGTGGCTCCGTCATCTGCCAAGCGCACCCTTGGAAGAGTTGGTGGATTATACTTTGAAATTAATTTTGCTAATTTGGACACGATTACAGAATCCTTTGAAGTGCTGGCTTTTAGCAAATTGATGCAAGTTCATATGCTTATTCCTATTTTTCGATAATATAATGAACTAAAATCTAAAACAGCAACGTCAATTATAAAAATATTTATTTGGTAGGTTAGATTTGTTATTTTTTGGAATTATTCTTGAAAATTTCGTTGGGGAGCCATTTGATGAAAATTACAATATTTGTGGCTGATCTAGCTAATTTTTATTTTGTTTTTATTGACTTGTGACAAGGGTTCCTGATTCGTGAGTCCTCAAATGATTTCTAATGAAGCTAGGTTTGGAGCATTTTTTAACCAGTAGTGATTGCTTAACAGTGATAACCTTTTTTATACATATTTTTAATTTCTTATCAAAAATTCAAATAATTATTCAGAGATTTTAAGTATTTTACTCTTATCCCATATGGACCGGACCACCAGGCACAGTTGAAATAAAATGAGTGTTTACATCTTTATTTCTTAGACGTATGAATTATTGATTTATTTATAAAATAAAATAACTAGATATTTTAATTAATAAATGAGACGTCCGCTTCTGGGCAAAGGTCCAATTTTTTTTGTTATGTTTAAGTCGCAAACAGAGGGGTTGATGTTTGTCCAGCTCATCACGCCAGGGCTCTCGTCACCTGAGGAATAATATTTTTGTTGACCACTAAAATAAAAATCGAAAAAAAATACCCTAGAGAATTTGAAGGGCTTTGAAATGATACCATTCTGCTTTCAATAGTAGTTAATTAAGGGTCGATGTCTACCCCTTTCGGAGACACCTTTTTGGTGATTTCGCATATTTCGTTCTAAATCTGGTCATTTGTTTACTGTTGTAGATATCGTTTAATTTTATGAGAGAAATTTCTCTGATGTTTAAGAAAATCATGTTCTCAATGCGCCGGAAGGTCACGGGGCCATGATTTTCGTAGATTTTTTTCTCTCGTTTCACACCATCGTCGTCGATTCTGGTAATGTAAAGTGTGTATTATTTTAAAAATATATGAGTTAATAAATTCAATGAATAAACTGGCATTGAAAAAAAAACTTACCGATAAATTGCATTAAGTTTATATTGCCTTTCAAAAATTTTAAAGGTATGGGGAAGATCGTTCGCCGACAGTCAGTCCTATACCTTGGCCATTTTGTTAATGTTAAGCGCGGCATATGGTGTACGCCAGGAACTAAAGGTGCCCGACTACGCCCATGGGTTTTCGAACATTCAGGGGGGCTGCGAATACCATGTCGGCCGGCGAGGTGCTTTTTAACCGACTTCAAAAAGGAGGAGGTTATCAATTCGTCTGTATGTTTTTTTTTATGTTTGTTACCTCATAAATTTTGCCTGGGTGAACCGATTTTGATGATTATTTTTTTAAATGAAAGCTAGTGCTTTCCAAGTGGTCCCATTTTAGTTTGGTTAAGTTTTGACAATGATATCCATGAGAAAATCATATAAGTCTTAAATTTGTATTAAGATGTGCGCGACAAATGGACGAATAACTCAATATAACGCCAACCGATTTCGGGGATTCTTTTTTTATTGGAAAGGACGTGTACAAATTGGTAAGTGTATTTCACTATTCACTAAAAATAAACAAAAATAAAAAAAATAACAAAAAAAATAACCGACTTCAAAGAAAAAGCACTAAAAAGTAAAAAATAATTGCCATTTTTGTAATTACGATTTTTGTTATTTTTTGAGTCGGTGTCAGCCAAGGTCGCCAAGGTTCTCTTGATTGGCGCAGCGCGTGCCCGGCTGACGCCCACTCAAAAAATAAAAAAATCGTAACTACCAAAATGGCAATTATTTTTTACTTTTTAGTGCTTTTTCTTTGAATTCGGTTATTTTTTTGTTAAAATATTGTTTCACACCACGTTTGAAGGACCCCAGGTCGTAATTTGGGCGTAATAACTCGGAAGACAGCTATACATGGTATAGGTGCTATATAGAAAAATAGCTATATACGGTAGATTTTTTTTAGGTTTATGTCTCCTAAAGGATGGTCTGATTCCCTGCCATGAGTGCTCCGGATATATTTAGGCTGGATGGGAAGGAACAAACGATGTAAATTCAAAGGCAAATGATCCGGATATGTATTGGATGGGAATGAATAAGGATCCAACTTGTTTGAATCGTCCGTCTAAAGCGCTGTTTGTATCTGAATTGATTTGTTTTTACGAGAATATAAGGTTGGCCGAATGGCGCTCGAATAAAAAAAAGTAGCCAGTAGCGACTACAAAGAAGTGGGCAAACATATTTTCCAGGCGCAGCGCTATTCGAAGCGTGCGCAAATAAACCCGGCAAATATCCGGCCGGGCAGGAACAACAGGCGAGTCGGCCAGCTAACCTGAAAGTTTTAGAACCACACCATGCACATCCTTTGCATGTTATTACATTAGAAGTAGGGTTCGAAAGTTACGTGAGCAGCAATAAATTAGTATGATACTCAGTCTTATTGTTGGGTCAAATATTATTGAGAGTCCGCATCATAAAGTCAAGAAAGCACGGGATCCAAAAGTATCATGTAAGTATACGGAATTTTTTAATTAAGTTACATAGGTTAGGCTAGGTATGTGCCTTTTGTAATGAACACGAAAAATACCCTTCAGAATACAAGGTTTTTATGTAACTGGACATGAATGGCTAATACCGAACTGACCGTATTAGCCTAACACATAACATGGGAACTAGGTGCCATGCCAGGACCTTTCTTATATTGCACGGCTACATTGAACAGGATGAAAAACACGGACAATTTTCATTGCCGCTTCGACAATCGTTCATTCAAGGCGACCTAGTAAGTAAGTAAGTTTTACGTGGAATCCGAACCACGGCCAGCCTCACCGGTTGAAAATGGTCACCCATCCAGAACTCAGAGGAGACGCTCAGAGGTGCTCAAGTGGTCAAAAGTGAATAAATGTTCACCTCGCACCTAAAAGAAAATCCTATTATATTTCTTTTATATTTCTCACTATACAAACTACAAAAGTTTTGTAATATTTTTAAAACAAATAAATAAACAAATAAAACGAATGCGCCATTTTGAAAAATTTCCAAATACTAAACGGCCAAAAAAATCCTGCTAATAATGATTGAATCTGCTCACAAAATTTCACGAGAATCGGTTGAGAAATGCGACCTGTAGAGGAGAACAGACGGACATATGAAAGCATTTTTGCCCCAGCTGAAACGGATACGCTTGGATCAGTCGAAATAAAGTTTGTACGTTGCCAAGTGATTTAAAAATAAAGCAGACGAATAATTTAGTTTCCAGTTAGTTAAATTTTTATTATCATCGTAGTTACATTCAAGTAAAACAAATCGAACTGTAACCGACCTCGTGCTTTAACCATCACATCTACATAAATGTATAATGTAATGTACAAGAGAAGTTCCCGAGAATTTTCTGACACTCCGACAGGCAATCTGACAGGCGGCGGCGGCTTAGCTTTAGTAAATCCAATAAATCTATTCATCTTTAGAACACTCCCAATTGAAGTGGTTGAATTGAGCATAATTACTGGTATCCAAAATATAAAATAAAATAATATTGTGTCACTGTAACGCTGAGCTATTACGACAATTACGTCAGCCATCGAGTGTATCGATTACATTCGAATCTACACAATTCTTCCCACTATCGACTTTTCGATGTTATCAGTATTAAAGAAAATATTAGTTCAATTCATCTTTCTACATAACTATTTTTTAGCGTGTTTGGGAAAACAGATCAGGGGGTCTACTGATGAGATTCTCACCTGTGAGTCACAACGCTTTCGTACTCATGAAGTGATATCAACGAGTAAACCTAGCGTTGTCCCTTCCTAATCATTCTAATTAGAGTGCAATGACACAAACATAACATACACACACCTTTTTTTCTTAATTAGGTATTCGACATGAATTTGGTAGACCTTAAGGTATCCGACAAAATACATTTCGACATCACTCAGCCAGTGAGTCTACCTGTTTTGACCTGAGGTATGAAGGACATAATGCTGATCTCGTCCGAGCGAGATGATCTCGAAATGAGAGCTACTCTTTATGGTCGCCTCCCGATTGGAAAAAGGTTTAACGGCGCGGAAGCTAATGCCCAATGAGTATAAATCCTATGCAGTTCATAACGAGACTCGAGCGGACGTGGGGCGACGTTAGGCGTACTTCGTCTGTTTTATTATCGAGTGGAGGGTTTGGCAAATGAATCAGTTACCGCGATTCATAAGGTCAAATTAACTTGGTCGGTAAAATGGGGTCACTCCTTCCGAAATCGTTTACAAAGAAACAATATTTATAAACATAAAAACTCGTTTCGAAATAATTTGCAAACAAAAAAAATTAATAAACATGTAATAAATATATCAATTGATTGGAAATACATAAAGTAATGACAAAGTGCACGAATATTGCACAAAAAATGCAGGAAATTTACATTGCAAAAAACACAATTTACAGCTATAAATAAAAAATAAAAAATTCAATGAAAAAATAAGAAGTAATCGTAGAAAAAGACCAAATATAACATTTATACTTGATATAAAAACAAAGGGATACAAACAAGACAAAAGTAAAAAGTTCATAAAAAAATGCAATTTTTTATGCCTTTTTTGCTCCGGAGAAATTCATAGTTTCCTTTATGACCACGCCTTATATAACGGCTTACCAGATCAGATTAAGGAATTAGTTATTAAAAACGCGCCCAAAAAGCTCTGAAATATTATTTTATCAGCACATAAATCCATAGCTATAAATCTATGTAGCATTATGCAAACATATATGATATCTACCAAGCTGTTTCTGTTTTCATGTTTGTTTCGTCTTGCTAAATTTAAAATAAAAATATGTCCTTAACTACTGTTTCTGTATTGTATTCTCAATGAAGTAAAGGTTTTATGTGGTATTTTTGAGAAATAAATCCTTTGACGCGTTGACGTTAACCAGACGCGATGACCTGACTGGCTAGTCAGCGGCTGCAGAGGAGGGCGAGTCTCGATAGACTCCCAAGGGCTCCCGTAGCGTTGAGTCGCAAAACTCGTCGCCCACTCAACAGCGGCCCACTCAAATATGGTCCTTTCATTGAGAAGTACTTATCCAGATATTATCTTATTTTATCTCAGAAGTAATTATCCAAGCTTTCAGTGTCATCAAGCTATTGGAAAAGTCCGACAGACTACTGAACGAACCCGTCAATTGATTTTGTTGGTGAGAATGTATCAATCTTATCCTATACTCTATTTCAATAATGCTTCTGTTATAGAATACATAGAAAAATACATATACAATATGTACACATAAAAAACCGTCTTGAAAAACATTTAACCGATTACAATCACTAAAAGGAGTAATCTTATTTTATACATTTTATCAAAGGACCACTTCTGAGATATACCCTATTGAATAGAAAAAGAATTATTCAAATCGGTTGACAAAATGCGGAGATATCGAGTAACATACATACAAAAAAACATATATCGACGAATTGAGAACCTCCTCCTTTTTGAAGTCGGTTAAAAATACTTGGGTACGCTGCTGCAAATACCGGACGTATTACTGGATAATACACAGATGGTAGTTACTTACGAATTCAGGCCGCGCAACATCGAATGTTCTTTGCACTGAATGTCGCCCTGTGCAGTTACGTGTCGTTGGAACGCAAGAACGTCAGTAGTGAGCGAATTAGTAAGCAAACTGACTCTCCGGCGCTACCTCCATTGCATGTATCATCACCAAAAAGTGTCTGCACTGCCGCCATACGGCCATCAATCCACAAAACGAACCAAAGGTAATATAGGTCAACTGGGAAGAAGCGATTTCTCTTCACTCCATCGACTAATAATAGCATATCCTGAGGGTTTTAAGCCAACAATAAAACAGAAAAATCTATTTCCCGCACCGGAGCGAAGCTATCAAATAGATGTCCCTTTGCCGTGCGCTGGAGCGGCAAAAGTAAACCTCAGGAAGGCAATTTATTCAATATTCTCTCTGAATTAAGTCTCCGGTATTATCGCTTCGATTCATAGAGTTTTCATTAAAATTTCCCACAATCTCATTCGTAATGTCTTCTGGCTATTCACGCTTGTGTCGGATTCCCGTTGTCGGTGCGATCGGTCGAAAATGTTGAGGATCGCGATCGCTCCGATGGAAAGAAGATATACTTTCTCTGTGATAATTCTACGAGAAAGTTTTGTTTGTTTTCATTTCTTATTCAGCTTGAACGAAGGTTCTGTGAACGAGTGTTGATGGATTACGCCGGTACTTCGCTGGATTTTCTCTAAAATTTTCTGCGATGTTGTTTTTCGTGGCAGCTTTGAAGATCATTTTCCGGTAATCCGAGGTCCGCCCCCGTTCGTCCAATTGTAAACAACCGTCCATAATAGGCAAATGGTTTGAAATTTTAAAGGAATGCTGATCGGCCTGTAGATAATATTCCTGCGGATCTTTTATACATATACATATATGAGATGTTAATGGAATTGTAGTTCAAGAGCCATAGATTCCTTAATGCACTTGAGCAAAAATATATAATAAACATTTATCTAAAATGCCGTAATTATAAAGTTTTTTATTTGTACATAATGTTTTAAAAACTTACGGTTTTCCGGTGTGCAATGCCGTGTTGGCCGACATGTTTCGCCTCCCACGACGGAAGCATCGTCAGGGCCACTTCGTTGCCCCGGAGTCACGTCTGACAGCCCGGCTCGTCAAACGGTAACTGGCGGGCGTCGGCTACGAAGGTTGTAGGTGTGGGCAGATTCGGGCTGCCTCGTGGATGCGGGTAGGTTGTCAATTTGCTGCACAATACACATATAGGGCTCAGCTAGCAACTCCGGGGCAACGAAGTGGCCCTGGCGATGCGTTTTTATTTGTATTTTTAAAGTTTAGTGGGATGGAGGTGTGAATCAATGCAGGGTGAAAGACCTTTCATTCTTTTCGTTTCTATTCAATGATAGCGCGAAATGGCCCGAGCACGAGAAGTTTTCACACGAGTAGCTATCCATTTATTTATAGAAAAAAATATGTACACATTTTTTTAATATAGAAAGTAAGTACATGTAACGCGTGTGAAAACATTTCATGTTCGCGTTAAAAAAAAACATTGAATCTAAGTGTAATTCCAATAATAACAACCGTCTGTTGGTACATTTGTGTATGCATGAACCTTTTACCAAGGCAAATCAAAGGAAGCTAAAAATATTAATGTAATGTTTAAAATATCGATTCTTGCAACTATTCATCTTTGAGATTGATTCAATTCCGCTCGCTGTCGGATTTGTTTTTTATTTTGTATGTTTATTCATACTAGAAGCATTACTTGTTGCCATTACTTATACATTGTAGAGAAATATTGTTTCATACTTTTTGCTCACATATACTAAAAGTAAATGTCGTTAAATGTCTCAAATCAATGGCCTTTTTTATTATTTTAATATCGATGTTTATCTGCATTTCAATGTATGACGGGTGAAAATAAATCGCAATTTCTATATTCTATATAATCATATGAAAGGCCATTCAGATTCAAACCTAAAAATCTTCGCAATGTACTTTGGAAATGGAACATTTGAAAATCCGATTCACTTGGTTGTCTTATTGATTTAATATTAGTCAATAAATTTATGTACTGCATATTATTAAAAGTGTAAAAATAATATATTTAAACTTACTTTATTTTCTCTGTGTACCTAGGACACATATTAAAAAAAAACCAAAAGCATACGGACGCAGTTATAGTAATGTTAGATACAAAAAAGCTATTTAATCAAACAATTGTCTTCAGTTCCGAAGTACGTTTGTAGTGTGAGTGTAATTTTCAGATGCTTCCCTTTTAATCCAACCAGTCAAAGTTGAAACTTCGTGAGAACGCGCCTCACCCCCTCCGCCCCCCGCCGGGGGTACCCGACCCCTCCCCCATTCCTCCCCCGCCCCGCGACCTCCGCGGGTCGGGGGAGGAATGGAAATGGAAACGTTTCGTGTTCGCGGCTCTGCTTTCTCATTACCTGACGTAATATCCTTGTTGATTACGCGAGAAGGAAGACGCAGAACCTGAGGAAAAGTTGATAAACGGCTGATAACAATAGTTTATGCCATTTTATTTTCAATGCACATCTTATACTGACATATATCCAGACATGTGCTATGACGCATTTTTTATTGAAATATATGACAAGTTTGCTGCTGTTTGTTTGCTGTAACATTGATTGAACTGAGATGTTCCTTTAATACGTGCTTACAGGCTGCGGGAAATATGTTTGAAGACTACATTTTAAAATGTTAACTTATGTTTCAATCTTCTGCTCATGCTTTTTTAGGGTTCCGTACCCAAAGGATTTTTTTTATGCGACCTGACATGGATGGCTAATACCACACAACTACCGTTATGATATTAGCCCTATACACCACATACCCGAAGGAATTTGGTGCCATGCCAGGACCTTCCCTTTATGAGCACGGCTACATTGAACTGGATGGAAATCACGAACAATTTTTCATTGCTATTGTAATCTTACCTAAATATACTTTTATGATACAATATTTATAAGTACAATAACAGCCGTAGTATTTATATTTATATTGCGTTTTTATACTATTGATAAACATATCCTGTGGTAAAATATAAAGAACACAGTTAAATATTTAAAACAATTGAGTAAGTACAAGCGCCACTAGGCTAGTAGCCTAATGGCGCGGGAACTTGCCTAGCATACCAGAGGTCTGAGTTCAAATCCTCGCCCCGTTCATTCTCCACGTTCTTTCGCTTTTCGTTGGATAAGTGCATTTCATGAATGCGAGCTGCTCCATGGTTCGGAATCCATGTTAAACTGTAGGTCTCCTTCTCCTACTAGGTGGTAGGGTTAAGTTCAGGTTGGTCATATTGGATGAAACGATGGGCATAAGGTAATGAAAAATTATCCGAATCATCCAGTTCAATGTATCGCATATGTATGGCTAATAGCCATCCATGT
This sequence comes from Incurvaria masculella, assembly GCA_946894095.1. Taxonomy (NCBI): domain Eukaryota; kingdom Metazoa; phylum Arthropoda; class Insecta; order Lepidoptera; family Incurvariidae; genus Incurvaria; species Incurvaria masculella. Next base: position 14,784,535 of record OX335653.1, on the reverse strand, counting down.
CCATGGGTTTATTATTCCATCTTGGCTTTCTTCTTTGTTTATTACGAAAAAACGTAATTTTATTTTATTAATTGGGCTGATTTATCAATAGTCTGAAAAACAGCCAGGATTTATTTCAACGGATTTATTTACGCTTCTGCTTATCCATGCGATATAGTAATTCCATATGTTAATTGGTAATTTTATAGTCATAATATTTATATTAGTAAAGGTATTGTGATATAATATATATTTATCCGGCAATGACTATCCATCTTTCGACAAACGTGAATTTGTACTATCAATCCGATAAGTACAATCTGAGGATAAAACAATCGGCCAGTCTACCGGTTAAAATTATTATAAAATTGTTTTTTTGGAATTTTCAATGGTAACATCGTTTCCGAACCACGGATAGCTCGGATCTGTGATGAAATGCACTCATCCGACTCAAAAAGTTAAAGATTTGGTCCATGGATGGGAAGGGGATCGAATCCATGACCTCTGGCATGAGAAGCAAGTCCCGCACCTCAGTGTTATGATCCACTCATGATAATCTAAATAACATTTAAAATGGATAGCATCCAAAATAAACATATAAATACATTTTCGGCAGAGGTGTCAATGTTGATTTATTTATGCCCATTGCAGTTTAAGCCTCGATTGCACAAAGAGACGGCTGAATTAATAAATGTTCAAACACGTCACGTTTAGTGAACTGCATGTGTTTCTTCCATACTTTCCATACAAAGTGACGTGTTTAATCCGTTGTCCGTAAGTTGACGTTGATTCTGATTATTTGTCCTTTCGTGCACTCGGCCTTAAGGTGGTCCATCCCGCTCATCTCCCCATACAAAAGGGGAAAGAAGATCACGCCCATATTTCTTGTCAGAGATCCAAAATTTTGCTCAAAATAGCTTTATTTGATCGAACTAGATGTCAGATGACCATTGGCATTGTAAAATTGTGTTTGGTTTCTAAGTTATAAGGTCCGAAAGTTCATCGTAAAAAGATTAGTCATCAGACATAGCTTGTTTAATCAAGATTTATGATCTATTTGATTTTTATTAGATTTTTTACTACAGCGGTCGTGGTTTACTTTTAGCTATAAGTCGTTTTGAAATTAAAATTTTCGTAAATCTTACCAAATCATACACTATGCACATTGTCTTATTTGTGGACATGTTGCATCTTCATCATCACGGAGCCTGTCTTATTCTTTGAAACAGAGAATGTCCCAGAGCGCAACAGCACGGTTTGGTACCGAGGCCGCGAATGAGTTAGGCCCGCCGGGTTGGGCCACCTTAAGACTGAATCAGACACAAAACACTTTATGAACTGCTTGTCCTGAATGCAACTTATTGAACGTGGCTGGTGATCGTATGACAGCATCGATAGCCCTAAAACAAGAATACATTCATATTACTTACACTTAATAGGAGACAGGGCTTAACCCGTAGCGGGTCAGCATTGAAGGAAAAGTAGTCAATGATCAATAAAGATAAGCCATGTTTTCCTCCCAATTCAAAGGAGCCGTGCTTTCCAAGAGGTCTGCCCCTGAATGCAGTGTTATGTGCTAATCACCTTAATTCTACACTAACCATCCATTCACATACAAACTATTTAAACAGAGCCACTTACATACAAAGCCCAATCGCGTTATTTAGACGGAGAACACAGTTCTCACGCCACGCCTTAGCCAGTTGTCGACGCTACGCAAATCCTCTCTCCGCAGTATCCCTTACGTGGCGGCTTTGCGCCAGACGGATAGTTCCACCCTAGCACATTTCTATTTGAGTTTCCAGGTCCGACGCGCGCCGAATCCGATCCTCTCGATAGGAATTACAGGCGCACGCTTTCACGTTTGCAGAGCGAAGGTGCAGCTGTCGGGTTATTAGCTCTGCCGGGGGTGTAGAGTTTGATTTTAATCTCTATCTTTACTAGCTTCTTGTATATATTGATATGAGAATTATTTTTTTGTAAAAAATATTCCTCCTCCACTCTCTTTTTTCCTTTAATTTTTTTTTTAATTAATTGTTTAGTTTTTGTCATATATTTTCCTATTTGCCCTTTCGTCTTCATTGCTAAGAATGTTTTTCGAACTCTTTACTGTTGTTTTTTGTGTATGTCAATTTGATTATTTTATATTAGTTTTGTTTTCCTTCTCCACCATATTTTATAATTCAATTCAATTCAATTATTATGTCAGCCTCAATGGCCCAGTGGCGCGACACTTCGGCGATCGCTCTCCGAAGTTAAGCAACGCTGGGTCCGGTCTGGTCTTGGATGGGTGACCATTCGACCGTTGAGAGAGGCTGGCCGTGGTTCGGATTCCACGTTAAACTGTAGGTCCCCTTCCTTACTTTCTAGGTGGTAGGGTAAATCCCGCCCGGGTTGGTACCATCGCATTGGATGAACGATGGTCGAAGCGGCAATGAAAATTGTCCGTGTTTTCCGTCCAATTCAATGTAGCCGTGCAATATAAGGAAGGTCCTGGCATGGCACCTAGTTCCCATGTGGTGTGTTGGGCTAATACAATGACAGAAAGTGTGGTATTAGCCATCCATATCCAGTCACATAAAAAAAAATCCTTATTCGTCCTTAGGTACACTTTGTTACACTTAGACAACGTCAAATATTTTTCATAAGGGTCCTAGCAAAACTGGGCCCTCAAATGTACAAAATGTATGCTTAATCTAGAATACAATATCACACAATGAACATATTTTCTACAATACCATATTTTTCCAAAGTGCATAACACAATTTAATCGAAAACAATATTTCATAACAAAAAATTTAATTACTATAACTAAACTAAATTAAAATATTCCTCTGCAACGTCTTTTTTTAATGTTCCTAGAACACTAGCGGCGTTTCCGCGTTGAATAGCCAGACAAATTTTTTGGTAAAAGTAGGCCCCCGATTGTGGAACCCCGGTTTCCTCCCTTAATTTGACACAAATTCTCTCCGAGAAAGCCTTTGCGTCCACGGCCCGAACGTTTCTACCGCAAACGCGACAAATTCAAAGTCCTTTAAAAGGTCTTTGTATTTCCCGCGCTTAAGGTTCTCCGCTCCGGCCGCGGCGGCACCAGCTGTTCTCGAAGAAGCTAGTACATGACTCTGTGCCAAAGTGTCGACGCAAGTCGCGTCCCACAATAGAGACCTACCTTTAATCCAGGGCACAAGACTCATTCCGTCTGGGCGTTTGCCATCCTGGCGGGAAACGCCGTTAGGCTCTAGAACAGATGGAACATGGACGGTGTTTAATCCAGACTTTATGATGGCGTTGAGTGCGCTATGTCTAGAAAATCTTCTGCACTTTTACAACATGAAAGGCCATGGTGACCATTTCTTTCCACTTGGGTACCACATACACATAACTGTGGTTCACAGATATTTGAACCTAAACGTAGTGCCACTGCAATTCTGGTCGTATTTGCATCGAGCAATGTTCCTAAATGGCAAGACGGGTATGCTTGTAGCCAAGCCCCAGATTCATTTTCAGAGACCGCAAGAATACGTGCACGGTCGTTTATGGAACAATTTTCTAAAAGGTTATTATGAGTTAGTTTAACCAAAGGCATATCCCATTTTGATTGTTTCTTAGCCGAAGATAGACACGGTTCTTCTTCCGTTAGACAGCTTGACTTCCATGAAGTAATAGTAAAAAGAACCATATTTTAAAATCAATTATAAATAATTGAGGTCAATACACGAGTTCAATATTTAAAAAAAGCATCAAGTAATCATATATTATGCGAAGAAATTAAATAAAGGAAATAGCATAACAAACTAGTATAAGTGGATGTACCAAAAGACCAAATTTGCTCGGAATCACCGCGAAACTACGCTCAACGAGGTACAATATCAGTGGATTTGGGGACTATTGGAAAGCTGAAAACGTATCTTTCTTAATCTAGTCGTGAAAGAAAGTGTGTCGATATATGAGTCTGTTTTAAGTCATAACTCAAGTGCATTTTAGGTCTAGAAATACGATCACTATTGGTTTTATTGCATTTCTTTTAATTTTTTTTAACTTCTGGTAGTCTAGCTATACTAAGCTACGTCACAAACTTTTTTTTTTGTTTATTGTTGTATTGTTTATTCATCATCCATAGACAGTAAACTGCACTCGGATTTGTCATATTTTAGCATTGGCCAGTTCAGCAAAACAAAACACAGCGAAGAAGAACTGGAAAGAAACTCCGCTGTTTTTTTTTTTCAACGTCCACTTAGTCTAAGTTTACAAAAGTGTTTGTCAATTATTTTAACAAAAACATAGGTAAAACACTAAATTCACATGAATACACAAAAATTTACAATCCATGCCGTATGCAACAGTTCATGACAAATATCATTTTATTTGCAAAGACAATCCCCTCCAACTAATATGTTGCCAATTGGACCAGGCCAGTCCCCACAAACAGCACCCGTTCACGAGCATCACGCCGGGCACAGCCATTACCTCTTTCAACCATATTTTAGGGAAAGAGATAACCTGAGCCAAGCGTCACCGTAAGCAAGGACTGCACTGCTCCAGTGGCAACACAACACTGTGAAACACTTGCACATTAGGTTTTAATACTATGAGTTTTGTCATAAACTACTACTGTCAGCTGATCATATAGTTACATATCCCTTTAAATGCTACCACCTACAGACAATTAAGAGTATAATGGTTTGAGAGCATCCCTATCAATAAAGTAATAATAGATTCCTATATGAGATTTTGACCAATACCGAGAAACTAATAATGCTTAACTAAAATAAAATAAAATTCGGGTGTATAGAGAACTGATAGATCCTCAAATTTTATTAACTCATTCCCGCAACATTAACTTCACTGGTTAAAAAAAATTCAGTCCAAATTAAGTTCTATTGTTTAAACATTAGGTGATAAAAATTTTCAGTTTATGTGTTATTTCAAGTATGTGTTGATTTTAGTATCTTAAACGAAATTAAATACAAAAAATAAAAAAACATTCAGGCCCGATTTTTCAATAGTCATATAAACAATCGAATAGTACTTAATGGTCTGATAGTACTAATTTTCGTTTTTAAATAGACGAATAGTGAATATCGAAGGAATAAATCTACTATCAAGGCAATACATTTAACTGGCCGATTTTCTGACAAATAGTCACTTATCAGTCTAATAAATATGACGTTTCCTCTTGTCATTTGAAATTGATATCGATGGGTTGGATAGATCAAGATTATTATCGCTCAGTGATTTACAAGTCGGTGCTTTATTAAAGGTTTCGTCCATAAAACATGGGACTTTTTTGATATCATTGATGAGGAGGAGGAAATAAGCTCTCTCTTCTTGCTCTCCATTTCGGTAGAAAAAACCAACGACAAAATCCAAAAAATTAAACGTAACGGGAACAAGCAAGCGAACGAAACGAATAACTGGGTTTCGAAATATTGAACAAAAACATAAGCTGCTGTCAATCTAGACAAACTAAAAAATGTGAAGTCGTATCCTTTACTAACATAAGAGCTATTTTACTGAGCTGTCTCTCTCTAACACTACTCCTTGAAGTTGGTCATGAGAAATATTGCCACCATCGAAAATAATCCTCAGATAGCTAACTTACCAATCAGTCTGTTAAAGAACGGATTTTATTGAATTGTTAAGTATACGACCATTTATCTGACTATTGAAAAATCGGGCCTCAATAGGAGATCTCTTTTTTTATGGATAGGAATTTGGTGCCATGCCAGGACCTTTCCTACGAGTTTGAAGCTAGATTTAACATCCCAGTTGGTATTCATAATATTCCTCCGAGATAGTAATCTTGGTTTCCGCCCCTTCTGAGACCCCTCAAGAATTTCTCAAGTTTCCAGAACTCGTATGATAAAATTTGCAGAAGAGAAAGGGGAAAATCACGCGTGAGGGAAAATAAATGAAAAGAGCATATTAATATGACGATGTGAGAATCGTGTATTCAATTTAAAAAGTTGTTCGTATTCTGTATTATTTGAATAATAACATGAAAATACTTTTTATAAACTGAATATATTATAAAAAATAGTTATTTTTGTTCATTAAGAGCCCGATAACACCTGATTGCATTCAGTTCCATAAGGGAGTAATTGAAACCATGTTTTAATATTTAAAAAAATAACTACTAATTATTTTGGAATTCCAAAAAGATTAAATATGCATTGATGGTCTAGATATGTATGAAACCTATACATACCGTATTGGACGCTTATATTCTGTGTTTAAACTTTTTTTATGAAAATTTATGAATATTTGTATAATTTGAGAACATAAAGCACCAGCGACTAAAGGTTTTTTTTTCTAAGTAATCTTCAATCTCTAAACCATCAACCTAGATATAAACTTTTTGCATTATCGAAATAGTCGTCATTATTTTTAAATATAATGAAATGCTGGTTGTAAGTAAAGTCCATATCAAACTGAACATAATCGGCTATTATCACGCCCTTAATGATGATATTACATTAATACCCATCAAATTTTCCTTTTAATTCTTGTAGTAATATGTATTCGTAACATCATTTAATAATAAATTGATTTTTTTTTTACATTTTCATTTTAATATGATTTCCTTATGTTCATTGCATATATTTTTTTAACTTTAAATTCATTTCATCCATAGTCTAGGAAACCTAAAAACTGTAAGGTTCCTGTTCTCTTTAAGTTATTAATGAAAACAATAAACAATTCGTTTTTCAAGGAATATGACATGTATGTATGTATAATCGGCCGTAAAGCAAGAGCGTGAAGAAGAATTGAAGAAAGAGCCCACTAATAATAACTACTTTGCCAATATACTGCAAGGCCTGACCCGAACCAGCAAAACATACCATTCGCGGGTATTGCGTCTACCAATTTCGCCACCGGCTGCATACCCATAATTTGGAATTCTCCTACAGTCCCTCCATAGCTGTATCGTCTTTGTTAATTCTAAAAATTTATTCTGGGTCAAACCACAGAGAAAATGATCGTTTTTAAGAAAAAAAAATGTTTTTCTGTTCTTTACCTAGTTCTTAGAAACCAAAATGTAGTAAATTGGGACAGTGGTTTACAAATGATTAGTAAACATTGGGGAACATTATTTTACCCAACTGCGGCAAAGTACAGTACTATTACAAGTTTAAGATGGTTTATGGTTTCGAATGGTTTGATTGCGTTAAGTTCCTGATCTCTATGGAATGAGAACATAAAAAGAAAACATGTATAATTCCAGCTAACGTTCTACCAAAACAGATTATGCAAAGATTATGCATGGAAAAAATTTTTGAAGCAGGTCTCAAATATATTATTTTTCAAGTGTGCGGATCATATTGATATTAACTAATATTTGTCTTAACATTATCTACCCATTCAGCGAAGAACATGTTTAACTATTCCCAATTTCTTTAACGAAACAATAAAAAAACCTGTTACCGCGTTATGCGGATTTAGAAATAATTATTTCGAGCTGCTCTAACTAAGCGACGTCGGGCTCTGGCTATCTCGTTTTAATCGCAAAAATTGTTCCATAATGTTTAGGTATGAGGATGCTCTTAACAGGCTATTTCTAGTTCTTAAATCACCAGAGTTAAATGTAGTGACTCCACTTTGATGTCATTTGACTTGCTAAAATGTTTACATATTTGTATGTCATGGTGAACAAAACGTCGTGCCAAAATGAATACATCGCCCCGCGAGGTTCCGCAGTGGAGTTCGCTACAACGCTAAACATCCTTGACATTGCGCAATTTATTCTCTTTTCATATCAAATGTCGTAATTCATCTGCTCAAATAAGGTTAATGTCGCTGAGATTCGCTTAGCTGGAATAATATTCTTGGGCTAAAAAACGTGCAGTAGGAATATAGAACGACAAGGCGGCGGCCATGTCTGTGTGTTTCTATTTACCAATTATATTCACGCTGTAGTGGTATTGGTTTAATATTTTTTTTATAATAAATGAATGTCAGAGGGACAATTCAGCGCTGTTCGTGACGCCAGTTGTGACGTATGGTTAAGAGGTTAATGCCATGCGGGTATCAGTCCGTGAGCGGGCCTGGGTTCTTAACCATACGTCACAAGATGGATACTATTTCTGTCTATCAAATTAAAACTACAGATACATTAAATTAATGCACCATCTATATGCACACAAAAAGCAGCAATAACAAATATTCTAGAAAGAGCATAAACACAAATAAACAAGTAGGTATAGGAAATGGAGTACCCAATTGGGCCCCCTAATACGGACGACGACACTAAGAAGTGGTAACGCGCACTGACTCTAAAGCCGGCAAAAAATAAAGTTCGGTACGATACCTAGGGGTGATGAAGTCTGGAGCACGTGGTCGGGCGGCGAAGCTCAAGCGGCTGAGGTCTCCTATAAGCGGAGGACGCACCGCACCACAGGGCGAGTCGTTGGCGGAGTCCACTCGGACCCAGGGGTGATGAGGTGCCTGGAGCTCGTGGTCGGGCGGCGAATAGCGCCTGCCCCCGTGTGACGAAGCTCGAGTGGCTGAGGTCTCCTAAGCGGTGGACGCACCGCACCACAGGGCGAGTCGTTGGCGGAGCCCACTCCGAGGAGCACGGAGTGGGCGCCGAAGAGGCGGAAGGTGCTGTTGTGCTTCACCGAGCCGGCCCGAGAGCGGCGACGGCGAGACCACGGGACGCGACTGGCGTTACTGGCGGCGGTGATCTCTCCCGGCGAGATGCGCTCGCGCCGTGGCGGGCGAATAACAAGATGGCTACCTGTCGTGGCCCTCTCCCATTGGCTCAGTCGTGTCACTGGGCGCGCGCGAAGTTTTGAAATGAAGTAGACAGCATCCTTGAATTGCTGTGTGGTAGAAACAGACGGTACCAATGTTCGTGGTTTGTTGTTTTGTTTCTAGAATAATTTTGATGGATGGTTCCTTGAAACGTGTATTTTTCCATTATGTAGATACCTTAACATAAATGTCCATTGTGAGTATGCATAGGCACTGACATTGTTCTGAAGGCTAGCGTAAGTGTACTTTAACGCGACTTGTAAACAGGTTATTCGACACATCGACCGACAAAAAAATCTTGAAGGTAAGGTTTTGACACATCATGTCAGATGTGGTATCGAGATACGTTTTTTTTTTCTATATTTTTGAAAATTACTAAAATCCCAGCACGGCCACATAGTGTGTCCTACATGTGGTATAACCGTTGGAAAGGGCGTAACCTAGCAAACTTTGAAAAATAAAACCATTCCCTTAATTATTGTCATACTTTTTGTGCATGTAGAAATTAAGATTCAGTCATATTTTTCCTCGATCTCGTGAATTTGGAATAGGTATTATTAATGGTATCAACTTCATCAAATCATATTTTTTCTACAAAAAGGATGCATCATAGAATTTTAATAAATTTAATTTCATGCTGATAAATGGATGAACAAAAAAGTTAGAGTCCCTAAAGCTGGAATTTTGGTAATTTTCAAAAATATAAAAATAAATATCGTATCTCAAAATATAACATGGTTCAAAACCACGCAAATTAACCCCACAAAACATTTAGTTTGTAGATGTGCCAAACATCATCTACATTTTAAATTAATGAATGTATTTTGGTTCTATATAATTTAGGTTGTACACTTTTAAGTTTGAATGCAAATAAAAACATTGTTTTACCTATGATAATTTCTTATTCTATGTATTTCTTGAAAAAATATCCACTACTCCCAGAAAATTATGGAGAATAGGTATACTCGGATATAAAATGCGGTAGGTAAATAGTGTTAATCAAACTTCGGAAATTTTAAATGCCATTGTATGATTAATAAACATTTAAGAAATGATTCTTACGACCGGTCGAATGGAAACTCAATAAATGAATCAACTATGGTAATCTCCTTTAACATATTGTCTGTTTAAATTTTATTGATATCCGATATCAATCCGTTCAATATTTTTTTTCTGTTGAGCATATTATTTGTTTATTTGTTTTTTTTTCTCTTAAAGATACGTTTTGGAAAATTGCGTTTGGGATAAAATTTTGTCTTACTTTGAAAAGAAATATCTTGATAATGATGTTTACTATATACATTGCGAAAAAGTATTGTTTTGGCGTACCCCACACTGACATTCACCTAACAAGAGTTGTCCGAAGACGTGTCCGATGAGATTTCGGACTTTCCCAGGGCCTACGATAACCATGCCGGCCAGCCAGATGAAAAACAAACTATTGTTGTATGATTTTTATATTTATATAATTATAAACAACATTTTCTAGCTTTACTTTGCAAAAATATTTTTTCGCGTATTTTTGTTTTTAAAAACTTCATTACTTAGTAATAATCCAAAGACATAATGTAAAACATTTAAATGTAAGATGTTACACGACTGAATTTGTTTGTTAGATGTTATTCTTGTTTCTTAACAGCTTTTGTGCGTGTAGTAATTATGACAAATAATTGTTTATTCTCTCGACTTTTTCAGCAGAATCGTAGCCGAAAAACTCCAGTATTCCATTAACGAGAACACGGAATGAAATCACAGATGCGTCAAATTATAATTACTACGGCTTTTCTCTCTGTTATTTACATGAAGTAAGAAATTGGGCAGGGTACATAAAAAAAAAATAATGTGATGTTTTTGGTTTGTTTGAAGAATTTAGGGTTTCAAAGAAGGTGACTGTGACCCTATCATCATGATTTTCAGTTTTAAGTTAAAATACTTTTGGAATAGTTACCTCATATTTGGGGCATTGAATATGTTTATTGACTTAAACATAAGAACGGAAGTCAAAATAGTAAAAAAAAACATCTGCCTTTCGGAACAATAAATCAACCTTCTAAATAGAAAGGGAGTTACCCGATTTTTTTTCAAAATCGGTTTACAACTTTATTCGCGATGTAAGCCAAATGCATTACACGTTGCATTTTTTTGTATTATTCCGGGTGTTAACAGAGGTATCTAATTCTGTTAGTAATTTTCAGCAATAATTTTCTAGACTTGACTAGTTTGACTAGAAAAAATCACTTTTTGTGATAGGTCCGCCTTTGTGCAGTTCCAATTTATTGGATTAATTGTTATTTGTGTTGATTTAATTATAAATTATTTATTTCTATTTCCTTATCTTAGCATGGGCAATACTACCAAATATGAGCAGACTATTGCCTAGGGATCACTCGCTACTTCGTGGCCGTTCTAAAGACGTTCAGCGCAGGTGTGGCCCTTTGTAGAGCTTGCTCGGTGAAAATTTGCATTAAAAATAATTTAGCATGGCTGAAAATATCCTTTGAAATCGCCCTTCATAATCTCTTTTGCCTGAAAGATTATCTGTTGCTGAAATCAACTAAACTTAACGACCGATGTAAGATGTGTTTCATATGATAATACGGCTTTTCTGCGAATAGGTCGTTCAAGCAAGTCAATTTGATGCTATATGAGGTTAATTGGAATTACAATTAAAACCACACGCATTATTGTTTATTGTTATGAATCAAAGTATGTCGTTTATCAGTCGGAGAGAAATCTTATATCTCAAGAACCACTTACCCGATGTCCGCCTTGGTAATAAAACGTGATTTTTATGATATCACACCGGTTGCTTGAACGCAAAATTAACCTGAGAGGTGAGCAGGGGGGAAAATTAAAACGGGTGAATGAATTTGTTTACATTGGCAGCAAGTTTTACCTGATGGAAAGAAAGACACCAATGTGATATAAACATTTGAAGAAGAGTGAGTGCAGGAACTCGGGTGAACGACGAGATGAAAAGCCGGGCGATTACGACTACAGCCTATTGAGCGATTCATAACTTGGCTGGTGCAGGGGGGGCCTTAGCCATTGCGGGGCCCCTGGCGGGTAGATATTTACGAGGCCCTTGTATTTTTGGAATTAATTCTAATAATTATGCTTAACGAGTAATGCAAAGCTTTAAATAAATAAATTTTGAATTTAGAAATAAGAAGATAACAAATTATTTATTAATCATGATAAACTAAAATGAATTTATGTCTTAAATAATCAGGGATTCAGAACAAATTTCTCTAAATAATTCATGGAATCATAATAATTTAACGAAAGAGTTACGTAATTTTCTCTTGAAATAACAGCAAGAGCTTGGAGGCCGATATCATATCAGAGTTGGCAGAAATGTTGTTATATTTATAATATAACCTTGAAAAACTTATTTATTCAGACAAGTGTCGTGGTTATAATTGACAGGATTACTTCAATATTAGGATACACTTAGGTTAATATTCTTTTCTTTTTTAATTTCAGATCCGAAATAATGTCATAGTTTCCTTCGTATATACGGATAAACATATTCAGTTATTCATACAAGTCATTCCATCCGCGATAATTACCAATAAAAAATCAAATAAACATAAAAGTACCTAATATTTTTCTACTAGGGTTGTTGCGCGAGTCTTACAAGCGGTTGCCCTGCTCGCGACCCCCAAAGGCCGTCCCTGCTGGTGCAAGTACTGGAAAAGACTAGTCCTCGCAATAAGAGACACTAATGAGCGAGACACGTGAGACAAAAGCTGGGTTAGGTAGCACTGTCAAATGAAAGAAGATAGAGTGGCGAATATGCAGAAGGGTATGTTAGGATGGTTTGGACATACAGAGCGAATGAGTTACAAAATAATAAGCAAGCAAATTTACAGAGCACACGTGATCAGAATTTATTGTGCCTGGGCGGAGTAGGAGAACTATTTCGAAAACGTTACTCTGACGAAGAGCATGTTTGTATTTAGAGAAGCGAAAGAAGTATGGTGTGATCGTAACTTATCGCACTTTGTCATCTCTGCCTACCCCTCTGGGATGCGGCGTGATGATATGGATGATATAATTTCATTGCATCGTTTTCTAAAATAAACCAGTGATTTTATAGAATTCATGGGGCACTTATTATCACCTTGACAAGAAAATGCCTATTTTTTTTTTCATGTAACTGGACATGGATGTCTAATACCAAACTGAACAAACCACGTGGAAACTAGATGCCTTGCCAGGACCTTCCTTATATTGCTCGGCTACATTGAACTGAATGGAAACAACCGGACAATTCTCATTGCCACTTCAACCATCGTTCATTAAATGTGGGTGCCAACACGGGCGGGATTAACCCTACCACCTAGTAAGTAAGGAAGAGGACCTACAATTTTACGTGGAATTCGATACCACGACCAGCCTCAACGGTTGAAAATGGTCATCCATCCAAAACGTAACCGAGCTCAGAGGTGCTTACCCAGCTTATCAAATCGCAAGGTGTCGCACCACTGGGCTACCGAGGCTGAATTATTACAATATGTATCGCCTATGAAAGGAGCTATCGGAGGATTAAATCAAACGTGGTTAGGAATATTATTACATGGCAATTTACTTATTTAAAATTCATCAAAAAATTAGGTTTCCACGGCATCGTGCTCATGCTTTCCAAAAAAAGATTACAATGGTATAACCACTTATCCTGCCTGCCACTAATTTATTAACATATTTTTGTTGAACGTGCCGTGGACCAATTCAATTGTCAGCGCAACAACACAATATAAAGACAAATTCACTCTCAAATCATAATCGACATAAAACAGGAACTTTAAATCCTACCGCGGCATGTCGCCGCTACGGATGTGTCCTTGGGGCCACTTTAGGAAACGTGGCAAAACAAGACACGATATGCAAAGAGGCATCAGCCCTACTCACGATAGTGCCTTCTGCTAATAGCCACCTTAAGGGCGTGATAACACCTGATCGCATTCAGTTCTATAAGGGCGTAAGTGAAACCACATTTTCTTGTTTTTAAAAATTACTATTACTTATTTTCGAATTTAAAAAAGATTTAAGGTGCATTGATGGTCTAGCTAAATTTTAAACCTATAACGGTAAATATCCGACCTCTCAGACGTTTTTTTATGAAAATATATGAATATTCGTCTAATTTGAAAACACAAAGCACCGACGACTTACAGTTTTATCATTAAATTATAGCTGGACCATCCATCTACATATTTACTTATTGGATTATCGAAATTCGTCATGGTTATATTTAAATATAACTATATGTTGGTTTAACTTGCGTCCTTATCGAACTGAAAGCAATCGATTATTATCACGCCCTTATCGTTGAGTATTACGCTAGGTTGATGTGACTTATTCGAAAATTGCTAAGAGAGTACTTAACTTATAAATTAATTGTTATTATATTATAAAACAAAGATACTGCCGTGGAACCGGGAAGTAATTTGGTGGGGATGTACCTGAAATTATATAATAATAAAGAGCTTGATAAGTTAAGTACTACCTGAGAAATTTACTAAAAACTTGTGTCACTTATCGTTGGAATCAAGATTATTTCTGGCACAATCATTTCTGTAGATGTAGTAAATAATTAATACAGATAGTTATGCGTAACAACAAAACGTATATGGCCTAAAATTTTGTCATATAAATTGTATCAGAAGACATAAATAAATTGTTACTGATGGTGCTTCTGGAAGCACAAATAACCCATTTTTCCTTTAAGGTGGCCCAACCCGGCGGGACTAACTTATTCGCGGGTACGGTACAAAACCGTGCTGTTGCGCTTCTGGGACCTTCTCTGTTTCAAAGGAGAAGACAGGCTCCGTGATGAGGAAGATGCAACATGTCCACAAAAAAGACAATGTGCATAGTGTATGATTTGGTAAGATTTACGCAAATTTTAATTACAAAACTTATAGCTAAAAGTAAACCACGACCGCTGTAGTCAAAAATCTAACAAAAACCAAATTAAATTTTGATTAAATAAGCTATGTCTGATTACTAATCTTTTTAAGATGTTCTTACTTTATGATTGCGTAATCCACCTCCAAAGTTATTGTATAAAACGCGCGAAAAATTCGAACTTTCGGACCATATAACTTAGAAAGCAAACACAATTTTACAATGCCAACGGTCATCAGACATCTAGTTTGATCAAATAAAGCTATTTTGAGCAAAATTTGGGATCTCTGACAAGAAATATGGGCGTGATCTTCTTTCCCCGTTTGTATGGGAAGTTGACCGGGTTGGGCCACCTTAAGCATCGTTCTAGATTTCGAAAATAATGTATGTCGGTCACTAGATTTTGTTAATATTTTAACAGAGTATTTTTTTGTTTCGATAAAATATTGAGTAAGAAGTAGATTCACTTTCTGAGATGGATTAAGTTGATACTGTTTCACCGTATACATCGTATGTCATCGGAGTATTCTCAATCCGCCAGTAGTAACAATGTTAATACTGTATTTATACATATAATGATATATATCTCTTTCTTTCTTAAGGCTCCATATGACGCTAACACCAAATATTTTGGGATTATATTTTATTTTATCTCAGCTTCGGTTAAGAATAAACAGGTAGAAAAATCAAAATAGTCGTATGAAAGTTTATACTATTTTATAGCTAGTGTATATATACTTAAAAAAAATCTTTATTTGTTACTAGGTTTTCAAGGCGGCTGCGCGGTGGAAACTGTAATTGTGATTGAGATATATTATATAATATGTATCGGCGCGCGGGTTTCTGCAGCTCTGCGCCTTGTTATATGAAAAGCGGAACGCCTCTGTGTGTGCGTTCGGTTGGAGTCATAGAGGTAAAAGAGATGGAGAACGTCAAATGAGCGAGACAAGACTATAGCTCGAGTAAGTGCGATGACACTAGCAGCGGCGGTCGCGGGCCACACACGCACTTGTCCGGCGTTAGGATATTATATGTTCTGTGTTGTCCAGCGGCGCTCGGCTCGAACGGTTATCTGTACTCGGAGGACACGAACCTATCTACGCTTTTCCAGTGCTTTCAAGATGGACCCTCAAGAAACCTCAGCCCACACCAATGACACTCCGATATATATATGATTAGATAGAATAAAAAAAATAGATTAGATTTTTTAAATTTACAATTTTCATTTCAGTTTCGACCATCGTTATTCAATGCGTTGGTCGACCAAGCCGGGCGGCATTAAACCTACCATATAGTAAGATAAGGAGGGTGACTTACAATTTAACGTGGAATCCGGACCACGGCTAGCATCAACGGTTGAAAACAGTCACCCGTCCAGCAGGTATATTCCTGGCATTCAGTAAACAGGAATCCTAAGTCTAGAAAACTGTTTTTATTGCCATTTTTAAAGCTAGTTTTTCGACGGAAAACCTTGATTAATAAAAAAAACTATGTTTCGGAATATTTTCGTCAAGAAAATCTCTTTGAAAACCGCTACAAAAGCAACTCAGGATTCTTGATTCCTGATAACTGAATGCCAGGAATAGACCTGCTGAACCCAGCCCAGAGTAGCTTCACCAAGCTTATCGAACCGCAAGGCGTCGCGCCACTGAGCTGACAAGGATAATGACAGATGAATAGTCATTTGTTTTGTTCGATAAACCTCCATCAACTACCATTCAGGAAACAAACTTACAGGATTCAAGAAAGGCGTGTCCATTCTTGCGCATTCATTGTTGCGTCCATTTAGTGAATTCTAAGACATTTACAGTGCGCCGTGTTTCCTAACGCCCTCGCTAACGCCTAACCGCCTCCACACCAGCGGCCCACTGCTGAATGCTCTCCATTAATTCAAAACAAAAGTGCGAACCCCTTTTGTCTGTGGTCACTTTGTGGCTTACAATCTGCCACTAGCACTATGCTTTAAACCCATTAGCACGCTTTGGTTGCTTCTACGAGTTAAGGTCGTTGCAGACCAATTTTTTCTTTCAGTATTTGATGTTCTTTAATTAAAATATTTAATCAACAATTTTAATAGGATATTCAGGTCAAAGATCAAACTTATTTTAAAATACTTATTACGTCTAGTATTGAAGGCTTTCAAAAAGAAAACTAGATTAATACAAACTCGAGACTGCTTGCTTCGGCCTCTAACATGGTACTACCATTTTAATTTATTTACTTTGTTTTTTTCATAACGGGTAACAACCGGACAATCGATACAATTGCAAAAATATCAATAGTTAATTTGCTTTGCTTGCTAAAGGCTACAATCTTCTACGCTAGGTGGTTCTGATTTTTTTGTTAATATCTCAGGGAGTACTGCAATTATCAGCGATTATTATATAACTGCAGGTATATCCACACCAAAGGAGAGATTTTCGTATCCACAGCTTCGAAATGTGAAATAATGAAAACATAACCCTCCTACTCGCAAAGTCGGGTAAAAAGACATATTTTTTCACATTTCTTGTTATTTTATCCAAGTAGAACCCGTTATACAGCAAAATAATGCACATATTAGTTGTTCATATTCAAAAGATTGTTCCATTTCGACACATTTTTTTGTTAAGCAAAGTTACTGCTGTAGAACCGAAATCAGTAATTTGGTTCAGATATACCTAAAGGGATATAACAAAAATAAAATAGCTTAATATGTTAAGTAATGTCTGAGAAATTTAAGAATAACATGAATGCCACTTTGCGTATTAATGCAGAAGAAAATGGGGATTCTGAGTAATATTCAAAAAACCGAAATATATTTAGAACAATGGTGTTAAGTGGTTACATTATCAAACTATGTTATGGAATCTTACAAAATACGCGGGTGGAGTGGATTAGAGGAAAGTTAACAATTTTCCTCCATATACAAAAGACAACTTTATTCCACTTCGATACGTCGCTTCGAACACTAAATCCAATCACTATCGCTCGTTGAACTGTTTCACTCAAGACCTAGTTCACTTTCGCCTGGTATCGCTTTGCTTCGCGTCACACAAATGACTAACGACTTCGCGATAGATGTAGGTAAGTAGCGCCATCCGTTGACCAACTGAGGAACTATTTTGCGCGCTACGATTTTGTAGCAGCGCTATGCCTTCGCAGGTGGCGCGCTCGTAACTATGTTTGTTTGTTTTTTTAAAATGAAGTAACGATCTTCTCCGCCAAAGTCGATGTGACCGCCGGCCCCAGGTTGTAGCTAGACGACGCTGAACAATGAGCCGCTACAGCCTTACCGAGTCGGGCTTTTCTGGGCGCCGCTCCCAACTACACTAGTGTTATATATTCGGTGGATCCGTATTAAATTGGAGCACGGATAGTGAAAGATGTTTCCGATTTGGTAGTCACTGGATCAGGCAACGTTCCAAGGTTCTTAGTCGCGTGTGTGATCAATCGTGCATTCCAATCATGCTAGTTTTTCTACAGATCAGCGACGGTGTCCATGAGAATTTTGAGTTGTAAGAGTAAGTAAATTTCAATAATTCGAAATTATTAAAAAAATAATTTAAGAAATATTCGTCTTTATTTTTGTGAGCATTTTCATTTGTAACGGATGCGCCGTCATATTATTAGCCTAACAAACCACCCGATCATGAACGGGGCCGGAATCAGACCTATGACTTCTGGCATGGAAAGCTAATCACCACACTCCTCAGTTACGAGCCACTTCCTGAATATTTCGTGAGTGTGGACGCTAACACGCTGACTGACTGACTTACTGACATGACGGTAATATATCCCAAGTGGTTGCTGTTTCTTTCGCAATGTTTTGTATTTAAATTTCATATTGATGTTTTTTGTGCAACCTGACATGGATTACCAATACCACACAACTACCATCGTGATAATAATCCAATGCACCACATTCCCGAAGGAATTAGGTGCCATGCCAAGACTTTCCTTTCTGAGCACGGCTAACAATGAACTGGATGGAAAACACGGACAATTTTTCATTGTCGCTTCAACCGTAGCTTTATCCAGTGCGGTGGTACCAACCCGGACGGGATTAAACCTACCACCTAGTAGGGGAAGGGGACCTGCAGATTTACATGGATTCCGAACCATGGACCAGCTCGCATTCGTGACTAAATGCACTTATCTAACTCGGAAAGAGAAAGAAAGTGGTGTATGTCGGGATTGAACCCAGACCTCTAGTACGCTAGGCCAGTCCCCGCGCCACTAGGAGCCAGTGTATCTAGTTTGTATCTAGTTTTGTTGTTACGTAATCATTCATTCAAGGTCCTTGTGCTAAGAGCACTTCTCTATTGAAGCGTCAGAGCGCTCTAGTTCGGCGCCATGGCAGGCTCATTTGCATTCAATTGATTTACCGTAAATACTTAATCTATTTCAGCTTACTGTGAAATTGATACCACTCCCTCTTGAAATAGAGAGGTTTACAGGGCGGTAAGTTTTAACTTCACATGAAGCGGAAGTTTAGTAACTTAAACATTGAAAACGAGAAATTGAAATCAATGGAAAAAAAAATTACCTAAACAAATCCATTTAAAGATGTCCAAAACGTCACTTTCTGAGAGATTTGTACCTAATGATTAACCCTATCGTTTAACCAAAAATGTTATATTCGCATTTTTTTCGCGTTATTGTCGGTTCCATTTCTTAGTGAGACTACCAAAAAAATATTGGAAATAATTGTAATTTTTTATTTTTTTACGGAACCTGACATGTATGGCTAATACCACACACCTACCGTCATGATATAAGCCAAATACGCCGCACTCCCAAAGGAATTAGGTGCCATGCCAAGACCTTCCCTTTTATGAGCACGGCTACACTGAACTGAATGAACGATGGTCGAGGCGGCAATGAAAACTTGTCAGTATTTTCCATCCAGTTCAACGTAGTCTTAAACATGCCCTGATATAACAGCTAATTCTTTCAGGAATGTGTTGTCTAGTTTTTTATCATGCCTTTTTTAGGGTTCCGTACCCAAAGGGTGAAAACGGAACCCTATTACTAAGCCTCCGCTGTCCGTCCGTCCGTCCGTCCGTCCGTCCGTCCGTCCGTCCGTCCGTCCGTCTGTCCGTCTGTCACAGGGCTGTATCTCAGTAACCGTAACAGGTAGACAGCTGAAATTTTCACAGAGAGTGTATTTATTTTGCCGCTACAACAACAAATAGGTAAGATCAAAAAATAATTCAAATTAAAGGGGGCTCCCATACAAAAAACGTATTTTTTTTGTTTTTTTTTTACGATGGTACGGAACCCTTCGTGTGCGAGTCAGACTCGCACTTGGCCGGTTTTCTATAAACAATATATTTTACTCAATTATAAAAAAAAAATTGCGTTCTACATCTGACAGAGATTAAAAGTATACTTAAAGTCGTTTATATCCTGTATACAATTCTGGACCTACCCAGAATGCTTGATTGTAATTAATTGACAAAAGTTATTTAAAAAAATATTAAATACTAAAGTTCTCGTGAAAAAAATTGAAAGAATATTCTTCAGTTTGCTCAGTCATCTCAGTTAGTCCAGTCGGATCTAAACTAAAGGGGAAATATAAAAATAAGTCTTAATATATGTATATTCCTAAATTATTTAGTCGAGTATGTGGACACGCCATTTTTTAAGACGCAAGGAACCTGTGGGTAAGGATCATTCGATCCCAGAATATTGAGTGCTTTCCTGTGTACGCACGAGCGTATAGCTTTGTTCGGGAAATTCGAGACACCTTCAATACTGTCAGGCTGAATGTTCGCTCAGGACGATTGATAATTCAGGACGCAGTGAACAGCTAAGCAGTGAGGTGGCAGTGGTGGCGTGACTCGTTGCGTAGAGGTAAACAACTGCGGTCACTTGTATTAGAGAGTTCGGGTTCGTAACCCAAGAAATAGGTACCCTCACGGAATATTGCTGTCCGTCCGTCCGTCCGTCCGTCTGTCACAGGGCTGTATCTCATGAACCTTAATAGGTAGGCAGCTGAAATTTTCACAGAGTGTGTATTTATTTTGCCGCTATAACAACAAATAGGTAAAATAAAATAATAATAACAATTAAAGGGGGGTCCCATACAAAAATCATGATTTTTTTGTGTTAAATCTTGCACGATGGTACGGAACCCTTCGTGTGCGTGTCCGACTCGCACTTGGCCGGTTTTCTTTGTTCTAGAAGCATCATCATAAAGTTGTCTATTTAAATTTAATACTTCATAATAGTGTTAATATTTTAGCAATATCGCCAAGGACCAGTTTGTGGTTGGCATAAAAAACATCAAGGTAACCATTTCCATTTAATATGTATATATTTTATAGTGGCTTTATAGGTATAGGTAATAATTTACGTTTAGTTATGTACCAATTAATAAAAAAAATATATATAAAAACCGCAAATTTCTTACACTATTACTAAATATTACGGACACATTAGTATGTAAATAGTTCTTCCATCACAAGAAAAATAATATTTTAAATATAAATACAAGTAAATGCTTTTAAGATGTTTTACTTTACATGTCGTAAGAGCTTGCTTTTTGTCAAATTTCATGATTTTACGTCCGACGTGTATAACCATTTAGACTTTGATTTAGATACATAGTCGTGTCGACATAGAGGCTCAAGGGACCATAGACCGAAGAATTTTATTTTAATTTTGTCTTAATAAATCCGCGCTTTCCTGAAAAAAAAAACCACTTGACAGTCAGACGGACAACAGAATGATCCTTTTAATAAGGGTTTATTTTTTCTTTTAAGGAACAGAACCATAAAACCGGCCAAGTGCGAGTCGGACTCGCACACGAAGGGTTCCGTACCATCGTAAAAAAAAAACACAAAAAATACATTTTTTGTATGGGAGCCCCCTTTAATTTTAATTATTTTTTAATCTTACCTATTTGTTGTTGTAGCGGCAAAATAAATACACACTCTGTGAAAATTTCAGCTGTCTACCTGTTACGGTTACTGAGATACAGCCCTGTGACAGACGGACAGACGGACGGACGGACGGACGGACGGACGGACGGACGGACAGCGGAGGCTTAGTAATAGGGTTCCGTTTTCACCCTTTGGGTACGGAACCCTAAAAAGGATTTAGACTTCTTTTCTACAACGACATTACTTACTTACCAGTTGCGTTGGCAACGAATTTGGCATCTTAGTAATCATTTAGCACTGAAAACAACCCCGAACAGTTGGCTTTATCAATAACCGAAAACTCAATTAGTCAACCGGACTCCCAAAGTATTAGTTATCGGAAGGGAAAGGTATAATAAATCAAATCTTTTCCAAGTCCCACTCGAGTCCTTTCTCGTCTGTCCCACGCCGAGCAGAGCAGTTCTGAGAAACGACATTTTAAAAGGCCTACCTTATCTACAGTCTCGCCCCCATCGCCGCCTCCGCGGGGCCCTTGAAGGCTTTTTAATAACGGATATTATAAAATGAACACCTTTTATTAAATCTTGGGCGAAAACTTCAGGCACTGTGCCACACGAGGGCTTTGGAAAAATTTATAGTGCTTGGCGTAATTGATCCAACCTAATTGGTTAGCTAGTGGTGCTAATAAAGAAACTATTGACACTATCAACTTAGCTGGGGGATGCATCATAAAGTCCAAAAAGCACAAGGTCCAAAACCCATACTGTCCAAAATACTTACGAACACGTAAATTTTTAAATGGGTTAGGTTACGTTAGGTTAGATTAGGTTAGATTATATTCATTTTATAATACACACGAAAAATACATACTTTTGGACGTTCTGGGTTTTGGACCTTATGCTTTTTGGACTTTATGAAGGCGACCCTTTAGCTGAACAATAAATGAAGAAATAAAGTTGGAATAAAATAATAGACAGTTCTTGAATTATTTATTTTTCAGAGGTGTCGATAGTTAGATTGCCTTGTTTAAAACTCTATGTAGTACTCCACTGGACATCATTTCGAACAGACATCCAATCTATAATAAAACAGTTCACGAACCCTGCCAATAAAATAGCCGTGTCTGTGATTGAATCTGCGACGCCAGCCCCTAAACTCGCACCCAATTTGCTACACACATTTACAAGTGCACAATCTTTTTTACTGCTTTCAAAATTACTCCACCCTCGACCGTCGGTCATGTGAGATGATTCGACGGTTTGACCGTTTCGATACGACTGGAGACGCCATTTTGTACGCAAGGCATCTCGATTGATCTTAGCGTTCCAATTTTGAAATGTTAATTTAACTGTTTAGTCGTGGTTTCTATTTTATCCTGAATCAAATAGTTTCATAAGATAAAGATAGAATGTAACCAACATTCGCGACGCTGGTGTTAAAGCGGCGGGTGGTGCATTACTTACTCGCTGCGCTGAAATGACTAGCTAGTAAGCTGCTGCAATGTATGTAGAGTGACTCATATGGATCTTCCAAGGGCCCTCTACAGCGAGCAGATCAACCGATTCAATGACTTTACTTGGCCACACTCTTGGTATACTGCTTATGGAGCCTCTACTCCCTTTTGATAGAGCGTAGGAATAAAACAATCGTATATAAAGTTGTCACAGATTAAAAAGGGATGTGACACCGATCATACCACTACAAAATACAGAATACTATAGCCAAGTTTCTTTGAATATGTTTTTATAATCAAGAGCGTTTGATTTGAATAAAATAAATCTCCTTACTGAGGACATTCCTATTATGGCCAACAACTCTTGATTACTAACCAAGGGCCTGCATTATTAATTTCATAGTAGTAAAGTTTGTTGTCAGTAATTTTAAAGATAGCTTGGTAAGATTTTAAAAAAATCAGGGAGTCTGTGACTAGACTGCATTGTTTCTCCTGGTCTACCGTCTCTCCGAATACTCGACCACTGTCGTTCGGACAGAAGCAATTACATTCCCTGCGTATGGCTCTGAAAAGTGCTTCGTGGCAAATCGACGACGCTCCCTTTCAAGTGCAAACCACTCCGTGGTTTGGAATGACGACACATATTTTAGGTATTCTTTTGTTTTTCTGTCTATCTGTATCGGAGGGCCTTCCCGCTCAACTCCCCATACAAAGGTGGAAAGAAGATCACGCCCACATTTCTTGTCAGAGATCCAAAATTTTGCTCAAAATAGCTTTATTTGATCGAACTAGTTGTCTGATGACTATTGGCATTGTAAAATTGTGTTTGGTTTCCAAGTTATAAGGTCCGAAAGTTCAAATTTTTCGCGCGTTTTATACAGTAACTGTGGAGGTGCATTACTCAACGATATAATGAAAATATCGACGTGACCTGAAAGTACCTACTGAAAAAACACCGTGTAGGGTTAATATTTAAAGTTCAATTAGTAACTATAACCATTAAACTATCTATTAAGATATTTCGAAGGCTTATACCTGACCCGTTTAAATTGGTGTGGTAATTTAATTAATATTTATATATTTATAGAGCCCACTAGATCGCAGGATTTTACCAAAATAAAAAAATATTAGGTTTTTGAGCTCGTTGCAACAAAGTATATTATCTCTGGGACCTTATTCAAGTGCTGCAATTTTCTGGAATACCTTACATTATGAAATTTGCATATCTACTTATGAAAGCTTACACAGATACTTGTATTAAGAGAGAACCTGACAATACTTATTACGAGATTAGCACCGGACTAACCATAAAAAAACCGGTTTAGTCCGCTGTATTAAAGTTAGTTTGCCACTCTGAATACGGCTGGAGAAATTCTACAGCAGTATTCAGACAGGGCGGACTAACTTTAGTACGCGTATTAAGGTCGGAGTAAACCGGTTTTTGGCCACAGTAGAGTTTTTCCATAATTTCCATAAAAAAAACAACAACCTGTTAATAAAAAAAAAATACAACAAGATGTAGATATATAAAATAAGTAATAGACTGTTACGCCGGGCACTAAAGTGGTCCTGATGATGACCCCGGCGGCGTTGGAGGCTAAACATGGCGGCCCAGCACGGCATTACGCACCGGAAAACCGTAAGTTCAACAAATACTATATAATGCAAATTTAGTGGAAAATTTTGGCACATTTGTTGCAAGGTGAAAAGATAATTATATTTTAATTTAGTTAAGCACAATTAACATTTGAAATAAAAAAGTGCTTAATTCTATACATAGATTAATTGTATTTCGAACACTAGATTTCATTCCCAAAAAAAATTTCGCGAAAGATTATTTTTCATATTTCATCATATTATTGAGTAGACGAGTAAAGTCCACGGAGTCGCGACCGAGCCGCAGGGCATCCACAGAATATATTATAGGTGCACCTTTTTTGACGGAGGGGACTTGGATTACCGTTTGCAGCATATCTACTTGATTATAATCATTAAAAATATACATACATAATAGGGTGACTCGTGGCTTATTAGAGTGCGATGACCATGCGCGCGCATGCTAGGTCTATGGCGATGACAGAAAAATAACATTCGATGTTTTGATGACGTCAGGTGAAAGCGTTTCACGTTCATCTGTATCTAACTCGTTTTCACTTTCCTGAGTAGATATGCTGTAGCCGTTTGCGTCACTTGTCTCTATGCAACGTACCGGCCCTATTCAGAGTGGGCGGACCAACTTACGCCGAACTAAACCGGTTTTTGTATTGGTAGTCCGGTGCTAATCTCTTAATAAGTTTTGACAGGTTCTCTCTGAATACGACTGCTCTTTGACGCTTGAATGTCGCTTTGTAGGTTTGTTCGGGCAAAGATGATTCCTTCCTGCCCCGTACTATTCGTTACAGAACGGAATCGGGCGGAGCCGCTCAGAGCAATGCTCCAGGCCAAGTCCAAAACGAAAAAGTGCAGAGGTGAACGTCACTTTGACATTACACAAAGTAAAATCATTATCTTATACAGCCGTATGCAGACAGATTTTTACAGGTGCTCTCTGAAGTATATATCGTATTCAGAGTGGACGGACTAACTTTAATACGCCCGACTAAACTGGTTTTTGTATGGTTACGGTCTGATACATCTGATACAGTCGTATTCAAAAAACACCTGTCAAAACTTAGCATGAATTTAGCACCGGACTAACCATACAAAAACGGTTTTAGACCGGCGGATTAAAGTTAGTCCGCCCACTTTGAATACAGCTGATACGGAAAAAACCCAAAATCTAATATTTTATCTAAATTCATTAAAAGCTCAAGTAATTTCCAATCGATACAAA
Organism: Incurvaria masculella; assembly: GCA_946894095.1. Classification (NCBI taxonomy): domain Eukaryota; kingdom Metazoa; phylum Arthropoda; class Insecta; order Lepidoptera; family Incurvariidae; genus Incurvaria; species Incurvaria masculella. The sequence continues at coordinate 14,758,734 of OX335653.1, read as the reverse complement.
ATTTAACTAGAAGCGACCGTAAACGTGGGTCACGTCAAAAGTGACAGTTCACAGATCTTGCTCCGGTCACGTGTTCCACCTCAGAGAGGTGGAGCAAATAGTAGTGATTCTAAACGATTTCGAACCGCTCTAATGGTCAGCGAAAGCAGCCGAGGTAGGTAGGAGACGGAACGTGCCAAAATGCTATATCTACTCAGGAAAGCGTAAACGAGTTAGTCACAGATGAAAGTGAGACCCTCTCGCCTGACGTCGTCAAACATCAAATGTTATGTTAGTGTCGTCTCACGCTTAATGAAATATTCAGAAAGGGACAACACTAGGGTGACTCGTCGACTGTAATTTCATGAGTACGAAAGCCTTGTGACTTACCGATTCGTCACCGGTGACACACTCTCATCTCACATGCAGACCCCCAGTTACTCAAGAGATCTATTTTATAATCTGTGATTGCATTTAGTCTGTGGTGATAGAATAGAAGTAGGAAGGAGTTCGGTTTTGGCGGGAATCCGAACAAGTCGAGATTTTTTTGCTATCGAGTTTTTATTTGCCAATTCGTTTGTTTGTGGTCTTTCTTCGCGGAAAACCGGTCGAGAAGATGAAGGCGAAGAGGAAACGGAAAAAGGAAGACAAGAGGTCTCCAGAGGAGTCACTTTCGTCCGATTTATCGGACTGTGAAAATTTGGCGGGAAAAGATGATCTGGTGGAACAGGCGGGAACTACTGAGCTCAACATCAACACCACAGCTACTACATCAAAATTGAATTCACTCGATAAGTACCAACCATTCTTCATTAAAGACTACACCCGTGCATACCCTGAGGATTCGGGAGCACTGGATTTTATCGTATTCATAGAAAGCACAGAACCTAACAAGCCGATTGGAGACAGAGATATTATGAGCTTATCAAACTCTTTCAAAAGATACATTAAGGGCATCAAACAGTTCAAGAGGATAAATCGATACAAAATAGGCGCAATATTTGAAAAACCAGAGCTAGCCAATGCAGCTCTCGGTAACAAAACTTTTTTGGATCAATTCAAGCTTAAGGCTTCCATACCTGCATCTGCAACTGAAACCACTGGTGTCATCACCTCGGTCCCTACCAACTTATCCAATCATAAAATTTTTACCAACATAACAAGCACAAAAAAAATTATATCAGTAAGAAGATTCATGCGTAAAGTAAAGAATGAAAATGGTTTCCAACTAGAACCCACTCCTACTATTTCCATTACATTTGCATCAAATACTCTACCGGACTATATTGACATGAACTTATGGAGATTTAGAGTGGCTCAATACATACCCCGTTTAAAACAGTGCTTCCGATGCTTGCGCTTTGGGCACATATCAAAATATTGTAAAAACGGAGAGAGGTGCTCAATATGCAGTTGCGAAGGGCACAATTATAGAAATTGCTCTACGGAGCATGCCAATGCTACCTGTTATAATTGTCAAGGTAATCATGTCGCTATATCAGGGTTATGCCCTATAAAAAAGAAGAAAATTGAAGAAAACAAAAATAAAACCAGAAAAGTTCAATACAATGAATTATTTAATGAAAAGTCATTCCCTTCCTTACCTACCACTAACACAGATCAAACAGAAAAAAATTATAATACGCAACTAAAATATAACCAAATATTACACACGAATAAAGAAAATTCAGTCGACTCTATCCTGAATAATTTGTTAAACTCTGAAAAAGCAATGAACATACTTCTCGAAATGATTGTAAAAGTTATAACAATGAGCAAAACTGGCGAGGCTCCTATCTCTGCGCAAAACATAAAAAGCGTTATTCACGACTCTATTAGAAAAAATAAACCTGTTATATAATGTCTACTTTGAATGTTGTACAATGGAACGCGCAAAGTTTGCTATGTCATCGACATATTCTCACTCAATTTTTATATGAAAATGATATACATATTGCAATAATTTCTGAAACTTGGTTAAAACCACAACAACGTTGTAAATTTAGAGGATATCAATTGGAAAGATCTGATTCTGGAAATTCACACAATGGAGTAGCAATATTAATTCATAATAGTCTAAGCTACACAAAAATTATCACCACAAGTGACAACTCGATACAAAATATAGCTATCAAATTATCTTACAACAACAAATTTGTAACTATAGTTAGTTTATACAGTCCCCCGAATTGTACTCCACCTTTCACAAAAAGTAAGTTCGATAGATTAGTAAAAAATATCTCTGAGCCAACGATTATTGCGGGCGATTTTAATGCTCATCACACTTTTTGGGGATGCAATAACACTGATTCACGTGGAAGGGACATTTTGGAAATAATTGATGACAACAATCTTGTTCTTTTGAATAACGGTGAAGTGACAACAGTTGGTTCCAGTAGATGGCGGCCAAATGCACTCGATCTCACAATGGTATCTTCTTCTTTAGCATTGTCTTGTAACTGGACGGTCCATGATGACCCTCTCGGAAGTTATCACCTGCCAACAATAACAAAAATATTATTAGCCAACAACACATACAACAATCAAGAGACTGCAAACAATTTTCCAAAGCATCCAAACTTTAGACTCGTAAATTGGAAAATATACTCAGATTTAGTTTCGAGAGAGCTCGAACATTTTAACTTTGATAATCTTAACCCAATAGAATCTTATGATTCTTTTTGTAATATTTTAAATGCAGCTATTGAGAAGTCTATACCCAAACGGAAGCATTCATCCACACCTAACTCCACTTTTCGGCATTCAAAACCCAAACTTTCTGTTCCCTGGTGGAATGAAAAATGCAGCTCAGCTGTAGAAAATTCCAGGAAAGCATATGCAACATTTAAACTAAATTGTAATGACGAAAATTACATAGAATTCAAACGATTGCAAGCACTTAAAAAACTCATTTTAAAAAGAGAAAGAAGCGAAAGCTGGCAAAGGTTATGTGAATCATTTAACAGATATACACCCGTTTCTAAAATTTGGAACACTATTAAAAAATTTAATAATACCTACCAAAGTAATAGTCACAACACAAATCATGACTGGATTAATGATTTTTTGCAAAAGTATACACCCGATTATGTTGAAAATCAACTACATTCAATCAATAGTTCTGTTCCTAACAATAATGAAAATGAGTACCTTACAAAATATTTTACTTTACAAGAACTGAAATCTGCCTTAAATTCTAGACGAGATACTGCATGTGGATTAGATATGATTCCATATAAAATGCTACGTCACTTAAACCACAACAGTCTGGTAATATTTTTAAACACGCTTAATAAGCTGTGGTGTACTTCCATAATTCCATGGGAATGGAAAATAGATTGTCTCATCCCAATACTTAAACCAAACAAAAGTAAAGACGATGCAAATTCTTATCGACCTGTGGCATTGACTTCGTGCATTGGAAAAATTTTTGAACAGTTAATTAAGCAACGTTTAGAATTTTTTATAGAAAGAAACAACATTTTACCTAGCAATCAATTTGGTTTTAGGAGGGGTCGATCCGCTAGAGAAAGTTTCAGCCATCTACATCTGGATATTTCAAAAGCTTTCTCATTAAATCACGATACCGTGTGTGTTTTTTTAGATGTCGTCGGCGCATTTAACAACATCGATCACTTTACACTTGCATCGATCTTGAACTCTTTGGGCATTCCAGCAAAATTAATAAATTGGATATATAATTTTTTAAATGGCAGGGAAGTATATGTGAAAGACAGCAACTCTCTTTTTGGTCCCAGATTTTCCTATAGGGGAACGTCTCAAGGTGGGATATTAAGTCCCCTCTTATTTATAATTTATATTCACAAATTAAACTCAAAACTAGGATTTGATGTAAATAACCTCCAATTTGCAGATGATTTGGTTATTTATTGTTCCATTGGTGATAGAGCGACTACATTGACTTGTATAAATAAAGCCATGGAGAATTTGTATAAATATTTTACTGAGTTAAATTTAGATATAAGCCCAGAGAAAAGCAAAGTTGTTATATTTAGTAAAAATAAATACAAATTAAAAGCCGAAGTCTTCTACAATAACACTCTTCTTCCGGTAGTTGAAACCGTTAAGTTTTTAGGAATAATATTTAACAGTAACTTATCTTGGAACTCTTATGTCGATGGCATAGCAGACAAAGCGTTAAGATCATACAACATTTTGAGGTCCTTAGCGGGCACCTATTGGGGCGCGGATCCGAAAATCCTAATAATGCTTTTTAAATCTTTGATACGTAGCCATTTTGAATATGGTTTTCTATGTTTTTCTCATCATTGGAAACTTATAGAGAAACTGGAAAAAATACAAAATAAAAGCTTACGTTTAATAACTGGAGCGATGATGTCAACTCCCATAGTATCCATGCAAGTAGAATGTAACATTCCTCCACTGAGAATCCGCTTCAAATATCTGAAATTAAAATTTTTGTTAAAGCTTCTATCCATATCAAATCATCCTCTGTTTACCAAAATTCAACATCTCCTTTCCATCCCATCCGATCCTAGTCATCATCCTTACATCCTGAGAGACTTTTCAAATATATTACATTACAAAAATGAATATGAAATACAAGCCAATTTCAACTTTCCTTGCTATTTGGGAAAATATGACAGCAAATTCTACGGAATTCCAATTCAAATAGACGAAAACTTGGAGTGCAAAGAAGAATTTTTAGAACAAATTTCAAGTTACAGAGGTTACAGAAGAATATATACCGATGGTTCGAAAACAGTTCGTGGGGTCGGCTGCGCGATCTATGACGAGACAACCAAGAGAGGTTATGGCATTAAGATTCCTAGTTCTGCATCAATATACACTTCTGAAGCTTTGGCAATTCAAATCGCACTCGAGTTCATCGAAGTTCAACAACACTATACGTGGATAATAATAAGCGACTGCATGAGCGTTCATAGAGCCCTACAGAATACGAAACTAGATGCCAATACTCACTATGTCATACACCAAATACGGGATAAACACTTTTCCTTGATACAGCAAGGCTACGAAATATGTTTTTTCTGGATTCGCGGCCACATAAATTTGAAGCCACACGACTCAGCAGATTATCTAGCTAGAACGATAGCTGACAGCAACCTGAATATTTGCCATATTAAGAATGTTGCCCTACCGCAATCGGAATTTGTAGCGAAAATAAAACAGGAAATTATCCACGAATGGACCGAACAATGGAAAATGTCCAATACGGGTCGTTGGTACGCCGAAATAAACGATTTAGTTGGGAAAACACCTTGGTTCAATAAAACCTTACCAAAAAGAAGAAAATATTATACAACAATTTGTCGTCTACGTTTCGGACATTGTCTTTTTCAATCCCATCTTTACAGATTAAACCTTATCGACACCGCCGTATGCCCACACTGCAACTTAGCTGATCAATCCCTGGACCACCTCTTCTTTCATTGCTGTGCTTTTGATGAGCAAAGAGAAAAACTATATAAATGCTTAGAAATTACATACAAAGAAAGAGAAAAAATCCCGCTCGACCTGAAAAAGATATTAAGTCAACCGACCAACTTTGAACCCATATTTCTATATATACATGAGACAATAGAAAGTATTTAACTACATGACACTCCAGAATTGACTACAATCCATAAGATACAATAAAGAGAAGGCTGTATAGCGAAAGCTTTTGCCTGTCCATTGGATAAAGAAACAAAAAAAAAAAAAAAAAAGAAGTAGGAAGGAGTATTTATTTCCGATTTCACAACATTTCTCAAGCAAACGTTTAGAATATCAGCAAACTCGGTTAGTCTGCGTTGAATAAAGTGTTAAGGCTTCAGGCTCAACGTGTGCAGTGAACAGTGACTGCATGGTCATCATGGGTAACCGGGTGGCGCGCACCACGGTCGAGTTCATCGCGCTCTGGTTTGCCTGCGTGAGCGTGTGCGGTCAATCTGCGCCCACGAAGGACATCCTTGCCTCTGTGCATGAGCTAGCGGATAAGTGCAGCGACAACCCACTCCTCGGAAAGGAACATGCTGCGGACGTCAACTTGTGCGCCGGCCCACTAAAATTTAAAATGCGACTCCAATGCCTCAGCTTTCTAGATGTCAACCGTAGACTGTGCGCACTCAAAGAATCTGCTGGTTTCAACCTCTCGGAGCATATCCGTGCAGAGGCTTCAAAGACTCCTTTCAACATCGAAACTATGTGCGGCAAAACTGAAACCTTTACGTTTGGCTCGCTACCGGATTACCCAGACTATGGGGGTTACATTCAGAAGTACTTAGGGGTTCAGACACACTGTATTAAACTTTGCGCATCCGATGACTTCACGGTGGACGAGCCTAACTTCTTTTGCCGTGCATTTTACTGGGGATTAGATGTATTAAAGGATGTTTCAACTGCAATTGAACACGCAGGCGTGGAGAGTTCTGCGACTCTGCAGTCAAAGACTGCGAAGGATGGTTCGCCAACCACCCACGAGTCTACCGAACAGGCCACCGGCCCTAAAGCTGGACCCATTAAAGGTGGAGAAGTTGCCCCAGTAGTAGGATCAGATAAGAGTATTGTATCGAGCATCACCCCTGGTCCTAAATTGAATGTCGAATCCTCGGCTATGGTCGCCGGGTCGAATCTGGACCAAGCATCAAAAGCTAATAATGTTGCTGCTATACCCAATCAAGACAAAGCAGAATCGAAGCAACCAGAAACACCGAGTTCCGTTGCAACTTTGCAGGGTGAAACTCCAGGCAATTCCCCTGCAGTTGGGGCACCTAAGATTCATGTTGAGACAAAACCACCTGAAACTAGTGAAGTTAGACCCCCTTCTAGCAGCGCCCAGGCGACCATGAACAATGGTGTTCAAGCAGGAGCTGCGGCTGAAAGTGATCCGGTGTTGCATCCATTAGAAAGCAATCCACAGCCAACACTCAAGCCTGTTAAAAAAGGCCCAACTAGCCAGTCATCACAGGGGGCAGTACAAGAACCTTTGGTTAAAGACGATAATGCTGGAGCTGGTGACCTTGATGAATATGGTTAGTATTTAAAATAATGATCTTGTGTAGATGTTTTAAATCGTCCGTTGATAAAGGCTTGGGATTATTCCCTTCCTTTCTTATTTGACATGAATTGAGCCGGTACAACCATGAATATTTCTTATTTTCCATCTTTTACAATGCTGCCATTCTCTAAATAAATTGAAGGTCCTGGCATAGTATTTAGCTGCTTTGAAAAAGCAGAATGCGGCTAATATAACAATGATAACTCAGAAGAATATATAGTTTTATCAACATATTGGGACCCTTCCTCATTATAGATATTGTTATATATTCACTTTTTAAAGGATTGTCACCTTTTTCAGCCAGACGTCTATTTGTTTTTCTCTCAATAAAGGTAGGTATCCAGGAGGATGCAGCAGAATGTTTTAACCACATCAAACATTTGTGTCCCTCGTATTTACCTCCAATTCTTGTTCTAAACATGCCCTGTAAGCCCTTCTTTCAAAAGTCTTACAATGTAAAGTGTTTGATGTACCTACCTACCGTAACTGGCACTGAAGTCATTAATTTCAGGTTACACGGCGCCATCTGCATAAAAGCATTTGCAGTTTCGTATTGCTATAAAAATAATTCGTTTATAAACTCCTCTATAGAATAGAGACGTTTTTGGTGTGGACATTAATCTAAAGAAGGATTCGAATCTGCAGGCTTCTGATTACATGTCCTATGCTCCTTTATTAAAATACAAAATATATCCACTTCATTTATACGCCATCGCGCCAATTTCCCGGAGGGGTAGGCAGAGATGATAAAACGCTATACGGTACGATCACAGCACACTTTAGCTTCATCTACAGACATACATCATTTCATACGTGCTCTACGATTACAGGTGCCACGTACCTGACTTTACGAAGTATTACATCGATTTGGTCGTTCTCCTAGGCCATCTTCGTGAAATCATTTCAATAATGCTAATCACAGATGCAGAGAAAGTCGTGGGTCGAATTTGATAACCAGACTCAGGCCAAATTAACTGTCTGCAAATCGAGCCTCAAAAACCCCATTTCTCATTGCAGACAGTCAAGGAACAGGTGAGGATACACCGCTTCTTGATGACAGCAACTTGGAGGACCCTGAGCATGCAGTGAAAGAGGTCCATGTGCCTCAAATGAACCGGGAAACAGACGGAAAAGGTAAGGAAAGAAGATAGTAAGCATTTAATGTTTTCCTCTTTTGTTTTGTATTTTGTGTGTTTTACTCGGTTTTCATCATTTCTTAGAAACCATAATATTTTAGAAAATTAAAGAGGTGTATGTGTCAAAGCAGGAACCACAATCGTTGTGGCTACTAATGCTACAGCTCCCCATAAGTAGGAAGCTATATTTAGAAGTTAGATTGCTATATTATGTATTACACCTTAAGAAACACTTCGAAGTCTGACAGAATAACATTTCGGTAAGCCACTAGTGCCAGTTGTCATTTTAAACACCAGATTACGCTTAAAGCACTATATGCCTATTTTAATTAAATGAACACACACTGTTGTAAATCACTTCATTTGCATTTTGGTCCCATCACATTGCATTATGGCCATAAGGTTGACACTAATGCCAGACTTCTTTTTCACGAACAAAATGACAAGCGAAGCAATAGACAGAGGGAACGGTGTTATCGTTTTGGACTTAAAGTAATATGGTTTGATGGGTCTGTGACAGCAAAAGAGTCGCTCGGACAATTTTTCTTATGTAGCTCCCATCCGCCAAACGCGCAAAGGGAACATAGTTCGAACTATAACTGTCTTCGGTAAGCAGTTATTTATTTAATGTCATAAAATAGGCTAGAATTTGTGAGAGAATTATGACGCACATTGCAAAAAGTTGCTATTTTAAATGGCTACTTTTTGCACAAAAAGAAATCCCAAGGGTTACTGCGATCAGTCTTTTCTAATATTCTTTGATCAAACAGACCATCCCAAGATGGATACCTTCACTCTTGCACTTGTAGCGATTATGAAGGTAATATAAAAATAAACCTGAAGTACAGTTCGAACCAAAACTTTTGGCCGGTCTGGATTGCACACCGAGTCGTAGGGTAAGGTACGCCCCCCGCGCGCCGCTGAACTAAAATTGACATTCTGCGCATCGACACACGCTAATTTCAAATCGACCATAAAGTTTGACTGAAGCTGTATGTACTTTGTAATCCTCACTAGTGTATTGAACGCCATTATATGTGTGACTTGTGACAAAGGCGTGACAATGTTCTATTTGATATTAACTTAAACGCATGTATCTTGGGATCCACTTGCTACAGTAAAAACATCATCACAATATAGTATAATATGACTTTCATAATGTAAAAGTTTCATCCATGTTAAGGCGCTAGGACTAGCCAACTACTCGCGCCATACAAATGCACTTTTTAACAAATGTAATAATGTGTAGTGAAACGCTTCAGCAAATCCAAATAGAACTCCAGACTGATAATGGATTGTTAATATTTTTTTATTCCATCATTTATTTAAATAATAATAAAAATAAAAAAAGTTGATTTTTCTCATTAGAAATCTGAAAGTCATTCGATTTCTAGATATAAGCAAAAACAGCATATATGCATAAACAAAAAATTCCATTTGCTTTTAGATTTCTACATTTAGTCAAAAAAGTTCGGAAATGGACACCGTTTCCGCAATGTATTTTGTATAGAAAAAGGAAACATACATTAACGAAAATCATTCGATTCCTAGACAAGGAATCATATATTGTAAGGATGACACTTATAATCGTCAGACTTAGTTAGTTTACTTGGGGTGCCTCGTCTAACTTTGCGATTTGGCTAGTACCAGGCCCTTAATGCAAATATTTTAGAATAGAAGCTGGGCCATGTCTTAGTAAATTTACTGCCCGCACAGCAAAAATTGTATTCTACAGGCTGTTATCAAAACAATAAAACAATTTTATATTCCTCATTCCAAAATGTTTATAATATCGAAAAAAAAGGCAAAATAATGTTGAATCAGTGTAAACTGGATCCTTACTGCCCCACATTGATACCACGTATTAGGTTATTTTGGCAATCAATTAAATGTGGGATAATTATACAAAATGTTCACTCTTAACTATAAATTACATCCTTCTATATGGATAGGTATATTTATATCACTTCTTATCTTGTAATAAACACCTGTATGTGTCTGGATTCCTATCTGGTTTAATCAAATTGAAATGTATGTAGTAAATCTTGTGTCTGGTTGCCATAGCCAATAGTGTGAAATGGTTATCCAGAGCAGGTTATAGTTATTTATTTGCAGACTGCATATTTATGTGGTAACCTTCTATGTTTATTTTATTCTTTCTTGTGGACATTAAGATTGATCATGACAATATACTTACTCGATGATTATGACTTACCCATTCTTGAAAATACTTCTTTAAAACCATTTATATTGCGATGGTTCATACTTCCTTAAAAATATTTATATGAAGGTTTATGAAATAATTCGTTTTTGAAAAAGAAAACCCATGATTCCTTTAATTCATTAAATTCTGGAGTTCCTTCGAATGTTTCGGGGATGCATCATAAAGTCCAAAAAGGATAAGGTCCACAACTTATAGCAACCAAAACTCTTATTAATATGGAATTTTCCCATTGGGTTAGGTTAGGTGACCCAATGTTTCTGTTTTGCCAGGTGCCATGACGCTGAACAAATTTGTAATAATGTCATATGAATAAAAAGTGTTATAATATTGTTTTTCACATTTTTCGGCTCAGTTTACCAAGAAAGTCAAATAAAAAAATTGGCAACAACATCCACAAAATCGACTCCGCGTTATGGCTGGCATGCGTCCAAATAATTTTATTTTACTCATCTTAGCTTTGTGAGTTTGTAGACACAGGTGTAGTGATTAAATAATACCACTGTAATGAGAAATAGCTTTCAACCCCATTTATGTTTCTCACATGCCAGTAGCACTAAAGTTATTGAAGTGCAAAAGCTAGTTCCTACATACATACACAATGAACATCTGTAGGATACATCAAGAACCAAGCGCCAAGATTTTTTGTATAAGTCGGGTTCAACAAACAAGTTGTTTTACTACTAGCCAAATATATCTGCACCTATAAACGTGTACCTACGGCTGGTATTGAAGTATTTCTTGCAATGTCTTAAACACGAACTATCGGCTGTGAATTGCCTTATACGATTCACGAACGATCATACTGGCCATGTTGGATGCAGATAAGTCCGTGATCGAACACCGAAGTTTCTTTTTTATTGCATTCATATTAGCGATAATACCTGCTGCCTACACCACTCACCCCCCTCTGCTCGTGTCAGTCACCATGTTCGTCAGTCAGTGCCTGTTCGCCAGCCAGTGCCTCTTCGCCAGCATAATTGTGCGCACAATACGATCGACTGATTGTGTGGCGTCACTGACCGAACACTCTTCGACTGATGTTCATAATAAAGATCATTAATAAGTCAAGAACTATGTGAATATGTTGGCACAGGCTGGAGGCACAGCTGTTGAAGGAGGCACAAACATATTTCGGAGATGAGGTTCCTCCACTAATTTCTTAATTTTTTTGTCTTTAATTGCTAATAATATTATCTGTTTCTTAACTAACCTCTATTGCATCAATACAACCCAAAGTTATCTTGTGAAACCTAAAATGTTGACAAAGGTGTAAAACCAATATAAAGGATTACTTAGCTCGTAGCCGGGACTGGCCTAGCATACCAGAGGTCTGGGTTCAATTCCTCGCCCCGACATGCACCACTTTCTTTCTCTTTCTGAGTTTGATAAGTGTATTTCGTCACAAATGCGAGCTGCTCCATGGTTCGCAATCCATGTAAAACTGTAGGTCCCCTTCCCATACTAGGTGGTACGGTTTAAGCCCGCCCGGGTTGGTACCATCGCGTTGGATGAAAAGATGGTTGAAGAAGCTATGAAAAATTGTCCGTGTTTTCCATCCAGTTCAATGTAGCCGTGCTCATAAAGGGAAGGTCCTGGCATGGCACCTAATTCCTTCGGGAATATGGTGTATTAGCCATCCATTTCAGATTGCATAAAAAAACAACTTCAAAACGAATGAATATTATTAAAAATAAGTTATTACAAACAAAATCCAAGCTATTTAGCTAGTCCTAATGTTAAGTATGATCAATGTACCCTATAATGACTACATTATAGACAATCATGCCATGCGCTCCATCAATACTAATTGCTTCTTCATCCACTACTTTGGCACTCTACAGCCGATAGACTCATGTTCAACGCGTCACAAGGAATGAATAGATACCGGTCGTATGTATTTATAAGAGAAGCAGATAAAACTCAAGATCTAAAACACTTTTGCTTAAAAGTGAACCATTGTAAATTTTCACCGCTTATCCGCTGCAACCATACACACTGTAACATTTAGCATTCACCCCTCTTAGTCATTCCGTAATGATACTGTTTTAGTATAGATCGAAATAGGAACCCTAACATTTTCTTAATTTCCGATCCAAATATTTTTTCACTAAATTCCTTTGTTCATGCATCAAGTACATGATGCAGTCTTTTTTAATTATATGTACTTATTGATCTCATCTCATATCATTTGGTCGCATTTTTTTTTCAGTTTTCAACTCCGGTCCTCCAGATGACTACCTGGATACCGATGGCGGTCAGTTCTTCCCGGTGTTCTTCACGGGCGTTGTTCTTATGGTTCTATTGTACATATTGTACCACAACAAGAACAAAGTAAGTACAATGGTAAGCATGCGACTTGTTTAATTACTGTACTCAACCTGCATCTGCTCATGGGGGACATGATCTGGGAAAATAACCGTGGAGTAAGTGTCCACGGTTGCAATAATGTGTTTGCATAAAAACATTCAAAGTAAAGGGGTGAGTTTTTTATGTAAAGCGCGGCATAAGGCATGCACCAGGCCCTTCCCATATATGGCGACTGACGATGCACATGGGCTTTCGTACTTTTTCGGAGGTAAGCCGGCCTGTCAGGTGCTTCTTTGATGGACCCCATTGGGGAAAATGCCTTGGGTAATCCAAAGTTTACTGTCCCTATTGGTTACTTTTAATTGGAGGAAGTAATGTTGCCAGTGAATGGGTGCATTCCATGCCTTATTTTTTAATGAAGGCATGGCATGGAATTATTAATATTACATTATTATTTTACGTTACCGAACATTCATGGCACCGTTATCATATTAGCCCAAAACACCGCATTGCTGAAGGAATTAGATGACATGCCAGGATCTTTCTTTTAAATATGGGCCTGGCTACATTGAACTGCATGGAGATCACGGCAAATGTTTCTTAGCCGCATTAACCACTTTTTCATCCAATGCGATGTTGCCACCCCAGGCGGGCTTAACCATTACAACATTAGCAGGGGAAGGGGGACCTACAGCTTTACATGGATTCTGAAACGTTTGACAGGTCGCATGCGTGACAAAATGTATTTATCGAACTCAGAAGAGAAAGAAATGGGTGCATAAACGGGGCGGGGATTTCATTCATGACCTCTGGCCTGAGACGCGAGGTCCTGCGCCCATGGGCTGTTTGCGCTGTTTGATGGTAGAAAGGGGATGGAATTATGCAGGTCCGAAGGGCGTCCTCCAAATCTCCGTATAGACGATAATACACAGAAAGAGACGCGGTTATAATACCTAGTCGTACACTTTTCCTTCATACTATCTTGTCGAATTTGGTGTGAATGTATCATACCATTTAGTGTTGTCTATATTGAATTTGATTCATGTTCGCAATTCGCAGGTCATGGGTCTGCTTATTGAGGGCCGGCAGCCGGGCGGCCGGAGACGGAACAGCCGCGGCCACGCGTACCGACGGCTGGACACCCTGGAGCAAGCGATCAGCTCCAACGCGCCCGGCGCCACCCCGAGCAAAATCATATACTAGGTTTCGCTCCGACGAGTCGTGACTTATGGATGTTGCTCCCTATGAGGCCAGTACTGACCTGGTCATGTGTCAAATAGCCCCAAATATGAAGAGAGATTAAATAGTCAAACCAAGATTGGTTTGGTCTGGTCAAAAAATGCTTTGATTGTGATGTCTAATAGGCCTTGTTTAATTGCATCTTTCAAAGCCAGTCAATTTGCTTATTTACCGATTTCATAATTTATTGATAGTTTTAGGTTTTGTACTGAATATTTTGTTCCTGCTTTTGTACTCTGCCTAGTTCACTTATAACATTATTTCAGAACTTCTCTGCAACTTATCCCTTCATATTTTTTCCATTGATATGATTTTCTAAGAATCCATATGTCGGTAACAAAATAAACCGTAAAACAACCAAAATATATACCAGTAATATGTCCCATGAGTCTGGTCCCTCTTTATGCCATCGTTCTAGACGAAAAATGTATATCACTGTTTATAAGCACGCTTTCTTCTTATTCACTCACTTCTTTCTACCAATGCATATTCTGAAAGATTTAGCGGAGGCATTCCTTAATTTTTTCCATGTATGTGCGCCTAAAAATTGTAAGCCCCAAGTTTTGGAGTTTAAAGGAGAACGATATTCATGAATTATTTAAAATTTCATTGCGAAAATATAGTTTTGTTTTCGTATGCATGTTATTCATGTTTACATATGAGTTCCAGTATTTTCTTTCCGTTTTCTGAGCAGATAGAGCCTTAAGGCGGCCCATCCCGCTCATCTCCCCATACAAATGGGGAAAGAAGATCACGCCTATATTTCTTGTCAGAGATCAAAAATTTTGCTCAAAATAGCTTTATTTGATTGAACTAGATGTCTGATGACCGTTGGCATTGTAAAATTGTGTTTGGTTTCCAAGTTATAAGGTCCGAAAGTTTGGATTTTTCGCGCGTTTTATACAATAACTTTGGAGGTAGATTACGCAATGATAAAGTAAGAACATCTTAAAAAGATTAGTTATCAGACATAGCTTATTTAATCAAAATTTATAATCTATTTGTTTTTTGTTAGATTTTTGACTACAGCGGTCGTGGTTTACTTTTAGCTATAAGTCGTTTTGAAATCAAAATTTTCGTAAATCTTACCAAATCATACACTATGCACATTGTCTTTTTTGTGGACAGGTTGCATCTTCCTCATCACGGAGCCTGTCTTATTCTTAGAAACAGAGAAGGCCCGCAAATGAGTTGAGGCCGCCGGGTTGGGCCACCTTAAAAGTAGAAAACCGCTTAGTGCATTTTTTGGGAGACATCAATTCTTCACCTGCGGTCCTGTCATTACAAATATATCTTCCTATATTTTGTCCTGCCTTTCTCCTACCATTTATTTGCGAACTTAACCTCAATTTTTCAAAAGACATCTTTTGCAGATATCGACATAAATATTTCAAAATACATATGTATATAGGCGAGGCCTTTTGGGCAGATCTGATGATGGAATACACTCAGTTTAGGATGTACAACATAATTGCTGGATGCACTAAACATGATCTCGCCTAGTGTGAATGTTTATTTTTTTATAATTTATTTCATCATCTGTTTCTGTTACATGGAAATAGACTGTATGATCTTGTAATTTTTCCCATTATGTTCTAACTTAATTTTATTTCAGTCGTAATATATCTGAAATGCAAAAGAATAATAATTTAAATGTACCTTATGAATATTACACATTAACTAATATGAGCATCCGTTCTATTTTATATTTGATTTGTATATAGTGGTCTTATGTGCTAGTATTTCTTAATAAGTATTATGTAAATATGTACAATTAGTTACAAAAGCGCTGTGCCTGCGAATTCCATATCGAATTTGCCATTTGCTTTGGAAGATGTGTTTTAAGGTGATTTGTTCGTGAAGCATTTATGTATAACACTATGTAGCTTACCTGCTATAGGTGTGGGTTTAGGGATAGATTTAACTTTCTTATTATTGATAACTTTAGCTTTATACATTTTAGTGGGATTTGTCAACTCATTGAGGTCATGTGGTTGTGAACTGTTGAACATCTGCTCAAGAAAATCCTTTGCCTACCTAGTCCTGTTTTTTTAATTAAGTTGCAGGAAAATCAGGCATATACTCTTAATATTGATTCATTCTCTCTGTGCTAGTCGAAGGCATAAGTGAAAATTAAAAGAATTTAGTGAACCTATACACGGTTTAAATAAAATCAAACCATTGGTATTATGGTCAAAGCATACATTTTGAGTCAGATAGTCATAGACAGTCGTATTCCGAGAGCACCTGTGAAAACTTAGTACGAGATTAGCACCGGACTAACCATACAAGAACCATAAAGTCCGACGGATTTAAGTTAGCCCGACCACTCTGAATACATCTGTACAAGGTTAAGTATTGAGAAAGTCACGACTAGTGTGCCCTAAAATGTCTAGCTTTATCTAGTTTTGGAAAAGTAGCTACTCCAACAGAAAAAACTTTAAGAACACACAATGTTTCTGTGTCCATGAAATTTATGTCCGCTCTAAATTGAAGAAACCGACTAAACTGAACTGAATGCACTTGGATATCCAAGAATTTGATAGGCCTGTATTGCAGCAAATCATTGTATTGCATCCCTTTTTGGTGGCCAAAGCATGAAAAAATGTGACAATAATTTCTATGTCATGGTCTTTAGGAATGTTACTTAAATACAATATGCAAAATGCCGAGTTAATAAATAAGTCAACTAATATTTTTGGCCGGTATCGATCAATATATCAAACCGATGTTTCAATTTGTAAAGTAAAAAGTGAATTTTTTCATAATATGTAGTGACATAGCATAGGAAAGCTTTTCTGGATATTGAATCATGCTTGAAATGTTTAAAAAATTATGAGCCATACAAATTGAAAGATCTGCTGGCAGGCATGACATTGCCGGCAATGTCAAAATTGGAAGCAATTTTCTAACACATTAATTAGGCAATAATAACCCTACCAGACCAGATTTCTTCATACAAATTACCAATTTATCCCTTGTGCGTTATGTATGTAAATGATTCGATTCCACTACAAAACTCATGAGCCCTGTCATGGCTTTGTAGCTGCGCGTTCCGTTTTGAACTGTAAACGGTTAGTGCTTAAAGCGAATGCAAGCGTACCGAATCAGATTGCACGCTCAAAGCTGTAAGCATCGCAAACTATTTGGAACATTTGTGTACGCACTTTGGGATTCAAAACAAAAAAACATGGAACAAATGGCATTAGTTGCAGTAGTTTACTTCAAATTTGAATCTAATCAATTGCTCTAAGCTGAACTTGAATTTTCAACTGAGGGATATTCACCGGTTTGTGAAAAAACATGTCAAAATATGACACTGACAGTTGCACACACAGTGCCCTACCTCCAAAGCTTGAGCACTGTGTACGGCATTGAGTGACATTAGGATGACGTCATACCGTTCACGGGGCACCATTTTTAGGGCTGTAAGCGCAAATCGGACCAGTTTTAAGCGTGCTTTTGGTAACGATGGTTCAAATCGTACTGTGACCTAGTTGAATGTAATCGGGTGTTTGGTTTTTGTATGATCCAATTCATTACCTAACTAAAAATAATAAATATGAACACTTGTAAGTACATATGGGCTGTCAAATTATGGTCACATATTTTCATATCGTTAACACCCAATGAAATTATGTGACTTGTAGGGTGGACTTTTTTATTTCTGCAAGAATTTCAAATATAATTGTTGGGTTTCTAATTTTTGGTGATTGATGTAGTTTGAATTAGAAAGCAGAGAATTTAAATAATTTAATCTACATTTATTGTACAAAATAGCAATATAAGAAAATATTTTCATGTTGTTACACTGGTAACAGGGACAAATTCGAGATCACTTTCTGTCATATTAATTGGGTAAAAGGGACTTCTTTCTGTTTCCAGTGTTACGACATAAAAATATCATACCTTTGTACATCATTCGTTTGCATTGTTCTGAATGGATATTATATTTTAATTAAATCAAATTCAGTGATTATTTTATTGTTACTGGCATAATGTTTTTGCTATTGCCTAATTTAAAAAACCCTTAAGGTAATATAACCTTTATTGTTGCTTTTTTTGTTGTCAATGTTGTTTGGGGTTGGTCGCTGCCTGCACTTGTTACCTTTTAGTCTGATCCTTTGTACAAAGCACCCACAATTCTTGCCACGACGACGATTCATGGTGAAGACGAGGCGTGTCTCCAGACTTGCGAAAGTGATGTAGGCGAAAGCAGCAGCACTCCTGTCGTTCGTTGAGCATATTGCACTGGAGAAGCACAGGTTTTCCTCCATGCAGGCTCTGCTCATAGAACTCTCTGTACTGGTAACTAGGTATATCTATTTGTAGGTGCAGAATAAGCAGTTTTCTCATGAATTGTTTATTCGGCTTTGGCATTGATTGCTTATATCGTCTGCCTTCAGTTGATCCAACCTGTTTGTTCTCCCGGTGGTTTCTCTCCTCGAAGCCAGAACCTCAGCTTTTAAAAGGTTAAGGGTACAATCCGCTGAAGAGAAAATGAAGGAGAAGTGGCATGTTTTCGTTATCGCGACTGCACAGTGTGGTCAAAGTGTGCATATAATCATATGGGAAGCTGGCTACGCTGCGTGTGCTACACAGTCCAAACATCGCCACTGCCTGCGAATGTGCTCCCAAAATGCATTCTTCAAGTCAGTTCCCACATACAAAAACCCTCCAATACGTGTGTAGGGGTGTTTGCGTGTAGTATGTATGATTTTGTTGGGTATTGTTGTATTGTATTTGTTTTCGTCAAATTGGCAGACAAGCTACACTCAGACAGGTCATATTTTCTTATTTTAAAGCATAGATAATTAGCATTTACAACAATAAAAAGAACAACAGTAAACATGCATACATCTTACAATTTCTGGCATATACCATCGTCAAACTTACTAAATATAGTTATAGTAGTTTTAGATAATTGGAGACAGTGTTTCTAGTGGGCGCGGCCGCGCTAAATGGCACGTGAGGTACGTTTACTTCTTTTTTGATCTGAGGAAATTGTTCCGGTATGACGGATTCACTCCCCGAACCTAGCTCTGCAAGGCTTGTCAGCTATATATATTCCATGTGATCCGCTGTGTCCTGTGATCCATTGTAATGTTACCTTGTTCTCACCGGCATGTATGTGACCACATGCTGCCGTTCCAAAATAAATAAATACAAAATTCAGTCAGGTTTGGTGACAGTACAGCATCAATCAGTCCATAGTGGATGAAGTTGGCGTTTAGCGCTTTCAATACTACAGCACTATAAGACAGTATCCTGACTCCTATGCTTGCAATAACTCGAAATGTTCTACCGTTGCTGCCTCTATAACATTCACGCATTCTGCCTTGCAGATCAAGTTGCAGTCCGTAATGGTACCGAATTCTTATTGTGAAAGTCGAGCGAGAAGGGCTGCTGCTTGACCTGACTTTTTAATTATTTCTGTTTACTCCACGGAGGGTACAAAACATTGGGTAGGTGAAATGCTTTATGCATATCTGAATATGCGGAGACGATAGATCCTATATCGATGGATAGATCGAAATGGCGCCCGATGAAAGAGGTCTACGTTAGGCAGTGGATGGCAAAGGGCTGAAATGAGGATGACCTATTTGTTCACATATGGACGCCATGATTGGATACTCTTTGATGTGATCGAATAGGACAAAGGCGTAGATTGCCGCCTCTTTCTTGCCCATCAAACGGCAGCTCCTTCAGGGCGGTAGTGGGCGTTCTGTGCATGCAGCCTGTAATCGCAATTCGAGCCAACCGCTGGAATCGTTTCTGTCTAACAGTGACCTGTTAGTAATGACATGGCTCCGGCAACCGAAGCACTTGTAATTTCTGCAGCCTATTGTTAATAGTTGCATTAGTCTTTTGTCCCGATTGGAGGAAGAGACGTCAAGTTAACCTAGTTTTAACACGTCACTTTTAGTGAGCCAAACATGAAATATCATCTCCCCTAAGACCTCGGGCTCCCAAAACCTATATACGGTCTCTGGGTACCTAGCATGTTAACTATTGTCAGCTCGATTGTCAGCCTCGTTTTTTCCAATGATGTTAATAAGCGAATGAAGGCAATGAAGAGTGAG
This sequence comes from Incurvaria masculella, assembly GCA_946894095.1. NCBI lineage: Eukaryota > Metazoa > Arthropoda > Insecta > Lepidoptera > Incurvariidae > Incurvaria > Incurvaria masculella. Next base: position 14,738,724 of record OX335653.1, on the reverse strand, counting down.
CCCATTTCTTCATCTAGATATTTGCTCCTAGGTGCCATGACAGGACCTTCCTTGTAATGCACAGCTTCATTGAACTGGATAGAAAACACGGACATTTTTCATCGCCGCTTCGACCAACGTTCATTAAATGCGATGGTATGGTGGTACCAACCGGACGGGATTAACTCTATGACCATAGTAGATAAAGAAGGGGCCCTATAGTTTAACGTGAATCCGAACCACAAGCTAATTCTGCTCTTACGACCTGCAGGGGAAAAATGCAGTGGTGTCCAATTGTATTATTTTAACCCACAAACCAGCAGTGTTACCATGTCCAGTCGTTACTTATCAAATGTATACACTGGAAAGAGAAGGAATTTCTAAGTCCCTTTTACTCTATGGTTGACGTCAGCATGTCAGAAAGAGATCTCAAATTTGTCTCTATTTCCGGTGTATAGATTTCAGACGAAACGACTGTCCATGTCAGACTTGCCCCTTCAAATTATAAAGACGCAATCTATTATGCCCATCCTGCTCTAGAAATCGATTTTTGTGTCGGGACAGTAGATTGTTGTGTCCCAACATGCCATATGGGAACAAGGTGCCATACCATTGGATGGCCACATCAAATCTGTAGCTGTTTAAAAGATTTGTTTCACTGCTAAAGGCCGCAGTATAGTATGCAGACAGTCGACAGAACGTTTGGAGTCTGGCAGTGAATAAAACATACAAGTTTCCAACCTTGGACCTAAACTGTAATATTGCGGCCACTGGAAATATTCCACTTTTCGAAAAAAAATCCCTTTTATAGAATAACAGAGATACCCGGCTCCGCTCGGGTCAATGTCGTTTTACACTGATGTCGGGCCGAACTATTTCCTGAATATCATGAGCCTGTCTTTTTTCACTTAACAATCAATAACATCCATTTTTAGCTGGTCAACCAGGCTAATGTTACTCGGACGGAAGTGCGAATGAGCCAGTAGGCATGTAATTTTTGGTTGTCAACAGTGCGGTAGCGCTCAGTGCAGTGACCCACGCCAGTCCTATGGCCGAAACTGTATCAGGTCTTATACTCATGGAACTAATCCGAGAATTTCTCACAACTCACGAGTGTTTCCATTTATTCAAGTAATGTTAAACATGAGCATCGTTGTCTATGGTCGGATGGTGGAATGAGCTGTCAATCATTCTGTCAGCCATTTTTCGAGGTTATTTGGATTTGCCAGCTTAGCTGTTGTTATTTTGTTGTTTAGTGAACGAAAACAAGTGTGTTTCAGTCTTTTCAACCGGAAAGGATGCCGTCAACCTTATGAGTGAAGTGACCCACCAAAAACGTTCACTATCGACCGAAACAGAGTACCACCGTACCCACCGCTTGGCCCTTACCGACACCTTTATTCGGACTACGCACCCCATATAAATACAGTGACATCCAATAATAAAACCGGTAAGATTGCCTTTGCAGTATACATCATTGTTATCGAGCCTCAAATTGCGTCACTTGCGGGAAGTCGCGACACTTAGCAACCATTTTCGATCATTATTTTTCCGTTTATCATCTATTCTTCCATGCAGTGTCATGCACGTTTTTTCCGAAGATAACAACACTATCTACAATCAGCCAATGCTTCTGGAGCCTGGAGGACTATCGAACATTAAGAAGAGCAATGTTTTTACTGATTGTCTATGGTGTTTGCAGTCCTATCGGAGTCTTCTACTAACTAGGTATCATTACTTCAGATGTCAGTAGTCCTAAATATCTCACCAAAGAATATCAATTGGCCGGTCGCAGTCTTCTGCGGATGCTCGGTGTGGAGCGTCTTGAGAGGATTTGTGTTGTATACAGTATATTCCTTCACACTGATGCGAGTGTTTAGCAGGAATCATGCTCTGCGGTTTGGATTTGATACACCTTTGCACTCCTCATTGTTGCAGTCTCATTCATGCAGGACTCGCAATATGGTTAAACCGAATCAGAATGTTTATATATTTTCTGTATTAGAATTTGATGATTCTTTTTTCTTTTCGTACTAATTTACAAATAATAAGATGCTCGTGTATTCTCCTCCTCTGATGCCATATCTCCTTTTTAATCGATATGTTTGAATTCATATTGACAGAACTGTACGCAAGACTGAGCATATCTCACACTCTGCCTCGCTTCTTTATGAAAGCATTCTCGAGTTTATTCTTACAAAGGCTGTGTTTTCTATTCTTCAGGTGGTGCCGACATTAATACTTCAGTTTGCTGTGCAACGGTAGCGGCAAAGACGAGTCAGTCAGTCATAAGAAGCGCTTAAATCCCCGATTAATTTCACTTTACAATATGCAGACAATCAAATGTGTAGTAGTTGGAGACGGCGCGGTCGGAAAGACGTGTCTGCTCATCAGCTACACTACCAACAAGTTTCCATCGGAGTACGTGCCAACCGTCTTTGACAATTATGCCGTTACGGTTATGATTGGTGGAGAACCCTACACCCTGGGCCTGTTCGATACGGCCGGACAGGAGGACTACGACCGTCTCCGCCCGCTCAGCTACCCCCAGACTGACGTCTTCCTCGTCTGCTTCAGCGCCGTCAGTCCGAGCTCCTTCGAGAATGTGAAGGAGAAGTGGGTCCCGGAGATAACGCATCACCAGCAAAAGACGCCATTTCTGCTCGTCGGCACTCAAATTGACTTAAGGGACGACCCGGCCACCATGGAGAAACTGGCGAAGAATAAGCAGAAGCCCGTGTCCTTGGAGCAGGGGGAGAAACTTGCGAAAGAGCTCAAGGCCGTCAAGTATGTGGAGTGTTCTTCGCTGACCCAGAAGGGGTTGAAGAATGTGTTCGATGAGGCCATCTTGGCTGCTCTGGAGCCTCCGGAACAGCCGAAGAGGAGGAAGTGTGTGCTTTTGTAAAGAAGCATTCTAGACCAACTGAGCAACCTTTTGATATCCATTTTGATGGGACTGCATCAAAGACATGAGCAATTTTATACACACAGATCTGGTAGTTCCTTTACCTCCGGTATCGATGCTTTTATAACATTCAACTTTGGATAATCTAACCTAATAATTAACCTACGAAGATCATCTCAGCTTTTACTCCAGTAAATTTGGTCTCTAATCCCTAACCTGAAAAAGATTTATGAACTTAATTGTTCATACCATGTAAATAATATAATTTTGAAAGCATGTCATGTTTAGATGGGCGGGTTATTTTATTTTGGATAAAGAGAAACGAATGCGACATTGCTGCACTATTCTCAGTTGGTCTGAATTGTTGAATCGGCAATATCTTCTAAAACATCACTTATCTATTTATTCGGAGCATTATTCAAATACTTATTAAATAGATTGGTAAATCCACCTAATATTCATATTACTTTTAAGAAATTTATGGACTAATGTAATGCCATAAAACTTTATATAGGTACCTAGTATCGTATGAGATGTATGAATAATTGAACAAATTCTAAGGGTTGTTGCTCTGAGAAGCCTTAAAATGAGGACATAAATTAATTATCGTTGGAGTTATGAACATTTCCACTCTGACATATTTAGTGATCATTGTATTAGGTCTGGATGCACACTACAGTGACCATAGCGTCACTAGAATGACCATTGCTTCTCTCACTTTACATCACTAACCTGAAGCTGCCGGGTAGGCCAGGGTTCACCTGTGACATTATGTCATCATTCTTATGGGATTAGAAATTGCATTTCTCATGCTGCGTATGCAGGGCAATACAAACGTCCTTCCCTCTGTACTTTGATTGCTTTGTGAATCAGCATTAGTTTGTAACAATAAACTTATATATGGATATATATTTATGGATGTGTAAGCTTCTCCGGTGTATTGTGGTCTTTTGGCTGCCTCTCCAAACTCTCCCAAATAACTGTTTTGTTGTTTTGAGAGACTACATTTTACTAATAACGCTCTACGGACTAGACAAAGGATCAAGTAAACTGTCTTATTTAAGTTATTATATTGTGTTTTGCCACGTATCACTATGCGTGCAACCCCCAACTGTTGCAACTGCCTACAGCAGATTTATTAACTTTATCCATATCTGTAAGTAAACTTTTATATTATGCATTAAAAAATAATTATTTCAAGATTCTTGAATTAGGGAATGAAATTTATTTCGAAGCATAGATTTTGTATAAAATGTTTGATTAAAAGCATTTAATAAAATTATGTATTTAATTTGGAAACATAAATTATAGCAGTATTATTGGGATTATCTAATTGCATACCTATATTATCATAGCGTAAATATGACAAAAATGGTAAATTTAGTTGTGAGGTCATTATTCTACCTTTAAAAGTTTATCACCATAATGTTTTCTAACATTGAAGAAGTCACCTCACAATGCTTGCAAAAATTAAAAAGTATGAAATGGTTTTGTTCTAATGATATAATTAAATTTTATGTAATTTTTATTATTTTCTGCAGCAAGTTTATGCTCTCTGGGCCATTGGTACTGTATGGCAAAATGGACTAGTTATATTTCCATTCTTGATTTAGATTTTGACTCTCGATCGGACTTTAAGGCGACACTTTTCTTATCGTATAACATAATGAGAAAAGTAAATTGAATGTTTTATAAAATAAAAAAAACTTGGCAACTGGCGAATTCTGTTCTTCTTCCGTAGACATTTTATGATGGATATTAAACAGATGGATTAGTATTACAACATCAAAATAATTAAGGACAGACAGTGGTTTTAAATTATTGTTATTTTCGCAAATAAATTATTAAATACATATTTGTGAAATGAATCGGTACAGACAAATACATGTAATCTCATTTGCCAGACTAAAACCAAAGCCGTCTTTCGTGGCCAAGATATTATAAATTTGACTGCAGAAGGTTTGTGCTTAGTGATTACATATTTTAATTAACTTTATTAGTACTCATATGTAGGTTATTATTAAAAAACATACTGCTTGATAAATAAGTTGTAATTTTCCAGAATGGTGTTTAATTTTCTCGTTTTAGGGTTGAAGTTCATACGGACTTGTTCATGGCCCGATTTGGAAACTATAAGAAAAAATAGCGAAAACACCCAAAGGAGACATGGGACCGATTTTGATGAAACTGCATTATTAGATTTTTTTTTAAATATTTTTTCCAGCTGGGAAGTTGATTTTAAGAAAAATAATGCATCCGTGAAGTAATGTTTAAACAGAAAACTAAAGGAAAGTGTTGATTTTTTATAAAATTATTGATATTTTCAAGCATTTATACCAGTTCATTCACCAATCAAAATGTTAGAATTTTTCTACAAATCTTGTACCTAATGCAGTTTTAGGTTTAATCAAAATCGTGTTTATGACTCCTTTGAGTGTTGAGCAGTTTCAGATTTGCCATACTTGAAAAACTCAAAATTAAAACTACTCAACATTAAAAACTAATATCTAGGGGAGAATAGCTGCCGCAGCCGTGGTTCTCGAGACCTGGGGCGTTACCATTGTGAATTAATTCGCCAGGTGAACTGGTAAGTAAGTGATTTAAACGGATGTTAATTTTTTTTTATCGCCTCGTAGCCACTTTCGTTCTCTTTCTGAGTTCAATAAGTGCAAGGTTCGGGCATGGCACCCAATTCCTACAGGAATGCGATGTATTGGGATATATATATAACGGCAGTTGTGTGATAGTAGCGATCCATGTCAGGTTTATTGTATGGCGTAATGCAAAAAGTACAAAATTGCAACTTTTTGCACTTTTTAACCAACTTCAAAAAAGGAGGAGGTTATCAATTTGTCTATATATTTTTTTCATTGTTTGTTACCTCATAGCTTTTGCCTGGGTTAACCGATTTTGATGATTATTTTTTTAAATGAAAGCTAGTGCTTCTCAAGTGGTCCCATTTTAACTTGGTTAAGTTCTGACAATGATATTCATGAGAAAATCATATAAGTCTTCAATTTGTATTTAGATTGCGCGACAAATGGACGAATAACTCAATATAACGCCAACCGATTTCGGTGATTCTTTTTTTATTAGAAAGGACGTGTACAAATTAGTAAGTGTACTTCAGATTCACTAAAAATAAACAAATAAAAAAAAATAACCGACTTCAAAGAAAAAGCACTAAAAAGTAAAAAATTATTGCCATTTTTGTAGTTACGATTTTTGTTATTTTTTGAGTCGGTGTCAGCCAAGGTACCCAAGGATCTCTTGATTGGCGCAGCGCGTGCCCGGCTGACGCCGACTCAAAAAATAACAAAAATCGTAACTACAAAAATGGCAATTATTTTTTACTTTTTAGTGCTTTTTCTTTGAAGTCGGTTATTTTTCTTTGCATTGATTTAATAAATTTGATATTTTTTTATAATTGTATGAGATTGATTTAATAACTAATTAATGTGCCCGCCTAGTGGCACTAGGTGTTACATGTTGTCACGCAACAAATATCTGTGGTAAATAACAAGTATTAGATTTTTTTCTAAATCTCAACGGAATCAAATAAAAGCAAAAAGAAAATCTTAACACTTACACATTTGTTTTTCTCTGTGATTTGACCCAGGATACATTTATCGAAAAAAAAACAAAGTCATGCAGACATAGATATTTGTTGCCTGATATTCAAAGTTTAGATCTCTGTTGATATTAGATACCAATAATCGAGTTCATATTGGATCAGTGGTTTCCAAATGATTAGTAAATATTTTTATATGGGGAGCGTAATTTTCTGATGCTTACATGGGCCTACCTTAAGAGGAGATCTTTATTCCTCCAGATCATCGATGGCAGATCATCGCCAGTTGCTAGTGATGGGTAATCACAGGTGAATCACAGCGTTGCGCTGTGGCGGGAATGGGCAGGTCACCCTCCACGGCGGCTACTTGTGTTAGTGATACCGGGGCTGTTCCAAAGATCTAGGAGGGGCTCACTTACCGGTTCCCCCTAATCAGAGAGAGTATGTCCATAGCGCCAATGTGTTAGTTAATCGCCCTTGCACTCGAGACAACTTGCCTTCTGCTGGTGTGGCATGGATGCCACTGTACTCCTGAGCCAAACCACTGATTTATCGTTGAAGGCCTGTCACCTCCACCATCCCGTCAGCCAGGGAGGGAGCAAAAGCTTGGGTTCATTTCGGTAGAGGACATGGCATGGACTATGACGTGTGGGTAATATTCATAAGGTTTGATTGTGCACACAGCCACAAATGCAATATTTTTTGCTAATGGTATCACTAAATTTCACATGGCAATGGGGGTAGAAAGAAATTAATTCAAATCTATTTTATGCAAGAGAAAAATTCCAATGCTACCTACCTACTCCCAAACTGTTACTTTTCGAACCAACCTCGGTGCAGCAACATCAAACTCAACATAAAAGTGGTTATTGTTGCAATCAAGAAGAATTGTACAAGTATTCAATCATCAAGGATCAAGAGAGTAGTTGCAGTGCCATCCAGTGCTCAGTGATCCATCGTTCAAGCAAGGGTCGACCGTGGACCTGCGCACAAGGTTTGTCAAGTCAAGAAGCCGACAGGAGAACCAGCACCTGGATTATTTGGAGGTAAATAAAATTTATACAGTCCACTCCCTATTCTAAACCTCCAAACGAAACCTCGAACGAAACAACGTGAAACAATCTAATTTGCGATTTTCTGCGCGTTATTGGGTAGGTTCGCTCTTGTCTGGCGTTTTCACAACGGCTACGTCAAGGTGCCTCACACTGACCCATGAAAATTAGTCAACTAGCAAGGAAGGTCGGCGACTGAAATTCACCCGTATGGCGGCAGCGTAGTCACCACTGAAGCTGCGGCTACGCATGGCATTGTTAATGTGACCATATAATTGTATGGGAATCCCGCGCGGCGGCGCGTCGTATGCCGCGCAGTCGAAACATCGCCGCCGCGCGTGAATGTCCTCTAGAAATGCGTTCGTCAAGTCAGTTCCTACCCACACAAACCCTCCAATACGTTTCCGACCGTGTCATACGATATGATAAGAGTATATAGTACCTTTGGGTGGCGTGGTGTCACCTGGCCGACCTAACCAAACATGGCGAGAAGAAGCACCTGGCCGGCCGGCATGGTTTTCGCAGTCCCCCTGAATGTTCGAAAACCCATGGGCGTCGTCGGCGATGTCGTCGGGCACCTTTAGGTTCTGGTTTACGCCATATGCCGCGCTTAACATAAAAAAAACAGTCCAAAGTGAAAATAATTTTACGTTAAAGTGGTTAAAATTAATTTACAAAAATGCTTGGTCATTTTACCGTCCGATAGATTAGTTGCATTTAAACCTGATTTTGTCTTAGATCACTACATAGTACAAAACAAAGTCGCTTTCTCTGTCCCTATATCCCTATGTATGCTTAAGGTGGCCCAACCCGGCGGGCCTAAATCATTCGCGGGCACGGTACAAAACCGTGCTATTGCGCTCTGGGACCTTCTCTGTTTCAAATAATAAGACAGGCTCCGTGATGAGGAAGAAGCAACATGTCCACAAAAAAGACAATGTGCATAGTGTATGATTTGGTAAGATTTACGAAAAATTTAATTTTTAAACGACTTACGAATACCGGCATTGTAAACCACGACCGCTGTAGTCAAAAATCTAACAAAAACCAAATAGATCATAAATCTTGATTAAATAAGCTATGTCTGATTACTAATCTTTTTACGATGTTCTTACTTTATATGATGTAATCCACCTCCAAAGTTATTGTATAAAACGCGCGAAAAAATCGAACTTTCGGACCTTATAACTTAGAAACCAAACACAATTTTACAATGCCAATGGTCATCAGACATCAAGTTCGATCAAATAAAGCTATTTTGAGCAAAATTTTGGATCTCTGACAAGAAATATGGGCGTGATCTTCTTTCCCCTTTTGTATGGGGAGATGAGCGGGATGGGCCACCTTAAATCTTTAAAACTACGGAACGGATTTTGATGAAGTTTTTTTAATAGATAGAGTGATTGAAGAGGAAGGTTTATACGTATAATAACATCCATTAAATAGTGAAGAAATACTGTTATTTTTGGAGGTTTCTAATGTGATGTCGTAAATAATTTTATTTTTTTCCGCAAACATTGCAAACGCAGGCTGAACTTGACCAGCCCGAAATCAGTCAAAACGACATTGACCCGAGCGGAGCCGGGTACCTCAGCTAGTATTGTATAATAAAATGTCGACCAGCCGACCAACAAGACACGTACATAAAAGTTGGTTGCTTGGTTGGTTCAGCGCCAACTCGAACTCACTTTGTACCGTTACACCCCTCTGGGAGTATTTAAAATAAATCTGAAACGTTTGGAATAATTTATTACGAAAATGTTTATTAAAATATTACACTAACTTTGCTTACATCTAATATTGTGACAACACATCACGAATAAACATTATGTTAATAAATAACTATGTCTAGGTACCAACAGCACCCTCATCCTGATATTACCAGACGGCTTGGTGTGTCTTTGTAAGAGACAGATTTGTCCAGACTGGCACCGATAATTTTACTATTGACGAATTCACCGACGATTTACCAGTATGAGATACAGAACACATGTACCTGAAAGTTTATTTATGTGATACCTACACAACTGGAGGCAACCGTTATTTTAATGTTTATATATTTTGCGGTTGCAAACAATGCATCAATGAGCGCCATTACGGTACGATCACAGCACACCTCTTTCGCTTCATCTACAGACATACTTCTTTTCATACATGCTTTACGATTACGGGTGCTACGTACGTGACCTATACGAAGTAACTATAACACCGATTTGGTCGCAGTGCGTTCTCTTAGGCCGCCCGGGCACGACATTTACGCTCACATCTGCTCTGTAAATTTGTTTCGTCATTCTTTCGTTACCCATTCGTTCCATATGTCCAAACAATCTTAGCACTCGGATTCTCAATTGCGCATGTTGCAACAGACAGTTTTCAATCAATTATTTTCGTGCTTTTTTATGAAACTTCATATTGATACCAAAACTTCTGTCATTATCAAGAACGTTAAAGAGGTATGGTCGCACAGTGCCTTCGGCATTGTGACACTAATCTTGATAGTACTCGCGTTCTTGGTCATGATATTATCCCAACACATCACATGGACACTAGGTTCCATGCCAGGATCTTACTTATAGTCGTGTAGCACTACTATGTTGTACTCGATGGAAAACACGGACGAATTTCATCGCCGCTTCGACCAAATTTTATTCGGGCGGGAATAACACGCGTGGCATCTGAACCACGACCAGCTTCAACGGTTGAAAACGGTCACCCATCCAGAATCCGAGCGTGTGCTGTTTTTAATTGGATCAGATTTTTATTTTATGACATCTGCCGACGTGTAAATGGATCAAATGCTCATCAGCAGACTTATTCTGGACCCCTATTTCCTTTAGTCTGTTCAAGCTGTAATATTTTTTCCACGTAAGCGTAATCAGAACAGTTCTCCCCTCCTAATAAACACACTCTGATGTTTATTCGTAGGTTCCAACAATATCTATTTAACCATACTTTTCCCAACCACGTTGGCACACGCCTCTCCATTCACAAGGCATGTTTGTACCTTTGGATCACCCTTTTCACATCCCAATTGCGTGGAATGTATTGGTTGCAACACATAAAATTAATAATTGTATAAAATTAGAACACTCCGTGAAAAAATATGTGTACAACACGGGAGAACTAACATGACACCTAACTCAGATGACTTTAACAAAATAATCTAGTAAAGCTCGGAAGAACAACACGGAAATTTAAAACACAAAGACACGTGCAATGGTAACAGTAAAGCCTGGACCGCATGATCGGAATCAAACCGGACGGACGGAATTTCTGCCAATGTTGGGAGCTCCAGAATCATTGAGTGCATGTGGCCGAATCAATCATAGGCGATTAATAAAGTCAATTCCGTTTTTTTCCGATCATGTTGTCCAGGCCTATCTCCGAAGTCATAGCCTAAAGCTCAATGCCACTGTCAGCTCAACAAACCCGAGACAACACTTCCTGTCGAATAGAGCAGTGGAAATGTGGAACAAGCTGTTAGAAGATGTCGTTCAAGCACCCACCACCAATTCTTTTAAAAACAGGCTTGACAAATACCTAAAATACTAAACTAAAGTAACCGTTATAACAAATCACCAGTGAACCCAGACTTGAACCCATCAGCTTAGGCTGCTCGTTCATGAAATAAATAAAAATAAATAATGCTGTTATTTACTGGCTGACGACAGCGAGGCTCCGCGCGGGGCAGCATCGGATGGAGAATTGAGTTCCGAGTTAGGTGTCATGTTAATTCGCCTATGTTGTACTTATTCTCATTAACATTATTATATGTATAGAATGAAGACAGGAACAAGAATCAACTACTCATAGCATAAGCCTGCGAAATACAAGTCACGTTTCATTGCATCAGCGTTGCTAAACATTTGGAATTATTTATCAAGAAAAAACAACAGACTAAACATTTACAATAAATCGCCTTCTCTTAATGGCTCTTTTTGCACTGCGAAGTCGGAGATGGCAGATGGCATATGCCATTTATTGGTGTTGGCCCATTTAGCCTAAGGAGATAAGTGGAATCTATATGGATAACCTACCCCAGTTTCACTGTAGCTACGTGTCCAAGATTGTGACTTGATTCTTCCATGGGATCCCCAAAAGTAGAAAATAAATATTCAGAGTCAGCTTAGAATTCGCACAAACAGATGGATACATATTAAAACCCATCCAAATACGATAAATTGGTGTGCGGGTGCACACACGATTCAAATCAACCGCTGTCAAATGGCGGTCTCGTCATGCGAACATTGCACTGGCTTGTGAATTGGCGGTACTGATGCGTCGGCTACAGGTGGTCAGCACACGAGTGGTCTCGTTGGCCGTTCCGAAGCTGCGTCAGCTTGAAGTCTTGCGTCTTCGCTTCGTTGTTGACCACCTCCGTCGCATTCGAAATGTTGCCTGAAAAAGTTTGACATGCTATTTAATATAGGCGTGTGACTCTAAAACAGTTGACAGATGAATCTTAAGGTTTTTAAGGTAAGGAAGGTTAAAAAGTTGAATAGTTCGAACGTCAGTTTTCAGAATTATTTTCGAAAATTGTTTAAACTTAAGGGCGTAAAAATAACAGATTGCATTCGATTCCACAAGGCCACAGTGAAACGATATTTTATTATTTTAAAAAATAACTAAGTACTACTTGTTTTTGAATTTCAAAAAGATGAACGCTCGTTGCGGGTCCAGCTATATTTGAAACTTATAACGGTAAATAAGTGACGGTCATATTCTGCGTTAAAACTTTCAATAGCTAGACCATCAATCTGCATATCTTTTTGGATTATCGAAATTAGTTTTGGCTATTTTTGTTGTTGTTACGTTATCATAAAAATAAAAACGTACAGACGTAGGTCTCAGTTTATTTATTTAATGTGAAAAATATAAGAATCTTATTTCTTAATTTCAGTTAGGAATCAGGGACGAGCCATTGTATGGAACTCGATCACCTTATGATCCTCCGGGAGCTCCGGGACTAACCCATTCGCGGGCACGGTACAAAAACTTGCTATTGCGCTCCGGGACCTTCTATGTTTCAAAGAAAAATACAGGCTCCGTTATGAGGAGGATGCAACATGTCCACAAAGCAGACAATGCGCAAAGTGTTTGATTTGGTAAAATTTACGAAAATATTAATTACAAAACGACTTCTAGCTAAAAGTAAACCACGACCGCTGTAGTAAAAAATCTAACAAAAACTAAATTTATTATAAATTTTCATGAAACAAGCTATGTCTGATGACTAATCTTTTTAAGATGTATAGATTTTATCGTTGAGTAATCTACCTCCAAAGATATTGTATAAAACACGCGAAAAATTCGAAATTTCAGACCTTATAACTTAGAAAACAAACACAATTGTACAATGCCAACGGTCATCAGACATCTAGTTCGATCAAATAAACCTATTTTGAGCAATATAGCTTTATTTGATCGAACTAGATAAATAAATAAAAAAATAAAGCTATTTTGAGCAACATTTTGAATCTCTGACAAGCATACCGAGCTTGGGCATACCTGGCGGTGGATGAAAGTGTCGCAGGCGCGGGCAGCAGCCGCGCACGGGCGAGCGTCACGTGCGGCTCAGCAGCGACGCGTCTCGGAATTGCTTGTGGCTCACTGAAACGTAAATCGAACGCGTCAACCTCGTGTCTTTTCATGTCACTACGTTGTTTTTAGGGTTTTTAGGGTGAAAACGGAACCCTATTACTAAGCCTCAGCAAAGCCGTCCGTCCGTCCGTCCGTCCGTATTTCACAGGGCTGTATCTCATGAACCGTAATAGGTAGGCAGCTGAAATTTTTACAGAGTGTGTATTTATTTTGCCGCTATAACAACAAAAAGGTAAAATAAAAAAATAATCAAAATTCAAGGAGGGGCCCATACAAAGAACGTGATTTTTTTCGTGTTAATGGTACGGAACCCTTCGTGTGCGAGTCCAACTCGCACTTGGCCGGTTTTTTTTTATTTGATTACGATGCCAGCCCCATAGTAACTGTTTTGTGTTTTTATTGATTGCTGCGAAACGCAAGACTTATTGAAGAAGTTGGTCACAATTTTAAATTATTTGCTCTTTGGTTGGCATAGGGCTTCATGGATTTAAAAAAAATATTTAGTCTATCCGTGCATAGCTCTATCGACAGTTTATTTCTCATTGCTTGGTTCCGGACACAATCCAACAGTAATTTTAGCTGATCCTCTGCTTGTTGTCACGCAGAACAGCTGGAATGACAAAGTTCGCTATTCAATAACAATGCAAAGCAGTCCGAGCAATGCATTGCAGGCACATCCTCTCGCACTGATCTGGAGGCCAACTCTTGCGCTTATTTTTAGTTCATAAACGGAGTTCACACTCCTGAATCCTCACTGAATCAGTCAAGAACTCGCGGCCTATTCTAGTGGATCGATATGTAATTTTTTGCTAGGACTGAATTCAGAAACACATGGTAATGTTTTATTTCGAGCCACTCGTTCCGTGAGGCGCTGATCATGCATCCAGAACAACAAAGTGAATTCCTGAGAACTCTCCTGATCCCTTCGGATCCTGAATTCGATTTCGATTTCTGGAAATCGATTCCTGAACGCGGATCGAAAGGCGTCGGCGTATTTGGTGACTACATCCGGAACTAATGAAATGAAATCGAAATTTAAAAGTGAAAACATACTTTATTGATTGCCACTAAGAGTACATAGATTCAAGAGGTGAGATTTTTGCTGAAAGCAATATCTAACAACTTACCTAAATACTGGAGAATATATTGATATCTAGCATTAAGAAACATACGCCATTAGCACACTTAGATAAAATTAGAAGATTTGAAACAAAATATTAATTTTACCTTAAACACAGACAGAGAAACACTTTCCCATATGTAAAGAGGCCATCAATTCCCTAATCGTGAAGATTAACTGTAAATGAACCCGAATCAGCAGTGGAATAATGTGACGAAATAAGAAGCAGGAGATTATCCGCAGACCTGAGAGGGGACACCGTGACAAGAGGGATAATTTCAGCGATCTTTAAGATAAGTACAATACTTAGAATCATTCAGGATTGAGTACAGAAAGAAGAGAACATGCATATTATACCTTTGGCAAATATCAAGCAATCTTGTGTAGTTTCATGCGATAAGTGGATATAATATGATCGTACTTCCTTAAAGCAAAAAATATTGTTTATTCCATAATTTAGCAAGGGATCAAGTTTGTCCAGAAGTGTTTTCGAAGCTCATCGCTGAGGTTAATGTTCATCCTTAATATAATCCATCCTGAATTAGCTACTCAAACAACTTGATTAACTGCTAGAGAGCGCGCATGACTGCATACTATTTCCTGCACACCTGACCCGTATGATGGGGACAAGATAATTACTTGTCAACAGCGACCAATACAAGGGGCGACGTAGGCACTTTACTAACAAAAACTGTAGCACCGGCGAGTCAGTTTGCACTAATTCGCTTACTAGTGATTTTCTCGAGTCCCAACGTCACGTAAAAACATGTAGGAAGACGTAAGAGTTTTTCAAGACGCTCTTTAGTGCAACAAACATTCGAGTTGTATATTGTACATTCGTTGTATATTGTGTAGGAATTATGTTTCCTCTAAAGCTATTTTCCCCTAGTTACTACTCGCACACGCTCACGATACCCAAAGGTAGACTGGTAGAAAATGCCTCCGTCATTAAGTTGTACCTTTTGCCCGAGTTTTTTTTTTGTTGCGAGTCCCAAATTCGTAAGCGAACAACTAGGTACTGTTAGACGTTAAGATAAAAAACCGGCCAAGTGCGAGTCGGACTCGCACACGAAGGGTTCCGTACCATCGTAAAAGATTAAATTTAAAAAAATCACGTTTTTTGGATGGGGCCCCCTTTCATTTTTATATTTTTTTAATCATACCTATTTGTTGTTATAGCGGCAAAATAAATACACACTCTGTGAAAATTTCAGCTGTCTATCTGTTACGGTTACTGAGATACAGCCCTGTGACTGACAGACGGACGGACGGACGGACGGACGGACGGACGGACGGACGGATGGACGGACAGCAGAGGCTTAGTAATAGGGTTCCGTTGGCACCCTTTGGGTACGGAACCCTAAAAAGCACCAGAACTACACCTGCATGCATTTTTGCCCAATTAACTTGTGAGTTTTGACCCGCACATAAAAACACAGCAAATTGGGAAAAAAAAAATGTAAAAGGTTTTCACAGGAGCGTAGCTCTGAAGACCAACATTAACATTGAAGACTTAACATTTGATTTCAGCAATAAATGCTAATATATATGCTAATGCTAATATATATAATAAATGTTAAGCTTCCGAAAACTGGTCCTCTTCCTTATTTGCTAGGAAGTAGGGTTAACTCGGGTTTGGTACCAGCGCATGCAATAAAAGATAGTTGAGAAGTGGTAATGGAAATTGTCTGACTTTTTTAAAATACTGACAGCGACATTTACATATGTTCTCAGATTTACACCGTAGCTGTACATAATGTTTTGAAAATTTACGATTTTCCGCTGTGCAATGCCGTGCTTGGCCGACATGTTTCGCCTCCCACGACGGAACCATCGTCAGGGCCATTTCGTTGCCCCGGAGTTACGTCTGACAGCCCGGCTCGTCAAACGGTAACTGGCGGGAGTGGCGGGCGTCGGCTGCGAGGATTGTAGGTGTGGGTAGGTTCGGGTTACCTCGTTTGACGAGCCGGGCTGTCAGACGTAACTCCGGGGCAACGAAGTGGCCCTGACGATGCTTCCGTCGTGGGAGGCGAAAAATGTCGGCCAAGCACGGCATTGCACACCGGAAAACCGTAAGTTTTCAAAACATTCGCGACATTTAGCCGACGCCAGACGCTCAAAAAGATTCTCTACGAACCCCATGGGCTTTGAAACATTCACAGGGCTTCGAAAACCATGCCGGCGGCGCTAGGTGCTTCTTCGCACAAGATATCATTGAAATAGCTCTGTTTGGTTCCACATTTTACCGACTATGTAATCCGAGAGACAAGTAAAGGATTTACAGAATCCTTTGATTCTAATTCGAGGAATTAGGTAGAGATGATAAAAACCATGGGACCCACATCCGAACATCGAATTGGAGGGTCTCTAAATTATGGGATACTTCGTGGTCGTGGATTTAGTTCTTTGTAGCCGTGCAATACAATGCTGCCATCTGGATTGCATCCAAAGAATCTATTTTTTTTATGTAACTCAAAATGGATGGCCAATCCACACCCATTTTAATGATATATGCCTAACACTGACACAATAATGAGGCGCCATGCCAGGACCTTCACTTTGTAAGCACGGCTACTTTGAACTGGATGGAAAACACGGACAATTCTTCATTTACCACCAACATTTGGTGGTGGTGCCACCTCCATGGGACCTACAGGAAAGGAAATATTTTACTTCCAATAGCTATGATGGCAACATTGCATGTTTGTTTAGCATAAAAAAGACGGCGGAGCGGCGTCGCAGGTGGGGAGGGGGGGATGTTTGTCTCTTTTTAGCGCCGCTTCTTTAGTTCATCGAGTTTCAAATCAGAACGGTGCTAAGGAAGTTTTCACTTCAAAATCGATAAAATTATTGGTTAATTGTTCAATGTAATTTCATATCATAGTGTTTAGATCCACCAATTTAGATTCTTCCGCATACAAGCTATTTTTCCGGTAACTCGAAAGTGCATCCAAAACTGTTTTGTTTAAATACGTTTTTAACCGACTGCGCAAGAATGAGGGTTATGTTTTTAATGAAATGTTGTTTGCATGTTCTGTTGGCTTACCTTAACATAAATGAACAAATGTAAATATAGACAAATGATGAAAAATATAGAACGAACCAGAGAATGAGCGGTTCATGTCCAGGTGTTTGCTGAGCGTGACCGGCACGTCGCCGCCGCCCGCCCGGCACCAGCACAGCACCTGCTGGAAGTATACGCGGAACCTGCAACACCAGGGTGCACACGCAGGTAAGTGTGAGATGATTCTAGGGGTCGGAAGAAGTGATACGACTTAATTAAATTCGGTTTGGAAAAAGGGTTATTGCTTTAATAAAACAATAATTTATAAATGCATGCAATAAAGCCCTTATGCGATTTTGGGCTGATTTTTCAATGGTCAGTTAAACAGCCAGATAACTATTCGACGGATTTATTTACGCTTCTGCTTATCCATAAGATTTAAAATTAAAGTCAGATAATTGTGATTCGAATCTCCGGCAATGACTATCTGTCTTTTGACAAACTTGAATTTGTACTATCAATCCAATAAGTACTATCTGAGGATTAAAAAATCGGCCCTTAGCGAAGCTACAACGACCGCGCGTTTTTGCATAAAGAGCCCTACATACAAAATAATACAACAAGTCCATAGTAATTACGACGTGCGTGTTAATTGAGCGACACAATAAAGCTTTTAAAAAAGACTTTATTTCATTTTACGTAATTAACAGCAGGACAGATGGTTGCGGGATGAATGTATTATTGAAAATACGCATGTTTATCACTTTTGAAAAGCAATACAATTCATTTAAGGGTTTATGGAAAACGGCTTACTCACGGTGTGTCGATGATATTACACCACGTTTCGGACCTTCGGACAGTACTGTTGACTGCCGCCGGCACGGGTGCTCGCCTGACGATGGACCGAACGTTCCACAGAAATCGGAATATACTAAACTAGAACGGGCGACGCGCCCGATTTCCGTGGCGGCCTTATACCCAAAATTGGTTATAAGCAAACGTGACGTCACGCCGGCCGCTCAGTTCGTACCCGGTCGCGGCGCGCGCGCGTTTGTCCAGAATATTGTCGAAATGCCTAATTGTTCAGTGCGGATCTGCAAAAACCGAAACGAGAACGTGTCCTACAAAAACAATTGCATCACATTTCATAGGCAAGCCAATTCTAAAACAGTTATTTGTATATTTAAATCATTTTTCGAAATAATTTCTCCGCTAACGCAGTCGCGTTGGGTAGTGATGTGACAAATAATGAGTGCTATCGATTTTATTTCTTAGTGTTATGGTTATTTAGATATGAAATTTGAGTGCGTTTGAACGTTTATTTTGCTTATTTGGGTAGTAGGTAGTGATGGCACCAAGAATTAGCGTTATCGATGTTTCTATTATTACAGTTATGTTTTAGTTAAAAAAAGTTTTCATTACTTGCATATTGTCCAGTAAAAAGAGGCGGTCGCTTTTA
This sequence comes from Incurvaria masculella, assembly GCA_946894095.1. NCBI lineage: Eukaryota > Metazoa > Arthropoda > Insecta > Lepidoptera > Incurvariidae > Incurvaria > Incurvaria masculella. The sequence continues at coordinate 14,720,033 of OX335653.1, read as the reverse complement.
TCGCTAGGCTACAGAGTACATTTTGATAACGAAATTCATAATATCGATCGGAGTGTGTATTTATTTTGCCGCTATAAGAACAAAGGTAAAATTTCAATATTACACATATTACAAAAAAAGTTGTTTCTTTTGTGGTAAATCTTTTACGACGGTACGGAACCCTCTCGTGTTCAAGTCCGACGCGCACTTGGCCGGTGTTTTGCTTTAAATATGCCTAGGGAAACCTGCTTAACGTTTGGGCCATAACTCCGTTAACATCCTTTTTGTATATTTAGTTCTTTAGTTGTAGAAAAGCCCAGTGAATCTCAAGTGTTCTTAATGCTAATTTAATACAGCTATATGGCAAGTTAATACAATTAAATTTTACTTTTAGTTAAGATCGAGAAAAAAACGTTTTTGTCCGCTAATTTCCCTACCATATGGTACGAATTAAAACAGTTCATTGCACCGTGACATAATTAAAATATTGCACTGGTAATTTTACTTCCTAACAACTACCTATCTATTTCTATGAGAAATTAATTGTATCGATAGTAAAAATAACAATTATCGATACTCGTCAATCCCCAGCTCGACGCGTTCGCCGACGGGTGACCTGAGAAGGTGGTAGTGCCAATTATATAAGTCAATGGGTAGTGCGCTACCCGCGCACCGACACTTCGATGTATGTGTTTGACGCAGGTGGATGCGCCCCACACGAATGGTTGCGCCGCGCGTCGGGAGACATCTGTGTATTTTATGTGGTTGTGTGGGTGCCAAACTTGACACGCTCGGTTTCCATACTAAGCTGACTTCTTGACCGTTCTAGTTAATAATTCCGATTTCTGTGGAACGTTCGGTCCGAAACGTCGTGCAATATAATCGACACACCGTGAGTAAGCCGTTTTCCACAAACCCTAAAATGAGTGTTAACCACGGTGATCTCAAATCATATAATACAATACATGACTTGTTCGGGTGTCGTAATGCGACGCATTGAATGGTCATCCCTGCTTGTCCCGAAGCTAGGTGGCACTATGCTGATACGTAGTATTGATTGATATTGTCACTATGACTTATTCTGTGACATTGTGTCTTTATTCGCACGACTCGCTGTCATGTCAAAATTTAAGTGTGTTACATTATATAAGAGAAGCATTACAAATGGTTGCTATTAATTAATAAGTTATTTCTTCACCTCCATGTTGCTATGATTGTTTCAATAAATTGTTTGTCTTTAAAAACGTAGCACCCATGATAGCGAACTACGAATAACGCTGTCGGAATACGCAACGGTGCGGGTTGGTTAGTGGGTGCAAAATTGTAATGTACCGCGCTAGCAAGTGGCGTTTATCACGGTTTTTTAAGAAAGAAGAAAAAAATCCGGCCAAGTGCGAATCGGACTCGCACACGAAGGGTTCCGTACTATCGTACAAGATTTAGCACACAAAAATCATGTTTTTTGTATGAGGGCCCCCTTAATTTTTTTATTTTTTCATTTTACCTTTTTTTGCTGTTATAGCGGCAAAATAAATACATACTTAGTGAAAATTTCAGCTGCCTATCTATTACGATTCATGAGATACAGCCCTGTGACAGACGGACGGACGGACGGACAGCGGAGGCTTAGTAATAGGGTTCCGTTTTCACCCTTTGGGTACGGAACCCTAAAAACCACTAATCATGCCTAGGATATAGACAATTACCGGAATTACTTATTACTATTTATTATATATGTACTTATTAGGGGGGACATGACATTTACGTTCCGAAGTTAAAATGGTAATATTTTAATATCTACAAGCCTATAAAATCAGACTGAACTGATGACTGGATCACATATGGTTCCCACAATCCTACATGCACGTCTTCATAATAGAAGGATTCGAATGAAACCGCATTCTCTCAGAAGTTGCGAAAATTCCGGCTCTTAGATTGGTGCAAGTATATCCGGAAAAAAACGATGGACAAAATTCGAAAGAAGCATCCTACATCTTAGATGTACAGCTACGAACCGTTTGTGAAGCAAAAAACCATGCAAAGGAAGTTCGAAAAGAACGATTTACCCACCAAAGTTGGCCAAAGGCCCCGCTCAACTCCTCACACAAATGTAGAAAGAAAATCAAGCCCATATTTCTTATCAGAGATCCCAATTTTTGCCTAAAATAGCTTTACTTGATCGAACTACATGTCTGATGACCGTTGGCGCTGTAAAATTGTGTTTGGTTTCTAAGTTATAATGTCCGAAAGTTCGAACTTTTCGCGCGTTTTATGCAACAACTTTGGAGGTGGATTACTTAACGATGAAGTAAAAACATCTTAAAAGGATTAGTCATCAGATATAGCTCGTTTCATCAAAATTTGTTAGATTTTTTACTACTGCGCTCGTGGTTTTCTTTTAGCTATAAGTAGTTTTGTAATTAAAATTTTCGTAAATCTTACCAAATCAAACACTATGCGCATTGTGTGCTTTTTTTGAAGTGAAAACTTCTTTAGCGGCGCTGAGCACTTTTTGTTGGATGGGTAAAAACTTCCAAACTCGCGTCAGGGTCACGTGATGCTGATCGAAAAAGCGTAAGATTGAAGTGAAAACTTCTTTAGCGGCGCTGAGCACTTTTTGTTGGATGGGTAAAAACTTCCAAACTCGCGTCAGGGTCACGTGATGCTGATCGAAAAAGCGTAAGATTGAAGTGAAAACTTCTTTAGCGGCGCTGAGCACTTTTTGTTGGATGGGTAAAAACTTCCAAACTCGCGTCAGGGTCACGTGATGCTGATCGAAAAAGCGTAAGATCGAGGGGAAGGGAGAGGAACTAGTAGATTCGAATCAAAACTGTTTGTTTCTTACTTCAGCTATCATAAACCGATTGTATCAGTTTTAGAAATTTGCGATGATGATTCTGGTAATAACGATGGTGAAAAAGTCGTCAAAATTATGGATGAAAGTTGATTTTTCTAAGAGATAAAAATTAATGTAATATATAAATAAATAACGATATAATATTATGAATAATAACATGTAAATTGTCATATTTGTGTACGATAGCGCAATAAATAAACATTGTATTCTACCTCATAAATGATAGTATTTTTGTACTTATAATTAAACACAACGTTAATACTAAAGTTTTCACTTCTGCCGGCACTCCCGGAGTGCTACCGGTGTTTTTTTTTTATGCAACCCGACATGGATGGCTAATACCACACAACTACCGTTATGATATTAGCCCAATACACCACATTCCCGAAGGAATTTGGTGCCATGCCAGGACCTTCCCTTTATGAGCACGGCTACATTGAACTGGATGGAAAACACGGACAATTCTTCATTGCCGCTTCGACCATCTTTTCATCCAATGCGATGGTACCAACCCGGACGGGCTTAAACCCTACCACCTAGTAGGGGAAGGGGACCTACAGTTTTACATGGATTCCGAACCATGGAGCAGCTCGCATTCGTGATGAATTCGCTTGTGGACATGTTGCATCCTCCTCATCACGGAGCCTGTCTTTTTCTTTAAAACAAAGATGGTCCCAGAGTGCTATAGCACGGTTTTGTACTGTGCCCGCGAATTAAGGTTTAAGGTGGCCCAACCCGCTCATTTCCCCATACAAAAGGGGAAAGAAGATCACGCCTATATTTCTTGTCAGAGATCCAAAATTTTGCTCAATATAGCTTTATTTGATTGAACTAGATGTCTGATGACCATTGGCATTGTAAAATTGTGTTTGGTTTCCAAGTTATAACGTCCGAAAGTTCGGATTTTTCGCGCGTTTTATACAATTACTTTGGAGGTGGATTACGCAATGATAAAGTAAGAACATCTTAAAAAGATTAGTCATCAGACATAGCTTGTTTAATCAAAATTTATAATCTATTTGGTTTTTGTTAGATTTTTGACTACAGCGGTCGTGGTTTACTTTTAGCTATAAGTCGTTTTGAAATTAAAATTTTCGTAAATCTTACCAAATCATACACTATGCACATTGTCTTTTTTGTGGACAGGTTGCATCTTCCTCATAACGGAGCCTGTCTTATTCTTAGAAACAGGGAAGGTCCCAGAGCGCAACAGCACGGTTTTGTACCGTGCCCGCAAATGAGTTGAGGCCGCCGGGTTGGGCCACCTTAAGTGTTAATTACAAATGTTTTTTATCACTGATGGTTTAATACATATATTTTCCACCATCAATATTTTTACGCGGACAAACATTTTTTTTAATGCAACCAAACATGGATGGCTAATACCACACAACTACCGTTATACATGAGCCCATTACACCACATTCCAGAAGGAATTAGGTGCCATGCCAGGACCTTCCCTTTGCACGGCTACATTGAACTAGATGAAAAACACGGACAATTTTTCATTGTCGCTTCGACCATCTTTTCATTCAATGCGATGGTACCAACCCGGGCGAGCTTAACCCCTACCACCTAGTAGGGGAAGGGGACCTAAAGTTTTACATGGATTCCGAACCATGGAGCAGCTCGAATTTGTGACGATATGTACTTATCGAACTCAGAAAGAGAAATAAAGTGGTGCATGTCGGGACGAGGAATTGAACCCAGACCTCTGGTACGCTAGGCCAGTCCCCGCGCCACTAGGCTACGAGCCGCTCAAAAATACGTAAGAATAATAATTAGGAAGACTAGACAAAACTAAATCCGTAACAATGCAGTCAAAGGGCAAAGAACCCAAAAAGTTCTTTTCGAAATTTATAAATAAATACATTGCATGAAAAACATCTGCGTCACTCGAGACGTTACGAATAAGTTTAGTCTTGGCCTGTTCGCGAGTTTAATTGTGCACACAGGAGCCGGGAATAGCTTCCCCACAGTTGTCGAAGCAAGTTTTTAATGAACTCTTAAACTGCCTTCAACTTTGCACAGGTAAAAGGCGTAGAATGATACCACGGCAATAAAAACCTTCGTAGGTAATTAGATAACTTTGCAAGACGCCTGTTAGTAGCCTTCGTTAAATTTCCGTAACTTCATCACCGAAATGTTGGAAAGTTGGTAAAAAATGGTGATTAGGGTTCCGTACCCAAAGGGTGGAAACGGAGCCCTATTACTTAGCCTCCGCCGTTCGTACGTCTGTTACAGGGCTGTATCTCATGAACCGTGATAGGTTGGCAGCTGAAATTTTCACAGGTGTTTTTATTTTGCCGCTATAACAACAAAAAGGTAAATTTTAAAAATGTTAAATTAAAGGGCCCATACAAAAATCGTGTTTCTTGTGTTTAATCTTGTACGATGATACGGAACCCTCCGTGGGCGAGTCCGACTCGCACTTGGCCGGTTTTTTCTATTATTTCTTGATTTCGAACGTGTACAGCCAATACATAAAAAAATTAAGAAAAAAATGGACTCTGTGTTATAATTATTTATACATAATATACATAGCCGTAGATATTGTGGCCAAATAATTTTCAGTATTTTAGGTGTATTGGTTTTATTGCAATACCAATTAAAAGGTGATTCATCCAACATTTGGATGAATTACAAAAAAATACATTTTCCCATGTTTCTTTTCGTTTTTAGTGACCCGTCGAAAAAAGGGACCCTTGTCCTCTGGAGCTCGTGTCTGTCGGTCACACGCATTTTCAACCGAACATTAACAATATTGGTACACTTATGTAGTTGAGCATTAATTAATTACATTGCTCAAAACGATATACTATTTAAGAAAAAGCTGGATCTCTGCAGCGATAATTTATGATGAAATTGCGAAATAGTCATCATCGAAATAGTTTACGCTTCTATCTATGCTTTTATGTTTGATATAAATAATTATATGTCAATACTATTTGATTCGTAATTCTCAGCGGTTAAAAACTAAGAGTTTAAGGACTCTCATAATCAATCAATTTAAAAAAAGAAGATTAAACATAGAAAAACAACATACAAATAAGTACGTCGATATTACGCTATCTAACTCACCGATTGTTCATCCAGTAATATATGAGAGGGTTGAACATGGCATTGGCCATCGCCAGCCAGTAGAACGCGAGGTAGACATGCTGGGCCGCCGGCGCGGATGCTAGCCCTGCGTAGTGGTACGCCAGCACGAAAAACGCGTGGTATGGCAGCCAGCACAGCGTGAACATGCCCATAACAAGCACGAACATGCGCACCACCTGTCAAAAACACATTTATTCTATAACCACTGTGTTATTGCCAGTAACCAGCCAGTCGAACGCGAGAATGACATCGAAACATATGTAGTACAGGCAAAAACCAAATTAGTGACTCACGGTACATAAAGTACAAAATAACCGACCCAATATAATCTAAAAATAATCTTACATTATTTTTTTTTCAACTGCCATCTCCAAAAAAAAAACCATCTTTATACATTTTAATTAATCGACTTAGATACATGTTCCTGGAAACTGGAAACGTACCATTATAATAGCCCTATAAAATCAACCGCCTTGTATGTATTTGAATACAAATATCGATGTTGCTTCCAATGAGTGAATTGTGAAGAATAGGTCAGTTTATCTATTTACTATAGCCCTATTTTCTTTAATTAATAATTTAAAAAGCCAAACCCATTAATCACAATTCGGTCGCTAGGTAACTGATGTGACAGGGGCCCATGAATTATATTTGTAACTACACATAAGCAGGACACAGCAGGAGTGCCTGTCGACGAAAGGCAGGGCAGGACGACAAACTCGATGATTGATGAGCGACCATTAAGGTACATCAAAGATCGAACGCGTTTGATGTTGCCTATATACACCTGCTCGTTATTGGAAACACCCTTCCAAGGAGAAAGAATTTCCTTATTACGCCAGCTTAAGGTAAGCCATCTCGCTCAACTCCCTATACAAACGAGGAAAGAAGATCACGCCCATATTTCTTGTCAGAGATCCCAAATTTTGCTCAAAATAGCTTTATTTGATCAAACTAGATGTCTGATGACCGTTGGCTTTGTAAAATTTTGTTTGGGTTCCAAGTTATAGTGTCCGCCAGTTCGTATTTTTTGCGCGTTTTATACAATAACTTTGGAGGTGAATTACGCAATGATAAAGTAAGAACATCCTAAAAATATTAGTCATCAGACATAGCTTATTTCATCAAGATTTATAATCAATTTGGCTTTTGTTAGATAGATTTGTTAGATAAGTCGTTTTGCAATTAAAATTTTCGTAAATCTTTCCAAATCATACACTATGCACATTGTCTTTTTTTATGGATATGTTGCATCTGTCTTTTTCTTTGAAACAGAGAAGGTCCCAGAGCGCAACAGCTCGGTTTTTTACCGTGCCCGCTAATGAGTTAGTCCCGCCGGGTTGGGCCACCTTAAGAGGATAATAAGGTCATCGAGTTCCATACAATGGCTCGTGCCTGTTTGATTCCTCAGTCAAATTAAGAAATGTTTTTTTGAAATATTTCATATGATCTTAATGAACTGAGAGAATTTTATCGATGACTTATCTTATATCCGTGATATAAGCCTCTAAAGAATTGTATCAACATGTTTAAGGGTGTATATCGTGGGTATTATAAAAAAATTCAAAACGTGCAGACGTAGTTCTCAGTTGGTTTATTTAATGCGTAAAATTTCAGAAAAAAAAAATCTCAATTTGACTGAGGAAACAGGCACGAGCCATTGTATGGAACTCCATTGCCTCATTATCCTCTTAAGATTGATTTAAAAATACGTGTGCTTTATAAATTAAATTCTCTTAAGAAAAAAAAATACATTGTTTATAATATATCTCAAATATGATTTTCTAACTTTGTGATGAGTTTGTAAGAAGCAATAATTATCACAATTATCTGGGATATTATGACATTCCTATGGCATGACAAATCATAAGAGTAATGAACACAGGAACAGTAATTAATTTTAATTCAACCAGTGACACCAAGATATTATTATATACATCTAAGCATTGTTATCAAATTCTGAAGATGTGCAGAAAATGTTTTATCTAGACATTAGTCTGAGGCAGGCATCGAACCTGCGACCTTCGAACCATCATGTCTATTAGGTCTTACGTATCTCGCAGACACCGCCCACATTCCGTCAAGATATGATCTTCAGGCACACCTGCCACATTATATTACGAAGTATTTACGTAATAACTTGAATGAAATCGTAATTTGTTGGACAATATTCTGCAATAGGTATCGGGCCATTTTTTTATGTTAAGCGCGGGATATGGCGTACGCCAGCACCTATTAATGTGCCCGGCGACGCCCATGGGTTTTCGAACTTTCAGGGGGGCTGCGAAATCCATGCCGGCCTGCAAGGTGCTTCTTCACACCAGGTTTGAAGGACCCCAGGTCGTTACTTGGGGGAAATACCTCGGAAGGGAGTTAATTCCATTTGTTGACCGACCCGACATATAAAGGATCTAGAGGATCAGTGGGTTCTAATTTTTGGTATATCGACTGTTAATTGTGCATTTTCTCCCTGTTCCGCGTTGAGCGAAGATAGAAAGGGGACGGAGAGACAGCGTTATGCGGCTCCGACGAGCATTATCCATGGTAAAGACGATAGAAGATAGAGAGATCCTTCAACCCTTCCAAGTTGAAGGGAATCCAAATTCCGGGATACCTGGGGGGTCGTCGACGAGACGCCTAGTTCGACGCTGTTTCGAGTCCAGGGAGTCAAGCAGGAGCGAAGCTGAGCGGTTTGCATTTTATTTAATACTAGCTGCGGTACCCGGCTCCGCTCGGATCGATGTCGTGTTGGATTGATTTCGGTCTGAATTATTTCCTGGATAAAAAGTAACCCACCAAAAGGCTGGTCCAGGACTAAATCAACCAAATTTAATGAGAAACATCGACATATTCCCATTTCGAGCTTCGTAAACATTTGGGAGCGAATTTTAAAAGCATGTGCCGCCGGACCCTTCCTGCACTGGCACTGCTACATATAAATTGATACAACACCAACAAAGGCGGATTTAACCCTACCACCTTCCTTACTTTTACAAAGTTTTATGAGGAATACGAACCACAGCCACCTTCAACATCGAAAACGATAACCCATCCGGAAACTGACTGTGCCCAGAGTTGCTATACGTTGATAAAATACGCTAATAAGTTGGGCGAGTGGCTCTACTCTTTCTGTAGGCCTTTTTAACACCTACATTTTTCAGGTACATAGTTTTAATTTTTCTCCCAAGGTTTGTATTAAATATTAAAAATTACATACGCAATCCTTGCTCATTGATCTCTCCTTATATCAATAAGTATCAAAAAGTCCGCTGCGTAGCTTAGAAGAAGTAGACGAAGAAATAAAGGCAGATAGTGATTTACCCCCAAGCCGCCGCCTCGGGGCATTTCGGTTTGTATGACAGCTACATCTTAACGTAAGCGAAACTAAATTATATATATCTTATCCTGTGACCCATGTATTTACATATACGTGTAGTAAGTTTCATGGAATTCGGATGATCGGTTTAAGAGTTATGGAGGAACATACATACACACATACATACATACAGAACTGATTTCTAAAAATCATCAATTTAGTCTTAGTATCATACATAAAGTCCACAAACGGAGTATCTTAGAAAACAAAGCAACTTACTAAATGAACACCCCTTACAGATTTATTATTAGTATAGAATACGAAAACTGTAGCTAATCCTTACTAATTATAAAATCAACCACCAAAATGATTTGCAAACTACCTTACATACTAATACAAAAAACGTGCGTGTCGGACTCGCACAAGAAGGGTTCCGTACCATCGTAAAATATTAAATACAAAAAAATCACGTTTTTTGTATGGGGGGGTCCCATACAATTTTTATTTTATTATTTTATTAATTTTAATATTTTTTTAATCTTACCTATTTGGTGTTATAGCGCCAAAAAAAATACACACTCTGTGAAAATTTCGGCTGTCTATCTGTTACGGTTACTGAGATACAGCCCTGTGACAGACGGACGTACGGACGGACGGACAACGGAAGCTTAGTAATAGGGTTCCGTTGGCACCCTTTGGGTACGGACCCCTAAAAAACAGCCAAGTGCGAGTTGGACTCGCACACGAAGGGTTCCGTACCATCGTACAAGATTTAACACAAAAAAGTAACCTTTAATTTTTATTATTTTACCTATTTGTTGTTATAGCGGGAAAATAAATACACTATCTGTGAAAATTTCAGCTGCCTACCTATTACGGTTCATGAGATACAGCCCTGTGACAGACGGACAGACGGACGGACAGACGGACGGACAGACGGACGGACAGACGGACGGACAGACGGACGGACAGACGGACGGACAGACGGACGGACTGACGTACGGACGGACGGACATATAGAGGAAGCTTAGTAATAGGGTTCCGTTTTCACCCTTTGGGTACGGAACCCTAACAATGAGGGTACCTTGAATTTGAAAAGCGGGGCCCTGTTATAAGTCAGTCTGTCCGACAAGAACCTTTTCTATGAACATTCTAAAGATATATCGAATTGAAATCAATAACAAGAACTACTATTAAAAGCTTAATAAGCCTTTAAATATGGTAACCGTGTGCAATAATGCCTGTCAAGCTGAAAGACTTATAGCCTGCCTCTACAGTTAAGGGCCTGGTACTAGCCAAATCGCAAAGTTAGACGAGGCACCCCAAGTAAACTAATTAAGTCTGACGATTATAAGTGTCATCCTTACAATATATGATTCCTTGTCTAGGAATCGAATGATTTTCGTTAATGTATGTTTCCTTTTTCTATACAAAATACATTGCGGAAACGGTGTCCATTTCCGAACTTTTTTGACTAAATGTAGAAATCTAAAAGCAAATGGAATTTTTTGTTTATGCATATATGCTGTTTTTGCTTATATCTAGAAATCGAATGACTTTCAGATTTCTAATGAGAAAAATCAACTTTTTTTATTTTTATTATTATTTAAATAAATGATGGAATAAAAAAATATTAACAATCCATTATCAGTCTGGAGTTCTATTTGGATTTGCTGAAGCGTTTCACTACATATTATTACATTTGTTAAAAAGTGCATTTGGATGGCGCGAGTAGTTGGCTAGTCCTAGCGCCTTAAGGCACTTACCGTCTATCTTGACGTCTTAAAATTAGACATTAAAGCGACTTATAGCTAGGATTTCTATATAATTTTGAGTTACTATTCTTATTTCTTCAAACCGAAATACAATTTGATAGTGAGCACTTAAATGGTTTTTTTTTCATACGCTGTAATTTCGTTTAAAATCAAAATAGAATTGCCAGAAGTAACCTCGATGTTTTCCTTCGCAACACGGACCATAAAACTAGACCCTGATGTATTTTATAAAAGGTATTATAGTGAAATCAAATGTCTGACCACTGACAAGGAATTTCCCAAATTTTCTCACAGATGGATGCTGCGCTGTGTTCTACGAACAAAACTTTTCATCGCAAATTAAAATTACACACAAGTTTGAATTCAGTCCGACGTTCCTTAAGAGGAAGCGGACACACATTTTCCAAGAAAACTAGACTGAAAACTTTCCGAGCGCGCTGAAGGCGTCAACATTTCCAATTAAACGGAAACAGTGCCGCTGGAATGGGGCATAAACTGTTTTATATTGGTCAATCGGATATGTTTGTGGCAGGCTTTTGAGTTGGTCAAACTTCATTAATATAAGTTATTGACAGTTCCACATGGACCGTCGACGAATTGATTTACTATACATAATTCCGGCCCAAATAATAATGGATTTCTATCTCAACGAATGGACTTGGAACACAGAATAGTTAATAGATGAGGCGCGGGCTGCAATAATACTTTTGTTCGATTAAAAACTAACAGGACCTTTTACACAATTTACATATAAACACTGTAAACCTTATTTGTCCTGGAAGTACGTAAATCTTTGCACAGTTTGTAGGTACAACCATAGACCTAGCATAGCGCGCTGTGCTTACAAGACGAACAGAGTGTGGGAGTGTGACGTCAACTCAACGTACCATTACCGCGAGTTAGAGCGAGATGGCACATATCTACCCTATGAGACCACTTTTGAAATAGTTTTCGGTACATTGGAGTCGCGGTCGTGTAATGTTAAAGGTTTTATGATTTCTCTAGTTTTGCTTAAATAAAGCATGGTGACCTGTGCTTTTATACATTTTAAGTGAACGGGCGCAATAAACTCGGACAAATACCCTTTTTATTTGGTAAATGAGTGGTGACCCCTTGATTCTTTGGCAATAAAATTTCTTAACTTTTCCTCATTATTGCAAAGTAAAACTAAAAACTTCAGATCATTATTTTGAAGGTATATTTCTAATTTTTCAGTAGGTACATGTTGTATGGAACAACTTTGGTCTCATCCATCTCGTTTAGTCGGCTCTGTGGCTGAGATAAATATTCGTAACTTAAACAAAGACTAATGAAAAGTACTACTTTGTGACGTCACTTTGACAGATTTTGTATGGACGAAATCTCAAAGAAATACAAAGTGACGTCACAAAGTACTACTTTTCGTTAGTCTTAGTTTCTCTTACGATTATGTATCCCGTCCTGTGTGTCTACTAGTCGTGGGACGAGAAATGAGAAATGGGTTTGTAAACTGTTACTAGTATAAAAACGAAGTATTTATTTTACGCCGAGCAGTATGGCCGCTACAAGTTTCTTGTAGCGCACTGGATCGCGCACGCGGCGCGCCAACGAAAGCCCGTAGGTTGCGAGACGTCTAGACGCAACGACCCGCCAGCCGCGACTGTCTCGCTCGCGCAATGTAGCTGTAATCGGCTTGAAGCCGGCGCGACTCTCGTAACTGGGGTTACGAGTAATATTAATAATTACTTCGTTGCGGCTTGTAGCCGGCGACTCTCGCAACTGGGGTTACCGCCGAAACTGTAATGCGCGCGCGCAGTGCGCACTGTAGTCGAAGAGGGGCTACATTATTAACGACCGCCGTTGTGGTTTGCTTACAGAAAAAGTCCAACGATTAGTATTTCTAAATGCTAATAGCATTTTTAGCATATGAAATAAATTATAAATATGTTTATTTATCATTTGTGTTATATTATTTCTGGGGATTATTTTATCGAGGATAAAAATTTTGTCTGACTTCTTAATTGTTTGCGATAACTACATAGTAACAAAACCTCATTCTTGATTTAGATTTTTGGATTTTTTCTCTTTTTCTTGTTAGGGTTCCGTACCCAAAGGGTGAAAACGGAACCCTATTACTAAGACTCCGCTGTCCGTCCGTCCGTCCGTCCGTCCGTCCGTCCGTCCGTCCGTCTGTCACAGGGCTGTATCTCAGTAACCGTAACAGATAGACAGGTGAAATTTTCATAGATTGTGTATTTATTTTGCCGCTATAACGTATATACGTAAATAGGTAAGATTATAAAATATTTTAAATAAAAACGTGATTTTTTTGTTCGATGGTACGGAACCCTTCGTGTTCGAGTCCGACTCGCACTTGGCCGGTTTTTGAATACAGGTCACTGCACTCGAGATTCAGAATTCATGTGAGATGATCGAACCGTGCAAGATATTATACCCATTCATGTCCAGCCAAAAAAAAAAAAAAAAAAAAGGGAGAAGAAGGGAGAGGGAGTTTTCTTTCATTTCTTTTTGAAACCGTTTCCGCTAATGGCTATGGGCATCAGCATTAACAGTTACTAACGTTTTCGAAAACCAGTGGAAACGCCCACGACTAGTGTCTACACATTCAAAGCCTATGGGTACAACCATAGGCTTAGAATGTAAAGACATACAGAGTCAACTAACGGATGAGACCAAAACCGTTTCATCCAAAATGTACTGAAATTTCTTTTTGTGCTCAAAACAATTTCCAAATCGTTCTGAATTTGTCGATTTCCAAATCGTTCTGAATCGTTCGTAAATGATCTGAATTTATGTTTTAAGTTTTACTTTGAAATATTGAGGAAAAGTTAAGAAATTTGATCGACAAAGAATAAGTGGGTCACCCCTTATTTACCATCAAAAAAGGTTTTCGTCTGGGTTTTTTACTCCCGTTCACTAAACAATCTATAAATGCACAGGTCACCATGATTTCTTAAAGGAAAACTAGAGAAATTATAAAGATATCACAAAAAAACTTTTCACATTCCATGAGCGCGACGCCAATGTGCTAATAATTTCAGAAGTGGTCTCATCGGGCAGATGTGTTCCGTCTCCCTTTAACTTGCGGGAGTGCTACTTGAGTTGACGTCTCACTCCCACGCTTTGTTCGTCTTGTAAGCACAGCGCGCTATGCTAGGTCTATGGGTGCAACAGTGATAATTAAAACAAACAAAATTTGAACCACTTGATTCATACCGGCCTAAGACTACAATATTCAGGTTTGCAATTGTTTTAAAACGTTATACCAAGCAGACAAGCATTTGCCATAAATCAGTATGGGGTGGCTGTAGCGAGGGACCAAAGGTGCTTGGAACAACCCTATAGACCTCACCTAGGGAAACCACGCTCAGTGAGGCACCATATCAGCCGATTTGGAGCTACAGTCTGCAAATCGACCTTATATATGTTACATACTAACGATTGCAGAGTTATTAAGATTGTTTGAATTACGTTTGAAGATGTCTTATTTAAACGATTTTTATTGAACACATAATTGCTCGAAATAAAAGATCAAACAAATGTGTGCATTTTTTATTCGTAATCGTTATATTAAGTAAATGCAAATATTTAAGGGATTTTTTACGCAGTATTAGTTCTGGTTAAACGTCAAACAATATTTGGGCTAAGATCTAAAGACAGCTCTGCACAGTAAAGTATACTGCTTAAATAGTTTAGTATAGTACCCTTTTTCCGATTTCATGTCATTCGCAATTTTCGTGCGATTTGCAAAAACAAAATAAGTTGATTAAAGCCTATTAAACAACCTCATATTAAATAACTAAAATTATACTGGGATTATCGTTTTAGACACAATGTTTAACACTTACAAAAATCTGGCGTGAAATTCCAGAATTAGCAAGAAGAGTTGCTACTCACATGATCGTATCGTGAAAAGTTAAGCTCAGTTCATTAAAACAATTGTATTATTTTATTACATTCATGCCGTGTGCGTTCCGACACGAAAAATAATACAATTGGTCCACTGCATTTCTTCCCGTGCATGTCGTAAGAGGCGACCAAGGAATTCGTCGTTCGTGGTTCGGATTCCACGTTTAACTGTAGGTCCCTTTTCTTACTTATTAGGTGGTGGGATAATCTCGCCCAGGTTAGTACCATCACATTGAAGAACCATGGTCAAAGCTGCAATAAAAATTGTCCGTGTTTTCTATCCAGTTCAATGTAGCTGTGCAATAACAGGAAAATAAGAAGTATTTTACACTTGAACATGAGGTCTCTGCAGTCGTAACATTTAAAAGGTTGGAAATTTTTTAATGTGAGGAAAATTTTCCTTTAGTAATTTTTCGGGTGTGAGATGATTAATGGTGTCGAATAACGGATACTTTATTTAATTAAAGTGAGTATGGGCGGAAATTTAGCGGTCATTATGTGGGTTGCTTAAACACAATTTTATAATATTTTATGATAATATTTCTCCGGTAGATACAATGGCTCGTTGGTGAATTGGGTATACATATATCATCAAATTGAGACAGGTTGAGGTATATCACTCAGGCTGATATTTAAAGGTAGCCGTAACTGAAACAAAACAAAAACCTAAGTAACGTAAGTATTAGTTTCAGTTATGACTATTTATCTAAGTGATAGAAATGTTAGAATACGACTAAAATAATACACTTAGTGTGTCTTTAGATATGGTTTTGGACATGGGTGGCTAATACCACATATACTGTCATGATATTAGCCAACACACCTCATTTCCACTGGGTGCCGTGCCAGGGCCTTCCTTTTATTGCACATCTACATTGAACTGGATGGAAAACACGTGCAATTTTTATTGCAGCTTCGACCATCGTTCTTTAATGCGATGGTACCAACCTGGCCGCGATTAATAAGTAATAAGAAAGTCCCTTAAGTAGTCGGCTTTTATGATATACACGGGAAGTAATGCAATGGGCTTAAGTGTATTGTTTTTACGTGCCGCAACTCAAACAACAAAAAATAAGGTCACAGGTCCTCCAAGTTGCGTCACCGACAGAAACACGACACTCACCTTCCGCTTGGCGCGTACCACCTGCATCTGGCGCAGTGTGCATTCGCCTATGGCGCGGCCCCACAGAACGCGCCCCATGCGCACGTAGCCCCACACCATCACGCCGACCGGCACCACGTGCGTCACCGACAGAAACACGACACTCACCTTCCGCTTGGCGCGTACCACCTGCATCTGGCGCAGTGTACATTCGCCGATGGCGCGGCCCCACAGAACGCGCCCCATGCGCACGTAGCCCCACACCATCACGCCGACCGGCACCACGTGCGTCACCGACAGAAACACGACACTCACCTTCCGCTTGGCGCGTACCACCTGCATCTGGCGCAGTGTACATTCGCCGATGGCGCGGCCCTACAGAACGCGCCCCATGCGCACGTAGCCCCACACCATCACGCCGACCGGCACCACGTGCGTCACCGACAGAAACACGACACTCACCTTCCGCTTGGCGCGTACCACCTGCATCTGGCGCAGTGTACATTCGCCGATGGCGCGGCCCCACAGAACGCGCCCCATGCGCACGTAGCCCCACACCATCACGCCGACCGGCACCACGTACGTCACCGATAGGAATACCAGGTTGTAGCTGGAAGTGACAAAGGCCTCAGTTTATAAATTTTCCACATTACATGTACAGGTGTCCGGTAATAAATTTTATTATTTTTAAAATACAGGTGGATATTTACCAATGTGCCTTCATGGCCAAATCCGAAACTATAAGAAATTGCGAAAATTACTCAAAGAAATGATTGAGCTGATTTTGATAAAAACTAAAACTGCATTATTAGATTTTTCCTGAATATTTTTCCAGCCAAAAGTGTCTCTTATGAGGAGCAAATTGTCGTTAAGTATTATCAAGCGGCAAAATAAACGAAAGTGAAGACACAAAAATATTATTTTTATTGTTCTTACATTAGTTTAGTGAGTAATCAGTTGTTAAATTTACACTTTCCTTTAGTTTTCCGTTTAACATTAATTCGCAGCATTTGTTTCCCTATAAGCAACACTGTTGGCTAAGGCAATGAAACAGAATGTGATATTCTTTCTCTAAATCAATGGGTTCAATTCTTGGCCGGAAAATAATGCAGTTTTCGTTTAATCAAAATCCCCATGACTTCTTTGAGTGTTTTTCGTTATTTATTTTATAGTTTCGGATTTGGCCATGATGACACACTTTCACCTGTTCAGCAATAGTTCAGCTATTACCCATTTAAGATTATCTAATAATTACAGGACACTCTGTGTAACATAGAGTGTCGAGCACGCGTTATATCAGCAAGGGTCGTACCATTAGAATGAAGTTCGATTACGCCACAGCCCTGTTCGTATACTGACGGCTTCAGTAGCCTATTCCACCATCTCCAACTAGAAAAATCCCAAAGTTACCTTTCAGTTACACCGTGCAAAAATTCGTTGTAACCGAAAGTTACTTATCGTATTTCAGGTAACGAGAGGTGGTGAAAGCAGGGTAAGCGTTATGTAACTGGCAGAAACTAACGAAAACCTACTTGAAACATGTATTATTCAATATCTTGTTCAGTGTAGTTCTGCAATGTAACGTATTTCATTTCCTAAATGTTTTAAATAAAATAAAATTCGTGAAGTACTTTTTTATGTAACTGAACATAGAAAGGTAGTACCTCTACCTCTATCCTCCGTGGGTAGTACCATGTCATGATATTAGCCTAACATACTACATGGGAACTAAGTATGCCATTTCAGCTTGGTCTCTTTCTTGAATTAATTTGTCCTTGCTTCACGGTCGATTGTGCTTACGTAAAACACGGATATTTTTTATTGCCGCTCGACCATCGTTCATTCAATGCGATGGTAACAACCTGGACGGGACCTACCACCTAAAAAAGATTCTTCGTGGAATCCGACCACGGCCAGCCTCAACGGTTGAAAACGGTTACCCATCTAGAACCCAACCGCGCTCAGAATCGCTTCACCGAGCTTATTGAACCGCAAGGCGTCGCGCCATGGGGCTACCGAGGCTGACCTTGTTTGTGCAATGCTTGACTGTTATTTAAAAAATAAAGGAACGTTTCCTTTTAAACCTGAAAACGAATTAAGTTTTCAATTTGAAATATATTTTCGAATAATAAAAAATCCAAGCGGTTGACATCGGAGATTGCATAACTTCAATCTTTTTTCGATGACACTCGGCACCCACCCTTGCCTGCATCACTAACGATAACTTGTACAACTTCTGAGAGCTTCAAACCTATCCTTCAAGCGAGAAACGCTCACTTTGCAAGTTAGTTTTAAAGTGAAGTTTCTAAAAAAAAGATGACGCACCCGCAACGGAGAAGCTCGTAACTTTTACGCGAGTAACTCACTTATTTGAAATCATTTTATGGGTAAAATGGTAAGCCGGCCTTCCATAAAGCGCAGCCGCCGACCGCTTGGAGAAATGTGCTTGGTTTGGAATTATTCAGAGGGCACGCACCGGCACAGAATAAATAATAATCATTAAGTAGGTTTGGAAACGGGCGCTTGAGTCCTTATCCTGGGAACAAACGAAAGAAATTGTTTTTTTTTTATGTAACTGGACATTGATGAGTAATACCAAACTGACCGTCAGATATTAACCTAACACATGTAACTAGGTGCCATGCCAGGACCTTCCTTATATTGCTCGGTTACATTGAACTGGATAGAAAACGCGGAAAAATTTTCATTGCAGCTTCGACGCATCGTTCATTCAATGGAACTGGGAAAATGGTAAGGAACGGGACCTACAGATTTACGTGGAATCCGAACATACGGCCAGCCTCAACGGTTGAAAATGGTCACCCATCTAGAAACTAACCGCGCTCAGAGGAGTCGTATTCACTACGCATAATATTCACAACGTATAATAGTATTTTTTTCCAAAAAATTAAAACCATGCATATCGTATAATATTCACAACGTATAATGTTATACGTTGTGCATGAGTTTAAAAATAAAATAAACTCTTTGCATCATGCAGAACGTATAATAGTCACAACGTATAATATTCCTAACATGAATTCACAAAAAAAGAAAACCATGCAGAACGTATAATATGCCAAGAAGCACTGCATAAAGCGCCCTAACGACGATACATTTAAGGCTGAAATTGCTACGAATCGATATCTGTTGAAGAGTAACAATTTGCTACAACGCTAATTGAGACGGTCGAAAAGTCGCGTGCGAGTATAATCTTTAATATTATATCGATAAGGGCGCTTATCGTATGAAATATTTTAGGATTATATGATATGCATGGTTTTCTTTTTTTGTTAAATAAAGATCATAACATTATGGTTGGGGAAAAAGTTTCTTCGCATTTTTTAAGAAAATTCAAAACATTTTTTAATATGGTTTATTTACATTTAACTAAAGTATGTAGGTACCATTTTGTTCGATAACTTTTTGCCATCTTGTAGGTAGGGACATGATCCCATTGCTATAGAAATATTGGGACTTCTGATCAATATACCGCGACAAGTGGTTTTGGCAGTCCTCTCGTGATGTTAACCTGACACTGCCTAAAGAATTCTGAAGAGACCTAAACAGGTGGAAATCTGAAGGTGCAAGGTCAGGACTATACGGCGGATGCATTAACACCTCCCAGCCAAACTCTCTTAGTTTTTGCTGAGTGGCTAAAGATGTGTGAGGTCTAGCGTTATCATGATGAAAAACCACACCCCTTCTGTTGATTAATTCCGGCCGCTTTCTCTCAACTTCTTGCTTTAATCTCATCAGTTGTTCGCAGTAGAGTTCAGAATCGATGGTCCTGCCTGGTGGTAACAGCTCATAATGAATAATGCCCTTCCAATCCCACCACACACACAGCATCACCTTGTTGCGAGTTAACCCGGGTTTCGCCACAGTCTGTGAAGCTTGACCGGCCTTTGACCACGACCTTTTTCGCACGTTCTTGTCGTACGTGATCCACTTTTCATCACCAGTTATCAGCCTCTTCAAAAATGGTTCGGTTTCATTACGTCGTAATAAAGAATCACAAATGAGTACACGGTTCATTAGGTTTCTTTCAGTGAGCTCGTGAGGTACCCAAATATCGAGCTTTTTTGTGTACCCAGTTTTTTTCAAATGCGCCAAAACTGTTTTGTGGTCAATTCCTAGTTCTTCAGCTACGTCGTAACTACTGATATGCCGATCTTGCTCCACTTTTTCAAAAATGGCATCCATTTTATCCGTAATAGGGCGACCAGAGCGACGTGCATCTTTGACATCAAAATTTCCGGATTGAAAACGCTTAAACCAAATTTGTGCTACTCTCACAGACACTGCACTAGGTCCATAAACATCGCAAATTTTTTTCGCGGCTTGCGTTGCATTTTTACCTTTTTTGTAGTAAAATTTTAAAATGTATCGAATTTCTTCATTAGATTCACTCATTTTGACAGTACGAAAAACAAATGAGAATCACACATTTTCCTAATTTGAATTTGGAATTATGTTCTTTAAAATTTAAACTTTCAATGATACCAAAACCAGCCAGATACAAATAGTATATCCAAAGAGATTTTATTACAAGTTCATACATACTATAATGCGAAAAGACTTTTTCCCCGACCTATTACGTTGTGACTATTATACGTTATGCATGGAGAAATAAGTAATTTAATTTTTTGGACTTCTTCATGCACTACGTATAAGATTATACGATCTGCCGATTATACGTTGTGCATGGTTTTAAAATTTTCTTAAAATATGACATTATACGATCTGCATATTATACGTTATGCCGTTCCCCCGTTATTTTTGCTAAAAACATATTCGTAATTTACGAAACAAGGCCGCTGGCAACACAGATTGATTGTGCGGTTTTTTTGGGAGCAACAAATTGCTACCGTCACGAGATTTGTTTTTATCTATCACTAACCAATACAAAATTCTGCAACCGGCGTCAGTCTGTCTGTGTGTCCCTTTTTACTTCAGAACCATTTACTCGATTTTGATTAGGCTTACTATTAATATCTGTGCATACGGCTATATTCTTCATATTTATTCGAGGCGACCGTCTTATTAAGTGGGGTTAAAGGGGGGAAGGGGGGGAACATAGGCAATCTTTCGTCTGGCTTATCCTACTAGTAGTATTTTAAATCCAAACTTCACGCGGGTGAAGCCGCGAGATGCAGCGATGTATTAATAAAATATACCCATAAAATATTAAGGGTAGCTTGCCAAAAAGATATTGCCTGTACCGTGAGGGCAAGCTTTTGTCTGAAATTCATTGGAAAGTTAAGGATTCTGAGAATTCCTTTAAATGAAAGCTTCAAAATCACAGTCACATAATTCAAAAACGATATTGAACCCAAATACTCATACACGTTAGTCGCTATTCAGTTTTCTGGTCCGCTAAAATTTTGTCAAAGTCGCAGAATGTTAGAGCAGCCGTCACATTCTTTTGTCACTTACTAGTTCTCAGGTCTTAAAAAAAATATGTTTATACTGTGCTGATATTTGTGATCGAACGTTCCAGAGTTCGCGAAAGTTAATACGCACCCCGGTCACAACTAAACGTGGAAAGTAGAACATTTGTACGCTTCTAGTCGGAGATTCAAAATGACGAGGTCTGAAGCTATGAAATTACCATTTAATATCTAAAAACTAGAAAGAAATTTAATTAGACGAATTTTCTAGTGTGAGTTATTTTTTATACTCGAATCCACTCAAAGGAGTGCAGAGGCCAATTTTATTAAAAACTTCAACTGCATTTTTCAAATTTCGAAAAAGTATTGTTTCAAGCCGTGATTCCAAATCGTTGATTTAGAGAAAAATAACACATTCTGTATTATTGCTCCAGCCAATATAATATCTGATAAGGAACTCATTCTGTTAAGAAATGTGAAACGGGAAAATAAAGGAAGGTATTTTAAAGGAAAATAATTCCGCTATAACAACAAATATATTTAATTTTTATTTATATTAATTGTTAATTATTATATTATTTATATTTTATTTTTTTTACCAATAGGTAAAATTAAAAATAATAATATAAAGTTAATAAAGATAGGTTTCGCGGATTAGGCGTGAAAACGCTACGGACCGACAGAGTTACTTTCGCTTTTATAATATTAGTATGGACTGTATCAGCACGAAACAAAATGTCTTAGATTTTCGATGTATCCTTGTATTGTAAAAAAACATTATTTAACGAAGCGAATATCATGAGAAGGACATATGACCTCACAAAATCCCGAGGATGAGTAAAAATTTTACAGTATCTGAAATTCTTAAATTATTTTAAAAAAACTGAGAGCAATCGAGAAATTCGTTTTATTTTAAAAAGGTTGCTAGTTTACACCCTTTCCAACGGTATACCAGGAACTTCATAGGCTTGCTTATTCGAGAGTAAAATAAATGGTTGGACCGACTGTAACGAACAGCTGTTGCTGTCACTTTATGTTAGTCGTGTGTCCGGGACCAGCGTAAAATCAGCGCTGTAGTCCATTCATCAAGAGGGACCTGCTGCACAAAATGCTGAGCTGGCTTTTTTTTTCTCGACAAATGTGTATGTCGAATTTTTTAATTGTTCTAAATTGTGTGTTGGGAAAAACTAAACGTATTTTCTACGTCGTACTTTCGTACTTTCTTTCTAAATGGAAAACCCGGCGAAAATTTCATTGGTAACGAAACCAGCGCGGTGGTTAAAATATTGTTTATGAGTTGTTTCGGATAAAAACGGTTGCTGAAACTATTTTCAATGACACGTCGATAGCGGCACGAGCGCCGCTGCCTGTCAGTGCATTACCGAACGGAGTGACAAGTGCACGGTTTCTGCACACCACCGTGCTCGTCTCCGCGAGATCATTTTCGGTGGCTGCTCCACCAACCCAGTAGTGTCGGCTCAGGTGGTTCAAGGGACCCTCACACACTACAACTCCAGGCCTGGACGTCCAGAGCGGCAAGAAGGAGAAGGAGCCTCGGGTGAGTTGGCAATGTTTTCTTAGCTGGTTTTGGTCGGACGGTTCCACACAATATTCAGAGTGGTCAGTCTGAGTTCTCACCTAAATTGGCGTTTACGGCAAACCGATCGACTGGCGTTTTCTCCAAATTCCATACAAGTTTTTACTAGATATTCTGAGGTTTGACTTCTTCAAGCTGTCAAAGTCAAACGCGGACGTCCGATTTGTATGAAAACGCGGAGTGGACGTAAACGGCAACGTCGACGTATTTACGGCAACGTTGAGTAAGCTGTCAAATCAAGCTCTGAGTGGGCAGTCTGAGTTCTCACCGAAATTGGCGTTTACGGCAAACCGATCGACTGGCGTTTTCTCCAAACTCCATACAAGTTTTTACTAGATATTCTGTGGTTTTACTTCTTCGAGCTGTCAAAGTCAAACGCGGACTTCCGATTTGTATGAAAACGCGGAGTGGACGTAAACGGCAACGTCGACGTATTTACGGCAACGTTGAGTAAGCTGTCAAATCATGCTTGGACTCGCAAATGTTAGTTCGCTTAACGCCCGCTGCGAGCGCTCTTCAATTTCTCCATACATTTGAAAACGCCAGTCGATCGGTGTGCCGTAACGCCAATTTAGGTGACAACTTAGACTACCGGCTCTGACTCGCAAATGTTAGTTCGCTTAACGCCCGCTGCGCGCGCTCTTCAATTTCTCCATACATTTGAAAACGCCAGTCGATCGGTTTGCCGTAACGCCAATTTAGGTGACAACTGAGACTACCGGCTCAGGATTTTACAGTCTACTGCGGCGGAATAACGTACATGAGTTGTATCGAACGGAGGAAACAAAAAAAATTGAAAATGGATGCGTCGATGAAACACTCACATGTATTCCGAGGTGGAGGAGGGGTACCTCCCGTCCGGCCACAGCATGTAGCACACTCGCCGCGACTCGCCATTCGCGTACCTGCGGAACCGACAATAACATTTCCTGAAAATTCTCGGCAAAGTGGTTGCACGGCTCTTATTTCATATTAATTTGATACTATCTGTGGTACCCGGCTCCTCTCAATGATGTTTCGGACTCATGTAGGGCTGAACTGAACATTTTATATTAAATGAGTTAAATATGTCAAGTGTGAATCGTACCGAGAGTCCCAGATGATGTTTTTTTTCGTCCACAACAAATTACTTTATCTCTGAATCGTGTAAGGAAGATCTTTACTTATTTTTTTTATATATGAAAAAACATTTGTTTGCATTTGTGAAAATTTTTGATACTTTTCATTTAGAAAAGTTTCGAACTCCATCGTTTGTTATCTAAACAATCTTTGATAACGCAACTTGAGAAAATAAAGAATCGTGACAGACGGACAGACAAGAGGGACAAACAGCTTGACCTTTCGTGGTACGCACTCTTGAAAATGATAATTAAGTTTGAAAACTAGCGAACGGCAAAACTTATCCAATTTTGTCACAGATTTTTACGCATTAGAATGTCAAAACTTTTTTAATATTCCGATTAGCGAAGAAAAAAGGGAGAATCAGATCCCTGAGGCAGCCTTTGCGATCGCAAGTTGGGGTGTGGACAGAGCTCTCGAGACATACTACTTATTGGGTAAGGGCCGGGCGGATTCAAACTCCTCTTCAGATGCATTTTCTTGCTGAAAGAAAAGAAGTAAGCAATCGTTTTTTAGGGTTCCGTACCCTGAGGGTGCCCACGGAACCCTATTACTAAGCCCCCGCTGTCTGTTCGTCTGTCACAGGGCTGTATCTCATGCACCGTAATAGGTAGTATGCTGAGATTTTCAGTGTGTATTTATTTTGCCGCTACAACAAAAAAATCGTACTATAATAAAAACTAAAGGGTGCCCCATACAAAAAAAAACGTTATCTTGTACAATGGTGCGGAACCCTTTGTGTGTGAGTCCGACTCGCACTTTGCCGGTTCTTCTTTTTTCGTTAACGTCCTCAGAGAGAAAAATAAAACACAAATAACAATAAGCACTCCATCATTATATTGGAAGTTTTTTACCCTAACAACCCATCATAATGTGTATACCTAATGAGACAAAGGGAATCATTTGATAAATGCCAGTTCATCGAATACAAATCGGAATAATATATTTGTTAATAAAGAGACATAATTATGCATAGAAAAACTTGTTCTCTATTTACATCGATCAAAATCAGTTAACACAAATGTATCCGTTAAATTATTTTATTATATTTTGACTTATTATTTATTTTAAAGCTTACATTAGTACATTACACTTACATTTGGATGTATTCATACAATTACTTTCATTGCCATGATTAGAAAAAGACAAATCATAAAAAACCGGCCAAGTGCGAGTCGGACTCGCACACGAAGGGTTCCGTACCATCATAAAAAATAAAACCAAAAAATCACGTTTTTTGTATGGCCACCCCCTTGAATTTTAATTATTTTTAAACCTTACCTATTTGTTGTTATAGCGGCAAAATAAATACACACTCTGTAAAAATTTCAGCTGTCTACCTGTTACAGTTACTGAGATACAGCCCTGTGACAGGCGGACAGACGGACGGACGGACGGACGGACAGCGGAGGCTTAGTAATAGGGTTCCGTTTTCACCTTTTGGGTACGGAACCCTAAAAATCTTGTTGAGAAGGCTCCAATTCTTATTAATAAAATAAACAGTTTGAACACGGAATATGAGCGTTCTTTGTTTACCGTTATAGGTTTCAAAGATAGATATCACCATCAATGCAATTCCAAAATAAGTAGTAGTTATTTTTAAAAATAATAAAATATGGTTTCTCTTACGTGTTTATGCAACTGAATGCAATGAGGTGTTATTATGTTAAAAGCTCTTAAATAAATAAAATAAATTAAAAATATAAATTAAAATTATGCGTGTTATTTTAAACTTTCTTTGTATCTATTCTTATGGTATTGAGAGGTTAGATTTTCTTATTCTATAGTAAATATACTTTTTCGGGCTAAGCAAGTACGTCGATAAGATATGTATGTGTGGAATTTACCGTGAAGAAAGAACTACTTTATGAATATACTGCAAGGTTGGACCCAAACCGGGCTCATAAAGGGAAGTCCTGGCATGGCACCTAATTCTTTCGGGAATGTGGTGTTTTGTGTAGTATTAGCCATGCATGTCAGGTTTAAAAAAAACTTAATTATTCTTCTATTATGAATATAAAACCTGGCCGGTTAGTACGATCTAT
Source organism: Incurvaria masculella (assembly GCA_946894095.1). Taxonomy (NCBI): domain Eukaryota; kingdom Metazoa; phylum Arthropoda; class Insecta; order Lepidoptera; family Incurvariidae; genus Incurvaria; species Incurvaria masculella. The sequence continues at coordinate 14,693,839 of OX335653.1, read as the reverse complement.
AATACTAATGACTCCTAACGACCAGCTTCAACGCATATTTAATATTCAAGGTAATAACAGTAATTCAAAGGTTATGAGGACCCGAAACCGTACATGAGTCAAGGGCGCGAATGCTTTCGACGGAGGTTACGTTAAAATTAAATCCTGAAATAGCCTTTGTGCTGATTTGATATGTAAATGAATTCGGTTGTAACTCTGTGTAAATATGTATTTACAAGCAACGTCTGACAATGGAAATACGCTCCTAGCTGAGGTATCCGGCTCCGCTCGGGTCAATGTCGTTTCGGACTGATGTTCAGACCCCTCTTTCAGTCCCTTTAAGTGTAAATTTCGCCACAAAAGGTAGCCTATGTCCTTTCCCACAGTCCAGACGCTCTCTACACCAAATTTCATCGAAATTGGTTGAGCGTTTTAGGCGTGAAAACGTAACAGACATATAGAGTTACTTTCGCATCTATAATTTACTAGCAGCCCGTTCCGGATTTGCACGGGCATAATATAATTTTAAAAAATATTATTTTGACACAATGATACAAAAAAAGACCCTTTTTACGCAGAGTTCCTAAAAAAAGAGCATATACCTACACTGAAATCTTTGAAATAAAAAAAACTTAGATATTATTTGAATTTGTTTGTGAATGTAATGTTTTTTTGTATGTTTTCATTATTTTTTTAATTAATATTGGTTTTTATGTATATATATATATTTTGTATATTTTACTTTTATGTATTATTATGACGGGGTTTATTAGGGAGTCCGCTCCCGTACCCCTAAGTGACGCCTACAAATAAAACGCATAGCTAGCCGAGCGTAGTTTTTTCTAATTTTTAAGCTCGTGATATATTTCGAATGGAATGTCCGAAGCTAATAATTCAAAGATGTATATAAAGGTATTAAAGCAGTCTTAAATAATAATTTATTTATTTTGATAAGGATTAATACCTAGGTACAAATAAAGAGCCTTTTCTAACGGCGGTATTTAAAATTTTTATTTTATAATAAATGCACACTTATTGTGACTTAACTATAATAGTTAGATGCATGCTGTCGCGACATTTTTTGTAGATAATGATGTGTTCTATAAAATTGTAGTATATGATTTTGTTCTATCGTGAATAGTTTTCGCAGCGCTCGCGATGTAAGGAACATTCTTGGTAATTTTTTCAACCTTGGGTTACGTTATCGGACTTTTGGTAAGGATCCCTAATTTTTTTTAAATAAAATATAGCCTATGTTACTCGGACTGTAGCTTTCCAACGGTGAAATAATTTTTCAAATCCGTTCAGTCGTTTCGGAGCCTATTCAGTTCAAATACACAAAAATCAACCTTTCCTCTTTATATAATGGTATAGATATATTTGTTTAGTAAAATTTATAGTCCATAAAGGATTTAAGCTTAAACGAAAAATAACTTCCAGCTGTATTAAGAGTGGGCGGACTAACTTTAATCAACCGGACTAAACCGTTTTTTAATAATAATAATAGTAATAATAACAATAATAATAATTAATAAATAATAAATAAACCCAGGATCATGCTTTACATAGTTAGTTCGGTTAGGTCGGTCTCGTACTAAGTTTTGACAGGTGCTCTCTGAATACGACTGTACATATCTAGCCGCCATTCTCTTTTCCTCCCTTGGGAAATCACTTCACTTACTGCTTGGAATGATAAATGATGATGATACAATATGAAACGATATAACAGTGAATCTCTCACATCAATAACAATACAGAAACCGATATTTAGCAGTTTCATTCATCAAGTTCACATCAAACTCACGCACAACTTTAGAAACCAAACACGATGATACAATTGAGTTAGCGTTCTCTAAGGTGAATAAAGCCTAGCGTATACATCTTTGCATGATGGTATCGAACTGCACAGCGGAACAATGTTTCGTGTGTTCTTGCATCCTGTGAAGTTATAACGTTTTCTTTACGTGTCAGTGGAACTCGAGAAAATCAGTAGTAAGCGAATTCGTAAGCGAACTCAATCAACGCCATTGTAAGTATAAGTGGGTACGCCAACAAATATCAACGATTTTCCGTTGCTACTTCCCATGCTCGCTGTATTCCCACACCTTGCCCCAACACCTCGAAATGATGTGGGTACAAACAATGATTGGTACAAAACAATAATGAGTTCATACAATTCCGTATCAATAATGACGAGGGCTCTGTACACGCGAACTGTAGTTAAGCATTATTTAATTGTAGGTGTTGGTCAGAATCTCATACAGGATTCTTTTTTTTTTTTTTTAAATACATGATTGCAGAGTTTGCTCTCAAACCATTTTAATCCTTATTTTCTGTAGGTGGTTGCATTTAAAGGGTTAATATTTTATAGTTTTGTTTAGCTGTAAGAATAATAAATTAAATGACTTTTGACTCTTTGTTTAGAGGTGAGTTCATGACAGAAATAATAGTATTCAAACTAAATAGTGCAAAGTTTTCACATTTTTTCTTATTGCAACTGGAGTAGTGCATCGCTTTAAGGTCCTTGCCTGCGGTGACGCCTACCCTAAAAAATGGGTGAGAGAGGCGATGGCTGTGCCCGGCGTAATGCTCGTGAACGGGTGCTGTTTGTGGGGGCTGGCTTGCTTAAATTGGCAACATGTTAGATGGCGGGCATGGTATTTACAAATAATCTGATATTTGTCATGAACTGTCGCTTCCGACATAATTGAATTTTCGTCAATTCATATGAATTTAGTGTTTTTATTTGTGATTGTAATCAGTGGCAAATAATTTTGTAAACTGAGACGAAGTGGTCGTTGAAAAAAATAAACCAGCGGATTTCTTGCCGGTTTTTCTTCGCTGGGATTACTAAGCTGACTAATAATAAAATATGACAAATCCGAGTGCAGTGTACGGATAATAAATAAATAATAAAAAACAAACAATACCTTCCATGTTTGAGCAAGGATAATTTTTCATTTTCGCTTCCATTATTTTTCTTCCAATGCGATAGTTCCAATACCAACCCGCTATTGGTATGGGAAGGGACCTATAGACTGACGTGGGTTCCGAACCATGGAACGTTGCAACTCTAAATACTCTATGATTGATTTGTGTCTTTCACTTAATCCGCTAGGGAGATAAACTATATGTTCAATAAATTTGGAAACCGTTCTCCCAGCAGCTCCACCGAAGCTGAGCCCATACAGGGCCGGCGAAAAGGCTTTCTAGGTTCTATCAAATCTTGCAGACACGACGTGACAAGCCCCGCACCACGAAACCGTGGAGTCCTCGGTAGACAAGATATGTGAATCCGTAGAGAAGTAAACGAGAGAACATATCGAAAGGAGGAAAGTACACTCAAAGAGTAACTAAACGCTTTTCCTGCACCGCAGTGCAATGAAAAACTAAACTTTTCTACAACTTTATACTTATTTAAACACACATAAGTATATATTTTTTAAATAATTCGATCGATAGTGCCGCCATCCTTTTTACTTTTAAATGGCCTTAAAAAGGCAGGTTTTAAGGCTGTCGTGAAGTCACAGGAAATCTAATATTTTAAAATTTCAAGAAATGCATTCATTGTCCATTGGCCAAGGCACAATTTTACCTTGCACAATATCTGCTATTAAAATAGCGAAATCATCTTTCAGGCCCTAACGTTTCCCTACTCCTAAACGTAATCAGATTATAAAAACTATTTTTTTATTATTTGAGAAAGCTTCGTTCCATGTCCGTATGTTTTGAATTTTTTTGTAAATATTTGTATTTTGCAGTGAAAACAAAATGTAAAATGAAGGTAAAAAAGACATATTTTTTCCAATGTTTATGAGCCAATACTGTCCAATCAAAAAGGTATATAAAAAATTAAAACATAAAGACATAGATTTATACTACATATTTTAGAATCAAAAATTTAAAAAACCTAGTAAAACTTTAAGACTATGTAAACAGTTATCGCCCGTAGTATGGGGAACTGATAGGGTAACGACTCTCTTAAAGCGAATTGGCCTAATCATGGTTTTAATCTATTAATCTATATGTTTTGTATAAAACACTGTGTGATCAGTATGCTGAAAAAAAATGACGTATTCTATAGCATCAAGTGCGTACAATGTATTTGAAATATTTAATATTTAAAGCACAATAAGAGAACTTTCGCGCGTGTAGCATAGTTGATCCCTGATTGCAAATTGATCTATGAAGAGCTTTATCAATTCCCATAAATTATCAAATCATTAAGAGGAATGCATACTGCATGATACTGCTGACACTTAGAAACCCAAATGGGTTTTATTTTTCTTCAAATGTCTTTAGCACAATCTGCGAGAGCATACAATTTAATTCATAGGAATAAATGTTCAATCTTTGCAGTCAATGTCCGCAACGCAGATGAAGCGTTAAATAAATGTATGTGGGTATAATCTTAAACATTGTGTTAGTAGGTCAAAGCGGCAATAAAAGTTGTCCATGTTTTTCATCAAGTTAAATGTAGCCGAGCAATATAAGGAAGGTCGTGGCATGGCACCTAGTTCTCATGTGGTGTGTTAGGCTAATATCTGAGGGTCACTTTAGTATTACCTATCCATGTCCAATAAGTTCATCTCAATATGTGTGCATTTTCTTCCTGTTTCGCGTTGAGCGATGTCAGAAATGGAGCGGAGGGACAGTGTTATGCAGCGTTGATATGCATTCTCCACGGTAGAGACGATAGAACACAGAGATATACCCTACATCCCTTCGGAGTTGGAGGGCACAGAGCCAAGCATGTACTTAGGCTCGTAGTCTAGTGGCGCGGGGACTGGCCTAGCGTACCAGAGGCCCGGGTTCAATACCAACTTGCACCACTGTCTTTGTCTTTCAGAGTTCGATAAGTGCATTTCGTCATGAATGCGAGCTGCTCCATGGTTCGGAATCCATGTAAAACTGTAGGTCCCCTTCCCCTACTAAGTGGTAGGGTTTAAGCCCGCCCGGGTTGGTACCATCGCATTGGATGAAAAGATGGCCGAAGCGGCAATGAAAAATTGTCCGTGTTTTCCATCCAGTTTAATTTAGCCGTGCTCATAAAGGGAAGGTCCTGGCATGGCACCTAATTCCTTCGGAAATGTGGTGTATTGGGCTAATATCATAACGGTAGTTGTGTGGTATTAGCCATCCATGTCAGGTTGCATAAAAAAAAAGTTGAGAAACTTCACCAGCCCAAAGTTATTTTGCGTCCACAATAATGTATGAGAATACAGATTTAGATCCAAATACTATTTCAGACATTGTCTATCTAAGTAAAACCAGGCAAGTGCGAATCGGACTCGCATACGAAGGGTTGCGTACCATCGTACAACATTTTAAAAAATCACGTTCTCTTGTGTACCCCCGCCCTTTAATTTTAATTATTTTTAAATTATATTTATTTGTGGTTATAGCGGCAAAATAAATGCACAGTCTGTGAAAAATTCAGCAGCTTACCTTTACGGTTCATGAGATACAGCCCTGTGACAGACGGACGGATGGACGGACGGACGGAGGCTTAATAATAGGGTTCCGTTGGCACCCTTTGGGTACGGAAACCTAAAAACCATAATAAAGCATGCAGACCATTCATAGTATAACGCAATTTCCTCGAATCAATAAATAGATATCTGTTAGGTATCACTATGTTACCCCAGTTTTCCTATATTATCCGACACATAACTACCTTTTTTCTAAGAATTGAAAATATATGTTTAGTTAAGTGATTACGTATGCCTAAGAATGTTTTAACCCAAAATAATTAAATCCAAAGCGTGTATAATATCTCAACACTTCCTACCTTTAACTTTAATTTAATAAGATTAGGTTCCCTTGCAATTAAATCACCGGAGTTTACGAATTAGCATATATAACTTTCGCAGAATCCAATTTTAAGCTAAGTCATCATGCGAACACATATAATGTATGCAGAGGTATGTACATGAATAATTATGAAGAATATATTAAATATAATAAATAGAGTGAAAATCAAGGTAATTATTAAAATTAAACGTATTAATATGATTAGTCCAGTGCTAATATCGTATTAAGTTTGACAGGTGGAAGGGTAATACGACTGGAAGATTTTTCTTAACTTTGGGAAAGTAAGAAATCGTTAAGTCAGGGCTATACGGAGGGTAGTCAAGAATCTCTGTTCTAGATACTCAATGGGGTGCACGGCACAAAACTTTACCACCAGATGGCGCCACATAAAACTGTGCCAACTGGAGTTTTTTTTTATTGAATAGATAATTGAAATAGCAATCAAATTGTCCGTGTTTTACATCGAGTTCAAGGTAAGTTTAATTGGTCAAAACCTATAAACCTTGAAATGAAACTGTGGCACATTTTCATGTGGGCCATCTGGTGGTAAAGCGGCTGTCGTATTATTGGTGTAGGATGATGCGTCGCATTATGGGCGGACTCGTGGTCACACCAGCCTCGGTAGCCCAGTGGTGCGATGCCTTGCGAATTGATAACCTGGGTAAGCACCTCTGAGCGTGGTTGGGTTCTGGATGGGTGACCATTTTCAACCGATGAAGCTGGCCGTGGTTAGGATTCCACTTAAAACTGCAGGTCCCCTTCCTTATCGGGTTAATCCCGCCCGGGTAGGTAGCCGCATTGTATGCGGGATTGCGGTCGAATTGAATGAACAATGATCGAAACGGAAATACAAATTTTCCGTGTTTTCCATCCAGTTCAATGTGTCCGAGCAATATAAGGATAGTCCTGGCATGGCACCTAGTTCCCATGTGGTGTGTTAGGCTAATATCTAGTTCAGTTTGGTATTAGCCATCCAAGTCCAGTAACATAAAAAAACACGGATTTGTCATGCTAGTTTGATCACGAGATTTTTATTGTATAAGGTTGTTACTTTTTACTCCATATTCTGCTGCATAATAGTTAATATTACTAAAGTATTTAAGGATGCTATAATTATTAAATCAAAGCTGATCCCTGAGCTAATCTTAAGACACGAATAATCTCTTACCGTGTGCTAACATCAAACACACAGATTCACCTAAGGGATCACTGTCTGGAACACACGTAATCTTGGAGGTATCTTTCTGTTTTTCAGTTGGATAGACATTGAGCTCGGCGAAAATGTATAAGTAATAAAAATTTAATGAAAATATATAATGCTCATGTAAATGGAATATCGACAGTTGAATAGAGAAATGTTTCATACTTTACGTGCCTTACGTACTTTACAGGAGAGCCGTTTAAAGTTGGAGAAAATGGAATAAAAATTGGGGAAATTGTTTGTGTTGTTGGATTTTCGTGTCGAGTGATGTTTAAAGGGCAATTTTTGGTAGGTATGATTAATTTAGTTTTATTGAAAAATACTTGGCTAATGGGCTTGGGCTAATATTCTAATAGTATTTCAACAAAATGGAATCTAATAGACATTCCGTGTATTTAAAATTCTTAAAAAAATAAATGTGTTATGTGACGTTGTTTTCATGTGATTCATATAAAATGTGCATCGCATCATTCTATAGAGAAAAATTCCATTAAATGATGAAAGATATGAATGAATGAAAGATAATTGTTTAATGCCATTAAACAATTATCCTAAATGAATCAATCTCAAGTTCACGACGGGTCATTTCGGCTCCAAAAGTAAATACATTCCCATTCCTACTCCATAGGTCCAGAATTACCTCCGCAACGAAGGTCCAATGTTACTTCGAGAACCCACAAACATTTGGAATGGTTAAAATGTCCACTCCGGAATGGTTATATTTTCACCCCGGAGTGGCTATAATTTCACTCCGGAATGGAAATACCGGAATGGTGGGTCCTGTCCGAGAAAAAATCTTAAATCCAAGTTTTCGTTGAAATTTTCTAATAAGCAAAAAAAAAAAGGTTGGGCGGACGATTTGGGTAAGTCAGCCGCCTGGAATGATTATAATAAGGCGAAATGGATATAGCTTCACGAGGATTGTGAATGGGAATAGGATTCACTAAGAATAATGAAAAGGAGTAACTAAAGCAGAGAAAGCGGGTTCTCGGAATGCAGTCTGCGGAATGACGAATCGCTATTTCAAGTACCACCAAAGACAAAATATTCTAAAAAAGTCGCTTCATTGTTTAGTTTTTCCATTATTTTCGATACTGAATGTATCTAAGGTGAAATTTATAGATGTAAGGAAAATGATAAAATTATTTCTCTAAACGTTTTCGCCGTGCGAAATATTGTGAAAGGTTTCACGGGCTGAAATGGCGGCGAGACAAGTTCTCAAATGAAATATTATTAATGCGATGATATTCAAAATGTGTAACTAGATACACATAGCATCATATAATACCAACACGGCCAAGGTCAGAAGAAAGAGGACGGCTCACTGACCGTATGTTACATGGACGATATTGTGGACATTATTGGGATTGAAATAAACACAATAGTTAATTATTTTTTTCTTAACTTCCCTCTAAACAAAAAGTAAGAATTTCCGTACAAATTAATTCGTAAATTTAGTGTAAAAATAATGTTAATGTTCGGTAATAACGTAGGAACGCTGCATGTAACTGGACATGGATGGCTAATATCACTCCTAATTAGCTTGGCACACCACGTGGAATCTAAGTTCCATGCCAGGACCTTCCTTATGCACGCTTATAATATAGCGTCAAATTACACTAGACGAAAACATTCTAAAATTAGTATCTCTGTAACTAGTCACTAAGAGAAAAAAAATCTGAAAATTTTTTTCTTAAAATACATGAGGATTACGTTGGCGAAATTAAAACACTGGCTATTGAAACACCCTGCATATAATATCGCTACCATCGATAACCCTCAAGTTTTGGTACACTGTACCGTAAATACATATAAATTGAATATTGAATGAAAATTTTAATAAATTAAATACTTTTATCGCTTCTTACTTTGTCATATGCGAAAAGTAATTTAAAAAAAAAAAAATTAAAGTTCCGTCGCGGCGACGGTTAGAATGTCTGTAACGGCACGACAGTGCACCGCCTCAATTTGATTCATAACAACCAATAGTGGTTTTTAGGCTGCGCTCAAATCAATGTCAATATTTTACTATATTATATTCTATTCTTAATTATTATTCAAGACAGAAACAGAAAGGCCTTATTCCTAACTTCTACAAAGCAAGAGACTTCTACCAAGATTAGTTGTCAAAGTCAGTGATAAGTTTCTTCACCAACTACCCAAGAATTTCTCGTCATTGTGGAATTCGGATTAATCTATTCCTGAAATTACTGCCGTTAATTTAGGTTACAGATATACTTTAAAAAATAACGTAAAACAAGGAATGTGACACGTATGTGTAATCGACCGTGAAGCAAGGACCCATTAATTGAAGAAAGATCCCTGTAAAAAGAACTACCTTACGAATATACTGCAAGACTGGACCCGAACCAGCAAAACATACCATTCGCGGGTATTGCGTCTAACCAATTTCGCCACTGTATACCCATAATTTGGAATTCTCCTACAGTCCCTCTTCCCGTAATCAATGCCTCCTACTAACACAGTATTTAAGATTATACCTACATACATTTATTCAACGCTATACTTGTATGTAAAACACCCACCATACTTTCTTCATTTATTACATTACGCAGTTAAATCTTGAAGGAATGAGGTTTCGAAAATATTGATACTCAGAAAACATGATCTAGAATCAGAGGAGATTATTACAACTAGATGTCTGATGACCGTTGGCATTGTAAAATTGAGTTCGGTTTCTAAGTTATAAGGTCCGAAAGTTAAAACTTTGGAGGTGGATTACGCAATGATAAAGTAAGAACATCTTAAAAAGATTAGTCATCAGACATAGCTTATTTAATCAAGATTTATAATCTATTTGGTTTTTGTTGGATTTTTGACTACTGCGGTCGTGGTTTACTTTTAGCTATAAGTTGTTTTGTAATCAAAATTTTCGTAAATCTTAACAAATCATACACTATGCACATTGTCTTTTTTGTGGACATGTTGCATCTTTCTCATCACGATGCCTGTCTTATTCTTTGAAACAGAGAAGGCCCCAGAGGGCAACAGCACGGTTTTGTACCTTGCCCGCGAATGAGTTAGTCCCGCCGGGTTGGGCCACCTTAAATGTTTATTTTATGTGTTTTATTTTAGTAGTTTATGTGGATATTGATGGCTAAAACCACACCTATACTGTCATGACCCAACACACCTCACGGGAACTAGGTGCCTTGCCAGCACCTTCTTTAATTGCAAAAGATGCCATTGAAATTCATAGAAAACACCGACAATTTTCAATGCCGCGTCGACCACCGTTCATGCAATACGATGGTATCACCCTGAGCGGGATAAACCCTACCACTTAAAGTGAATAAGGAAGAGCACCTACAGTTGAACGTGGAATCCGTACCATAAACGACGAATCCCTTAGTCGGCTCTTACGACATGCCCGGGAAGAAACGCAGTGGGCCTAATATTTTTAGGGTTCCGTACCCAAAGGGTGTAAGGGGAACCCAATTACTAAGCCTCCGATGTCCGTCCGTCTGTCCGTCCGTCCGTCCGTCCGTCCATCTGTCATAGGGCTGTATCTCATGAACCATAATAGGTAGGCAACTGAAATGTTCACAGAGTGTGTATTTATTTTGCCCCTATAACAACAAGTAAAATTTAAAAATAATAAAAGTTAAAGGGGGTCCCATACAAGTAACGCGTTTTTTTAAATTAAGTCTTGTACGATGGTATGGAACCCTTCGTGTGCGAGTCTCACTCGCACTTGGCCGCACGTTTGTATGTGTGCTGTTGGTTTACCTCATTATTAAATACATTAATTTGACCAATCTGGTTTGTACAGATAAGATGCAGAGAGGGATACAGATATTTCCATAAGCCTCTTAGCCTCTTTAGAGCATGTTTCAAAAGGATAATTTCACTAATTAAGGGAGGCGTTTAAGAAAATTTTATCGGGTGGCCGTCATAAGGTTTTCGGGGCGGCTTGGGTCAAATGAGCTGTCTGCCTCGAGGATTGCTCCGAGGATTACAACCCGGATTAGAATCAAGAGGACGCAGGTGTAGGGCACACGAGAGTATATGTCCACAACCTACGGCCTCTTTTACAATTAGTGATACGAATGTCCAAGCGTGTGCGAGGGAGACTGCGATAGTTTGACGCTCGTGGGTGTAGTAGCGCTGTCCTTATTGCACGCGCTAGCGAATTTATTAGTGTATTTGTACTTTGTACCCGTGTTTTACGACTGGGGACGCCACGAGTTAAAAAGGCGTGGGTGACTCCTCTGACTTCTTTGAAACTATAATGAATTGTTTTTTGCAACGATCGGATCGAATGAAAGATTTGTTATCAAATTCAAAGCAAAATTTCAATTCGTTTGTAGATAGCGTTCAATTGAAAGGACTGATTCGACTATAAATTCGTAAAAGAAAAAGGGTTATTTAACACCGAAAATGCACAATTTTAAACTATTATACTGCTGTCCTTTTCTAGCTCTGACGAAGTGATCTGCAGGCTTATTCCAAAGGTAAGGATACGCCCTTATATAGAATTGAAACAAATCTTCTCCATACAAGCAAAAAGTAGCGCCATCTATCCAAACTCGGAAGAACTACGTGAGCGCCGTGTCAAAGTCGTGTTGACAACTCGCAGCCATGTTGCATTAGGTCTAACGATGTAACCTTGTACCTGCGTCCTTTAATGTTTTCTTTTTAATTTAAACTTTTAAGTTCTTTTAACTTTCATGAATGAAAAATGTTTTTTGTAATTTCAAGGTATTCAAGTTAAATACAATTTGAATATTCTCTTGTACCTGCTTGGTCTGGATCTACCTGCCTGTCATGTCAAAATTTGTTTTCGTTATATCTTGGGAAACACTGGTCGTAGACCCATCATGCGAACACTCAAATTAAACGCCCCGACCTGATCTACCTGCTTGTCATGTCAAAATTTGTTCTCGTTGTATCTTGGGAAACACTGATCGTAGACCCATCATGCGACCACTCAAAGTAAACGCCCCGACCTGATCTACCTGCCTGTCATGTCAAAATTTGTTCTCGTTGTATCTTGGGAAACACTGATCGTAGACCCATCATGCGACCACTCAAAGTAAACCCCCCGACCTATTCTACCTGCCTGTCATGTCAAAATTTGTTTTCGTTATATCTTGGGAAACACTGGTCGTAGACCCATCATGCGAACACTCAAATTAAACGCCCCGACCTGATCTACCTGCCTGTCATGTCAAAATTTGTTCTCGTTGTATCTTGGGAAACACTGATCGTAGACCCATCATGCGACCACTCAAAGTAAACGCCCCGACCTGATCTACCTGCCTGTCATGTCAAAATTTGTTTTCGTTATATCTTGGGAAACACTGGTCGTAGACCCATCATGCGAACACTCAAATTAAACGCCCCGACCTGATCTACCTGCTTGTCATGTCAAAATTTGTTCTCGTTGTATCTTGGTAAACACTGATCGTAGACCCATCATGCGACCACTCAAAGTAAACGCCCCGACCTGATCTACCTGCCTGTCATGTCAAAATTTGTTCTCGTTGTATCTTGGGAAACACTGATCGTAGACCCATCATGCGACCACTCAAAGTAAACCCCCCGACCTGATCTACCTGCCTGTCATGTCAAAATTTGTTTTCGGTATATCTTGGGAAACACTGGTCGTAGACCCATCATGCGAACACTCAAATTAAACGCCCCGACCTGATCTACCTGCCTGTCATGTCAAAATTTGTTCTCGTTGTATCTTGGGAAACACTGATCGTAGACCCATCATGCGACCACTCAAAGTAAACGCCCCGACCTGATCTACCTGCCTGTCATGTCAAAATTTGTTCTCGTTGTATCTTGGGAAACACTGATCGTAGATCCATCATGCGACCACTCAAAGTAAACCCCCCGACCTGATCTACCTGCCTGTCATGTCAAAATTTGTTTTCGTTATATCTTGGGAAACACTGGTCGTAGACCCATCATGCGAACACTCAAATTAAACGCCCCGACCTGATCTACCTGCTTGTCATGTCAAAATTTGTTCTCGTTGTATCTTGGGAAACACTGATCGTAGACCATCATCAGGATCAGGTCGGGGCGTTTAATTTGAGTGGTCGCATGATGGGTCTACGACCAGTGTTTCCCAAGATATAACGAAAACAAATTTTGACATGACAGGCAGGTAGATCAGGTCTGGACGTTTACTTTGAGTGGTCGTATGATGGGTCTACGACCAGTGTTTCCCAAGATATAACAAAAACAAATTTTGACATGACAGGCAGGTAGATCAGGTCGGGACGTTTACTTTGAGTGGTCGCATGATGGGTCTACGACCAGTGTTTCCCAAGATATAACGAAAACAAATTTTGACATGACAGGCAGGTAGATCAGGTCGGGACGTTTACTTTGAGTGGTCGCATGATGGGTCTACGACCAGTGTTTCCCAAGATATAACGAAAACAAATTTTGACATGACAGGCAGGTAGATCAGGTCTGGACGTATACTTTGAGTGGTCGCATGATGGGTCTACGACCAATGTTCCCAAGATATAACGAAAACAAATTTTGACATGACAGGCAGGTAGATCAGGTCGGGACGTTTACTTTGAGTGGTCGCATGATGGGTCTACGACCAGTGTTTCCCAAGATATAACGAAAACAAATTTTGACATGACAGGCAGGTAGATCAGGTCTGGGCGTATACTTTGAGTGGTCGCATGATGGGTCTACGATCAGTGTTTCCCAAGATACAACGAGAACAAATTTTGACATGACAAGCAGGTAGATCAGGTCGGGGCGTTTAATTTTAGTGTTCGCATGATGGGTCTACGACCAGTGTTTCCCAAGATATAACGAAAACAAATTTTGACATGACAGGCAGGTAGATCAGGTCTGGGCGTATACTTTGAGTGGTCGCATGATGGGTCTACGATCAGTGTTTCCCAAGATACAACGAGAACAAATTTTGACATGACAAGCAGGTAGATCAGGTCGGGGCGTTTAATTTTAGTGTTCGCATGATTGGTCTACGACCAGTGTTTCCCAAGATATAACGAAAACAAATTTTGACATGACAGGCAGGTAGATCAAGTCGGGACGTTTACTTTGAGTGGTCGCATGATGGGTCTACGACCAGTGTTTCCCAAGATATAACGAAAACAAATTTTGACATGACGACAGGCAGGTAGATCAGGTCGGGACGATTACATTGAGTGGTCACATGATAGACCACATTAAAAAAATTCTTTGATTACCCACTCATACTCATATCCACTCCAAAATAAACCAGAATGAAAAAGGACGCCCGTACAAGGTTAATTCACCTACACGTGCGACGCGTGGCATGGCGTCAATTGCCCGCTTATGAAGTTTGGTAGTTAATTAAATTATCGATTGAAAATGCAATTATTCAATTGTTAAACAGAAAAAAATATTATCTCACTTTACTTATCGATGATACGTTATAACATGTGTCTTTGTAACTTTCGTATCGTATTTTATGCATCCTTTTACTACGCAACAAGGGCATTTTTACGACTCAACATCACTCTGCAGTGGTCCGCAGACGACTGAGTCGCGTTGGCCCTAAAACGAATCTTTTAGGGCCAACGTACTGGTGCCATTAGTCGTGCGCGTTGACCGGGTCATTACGAAGTAATATATAAGTCAATGCTTATTCCAGAAATTCCGTAATCAGGAATTAGGAATCCTGAGTCTAGAAACCCGCTTTTATAGCGGTTTTCTTAGCTATTGTTTAGTCGGAAAACCTTGAATAAATTGAAAGACTATGCTCCGGAATATTTTGGTCAAGAAAGTCGCTTTCTTGATGTAGGCCTGCTTATATCTTCCCATCGGATGTTGCGAAACTTCATCGTTGGCATCAGGAGATGTAAGAATATCAAATGCAGCCATGTCGCTTCCTTTTGTGGCGTACTTGCAAACGTAATATGTTTGATGCATCGACATAGGTTTGATGGACTTGTCAGAATTGTAGTACCCGACATTGCATTGCGTTGGTTGTTGTGGAAAGCAGCTGTTGTTGACTACGTCCTTTTTAGGGTTCTGTACCCAAACGGAACTCCATTACTAAGCCTCCGCTGTACGTCCGTCCATCCGTCCGTTGGTCACAGGGTTGTATCTCATGAACCGTAATACTCTGCTGCCTAAGTATTTAGTTTTTATTTAAAGTTGATTTGACGAGAGATTGGAGAAGTCTAAAACTTTCACACGTTCCGTACCTTTTAGTCATAGTAGTGGAGTAGAGAAGGCACGGCAGGGCGAGCAGCGAGCTGGACATCCACACGGTGAGCAGCACAGCTCGCGCTACCCGGCGGCTTAGGCGGTGGTGCAGTGGCCGGACTATAGCCACGTACCTGCGCGGTACGAAAAAAAAACTTATAAAACACGACACTTATAAACTCTGCGCTCGATAACACTATCTATGTTAAAATTTCTCCACTAACAATTCCTTATTTACTACTCTTCGATTACACTAGTTTACAAAATTTAAATTTTTGTCTGTTGCCGCCAATTTTATAATGTTGTATTTTTGACACCTGATACATTTTGTATCTTTACTACTTTTATGATAAGTACTACTTGTAGTATGAAATTACTAACCAATCAATTTTGATTTAATACAATTTCGTATCAATAATGACGAGAGCTCTATACACCCGAATTTAATTTTATTTTAGTTTTTATTTTAGTTAAGCATTATTAGTTTCTCGGTATTGGTCAAAATCTCATATAGGAATCTATTATTACTTTATTGATAGGGCTGCTCTCAAACCATTATGCTCTTAATTTTCTGTAGGTGGTAGCATTTAAAGGGATACGTAATTATGTGATCAGCTGACAGGAGTAGTTTATGACAAAACTTATAGTATTAAAACCTAATGTACAAGTGTTTCACAGTGTTGTGTTGCCACTGGAGCAGTGCATCGCTTATGGTGCATCGCAGGTCCTTGCTTATGGTGACGCTTGGCTCGGGTTATCTCTTTCCATAAAATATGGTTGAAAGAGGTAATGGCTGTGCACGGCGTGATGCTCGTGAACGGGTGCTGTTTGTGGGGACTGGCCTGCTCCAATTGGCAACATATTAGTTGGAGGGGATTGTCTTTGCAAATAAAATGATAATTGTCATGAACTGTTGCATGCGGCATGGATTGTAAATTTTGTGTATTCATGTGAATTTAGTGTTTTACCTATGTTTTTGTTAAAATAATTGACAAACACTTTTGTAAACTTAGACTAAGTAGACGTTGAAAAAAAAAACAGCGGAGTTTCTTTCCAGTTCTTCTTCGCTGTGTTTTGTTTTTATGAACTGGCCAATGCTAAAATATGACAAATCCGAGTGCAGTGTACTGTCTATGGATGATGAATAAACAATACAATACAATACAATATGCTTATGACTTGTTATTTTGAAATCTAATCTTAACAATTTTTGTGCAGCTCAAGTTACTTTATTGTTGATTTTCATCATTCGTGTTTTTGTTCGATGATAATGTGTGTGTGTTTCACTTTGTTCGGATGAATATCTAAAGTTTCTGCAATATGAGTACTTCCAGAATAAGTTGCGTAAACGATCCAAATCATTTTTGCTACATATGTGGAGAATATGTACTCCATAATTGTAGAAGATATGTACCAGAGTTCGTTAGAAATACCTATTTTCTGTATTTTGGGATATTCTAGGTTAAAAATGAGAAGTCCTGCCCTGATTGTGTTTGTAAATCGTGAGAGATTTGAATCTTACATTGATTTTAAATTGATTTGATCTTATATTGAGATTCGAAGATTCTTTGAATTTATGTATTTTTTTTGTTCATACATATCTGAAACCCTTAAACTAGAGCCGATCAAAACTAGTGTTATTAAAAGATTTAGGGCCGAATGCACGAAAGGACAAAACATCAAAATCGACGTCATCGTATGATTAAACACGTCACTTAGTACGTACATTATGGAAGGAACTCCGTGCGGTACAATAAAAGTGACGTGTTTGAACATTGATTAACTCAGCCGTCTCTTCGTGAATTTGGGGCTAAGCCTGCTTACTTTGTTAATGCAGCAGACGTCAGGGATGGAAATTTAAATTTTCAAGAACAAAAAAGTAATGGTGGCAGAAAAGAGGTGTGCTAATCAGGCAAATTTAGATGAAGATGTTAAATGATGATAGACAATAAGATACAGAAACTTTGGTTATTACCATTGAGAACAACATTTTCTACTGCAAGGTATGCCAGCAAAATGTCAGATGATATATACAGATGAAGGTCAAAATTACTGCGAATAAAAAAAAAAGTTTTAACAAAAAAAAATAACCGACTTCAAAGAAAAAGCACTAAAAAGTAAAAAAATAATTGCCATTTTTGTAGTTACGATTTTTGTTATTTTTTGAGTCGGCGTCAGCCGGGCACGCGCTGCGCCAATCAAGAGAACCTTGGCTACCTTGGCTGACACCGACTCAAAAAATAACAAAAATCGTAACTACAAAAATTGTTATTTTTGTTAATTTTTTTTTTGTTTATTTTTAGTGAATCTGAAATACACTTACTAATTTGTACACGTCCTTTCCAATAAAAAAAGAATCACAGCAATCGGTTGGCGTTATATTGAGTTATTCGTCCATTTGTCGTGCACATCTTAATACAAATTTAAGACTTATATGATTTTCTCATGGATATCATTGTCAGAACTTAACCAAATTAAAATGGGACCACTTGGGAAGCACTAGCTTTCATTAAAAAAATAATCATCAAAATCGGTTCACCCAGGCAAAAGTTATGAGGTAACAAACATAAAAAAAAATAAAAAAAACATACAGACGAATTGATAACCTCCTCCTTTTTTGAAGTCGGTTAAAAAAATAAGGCGGTCAGTGTGAAACTGGAGGCGGATTTTTCCAGGTTTGCAAAAAAACATACGTGATTGCAGGTGCTTATTAATGCTAACTATTATTATTATTTGAAACCGGGTGTCGTGCCCTACAGCCTCTTATCAGTGTCCGTAGCCCGACGTCACTGCGACCTGAAAAGATCTATTGTGACTTTACCCCTTTTATAGTTCGCTCTCTAACCCTACTGCTAACTAAGGGATGCATGCAACTGTCAACATGGTCAGTGCAGGTAAGGTTGGTGCCCAATAAGAAACACCGGTTTATGGAGATTGTGATCAGCGAGTATGTAAAGATGAAAATCGTAAGATTTATAAATATATAGATGAGGGTTTCGGTGCCGGTGACATTCCAGAACGAATTTAGCAAGTATATGTTGATGTGTGACAAATATAGGTGTGAAGACAATGGTGGTAAGATAGAATTAGATAGAATCTAATTCTATCTTAGATTCTATCTAAGATAGAATTAGATGAAACGTTTTATTGGTGATCAGAAAACCGCGGTACCGGGAGGTTTGAAAATAATTATATTAAGGGCCTTTTTCACCTACTGCTGATTAGCTTAATCGCCATATATTAAGGGCCTTTCTTAGCAGCTTGCAATCGATACCAGTACAAAATGATCAGCACTTTAGTAATAAAGGCCCTTTAAGTGTCGTTTAAAATAAATCAGCACTTGGTGAAAACCAGGCTAAGGCTACTAGCGATATCATAAAACTAAGGATGTAAGCACCTGTCCACGGAGATGGAGCCAAGGATGAAAGCACGCGTCAACGGAGATGGAACTAAGGATGAAAGCACCTGTCAAAGGATATGGAACTAAGGATGAAAGCACCTGTCCACGGAGATGGAGCTAAGGATGAAAGCACCTGTCAACTGAGATGGAACTAAGGATGAAAGCACCTGTCAAAGGATATGGAACTAAGGATGAAAGCACCTGTCCACGGAGATGGCGACCAAGGTGAACACCGAGGCGGAGACGGTGAGGTTGGCGACGAACGTGCTGGCGGTGCAGGAGGCGGCGCCGAAGGGCCAGTGCGCGGTGACGAGAAACACGAAGTTGGGCGCCCCGTTGAGTAGCGCCATGAGCAGATCTGCTACGGCCAGGTTCACGAGGAAACAGTTTGTCACCGTGCGCATGCGCCGGTGGGCTGTAAAGAAGTAAACATATCGATTGAAAAAAATAATAAAACCAAATTTAATCCAACGTCTTACAGCATAACACCTATACTCGTATGTTAACGTTGCCATTTACACCGACTTTACGTTTTCATACAAATATGTACCTATCCGAGTTTAGGTAGGTTGAAGCATGTTATGTTCAGTGACGTGTCGTGTATTATGGTGTTGTAATGGGGTTCTAAATGGTGTATTTTTTGAGGAACATTGATGGCTAGTATCACACGTCATGGAATTAGCCTAATACACCACATTCTATAATACATTGGGTGCCAAGCCAGGACCTTCCCTTTATAAGCATAGCTTCACTGAACGGGACGGAAAACAAGGACATTTTTTTATTGCTGCTTCAACCATAGTTTCATTCGATGCAGTGGTACCAACCCTAGTAGGGGAAGGGGACCTATAGTTTTACGTTGGTTTCGAACTATGGAACAGCTTGTATTCGTAACGTAATGCACTTATCTAACTCATGAAGAGAAAGAAAGTTGTGCATGACCGTTGCGAGGATTTGAATCCATATCTCTCGCATGAAAGGGGCAAGTTCTCTTGTTCCTAGACCACGAGCTGAATACTGATATTGAATGTTTTTGTGTTATTTTACATTGATGGTGTTGTAAGATGTTATATAAAGTTATATGGAGTTGTGTGATGTTGTATAGTCTTTTACGGTATTTTATGGGGTTTATGTGGGATTGTATGGTGTCTGTGTGTTGTTGTATGGTGTGGTTATACCATGTTGATTAATATTGTATGGAGTTCGTATGGTATTTTTGGCGCGTATCGTTTGACAGACACAGACAGATGCATACAGACAGCCAGACGGACAGCAAATCCATCAACTTATATTATTGCACTAACAACTTTTAAATAGCACAAATAAATCGGATGGATTCCTGGCTCAAGAAAATCAAACGAAAAATCTGGCTAAATTTGGCTAAAAACATGACGATGATCGACTTAACGTCATACTGTAGACGTGTTCATGTAAATGTTAAGTTCCTTAGATGCCTGTGAGAAATCGGACTACGTCCACGGAAAAACAATTCGGAGAAGGTAGATAAGTGCTAAACCAATAACAATTCCACGAACTTGAGGCTTATAGAAATTAGAAAGCATTGTAGAATCCTGTTTCGCATGTCTATTCACTAATTGGTATTATATATTCATGTTTTCCAAGGCGGTCCATTCAGAGATTACGGTTAAATTATTGTATAATAACGTAATGTACATGAGATTTTACACTAGTGTTTTCATTACACGGGCAAACATTAATATTTAATATTTAAACTTAATATTTTAAGCAAAAAAAACAAATTTAACAAAAAAAATAACCGACTTCAAAGGAAAAGCACTAAAAAGTAAAAAATAATGTTCATTTTTGTAGTTACGATTTCTGTTATTTTTTGTGCCGGCGTCAGCCGGGCACGCGCTGCGCCAATCAAGAGAACCTAACCTAATCTAACCTAACCTAACCTAACCTTGGCTGACACCGACTCAAAAAATAACAGAAATCGTAACTACAAAAATGAACATTATTTTTTACTTTTTAGTGCTTTTCCTTTGAAGTCGGTTATTTTTTTTGTTAAATTTGTTTTTTTATTTGTTAATTTTTAGTGAATTTGAAGTAAACTTACTAATTTGTACACGTCCTTTCCAATAAAAAAAGAATCACCGAAATCGGTTGGCGTTATATTGAGTTATTCGTCCATTTGTCGCGCACATCTTAATACAAATTTAAGACTTTTATGATTTTCTCATGGATATCATTGTCAGAACTTAACCAAATTAAAATGGGACCACTTGGGAAGCACTAGCTATCATTTAAAAAAATAATCATCAAAATCGGTTCACCCAGGAAAAAGTTATGAGGTAACAAACATAAAAAAAAAAAAAACAAAAAAAAAAAAAAAACATACAGACGAATTGATAACCTCCTCCTTTGAAAAATTTTTACGGCTTTTCACGCGGCAAAGTAGAGATATTCTCTCGTGCGCAGCAGACGACTGTCGTCTGCTGCGCACGAGCGCGGCGGATGCCTCCTTGACAACGGGCTGAATGATTAGCTCGAAACGTCGGAGAATATCTCTACTTTGCCGCGTGAAAAGCCGTAAAAATTTTTCAAACATGTCTAACGACCGCGGTAACCTCAAAAGTATCAACCTCCTCCTTTTTTTGAAGTCGGTTAAAAACTAAAACGAATCCTGACTTTTGTCGGCAGACTTTTACAGTTGGTTTTGTGCAGATTTAAAATATTAATTTTATCTTCTCTATTTTTTAATGAACGATTTCCAAAGGCAGGAATTCAAGACAAATGGCTACCTATAATTACTTTCGAAATGTTCAGTGGCAGTCGGTGAGCATAAAACTGCAATTAAAATGTAATGATACCTCATTTTCAGCAGCCATTAACTTCGAGAAAATAGATGACTGCCAGTTTTTCATCCCTCTTCCATTACGAAGTATTTGACTTAAAAACTTACAAGATATAGGTATTTTGCATGTGATCGCAAAGAGAATGGTAATTTTGGAGCCAACCTATAATTTGTAGAATCAATAAAAACATTTTCAAGGTCGTCAGAATTGGAAAATCCGATTCGATCCACAGTGCTCAAGTGACATTTGATATTATCCTAACTAAAAAAAAATTATCGATAGTTAAAAACTTTTAAAAAACGATCTTTTATTTTAATGGTATAAAAAGAATAAAATAAACTTTTAATCAAATCAAACCCATCAACTTATAACATTATAAGAGCGGCTCGTATTGCGAGCGACTTGCCTAGCATTCCAGAGGTCTGGGTTCAAATCCTCGCTACGTCATGCACCACTTTCTTTTTGAGTTGGATAAGTGCATTTCGTCACGAAGGCGAGCTGCTCCATGGTTGGGAATCCATGTAAAACTGTAGCCCCCCTTCCCCTACTAAATGGTAGGGTTTAGGCCCGCCCGGGTTCGTACCATCGCATTAGATGAAACGATCGAAGCGGCAATGAAAACTTGTCCGTGTTTTCTATCCAGTTCAATATAGCTATGCTCAAAAAGGGAAGGTGCTGGCATGGCACCTAATTCCTTCGGGAATGTGGTGTGTTGGGCTAATATCATAACGTTAATTGTGTTTTATTAGCTATCCATATAAATTTCAACAAAAAAAAAACAATTTATGTTTATGATATTAAAGCTTGTGGCGATCTTAACCTCTGTAAATTCACTTTATGGACTACATGCATTCTTTTCTTCGAATAACTTCTCGTTTATTTATACAGCTCAATTTCGCGACAAGCTTTTACATGTATCATTTACATAATTTGTGTAATATTAAAAGTGGGTGGGTTTGATTTACTTGAAAGTTTATTTTGTTCTTTTGAGAAAATTCGAATAAAAGCTTGTTTTGAAAAGGTTTTTACTATGAATTAATATTAAAGCTTTTAGTTTTCGCTGGACATATTTCTTAGCATTAGAACCGGCTATTATTATTGAATGCATGTACATATTGTGCCTGTGCTGTTCATCGTTGAACGGTTCCTTTCGCACTCAGAATTCAACCCTGAGGGCAGTAGCCATGCCATGATGACTCTTAGAACAGGTTATCATAATTGAATCAGTAGCCATGTCATGATAACACTGAGAATGTGTTATCATAATTGAATGTGCATACCACATTTCATCATCTTTCAGGCATCATTGAAGCTGCCTCGGCAATTCAGGACAGGGGTATGTCTGATTACAACATCAGAATTCTTACAGACAGCGCAGCGGTACTCCGTGCATTGTGCAGCTACACCTTCAACTCAGGGCTGATTCTCCAGTGCCACCGCGCACTGGAAGTTATAGCGAGGAGAAACAAGGTAACAATGCAGTGGATCAAAGGTCACAGCGGATCCCACGGCAACGATGCAGCGGATGAGCTCGCCAAAAAGGGCTCCAGCCTGCGCCCAATCGGCCCGGAACCGTATGTACCCTTGCCATTTAGTGAGCTGAAGGCGTGGCTTCGCAGGCGTACGACTTCAGCGCACAAAGAACGATGGTTAAACTCCAGGGAGTGCAGACAGTCGAGAGCGGCCGTTCCAGAGTTAGATCCGCGCCTCTCGAGGAGACTTCTTCATCTTAGCAGGAGTAAGTTACGTATTGTGATAGGCCTCCTAACGGGGCACTGTCCACTAAATAAGCATTTATTCACTCTTGGTGTCACCGATAGCGCCCTCTGTAGAGCTTGCATGGAGGAGGAAGAGACCGCCGCTCACGTTATCTTGGATTGTCCAGAGGTGGCTAACATACGACTCCAGTTCCTTGAAACCACAGGAACTGCCCAGGAAGTGTGGAAGAGTCCAAAAAGGCTGCTGCGCTTCGTGGAAGAGCTTGGCTGGCTGACGTGACAGCTGGTGGAGCTTCTTGACACGTACAATGGATGTATTGCCGTCTAAGTGCGGAAACAAGCCCGAAGCACAACAACAACAACAACAACCACATTTCATGTCCATGCTGTTAACTGTTGAGGAGTTCCCTTGTTAGGAGCAACAGCGCTATGTATCGGGCAATAGGCGCATCTGGAGAGGTGTCAATAGTGAGTATTTTTGCTTAAGGTGGGCCTTTCGCGGCCGCTCTTATACTCATTCGCGGGCACGGTACAAAACCTTACTATTGCGCTCTGCGACCTTCTCTGTTTCAAAGAAAAAGACAGGCTTCGTGATGAGGAGGATGCAACATTTCCACAAAGCAGACAATGCGCATAGTGTTTGATTGATTTCATTTACAAAAATGACTTATAGCTAAAAGTATATAATAAACTAGCTGCGGTACCCGGCTCCGCTCGGGTCCAAGTCGTTTTGGACTAATGTTGAGCTGAATTATTTCCCAGATAAAAAGTAGCCCAAAGGGCTGGTCGAAAAGGCTGGTCTGGATGTAATTTATCTGCGACTTTTAAATCATAACGGGTGGAGCCGATATGGCTTAATTAAATAAGAAATATTCTAACATTCCCATTTATAATACATAGGGCGCACTATAAGTTTTCGGAACTGGCCACTTCGCTAAATAATATCGAAAAAGTAATTAAGTAATTTGGAATTATAACTCATAGGGTCGTGTGCACGAAAGGGCAAAGAATCAAAATCATCGTCAACTTAAACACGTCACTTTATATGGACAATATGGAAGGAACTCTATGCGGTTCACTAAACTGACGTGTTTGAACATTGTTTAACTCATCCCTCTCTTTTGAACAATTAAATTCAAAAGTGGTCCTGTTTAGTGATGGAAATCTAATCAATGTTAACTGTGCCGACAGATGACATCACAATCAACGTCAGCGTATGATTAAACATGTCACTTTGTATGGACAGTATTGAAGGAACTCCATGCGGTTCGCTAAAAGTGACGTGTTTGAACATTGATTAACTCAGCCGTACTTCGTATCAAATGACCGACTCGGGAACAAAATTTCTCGCACTGACTACCATTACTTAAAATTGTTCCTTACGAAAAAGGTTTTGCCATTAATCTATTACGTAAAAAAAAACATAAAAATTATATGCGAGATAAAAAAAACAAAAAAAAAGAGTTTCCAGGATTCGAACCTGAACCCTCCCTCGAACAAAACATATTTCAACCAGTCGGTTATACGCGCTATGCCAACTGGCTTCTTGCTTTTGTCGCGAAAATTGTTAATCCTTTCTATTTTAGAGATATTTGGAAGGCGGGCAAAGTGACGCCGCCCGTAGCGCCGCCATGCGCTACAAAATTGGTATTAAATTTGTTTGAGAGTAATTTCATTAATATTGCTCAGCCTTTAGGATATTTAGCGTGATGGTATGTATCCTAAAGCAAGCCCCGCGATCGAATCTGTAAATCGGTACAAACGGCATCTTGATCTGTTCTGTGGTTACGGAGATTACCTTTCACATGTGGACAGACGTTCCCTTTTATATAAGTAGAGAAGAATAACCTAAGTAAAAAATCAACAATCACAAAATCTTATTGATTATGATTATAATTATTTGATGATTATAATTCATATAAGTCAATTGAATTGATTATGATGATTATAAATCTTCATGAAACAGGCTAGGTTTGATGACTTACCTTTTTAAGATGTTTGTATTTGATGGTTGAGTAATCCACCTCCAAATTTATTGTATTAAACAAGCGAAAAATTCGAACTTTTAACCTTATAACTTAGAAACCAAACCCTATTTTATAATGCCATTGGTCATCTAGACATCTAGTTCGATCAAATAAAGCTATTTTAGTATAATTTAGGATCTCTGACAAGAAATATGAGCATGATCTTCTTTCCACGTTTGTATGGGGAGTTGAGTGGGAAGGCCCACCTTAAGAATATACCTAGCCCCTTTAGTTAAAGTAAAACACGTTTCTCTATGGGCACATATGCCCCGCAGAGATAAGGGAAAACCCCGCGCGGACGCATTTGCCCGGGTTGGCAAGGAACGTGTTAGGGTTTGTCACGCATTGCCATAATATCGGACCAACTAAATTTGCGGACAACTTTAGTGCAAATAAACATTAATTTGCAGTATTGTGACGAAACTTATTACAGAAGCTTCAAAATCTACTTTAATATTCCACCACGTTGCGAGAGACAATCCGGCCTCATAAGGCGGTTAGTTATTCATGAAGGTGGCCCATCCGCACCGAGCCTTCAATCCGTAATCACATTTCACTTCGTGTCCGGCCTTGAACAGAATCGGACGCCGCACGTGTACCCGAGAAAAATAGCCTACACGTATTGTTTTACGAAGAAATTGGAACGATCCTAAAACCAAATTGTAAGCATTCGTTTTAAGGCTGATTTTTCAATAGTCAGATAAACAGCCAGATAACTATTCGACGGATTAATTTACTGATTAATTTAGGGGACTATGGTTTTGGTTGAGCATTTCTTGCACTTATAGGGGACTATGGTTTTGGTTGAGCATTTCTTGCACTTATAGGGCTATGGTTTTGGTTGAGCATTTCTTGCACTTATAGGGGACTATGGTTTTGGTTGAGCATTTCTTGCACTTATAGGGGACTATGGTTTTGGTTGAGCATTTCTTGCACTTAGAAGGGGACTATGGTTTTGGTTGAGCATTTCTTGCACTTATAGGGGACTATGGTTTTGGTTGAGCATTTCTTGCACTTATAGGGGACTATGGTTTTGGTTCAGCATTTCTTGCACTTATAGGGGACTATGGTTTTGGTTGAGCATGTCTTGCACTTATAGGGGACTATGGTTTTGGTTGAGCACTTCTTGCACTTATAGGGGACTATGGTTTTGGTTGAGCATTTCTTGCACTTATAGGGGGCTATGGTTTTGATTGAGCTTTTCTTGCACTTATAGGGGACCGGCCAAGTAGTTCCACACAGCCAATTCTGCCACTCAATGCTCTAATAGGGTACCGAACCTATTGCCTCCGGCACCAAGGATAACAAGACGTAAACGATGAGCTATTGGTTCGCTCAATTTTATTTCAATCGGACTCGAACCATTATCGGGAATCGAACATATTTTAAATGGCCTAGAAGTTTGTGGAAATTAATCGGCGATGGGCGGTTTTATTTGCAACGAATTCTGGGGGCGGGCGGGCCGTCGGGTCCGCCCACCACATACAGAGTGGTACTTCCACTGTAACTTGATCATTTTTTGTGTTCCGTACTCAAAGGGTGCCAATGGAACCGTATTAATAAGCCTCCGCTGTTCGTCTGTCCGTCCGTCCGTCCGTCCATCCGTCCATCCGTCCGTCTGGCACAGGGCTGTATCTCATGAACCGCAATAGTTAGGCACCTGAAATATTCACAGAGTATGTATATACATATTTTGCCGCTATAACAACAAATAGGTAAAATTTCAAAAAGGTGATTTTTGTGTTAAATCTGGTACAATGGTACGGAACCCTTCTTGTGCGAGTCCGACTCGCACTTGACCGCTTTTAGTGTTTCCCTACCCAAAGGGTGCCAACGGAAGCCTCCGCTGTCCGTCCGTCCGTCCGTCCGTCTTTTCTTACTCTGTTTCTATTTTCTATGGATTTCGTTTTTGATTTAAGTTGTTTTTTACTTCACGCCACAATGCGCGAATCTTTTTTTTAGTACTGGAACACCGATGTACGCTCTTTCATTTCCGTGTTTCGGTCGTCTAAGAGTGTTTATACAAAGAGTTATATTAAACTAGAAACAGTAATGCTTGTGATATTGTAAAATTTGATGGATTGTGATAATGATAACACATAAATATATTTCGAAATAGTAAAAAAAACGATACACTCATCGACTTTATATTTGCCATTTTACGAACATTGGTGCCGAGTCTTCAATTCCTAAAAAAAAATGTTGGTGTTGGTATACACATTGGCTAAAATAATAGCCAGTTTCATGCCTCTACATAAACATTATAAGTTCCGATGGCAGTCCGATAGGATGTATTGCTGGATAATGAATTAATTCGCTGGCACAAACCAAAAGTAGGACAATAAAGGATTCAGAGCTGAGCGGCGGTGTTGCTCTGAGTGGTTCTTTAATGAATGGAATGTATACTCTACGTCGTTTATTATTGATAACGAATAGGATTATATATTTATTAGCGAATTCATTCAAACCGATTTATTTTCTGTCTCGTAAAAAGTATTTTTCCCTACTCAAAACAAGCGACGATGGAATTTCTAGAAAAAATCGACTATTCGACAACTGTGTTGTATTGATGAATACAATCACGGAGATCGATCTCCGTGAATACAATCATTGGAATTGTATAAATATCCTCTCCATTGTGTAAAAGATCCTTTATGATATGTTCCCATCGTGAGTATTACTGATTGCACGATGGCTGGATGTGTCCGGCATGAGCGTTTGTTTTTTTGCTTATCAGAATGTTTTGCTTCGTGCCATCGAAAAGAAGTACCCGCCTTTTTAATTTTCATCACAGGAAAAAAAATGGAGCATCGAAATTTGCTGCATGGTATGGTTCAACAGAATTTTTCAGGGGCTTCCATCTAAAATCGCAACACCACTTTTATTTTAATTGTCTGACTTTAGACCCTAACCCCCACTCGTTCTGATCCTCAACCCGGATTAGTTTTGTTCAGTCCTATAAGGTTAAAAATTAAGAAGTAACTTATTTTATTCTTAATCCTTTTTTAGGGTTCCGTACCCAAAGGGTGAAAACGGAACCTTATTACTAACCCTCCGCTGTCCGTCCGTCCGTCCGTCCGTCTGTCCGTCTGTCACAGGGCTGTATCTCAGTAACTGTAACAGGTAGACAGCTGAAATTTTAATTTTCTGAGTGTGCATTTATTTGGCGCTATAACAACAAATAGGTAAGATTAAAAAATAATTTTAATTAAAGGAGGCTCCCATACAAAAAACGTGACTTTTTTGTTTTTTTTTCTACGATGGTACGGAACCCTTCGTGTGCAATTCCGACTCGCACTTGGCCGGTTTTAGTTTTATTTACTCAAATGAATAGGTACCGCTGTCCAAAAATTTCCCGGATGTCTCCTTGGTTTTTATTTGCTACACCAATCATATTGAAGTGTAGCCTATGAAATTTGAGTTTCGAGGACAATTAAAAATGCCATTATGTAAACCCAACAAAACGCTGTTACTCCTGCGGTGTCGTCTGTCTCCGGCGGACAGTAAGAAAAACATTTCATACTACTTGTTTGTAGCAATATGTTACGGATAGAGTAGATATGTAGAAAGGACAAAATAGTAAATTGCTGAGCCAAGTTTCCCGAGGTGAGATGAATTTGGCTTTTCCGAGCACCTTTGGTCCCTCGGCACAGGAATAATATTTCCATTTATCATAAAAAAACTAAATTGCATGCTGAACCCTATTCCACGTGCAATTTTTCGAGTCGTATTCACCACGTAACGTGCAAAATTCACAAAAAAATAAAACCATGCAGTATGTATAAAATACCGCCGAGCACTGCATAAAGCGCCCTAATAAGCCTATATTTACTGAAATTGCTACGAAACCGTATCTGTTACAACGTAAAATATCGTCGCAAACTTAACCTAATCTAACCTAACGTAACCTAACCTAATCTTACCTAACAGTAAAGATTTTGTTGAATTGAGACCAAATAAACTTATAAATAGTATATACTTATAGTATATACTTTAAATGTATAATATTTAGGGCGTTTATAGAATGAACATTTTCACATGCATAGTTCTCTTTTTTTATTAAATAAACAGTTTTAGATTGAATGTAAGATTTAATACAGAGGCACAAATTTTATACGTTGTGGCTTTTATACGATATGCATAAAGAAAACAGTTATTTTAATTTTTCAACTCTTCATGAACTACGTATAAAATTTTACGATCTGCCGATTATACGTTGTGCATGGTTTTTAATTTTTCGTCGAAACATTGTTTTATACTATCTGCATTTTATACGTTCTGCCGTTCACCCCAAATGTTTCCAATTTTATCGTAATATTCCGTTTAGCAGTTAAGTTGTTACAGTAATAATTACGATTTGACTGAAATTATTGCTAATAAAAGCTTTTTTAACATTTCCGCAAAGATATACTTAAATAAATAATTAAATATTTTTTACCGAAAAATTAAACAAACAATTCAAACTGCAAAAATAATGGGTTATGTTATTACATCAGTCCGTAAAAAAATATGGAATATGGTTTCTCTCAGGTTTTTTGAGGTACCGAACCTCAAAAGGTATAAAGCAACCCTCGGCTTTAGTCTCTTTGTTTCCGTCCGCTTGTTACATCACCTAACTTCTAATCATTTGAGAGCGTGTAACATATATACAGAGAACAAATCAAAATATGTCTGAGAGTACAGTACGTATTATAAGTTTGGCGACGCAACGAGAGACGTCTAGAGTAAAAAAATGTATATTACTCACAACCGGATAATAATATAATTTGGGGATAGGTATCTAATTGCTGAGAGTGGCAAAAAACGTCACTCGATCTCTTAAGATAATAACGTTCAATTTGTGGTTTGTGGTTTTTCTACACATAAACAAACGTAGTTTGGAAACTATCGACAATCTCTACTATGCGGAGAATGTTCGTTTGAGCTGAATTACGTCTTTCCTCCGTCCGCCTTCTACCATCATTCAACGGGAAATACGCAAGAAATTCCCACGATAGTCCCAAAGTAAGATCTAACCAATCCTCTAGCAAGAATCTAGACAGGGTTTAGATTCTAGTCTACGGTCAGTTAACTGTGTTTTACGCTCTAAGTTTTATTCTAGCGGTGCGGCAGGGAAATTACTCCTAATGTATAATGTCAACCAGAAGGGGGTGCTTTGATTCTCTGCGGCGGGTGCTCCGGTTATCGGTTGGATGGTGAAGAATAAGGGATGCAAGTTTCGCAGAGCAACGTCCATGATAGTACCTGTGAAACAGACCCTACAAACCGTCTGTGGCTCAGGGACTCCAGCCCAACGGTGAGTTGTGGGTCACCAACAAGACGGACCGCTCGGCGCTGAATTGAGTCCAAGGAAGCCAGCAGGTACTGGCCAAATAAGGCTACATTATTCTATCACCGACCTTATCCAATTTGTTTGTGCAGGAGAATTATTTGTGCCGGTGAAAATAACCTTCTGCAACAGTACAGGGTCCCCAGTTACTGAGATGCAATTTTGGGCCTTGGCGCCGGAAAACCACGTCTATAGTAATGTTGCAGGACGGCCAGCCTCAACGGTCGAACTGTCACCCATCCAAAACCCGACCCCGCCCAGTGCTGCTTAACTTTTATGATCGACAAGTGAGGCATCACTGGGCGACGGAAGCTGAGATATGCTAAATAATCGGTTGAAGAAAGCGCCGGGCCTTTTAATATACAGGTAACCTTAAAGATACCAGGTCCTAAGTCAAATGAAACCAAAGAAATTGGCCAAATGTTTCCGGTCTTTAAGTGCAAAATACGAGGAGTCTCGGATACCCGGTAGGTGCTTACATATGATGTTTAAACAAATACAGGGCCCAGCCACAGATCACAGTTCTACAAAATTTTAAAAACTGCTAAGATACATGTCGAAATGTGATGAATATTAATGAAAAGAAATTGAAAAGACACAAAAAACACACCAAAAAAAAACATCTCCTAACAATTTCTGCAGCCCTGGTACTGTTGCCCAGATTTAAATATTATTAAAATTCCATAGAAATTTAGGTGATCCTAAAAATAAAACAAAAGCAGCGTGGTCACACAAGCGCGCTGCGCGCTTTTTGAAGTTGAGAAACTTTTTGACCTACCCGTGAGTGCGTGTGCACCGGGTTTATGTA
Source organism: Incurvaria masculella (assembly GCA_946894095.1). Classification (NCBI taxonomy): domain Eukaryota; kingdom Metazoa; phylum Arthropoda; class Insecta; order Lepidoptera; family Incurvariidae; genus Incurvaria; species Incurvaria masculella. The sequence continues at coordinate 14,662,545 of OX335653.1, read as the reverse complement.
CCACGTGGCGGTCGGTCCGCAGCGCGGCGGGGCGTGGTGGGGGCGGTGGAGTTGCGACGAAGACGATTAGGGTTACGTAACCAATAATCTCATAGATTCTGAAGGGTCCATTTTGCAAACTGTTTTCCAGTTCTGTGATGATGAATTAGTTTTGTATGAAACATTTTATTTTAGATTTCCATAGTTTGATTAAAGGATGTTGATTTGTTTTCGATACAGACACACCCACTAAAGCTATGCCGGTATTTGTAAGGTCATCCTGTAAAATTATAAGCGAAGGCTTACAGATGGCTAATACCCCACCTAACATCATGATTTAGCCCAACATACCGATTTCCGAAGGATATAGTTGCCACGCCAGGATCTCCCTTCATGAGCCCGCCTACACTGTACAGGACAATATTTTCATCCAATGCGGTAGTGAAAACTCGCCTACAGTCTCACGTCGATTCTGAAGCTTTCGTAACGAAATGCACAAATGAAGTTGTTTATGAACGGGACGAGGCTATAACTGCTGGCGTGGTTTGGTTTAAACATGTACATTCAGAGTGGTCGGATTAACAGTAATACGCGGGTTATCGCCGGTCTAAATAGCATTTTGTATGGTTAGTTCGGTGCTAGCCCACGTGTTAAATTTTGAAAGTTCACGCTGAATACGACTGGTAGACGTTTGCTTTACGTATAACATCTAGTCATGACTAGATCAAGAAAGGTATGATGTTAGCGGTCTATCATTTACTCTTTTGTTCATACCTCACCTTCAAATTCTAATCCACCTTAACTTCCAACCAGTTAGCAGTAAACAGTGTGCGGCGGACTGGACTCATTAAGCCATGGGCGGTGCAATCAAGTGTTGCATGACTGTCATGCGCAGCCCGCTCCCGGGGGCACAAACTCTCTTGAGATGTTTTCGGTATTATAAGATGTATCTGAGTGTAAATATATGTATTGTGGTTGAATGTGTATTATATTGTTACTGAGAAAGGTAAAAAGTACTGAGGTCTCGTTGACACACCGACAGAAGTAACAATTATAATAATGTGCAGGCCTGCCATGGCCTGCACTTACCGGCGCGCTTGGAGGAGGACCCCTCTCTCCACCGGTGGAGAACATTCCGTTTTTATGTTATTATTATGTTTATATAATTAATGTAAATATAAAAATAATGTATAAATGTGTAAATAAAGAATATAAAGTGAACAATAAGCATAGTTTATTTCAGGCATGTATCCATGGACAAAAAAGGTTTTACGCATTTTTCACATTTCATGTTTTATTCGGCTACCAATACGATTAGTCAAGATCCAGAAATTCGGAGACATGACACAATAAAATTTGAATATTTTAGGAAGCTAGATCTCTATGAGAAGATTCATTTGAATACCAACATGATGGGTGTCATAAGTCGTCATGTTAATAAAATTCAGAAAGTAATTTTGAGAAGACAAAATAGTTTAACAAATCTGAAAAGCATTTTTCAAGAGTCTTTATTAGGGAGCTCTAGCGATTAGGTTATGTTGACATTTTTGTGTAATATATAATTTTGTATTCAATGTACAGTTCTTATTCAGACTTCAGTGACCAATGAATGGTGATTCGGACTAAAATTTCCAGAGAATTCCAATACAATTTGAATTGACAGGAAGAAAATCCAAACACAGTATAACTACCTAACTTACCTCACACAGCGAATAAAATAACGAAACAAATTGCTAGGTACTTACAACAGCAAATTTCATTTCATTTCATTTATTTATTCAACTTCTGGTAGTCAAACTACACTAAGTCATGTCACAATTTGATATATCCGCGGATTTGATCAACCAGTGAAGAAGAACCCACAAAGAAACTTCAATGGTCTATAATTAGGTTTTTTTTGTCTTTTTTTTCGACCACATAACTAGTCGCAATAAACGCTAATTTAAGAAAAATATTAACTGAAGGTTTAAAATAATTAAAAAAAATGTATAATAAAAAAATTTACCTAAACAAATCTTAGAAAGCGCCAAAAAACCAAAATTTCACAAAAAATTGTTTTCTCTAAAAGTTGATAATTACCAAAAACACATTAAACATAACGTTTGTTAACCAGTCAAGTGCGAGTCGAATTCACAAACAAAGGGTTCCGTACCATCGCACAAGATTTATACACTCTGTGAAAATTTCAGCTTATGAGTTCATGAGATACAGCCCTGTTAGAGATGGACGGACGGACGGACGGACGAACGGACAGCGGAGGCTTAGTAATAGGGTTCCGTTGGCTCCTTTTGGGTACGGAACCCTAAAAAACAGTCGTTCTTACAATTTTTTGCTCACTATCACCCACATTTTAAAACGTTAGTCGACCGAAACATGGCATTCGCATAGAACTCGGACTGGACTCAATTCAATCGCAATGCATATCAAGTTTGAGTGACGATACACCACTCGAAATCGTTGTTTTATGTGCTCGGACCGAACGAGACTCCACAAAGGTGGACTAGCGGAGAGATACACTCGCCTCGGTTTCTTTGGTTCAATTCGCTTGCTGTCAAATAGGTACACTGGCGACTTTATTTTTAGTTCAACTCTCTTCCCTTTCGTGAAGTTTTTGTTACTTTGATTTTCGTTTTGTTATTTGCGCGACCACAACATGTCAACCAGTTTTATCGCAAGCACTGAACAGGAAATGAATGAGAAGTGGTATGAACAAATTGTGAAAATAATCATGTGGGAAGCCGGCTGCGCGTCGCAGGCCTCACAGTCCAAACATCGCTACTACACGCAAATATGTCCGAGCAATGCGTTCTCCGAGTCACACAAACCCTCCAATACGTCTGCGACTATGTTGAGTTGATAGTTTTAGAATATTGGAGACTCTGCGTCTCATAGTCTGAGATCGCAACGTATTATGTGAACATATTTTAAACAATAAAATATAAAAAACTGCTTTTATCTGTGTTTACAGTTATTATTGGTTTTCGTAATTATTGTATACTGGCTGCAACACCGCATTGTTCTGTGAATTATATACATTTTTAAATAAGATAACAACACGATAATACCTGCGGTTTTTATAAAATACTTACAAAATTATATATTCAATATTGAATTCCTGTTATCATGAACCCATCAGCCTCGGTGGCCCAGTGGCGCGACACTTCGGCGATCGCTCTCCGAAGTTAAGCAACGCTGGGTCCGGTCTGGTCTTGGTTGGGTGACCATTCGACCGTTGAGAGAGGCTGGCCGTGGTTCGGATTCCACGTTAAGCTGTAGGCCCCCTTCCTTACTTACTAGGTGGTAGGGTTTATCCCGCCCGGGGGTGGTACCATCGCATTGGATGAACGATGGTCGAAGCGGCGATGAAAATTGTCCGTGTTTTCCATCCAGTTCAATGTAGCCGTGCAATATAAGGAAGGTCCTGGCATGGCACTTAGTTCCCATGTGGTGTGTTGGGCTAATACCATGACAGAACTTGTGGTATTAGCCATCCATGTCCAGTCACATAAAAAAAAAACTAATTTCAACCCAACCTTATCTAACCTCATACTAAGCCAAGCCTAAACCAACCTTAAACATGAAAACATAAAAATCAGGATTGAAAATATTAAATTACTTTTTTATTTGCATAATTATAATATTTGTTTATAGTTTTTACAGCTTAAATAAATATGAGTCTCCTTAACTTTTTCCTACGAAGCAATTGCGTCGTTTTTATATCGAGTAAAATATGAATGCTAAATCGACCGTGTGGGTAGGACGCATACATTTTAAAGGAAAAAGCAGTTAAAAGACGTATTATTACTTTGTAAGTACATAATAATAGTGCAAGACTATACTGAACCGTCCAGCAAACGAATAGCGGACAATTCGTCTACGAATTTCAACACCTGTATGACCCATGATATTTTATGCTGTAACTTTCAGCATCTTTGCCGGTAATCAACACTTTCACCCTACTCCATTATTTCCCTTGTCAAGGCTGTTCCGACCCATATAAAGTTGTTTGCACACATAACGCAAAAAGTATTGCACTTTAAGCCACGAATCAATAATAAAAGTTTAATATAGTCATATTACTTGCAGCGAAAACAATTTCACAATTTCCGGGGATTTGGTTTTGTTACAATTTATTTAAATACGATTTTTATTTAACAGCGCCATCTAACGGTGTAAAACTTCTAATCGGCAATTACAACGAAACCATAAAAACTGAAATTGTGAATATGTTTTCGCTGCAACTAGTATACTAGCTGCGGTACCCGGCTCCGCTCGGGTCCAAGTCGTTTTGGACTGATGTTGAGCTGAATTATTTCCTAGATAAAAAGTAGCCCAAAGGGCTGGTCGAAAAGGCTGGTCTGGATGTAATTTATCTGCGACTTTTAAATCACAACGGGTGGAGCCGGTATGGCTTAATTAAATAAGAAATATTCTAACATTTCCATTTATAATACATAGGGCGCACTAAGAGTTTTCGGAACTGGCCACTTCGCTAAACAATATCGAAAAAGTAATTAAGTAATATGGAATTATAACTCATAGGGTCGAGTGTACGAAAGGGCAAACAATCAAAATCATCGTCAACTTAAACACGTCACTTTATATGGACAATATGGAAGGAACTCTATGCGGTTCACTAAAAGTGACGTGTGTGAACGTTGTTTAACTCATCCCTCTCTTTTGAAAAATTAAATTCAAAAGTGGTTCTGTTTAGTGATGGAAATCTAATCAATGTTAACTGTGCCGACAGATGGCATCACAATCAACGTCAGCGTATGATTAAACATGTCACTTTGTATGTACAGTATTGAAGGAACTCCATGCGGTTTGCTAAAAGTGACGTGTTTGAACATTGATTAACTCAGCCGTACTTTGTATCAAATAACCGACTCGGGAACAAAATTTCTCGCACTGACTACCATGACCTAAAATTGTTCCTTAGGAAAATGGTTTTGCCATTAAACTATTACGTAAAAAAACATAAATATTATATGTGAGATAAAAAAACAGAAAAACAAATTGAGGGCCACGGAATGCTTTTAATTTTGTTTGAGAGTTATTTCGTTGATATTGCTCAGCCCTTAGGATATTGAGACAAAAGATAGGTCCTATGCCTAATTTATTGCTGTTCTGGCCTGTAGAAAGCAAAGAATATATAATTATAAAGTTATATAATGCCAGAGTAAATAGTTGCGGCGAAAACATTTGCAGAATTTCGGCCATCTATGTTCTAACGGTGACTAAATAAACGCCTCTATCCGGGTAGAGATGGCGCTGTAAGCCCAGCGTCTTCGCCCAAAGTTTCGAAAGGAATTGCATATAAAAATCAACGTCAGCATATGATTAAACACGTCACTCTGTATGGACAGTATTAAAGGAACTCCATGCGGTTCGCTAAAAGTGGCGTGTTTGAACATTGATTAATTCAGCCGTACTCGGGAACAAAATTTCTCGTACTCATAATTGTTCAAAACACTATTACCTAAAAAAAACCAGAAAAAAAATTTTGATCTTCGTAATTATATGCGAGATAAAAAAAAAGAACAGAAAAACAAATTGAGTTTCCAGGATTCGAACCTGAACCCTCCCTCGAACAAAACATATTTGAAATAGTCGGTTATACGCGCTAGGCCAACTGGCTTCTTACTATTGTCGCGAAAATTGTTAATCCTTTCTAGAGCGGGCAAAATGAATTTCATTGATATTGCTCAGCCCTTTGGATATTTAGCGTGATGGTATGTACGCTAAAGCGTTCCCAGCGATATCCTCTTTAAGTTGGTTTAAATCGCATCTTGATCTGTTTTGTGGTTACTGAGATTATCTCTCGCATGGGGACAGACGTTCCCTTTTATATAAGTAGAGATTTTTGACGAATTCGTTCCTTAAAGTGCAATACTTTTTGCGTTCTGTGTAAAAAAACATTGTATGGGTCGGAACATCCTTAAGTGCGATTTTTTTAAATAATTGCCTAAAATCATTAAATACGGTCAATTAGCGCCGGTCTCCAGTTCCCTCATATTTTGATTAGACAAAATAATCTTTATTTTGTCGAAAAGTTTACAAAATCATTGTTTCATTCTGAATAAATCAGCACTTGTCATTTAAGATTGGCCCAAAAACGACTCATGTGGTAGTAGTAGCTAATTCTCGAAGAGCCGGATTATCAAGATATAGATATTATATGGTTGGATTTTGACTTCTAATTTTGCGAAGTGCACATCACATCAACAAGTTAACGTGCATCACCGAAATACGGCTGATTTTGACATGATCTTTCTCTATAACGCGGCATTTATACCATCGTTGGTTACCTGTTATAATGAAACTATGCTGTTAAGTTTATCTAATAAATTAATAATATAGATGGAAGATTAATGGTTAAGTCTTCTCCTGACGTTTTCATCTATGATGTAATGTGACTAACATTTTTATTTTTTTAATTATGGTCTGGGAATTACAGTCTGCTAATTTTGTTTAAATCTACTGATAATAAATGTGTTAAATTTGGCCTTTTTTACCCCCTTAATAGCAGAGTTTCAAAAAAGGTTTACTTCGTAAGCATTCCCATCTTAAAAAAACCTACCATAACATTTCTAGGTTCAGCGGTTCCAGACATTTAAAATGTGTACAATTTGCCCTCCTTTATTCCCCTTAACAGTGAAATTTAAAAAAAACCTCTCTTAGTGAGCATTATCTACCCTAAAATAAAAAAATCTCGTTTTTGGGTCCAGTGGTTCCGAAAATTCTTTGTTTGTTGTGTTTTAGTACTAAACGACTGTACCGATTTCGATAAAAAAAAATATGGGACCAGCGGGGAAGTATACCCTTTCGACACAAAAAAAATAATTTTAGTTCTGGACTGGGACTGAGTCCTGAATTAGTTGTAAAAATATTTCCTTTGAATAAAACGACAGCTAAAATAAAATCTTCGTAGATTTCAGTCCTGACCCAATTTAGAATTTAAAAAAAAAAAGAAGACGTTCCGGCATAATTATGTAAATATTGATACACTAAAATCAGGAATAAAAGATCAATGTTGTTTTCACATAATTCTTGAAATACTGTTAAATGGAGAGAGTATTGCGTCATTTTCGGATGATTATGGGATCACTTTTTCTGACTGATTTCTAGGAAATGAATTAATTTGCGAAAACGTAAATAAAATGATTTCCTTCCATCCCGGGAAATACACTCAAATTTGAGCAAAGAGGTGCTCAGAAAAACGTCTTAATGTCTTCCATCTTTCTTCATCCTCATCCATGCGACCTTGTCTGTTCGAGCATCGGAATGTTTGCCTGTTCCATTGCATTTTGTGTTTAGAATTGTATTTATTACTTTTTTTTTTATTTAACTTTAGTTTTTAATTCATTTCCAATTAGGGTTGGTGTTTTCGTTCTCTTTTCTTATCTTGAACTGTAAGTTTATTTAAGGTTTCTTCTTTACTGGGTTTGTAATTGACTACTTTATTTTTGTGATTGTGAGTCTTCGAAATTAGAGTCTCTATCTAAGATCAAGTCTGTTTATGAACTATGATATAAACCATGAATGGTTGCGATGCATAAAATATCGTCTGCTCTGGTTTTCCATAGATACAAGACAAAGCTGTTTTTTTAATAAATATAATTATCGTTTTCTTACCGACTACGATCCATATAACGATGGCGTTGCCCAGGACAGCCAAAATTAGCATCGTAGCAAAGACGAACAACCAGGCGAGTTGTCCCCACCACGGCGGCTGGTAGGGTCTCTGCGCTGCCGGCCACAGGCAGTCCCCCAGCGCCTCACTGTAACCAAATGCGAGCACTATTAGGGCACGAACTGAGGGCGCTGCCTATTACAATTAGTCACCCGAAGTCTCGCTCTAACCACGGGCGCTGTCCCAAAATAAACCCTGATGTGAATACAACCTGGCGCGGCAAACAACATTTTGATTAGCTGGCCACACCACGGCGGCTGGGAAGGTCGCTGCGCTACCGGCCAAAGGCTTCCCAGTGCCTAACTGTAACTACAGATATCATCAAACTTTTGAACTTGTGCCACTTTATTCGATATTCCGGCCGTCCATTATAATGTTATTCTCAATCAAATGTACTCATCAAACATTCTGTCGTCTATATCAATACCTTACTAGTTTGATGTGTAAGATCAGTAGTTAACCCATTATTAAAGAATCTTTAAGTCAATTATCACTATCGCCTCGTAAAGTCGCATATTATTACCCATATTCATGAAAAATCCTACACAGGTCCTGAAGACATTATTCTAGAGATTTCTTACCAAGTAGTAATAAATAGATTTTCACCCGCAAACAAATGATCTATTATCTATTGCTATCTATTATGACGAATTGCGAATTCTCCTTCCGTAACTTGCTGTTATTACAATTTTCTTTCTGGAATGATAATATCGTTTCTTAATGTCTTAAAAAACACCTGACCGGGTAGCATGAATTTTTGCGCCCTTGCGAAAGCCGATGTCGTGCTTCACAATCAAAGATTTTTTTTAAATTTATTTTTTTATTATGCATTAGTTAAGCAATTACTTCAGTGAAATGGCATCAATAGCGCTAGTTACCGATAAGAACAAAGTTGCATGTACTTCTTTCTTCAACTTCTTTCGTGTCGAAGCACGGAAGAAGTTTTTATTATTTGGCAAGAATAAAAATGGAAATGTTTCATTTGTTCAAACAAATTTTAACAGAGTCAAAGTACCAACAGACAGCGGGGAGGTATTCTGAATTCAAACTAATAATGTGTTGTATCGCCGCGCGCAAATTCGTTATAAGCGATAATAATATACACTCTGATTAATGATTTACTCTGATCTTTGTAAGGGTTCCGTACCCAAAGGGTGAAAACGGAAGCCTATTAATAAGCCTCCGCTGTCCGTCCGTCCGTCCGTCCGTCCGTCCGTCCGTCCGTCCGTCCGTCTGTCACAGAGCTGTATCTCATGAACCGTAACAGGTAGGAAGCTGAAATTTTCGCAGGTTATGTATTTATTTTGCCGCTATAACAACAAATAAGTATCATTATAAAATAATAAAAAAAATTGTAAATCTTGTACGAACTTTTCGAATCGCGTCTAAAGGAGTACAACATCAAATAATTATACACCATTCATCGCACAGTGAGCAAAAGGAATTTGACGTGAATAGAAGTAATTCGTTATGAAAGGGAACTCAGTCCCACATCTTTCGCATTTCCGCATTCGTTAGTGGGCTGCAGCGACATTTCCGTTTCGTGATGTTTCCACAAACACTTCTTTTGATTTTCTTGTCGCGTCTTCGTCAACGTTCTGTGCCGATCGCAAAATAATTTCGGAATCTTTTTTTTTTCATGAATGGGGAAAGAAGAGATAGTTTGATGCACAGAAATAAAAATACTTTCATCACTGATACTTCAAAAATAAATTCTAGGCCCGATTTTTCAATCCTGAGCCTAGTACTTAACGGTATGATATCAAAATTTACTTCTGTAAAAATACGGATAATTACTAACGGATGATTAAATATCCTATCACTATTATCTTAATGTAATTTTCCTGATATTTATATGGGCTAACTACAACGGATGGATAAGCAGCGCGATAAATAAATTCGTCGAATAGTTAAATGACCGATTATCTGACTATTAAAAAATCGGCCCTTGATAAAACAAAATAATTCGTTCCGAAACAACTACTATGAATATTAATAATTACATTAAGGTGGCCCAACCCGGCGGGCGTAACTCATTCGAGAGCACGGTACAATACCGTGCTGTTGCGCTCTGGGACCTTCTCTGTTTCAAAAAATAAGACAGGCTCCGTGTTGAGGAAGATGCAACATGTCCACAAAAAAGACAATGTACATGGTGTATGATTTGGTAAGATAAACGAACATTTTAATTTAAAAACGACATATAGCTAAAAGTAAACCACGACCGCTGTAGTAAAAAATCGAACAAAAACCAAATCGATTAAAAATCTTGATTAAATAAGCTATGTCTGATGACTAATCTCTTTAAGATGTTATTACTTTATCATTGCGTAATCCACCTCCAAAGTTATTGTATAAAACGCGCGAAAAATGAGAACTTTCGGTCCTTATAACTTAGAAACCAAACACAATTTTACAATGCCAATGGTCATCAGACATCTAGTTCGATCAAATTAAGCTATTTTGAGCAACATTTTGGATCTCTGACAAGAAATATGGCCGTAATCTTCTTTCCCCTTTTGTATGGGGAGATGAGCGGGATGGGCCACCTTAAGCCTAGTTTTCACCAACTGCTGATTTATTTTATTCTACACTTTAAGGGCCTTTATCAAGTGCCGATTATATTGTACTGTTATTATGTGTGGGATTTAAGCTAATCAGCAGAAGTGATAAAGGCCCTAAATGAATGATTTCAAATTAATTGGATTAAAAAAATAATCATATATGTTGCGCATTGTGCGGTGGTTGAATGGGTAATCACGCATCTCCGAAGTGTTTTCTTCGTGGTATAGACATTAGGTACAATAAAATTATATATTTACGCTTGTTATCCATTACCATTCCCTTAAGGCAATCCATTCCTTGTCTAGATGCTTTATCTTTCAGCCCCTTTCCACTAATGATTTCCCTCGTTATGCCTCGGAGATACATCTGATGTCGATTTACATTATTTTCTGTTGAGCCATCCGTCTGTATTTAAGGGCCTGGTACTAGCCAAATCGCAAAGTTAGACGAGGCACCCCAAGTAAACTAACTAAGTCTGACGATTATAAGTGTCATCCTTACAATATATGATTCCTTGTCTAGGAATCGAATTATTTTCGTTAATGTATGTTTCCTTTTTCTATACAAAATACATTGCGGAAACGGTGTCCATTTCCGAACTTTTTTGACTAAATGTAGAAATCTAAAAGCAAATGGAATTTTTTGTTTATGCATATATGCTGTTTTTGCTTATATCTAGAAATCGAATTACTTTCAGATTTCTAATGAGAAAAATCAACTTTTTTATTTTTATTATTATTTAAATAAATGATGGAATAAAAAAATATTAACAATCCATTATCAGTCTGGAGTTCTATTTGGATTTGCTGAAGCGTTTCACTACATATTATTACATTTGTTAAAAAGTGCATTTGTATGGCGCGAGTAGTTGGCTAGTCCTAGCGCCTTAAGGCAATCCATTCCTTGTCTAGATGCTTTATCTTTCAGCCCCTTTCCACTAATGATTTCCCTCGTTATGCCTCGGAGATACATCTGATGTCGATTTACATTATTTTGTGTTGAGCCATCCGTCTGTATTTAACAGTATATGCTAGCTGTTGCCGGCGGCTTCGCTCACGAAATATTATTTTTCCTCACGTGTGTTCCGAGATTTACAAACAATCTATTCACAAATCCATGTTTTTTATCCAGTACAGTGTAGCCGTGCTCATAAACGTGCCGTCCTGTCATGGCACCTAATTCTTTTGGTAATGTGATGTATTGGGCTAATATCATGACGGTAGTTGTGTGGTACGAGGTATCTTTGTCAGATTCCTTAAAAAAAACTTATTACAAATTTCTTACGCCGTTAAAAGATGGTGGTAACCATTAAAGTTAATGATTCGGGAATAAAATGCATGGTAATAAAAAATAAGGTTGGGATTTACGAAGAAAAAATAAAAAAAATATTCTTAATATCGTTAAAGAGTTCCAGTGAAATTCCATTAAATTATCCTGTCGCTAAAAGTCTTTGTACTTGGTATACACAGATTGAATTAAAAACTTCTTGTTAAGCTTAAAGTCAACACAGTTGTGTACATTTTAAGTTTAGAGTACAAGTTTCAGAGTAGATTAATATTTTTCACTATAATGTGTCTGGGTCTCTTCCATCAAGTACTGATAAGCTTAATCCTCACATTAAAGGGCCTTTCTTACCATCTCGCAATCGATACCATTACAAGATAATCAGCACTGTAGTAATAAAGACCCTTTGAGTGTCGATGAAAATAAATCAGCACTTGGTGAAAACCAGGCTAAGCTTTCTTAAATGCAGTGGTAATTCGCGTTGATTAAATGTTTGGGCGATTCTATGCCATCTTGAAATAAGGATCCAAACATCTGCAGGATAAAGTCAACCGTGAATGATGTGTTTGTGTTTAAATTTACATTCTTCGGTTCGAATCGATAAGTTCATGATTCAAATTCCATGATAAACAAATTGTATCACTAAGCTCAAACCGAAAATTGTAAATATATTTTAAGTTTTCCACCCATTACAATGTGGCTGCATGTTAATTAATGTAAAGGTAGTTTCCTTGTTGAGCCAATTGCATCGGGTTAAATACACCATAAACGGGTGATTTTTTTCAAAGCGACAAAAAGGCTGATTCTGTCTTTTCAGGTAGAAACAAATCGTTGCAATCTACCCACGTTAAATTAAACATTGATATCCAACAAGGACCGAGTACACGAAAGGACAAAAAATGACTGACTGACCTTCCGCAAAATTTAAAGACGCGAATATATGACCAGTGCGTCCTCCCGGTTATGACGTACGGGTGTGAAACGTGGACTCTGACGGTCGCCGTTGTCCAAAGGTTGAAAGTTGCGCAGCGAGCAATGGAGCGAGCCATGCTGGGAATACCGCTACGGGATATGGTGCGTAACGAGGCAATCCGCCGACGTACCAAAGTAGTCGATATTGGACACCGGGTGGCTAAGCTAAAATGGCAGTGGGCTGGTCACGTCAGCCGAAGAGACGACGACCGTTGGAGTAAACGTGTCCTACACTGGCGGCCGTGGACAGGCAAACGGAGTGTGGGAAGACCACCCGCCAGGTGGGAAGACGACATCAAGTGCGTCGGCGGAAAGCAGTGGTTCCGTACCGCTGAGGGCCGGGAGGACTGGAGAAGGATTGGAGAGGCGTATGTCCAGCAGTGGACGCAAACACGCTGACTGACTGTGTTATTATACAAGTCACTTTTTATGGGCAGCATGGGCTGAGTCAACTCCATGCGATTCATGAAAAGTGACGTGCTTGAACATTGATTAACTCAGACGTCTCTTCCTGCAATCAGGGCTAAGGCTTGTTATGTCGGCGGCACGATGTCGGCGGCCATTTTTGAATATTATTATACGTTGTGTGTTTGTTTAGCTTGATTCGTGTACAAAGTACAACATGAAACCGCTGGAGGGGTGAGGGTGCTTAAAGTCATAACTATTTTAAATAAAAACCCGTAGAATTGAAAAAAAAAGATTCCGACGAATGGATAACCTCCACCTTTTTTTTTGAAGTCGGTTAAAAAACACCCCAACCGGCACCCGTCGGCTTTCAATTTGATGATTGAGTTGAATGTGGTCATAATATGCCCGGATATTTAGCAGAATCTTTCAAATCTACCGGAAGCAAGTTTTGTTTGTTGGAATGTATTCTCTATTCGCGATCTTTTTTGCACGCTTTCGTTTTCGTGTTAAATACATGTATCCTGCTCCTAACGTTGAACTAATCATCGGTCGATAAACCTACGTACAAAATTAGATCTTCTATTGTATTCACAAAATTCATAGATACAATGCCCGAGGGCCCTTCGTTCAATCAATTTCAATGTTATAGCTAATAGCCGTACAAATAGATAAATACAAACCAATACAATTACATAATAACAAGTAGATTGTAGTTCGTACTAACCATGTATGGTTTGCTTTTATTAAAAGTTAAATGGATTCGATTCTACGCCGGACATCCAGAGTGTTTGCTGCAAACATATTTATTACATAATACAAAAACATTAATTTGTGGTCCTTTTCTGAATTGATGCATATGCAAAAGCTGTAACATCTCGTGTTTAGTCATATAAACCTAACCTAACCCAACCTTTAATTAACCTAATTAAAAACATTATTGCTCTCCATATATGACTCTACGATTGTGTGAAATCCATTTAATTTAATTATTAAATTGTCTGTCTGGTTGTGTTGGCTGGACCGTTAGGTCTTGCTAAGGTGCCCAACAAAACAAACCTTACCTAACCTAAGCCAGCCTATGCTAACCTATTTTTACCAAGGTAGCTTAACCGGAAAAAAATCGTCTACTATTGCATACAATTATTATCTTTTCAAGTGTGTTAAGGGCATTGAACGGAAAGTGAGATTAATAATTAATAATTTTATGAAAAGCCGGGCGATTACGCCCAGCCCAGGATGGCTATTCATAAGTGTGTATGGGATCCTACACTTACGTATGGAAGTGAGACGTAGGTATGGAAGAAGGAGCACGAATGTAGAATAAATGCAGCAGAAATGCGTTCCTTGAGGAAAGTATGCGGATTTAATTTAACGGACGAATTTCGAATTGCCTGGGTTAGAGAGCAGTGTCAATTGGAAAAAAAACCGGCTAAGTGCGAGTCGGACTCGCACACGAAGGATTCCGTACCATCGACACCAATAATCAGGTTTTTTGAATGCGGACCCCCTTCATTTGTGATTATTTTTTGACTTTACCTATTTGTTGTTATAGCGGCAAAATAAATACGCATTCTGTGAAAATTTCAGCTGCCTACCTATTACGGTTCATGAGATACAGCCCTGTGACAGACGGACGGACGGACGGACGGACAGCGGAGGAATAGTAATAGGGTTCCGTTTTTACCCTTTGGGTACGGAACCCTAAAAATGATGTGACGACAATCGAGAAGTGAGTGTTAAGATGGTTTGGACACATGGGTGACGAAATAGTAACAAAACAATAGACTAGGAGGTCGCGACAAAAATGGTAACGATAACGTAAATAACTGAAACTTCACGGGATAAAGTACAACCCTCTGAAGCTAAATGTGTCAGTCTGCCTGTTCCAAGTGGTTGTGTTACGTAGATAAGGCGCCTGAAAAAGGAGTTATGGTGACAAAAAATACATATGATAAGCTAAATGGATGCAAATGACGAAGCATGAAAGTATCAATACATACTTGCTTAGCAATATAAAAACTGAACAAATCTTTGGTTGGATTTAGTAGTTATAGGCGATTTAGTTTATAGATATAACTTTAGTTATATTTAAGTATTTAATTAAGTAACCGTCTGGTTATTGTTGTATAATTAATAGGTATCAATGTTTCCAGATAATCAGTATATTCATCAGCAGGTACATACCAGCATGTATTTTATATAGCCAATCTAGAAAACGCAACCACTTGGCACGGACAGACCGACATATTTAGCATGAGAGGGTTGGTGTCTAACATGTGAACCCAGATTCAGCCATTTACCTTATCGTGACCAAAAATGTCGTGACCTCCCGGAATACAAGTTTACAGAGCACAAGTGTCGTGTCGTTCCCGGGCGGCCGCGGTGCGAAGAACGTACCGCGACCATTCATACTTCGTAAAGGTCAGGTTTTTTTTTTTTTTATGTGACTGGACATGGATGGCTAATACCACAAGTTCTGTCATGGTATTAGCCCAACACACCACATGGGAACTAGGTGCCATGCCAGGACCTTCCTTATATTGCACGGCTACATTGAACTGGATGGAAAACACGGACAATTTTCATTGCCGCTTCGACCATCGTTCATCCAATGCGATGGTACCAACCCGGCGAGATAAACCCTACCACCTAGTAAGTAAGGAAGGGGACCTACAGCTTAACGTGGAATCCGAACCACGGCCAGCCTCTCTCTACGGTCGAATGGTCACCCATCCAAGACCAGACCGGACCCAGCGTTGCTTAACTTCGGAGAGCGATCGCCGAAGTGTCGCGCCACTGGGCCACCGAGGCTGACAAAACCTCGTATGTCGTATATCGTAACCTACCATATGATAGTACCCATAATCGTAGAGCATGAATAAAAAAATGTATGTCTGTAGATGAAGCGAAATAAGTGTGCTATGATCGTACCGTATGGCGCTCTATAATCTATGCCTACCCTCCGGGAAAGCGGGCGTGAAGGTATATATATGTGTAAGTAACTATTAAAATTATTTAATATTTTCACGAATATCCACCTTTTTCTCCCAGAAAAAAACCGGCCAAGTGCAAGTAGGGTTCGCACAAGAAGGGTTCCGTACCACCGTAAAAGATTTAACACAAAAAAATCAAGTTTTTTGTCTGGGGCCCCTTTAATTTTAATTATTTTTCAATTATTTTCTGTTATAGCGGCAAAATAAATACACACTCTGTGAAAATTTCAGCTGTCTATCTGTCACCGTTACTGAGATACAGCCCTGTGACAGACGGACGGACGGACAGCGGAGGCTTAGTAATAGGGTTCCGTTGGTACCCTTTAGGTACAGAACCCTAAAAATGGCCCAACTATTAGAACAAACTTGATATCGACATTGGGCTCCAGTTATTTGTGACGAAAGCGATTCTATTCTCTAACGCGAGTGTCGATCGGAAGTTTCTGTCTTAGTTGCTCGAAGATAGCTTACAGGATTTGTCCCGAGAAGGGACCTCCCTAAGGTTCCATCCAGTTTGAGGTTGAATTATTTTGTATTTTTATTAAATCATCAAGACCTAAAATTGTGAATCCATAAATACCGTAAATAAAAATAATCAATAATGTTATTATTTTACAAATAAATTATGACAAATCCTAAAAGCCGAATATCGATATCAATTTTTTTGAGATGTTTGGCCAAAATCCAGCCGTCTTAACTTCAAAACGTCTTCCAAAATGTAGTTAAAGGAGCCTGCGAAATCTTTAGCCGTGGCAATTATACTGGTACTTCTTATAATAGCAAAACATATGTCTTCATGTTGCAAGTGGTATATAGCGTACGCCTGGATCTCACATAAGAGCTACCTGATGATGCCCATGGGCTTTCGCAATTTCATAGGACTGTAAAAACCATCGGGCCAGATCACGGAGGAGGGAGGTAGAGAGGAGATGGTCTTAGCAAACTGGGTCTGTGTCCACCAAGTGGATCTCTACGTCACAGCCCACGTCTTCGCCCACGCTTTCGAAGTTTTTTTTATAGAAACACTCACAGTAAAATAAAAAAGGCGTCATCTAGTTGTAGTCTTGTAACCATTAAGAATAGCTCTCGGAATAGCTGCAACCAGAATACAGGTTGTTCCGGTAGATGGATTTAGCACAAAAGGCGGAGCTTGAACTCCCACCATGAAATGTTTTTCCCCCCGCTTCCCCGCGCAGTGTCACGCTGCGTTCCTTAGTAATATGGGAAAATAACATCTCCTCTCTACCTCCCTCCTCCGTGGGTCGGATGCTTTTTTGTGCAGGTTGTGCTTTGGTGGAAATAAACTGAGAAAAAAATATGATTAAAACGAATAAAACTTACTCGCCACAATTGTGTAAAAAAGGGGAAAATTAAGTTTGGCAACAGTTACTAAAACGCATCTCGTTTAAATGCGATATGATTAAAATTACTTAACAAGTGTTTATGCAGCTGAAGTATCCTTTCTTTACATCCAAATTAAACATAACTCTAGCGAAATCTACCATACACGCTTGTGCTAGATCATGTGAGCTATCGCAACACAACGGTTGTTCCTAATTCCTTAGGGAATGTGGTGTATTGGGCTGATATAATAACGGTAGTTGTGTGGTATTAGCCATCAATTTCAGGTTGCATAAAATAACAGACTACAGCTACGACTAGAGTCCTCCCTGGCTCACACTGGGACAACTCCGTAGAGAATAATACATTAAGGATGTTCCGACCCATACAATGTTTTTTTTACACAGAACGCAAAAAGTATTGCACTTTAAGGCACAAATTCGTCAAAAATAATAAATATAGCCATAGTAGTTGCAGCGAAAACTTATTCACAATTTCAGGTTAAATAGTTTCGTTGTAATTGCCGATTAGAAGTTTTACACCGTTAGATGGCGCTGTTAAATAAAAATCGTATTTAAATAAATTGTAACAAAACCAATAATACTGAAATTGTGAAATTGTTTTCGCTGCAAGTAATATGACTATATTAAACTTTTATTATTAATTCGTGGCTTAAAGTGCTATACTTTTTGCGATATGTGTGCAAACAACTTTATATGGGTCGGAACAGCCTTAAGGCCTAATAACTATTCGACGAATTTATTTACGCTTCTGCTTATCCATCCGATATAGTAAATCCACATCTTTACTAGAAAGAAAAAAATAAAGAAAATACGTTTACTTTTTCCCAACACACAATTTAGAACAATTACAAATTAAGACATACACATTTGTGAAGAAAAAAAAAGGAGCCAGCTCAGCATTTTGTGCAGCAGTCTCTCTTGATGAATGAACTACAGCGCTGATTTTACACTGGTCCGGACACACGACTAACATAAAATGAGAGCCACAGCATATATAACAATATTAGTAAAATTATAGTCCGATAATTGTGATAGGACATATAATTCTCGGGCATCTTTTTTTGCATACGTAAATTTGTACTATCTGTCCGATAAGTACTATCTGAGGATTGAAAAATCCACCCTAAATGGTGTAAATTAGCACATAATTAGATTCACTTTTCACACTTCTAATAGAGACTGTTTATTTGTTAATTTTCAGTCCGATTTTCTTAACCCAGCCTGAGGTTCATTTCTAATCTCGTTTTTTCATTTGTGATCCTAAACATAAATTTCCTGTTCTAGAAATTACTTAATCGCATTACGCAGCTGGCGCTACAATCAGTCAGTGAAAATTGTTTCCTTTTGTATTTCAGGCAGGATGTTGGGCCTAGATAACAAAGACTACGTCTACTATAGGACCCGCTGTCTCCAATTTTAAAAAACTACCATTCCAACTTAAACGTGCATGCCACATGAAAACATAGTCCCAGACGTAGTGGAGGGTTTGTGTGGGTGGAAACTGACTTGACGAACGATATTTTAGAACATGTTCTGCGCGGTGGCGATGTATCGACTGTGTGGCATACAACACGCCGCCGGATTCCCATACAATTATATGGTCATTTTGACCATATAGCGGAGACGCGATATCGACCGAATGACACTTCGCATTCCTTTCTCTTCAGTGATGTTCTCAACCGAAGTTTGGTAAAAATCTAAATCTAAATAAATAGATGTTTTATTGTTAACATTTTCAAGTGTGCCTTCATGGCCCAATCTAAAACTATAAAAAATAGCCAAAAATACTCAAAAGAGTTATGGCACTGATTTTGAAAAAAATATATTAAAACAGCATTATTCGATTTAAAAAAAAAGAAACTCTGTTGATTTTGAGATAAATAACGCTTCCTGTTTTATTGCGCCATCTAACTAATAGTTTCGGTTACAAGGAAGTGATTCTGTGAAGTAATGTTAAAAACAAACAAAACTAAAGGAAAATTTACATTTTTAATAAACTGATATTTTCTGAATATACGATGTCTGATAAGGCCCAGGGGCATTCGGTTATTGCTTTGCTTTATTTTCTTCCTATTTTCATGCGCTAAAGATGTCACAAAAAGTGTATTTATTTCATCAAATAAGTAAGGTTAGTAATACAAAATAATTTTCAGCATTTTCTGTATTCAATCTTTCCGACCGAAATGAAAGATTTTTTTTGGTTTCGTATTCATAATCCTTGAAAGGTGTCAAGGAAAGGGACACGGCGCACTGAGTTCGCGTGAAAAAAGAAAAAGGAATTTTTCAAACTTTTCACATTAGGCAATTTCAGCGCAGGCATTGACATTTCCACTTTTGTGGCTGTCTTTGCGGAAATCTGTTTTAGTTTTGTATATTTAATTTGAAAAAATAAGACGAAAACGGAAACTGTAGACGCTACTTACTGAACCTGTTAATACTTGTACACTAAATTTGTTACAAACCACGTTGTTCTGCTTACATTTAATATTTGATAAATGAAATATTTACGAGCTTTTTCAGTTTTTGCGCAAGACGTTTTCGGGGAGGGCGGTCAGTACAACAACATTATTTTGTTATAAGCGGAGGGTATATGGATACTGGTTGCGCCATTTAATAAGATTTTAATATACGGAAACACGCTAAGTCAAATCCTTTCTTTTAAATGATATTCGGTTGACACATTAGATTCCCGTTCCCTTCCCACTCCTGCACAACCTCATCAAGCAAAAGGGAGACGGAAGATATCTGCTTCGCGCCTTCAAGAGCCGCCATGTTAGTTGCATCACGCTCCGCGTTTGAAACGCTGCGCTCGCTCGCCGCTCCGCCAAGCATGTTTTCTTTCGAGTTTTCGAGTCGAGAGTCAAACCGCCATCGCGCCGTTGTGCACAAGGAAAGTTCAGAACAGTTAGAAAATTGAATCCTAGTGCCTACAACTGCTGGCTCACGTCACCACCGCTTCACCACGACCCGCCATCTCCGCCAACGTCGCCGTCGCCGTGCCGCCGCGCCGCAAGGTATTGTGCATCAAATTTTCCTCTCGGTTGTTTTCATAACCCAACCGCTCTTCAGCAGCCGAGGTTGACCCCATAACTACCCCCCTGATGTGTCAATCGAAAAATACCGCAATACAGTTCACCTATTCAAATAATAACTTCTCCGCCGTAATTATTTTTTTATATAGCATCAACCGGACGCGCAACCAGATTTTATTGATATTTATTTTAATGATTATAGATTTTAATTTTAGCGACCAAAAATATTAAATGAATACTCAAATTTATCTATATTTTTCATAGTTAACCTAAAATATTTGTATGTCTACCTAAGTACAAACATTTCTACGAATTTCAGTCAAAATCATATTTCCGGCCCCAATTTGACATCCTATATGACTTCTACTGCCTCTCCGTACAAAAACCACTTCTTTTTATTTCTAATCAAATAAAGTGGTACAATCATAATCATATACTTTATTGCAATCCATACAACAGTACAAGGCAAAGGCGGATTTATTTTCTCAGGCAATTTCTTACAATCATCCCTATCATAGGGAAATTTCACATATTATGCAAATTTAAACAACGCTCGATTACTATTATTGAAATAAAGAAAATTATATATGAAACTTAACTAAAACTAAGCATATTTACATGCGTATTTTAAATCAAAAATTAAAAACATGTATTTAAGTCAATCAGCAAACAGCCTAGTACACTGTACACTGTATATCCGTAAATGTCAAGTATTATGTCTACTGCTACATATTGTTTAGTCACAGAGTTACTGTTTTGTCTGTGACTATGCGGGCGGGACTGATCGGTTTGTTATAGGTCAACGACACGTGTTTTCGGTGCTAGGAGCCTATTTAGGATAGCCTACATGTCGTGGAGGGCCTTGTGAGTGCAAAGTGCATCGAGAACGACGCAACGAGTGCAACGAGTGTTGCGTGCGACCGGTCGCGCTTCAGGCAGCTGACACTGGGCGAAGAGACGCCGTATGTCAAGCCAAGGTTTGGTGGGTTCCTATCCCTTCCCTGACCCATATACCCACGCCGTTCGGTAGCTGGTGTGCAATGCCGCATTTCGACGGGGTAAGCTACCACCTCTTAAAATACATATGATAAACATAAACATAGTTTTGCAAACACAAAGTCTTAAATACATACGTGTCCGATCTAGCCCTGCAAAGCTTTTAACTTTTTTGATCTTTTTCTCTAATCAATGTTTAATGGGCAATTATACAAACATTTTGTATTAATGTGCTTCATACTGAAATGAAACTCACATATCGTATTCTGGTTAACATAATAGTCCTTCAAAAGTTCAACAAGAAACTTACTGCGAATTTTAGTAATCGTCACGCAAGAGAAAACCAGGCAAGAGATTAAAACAGATAACTTTACCTTTACTAATTACAAAACAATACTTGAACGGCAATAAAACTTTTCAAGGCTGAAACTGGGGAGCAAATCGGTTGCCAGCAGCGTGGAATAGGAGTTTAATTACTCTAATTAAATAATGAAACCATGAGACCGTAAATTGGGCTGATTACTGTGCGATTTACAAAATACGAGTTTTTTCGACATTAAAACAATAACTATCGTATCATAGCATTTGGTTCAGTCTTTTCGAAAGGAATAGCTTTCAGCCAGAAAACCTGAACGTTTACCTATATGGTAACATACATGACATTGTCAGTAGATGTGTGAGGTTATGCTAGTCAGGGTGGATATGCGACTCAGTGTAGCTACAGTATACTCACGTAAGCGCGGCATCGTCTGTGAGCGCCCTGAGTAGCATATATATAGCATCCCCACCAGGGTTGAGGGAGTTAGGGGTTGCCGAGCGGCTCAGTGTAGTTACTGAGTACCTACTTGAGCTCGGCATTAATGGCGAGTACCCTAGGTAGCATTTTTAAGAGCTGTGTGGGGTTAAGGTAGCCAGGTTAGATATTGCACTCAGTGTAGCTACAGTATACTCACTTAAGTGCGGCATCGTATATGAGCGCTCTACGTAGCATATCTGGCAACTGAGTGGGGTTGAGGGGGTTAGGAGTTCCCATGCGGCTCAGTGTAGTTACTGAGTACCCACTTAAGCTCGGTATCATCGGCGAGTACCCTAGGTAGCATTTTTCGTAACTGTGTGGGGTTATGCGAAGCCTGGGTGGACTTGCGGCTTAGTGTTGCTACAGAATACTCACATAAGTGGCGCATCTTCTGTGAGCGCCCTAGCAAGCACATCTTAAAACTGGGTGTTGTTAAGGGGGTTGGGGGTTCGCACGCGGTTCAGTTTAGTTACTGGCGAGGGTTTAGTCACTCTAGCAAAAAGTGTACACCAGATTCCCAGTAGTCAAGATTTCCTTGAGATTTCTAGATTCCTAAAGATTTCCAAAGACTACCAAAGATTCTTAGAGATTCCTAAAGATTTCCAAAGACTACCAAAGATTCCTGGAGATTCCTAAAGATTTCCAAAGACTACCAAAGATTCTTAGAGATTCCTAAAGATTTCCAAAGACTACCAAAGATTCCTGGAGATTCCTAAAGATTTCCAAAGACTACCAAAGATTCCTGGAGATTCCTAAAGATTTCCAAAGACTACCAAAGATTCTTAGAGATTCCTAAAGATTTCCAAAGACTACCAAAGATTCCTGGAGATTCCTAAAGATTTCCAAAGACTACCAAAGATTCCTGGAGATTCCTAAAGATTTCCAAAGACTACCAAAGATTCTTGGAGATTCCTAAAGATTTCCAAAGACTACCAAAGATTCTTGGAGATTCCTAAAGATTTCCAAAGACTACCAAAGATTCTTGGAGATTTCAAATATACTGGGATTTCGTAAGATTTCTGAGGACTACCAAAGATTCCTAGAGACTACCAAAGATTACCTGGATTTTTAAGGACTACCAACACATTTTTGGTACATTCCAATGATTTCGGGATTTCTAAAGATTCTTAGTGACCACCAACGATTCATAGAGACTTATAATTGCGCGTTGCGCGCAGCACGTGTCCGTGACGTCATCGCAGACAGGCGGGCGGCGCGGCCGGCGGGGGTCGGCACGGGCGCGGCGTCCGCGCGAGGCGGCAGCAGCGCGGGCGCGGGCGGCGGCGGCGAGCGGCGCCCGCGGGAGGCGGCAACGGCGCGGCGGGCGGGGAGCCCCCGCGCCGTGGCCGGCCGGTGCGCGTTGGTGCGATATTCGTTTTGGACATATTCACCCAGGCGGAATCCGGTTAAATTAGATCCCATATTATCTCAGCGATCTTTAGATCAGCGCTTGATTTTTTTTTTTGAATCATATTATTTGTATTTTTTTATTATCTTTAAATTTTACTTATTTGTTGTTATAGCGGCAAATTAAATACTCACTCTGTGAAAATTTCAGCTACGTACTTATTACGGCTCATGAGTAACACCTTTGTGACAGACGGACGGACGGACGGACAGCTGAGGCTTAGTAATAGGGTTCCGTTTTCACCCTTTCGGTACGGAACCCTAAAAAGTAGTATACGCATGATAACCTTCTATTCGCTTAGTACGCGTATTAAGGTCGGACTAAACCGGTTTTTGTTTGGTTAATCCGGTGCTTATCCCGTACTAAATTTTGACAGGTTTACTCTGAATACGACTGAATATGTTTTGGAATTAGGTCGTCGGGCACACGCGGGGTGCGCGCTGCGCACACTCGTGCGCACGCGTGTGCGAGATTTCTTCGCAAACTGGCGGCCGCGCCCACGGCCGCGCTATCATTGTTAGATTAGATCCCGTATTATCTCAGCGATCATTAGGTCAGCCCTGTTTTTTTTTGCCTGATGCATTATGCAATACCATTTTTGAAGCCATAATACATATTTGACATACTCAACTTCACGATGAGGTACTCCGATCTTTCGAAATCCCTTAGTATCTCAGCCATCATTAGGTCAAAGTTGATTATTTCTTTGCCTGGGCCGTTATAAAAGTCTATATTTAAAAACCTAGTAAATATTTCACGTACTCGAGATAAGGTACTCTTATTTTAAAAACCTTTACAGTCTTATTCAGAACTAACCTGTCAAAACTTACGTACTGTACTAGAATTGCACCGGACTAAGCATACAACCGGCTTAGTCCGACCCCGACAAGATTATCTGAGATTACAAAGACTTTGATCGGATTGCCAATGATTCCCTTAGGATTCCTACACTCCCTGGGAGTACTCGAGACTACCCAAGATTTTCCTATTCCTCGGACTCCCGCCCAGGATTACCCGAGATTTCCATTAATTTGAAAGGATTCCCAATGATTTCGTTGGTACAGATTCCTTAGGATTACTCGGGATTACATAAGATTTCCAGATTCCTCGGACTCCCATCAATCCGATTCCGCCTAAGATTACCCGAGATTTCCATGAATTTGATAGGATTCCCAATGATTTCCTTGGGATTTCCAGATTCTTTAGGATTACTCGGGATTACATAAGATTTCCGAGATTCTCCGGACTCCCACCAGATTCCTCGGACTCCCACCTAAGATTCTTGAGATTCCCAAACGATTGTACACCAGATTCCTTGAGTGAGTGACCCCTCGGTTACTGGGTACCAATTTAAGCACGGCATCATCGGTGAGAAACCTATGTTAGCATTGTCAGTAGCTGGGAGGGGTTAAGGTAGCCAGGGTGGACAATCAATGTAGTGCAATATACTCACTTAAGCGCGGCATCGTCTGTGAGCGCCCTAGGTAGCATGTCCAGCAACTGGGTGGCGTTGAGGTGGTCGGGAGCGGATATCTTGCTCAAGATCAGCTCCGTACAGTTGTAGAACCGCTGTAACTGGATTTCGGAATCTATTTCCATTTTATTTTAATAATTTACTTTCATCGCACAGGTTTATTACTCTCTTAATATGTTTGATGATAATTATTGTTTCTTCTTCAATTCACTTCACTTTAGTTTGAGATTTTTTATCAGCGTATAATTTCGTTTCATTCATTTATTTTTTAATTTAAATGTGTTAAAAGATTACACTTAGCACTTTCGTATTACGTCATAAAGTGAACTTGCAGGAGAATCATATATTGATGTAAATTTGAAAACAAGTTCCTTCAACTACCTACATCATCATTTCAGACTTAGTTAATGTATCAATGATAAAAATAACACCATGACAAACCTGGCGAAGTTTCATGTCGACTCTTCTTCGCCAGAAGTAATCGAACCAACAGGAAAAATAAAAATGACGAATACAAGTGTCTAATATACATCTAATGGAGGTAATAAAGTAACTGAAACTAACAGTTTAACCTCGCAGTATACAACCCGTAGAAGGACTGTTGATTCCATTGTTTACTAACCCTTTAGAATAGAAAAGGATCTGAATGGGTGCATTCCCTCCCTACCTTGCGTCTATAACGGAGGTAGAAAGAGGACGGAGGGACAGCGTTTGCAGCTCTAACGAGCATTCTCCGTGGTGAAGACGATAGAGGACAGAGAAAGCAAGAAGAAAGAAGTAAGAAAGACCACTTGCTTCATACATGTATAGTCATATAAACATATAACGGAAACATATAAGGTTGTCAAGCTAGAATCGTCTTACGCTAACAAACGTTGGTTGAAGTGCTCTCCACAAAGAAGGCTCTCGTCCCTTCTTCTCATTGTTCCTTAAATATCATCCGGTGCAGAATCCAATGCAAACAATTTACATACATATATACAATCGCGTCGATTCCCTGGGTGGCAGCGCCACGTGGGACGATTATATCTTTCCTCTGCAGACATAAACATAATATTCATACATGCTCTTCAACAACGGTGCGACGTGCCAGACCTAACGAAGTATTCCTGAAATATGATTGTGGTACGTCCTCCTAGGTCGCCCGGGCACCAAACCACTCTGTTCGTTAATCGGTCTGTAAATTGGTACGTGATTATTTGGTTACCCATACCCTTCTTAATAAATTGACTCTATACAGTTATCCCAAAGATCATTTATGAAAATTATTTATCTTAAAAGTTATTCGACCTTAAAAGTTTTACTCTTAATTATTCGCTAGTTACAGTTTTTTTTATTATAAATTAGTGCTATGTTAAGCGTTTAAGATGTTTTTTTTTAAGAATTACCCTTTAAGCTGCGAAGAGCTGTTTAATTTCAAAACATTTAAAATTTTATCCGAAACAAAACCTTGACATTGCTAAACACAGCATTTCACAAAGTAATTCATTTGAAAACTTCTACTTCAAATTAAAATTCCCTCAAAGCTGCACCCTTTTATGGAATTTTGTGGCCGGCATAAAAGTTTAATGTGCTTGTCCTATTTCTTAATTTAGCAATAAAATGGGCATATTTCTTTATCAAACAAAATCATCTTAATATCAGCATTAATTGAACGAGCGAGGAAAGTTCACCGAGTCTACTGGAACAGTCCTGCGTTTATGCAAACGTATATATGCATAAATGTTTGTCCGTAGATATTTCGAGTATCATTGATTGTAATGTCGATTGGAGTATCGGCAGGCGAATAAATGAGATAAATCGAATTTTGAGGTTTAAACATGAGCCAAATAGGTCAAGGGGTTGCTGGAATATGGGGTTTTAAGAGGGTTCGAAAAACTAGATGGCGCTGCTTCCATCCTACATCACGATATCGTTATCTTGCGATTATTTTTGTCCAACTTAGTTTCTATAAACAAAACTAAATGGCGTTGCCTCAATTCATCAGATCAAAATCTTTTTTTAATATTTGCTATAAGCTTTTTTTATGTTTCACCTGTATCTGCAATATGTCTGTATTAAAATTTTGGAAGTTTATTTTTATAAATAAATACTTTATACATTAATATGTTTTATAAATTGAGCTGAGAATACAATACCACAAAAATTTAACAAAAAAATAACCGACTTCAAAGAAAAAGCACTAAAAATTAAAAAATAATTTTCATTTTTGTAGTTACGATTTCTGTTATTTTTTGAGTCGGCGTCAGCCGGGCACGCGCTGCGCCAATCAAGAGAACCTAACCTAACCTAACCTAACCGAACCTTGGCTGACACCGACTCAAAAAATAACAGAAATCGTAACTACAAAAATGAAAATTATTTTTTTACTTTTTAGTGCTTTTTCTTTGAAGTCGGTTACATTTTTTGTTATTTTTTTTATTTCCTTATTTTCAGTGAATATAAAGTAAACTTACTAATTTGTACACGTCCTTTCCAATAAAAAAAGAATCACCGAAATCGGTTGGCGTTATTTTGAGTTATTCGTCCATTTGTCGTGCACATGTTAATACAAATTTAAGACTTATATGATTTTCTCATGGATACCATTGTCAGAACTTAACCAAATTAAAATGGGACTACTTGGGTAGCACTAGCTTTCATTTAAAAAAATAATTATCAAAATCGGTTCACCCAGGCAAAAGTTATGAGGTAACACAAATAAAAAAAAATTAAAAAAACATACAGACGAATTGATAACCTTCTCCTTTTTTGAAGTCGGTAAAAAGCGTGTGACCGTGACTTCGTTCGTGTGATGGAAAGCATTATGGCTCGATAATTGCATGTTGAATTCGGATGAGTGTACATTAATATTATAATAGGATTTTTAAACTTGGTGTGGAGAAGCACCTGACCGGCCAGCAAGGCTTTCTCCGCCCCACATGAAAATTCGAAAACCTATGGGCGTCGCTGGGCACCGCTTAGATGACCTGGATTACGCCATTTGTCGCCCTTAACATTAAATTAACGTTCATCTTTTTAACCGACTTCAAAAAAAAGAAGGAGGTTATCAATTCGTCTGCATGTTTTTTTTTAATGTTTTTAAAGTAAAAAATAATTTCCATTTTTGTAGTTACGATTATTGTTATTTTTTGAGTCGGTGTCAGCCAAGGTAGCCAAGGTTCTCTCAGCGCGTGCCCAGCTGACGCCGACTCAAAAAATAACGATAATCGTAACTACAAAAATGGCATTTATTTTTTACTTTTTAGAGCTTTTCTTTGATTATTATTATTATTATATATATATGATTATTATTGTTATTTTTTTGTAATTTTTTTTTAAATGAACATATTAGAATTACATTTATTTCTTTTCTTTACTTTCCATTTAACGAGATTGATCCACAGCAACACGGAGCTGATTGTAGCATGGTTTATAAAATATGTTCGAAATACCTTCCTTATACTTTTAATACAGTCGCAATGCTACATTTGATTCCTGTTTCTGAGATCCGATCTCGTATCGCTCATTCTGCTTATGTTTTAAAAGGGACTGAAATGATTAATCCATATTTATTCAGATCAATTATTGGAGTTACGTTACGGTAAAAAAAAAACACTTATTAATAATGAAAATAAAGATTACAACTGCTAAACGTGTAAATAAAAGTTTTCCAATAAATCAATGATGATCATAAAACTATTTTAAATAAGAAAATATAAGACTTTTATAAAAAACCTCATCACGGGTGCCATTTAATATTTAATGAGTTTTGTAGCATACATTTAAAAACGAATGTCCCATGCCATCCGGGTCCCTCACGCTAGAATAAATTATTACACAAAATAAAGAAACGGCGGAAAAAATGCATACTAAATAATATTCCATGTTTTCTTAATTTCATCCTAATTGAATTTCTCGAAGGATCCGCACCTATTCCGGGAGGTCACGACATTTTTGGTCACGATAAGGTAAATTACTGAATCCGGGTCCATGTGTTAGAGACCAACCCTCTGATGCTAAATATGTCGGTCTGCCTGCGCCAAGTGGTTGCGTTATCTAGATTGGCTGCATAAAATAGATGTTGGTATGTACCTACTGATGAATGTACTGACTGTCTAGAAACATTGAAACCTATCCATTATGGAACAATAACCAGTCGGTTTTTTAATTAAATACTTAAATATACCTAAAGTTATATCTGTAACCTAAATCGCATATAAATACGAAATGCAACCAAAGATTTGTTCAGTTTTGGTCTTGCTCAGCAAGTATGTACTGATACTTTCATGATTCGTCAGCCATTTACCTCATCATATTTTTTTTTGACACCATTACATTTTTTTCAGACGCCTTATCTAAGTAACGCAAACACTTAGCGCAGGTAGACTTTATTTTTAGCTTCAGAGGGTTGGTCTTTATGCTGTGAACTCAGTTTCCGCCATTTACGTTATCGTTACTATTTTTGTTGCGACCTCCTAGTCTAACCGTTTCGTTTTGATTTTTTCCCGAGAACAATATCTGCTAAGCACTCGAATAAATAAGCCTGCAGTGAAGAGACTCTTCAAATTAATTAGAATATTTCAAACTCCTTTAAACAACAATAACAAATATATCTTCGTAATAACCACTAAGAAAAAGAAAATATATAATATAAAGTTTCAAATGCTTGAAGGGTTATAGGAAGCAAACGTTCAATATACGGTTGGGATTTTTTCAGTTATTTTTTTATAGTATTTTATCCGTTCGGTATTAGCAATCCATGCCCAGTTACTTAAAAAAATTGACTTAATCAAATGAACAATGATTTTCAAATGAATTATTAGTAAACCACGTTTGTTTAGTAAGCGTTATTATCTGACGCTTAATGTGCAAAATAAAAAAATTGCAATGTTGGGAAATATTATGTGATCGGAACAATTAACTAAAATATGACTTCAACAGAAAATCCGATTAATTTATTAATGTGTGTTCACGATGTGCAAGAAGTTATGATATAGTAGAAATATTAAAAAAAATATCTTAGATGCGTCTTCGGATAGAACACTTTTTTATAAAAGTTCACTCATAAGCAATTTTAAATTATTATGTACGGATAGCGTGTATACGCGCGTGGTGTATAGAAAAACGGGGTTAGTGAGGAAAACATTATAATTTTATCATCTCTTATAAACACAAAAAATACCTAACACATGTAAATCTGTATTCATTATGCGTAGAGTAAATAACTTATTACTATGCATGTAAACAGCGCAGTACCCAGCGAGAAATGAAAATTGATAGCTTTGGAAGAAATGAAAAAATGTTTATGCAGTCATGAAAGAAACATTTGTGTTTAATGCAAACTAATGAGATTAGACACGAAATAAAGCCAAGAAAATGGAAAGAAGAGATTCAATTTCATGCGAATATGTTTAATGTTTCGACCCTACAGCATTTATTTTTTTAGAAACCAAAACTTTTTTTTTTCGGCCATGCAGTTATTGATAGCTCTCATCAGGAATCAGGAATCTTTCAGTTGCAACCGCTTTTATAGCTGTAGTCAAAGCAATTCACTCGACGGAAATATTGAGCAAGATATTTCAATGATTCAAGGTTCTCCGTCGATATAATCGCGTTGACAAGCGATATCTAAAATGTTTTCTCGACTTAAATATTCCTAATTCCTGAGGACTTAATTCAAATAATACGCCTACGGAACGACATGTTGTTTCCGCAGGACGACAACACCTGAAGCACCTAGTACAGCTCGTGGTTTAGGAGCTAAAGGACTTGCCTTTCATACGAGAGGCCTGGGTTCAAATCCTTGCCCGGACATGCACCACTTTCTTTCTCTTTCTGAGTTGGATAAGTGCATTTCGTTACGAATGCGAGCTGTTCCATGGTTCGGAACCCATCTCAAACTGTAGGGCCCCTTCCCCTACTAGGTGGTAGGGTTAAGCCCGCCGGGTTGGTACCACCGCATTGGATGAAAATATGGTCGAAGTGGCAATGAAAAATTGACCGTGTTTTCCATCCAGTTCAATGTAGCCGTGCTCGTAAAGGGAAGATCCTGGCATGGCACCTAATTCCTTCAGAAATGTGGTGTATTGGGCTAATGTCACAACGGTAGTTGTGTGATAATAGCCATCCATATCAGGTTGCATAAAAAAAACAACGCATGAAACAATTGATTTATTGCAGCGACTATTTTCAGACCAAATTATCTCACGAAATCTGATGTCAACTGGCCACCAAGATCATGGGATTTAACGCAGGGCCTTTGGGGTGACGTTGAATCTCGGGTTAGTGCCAATAAAGGCTGATTTTTAGGGTTCCGTACCCAAAGGGTGAAAACGGAACCCTATTACTAAGCCTCCGCTATCCGGCCGTCCGTCTGTCACAGGGCTGTATCTCATGAACCGTAATAGGTAGGCAGCTGAAATTTTCACAGAGTGTGTATTTATTTTGCCGCTGTAACAACAAATAGGAAAAATAAAAAAATATAAAAATTAAAGGGGGGTCCCACACAAAAAACGTGATTTTTTTGTGTTAAATCTTGTGGTACGGAACCCTTCGTATGCGAGCCCGACTCGCACTTGGCCGGTTTTTCAATAGTCACATAATCAGCCAGATAACTTTTCAACGGTTTTATTTACGCATCTGCTTATCGATGCGATATAGTAAGTTATATCTATATGTTTATTAGTAAAATTATAGTCAGATAATTGTGATAGAAGAAATAATTTTCCGGCAATGACTATACGTCTTTTAACAAACGTGAATTTGTACTATCAGTCCGATAAGTACTATCTGAGGATTGAAAAATCGGCCCTAAAGCAGACATAACTCCTGACATCATGATCCAACCATGGGTGAGATACAGCCGCACCTCTATCAAAAAGTCATCGAAAATTTGCCGTATATTTTGACGGAAAATGTCTATTTATAACCGACTTCAAAAAACCGGCCAAGTGCGAGTCGGACTCGCACACAAAGGGTTCCGTACTATCGTACAAGATTTAACACAAACAAATAACGTTTTTCGTATGGGGCCCCCTTTATTTTTTATTATTTTAAAATTCTACCTATTGTTATAGCGGCAAAATAAATACATACTCTGTGAAAATTTCAGCTGCCTACCTATTACGGTTCATGAGATACAGCCCTGTGACAGACGGACGGACGGACAGCGGAGGCTTAGTAATAGGGTTCCGTTTTTACCCTTTGGGTACGAAACCCTAAAAAGGAGGAGGTTATCAATTCGTTTGTATGTTTTTTTTTATGTTTGTTACCTCATAACTTTTGCCTGGCTGAACCGATTTTGATGATTATTTTTTTAAATGAAAGCTAGTGCTTTCCAAGTGGTCCCATTTTAATTTCGTTGAGTTCTGACATTGATATCCATGAGAAAATCATATATTATAAGTCTTAAATTTGTATTAAGATGTGCACGACAAACGGACGAATAACTCAATATAACGCCAACCGATTTCGGTGATTCTTTTTTTATTGGAAAGGAGATTCACTAAAAATAAACAAATAAAAAAAATTTACAAAAAAAATAACCGACTTCAAAGAAAAAGCACTAAAATGTAAAAAATAATTGACATTTTTGTAGTTACGATTTTTGTTATTTTTTGAGTCGGTTGCGTTATTTTTTGAGTCGGTGGCGACCTTGGCTGACGCCAAGGTCGCCAAGGTTCTCTTAAATGGCGCAGCGCGTGCCCGGCTGACGCCGACTCAAAAAATGACAAAAATGGTAACTACAAAAATGGCAATTATTTTTTAGTTTTTAGTGCTATTTTCTTTGAAGTCGGTTATTTTTTTTGTTAATTTTTATTTTCAATGCAATAAAAATATTTCAACCCGCTCAAATAATACGTGTTATTATATTGGAATGAAATAGTATACTTTTATTACACCACCAGATAACGCTGCGCTACCATCTAGGCAAGACAACTCTTTACCTAGTAAGGACCTACACTTTACCAAGTTTTCCGTGACAAGAAGCAACCTTTTCAAAAATGCACGATTAAAAGAGAAAATAACTGGAAATTGAATCCAGAACTCTGTCGCTGAGTTTTATTCACATTGCTACAGGCCATATTTTAAATTGATGCTAACACGCCTTTACGATGTACACACATTTATTACAAAGTGAAAAAGCTACACCAGCAGGTCTATTCCCGGCGTTCAGTAATCAGGAGTCAGGAATCCTGAGTCTAGAAAACCGATTTTATAGCAATTTTCAAAAAGCGAGTTTTTCGACGGAAAACCTCGATCAATTAAAAACACTATGCTCCGGAATATTTTCGTCAAGAAAATCGCTTCGAAAACCACTACAAAAGCGACTCAGGATTCCTGATTCCTGATTACGGAATGCCAGGAATAGACCTGCAGGTAAAATACAATGGGCTGTGTGCTAAGGCAGGTAGCGCCCCTACATCATTAAACATTTGTTGAAGCATAAGTAAGTGTGCGTTGGCTTTGTTAACACCTCTTTAATAAACCAAAGCAAAGTGCGTATTACATAAACGGGAAGGTGTATCTTTTATCTGTGTTCATTTTTTGACTGTATAATATATTGGTCACAAGAGATCACAGGACACACCAATTAAAATTATTTAACGTACATAATACACGTGTTAATGTAAATATGCTTAACCATCATTCAGTAAAATAACGTTCCTAGGCAATTCATTTCAGATTTTTTCTGATGCTTAAACATAGGGTAAGATAATTAATGAGGACGAATTCTGTAGTTTCTTTGAAAGTAAATACTCTGAGAAAAGAGAGACGAAAAGTAAGGAAAATTGTATTACAAATAATGTATGTAATTTGTCAGCATCGGTGTACGACACTGATAAGCTGGGGAAGCACCTCTGAGCGCGGTAAGGTTCCGGATGGGTGACCATTTTCAACCGTTGAGGCTGGCCGTGGTTCGGATTCCACGTAAAACTGTAGGTCCCCTTCCTTACTTATTAGGTGGTAGGGTTAATCTCGCCCGGGTTGGTACCATCGCATTAAATGAACGATGGTCGAAGCGGCAATGAAAATTGACCGTGTTTTCCATCCAGTTCAATGTAGCCGAGAAATACAAGGAAGGTCCTGGCATGGCACCTAGTTCACATGTGGTGTATTAGGCTAATATCTGACGGCCAGTTCGGTATTAGCCATCCATGTCCGGTTACAAAAAAAAACTTGTTTGTATTATTTGATGGCGATCTGTCGTAAACTGAAGGAGTCATGATATGCTATCGAATGGACGAAATGAATAACGATACGGATTCCACCAAGGACACACATAGCCCTTTAAATATCCACCGACACTAAGATTTGGTAGATCTGCCAATTTATTCCCAGGAGAATAGACTACGTTTTTGAGCTCCATTCACGATTAAGATAGAGAGCGTTGCTTTTGTACTTTCTAATACTTTAGCACTCAATAGAAAATTTTATTGATAAAGATCTGCCTTGGTAATCGTTCTAGGTACACTGGAAAAAGCCTTTAAAGAAAATACTCTCTCTACGTTTTTGGAACTCTACATTCTGCGCATGTATATTCTTAGGCTACGGCTGAGTAGATACGGACAAATGACAACCGGGATACACTTTCATCACTGAAGACTAATTGAAATAACTATGTGAAGTTAAACCAGAATGAGATAAAATCTTCAAAGCCGTAAAAACGTCTACAAAAACTGATGAGCCGTCCTCTGATATGTTTCGTTCTTAATTAAAATAGAAGCTAGAGGTTAGGACGAAGAGGACCGCAACGTAACAGAGCACCCACAAGGTATATCTGTCCGTCATTCTGTCAAACCCTTTCGATTTTTAAAACATTTTATTCACATTTGTTTCCCGTGTGGCACGGAACCCGATAAATTCAAGTTACACATGTCCCAAATTCTAATTGATAAAATATTTATGACTTCGGACACTGCGAATATAACATCACAAACAGAGGCAAATATACCAAGCATAGAAAAACAATTCTTATTTACTAAACTTTTTTTTTTTTTTTTTGATTGAATAACACTTTATTTTATTTGCGAATCTTAATAAAAACTATATCAAAAGCAAGAATTAAATATGTACTAGCTAAAATGAAAACCGTCCAGGAGCAGTCGAGACGGGATTGCAGCAGTGCCGGGGGCCCCCGACAACCCTGGTGCCCATCAGACGAGATAAAAAATCTCATCCATGGGCACCGAGTGCGGGAAGGCCCCCATAACGCTCGCTGCGTTCCCCCTCTGGACAGCCAGACTGATGCGTTGGAGGAGGAACGACCCGGCTCGGCTGTCCCCAGACGATTCGCGCAGCCTCTTGCCCAGCTCGCTCAACATTTACTAAGCCATGACATTTATCAAACGTAATTTAAACAAACTCGATAGCTTAGCGGTAGTCCGCAAATCTAGTTACTGGTATTGTGCCTGGCTCAGCGGTTTTCTCGAGGTGAGGTGAATATGGCTTTTATAGTATCTTTGTTCTATCAGCACAGCCACCCATATGTTTTCCATTAAAAAAAGGGTTCATCTCTCCCAGGTTGGTATTAGTATGTTTTTTTTATTTTGCATACACTTAAATAGAAGGGAACAATCGCATTCCATTCATTAAATGGTCGAAGCAAAAAATTAGATTTTTCTTACCATGCACTTTTTTTTAAACATGCACCCAACGTAATAATAGTTGTAAGCAATAAAGAATATTTTAATTTCATTTCAATAACCCAACACATCGCATTCCCAAAATAATTACATTCCCCTTTACGAGCTTGAGTTTCTTAAACTAAATGGAAATCACAGACAATTTTCATCCTCGCTTCGACCATTTGGAACCCATTATTTACTAATTGGGTTTTAGGCTTAAGTCCACCCGGATTGTTGTCAGCTTATTTGAATGAAAGATGGTCGAAGCGGCCGTGTTTTCAGTTTAATTCAGCGTGTAAAAATTTAATTCGAGTTCGCCTGTAAAAGAGAAATCACTTTCACTCGTGTATAATTTAAGTTTATTGCCTTTATTAACAGCATATGTATTCGTGGAAAAATGGAATTTTACTAGGTACCAATTAATACATTGAAATTAAATTATATTTATAAAAAAAAAACGAAAATAAGTATTTTCACTACCAGTGGCGCGACACTTCGGCGATCGCTCTCCGAAGCTAAGCAACGCTGGGTCCGGTCTGGTCTTGGATGGGTGACCATTCGACCGTTGAGAGAGGCTGGCCGTGGTTCGGATTCCACGTTAAGCTGTAGGTCCCCTTCCTTACTTACTAGGTGGTAGGGTTTATCCCGCCCGGGTTGATACCATCGCATTGGATGAACGATGGTCGAAGCGGCAATGAAAATGGTCCGTGTTTTCCATCCAGTTCAATGTAGCCGTGCAATATAAGGAAGATCCTGGCATGGCACCTAGTTCCCATGTGGTGTGTTGGGCTAATACCATGACAGAACTTGTGGTATTAGCCATCCATGTCCAGTCACATAAAAAAAAAAATCAGCCACATTAAAGTCATCTCACTTTAATTTTGTACCATAATAACTGTTTTAGAAAATTATTATTCTATGATCGATGCAAACAATAGATTGAGATTCACTTTGACTGTATTGTAGTGTGAAAGAGCAATTACGCGGTTGGACTGACGCTTGGCAAGCGATCCGAGCTGGTGGGGGCGAGCTGGTGGCGAACGACCGTCTAGAATTAAGGAGGGCAGAAGGTGGGCAGCAGCCTCGTAAAAAGCGGTAATTACCCTGCTCCCGTTAGAATATTTCTGTACTTGAGAAAACAATAATATTTGAAAATAAATAACTCTAGAATACTTATGGTGATAGAAGATTGGTGATATAAATAAATAGTTTTAAATATATATATATATATATATATATATATATATATATATATATATATATATATATATATATCCCTTAAATTCGAAACACAAAGACTTTGGCCTACCACCAGCAAAATTATACCAGTGGTCATTGGAAGTACCGGAATTATGTGCAAGACAGCACAAATATATATTGACAGTCTCGAAGCCAACATCAAAATTGAAATACTGCAGAGGCAAGCGGCAATCGAAAGTACAATGAATGCAACAACATTTTTGTGCGGATATTTAGGAGAGATTAATGAAGAGGAAGGATGAGGAAGAAATAGACTCTTCTGCTCTTTTTCCTAGGAGGATCCTGGGCGGGAGCAGAAAGCTACCGGCCTAACATCAGAGCCGACGACTCCAATCAAACAGGACGAAAAAAAATATATATGTATATATATATATATATATATATATATATATATTTATCAGGTTACTTTGAATAATTCGATGCTTACATTTCAGTAAGGCCTTCATTAATTATGTTTTAACACAGGCTTGGCAGTGGTGTCATCTGTCAAGTGAGTAGGTTCTGGAAATCGTTAGATTCTTCCAAGCACGTGTAGTTAAAAGGTGGTCGCATGATTTCTTATAGGTAATATAAAGAAATAAATAAAACATTGTTGATGGAAATTTGTTATTTTGGAACTGCGATATTACTGCCACTGGTTATAACCAACCATACTGGGTTGCATAAAGTTTGACCCAGCAAGTCGAACGGACCGATTTCGGTGAAACACTACCTACACCAACCACCATTTGCTGAAGAGAGAGATCTTATCAATTAATGTAATTTGTTGTCCAATCAACAACTCAAAGTAATCTCCAGGGAGGGTGTGTCGAGGGTTGGCGCGGGAGGGGGTGAGACAATTCGTCTTCAGTCGGCCCTGAAGAGATTGTTTGCCTAATTAATTCGTTCACCTTTTTTTGGTCAAGATTGCTTTTGTGTGTGTGCGAAATTGCTGTGAGAAAAAGTTATAGACATATAAAAAATATTTTAAATATTTTTGACAACGACCAACAAAATGTTTTATTGATTGCCTTTTCAGTGTGATTACATGATAAATAATAATATTAACGCTCCAGAAACATGTTTTTTTTTAAGTCAGAATTTCTATTCATTATCAATAATGGATTCATAATCTAACTTATACCTATTGTTGTTTTCTTAATTTAATAATGATAATGATAATAACGATTCATTGATTTTATTCTTGAAATCAATTTCTCGTTCCCTAAAAAACTAATGTTGAAACTGAAGAAGCTATAGTAAAAAGTATTTGTTTCATAAAAAATATGTCTTTTAATTGTCTATATTTTTTACCCACAGCGATTTACGGTTTCCCGATATAGAATAAAAAGTAAAAAGACCTATCCGATATGATCTAGGCCAAAAATATAATTTAAAATATATATATATCCTTATTTTCGTTACATTAAATTCAACAACTTAATTTTAAGCAAAATAGGTTTCCATATTTGCAGTAAAAAAAAGAATAAATCTAACCACGACACTGGTTAACTACGAGTACTAATGAGCAGCAAATTTTGATTTATTTTCCAAGTTCATCTTTCACTTTCCAAATTTTTTTTCTAATTACTATTACATTATTATGTAACGATATTTGAAAATGAAGACATCATTAGTGATCTTTCAGATAACCTTTTAGATAACCTACCAATGATCTTATTCGCTTAAGTTTTCATAAGACAAACATAGTTTAGTACATACATAGATTATTGTGATCATGTATTAGGTTGCAGATTAAAGAAAATAAATAAATATATAAAAATATAAATTTTTACTCAAAATAGAAAAAATATTTATCCAACAAATATTTGGATATTGGATAATATTCCACAAATGGAACATATCCCAATTGAATGCTGCAAATACAACTTAAACTGAATGATTGTATTTGATGTTTGTTACTAGAAATTTGATCTCATAAAATGTTATTCAAGAACAATATTATTAAGTTTAACTCATTTCATTTCAAAGTGCATTTACATTTTTTATAAAAAAAATAATATATCTTGCTATATAATCACATACTTTATGTTAATTTTGTTTTTTTCGTAAACGTTGCATTAATGCCACAGATCTTTTAAAATTACTTTCTAAACTTAACGCCTTTATTGACCACAATACTTTTCCGGCAAACTTTCGTTCACACGTAAGACACCGCACTGTTCGCGTCGTGAGGGCGGCCGTCTAGACGCGCGCGTCGCACTTTGTTAACTGGGCGGACGATAGCGGCGTCGGCGGAGCTGGGGCGGTGCCAGCGAGGAAGGTAGAGTCGGAGTGGCAACTGAGTTTGAATGGGAGGCGCGGCGTATGCTCGTGGGATCTGCATAACGCTCCCCATCGTCCCATATCTACCTTCTCTCAACGCGGAACAGGGAGAAAATGCACAAATTCACAGTCGACATGCCAGAAATAAGATTCGGTGGTTTCTTATTTTTGGAATATCGACTGAATTTGTCGATTTTTGATCCTTTATCTTTAGGGTCCGTAAACAATGGGATCAGGTCCCTTCCGAGGTATTTCCCCCAAATTACGACCTGGGGTCCTTCAAACGTGGTGTGAATTTACTGGCCGGCTGGCATGGTTTTCGCTATCCTCCTGTAAGTTCGAAAACCCATGGGCGTCGTCGGACACCTTAATAGGTTCTGGCGTACGCTTAACATAAAAAAGCCACTTTTACAAACAATATCAGTAGCGCCAGTAAATTCGCTTACGATTTTTCTCACTAATGATGTTTTCGATTTCAGAGGCTAAGAGCGCTTAAAAACATCACAGGACGTTCTATGCTGCGCGTACCAAATTCTTACACGAACTAACTATTTAAACTTAGTGCCTTTTCACGTTACTATGTCGTGGCTACGCTGCCGCGATCCATAAATTATTTAATAAATACTAAATTGCTTAATTAAAGCAAGTTACATTGAAAGTTCGAAGGACCTATCTTAATACTTTATTTATTTATATATTTTGTCACTTTTTTAGTATTTTTTATAGCCTACCTAACATATGTAAATTATGATATTCTTATTGGTATAAATGTTCATATTTTTTATGTTTGAATGTCATTTAATAGCTAAAGTATGTATTTACTCTGCATTCCATTTTTTTATATTTGTTTACAGTTGTGTTTTTTATTCATTGTCAGTCTGGTAAAACTTTGTTTTTTTTTATCAATACCGAGCCTCACATCAGGTACCACGAAAGACAGGCTTTGCCTAGTTCGGGTACTAATTCATTTGTATCTACATACACCATATCCTTCGCTTATTTTGTCTTACTTTGTGTTTTTATATTGCCCCCTACGGGATTCACGCTACGATCTGTAATTTTTTTTGAGGTAAGACTATGTAATATGTATTATGTGTTAAAATTAATCAAATTCGATCTGCACTCCCATCCTATCTTACTCGTTGGGCGGCGCCCACCTCGCGCTCGTGGGCGGCCGACAACAGCATTCATCGAGTCGTCCGTAGCTTTCGGGTATTCGCGCAAATTATATGAAATTACGACTTTAAATACGTTCATACCTCCAGAACCCGGTACGGTACGGTTGGGTATTTAACGGCTGGTTACAGCCTACAGACTTGTCCGTAGAACTTTATTATTGTTGGAAACTGGAAATTATTGGTCTTCATAGCCACATTCAAAGGATCAATGTAGCTGGAGTATTGTTGTTATGTATAGGATAAGAGCGAAGCCTTGGTATACCACATACAAATGAGTATATGCGAAAGTTCATGGGTTTATCTGTGTCAATCAATAAAGTGTTACATGAACATAATTTTTAGGGTTCGGTACCCAAAGGGTGAAAACAGAACCCTATTACTAAGCCTCCGCTGTCCGTCCGTCCGTCCGTCTGTCCGTCCGTCCGTCCGTCCGTCTGTCACAGGGCTGTATCTCATGAACCGTAATCGATAGGCAGCTGAAATTTTCACAGACTGTGTATATATTTTGCCGCTATAACAACAATAAAATTTAAGATTAAATAAAAAAATAATAAAAATTAAAGGGGGGTCCCATACAAAAAACGTGTTTTTTTGTGTTAAATCTTGTACGATGGTACGGAACCCTTCGTGTCCGACTCGCACTTGGTCGGTTTTTATTCGATTTATGAGTAGGATTCGTGTGTTTCTTCACGAATGCGATCATGGTTCGGAATCCACGTAAAAGCAGCTCTATGCTTCCTATAAGAAATATGGTCGAAGCGGTAATGAATTCATTAAATTACTTTAACTGTTAAATTTCAGTTCACTTGGCTGAATAACAAGTCGTTTGAAAGCATAGTACAAAATGTTTTAAAGCATCAGATATCACTCACTTGCCTATTCACCCGGTGTGTTAATTCACCATGATTACCCCCCTGAACTGAAAACGCATTCCGGTTGTGTATCAGATAATCTGTCATAACTTTAAAGGATGGACAGGCGAACGTGTTCTCCCTGTGTATTACGTAAACAAAGTCATGTTGTATTGTAATGTAGACAGACTATTCATTAATTTTGTCCTTATCCGCTTAACCATGCGACGAAAAAGGCTCGTCGTATTGACTAGGCCATATCATCAGTATTATGAAACGCGCCTACAACGTCGAATCATTTTCCGCCAAGAATTTCTGCCCACTAACAGGATTACGGCTGCCTCGAGACGGCTGCTACGAAACGGTGTACTCGCGTGTACAGTTTAATGTATGTACATAATATTAAAAAAAATATGAATAAACGCCACTACGTGGCTCTGAACCTGAAACTGTACCTGATAGTGTTCTACAGAAATTGAAATGCAATCAATAAAGAGGTGTATGCCATAAAAAATGATAAAATGATAAAATATGCAAAATACGATTCAGGAGATACAGCCCTATGACAGACGGACGGACGTACGGACGCACGGGCGGACGGACGGACGTACGGACGGAAGGATGGACGGGCGGGCGGACAGCGGAGGCTTAGTAATAGGGTTTCGTATGGTACCCTTTGGGAACGGAACCCTAAAAATGATGTTCGAGAAAGGAGTGCTAAGATGGTTTAGACATATGGAACGAATGGATGACGAAACAAATTTACAGACCAGAAGTGACCGGAAGTTTCGTGCCCGGGCGGCCTAGAAGGACGTACCGCGACCAAATCGACGTTATTGTTCGTAAAGGTCTGGCACCTAGCACCCGTAATCGTAGAGCATGTATGAAAAGATGTATGTCTGTAGATGAAGCGATAAAGGTGTACTGTCATCGTACCGTGTGGCGCTCTATCATCTCTGCCGTATCTCTCTGCGTGTGCATGAATGTATAAGTTTATTTATAAATTGTTTGAATTAAAGGAAAACTTTCAACCGTGCTTTCGTCCCACCTGCGCACAGAGCCCGTAGTCCCAGTTGTCACCTAAATTGGCGATACGGCAAACCGATCGACTGGCGTTTTCAAATGTATGGAGAAATTGAAGAGTGCGCGCAGTGGGCGTTAAGCGAACTAACATTTGCGAGTCCGAGCTTGATTTGACAGCTTACTCAACTTTGCCGTAAATACGTCGACTCCGCGTTTTCATACAAATCGGAAGTCCGCGTTCGACCTTGACAGCTTGAAGAAGTGAAACCACAGAATAGGTAGTAAAAACTTGTATAGAGTTTGACGGGTTGGCAACCCTTATTCGTAAAGGGAAGATCCTGGCATGGGACATAGTTCCTTCGAAAATGCGGTGCGTTGAGCTAATATCATATCGGCGGGTGATAGCGTAGCCATCCATATCAAGTTAAATAAAAAATAGTGTTATGGACCTAATTAAAATTGGAAGAAAACCACTCCTACGAAGCATTTACCAGGTAACTGAAAATAGCAAAACGTCTGGAATGGGCTCGTGAAATTTCGCCCGCTACTTGTACACAAAACAATAGGCGATCAGGCCAGTTAGCAATACCTAAGACCTGAACCATCTTTGGGAAAATATTAAAAGCGTTCCTCTGGCCCTTAGTGCACAATGAGACTCCTGATGACATCAAGGGTCGTCCTTTAGATGAACTTAGCAGAGTGGGCCGGTTCTAAAGATTATGAGGAAAGTATGATTATATAGTCCGTTATTGTTATGTACCATTTGTATGGAAGCAATTAAGATCATTATTATTGACAGTGTATTTATTTATACACAATTTAAGGTAACATTACATTGCAAGATAAAGAAAATAACATTAAACTTAAAACTTGACAAAACTGAGACGTCCGACCTAGAACAAATCCTTAGCTATTTCTCGTATAAGAGAGTAGAAGCGCTTTCTGCATCTGGAATCGGAGCCCAATATCGATATTCAATATTCCTAGATGTTTGCACAGTCGTGGGACCAGAAATATATTCAACTAGCTGCGGTACCCGGCTCCG
This sequence comes from Incurvaria masculella, assembly GCA_946894095.1. Taxonomy (NCBI): domain Eukaryota; kingdom Metazoa; phylum Arthropoda; class Insecta; order Lepidoptera; family Incurvariidae; genus Incurvaria; species Incurvaria masculella. The sequence continues at coordinate 14,619,346 of OX335653.1, read as the reverse complement.
CTCGGGTTAGTGTCGGCTAAATTATCTCATGGATAAAAAGTAGCCCACATGACTGGTCCAAAATAGGGTCAAACTGGTCCAGGACAATGTATCCATGTACCAAATTTAATCAAGATCGTTCGAGCCGAAATAGCATGATTTAATGAGAAACATCCAATAATTCCCATTTAGAGCTTCGTTGACGTTTGGTGGCTATTTAAAAAAAACATTTGCCGCGAGAACCTTTCTGAACTTTCACTGCTACATTGCTTACCTAGTAAGTAACGTGTAACGTAGGTAAGTTTTGCGTGGACTCCAACCCACAGCCAGCCTCAACATCGAAAACAGTAACCCATCTCGAACCTGACTGCTCCCAGAGATGCTATACATTGATAAAATACGCATATAAATCAGGTAAGTGGTTCGCATGTTATAAGACTTTAAGACTCACTACTTACCCTTCTGGTAATGAAGCGTTATATTATGTAATCTATAGGTTTTTAGTAGAATCAGGCTAGACGTAGATACAATGCACATCTAAATCGAGTAATTGGTTCTCAAGGATTTTATTCTGTTGGTCGCTCCTCCGGCGATTTAGCGTGATGCCAAGTAGTCCTAAAGTTGCAGGAAATACCAAGCCGTACTTCAGTAAAAGTAAGCGCTGCCGCCGCAAAGCCGAGCCGTGCATAGCATTGCAGTTTGTATGACAGCCCCATCTTAGCGTAAGCGGAACTGAATTCTATTTAGCCAATCCTAATTCCCGGGTAGTTAAATGTACATGTACTAAGTTTTACAAATCGCTAGTGCCTTGAAAATTCGCCAAACGGACACCAAACAGTCACGACGTCTGCCCTCCCCCCGCCGCCGCTCCCTGCCACCGCCCCCGGCTCCTCTTCCCCTAGTGTGAAGTATCGCTACCGGCATCGTTTTCGCAGCCCCGTGAAAGTTCTAAAGCCCATGGGCACATAAATTGTAGCCTATGTGTTATTCTGATGTATAAGCTATATTATTGTAAGGTTTCATTAGAATCCATTCAGTAGTTTTTACGTGAAAGAGTAACAAACATCCATCCATCCATCCATCCATCCATCCATTATTACAAACTTTCCCCTTTATAATATTTATACTGGCTGCGGTACCCGGCTCCGCTCGGGTTAGTGTCGGCTAAATTATCTCATGGATAAAAAGTAGCCCACATGACTGGTCCAAAATAGGGTCAAACTGGTCCAGGACAATGTATCCATGTACCAAATTAAATCAAGATCGTTCGAGCCGAAATAGCATGATTTAATGAGAAACATCCAATAATTCCCATTTAGAGCTTCGTTGACGTTTGGTGGCTACTTAAAAAAAAACATTTGCCGCGAGAACCTTTCTGCACTTTCACTGCTACATTGCTTACCTAGTAAGTAACGTGTAACGTAGGTAAGTTTTGCGTGGACTCCAACCCACAGCCAGCCTCAACATCGAAAACAGTAACCCATCTTGAACCTGACTGCTCCCAGAGATCCTATATATTGATAAAATACGCACATAAATCGGGTTAGTGGTTCGCAAGTTATAAGAATTGAACACTCTCTACTCACCCTTCAGGTAATGAAGCGTTATATTATGTAGCCTATAAGTTTTGAGTAGAATCAGGCTAGACGTAGATACAATCCGCATCTAAATCGAGTAATTGGTTCTCAAGGATTTTGCCAAGTAGTCCTAAAGTTGCGGGAAATACCAAGCTGTACCCCCCCCCCCACCCCGCACCCGCCCCCGCCGCCGCTCCCGCCCCGCCCCCGGCCCCGCTCCCGCTGGTGTGAAGTAGCGCTACCGGCATCGTTTTCGCAGCCCCATGAAAGTTCTAAAGCCCATGGGCACAATATCTTTATAAATTGTAGCCTATGTGTTATTCTGATGTATAAGCTATATTATTGTAAAGTTTCATTAAAATCCATTCAGTAGTTTTTACGTGAAAGAGTAACAAACATCCATCCATCCATCCATCCATTATTACAAACTTTCCCCTTTATAATATTTACTAGCTGCAGTACCCGGCTCCGCTCGGGTTAGTTTCGGCTAAATTATTTCATGGATAAAAAGTAGCCCACATGACTGATCTAAAATAGGGTCAAACTGGTCCAGGACATTGTATCCGTCTACCAAATTTCATCAAGATCGTTAAAAATTACTTGCCGCCAGAACCTTTCTGCACCTAGTTAGTAAGTAAAGTTTAAAACGTAGGTAAGTTTTGCGTGGATTTCAACCCACAGCCAGCCTCAACATCGAAAACAGTAACCCATCTCGAACCTGACTGCTCCCAGAGATGCTATAAATTGATAAAATACGCACGTAAGTGGTTCGCAAGTTATAAGAATTTAACACTCACTACTCACCCTTCTGGTAATGAAGCGTTATATTATATAGGCTATAAGTTTTGAGTAGAATCAGGCTAGACGTAGATACAATCCGCATCTAAATCGAGTAGCTGGTTCTCAAGGATTTTATTCTATTGGTCGCACCTCTGGCGATATAGCGTGATGCCAAGTAGGCCTAAAGTTGCGGGTAATACCAAGCCGTACTTCGGTACAATTAATAAAAGTAAGCGCCGCCGCCCCCCCCCCCCCCCCCAACCAGCCGCCGCCCTCCCGCCGAGCCGTGCAGAGCATTGCAGTTTGCATGATAGCCACATCTTAGCGTAAGCGGAACTGAATTATATTTATCCTATCCTAATTCCCGGGTAGTTAAATGTACGTGTACTAAGTTTCATATCATTCCGATAATCGATTTAAGAGTTATGGAGGAACATTTTTTTTTTTTTTATGCGACCTGACATGGATGGCTAATACCACACAACTACCGTTATGATATTAGCCCAATACACCTCATTCCCGTAGGAATTTGGTGCCATGCCAGGACCTTCCCTTTATGAGCACGGCTACATTGAACTAGATGGAAAACACGGACAATTTTTCATTGCCGCTTCGACCATCTTTTCATCCAATGCGATGGTACCAACCCGGGCGGGCTTAAACCCTACCACCTAGTAGGGGAAAGGGGACCTACAGTTTTACATGGATTCCGAACCATGGAGCAGCTCGCATTCGTGACGAAATGCACTTATCGAACTGGGAAAGAGAAAGACAGTGGTGCATATCGGTATTGAACCCAGGCCTCTGGTACACTAGGCCAGTCCCCGCGCCCCTAAGCTACGAGCCGCTCAACTAGGCTACGAGCCGCTGAAAAAAATAAGTCTTTTCGTTTACTCGTACAATCTTATTCAGAGTAAACTAACAGACTAACCATACAAAATTATATTTAGTCCGGCCCTAACTTCCGTATCAAAGCGAATGTATACTACCTATCCTCCGTGATACTACAGCTAGTCTTAAAAGATCTGCTAAAATTTGAGACTAGTTATTTTTACATGAGTTATCTTTTTTTTAGCATTGGTAAGTGTAAACGATGCGGAAATAAGAGTGGAAACCTACGCTGAAATTGGTGCCTATTTATTAAGGCTGTTCCGACCCATATAAAGTTGTTTGCACACATAACGCAAAAAGTATTGCACTTTAAGCCACGAATTAATAATAAAAGTTTAATATAGTCATATTACTTGCAGCGAAAACAAATTCACAATTTCAGGATTATTGGTTTTGTTACAATTTATTTAAATACGATTTTTATTTAACAGCGCCATCTAATGGTCTAAAACTTCTAATCGGCAATTACAACGAAACCATTAAACCTGAAATCGTGAATATGTTTTCGCTGCAACTACTATGGCTATATTTAATATTTTTGACGAATTCGTGCCTTAAAGTGCAATACTTTTTGCGTCCTGTGTAAAAAAAACATTGTATGGGTCGGAACATCCTTAAGGTTCTTTTTTGTTTGAGCGGCCTGCAACCGAACTTAGTTATTTATGTTAAGGATATTTTCATGTTCTTGCTCAGTCCTTGAACTCAGTCCGAATGAAGTTATAAGTGTTAGAAGTTATAATTGATTTTTTCGTATTGATTTATTTGAACGTTTGACCCTTATAAGTTAATTTGGACTGAATTTAGGCGTAAACATGTCATAACAAATTTTCTTTTTAACGTTATTTTTAACAAAAATAACTAAGTTTGGTTTATGGCCGCGCGAATAAAAAAGGCATCACATTCCATACAAAATCCGGTATTGTCCAAATTGCACGCCAAAAACTCATTACTATAGTATACTTAGTTTCGGTATAGTACATTTGTTGAGGACCGCCAGGCTGCGAAGGTCCCGAAGCCCAGTCTCTCCTCGTTCCAACAGGAATCTCTACCCAAGTGGTCTCCCTTTCGGTCGGGATGAAGACCACCCCCCTGTACCCTAGTACAGGGACACACGTCTACCCATAATTCTCGAGGGTCGCATACTGCACGGAGAACAATGTCGAATATCCCTACGAGAACTACAGGCAGATAAAATAAAAAGTCTTGAGTGTGTGGGTACCTGCGTGCTCCGCTTGAAGTCTCAGCCACTATATATCGTTGATTCGGCGTCTCACTGACTTTAACGTTTGGAAATAACTAAAAGAAAACACTGACTCTACTATAAAAAATACTTTATTTTTCTATTAATTTAAACTATAAGGAGCTATTAGGACAGAGATACAGTGTTACAGCAAAATTTCGCAGCGAAGTGCCGTCCTCAGGGCGGTCGCCCTTATTTATACAATCGGTAACGCCTAGCACACGGACAGTGGCGATCTTATTTTGTGTGAGTGATGGATGCACACATCTACATTTAGGAGCAGATCTTTTTATATGAAATTTACAATTTTCTTAATAACTTTTACACTAATAGGTCGATTACAAAAAATGATATTTTACATCAAATATACAGGAATAATATATCTTAGGACAAAATGTGTCGTTTGTGACTTATTTAAATAAAAAGATATCTTCACTGAAGGCGTTTACAACAAAACATTAAATATCTTTTTCCCTGTTAAATCTAAAATTATAAATTATATCTCAAATTATGCGCTAAGATTTGGATCATCCATCAATATATTATTTACTCGAAATGATTATAAAATAAGGGGCTTGAGGCCTCCTTTAGGTATTAAGTTACATAGGTGCTCAGATAAATGTACTAAGAATTAGACATATATGTAAACATATAATTAGATATCCTGGGGTCATTAATAACATAAAATACATTAATCATTATAAAGTTTTGGCACACAAAACTGATATCTAAAATCTAACGAACCTATTTTGCACTCTAATTCAAAATTCTTAATTAAAATGAATCTTAACACTATACTATCTTAAAGGTTATACAAAAATCTATAAAATAACATATTTTCATGAAACATTACAAGCATACTTTTTCCATAAATCAACTTATTTTAATGATAACTAAAAACCTGTATAAATCTCAAACCTGACAATATTTTACATTTCTAAGTAGGGCAAAATGAAGGGTTTTCTTATCTAAATACAATGTCCAAATATCATTGTTCTACGTTTATTAATTGAGAAGTTATTTCAATATTTAAAATGCTTCATACAAAATAGTACCTAAAATGTGCTTAGAATTCCTGGTATTTCGGGTCCTGCTACCTGTGGAAATTTCCATTATATATTGTAACTCTTCTAAATTTTATACCTCCTTGTTTCGCATTTAACGGCCAAATCATGTTAAAGCTATTGAACGCTAGATGGCATTAAAAGGTTATCGAGGTGTCTTTCTCGCACTCGAATAGTTACAATCTTGCGTCTCTGTCACCAAAATGTTTGCATGTGTGCGAGGTGGAGGGGCACTCCCCCCGCTACCCTCTCTCCTCTCCTCTATACACCTTGTCTATGTATGTGTACACTTTTGGTTAAACTACTTGCCGCTGCGGCGCTGGCGCATTATGTACTTTGAGTTGAATGGATAGATCTTTCGGAGGGGTTGGCCACGCCCATAAAAAATATGGCGCAGTTTTCAGGCGCGAAATTTAAATGAGTACATTTTTTAGAAGAGTTACTAAATTGACTTTAATTAGTCTATATAGAATAATGTTTCACCCTATAGTCTATGTAAATAAATCTAGAAATCTATTATTAAAGGTTAAATATCTAATAATCTTATAGACTAATGGCTGCGTCGTCGACATACCCCCTTCCCGCGACGTCTTGTAGAGAGGTGTAGAGTCGCGAACCTTCAGTCTTCGTCGACGACTTTACTTCTTCCAGGATAATGTAGTTGTTTCGGGGAATGGGAGGGAATCGCTGGTGATGATGATACCCTCTGTGAGGTTTCAGCAATTATGTCTGTAGGGAGGACTATGAGATTTCTTGTAGATCGTTTCAGGATTCCAGTTGTCGTTTGGATATCCGCAACTCGTACGATGCCATCTTTACCGGGGTAGGTATTTATAACTCGTCCTTTTCTCCAAATGTTCCGGGGCGCGGACTCCTCGACGATAACTACAATGTCGCCTTCTTTTAATTCTGGATCACGACTTCTCTCACGACGTAATTGAAGTGTAGGTAGATATTCTCGAACCCACCGTTTCCAAAACATGTCAGCAAGTCTTTGAGATGTTCTCCATTGTTTCCGAAGAATTAAGTCGTTGTCATTGAAAGTGCCTTGGGTCGGGAGGCCAGATGATGACCCCAGAAGAAAGTGGTTAGGGGTTAGTGCTTCTGGGTCTCGAGGGTCTACGGATATGTGCGTGAGTGGTCTGGAGTTCACGGAAAATTCTGCTTCAGTTATCAGTGTTTGTAGAACTTCTTCTTTTGGTGCTTTTTCTTTCAGGGTTACTTTTAATGCAGTTTTTATAGATCGAACAAGTCTCTCCCAGGCTCCGCCCATGTGACCAGAGTAGGGCGGGATGAATTTCCAATCTGCACCTTTGTTTAAAGCGAATTCTTTGATTTTTTCTTGACTGATCTCTTCATATGCTTTCTTTAGTTCATTGTTAGCTCCATGAAAGTTAGTTCCGTTGTCTGATAAAATTACTGCTGGTGCCCCACGACGTGCCATAAATCTTCTCAGGGCCATGATTGCAGAGTCGGTATTGAGCGACGCTGCGAGCTCTATGTGGACGGCTCGCGTCGTTAGGCAGGTAATGAGAACTCCCCACCTTTTTTCATGGCGACGACCGATAGTTATTTCCATGGGGCCAAAATAATCTATTCCAGAATTTGTAAATGGTCGGTGGTGGTGTTCTAAGCGGACTGTAGGTAGGTCACCCATTGGTGGTGACTGTGCTTTTGCACGTTGAATGCGACAAGTTTGACATTTGCTTGTCACACTTCGTACTTTAGGCCTGAGGTTTAAGATCCAAAAACGTTGTCGTATCTCATTTATTACGGCTTCTCGGCTTGCATGATTGGCCTGTTCATGATAATGTTGTATAATTAGCTTTGTATAGGCATCTTTTCCATCTAAAATGACCGGGGTTTTCATCTCATTTTCTATTTTTGGTGAAGCTTGAATGCGTCCATGTAGTCTCATTAAACCTTGACTATCCAGTTGAGGGGTTAACTGAATTAGTCGGCTTTTACTATCGAGCTGTGTTCCGTCCCGAAGTTGAGTAATTTCGGCGGAAAAGCTTCTATATTGACTTCTTTTTATTAATAAAGTCTCTGCTTTCTTTAAAAGTTCTTGTCTCATTTGTTTCGTCTTATCGTGACATTTTTCTATAAATAGTAGGACATAAGCTGTAGTCCGAACTAATTTTCTCCACGAGGAAAATCTATTTTCCTGAGGCAAAACACAATTTTCATCGATATGTGCAGTAATCTGAAAATCGGGTTTCATTTCTTCTGGGATGTTAGCAGCGACCTTTGTAGGTTGTTTCGGCCACTGATTTTCACTTTTTTTAAGGAAATTTGGACCGGAAAACCATTTTCCGGTTTGTTTCATGTCAATTTCACCCGTATTTCTTGTCACCAGATCGGCTGGGTTTTCTGTGGTAGGAATCCAATACCATTCGGAAATATTTGTCAATTCGTCGAGCTCTCCAAGGCGATGGGCGACAAACGGCTTGAAATTTCTTGGATCGGCATTTATCCATGCTAATGCCGTGCGACTATCAGTCCAAAAAAATCGTTTTGACGGCTTACGATCGTGTTCTGTCTCCACTGTTCTCGCTAGTCTTGCTCCTAGAAGCGTGGCTTGTAATTCTAATCGTGGAATAGATATGGGTCGTAGTGGTGTTACCCTGGCTTTACTCGCTGCCAGAATGACCCGGTAAGAGCCGTCTTCAAATTTTATTCGCCAAAAGCATGCAGCACCATAAGCTTTCTCCGAGGCATCACAAAAGGTGTGAAGTTCAATGCATGAATTGACCTTTGATCCCAAGTACCAACGTGGAATGTTACAGCTTGCCAGTAACGTCATATCGTTCAACCATTTTTTCCATTTTATGTAGTCATTATCTTTTATGGTTTCATCCCAGTTTATTTTTGATCTCCAGATGTCTTGCAGAAGTATTCGTCCTCTGATAGTGATAGGTGAGGCTAGGCCGAGTGGGTCGAAAATTGACATTACGACCGAAAGTACCTGCCTTTTTGTGGGATGACAATTTCCTTTTACTATTTCTTTAGGTACTCGACTCATCGATAGATTGAATCCAAGACTATCTGTGGAAGGGTCCCACCGTAGGCCTAAAGTTTTCTCAATAGGGGCAGCATCATGAGTTAAGTTCACGTGACCTTTGCCCTTTAGGTCATCGGGAATGGCGTCCAATACAATTTTTGAATTACTTGCCCATGTTCGAAGCTGAAAGCCGCCACGTCTATGTATTTCTATTAGCTGCTCAGATAATACTCGTGACTCTTGTTCCCCATTCATACTATGAACCAAATCGTCAACATAAAAACTGGTTCGCGTTACTTTGGCGGCTTCTGGGAATTCATTCTCATGTTTCGCTGCATTACTGTCTTTGGTATATATTGCCGAGCAAGGTGACGATGTAGCTCCGAATATTAATGTTTTCATGCGATATTCTTTTATCTTGGCCTCTTTCGTATCGTCCCGCCATAAAAAACGCTGGGCGTCTCTGTCCTTTTCGCAAACTTGGACGCGGAGAAACATTTCCGCGATATCTGCCGTCATGGCTACTTCATTTTCTCGGAATCGCCATAAAATTCCCATCAATGAGTTAAGAAGGTCGGGGCCGCTGAGTAAAAAATCATTTAAACTTAGCTTTCCCGCTTTTGCGGCCGCGTCGAATACTAGACGTAATTTTTCCGGCTTGTTTGGGTTTATCACGCCGAAATGAGGAAGATACCATGTTCGGCCAGGTGTAGGAGGGTCTTTGCATGGCTCAGCGTAACCTTTTTCAAAAAGTAAATTCATTTCTTTTTTATATCGGTTTTCGAATTCGCCGTTCTTTTCCATTTTTGCTTCAATGTTGTGGAGCCGATTTTTTGCCATGTTATATGCATTAGGCATGGTGCTATTATTATTACTCCACAATAAACCGGTTTCCCATCTTCCATTATTAAGTTGCTTTGTAGTAGCCTGTAAAACTTCGCGGGCTCTTTCATCGTTCGAGTTCTTTCTTTCTTTGTTTGATACTCCAAGGGCGTCAATATCAAAACTGCGTTTCACCAATTCCATCAATTGGATATTATTCACCTCGCAGGTAGAGTTCACAGGGGTCAAAGCAGGGACGAAGCCATGGAGAACCCATCCTAGTTCCGTTTTTGAAGCCATGGGTTCATTGCGACGTCCAATTAATACTTCACGGCTTACAATCAATTCCACATTGTCTTGACCGATTAATATTTCCGGGCGCGCATTGCTGTAGCTCAATTGATCCTTTATTGTACTAAGATGTTCATAATCACGAATTTGGACATTGAGAGTTTGCGTACCCATTTTTAGCTCGTTGAGCGTTCTCGCTTTTATGTTAAATAATTTTTCGCAATTACTTCCTTTTATTTGTAAATTCACTCGTTTACTTGTTGAGTCAGCGACTATTTGACCGACTCCTCTCAAAATTAAGTCATCTTTTATTCCTTGTAGCCCAAGCCGAATTGCGAGGTCGTTTTCTATAAGAGTGACCGTTGACCCTTCGTCCAAAAGGGCATAGGTATTAACGTCCCCGCAAGGACCAGTTAAAATTACTGGAACAATTTTTAACATTGCTCTTCCATTATCCGTGGGCCCGGCTTTAACACCTGAAACGCATTCCGCCGCGTCATTATTATTATTCGAAGCGGCCGCTGTTGGATTTTCGGATGCAAAAGTTGTTGTAGGACTCGGTGTGGGTGACAATGGCTTGCGTTTATAGTTCATATTGTGTAGAAATCTATTGTGCCAGCTATTACACCCATTGATACCGCATACTTGACGTCGGCTGCACTCAGTAATTCTGTGTTTGCCTTTCAGGCAACGAAAACATACCTTTTCTTCTTTAGCCCAGGCCCAACGCTCTTCAACTGTCATATTTTTGAACTTGTCACATGTAAAAATACTGTGATTGCCGTTACATAAGTTGCATTTATATGATCCGCTTTGTGTAGTAGCCGTATTCACGTGATGTTTGTTTGTAGGTCGATTTATCTGTATCGACGCTCCTCGAGGCTGACTGCGATTGGATGACGTCATTGCTAACTTAGGGGCCGGTCCGAACATTCTTATGTTTTCCACTTCAATATTGAGAAATCTAGAGAGCAGCTTACTTTTTGATTCCATTCCATGATCATTCAGCCGGGCCCAGCTGACCCAGTGTGGATGTAAAGTGACCGGCATTTTGTCCAATATTTCTTGATACACATCAGCTCGTATTGTATGGTTATACTTAGTCAATCTTTCCAATGTTGTTACAGCATTAAAAACAATCATCGCGAATTTCGGAAGCTCGTCTCTATATTCCAGTGGTAGTTTAGGTAAAGCGATGATTTTATCAACTTGATCTTTAACAATGAGCGATGGATGGGCGAAGTTACGTTCGAGCGCTTCAACAATTTCGTCTGGGTTATCTGACACAGACAGCAAGGTAGCTACAGATAGCTTGGCTTCCCCTTTTAAGCAAACACGTAAACGGGCGAGGTTTTCGTCGGGACTGAAACGTCGCATCTTTTTAGATTCTTCAAAGGCTTTCTTAAAGGGCAACCACTCGTTAATATTTCCTGAAAACACGGGTAATTCTTTGCAAACAGCTCTGTAGTCCAATCTTTCTTGCTTATTGACGTCAATTCGTGATGTTCCATGTATCAAATGTTCTATTAATTCCGCGATCTGTGGGCCGGTAGAGCGGTTGCGCGGGGATCGGGGCCGCGGAGCGCGGCGGGGCGAGCGGGGTAAGCGGCGCGGAGACATCGGCGGAGAAGGGTAGCGCGGCGTGCGGTCTATATGGTGCGGCGAGGGGGGCGCGCGGTCTGGAGAGCCAGGTACACGTGTGGTACGTTGCGGTGAAACAGTTCTATTAAATGGCGGCGGACCTTGCGACACACAATTTTTGTTCATTGCTATCTCTGCCGGTCTTGGGTTATTATGGAGCCACTCATTAATGTTTTGATGACTCATTGTTGTTCTCTGTTGAGATCTAAATTGAATCCGATTAAATTCCTCCTCTTCCTCTGCATCGATGCGCGATAATTCTTCGAGCCTTTGTAGTTCTATAAGTTTTAATTGACGCTCTTCCATTACCTTTTTTAAAGCGTCCTCCTGCTGGAGCGCTCGAAGATTTGCTTGGTCGCGCCGATGAGAAGATTTCTTTGAAATAGCCGTCATTTGCGTCATAGTCTCGTCATTTGTGTCTCCGGACGGCATTTCCTTTAAAGGGGCCTGTAGTGAAGGCGAATACTCGTATACTGTAGATGCCATCCCGCCACCGGGGGCAGTACTAGGTGCAGGCGTAGACATGCCCCCGGCCTGCACGTCAAACCCGGAATCGACAGGTGTAGGTACATGCTGACTTACTGTTTCGGTAGTGTTGGCTTTATGAAGCGGCGTGTGCCCTTCCCTTGCGGCGGGGATGGCGGCGGCGGAAACGGCGGCGGCAGCGGCGGCGGCGGCGGCGGCGGCGGAGGCAGCAACGTTGGAAGCGCGCTCGGGCGCATCGGGCTTAGCGGCCGCGCCAAGCGCCTTTGTTTCTCGCTGCGTTTGTAGTCGAGTTTTAGGTTTATCCATCTTGAATGTGGGACGCTGCGATTTATAGGGCCATACGTGCGGCTCAAAGGACCATACTGTTGAGGACCGCCAGGCTGCGAAGGTCCCGAAGCCCAGTCTCTCCTCGTTCCAACAGGAATCTCTACCCAAGTGGTCTCCCTTTCGGTCGGGATGAAGACCACCCCCCTGTACCCTAGTACAGGGACACACGTCTACCCATAATTCTCGAGGGTCGCATACTGCACGGAGAACAATGTCGAATATCCCTACGAGAACTACAGGCAGATAAAATAAAAAGTCTTGAGTGTGTGGGTACCTGCGTGCTCCGCTTGAAGTCTCAGCCACTATATATCGTTGATTCGGCGTCTCACTGACTTTAACGTTTGGAAATAACTAAAAGAAAACACTGACTCTACTATAAAAAATACTTTATTTTTCTATTAATTTAAACTATAAGGAGCTATTAGGACAGAGATACAGTGTTACAGCAAAATTTCGCAGCGAAGTGCCGTCCTCAGGGCGGTCGCCCTTATTTATACAATCGGTAACGCCTAGCACACGGACAGTGGCGATCTTATTTTGTGTGAGTGATGGATGCACACATCTACATTTAGGAGCAGATCTTTTTATATGAAATTTACAATTTTCTTAATAACTTTTACACTAATAGGTCGATTACAAAAAATGATATTTTACATCAAATATACAGGAATAATATATCTTAGGACAAAATGTGTCGTTTGTGACTTATTTAAATAAAAAGATATCTTCACTGAAGGCGTTTACAACAAAACATTAAATATCTTTTTCCCTGTTAAATCTAAAATTATAAATTATATCTCAAATTATGCGCTAAGATTTGGATCATCCATCAATATATTATTTACTCGAAATGATTATAAAATAAGGGGCTTGAGGCCTCCTTTAGGTATTAAGTTACATAGGTGCTCAGATAAATGTACTAAGAATTAGACATATATGTAAACATATAATTAGATATCCTGGGGTCATTAATAACATAAAATACATTAATCATTATAAAGTTTTGGCACACAAAACTGATATCTAAAATCTAACGAACCTATTTTGCACTCTAATTCAAAATTCTTAATTAAAATGAATCTTAACACTATACTATCTTAAAGGTTATACAAAAATCTATAAAATAACATATTTTCATGAAACATTACAAGCATACTTTTTCCATAAATCAACTTATTTTAATGATAACTAAAAACCTGTATAAATCTCAAACCTGACAATATTTTACATTTCTAAGTAGGGCAAAATGAAGGGTTTTCTTATCTAAATACAATGTCCAAATATCATTGTTCTACGTTTATTAATTGAGAAGTTATTTCAATATTTAAAATGCTTCATACAAAATAGTACCTAAAATGTGCTTAGAATTCCTGGTATTTCGGGTCCTGCTACCTGTGGAAATTTCCATTATATATTGTAACTCTTCTAAATTTTATACCTCCTTGTTTCGCATTTAACGGCCAAATCATGTTAAAGCTATTGAACGCTAGATGGCATTAAAAGGTTATCGAGGTGTCTTTCTCGCACTCGAATAGTTACAATCTTGCGTCTCTGTCACCAAAATGTTTGCATGTGTGCGAGGTGGAGGGGCACTCCCCCCGCTACCCTCTCTCCTCTCCTCTATACACCTTGTCTATGTATGTGTACACTTTTGGTTAAACTACTTGCCGCTGCGGCGCTGGCGCATTATGTACTTTGAGTTGAATGGATAGATCTTTCGGAGGGGTTGGCCACGCCCATAAAAAATATGGCGCAGTTTTCAGGCGCGAAATTTAAATGAGTACATTTTTTAGAAGAGTTACTAAATTGACTTTAATTAGTCTATATAGAATAATGTTACACCCTATAGTCTATGTAAATAAATCTAGAAATCTATTATTAAAGGTTAAATATCTAATAATCTTATAGACTAATGGCTGCGTCGTCGACAACATTCCTTGAAAAAAAACGATTTAAAAATTAAACTAGTTTTCCCTTGTAAAAACTAGGACCTGAGTTATCTTAAGTTAGCCAAAATAATGTCGGTCTTACATTTGAAAGCTGATTTGGTTATGGTAGACTTTTTAGGGTCTCGTACACAAAGGGTGCCAATGGAACCTTGTTACTAAGCTTCCGCTGTCCGTCCGTCCGTCCATCTGTCCGTCCCTCTGTCACAGGGCTGTATCTCATGAACCGTAATAGGTGGGCAGCTGAAATTTTCACAGAATGTGTATTGATTTTGACGCTATAACAAAAAAAATAAAAAAATATAAAAATTAAAGGAAGGACCCATACAAAAAACGTGTTAAATATTTTACGATGGTACGGAACCCTTCGTGTGCGAGTCCGACTCGCACTTGGCCGGTTTTTTTCTTTCTTCGTCCTGAGCGGCTCGTCGCTCAGCGAAAAGGGAAAGCTGTTCCATGGTTCGGAATCTGTTGAAACTGTAAGTCCTAATGCTAGTTGGTAGGGTCGAGCCCACCCGGGTTGGTACCATCGCATTGGATAAAAAAATGGCGGAAATTAAGCTATGATGCATTATTAATATTTTTATTTACTGCTCCCACAAAAATAATGGTAGTGACAGTTTTTTTATCTTTACTTTTTTCGGATGCATGAGAGAGTAATTTTTCGGTGTCATCCGGCTGGGTGAGCACCGAAATATTGCTACTTGCGACGTACAAATACTTCCAAACTGGACTGAAGGGCGAAGCTTAATTTAATTTTAACTTTAGCTTTAAAAGCTGAAAATTTTGGAAAGAAGCGGTAACACCAGAGAAAAAAAATGAAACATTTATAACAACTAAAGGCATTAACTCTAAAAAAATTGTAACGTTTCTAACTTGATAAAAAAACATGGGGCTTACACATTTCCGTTTGCTATCACCCACGTTTCAAAACGTGAGTTGACCGGTATTTCGCATCACCGTCGAACTCGAACTAGGGGCTTCAATCCAATTGCAACGCGCAGCAAGCATACGTGAAGATACAACACTCAAAATCGTTGCGACGCTGTTCTGGCTGCCGGGCACGAGAATCGAGTATTCGACCCTTAAATCTGTCAAGGGTGGCGGGGGCGGTGCGCCGGGGAGTCGGAAGCGGCAGGGGTGTGACGTTAAGATATGAGAGAGCTCGGTTCTTATTACAGGGTCGTCGAACCCATTTGAACCTCATACATGTTTATGAGAATAAGCCTAGTTTTCACCAAGTTATTTACTTGAAACTAAACTTAAAGGGTTTTTATAACTTTGTTTTTATGCGACCTGGCATGTATGGCTAATACCATACAACTAGCGTTATGATATTAGCCCAATACACCACATACCCGAAGGAATTTGGTGCCATGCCAGGACCTTCCCTTTATGAGCACGGCTACATTGAACTGGATGGAAAACACGGACAATTTTCATTGCCGCTTCGACCATCTTTTCATCCAATGCGATGGTACCAACCCGGGCGGGCTTAAACCCTACAACCTAGTGGGGGAAGGGGACCTACAGTTTTACATGGATTCCGAACCATGGAGCAGCTCGCATTCGTGACGAAATGCACTTATCGAACTCGGAAAGAGAAAAACAGTGGTGCAAGTCGGTATTGAACCCAGGCCTCTGGTACGCTAGGCCAGTCCCCGCGCCACTAGGCTACGAGCCACTAAAGTGCTGATTATCTTGAACTGGTATAGATTGCAAGCTGTTAAGAAAGGCCCTTAATATGTGGCGATTAAGCTAATCAGCAGTAGGTGAAAATTAGACTATACATATAGCCCTCCACACTTGTGCGACCGTTGCATTCGTATGGTGAGGTTTATCACTCGGAATTCCTACAGCCACAGTGTTAAATAAAATTACTGCAAGAACAAATGAAAATGTTCCGTATTTTCCGTCCAACATTTTGTTACAATTGATTTGAGGGAATGCAACGACATTGTAATCAGGCATTGAAACAAATTCGATAAGTCCTAATGTTCGGTACCTATGGATATATGAATGCATCAGAAATAAATCCTATGATTTTTGTGACGAATATCTGGATTTCTCGATTATATTCGAATCGACAAATATTTTCCCCTATCTACTACCAGATAGCGCTGATTTCTTGTATAAATCCAATGCTAAGTCATTGTGACTGCAATGATAGAGATATCAACCTGATTCCAGAAGCCTTATTCTGCTAATTGATAACTGCGCGCGTTATGTTTGTGTTTTCTCAAAACCGCATTTTTCGCGCGAAATGGTATTCTACTAGCACAGTTTGCAAAATGCATGCGTTGTGTTTGTGTTTTGTTCGCAAACTCGTAACGCGCGCTCCATGTTCTCGTTGGCCGTGTGTTTGGCCGAAAACTTGCAGTTTTGAGAATTATATTTGTCAAATTCGAAGCATCGCATCGCCGAACTTCGAATATCACTTTTCTACATTACGTTGGCATATCGCTGTCTCTTTCTTTTCGTATGTCATATTTGAGTGAGAAAATAACTGTCAAAATCGTGACAGGTTATTTTACCACTCCATAGACATAACAAAACGCGTGTGTGGATTAGCTGAATACCGATTTTTGGAAACCGTACTCAAAACTTAGCGTATTATGTTTGACGGAACAATAACTAATACGGAATGGTTTGAAATTGGACAAATAGCAGAATCGGGGTCCTGTCGTTACCACAGTCGATTTTGAAAAAACAAAATCTGATCATTTTTAAAATGCAGATGTCGAATGCTGTCAAAATAAAGGGGTAACGGTAATATTGTATCATTGAAATACATACAAATATATATTTTTTTGTTTATTTACTATAGATTTTGAAGTAAACATTAAAATAAAATCGAATAGATGCTTTCATTACATGGTAAAAGCATGGAGGTGAAGAAATAACAGGAGAACGAATGGAACTAAAAAAATGGCCTTATCACAATTGTGCCGCGGGGGGCGTGTCATCTTGACAGAACCTGCGGCCATTTTAGTCTTGCGTCGCTAGCTGTCGCGGGCGAGTTTGACGTAAGATCGAATTGTAATTGAATATGCCGTCGTGCATTGTAAAATGATGCATAAACAACTTATAACGACATAAAAAACATTCAGGAATATCATATTACCTGTAAGTATACGCTAAATATTCGAAATAGTGGATATTTCACTTGAAAACATTTCTATGGGGATGGTGTTATGCCATCAATCAACACGAACTCAAAATAATCTCAATTCGCTACCTATTTTCATTTCTTTGCAAAATTCCTCTATTTAGCCAGAAATAGATATTATATAGCATGCAATTAGTATATCTGTCTGTATATTGAAATGTCTACTGCTGGATTTATGCTTACCCATAGAAATACTTCTTAAATTATATTTTATGTTATTTGCACGAACCAGCCTAAAATAAAACTCTTACTTGAATATACATAAGTCTGAATATGCGCGATAAAATGTTGACCTAATATTTTTTTTTACAAACAAGTTGTACCTTATATTTCTAATATACTGAATCTAGCATTATGAAATGATATTTGACGAATATTTAAAAGATAATTGCGTATTTGTAGCAAACAGTGCCAACTTATTTTGGTAAATTTTTTAAAAAATTTGGCTCCATCATTAAGACAAAATATAATAAAAATACGCTTATGAAAAGCCATTGAGGACTTGAGTGGGCACTCTGCTTGGAGCACTCAAATAACGCAAGTCTATACGATATTTACGTAAAGTTCAAGGTCAAGATAATTACGTAAAGTTAGTACCTTAAAGTAACCAAAAAACCGGCCAAGTGAGAGTCGGACTCGTACACGAAGGGTTCCGTACCATCTTACATGATTTCACCCAAAAAATCACGTAAGGGGGGGGATGGACGGACAGAAAAGGCTTAGTATTGGGGTTTCGTTGGCACCCTTTGGGTACGGAACCGTAATAAAACCGAATTCAAACACTAAGAAGTGTGAATAACACCCATTTTTGGGTCAGTGACATATTGGTGTTATTCTTTGGTTGGTTGGCACCGACCCCAAAAATCGGGTATTTTCCACTTTTTAGTGTTTGATGTCGGCCAAAAACTAAAACTATACTTATGTTGATTGATTGATTGATTTGAATTAAGGCCTCTCTGTCCTATTTTTAGACAATTATGCCAGTGTCCAGTTAGGCTTAAATACGGGATTAGTGCTACATTGGCGCATTTAACAGAGAATGCATTTCACACACTTACGTATATTTGTTAGTCATTGTCTTTTCTCGCTATAAATTCTGATGAAACAGCATTTCTTCCGAATACATCTTTGAATTAATGCAGGGATGGTAATCAGATTTTGAAAAAACCTTTTTCTGATTATTTTCAAAATCTGATTACCTAACTAGCTTCAAATTCAATTGTCGCTGAAACTCAAATTAATGAAATAACGGTAAAGTCGTATCCATTAGATACAGAAAATTATCGAATTCAGGCAGTTTACAAACTTTACATAATTGTTTAATAAAAAAACCGAAGTCCCAAACCCAATATACATAGGCTATGTAATCGTCTAAATTTATTTTTATATTTGGAGATTCTCTTTCATTATTTTCTAATTACGATGTGTTACATATACATATAAGAACATGCAAATAAAACACCTTTTCAAAATATTTGTTTGTAATTCACTATTTCAGAAAAGTAATTACGAACAACAATTTACAAATGGATCCATGGACGGTGATGTTTTCATCCCGCTCAGCGCCGCGGCATTACCCCTAGCTTCACTTGCCACCACGTTGCTCTAATGAGCAATATTTTTGCTAATGTTTGCAACCAAATTATTTGTTGGCTATGGTTTGCATAACATCTTTCTAAATCATGTAGTTTTCAATGGGTTTGACGGCCGGATTCAGCCAGTATTTATTAGATAATTTTGACTCGGCACTCGCTGTCATCATCACGAATGAGGAATGACGTAACGACCATCTGGTTTATTAAAAAATAATTCTTATCTTTAGCGGTTTACCTACCAATTTGGGAGACTTCAAATTAGATTTTTCTCCGTTTTCATCATTGCGCTACAAATTTGTACGGCAATGAAATGTTGTAAGTTGCGTTACGTCATTTTTTGCGCGCTCGTTGTATGGACGTTATTTCTCCAGTTATTTCTTCACCTCCATGGGTAAAAGGCGCTTAGCAAAATTTTATCATTATGACCTCCGTTGTTACCTCGGTTATTACGTCGTTATTACCCCTAGTCGCCCTTTACAGAAACAACCTGTGTAGACTTGAACCCCGCCCACGGTATAGACGCAGATTATCGTTGTGCAGCGACACACGACTTGCGTAAGTGAAATCCGTGTAGTTCGACCCGTGAGTTACGGTGACTGAAAAATATAAAATTATTCCCTAGGAAGTCCTAGCTGTAACGATGCTCTTTGGTGCTAGATTCTATTCTAAATCAAATTTTACAAGGAAAAATACTTACGGTCAGATTTCATTGAATGTTCATGTTTGTGCTGAGGATTAAAGTCGACAAAGAGTAAAGATAACTATATATGTTTTTACTGTAGCTGTTTACGAAAAATACGTGGCATAACTGAAGACAAAAAAAATACAACAAACAATCAACCACGGCAGACGTTCAATTTCTCACTCCAAAATACCAAATTACCTACATCATGTCCATAAAGGTTGTAATGACTAACATCAAAAAAAACTTTTAAAATATATGTATCACGAAACGCGGGCTCCACGAGATCACGTAAAGGAATTAAGGAATAACAAAAAAATTAAAAACCTTTCCAATCTCGTTGGAATTTTAATAGGTCATAAGTCAGACAGGAATTTCACCGGTATAGTAGGCATTGATCCGTACCCAATCTCGTTGTCCGTAACCATCGAATAGATTTTTAATACGTCGTAAACATTCTGGTATAATAATATTTGCCTAATAGGTTCTGATGATCCACTGGAACGAATTATAACTACCGTTTGCGTTGGAAAATTGGGGTAGTCGAGAAATTGTGTTGACTGAAATGCTTTTAATGATAGTAAATTAATGCCATCTCAAGAAAAAAGTGTTATACATAATGCAGTGTAAGTCAGGTGGCAAAAATAAGTTGGCGCGACTTCAGTTCAAAACGACATTGACCCGAGCGAAGCTAGTGTCAGTGTTATTTAAGTAAGAGTTAGTTTAACCAGCCGTAGAAGTCTCTATTGTTTATAATTTTCTCAAAACATATATTTTTTCCGTAATTAAAAACCTGTCCAACCGATAAAATATGTTTTATTAAGATGGTTATACTAGCCAATGCGAATAGTTTGAATGCGATAAGTTCCTGATCTCTATGGAATGAGAACATGAAAAAAAACATGTATAATTCCAGCTAACGTTCTACCAAAACGGAAAGAAAAATGTTACAGAAATTGATATTTTATGCATGAAAAAAATTGTCTAAGTTAGGTCTCAAATATATTATTTTTCAAGTTTGCGGCTTATATTGATATTAACTAATATTTATTTAAATACCATTTCAAAGACCTTAACATTATCTACCCATTCAGTGAAGAACATGTTTAACTTCTCCCAATTTCTTTAACGAAAGATAAAAAAAACCGGTTTCACACGTTATGCGGGTTTCTCACATTTAGAAAGAATTATTTCGAGCTGCTCTAACTAAGCGACGTCGAGCTCTAGCTATCTCGTTTTAATCACATAAATTGGTCCAAAATGTTTAGGTATGAGGATTCTCTTAAGTACTGAAGCAGGTGATGTCGTTTTGGACTGACGTCGGGCAGAATTATTTCCTGGATATTATATGAGTTACCCATACAAACTTTCATCCCCTATTTCACCCGCTTTGAGTTTAATTTTTTGCCACAAAATGTTTCCTTTGTCCTTCTCCAAGATTCATACTATATACCGAAATTTATTAAAATTGGTTCAGCGGCTTAGGTGTGAAAATGCAGCCTCAGTGGCCCAGTGGCGCGACACTTCGGCGATCGCTCTCCGAAGTTAAGCAACGCTGGGTCCGGTCTGGTCTTGGATGGGTGACCATTCGACCGTTGAGAGAGGCTGGCCGTGGTTCGGATTCCACGTTAAACTGTAGGTCCCCTTCCTTACTTACTAGGTGGTAGGGTTTATCCCGCCCGGGTTGGTACCATCGCATTGGATGAACGATGGTCGAAGCGGCATAAATTGTCCGTGTTTTCCATCCAGTTCAATGTAGCCGTGCAATATAAGGAAGGTCCTGGCATGGCACCTAGTTCCCATGTGGTGTGTTGGGCTAATACCATGACAGAACTTGTGGTATTAGCCATCCATGTCCAGTCACATAAAATATATCTATATATATATATATATATAATATTAATATGGATACCTTATATTACCATCGCATATCATTTATAAGCACATTTCGACATTTCTATTTGTAAATATTTTTATGCAAACTGATATGGATGGCTAATACCACACAGCTACCTTTATATTATGATATTAGCCCAACACACCACAATGCTTCAATGGTTCAAGTTAAATTAATGCGAAAACAGTCAGTTATAATGATAGTCAGATTTCAATGCTCGACCTTTCTGATGCTAAGTAGTATTAAATTACACTTTACTTAAAAAGGCTTAATAAAGAAAGTGTTTCCATCTCTTATTCTTACCGCGCTCTTAACAAGCGCAGGACTTAAATTTCACGGTCACAGGATCTTCATTAAAAGTGAGGAATTGCTTTCATTTGCATCTTCCAGCCGTTTTTTTTTTCAGTTCTTTCAAGAATTGTAACATGAACACGAACTAATTTTGATTGACTTAGCAGTTAAAGAAAACACTTTCATCTCAGATTGTTTTCCATTTTAGCTCCGTACCATACTTCATATTTATTTATTTCGGTTAGAAATAAACTAACTGCATTTTTAAAACTCAAAAAATCCAATATTAATAAACATTTTCAGTACAGTTCAGAATGGTCGCAACTAAAAGAAACATTGCTTGTCCCAACAAAATAGTTCGACAGGCAAAACTCGTGAACATTGAAATAAGTAAAAAAGTATCAACATACTGTAATTTTTAAAGTTGAATTATAATATTTTCAGTCCAACAAAATCGATATTTGTTTTGAATGGTGTTAGAACATAAAGCAAAAAGCAAATCTGATGAACTTTAATTTTGACATATATAGGATATGGTCACGGAATTTAGAGGTATTAGTAAGTACGTAAAAGAACTCAGGAAATTATTCTTGGTGTTAAATCTAACAGCAAACTTTCACGCCATTTTCCTGCATTTTGCCTAGAAAAAATAGGTTCAAAACAAATCAAGTCTAGAGTCTCATCTTTTTATCCCGACATGGTGAAACAATGAATTATCTATATTTAAGGCGCTAGGACTGGCCAACTACTCGAGCCATACAAATGCACTTTTTAACAAATGTAATAATATGTAGTGAAACGCTTCAGAAAATCCAAATAGAACTCCAGACTGATAATGGATTGTTAATATTTTTTGATTCCATCATTTATTTAAATAATAATAAAAATAAAAAAGTTGATTTTTCTCATTAGAAATCTGAAAGTAATTCGATTAATAGATATAAGCAAAAACAGCATATATGCATAAACAAAACATTCCATTTGCTATTAGATTTCTACATTTAGTCAAAAAAGTTCGGAAATGGACACCGTTTCCGCAATGTATTTTGTATAGAAAAAGGTAACATACATTAACGAAAATAGGTTGATTAATAGACAAGGAATCATATATTGTAAGAATGACACTTATAATCGTCAGACTTAGTTAGTTAACTTGGGGTGCCTCGTCTAACTTAGCGATTTGGCTAGTACCAGGGCCTTAAGGCGCCTCTGAATTACTGCGTAAATTCATGAATGATGTCACTATGGTAGTCAAAAGTTTGGTCTTCACCAATGTAAATAAAATGTTCTTTGTGAGCGGTAGTAATATATTATCATAGACTATAAACTACATAGTTTGTAAGTATCAATAGAAAAAAAAATACAAAATAACAAAGCTGACGAAGTTTCTTGTCGGGTCTTCGCTAGAAGTAATCGAAGCGGGAAAAAAAGAAAAATAATTGTTGAATCTGATTTTGTAATTTTGAACTGATCGAGAAAATAAATAAACTGAAACTCATTCTCGTCAGGGCGATCCTGTAAGCGGATCGGTGCCTGATTTTTCAACAACGGCAAAACAGCATTTAATCCACCTTCATGCTGCCTTCATATATGTTTTTATTTTAGGCGTAATGAGTTAATTTAGGTGAACCCATATACTAAGCCCCGGTTGCACGAACAGACGGCCGAGTTAATCAATGTTCAAACACGTCACTTTTAGTGATCCGCATAGAGTTCCTTCCATACTGTCCAGACAGACGTGTTTGATCATACTTTGACGTTGATTTTGATTTTTTGTACGTTCGTGCACTCGGCCCTAAGAATGTAAGGACACCCAGAGTCAAATGACGGATGAGACTTATGTTTTTTTTTTTTAAGAAAATCTTAAGAAAGAACAGACATTTTCAATGAATCCATTTCACATTTAATGAGCAGTAACATTTAGTTATTTTAGCGATTCGAAAAGCTGACGTATCTGGTTGTTATGTTCGTGGCATGGCCCATCTCTTTCCAAACCCCTCTGTTTGTCGTACTTGTAAGAACAACGCGCTCATGCTAGGAGAACCTTTTTATAAAGATAACAGTCAAAAATAAAACAATAGGCTTTTCGTTGATCATTAAATCTGCTTTTTGCTTATTTTAATTTTTTTGTAACTATATTCATAGCAACATAATGAACGCTCAAAGCTACATTTTAATTTTGAAAACAATAGGGACCCGGTCAAGGGGTCGTTTTATATGGCTACACCATTTTTAGGGTTCCGTACCCAAAGGGTGAAAACGGAACCCTATTACTAAGCCTCCGCTGTCCGTCCGTCCGTCCGTCCGTCTGTCCGTCTGTCACAGGGCTGTATCTCAGTAACCGTAAAAGATAGACAGTTGAAATTTTCACAGAGTGTGTATTTATTTTGCCGCTATAACAACAAATAGGTAAGAATAATAAATAATTAAAATTAAAGGGGGTCCCCGTACAAAAAACGTGATTTTTTTGTATTATTTTTTTACGATGGTACGGAACCCTTCGTGTGCGAGTCCGGCTCGAACTTGGCCGGTTTTTTATCCTTTGGCAGGTGATAATTAAAAAAAATTAAGCTCTAAAAGTGTCCAAATTTCTAAACAAAAAAATCTAGAATAACAGTCACGATGGCATTTTGTAATTCTATATTGTAGTTTGAAGTGATGATTGCAAGCTTTTTTAGAGATTTAATTGTTCTCTTTGCCTGGTTGGTGAAAACTGCTCATTTATTTCAATCGACACTTAAAGGACCTTTACTACTAAAGTTCTGATTATCTTGCACTGCTATCGATTGTGAGATGGTAAGAAAGGCCCCTTAAAGTGAGGATTAAGCAAATCATAACTTGGTGGAAGAGACCCTTGTTTTACAATATGGAACCTGTCATAATGAACACTGACTGTTTTATAAATAACAGTTTTTTTAACTTCCACTGTCAATCTCCGTGTAAATGTACCAATTTACTAAATTATATTAAATACGATGATGGTAGAGCTAGCTTTAAGTTTTATTGATTTAGGGCCTTTTTCATCTACTGTTTTACCTACTAGCTACTGCCTATTAGCATAAGTGCCACATATTATGGGTCTATCTTAGTAGCTTGTAATCATTAGCAGTACATTATAATCAACACTTTAGTACTAAAGGCTCGGTAAGTGTCTATCAAAATAAATCAGCGCATGGTGAAAACCAGATTTAGTTAACTAACCATGGACTTAGAAAGCTCGTTATATGTAGTTGTAAACAGTAAATTATATTTCATAAATTTTGAAGTACTCCACGCTCAGCGAGGCACCATGCCAGCGGATGAGTGGACCATCGCAGAGCTGTCGAGCTTGTTCAAATTACGGTTGAAGACTCCCAAGTTGTAGGTTTGAGGAAAGGCACCCGCCGACGGACAGGATGAATGGGGGGACTCATAAATTGTACGACAACATGTTTGTCCATTAACAAAAACCTACATCGGTCTACATATATCACGGTTAAAACCCGATGTCGGTTAAAGTCCGAAATATTTTTGCCTTTAAGATTTTTGAGTTTCCGGCCTAAAAAAGAAGAAAATATCCCGGTTATTTTCCAAAAAATATATATGGATGAATATGTCCTTTAAAAATACTAGAAAAAAAATTGGTAAGGCTACTTTTATTTTCTTAACATAAACTCGAAATGATTGCACTCGCCACGCGTACCCTCGAAAAATCGTCGTTACCTTAAAAAAAAGATTTAGGACTCTACCCGACAACGCCTTTTAAAGGTGTCGTTTACAAAGATTGAATTAATAAAGTGAACACGAAACTGTATTGTTGTTGTTGTAAAACACAACCTTACTTCTAGGGATGTCGCAAACTGACGTTTCTCTACATACGTAACGGAACCCTGAAAATTTCCATCACTTTGATTTACTGGAAGGGTGTTCACGGGGCTAAATATGGGAGAAGTCGGAGAAAAACGATGGAACATTGTTTTTCCAAAGCTTGAAAATAAACAGTTTCAGATCCTTTAATCTTGCCATCAATACTAATCTAATTTAGCGTAACGGCATAATATTTACCTGCAAAACGAAATCATTTTCAAAAACAACAAATCTGCCTTTAATCCTAACTAGTAATTAGGGACCTGTTCCCATGTCCAAAAACACATTAGGCCAATATGATGACACTTGGTATTAGCTATCTATGTCCAGTTACATAAAAAACGGCCAAATGCGAGTCCGACTCGCACACGAAAGGTTCTGTACAATCGTACAAGATTTAAAACAAATGCATTTTTTTGCATTCATTTTATAATGTTACCTATTTGTTCTTATAGCGGCAAAACAAATACACACTTTGTGAAAATTTCAGCGGCATCCTTATTACCGTTCATGAGATACAGCCCTGTGACAGACGGACGGACCGACGGACGGACAAAAAGCGGAGGCTTAGTAATAGGGTTCCGTTGGCACCCTTTGGTTACGGAACCCTAAAAACAGGTAAGCGATGATAGCGTAGATTTAAAAAAAAACTGTTACGTTTGGCATCAAAAATACGTGCATTTCTCCCCGATCTTCCCGTTTCTCTTTGTCGTTATGATTACGACCAACTTAGTTTTCTTCATTTTCATTTCGCTTTGTTATCGACACAAATAATCCTCAGAACCGGGATCAAACATCACAAAGAAACATTATCATAGTATCAGCTTCGTTATCATAAGATAAGCGCCGGCGCTTGCTTTAAATCCTTTTGTTTTCAAATTTCACTTTGACCTCGGATGTCTGGCTCCGGATCCCTAACAAGCTTTATAAAAGAACCTTTTAAAGCTTCTTGGCGGTCAGTATACTCTTCTCTAACTTGCAATAGGACCCGTTTAGCATACCAATACACTGCATATACACATTAAGAGGTGTGTTAAAACATCACTCTAAGTCTGGTTTTCATCAAGTGTCGATTTATTGCAAGCTGCTAAGAAAGGCCCTTAATATGTGGTGATTAAGCAAATCAGTAGTAGGTGAAAAAGGCCCTAAGCCTGGTTTTCACCAAGTACAGATTTATTTTAATTGACACTTAAGTGGCCTTTATTACTAAAGTGCTAAATATGTTGTACTGGTATCGATTGCGAGATGGTAAGAAAGGCCCTTTAATGTAAGGAATTAAGCTAATAAGTACATTGTGGAAGTGACCCTCGGCCTGGTTTTCACCTACTGCTGATAAGCTTAAGTGCCACATATTAAAGACCTTTCTTAGCAGTCTTCAATCAATAGCAGTACAAAATAATCAGCACTTTGGTAATAAAGGTCCTTTATGTGTCGATTAGAATAAATACGCACTTAGTGAAAACCAGGCTAATGGCCTTTCCCAACCAGTACTGATTAGCTTAATTCGCACATTTAAGGGCCTTTCTTACTATATTGCGATTGATACCAGACCTTGATAATCAGCATTAATAATAAAGGCCCCTTAAGAGTCGATTAAATTAAATCCACACTAAGTGAAAACCAGCTGATCAATAATATTTTCGAACGACTTATGGAGCTTGGACTCAGTGTATTAAAAAAATAACTGCGGTTACGTTGTTGCAAATACGTTTTATCGTAGAGAAAGTGCAGACGTAGAACTTTTACAAGTATAGACAGATAATATGTGCATAATCGTTGATTTAATTTTAAAATTCTGAAAACACACTTCTCTACGGAAGCCTGATTTTCACAAAGTGCTGATTTATTGTAATTTACACTTAAAGGGAATTATGACTAAAGTGTTGATTATCTTGCACTGGTATTGATTGCAAGTTGGTAGGCATAAAATGCTCTAAGGGTCTCAGCGGGGACGAGGGTATTTCGCCCTCGTCCTTATCGGTGTTTAGATCCATTCAAACAGAACACAACAATTACTGGATTATATATTGGATTATATGATACATGGATTTTATATCAATATCGCAGTCACGAATAAGTTATGGTGTTAAATATATCCACAGTAGTTGCGGCGAAACCATTGTTAAATTTTCAGGTTTAGTGGTTTTATTGTTATTGGCGATTTAAAGTATTACACCATTCGATGGCGCTGCTGAAAAAACCTTAAATCTGAAAATGAATTCGTAGCATATAACATGTTTAATTAATTCGTCGCTCAAAGTTCAATACATTCTGTGTACCAATAGATTTGTATGTTATTTGTGAAAAGTATTAGCTATAGCTATTGTTAGACCACAATACCAGTTTTTGGTGTAGGGACAAGAGGAATAGCATTTTATACAACTCCATAAACCACCGGAAATCCCATAGATTCCTGCCTAATCTGTAGAATAAAAAAATAATCAATAAGTTCTTAGGTTCTTCAAGAAAGAAGTTACCTGTGGTCAAATATATGGAGCCCTTCGAGGATAATTGATACTTGTCAAATGTATTGTTACAACCTATTGTTTTTGTATTATGTATGTAGTTTTGATTTTAAAAATAAACAATACTTAGGTCCTTTTTCACCTACTTCTGATTAGCTTAATAGCCACATATTAAGGGCCTTTCTTAGCAGCTTGCAGTCAATACAAGTTTAAGATGATCAGCAATAAGTTAGCTCTTGCTGATAACCAGGCTTAGCGTGGTTTTTACCAAGTGCTGATTTATTTTAATTGATACTTAGAGGGCCTTTATAACTAAAGTGCTGATTAGTTTGTACTGGTATCTATTGCAAGATGGTAAGAAAAGCCCTTTAACGGATAAATTAAGCTAATCAGTACTTGGTGGAAGAGACCCTAACTATGTTTTGGTAAATCTGTATTGCATGCTTGTACATGTACTGATATCACGTGGCAATATGTACCAGAGTAAACTGTATGTAGCAGAGGAAACCTTTTCAGGAAACTGGGAACATTTTCCCTTTTCAAAAACTAACTTCTATATTTTTTTCTATAATGCAGTTTTATTTCAAATAAAAACTTACACTCACGTCATAGTTGAGTATATTCGGGGTCGGTGACAGCTTAGCTTCTATTTCTCCAAGAACTTTATGAAATTTCTCGGAAAATTACTCCGAGCTTGCCTATAATGGTGGTGTGGGGTTAAGATCCTTTTAACACTGGAATCCGTTGCTATTATGCTGCTTCGGTTCTTTGCCATTTCATGAGAGGTTACGCTAAGAGATTAATGTATTATTCAGAGGAGAAATCGAAAGATATATGCAAAACTCATTTTCAATAGATTCTTTATAATCGATTCACAGAGCGTTCATGGCATACCGGTAAGTGGGGGGTGACTTGCGTTTGGGTTTGGTGATTTGCGCCAAACGACCAGGTGTCAAATGTTGTTCCAGCACAATCTGACGGTGACAGTTTGGACTGTGTGTCATTACGTGAGAAATACATAGCTTGATAAAACTTGTGTGAGTTTACACATAGTTTTTTTTTCTAAATGAGTTTTTTTACAATGGTAGATTCACCCCCGATAGGTAGGTGATCCGCGCTACGTTATACATAATATTGCAGGTTTTTATAAAAATAGTCTTAGAGCCTACTATATGGTAAATTAAAAAACACATGAAGGTTAAAATAAACGCTCCTTAATTAATCAGAAGTTGGAAAAGAATGAACAAAGTGGCACTAATGATTCACTTGTTACGGTAGCGGTTCGAAGCCGCGCTTCTAAACTGTTGGTTCATTGCATTGGATAAAAAGATGATCGGAGTGGGAATGAAAAAAAACTCCGTATTTTCCAGGGAGCACGCTCTCTGGTATTTTCCATTCAGTTTAATGTAGCCGTGCTCTTAAAGGGAAGGTCCTGACAATGCACGTAAATCCTACGGAAATGCGATGTGTCGGGCCAATATCGTGACGGA
The DNA here is from genome assembly GCA_946894095.1 of Incurvaria masculella. Classification (NCBI taxonomy): domain Eukaryota; kingdom Metazoa; phylum Arthropoda; class Insecta; order Lepidoptera; family Incurvariidae; genus Incurvaria; species Incurvaria masculella. The sequence goes on along the minus strand of OX335653.1, from coordinate 14,589,863 downwards.
TTTGCCATCCAAGTCCATGTTATATGTAACAGGATACGGATATCTAATACCACCGTCGCAATATTAGCCTAAAACACCAGTTAGGGACTAAATGCCATGCCAGGACCTTACTTATATTGGTCGGTTACATTTAACTGGATGGAAAACACGGCGCAGAAATAATGTTAAAAGATAGTGAGAGGCATTTCAGATACGAGCTGCTGCAAAGCTTACACAGTCGTTCGTTAACACAAGCTTTCGTTTCTAGTTTTTTTCAGTCAATCAGTGACAGCCATTGAAACAAGGGAACGTTTTGAGATCGTTCAATGTTCTCTTTTACCCAACATACAATGAAGTAAACGAGTGAATATCGCATGACGATTGTTTTTTCTATTTTGTTCTATCATGGTTCTATCTATGTCTGTCAAAAACACCAAACTTATACTAATATAATCTATGTTAAAATTAAGCTGAATAGATTGTTTTTTTTTTGTTTGAACGCGCAAATCTCTGAAACTACCAGTCTATAGAAATAATAAAAAATACCTCTTAGGGCCTTTTTCACCTACTTCTGATTAGCTTAAAAGTCACGTATTAAGGGTCTTGCTAAGCAGCTTGCAATCAATACAATCAGCACTATAGTAATAAAGGCCCTTTAAGTGTCAATTAAAATAAATCAGCACTTGGTGAAAACCGGGCTAAAGGATTTAGCATATCACGAGTAAAAATGCTAAATGAAAACGCAGTAATAACTAGGGCGGGCGATGCGACGCGGTGATTTTTACCGGGCTTCGCTCGGGTGATGAGCCGGGAACTTCAGCTAGTAGAACCGTGAATATATTGAATCAATATATCGTGATCTAATATATGTGATCAATATATTGTATCACAAATATAATTTACAGGAACACCCAGTCTGGGCTGGTTCCTGGCGTTTCGTCTTCAATTCCACTAACCCTCATACATTATTGAATTTCAAATGACACAACCCAATGTCGTAATTTTAATCACAAATTGCCTCTGATACTAAGATATTAATCGATAAATAATGAATACCTCAATTAAGTAATTGAATATCCTACAACAATTAAACTTGACTTTGATAGCATACATTTGTAATGAGCAGGTAATGAGCAAAGTGTCCCTAACACTCGTGCTAGTAATCGGCTTAATTCATAGAATCATACGTTCTGTATAGAAAAGCGTTTCTTGCAGTTAACGTTATGCTAGTTGTAAAGGTATGCAAATTCAAGAAATGTTGTATAATCACGGATGCCACCTTGACAAGTTCCTTGAATGTGGATGTCTACATAAATGGGTCACGGTAGGAATATGTAATTAAAGTTGCATTACTTTGTCCATCTCTGACACGATTGAATCTTACATCGAAGTCTCGTTAGGTTTTAAATTGGTTCACTAAGGGTTCAATATATGTAACTTTGTCAGCCTCGGTAGCTCAGTGTGCGACGCCCTGCGTTTCGATTAGCTGGGGAAGCACCTCTGAGCGCGGTTAGGTTCTGGGTGGGTGACCATTTTCAACAGTTGAGGCTGGCCGTAAAACTGTAGGTACCCTTCCTTACTTACTATATATATATACATTTGAAGTGTAGGTCGTTTCACTTTCGTGATTGTTATGTGAGTATATGGTAAACAATTCGCCCTTTATGACGCAGTTTTGACCCGTGCTGAAGATGCCCGCGTGGTTGAGCTGTAGTATTTCCACTCGGCGATCGCATGTTACTCGAATTTTGCATGGTTGGCAACAATAGAATAGGAATGTATTTGTTGCGCTCAGTGCTGTCCATTTGTGTTCGCAAGCCACGAGATTCATTTTGCATTTTTGGGTTGATATGTCGAAGATGCATATGTCGTAATCAGACTTAATATTACTGATAGGGGTTTGTAGATGACACAATCTTGTTGAGGTATCGTAGGGAATACATTTTTGAAGATCATTTTCCGTCATCGTTATAAATGTGTCCCTTTGAAGGTTCATTGCCATAATGACTGCGACGGGAATCACGGTTCTCATTTCGTTTCCGATCCTGTGGGGAATTGGGAATACATTGTAGATTTCGTAACTGTCGCGACTGATTAGGGGAATTCTTGTTTCAAAAATTAGGAATTGCTTTGTCATTCGTGCTCTGACACTTAATAGTGGATAGATTTTTGTTAGTTCAAGAGTTGGTAGCGATTAATCGGTAGTTAGTTGTCCTGATATGATATTAAGTTCCTTCCGTAGTTGCTCAGGGGGGATCATATGTGGGTTGAATTTTCCGTCTTGAATATTCGTGACCGTCTCTACCAGGGTGTCTTGAATTCCTTTTATGTGTAGTAATATGTTAGTAGCGGTGATTGCTGATAATATGAACTCGTTAACCAATTCGGTGTTTTCAAGCTCTGATTTAAGTTTTCTTTCGAAAGATTCTATTTTGATAATGCGCTGATTAATTGCCTTATGTTGTTTTGTCATCGTGTTTTCAGTTCTTTTCAATAAGTTGAACTCGGATTCTATTATGGATGTCTGATTTTTCCACAATAACTCCAAATGTCTCTCATTATGTCTGGTAAGGGCGATATCCTTCGCATATTGTTCCGCGAAATGCTCGTCCAATACTCCGAACAGACTGTTAGCGAGGTACCCGACACCGTTGATAAGGCCTCGCCTCGACCTTGCTGGATGGAAATGCTGATATTGCAGAATGCTGTCATAATGTTCCAACTCCTTGTATTCGTGACTCAGTTGTAAGAGGATACCTTCACAATATGAAGGATCATTCAATAGCCGACATATGTTTTCAAGGTGATTGTTGTATTTTTGTAAGGCTGTCTTTCCTTCCCAATATGGGTTTACGTCGTAATAAACCACGAGTTTCCATTGGTCTCTGATAAGTTGCATGTCCGCTACTCTGTCGAAGTAGAGACTCAGGTTTGCATTCAGCGATGTTGTATTAAATGAAGATGCATGCGATCCCGTTAAAGTTGAGAAGATAAGCATGCATTGTAAAAGTGCCGTCAGCACTAAATTGACGCTCCGTCCTATGGCTCGCCGCCGTGGGGGGTCTTTCGGTAGTGTTGGTTCCTTTTCTGCTGAATTGGCATTATGTGGCGATGCTGATGTCACCGGGAGCAGTGATAATTTAACTATGGGGCGTTTCATGATTCCAGATCTTGTTTTTAATGAGACGACTCTTACGCAGCCGTCTTTACCCGGGTGCAGCTCGGTCACCCTGCCCAGAGCCCACTTTCCTGCAGGTAGATTAGCATCATGAATTATGACAATGTCGTTGATGTTTATGTTATTCTGCGGTTGTTGCCATTTACTTCGAGGGGATAACTGACTAAGATATTCGGACTGCCATTTATTCCAAATATCTTGAAATATTTTTTGTGTTAGTTGCCATCGAGTTCTTTCGTACCTTTCCGTCTCAATGATTGTTAATATTGGTCCACTAGCGAGGAAGTGGGATGGTGTTAAGTAGTTCAAATCATCTGGATCTTCAGTCAGTGCGCATAATGGTCGCGCGTTGAGACATGCTTCAAGCTGAGCTAGTAACGTCGAGTATTCTTCGAATGTTAGCTTTTGCTCTCCTATCACTCTGCGTAAGTGATATTTGAGGCTTTTGACCGCGGCTTCCCAGAGTCCTCCCGCACTCGGCCAGGAAGGGGCATTGAAGTGCCATTGAATGTCCATTTCACTGATATCTCTGAGGAGTTCGTCATCAATTATTTGTTTCAGCCAGGAAATCTCCCTTTGTAGTACTCTGCTTGCGCCAATGAAATTCGATCCATTATCGCTGTACATATGACGTGGTGACCCCTTTCGTGCAGCCATTCTTTTAAGCGCTGCTAGGAACGCCGATGACGACAGATCCGAAACTAGTTCCAAATGTGTAGCCTTTGTGGCCATACACACGAAGACTGCTATGTATCCTTTGCTCGTTTTTATTCCTCGACCTTTGTTTGCTTTTACTTCTACATGTCCTGTGAAGTCAACTCCTGTGTGATAAAAGGGGCGTGTAGGGTTGATCCTGGACGCTGGTAGATCCCCCATTAATTGGGTCATTTTTGTTGGATTGTGTCTTCTGCAACGGACACAATTTCGAAGCCGTTTTTTGACCGTTCGATTGCCCCCAACGATCCAGTATTTTTGTCGTAGGTATGCTGCTGTCAACCGCGCTCCTCCATGAAACGTTTGCGCGTGCGCGTTATCTATGAGTAGATCGGTAATTTCACACTCATTCGCGACGATTACAGGATGTTTCATTTCTGTGCTTATGTAAGCATTCTCTAGTCGTCCGCCGACTCGGAGAATTCCGTCTTTATCTAAGAACGGGTTTAGGTCACAGATTTTGCTTTTTCTGTGAATCAACTCTCCGTCTTGTAGGTATTTTATTTCGGTACTAAAGTGATTTAGTTGAGTTTGTTTAAGAACCAAATTTTCAGATTTTCTCAGCTCTTGTACTGTGAGAAAGGGTTGTTTTTCGCTACTCTTTGATATAGCTCTTAGTACCCAAGCGAGCACGCGCACTACCTTTCTATATGAGCTGTATTTTTGGAGTAATTTGTGTATTATGCTTTCATTGCTGTTTTGTATAACTACATTAGTTAGGGTGGTCTTTCTTATCTCTTGATCTGTTTCGTAAGTTTTTCGTTCTGATGTTTTGTCCTCAGTGTAAGTCGAAAGCCAATGAGGGCCTTGCCACCACAGGGGATGATCTTTGAGCTGAGAGGCTGTTATACCTCGGCTGGCACAGTCCGCCGGGTTTTCGGCTGATTTGACGTAGTGCCAGCTTTCAGTGGGAATGCTTTCAGTGATCTGTTTAACTCTGTTTGCTATGAATGGTTTCCATTTATCGGGACTACCTTGGAGCCAGCCTAGGACGACTTTGGAATCTGTCCAACCGAAAATCTTGATGGAATGAGCGGTCAGGCATGCAGTTACCTTTGACATGAGCTTTGATAGTAGGAGCGCACCGCATAGTTCTAATCTAGGCAGTGAAACCTCTTTGGTGGCTGGTACTAGTCTGGACTTTGCTGAGACTAGACTTATGAATGGTTGACCTTTACTGATTATCTTGCTGTATATGACACATGCGTAAGCTTTGTTCGAGGCATCAGAGAATCCGTGTAACTCTATTTCGTCCCTTTGCTGTGTGCCAATCCATCTAGGTATCTCCAGCTGATTGATATGTTCTAAGTCCGATTTTAATTTTAACAACTCTGTGTTAATTTGATCTGGCAGTTTACTGTCCCAGTCAAGGTTTAGTTTCCAGACAGTCTGAAATAGTAGTTTAAGTTTAGTTGTGACTGGCACAATCCAGCCTTGCGGATCATAGACCTTAGAAATGTCTGATAGGAGCGCTCTTTTAGTGAGTACTTGTTTGGAAGACTCCATCTTTAATGAAAATGTAAAAACGTCACTTTGAGGATTCCAGCTGATACCTAGAGTCTTTTTTGTTCCAGCTTCTTTGAAATCGAAACTTTCTTGATTCGTGCCATCTTGTAGCAGCGCAGAAGCGTTTGATGACCACTTTCGGAGGTTGAATCCTCCTGCCCTCAGAAGATTAATGAGATCCCTCTGGAGCTGCAGTGCTGCTTCCGTAGAAAAGCATCCATGTAACACATCATCCATGTAGAATGATTCTTCTAGAACCTTTACTGCTTGACTTTCTTGGTAGTTCTCTCGCTCCTCACTTGCTAATTGCTTCAGCGTCATCATGGCGAGGAATGGCGCTGCCTTTGTACCGTAGGTCACAGTGGTGAGCTGGTATTCACGTAGCGCCTCGGCGGGGGAGTTTCTCCATATGATTTTTTGATATTTTTGGTCTCGTTGACCCAAATCTGTCTAAACATTTTTTCGATATCTGCAGTAAATGCTATTGGAAATTGTCTCCATTTAAGTATCAATGATTGTAGATCTTGTTGTAAGTTTGGACCCTTTTGCATTAAATCATTCAAACTATATCCAGTCGACGTTTTAGCTGATGCGTTATAAACTACACGCAGCGCCGTGGTCGTTGACTCTGAACGTTGCACACAATGGTGCGGTAAGTAACAGTCCGTTTTATGCTGACCTGTCGATGGTTTCATGTGACCCTGTTCTTGATACTCACTCACGAATGATTTATATTGTGTCGCAATGGTTTCGTTTTTTCCGAGTTTCCGTTCAAGTTGTTTAAATTGTGCAATGGCCATCGCTCTCGACGTGCCTAAGTTTTCCGTGAAGTTATTTTTCATTGGTAGTCGAACTTCATAGCTACCATTTTTTCTGCGTTTGGTTGTCGCTTGGTAGTACTCGACGCACTGGCATTCTTCCGCTGAGAGACTTGTTTCTTCTGGGATATCTTCTATTTCCCAGAATCTTTGAATATCTTCCATGTTATTAATGACGACGTTGCAATGCAATGTTTTCACATTCCCACATAGAATCCATCCAAGAAGCGTTTGTTGTGCGACTGGCAGACTTTGGTCAGACTTGCTCAGTCCATTTAAAATAATATTTGAATATATTTCGGCTCCCAGAAGAAGATCCACTGGCTGGCTGACATAAAAGTCAGGATCCGCAAGGTTGAGACCCTCCAGGTGCGACCATGATGGTCGCGGAAACGTGTAATTTGGCAAATTTTTTATCAGGTTGTTCATTATGACGACATCCGTGTTGAATGAATAATCGCTGCATGTGGATGCGCAGGTTATATTTATTATACCTTTACAGTTGCTTTGTTTTGCACCTATGCCGGAGATAGTGCCCTTGTAGCTTCGTCGGCAGAGATTCAACTGCTGCGCTGCATTTTCCGAGATGAGCGATGACTGGGACCCTTGGTCAATAAGTGCTCGCATTTTAACATATTTCCCGTCCTTTGTTTGGACCTTAACAATCGCTGTGGCTAGAAGAATTTCACACAAGTTGTGTTGTTGCGATACATGAGAGCTTGCCTTCGGGATTGCATTTCCATTCCAATTTGAACATTTCGGCGTGACAAATGCCTCGTGCAAAAGTGTGTTGTGAAATCCGTTGCATTGACGACAACGACTTTCTGAAGCACATAATTCTCCGTCGTGTTTGTGTAGACAGTTTTTACACAAGTTGTTTTTTGCCACTTCCTTGCGTTTCAAATGAGCGGGCATGTCGATGAACTGTTGGCATCGGTAAATAGCGTGTGCTGAATTGCACGTGGGGCATTTCCATGAATGAAATGGCTTCTTGTTGGATTTAGGAGTTTCTTCGTAACTTGAATAAGCTTGTTTGTTGAATGCAGGTTTATGGTATTTTGTTCCTGCATTAGGTTGGTAGAAATGAGATTTTTGGGTATTCGGCTCCTGCTGTTTTCTTGATGATTCTAGGGCTTGAAACTTGGTTTCGAGAAATTTTAAAAAATCCTTCATTGTAGGCAATTCTCGAGGATCTTTCAAGGAGGACACGTACTCGTTGTGGGTTTCGACATCCAACCGTTGAGACAGAATATGCACGAGGAGGGGATCCCATGTTCTGATGTCCACGCCTAAGTTCTTAATGGCGTTCAGACTTTCAGTCGTCGAGTCATGGATACGTTTCAACTGATTAACCGAAGCTGATTGGGACATGAGAGGGAGCTCCATGAGGATTTTTATGTATGAAGTGAATAGAGCCTTTTTGTTGTTAAATCGATTGTTCAGAATATCCCAACTCGTTATGTAGTTTTCTGAACTGATATTTAAATGCTGTATTAGGCGTTCCGCTTCACCCCTAACCTTCCCTTTGAGGTACTGAAGTTTACGGGCATTTGGGATGGACGGATTGTTGTGGATGGTTTCTACGAAAAGGTCTTTAAATGAGACCCAGTCCTGGTATTTTCCTGAGAATGTTGGGATTTCAAGTTTTGGGATGATATCTTCTTTGTGAGAGGTGTTCCACCTTTTTTTGTTTATAGTTGTAATAAATGCCTCATATGATTTTTCGTAATGCGAGAATTTCTGTTCGTACTCGTCATTTCTTCCATTCAACCAACTGTCAATCTCCCAATGGAGAGAGTCGATAGCTGACCAGCGAGATTCGAGTTTCTTTAATGCGTTTTTGAACTCCCAATTGTCTTTGAGAGCATCGATATCTATGCACGATATGGTCCTCTCAAAGGCTTTGAATTGACTAGCCTGTTTTCTTAACATTTCATCTGTTTTGCTGTTAGTCCCTTGAGACGTAACCTGTTCCGGAGCGGTGGTGGAGAATGATCCACCTGCTACCGCCTGTCGCGCGCTAGCATCAAAAATCGGTGTTTGAGCTCTTTGCTCCAAATACTGTTGAATATAGTTCTTTGCTGATTGATAAAAATCTTTGACTTGTTCGTATTGATTTGACGTGAAGTATAAATGAGATCTATCTCCCGACTCCCGGAGAGCTGCATGGTTACTCACAAAGTCTTTGTAATATGCCTCAAGCGAATCGAGTTTTCTCCGAGCATACTCTGGAGTTTTACGCTCGCTGCCGTCTTTTTTGAAATTTTTGAGGAGCTGTTCTATGCCCCCAATTAACTGGCTCTGTGTGGCCAACAGATCCTCCATAGTGAAAATAATGGAACGATCTTACTTGTAATGATGATGCTGAAGGGAGCTCGGCTACTGCATCATTGCTGCGATGATCCAGGGTTGTAGGCCGGCACCGAACCCACCTTCTGATTGTTCATGGACCGGAACCACACGCACAATGCATTTGACACACCTTACGCGAGGTCCCGATGGCTCGAAGGACCATTTAGATGTATGGTTTACATCTATTGAGCGCCAAATAATAAAACGCGACCGTTTCAGATGATATTTAATTGGACACTAAATTACAGAAGTCCGCGAGCGGGCAACCCGCGCCGCGGCCGTTGACCTGCTTTGTAGGCAAAATTGTGCGGTGTCCCGTGCACCGTACAGGTGGTAGGGTTAAACCCGCCCGTGTTCGTACCAACGCATTGAATGAACGATGGTCGAAGCGGCAATGAAAATTGTCCGTGTTTTCCATCCAGTTCAATGCAGTCGATCAATATAAGGAAGGTCCTGGCATCGCACCTAGTTCCCACGAGGTGTGTTAGGCTAATATCGGACGGTCAGTTCGGTATTAGCTTCCATGTCCTAGCATAACAAGCAACGTGTTATTCGGCCAGGTGAGTATTAACCACCAGGTGCTGAACCGACGTAAGATGTGAGAAAGTATGTGAGGAAATTAGATCATTTCTACACCAATCAGAAGTGGATGCCAAATATTCTACCCAGTAAGAGCGCAGAAGGTATGAAATAAACGCTTCTGATTGGTGCAGAATTGAAAGAAATTACCTCACATATTTTCTCACATACTATGCCGGTTACCTCCCAGGTTAGCATCGTAAGCATACAGAAGGCATTTCATAAATATGATTACGTCTCGTCGTTATTACCTATCGCTATTTTCAACCGACTTCAAAAAAGGAGGAGGTTCTCAATTCGTCTGTATGTTTTTTGTGTATGTTACTCGATATCTCCGCAAACTGTCAACACATTTGAATAATTATTTTTCTCTTAAGTACTACTTACTTCTCAGGGGTGGTCGTTCCATAATGTTTTGATTAAATATATAATGGTGGAAAATATTGAAAAGAGTAAAAAAATTCATTAAAAAAAACATTGAACAGATCCAAGGAGTGGAAGGTACAAAGCACAATTAAAACTTTTGCAAGACCGAACAGATTTTAACTCAGTCATTTATCAGAAAAAGTAATTTATGAGAACATAAAAATAATTAAATCGGACATATTTTATGTAGAAAACAGGATTCTCCTGAAGGTAGCTCGCGGATTCCTTGTAGGTAAATAATGGAATTCGAATGCTACATGATTACAGCAAATATGATTGCTTTCTACTTCCGAGTAGATCGTGGATGTTGTGGAATAACATGAATCAATGTAATATTCATTGAACTTTGAATTTCATGTTAATGGAAAGCAGTGCTTTGGAATATTAGCTTTCGTAGAAATGAAATCACTTCGATACCTATACCAAGTTATGATTAAATATTTCATTAAAGATCTGAAATGAAAGAAAATGCACATCACTTAAAAACATTTATTTCTTTAAAAATACATTAACTCCATATTTTTGTACAAAAAATAATTTACACCAGCCAAAGATATGCACGGCCACTTTAAAACGCGCAATTTTACAAAGGCATTCCGTTCATTTAAAACGATGTAATCCTACGACAAAAGCATTGTGTATGTACAAACATTTCGTGCATATGGAAATAATTGTAGGTGAAAATAACTCACTGAAATAAACATTGATAACATTTCATTTGACATTTTCACTGAAGACAGTGAAATCACAACCACAAAGATAAATTCACTAAATATACATTTTCTTATTTTTTTTATATCCATACCATAAGGTTTTAATAAATACGTACACACTTACGGGTAGTTTCAATAACAGGGCGTTTGTAAACATGTGTGGAAGGCAAAATTATAACACTCATAAAAGTAATAATTTGGTTTTGTTGTTTTGTGTTTTTTTTTTTTTTTTCAGTCAAAACTTTGAAGCCTAGATAAAATTGTAGCATAATATAATTTCTAAATAGATTTTATTATTGCTTTGGAAGGTCGAAAAAAAAATGGTTCACGAAATTGGGTTCACTCTACAATACAAGGCTGACCAAGCTTCGGTCGGCATCTGTTGTAGAGTATACTAACCTTGGTTTTCACCAAGTGCTGATATATTTTAATCGACAGATAGAGGGCTTTTATTACTAAAGTGCTGATTATCTTGTACTGGTACTGATTGCAAGCTGCTAAGAAGGGCCCTTAATACGTGGCGATTAAGCTAATCAGCAGTAGGTGAAAAATGCCCTAAGTAACATAATGCATACATATTTCATCGTACATCCGCAGCGACGTCTGTAATTGAGTAGCATACCAAACATATTGGTACCTCTTATAAAAATGGCGTAAGAAAAAATATTATTTTAAATTTGCAGGGTTGATTTTAAAACACAAAATCAATCCCAAGAACACTCCTAAACACCCAAGAACACATGTGATAAAAGGGAAAACATGAAAGAAGACCAAAGAACACAAATAAAACTAAAAAAGACGAAAGAACACCATATAACACCAAATAAAAATATAAAATACATAAACTTACGAAAGAAAACCAAGTAATATCAAAGAACAATGACAATAAAAAAAACCCCAAGAACTTCAAACAAGACCAAGTATAAGACTAATGGCGTTGGGCAACGAGGGTTATTTTCTCGTTGGCCTTGGGGACTACGCATTATTCAGTATAGTTATTTTCGTCGGAATTTTCGACTCTCCGACTACAGTAACTAAACAGTTGTAAATACTGTCCCCTTGTTTAAAAATGTCCTCAGACTCGTACTTTCTGACCACAGGGACACTAGGTTATCGAATTTGAAAAGATTCGGCCGAGTAACAAAAAAGTTGATGCCTTTAACCAGGTGCAAAATGATTTATGTGGAAGTATAGATGGAAGTATATACAGAGGCAGGTGGCTGTAAGGCACAATCAAAATTTACAAATTTACTTTGAACATCAATCCATGATCGTTCCATCGATCGATCCATCATCGAAGTCGTGAAAGCCGTTTCCGAGGAGGAAATCACATAAATTATGCTTAAATACATACAAACATACACACAACGATAGGATAGGATGTATGTTATCGATCGTTAAAATCTGCAAATGTGAAACCAGGTTCAGCTTGATATCATTTATATCATTATATCATTAACAGATTTACAAACTGTATATCAATTTTCAATGCGTGACAGCTGTTAACGTAATTTATCTAGAATTCTTCCCACTTTATTAAAAAGGCGGCTACTACATATGAGGCCCATACGTAGTTACCGCCTTTTTAATAAGGAAGGCAGCATTGTGCAACAGTATAACAGACAAATACAGGTTCTAAGCATGGTGCCAATTAAGAATTCGTTTTTTTTATTTAATCTTCAGAAACACTTATGTCATTATGATCCAAGAGGACAAGTAAACTCCTGATGCTATTTGCAATGGTAACGTATGATCGACCCGCAGAATATGATCGTCACAGACAAATATGTTTCAACGGATTTTCACTTACACAATATTCCATAAATTAAGGGTCGAATCGCGTTGCCTCACTGAGCGTTCTCACGCGAGGCAATATACTCGAGAGGGCGCGAGACAATCAAAGGCACAGCGAGGGATCGCGAGGCACAGCGAGGCACTGCGTGGCCCACGATGCGCCGCGCGCCACTGTGCGGCACCGCGAGGCACCTCGAGACACTGCGAGGCACCGCGAGGTACGGCGAGGCACCGTAAGGCACCGCGAGGCATGGCGAGGCACTGCGAGGCACCACGAGGGATTACGAGGCAACTCGGGGTGGCGCGAAGCAACGGGAGGCGACTCACAGGGTGTAGTCGACGCTCGAGTCACGCCACATGTTGAGGTCCATCTCTGGTAGGTCTTCGCAGGGCACTAGCGCGTTTCTGTAATACGGTAACATTTATCATCACATAGCTTCATTGTTTTATACAAACTAAACCACCGGAACATGCATACACTTTGCTATTTTGTCGCGACAAAAGGTGGAAAAATGCCACAACAAGCAACTAGAGAGAAATGGTAAATTCGTTATACCATACACAAAGTTAAGCTTGCTCGAAGTTTTTTTTATTATTATTTTTTGGTATGATTATTTTATATATAAAGTGAACATATAGCGTACGCGCATGAACTGTCAAAATTTCAGAGAGACTGCAAAAACGATGCCAGCTGGCCTACTGCTTCATCATGTTGGTTACACTTTGGGGGAAATCCTCACCAGGGAGCCATGCAATATAAGAAAAAGCCGGCCATGGCACCTAGTTCCCATGCAATGTGTTGGGCTAATATTTTTTTTTTTCGTGTAACTACATGGATGGCTAATACCAAACTGAACGTCATATATTAGCATTACACACCACATGGGAACTAACCTTTCCTATATTGATCGGCTACACTGAACTGGATGGGAAACACGGACAATATTCATTGTCGCTTTGGCCATCGTTCATTCAATGCGATGGTACCAACCCGGGCAGGATTAACCCTACCACCTAGCAAGTAAGGAAGGCGACCTACAGCCTTACGTGGAATCCGAACCCATGGCAGCCTCCACGGTTGAAAATGGTCACCCATCTATAACCTCAGAGGTGAGTGCTACCTTATCGATTCGCAAGGCGTCGCACCACTGTGCTACCGAGGCTGACACGACAGTAGGTGTTGTATTCGACATCCGGATTCAGCTACATATTTTTATTAAAAACACGTATTTGTTCTTTTTCCTGTTGCAGGTGTTTGAGCACTTACTCGGGGCTGATCTGCTGGAAGGCGGATGGCTGCATGAACTCCACTTCGTCCGAGTTGTCGCACATGATGCGTGCCATCGTCACCTTGCGGATTTCATTCAGTTGACCTGCGCATAACCATTTAAACGTTGTAGTGACCACGGTGTTCACATGGTCACATGCGGCATAGACAAAGGATAGTACGAATATACTGCCAACGTCATACAATGTACAAAACTCGCTAAATACTTCTTATTTTCGCTGTTACTATGACATTTATAACCAGCGCCATGAACCGTCACTGCCAGAACTAGTTAAACCGTTATTAAATATTAATTGAACATTCATATTTCAGTCAGTCAGTCAGTCAGCGTGTTTGCGTCTCCTGCTGGTCATACGCCTCTCCAATTTTTCTTCAGTCCTCCCGGCCCTCAGCGGTACGAAACGACTGCTTTCCGCCGACACAATTGATGTCGTCGTCCCACCTGGCGGGTGGTCTTCCCACACTCCGTTTTCCTGTCCACGGCCGCCAGTGTAGGACACGGTTACTCCAACGGTCGTCGCGTCTTCGGCTTAACATTCATATTAAATTAAATTAAATAAAAAACAAATAAAAATTAATGGGTGCCACCATGCAAGAAACGTGATTTATTTGGGTCAAATCTTGTATCATCGTACGGAACCCTTCGTATACGAGGTCTACTCGTACTTGGCCGGTATTTTAATGTAGTCGAGTAATAAAAAAAATCATAATAAATTAGAAAAGTTATTTGATCATTTCATAAAAGATGAAAAAAGAGTTTGTCTACAAAAACATGTCTCTCATATCTCCTCATGAGACCACCGATAAAAAGCTAGCATGAAAAAAAATTGAAGCAAAGCTCGCACCTCATTGACCTGATTGCAGAGTTCAGCTCAAGTGAGATATTCATCGAAACGATGAAAAAACATTTACGATCAGTGGAAGGGCAAAGACAACATTTCCAAGACAATATTATGTTCGCAACTTCTGAATGGTCGTAGAAAAAGGCAATACGCAGGCGTAGAAGTTTATGTTGGCAGAGGGTGACGCGAGAAGATAATGGAAGGGTCACGTAGGACGGACTTAGAGAGATGTTCGTCCAACATAGCCCGGGTGTTTGATGAGGTGTTACCTCGCGACGACCGAAATAGACATTTCGAAATAATGTTATTTATACATAGGTATACATATAAAATAATTGAATCGACCGTGAGGAGAACCAATTATTTATTTTTTTAATTTCATCTCTTTACATTTTTTGGTAGTCAAACTACACGGGCCTTTTTCACCTAATGCTGATTACGCCACATATTAAGGGCCTTTCTTATCTGATTGCAATCAATACCAGTACAAGATAATAAGCGCTTTAGTAATAAAGGCCCTTTAAATGTCCTTAAAAAACTGATTGATCCGCGGATTCGATCAACCAGTTAAGAAAAATCCACGAATAAACTTTACTGGTTTTCCGTCCACAGTAATGAAATACATACAAAGATCTGAATACTACTGCCAATTACCTATAGTGCAAGCCAGAATTTGAACTAGAAAGAAAACCATTCGCGGCAGTGCATCTTCCAATCTCCCCTGCCTAGTTGCATTCAGTCCCATAAGGGCGTAAGTAAAACATCATTTAATTTAATTTAAAAATAACTACAACGAATTTCGATAATCAAAAAAATACATTTGTAGATTTGATGGTCTAGACATAATTTAAAGACAAAATACAGCTAAATAACCAATTTATACCTACTTCATATTTTTTAAAATTTTAAAATCAGTGGTTTTTTAATATTTTAAATGTTTAATATTTTAAAAATATTAAAATGTGCTTTCATGTACGCCCTTATGGAACTGAGTGTGATCGGGTGATAACACCCCCTTAAGCATTCTTCTTCAATAATCGTAAATTTTCTTTCACAGTCGACACTACTACTTAAATTTGCTTAAAACTGACGTAGAGTAAAGCCATATACATAAAATACCGCTGCGTGTGTGTTAGATATTCTCCTCCTTAAACGAGGGTCCTTTTTGGAGTCCTGTCGCCTAAAGCGAAAATAGGGCTCAGGTTTCTGTTGGCCACACGCATTTTTCATTGAAAATTTTCTTCTATTAACGGTTGTTTAAATTTTACAAAATTAGTTGTGCATTAACTAATATTTTTTGCTCAAAGCGTCATACTTTTTGAGAAAATTCAATATTTCAGAAGCGGCAATGTTGTATGAAATTGCAAAATAATCATCAGGCGAGGGCGAATTTCTTCCATATCCAGCAGTGACCGGACCACGGAGGATCTATCTTCCCTGGTCCGGACCCCCGGCACGTGAATACGTAAACGCTTGACCGGTTTTTTTATTTACGGGGTCCCTGGAAGCAGGGCTCTTAGCTATAGTTGGATCCGGTAGGTGACGCAGCTGTCGAGATGTATATTTTTTTTATTTCCCATCCCCAGCACCTCTCAATATTAATTATTAATTAATAACTCTTCAAATAACACGCCCGCGAAGGTATTGATCACATTTTACCGGGCTCCGCTCAGATGAGTTTTTAAAACGAAGCTTACCCGAGCGAAGCCGGCAACCTCAGCTAGTATTACTATAGATATACATAGGTAGCCCAAATCTTATTCTTACACAGTAAACGTTCTTGCTCATACAAGTAACTTTCGTTCATGCTCAGCAAAACATGCTTTTATGAGATATAACTTTTATGTTTTCGACGTTAAGTAAAACTTCAATACGCCATCCCGCCTGAGTAAGCACGGTAACGCTTTGGTCGTCCGCAAATATTTCATTATCTCTCGTGGCCTGAGGATTTCGGCGTCTCGTAGCTTGAATATTCTAAGAGCGTGTTCAACTTGCGTGTTCGGCGCTTACGTCTCGAGAAATTTAAATCGAGCGAACAAAGAATCGGGCGTAGCTTCACAACGCAAAGATATAGACAAGTTGTTGTAGCGCCGTCGTCGTATTGATCTGGGGTTTGATAAAGTGATTGAAGGAAAAAGCTATTCATTGAGTGAACAGTTTAAGTGAAATTTAAAGTCAAAAGATATCTTATCTTAAGGTGGCCCTTCCCGCCGGGACTAACTCATTCGCGGGCACGCTACAAAACCGTACTATCGCGCTCTGGGACCTTCTTTATGTTGAAATCAATCACTATTTTACAATGTCAATGGTCATCAGACATCGAGTTCGATCAAATAAAGCTGTTTTGAGTATTATTTTGGATCTCGGACAAGAAACATGCGTATAATCTTCTTTCCACGTTTGTATAGGAAGTTTAGCGGGAAGGCCCACCTTAATCTATATAAATTATGTTCGTACACGCTTAACTCTGAGAACAACGCAACCGACTTCAATGACATTTTTTGAATGTGTATGGCTTGTTCCTCCATAAAGATAGGATAGATTTGGAGCCTATAGGTTGTGCTCATGCCGAGGCCCAGATTTTTTTAAACTGACTGTCTGAATATTAAAAAGGTTTTTATATTTTAACGGATTCCGATCGGGTGATCTCCAAAACGAAATTGACCCGAGCAGCGGAGCCGGGAACCTCAGCTAGTAACATATTATTAAATTTAAGAATAATACCCAGAAGAGGCGGAAGAGAGCTCGATCAATTAGATATTTCCGTAAATTAAACATGACAATAACTTATTTACAGAAAGCGTAAGGATCCTACGAGAAGACTGTGGAGCTAAACTAGTTCCGTTATTGAGCCAAAGACCGCATCAGTAAGAATGGTACCGTGGAAATACACCCGCCGACAGTCCGATCCTCAATTTGCTACGACGATTAAATCAAGACCTGGAAAGACTTTAGGTTCTCAACATAATTCTGACCACCACAAATGGGTGGTCGGCAAATGTCCTGCGTATGTTTTGGTGGGGGGATCATAAATAGTGACGATAGTACATGTAAAATAGAGATTCAGATCTGGTTATGCCTCTATGTTTAAGTGACTGCGAGCTTAGAGTCACCGACCAGACGACAAACCTGATACTTTACGAAGTCGGAAACAGAGAGAGAGAGATAGCAGATATTAGGATGATTCGCACCAGAGGTGACAGCAGTACTTCAACACCGGGCCAATCTATGATTTGTGAAGTAACAGAAGTTGGGCCGTTTTGAATAGCCCTCAGGAGCAAGCTGTGTTTCGGACATCATCTAGTGATTAAGGTCAATATTTTTATCCATGCCTAAAATATTGAGTATGTTGCTGTTAGGGATGGATGCTGTGAAAGGTTTGTTTGGAGAGGGAATGAGCTAGCCTTGCTTGAGAAAATGCAACCCTGAGTTTTAGAAACGATTAATTTGACAGGTTTGCCTTATCAAAGTCGAAAAATTTACATGGTAACCTGGCCAATTTTGTCAACAGTTTATTTTATGGGGATAATGGCAGGTGCATCCCTATCTTAACAATCAGGTATATTAATGGTACTGCCTTCGGCATAACCGTGTATATCACCTATCGGTAGTAGGTTTTTCATAAATAGCTGTTCAAGATTATATTTAGTAACACAATTTACCCCTGTGGGAGCATCAAGGGTAATGGAATAATCATCCAAGCACAAGCCATTGATATTGACTGAGATAGAGCTAAACAATACTTTGAAAGGACACCATAAGCTATAATGTAACTTCTAAAAAAAACCTCAGTAACAAACTAGATCGAAGGTATTAGAAATGATCTCGGTAACACGTATTAATTTAATAAATATGTGTTTTCTACCGAGATAAGATTAAATAATACTAACCGAGAGTGAATGAGGTACTGGGGTCGGCGCCGTTCTCATAGAAATATCTATCGCCGACTCGCGTCCTGTAGAACTGCTCGGTCAGGATACAAAGGAAAGTGGGCCCCGCCTGCGCGCCCGGCACGTTTCGCTCTAATGATCCAGCCACCACCAGCTCCACGTCCTCCACGTTCTCGTACAGCAACTGTAGAGCCTTCACGTTCTGCGGGAGACAACATTCAGTCATCACGAGGCGTCTGTCTCCGGCGCAAGTCCTGAAGAACTGCTCGGCGTGGAAGCTCAGGAAGGCTTCAAGCTGCACGTGATTAAACGATACTTTTCCGATAAAATTATCATTTATTCCCAGTTTGTAACATCTGTCAGTATTTGTGCCTATCTCAAGCCTTTGTCAAAAGCTTCTATCTATCTATGGTTTTTATAATAATTAAAATTGGAACGCAATTTTCTTGCAAAGCAATGAATGAATCAGCAGAAGAAACATACCAGCACTACAAATCATCTGACTTTGTCGACAATTATTGGAGGATATGAGACTGCAGCATCAATCTGCTTAATACGAGGCCACAGCTTCAGTCTTCTGCATATGAGATTAGTTCATTATTTGTCTGAATTCGGGGCTACGGCATCAGTTTTTGATCCATTTTTATAACTTGTCCTCAAATTAGTCACCTTAATTAAGCGTTTAATTTTTCATGGGTCTCCCATTCCTGACATCACTTGACTATTATCGACCTCGTTTCGTCCAATAACGGTTTAGTTGGCGAGCCTGGAGAGGTTATCTAGCTATTGTGCTAGAAAGTCTAACACCATCAAAATGGTTGGTTTTCTCACGATGTTTTTCCTTTACCATATAGATTACGTGTTACTAAATGAATTCACTTGTCAAGTCAACCGTTATTGAACTCCCGTTTGAGAATTGCGACCTAAGCCGCTATAATATAATTATAAAAAGACTAAAACAAAAATATTTGAAAAAATCAATCTTGGGTATACGACCACAATTTTTATTCTTGTAAAAATCATTTACATTCGGTCGCTATTGCAATGAACCTCTTCGTATACGTGCCGCCTCTTACCTCATGCGATATGAAGTCAGTCATGTCTTGGAAGGTCTTGGGCACGGGGAGGCCGCAGACGCCTCGGTGCGCTATGTAGGAGGCAAGACCGTGGTCGCGGCCCCGCTGGATGTCAGTTGCGCGTAGATCTCCCCCGAACGTGTTGTTACGCCTGTACAGAGAAAAAAACATCAATTTTATTACGTCGCAGGAAACTTGTAAAGTCCGGAAATGTGTCAAAGGGCATGTAATCTTACAAAGATTACGTAGAGGAAAATTGTAGGTTGGCCGACCTCCTCGTGGACCTATGTATTTTCGGTCCTTTGGATTATGGCGGCTCTATTCCGCTATCCATTCCAGGTTACAAATTTCGATATTCCGAATATACAGTTCCGCCATGGAACTGCGCGTCGTAAGCTCTTCACCCTAGATTCCAGGAAAGCGAGTGGCCTTGATGGTATTCCACTAGATATGTACCTGCAGCTTGGAAATCGGCAAACGTTCAGCACGTGCCTAAAAAGGCGATCGTTCAGACGCGGCCAACTACCGACCTATAGCCATTACCTCTCTGCTATGTCAATCGATGGAGCGCATCATTAACTCTTAGTTGATAAGGTATCTAGAGAGCACAGAACTACCTATTTAGCGATCACCAATACGGCTTTCATCCTCCTCCCTCTCTAGGTCCTAGTATATGTCTCACACGAGATAACTAGTAAACTAGTTTGTAAGTATCAATGAAAAAAAAAATACAATGACCAACCCGACGAAGTTTCTTGCCGGCTTTTCTCCGCCAGAAGTAATCGGACCGACAGGAAAAACAAATGACGAATCCGAGTGTGTAATATACATCTAATGGAGGAAATAAAAAAACTGAAACTAAGATAGGAGATGCGCTCGAAAATCATGACTGAAAATATTGACTGCCCATATATTGGATGCACAAGGCAGTACTTTCTAAGCTGCCCTCTTAAGATCTTCCACCTGATACCATGCTCTCTGAATCAACGTATTTGACGGGTAAGACACAGGCGTGCATATTTTTTTGCGGGGAAAATAATAATAATTTTAAAGTATATAAAAACGAAGATCTGGCGAGATACCCGATAGGAAAGAAGTTACTTTCACTGTATGTTATGTATCCACAAGGAACACATCAAAGTAGGACGGAATAACATTTAACACCCGACAGTCGTCAAGTTTAACACCAGATTACGGTAAAAGCGTTAGACGCCTATTTTTACCCGACTGCGAAAGAAGGAGGGTTATGTTTTTCGAGTGTATGTATGTATGTATATTTCTTTGTCGCCCCCTGCAGCCTAAACGGCTTGATGGATTTTAGCTTGATAGGTGTCGTTAGATT
This sequence comes from Incurvaria masculella, assembly GCA_946894095.1. Lineage (NCBI taxonomy): Eukaryota > Metazoa > Arthropoda > Insecta > Lepidoptera > Incurvariidae > Incurvaria > Incurvaria masculella. The sequence continues at coordinate 14,569,366 of OX335653.1, read as the reverse complement.
CGTCTTAATTGTGAGAGTGACACTGGGTATATCAAAATCATAAAAAAAAATCATGGCTGATTTTTGGCGCCAAATTATGTGTTTTCAAATATTTTTTTTCTTGAAACATATCGAGTGGGATACCCCAAACTAAAGGGTTTTCTAAATAGTTTACAAAAAGGTATGCAACTTATATGTTTAAATGTAATTTGGAATAAGAAATTCCAAAAACATCAAAATATTCAACGTTAAAAATTAATTCAAATGATTTTTGTTTACGCAAGCGCGCTTGTTACACCAACTCAGGTCATATACTCCTCTTTTCACTACCTCCAGCTATATGGAATGTAGTTTCGGTTAAATTGCATATTTATATGGTGTAACCGAAATATAACTTTGGGATGTCTGTAACTGGAAGTGGTGGATCCGGGCGATAGTCAGATAGATTTTAGACATTCTCGGTCGCCGCATAGACCGATATCACCATCATTGCTTTACTATCAGCATTCTGCACCTGCACAGCTCATAAATCCATACTTCCGTTGTCAATGGGTGTCACGCTGGGGAAGGTCCGCTTGTTCCACAAGAGGGCGACTCTACAGTGCCGAGATACTGTGGTGCCCAAAATCGGTACCAATCTGATAATATCTAAAAGCTTTACCAAAGATAAGAAAACTTTCCATGAAGATGTCGTCAGCCCCCTGATGAGGACTTATGTTGCATAGGGTACATTAGATATGATCGTCATCATAATATCGCTGATCTTTAACCGTGCGTCCTTGGGAGCAGTGGGAAGGAAAATCACGGCTTTGCCAAAGTTGGGTTTGTCATCATATATCACATATTATTAACACGTTATATTATTGAAAATAATAAACCAGGAGTTCATGTACGGATTAAATCATGAACGTTATATTTTGATGGGCTTTGGAGGCAAGAAACAAGAAACGCTCACTTGGGATGTAACAGTTTATAAGCTCCAAGGTAACACATTCGATCAGGCGATTGTAGACCTCGGGCCCACATAAATTTGCAAACGATGAATCCAGGTCTCTTTCGCCGCATCCAGTTAAAGTTCTAATCTGTGAAACTGGAACTTAACTAGCACAATAATTAAATAAAAATGGCTTTAACAATGCTTTTGACTCACATTCAAAGCTGTCAGTCAAGAGACAACTTCCAGTCTTATGAAGTAGTGGATATAAATATTATAATCATGGTTATTATGGAGATTATTGAATTTTAACAAGCAGTTAGTTTATACGTGGATGAAATCCTGTGATCAAAGCGATTACTACAGGGTCCGTCACTTGAACTGTTACTTCTATTTTCAAAATAATAAAATTTTGGTGACACGTCAATTTGTTTCATTGTTTTTAAGTGGGCGAAAAGAGCGGGAACAAATTTGAATTGTATAATAAATTTTCGCAATGGATATTAAACCTAACATTGTGAACGTTTTGTATTTGACCGGAAAATCACAACCAGTCATCGTTCGGGAGCTCCGACATTTACACGTAAACAAAATGTTAGTGCATCGAACCATTAAGCGTTATAACCTAGCATTGCTAAACGGCATAGAGGCGGTCATCCGAAAATAGCAATATCACATGATATGGTTCGAAAGGTAAAGGCTCAAATTCAAGGAAATCCTCACCAGTGTTCTGCAAAATTTGCGAAAAGTCAGACAATACCCGACTCAAGTAATCGGCGCATACTGAAATAAAAAGAAATGCAGCTGAAGCCTTACCAACAAGATACAAAAATTATCGCATCTTAGTTCAGCGCAGAAGGCAGTTCGACTACAAAGAGCTCAAGCAATGAAAGTCTTGAGTGGCGATCTGGAAAACATAGTTTTTTCTGATGAAAAAATGTTTACTGTCTAACAGTATATAAACAAACAACATTTTCGCGTTTGGCTACAGGGCAAATCCAACGAGAATTTCGACGATGGAGTTCCCGTTCGTAAGCAAGCGCCCGCTTCTGTTATGGTCTCGGCTGCAGTGACCGCAAATGGTCTCTATTCACTCGTGTTTATCGAGAAGGGCGTCAAAGTCAACCAGCAAGTGTGTGCAAAAGGTGTTAAACGTGGCGCTCATACCATGTGCACGTGTAAACAATGCAGTACGAAACGCTGGACGTTCCAACAACACTCAGCATCGTCTCAGAAAGCTCTTATCTATGGATCAAAGGAGGCTATATCGAACAATAACAATTATTGTCTTAAAATTAAATGTTTTATTGTGATATAATTTTTAACGAACCGTACTTCAATTAACTAAATAACATCATTTTCAATTGGTAACACTTCGAGTGACGGACCCTGTATATAACCACAGGATTTGAGTGTCGAACTGTTCGCTTATAAATTTAGTGTAACTGTAATCAACGATGATGAGAGGGAGATTCTAAAAAAAACATGTATAGGGTGTTAACGGAGATATGGTCCAAACGCAAACCACGTATTCCTCGGCATATTTGGAGCTAAAAAGGTAGAAGATATTTTGTTGTACGACTTGAAAAAGATCCTCCCCATACATTTCAAATACCTAAAAATAAAATGTATATCCTTTTTGTTTCAAATATGCCAAGGAATACGTTAACGTTTGGACCATACCTCCACTAAAACCTTGTATATATCGGCATATGATCAAAATTCGTTGAATGAGGGAATCTCATTCTATGGACTGATGACTTCATTAAAGCCTTAAAGATAACATGAAGAAACTTTTAGAAAATGTAGTTTTGTTTTAATAGGGAGTAGGGACTAAAATATTGCCTTTCATGCAAGAGGTTATGGGTTAAAATCCTCGCATCTGTTATACACCACTTTATCTTGCGAGTGGTTCATGGTTCGGAACCCATGTAAAACTGCAGGTCACCTTACCCTACTAGGTGACAGGGTTAAGCCCGCCTGGGTTCGTATCACCGCATTAGGAAAAACTATGGACGAAGTGGCAATAGATCGTTGTCTGTATTTTCCACCCATGGTATCCGTGTGCAGCCGTGATTCTGTGTAAAGGAAGGTCCTGGCCTGTCACCTAATTCCTTCTGGAATTTGTTGAATTAGGCTTATATCGTGAGGGTAGTTGTGTTACATTAGCCATCCATGTCAGGTTCCATAATAATACCTAACCTTACTTTCGTTGGAATTTATTAACGTGCAGATATTTAAATGATAAATGCATGCTCTACGAAAACTAAAAATAATTAAAATAAAACAAATTATTTAAAAATATAAAAAACCCGACAGCGTAAAAAATTGTAACTTAAAATTGACTTAGTAAAGGAACTGAAAAGATAGAAACAAGTTGAAAAATTAAATATTTGTTGTGTTTGAATGATCATGGTTGACAGTGTTTACAAACGCAGTCGGAGGCATAAGATACATTAACTACGATTTATATTTTTAATGGTGTGCCTATGCAAATTTCACGATGGTCGGTTGAGTTCGCGAAACAGACAAACTTACTTTCGTATTTATTATATGACAGTTAGGAGATTATAATTTGTCTCAATAAGTATATTTTTGCTATACCCATATCACTAAGAAATCGCTAGTCATTAATAATGGAATGTATTGGGAAATATATAATATATCATTATATAATTCATATTGTGCATCAAATACATTAACTATGATTTATATTTTTTTGTTATTAAATTCATTGAAAGTGTACCTATGTAAATTTCATGATGATCGGTGACACCGAGAACGAGAAAAAAAACCTCACTTTAGACATAAAAATGAAAGATAGGATATTGGAACTTCCCCCACCACGTATTTTCTTGCTCCACCGAAATAATCCATAAAATCGCTAGTCATTTACTATTTGATGCCTCCGTCTGCGTTTGTAAACACTGTCAACCATGATCATTCAAACACAACAAATATTTAATTTTTCAACTTGTTTCTATCTTTTCAGTTCCTTTACTAAGTCAATTTTAAGTTACAATTTTTTACGCTGTCGGGTTTTTTATATTTTTAAATAATTTTTTACTGAAATGGACGCTGCGTTTCATTTCTGTCGCAACGGATTGTATTGCATTAACCAACAATCAGCGCTTAAAGCGCTGTAATAAAAACAATCGCAATAGTGCTAGAATAGTTTAACTTGATGAAACTGCTTAGCTTGTAAAGTTTTCTCGGAAAAGAGATAGGAAATCAATTGAAGTAGCAAAGTCCGATGATCGGAAGTTTGATACTAATGTCTGTTTTGGAAGAAACAGGCAAGGGTGTTATCATTTCGGCCGTAAAATAATATGGGTTGATGGGATGGCTGAAGTCTCCGTGATATCAAAAGTGAAGGTCGGACACTTTTTCCAGCGTAGCTCCCATTCGGCAATTATGTGGCCAAACGAGCGATAAAGTACATATTTCCAAAAAAAGATCAGAATATAAAGTTTTAAATAGTCACATCTTATATTTATACACCGCCATAATTGCGACTTCAATCTCCGCTCAATTACCGCACCACTTTAATTCTCTTTCCAAGTAGGATAAGTGAATTTTGTCACGAATGCGACCAGTTCCATGGTTCGGAACCCATGTAAAACCAAAAGCCCCCTTCCCCTTCTTGACGGTAGGGTTAAGCCCACCCGGATTGGGACCATCGCATTAGCCGAAAATGTGGTCGATGCGGCAATAAAAACATTGTCCGTGTTTTCCATTTCAATGTACCAGTGTTAACAGGGTAAGGTCTTGGCACGGCACCTAATTCTTACGGGAATTCGGTGTGTTGGGCTAAATATCATGACGTGGGTGTGGTATAATATTCTTGGTACAGTGCAGTTCTCCGATTGTGGTGATAACACCCACTTTTGCATTTAAATTATATGCTAACGTAACTCTCATAACTTGGTACGTTTTTTTCAGCGATGTTCCCTGTCTATGCTGCCGACTCATTGAAGGAACGAGCGACTTAACCACAATTATGATGCTTTCAGAATTAATTAGAAGCAGGCGGAGTGCCATAATAATATAAGACGTCTCATGAGAGCAGCTAACAACTCACCATTTAGTATTAAATGTTACAATTCGCCCTTTCGTTACGATGTATCTTCTCACCGAGTTTTCAAAGACAACACGCAGTTCGGGTTTTGCTGGTTCGGGTCCAGCCTTGCAGTATATTCTTAAAGTAGTTCTTTTTACTGGACTTTTTCTTCAATTAATGTGTCCTTGCTTCACGGTCGATTATACATACATACATGTCACATTCCTTGGAATAAGCGACGTACCTGCTTAGTACGAAAAAGTATATTTATATTTTATAATTATTAGGACGCCTCCAATAAATAAAGGACATTAGGTAAATATTGTTATTAATCTTCTTCACAAAATAGAGATTTAAAGTCGAAAAAGGACAGCAGTTCTCGACTAGGTGAAGATCCTAAACGCATTCAATTTATTAATGGAAAAAGTTCGAGAAATCTGGTCTGAACCTGGTTTAAAAGTGATGGTCACGGCTTAGGGAAAACATTTTTCCCCCAATTTATAAAATGGACAATTAAAAATATTAACAGCGGAAAACTAAAATAACAAGCATCACAATTTGAGCTGTTGCCTTAAAAACTTCCCGGAAAATGTACTCTCATAATCAGTAAATCAACAAAGATCGCCCTAGTCAAAATCAATTTCTTTTGTTTGGGTTTCTATTGATCACAAGGATCGAAACGCACTAAACGCTATTTATAATTTTAATAACTTTCATTCTTGAATAATTGTCTATTTAGTTAGGTTAGGTTAGGTTAGTTAGGCATACAAAAATACGGGGTGACCGATTTTTATATTCAGATTAGCCTGAAATTAATACGATAGATCCCACTGCATTTCTTCCCATGCATGTCGTTCCAGGTTCAGATTCGACGTAAGTCATCTTCTTTAATCAATAGGTGGTGGCGTTAATCCCGCTCGGGATGGTACCATCGCATTGGATGAACGATGGTCGAAGGGCAATAAAACATGTCCGCGTTTTCTATCCAGTTCAATGTATATAGCTGTGCAATACAATAAAGGTGCTGGCATGGCACCAAGTTCCCATGAGGTGTGTTAGGCTAATAAAATGACAATGGTGTGGGATTAGCCATCCATGTCCAGTCAAATACAAAAGTTCCGCTCGGGTGCATGTCCAAAATTAAATTCTCCCGAGCGGAGCCGAATGCCTCAGCTAGTACATAATAAATACCAAAAATAAACTTCGTTCCTACCAGGTATTCCACAACCCCTCTTGTTAATTAAATTTTAATATTTCAGAAAAATGCAAGACATTAAAATGTATTTACTGTATTCCGGTTAATTACACCATACTATTTCGACATTAAAATACAATCAATATAAAATATAATTATCATAATTCCTTGTAGTGTTTTTTTACGTCCAAATTATTATGAACTATAATAAAACCAAAGAGTTACATAACTTCTCCAAGGGTTTTATAAGACGACTTTTCCACGAGGACGTAAAATTCTCTGACAATTGCCAAAACGACAGTCTAACCGTAAATCGCTTGTGTAAACGCCTCTGAAAAATATGTTTACATGGACAGATTTACTGTCTGGTGGTTTGTTAGACATTTCTAGCAAAAGTTTACTTCCTAGAGGACACGGGCCCCAACACTTACAACAAATGGAACTGTGTCAGAAATTTCAGTTGGTGGTCGAACAACAGACATTACACCAAAAAAATTCCTTTATTAAAACAGGTATTATTACTGAATATTATATGTTTGATTACATTAAAATCAACCCTATTGCAAATTTGATTCAAAATTCTTACTGTTTTAACGTCAATTAAGAGGAAAAATGAAAAAAAAAAACTAAAGGTGGCCCTTCCCGGCGGGACAGTTAGCGAGAACGGTACGAAACCGTACTATTGCGCTCTGGGACCTTCTCTGTTTCAAATAAAAACACAGGCTCCGTTATAAGGAAGATGAAACATGTCCACAAAGCAGGAAATGCGCACAGTGTTAGATTTGTTTTTAATTTTAATTACAAAACGACTAAAAGTAAACTACGACCGCTGTAGTCAAAAAAAAAAATCAAATTGACTATAAATGTTCATAAAACAAGCTATGTCTGATAATTCATCTTTTTAAGATGTTTTTATTTTATCGTTGAGTAATTCTCCTACAAAGTTATTATATGAAACGCGAGAATAAAACGAAGTTTCGGTACCTTATAACTTAGAAACCAAACACAAGTTTAGGTCATCAGACATCTAGTTCGATCAAATAAAGCTATTTTGAGCAAAATTTTGGATCGCTGACAAGAAATATGGGCGTGATCTTCTTTCCACGTTTGTATGGGGAGTTGAGCGGGATGGCCCACCTTAAAAGAAACTGCCGGTAATAAGCCAGGTATTATTATTGGCGTAATGGATCTTGGCAAAAACAAAATCCGACCTAGTTTCGGTTCCGCTCAGCCGCCGCTTGCGTTTGGAGAGGACCGGCCAAGATCAACCCCGCCAATTATGTAACGAGAAAATAAAATGAGACTTACAAATAAACTACGGGTAATAGGTAATATTTTACGAGAAAACAAATAGAGACTTATGTACTTACAAATAAACTGCTAGTAATAAAGTAGGTAGTATTTAGCGAGAAAATACAAAAAGACTTACTTAAAAAGAAACTGCGTTATCTCCGAGTCCCAGAACTGGTCGCTGAAGTCCTGAGGCTGGGTCGTGAGACCGCGCAGCAGCTTATCGAAAGTATTGGCGATTTCTATCACGGCGGGTCGGTTGAACCAGTCACTCATTCGAATTGCACCCGTAGACCGTCGCTCCTCGCTCACCATGCTGCCAACATAGAAACCAATCATTTCAATGCTCAAGGAGGTTTGTAGGTCCTTGTAGGTGGATGGTCGTTGGGCACTATTTCTGGCACAACTCCCAATAAATAGGAAGCTACAAACTATAACTGTAGTGGCCAGCACATTAGAAACTTATCTATTAAATCATATAAAACAGTTATAAATAGTGCTAAAGTTAATTTATGAAGAAATTGTAGGGCATGACACATTTCAACTTTTTTGTAAACATAGCTATGAACGATCGTGGCGCCATCTCCGTGGAGGTAAAAGCCCACAGTATTGTCTATGGTATTATGCAAATAGTAAAGTTAAATGGTATTATGTAAGATGAAAAAAAAAAACAATACACGAAGAAGCGGACTTAAAATGAACTTAAAAAAAGATTGTGTAAATCTGTGTAACTAAAAGCAGTGAGTTCTAATAATTTGGTGTAGAAAAAGCGAATGAACATAGTTCAATGAGACGAAGAATATAGTGGAAATTACAGAAACACTTGATACAATTGGATCATACGAATCGGAATCTCCCTGCAGGTAACAACAGATTAGGATGTAAAAGCAGCTAGAGAACACAATCACTTACTGTAATTGACCACGAATGAGGGTGTGGAAGTGTCGAAACGCTGCAGTGGCGTGCTCATCGAGAACGGCTGGATTGACGGTCAAATCATAGTCGCTGACATATCCTCCATCGCTATCATAGATCAGCCTATTCTTTTTCATGTTTTCCACACCTGCACATGTTCAAAATACTTTTCAACTCCCAACACATCACATAAGAACTAGTAGGACGGAATATACAGACGTTTTTCCTATTCGACCGTCTTTTCATTCAATGCAACGATACCGACCCGGGCGGGACTAACCCTACCAAATAGTAAGTAAGAAAGGAGACCTACATTTTACGTGGAATCCAAACTAATGCCATTCTCAACGTTCGTACGGTCATCCACCTAGAACTCGAAAGCGCAGAGCGTTGGTTAACTTCAAGATCTTAACCTACCGGCTATCGGCTGATCGGCTACTCATGCTGATAAACTTAAGGTAGCCTACCACGATAAGGCTACAAATGGCACTGAAGATTGGACGGAAAGTTAGCTGCTTTTCTCAAGATTGTAATGGCAGCATGGTCATGTCCCCCGAAATTCACTACACTCACCCAGGAATATAGGCAGATACTCGTAGTAGTTTATGTGCTGATTTTCAGCGATGTGAATACGTCGAGCTTCCTGGAATACGGTCTCGTCATCCCAGTGTGGGTTTATTGACTGTAGCTCATTGGCGATGCGATTGTGTTCCCGTAGCAGGATGATTTGCAAGATCGTCAGCTGTGGACTTTGGTTGACGCGGATGTCACCTGGGGAGAAAATCGTTCATGGAATATCATTCAAGATTTTGAGTCATTAAAATTGGGGGAAGGGCTTTATTATTGGGCAACTGGACGAACATATAACGTAACCGAAGATATTTTGTTAAAGTGCTCGTTTTAATAACTGAGTCGCCGGGACATGACAGTTTGAATATGAATATGCAACGCCTTACGTACACTCCTTGCACCATGGAGGTGAGGAAATTACTTCACCTCCATGCCTTGCACTCCATAAGCTCAAAAGGTGCCATCGAGATGGACTAATAACAATACTGTTTTATAGTAAGTTTATTGCCCGACGACTCAGTTCATACACGATCAATTTGGTAAAGTCCAAGGAGTTAAAAATCTGGTTTATTCTTATCATTAAAAACGAGGAATACATCAAGACCAAAGTAAAAATAATAATTTCTTTTAGCTGACAGACCTCAACAATGGTCGGAATTCAACGATGATTTATGTTTGCATGGAAATAACTTTTTATGAAATAATATTGCATTATGTATGAATGGAATAGTAATGTTGTATCTCACCGCAAAGATAGCATGGTTCATCAGGTGACTGGGCACTCTCGCATACGATGGTGATGTTGGGCTCCTGTGGGGGCCACTCCCGCCCACTACGCTGCACTGTCAGCAGCCTTCCGCCCTCGTACGCGCGCAGCGGTGCCGCCTGCCCCGCGCTACTGCCGTACACCAAACTCATGTCCATGTAGGCCGTCACCGTCGTGATCTGCAAGAGACGAGGGGCTATTAGGCTATTGAGGCGGCCACTGCCGCCCACTACGCTGAACTGTCAGCAGCCTTCCGCCCTCGTACGTGCGCAGCGGTGCCGCCTGCCCTGCGCTACTGCCGTAGACCAAACTCATGTCCATGTAGGCCGTCACCGTCGTGATCTGCAACAGAGGAGGGGCTGTTAGGCTCCTGTGGCGCCCACTCCCGCCCACTACGCTGCACTGGCAGCAGCCTTTCGCCCTCTTACGCGAACAGCGATGCCGCCTGCCCCGCGCTACTGCCGTAAATCAAACTCATGTCACCGTCGTGATTTGCAACAGGCGAGGGGCTGTTAGGCTCCTTTAGTGGCCACTCTCGTACACCACCATAGAATAAAAAACGACGCTTCGCTTTTCCTTTCTTTCTTTCGTCTTCGCCCCGCAACACTCACGACGCCACCAAAATCTGGACATTGTGTGGCCATTGAGTAACTTTTTAAAATAAATCTTGCAAATATTATTCATTGATGATATTTGACCGCATAAACAATATACCAATATAATACCAATCGTAAACGATACAATTTTATTGTGTACCGAAACAATGATGAGTAGCGGGAAATTTAAGTTCAGACAATAATTAAAATATTTTTGTCTGAATACAGAATTATTAATTTTCCAGACAAAATAATCTCTGAGGGTTATTTTGAAGCGGAGCCTCCTGATAATAATATCAAGTTTGCAAACAATTAATGAAATCAAAGCATTCAACTTTGCCAACATTTAGGCTACCTGAAATAATATTGAGTTACGGAGCATTGTCACGTAGTGATTTTTTTTTCAAACAAATAATAATGCGACATTTCCGTCGTGGCGCAGTTCCGTCTACGAACTGTCTTATTTCAATTATTTCTTCGTTGTTATAAATCCGTATTGGTTTTAATATTAATTTACATACTACTACATTACTATTTTCCAATATTTTATACGGAATTTCTCTCAACAAAATAGGCCGGAACTACTTTCACGACAATTTTCTGAAGTCATTTTGTACTTTTGTTCGCCAACGTAAGTGAGTGCGATTGCAATATTTGACTTGATCGAATGTCTGGGATTCTTCTCTTTTTCCAGACGCTCGCTTACGTTGTGAATCGTAATCTCTTCAATAGAGGATGGTAGACATATTATTCCTCATGCGAGTCGAAGGGGGCCACCTACTAAGTACGATTGTTAATTTATTATAGAAGTGTCAAACCAGATTTATTGACGTAACACTACCACGATGAATATTTTTAACGACAATCGGGACGGTAGATCACTAGTAGAATTCCGATTGTCATATCAGTGATAATGTTGCCATATAAATAATCCTAAATTCACATCTTAGCCTTCTCGATTTTGCTTCATGGTTAAACGTTTTAAGCTCATTCTATTGCGAAATTCGTATCCAGCTCATCTTTAATTAATCATTATTATTATTAAACTTCTTTAGACAGTACAGAGATATTGGTAAATGGTTATTCTAACAACACGATTTTCCCTGGAGTGTGAATTTTCCCATAACTTGTGACTTCATTTTCTTTGCTTGCCACCGGAAATCGACTGTTTGGTTTCATTCTTTTGACCGGCGATTTAAAATCTTTCATCCATTTCTGCTCGAACCGGTGCCTCGGTGACGTCTTCGTGTCAATCCTGAAAACAAGCAAGCGGTGTGCCCGGTAAAGTAGCCATGTTTGATTTTCAATTGGTCTCTTGATGTATTTGTCTTGTATTTTTGTTTAAAAATGATTGTGCATGAGCCTTGGGTACGAGTTACTACTCCAATTGCATGTTATGTTTTATTTTTATTGCCGTAAATTGTCGAACGCATGTGCTTTGGGAAATCGATGGACACAACTAGAACGAGTTCAATACCGTCACCATTCTTCCTCGCACGCCTATGGGTAGTCGTTTGACACCTTTTAATCAAATCTTCAGCTGCTACGTTGGGGGGCGAAGTTCTGCGGGACCTACTTATTGGCTGCTGACTGCGCAGCTACTTTGAGCGCCGCTATCTTCTGTGGGCGAGCGCCGCTATCTTCTGTGGGCGAGCGCCGCTATCTTCTGTGGACGAGCGCCGCTATCTTCTGTGGACGAGCACCGCTATCTTCAGTGGGCGAGCACATCGCCACTACTACACCGTTTCGTCGCTTTCTCAGTGCCCCGTGACCGCCTCTGTCTCACTGGCACCAGGCCCGGCTCGGACTCAGATACGTATATTTTACCAGGACAGTGCACCGACTTTAAAGGCCCCGTGTGTGAAAAGACACTTTCGTTAATTTTTTTTGGATCAAAATTAAATAATACATTGTATCAAAGTTAAAAAAATACATTCTTTCATTACCTACCTTATTAAGGATTTCCAGTTACCGACTGGACGGGGAAGGATATCATCATTGGCCGGGGAAGTGTGAGGAGGCCCCACTCTTTTTTTTCACCCCGTGTCAGTTGGCATCCCTGGTGGGGATGCCGTTGATTTTCTGTTACTTGGGCCTTCGTCCTTCCCCGTCGACTGGGTGACTGGGGACTAATTTAAGGTAGCTAATGAAAGAAACAACATTGTAAACCTTGGGCTCATTTAGCGTCAGTATACTTTACCTGTCTTTACCTGGTCTAATGTATATGGTTGTTTCGTGTTTGATAGCTTTCTGCATGCTGAATATTGTTGTTGTTTAACGTGCACCCCTCTTGTATACAGGCACGCCAGAGGGTTTATTTTTTTTTTTGGTCTTGCGTGCTGATATATTACTCACTTAGAATGGCATCAAAGAGTACGTTTTCTCGAAAGGTACCCTTCAACTTACTCCGAAAAGATGAGCTGCAATACGAGGTTCGCATTCGGGGTGAGTCACCTGTCGAATTAGTGGCTAAACTCAGAGCGCAGGTAGTTGCGCTCAACAAAGACTTTCCATCAAACGAGATCTTAGAAACGGATGAGGATCCTATTGTAGAGCTCGAGGTTGTAAGGCAAAAACTGGATGATGTGGCGCTATTGTGCGCAGAGAACCCCCCAACCCCCCGCGCTCGAGCCGTTTTAGATCACCTGTACTACCGATTAGAACGGGTAGATCCCCCTACACCTGAGATCATCGCTGAAAAAGTAGCCGTCAGAGGGTTGTTTGAGGTTACGGAACAAGCCGTTTTTAAGACGATAGTACCTGATTCTGATGTTTTAGAAATTCAGGGATCATGCAATGATTTCCCAACTACTAGTGTGGTTGCTGATGCCTGCACACCAACTTCTAAGTATTGCAACGCAGTATCAAAGCTGAACATCACGTATGATGGAAAAAAATCTGTGAGAGCGTTTTTGGAACGGCTAGAAGAACTCAGTACTTCTCGGTCACTTTCTCCATCCCAATTGCTAGCCTCGGCACCAGAACTCTTTGAGGGACCTGCTCTTTTTTGGTATCGGAGCCTCCGAAGCATGGTGTCCAGCTGGAAGCACCTGCGTGATCTGCTCCTCGAGGAGTTCGATGTGGTTGACATGGATTATCGTTTGCTAGCCGAGATCCGATCCAGAACACAAGGACGTGATGAAACCGTTACGGTTTACTTTGCTCTAATCATTGGCCTTTTCAACCGTCTGCGGAAGCCCCTATCTGAAGAAGAAAAGCTACAGATTCTTCTACACAATCTGCGACCGTTCTTCACTGCACCCCTCGCTTTGGTTGACGTCACAGATGTCAACCATCTCAAGAAACTTTGCAGGAAAATTGAGGCGACTCGCGTTCGTGCGCAAGCTTTCCACGAGCCCGCTGCTGCTGACGAAAATACTTTGGCGGAAGAATTCGCATACGTGCGCACTTCAGGCTCTTCTAAGTTTACGTCAAAGCCTAGAGCCAGCGTTGCTTCTGCCATCCAGCAGCCGCGCCAAACTATTTCTTCCAAGTACTGTGCGCGATGTAAAACGGATGAGCACTCCTTCTTCAATTGTCCTGCTCCAAGAGATCTTAAGTGTTTCGGCTGCCAAAAGCCAGGATTCCGTGTCACAGAATGCCCTGACTGTTGCAATGCTAGCTCTTCAAAAAACTAGGAAGTCTGCGTTGTGGGATGGCGGCCCAAAACGACTTGCACCGACGCGAGCGTGAGGAATGGTTGGTATTCCTCAGGGCATATTTCGCTTCTTACCATAACGCAGCGTTACGACCTATTTTAAAATTCGATAATCGACCCTACGTCCACATTATGGTGGGTGACCTTAAACTTCGAGGTCTGTTGGACTCTGGCGCTTCTGCTTCTTTTATAAACCGCAAGTGCGAGCGAACACTCCGTGAGCACGGGCACATGTTAAGTACGGATATTACACTCCAAGTTGTGGTAGCTAACGGCAACGCTTCTAACACCATTGGCTATTTCGACATTCCAGTCGAGTTCAACGGGACATCAAAGATGCTGAAACTTCACGTCGCTCCCGAGCTGAGCTCGGAACTTATATTAGGTTACGACTTCTGGAAGATTTTCAAACTATTTCCTTCGGGTGTACCCCTGGTGGATTGGACAGGCGAACCTACTACCTATTGTTCGTCTACAGTGGGTGACCGTCTCGTCGATTATGATGGTCTGAGTGGGCAACAACGATCTCTGGCAAATAATGTTATTGCTCAATTTGAAATGATTTCTTCTGAAAAGCAGGGCCTGGGAAAAACTACTGTGATTACTCATACCATCGACACCGGCGAGTCCATCCCAGTCAAACAGCGGACGTATCGTTTATCTCCTCATAAGCTGGACCTAATAAACCAGGAGGTCGATAGGCTATTAGAACTAGATGTCATCCAGCCCGCAGTTAGTGCATGGAACTCGCCAGTGCTATTAACACCCAAGAAAGATGGAAAGTTTCGGTTCTGCCTTGACTGCCGAGAACTTAACCGCCTCACAAAGAAAGATTCCTATCTGGTTCCTTTCATCCCAGACATACTGGACAATCTTCGTGATGCCAAATACCTGTCGTCTATTGACCTTAGTTCGGCCTTCTGGCAAATCACACTAGACCTTCCTTCACGTGAAAAAACTGCTTTCAGCGTTCCTGGTCGTGGCACATTCTGCTACAAACGTATGTGTTTTGGACTCACTAACGCGCCAGCGACCCAGCAGCGGTTAATGGATCGTCTTTTTGGTTCCGCATTTTTCGGAAAAGTATTTGTCTATTTGGACGACATAATAGTCATCAGCGCGACATTCGAGGAACATCTTAGGCTGTTAACGAAGGTCCTCGAAATCTTGCGTGGCGCTAACCTTACTACAAACAAAGAGAAGTCCGTGTTTTTCCGCAGCAGCCTCCGTTACCTTGGGTACCTCGTCGATCAGCACGGGCTCCGTCCAGATCCTTCTAAAGTACAAGCTATTACTGACTGGCCAAGGCCTGCAAATGCAACTGAGGTGAGGAGATTCTTAGCTACCGCCTCCTGGAATCGCCGCTTCATACCGAATTTTTCTTCTAGGGCTGCTCCACTGAATCGTCTTACAAGCACCAAACGTGGAACCCCTCCATTTCGGTGGTCTACTGAAGCGGATGATTCCTTCGCGGATTTAAAGATAGCATTGAGCAGTGCACCCATACTCTCTTGCCCGGACTGGTCACAGCCCTTCCAGGTTCATACGGACGCCTCATCGTTCGGTTTAGGAGCGAGACTCGCCCAGGTTATTGGAAATCAGGAGAGAACCATCGCATACTCCAGTCGCTCCCTCACTCCCTGTGAGGTTAATTACTCAGCCACTGAAAGAGAGGCGCTTGCGGTGATCTTTGCGGTGGAACACTGGCGATGTTACTTAGAGCATGGGCCAATGTTTACTATTTTTACCGACCACTCATCACTTAAGTGGTTCCTCACGCTCGAGAACGCCACAGGTCGATTAGCTCGCTGGGGCATCCGCCTTTCACCTTTCAACTTTGAAATAAAGCATCGCAAGGGAAGAGAAAACGTTGTCCCCGATGCGCTGAGTCGAGCCCCCGTGCAGGCGGCGCTAGCATTGCCTACTGATGATGCGTGGTACGACAAACTTGTCGCTACCTGCCGGGAATTTCCCCAGTCCGCGCCGAACTTCTTATGCAAGGACGGGAAATTATATAGGTACTCCAAGGCCAAGTTTGACCTGATGAAGGACTTCGAGTGGAAGTTAGTGATCCCGCGAAGTGAACGTACTTCTACTATACGTTCGTGCCACGATGAACCTACGGCTGGGCACTTAGGAACTTACAAAACTTACCGACGGCTAGCTCAACGATACTATTGGCCTGGTATGTACCAGGATGTTGTGCAGTATGTTGGGAAGTGTGAACCCTGTTTATCTCATAAACATGCTCAACACCCAACGTTAGGCCAGATGGGTGAGCCCAAGCAGTGTTCGAGGCCTTTCCAGTATCTATCTATGGACATCACCGGCCCTTTCCCACTTTCTCGGGCTGGCAATGCTTACATACTCGTTGTCACTTGCGCCTTCAGCAAATATTGTTTCTTCTTTCCACTCCGTCGGGCTACTGCTAAAGCCATTGCCGACAAGTTAGAAAATTTCATCTTCTTGACTCATGGCATTCCACAAACCGTCCTATCTGATAATGGAACTGAGTTTATCGGCGCTAACCTCCGAGATTTACTCCAGAAATACCAGATACCGCACACGTTCTACACGCCAAAGTATACGCCGGAAGTAAATCTCGTTGAGAGGTACAACCGCACGCTCACAACAATGCTTTCCACCTTCATAGAGAAGGACCACCGCATTTGGGACACGCTTCTGCCAAAACTGCAGTTTGCAGTTAACACGGCAGTCAACGAAAGCACGGGATTTAGCCCATCCTTCCTCGTTTACGGCCGCGAGCTTGTCACAAGCGGCTCCTTCTACGCTGCTCCTCGCGACGAACCTGCCGGCGACTCCCTTCTAACACCCGCAGAACACCGAGTAGAGGACCTTTCGGAGCTTAGTAAAGTGTTCGAAGAAGTAAAAGTGGCGCTGAGGCGTGCCCACTTGACAAATAAGAGCAGGTATAATTTGAGAAGGCGTCCGGAGATCTTCGAGGTCGGCCAGTTCGTTTGGAAGAAGTCATACGCCCGCAGTAATGCCGGGAGCTATTTCTCGGCCAAGCTAGCCCCTCGCTATACCAAGTGTCGCATTCTTAAGCGGAAAAGCCCTACGGTATATGAACTGGCAGACGAGACTGGTAAGTCCATCGGAGACTGGTCAGTCAAAGATTTTAAGCTCTCGCCGCCATGATGCGCCAGCCTTCAAGGCTGCTGTACCCTGTGTGGAAGCGGGATTAGAATACAAACTTCCACTGGTCCGCTAGAAACCAAATCGTAAGAGGCGAGCAAATTCTATGCAATCTAGGGATCATGTTGTCACAGCGAGTTTTGTCCCTAGTACCAGGGCTACCTCTTCTCTCGTTCTATTGGGCGGCTCCTTCTTCCGGGCTCGCACAATAATTAAAAGAGTGTCTGGCGTACTGCAGCTAGTGGGTCAGACCAATGTGTTTGTTGATTCGGTATGTGAGGTAAAAAGCGCGCTTTGAACGAGGATGTATGTTAGTGTATACGAGAGCAGGGTGAGCCCTAGTTTAGTTAGTGTTTTTTTTTTCAAATAATTCTTATCCTATTTGTTTCTTATTGCTATTTTCTTAATACGCCAAAGAATGCGTTACTTTAGTTACTTTCTATGTCTGTTAATCGATTATTCTTTTGAAGTAAATACTGAGCAGTTAAGCTTTAATGGTTTAGAACTGTCGGGGACGACAGGTCGGACGGATTTGTCCTCTTTTCCTCGAAGAGGGGCACTGTCACGTAGTGATTTTTTTTTCAAACAAATAATAATGCGACATTTCCGTCGTGGCGCAGTTCCGTCTACGAACTGTCTTATTTCAATTATTTCTTCGTTGTTATAAATCCGTATTGGTTTTAATATTAATTTACATACTACTACATTACTATTTTCCAATATTTTATACGGAATTTCTCTCAACAAAATAGGCCGGAACTACTTTCACGACAATTTTCTGAAGTCATTTTGTACTTTTGTTCGCCAACGTAAGTGAGTGCGATTGCAATATTTGACTTGATCGAATGTCTGGGATTCTTCTCTTTTTCCAGACGCTCGCTTACGTTGTGAATCGTAATCTCTTCAATAGAGGATGGTAGACATATTATTCCTCATGCGAGTCGAAGGGGGCCACCTACTAAGTACGATTGTTAATTTATTATAGAAGTGTCAAACCAGATTTATTGACGTAACACTACCACGATGAATATTTTTAACGACAATCGGGACGGTAGATCACTAGTAGAATTCCGATTGTCATATCAGTGATAATGTTGCCATATAAATAATCCTAAATTCACATCTTAGCCTTCTCGATTTTGCTTCATGGTTAAACGTTTTAAGCTCATTCTATTGCGAAATTCGTATCCAGCTCATCTTTAATTAATCATTATTATTATTAAACTTCTTTAGACAGTACAGAGATATTGGTAAATGGTTATTCTAACAACACGATTTTCCCTGGAGTGTGAATTTTCCCATAACTTGTGACTTCATTTTCTTTGCTTGCCACCGGAAATCGACTGTTTGGTTTCATTCTTTTGACCGGCGATTTAAAATCTTTCATCCATTTCTGCTCGAACCGGTGCCTCGGTGACGTCTTCGTGTCAATCCTGAAAACAAGCAAGCGGTGTGCCCGGTAAAGTAGCCATGTTTGATTTTCAATTGGTCTCTTGATGTATTTGTCTTGTATTTTTGTTTAAAAATGATTGTGCATGAGCCTTGGGTACGAGTTACTACTCCAATTGCATGTTATGTTTTATTTTTATTGCCGTAAATTGTCGAACGCATGTGCTTTGGGAAATCGATGGACACAACTAGAACGAGTTCAATACCGTCACCATTCTTCCTCGCACGCCTATGGGTAGTCGTTTGACACCTTTTAATCAAATCTTCAGCTGCTACGTTGGGGGGC
The DNA here is from genome assembly GCA_946894095.1 of Incurvaria masculella. Classification (NCBI taxonomy): domain Eukaryota; kingdom Metazoa; phylum Arthropoda; class Insecta; order Lepidoptera; family Incurvariidae; genus Incurvaria; species Incurvaria masculella. Next base: position 14,550,512 of record OX335653.1, on the reverse strand, counting down.
GAAGTTCTGCGGGACCTACTTATTGGCTGCTGACTGCGCAGCTACTTTGAGCGCCGCTATCTTCTGTGGGCGAGCGCCGCTATCTTCTGTGGGCGAGCGCCGCTATCTTCTGTGGACGAGCGCCGCTATCTTCTGTGGACGAGCACCGCTATCTTCAGTGGGCGAGCACATCGCCACTACTACACCGTTTCGTCGCTTTCTCAGTGCCCCGTGACCGCCTCTGTCTCACTGGCACCAGGCCCGGCTCGGACTCAGATACGTATATTTTACCAGGACAGTGCACCGACTTTAAAGGCCCCGTGTGTGAAAAGACACTTTCGTTAATTTTTTTTGGATCAAAATTAAATAATACATTGTATCAAAGTTAAAAAAATACATTCTTTCATTACCTACCTTATTAAGGATTTCCAGTTACCGACTGGACGGGGAAGGATATCATCATTGGCCGGGGAAGTGTGAGGAGGCCCCACTCTTTTTTTTCACCCCGTGTCAGCATGTAAATTAAGTACATATATGTTAATTGTTTTCAAGTGTCGATTGTTCAATGTAGGTAAACAGGCAACTAAATGAATAAATTATGTAGGTACCACGAACATGTAAACAACAAGTATTTTAATGCAAATCACGATGCACATTTTTTTTTTAAGTTTTCCTTGACCATTCAAAATACGACCTTCATGACAGGTAACATAGCCAAGGATTACCAAAACAAAAAAAAAGGATCCACAAACTTTCTTGCCCTTCGTTTCACCTTGATTGTACGTCCTAGCTTCCAACTCGGGTATTATCCTGGTGTTTTTATTTTGTGGTTTCAATGATGTATTTAAAGTTATGTACGATAATGTCATCGATATATCCGAAAAACCCAACGGAAAGTCCTCGCTGCTGCCATGTCCATGAAGTGAGGAGGATTTTGTTCATCGGCACTTTGACGCACGTTGGAAATAAGGGGTGGTAATAATGTTGTGACGTTAATCATAAATATTCCCCCTCATATTGTGCAGGGGAGAAATTAAAGAAACCCCTGTAAATCTAAAACGATTAACTCATACGACGATCCCAAGAGGTTTACTAATAGGATGCCTGGTAATCTTGTTTGGGCTCCAATTTGAGAGACGCATTATCGGAAAGCGATTTTTGAAAAATAAAATACCTAATAAATAAGACTAAGGCTGAGATAAATAGTCGTAACAGAAACTAAGACTAACGAAAAGTAGTGCTTTGTGACGTCAATTTGGATTACTTTGAGATTTCGTCCATACAAAATGTGTCAAAGTGACGTCACAAAGTACTACTTTTCGTTAGTCTCAGTTTCTGTTACGACTATTTATCTCAGCCTGAATGAGTAATAATCAGACACTTGACTCACGTTGCCTGGAGCAAAAAAGTTTAAGGGCAATAACAGAAATTTTAAACAAGAAAATTAATTCATTCAACATTATAAACTCAAATAAAAAAATACCCTGACCAGCGATGCATTTTCTAATATAAGTTTCCTAATTTATCAGTATTTTTGCCCATGACTATATAAAACTTGTTACGTTTAAACTAATTTTAAAGGTACGTCATGCCCGTCTTTCTGCCATTTTCTAAAATGTTTCGTCAAATATTGAAGAATAGTGAATATTTTGTGATCACGCTTAGTTTTCCAGATTTTTTTTATTGATGTGATCAACAAAGTAATCTCTTCGCTACTAGAAGAGTGACGGTGACCAAGATACTGGTATTTTTTATTCCAGAAGAGAAGATTTAATCCGGGTCGTCGCAAGCGAGACAAGTGATTTGTGGGCGTTTCACTTGGCAACAGACTCACTTGGCAGCGGAATTTCAAATTGTTAAAGCTATGTTCTACATTTTCTGAACTCAATACAGGAACAAATGTGTTGGAGGTCTTCGATATTTGTTACTTTAGTATTTCTGCCGTTCGCACTTAGCTGTATGTGCATAGTTTGTTTAGGCAAAAACTAGGAGAATAAATTTGTGGTCAGTGGTAAGATAAGTTGTAAAGCGATTAGAAAACATTTGTGCAAAAATGTCGGATGCACTGGACACAAATCTGGAAATGGTTCTCACTTAGAACGATGTTTCTGTCTAATGATGTCTCTGTAAATGCGTAATGATTTAATGTTAGGTTTTGTCGGAAAAATCGCTAAGGGGCGCAAACTTACCATATACAAATTATTTCTACGCTCCGTAGAGAAATGCTTGAATTACAGTCATGGTCCCGTGTGTCCTGATTGATGAAAGTGATGCAAGTAACCTTCAGGTGGGTGTACTCACGGGATACAGCGGCGATCCCTGGTGGTGCCGGTGCATACAAAGTTCATGCAATGACAGCCGGACGACGTCATCCGCCACCATAGGGATGGGCGCACACTGCGGGTTGGTGATCGTGTACTTCTCTTTAGCATAGCGGTACATAACTATGTGAGTACACCCTGTTGGTGCTTTTGGTGGCGAACAGCCGCGATCCCTGGTGGTACCGGTGCTTACGAAGTTCATTCACTGAGGTTCGGATAGCGCGTGCACCGGGTCATCTGCCAATGGGCACATACTTCGGGTTGGTGGTTGTGTGTAGTGTGTACTTTTTTTTTATGTGACTGGACATGGATGGCTAATACCACAAGTTCTGTCATGGTATTAGCCCAACACACCACATGGGAACTAGGTGCCATGCCAGGACCTTCCTTATATTGCACGGCTACATTGAACTGGATGGAAAACACGGACAATTTTCATTGCCGCTTCGACCATCGTTCATCCAATGCGATGGTACCAACCCGGGCAGGCACCCTACCACCTAGTAAGTAAGGAAGAGGACCTACAGCTTAACGTGGAATCCGAACCACGGCCAGCCTCTCTCAACGGTCGAATGGTCACCCATCCAAGACCAGACCGGACCCAGCGTTGCTTAACTTCGGAGAGCGATCGCCGAAGTGTCGCGCCACTGGGCCACTGGGCTACTCCTTAGCGTTCCGCACAAGCGGATGTACTCACGGACTCAGCAAGTGTATTCGGCGGTGTGTAGCCGCGATCCCTAGTGGTGCCGAAGCGTACGAAGTTTAAACCACTGACGGCCAAACGGCGCGTTCACCGGGTCATCCGTTGACACATACAAGGGCACACACTGCGAATTGGTATCCGCGTGTGTGCATCACCACTGCTCTGTCAGGACCTATGGTAATGCCCAACGACGCCCATGGGTTTTCGAACTTTCAGGGGGGGCTGCGAAAAGCATGCCGCACGGCCAGGTGATTTCACACCAAGTTTAAAGGGCCCAGAACTCTGCGTTGCATTAAGTGTCATACTATCACGGAAGGTGTACTCACAGGCTCGGTGAGTGTATTCGGCGGTGTGTAGCCGCGATCCCTAGAGTTTTATCCACTGACGGCCGAACGGCGCGTGCACCGGGTATTGGTCAACAGATGGAAGAGCGCATACCTGCGAGTTGATGTCCGCGTTAGCGTTGCGGCAAGTGACGTATTATCTCGGTGGGTGGTACTCACAGGCTCGGCGAGTGTATTCGGCGGTGTGTAGCCGCGATCCCTAGCCGTGTGTAGCCGAACGGCCCGTGCACCGGGTATTTGTCGACATATGGAAGGGCGCACACCTGGGAGTTGGTGTCCACGTTAGCGTTGCGGCAAGTGAAGTAATGTCTCGGTGGGCGTACTCACAGGCTCGGCGGGTGCGTTCCGCGGTGTGCAGCCGCGGTTCCTGGTGGTGTCAGTGCGGACGAAGTTCATGCACTGCCGGCCGGACGGCCCGTGCACCGGATCGTCCGCCGACACAGGGATGGGCGCGCACTGCGGGTTCGTCGTCGCGTCCGGTGCGTACTGGCCGTTAGCATTGCAGCATGTGATTGGGTTTCGATCTGATCAGACAAATAATTATGTCATTTATGAACACATTAATCGAAAGAGACTTTAAGGGGGTGTAAGCACCTAATTGCATTCAGTTCGATACGGGCTTAAGTAAAACAACAATACATTTTATTTAGAAATAACTCCGCTGAATTTCGATAATCAAAAAAGTAAATTTCAAGATGGATGGTCTAGCAGCTGGATGTCAGCCTCAGTGGCCCAGTGGCGCGACACTTCGGCGATCGCTATCCGAAGTTAAGCAACGCTGGGTCCGGTCTGGTCTTGGATGGGTGACCATTAGACCGTTGAGAGAGGCTGGCCGTGGTTCGGATTCCACGTTAAACTGTAGGTTTAACGTGGAATCCGAGGAAGGGGTTACTTACTAGGTGGTAGGGTGAATCCCGCCCGGGTTGGTACCATCGCATTGAATGAACGATGGTCGAAGCGGCAATGAAAATTGTCCGTGTTTTCCATCCAGTTCAATGTAGCCGAGCAATATAAGGAAGGTCCTGGCATGGCACCTAGTTCCCATGTGGTGTGTTGGGCTAATACCATGACAGAAGGTGTGGTATTAGCCATCATGTCCAGTCACATAAAAAAAAAGCTATTTAAAGATAAAACTGTAAGACCTCGATGCTTCGATTGCTAAAAAAAGTGAACACATATGCATAAACATTCATTTAAAAAGTTTGAACAAAGAATAGGAGCTTCAGATATGTATAATAATATGTTTCAAATAGAGCCAAGCAATCAAGTGATCTTTTGACTTCTTTATGATTTCAGAATCAGTTGTAGTTGTATTTAAAAATATAAAATGTAGTTTCATTTACTCCCTTATGAAACTGAATGTTATCAGGTGCTAACACCCCATTAAGTAAAGTAGGGAAGTAGTTTTATAAATGTTATACCGACCAACATTTCCTCGATGAGTCTGTCTTTAGTTTGTAGTTACCATCTATCCAATATATTTATTTTATTTAATATATTGGTCTCAGGAAACAAAAATTGTATGAATTGGTGGAAACAGCACTAAGAAGGTCGAATGGTGGAGGAATATTTTAATCTTTAGTTGTGTTTTATTCTTTGTTCTGTATTAATTAATTTATAAAAATAAAAATCAGTTAAACAATTAAAAAAAAAAAAAAGAAGGTCGATTATAAACAAGAAACCCCTTTAGCTTGAAATTCCATAATAATATTAATCCTCAAAATTATTATCGCATTAAATTTTGCTATAAATGGCATATTTTTATTTAAAGAAGGCTATTTGCGGCCTTTTCGAAGGCAATGTTTTTTAGTCTTCATTAATAATGTAAATGATGATGAATAAAAGAAGAAAGTTTTACGACAAACACATTAGAACATTTGAAGCAATGACACTTTGAACAACAAAACTTTAAACATAACAAAAGCAAAAAACAAAGATGACTTGAACAAGTTGGAAAACGAATACGGAACAACTTTACGTCACGAACGAACATTAATAAAAGGCTGAGACGCACACGCAGCAATTACACTTAAGCTATCACTTACTTCCGCATTTTTCTCCTACGGGAACAAAAACATACGTTAATAAAATGGATTTTATATAATTTAAACGTAAAATAATAGCATCCATAATTAATTAATTCTGTTTCAGTGAGTGAGCAGTTACGCCAAGCATAAAGTATAAAAGCGGTATCGTGATCTTGGCTTTCCAATCACAGCACAACGCTATCATATCCGTTTCATGCGTCCATTTCATGACTGCATATTCTAATCTAGAACCGGCAGAGAACCACCCCGTACAAATGTACTTCCATTATATACATTTCAGACGCAGTCTAAACTTTAATCGGATTTAAGACTGCGACTTAACATGATGAAGTTACATATGAAAGAAAACCGTTCGTGTGTCGTGCATACTGACGTGACTACATGACGTCGCCAGCGATAAAGGATATGTCGTGCGTGAAGAACTGCCCCCACTGCTGTGCGAAGAGGATCTACATCTCGTCCACTAGCTGTTGGTCCGGGTACAAGAAAAGGCTCGGCGGCCACGGGTTTGAATACGCTCACCCCAACGGGGTCGCAACCGGCGTCCCGCTGCTTGTACGAGTGTGAATACTGACGTGTTTGCGTGACGCCAGCGGTGAGGGACATGTCGTGTATGATGATCTGCTCCCACTGCTTTGCGAGGAGGATCCACCCCTCGTCCACTAGCTGATGGTCCGGGAACAAGATACGGGTCAAAGGCCACGGGTTCGGAGACGCCCACTCCAACTAGGTCCCGGCCAACGACCCGCTGCTTATACGAGTGTGAATACTGACGTGTTTGCGTGACGCCAGCCATGAGAGACACGTCGAGCGTGATGATCTGCCCCCACTGCTGCGCGAGGAGGCTCCACAACGCGTCCACTAGCTGATGATCCGGGAACAAGATACGGCTCATCGGCCACGGGTTCCGAGACGCCCACTCCAACTAGGTCGCAGCCAACGCCCCGCTGCATGTACGAGTGTGAATACTGACGTGTTTGCGTGACGCCAGCCATGAGAGACACGTCGAGCGTGATGATCTGCCCCCACTGCTGCGCGAGGAGGCTCCACACCGCGTCCACTAGCTGATGATCCGGGAACAAGATACGGCTCATCGGCCACGGGTTCCGAGACGCCCACTCCAACTAGGTCGCAGCCAACGCCCCGCTGCATGTACGAGTGTGAATACTGACGTGTTTGCGTGACGCCAGCCATGAGAGACACGTCGAGCGTGATGATCTGCCCCCACTGCTGCGCGAGGAGGCTCCACACCGCGTCCACTAGCTGATGATCCGGGAACAAGATACGGCTCATCGGCCACGGGTTCCGAGACGCCCACTCCAACTAGGTCGCAGCCAACGCCCCGCTGCATGTACGAGTGTGAATACTGACGTGTTTGCGTAACGCCAGCCATGAGAGACACGTCGAGCGTGATGATCTGCCCCTACTGCTGCGCGAGGAGGCTCCACACCGCGTCCACTAGCTGATGATCCGGGAACAAGATACGGCTCATCGGCCACGGGTTCCGAGACGCCCACTCCAACTAGGTCGCAGCCAACGCCCCGCTGCTTGTACGAGTGTGAATACTGACGTGTTTGCGTGACGCCAGCCGTGAGGGACATGTCGTGCGTGATGATCTGCCCCCACTGCTGCGCGAGGAGGCTCCACACCGCGTCCACTAGCTGATGATCCGGGAACAAGATACGGCTCATCGGCCACGGGTTCCGAGACGCCCACTCCAACTAGGTCGCAGCCAACGCCCCGCTGCTTGTACGAGTGTGAATACTGACGTGTTTGCGTGACGCCAGCCGTGAGGGACATGTCGTGCGTGATGATCTGCCCCTACTGCTGCGCGAGGAGGCTCCACACCGCGTCCACTAGCTGATGATCCGGGAACAAGATACGGCTCATCGGCCACGGGTTCCGAGACGCCCACTCCAACTAGGTCGCAGCCAACGCCCCGCTGCTTGTACGAGTGTGAATACTGACGTGTTTGCGTGACGCCAGCCGTGAGGGACATGTCGTGCGTGATGATCTGCCCCCACTGCTGCGCGAGGAGGCTCCACACCGCGTCCACTAGCTGATGGTCCGGGAACAAGAAAAGGCTGAGGATGCGAGGACTCAGGGGCGCACGTCCGGACCGCGTCGCTGGCAGCGCGCTGATTCCTGCCAATCGACAACACCACATTTGCACAAATCCTTTTTTAGGGTTCCGTACCCAAAGGGTGCCAAAGAAACCCTACTGCTAACTAAGCCTCTGAAGCCGTCCGTCCGTCCGTCCATCACAGGGCTGTACCTCATGAACCGTAATAGATAGGTAGTTAAAATTATCACAGAGTGTGTATTTATTTTGGCGCTGTAACAACAAATAGGGAAAATTAAAAAAATATAGAAATATAGGTGGCCCCAACACAAAAAACCTGATTTTTTTATGGTTCATCATGTACGATGGTACGGAACCCTTCGTGTGCGAGTCACGCACTTGGCCGGTGTTATGTAATGCTTGATAAGCTCAATTAACAAATATCAGTTATTTAAGACGGGTCATCTCACTTAAATCTAATATAATTGTCTTTCAAATTATACTACCTTTAATCCCATTACCTCCAGTTAACATGTATCTCCATTTCATTTCCTCACACTAAAATTCACTGAGAAGACTCGAGTACAGTTTTCCATTTCAATTATAATTTCGCTTCAGTCCGTTGCTACTTCTCTCCATTGTTTGGAAATTTTAAAGTTTAAATGTCTCCTTATTGCAACACGAATCAAATTACCTATTAACATATTGTATGCTTAATTCCCAAAATGTTGATGGATAAACAATCCACAAGTTATCAATAATATCGAAGAGATTTAGCAGATCGCCTAAATAACGATAGACTGAACGAAAACATGGCCTGCAACCCGTAGCATACCCAACTCGTGGTTAGTTTAGTGAGCCGCTTGCATGCGTTAGAAATGCCTCACAAAGTGCCCAAATAATATCGCCGGCAAGACGCTGTGTTACGCGCAACTTTAATTGTACAGTCAGGCAAGAAATTAACGCAACGTAAGCTAAAATACGTTCATTCTCGAGCGGTGTGACCTTAATGTATTTGTACTTTCGCCTAACGATTATTTCGACTGATTTCATGTGATAATTGAACATCATGCAACTTTATCCCGATCATGGGATGTTGCGGATGGAATCAGGTTGTTAATATTATTTCTCTTTTAAAAACATGAAAATTATTGTGAGCAACTAAATGGCAGTCGCAACCCTATTTGTATTTTAACTCAAAATTGTATATGTGTGTAGCGTCTAGCTGTAAAGCGTTTATCGCTTTAAAAGCAGCTGCCAGGCGTTTAATGTGTTTACATATATATACACGCATTACTATATCTAAATGTTTGTCAGGCTCGGTAGCTCAGTGTGCGACGCCTTCCGAATCGATAAGCTGGCGAAGCATCTCTTAGCGCGGTTAGGTTCTGGATGGGTGCCCATTTTCAACCGTCGATGATGGCCGTGGTTCGGATTCCACATGAAACTGTAGGTCCCTTTCCTTACTTACTAGGTGGTAGGGTTAATCCCGCCCGGGTTGGTGGTACGGTACTATCGCATTGAATGAGCGATGGTCGAATCCGCAATGAAAATTGTCCGTGTTTTCCATCCAGTTTAATGTATGTTTAATGTATGCAGTTTAAGGTCCTGGCATGGCACCTAGTTACATGTTGTGAATTAGGCTTATATATGACTGTAAGTTCGGTTTTAGCTATCCATGTCCAGTTACATAAAAAGCAACATGAAACCATCTAATAAATATTCTTCATAATTTACTGAATTTGTAATAGCCTAGAATATATTTAATATTGATCATGTAAACGTTGCAACTGCAGTGTTCAGGCATAAAATTAAGTAGAACAAAACCGCTGATATTTTCGAATTTACGCGAAACCTCATTTTGCTTTAAAACAGAAGTTTTAATCACATCTCAAGGATTGGACCCTCTTATACGTAACCGGCCCCGTCGAGGAATCAGCACAAAGGTTCAACCAGTAGTTGTGAGGACGACGGATCTCACCATCGGCATAGTTGTACGGTAGAAGCCGGCCGTACGGCGTCTGTGGCACTCCCCACAGCGGTCGCTGGAGGTTGTTGCACGTGCCGTCGATGGCGCGGTAGCGGCTGCGCGCGCAGAACGCCGGCGGGATGCCACACGCGAACGAAGCCGGGTCCTGCCCCGCCCCGAGCGGCGGAGGGGGGTTGCTGAAACTGCGGCAAGGAGTGTTAGCTCGGGCGAAAGGTGTTTCCGAGGCTAATCGGTGTTGATTCGGGCGAAACGGGGAGTGCGGGGCCAAGGGACGATAGCTCGGGCGAAAGTGTTTAATCGGTGTTGATTCGGGCGAAACGGGGACTGCGGGGCCAAAGGACGTTTGCTCGGGCGAAGGGTGTTTGCGAGGCCAATCGGCGTTGATTCTGGCGAAACAGCGAGTGCAGGGCCAAGGGACGGTAGCTCGGGCGAAAGGTGTTTAATCGGTGTTGATTCGGGCGAAACGGGGACTGCGGGGCCAAGGGGCGTTAGATCAGGTGAAAGGTGTTTGCGAAGCCAATCGGTGTTGATTCTGGCGAAACGGGGACTGAGGGGCCAAGGGACGTTAGATCGGGCAAAAGGCGTTTGCGAGGCCAATCGGTGTTGATTCTGGCGAAACGAGGATTGCGGGGCCCAGGGTCTTTAGATCGGGCGAAAGGTGTTTGCGAGGCGAATCGGTGATAATTCGGGCAATGCGGGGACTGCGGGACCAAGCGACGTTAGCTCGAGCGAAAGGTAGGTGGCCAAGCGGTGTTCGATCTGGTACAAGCCGTTTTCGCAGCCAAGGGGTGTCAACTCAGCCAAAGTTGACAGTGCTCAGCTAAGAAAGTTTTGTTAAGCTAATGGCTAGCACTATGAAAGTCAGTAATGGCAAAACAATTATTGCCAGCGGAGGCTAACTTTTGGCGGAGTAGGAGAGGATTCAAATTGCCGTCAAAAAAGTATTTACATAGGCACTTCAGGCTACACTTCAGCGAAAACAATGGAAACACAAAAGCAAATTTCACAAAAGCGATTTTCTTAGCATATGTTCAGCAGCAAATATAAAAGGTTAATAATTGACACACGATGTACGTACGAACTAAATGTTAGTAGACACAGAGGAAGTGCAATAAACCTGGGATTCGTGCCTCCGTCGCCGTACTGTGTGGATCCCGTCGAAGGCCCTGGATTACTGGGGACAAACAAGTTGGGTGCGTTCATCATACACATTTACATGCAACATTAAGCGCTATTTACAGTGGAGGAAATTATACATTGCTATTTACACTGGTGTGATAAGGGTATCAATTGCGTAGTTGGTAAACGGCGATTAAAATGCTGCGCTTTCTTGCAAAAACCAGTCCTTCCGCCGCCGCTATATGAATACTAATATAATATATAATACTATGAGGACTTCAATTAATACATTATTATATTCCTGACCTATGGTATTATAGACCTGCAGTTCTGTCTTTAAATTGGCTAAAATAGAAAAAAAATATCGCGTACTTATTAAAGTCCCTACCGTCGTAGAATACAAATAATTTACAAGCCAGTTTAAGTATAGGGTTGATGCTCGTATGAATAAAAGGAAAATCGAGTTTTCCTTACTTAGTTCTAACGATAGGAAAATAATATTCTGTACACATGAGCATATCATTAAATATGTGTATCTTAATATAAGTTAATATTTCCAGATGATTATGATGCTCTAAGGTAATGGGCGATGAAGTAGTCTGAGATTGTCTAATTACAACACAAAAATCCGGTCACATTAAAAGTAAATTATAAATTTAAAATATATATTTTCCAAAATACTGATTGCGTTTAAATGAATGTGGTTATTATCTCACTGAAAATATTTATAACATTTAGAATGTATTTATTTAATATTCCAAAGATGTACTTAAAATTTAATCCTGAGAGTGTTCATAAAAAAAATACGTCGGTATTTTAATTTTTATGTTAAAAAATAACAGCACTAAAGACTTGCCGTTACATGTTTAAATTATAGATATATCATCAACCTTTGCTTGGATTCAGTTTATTAGCTTACATTTAGCTAGTAAAGTCCATAGGTATATGATTTCACTTCAGCCCCGACCAGACCTTATATAAAAAAACAGATGTTTTACCCAAGAAACCCTAAATTCGCATAATAAAGAGCGCAGGCTAGGCCAACACACGCCGACATTGTGGCACCGGTCTCCACGCACGCACTCCAAACACGTCACAGTGCACCAAAACTGGAACTTCTAATGACAATGCCAAACAAACGAGAAACTTGCAAGGTACACCCAAACTGAAAGTACTCACAAATTGCCCTAGTAATGAACGCAGACAAATCAAACGGGATCCATACGTTAGGTTTAATTTCTTGATTTTCTTCTATGTAACATTTTTTTTTATTAACTGAAATATGATCAACCAAATATTTTATATAATTGAGCATGGCTGGCTAATACCAAGCCTACATACTGTCATGATATTATCCCAACAACGTCAGCACACCTCATGGGATCTATGCGCCTTACCTTACTTATATTACACCGCTATATTGAACTGGATAGAAAATATGAACCATCCATTTCCGTTTCGACCATTCGACCATCGTTCATTCAATACGATGATACCAACCCATGCGGGATTCACACTCCCTAATAAGTAGAGAAGGATGGAAGGACCTTGAGTTTTACCTCAAGTCAATCCAAAATGTCTTAGGAATTATTCTACGCCTTTAAACATTGATATTTAACAATAATAACGATGATAACATTCTTTATTGTACATCTTTTAACAATGGTTACAACAGGCGGGCTTAATGCTGAAGGGCATTCTCTACCTACCAACCTTTGAGATATAGAGACAGGTACATGGCGGGGGGGACAGAAATAATTCAAATCATTTTAAACATAACAGTATTTAAATTAATCACTGATAACATATAAACATACTAAGAATTATCTACGTACATAAGAATATTATAATATAGATAAAAAAATACATCTAATATAAATATATTCACTATATACAATAATACACAAATTGATAGAGATAAATGAGTCTCAGGGGTAAGATGAGAGAGAACATTTAAACTTTCATGTAAGTAAATAACATAAAATGTAATGTTTCAACTTTAATTTTTGTTTAAGTAGAATGACTTCAGGCGCTGTAGATTTATAATAGAAATAGATACATAGATTATTCAGGTTGCAAGGATAATGATTTTTTATATTTTTATTTCTAAATGTTCAAATATATCCATGCAGAATTTTATTCATGACAAATGTTTAAAGAAAATGCAATGCAACCTTACTTAAGAAAGACGATCGCCATCTTAATTCAGATACCACAAGAACGAATAACTTACTTAAGGTGGCCCAACCCGCTCAACTCCCCATACAACAGGGGAAAGAAGATCACGCCCAAATTTCTTGTCAGAGATCCCAAATTTTGCTCAAAATTGCTTTATTTAATCGAACTAGATGTCTGATGACCGTTGGCATTGTAAAATTGTGTTTGGTTTCTAAGTTATAAGGTCCGAAAGTTCGAATTTTTCGCGCGTTTTATACAATAACTTTGGAGGTGGATTACGCAATGATAAAGTAAGAACATCTTAAAAAGATTAGTCATCAGACATAGCTTATTTAATCAAGATTTATAATCTATTTGGTTTTTGTTAGATTTTTTACTACAGCGGTCGTGGTTTACTTTTAGCTATAAGTCGTTTTGTAATTAAAATTTTCGTAAATCTTACCAAATCATACACTATGCACATTGTCTTTTTTGTGGACATGTTGCATCTTCCTCATCACGGAGCGTGTCTTATTCTTTGAAACAAAGAAGGTCCCAGAGCGCAACAGTACGGTTTTGTACCATGCCCGCGAATGAGTCAGTCCCGCCGGGTTGGGCCACTTTAATAAATTACCTCGACCGTTAGAAATAGATTGCATATTAAATCTGTGTTTGTTTTTATTGCTTTCCGTTTCATTGCAAGAATCGATTTCAACCTACCGTAGCCTCCGCACCTCCGCGCTGCCGCCGTCATAACGTCACACCAAGGCAGAACGTTTAACCTCGTAACAATGCATTACGTGTTCGAAACATTTCATGTTACCAATTATTTTGTACAAATGAACATGCCTTCTCTGAGGCATTATCAATTGCACGATGGATTACCAAATTGTGTTGATCAATATAGTAGTGAAGAAATAAAATTTATTGATTTCTTGATGTACAGATATAGAATTATTTTGGCCTTGATTGCAAATATGTTTAGCATTTATTTTATTTGGTTTCAAACTTAAATTGTGTTGCAGAATATTGTAAGCTTAATCTAAGTGTTGATATGAATTTTCCATTTTTTAAATCATTTACATAAAAAGATAAATACAATTTTACTAAGTTAAAAACCAGCGTATTTTTATTTATGCGTAATAAAATGTTTAGACCGTTTTAGTTAGTTTTAGACCGAATCATTATTGTTTTATTATTTGCAGTTTACTTTCCAAATACGATTTATATTACACCAAAATTTTTATTTTTGTGTCTTTAAAATATTGGTAATACATGTATATTTTTAAATTTTTTCTTGAAGTTTCCTCATTTAATTTATGCTCCTATATCCATGTTAAGTGCACTAATTAAGAGTTAATGCCAAGCAAAATAATAGAACTTAAAAATATTTTTTAAAATTGTTTGTATGAATTTAAAAAAAATAGGTTAAGACTATTTTTTTTCTTACCATACACACGAAATGAGTGCCCTCAACACGGGTATATCTAGAACATTATAATTATCTTCAAGGAAAAAATATTTCGGACTTTAACCAACATCAGGCTTTAACCGTAACATACATATCTATGATGTAACAGCCATAAACTGAACTGTTATTCTAATTAGTAATAAAATCCATTGAAATTTATTTTATTTTTTAATTTTTTAATTTATTAAAAGTAAAATTACCTGTGTTGTTTATTTTTAAATTACTATCTCGGCGTTGACTTTGAATCAGCACCGACCAACCATAACCAACCTAACGAAAAATATTTGTTCAACGCCTTCGCACGCAAAGGCACCTCTTAACATAATCGGAACAATATGATACACATGACAAGTTTCCGGCGAAATAGAATCTATAAAACATGTTACCTTGAAAACCCTCACTCCTTTCCTTCAGACACTTTATCTTTAATGTATGGAAATGCGCAAGAGGTCGCGAACGTGCCTGGAAAATGTATACGGAAACAGGATGATTCAAAATACAAAAACCAGCCGACGCGTTCGAATCTTTTTTTTTTTTTATGCGACCTGACATGGATGGCTAATACCACACAACTACCGTTATGATATTAGCCCAATACACCACATTCCCGAAGGAATTTGGTGCCATGCCAGGACGTTCCCTTTATGAGCACGGCTACATTGAACTGGATGGAAAACACGGACAATTTTTAATTGCCGCTTCGACAATCTTTTCATCCAATGCGATGGTACCAATCCGGGCAGGCTTAAACCCTACCACCTAGTAGGGGAAGTGGACCTACAGTTTTACATGGACTCTGAACCATGGAGCAGCTCGCATTCGTGACGAAATGCACTTATCGAACACGGAAAGAGAAAGACAGTGGTGCATGTCGGTATTGAACCCATTAATTGATGCCTAAATTATGCAAGATTGAATATTTGTGGTTTACTGGAAATGTAGAGGCAAAGATATTCAATGTTTGAGGAAAATGACGTTTGATAATGTTTATGCATGCATCTTAAATGTCAGATGGTTTACCTCCTCGCAAAGTTCTTAGAGGCCGTCTTACGTACATCTAATAATTAAAAAAAAATACCTAAACGCAAAATTACTATGTTTTAAATCTTATTAAACAAGCAAGGTGTCTATAAAAAAATACCCATGTGTACATACATACTTTATTCTTCCGAACCATTCATCTAACACGAGTTGTCATTTGCAAGTGTTCGTATGTTTGATTAGCTGAAAAGATGTTAACTCATTGTTATGCATATGCTTATATGTGTTAAAAACTATTAATTTATTCTAGTGAAGTTAATTTCTTATCACTCCATTCCAATCTCCTCACCATTTTGATAATTACAATCCTTGACCGGTTACACGAGTTTTAATCGAAATAATAAACGTAAAAAATATATTTATAGCGAATGATAGAAAAGAAAATTGATTCGTTTTTTACTAGGACTCAAAGAATGTTACAATGCTAACGAACGATACGACTGAATGCATCAAATGATAATGTATGAAAGTTAAGCCACCTGATGAAACGTCCCAGTGCAGTGAAATGTTCAGTGATGTTGACTCGTGCATTCGTGCTACACAGGATACAATCAGTGATATTAGATGAAACACATGGTTAACCACACAATAAGTAATAAGAAAAAGGTATAAGCGATTACGTCTGATACTTATGCCGCCATTTGCACATTGACAAATTTACATTCTTGTTATTGTGAATAATTTAATTATTTATGTTTTTACGATATAAAATTTTTTAAATTTTTTTTAAATATAAAGATTTTTAAAATCAGGAAACTGTTTCATCTAAATAAAATATTTTGTCGGTGCAACTGCGAATCGGTATCAGGCATAATTAATTATACGCCGTTTGAGACATGCATTCAAGTTTGAAGATTTTATTTACATGTTTAATTGATTTAATAAACTATTTAATGTATCAATTGTATGAAACCTCATGCAATGGATTGGAAAATCGTTCTGATTACTGAAGGGAAGAATAATACAAATAAGTTGGTGAGATATAATATAACATGCATGTACATGACAATATAGTATAACAGTAAAATATAGAATACTTTCTTCAACAAATAAATCATTACTTGCTCAATAAAATTATAACGTCTAGACCACTGTTAAGGCGGAATGAAAGCCATATTAAAGACGTTTTATGTAAATAATGTATAATTATCTGTTCTTGTAGTATTATTTGTTAGAATTAAACAAATTTTCTAATATTTATCATAATAACAATAATATAACTATAATAATTGATTTCCTAATTAAAAAATCATAATGAATCCTAGAAAATTATGACTTGGCAATTTTTTCCTGGGTTTGTAGCATAAATATATTTTATATTATTTTTATGAAAATTTACGTCCGGATTTTTTTTTTGTAATGTAGTATCCTACTAATTTGGTAGGTAGCTACTTTTAAAGTGACGGAGCAATAACATTGGGCTTGATAGTTACTTAACCTGTTGCCACCACCTACTAATTAATGGCTTAGTATTAAGGGGAAACATTTCACGAACTGAAAACGTGAAACGTTGTTATAAAAAAAAACAATAATAAAAAAAATGTCACACACTGGGCTTCAAACAAAAAATTCAGCGTTAGATATCTTCTGCCATTCACGTTAAAATGAAATTGTCTTCAGAAACGCTCTTTTTATTAATATAAAACTAATTTTAAAGCATAGATTTTACTGTTCTTTACAATCAAAGCATTATTGTTTTTTTATTTCATGTTTTTACACCGGTTCAGTCACGCGACTATGGGCCGAGTGTACGAAAGGACAAACAATCGAAATCAACGTTAACGTATCATTAAATGCGTCACTTTATATGTACAGTATGGAAGAAACTCAATGCGTTTCACTAAAAGTGACGTGTTTGACCATTGATTAACTCAGCCGCCTCTTGGTGCAATCGGGGCTATGAGTCGTGTTCCCGCACCAAAAGTATGACGTCAAGTCCGTCCACATCGCAACCCAGGGACCGAATATGCGATGTGTTGTAGAGACGGCGCGAGAATACGTACCCGAAGCCCTGGACTGGGAGGCGGGCGGGCGGCTCCGCGGGCACGGCGTAGGGCGGGGTGGCCGCGCCCGCCGCCGCGTGCGCCTGCGCAGCCACCTGCCGCTGGAACAGCTCGGCGTCGCTCGGGTGCCGGAAGCTGACGAAGTGGGGCTCGGCCCCGCACGACGCCGCCGCCAGCAACACCGCAACCGCCCACATCCTTCCTGGGGACAAAGCGATCCTACGTTATTTATAGACTGGTGCCGCTCGGGTTCGCTCGAGTGTTCATTTGTGTTTCCAGAAACTTTTGTGTATCTGCGATTCAAGGAAGAAGGTTCAGTTTTTTTCATGAGACGGACATTACACAATTGGCGGCAATTTTGAGCGGCTCGTAGCCTAGTGGTGCGGGGACTGGCCTTGCGTACCAGAGGCCGCCAGGGTTTAATTCCGACATGCACCACTGTCTTTCTCTTTCCGAGTTCGACAATTGCGAGCTGTACGAATGCGAGCTACTCCATGGTTCGGAATCCATGTAAAACTGTAGGTCCCCTTCCCCTACTAGGTGGTAGGGTTTAAGCCCGCCCGGGTTGGTACCATCGCATTGGATGAAAAGATGGTTGAAGCGGCAATGAAAAGTTGTCCGTGTTTTCCATCCAGTTCAATGTAGACGTGCTCATAAAGGCAAGGTCTTGGCATGGCACCTGATTCCTTCGGGAATGTGGTGTATTGGGCTAATATCATAACGGTAGTTGTGTGGTATTAGCCATCCATGTCAGGTCGCACTTTGATGTAGATTGCTTGGTTTATTAAATACCTTTCGAAAACGAGACGTTTCGAAAGGAGTGGCATCGCAATAGTGTTCACGGGAGAACTCCTTTCGAAGCGCCAGGCGGCACGTAAATCATGTGTGAAAATCTGCTAAGACAGTCAGTTTTCAGTTAAAGATCGTATTAAAATTAGAAAAGTGGAACACACAGACATTTTTTTTCATCAAATAGATATCAATCACACAGGTGCATGAGAATGTACTCATATACTCTTGATTATCCACAAATGTTACTTTGGGATATCGAAAAAGCCAGCTAATCTAGCACATCAACAAAATAACTCATGAATAAAAAAAATACTGCAATAGATGGCTAATGCCACACCTACTCATATTAGCCCAACACATACAACAACATACGTACTAAGTGCCATGCCAGGGACGGCTGCATTGAACTGGATGGAAAACATGAGCAATTCTAATTGCTGCGACCATCGTTCATTCAATGCGATGGTGGTAATCCGGGCGAGATTAACCCTACCATCATCTTTAAGATATTTTTATTCTCACTATTTTCCTTTGTATTGAGCCTTCGTTGATATGGATGTGAATCATGATTTTAGCCCAATTCACCTCCCTTTATGAGACGACTACATTAGAATGGATTTAAAACCGGACATTTTTTTTATTTTCGTATCGACCATCTTTTGATCAATGTGATGGTACTGACCCGGGCGGGCTTAGCCCTAACACCAAGTACCTTCAGTTTTACATTGTTTTCAAACCGTGGAATAGCTCACCTCCGTGACGAAATGCACATATCCAAGTCAGAAAGGAAAGTGGTGCAAGAACGGGCGGGGATTTGAACCCAGATCTCTAGGCTAAAAGGCAAGTCCCTGCGCCACTAATCCTCCGAGCCGATCAATGGCCTTATGTCACACGGCGTAAAAGAATTGCTTACAAATTGTTACTAGCACCTTACGAATGTTTACCGATAACTTGATGTGACTGCAAACAGCGGGAGTCACTCCTCCTCTACTTTCAGCTCAAGGTCGTGTGTAACGATTTTGTTTACCTCGAAAGTTCCAAACTATTTTCCTTCTCAGAAAAGTTTAAAAGACTCATGACTCGGGCTGCTGAACCTTGTTCTAACTTGTAAACAATGTGCCAAGACAAGTTTAATTCGTTGAAAAAACCTCAGAAACATAATGCTACATAAAGGCCGCCTCCTGAAAATATGCTTGTATATTGTGCCTTTGATTTAACTCAATAACACATTTTCCATACATCTATGACATTTCGATCGTAAATCGATTTACACTAATTGTATGGTTCTGTACCACTATAACTAAGCCTCCGCTGACCGTCCGTCCGCCTGTCAGCGGGCTATATATCAGGAACCGTAATAAGTCAACAGTTGAATTTTTCACAGTGTAGCAGTGTATTTCTATTGCCGATTTAATAACAAATAGTAAAGATTTTAATAAAATAAAAATGCAATCGGACAAGAAATGTGACTTTGTTACGTTAAATCTTTTACGATGTTACCGAACCCTTCGTGTGCGAGTCCACACGTACTTGGCTGGTTTTTCACAATGTTATAAATTCGTGTGCAAGAAAAGGCAAATATTGATAACTAATAAGTATATGCTTGAATGAATCTTGATTGTTTTATCATATACTCGTGTCTATAATGATAAAGCCCACTCGAATGCGAAATAAGGCCTACACGAAAGGCTAACAGCTGTACATGATGACTTCGATTAAGAAACGATTTACGAGTATGCACAATAAGAAAGTTATGACCCGTACTTATCACAAACACTGAATTATCACACTGGGCCAGTCGAGGCCATGGAAAATGCTGGTTGCTCATACGTTATCAGTGGCTACATTCAGTGAATCTTGCCAAGGTTTCTTTTTCTGCACATCATTCTCGCCCAGAAGTACCAAGATGGTCCAAAAATAGTCCAGTTACTTTGTTTTTCCGTATAACTTTATCTGGGCTTTTTCAATGCTCTGTACACAACATACAACTGCACAGATTAATTGATTTTAGTTCAGTTGTACATTGTATGTTTAGATAAAGAGAGACAAATCGAAGACAGCTGCAAACGACTGAACGAAAAGGAGATACGATCTACCCTATCGCGTGCTTTTATTACATTTGGAAAGAATACGTTTTGATAAGGCGGTAAAGGTTCTACCTACCTCTGTAAGGCAGGTAAATTCGTATACATAGCTTATTTTGTGCGTGGCCAAAATCGGAACTACACGGTCGCCATCTTGAACGTTCATCTTCGCGACCACGGGGATGTGTTCCCAATATAACAATGCAAGTTACCCACTGCTTATTCATTTTAGGATGAGGTATTTTTATGTTAAGCAATTATTAGTTTGTGTATATATCTTTGTGGTTTATATATATATATATATATATACTAGCGGCCCGCTCCGGCTTCGCACGGGTATGAAATATATCTGAATGGCTCCCGCCGCCCCGTCCGGCCGGTACCGCCGCAAACGCTACGTCCCGCAATTTTTAAATCTATAATATCTTCGAAAATATTTATTTAAATCATATGCTGTAATAGGCCATATAGATCTATATTAAATCAACAATGTATTAAGATATTTAATTGGATAAGGATTAATGCTGTATTAGTTAAAATCGCTTCGAAAATTAGCCATAATTTGTCGTAAAAAGTAAATGACAATAAAATGTTATTGTGGGATATCCATAAGAGATAGAAATATACCATCGCGGAGTTTACTGTAGACCTTTTCAATGTGTACAATACTTAGTATATTATTTTGATAAATCTCGTAGGGTTCAGCCTGCGTTTGCAATGTAAGCGGAAAAAAATATTTTTTTACGACATCACATTGGAAACCTCAAAAATAACAGTACTTCTCCACTATTTAAAGCATGTTATTATACATATAAGCCTTCCTCTTCAATCACTCTATCTATTAAAAAAAACCGCATCAAAATCCGTTGCTTAGTTTTAAAGATTTAAGCATACATGGGGATATAGGGACAGAGAAAGCGACTTTGTTTTGTACTATGTAGTGATTTGACAAATCTCGTAGGGTTCAGCCTGCGTTTGCAATGTAAGCGGAAAAATGATTTTTTAAGCTATTGCATAGCTTCTATCGAGGGCCTTGAGCGCGGGGACCGAATCCAGAAATTCCGTAACGAAAAAAAACCTCACGCTCCCCACTCCGACGGGCACGGAGGTGTGTGCCGCAGTGCAATTACGAAACACAAAATTGGGTGTAGGTTGCTGTACTTACAGAAATATGACAGCTTTTGCGATTACGAAATCGATGCATTCACAAATGGTGCGGCACTCAGCGCTACCCGCAGCAATTAGGTCAACTCCATACATTTCGCGTCGAATCGGTATTACGAAACGGCAAAGAACTGTCAAATGCGGGGAGGTAAACGCCTATTTCGTCTGCTCGTCTAGTCAAGTACCTCAAAAGTTGACCTATTGTCGACACAGATTGGTCCGTGCTGGATGTAGGTGGATGAAAAACGGCTTCGTAATCGCGCTTTAGAAATGACGGGGGCGCACCTACACGTACCGCGGCACCATCCTCAAATTTTGCGTAATCGCACTGCCGGTAGCGCTACTTCACACCAGGGGGAGCGGGGCCGGGGGCGGCGGGGGGGGAGCGGCGGCGGGGGCGGGCCGGCATAACTTGATACAAAATGCTATGCAATAGCTTTACCGCGGCAGTCCCCGAGTGCCACACGTCTTTTTTTATGACATCACATTGGAAACCTCAAAAATAACAGTATTTCTCCACTATTTAATGGATGTTTTTATACATATAAACCTTCCTCTTTAATCACTCTATCTATTAAAAAAAACCGCATCAAAATCCGTTGCGTAGTTTTAAAGATTTAAGCGAACATGGGGATATAGGGACAGAGAAAGCGACTTTGTTTTATACTATGTAGTGATATATATATATATATATATATATATATATATATATTTACAACCTGCTATACTTCTTGCGTCCACCCCCAAAAAATCCCATAGTAATATTGCGTCCACCGACTTATGGCGTCCGGTATACGGACGCAAGATTATTTGCACCCAAAATCAACACTATTCAATAGCTATAAGCATGTAGTGCCTATAGTAAAAAAATCGTTTGGACGCAATTTCTACTCCGGAGTGCCTGGACGAGCATATTCTCGTTCACCGATTGGCCACTAGAGGCGCTGCATCGCTGTATATTTTTTGGGTGTATATTTTTGTACATTTCGCCGATAATCCTGCTTCCATCGATAAAATTGCGTCCGCCGTTAAATATTCTGCAACGTTGCCACATAGGGCATCATTTAGTCGGAGGGAACGACGAACGAGGCGACGTTGCTGTTGGGTGCGTCTCGTGTTATTTTTTCATTCTGCTGGTGGCATGCTGGTGGACTTAGCGGACGCAGCAGTGCCCTATAAATGAATGGAAGCGAAAGTATATGCATGTCGGATTATGATCTATATTTATCGTGCCATTTCTACCCACCTACTAACACGATCAAACGAAACTTGAGAAGGAACTATGGTGATTTAGCTTTAAGTAAAGTTAAGTAGGTACCAACATGCATTTTATGCTACATTTTGAGAAGCTTCTGGCATGGTAATATGGTGTTTATTTAATTGAAAAGCGCAGCATGTGGTGCACGTCAAACCTTCAACAAGGAGGTGCTCGACGAGGCCCATGGGCTTTCTAACTTTCACGGAGGCTGCGAAAAAAAAGAACCGTCTAAAATAAATGACGAGTCGAAGAATGCTTGTGCACCTATAGTTTGTCGTACGAAAGAAAAATTGGCAAAAAAGTCCGTGTAAAAGGTTATTTTGGCATATGTGCAAAAATACTAAAAGTATTGGGGGGTTGGGGGGTGTAAAGGTATCTCTGTTCAGTTTTTCGTGAATAATTCGAAAACTACGGCCTATCCCAAAAAATCCTTTTTGATACTAGCAAAAAAGTATATATCACCTTTTTCTACACACTTTTTCGCTGGAATCAATACTTAAAGAGTTATAGAGGGAGAAAAATAGACAATACAAAAAAAAACATTTTCCTCCCACCCATCAGCCAACGTTCAGCCCGTGCCTAAAAAAAGTGATCGATCAGATCCGGCCAACTACCGACCAATAGCCATTACTTCTCTTCTTTGCAAAGTGATGGAGCGCATCATTAACTCTCAGTTGATGAGGTATCTAGAGAATAATGAACTCCTCAGCGATCACCAATACGGCTTTCGTCCGAATCGATCTGCTGGGGATCTCCTAGCCGAGTGCACGAAAGGACAAAAAATCAAAATCAACGTCAAAGTATGATTAAACACGTCACTTTGAGTGGACAGTATGGAAGGAACTCTATGCGGTTCACTAAAAGTGACGTGTTTGAACATTGATTAACTCAGCCGTCTCTTCGTGCAATCGGGGCTTAGTCTCACATGAGATGGGCGATGCGCTCAAAATTCATGACTAAGGTACTCTTATGGCTATCGGTCTGGATATCACGAAAGTATTAGATCAGGTCTGGCACAAGGCACTAATTTCCAAGCTGCCCTCCTATGGCCTTCCACCCGACCTATGTGACCGGATCGCCGACTTTTTGCATGGCCGCAACATAAAAGTTTTGCTTGACGGTTGTTGCGCCAAAGCCATGTCAGTGAACGCCAGCGTACCGCAAGGCTCTGTGCTGTCCCCAACCCTTTTCCTGCTGCAAATTAATGATCTGCCTATTTTGGCGACATTCATTGCTACGCAGATGACAGCACGGTCCAACCCAGTCACCAGACCGCAAGTCGGGATGACGTGAAGGAGAAAACGCGGTGCCTCGCTGTTAAACTCGAAGAGACCCTGGAAAAAGTTTTCGGGTGGGGTCTCCAGAACTTCATTGAGTTTAACGCGAGCAAGACACAGGCTTGCATATTCAGTGCGAAGAGGACACCTTTCAGTGTAGCTCCGACCTTCAACGGTACAACTCTGCGTATTGACAACCACATTGGGATTCTTGGGACCAACATTTTGGACGTCATTTCGAGGATGAAGCCCAGCTTGCCCCAA
Source organism: Incurvaria masculella (assembly GCA_946894095.1). NCBI lineage: Eukaryota > Metazoa > Arthropoda > Insecta > Lepidoptera > Incurvariidae > Incurvaria > Incurvaria masculella. The sequence continues at coordinate 14,526,435 of OX335653.1, read as the reverse complement.
AAAAGCTGGTAGTCCTCAACAGGGTGCGTCAGTATTTCACGCTTGACCATAAACTGCTCCTCTACAAGGCGCAGATAAGGTCTTGCGTGGGGTACTGTTCGCATTTGTGGGACGGCTCAGCTAATTATCTACTTGGCTCCCTGGACGATGTCGTTGCGTCTCGTCGACGATCCCAAGGTATCCCAAAATTTAGAGACCGAAGACTTCAAAGGGATGTAGGGTCTCTCGTTGTATTCTATCGTCTTTACAATGGAGAGTGCTCTTCAGAGCTGCATAACGCTGTCTCTCCGCCCCCTTACTACCACCGCAAAACGCGGAACAGGCAGGTAATGCACCCATTCACTGCCGAAAATCCCAAAATTAGAACCCACCGATCCTCTAGATCTTTTATATATAGGGTCGATAAACTATGGAATCGACTTCCTGCCGAATTTTTTCCCTCAAAGTACAACCTGGGGTACTTCAAACATAGTTTGAAGAAGCACCTGGCCGACCGGCATGGTTTTCGCAGCCCCCGTTGAAAGTCCGAAAGCTTATGGGCGCCGCCGGGCGCCTTTTTTGTGAGGTCCTTGCGTGCGCCTAAAAAACCTTTGCTCCACCTCCATCCATCAGTTCTTTTATTATGTAGTTCAGGACACTGTCCTCTTGTAGTGTATTGCCAAAATTAGCTTTTACATGCATTTTTTTCCCTATTTGGTATTTTTGGTATTACTCATCGAATAATACTAGAGGATGCATATGATTCCTCAAAATAATAAAGACGTAATTATAGATATACCAGTGTGAACCATAACATTTAAAAATAAACACATAATGTTTGGCTTTAAAATGCGAATTTAAAAGGATGCAAGATGTGTGCTAAATTAGATTTTCTTAAAGAAGAGTATATTAGAGGACGCACAAATTATCTCAAGTACTACAGACGTGAGAAGTATGCTAGTGTGGATTGAAATATACAAAAAATATACAAGTGGACGTGAAAATGTAAATGACGCAAGAAGTATACCGAAATGAATGGAGTGTGAATATCCGCAATTTATAACTTTTTGCAAATATAAGTTGAGCGGGAACATTGCATACGATATTGAAGACAATATTCATAGAAACCTTAGTAATAAAGCCATTGGAAGCGATGGACGCCGTAAGTCGGTATCTCAGCATGGACGCAAGAAGTGTATCAGGATGTATATATATATATATATACATATATACTTACATAACTTCACGGCGTTTTCCCGGAAGGGACAGAGTTATAACCTGTGGGATTGACGTTGGGGTTTATTTTCTTCATAGAATTCAAGAAAAAAAACTAGCGGTAGTAAGTAACCCGACTTCTACAACCCCCATTTTTTTATTAAAATTATGAAAGTTCTAATTTAGTTATATTTTGAATAATATTATTTATCTAAAATGGATTTTTTTTTCTTACAGCTGGCTGCAAATATTTTCCCGATCAATGGGGGGATTTTTTTTTCATATGGTAACTTTTAAAAGACAGTGGTGCCATCAGCCATGCGCAAAATAAGCTATGTGGGACTATATATGTTATTTCGCTTGTAGCCAACACGAATGCAACCAGGGGGTACCCTCGTCCACTTTTACATTGTCTCGAATTTCTCGGAAGTCAGGACCGTTCGCGATAAGGGACCTATTATTTTTCACTTCCTCCCTCGCCGCCATCGAGTAAGAAATGGCGGGAGTGACGAACCGAAACACATCCGTAGCGAAACCACTTTGCAGTCATAATACATGCATTAACGGTAGCGCAGGCCACTGCGCTGTATGATTACGAATTCGCTCACTCCTGACGTTCTGTTCCAAAGACACGTAAGAGAGAACTATCTAAGTAACTATACAGGACGCCTTTTAGTGTAACCAAAGACTAAAGACGAAAGGACAGATTGCTAACGTCATGCCAGCGTTAAATAAATAGTCCACAGGTGGCGTTGCAATTCTCACTTCACAAACCAATTAATATCAATGTAATGTTTAGGGTTCCGTACCCAAAGGGTGAAAACGGAACCCTATTACTAAGCCTCCGCTGTCCGTCTGTCCGTCCATCTATCCGTCCGTCTGTCACAGGGTGGTATCTCATGAACTGTAATAGGTAGGCTGGTGAAATTTTTCACAGAGTGTGTATTTATTTTGCCTCTATAACAACACATAGGTAAAATAAAAAAAATATAAATTTTAAAGGGGGGGGCATACAAAAAACGTGTTTTTTTGTGTAAAACCTATTACGATGGTACGGAACCCTTCGTGCGCTTGTCCGACTCTTACTTGGCCGGTTTTTTGTCATTGACGGCCATTGACGTAGGATGGCGCTGGTTACAAATGTCATTGTACCAGCAGTTACGTTGCATGACATATACCTTCCTCTATAACCTGTTGTGTAACGAACATTCGATGTAACGCGGACCCTAATTCATAAGTGAACGGAATGGCCGGCGCCTTTCGTCGTGTATTACTTCCGTTCTTTCTTGCTCGATGCTCGCCGCGTCCATGAACCTCCAACTCCATTCATTTCTTTTCCCCTTCAGCGACGAGATAAAAAGCGGTATTCTTAAGGCTCCATATGACGCTAACCTTCAACATTTTGGGTTTTATTTTATTTAATCTCAGCGTCTGTGAATCATAACCACATCAACAACAAGCATAAAAAATAGAAATATCAAAGTTTAGACTATTGTCTAGTGTATGACCGTAAAACGGTTATAATAAGTTGCTTATATTCTCTAAGAAAATATGTTTGTAAACACTTATTTACAAGTTTTTACTAGGATCTAAAGCCGGCGTTTTAGACAATTTTACTTTTTGTGGTACAAGATTACATATTTATCTAGTGTACCGAAAAACATATCATATTAATTCACTTTAGAAAGAAGACTTTACGGGTCAAAAACGTAAGTTAAGCTTCGTCGCGCTCAATTCTCACGCGCATACAACAAGGCAAACTCAATGCTTCCGGAGATCGCCATTATCGTTTGTTTGCTTAACGATGGAGTCAGTTGGAGCCTTAAGCAGCTGCGCATAAATATCGTAAATATCAGACAGCATACTGTCGTCAACTGGAAGTCACAGCGCGGGTACTACGTAGCGACGATAAATCGTATTTATCAAGTCTGCGTGTATCCAGCTACAATGAGCTACCATTCATGCTAATCAAGCGCTTACAGTGTAAGCAAGCATGTTAGGAATATTTGAATATTAGTTACTAGCAGTTTCATTCATTTATTCATTCACACACATTCAATTATAATTTACGGACCCGATAGCACCTGATTGGAATCCTTTCCATAAGGACGTAAGCGAAACCATATTTTGTAATTTTTTGAAAATAATTTACTACTTAATTTAGAATTTCAAAAGATACATTGATTGAAAGCTTAAACGATAAATACCTGAAGCTCATATTTTATGTTCACATTTGTTTTATGATATTTTATGAATATTTGCTTGATTTGAGAATAAAAACACAATCTCTTCCACCAAGTACTGATTTGCTTAATCCTCACATTAAAGGGCCTTTCTTACCATCTCGCAATCGATACCAGTACAATATAATCAGCACTTTAGTAATTAATGCCGTTTAAGTGTCAATTAAAATAAATCAGTACTTGGAGAAAAGCAGGCTTATACTGATATCTTTAAATTATAGATCGACCATCACCTTGTGTTTAGTTTAAAACAGTATTTCTCAAAGTGGGAAATAACCCCCCCCCTTGTGGGCGCTAGAGGCCTACAGGGGGGCGGTGAAGGAAATTGGGGGGCTTTATAGTGGTTTAGGGGGCGATGGCTGATTTGTGTTTTTCTAATATTTATATATTTTAAACTAAAATTACATAATGCATTTGTTAAATATTATTTATAAAGTGTTCTTTAATTGCTTTAAATTGTAAACTCATGTGACTTGCTTTAAATAAATAATTAAATTTAAATGATTAAAGTAATGATTGCAATTGTTGTTAAATATTATTTATAAAGTGTTCTTTAATTGCTTTAAATTGTAAACTCATGTGACTTGCTTTAAATAAATAATTAAATTTAAATGATTAAAGTAATGATTGCAATTGTTATTTGTAAGATGTGGTGAAGCTAAACATTTTGGGGGGCGCTGGGAAATAATGGAATCCCGAAGTGGGCGGCGGCCAATCAAATGTTGAAGGTTTCTGAGCCGGTAGTCTCAGTTGTCACCTAAATTGGCGTTACGGCAAACGATCGACTGGCGTTTTCAAATGTATGGAGAAATTGAAGAGCGCGCGCAGCGGGCGTTAAGCGAACTAACATTTGCGAGTCCGAGCTTGATTTGACAGCTTACTCAACGTTGCCGTAAATACGTCGACGTTGCCGTTTACGTCCACTCCGCGTTTTTATACAAATCGGAAGTCAGCGTTTGACTTTGACAGCTTGAAGAAGTAAAACCACAGAATATCTAGTAAAAACTTGTATGGAGATTGGAGAAAACGCCAGTCGATCGGTTTGCCGTAAACGCCAATTTAGGTGAGAACTCAGACTGACCACTCCGATCACATTTTACCGCACTCACTATTGCACCACATTTCTATACATCATCGTTAATTCTTATAAAACGCAATGAAATGATATGAAATGAATGAATGGACTTGACTTGCATTCTAGAGGTCTGGTTTCAAATCCCCGCCCCATTATTGGAACCACTTTCTTTCACTTTCCGAGTTGGACAAGTGCATTTTGTCACGAATGCGAGCCGTTCCATGGATCGGAATCCATGTAAAATTGTTGGTCCCCTTCCGCCCGGGTAAACCACGCCCGGGTAGGTACTATCGCATAGCATAAACGTGGATACATGTTAGTGTTTTCCATCTAGTTCAATGTAGCCGTGCTCATAAAGGGAAGGTCCTGGCACGGCATCTCATTCCTTCGGATATGCGGTGTGTTGGACTTATAAGACGGTAGGCGTTTATCCAGTGGCATAATAGAAAAATTGGCCAAGTGCGAGTCGGTCTCGCATACGAAGGGTTCCGTACCATCTTACAAGATTTACCGCAAAAAAATCAAGTTTTGTGTATGGGGTTGATGTTTAAAGTTTATATTTTTTTATTTTTACCTATTTTTTTGTTATAGCGGCAAAATAAATACACACTCTGCAAAAAAATCCGGAGGCTTAGTATTAGCCCACCCTTTGGGTAAGGAACCCTAAACATCGGCCAAGTGCGAGTCGGTCTCGCACACGAAGGGTTCCGTACAATCGTACAAGATTTAACAAAAGAAAATCACGTTTTGTATATAAATAAAAAATAATAAACTTTAAAGGGGGGCGGGCCCTTTAAAGTTTTTTTTATATATATTATATTTTTATATATATATATTATTTTTATTTATTATTTTTTATTTTTAATTATTTTTTGTTATAGCGGTAAAATCAATACATACTTTGTGAAAATTTCAGCTGCCTACCTATTACGGTTTGTGAGATACAGCCCTGTGACAGACAGACGGACGGGCGGACGGACAGACGGACGGACGGACGAACATAACATGTATTTTTATATACCCGTTAACATAAAATGTTACGAACCTGCCTTATGATAAATAGCGTACTCGTCATCCGTCGGTCCGTGCGTGAGTCCACTCACACACCGTGCATTATTAATCCGCAGTGCTGCAGGTCTATTCCTGGCATTCAGTAATCAGGAATCAGGAATCCTGAGTCTAGAAAACCGCTTTTGTGGCGGTTTTTAGCGATTCTCTTGACGAAAATATTCCGGAACAAAGTTTTTTAATCAATCAAGGTTTTCCGTCGAAAAACTCGCTTTGAAAATCGCTATAATACACATTTTTATAGACTCAGGATTCCTGATTCCTGATTACTGAATGCCAGGAATAGACCTGCTGACCTTCTCGTGCCGCCGCGCCGTCGCATGTCACAAATATTTGATTGCACTCTAATTACTTTTGCTTTATTTATCGCGTCTGTCTACTCTTATTACTGGCACACTCTCAGTCATAGCGTTGATTTTTTTCCTAAAGAGAAAATTAAGCCAAGATATATCATATTGAACCATCACCGTGAAGCAAGGACAAATTATTTAAAGAAAGGTAGCTTTAAAATGGCTACATTATGAATATACTTAATTTAGCTTACTTAAACAATATTAAATATTTTGTAAAATTCCATTTTACTTCTTTATGTCTACTTTCATGTTCTGAGGTACAATCGTATTATTAAATATTTTCTGCGACAGACGAACAAATTGAGTGATCTTATAGAGTTCCTTTATACCTTTTGAGGTGAGGAATCCCTAAAAAACCGGCCAAGTGCAGTCGGACCAGCACACGGAGGGTTCCATACCATCGTAAAGAATGAAATAAAAGAAATCTCGTTTTTTGTATGGGGGCCCCCTTCAATTTTAATTATTTCTTAATCTTACCTATTTTTTGTTATAGCGGCAAAATAAATACACACTCTGTGAAAATTTCAGCTGTCTATCTGTTACGGTTACTGACATACAGCCCTGTGACAGACGGACGGACGGACAGCGGAGGCTTATTGATAGGGTTCCGTTGGCACCCTTTGGGTACGGAACCCTAAAAATCAACGGAACGAGTCGGATCGGGCCATCCGTCATATTTTCATGAGGTGTGCTCTTGTTGGCTTTTTTATGCAACCTGACATGGATGGCTAATACCACACAACTACCTTTATGAGCACGGCTACATTGAACTGGATCGAAAACACGGACAGTTTTTCGTTGCCGCTTCGACCCATATTTTCATCCAATGCGATGGTACCAACCCGGGCGGTCTTAAACCCTACTACCTAGTATGGGAAGCGGACCTACAGTTTCACACGGATTCCGAATCATGGAGCAGCTCGCATTATATCCACTTATCCAAATATACAATTATCCAACTCAGAAGGAGAAATAATGTGGTGCACGGGGCGAGGATTTGAACCCAGACCTCTGGTATGCCAGGCAAGTCCCCGCGCCACTAGGCTACGAGCCGCTCACATACCTGCCGATATGACGATTTCAAACGAAATAGCCATTTCGTAGAATCTGGCAAGGAATGACCTCATGTGCCCTATCTAGGAACACTCGTCCATTGCCCTTTGACTTGGCGCCCACGAGCTCTTTCGAAGCGTGTTCCAGATAAGCGAACTTTCTTCTGTATTAACTCGCAATTTGTCACTTTTAGCTGCCGGAATGCTGTGTGTGCCCGGATAAGAACATATCCAGTTCCAGCACTCGATGTATGATAATATCACGTATGCCCATTGTAATAGAGTTGTTAATGCTTCCTGAATGAATGCCGTAGAAGGCAGAAAGTTCCTTAATCACGAGAAGTTCGGCCGTGAAAATAAGTGGTAAGTATGGGAGGGCGAAGCCCTTACTCTATCTATCTACATTATATGAAGAATAAACTTGTTTTCTTCAGCAAGGAAACACTATATCATACTTCGCACGAACTTCTGGTCTGTAAAAAAAACTAAGCTTATTTATTTATTTAGCTACTTTTAGTTTGTCATAAAACAGTATAAGTATCACTATAAAATCACTTATCTTGCACTCCCTGCTGAGGAATTTCTCTCACAGTACAACCTGGGGTCCTTTAAAAGTAAAATTTGAGTAAGCACCTGGCCCGCCGACATGGTTTTCGCAGGTCCTGAGTTTTGAATTGCCTTGGGTGTCGCGTTGTCAGGCACATATTGCATTTACAACCTAAGTAGCACATGACCATCGTAATTTATAAATAGATTCGGGTCGAAATAATTATTTTAATGCTTCAATCTAAGTTCAATTTATATGGTAATATAATGTAATATATATGATAAAATGTAATAATTTAATAATGCAGTAAATTTTGACGACGTAAGTAGAGAGCAGGAATAACATAGATATCTAAATTATGTTATAGCTATTTGCAAATAAATGAATTTTGAATTTGAATTTGAAACAAATTGTCTCTTCGAAAAAAGTATATTCTTATATTCGTATTCTTCATGACAGTTCCGTTCACATTTAAATGCAGTGATATAACTGTATACAAATTGTATTTTATGTCATATTTTCCTTTAATTGTGCTTTGACCATGCTTCTTGCCAAATTTTATTATTCTAGATCAGCACAGCTTAATTTTTTGCCAACGGTATTTTGGACCTGGAATTGTAATTGGACCCTCTACGCGTTCTTGAGAAAATGGAGCTTGACAGACAAACGGATAACGATGTGATCCTATAAGGGTTCCGTTTTTCCTTTTGGTTAACAGAACCTTAAGAACGTGTCGTATAACACACGATTTCATGTTATAATCGAAATCCAATGATGACAGAAGCCATGTTGTAAGAAAAATATTCTGATTGCAGGCAAGTTTGAGGGCAATATTAACGCAACGAAGATTCACCGCGTGGCTTGCCAAGCAATGGTGGAAAGATTTGGTTTATAGATTTCGGATCTCATTGGTAAATCCATGCGCAATCCGCATCACCTATTCATGTGAATTACAATCACCGAACACAACATAAAGTCTGCTATAAAACGCAATACCCGTTTAACGGCTGCTTTTCCTTCCAAAACGAGTATCAACAATTAATACGACCAATCAAATATTTATTTGCCTGAAAGGCAGCGAGCATGGAAGGACGCTGCCAGGAGGCCATTTCATTGTGAAAGGTTTTTTAATCATTTGAGTATGTTTAGCAAAATAACATTCAAGCAAATGTAAAGATGTTGATATTTGACATTATTTTACTCAATGATTATCTTTTAATTTATAGCCCTAAATGTGTCCGGCTCCGCTCGGATCAATGTCATTTCAGACGAATGTCGGACTAATGATATAATCCACGAAAATACACGGTGTTAATTTTTTTCGCGACATTACTATTTTAATACCGATTATTTAACTATTTCGTATACTGATCATTTTGTAGTATTTAAAAATTTGATCTTAAATAGTTAAAAAAAATTGCAGATTTAATCCAAACTTTTAACTCAGCGACAATTTCCCTTTGGAATGGTGTAAGCACGCCATGCGTACGCACCACTGCCAAGGTCACGCGTTTGCTGTCTCGCAGCTGACTGCGCGCCGCCGCCAATTGTATCGCGTCGATCCGAATGTAAATTTTCACATTTATTTCAAAAAATGTCCTACTTTAGAACTTTTTATGAATGCAGTGCGATTTCTATTACGAAATACTATGTTTTCATTCTAGTATTAGAAATCGAAAATTTTAAAACAAAAGCTCAAAACAAGAAAAATCCTTCGTTTTCGGAATCAGTATGCGACCCAAAATAACCCCCTTTCGGGAAAGTCGCGAACTTGTTTAACACCGTGTATATCTACCTACCCTATGTCATCGAAATCAGTTGAGCTGATGTGGTGTGATTGAGAAATAAACTTTCAAACAATCCCATTTAAAATATCAAGTAGAAGGAATGTGAATGAAAAAGCATCGTCAAAATTTATGGTCTTTGATTTATGTTTTTCGAGATTATTAGAATTTGGTTTATCACTACGATTGAAACTATGGTGTAATCGACAAGTCAGTAATAAAAATAGTTTTCCAAACAAAAGGACAGCTTGCACCTAGAGTAAAATCCGTCTGAATTAACGGTGAAAGTTAGTAATACCTACTGTATTGCATAGTATGCAATGCATACGTTCAAAGAGCACACACATTTTTCTGTAAAGGTAAAACTCTAGATAAAAGCGGGAGCAAAAATGTGAAAGTTGATATATTTTTCCGGTGCATATTGTATGCAAAAGTCATTAATTAAAGGGAAGAACCCTCGTTAAAATGTAGAAACTTTCTCTTTGTTTCATTTCCGGACAAATGTTGGTAACTTTTGCCCCATGTTGTTCTTCACAAATATCTGTGTCGCATCATAGAAATGATAACTTAAAGTAAAACATTTAATTTTCTTTTACATGTGTAGTAGAATTTGTATTTGCAAAAATATTTTTTTTTATTTACTTTTAATGTAATCCCAAAGGATATTTCGAATGAAGCACTGTAAAAACTATTTTTTTTCTAATATTTTTTGCAGTATTATTTCGGTCCCCATAAGAAGTGCTAGGATGAATACATGTTCCAAATGAGTAATGTTTTTACAAAATTGTCGTACTCATTCTTTTATTGCACAAAGATCTTATTTGAGATACATGTACTAAGACATTAGATTAATTTTAACAAGTGCTTTAAGTTGTTAATGTTAATGTCAGTGAACTTTTATAGAATATCAATAATTAGATGTATGGTTTGGTCCAATAATAGAAGTAAATAGTAATGTGGTAATAATTATTCAAATATCGTATCAAACTCTTTTGAATAAACGAAATAGTGATTATAGATAACGTATGTCGTTTAAACCATACTAGTAAATTCATGAGGACCAAACAAGACAGCTTTACTAAAATTATTGATTAGATCAACAATTATGCTGATGTATAGTTATCGTTTCTGATCCAATCATTGTAATTAGTCATGTAGACTTATTTCATAGTGTCACTTTGTTTGATCTATCAACATCTTGTTTATTCCAATCGATTTGTTTTCAAATTTGTGTCAGTATGCCAACGCATACGTTAACCAGGTATTCTGGGATATATTTATAGTAAAACATGTAGATACCATTTTGTTATACAACTCGTATAAATCGTCATCTACACAAAACATGTATAGGGAGGACAAATGTATTAAAGATTGAATTGTATTAAAGATTCATATTTTTCAGTAATCCGATTTTGAATCCAATGAGTGACTTTTCCGTGATGCGCATGCAAACGAACAGACAAAAATGTCAAAAATATTTATTACGTTTTATTACTTATTTCTCCAATGTTTTCAATCTTTAATGTATAGACAAGCCAAGTTTACAATTTTATTATTTGATGGATATATATAGATACTAATTACTATTTTAATGTTTTTTTGTGTAATTATGTAACCAAGAGTAAACCGTTACAGCATAGCATAACATTTGCAATCGTAAATGTAAAAATAAACTGAATATATTTGATTTTTATTTTATCACGACAGTATAGGTGTGATATAAGCAGTTCATATACAGATCCTTAAAAAAAAAATTTACAAAAAAAATAACCGACTTCAAAGAAAAAGGATTAAAAATTAAAAAATAATTAATGTTAATGAATTTGTTAAATGTGTTTGTGGTAAATTAATAAATTTGAGGAATTTTTCAAACCAGTAGGAAATTTCTTTTTTGATCATTCCAAAAACATTCCGAATATTTAACTTTGCTACGGCCGCCGGCTGCATGACCTTCTTTTTGCTACGGCCGCCGGCTGCATGACCTTCTTTTTGCTACAGCCGTCGGCTGCATGACCTTCTTTTTGCTACGGCCGTCGGCTGCATGACCTTCTTTTTGCTACGGCCGCCGGCTGCATGACCTTCTTTTTGCTACGGCCGTCGGCTGCATGACCTTCTTTTTGCTACGGCCGTCGGCTGCATGACCTTCTTTTTGCTACGGCCGTCGGCTGCATGACCTTCTTTATGCTACGGCCGTCGGCTGCATGACCTTCTTTTTGCTACGGCCGTCGGCTGCATGACCGTTTTTTTGCTCATTCGAAATTTTCAGTGAAAACTTGGTTCCTATTCCGGATTTTTATGAATTTCGGGGAATTCTGAGAACGTTTTTGGGGAATTTGAGGAGTTGTAATCGGCAACCCTGAAGAGTGCTTCCACTGTTTAACTACATACTATCAAACTACATGATTCAATTTATTATGCACGTTCACGATCAGAACGAAAGGTAGAGCAGAGTTTCAAAGCGGTCAGGTAGGTACTTTGCTTCAAACTGCAGTGTTATCAATTAAAACTTATCATCTTTCAAACAGGCGGTAACAGCGAGGAATGCTCGGTGGGTGGTGGGCACATCAACTAATGGTGACTTCATTTATCATTCACCTTTTCATTTATGTAAACATAAAATTAAATATAGTTTATTATAGGTTTTATATATATTTATATGTTTTTAATAGCATTTTGGCGAGGTTAAAGGTGCGCCAAGCACCAGAGTCAAATACGAGTGTACGTTTTGAGTTTCCTTTATTGACTGTCAAAATATTTAAATATTATTCATTGAAAGCAATCGAAGGTGCGAAGGTGTGTGTGTATTGCTGACGTGTCCGCGTTATGGTAACGTAGTGTTAGTGTGCTGTCGCCACACTATTTCAAGGTCTTTTTATATTAAGAAGAAGAACAAGATGTACACGATGTGCTGGTTTGCTGTGCTTGGCAGATTTTTAGAGACGACCAAACAAATAGCCGGAAAAAAATATATTCTCAGGACTTTCACTTGCAAAAAAAATCATATAACTTCACGTTTCGAATCATTAGACTGCATGTCTTCACGAATCGCTAGCTGAATTCTCAACAGGCTGCGGGTGAAGTAACAAACAATGTTATTGTTCCGTATTGCAAGCATGTAGATAAATATGCAAGGCCGAAAATAGTATCCTTCCGCACCGCCTCGGTGGTGGCGGTTTTACCTGCTCGGAGTCGGCTGGCGCCAGTCAGCTTTGCCAGGATTATTTTCTACTTCTCACCATAGGATCGCTTTATATACAGCTACAATCAAGTACAATTAAGCATAAATAAAAGATGTATATCGATAAAAAGGTTAGCATAAATAAAAATATAAAATGTGAACGATTAGCTTCAAGGCAGTTCGGTCCAGTCACAGTCAAAAGCATTTGTGTTAAAACTTGACCCGCTACCCTCGAACATTCGAAGTTTTTGCTACTAACTCGATGCAAATAATTTATTAGCTTCATTCACCTATTATCGTGTTTCAAGTGTTATGTCACCGCTCGCTCACCAAAAATACAGTATTCATATCGACGGTTGAAAGGCAAAGTGACTAACAAGCCACTTTGGTCGAAATTGAGTTATATATACCGTTGGAATAAGCAAATTTTTTTGCGTCTAATGCGCCGGGTTTCATAACGATCGGAGCACTTTTTTGGCTTGTTAGTCACTTTAAAATGCTCTATTTTCTAAAAATGCTTTGGCTTACAAGCCAAAATTTATGATGATTTTTTTGTTTTTTCTTATAATCTATCTTCTAATATGCCCGATTGACTTTTTAGCAATTTATCCTTTCCAGGTTAAATTAAATGATATTTATTGGCCCTTTTTCCGTCCTGCTAAATGCAGTGGTCCTGTGATTTAAACTTTCTTGCCTACTCTATAAAACAATTTAATGCACGTTAGACCTTTTTCTATAATGTAAAAGAATACATGTATGCACGTTAGCCATTCTTCCTTACCGAGTTTTTTATTATAACGGATATTTATTCCAAATGTCAGTCTGTGATAAATAGAAATCATGCAAGTACATAATTTAGAACTGCTAAATATTTATCACTTTTGGCGTGTTAAGAGTCTTTAACCTAACCTAAAGTACTAAAATTCGGGATATAAGTAATTTTAAAACAACGAGTTATCATAGAAGGTGGCGCGTACGCCGTACCTCGATAAAATGTCACCCACCATAGCGGAGTACTATAAATACCCCTCCACTACCATTTGGCTCGTTAGTCGTGAGTAGAACGTGAGAAATAAAATTCATATTCTTAGGTGGTTTGCTTATGAAACCACAGAATATTTAAAAAAATATAAACCTAAATCAGTTAAAATTTCCAATTTTCTTTTAAATAATAGCCAAAACTAACTTAGTTAGTTAACTTTTAAGTCTTTTATTAGTCATTATTTAGCCTACTTAGACCTAATGTCCGGATTTAAAATGTTGTCTTAATGGATGTGAGCTGAATTTCCGTAGTGCAATTATTTATATTTCCACACGTAATACTTTTTTTCCCACACGATATCGCTATGAAGATACACATTAGTTATTTAGTCGTACTGTCACATATGAATAACGTGCTTATAATTTGTTTTTCCTGATAGAGAAAAAAGTTACTTTGACTAACAAGCCACTTTTTTTTAGAACTTTTGTAATTTCAATAATTCAATTTAAATGTAAAAATTGAGCATAAAATTATCAAATTTTTGCTCCAATCAGATCTTAGGTTGATTTATTATTTTACAAGATATTATTTTTTTTCAAAAAATCAAAACTTTAAAATTCGATCCTGGAAAGTTTGCAAAGTGACTTATTAGTCACTTTGCCTTTCAACCGTCGATATAATAGCTAGATAACATAGTAATAGACTAATTATACGTGCCTAAAATTGCACGGAGAATTGTGTTCGGAGCCAGAAATGGCACTCGTGATGATTTTTTTTAATTTTAAGAATGAAATGTCCACACGAATATAAAAAAATACCTGCGGAATTTGTTTGAGGCTTCTTAACCTTCTTGAAAGTTAGCTACGGATTTGATTTATATTATTTTGATTGTTTTAATCTTTGGCTGGCTTAATGGGTGAGCCATTACTGTTGATCGAGCTCCCATAGCGCATACATTTTTTTATTTGATCAGTTAACTTGCACATCAGAAATATCCGCTATCGTTTCTGAAAGTGAAAACCAACCTTAGGTTGCTATTCAAGGCACCGAATTCCTGCCCTGCGGACAGCCCACAGCCTACTTACGACACGCTATTGAATTTATCGCTGTTTCAATCAGAATTTACGACTCAGTGTAGAATTAACATTGTTCTCCAATTTTAATGATATTCTGTTTTAGCATTGCAACTTCACTTCAATTTAGCTATACTAATTTAAGGAAAATGTCTATTTTCTTCGCTCGAAAACGAGTAATAAAATAAAGATCATGCAAGGGGAAGCAGTTAAAATCAGTTCAGTCAGAAATGTTCATTAATCAGTCTTCGGTTGGATTTATTAGCTTTACATAGTAATCAAAATATTGAATTAAAAAGAAAATGGGCATTTTGGTAAGGGAAAGAAATTAAGTAGAATATTGAATTTTGATGCAACTCATCACACATTACTGTTCTTTTCGAATTGTACATTATTTGAGAAGACTGATTTTGTGTAGCGAAATGTGTACTTTTTTTTACTTTTTTTTACTTTTCGTATTAATTAGTTCTGTTTATAATTTTGAGCGCTTCATTTCACTTTTCCCAAGACAACTCGTTTGTAAGAAAACTGATTATAAAAAACATAAAATACATAATCTCAAACAAAGATCACAATCATAAAATATGTATGTATTTATAGCATAATAATGTTTGATTTGATATGAATGCATAAAAATCTTTTTTTTTTCTAAAAATAACTTTCGATTCAAATTTAGCTTTATATTTAGGTTCCTGGATCAAATACCAAAAATTGTTGTCTAACAACGTTTAGAAGCTTACGAGGAAATAATATACATTTTTTTACTAAAAGAGTTGCTTTAAAATACATATTTCGAAGACTACGTAATTCAGACAAATAGTCATGGCATTCGCTGGCCTGCTAGCACATGCCGAAAGTTCATGGGTTCCGTCGCAACTATTTACCCTCGCAAAGAAGACTTCCAGCTTAATCAGGTCAAGGGAACCGATCAATATTGATTCTAGAGGCGAAATTTAACGTGCAAATGTGTGTCACTTGTGTCTGCCCTGCCAGTTTCATGCGGTTATTTCTGGCCAGGGGCGTCGCTGCCTACAGATCTGTGGTCTCCGTCAGAATCTTAATGATCCCCTCGAACCGTCACGAAAGTGTCGGTCGTTAGAACTCGGTCTAGTCAACTTTATGGCGAGAGACATTCTCGCAACAACCTCCTACCGGCTTAGTTATCGCTTTATCGGTCGCCTCGTGGCTCCAAGTCTGGGTTCAAATCCCCGCCTCGGTCTAGCACCAATTTTCTTAGTTGTATAAGTGAATTTTGTTGCGAATGCGACCTGTTCTATGGTTCGGAATCCATTTTAAACTGTAGATCTCCTTCCCTTTCTAGGTGGTAGTGTTAAGCCCACCCGGGTTGGCACTATCGTATTGGATGTAAAGATGGTCGAAGCAATACACTTCACAGGCGGCGCTGTTTTTCAGCCACCACCCTATACGTATATTAAGGTTTAAAAAGGGGAAATAATTATTTTCGTGTCACCGGTAGTGTAGTGACGAGGCAGCTATTGCGAGACATACATAGATTATGTGTGCTGTTATATTGGGGTAGGTACATGATTAAAGGATATGTGCATTGTGCAAAAAAAAAAAACAAAATTTGTGAAATTCTTATATGTAAAGATAAGTGATTATAAGTTATGCTGACGAGCCAAAAGCCACGCTGTGACTATTTTTTCAAAAGTATTTGATGTTTTAGCCTCATGAGCCGGAGGGGATTCTAGGAGTCAGCCATATTTTAAGGTCCTGTCGAAAAAAGGGAGAAGTCAATGGTGAACACGTTCACGCTTGACTGAGTTTTTTTTTCAGTATATAGCCAATGCTATAATCAATTAATCGAAAAGCAGACGCTATCTTATAATTTAGATACTTTTAGGTGCGTACGCTGTAACTAAAAAACGCAGCCACACCCTACTTTTACTGACTGATTCAAATCGATTCGTGTTCAACCGAACTTCGATACCAATCGATTCGTAACATTTGCAAAAGACCTTACTATTTATGCATGCCAGACCCTAACTATCTGTCAGCCTCGGTAGCTCAGTGTGCGACGCCTTGCGAATCGATAAGCTGGGGAAGCACCTCTGAGCGCGGTTAGGTTCTGGATGGGTGACCATTTTCAACTGTTGAGGCTGGCCGTAGTTCGGATTCCACGTAAAAACTGTAGATTTCCTTTCTTAC
Source organism: Incurvaria masculella (assembly GCA_946894095.1). Taxonomy (NCBI): domain Eukaryota; kingdom Metazoa; phylum Arthropoda; class Insecta; order Lepidoptera; family Incurvariidae; genus Incurvaria; species Incurvaria masculella. The sequence goes on along the minus strand of OX335653.1, from coordinate 14,509,717 downwards.
TTACTAGGTGGCAGGGTTAATTCCGTCCGGGTTGGTACCATCGCATTGAATGAACGATGGTCGAAGCGGCAATGAAAATGGATCGTGTTTTCCATCCAGTTCAATTTAGCCGAGCTATATAAGGGTTGTCCTGACATGGCACTTAGTTCCCATGTGGCTAATATCTGACGGTCAGTTCAGTATTAGCCATCCATGTCCAGTTACATAAAAAAAATATTGGTGCAACCCAGCGTACCAGTCGAAGCTGAGAAATCCTTGAACCATTCACCTTGTCCCAAGTGAAATGCAGAGTTTGCCCATCACCCGAGATTCTATAACTCGAATAAAACTCAATGTTCAGTGTACTACGTTGTTTTTACCTATTCCGGGAAATCTCCGTATCTACGAGAAAGAGCGAGTTAAGGTTTTATTTATGTAGCTGCACGTGAATGGCTAATATCAAACCCACCGTCATAATATCAACCCAATACACCACATTCCCAAAAAAAATTGATGCCATACCGCGACCTTCTCTTTACGAGCATGGCTACTTGAATTGGATGGAAAACTCGGACAATTATTCATTGCCTCATTACACATGGGCATAAACTTATCCAACCCTTGGAAATGGTGTTACGAGGATTATGTGGTCTATGAGATTTCAATATTCATTGGCTAAGCTGGTTAATTAAGTCTCACAATGTTCCAAGAGACTCTAACAAAATTCGACTGGCTTATTTTGTCCGCTAAAATTCGAATTTGTGCTGTAACAAGTCTTCAGGAGCCTTGAATGTAATATGATTTCGTGTTCTGTTCGCTTTTAAAAGCAAAAACATTAACGTTATTCATGAAATAGTTTTAAAGAGAATATTGCAGCCACTTTATCTGTATTTTCTCACGATATGGCGACAAGGAGAATACATATTTCGTACTTAAATTTAAATTTACACATTCTTTTTTTTTAGCACGGATATAAATGCACATTGCATTTCCGAAGGAATTAGGTGCCATGCCGGCACCATCCCCTTATGAACATGGCTGCATTGGACTGGGTGGAAAACACGGGCAATCGTTTGTTGCCGCTTCGGCCATCTTTTCATCCCATGCGATGGTAACAACGCGAGCGGTCTCTTACCTTACCACCTAGTCGAGGATGAGATTTTTACTTACAGTTTTACTTACATGGATTTAGAACCATGTAACAAATCGTCTTCGTGGTAAAATGCAATTAAATAGAAAGAAAATGTTGCATGAACGGGGCGGGGATCGCACCCATGTCCTCTGGCACAGAAGGCAAGTCCTTGCGCCCCCGAACTACCACGCGCTCGATTCTGATTTAGATTGCTGATCGCTTGGATTAAATTAGTTTAGATTATTTACAACATTCCAAGCTCGGGATATACGAATAATGAAGACTATGAGAAAAGAGAACTTTAACCAAACAAACAATAGTTTCTCAGTAAGGGGTGAATGCAACACATATTTTCTTAGTGGCCAGCGAAGAGATCCGCAGTAGCTGTAAACATCCGCCAATACAATTCTCAGTAGCGGGCGCTCGCGGAGAATTTCATTAAACAAAATAAAAGCTGCAACCGCCGCCGGGCACCGCCGCCCGCCCTAATATCTACCCACCGAGCAACGAAGTACACGAGTGGCGACCAAAATTCATCCGTACAGCCATAGACTAATAACTACTTACTGGCGTGGGCTCACCACCGTAGTGAAGGAAGTTTCATACAATATGTGTTTAACAAGTCGGCCCTCTATTGCAATAAACGTTTAACTAAGGCGGTAACTTCTATTCAATCGATCACAACAAAAAGTGTGATTGTACCGAGAGATTGCGCAGCTTTCAGGTTCACAGATCTATTAAATAGTGGTTTGATTTTATTGGTTGTCAAAAAATGTGTGCATTTAATATTAATCTATGAATAAATCCTACGTTTGTACAGCGCTATCGATTGGCTATTTCGCCAGGTTAAGGTACGAAAGTGGCGCCATCCTGTTTCCATAGCGTGTATCAATGCAGTTGCGCCATCTATTGTTCGTCCTTACGGCATTGACCTATTGGTGGTGGTCCTCATTCGTCTAAGGTATGGAGGAAGTTATAGATATCTTACGTAAGAAACTCGCCGAAAATGGCTTATTTTCGCTATTTATGACATTTCTTACCAGCGCCATCTTCCGTCACTGCCACAACAAGTTACACCGTCATTCATCTAAGTTTGATTCCAAATTTTGCCTAAGTAGGCCCGATAAAAATATTAAATTTTAGCTATAATTGAATGAATGCCATTGTATATAAAAAACATAACTAATATTCATTGGTTTGAATTTAATGTATTCTGAAATATTAATTCAGTCAATCACCTGTGAAGTTTTATGATCCTTATTCATGACATGCACAGCTCGTTGTGTAGGGGTTAGAGGACTTGCCTCATGCGAGAGGTTATGGGTTCAAATCCTCGCGCCGGCCATGCACCACTTTAAGAACACTTGCCCTACTAGGTGGTAGAATTAAGCCCGCCCAGGCTGGTACCACTGCATTGAATGAAAATATGGTTCAAGCGGCAATTAAGAATTGTTCGCGTTTTCCATCCAATCCAGTGTAGCCGTGCTCATAAAGGGTAGGTCCTGGCATAGCGCCTTATTTCTTCAGGAATGCGGTGTCTTGTGCTAACATCATAATGGTAGTTGTGTGGAACTATTCATCCATGTCAGGTTGCATTAAAACAACGTAGATAATGCACTGATGTACGTAGATAATCACGTACGAATTCGGGACGCGCGACATGGTATGTTCGTTGCACTGAACGGCGTGCTCAGCAGTTATTTACGTGTTTTTGCGTGTCGTTGGAACTCGAGAACCCCGATGTGAGCGAATCAAGCAAACGGACTGGGCGGCGCTGCCGTCAATGTACGTTTTCACTAAAAAGTGGCTACGCTGCCGGTATACGGATTAGTTTCAGTCGCCACTGCGGTCCTTCCTTGTCGATGTATCCACCCGTCCTCCCATCCTCACTGTTCGTCTACACCCCGTTACAGCTGGCCAAGCGTGGAGGCAATCCCAAGGCCACGCACAATTCATATCGGCGACTTTCGACCAAATGGATATCGACTTTCTCCGTTATTGGTGAAGACTGCATGACTTTGCAGATTTCTTGATATTTTTTCCATTATAGAAATTGCTTCAGTTATTTAGAAGTACCCATGTCTCTCAGCAGATATGGGCATACGGACCTCATTTAAGAGGTGCTGTGTGATTTTCGTCACGTAAAAATAATACAGTTGGGCCTACAGCATTTCGTCCCTTGCATGTCGTAAGAGTCGACTAGGGGATTCGTCGCTCGTGGTACGAATCCCACGTTAAACTGTAGGATTCTTACTTACAAGGTACCATCGCTTTTAATGGAGAATGGTCGAAGCGGCAATGAAAATTGTCCCTATTTTTCATCAAGTTCAATGTAGCTGCGCAATAAAAGTAAGGTCTTGGCATGGCACCCAGCTCACATGAGGTGTGTTTTGCTAATATGGTACTCACCCATGTCCATGGGCATTTGAACTTTCACAGGTACTTCGAAACCCGTTCCGGCGGCCAGGTGCTTCTTCACGCAATGTTTGAAGAACTCCAGGTTGTATTTTGAGGGAAATATCTTGGAGTAGATCTGATAGTTTACCGACACTATTGATAAAGGATCCAGAGGATCGGTTGGTTCTTACTGTTGGAATGTCGACAGTAAATGAGTGCATAGCCTGCCTGATCCGCGTTGAGTGATCGTAGAAAGGAGACGGAGGGAAGTTTTGCCAAATTTTAGATGGCTTGAGGAAAATAATACTACATTTCATTCATTTATATATTCGTACACCTTCCGTAACACTGCATCCTCAAAGAGGTTGACAAAGATTAAAGAACAATTTCCTTTTAATATCGTTTGATTTTGGCCAGTTTTGGAAGATCAAATAGAAGAAATGTTTGGAGCTGAATATAATAATTGGGCCAATTCTTCAGTGAAATCAGTGGTCCGAGTCCGAAAAGCCCAAGGTCCAAAACCCATATCGTCCAAAACACTTATGAATTTTCAATTAGGTTAGGTTAGGTTACATTACATGCACACATACTTGGATGTTCTGGGTTTTGGACCTTATGCTTTTAGGACTTTATGAAGGCGACCCTGTTAATGAAGTATTACATTTTCTTCTCGGATATTTAGATAAATAATTTCAACGAAGAATTACTTAATACATATTAACAAATTAATTTGAAAGATTAGAGAGACTTTCGGGTTCTCAATATTTAGAATGTATCATCTGACGAATAAAACTTTTGATCTGATATTACGGTCCGGAAAATGCCTTTTAAGCTGATGTTGCGATAAACCGATTCAATTTACTACTTTGGCACAATCTTATTTATGTCCTTCTTCCAACTAGCTGAGGTGCCCGGCTCCGCTCGGGTCAATTTAGTTTTGGGCACCAAGCGAAGCCCTAGAAACTGTGGTCAGACACTTCGTCGCTAGCGTGCATACAGCTACTCGTCAATGTTTCACTGCTGTGGAATAAATTATTTAGGAACGAATACAGGGTACAACATTTCTCTATACAAATGTTGTCATCTCCGTTCTCCTAAAATAACTCATTCCAAAAAAAACTACCTTGCACACTCAAGGAATATTTCCATCTCATTTCAAATCTTCAGGTACAGCAGTTCAGAGAGGTCAGTCTGAGTTTTCAGCTAAATTGGCTTTTACGGAACTCCGAAGTTACGTAAAAAACGTCAAACCCCATACAAATGTTTACTACTTATTCTGTGGTTTGACTTCTTCAAGCTGTCAAAGTCAAACTCGAACTTCCGATTTGTATGAAAACGCAGAGTCGGCGTAAACGGCAACGTCGAAGTATTTACGCCGACGGTGAGTAAGCTGTCAAATCAAAGTCGGACTCGTTAAGGCTGTTCCGACCCATATAAAGTTGTTTGCACACATAACGCAAAAAGTATTGCACTTTAAGCCACGAATTAATAATAAAAGTTTAATGTAGTCATATTACTTGCAGCGAAAACAATTTCACAATTTCAGGATTATTGGTTTTGTTACAATTTATTTAAATACGATTTTTATTTAACAGCGCCATCTAACGGTGTAAAACTTCTAATCGGCAATTATAACGAAACTATTAAACCTGAAATTGTGAATATGTTTTCGCTGCAACTAGTATGGCTATATTTAATATTTTTGACGAATTCGTGCCTTGAAGTGCAATACTTTTTGCGTTCTGTGTAAAAAAAAAACATAGTATGGGTCGGAACATCCTTAAGGCTGTTCCGACCCATATAAAGTTGTTTGCCTTAAAGTGCAATACTTTTTGCGTTCTGTGTAAAAAAAACATTGTATGGGTCGGAACATCCTTGATGTTAGTTCGCTTAACGCCCACTGCGCGCGCTCCTCAATTTCTCCATACATTTGAAAACGCCATTCGATCGGTTCGACGAATTTAGGTGACAACTGGGACTACGGGCTCTGGTTGTGCGTTGTCAGTCAATATGTAACGGTACTGTTTTATAAGTATTAATAGTGCAATGTTTTTATTTTCGTATATTTTTGAATACTATTTGACGTACCCAGCTCCGGTCGGGTCAATGCTGTTTTGTTGAATTTTTTTGTGAACATCATATGAGTTTCCGAATCAAACTTTCTCCCCCTATTTAACCCCCTTCAAGTTTAATTTTCGCCACTAAATATTCCGGGAGGTCACGACATTTTTGGTCACGATAAGGTAAATGGCTGAATCTGGGTTCACGTGTTAGAGAGCAACCCTCTGATATTAAATATGTCGGTCTGCCTGCGCCAATTGGTTGAGTTATCTAGATTGGCTATATACAATAGATGTTGGTATGTACCTGCTGATGAATATACCGATTGTCTAGAAATATTGATACCTATTCGTTATACAACAATAAGCATTCGGTTTTTTAATTAAACAATTAAATATACCTTAAGTTATATCTGTAACTTAAATCGTCTAAACTACAAAATTCAACCAAAGAATTGTTAACTTTTGGTATTGCTAAGCAAGTATGTACTGATACTTTGATGATTCGTTATTTGCAGCCATTTACCTTATCATATATATTTTTGGTCACCATAACTATTTTTTCAGGCGCCTTATTTACGTAACGCAACCGCTTGGCTCAGTCAGACCGACACATTTAGCTTCATAGGGTTGGTCTTTATCCCGTGAACCCAGTTTCAGCCATTTACGTTATCGTTACCATTTTTGTCGCGACCTCCTAGTCTAAAAGGTAGCATGTGTCCTTTTCCAAGTTCCAAACTATCGCTATACCGAAATTCATGATAATCGGTTCAGCGGTTCAGACGTGGAACCGCAACAGACAGCGTCACTTTCGCATTTATAATATTAGTATGGATTACAATAAGCTATGTTTTGCATTACCGTTGATAGAAAAAGTCTTGCTTACTCAATTGATACTACTCTAAATGATTTCTATCTTTGAAATCATATTTAATGCTGATTAATAAAGTATTTATTAAAAGTTATACCTTAAGTAATCACTATGAGTGCTTCGCTGTCTAGGAATACGAATTTATTAGGATAACAACATTTAAATTTATACAGTAATATGAATTCCGTTCCATGCATAAACCATATTTTATTAATATTTCAGCCCTCGAAGTGTCTTCTTAGTAAGCCAAAACCTTCTCACTTTATTTCCTCTCATTTTAGGATCAAGAGTGTTTAACTTACTCTTACTTATTGAGCTCAAAGTTTAGTTCACGCTGCATGGACGATACGACCTGGAAGACTTCTGACGTGTCGAAGTTTAGTCGGAACGGCTCGTAGTTCAGGGGCGGCTGGACTTGCCTTCCATCCCAGAGGTCTCGGTTCAAAGCCCCGTCCCGTTCAAGCACCATTTTAATTTTCTTTCTGAGTTGGATAAGTGCATTTCGTTACGAATGCGAGCTGTTCCATGGTCCGGAATCTATGTAAAACTGTAGGACCCATCCCCAACAGGCAGGGTTTAAGCCAACCCGGTTTGGTACCATCGCATTGGATGAAAAGATGTTCGAAGCGGCAATGAAAAATGTCTGTATTTTTCATCGAGTTCTATGTAGCCGTGCTCATAAAGGGAATATCCTGGCATGGCACCTAATTCCTTCGCTGTGTGGAGCTAATATTAAGATGGTTCGTGGGCCATCCGTGCCCAGTAACATATAAAAAAGTCAAGAACCAGTTATTTATGTCAATACACTTTTCAAAATCACTAATGTACCACCATTTTAGTTTATTCTATTAACCTATTAACAAAGAAGTATATTAAATAATGATTTACTAATAATAATAAATTAAAATTGTCGAAGGCTGTATATTAAAATCCGAGGGGCTGAAAAGTTAAATCATAATCAGTTAGGCACTAATTATAATATTCATGAAACATTTATGCGTTTATTTAATGCTAGACGTGAAAGTTTTCGAAAAGTGCTTAGAACCTCCTGAAAATGTCCTCGTTACTTCAGTTTTAATGCGATCACGTTTTAAATTACTTCCGACATTAGGGGGAACTTTTGTGCGAGTTTGATTTATTTTTCTAATACTTAGCTGACTACGTTTTATTTGCAAGCAACATTTTAATACATCCGCTCCCATTAAAGCTGTTCTGACCCATATTAAGTTGTTTGCAAACATAACGCAAAAAGTATTGCACTTTATGCCACGAATTCATAATAAAAGTTTAATATAGTCATATTACTTGCAGCGAAAACAATTTCACAATTTCAGGATTATTGGTTTTGTTACAATTTATTTAAATACGATGTTTATTTAACAGCGCCATCTAACGGTGTAAAACTTCTAATCGGCAATTACAACGAAACCATCAAACCTGAACTTTTGAATATGTTTTCGCTGCAACTACTATGGCTATATTTAATATCTTTGACGAATTCGTGCCTTAAGGTGGCCCTCCCGCTCATTTCCCCATACAAAAGGGGAAAGAAGATCACGCCCATATTTCTTGTCAGAGATCCAAAATGTTTCTCAAAATAGCTTTATTTGATCGAACTAGATGTCTGATGACCATTGGCATTGTAAAATTGTGTTTGGTTTCTAAGTTATAAGGTCCGAAAGTTCGCATTTTTCGCGCGTTTTATACAATAACTTTGGAGGTGGATTACGCAATGATAAAGTAAGAACATCTTAAAATGATTAGTCATCAGACATCGCTTATTTAATCAAGATTTATAATCTATTTGGTTTTTGTTCGATTTTTTACTACAGCGGTCGTGGTTTACTTTTAGCTATAAGTCGTTTTGAAATTAAAATTTTCGTAAATCTTACCAAATCATACACTATGCACATTGTCTTTTTTGTGGACATGTTGCATCTTCCTCATCACGGAGCCTGTCTTGTTCTTTGAAACAGAGAAGGTCCCAGAGCGCAACAGCACGGTTTTGTACCGTGCCCGCGAATGAGTTAGGCCCGCCGGGTTGGGCCACCTTAAAGTGCAATACTTTTTGCGTTCTGTGTAAAAAAAACATTGAATGGGTCGGAACATCCTTAAGTTATATCATTATTTCCACGCTCTAACTTTCCCTAGATCTTTATTTATGAAATTCCGGTGTGCGTGTGTCGGGAATTATTATTTTCTTCTAAACTGCTTGACTGATTTTGATGATATTTTTTTTTGTATTTATGATGTCAAGCGGGTGGTTTTAGCTATAGTTGGACCCGGTAGATGTCGCTGTTATTGTGATCCGATTCATTTTATTTTTTTACATAAAAAAGATTTCATATTTATCTCCAAATATGTTTGAATTAGCTCATTTCTGAACACATTTTCTTTCCGGGTTTCGCTGAGCGGAGACGTTAACCTTAGCTAGTAGTATAAAATTGAAAGAAACTTACCGAATCAAAAATCAAAATCAAAATTTATTTAAGATTAACAAATTAGCCTAAGTACATGTTTTTTTTATTTCTTATTACTACGTCCAAAGGCTTTTTAAGCTACTAGAGTCCTGCTTCCCATGCTAGGATTCCCTGTGTTATGGAAAGCAGGGTCTTTCGACAAATGGTATTTTACATACATTCATCATTCATTACATACATTACATACATTCATCATTAATTACATACATTACTCACATACATACAACACAATCTGGGGCACTTTTTAGATTATTTTATAAGCATTTAAATTTTGTTGCGTTTTTGTCAAATATTATACGTTAATTATGAGCCTCTTAGCAACGTCCAATTGAGCTGAAAAAAACAAATGTTATCCTTAAAACAAAATGGAGCGTAATGCTGGTCTGACGATGGATCAGATAGGAATCAGGTGACGAAAGCAATTTCCTGATGAAACCCATTCGGGTTTGGGCTCGTTGGATTCGTTTAGATGGGTACTCTGGTCCTGGGTATATTGTATTGTATTGTATATCATTTTGTCGAATTGGTAGACAAGCTACACTCAGACAGGTATTTATTTCTTATTTTAAGGCATACAGGCAAACATAGATTCAGCTTACAATTTCTGGCATATACCATCGTCAAATTTACTAAATAATTAAAATAAATAATTTACTAAATAATATGCCGGTGATGAAGCAAGAAGGTAGTCAAATAATCCCTTGGAATGTTGGCTCTTTGCACTTGCTCCGATGACCTGGTCCTGGTTTTTTTTATGTTACTGGTCATGGATGGCTAATACCAAACTGAACGTCAGATATTAGCCTAACACACCACATGGAAACTAGGTGCCATGCCAGGACCTTCCTTATATTGCTCGGCGTTATTTAATTTGATGGAAAACACAGACAACTTTCATTGCCGCTTCGACCATCGTTCATTCAATGCGATGGTACCAGCCCGGGCGGAATTAACCCTACCACCTATTAAGTAAGGAAGAGGGACCTAAAGTTTTACGTGGAATTCAAACCACGGCCAGCCTCAACGGTTGAAAATGGTCACCCGTCCAGAACCCAACCGCGCTCAGAGGTGCTTACCCAGCTAATCGTTGGGCTACCGAGGCTGGCCTTGTTATGTGTATAATGATTCTAAAATGTGGTTATAAGATTAGATGAAATTCCTTTGACTTTAGACTCGTGTTGTTTTTTATTTCGAGCGCCCAAATAAACGTTTCAGTTAGTAATTGTTATCAATACATTTCTATTTATTAAGTAAATATACTTTTTCGTGCTAAGCAGGTACGTCGCTTATTCCAAGGAATGTGACATGTATGCAATCATCACATGTATCAATGTGTCCTTGCTTCACGGTCGATTACACATACATACATGTCACATTCCTTTCTATATATTGCCTTATTTTACAGTAGCACAAAGCCAATTCGTCATCACACTTTTTATGTTAAGTCCAACCAAATTTCCATTAACAAAGAGAGTAATAGTAGGGATTCGTCTGAAAGGCAGCTTCGCAGTTTTTTGCGAGCCAGCTGAGACTGATACTATTTGTCACACAGTTAAGATAACTAATTACAAACACATTTTTCCATTTGTTTTTTCATGTTGATTACTTTGTTGCGGCGAAATGAATTCTCTCATTCTTGGTATTTATTTATTTGGGTTCGCATAGTGATTATTTCTTCAATTTAAAGCTCTAGAATCTTCTGTGAAAAGCTTTCTTCTCTAGCTAACATCGGATGGAATTGGCCAATAATTTATTCAAGGGAATACTAGTCGAATTGCATGCTATTATTGATTTACAAGCAGCAACCGGCGCGGTTACCATAATTTACAGATCACATCCTCTCTAGCTGAAGATCTGAAACGCAGCAGTTGCGAACGTGTTTATGATTACTTAAACTAAGAGATGTTTGCTTTCAGTTTTATAAAGACGTAAGAAGAACAATATATATAATTGTTAATAACGGCTTGTAGCCTAGTGGCGCGGGGACTAGGCTAGCATACCAGAGGTCTGGGTTCATATCCTCGCCCCGTTCATGCACCACTTCGTTTCTCATTATGAGTTAGATAAGTCTATTTCGTCACGAATGCGAGCTGCTCCATGGTTCGGAATCCATGTAAAACTGTAGGTCCCCTTCCCCTACTACGTGGTAGGGCTTAAGCCCGCCCGAGTTGGTATGGTACGTATTTAAAAATATTTTTTCCACTTATTCAGGACTTCAAAATGAACATTTATCTGTTCGAATTATCTTTAAGAGCTCACACAAATGTATTTCTTATACATTTATTGGATCGCCAACACAAAAAAAAAAACCTCATTTCGTTTTCCTTTTTTTAGGGACACGTAATCAAATGTTCCTCCTTCTGGTATGTCACACCCCTCACTAACTAAACCATTAATCGTTTGAACATTTTTCACATATCAATCAATGAGCTTAATCGCCAAAGGGAACGGCCATGGAACAATTTTTCAAACTGATTATAAATGGAAAGTCGAGGAGGCAAGCAATATATGCCCGGTTGAGGGAAAACATGTTTTTTTACCCGAATGCTGACAGCTAAGAGGAGGTTTTGTCTAGGACAGGAATAGATTAGGATTTTTTTCAATCATTGTCAACATTTGCTGTAGCGATTTTTTATGGTCGCACCGCATTTTTTTATTTAACCTCCTTAAAGATCTAATAGCAGATTTTTCAATAGTCTGATAAACAGCCAGATAACTATTCTACTGACTTATTTATGCATATGCTTATCCATCCGATAAAATAAGTCCATATGTTTATTAGAAAAAACATAGTTAGATAAATGTGATAGAAGTTATAATTCTCCGGCAATGCCTATCTTTTGACAAACGTGAAGTACGATAAGTACTATCTGAGGATTGAAAAAATCAACATATTTAATTATATCATGTATGTTTAAATTATAGAATATTATGGTAAAGGAAATTCTAAAGTAACATAGGTACATGTAAAATTCGAAATGTATGGTACAGCCAGGTAACTTATTTATTACGCTTCCCATGCATTCTCGATCTTGTTCGTACTTACCCCCAAAGTGAAATATCTCGCAACTTGAATACGGCCGAAATGACTTATCGCTAACTCGGGACTTAACCGTCTCAAGTGAATTACCGTTGGACTGTTGCTGGGTTTCGGAAACCGTTACATCCATGCTATATAGTCTAGGGGCCTAAGGATTTGCTTTAATGCGAGAGGTTTTGGGTTCAAATCCTCGCCTCGGTCATCCACCACTTTCTCTCTCTTTCTGAGTTGAATAAGTGCATTTAATTACGAATGAGAGCTGTTTGATGGTTCGGAACCCATGTCAAACTGTAGGTCCTCTTCCCCTACTAGGTGGTAGCTTTAAGCTGCACGGGTTGGTACCACCGCATTGTATGAAACTATGGTCGAACCGGAAATTCCATGTTTTCCATACAGTTCGGAGTAGCCGTGCTCATAAAGGGAAGGTCCTGGCTCGGCGCCTAAATCCTTCGGAAATGTGTTGTATTGGGCTATAATCAAAACGATAGTTGTGTGGTTGTCAGGTTGCATAAAAACATTATTTACGGACTTAGGCTTACACCACAGAGATTTTCGTGGTTGCAGATTAGGCTTAGAACGTATTGAATACCTAGATATATCCTAGGTATAGGCTTAGAATCGATAGGCTTAGAAGCGCGATAGGCTAGGTCTATGGCTTGGACATTTGAAGTACATATTTATTCGCCAACTTACTCTTACTCCGAATTTTGTAAGATGAGATGTAACCGGATGGCTTATCTCTGGTAATAGCCCAATACGCCACATGGGTACTACTATACGGCTCCGTTGAACTGGATGGAAATCACGGACAATTTTTATTGCTGCTTCGACGATCGTTTCATTCAATGCAACGGTATCGTCCCGGAAAGGATTAACCCTACCACCAGTGAGCAAGGAAAAGGGACCTACAGTTTAACGTCGAATCCGAACCACGAATGACGAGCCACCTACATGTAGTTAGCTGTTGTACACTTTGCAGAAATTACTTTAATTTATTTTAACGCCAAAACAAATTATTTGTTATTTTTTTTATTTTTATGAGTGCATTTTTTTAATAGTAAAGTGTTCAAAGTAAATTTAAATAAGCTTGATAGCTTCACAATAGTGCTCAAATCGGCTGGCATGGAGCCACGATTAAGGCATTTCATGAGTTCAAATGAATTTAGGTGGCTCCCTTATCACAGCCACCCATACTAGTTTAACATTAAGAAACATGAATTACCCGAATCATCCATATATGCATCGATTAATATACATTAGAAGGAATGAAACATTTCATTCTCCCTTAGTCACTTTTCTGTAATATGTCACCACTGACAAAAGTTAATCAATCTTGTAGCCGAACATTTCGCACTTGGACACTATGTACCAGCTACTATATACCATCCAGTCAATGGTCAGACTGCGTTGTGTTCGCTGACTGTACTTGTGTTTTGCGCTTCCATTTTGTCTGGTATCTACATTTCTGCCCTGATTTATTACCATGGTAAATTAGCTCGATGTGTGAACAGGTAAATTAGTGATTAAATCCGAAATTCATTTCGTACCATGCGTACTGTCAAACGATGTGTTATCAAATGTACCGATATTTACCAGTTAGCATGATACAAAATAAAAGAAAATTGCTCGATATGATGGGAGGCTCGATTTGAGAAAACAGGTCTCCATTTTTAATCTCTCGAACCTTTCGATGATACTAAAGGAAATTTGAACATATTGTAGTGATTTTCAGATGAGTTTGCTGAGATGCAAGTATTAAATGTAAGTCTTGTATATATATTGTATTGATACACTTACATAGTGTTTCGCAATAATATGTGAGCAGATGTTTGTAACATCTGCACAAATCCAGACAACAGTGCAAATATTATTGGGGACAGGAAGTCATGCAAATAATATTGTGTGGAATGAATGCAAATATTATTGCGATAAAATGTAAAAGTTGTACCTGCAATCGACGCAACTAGTTGGAGGAATTGTTAGTGTAAAATTGTTATAAATTTAAATATATATATATATATATATATTAGAGTAGGCGTTAATATCAGCAAAATTATGATGAAATTATTAACTTCGGCTCCAACTTTTTAGAATTTTGAGGTTAAGAGCATTCTATGAAAACACATGACATCTACTTCCTTCAGGAATGCGGTGTTTTGGGCTAAAATCATGACGGCGGGTGTCAGTGGGTCGAGTTACTATAAAGTATAGTATACATCACGATAAGAACGATTTTATTGTAAATGGACATGATTGGCTTGTATCTAATGTACTGTCATGATACATCGCATTCCCTAAGGAATTCGTTGTCATGCCAAAAACTTTACGTTTTAAGGAGAGCTTTGATCAATGCCATGCGATTGTACCAACCCGGGAGAGCCTAATCCAATAACCTACTAGGGAAGAGGACCAACAGTTTTACAAGAATTTCATGGAGTGAAGAAATACACTTATCGATCACAAAAAAGGAAAAAGCGGTCGATGCACGAGATGGGATTGAATTGACGGCCTCGAGAGGCGAGGTTCACGGTTCCATGATGAGGAACTCAACAATGGATTGATGAGTGCCTGCTGGCGAAACGTACTGCGCACGCTACGCCATCTTGCAAAGTCATAAGTTTGCATCACACGCACGCATAGAGCTTAACGTCGTCAGGCAACAAAGCGAAGCTTCTTGTTACTTGCCAGAAACTCTCTTCACTCCCACAAAGCTCACACCCTACCCGCTGTTGTCTGTGTATGCAGGTGTTTCTTCAAACCGAGTATTCTAAACAATAGATTGAACAACTTTTAAAGTTTTGCCAAAAGTAAAAACAAGAGTTGTTGTATTGTTTGAAGCTGTGAAAAGTCTCCAATTTCTATTTTTTTCCGCGTATCTTCTGAAACAAATTTTTAATCAGTCTTTCTACTGTTAAGTTATTACATACTTAGTTTTTGTATTATTCGATTTTGGTTATGATCTTGCCTGTAACTGACGACATTTCGTTGGTAGTTTACTTCTTATAAAAAAGGAAACTAACTCTACATGTCTGTACTCTGTTCTCATGGCAGCTTGGTAAAATGTTAAAAGGTAATATCGAAATAATGAAAATTTATGCGGGTGATATATGTCATAAAATTGGTTCCATTGAGTGGATCCCAATTGAAATAAAAATGGTTATGGTTTTGACTCTACGGCAAACACAAAAACATTTGTTAATAGAAATCACGGAATCGAGACTAAAATATATTAAACAATTTAAGAAATAATTAAACTGAAAGCTTTTTACATTATTTTAATGCATACGAAATAATTAAAAGTAAGCAAAATAAATAACGTTGCATTTTAACTGCTCACAGTACCGCTACTGTAGATAAAAACAGGTCTTAATTATTAAGAGTAAGCAGTAAGAAAATAATTGGAACCGGGATCATCATACCGCAAAACAAAGGATTAATCTCGCCAACTTTCAACGAAACAGAGGGCGGATTTCATTAAACAGAAAAAAGTGAAAAGGGAATATACGTTAAAGTGGCTGAAAATAATGAAAACCGTGCGATGTTTTCATTGGACAAACCTGATTTTGTATGAAAGTGGCCAGCAAATATGAATATTCACTCGGATTTGATCATATCTTGTGCGTTTTCAAAATAAACTGTATTAATCAACTCGGTTGTCTAAACAATTATATTGCCAAATAATAGTAGAGTGATGTTTACAGGTTTCATTAATTCATTGTGATGCTACAATTGTTCATTAAGGCGCTAGGACTAGCCAACTACTCGCGCCATACAAATGCACTTTTTAACAAATGTAATAATATGTGGTGAAACGCTTCAGCAAATCCAAATAGAACTCCAGACTGATAATGGATTGTTAATATTTTTTTATTCCATCATTTATTTAAATAATAATAAAAATAAAAAAAGTTGATTTTTCTCATTAGAAATCTGAAAGTCATTCGATTTCTAGATATAAGCAAAAACAGCATATATGCATAAACAAAACATTCCATTTGCTTTTAGATTTCTATATTTAGTCAAAAAAGTTCGGAAATGGACACCGTTTCCGCAATGTATTTTGTATAGAAAAAGGAAACATACATTAACGAAAATCATTTGATTCTTAGACAAGGAATCATATATTGTAAGGATGACACTTATAATCGTCAGACTTAGTTAATTTACTTGGGGTGCCTCGTCTAACTTTGCGATTTGGCTAGTACCAGGCCCTTAATAACGTTTGAGCATATGTAACGTTCATCTTGAGCAATGATAAAGTATATTGAAATATTTTACAATTTGGCAGGGGGCTCAATATAATAACAGTGTTGCAAGTTTAATAAATAATTAAGGTCTATTGAGAAAGCTGTTTATGTAACATGTTAAGAAACTCGTCCTCAAAAAAGATATCTCTTTCGCTTTAATATACGCTGAAGAATTCTTCTGTAAAACAAAAATGTCTAGCTGCCAAAACAATTAAGAAAGTTTAACACCTCTTTAATATTCTAATCGTGTTGTTACTCTCTATAAGCAGTACACAAATCATTTTAAAAGACACGAAATTTTGCGTAAACTTCGTTAAGATCGCGAGAATGCGTCGCCTCGGCAATGCCTATTTTCTCCTACCCTTGGCAGAATATGGAACTTTTCCTAGAGTTCAGCAAATGAATAGAATCGAATTTAAAAGTTAGTCTCGCGGCACGTGGTCAACATTTTAATGCTGGACTGAATTCATTTTATAGTGTACTGGTAAGGGTGTTACAATTTTGTAAACTATTTCTATCAGCATGTTGTTTGGATTTCCCCTGTCGTTCGGTCTACGAAACGTGACAGACTGTTGGGTCTATACCGTCTTGGTACTTTCAATCGAATTGAATGTTATTTTTCAGAATAGCGGGCATCTTACGAAATTTTAGAGGGAAATTTTAAACTCTCAATTGTATGGATACAACACAAAACTTACAAAAGTTAAGGAGCCACGGGAGATTATCAATTCTGTGGATGTAGCCCACAATATACAAAAGTTTAGGGGTTGCGGTCGATTCTCATTTCTGTGGATATAGCCCAAAATTTACAAAAAAAATTGGGTCGCGGGGAATTCTCAATTATGTGGATATAGTCCTCCACACTTTCCGAAAGTTTAGGAGGCCGCGGGAGGTTCTTAAATATATATGTGGATGTAGTCCACACTTTTGAAAAGCTAAGGCGGCTACAAGGGATTCTCAGTTTTGTGGATATAGTCCGCAATTTGAAAATTTTACAAGTCCGCGGGGGCCACAAATTCATACCATATTTCGCAAATGTACTTTATCTATGCTTACAATATTACTATTATTGTACTCTTTACATCGATATGTAAGATATTTGCGAGCTTTCGGTGTCCGCACGCGATGCCCTACTTGGCTTTACTTCTATGACTTGGCTGACATGCCTCCGTCGTTCGAGGCGGAATATGTCAGCCAAGTAAGGCATCGTGTACCGAAAACCCACTAGTTCGCAACGAATTATGTACAAAATTGTGCAAACTTAAGGATGTAAAAGTTTCATAGACGTCGTGGGTGAAAAAATATATTCAACTTGACCTAAAATGCGTCATCTCACAATTAAAATCTAACTGAGGACATTAAATTAAGTAAATGATATCAGCAAGGATGGTATATGCTTTTCCTTTAGTATTACGTGACACACAAAGAAAGAGAGCTAGCAATATAAGCTAGATATAATGTGTAATAATATAAAAGTATGCTTTCGGAAAATAAACATGCTACTACATACTACTAATATGCTGCTATATATTGTTTTGTGCAAAATACCAATGTCTTGCTGGCCTGCTAGAATGACGCTTGAAAAATTAATACCAACCGAGCGTTTGATCGAAAACACTATTTGTTCCGGTCCGGAGACAATAAAAGTTTTTTTTATCTCGATACATTGACGAATTAGCATCCAAGTCGCCCGCTTCAGCGACCTTCAGTTCATTTTATCGGATAATTAAAATGAATTGGCCCGGAAAACCAATTGGCTTGTTCGCATTTTGAGTAACTGGTAAAACGTTAAATAGTTTTGTGTACAAACCACTCGAGGGCTTCGTTTATTCTGTTTTATTTTATAAGTCTTTACTCAACACAATACTTTGGGTACATTTTTTTTAGAAAGGCAATTAATATTTTTGATTAACTTTGAGCAGAATTTTGCTTTTTTATATGGTTAACATGATATGTCATCTAGTTAAACTGGGTCAGTTGGAAAAATATTTTTTTAAAGCCAGTCTTTTTAAAAAAGTAATTGTTTGCAGCATATCATTTAAAACTGTTTTTTATGTAACTGGACATGACCCATCTACATAATGCGAGAATATTAGCCCAACACATCTCATTTGAAATACGTGCCATGCCAAGATCATTCTTATATTGCTTTATACATATAGTTTTACTTGTTAGGCTTATTTTTTTATTTCTAGTGTATTCTGTGTAACTTGTTTTTTAGCTGTAAGTTTTCCTTTTAATAAATAAATAAATAAATAAATAGTTTTCTCAGCCCCTATCTGAAAGTTCGAAATCTCATGGGCGTCGTCGGACACCTTACGAGGTCCTGGCGTACGACATATGCCGCGCTTAACATAAAAATAAATATACTTTTTCGTACTAAGCAGGTACGTCGCTTATTCCAAGGAATGTGACATGTGACATTTGGAGAATTCCAAATTATGGGTATACAGCCGGTGGCGAAATTGGTAGACGCAGCGAATGGTATGTTCTGCTGGTTCGGGTCCGACCTTGCAGTATATTCGTAAAGTAGTTCTTTTTACTGGGCTCTTTCTTCAATTTATGTGTCCTTGCTCCACGGTCGATTATACATACATTAATGTCACATTCCATAAAAAAAACTTCTAAAATGATTGGGGTTTTACAGTACCGCCATAATGTCAACAAACTGCATTTGAGGTGTACGAAAAACGAGACCCTAGTTAGCTTTTATTAGAACTGTGTTCTAAAAATAGTTCGTAAAGTTCATAGTCGATGACAGTTGGTATTTAGTTCCGGCGTGGGTCGTGACCAAGGTCGAGGTTTTTCTCGATAACGCAAATTATGTGGCAGCAGCGTGCGATTGGAGCAGGCCGCTGGGTCGATAGGTCGACAATACGAATAAGAGTGTCGAAAGGTGAAGTTCCTGCGTGTTCTTGCGTGTTATGTGGCGTTGAAACTAGAGAAAATTAGTTATAAGCGAATTCGTAAGTCAACTCACTCTCCGGCGATTTTGTTTTTAAAATTGGATACGCCGCCCCGATAGAAAACTAGTTTTGGTATGGTTGTTATCCATTGAGCAATAATAATAATTAGTTAAAAATCAACATATGGACGAGTTTTTTTATAAACTTCCTTTTAACGAGAATTTGAATCGAAGTTATCAGTTACACCCATTCACACTCAACAAAGTTGGTGACACTCTGTGGATATTCCATAATAGGACCCTACTTAGCAACTTATTTTTCTTACAAATTCTTCAAATCAGTTTTCTACCTAAACGATTTTCTTGTGATCCCCCAGAATCGTAAACGTATTTCCATACTACGCTCGATTCGTACAAATGTTCTAGTGGTGGGTGTCGACCAGCGTGGTGTCGACGTATCGCAGGGATCCCGCGACACAGTGGCGGCAACGGCGGCGCTGCGCTTGCGCAAGCCGCGCGCTGGCGGTGAGCGGCGACCTCTGCGACGGTCGCCGGTCACTGGGTTACCGCCACCGCTCACCGCAGCACCGGGGGCTCACCACAGCACGTTGGAATTCCGTTGCCTCAAAATCAGCAGGCCAATTCATACGCTAATTTATTTCCATTCGGAATACACCACAGAGGAGAGAGGTAGAGAGGAGGTGTTGTTAACTCACATTACTAGAAAACGCAGTGTCACATGTGCGAGGAGAAGCAGGGGGAAAAGCATTTCATGGTGGGGTCATGGACCGCCTATTTTTGCTAAATCCATCTACCGGTAGAACCGGTATTCCGCTAGCAGCTGTTCCGAGAGCTATTCTTAATTACAACTAGACTAGACTGGACTATAACTAGATGGCGCCTTTTTTTTAATAAAAAAACCTTCTAGATTTAAATCTATGCATTTGCGCGGATTCAAATAATATAGATTTAAAAATGTCATAAAAATTTGCATATTGAGATCACCATTTCTTACCGTACAAAGAAAATGATTGCGCACCATCTATCGGCAAACAGCAAGACCGATACATCGATAAAATGTTCGAACATTAACTATAATTAATATAATAGTAATGTTTGCAACATTTCACACAAAATCTCATCTTGTAATTGACTGTTCGCCGAAAATTGCGCTGCAGACCACAAAGTTGCCCCACAACTTAAAACCGCCATCGCCATGTCGCGAATGACGCTAAGCCATGCCTTCTTATCACGTGGGCTGTGACGTATAGACCCACTTGGTGGACACAGACCCAGTTTGCTTAGACCATCTCCTCTCTACCTCCCTCTTTCGTGGAATACACAGTTCTGAATCCTTACTAAATCAGTAAATTTGTATATAATATGTATTTGTATTTATTAATCCTCCTTTGGGACGCAGGGAACACTTGGAATCGTCAAACATTTACAATTACAATTAAATACATTTAAAATTAAAACATAAATACTTCATTATTTGTCGTTATCATGGTGAAGTGGTCGAAATTACTTCTGACTTATTCTGATGCATGTACGGAGCGCTAATGGAAATTGAAATGTAATTTTTCATCAGCCCTGACTTCAGATACACGTGGAAATGTTTCATTTCGTGCCGCTCATTCAGTGTGGTGCTGCGATCGATTACCAGAATACCAACGTAATGTCAATGTGAGTTCCTCTCCTGAGAACACTACTGATTCATCAACTCTGAATTCCCAGAATTGGCCTTCAGAACGTATTGATTGCATGCAGATGACATCGGGAAATGCCTTTTTGTATCGTTTAACAGCGACGGATTTTTGATCTCACTTTCGCCATTATATCATCGCTGTCATTTATGTTGTGTCGTCGCGGACTAATTTGAACAATTAGAAAGGAATAAAACTAGGGTGACTTGGTGTGGGGCGTTATGCGTTGGGCTAATATCATAACGGTAGTTGTGTGGAATTAGCTATTCATGTCAGGCTCAAACGATTAGCCTACCTAACTTGTTGTAACTAGATCTCCTATGTATGTGATATGTTTCCGTATAGAGCACCATCAACATTAAAATTGGTTTCATAAAAGTTACCATTTAGCAAGCAAGCTTTTTTGTGGTTATTAAAAAACTTTCAGTTTGTGTGAAATGAAAGCTGTGCGTGTGAACTCTATAATAACTCTTTGCTCAAAATAAAAGTGCGGAGTGTGCTATCCGCTAGAACTTATGAATTACTAATTGAAAAGTCAAGGAGATTTATAATAATTACCATGATCGGATCATTGAGTTTTTTTTTCATTGTACGGCATATGGCGTACGCCAGGCTCTCGCATGGCTGCGAAAACCATGCCGGCCCGATTAACGTCATGTTTGAAGGACCCCAGGTTGTAGGTACTTTGGGAGAAATACACTGAGAAAAACAATGATAACTAGATTTTGGTTACATGATATCTAGTTCCATTAGCACAGTTTTAGTGGACTCAACTATAAATGTATGTGTTATCGGAACAACCATTCTGTGGCGATAGCTAACATGATCTAGTTAAAGCATTTATGATAGATTTAGCTATAGCCGTTTACCTGCTATAGTTGACTTTTCAAGAAACGTTTTAGCAACTGGTGCCAGATTCTTGAGGTGTCCCTTTTTTACACGCTTTTATTTATCATCCGCTTTTTGCGTTCCGGTGACACGGTTTTGATTTTAATATAACCTTTCGTTTTCTCCCTGTACAGTAGCGACAGAGAGCAGTTTGATTGACAAGAGCATAAAAGTGTCATTCGTTTTCTGGAATCTCTTTGCTATCTCATTAGTACGGGCGGGGGCGCTCTACTCGCTCACATAACATTTTCTTCAGGACCATCGTATTTTTATAGAACTGGACATCGATGGCTGGATGACCACATCGGAACTAGTTGTCATACGAGGACATCGAAATGAACGGAATACACGGACAGTTATTTAATGCTACTTCGACCATCTATAATTAATCAATGTGATGGTATCGACACGGGCGGAATAATTACCAAGTAAAGAAGTCATATTTTTTTTTACTGGACATGGATGGCTTACACCTACTGTCATGATATTAGCCCAACACACCTCATGGAAACTAGGTACCCTGCAAGGACCTTCCTTGTATTGCTCGGTTACATTTCGCTGGATGGAAAATACGGACAATTTTCAGTGCCGCTTCGATCATCGTTCATTCAATGCGATGGCCCGCCCGGGCGGTATTAACCCTACCACCTAGTAAGCAAGGAACCTATAGTATCATGTGGAATCGTCGCCTCTTATACGACTGCACGGGAAAAATTCAGTGTGTCGAACTGTATTATTTTTGGGTTATTTTATTGTTATTTCAGCGTATAACCAACTAAAGAAAAATCTAAATATCAATGTTGGGGCTATTATCTAGTGTACAAAACGGATTAAGGTGGCCCAACCCTGCGGGCCTAACTCATTCGCGGGCACGGTACAAAACCGTGCTGTTGCGCTCTGGGACCTTCTCTGTTTCAAAGAATAAGACAGGCTTCGTGATGAGGAAGATGCAACATGTCCACAAAAAAGAAAATGTGCATAGTGTATGATTCGGTAAGATTTACGAAAATTTTAATTTCAAAGCGACTTATAGCTAAAAGTAAACCATGACCGCTGTATTTAAAAATCTAACAAAAACCAAATAGATTATCAATAAGCTATGTCTGATGACTAATCCTTTTAAGATGTTCTTACTTTATCATTGCGTAATCTACCTCCAAAGTTATTGTATAAAACGCGCGAAAAATCCGAACTTTCGGACCTTATAACTTAGAAACCAAACACAATTTTACAATGCCAACGGTCATCAGACATCTAGTTCGATCAAATAAAGCTATTTTGAGCAAAATTTGGGATCTCTGATAAGAAATATGGGCGTGATCGTCTTTCCCCGTTTGTATGGGGAGTTGGGCCACCTTAAATGCGTTGCTAGAAATTGTTTAAAAAAATAGTTTGCACAAATCTATTGACTAGATTTTGTAGGTTTTTTTCCAGTGAAGTTTATCGGCGATAGACGTAGGGTAATGTCAACCACAATGGGGTGCTCCGATTATCTACGGAGGGTGCCCTGGATAAAGGCAGGATGGGGAGGAAGGAGCAAGTTCCTCAGCGCAACAACCATGCTAGTACCTGTAGAACAGACTGCATGCAACAATTAAATGCGTACGGAGATCGCCATTGTTGTTTGTTTTAACAACAAACATTCACGCTGGAGTGTGGTTCGCATTGTGTTTACAATATTGATCTTTCATACGTCATTCCCAATGACGCAAGAAAGTATTAAATTATACATATATTGTCTTTAATGTGTATTGTATGCATTGTATTGTAATATAATGCAATTTTCCCGACCTCAAGCACCGATATACGGTCTCAAGGCAGCGGTTGACTATTGACAATCTAGTTATGCTCAATAATGTTTTAGGGACACATAATTTGTGGCGCGCCCATTACTGTATCATTCGCCTAGAGGATGACCTAGTCCCAGAAAACATAAAACCTCGCATAAAACTACCAAAGTGTTGTGTTTACTTACGATGTTTATCTTCACCTTAAAGCATCCGTATTACACATGTAACCTATACCATTAAGGTGGCCCAACCCGGCGGGACTAACTCATTCGCGGGCACGGTACAAAACCGTGCTGTCGCGCTCTGGGACCTTCTATGTTTCAAAAAAAAAGACAGGCTCCGTAATAAGGAAGATGCAACATGTCCACAAAAAAGACAATGTGCATCGTGTATGATTTGGTAAGATTTACGAAAATTTTCATTTCAAAACGACTTATAGCTAAAAGTAAACCACGACCGCTGTAGTCAAAAATCTAACAAAAACCAAATAGATCATAAATCTAGATTAAATAAGCTATGTCTGATGACTAATTTTTTTGCAATGTTCTTACTTTATAATTGCTTAATCCACCTCCAAACTTATTGTATAAAACGCGCGAAAAATTCGAACTTTCGGACCTTATAACTTAGAAACCAAACACAATTTTACAATGCCAATGGTCATCAGACATCTAGTTCAATCAAATAAAGCTATTTTGAGCAACATTTTGGATCTCTGACAAGAAATATGGGCGTGATCTTCTTTCCCCTTTTGTATGGGGAGATGAGCGGGTTGGGCCACCTTAACGTATCGTTTTCCGCGAACACATGTTGTACCATAGATTAGCTAGTAAACCATATATGTTTAAACAAAGAGCCCATTAAAAAGAACTACGTTACGAATATACTGTTATACTATATACTATGTACTACATACTACTTGCTCTTTCTTCAATTCTGCTTCACGGTCGGTTATACATACATACAAATCATATTCCTTGGAATAAACGACGTACCCTGCTTAGTACGAAAAAGTATATTTACATATATTTTTAGCTTCTGAATCATCACAATCCACATATCAGTAACTTCATTTAAACATGTACAAAAATAACGTAACCGCTATCAATAAAAGTGACCTCGATTTTCGCTTCTGAATAATTAAATCAAACGGGGTTTCGTTTGATTATTACGATTTTATTTCATCGAGTTTCATATATTATGAAAACGTCAATACAGTTTGTTTGATGAGTTAGACGAGACGTACATACGTACAAATAATTAATGACTTCAATGTTGTATCGAGCCAGCCCTTTGATGTACCACGTCAGATTGTATGCCACGATATTACTGGATAAATAATCACACCGACAGACATGATGTTAAAATAGCCCTTCAGATCACTGGTTCAAATTCCAACAATTTCAGCACGGCTACACTAAACTGGAACGTAAAAATTAACCTTTTCTTTTAGCCAGTATCGAGATTGTAATTTTTTTTCCGTTGCACTCGGACGTACTCTTTCCTAGAAAAATCATATTGAATTTCTCGAATCGCCATTTGCATCTTAAAGACTCATTCGATTGTTCTAGAATCGTCATGTTATTTAGATAAACATCACAACACCACAGTACACTTCTCAAATTAACACACGTTTTTCAATACCCATCAATTTGGGGTTTGAAATCGTCATATATTTCAAAGTAGACCATCACGTCGTAGTTCTGAAACCATCAATTAATACTCAAGACAAATCTTATTTATGAAATGTTTGTTCTGGAATAGATATATTTATCTTTGAGAAACATACAGTATACATCTCAATCCAACGCGTCGTTTTCCAAGACCCATCACATTGTTGTTCTAGAATCGCCATTTATCTACGAGAAACATGACATTGCGCTTCTCAAATCAACACATCGTTTTTCACGGCCTTTCAAACTATGAAACCTTATTCGACATTAATTACATATTTTATTCTGGAATCGTCGTATTTTTCTTCAAGAATTAGGCCTTTATACATTTACATGTATACATTTAATACATACATTTTATCGATACATAATATATAAATGAATTGTAGAAAATCATCCTCCATATGCAGAATCTGCTCAAATCAAATCAAATCAAATCATTTATTTCCTAGTATAGCCAGAGTCGTTTCAAGCGTGAATAGCTTTTCCTCTTTCAAACGAAACGCTTTCCCCAGGTCGTTCGACCCGAAGCCGGTGCGGTGGCAGGGAACCAGTCTAACCGCTCCGAGCACGTGCTTATTGCTTACGTATGAAAGTGTCTTGTGCAAGGTCGCAGCTGATGCGAGCAGACAGGCAGCGATAACGCAACATTAGTCGTATGGTGCAATTACTTCAGCAAATATACTGGGCGTTAATTCATTAATAACCTATACGGTGTTGCAACGACTGCTACATCAGATATGATTTGAGATTGCCGTGGTTAACTCTCATTTTAGGGTTAGTAACTTAAACTGAGTTAAGTAACTTAAACTGAGAGTTGCTGTTCTATTGTTCTTTGTTCTTTGCCTTAATCTGTTCTACCAAGGAATTATTTGGCAGTAGCATTTAGATCGAATTATTTATTTCATAATTGTGGACGGGAAATATGTTATGTAAACCCGTGAATTTTCTTTGCGGGTTCTTCTTTACTGGGTTAATCGAACCCGCGGATCTTTGTGACGTAACTTGGTGTAGTTTGACTACCAAAAAGTTTTAATAAATGAAATGAAATGTAAAGTGGAAAACGGCTTACTCACGGTGTGTCGATTATATTGCACGACGTTTCGGACCAAACGTTCGGTCCATCATCAGGCGAGCCTTAGCGTACCTGAGGTCTAGGTTCAATTCCGCGCCCCGACATGCACATATTCTCTTTCTGAGTTCGATAAGTGCATTTCGTCACGAATGCAAGCTGCTCCATGGTTCGGAATCCATGTAAAACTGTAGGTCCCCTTACCCTACTAGGTGGTAGGTTTTAAGCCTGCCCGGGTTGATACCATCGCATTGGACAAAAGATGATCCAAGCGGCAATGAAAAATTGTGCGTGTTTTCTATCCAGTTCAATGTAGCCGTGCTTTTAAAGGGAAGGTCCTGGCATGGCACCTAATTCCTTCGGGAATGTGGTGTATTGGGCTAATATCATAACGATAGTTGTGTGGTATTAGCCATCCATGTCAGGTTGCATAAAACAAATTAAAAATAATCGGGAGAGTCATTCTCATGATTTTTTCAAGACAAAACAGTAAATATTCATTGTTATCTAAATCGACGAGACATACATTTTGAAATTTATGTTTTCGTCTAGTGTAATTTGACAAGATGTTTTCACCAAAGAAGGTCTTCGTATGGAACCTAGATCCCACGTGGCCTGTCAGGCTAATGTCATGACAGTAGGTGTAATATTATCCATCCATGACCAATTACACACAGCGTTCCCACGTTCTTACGGAACATTAGATTGTTTTTGCACTAGATCGATGAATTCAACCTTTTAGTGAAGAGGATATTCGGAATAAAGTTATAAAAAATTTGTTGTTTATTTCAATCCCGATAATAATTTCCCAAATTGTGTGTAGTGGCCGTTGCAACACCTATGTTAATCGAAATGGAAGATTGTAACCAAGAGTATCGAAAGGACGAGAGGAAATGTTCTAAGATGAAATAGTAAAATGAACCCAAAAACCATATTCCCGAAGAAATTAGGTGCCATGACAGAACCTTCCCTTTGCAATCACATCTACATTGAACTAGACATCAAAAACCCTTACAATTTTATATTGCCGCCGGTTCGATAAATAATGTGATGATAACGACTGACGACGGGCTTATCCTGGCAAGGGCCTTTTTCACCCACTGCTGATTAGCTTAATCGCCACATATTAAGGGCCTTTCCTAGTAGCTTGCAATCAATACTAGTATAAGATTATCAGCACTTTAGTCATAAAGGCCCTTTAAGGTGCCCCCGTAAGCATCAGAAAATTTCGCCTCCCATACAAACGTAGTTTACTAATCATTTGAAAACCACTGTTCCAATTTACTTGATATTTGGTATCATATATCTGGCAACAAATATCTGTGTTTGCATGCCTTTGTTTTTTCGGTAAATGTATCCTGAGTCAAACCACAGAGAAAACAAAATTAGTATGAAGATTTTGTTTTTGCTTTCATCCGATTCAGTTTGGATTTTTCAAAAAAACAAAAGCATGCAGACAGAGATTATTGTTGCCTGATATTAAGTATCAAATATCAATTAAATTGGTAGAGTGGTTTTCAAATTATTAGTAAACTACGTTTGTATGGGGAGCATAGCTTACGGGCCGTTCTTAAGTGACGATTAAAATAAATCAGCATTTGGTGAAAACCAGACTAAGTAGGGTCATTCTCAACAAGAATGTGAATTTCAGTAAAGGATAAAAACGGTGCATTTGAACCCGCGTTCTCCGTCGCAAAAAAAAACCTCTACGGGCCACACATCCATATTTAGTGAAGTCGATGTACCAACAAATAATCTTTAATCTGGATACCAAGAGCGGTGACCGCCGAAAAACATGTTTTTTCACCATTCACAGCTCCCGCCCACCCGAAGGGTGTGACGACAATTTTTCTCCTTCGAGCCCGTCACGTGTGTTATTTTTCATGATTTTCTCCGAGAGGCGGCGCTCGTGTTGCGTTGCCCATTTGCCTGATTTATTATGTAAAAACCACTTTCGAAGGTGACAAATAATGTAGAGAATGTAAATGTATAGCAGGACGTCACCGGGTTGACCTAGATAGCATTTTAGCTTCGATACCTCATGATACTTCTGAGGAGGGGTAGGCACGGATGATAGAGCACCTTAAGGTTTTTTTATGTGACTGGACATGGATTGCTAATACCATACCTACAGTCATGATATTCGTTTCATTGCACAGCTAAATTGAACTGGATGGAAAAAACGAACTATTTTCTTTACCGCTCCGACCATCGTTCATTCGTACCACCGAGGTACGAACATACATTTTATCATACATGATTTTCGATTACGGGTGCTACAATTCAATGGGTATATTTCTATCATGTTCATTTATCTTGGTCTAATATCGCCAAACTTAATTTAATTATTTGTAGTCAAAGCTCTTAGAAAGTCCAAATAGAAGCCAAGATTGATAATTGTATTGCTCATTGGTATTTTTTGCATTGCAACAAGTTTTGTTCAGTATTTTTTCCTAAACTCATTGCATTGTAACTGTAAAAAGTTATTGTGATAGAGAGTTACAAAGCAATGCAACTTTTTACCCATTAAAACTTATATTGATGAATGGATTCCGAACTTTGCTAATGATGGTTCAGAAATGTTCTACTTTCTTTTTTTATTAAGTAAATATAAATAAATATATGAATTTGCAGAATACTGAATGTTGGGAATATCGCTACGGGATATGGTACGCAACGAGGCAATCCGCCGACGCACCAAAGTCGTCGATATTGGACACCGGGTGGCTAAGCTCAAGTGACAGTGGGCTGGTCACGTCAACCGAAGAGACGACGACCGTTGGAGTAACCGTGTCCTACACTGGCGGCCGTGGACAGAAAAATGGAGAGTGGGAAGATCCCCGACTGGTGGGACGACGACAATAAAACAGTGGTTCCGTACCGCTGAGGGCAGGGAGGGCTGGAGGAAAATTTGAGAGGCGTATGTGGCAGTGGACGCAAACACGCTGACTGACTGACTGACTGACATATGTATCAATTTAGTCGATGGAAAAGGAATAATTTCAAGTAACCATTTATTAAGATTGAGTACTGGTGGTTATTATACATATATTATAGTTTTATAACAGTGCCTCGGCAAATTTCAAATCCTATCTAGTAACGTCATCTTACTCGTAGAAGAGATAATAAATTCCGTGATCAGGTAGCGGAGGCGGCAGATACAATCTACAGGCCGAGCCGACGACATGTCGTGACAACATTATTACAGTTTGCAGAGTTCGTATCGCTTCACGATTAAAATATTACTACATTATATTCGGTAGCGCTGGAAGAATGATTAATTAGGTTTGTCATTGAATATCTTAACATTCGAACTAAGTGAACAGACCCGTCTTGAGCTTGGTCGATTTTTGGGCGGGCGGGACAGAGGGCTAAGTTAAAATTCACAACCTTTGAAAGTAGATTTTTTTGCAAAATATTAAAACCACGCATATCTTATAAAATCCACAATATGTAATTTAATAAATCAAATCACTCTTTTTGCCATGCACGTATAAAAGTAACAACGTATTTAATTCCTAAAGCGAATTCCGATTTCGACTGGTTATTAAAAACAAAATGCCGTATGGATAAACCGAAACGGACTACTCCAAACGCATACAAAGCAAACGCTAAAATAGCTACGAAGACCTTAGAAGAAATAGCTTTTTAATAGACCAAGAAATCGCCAAAAACTTAACCTAACCTATTCTAAACTTGCGGTAATGGATTTTTAATTAATTCGCGCGCAAGTATATGCTCTCAATGCATAAAGTTTTAGGGTGTTAATCAAATAAAATATTTTCGCATTATTGTATGCATGGTTTTTTTTTTGTTAAATAAACAGTATTTTCACATGCAGATACTCAAATTAACGAAGAAAATAGTTATTTTACCTGTTCAACGTCTTTATGCACTACGTTTAAAATTATAAGATCTGCTTATTATACATTGTTCATGGTCTTGATTTTTTGTCAAAACTTAATTCTATACGATCTGCATTTTAAACGTTCTGCGCCATTCTCCCATGTCGGCTTCGTGGCAAACAATTCGTTTATAAATAGACATCTCGTTCACAACGTCCAGGGGGTCAACTCAGGAAGCGAACACGAGAAGTTCTCGCGTGAGAAACAGTCAAACTCTAATTAAAAAAAATATTCCTACTTTCACTACTTCTTACTCACCGATGGAAGTGAGATTCAAGAGTACGTACACAGGCGTAGAATTTTCTTTTTAAGGTATCTATCCGGCCGTGAACAGGTGTCTGTTCACGGCCGGATGCCCGCAGTAGATCCGTGTACAAAGTCTAGACGTCTTCAGTCTAGAGGGCACGAACAATGTTTCATATTTTATTTTATTGGAAAAAAAAAATCTATTTGCAAATTAAAATAAGGTTGACGGAAACGTCAATGAAAACCTTGATGTCTTAAGGCCTATCTGCCTATCGGCCTCACTAAGTCATAAAAGTAGGTTTCTAAGGTCAAAAAATCTCGGAAAAAAGAGTCGGACTCGCACACGAAGGGTTCCGGACCATGCCAAAAAATTACTATTTTTAGACCACGCAATAGAAAATTTCAAATTTACGATTCAAAGATACCGCCCGCCAACAGACGGACGAACTGACAGCGGCGACTTAGTTATACGGGTACGGGTACGGAACCCTAAAAATTAATAAATAAATGTTGAACTCTTGTAGAATTCAACCATTGGCGTCTGTCTTTCAATTCGCTTATAGCTGGAGAATGACTTACTTACCGGATTTTTACGCAATTCAAATCTACGTTTAGCTTGATTTTTACCATCTATTATATTTTACTTACCATCACGCACGCTTACCTAAGGAGTACACAGTATGGTACAAATTTAATCATCGGATTCGACTTGAACGCGGGCTGAGCCGCGGGCATTTATTTTCTTTTTTTATGCAACCTGACATGTATGGCTATTACCGCACAACTATTATGATATTAGCCCAATACACCACATTCCCGAAGGAATTTGGTGCCATGTCACTTCCCTTTATGGGCACGGCTACATTGAACTGGATGGAAAACACGGACAATTTAGTTTGACTACCAAAAAGCTTAAATGAATTTAATTGAAACTAGTCAATGAAAGGCTTTAGTAAATATTGCAACTTAAACAAATTATAATAAGGTCACACCTACCAAGGCTCTCCAAGGGTGTTTGCGGAGCCATGTAGATAGCGCCTCAGTCATTCGTCGCTATTTCTGCTATAACTCCCCAAAAATGGGATTTTATTTACTATAACTGCATTGGCGAGCACACCAAACAGTTGTTTTTAATGTCATAAAACTATTTATAAACAAGCCTTGCATCTAGGAGACAATCATTAGCAAAAAGTTGTACAATTATCTAGGAAATTCCAGCTTATTTTTATAATTGTCTTATGAGATATACTAGTACAACAGCATAATGTGGTCGCCAATACAGTTATACAAGACGTTGCAACAGCCAGTGCATTTAATTTGGGATTGAAATAAACAAAAATTTTGAATACCTATTTTCTGAATATTCTCTAAATAAAAAGGGTAATTTAACAATTTAGCGTAAATAAAAATTAATTTTCCGAAAGAACGTGGGAACACTGTATGTCACTGGACATGGATGGCTACTATAGCCTAACAAGCTACGTGGGATCTGGGTTCCATGACAAGGCACGGTTACAACATCGCGTCAAATTACACTAGTCGAAAACATAAATTTCAAATATTAATATCTCGGTAACTTTAGGGACTTTAGAAAAAACACTTTTTTTTTGTCTTCAAAAAAACATAAGGAATACGCCGGCGAAATTAATGTACTCGCCATTGCAACAGCTTGTGTGACTTCATATTTTTGAAAAGCTTGACAAAGAGTTCGGAGAAGTATGTGCGCTAATACAGATTATCTTTCTCTTTCTACGGAGCTAGAGCAGAAATAAATACAAACGACCGTGGCGCCATCTTTTCTGATTTACACACACCCTTAAACATGTCGCAATCTGTCTCTCCCACTCCCACGTTTTATTTTACTCGTACCTAGACATTCTCAGGGCGCCTGGACTCACCCGGCTGGAAGTATAGCCGGGCCTGACGCGAAGGCATCCTTCGCCAATTTACTGCAGAGTCATAGATTATTAAAGAAGCACAGAGTGGCACTTTCGGAGCGCCTTCCTCGTCAATTATGCCCGGCGCAGGCGTGCGCAAACAGCGCTCTCGATAGATATGGAGCCAACCCAGGATGCTTCACATCAGTTCTAAGTTTGGACATTTTTGTCAAGAGCAACAACTCGACTGAAATGTCCAAAATTAGAATGATATTTAATAACCATTGTTTTTGTTTTGATCTAAACATTTTCAATACGAAATGTACTGACTGGTAGAGTTTATGGCGCTGTGCTTATAGGACGAAGAAATTGTGGGATTGAGACCTCATCTAAAGTACCACTACCGCAAGTTAGAGGGATCAAATATTTATCAATACATAGGAGTCGCACAACTTGTTACGCACTAAGCAAGTAAGCAATATATAAGTATATATTGTGCATAGATATACTATATGTATCCGGCAATCTGTATATTCCGGTATTGAATAAAACACCTAGGCGTTCTATACAATACCAAAAACTTTCAGATAATGTTTGAAACATCAATTATTTTATACATTACCTAGGCATTGCATACAATACCGAATGCACGTCAGGTAATGTGTATGATATACGAGAGCGAGGAAGGGGACACCGTGCGGGTCGGGCCAGTAAACGCGGTGATAGTTTATTACGTAGTAACCTAACCTAACCTAGGTAAGGCTACTATACAATTTTGAGTACTTACGGTACATAGGTTTTAGGGTAGCTTATTAGGTACCTTACTACTTCTAATCTCAAAGCCAGTGCTAATAACGATGCAGATTTTTTTTTACTTTTCTTACTATTTGTATCACTCAATTCGGATGCAATGCTATTCAGTTCATGTATGTAGCTCTAGGTGTAGGCGCCGCGGTGCATATAATGAGGGTTATTCTAATAAGCGGGCCCGTAACGAACCCTGAGACTAGGGTTGCCACTAATATTACTGGTTTAATAAAAAAAATTATACCCATAACTGTTTGTCTATTTTATTCTAATATCATATTTTATAAACTGCATTATGAAATCGGAATTACCGTTTTTAACTTTAGCCTTTTTTTAAGATCGGTTTGATATTCTCGTTTTTTACACAGATAAACGTATTCGTTTCGTATTTTAGCCCTGGTGTTATCACATAAAATTAAGAAAAACTTAAAATTTACACGAAAGTTTTTTTTTTATGTTCCTAAAGTCGTTCAAACATGGTATGAAGAAACACCTGGCTAGTTTCCGTAGCCCCCGTGAAAATTCGAAAGCATAGGCGTACGCCATAAGCCGCGTTTAACGTGAAATACATTACTAACGTGTTGTTTTATAATATCAGAGATCTTCTCTAGATACTGGTTTAAATAGAATTCTATTACGTTTCCTACACGAGCGATTACATTAGTTCCGAACGCTCGTGCCAGCCCTGGATGGAGCACCTACGTGACTACATCTGCACTTCCGATGAAAAACTTAATTAACTTGGACCATTCAGTTCCGTTGTTGAATAACACTAGACGCTCCGATACCCAGGAATACCGCAAAGCGCCAGTTATGTGCAAACAATGAATGCGGGAGTCCGCTCAGTTTTGTTTGCATACTTAATTCCGCCTTCTCCCATGAGGGGTAGGCGAAGATGATAAAGCGCCTTACTGTACGATCACAGCATTACTCTCACGATTCTTCAACTGCTGCATCTAGTCATATAAGCTGTTCGATTACGGATCCTAGAAATATGGGCTATCATATAGATTATATCGATTCACCAACCATAACAGTTCCCACTCCGTCTCTGAAAATTTGTTTTGTCATTTTTTCACTTTGTCACTCATACGTTCTATATTTCCAAACGATCTGACAATTTTTTATTTAATTTTTATCACTCTTTTAGCCTGGTATGAATATCTCGTCTGCTAACTTTTCCCAGCTTTTAATGTTGTCTTCCTTAAATATTACTTAACTTTGCTTTCAAAGCCTGTGTTTTATTTTATGTCTTGAAGAGAAGAAATATTGTTACTGCATAACTTTTTGAACCTAATTAAATTAGTGGTTTACTCGTGACCTAAGCCATCCATTCCGGTTTATCAGTATCATTAATGGTTGTTCTCTCCTATAAGAGGGACCTTTTCCTCAGTTTTTATGGTTTCGGAAATCATTCGTAAATATACAAAAGTATTATTCAGGCGCTAAATGAGGTAGTAAATGGCTGTTTTTGCAGCAAACGAACTATACAGCTATACCGACCGATAAACGTCTATCTTTCTCGTTTCCGCTTACACGAAAAGCGAAACAAGAACACAGTCATCTACCGATACAGTCGTATCGTTGCGTTTGTGCTCCCGCTACTGGTATCCATACAATTCTCAAAACTTGTAAAATGGAGAGTCTCTTTGGCAAGATAATTAAATCCCGCGCTTTGTATTCTATTATCGGTTAACCGAATGACTACCATATTGCCATAGCGCAACTTATTCATATCACAACACAGTCGTGCGCAATCCTTTCACTTAAAATTGCATGCGTCGCTGTGCATCGAACCCTGGGCCCTCCGGTTCAAATCCACCACGTGCACGGCTGAGGCATCGACTCGATTTCCATGTTTGTCCTTCAATCCCCCGTTTACCTGCAAACAAAAAAAGCGCTTTCTCAATCACTGTATACAGGTTTATTTAAGTGTAGTTTCATTTCCGAATCCGCAAATTAAATAAATAACGAAAAATACTCAAAGAAGTAACGGGTCTGATGTTGATAAAAACGAAAACTGCATTATTCGATTTTATATTAATATTTATCTAGCTTGGAATCTAAACCGATGACAAAGAGATATTTACGAATTCTGTATTACTGTACGGGTTCACAGTGTCGCTTATAAGGAACAAATTCTGTGAAGTTATTAATATCAAACTGTTAACTAAAAACGGAAAAGGCGCATTTAACAATTGAAGTTAACTTAAGAACAAGAACAATAAAATAGCACAGTGTAAAAAATTTGCCCGTGCCTTCAGTTTGCCGTTTGATATAACTTCACAGAACTAGTTCCTTTATAAGCTACACTATTGGCTTTTGCAATAATATCTCAATTATATCATGCGTTATATTTACAAAAAACATACGATTCCTGACTACATTTTCTTTGAAATAAAAAAATGCAGTTATATTTTTTATCAAAATCATCCCCATGTGTTGAAGTTTTTTTTTGCTATTTCTTTTAGTTTATAATGTGGCAATGAAGGTAAATTGGTATTTTATGGGGTGGACAGCTCTAACGAAAATTACCCTAAATATTGAAGGCAGAAAAAAATAAGACAGAAGGCAGGCTGATCGTGATTAAAAATCCGCGTAAACCTGTAGATCCTCTTCTTACTTGTTAGATGGTACCGCCCCGGATACGTCCACCTTATTGTAGACTTCCTCGGGACTCGGAGAAGTCTATAATGAGGTTGACGAAACGTCGACTTAAGGTCGGCCTGTAAGCATCAGAAAATTTCGCCTCCCATACAAACGTAGGGAGTTATAATTTGAAATCCACTGTTCCAACTTACTTCATATTTGGAATCTAATATTAGGCTATAAATATCTGTGTCTGCATGTCTTTGTTTTTTCGATAAATGCATCTGGGTCAAACCACAGAGAAAACTAAATTCGTATGAAGATTTTCTTTTTGCTTTCATTTCATTCGGATTGGATTTTTCAAAAAAACAAAAGCATGCAGACACAGATATTTCTTACCTGATATTAGATATTAAATATCAATTAAATTGGAATAGCGGTTTCCAAATGATTAGTAAACTACGTTTGTATGGGGAGCATAGCTTACGGGCCGTTCTTAAACAAATAAGCCATAATTTAAACACTGAAAACATTTTGATAATGGTTAACAACAGTGAAAGTCTAAATATAGCGTACTGTTAGTTCAAAATATAATAAATAAAGAAATCTGTATAATTGCATTACAAAAATTGCACATAAACGAGGGATAAGTAACTTTCAATTGACCTTTTTTAAAATATCAAAGCCCAATTTATGTTCCAGACTGAAACAATTAGGGAATAGAGTGCTTATTCATAGTATTAAATTTTGTCGAAAAACGAAATGATGAAACATTTTTTCTTGGATTTCCACCCAACACTTGGCCGTGGTCATTTCCGTCCACGGAGGATAGAGGGAGAGAGGAGATGTTTTTAACTCATATTACTGAGGATCGCAGCGTGGGGCAGATCTCACTGGGGGCGTGGCCGACGAGATGTCTACCTACGAAAACGTAGTAACACTGTAACATGATTAACAGCGGTTGGCACCTCAGCCGCCCGGCGCGGCAACGACGACACGGCGGCATTCGACAGCCCAAATGATGCATATATGTTAGATTAAGTATATTTACGGCACTAAAATTTAATAAGCGAAACATAAAATCGAAAAAAGAAATAGAAAAATATTTTGTGTTTGCAACCCATAATATTTTTTTCATGACTTCAAGCTCTTTACCATGAACTGGAATATTTGTAAATAAAAATTATGTTGAATAAAATACTCCGTAAGGTATCTCCTTATGCACTAAATTACAAATTGTACTTAATTTATCTTACAGACAGATGGGCTCGTAACTAATAAAAAATACTAAAAGTAACTTCAAGAATAAATAAGGATATAAATATGTATGGAAATATAAACTTAATATTCTTTTATGAAAACACATCTCATAATATTAATTTAATGTGGCACTCAACTATTTAAATAACTTGTCTCAGCGCGCTCGTCATAGCAAAACAAGTGTCAGCCCTGAACAGCCGCACAATTTGAAGCTGTTAAGCGAATGTCATCTTTCGGGGCAGAGCGATAAGCTTAATTTGGCGTAAACATTCTCGACGTACCTGGAGTTTTATTGCTGCCGGCATAAGCAACTGCGGAAGGCTTGCAGTTTGTATGGAGATGGCCATCTATTACGAAGTAATTATTAGTATTATCTTTGGTGACACTGTGCGGGGAAGCGGGGGGAAAATCGCTTCATGGTGAAGTCATGCACCGCCCATTTTTGCGAAATCCATCTACCGGAAGAATCGATATTCTGGTAGCAGCTATTCCGAGAGCAATTCTTAGTGGTTACAAGACTACAACTAGATGGCGCCTTTTAAATTTTACTAAGTGTTTTTTTCTATAAAAAAACCTTAGAAATTTAATATGCCTTCGCGCGGATTCAAATAATTTTAATTTAAAAATGTCATTAAAATATGCATCATGAGATCAACATTTCTTACCGTAAAACGAAAATGATTTCGCGCCATCTATCGGCACATAGCAAGAGCGATACATCGATACAATGCTCGAATATTGATTCAAATTATAAAATATGAGGTGTTTTACTGACAAATAAAACGTAATTCCACCTACAAACTTTAGATTATTTTGTCCTGTGTAATGTTTGCAACATTTTACACAAAATCTCATCGTGTAATCGACTGTTCGCCAAAAATTGCGCCGCAGACCATAATATTGTCCCACAACCTAACACCGCCAGCGCCATGTCGCGAATGTCGCTAAGCCACGCATTCTTTATCACGTGGGCTGTGACTTACGACCCACTTGGTGGACACAGACCCAGTTTGCTTAGACCATCTCCTCTCTACCTCTATCCTCCGTGTTTCCGACCAAGAGTGGGAAACTTGCCACTGAGCTCCTGATCTAATTTGTCCCACTTTCGGGTAGTTTAGGTGACCGGACACGCGTGACCTCATGGGCCGTATGCAAACACACACACTCCCCTCTCCCGTGTCCTTATCCGGTCCCATAGCCACATATATTCCATGAGCCCAATTCATTTATAACCAACGAACTTCTCAGGATTTCGAATCACGACCGAAAGTATTCGTACATGTTTCGCATATGTGTAGGCTTACTCGTGAGAATAAGTTTCTCGCTCGAAAAAGTTTTTGATTTCACTTTCAGTTGGCTCAATTTGAACCCAAGCTTGCGAAAGACATGCAAAGTTGAACATTTATAAAATTGGCTGCTGGAATAAATTCGTCTGAAAATAGATTGTAGCAGAATTTCGGTTGGCAGGATAATTACTGAAATCAAGCATACGCGTAGAAACATATTTTAATTTGCTCACTGAGTGTCTTAGGGTTATACAAGAACAAATAAGTAAAGACAGGGTACATTATTCTCCTACTCGCGTGGATTATTTATCACCGCCCGCTTATTCACTCGTGGTTTTGAAATATAATCCAAGCGTTGGGCCAATTAGAGCGCACGCCAATGATGGGTGGGTTAGGTCAGGTTAGGCGAGTCTAAGGGCCGAGTGCACGAACGTACAAAAAATCAAAATCAACGTCAAAGTATGATCAAACACGTCTATTTGTGTGGACAGTATGGAAGGAACTCTATGCGGATCACTAAAAACGACGTGTTTGATCATTGATTAACTCGGCCGTCTCTTCGTGCAACCGGGGCTAAGTAATCTTAGGTCAGTTGGTCTGAGTCTATAACTTAGAAACCAAACACAATTTTACAATGCCAATGGTCATCAGACATCTAGTTCGATCAAATAAAGCTATTTTGAGCAAAATTTTAGATCTCTGACTATAAATATGGACGTGATCTTCTTTCCCCTTTTGTATGGGGAGATGAGCGGGATGGACCACGGCCTTTTTGACCGAGTGGTGCAATATTATAAATACAAATCGGAATATGTCTTTGAAAACGATGGCACTAAACTCTACTGTGTCGAGCAGTGTAAATCGATAGGACAATTATGTGCAATAAGCCTGCAGGCCTATTCCTGGAATTCCGTAATCAGGAATCAGGTATCCACAGACAAATACATAAACATGCAGCAACAGATTTTTTTTCCGTCCATTGCGAGCATTCGAGTCACATGAATTGTGCCCTAGCTTTATCGAAATATCGAGAATTGATTTCGCGAATTCGGAGGTGCGCATAGTTTCGTAATTCAATGAAGAACACGATTTTCTTTATTTTGTTTGCTTTCAATTGTTGCATAAAGTTGGACGGGTGTGAGAGCGCTGAGTTGTCCGCAAACACAACCACTTTGTAGTTTCGTCTATCTTGTCGGCAACGCGCGGCTCGTGGGGCAAGAGTTTTTGGTATTTTTGTGGTTTTTCCTAATATCTGTGTCGGGAATATTTCCAAAGCCGTGACATAGAAATATCACTTACAAAATTATTCATTTATTCTATTCACACTTATGCGTTCGTGTGAAAAGTAAAGTTTTTTAATATTATTATAAGTATATGCAAACATCACAATAGTCCCATTTAATGCACAGGCATTTATGTGACAGAAGCAAATTAATGTTTTGGCTTAGTTTATTTTTTTTAGATTGATCAAGGTATTGTCTCTACTTTTTTGAGCGGCTCGTAGCCTAGTGGCGCGGGGACTGGCCTAGCGTACCAGAGGCCTGGGTTCTATACCGACATGCACCACTGTCTTTCTCTTTCCGAGTTCGATAAGTGCGTTTCGTCACTAATGCCAGCTGCTCCATGGTCCGGAATCCATGTAAAACTGTAGGTCCCCTTCCCCTACTAGGTGGTAGGGTTTAAGCCCGCCCGGGTTGGTACCATCGCATTGGATGAAAAGATGGTCGAAGCGGCAATGAAAAATTGTCCGTGTTTTCCATCCAGTTCAATGTAGCCGTGCTCATAAAGGGAAGGTCCTGGAATGGCACCAAATTCCTTCGGGAATGTGGTGTATTGGGCTAATTTTATAACGGTAGTTGTGTCGTATTAGCCATCCATGTCAGGTCGCATAAAAAAATCTAAAAACACAGGAAATGTAAATATCTTTTTATTCATAATAATTTTAGAGAAACTACAAAGGCCGTATAATAAAATTAACAGCTTATTGTGGATTGCGTACGAGAGTCGAACCATGGAGCAGCTCGATTTCATAACGAAATTCACTTACCTAACTCAGAAAGAGAAAGAAACCTGTACATGACCGGGGCGAGGATTTGAACCCATAACCTCTCGCATGAAAAGCAAGTCCGATAGCCCCTACACTACGAGCTGTCTCGTTGTATTTATTTGAACGTGAATGGCTAATACCCCACACAATCCGTCGTGTTACGAGACCAATACACCGAATGCCAGGATTTTCTCTTTATTTTCAGGACTACATTGAGCTGAACTAAAAACACGGACAATTGTTGATTGCAGCCTCAACCATCGTTTCATACAATGCGATGGTAACGACCCGTCGGGTTTAACCCTGCCACATAGAAAGGGAAGCTTTGCATGGATTCGTATTCATGGAACAGCTCGTACTCGTGACTAAATGCACTTATCCAACTTAGAAAGAGGGTCTACAACAATAACCATTCGCCACGCAGATGTAAGGCTGAACTAGTAATCGATAACACCAAGCTAGACGTCGCCGGTCGCTGTCGTTTTGGCGGGAACTCAGGCACGTCCGTGCAATCCACAGAATCACTAATAGGCTAGAGTTGCCTATGCCTGCACCAACTCCTGAGTTGCAGAAGACCTGCCTATCCTTAGATGGTCCAGAAAAGCACCTTCTTTATATTTGGTGTCTTCATATATCATCATAAGGCAATAAATATGTCTATCTACACGTTTTTGTTTCCTCGACAAACCACAGAGAAAATTAAACATGTATTAAGAGGATAATGAGGTGTTCGAGCTTCATGAAATGGCTCGTGCCTGTTTTCCCAGTAAAATAAAGAAATATATTATTTCGCTGAAATTTTGCACATTATATAAATCAACTAACTCGCTTTTGGTTGCGGTTTTTTCTTGATTGATCTAGCTTCTTAAGATTTATATGTAAATGTTTAAGGGCGTATATAATGGATATAAGTTAAGTTATCAACAAAATCAAACATTATGGACGTAGCTATCGGTTGGTCATGTGCAAAATTTCAGAAACTTTTTTTGTTATTTTTCTGAGGAATCAGGCATCAGTCATTGTTGGAACTCGATCACCTCTTTATCCTCTAAGATTTGCCTTGTCATTTAACTCATTTTTTTTCTTTTTAACAAAAAAGTTCACACATAGATATTTGTTGACTCACGATACGGAATACGATTTGTTGATACGAAATATCAAATAAATTGGGGCAACGGTTAACCTAATTTTGAATGAGGAGAGTCCACTTTAAGGCGGTGCCGAGAGCGCTGTAGTGTAGCGAGGGGCATTCTAGCCAATTGCCAGCTCTGTGGTTCGATCCGGCCACAATGGCCCCTGCCGGTGCGCGTCCGTGCGATGTCGAAAAGTGCAGTCGTCCGGCGGCGGCGCATTTGCACGCATTTCGCAACGAATAACGGTAAAGTTAATGCACCCGTTGCGTCGGCAGTTTATTGGTGCAGTCGCTTACAGGTCACGAGTTTTATGTACGTTGCAGGCGTGTACTTTTACTCTATTCTATAAATTTCATGTTACTCAACTTAGTCTCAGGTAGCAAAATTAAGTTAAGATCGCATAGTGCCTAGAAATAAGAATGAGCCGAATTTTGTCTTGCTTGAAACTTTTTTTTATGCAAAAATCATGGATGGCTAATACCACACAACTACCGTTATGATATTAGCGCAAAACACTACATTCCCGAAGGAATTGGGTGCCATGCCAGGACCTTCCCTAGCACTGCTTAATTGAACTGGATGGAAAACACGGACAATTTTTAATTGCAGCTTCGACCATCTTTTCATCCAATGCGATGGTACCAACCCAGGCGGGCTTAAACCCTACCATCTAGTAGGGGAAGGGGACCTACAGTTTTACATGGATTCCAGCCATGGAGTAGCACGCATTCGTATCTAATTCAGAATTAAAAAGAAAGTGGTGCATAAACGGGGCGAGGATTTAAACCCAGACCTCTGGTATGCTAGTTTAATCCCCGCGCCACTAGGCTACTACCTTTCCGGTTATGATTGCTCTCAGGTATTTCCAGGAAATAGGTACGTTATTCGTTCCACCAATACTATGACGGTCCATCAATTTCGCGAGACATTCATACAAAACGACGAACAGACGAACTGCGCGAGCGTGAGTCTGCGTGCGACCCATACAAATAATTCTAAGCTCCTACATAAATGAATTACATTCGGAATTCAAAGATTTGTCGCATAAGTCATTACGACATACATACATCACGTTTCATGAAATATCGAGATAACAAGGGAAGGTGAAGTTTTACGTTCGTATTTGCTTTGAAGTAAACCAAAAGTTGAATGCTAATGTATCGCTAAATTAAATTGTATGTCCAGCAGTGGACGCAAACACACTGACTGACTGACTGTATCGCTGCTAATGCTGAATTCTAAGAGAAGACGGGGGAACGGCATAACGTATAATATGCAGATCGTATAATGTCATATTTTAACAAAATTTTAAAACCATGCACAACGTATAATCGGCACATCGTATAATCTTATACGTAGTGCATGAAGAAGTCCAAAAAATTAAATTACTTATTTCTCCATGCATAACGTATAATAGTCACAACGTATAATGTTATGATCTTTATTTAACAAAAAAAGAAAACCATGCATATCATATAATCCTAAAATATTTCATACGATAAGCGCCCTTATCGATATAAGATTAAAGATTATACTCGCACGCGACTTTTCGACCGTCTCAATTAGCGTTGTAGCAAATTGTTACTCTTCAACAGATATCGATTCGTAGCAATTTCAGCCTTAAATGTATCGTTGTTAGGGCGCTTTATGCAGTGCTTCTTGGCATATTATACGTTCTGCATGGTTTTCTTTTTTTGTGAATTCATGTTAGGAATATTATACGTTGTGACTATTATACGTTCTGCATGATGCAGAGTTTATTTTATTTTTAAACTCATGCACAACGTATAACATTATACGTTGTGAATATTATACGATATGCATGGTTTTAATTTTTTGGAAAAAAATACTATTATACGTTGTGAATATTATACGTAGTGAATACGACTCGAGAAGACTACTGTTATGAGAACGAGAAAATCAGACTAATATATTTGAGATTTGTTAGGCATTGGGATAATGAAAGATCATCCGCTGAAGAGCAGATCCTATCGATCCAAACAATAATCAACAACAACCGCCGCCCATTTCATGCAGTCCTGGTAAAAAAAACCTACAAATATAATTTAATTTAAGTTGTGTGCCTATATAAAAATACCCTCACAACATTTTTGTATATCAGGGACGCAGAACATTAGATATTCTTAGAATTCCGTGATCAGGAATCAGGCAACTTTCAGTCGAGTTCATTTCAGTTCAGGCAAAAGCTTTTGTAGCGGTTGTCAAGGCGATTGTATCGACGGAGAACCTTGAAACGTTAAAATGATCCGGAATCTTTCCGACGACGAAATCGCTGTGAAAGCGATTTTCTCGGCTGAAAGATGTATTATTTCTGGGCGCGGAATTCCAAGAATAGACCTACTAAGCTACTCGCGTAAAGTGTGATCCGAGAATCGAGTTATTTTTGTAATCATCGAGTCACAAGGTCATTATCTATTGGATTTAACCTATCATACAATCACGCCATTTCCTTGAAACGGTAGGTGGGTAACTTATGACGATT
Organism: Incurvaria masculella; assembly: GCA_946894095.1. Classification (NCBI taxonomy): domain Eukaryota; kingdom Metazoa; phylum Arthropoda; class Insecta; order Lepidoptera; family Incurvariidae; genus Incurvaria; species Incurvaria masculella. The sequence continues at coordinate 14,465,824 of OX335653.1, read as the reverse complement.
AGGTGCAATAGTACTACAGAACTAGTCAGCATCTGCAATCGGAGCGTGTATAGCACAGAACATTGAGGTGTATAGCATTATACTTTAGAAGATGCGTGAATTATTTTATCAGATCTTTGAATCTTCTCTAAGATGTTATCGTACCGCATGATGCCAAACTTCTCAGACAATAAAGTCGACTTCAAAAAAAAGGAGGAGGTTCTCAATTCGTCGGAATCTTTTTTTTAAATGTATTTTATATAATGTACCCAAATGTTAAGCCCGAAGGAAAAAAGTTGCACTTTTATTTTAACGGCAGGCACAAAAACTGTTCAAGTCTCAGAAGTCTCAACGAAGTACCGGGTATTTGTACTGCTATGCTATATGTGTATCATTAGGTGGTTTGATTAGATGCTACCGGAGTTCAAGGAACTTCTCGAAGGTCTTACTCGGTACAACAAACTTCCGGCTTCGTACGCGTACGCTTTCTCCTATCAGAGCTGCATGCAATCTCATTACTGTTATATCTAATACGAGGCAGAATGGCGAAGATTGAGATAGTTTTCAGTTCAGTTACAGCTCTGTGTGGTTTTCGGAAAGATAAACATATATTTTCAAGATTTTTTTGAAAGTACATTGTTGGAAAGCTTTTACTTTTCTTGGTATAACAAAGCTGTACGACAGAAATTAATTTCTTAACAATCTGGTTTTTTTTCCATCATCTGCCGTCAATTTTTAGGGATCCTTACCCAAAGGGTGGCAAATGAAACCCTATTAATAAGCATCCGCTGCCCGTCTGTCCGTCCGTCCTGTCACAGGGCTGTATCTCATGAACCGTAATAGATAGACAGTTGAAATGATCAGAGAGTGTGTATTCCTATTACCGCTATAACGACATATAGTATAAATAAAAAAATATCAAAATAAAATGGGGCCACCATACGAGAAACGTGATTTATTTGGGTCAAATCTTGTATGATGGTACGGAACCCTTCGTGTGCGAGTCCGACTCGCACTTGGCCGGTTTTTTATCTGTGCGTGCCTTATGCTGGAGTGCACCACCTCTGGTTATTGGTACAGTTAAGGTTATTATATATCCGTCCTTATTTTCGACTAAAGAAGAAAGAAGATAGATCTATAATAACCGCAACTATGTATAACATTAACCAGAGATGCTTTACTTCAGCCGTGGTATGCCAACATATCGATGCAATGACACTGATGCGATATAAAACAAGAAAACATATTACGTGATCAATAAAAACTGGGCTGCACGCGGAAATCCGGTGTGTTGGGCTAATTAATATCAATCGGGTGGCGTGGTGTTAGTCACCCATGTCCAAATAAAATAGTTTTAAAACAATAACTACCTGCGCCTAAACGGCTTTAAGCACTAAGGGCCGATTGCACGAAAGGGCAAACAATCAAAATCAACGTCAACGTATGACTAAACAGGTCACTTTTATGGACAGTATTGAAGGAACTCCATGTGGTTCACTAAAAGTGATGTGTTTAAACATTGATTAACTCAGCAGTCTCTTCGTCCAATCGAGGCTAAGAATCCGAATCATACGTGAATCAAAAGTATGCGATTGAGTCCCCTCCGTGCCTTGTTCCATTAATTCAAACACGCTTACTCCAACAAACTTATTATTCGTCTTGCCTTCTGCAAGCGCCTTGTTATCAGCCATTTATTACGGAGCGCGCAATTCACGATTTAATACAAGGTATTAAAAAAAAAAATTATCATCTTCTTCACGAGATATGAAATTTTAAAGTTATTGATTTATTATAATTAGGGCTGATTTTTCAATGGTTTGATAAACAGTCTGATCGGCGGATCTATTTACGTATATGCTTATCCATCCGTTATAGTAAGTCAATATTATTACACTAAAATTATAGGCAGAAAATAGTGACAAAAGATATAATTCTCCGGTAATGACTATCCGTCTTTTGAAATGTAAATATGTACTATCGGACCGATAAGCACTATCTGATGATTGAAAAATCGTCACCAAGAGAATAAGCCTTAGAATCGGCCAAATGTTTCGACGCGATCTAGCCACTCTTGTTAGGACTAACTGGCCTGCACTCTTCTTCCTTTTTAGGGTTCCGTACCCAAAGGGTGCCAACGCAACCCTATTACTAAACCTCCGCTGTCCGTCCGTCCGTCCGTCCGTTCGATCGTTCCGTACCCAAAGGGTGCCAACGCAACCCTATTACTAAGCCTCTGCTGTCCGTCCGTCCGTCCGTCCGTCCGTCCGTCCGTCCGTCCGTCCGTCTGACACAAGGCTGTATCTCATGAACCGTAATAGGTAGGCAGCTGAAATTATCACAGAGTGTGTATTGATTTTGCCGCTATAACAACAAATAGGTCAAATTAAAATAATACAAATTAAAGGGGGGGCCCATACAAAAAATGAGATTTTTTGTGTTAAATCTTGTACGATGTGCGAACCCTTCGTGTGCGACTCCGACTCGCACTTGGCCGGTTTTTCCACCTTCTCGCCATCCCTGCATTCACGGACTATTTGCGTCAATAAAGCAGACGCTAACGCAAACGCTGGCGCAAGTTGGCGTTAAATTCGCAAAGTGCTATTCACGAGTGACAGATGACAGCTCTAGCAAGCGTCTGCCGACGGTTACGCTACTTTGCGTTAGCAGTGTCGCATCCGGATTGGTCAGTTTGTAAAATACCAATCGGTAGCGCAAAATACGCAGCAAGCGTGAATGACTCAATATTGCGTTACGTTCCCGTGAATGTCTCTCCTGGATGCTCATTTTTTTTATGTATGACTGGAGATCGATGGCTAATAGCCGACCCACTGTGATATTGTCACATCACACCGCATTTCCGAAGGAATCAGATGCCATGCCAGGATCTACCTTTTATCAGCGCGGCAACGTTGGACTGGATGGAAAACAATTGTTCCTTGCCGTGTCGACCATCTTTTCATCCAATTCGATGGTACCAACCGTGGCAGGCTTAACCCCACCACCTAGTATGGAAAGGGGAAGAACAGTTTTAAGTGGATTCGGAACCATGATACAACTCGAATTCGTAACGAAATGTACTTATCCAACACAGAAAGAGAAATAAAGTGGTTCATGAATGGGCGGGGATTTTAACCTATGCCCTCTGGCATGGAAGGCAGTTCTATGCGCCCCTGAGCTACGACATATAGAAGGTTGTTTTATGTCTATTTGATACATTTCTTTGTTTTTTTGTGAGCAAACTACAGCATCTAAGTCTATTGGTTAATTTGACCTCAAGAGTTATTTCTCAAAGTTACGACAGTGAGTGATGTTACTGTATATTTCCTGTGTGACCTTCTGAAGTTAGAACTGATAACAATTTTATCATGAAGCAACACAAAAAGCCCAGTACCCGCTAAGAGATGGCTGTCAGCTGCCGTTTGGATTAATTTCGCCGCTTAGATTTAATTAGCGCTTGAGTGGAAAACGGAAAAAAGTTTTAGCAGAATATTCGAGTCAAGCAAACCCGTTTACTGATCCGCAGAGGAGACATTTATTTAATGTAAATTCAAAACGTAAATTTAGTGAAAGTTGGTTATTAAATAGAATCAATTGTAGTTTAGAAACAGTCACTTATCAAAACAAAGGTTAAAGGAAAAAACAAAAGCCACGCCGGATATCTAATCAAGGATCTATTTCGTACGTATAATCATATACAGGATGTTATTAGAGGTTTTAACCAGGTATTCTTAGGCATATTTGGACCAAAAATTCGTCCTCCCTGTAATTTATGGGGAGCACGTTTCTTTTAAGTTGGAGAATAAAATGTTATCTACCTATTTTGCTGCCATTAATAATAGCAGCTCGCTTCGTTTGGACACATGTGATTGTTTAACTGGATAATAATAAAATATGACAGATCCGAGTGCAGCGACGAAGCGGCAATGAAAATTGTCGTTGTTGTTAATCCAGTCCAATGTAGCCAAACAATACGGGGAAGGTCCTGGCATAACATGGTCATACGGAACGTTTTTTTATTTTATTGAAGAATTCAACAGCATAAAATTTGTACCCACAAAATAAACTAAAAATAAAGCCAATTATAGATTTCTCTATGTAAAACAAAAAATAATACAGATGGTGACAAAAAGAAAATATTTTATGAATGAAAGAAAATTAACAAAAAACTAACAAAAATTAACGAAAATGCCTACGAATAATAAGGTAATACACAGATCTACCATGTCTGGAGGCTACATTTGTGTGGGTGTGTAGTCTTGTGAGAATGTGAGAGGGTGTGTTCATGTGTGCCGAAGAGGTTTGAGGTTGAATTTGTGAATTTGAGGGTGAGTGCGAGGGTGATTGTGTGAATGTTTCGTTATTGAATGTTATTATATTATCCACTTACTTATCAAAGTGTACAGAGTCATGGAAAAAATAATGAAATGAATGTAATTGTAGGTAACTGAAGAAGATCATGCTCGAATTATATTTTATTTTGTTTCATGTTATCATCATTTATCATCAAGTTAACTCGCCGGGTGAACAGGCAATAGAGTAATTAAATCTGATATTTACTTTGCATTTCGGACCATGCTAACTGGTAAATTGCAGTTCAATTGGTCGAATAACCTGTGTTTTCCGGGTTCCGTAGCATCGTACAAGATTAACACAAAAAAAACACGTGTTTATATTTTATTACTTTTGAATTTTACCTATTTGTTGTTATAGCGGCAAAATAAATACACACTGTAAAAATGTCAGCTGCCTACCTGTTACGGTTGATGAGAAACAGCCCTATGACAGACGGACGGACGGACGGACAGCGGAGGCTTAGTTGGCACCCTTTAGGTACGGAACCCTTAAAACTGAATTAAATGTACACAATTGACCAAGAAACACCGCCAGCCGGTAGTGAATTCACTCAATTAAACTGCAATTATTCAAGTCCACTGACTCAATGAAAGCGTAATGGCGGACGCAATTGTAAATATTTGCATTACAAATTTGTAGATCACGATTCTGCTAATAAACTGAGGCAGTTGTGCACTGGGCTAGCGGGCGGGGAGGTGCGGGGCGCGGGGTAGGTTCGTGCGCGGTTCGCGTGCTGACGGTTACGCAACGCTGACCGGAAATTGCCTGATCTATGTTCCCGTAGATGTCAGGCGCACGAGCACGGAATCCAGTCTGTTACGAAGCAATATCTAGCTAATGATTGAGTCTTAACGGGGTTTGTGCGACCATGTAGATGGCGCCACAGTCGTTCTTCGCTATTTCGTCTATAAATCCCCAATCACAAACTGTAACTGTATATAAATTAGTAAGGGATACCGATGAAGGTTGTGACAGTTAAATAAAGTCCTAAATGTATGTCCTCTATATCTTACTGTAGCAATTTCTACGTACTATCTAAAATATACATAAAAACCGGCCAATGCGAGTCGGACTCGCACACGAAGGGTTCCGTACGATCGTACAGGATTTACAAAAAAAGGACACGTTTTTTGTATGGGGCCCCCCTTTAATTTTTATTATTTTATAGTGCTACCTATTTGTTGTTATAGCGGCAAAATAAATACATAATCTGTGAAAATTTTAGCTTCCCACCTGTTACGGTTCATGAGATACAGTCCTGTGACAGACGGACAGACGGACGGACGGACGGACGGACGGACGGACCGACAGCGGAGGCTTAGTAATAGGGTTCCGTTTTTACCCTTTGGGTACGGAACCCTAAAAATAACATAAGTAATAAAGGTCTTTGAAAATATAGATGAAAACTGAAACAGTTCCCTTTATCACAACTCTCCTAGCCAGAGATAAGTTGTGACAGTAGTCACTTGGGTATTTGGGGATAAAGAGGATTTTTAAATAAAAACTATTGAATTGGCGAATAAATTCCACATTGGGTATGATCATTAAATCAGATACATATGGTGGAGCACATTGACTTATATATTACTTCGTAAGGACCCGGTCAACGCGCACGAATAATGGCACCAGTACGTTGGCCCTAAAATATTCGTTTTAGGGCCAACGCGACTCAGTCGTCTGCGGACCACTGCAGAGTGATGTTGAGTCGTGAAAATGCCTAGTTGCGTAGTAAAAGGGTGCCTAAAATACGAAAATACGTTACAACGACACATGGAATAACGTATCATCGATAAGTAAACTCAGATAATATTTATTCCTGTTTAACAATTGAATAATTGCATTTTCAATCGATAATTTTATTAACTACCAAAGTTCATAAGCGGGCAAGTGATGCCATGCCGCGCGTCGCACGTGTAGGTGAACTAACCTTGTACGGGCGTCCTTTTTATTTCTGGTTTATTTTGGAGTGGATATGAGTATGAGTGGGTAATCAGAGATTTTTTTTAATGTGATCTATCATGCGACCACTCGAAGTAACCGACCCGACCTATTACTACTACCCGACTACTTGCCTGTTATGTCAAAATTTGTTTTCGTTATATCTTGGGAAACGTTTGGACGTTTTCAAAACATTTTGGACCAATTTTTGCGATTTAAACGAGATAGCCAGAGCCCGACGTCGCAGTCGCTTAGTTAGAGCAGCTCGAAATAATTCTTTCTAAATGTGACCAACCCGCATAACGTTTTTTTATTGTTTCGTTAAAGAAATTAGGAAAAGTTAAATATGTTCTTCGCTGAATGGGTAGATAATGTTAAGATCTTGAAACGGTATTAAAATAAATATTAGGTAGTTAATATGGGGGAACGGCAGAACGTCTAATATGCAGATCGTATAATGTCATATTTTAACAAAATTTTAAAACCATGCACAACGTATAATCGGCAGATCGTATAATTTTATACGTAATGCATGAAGAAGTTTAAAAAATAAAATTTCTTATTTCTCCATGCATAACGTATAATAGTCACAACGTATAATATTATGATAACAAAAAAAGAAAACCATGCATATCATATAATCCAAAAACTTTTCATACGATAAGCGACCTTATCTGTATACTTTTAAAGCGTATACTCGCACGCGATTTTTCGACCGTCTCAATTAGCGTTGTAGCAAATTGTTACTCTTCAACAAATATCCATTCATAGCAATTTCAGCCTTAAATGTATCATTATAAGGGCGCTTTATGCAGTGCTTCTTGGCATATTATACGTTCTGCATGGTTTTCTTTTTTTGTGAATTCATGTTAGGAATATTATACGTTGTGACTATTATACGTTCTGCATGATGCAAAGAGTTGATTTTATTTTTAAACTCATGCACAACGTATAACATTATACGTTGTGAATATTATACGATATGCATGGTTTTAATTTTTTGGAAAAAAATACTATTATACGTTGTGAATATTATACGTAGTGAATACGACTCGTTAATATGAACATAAGCCGCAAACTTGAAAAAGAATATATTTGAGACCTGACTTAAAAAAAAATCTACGCATAGAATATTAATTTCTGTAACATTTTTATTTCTGTTTTTGTAGAACGTTAGCTGGAATTATACATGTTTTCATGTTCTCATTCCATAGAGTGCAGGAACTTAACGCAATCAAACCATTCGCATTGGCTAGTATAACCATCTAAAACATGTGTGCAGTTCACAAGAGGTAGAAGTGAAAGTCTGGAATGCATAAGGATCGTTTAGCTGTCACTCAACGTGGAGCGCGCGTAGCATAATTCGCCAATTAGCTTTAAATCGCTCTATCAAATCCGAATCGGAATTATCTGCGTTTTGATGTTAGCTGTTCGCTGAATTACTAACGATGAATGTGAAACTTTACGTAAATACCCAGTGAACTCTACATGCGAACGTTTTGATTTTAATTAGCATTTAGTGCTAAATCGGATGAATGGACCTGGAATGGGACTTTGGGAATTTTAATTAATAGTGAAAAACCGTGCTGTTGCGCTCTGGGACCTTCTCTGTTTCAAAGAAAAAGACAGGCTCCGTGATGAGGAAGATGCAACATGTCCACAAAAAAGACAATGTGCATAGTATATGATTTGGTAAGATTTACGAAAATTTTAATTACAAAACGACTTATAGCTAAAAGTAAACCACGACCGCTGTAGTCAAAAATGTAACAAAAACCAAATAGATTATACATCTTGATTAAATACGCTATGTCTGATGACTAATCTTTTTAAGATGTATGAAAGTTATTGTATAAAACGCGCGAAAAATTCAAACTTTCGGACCTTATAACTTAGAAACCAAACACAATTTTACAATGCCAAGCTATTTTGAGCAAAATTGGGATCTCTGACAAGAAATATGGGCGTGATCTTCTTTCCCCGTTTGTATGGGGAATTGAGCGGGATGGCCCACCTTAAGACATCATCATTAGGCATTCAGTCGGAACAGCGTCTCCCTTTGCATTTAACCTCATGGGTATAGCTCGTGGTGTAGGGGATAGATGACTTGCCTTTCATGCGACGGGTTCTGGGTTCAAACCGGGTCTTGTTCCACTTTATTTCTGTTTGGTTCGGAACTCATGTAAAACTGTAGGTGGAACCATCCGGGTTTATTCCACCGCATGGTATGATAGTATGGTTGAAACGGCAATGACAATTTTTCCGTCTTTACCATCCAGTTCAATGTAGACGTGGTAATAAAGGGAAGGTCCTGGGTATGGCACCTAATTCCTTCGCGAATGTGGTATATTGGGCTAGTATTATGACGGTAGTTGTGTGGTATTAGCCATCCATGTCGGGTTCCATAGGCAAGTAGATTCTTTGCACAAAGAATCTCCTGCCTAGGTATCCTAGTTTCGCTATTGCTCATTTAGGGCCGAGTGCACGAACGTAAAAAAATTCAAAATCAACGTCAAAGTATGATCAAACACGTCTCTTTACGTATGGAAGGAACTCTATGCGGATCACTAAAAGTGACGTGTTTGAACATTGATTAACTCGGCTGTCTCTTCGTGCAACCGGGGCTTAATCATATTATTTTTGTTGCAGTGCAGTAAAAGCGGCTAGCGCTCTTTCCAGATAGTCCCTAGCATCTAGATCCTCTAGCTAACCTAGATCTGCTGTAGATTTTGTCGCCTTGGTCGATATCATTGCTACTCATTATACCGAGTTCTAAGTGAATAAAGGTCACTCGCTACTTTCGGTACTTCTTTAGGTACCGGAGCTGTAATGCGTAATCAATTCATGTATTCGAACTATATAGGAACCTCATTACAAAATACTGAACCAGGACTAGAAGTAAGATCCATCCGGTTTTTCCGGATATTTAATTTGTCCGGGATTTCGACTTAGTGGGAAAAGTACAAACTTAACCTATCGGTCTCAAATCTTTATTTTAGTCAAACAATATTTTTTTCCCCTACCTGGAAGCCACTGAGCTTAGCGTTTTTCTTTAATTTCCTCGCTGTTTTCGTTGCGAAAAACGTGTTCAGGGAATTCAAGATGACTTTATTCAAACCGCACGCATATCAATTATAAATTGTATAATACATATTAAAATTACAGCATAGGATGTTGCATGGCATGTTCCGAAAATGGTTTACAAATCTTGGAAAAAAAACCAATTCCGCGCAACAATAACTTTACAAGTCAAGCTTCGCTCGAGGGAATTAATTTTACGTCGCGACAGTTTTTCCTCACTCCATCTTTTTTTAAGGCGAGATAAGGCGTCTGAAATTTAAGTTAAATTTCATTCTACCGCCACTCGAGGCGCTCCCGGGATTATTCCTGCCCCGTAGGCGCGGGGATAGTCAAACGCTTTGCTCTGTTCAATATGTCGTTCGAAATTCGAAAATCTCGCGCGCATTTTCAGATTTAACAATTACGTTATTCACTTTGGAGCATAAACAAACTTATCGGGATCGCAGACAGATCATAGACACGGGCACAGAATATATACAAGCGTGGTTGGCTAATCGAGCAATGTACATTTCATCCGTGCAAGTCAATTGAGGGGTCTATACCATATAATACAACTTTAAAGTGTGTTTATTTTTAGGGTCCCGTCGCAAAAAGCGAAAAAAGGGATCTGACTCTGGTGTCTATCGGTCACACGCATTTAATCCCGAATTGTTCTCCTATTAACGTTTGTTTAAAAATTCGTAAAAAACCTATACAAGTACATTTATGTAGTTGTGCACTAAGTAATTACTTTTGCTTATAACGTCATACTTTTCGAGAAAAAGCTAAATTTCTTCGGCGCAAATTTTGTATAAAATTACAAAATGATCATCAGGCGGGGGCGACTTCCTTCCACGTTCAGGACTATCTAATTCCCTACGGTGAGAGCACCGGATAGAGGTTGGATGGGGAGAAATAGAGGATGCGAGTTCTTTAGAACAGAATTTCCCTACTAAGTCACGAGAATTGCGACAATAAGCTTGCTTTTCACCAAGGTGCTGATTGATTTCAGTCGACACTTAAATAGCCTAATTTAATTTATTACTAAAGTGCTGATTATTTTGTACTGGTATTGATTGCAAGCTGCTAAGAAAGGTCTTCAATATCTGGCGATTTAGCTAATCAGCAGTAGGTGAAAAAGGCCCTAAGTGACTTTGTCGTGTTGAGCGAATGAACGACTATCTCTAGTGCTAGAGATAAAAAAACTAACGTACAGGTAAAAGTGTGTTTGAAACTGTAGTTTTCGCATGGCGATAGGTTAAGTGTTTCGTAGCGCCCGTAATTAAAGACCGTGCATGATTATATGTATGTCTATAGAGGAAGCGAATGGCTATCACCTCTGCCCCCAAAGCGGCGGAACGGTATGTAACTCATGTGTGAGTATGACTACATATTAACCGTACACTCTTAAAACAAACATATTATTCATTTATTTAACAAAAATCTTCTTAAACAACAAGTGAATTTTGCAAACATCCATTAAATGTAGGTAAAGCATAATTTTCTTAAAATGTAAAATGTCCTAGTAATCTATTCTAATTTGATTTACTGTAATCTATTCTGATAATAGCCTAGGAGAACTTACCGCGACCTAATGGACGTAATACTTCGTAAAGGTCAGGTACGTAGTACCCGTAATCGTAAAGTATGTATGAATATAGGTATATCTGTGGATGAATCGAGAGAGGTTGCTGTTATCGTACCGTATGGTGCTCTATATTTCTGCCTACCCCTGCGGGAAAGCGGCGTGAAGGTATGTATGAATGCATGTATTCAGATAAGTTTGTTGTTATTGATTTTGTCCACATTTGAAATTGTGTTTTCTTTTAATCAGAAGTTGTAATGTGGATATAAAATGTTGCCATGGCTAACGGCGGCGTACATAATAAATACATAAATATTTAAACGTAAATTCCGTCTTCATCTTCAGTGAAAATCAAAAATCCTCGACGAGAAACCTTAAGGGCTTCAAACCGCGATTTATAAGGGTGCATGAACTTGGACTTTTAAATAAATATGATAACTAGTACCCAATTAGTAAATCTAGAACCAGCTTCACGTGTAAATACTTCGGTAATTGCAGTAATTTGCATAAACCCGACCCATGCCACAGAATAAGTAATAGTGCTCCGACACGTGCAGAGGTGGTTGAATGTTTGTTTTATTAGCAGAACACCATTTCTCCACAACTAATTTTCTTAATTACCTTTGACTGCCGGAGCGGTGCATTCGTTGCGCTTACCCACATAGGGTTTCGAACGACCTATCATACTCTACCGTGCTTATTTTCGTAGGCCGGCAAAGTACTTTTTTTCAATCGCGTGAACATCAAATTCAGATCCACACCCCGTTCGTGCACTTTCCTCCTCTTTCTGAATTGGGTAAGTACATTTCGTTACGAATACGAGCTGTCCAATGGTTCAGAATCCATGTAAAACTGTAGGTCCCCTTGCCCTTCTGGGTTGTAGGGTTAAGCCCGCCCGGGTTGATACCACGGCATTGGATGAAACTATGGTTGAAACGATAATGAAAAATTGTCCGTGTTCTCCATCCGGTTTAGTGTAGCCGTACTCATAAAGAAGAGCCTGACAGAGCACCTAATTCCTTCGGGAATATGGTGTATTGTGCTAATATCATAACGGTAGTTGTGTTTTATAAGCCATCAATGTCAGGTTGCATAAAAAAAAACAGACATTAGCCGAGTAATATTAGAAAGGTCCTGGCATGGCACCTAATTTCAACGAGGTGTGTTAGGCCAATATCATGACGTACGGATTGGTGCTATCAATGTGCAGTTTACATGAAAAAAGAATATTAAATTGGCCATAAATGTATGTCGCCGTAATATTGAGAAATCTGTATTTCAATAGAAAATTCTCGTTTAATCGTTTCTATTTCTTAGTGATTGACATATCTCAGTTTTTAGGTTAGGTTACATTAGATTAATTCAAGTTTTAACCTTTATCTCTAATATTTATTATTTTACCGTATGTTATTGAAGTGTGCAAATATTACAGATTAATAGATACTTGTGTGAGACGTATTTTCGTTTTATTTATAGTTTGCCAAAACTGAAAGCCGCGAGAGTCATCCAATCTTATTGGAAGTCATCTTCGGAGCCCCACAGGTGTTGTTTATATGTTATGTTATGAACAAATGAACAACCCCGAGGGAGGTAAAATAGTTATTGGTTTCTCAACTTTCCAGATAAGCTCCAGCCAAACGAGTCACTTGAATAATATCCTTATTGCACATAAAATAGAGGTTAAACTCGATTTGAGCCTCTTTGAGCGACGCCTAACTTTGGCAAATCCTTTTCCAATAATCGACGCCTATAGATGCATCTATTATTGGAAAAAAAGACATTCACGCTTCCGAAACTTTCCGAGACCTCTTTAAAGTATGTAAGTTGGACGCAAGGAAAACGTTATTTAGCATAGCACGTGCACTAAATTTGGAATAAAGTGGGCCCACTGCGGTCCTGTGCATGTCGTAAGAAACGACAAAGGAACGCGTCTGAGACTTTCATGAATCTGTTAATAATCCTAGGAAGGTTCTTAATCAATTTAAAGATATATTAATAATGTTGGTAGAATAATCAAATACAGAAAATAAATTAGTTATCATTTTCAAGTTCATTTTAAAACTTTTGGTATTTTTACTTTATTTCATGTAAATCTCAAAGAACATTTCTTCACTATTAAGATACTTTTTTTATGCAACCAGACATGGATGGCTAATACCACACAAATACTAATATCATAATTAGTCTAATATACGACATTCCCGAAGGAATTAGGTGCTATGCCAGGATCTTTCCTTTATGAGCACGGCTACATTGAACTGAATGGAAAACACGGACCATTTTTCATTGCCGCTTCAACCACAGTTTCATCCAATGCGGTGAGTGGGCTTAACCCTACTGCCTAGTAGGGGAAGTTCTACAGTTTTGCATGGGTTCCGAACAATGTAACAGCTCGTATTCGTAACGAAACGCACTTATCCAAATCAAAAAAAGAAATGAAGTGCCAGCATTTGAACCCAGACCTCTCGGATGAAAGGCAAGTCCTCTAGCCCCTAGACCACGAGCTGTTCAAGCTGTTCATACTGCATTGAATTAAAATGCAATGTGAATGGAAATTAAATTTTCCGTATTTTCCATCCAGTTCAATGTAACCCTGCAATACAAGCAAGGTCCAGTGCTACAATAAAAAACCAAACAAAGACACATAAAAAAATCAGGGAGTTTTAAAATTGCCATGCGTTTATGCGTAAAATTATTTTAATATTATGCGTAAAATTACCATGCGTTTATACTATTCAACACTGTTTTCCAAACAGAGATGATTTTTGCCATATTCCACATATTTTAAGGTCCGGCCGGTATTGTTTTGGCAGCCCCGTTAAAATATAAATGCCATGGGCATAATAAAGGCCTCTATTACGAGTTGCAAATTTCTTATCGAAAAATCGCTAAGATCGTCGATTCCGCGATGCACTGGACGGGCCATGGATTTTGATATCTGTGTAGATAGAATATTTTCAACACATTTATTTCATTTGTATCCACAAAAATCCATGATTTAGTGTATCACAAGTGTAACATCTGGTTTTATTGAGTCGTATTCACTACGTATAATATTCACAACGTATAATAGTATTTTTTTCCAAAAAATTAAAACCATGCATATCGTATAATATTCAACACGTATAATGTTATACGTTGTGCATGAATAAAGTTTAAAAATAAAATCAACTCTTTGCATAATGCAGAACGTCTAATAGTCACAATGTATAATATTCAGAACGTATAATATGCCAAGAAGCACTGCATAAAGCGCCCTAAAAACGATACATTTAGGGCTGAAATTGCTACGAATCGATATTTGTTGAAGAGTAACAATTTGCTACAACGCTAATTGAGACGGTCGAAAAGTCGCGTGCGAATATACGCTTTAAAAGTATATTCATAAGGGCGCTTATCGTATGTAAAGTTTTTGGATTATATGATATGCATGGTTTTCTTTTTTTGTTAAATAAAGATCATAATATTATACGTTGTGACTATTATACGTTATGCATGGAGAAATAAGAAATTTTATTTTTTAAACTTCTTCATGCACTACGTATACAATTATACGATCTGCCGATTATACGTTGTGCATGGTTTTAAAATTTTGTTACATTATTCGTACATTATACGATCTGCATATTAGACGTTCTGCCGTTCCCCCGTTTTATTTACTAGAATAATCTCTGTACAAGTAGGATGACAGGGAAAGGAGTAAGAATAGGGATTTCATCGCCAAATGGTTATTTTTATATAATGGGATTATACGGCTAGGCTGTTTATTAAATGCTGGCATTCATTCGAATGGTTAAAGGTTAGCAAAATATTTGGAAGAACATTTAATGAGAGGGCTGAACGTTGCTCAACGCCACGCGGTACTCCGTCTCTTGGGTGAATTCAATGATATGATGTATTTTCAGGTTTAGCTTAGTTTACGTGAGGTAAGGTGACCTGGTGGCTTTTGATGCATCGGTTCCAAAAAAGCTAGCCAACAGAACTTTGCGCTATCCTAGGGTGATATGCTACCCCAGAACGACCATGATAAGCGACCATTTTTCATCTTTAGCTTTCTTATTCAGCACTTTCATGCAAGTGTAGCGACCTAGCGCCCTCTACTGAGAGCTGCTAGTTTCACATGCCACACATCAACAAACAGATGCACAGAAGTTAGTTAACGCGGCGCTAGGTGGCGCTACCAGCTAGACATGAAAGTCTATATCGCACTAACGAAGTTTCCCAGCGAGTTAACGCATATACAACATTCAAATCACGACTAGTGGAGAGCAGCTGCGTAGCCGTGGGTCTCAAGACCTGACCCACCTTTTCATCTCTCCACACAAGCATGGTTATCGGATATACTTGGCATGGAACCATTTTACTGTCTAGGCTAACTTTAAATTTTGGTCTTTGCCATTAAAGAAGCTAGAACGCGCGTTCACTCCTGCAACGTGAAGGTTTTAATGTTAATTTCATTATATTGACTCATCGATTCTCTAGTGTCACGTATGATTTTTTATACTATAGATTCATTACAATGAATGAAAACGTGAGCGATTCTTAGCGAATCGAGGACGAATTCCCACAAATGGAATAAGGTAATATGCAAGGGTCGTATGTCATCTTAATTCATTAGCTTAAATCTAAAATACAATTTAATTTAAATTGTAACAAAAAAAATATCGGTGATCAAGCATTTTCTATTTTGCGAGTTATGACGGGATTCGGTTGTCACTATGGATTTGACTTAATCACAGATTTTTATATTTCACTGCATCATAAAGTACCACCCAACACAGCAAACCCAGTTCCTCAGGTCTACCTAATAAGATTGTTCCGCATATGGGACCTTCAATCAGATACAAATCAATCTCCAGGCAGCAAGAGCTGCGCAGGATATCTGAATACGTATCTAGTGCGGTGCCAGACACGTTGCGAGAGATTTCCTGCGAAACACCACCGCCGCCAATTTCTAGTACGCCAGCAAAGACAGACCTTGCTATTTTTAAAAAGAATGTGTTAGGAAAATAAAATCCGGCCAATTGCTAGTCGTACTCGCACACCAAGGTTTCCTTTTAAAATTCAATTTTTAAATTATAACATTTTTTTGTTATAGCGGCAAAATAAATACACGCTCTGTGAAAATTTCAGCTGCCTACCTATTACGGTTCATGAGATACAGCCCTGTGACAGACGGACGTACGGACGGACAGCGGAGGCTTAGTAATAGGGTTCCGTTGGCACCCTTTGGGTACGGAACCCTAAAAATGTTCTTCCCCCATACAACGGACGATAACTGTTTACATACTCTTAATGTTTCACTAGGTTTTTGAAATATTTTATTTTTAAATATATTGTCAAAATCTACGTCTGTATTTTAAATTTTTCTAATATACTTTTTAGATTGCAAATTAATGCATATTACCATTGGATTATGGTTGTCTTTTTTACGTAATATTTGTTTAACTGTAAAATATTTGCACTGATATTTGCAAAAAAAATCAAAGATGCGGACATAGAATGATATTTTTTTAGATTAAATTGGAATAAAATGTCACAACTTTTAGGGGTAGGGAAACGTTAGGGCCTAAAGAGGATTTTACAGGTTTAATGTTAGTCGAAAAAAAAAGACGAATCCGAGTGTGTAATATACATCTAATGGAGGAAATAAAGAAACTGAAACTGAAATCGCCGTGCAAAATTGTTCCTTGGCCCAAAGAATGTTTTTCGTAAATGTTTTAAATCCTTCCGCTTTCAAAGCCGAACCTCTCTTCTTTCCGCCAACAAACGTCTGCGGCATCTGCCACTCAAAAACCACCAGCGTCGCACCGCCGTCTTAGATACTCAATCACTCATCCGTAATCGAACCCGTATGTCACGGTAGCTCCCTCCCTTTCTTTATCCACTGAAAATGACATTTTCAGAGGGCAGGTATAGGCTCACATGATTACGGAACATTGCGAGCTTATATGTCCCGTGAAACTGCCGTAGTTTATAATTGGAGTTTTTGTGGAATGGCTAGTCGTAACATTGCCTTCCCCCTTTTAGTGGTGAGCTACGAATTAGAGGTCAAACGGTACAGCTCGTGGTTTAGTGGCTAGACGACTTGCCTTACATGTTAGAGGTCATGTGTAAACCTAACCTAATCTATCCTAACCTTTCGCATGGTAATGTAGCACTTTCTTTCTTTTTCTGAGTCGGATAAGTGTATTTCGTTACGAATGCGAGCTGTTCCATAATGCTTCGGAACCCCTGTAAAGCTGCAGGTCCCATGCAACAAAAGGCATGGCAGTTTTTACGGTACTGGCCATTGATGGTTATTACCACACCTGCTGTCATAAGATTAGCCCCGTATGCAGATTAATTCCCCGAATTAACCTGATTCCTGTGTTTTGTTTTGCTGAACTGGCCAATGCTAAAATATGACAAATCCGAGTGCAGTGTACTGTCTATGGATGATGAATAAACAATACAATAAACAACAAAATACAATACAATACATGCGATAACTTTGTATGTTGGCATGGCCGCATTAAACTAGATTTTAAATGAGAACAATTTTTCATTGTCGCTTCGACCATCTTACATCCAGTGCGATGATACCGACATCTTCATGATAGCACTACCACCCCGTACGTAGGAAAGGGGACTCGCAGTTTTAATTTTTAATCTCAAATTATCATTTAAGTTTCGAATGTTTGACCACCATTTTGTTGTTGATTCCAAAGAGTAAACTCCGAACAAACTGGCTTACTACTTAGGATCCTTACCTTTCGTGTGCAAAACTTGTTTAATTAATCTTATATATGTGAGACGGCGACCAAACTCGCTGACATGACTCCTGAAGCGACGTGTGTTCCGTTTGTTGATTTACGACACGTTAGAAGAACTTGAGGAATTATATAAGTTAACTTTGACAGTGATTGACAAATGACATATAGATATTAGTGAAATGATGAAAACATTCGGCGAGTCCTATCCGTATTTTGACAAACATACATTTATACATGGGTCTCTTACCGTTAAGTACTATCTGACGATTGAAAAATCGGCCCTAAGTATACTTTGTATTTACCAACATCACAGCATAACGACAATCACATTACGCAATTTCGTAATTGTTTAGGTTTCCGTTCCTCTAAAGGAAAAAACGAATACTTATAGGACCATTTCGTTGTCCGCCTGTCTATCAGACAGATATCTGTTTGTGAAGATGGTCCCTTGGAACTATTAAATATGAAGCTTCAAATTCAAAGCACTAAATAAATTGTTAAGAAAAAGCTTGTATGGCCATTTATGCTGCATATGTTTACACTCTGAAATAAAGCAAATCCTTATAGGGTTAGGTAAGGTAGCCATGCTGGGAATATCGCTACGGGATATGGTGCGTAACGATGCAATCCGCCGACGTACCAAAGTAGTCGATATTGGACACCGGGTTGCTAAGCTCAAGTGGCAGAGGTCTGGTCACGTCAGCCGAAGAGATGATGACCGTTGGAGTAACCGTGTCCTGCACTGGCGGCCATTGACAGAAAAACGGATTGTGGGAAGACCACCCGCCAGGTGGGACGACGACATCAAGTACGTCGGCGGAAAGCAGTGGTTCCGTACCACTGAGGGCCAGGGGGGGCTGGAGAAAAATTGGAGAGGCGTATGTCCAACAGTGGACGCAAACGCGCAGACTGACTGACTTATAGGGTTCCCGAATCCTCCTAGTTCCTAGAATCATAAAAGTTGTCAACAATCAAGGTCTCACAGCAGAAGTAAATGGAAAAATAAGTTTTTGCGTCAAAGTAGATGGCGCCACAGTCGTTCGTAGTTATTTCTGCTATAACTCCTCAAACATAGGAAGTGTAAACTATATCTGTAGTTGCGAGCACATTTTTTAATCTCAATCCTTTCCCCGCCAGGAACGTATATATCCGTCAGAGCAAGGCATTCTGCAGGCGCCATCGTCGGATATATCCGACAGAAAACTACTCCACTTCAAACATTAATAAAACTTTACTGATTACGAAATAATGTGTTGTATTTACATAATTGCACAGTACATACTAGCGTTCATTAGATTTCTACTGTTTCAACAGTGGAAACACACTATTTGCAACAATACAAACAATAATTCAAGACTGCATATTATCGAAATCATTGTAGTGTGGCGTATTGAGAAGGATTATGCCAAAAAACCTTGGCGGTGAAAGGGTTAAACAATTACAAAAATAAGCTAGAATCGCGTAGATAATTCTGAGGATGTGTGCAAAAAGTTGCCACTTAGAATTTGCAACATTTTGCACTTTGTCTCATAATTATCCCACGAATGATAGCCTAACATGTACGCACACACCCACTTTAACGTGGCCCTTCCCGGCGGGAATAACTCATTCACGGGCACGGTACAAAACCGTGCTATTGCGCTCTGGGAACTTCTCTGTTTCAAAGTAAAAGACAGGATCCGTGATAAAGAGGATGCAACATGTCCACAAAGCAGACAATGCACATAGTTCTTGATTTGGTAAGATTTACGAAAACTTTAATTACAAAACGACTTATGGCTAAAAGTAAACCACGACCGCGGTAGTCGAATATCTAACAAAGACCAAATTTTTGATAGATCTTAATGCAACAAGCTATGTCTGATGACTAATCTTTTTAAAATGTTTTTATTTTATCGTTGAGTAATCCAACTCCAAAGTTATTGCATAAAACGCGCGAAAATTTCGAACTTTCGGACTTTATTACTTCGAAACTAAACACAATTTTACAATGCCAATAGTCATTAGACATCTAGTTCGATCAAATAAAGCTATTTTGAGCAAAATTTTGGATCTCGGACAAGGAATATGGCATGATCTTTTTTCCACGTTTGAATGGGGAGTTGAGCGGGAAGGCCCACCTTAATGAACAACTCGGTACGCGAGTCCGACTTCCACTTGTTTTGTTTTTTAACCCAAACCCAGGTTTTCTATGCTCGCTACCAACAAAGTTCGCCTTGATTTTGAATATCTCGCGTCACACTTTAATAAATGCACTCGAACATTTCCACAACCTCGCTTCACAAACAGTTCGATCTAAATTGTTACCTTGGCAAATCGAATGCATATTTTTTTTCACCGAAAAACCAATCGGCATCTCAATGAGTTTCACTCCCGATAGCTTGTGCAATGTGGACCTCACGCGCTCGGCTACACCTTACGGAAATTGCAAAAGCCGCTTATAACATGGTATTGTTGCGAAAATATGTGTGCGGTACGAATGCGAACAACGCCGGTATTGAGAGCGGCAGGGGCGGCCACTGCGAATGTGTCGTATTCACCTTTCTGATTCAGCATCGAGTGATCGATTTCTCCACTGAGAAATAAGATGTCAACTTTATTTGCGTTAAATGTTATCCATATAGTTCCTTCAACACTGTTTTTGTAGGCTGAACTATGAAACACGTGTTATCAGAACAACCATTTCCTTGCGATGATCTCGTAATAGCGTGAAGGTAGATTTACTTTAGTCATAAATAAGGGTTAGGTACAAAAATACTTTGTCCAGTAATTTTTATCACTTACCTTTTCACACTTTGCATCTAGTATAGTTGAATTGGCCAGATAATTTTGAAATAAAAAGAAATAAAAAATATTTTATTTGCAGCCATACGGCACATTTATGCCAAAAGGCATTCTCTAACATTCAAGCTTAGAGATGTAGGAGAGTTGCAGTGAGGCTCGCAAAAAATTAATTTTAAATAAAATCGTTGCAGACTGGTGCCAGGTCTGACCTTTTTTAACCGACTTAAAAAAAGGAGGAAGTTCTCAATTCGCCGGATTTTTCGCCGGATGTTCACCGATTACTCGAAGACGTCTGGACCGAATTTAAAATTATTATTTTTTACCAGATTGTCGGGTTGCGATAAAACGGTTTGGATGGTAGTCAAATCGCCTACGAATTCGGGACCCGCAACATCTAATGTTCGGTGTATTCAATCGCGTCCTGTAAAGTTGTTGCGTGTTCTTACGTTCTGTTGAAACTTGAGAACATCATAAATGAGCGAAATCGTTAGCGAATTGGCTGGCCAGCGCTACTATCAGTGTAGGTCATCACTAAAAACTGGCTACGCAGCTTCAGTCGCCACCCCAGCTCAGCTACATAAAACAAGTTATGTATTAACACTTTTGCTCTCTTGAACATCTGGCTCCGCAAGATGCTCCTGATATTTAGGGTAATTCCAAGTAATTTAAGGTTTACACCCCACTTCGGCCCAAGGAAACGACCGCCTGAGGCTAGATCTCGTAATTTTATGGCCACATTAACTATTTTGAATAAGTTTACAAATTTATCATAAGTTATGCCGTATATATCTGAAGGCGTTTGAAAAGAATACAAATTTGATTACTTCCCATGTCGTAAGATGCGATTAAAGCATGTGTCGGTCGTGGTCCGGATTCCATGTTTTTGTTTTTATTTAACCGAACATGTTTTTTTATGTAGTTTTACGTTGAATACGAACCACGGCCAGCCTGAACGGTTGAAAACGGTCACCCATCCAGAACCTAACCGCGCTCAGAGGTGTTTTACCAAACTTATCGAATCGAGGCTGGCGTAGGTCCCTCCTTCCTTGTTACTAAGGCAATAGGAGTAATCCCGCCCGAGTTCAACAGTCGCATTGAGCGATCGATGGTCAAAGCGGCAATGAAAATTGTCCGCATTTTCCATCCAGTTCAATGTACCCGTGCAATATAAGGAAGGTCCTGGCATTGCACCTAGCTTCCATGTGATGTATCGGTAGTCCAGTACGTCCAGTTACATAAAAATATTTTCCGTCGGAATACATTGGTCGAACTGCCAGCAAGTGAAATAAAACTCGATGCCAAAAGCTCACTGTTACATTTAGCAGTCAAACTAGTTTCGAACAATCGTAATGGGAACCCTGTCGACATATCGAGAGCCCGGGTCCAAGGTGACGAATGTAGACGGAATATTTCACGTACCCGGCTCGCATTGTCCATATAACCCGACCCACCTTGGAGATACATGCCGGGTCAATTAGTCTTACAGAGTAAAAAGTTCCACCAACTGTTTATGCTGGTGAGGACACTTTTCTCATTTGTGCAGTTATAAAATGAATAAATGTATATCGATGCGTTTTAGGGTTTCGTAAAGGATGCCAAACGGAACCAAGCCTCCGCTGTTCGTCCGTCAGTTCGTCCGTCCGTCCGTCTGTCACAGGGCTGCATCTCATGAACCATAATATGTAGAAAGCTGAAATGATTACAGATCTTTATTTATAAAATTGCGTGTATCGTAATTCTTCTCCTCATAAACAGCTTGACTTGTTTTTGTACTTACGGGGTCTCCTGGATGGTTCTAAGCTATAGTTGGACCCGGTAGGTGGCCCTGTTCTCGAAATACAGATTTATCTTACTAACCAACTTTTTTTTAAATTGCTAACATAAAATAAATAAATAACTCTTAGACCGACTTAATTCCGTGTACAGCTTCCTTCGACACTAGCTCGACTCAGATCGCGTGCGTATGAAACGCGCAGAGTTTTAATAAAGGAACTGAATACAGCAGGGGCAAATTTATCGCAATTTTATACGAACAAATCAGGCTTACTGGCGCAAGTAAATGAGCTTGCACGCCAGCGATTGGTTGTTCCGGGGCACTTGCGCCGAACGGCTCAACGAGTCAATATTAATTCGGCTATCGGACCGTGGGATATTTGCTATTCAGAGGATTATTACGAAATTTAAATTTACGGAACTTGAAACGTTGGGTAATTCTTATGTAATTGCTTTAAAATTCTAACTTATCAGGTTTCTGAAAATAATTACAACAATTAATTTTTTTTTTTAATTTTGAACTATCTTGCCATTTATTCGTAAACGAGATCTTTTATATGAAAATATACTTTTTTTACTTAGCAAGTAAGATGAATTTTTAATCTTAATAAGATGAATTGTGTAGATAAATCGACCAGTGATGCAGGTCATCATATATTTATAACTTATCTTAAACATTGTCTCAGTAAGAGGCATTGATTACGGGATGAGGGACCATAGGAGAATTCTAAATTATGGGTGGCAACAATCATCTTTTTGTTTTCGCTTAGCGTTCATTGTACGTTTTTATTGCTCGACCCTTTAGGGTCGTAGCGTGTTGTTTAAAATACCATAAGTTTCTTCAAGAATTGTGCCATCAAAATATTTTTTTAAACCAAATTTTCAGCCTTATCATATGAGAAATAGTATAAATGTAACGGCACAGCCCGAACTGCCTACATATTATTAAATCCCTATAATTAATCGTAACACGACCGTTCTATAAACATATGGCTACATTACACTGTGGACAAAGGAAATCGCGTAGTCATATGTTAATATGGCGGTGGAAAATGGAGTCGAGATTGCGTGAGCTGCCCCCGCTAAGACTCCGGGACGTGCTCGCATGGCTCCCGCGGGACGACTTGGCAGAACAAATTGCGCAGCTCGAGCGAGGATATTGGGACAGCCTGCCCCGTTGCCAATCGATATGTTTCCCGCCGCTGGATTACGGCGGAGAGGCTTTTCATTGTTGAAATCGTCGGGAGAGTAATGAACGTAGTGAATGGACTCAGTAGATAGCTTAGGGTGGAGTGCACAATCCCAGGTTGGTGATAATTTTAAAATTAAAATATATCCGTCCTTATTTTTTGTCTGAAATAAAGACATATGGCGTACGCCGGGACCTATTAAGGTGCCCGACGATGGCCATGGGTTTTCGAACATTCAGCGTGGCTGCGAAAACCTTGCAAGTCGGTCAGGTGCTTCTTCACACCACGCTTAAAGGACCCTAAATCGTAGTTTGGGGGAAATAACTCGGTTCATTCCATTGTTTACCGATCCTACAGAGAAAGGATCTAGAGGATCTGTGGGTTCTTATTTTTTTTATTTCGACTGTGAATTTGTGAATTTTCTGCCTGTTCCGCTTTGAGCGAAGGTAGAAAGGGGACGGAGGGACAGCGTTATGTCCGTTATACCCACAAACGGAAATTGATACAATAATATTTTCACAACAACTATAAAACTTTCAATTTCTTGAGGGGCGTTAAGAAATTAACATAAAACATGGTATACATTTACAGCAAATTATTTAGATGTTTTTGTTATATCTTTGATTAATCCATGTAGAAACTTAATTGTGTTAGGCGCGCGAAAAATTAGAACTTTTGGATTTTACAATTTAGAAGCCCAACACTATTTGACAATACTGATGGCCATCAAGCATCTAGTTCGATTAAAGACGCTGTTGTGAATATAATTTTGGATCCCCGACAAGAAATATGCGCCTGATCTTCTGTCTACATTTGTATAGGGAGTTGAGCGGGAAGGCCCACCTTAAGATTATTATGCTAGCCAACGCGAGTGGTTTGATTGCGTCAAGTTCCTGATCTTTATGGAATGAGAACATGAAAAAAAAACATGTATAATTCCAGCTAACGTTCTACCAAAACAGAAAGAGAAATGATACAGAAATTGATATTTTATGCATGGAAAAAAATGTTGAAATCAGGTCTCAAATATATTCTTTTTTAAATTTGCGGCTTATATTGATATTAAGTTATATTTATTTTAATATTGTTTCAAAGATCTTAATATTTTCTACCCATTCAGTGAAGAACATGTTAAACTTTTTCCAATTACTTTAACGAAACAATAAAAAAACACATTTAGAAAGAACTATTCCGAGCTGCTCTAACTAAGTGACGTCGGGCTCTGGCTATCTCTTTTTAATCGCAAAAATTGGTCCAAAATGTTTGGGTATGAGGATGCTGTTAAGGGCATGTAAGAGGCAATTGCGTTCAGATTAATAAGAAATTAAGTGAAATTTTTCACTTAATTTCTTTCATCATAATATTTTGAAATATCCACAGCGAATTTTAATAATAAAAAAAGTAAATATTTAGAGTGATGTTCTAGCAATAATTTAAAGATACAACTCTAAGTATCTGGTGATTTGTGTTCTCAAATTCGAAAAAAAAAATCATAAACTTTCATAAAAAATTTAAAACAGAAAAGGAGCATCAGATTTTAACGTTATAAGTTTCAAATATGGCTGAGCCATCAATGCATCTTGACCCTTTTTAAAATTCCAAAATAAGTAGTAGTTATTTTTAAAAACAATAAAATATGAAATCACTTACGCGCAACTGAACTGAATGCGATCAGGTGTTATCACGCCCTTAAAAGGCTCCATATGACGCTAACCTCCAATATTTTGGGTTTATTTTTATTTTATCTCAGCGTCGCCGCGTCGGTTAAAAATGAATACCCGTAGAAAA
Organism: Incurvaria masculella; assembly: GCA_946894095.1. Lineage (NCBI taxonomy): Eukaryota > Metazoa > Arthropoda > Insecta > Lepidoptera > Incurvariidae > Incurvaria > Incurvaria masculella. The sequence goes on along the minus strand of OX335653.1, from coordinate 14,440,619 downwards.
TTCGAAATATCAAAGTTAAGACTATCATCTATGTAGTATTTCATAAATCGGTTTTAAGGAGTTTCTTATATTCTTTAAAAAATATATGTTTGTGAACACCTAATTACTAGGTTTTTACAAGGTTTTTGAACTTTTCGCTTGGAAAACCATATATGATTTAGACAATTTATTGTTTTTCTTAGAAGATCATATATTTATCTAGTGAATAAGCGTGAAAAATACATTAATTCACTTTAAGAAGTAGACTTTATAGGTCAAAAACATAAATTTCGCTTCGTCGCGCTCGTTTTTCACCCGCATGCAACAATGAACCCTAACGAAAACTCAATGCTTCCGGAGATCACCATTATCGTTTGTTCGCTGAACGCTGGAGTCAGTTAGAGCCTTAAGGTGGCCCAACCCGGCGGGCCTAACTCATTCGCGGGCACGGTACAAAACCGTGCTGTTGCGCTCTGGGACCTTCTCTGTTTCAAAGAATAAGACAGGCTCCGTGATGAGGAAGATGCAACCTGTCCACAAAAAAGACAATGTGCATAGTGTATGATTTGGTAAGATTTACGAAAATTTTAATTTCAAAACGACTTATAGCTAAAAGTAAACCACGACCGCTGTAGTAAAAAATCTAACAAAAACCTAAAAGATTATAAATCTTGATTAAATAAGCTATGTCTGATGACTAATCTTTTTAAGATGTCCTTACTTTATCATTGCATAATCCACCTCCAAAGTTATTATATAAAACGCGCGAAAAATTCGAACTTTTGGACGTTATAACTTGGAAATCAAACACAATTTTACAATGCCAATGGTCATCAGACATCTAGTTCGATCAAATAAAGCTATTTTGAGCAAAATTTTGGATCTCTGACAAGACATATGGGCGTGATCTTCTTTCCCCTTTTGTATGGGGAGATGAGCGGGATGGGCCACCTTAAAGTCGGGTTTCGCAACAAAACGCAGACATCAACCCTGCCTTTAAGCTATATTTCTGTACATACGTAGCATAATAATATACCTTTTAGATCATTGAACTTTATTCCAATGATAAGTAGAAATAGCGCTGGCAACATTGTAAATGCTACCATACAAGCTTGTTCCGAGACTGCGGAAAGAAAACGTGTGAGTTTTAAAATAACGTTCATTGTGAGAGTTGGCTCTGACATTTCGACAGAGTACCGAGAAAAACGTGTAGCAATGGAAAAATAATAGGAGGTAATATGTGACGAATTGGGTTTTGGTAGGTTTTCTTTCATGATATTAGCCCAGCACACCGCATTTCCGAATAATTAGGTGCCATGCCAGGGCCTTCCATTAAGGCGCTAGGACTAGCCAACTACTCGCGCCATACAAATTCACCTTTAAACAAATGTAATAATATGTAGTGAAACGCTGATAATGGATTGTTAATATTTTTTATTCCATCAGTTATTTAAATAATAATAATATTAATAAAGTCCATTTTTTATGTTAGAAATCTGAAAGTAATATGATTTCTAGATATAGGCAAAAATAGCATATATGCATAAACAAATAATTCAATTTGCTTTTAGATTTCTACATTTAGTCAAAAAAGGCCGGAAATGGACACTGTTTCCGCAATGTATTTTGTATAGAAAAAGAAAAAAACACGTTAACAAAAATAGGTTGATTCCTAAACAAGGAATCATATATTGTAAGAATGACACTTCTAATCCTCAGACTTAGTTAGTAACTTGGGGTGGCTCGTCGAACTTTGCGATTTGGCTAGTACCAGGGCCTTAACGCTGTGTGTGTGTGGATTGAAAATATAGATGTTTTTTCACGGTCGCACTTTTTATTGATATCACATTTTATTGAATACGATGGTATCAACCTAGATGAGCTTAGACCCATCACCTAGTGGGGGAAGGGGGCCTACAGTTTTACATGGATTCCGAAACCTGGGACAGCTCGGATTCGTGAATAAATGCACTTATCCAACCAAGGAAGAGAAAGAAAGTGGTGCGGAGATCGAAGGGACTCTGGTATAGAGTCCCTGCGCCCCTGAGCTAAAAGCCGCTCCGATAAATTATTTTAAGGCACAATTTGAGTATATGGATATTTTCCTTAACTGATATGTCCATACGATCAAAGGTGAAGGACACGTTTCGTCAGTTCAATCGGTTTCTGGGAAATTCCAAGTATGCGGATACATATTTTTATAATGAATTTCCTCTATCCTCTCCAACTTTAAAACATCTGAAGTTTCCTTGCTGTGTGGGTAAGAATGCGCTCTGCATCACTTCCCGTGCATGTCGTAAGAGGCGACTACGGGACTCGTCGTTCGTGGTTTGGATTCCACGGAAAACTGAAGGAAGGAACTAACTACTAAGTGTTGGGCTAATCCCAATATTGTCTGTGTTTTCAATGTAACCGTGTAATATAATATAGCCGTGATCTTGGCATGTCACCTATTTTCCTTGTATAATAATTAATGTTATGACAGAACGTGTTTCTGTGTATTTTTATCGAGTTCAATGTATCCGTGCAAACCAAGGAAGGTCCTGGCATAGCCCAGTGGTGCGACGCCTTGCTATTCGATAAGCTGGGTAAGCACCTCTGAGCGTGGTTGGGTTCTGGATGGGTGACTATTTTCAACCGTTGTGGCTGGCCGCGGTTCAGATTCCACGTAAAATGGCAGGTCCCCTTCCTTACTTACTAGGTGGTAATCCCGCCCGAGTTGGTGCCATCACATTGAATGAACGATGGTCAAAGCGGCAATGAAAATTGACCGTGTTTTCCATCCAGTTCAATACAGCCGAGCCATATAAGGAAGGTCCTGGCATGGCACCTAGTTCCCATGTGGTGTGTTAGGCTAATATGAGACGTTCAGTTTGTTATCAGTCATCCATGTCCAGTTACATTCCAATACTAAGCAGTGCTAAAATCAAAGGTTTTGAGGCCTCAAAGTGTGCTCCGCCAACTTGAGGACTGTTGGCTTTCACTAGAGACAGTGTCACCGGAGGAGAAATCCGCCAATATTTCAGGCGTATGTTTTGCTGGCGAAAAACCCGGACGCTTGACTTAGCGAAAACTGATTACCAAAATGCATATGCAAAATGCATTTCTGCTAAATGCAAAAAATCCATTAGTTGAGTTGAAATTATATAAACCGAGTGGTCACACAACTTTAAAATATCGAACGTGGAAATCACTGCAAAACGTCAGAAATCGGTCCTAGACTATGAGTTAATCGTTCGTGCTGTATCCGCTGAACTCATTTGAGTGAAACTTAATTAATTTATGGTCTAGATTGTTAATAGCACATACGATTTTAAAGCGAATACCACTTTGTAAAATCTGGAAATAATTTATATTATTAAAAACTTCTTGAAAATTCTAGCGGCACCATGCCTTTATATTGTTTTAACCAACCTACTAAATGACCTTAATCATTTAATACCAATAGAGGAAAATAATCGCAGCTGAGCATCTGCGAATCTCCATCGGAGTTATTATTCCAAGGATAGTAATATTACGTCAGGATTTATTATTTATTACCGGAGAATTTGTCACTCGCTTAGCATACTCCTAAAACTCAACTTACAACTTCAACAGATTTAAAAGAAACACATATTTATTAAACTTACTAAAGCATGGTCTAATCGATTTTTAAAACAATTTAGTAATGTTTTTGTATGAGCTATTTTGTATTGATAATGTTTTGCTTTCGTTGAAATAATTATGGTTTTATAGTATGACAAGTATTAAACTATTTAATCGATAATTTTAATTATGTCTGATATAATTTCAAAACCATCAACTTTGTTGTAAAATAAATAATCTTGAAATCTTGAATCTTGGAACCGTTACACGATAATCAAAGAAAAGTTAGTTAAAATAATATCGGAAGCTAACTTTCCCCCTGGCAGTGGCTCAGTATCCCCCCACACAAAGTGACTTGAAAATGGATACCTGCAGATAAAACACGTCTAAAACCTCTCGCTTTCAGACTAAAACCCGCTGGATCCATCTCACGCGTCTGTTCTGCAAACGTCTCTTTTGTTTGCGAAGGATCGAGCAACGTTTGCCAAAAGAAATTTCCCTATCGGATTAAATTACATCTTATCGGAAATATATAAAATATTTTCGGATCCCGGTCCCTTGCGAGGATTTGGCTAGGTCTTGATGCTTTGGGCGTATTGAGCGTATTTCCTGGCAATCTGTCTATCCTTTGTTTATAGGCTTCCGGAAAACTGAAGGGACTCATACGTTTCAGCTACATCATCAAAAAATGCTCAGTATATATGAAGGTTGAAAATATCACATTTTTTTAACGCAACCTGACATGGATGGCTAATACCACACAACAACCGTTATGATATTAGCCCAATACACCAAATTCCCAAAGGAATTAGGTGCCATGCCGGGACCTTCCATTTATGAGCACGGCTACACTGAACTGAATGGGAAACACGGACAAACCCGGGCGGTCTTAAACCCTTCCCCCTAGTAGGGGAAGGGGAGCTACAGTTTTACATGGATTCCGAAGCGTGCATTCGAGACGAAATGCACTTATCCAAATCAGAAAGAGAAAGAAAATGGTTCACGAACGGGGCGGGGATTTGAACCCAAACATCTGGTATGCTGGGCAAGTCCCCGCGCATCTAGGCTACGAGCCGCTCAACATCACATGCATTGTGTGTCTTTGATTCAGATTCTAACACTTTTCCAAAGCAATCTCTGTATACATACACAGTTTTCGGCATTTAATGGAATCCAATGCCAAAATTTTCATTGCACAACCTTGCTTTCACCGGTGCTACTGCTTTACTTTCATAATCACAGATTAGACCAGCGGCGATGGAATACGTCAGTAATACCTCGATGGAACACCCAGTACCTCAGTCAGCCTCGGTAGCTCAGTGGCGGGACGCCTTGCAATACGATAAGCTTGGTGAAGCAACTCTAAGCGCGGTTGGGTTAGGTTAGGTTAGGTTAGGTTAGGTTAGGTTAGGTTAGATTAGGTTAGGTGAGCATTTTCAATCGTTGATGCTGGCCGTGGTTCGGATTCCACGTAAAATTATGGGAACCTACATTTTACTTACACTTTTAAATAACGATGGATGAAAATTGTCCATGTTTTCCATCCATTTCAATGAAGCCGAACAATATAAGGAAGGTCCTGTCATGGCACCTAGTTTCCAGCACCTGCACCATGTGGTGTGGTTATCCTAATATCATGACGGTCGGTCTGGTGTTAGCTATCCATTTCCAGATGCATCAGAAAAACCTGTTAGCGTCCTTTGACTCAATATAGCGCTTTTGGAGTCTTGTTGAAGACCCATAACTCACCGTTGTTCTGGAGTCCCTGAGCCATAGACGGTTTGTAGGGTCGCTCAGTCTGTTCTACAGGTACTGCTCTGTGGAACTTGCATCCCTTATTCCTGCCCATGCAACCTATATCCGTAGCACCCCCCCAGAAAATCAGAGCATCCCTTTCTAGTAGACATTACTATTTTTAGAACGAATCGTTTCTCAAAATAGTTTATCTGCCATTCCGTCAGGATATGGAACTGTGTGCCTTTTCAAGACAGTTCGTTTTATGTTTTGACGTAGAGGACAACATATGGCGTATGCCAGACTTTCAACTAAAAGAAGCCTGACGAAACGGGGGTTTCGGCAAAAACTATGCCGTCGGCCAGAGCTTCTTCTCATGTTTGAGGACCCCAGCAATTGCTGTTCTAAATGTGTTGCTGATTCAGACCTACATAGAGCGAGTATCGGTCGTTTCCTTCGAATAATTCGGTACCGATAAGCCCATTTCAATTAAATCGTATAAACTGATTATTGGTCTTAATGACGAATCAAATTGGTTTGAAAACATAGCCGCTTTTTTTACTTTTGCTAATAATAATCTAGCGCAAGGTGCTTAGCAGTCACCTTTGAATTATATTTGCAGGGACTTTCTAGTAAGTATGTACCATCGCGACACAAGTCCAGTAGCACCCTACGGTCGGGTTTGTTTTGCACATGTGGCGTGCCCCTTCCCCCGCCGACCGGTCATCAGGCGGTGGGGGGGGGGGTCCTACCGCGGTGCTATCCCCTCCTCCCGCTTTACCCCCGCAGGTTGGGAGCGCTTCATAGCAATCGCGTTGGAATGTGCTAGTGGACTTTTGAATGCGACTATACCTTCTGTACACTGCAGTAATTAAGGTAATGTTTGTATTAGGAATATGCACCCACTCCTAAAAAATCGTACACATTTATAAGATTGTCTTTTATTTTAATCGTAACGAAATATCCGTTTTCCAATCAAATCACAATCGCAAGTATTTGCTCCGTAAACGTCGGGTTCGTGGTGTCCGTAATTGTAGAGCATGTCTGATAATATAATATTTGATTTGATCGTACCGTACCAATCTTCCCCTCCAGGGGCAGGGCGGGCAGTGGTGTGACGGTAAAAAAAATAATAAATTGCCTTCATTCTTATGTGGACCATTCCACATCAAATAAATGTGTCTGTGTGTCAATTAAGTTATCGTACATCATCCTGAATCAATTTCCATCTATCTAAATTATTATATTACTGGACATGAATACCATATATCACCATGTCTTATATTATCCTATTACACCATTCTTCTCTCTTTTTGAGTTCGATAAGTGAATTTCCTCACGAATACGTGTGGGCTCCGGCGTTCGGAATCCATGTAAAACTGTAAGTTACCTACCTTTAAGTCCGCTCGGTTGGTACCATCGCGCTGGGGGATTCGAACCCAGACCTCTGGCATGCAAGGCAAGTCCCCGCGCCACTAAGCCGCGAGCCATCCAACACATATGATGAGAGAGCACACATTGATGTTTTCTAGAATGCAGAAGGTGTACCAGATGAGTGAGTATCCTCAAGATGTTATTCCTTAATTTTTCTTTCCATTTCCATTCCATTCCACGAAAAAACCGCAAACGAATACCATATTTCTAAAAGGAACTTCATCTTTATTCTGTAACTTAATTACTTTTTCCAAACGCGAAAAAGCAGATATTTTTATAAGACTGTGACCGGACACAGCTCGCTTAATCGAATACGTGCCGTCAACGCGATATGAAGTGTTAGAACATTTTCACAAATCGCTCGATATTTTATGATGTAATACAGTGTGTTCTCTCCTCAACTCCTTTTGGATAAGAACAATTCTCGTAATTCGCCTTTCGTTTCTTCATTTGCATACGTCTTAGTCAGCATGGACGTGGGGATAATACAGTTTGTCAAACCCTTCTCGTCTCGACAAACATTTCTGCTATGTGAGCTCCACATTCTGCGATGCATGCTCACGGGAGGTTTTTGGAATTGATGAATGAGGATTGTTCTCAGGAGAAAAATTCACTTTGGTATGATCGCAGCCACACGGAATGAGTGGCACGAAATTAAACATTTCCATTTGATTCCAAAAATTGCAACCTTGGTCGTAAATGCACCAAGGTTCACAAATTATTTACTGATTCAGTGAGCATTCAGGAGTGTATGTAAACTTATATGCGCAATAATTAGCGAATTAGCCTCCGTCGTAAATCCGGGTGAACAGGCAAGTGAGTTCAGTTGCATTTCGTATCATGCTTACTGGTATATTTCAGTTCGCTTTGCCGAATAACGTTAGATGGGGGAGAACATTGTTTGAGAGTTAGCGAAATGCAACTAAACGTCGGATTTCATCAAACAGACAGTAAACAGACAATCAGTCAATTGTCTGTTTACCTGGCGAATTAATTTACCATGGTATGATTGATCTTCACTTGCTGCGATGCTTGCTCACCCGATTCTTTCGTTAACCAAGTTACAATTTGTATTAACTACCTACAGTAGAAGATTGTTCAACCTATGCGTGCGAATCAAATGCATTCTAATAACATAAATATCGTTGGGCTTACAATGCACGTCAGGCAGTCAAGTAGCGTTGCACAATCTTAAAGCTATTCATACTTGCGAGTAGAGACTGCTGTTATATTCCCACTAAGAAATTCGCAATTTGTTTAAAGTAACTAGATATTAATGTACCACACCTACTTTTATCTTTTTTATTATTATTTTAGTTATTATAATTATTTTATATTTTTTAGTTCAGCGGTATCTACCTAGGTACCGTCCAAGGATACATTGCCGCTTCGACCATCTGTTCATCCAATGCGATGGGACCAACCCGGACAGGCCTAATCCTGTCACCTAGGAGGTGAAGGGTACCTGATTGATTCAAGATTGATGACGAAATACACTTTACAAAGTTTTTTTTTTTCATTTTACTTGATTTTATTTTAATATTAATTTTCATTCAACAAAAGTTGTTAGAGAATCATTTTACACAAAGATTCGAGATTTGAAATGGAATGTAAATTTTAATTTTATTTAATCTTATGAAAGAAAACCAAGAACGTTTGCTTATTTATCTATCAGAAAACTTAAAAACGTTATGAAAAGGTAATCATTTGTTATCAGTCATCTTTATTGCTAGTCCAAATGAATTTACCACATCGGATACAAAATAGTAAGATTAACTGCTTACTCTCCTGTAAATATTTGCAGCATCAAATTGTTGTTAAATTGAGAATTGCCAGTTGCGAAATCAAAACCTTTGCATTATGGTCAAAGCGAATACAAATATTCTGTGAGATGTATATGTATATCAATAAAATTGTATGAATAGATAGACAAATCGGGCCTGTAGGTTTCTTAGGTTGAGATAAATAGTCGTAACAGAAACTAAGACTAACGAAAAGTAGTACTTTGTGACGTCAATTTGCATGACTTTGAGGCTGAGATAAATAGTCGTATCAGAAACTAAGACTAACGAAAAGTAGTACTTTGTGACGTCAATTTGCATGACTTTCAGGCTGAGATAAATAGTCGTAACAGAAACTAATACTAAGGAAAAGTACTACTTTGTGACGTCACTTTGCATTACTTTGAAGACTTCCTCCATACAAAATATGTCAAGTACTACAACACTACTACTACAAGTACTACTTTTCGTTAGTCTTAGTTTTTGTTTCGACTATTTATCTCAGCCTTAGTTTCTGATACGACTATTCATCTCAGCCTGAGATATCGTCCGTACAAAATGTGTCAAAGTGACGTCACAAAGTACTACTTTTCGTTAGTCTTAGTTTTTGTTTCGACTATTTATCTCAGCCTTAGTTTCTGATACGACTATTCATCTCAGCCTGAGATATCGTCCGTACAAAATGTGTCAAAGTGACGTCACAGAGTACTACTTTTCGTTAGTCTTACATAGTTTCTGTTACTACTATTTATCTCAGCCGTAGACCTATATTTTAAGAAAACGCATGATTGAGTCATATATAATCAATAATTATTTTTTACTGTTAATCGTAGTCGTCATTCAGTTTAATAATTATTATTGCAGTGAGTTCCGGCATGTAAAAAGACTGTATATCTTCCCATGCTTTCATTCCGCCCGGGCTTATACCATCGCACTGAATGAACGATGTTCGAAGCGGCAATGATTATTCTCTGTTTTTCCACCCAGTTCAATGTAGCCGTGCAATATAAGGAAGGTCCCAGGCATGGCACCCCTTTCCCATATTGTGTGTTAGGGTGGAATCATCACAGTAGGTGTGATATTCCATTCATGTCCAGTTACATAAAAATCATTTTGTTTACATTAAAAAGCCAAAAAATTATTAACCTTTTCAGGAAATGTGAATGATTGAATTATATTTTCTTTCTTAGTGTTACATACATATTTTTCATCGTTTCAGCCTCGCATTCGGCCTTTCTGCACCTTTGAGGTTCTGGTAATTTTCCTTCCTGGATGACCATTTTATACCAAAACTACCGTTAATAATAAACAGTCCTTACCTTATTATCAGACAGCCAACGAAAAATCAGTCAGGGCCCCCTATTGTTGCAAACTTATTCACTTTAAAAACAATCACCATACAATTTGCACCGCTATTGTTCGACACCGTTCGAATTTGGAACAATGGATGTGAAAAGTTGGAATTTCGCGCGACGGTTGGCGGTGGTTTTTCGCGCGCTCCCAGTTCGATTTGCGCGCGCGCCGTTCGGTGCAGCGCCGCCGACGGGGTTGCAGTGAACTAAGCGGCTTTCGTTGGGCGCCAAGCGTTTTATATCGCCACAGTCTGGTGGCGGCGAGAGGGAAATGCTTGTAACAATAAACTTGATCGATTATTATATATGGTTCCTTGTGTCAACTCAACTTCAACGATGTTAGTGATGCAGCGGGTAGGGACGATACAGGTCCTGGAAGAGGTGCCCGACGAACTCCATGCCCTTTCTAAATTTCATAAGGGCCGCAAAAACCATGCCGGCCGGCGAGGTGCTTCTTTGACCTTCACCAGGCTGGGGGTCCATTCAGGGCAAGAGTGAGTTCGAGATCGGCTAAAAATAGCTGGGAAATATATTATTATTTAAATAACGGAACCGTTATGTATACTTCCAACGTATTTACGGGACGGACCAGATTTTTACCCAACTGTAATGATGTTCAAGAAGTGTGGAAACATTGACTATTTAATAAAGTGAGTTCATATTTAGTGACGAATTCGAACTCACTCTTGCCCTGAATGGACCCCCTGTACTTTACGTTTGCCGACTCTATAAATAAATGAGTTACTGCAGCCATTTTTAAAGTGAAAGATAAGTAGCTGCAGGCCAACAGGGGGGCGATAGTGGACCCAGAGGAAATTGTTTTTGTTGTTGAGGAAAGGGGGGCATTGAAGCTGTCTAACGATGGCTGATTTGTGATTTTCTAATATTTTAAATTAATAAAAACCCGAAACACAACATCGATTATTTCGTTCTTATTCCTTTCCACGTCCTTTCCAATTTCACGTCAGTTTAAAGGTCTACTTATTATATGATTTATCAAAGCTTGCCATGATTCGTTTTATGACTTTATTTATGAAAATTAAATATGTATCAATTCATTCTATCAGTCACTGTCTCCATACTAAGTATGTTTTTGGCGTACGCCAGGACCCATTAAGGTGCTCAACGACGCCCATGGGTTTTCAAAAATTCAGGATGGCGCGCGAAAACCATGCCGACCGGCCAGGTCCCTCTTCACAGCACGTTTGAAGAACCCCGCGTCGCTCTTTGGGGGAAATACCTCGGCAGAGAGTTGTTTCCATTGCTTACGATTGCAATAGAATTATGCCTTAACAGAATGTTTCTTTCCACCCTTGCCACCATTGACGTTAAATTTGTCCTAAATATTGACTAAAACGAATTCTGATTCCAAAGTTACCCCTACCCTGATTGTCGTGAATATAGCCGTGATGATCCATGCAGGATAATGCCAGCGAAACTCTTTCCGATTGAAATCACAGTGACCGTCTGACGATGGGAAAAACCATGAGGTAGGTAGCCTTACCCTAGACATTCATCGTCCGGCGTCTTTCTGTCTGTATGTCCGCTTATAACTTGAGAGCGAAGAAACAACGCAACTTGCCATCTCGAATACCCTGTGTCACGTCTTGGCGTGCTCGGGGGTGGCGTAGCTCAGTGAAAATCCAGATCATCGGGAACCAGAACTTTATTTGGCAAAATTATTTTCTAAAAACCAAACTCTCTCCGATCCGCTTTTTCTAGTCTCTTCTTCGAACACGGAACTGTCATTTTTTTTTTAAACTATTCTATTTTATTTTTATGTGCATGGCCTGGCATGACACCCTGAAGGGTTATCAGTAGGGTTAAATATGGAAATTCTAAAACCGTCTGTTTTTCGTCGGAACTTAACGCTGGCGGATCTGTTTAACCTAAGACAGAATTTAGCATAGCATTGTTCAAGTGTCCTGTCTATTGGTCTACCGGTAACCGTGAAAGAGTATGACTTGGCTGTCTAATTACTTTCCCATTGCTTTGTCCGTTTTAAAGAATACTGCTTTAAGGTGGCCCAACCCGCTCATTTCCCCATACAAAAGGGGAAAGAAGATCACGCCTATATTTCTTGTCAGAGATCCAAAATTTTGCTCAATATAGCTTTATTTGATTGAACTAGATGTCTGATGACCACCATTGTAAAATTGTGTTTGGTTTCCAAGTAATAACGTCCGAAAGTTCGGATTTTTCGCGCGTTTTAAACAATTACTTTGGAGGTGGATTACGCAATGATAAAGTAAGAACATCTTAAAAAGATTAGTCATCAGACATAGCTTGTTTAATCAAGATTTATAATCTATTTGGTTTTTGTTAGATTTTTGACTACAGCGGTCGTGGTTTACTTTTAGCTATAAGTCGTTTTGAAATTAAAATTTTCGTAAATCTTGCCAAATCATACACTATGCACATTGTCTTTTTTGTGGACAGGTTGCATCTTCCTCATAACGGAGCCTGTCTTATTCTTAGAAACAGAGAAGGTCCCAGAGCGCAACAGCACGGTTTTGTACCGTGCCCGCAAATGAGTTGAGGCCGCCGGGTTGGGCCACCTTAATCGTACAAAATCATGTTTTTTGTTTTAAGTAGGTAACATGCTCTTTAAATTAGTTTAATGACATGTGTTGGCGTTCAGTATTGAACCTTAAGGCCTAGTTTTCACCAACTGCTGATTTATTCTAATCGACACTTAAAGGGCCTTTATTACTAAAGTGCTGATTATCTCGTACTGGTATCGATTTCGAGATGGCGAGAAAGGCTCTTTAATATGAGGATTAAGCTAATCAGTACTTGGTGGAACAGACCCTTGACTAATAGAGCGCTAAGATTATCGAAAAACTTGAGTTAAGTATGTAGAGTTCACAAAATGATTAGCGTAAGCGTTGTATAGAGTAACCCAAAATTTAGAGGACACAGCAACCCGTATACGAATATTACACGGTTTAGTTCAAAGCAGCTTCATACTGCATAATATACATATCTTTTTTTTCTCGTAGCCTTGCTTGAGTAGTTACTAAAAATAAAAATCGTTTCAGCTTTGTGAGCATTTAGCTATCCATTTTTAGTGTTCCGTACCCAAAGGGTGCCAACTGAATCCTATTACTAAGCCTCCGCTGTCCCTCCGTCCGTCCGTCCGTCCGTCACATGGCTGTGTCTCATGAACCGTAATAGGTAGACACCTGGAATTTTCACAGAGTGTGTATTTATTTTGCCGCTACAACAACACATAGGTAAAATTTTAAAATAATGAAAATTAAAGGGGACAAATTCGTGTTAAATCTTGCACGATGGTACGGAACCGTTCGTGTGCGAGTCCGACTCGCCGGTTTTTTCCGTATAATTTCATATATAAATTCATATCTACCTACATACCGTGATCGGTGTTAAAACCGTGTTGAGGTGAGGATAGTTTTTATTCATCGAAAGATAATTCTCGGAACGGCGATTTTGTTTAGTGAACGATGATTGGCAAATCGATATTCTTCGCGGTTTTGGCTCAGAAGACCCAGGTTCTATACCCATCTCCTGTGGCGGGCCCACCTAGAAAGAAAGCCGGGCATAACCTGAGATTGTATGTGTATAAATTATACATGAAAACTTGTCAAATTATATGGTAAATTATTGCTTATAAAATATAAATCGTTTTTAAATAATTAAAAACATGGTTTTGATTGAGATAAAGTTTTCAACCTGAGATCTGGATGTTTTTGTGACGTTGTATTCGCAAGATAAAGTAAAACGAACCTTTTTTTAATTTATTGTGTAATATGGCATTACAATTCGACATTTTAACTCGTTCGAGGACTAATATAATCAAATTCCAATACAATAGAAAATTTTATTCATAGTCCGATTGCGGTGGGCTTTTTAGGCCGGGCTGTGTTTTCTTAAAATACATGTATTCATAAGAAAATAATTGGATTAGAAATGTTGATCTGGTTTTGTTTGAATAGAATAACATTTCTACTTTTTTAACTAACCTGAAAAGAGGGACTGTAGGAGAATTCCAAATTATGGGTCGCCGGTGGCGAAATTGGTAGACGCAATACCCGCGAAGAGTCGTATTCACTACGTATAACATTCACAACGTATAATAGTATTTTTTTCCAAAAAATTAAAACCATGCATATCGTATAATATTCACAACGTATAATGTTATACGTTGTGCATGAGTTTAAAAATAAAATAAACTCTTTGCATCATGCAGAACGTATAATAGTCACAACGTATAATATTCCTAACATGAATTCACAAAAAAAGAAAACCATGCAGAACGTATAATATGCCAAGAAGCACTGCATAAAGCGCCCTAATAACGATACATTTAAGGCTGAAATTGCTACGAATCGATATCTGTTGAAGAGTAACAATTTGCTACAACGCTAATTGAGACGGTCGAAAAGTCGCGTGCGAGTATAATCTTTAATCTTATATCGATAAGGGCGCTTATCGTATGAAATATTTTAGGATTATATGATATGCATGGTTTTCTTTTTTTGTTAAATAAAGATCATAACATTATACGTTGTGACTATTATACGTTATGCATGGAGAAATAAGTAATTTAATTTTTTGGACTTCTTCATGCACTACGTATCAGATTATACAATCTGCCGATTATACGTTGTGCATGGTTTTAAAATTTTGTTAAAATATGACATTATACGATCTGCATATTATACGTTATGCCGTTCCCCCCCCCGCGAATATGTTTTGCTGTTTCGGGTCCAGCCTTGCAGTATATTCGTAAAGTAGTTATTTTTGCTGGGCTCTTTCTTCAATTAATGTGTCCTTGCTTCACGGTCGATTATACATACATACATGTAACATTCCTTGGAATAAGCGACGTACCTGCTTAGTACGAAAAGGTATATTTACTTTAGTAAAACAATGTTCTCTAAAGTGTCTAGGTAATGAGATATTCATTTTTGAAATGTATGTAATCCCACGTGGTGTTTCAGGCTAATGCCATGACAGTAGGTGTGATCCATCCATGTCCAGTAACAAACAACGTTTCCACGTTCTTACGGAATCTAGATAGTTTTAACACCATCAATTTAAAAATCATTTTCAATGTTTTACTTTTAATGACTTTGTACGGAAAGTGTAACTTTTTATTTAGAGATTATTCAGAAAAAGTTATAAAACTCTTTTATTTATTTCAATCCCAATAATCATTTCCCAAATTTTCTGTCCTGGCCGTTACAAAACCCCGTATATCCCTATATAAACCCTGTATTGATTGATATTTTGTAAGATAGGAAAGGTTTTCCAGAATACACTCCTCTCCCGTATTTTTAACCGACTTCATATGATATAGCGTTCCCAATGATCAACCGTTAGATCAGAGGTTTCCATTATAAATTAATTCGCCGGGTGAACATAAAAAAGAGTTATACGATTTGACGTTAAGATTTATTCGTACCATGCTAACTGTTAACGAACAAGTGAACCAGAGTTACCAGTTAGCTTGGTTTGAATGCGACTAAACAGATTTAATTATTTTGCTGTCTATTCATCCGGCGATTGAATTCACCATGGTAACCCCTCAGTACTGCGTTATTATAGCAAAATGAACCAATATATCCACTAACGTCGTGAAACGCTAGAGGGTACCACAGTTCAGTAGGTCTTGTTGCCACGGCGTATTGCCTTGGCCCTCCACGTGTCCACTCCCTATTCTCCAGATAGGTACCGGAGCTGCAATGAACGCTCTGTTTGTCTGTCCGTAACGAAGTTTCTTACGTTTTATTATCCACGCTCGGGGCGCCATCTAAGATATCTATAATATCTCCTGTGTAGTACCGCAGCTGTTCATGGTAACAGAGCTGTTCATGAATCTGTCTATTGTACCAACCGTAGAAGATAGATCACAGTCATAGATATTTTTGCAGATAATTGCGTGATCACTGCATACTTCTCTTGTTTGTTCGACAGCATGCAAGCTTTAGAAGAATGCTCTACAAAGACCAATCTCCAAACAAGAGGAAGTGGAGAAATAAAAAAAATATTACATTTTGGAATTGTTATTTACCCTATAATATTGATTAATGAATAAAACGTATATTGATACCTTTTTTGTAATTCACAAGTTTTTTTTTTATTTAAAAAACGATTATGTCCAAAATGTCGTAAATATTCGTGTCAGTGAGACAAATAAGCTGGGACTCATTGAAAACCGCGTTCCACTCCCAAAACTCGGCTGGTAGCTTAGTGGCGCAGGCATTGGGCGCGCAGGGCATTGCCTTGTATGCCAGAGGTCTGGGTTCAAATCCCCGCCAAGTCATGCACCAATTTCTTTCTCTTTCTGACCTGGATAAGTGTATTTCGTCACGAATGCGAGCTGTTCCATTATTCGGAATTCATGTGAAATTGTAGGTCCCCTTCCCTTACTAGGTGGTAGGATTAAGCTCTTCCGGGTTGGTACCATCACATTGGATGAAAAGATGGTCGAAGCATAAATGAATAATTGTTTCCGTCCAGTTCAATGGAGCCGTGTGGATGAAGGGAATGTCCTGGCATGGTACTGGGAATGCGGCGTGTTGGGCTAATATCATGACTGTTAATGTGGTATCCATGTCCAGTTAGATAAAAAAACCCTGACTTGTACAAAATTGTATAAAGTGGCTCCTTTGTAGGTCCATATGATGTACTTACTTGGCAGGTCGCTCATCTTCCTCGCCAGATTGTTATCGACATTTCAAGGAGCTTTGATATTACTTACCACGAATACGACCCTTCACTAGGACGAAACACTTATAAAGGGGACAAGGATTCTGCTGGCCGCTACTATGCGGTGCTTCTAGTCTCATCTTTGATCTCCAATCTCTATTTATATCACGTTTAAACAGATACTATTGACATAATGAAAATTGGGTTGATGTTTAGATAGCACAATATCTCTTGAAGGCTTAAATAATGGAAAGAAACATATTTGATTTTAAGTTTTAATATATTTAAATATATGAATTATTTAGCCTGCTTTTCACCAAGTGCGATTTATTTTATTGACACTTAAAGGGCCTTTATTACTAAAGTGCTGATTATCTTGTGCTGGTATCGTTTGCGAGATGGTAAGAAAGGCCTTTTAATTTAGGAAAGGATTAAGCTAATCAGTTCTTTGTGGAAAAGGTCCTTATTGATTTTAATTACAGAAATATGATTAATGAAATTTATTTCATAAATTCTTAATTTACAGAAATGTATTTTCCATCCTTATTTCAGGCTCAGCTGATTATGAAAATCGTCGTGTTTTCCACCTATTAAATGTACGTGTATATTTCAAGGAACTTCCTGACATGAGACCTAGTTTCCATGAGCTGCGTTAGGCTAATATTGTACCTTATACTTAATCTATGATTAAGCTAATCAAGAGATTTCACGATCCAGTTTTTGAAAATAAAAATAATTGCTTTCTGTCTACTTGCTGTTTAATGATAAAAAAAAATAAGTTTTTTTTATGAAAACTAAGTTTAGGAGAGTGATTTCTTAAAGATAACGGGAAGGTCCTGGCATGGCACCTAGTTCCTTCGGGAATGTGGTGTATTGGGCTAATATCATAACGGTTAGTTGTGTGGTATTACCCATCCAAGTCAGGTTGCATAAAAAAAAACTTAAGGCTGTTCGGACTCATATAAAGTTGTTTGCACACATAACGCAAAAAGTATTGCATTTTAAGCCACGAATTAATAATAAAAGTCTAATAAAAACTTGCAGCGAAAACATTTTCACAATTTCAGGATTATTGGTTTTGTTACAATTTATTTAAATACGATGGCATTTACAACGAAACCATTGAACCTGAAATTGTGAATATGTTTTCGCTGCAACTACTATGGATATATTTAATATTTGTGACGAATTCGTGCCTTAAAGTGCAATACTTTATGCGTTCTGTGTAAAAAATACATTGTATGGGTCGGAACATCCTTAAACTTGTGACTATAAAACAAACTGAATTCCCGGCAAACGAAGACACGGGTAAAGCTAGTAATGTTATAAATTGATGAATCCAAGAGTAACACCCACGTTATGTGTGCGTAATGGACGAAATAAACGTATAAACTAATTTAGTGGGAGTTTTCATTTGCCATGGATTTTCGGGATTTGTGAGGTTCATCTAATCGCAGCGTTGCCGATTGCTATCCGATTCTCCGAACTGTGGAGAATTTTAGCACTTGTGGGAAAATTTTTTTACGAATGAATGCCTCAGGAAATTGTAATTTTGGAACGAAAACATTCATTAACACACAAAAAAAAATGTCTGCAATGTCTAATCGGTTACATTTACAGTTATTACATTTGGGTCGTTTCATTCTGTAAATATTCTGCACAGATTTTCCATAGCTGTTTAAGACCCATACCCCCAGACTCCAGACCACAAGCAACGAGAAATGAGCCTTACAGTAGGGCAATTTCGGGTTATTATACCAGAAACGAAGTCTGTGTTATTAGTTTGTGTGACCTTGTGTTAGGGAGACACTCTTAAAAAGCTTGATCCATATATGCTCGAAATAACCGGTTAGTCAGATTTACTGCCTAAATCTACTTCGAATTTCTACTAGAATTTGGTGCGAGCGCAATGTTTGTTCCGAGGGTTCACGAAAATAGGGTTCCGTAGGAAGATAGCTTTGCACACGATTGTTTGTCGACCTGATAACTATTCAATGTATTACCTTTCAGGTATGCAGTTAATTCATTGCACAATCTGCGCTCCATAACATAAAAAATCTAATAATAAGGTAGTTGCAATATTTTAAATAACCATATTAATGCTATTTGAGCTGTAAAGTATACTTTTTTGACAAATATGCAATAACTAAAGCTTTCTTTCTTTAAATAAAGTATACTCGATTTACATGTTTTTTTTATTAAAAAATCTGTTTCGCCAATGAATAATGATCAGTCCTATAGCTTCAATTAACATTTATTTTAATTGTTCTCACATAAAGAAATTTATGCATACAGTATATTTTCATTAGTAAAAGGATAATTATCTTTTCTCTTTCAAAACTTTTAATGAGAGATCATTTTAAATCTTATTTTTATAAGTTATAAATCCGGTGTATTGCCAAATGCGCCTGTTTATTGCGTTCCAATAATCAGTTTATTAATTACTAGCAGCCCGTCCCGGCTTTGCACGGGCATAATGTCATTCAAAAAAATATTATTTTGACACAATGATACACAAATAAACCATTTTTACGTAGAGTTCCTACATTGAGATATTTGAAATAAAAAAAACTTAGATATTATTATTACATGATTATTAGATATTAGAGAAATAATAAATTCAAAGTGCTATAGGGAGAACCGCGGCCTCCGAGGCACGCTCCCGCCGCCCCGGCCGGCCGGTACCGCCGCAAACACTATCCCGCAATTTTTAAATCTATAATATCTTCGAAAATATTCATTTAAATCATATGCTGTAAAGGGCCGTATAGATCTATATTAAATCAACAATGTATTTAAGGTATTCAATTGGATAAAGATTAATGCTGTATTGGTTAAAATCGCTTCGAAAATTAGCCATTATTTGTCGTAAAAAGTAAATGAGAAAAAAATGCTATTGTGGGATATCCATAAGACCTTAGACCAGTAGACCTTTTCAATGTATACAATACTTAGCACATTATTTAGATAAATCTCGTAGGGTTCAGCCTGCGTTTGCAATGTAAGCGGAAAACATTTATTTTATTAAGACATCACATTGGAAACCTCAAAAATAACAGTATTTCTCCAATATTTAATGGATGTTATTATACATATAAACCTTCCTCTTGAATCACTCTATCTATTAAAACAAACCGCATTAAAATCCGTTGCGTAGTTTTAAAGATTTAAGCGAACATGGGGATATAGGGACAGAGAAAGCGACTTTGTTTTATACTATGTAGTGATTTGAAGATCCATCATCAGTTCAACTGTTCGTTTTGCTTCTTGCTACAATGTATTCATCATTGAACGCGACGCCATTTGAGGATGCTTCGATCAGTGGGGATACTGGATGAGTGTCTCTACCAGCAAAACATTGCCGAGTCTTTGGGTACGCAATAGGGGGCTTACCAGACGGTTGTGGATATCGTACTACAGGGAAGTGGCTGAGCGACATGAAGGAATTAACCGAAAAACCTCACCCTTACAAAACCGAAATCTCCGAGTTGCAGCAAGACATCCACCGTAAAGGCGAAGCAGTTATTTCGACATCTGCAAGCGGAAGATGGATTGCTCTTGGCGACCAAACCGTCAGGAACCGACTGAACAAAGTCGACCTTCGTGCTTCTGAATTCATGCACTACATGGGAATTAGCAGCCATAACAGTCATTCCTTAAATGAATATTTTTAATTAAATTTTTAGCTCGACCATTTTTCTGTCTAAAAAATTTCAAATCAATTCTACAGTACCAACAGGCAGTGTCAACCTACCACCTATTAAGTATCTACGGAAGGGTACCTACATTTTTACCATCGATCGTAGAAGACATTGGCCGTGGTTCAAGCCAATGTCTTCTACGATCGATGTCTTCGCCCAGAGTTACTTCACCTCGATTATCTAACGGCAAGGCATCACAACACTGGGCTTTCGAAGTCAACATATATCGATCGAAGATAAAATTACATCTAGAGCTAGGTTGTAACTGCACAAAATAATAATATAAATGAAAAAAGGAATTCAAAAATGTTTTTGAAGCTGCCGAATACTTATTGTGGCTTTTTAGTTTTACGTTCGGTGCTCCTGTTCTCGAACCTGTCTTCCTGACTGAATCTACGTGGACTTCGGACTATATTACGGAAAAACTTTTACATTCAAATAGAGCAAAAGCAAGGACAAGTGGGACCTGAAAACACAATATTTTCACGGAAGTTTCTAGAGCATTTTAGCATTACTTTTTTATATAGTACATATTATTATTAACACTTAATATCTTTATCTACTTTCGTTCCAGGGCATTTTCTTGAGAAGTAATTATTTAAAATGCTGGAATAATCACCCCGAACGTTACGATATAGCTCTCGTTAAATAGATGTACTGCCCTCCTTATTCAAAAGGCGGTTACTACACATGAGCGTAATATGTAGTTGCCGCCTTTTGAATAAGAAGGGCAGTGTAGCTGCTACAAAACCCTGGCACCCGGGTATTACTCGCACTTGAT
The DNA here is from genome assembly GCA_946894095.1 of Incurvaria masculella. Classification (NCBI taxonomy): domain Eukaryota; kingdom Metazoa; phylum Arthropoda; class Insecta; order Lepidoptera; family Incurvariidae; genus Incurvaria; species Incurvaria masculella. The sequence continues at coordinate 14,419,594 of OX335653.1, read as the reverse complement.
CATTTTGTTAAACCAACATTTGGTCGCGTATCATATTTATGGCTCCGACCTCCCAGTAAACTACGCTTTGTAGACAGCAAATGTGTTTCTTGTTTGATGCGTATATGCCTTTACTCTAAGGTCGACGGGTAGAGAGTAGTGTTATCAGTTCGTTGATACGAACCAAAAGATATACTTATTCAAAAATAAAAACTGATAAAAGTGTTGCTAAGATAATCACACCAAACTCATTCTCTGACGCACGTATGTATAATACTAAAAATACCATCCGAAGACCGAACAGAGAAGTACACAAAAACCGTTAAAATCGATTAACATTTTGGTTACCATTACCATGTTGGCTTCATTGGGCCCGCGTACCTAGTATTTAAAGCCTAACCCATCGATAGCCTAACCTAACTAGCGTACAAGCGGAGAGTACAATCCAGGTTTACCGGCTATGGCGTCTTGTTTATAGCCGTGAGTGGGAGAAGCGTATCGGTGATGTGTTTCATTTAGGATGATCGTCTCGTGCCTCTGGGATCAGGGAGCGTCAGTACGGTCTAATCGATGTTAGGGTCAGGAATATGTAGAATCCCGTGGCTTTCACCAGTATAAGTTGCCCAGCCAAGGGGAGGGTATCCTCAGCCATCCCACCCAAATGAATGGCTGAGAATACCTTCGCGCTCCTCGTTTTTTTTTTATTGATAGTTAATTAATTGAAAAATTAATGAACATTTAATTGAAACATCAAGCCACAGCTAACGTTAAAAGACCAAGCTCAAGATTTATTTTGAAGGTTCACACGTATCACGGAGCATCTGTCTATTGTCGCATAGAGCGATAATTGAGGGTCTGGAATAGCTGGTTTCAGGTGTGTCTTGGCTACGTTTCCTAGACAACCCGAACGTAGAAGAAAGTAGGTCTGATTCAGGCTTCACAGATTAATATAAGTGTTGCCACCTTGTTTGCAACTGACTTTCTCTCTCTAAGGACATTCAGACGGGCGAGAACAAAGCGACTTGGTTACGGACGGGTACACGATTTGTGTAAATGTCATCTTTCTGCCGAGTGTTCATTCGCCTAGGGCGTTGGCTCTGTTCTGGAGGTCCATACAGATCGTGCGGTGACTTCTCAGCGTCGACGAGCCTTGTCGTTCGTTGACAGGGAGTTTAATTGTGGTAGAGATCATTACATCACACCCGGCGATAAACAAGCAACGGCATTCGTCGCTGATAGCAACTTCCGACGCGACAGCAACCTGCAACCGTGCCGTGTCGGTTGTGCAACGCAACAACGCGGTCGCGCACACTGAGGGCATTCTCACAGATAGCTCTAATTACCTACCGCGTTTTATGTCTCAAAGGCACGTCTTGACACTCCCAGACTCGTAGCGAAAAAACCGTCTGAGGCTGTTCTAAGTTCTGCATTTCATTTCACCATTTAATAAGTTACACTACGCTGGCTGGGTCTGGGCGTATTGTAATCCAATCAAGCCCTGTCCTGCCTGTAGTCCCAGTTGTCACCTAAATTGGTGTTTACGGCAAACCGATCGACTGGCGTTTTCAAGTGTATGGAGAAATTGAAGAGCCCGCGCAGTGGGCGTTAATCGAACGACGTTAGTCGACGTTGCCGTTTTCGCCAACTCCGCATTTTCATACAAATCGAAAGTCCCAGCTTGACTTTGAAAGTTGGAAGAAGTAAAACCAAAGAATATCTAGTCAAAACTTATATGGAGTTTGACGTTTTTACGGAAAACGCCAGTCGATCGTTTTGCCGTAAACGCCAATTTAGGTGAGAACTCAGACTGACCATTCTGACTAGACGTCGGCTTATGACCCCCACGACTTGAAACTGGATCGTGCACCAGGAATTCGTACGATGAGCAGATTAACGAAGTATTTCGTAATACCATAAGTACACCCTTAGCTAACCCTAATATAAGAGATGAAGATAGAGTATGAAGAAATTTATGACTGCAAAGGAAGCAAAATAAAATTGGGTGTAATTGTAATGTATGACTCTCTATCATTTCATTACGCGTGATGGTATACATGCATGTGGGAATTATTTAGTTAATCTAACTTTACCTATAGCACAGAATAATTAATAGTAAGTTTTTGTTCACTTATCACCCACTTTTCGAAACTTACGTCACCTTTTAAAACGACTAACTGATGTAGGCGGCTCCCGTGGCTCCGTTCGGGTCAATTTCGTTATAGTCATTCACCCGAGCGCCATTCTCTAACAACGCCACTAACCGTTTCCAAATATTGCTAAGAACCATCCAGGTGATACCATAAGCACAAAAACCTGTCTCGTCACTGCTGGACATGGACGTGAGGCCCCAAGATGTACCCCCACACGTAGACTTTCACTCTTCTCGTCATTTACTCCTGGCTACCTACGAATTTCATACAAAGTTAGCGCTATAGATATGTAGTTTTTACACAAAAAGTATGACGTTTTGAGCTTGAAAATTAATTACTTACATACAATGGTAAAACGTTTTCACAATTTTCAATTAGCTAACCGTTATTATGAGAACAATTCGGGACAAAATGCGTGTCGATGGACACAAGAGCCAGACCATGCGGGTCCCTTTTTTTGCGACGGGACGCTAAAAATCATCGAAATATCGGTCAAGCTGTTTCTCGAGCTGTTTAGGATAAGAATTACGAACACACGCACACCGGAAATATATCATATCTACTCATTGCACCTTTTGGTGTTTACCATTGCCTTGAAATGTGTCCGTGCAAAGGAACATAAAGCCTGGCATAATATCACTTATTTCTTTCGGGAATGTTGGGCTACTATGATGACGGTGGGTGCGGTATTAGCCACCCATGTCCAGCCACATACAACTATACATTTATTTTTTAAAGAATATTTGGGGAATGTTCAGTTCCATAAGGACTTAAGTAACAGCATATTTTGTGATTTTTTAAAATAACTACAACTTATTTTGGAATTTCAAAAAATGAAAGATTGGAAACCTCTTCGGCCCTACTTTTTCAAAAGGCGGTAACTACATATGAGGCACATATGTATTTACTGCTTTTAATAAAGAGGGCAGTATTACGGTAAATATCTGGTGCCGATACTATGTTATCAAACTTTTTTATGAAAATGTACGAATATTACTCTAATTTGAGAACTCAAAACACTGGAAGTTGAATTCAGAGAGCATCTGTCAAAACTTAGTACGAGATTATCACCGGACTAACCTTACATAAACTGGTTTAATCCGGCGGATTAAAGTTTGTCTGCCCACTCTGAATACACCTGTAGAGACTTAAAGTCGTATTCAGAGAGGACCTGTCAAAACTTAGTACGAGATTAGCACCGGACTAACCATACAAAAACCGGTTTAGTGCGACCTTAAAACGCGTACTAAAATTAGTCCGCCCACTCTGAATAGACCTGTAATGTTCCGTTTTAAATAATAGTTAGATCATTAATGTACATATTTACTTATTTGATAATATAAATTTCTTGTAGTTATTTTTAAATATAATTAAATGTTGTTTCTCTTACGTTTTTATCAAACGCAATCGGCTTTATCATCCCCTGCGTGAAAAAATCAACAATATTGTTTTAATCGAAGTTTTCATACAGTTCTTGAGTTATACAGGTATTTGTAAGCATGATGTAAGTGCCCATGTGTAACGCGTTGCATTCTTGCATCTCAAAGTAGGCCATTTCACCGCGCACGTGACCGGTCACATTCTCCTTCGGCCCAGAAGTGCTCACCTTGAAACCTGCCCAAATTATTGACATAATGGCGGCCTTGCGGGCACTGCGTGATCGAAAGCGCGTATGTCCGACACCGGCCTCTGGGCAATCGATCTCGGACATGTGGGCGCTGCTTAAAAAATCATAAAACGGAAATTGACACAAAACTGCCTCGTAAAGATTGCACCAAAGTTATGTGCTCCTCGCGCGTACAAAAAATCGGCCAAGTGCGAGTCGGACTCGCACACGAAGGGTTCCGTACCATCGTACAAGATTTAACACAAAAAAAAATCTGGGTTTTGTATGGAACCCCCCTTTAATTTTTATTATTTTTTTATTTTACATGTTTGTTGTTATAGCGGCAAAATAAATACACACTCTGTGAAAATTGCAGCTGCCTACCTATTACGGTTAATGAGATGCAGCCCTGTGACATACGGAATGACAGCGGAGGCTTAGTAATAGGGTTCCGTTTTACCCTTTGGGTACGGAACCCTAAAAACGCTCTTGTGTCTAGGGCATAGAGTACACACGCGAGCTCTAAAGGCACATTTAAGTTTGGCGCAAACTAAAATAACGTACAAGACGGCTTTGATAAAAAAAAAAGGATGGAGTCGGCTGACGTCCGAGAGCATCTAACCATCTGCGCAAATTCCATCAAACTACCTAAATATATAATGAAGATTCAAGTGTAGAAGACAGAAAAAGAAGTGGTCGCCCTCGTACTCAGCAGTGAAAAAGCTGTGAAGCCACAAATCCAAAGAAATCCCATCAAAAACTGATGGCGCATCAGATGGGGTTATGCAAAACAACAGTGAAAAGATTGTTAAATGAATATTGCTTTGGCTTTGATGATTAAGTTCTATACAATGGCAATGGCTCAATGGCCAGCAATTAAGAAATATTGTTCTGAAATTTTGCACATGAACTAAATCAACTGAGAGCTACGTCTGTACGTTTTGCTTTTTTTTATAACTTAATTTGTATTCATGATTTACTCTTTTTTGTGTTATACAATTTTTTGATGTCGTCGTCCCAAAAAAAATGTTTTTTTTGGTGGGACGACGACCTTAAGTGCGTCGGCGGAAAGCAGTGGTTCCATACCGTTGAGGGCCGGGAGGACTGGAAGAAATTTGTAGAGCTGATATCCAGCAGTGGATACAAACACGCTGTCGGACTGACTGACTGACATACAATTTTTTAGATCCGTATATCACGTATACACGTCAATCTAACAAAAAAAACCGACGAATTGAGAACCTCTTCCTTTTTTTGAAGTCAGTTAAAAAAAACGTACAGACGTAGGTCTTAGGTGATTTTCAGCAAAATATTTCTTAATTTGACTGAGTAAACAGGCACGAGCAAACTTGTTTATTTCATTATTCTCTTATGACCCGACTAAAAACTACATGGAAACTGGAAGGCATGGTTGGATAAGTTTCGTTTTCGTTTTCCTCCGAAAGATTCCAATGACCATCGGCTGCATGGACTTCTGTTTGCTCCTTCAAAATTATCATTGAAAACTTTGAACAGATTCCGAAAGTAATCTTCCATAGGCCTAGGATAGCCAAGGTATCAAATCCTACGCTGTATAGGGTATATAATAGGTCGGGGAAAAAGTCTTTTCGCATTATAGTATGTATGAACTTGTAATAAAATCTCTTTGGCTATACTATTTGTATCTGGCTGGTTTTGGTATCATTGAAAGTTTAAATTTTAAAGAACATAATTCCAAATTCAAATTAGGAAAATGTGTGATTCTCATTTGTTTTTCGTACTGTCAAAATGAGTGAATCTAATGAAGAAATTCGATACATTTTTAAATTTTACTACAAAAAAGGTAAAAATGCAACGCAAGCCGCGAAAAAAATTTGCGATGTTTATGGACCTAGTGCAGTGTCTGTGAGAGTAGCACAAATTTGGTTTAAGCGTTTTCAATCCGGAAATTTTGATGTCAAAGATGCACGTCGCTCTGGTCGCCCTATTACGGATAAAATGGATGGCATTTTTGAAAAAGTGGAGCAAGATCGGCATATCAGTAGTTACGACGTAGCTGAAGAACTAGGAATTGACCACAAAACAGTTTTGGCGCATTTGAAAAAAACTGGGTACACAAAAAAGCTCGATATTTGGGTACCTCACGAGCTCACTGAAAGAAACCTAATGAACCGTGTACTCATTTGTGATTCTTTATTACGACGTAATGAAACCGAACCATTTTTGAAGAAGCTGATAACTGGTGATGAAAAGTGGATCACGTACGACAAGAACGTGCGAAAAAGGTCGTGGTCAAAGGCCGGTCAAGCTTCACAGACTGTGGCGAAACCCGGGTTAACTCGCAACAAGGTGATGCTGTGTGTGTGTGGTGGGATTGGAAGGGCATTATTCATTATGAGCTGTTACCACCAGGCAGGACCATCGATTCTGAACTCTACTGCGAACAACTGATGAGATTAAAGCAAGAAGTTGAGAGAAAGCGGCCGGAATTAATCAACAGAAGGGGTGTGGTTTTTCATCATGATAACGCTAGACCTCACACATCTTTAGCCACTCAGCAAAAACTAAGAGAGTTTGGCTGGGAGGTGTTAATGCATCCGCCGTATAGTCCTGACCTTGCACCTTCAGATTTCCACCTGTTTAGGTCTCTTCAGAATTCTTTAGGCAGTGTCAGGTTAACATCACGAGAGGACTGCCAAAACCACTTGTCGCGGTATATTGATCAGAAGTCCCAATATTTCTATAGCAATGGGATCATGTCCCTACCTACAAGATGGCAAAAAGTTATCGAACAAAATGGTACCTACATACTTTAGTTAAATGTAAATAAACCATATTAAAAAATGTTTTGAATTTTCTTAAAAAATGCGAAGAAACTTTTTCCCCAACCTAATACGTTGACAGCTCAGAAAGGACCACACAGTTACCAGATGGTAGAGTTAATCTCGCCCTGTTTGGTACCATCGCAACAATTGAACGATGGTCGCAGCAGCAATGAAAATTGTCCATGATTCAGTTCAATGCAGCCCTGCAAAATAAGGAAGGCCCTGTGTGTTGGGCTAATATCTTGAGTAGGTGCGATATTATCCAACCAAATCCAGTTCCAAAAAAAGGTGTTTTTGATCAGACCAACAAAGTGTCGAGCTTACATGGTTAGGTAGAGGTACTTTTTTTTTTATGAAAAACCGGTATGGGTGGCTGTGCTGAGGACCAAAGGTGCTCAGAAAAGCCAAAAACACCTCGCCTCGCGAAACCACGCTCAGCGAGGCGCCATGCCAGCGGATTTGCGGACGATGGCTGGGCTATCAAGCTTATTCAAATTACGTTTGAGGTTATAGGTATGAGGAAAGGCATCCGCCGGCTGACGGTTCCATATCCTGGCGGTGCGGCAAAGAAATGAGTTTGAGAAACGGTTCGTTCTCAAGAGCCTAATGTCAACCACAAGGGGGTGCTCTGATTATCTGCGGCGGGTGCTCCGGATATAGGTAGGATGGGTAGGAATGAGGGATGCAAGTTCCACAGAGCAACGTCCATGGTAGTACCTGTAGAACAGACTGAGCGACCCCACAAACCTTCTGTGGCTCAGTGACTCCAAGCCAGCGGTGATTTGTGGGTCCCCAACTAGACGGACCGCTCGGCGCTGAATTGAGTCCAAGGACGCCAGCAGGTACTGGGGACTGCCTTCCCATATATGGCTACAGTATTCTATCACCGGCCTTATCTGTGATTTATAAAGAAGAAGTAGTTGTACCGGTGAAAAGAACCTTCTGCAACGGTATAGGATCCCCAGTTTCTGCGATGCAATTTTGGCCTTGGCTTCAATGAAACGCCGAAAACCCACGACTTTGGAGATGTTGCAGCCCAGTAGGTCCAGGTAATCCGAGACAGGTACGACGTTGCCTTGGAAACTTGCGAGGAGAGGAAAGGGTTCTACCTTGGCAGAGAAAACACAGCATTGAGTCTTGCGAAAGTTGAAGGCGACAAGGTTCTCCTGGCCCCAGTTGGCTACTTTCTCGAGAACAGTGTCCACCTTATTTACCACAGAACGTTGCGCCTCGATGGGCTGTGCATCTCTGCTCCTCCAATCCCTGACATACCCCTCATGCTCCGTGCTGTCATCAGCGTAACTGTGTATCATGCGGAGGGACAGTAAATCGTTAATGAAGATCACAAATAACGTTAGTGACAGCACTGAGCCCTGTGGTACACCAGCCCCAATCGGGAAGTCGTCCGAATTCGCACCACCGATGGCAACGTACAAGGAGCGGCCCGACAGAAAGCTGGCGATCCATGAGCAAAGCTTGGGAGGAATGCCGAAGGACGGGAGCTTGCTTAGTAGGCCCGGTGCCAAACACGGTCAAAGGCTTTGGAGATGTCCAATGCCACTGCCAGCGACTCCCCAAAGTTGTCCAGTCTTTCGGCCCATATATGCGTAACGTACGTACTGACACTACGGAAACCTGAAGGTAGAGTGGAAAATGGATGAAGTGAAAAATTAAACAACAATATCAGTATATAATTCAGATTTTATTATACAGGTAAAATAAATACACTCATCACCACATAAAACAACTCAACCTTTGAAACCACTCAACTCCTACAAATGAAAGGTGTTAAACATACACCACCCATATGAAATATGACAAAACTGCTTTGATTCGTGGCAAGTTCTGGTGGATTTATTCCTGTTTACGTGGAAGTTAAGCTGGTTACTAGTCTGAGGATACAATAATTGCAACAAGACAATCAGAATGACAATTGAAGATTGTGAATGAAGAAGAAACAGATCAACAAATTAAATTAACAGTGGCAGATAGTAGGCATAAAGGCTATTAAAAACAAACTTTGCCAGCTTTGCAAACCCGACTTGCTACTGATAACTGGACTGAGTAGTCTGGTTAAAAATTAAAGCTACTTCAAGATCTCAGATATTCTATACTACATTGCCATTCGATATGTTTATTTGACCTGTATTATTATAAAATGTTGTGCTTACAAGTTTAATATCATGTGCTTCGAAATTTGAGCTATATTTCATCAGAAGGAAACCAGGAAAAATATTTAAATGGTTTGTCAGTGACGATAGATTGTATATATATATATGGGGAAAAAAAAGTTAAAATTCACTAACGTCAAGGTCAACTGTTTCTACATTGAAGATATGACCATAACCTCAAGAACAAGATGCGGCCCAATTCTCCCAACTAGAACCTCTAATTTATATATGCCTCTCTTCTGTAAACATACTGATAAAAATCAGTCTTTGTGTGCATATACTGATCATAAATTTTCCCAAAGTAAAAGGGAAGAGCTATTGATAGATGTATTCATTTAAACAGCATCCGTTTCTGACAATAACGGTAATATGTATGCCATAAACCTTAACTGATTTAGTTTCTTATGTATTTTCAACCATTATGAAAGTTAAACTCTTCTTAACTTATCAATTATTATTGTCGTTTTTTTTTTCAAGTTTCATGGCGTCTGAAGTTGTGGAATGAACTGACCAATATAGGATTGGAAAATTGACCATAAAACATTTTTGTATGTTCAATGAGGAAAAAAACTCAAATATTATTGCAGATGTCGCATGAGCGACCTCACCTTAAAAACGTGAAAACTGTCATTCCTTTCAAGTTTGATTTATGAGTTTTTAGAGGAAATATGTCTTCCATAATGCAGTTATGTAATAAGGTTTAGTGGGAAAAAGAGCTTTAGTTTGCCTTCAAACATATTTAAATGTGATTGACCAGCACAAAGTATGAGACAAAATATTACAGGTTATGTTTTTGTGATATTTTCTTTATCACAACTTCTTTTGATTAGCATAATTAAGAAACATTTATTATCGGAATAACATGGATAAAATTGAATAATATCAATTACATAGATTGAGTTAATAATATTTTCAAATCTCTTCTGTTTAATTTTGTATGGTAACTGACAGCTTTGGGGTGAGCTCGCTTAGACGCTACCTGTTGTGATAGATTAGCAGTTTTTTTCCCCATTCAACATAATTCCACTCACCTTTCCTTCAGCGTGATTAAATTGAACAGGATGTAGGACACGAGCTATATCCCTGCTTTTTCGAAAACATTCATTCTATCGATGGTACCAGACCAAGTTGCCCTACCACCTAGTAAGTAGTAATCAACACTCACAGATTAATAGTCGCTTATCAATCTATGCTACAGTGAGTGTGGCTTCGAAACATGAAGCCACATTCAAAACAAATGCACATTTCAGACTTACAAAGAAAGAAAGTGGTGCATGCCAGTAATAATCCAACAAAATGTAGATTTACCGACGCTTTAAACTCCACATAATGTCGGAGTGCACAACAGCAGCTTACAGAAACTGCTGCAAAAAACTGAGCTATTAAATCTTTGATTATCTCTTACGCAGCTGTTGCGTTGAGTAGGGGTTAGACCAAAATAAAAACTTCAGGTTAAAGGAACCACAAACATGTTTTCTATAGTGGAAATGCATGGGATATTGTTTAAAATATCTATGATTTTACTATAAATTCAAAGCCAAACAATGATTACGGGTAGTTTGTGTTCGTTCTTTAAACATTCTACCAGAAGTGTGCACTTTGGACTAACACATACTTTACTCCGGCCTAACTGCAACAAATCTTAAATACATATACACAGACGAATAGAAGGCACAATGGCCACAACTACATAGTAAGCCTTTAGAGCTTATTTCAAAACTTATAGTGGTGTAAGAAATTTTAGTTTTAAATGCCCTAGACCTTTTAACATATGGATCATCAACAGACTCTTAAACAAGGTTTGATAATAAGAATATTTCAAATATTACAACTAATTTTGGCGACTTATTCGCTTCCATGTTTGATAACAATTATTGCTGAAAACTTTGTTGGAGAATAAACCCCCATTTTGGCACTAATCATTAGATAGGAACTTTGCACAGGCATAGCATCGGATGCTATGACACGATGGATTTGTCTCGACTGCCGGGAAAATAATTTATCGTACCAGATTGTCAGAGTATAAATGAGTATAAACTTGCAATTTGTACGAGCAGTCTTTTGTTTGACAGGTGGTTAGATTAAATGAAAGAATGTCAAATGAAACAGGTTGTTAAGATTCTCGTGATAATTTAGAGGCTATCCCACATCAACCGCGCAGTCATATACAGCAGCATATCATAGCAGGGTACACTTAACTGGAATAGTGCAAGCAATAATAGACGTACCTGTTAATATCGGTGACAAAACCCGAAACTAATTAATGACATATTGAAATGACATGTCACATCAAATGTCAAAACGTTAGGGTTTTTCCTCATGCATCTTAAATAAAATAATATTAAAAGCAAATTCAGAAAATAATAAACATTTCCTTTGATATGATACGACATATAATTTTTTTCATTTATGGTGTTTTAAAAATTTGGCCAATTGGCTTTTTCTACGGTTCCCTGTTGTAAAAACGTTTTCTAATATCAAACATAACTGCATATATTTCATTGTATAACATCATGTCACCACCACTTTTCTTGCACATAGAAGAATGGTCCTTTGTTGTTACTCATTCTGCGGTCAATGTGAAACCCCCTTTATCATGGTTATTTTGGGACTAGGTTAAATCCCATGTTCTGTGCACTGAGAAAAGTTTCAACCACTCATCAAGTTAACGTCCCTATGACTTATTACTAGCTTACATTTTAAACTACTACCTACATACGTAAATGACTATTTTGAATACTTCTACACACACTAGGTATGATCGATTGCACAACCTATCACAAACTTTCCCAAGGTTAACCATTCCTTCCATACATATTATTATCTTAAATCCTAGGTAGTAGTTGAGTGCATTGGATTCTGCGTTAGGCATGTAAAAAGCAAAATTTATTTAAAATTCACTCGCTACATTCAGATTAATATAACAATCATATAAGAAATGTTTTGAATTAACTTATTTTAGAACTTCTTTATTAATTTGCACCTTGGAACACGTAAGTGGTCCCAATGTAAGCATGCACGTAAACAACCAATCATCATTCAATGATGCATAAATAAATCCACACACTCGATACTGCTATCAAAGTTAAAATTACCCTGAACTACTCGACAAACTCAAGTTGTGGATCCCAGGGCGTTCTGTTCGCTTTCTTTGGTTTCTCTCGCACGAGTGAGCGAGAAGGATCCGTCACGCTGGAGGGTGACGGAGAGCGCTCCATCAGCTCCTCCGTGAGCTGCTGTCGAGAGGGGGGGACACTCAGCCGGTGACCTTGGTCTTGATCCACTGCTTCAGGGCGGGGTCGCGCCACGGATCGAGGCTCACTCGTTTTACCTCATCGCAGGACACCGACGGGTTCCTGAGGACAATGTTGATGTTCATTAATACGAAAACCAAGACTTTTACGGATGGATTCCAGCACTGAAGAGAAAAGAAGGAGAAGTGGCATGCGGTCAATATCCCATTTCTGCCGTATGGTCAACGTGACCATACAATTGTATGGGAATCCGGCGGCACTTCGTATGCCACATAGTCGGAACATCACCACCGCGTGCGAATGTGCTCTAAAAATTCGTCCGTCAAGTCAGATCCCACCTACAAAAGCACTCCAATACGTCTGCGCCTATGTTGGCACGTAGCATGTACGTTTAAGTTGAATTAGCAGTTTTTGAAAATCGGAGACAGCGGATCTCACAGTAGGCACGCAAGATGGCACATCTCCTCTTTTTTATCTATGACACCCACCATATAACTTAAAAAACCGGATAATTCCAAAATTTTACAAAGCGCAAGAGAACGAACCGTTTCGCAAACGAATTCCTCTGCTGCACCGCCAGGATATGGAACTGTCTGCCTTTCCTCATACCTATAATCTGGGAGTCTTCAATCTTAATTTGAATTTTGAATTTGAATTTGAGGCTGAAGGCATGGTTCCTCGCTGAGCGTGATTCCGCGAGGTGAGGTGTTTTTGAATTCTGAGCACCTTTGGTCCTAAGCACGGGTGGTTGTGACGGTTCTTCATAAAAAATAAAAAGTTTAGTCCTCACAGGCTCGCGAGCTTGTGAATGCGGCGTTACGACGGTGTGTCACTCACCGGTCGGTGGCGGGCGCGAACACGTCCCGGTGGACGGCGCGCAGGCCGGGCACGTTGTCGCAGAGCACGCGCGCGAGCGACGCGCGCCGCAGCTCCTGCAGCTGCCGCTTGCTGAAGCCGCCCGCCTCCTCCGAGTGCGAGTAGAAGAAGCGGTCGCCGGCGCGCGTGCGCCACAGCTGCTCCTCTGTGGATGAGACATGTACGTGAGCGTGAAGGAACGATTCCGTGGGAGAGTTCGCGGTTTTATTTAATTTAACCAAAATATTTCACTTTATTGTGTGTTTTTGAGGTTCAAGGCATCAAGCAAGAGTCGAAAATATATTAAGACAATTGCTTTTTTGGTACGCTAATGAAGTTTATGTTCCAGTTTCTATATTTTGTCTATTAGTTGTAAATTACACACTCAGATTTTTTTTTTCTGCCGTTTGGATTAACTACTTCAGCCAAGAATAACCGAAAATAAACTTCCCAAGTTTTGTCATTTTTTTCAATTGATACAAACTAGTTTTCAGTCAGTTGGTGGTTGGCGGCTGTTTGGTGGTGGTTTTGACTGGTTTCAGTAAGGTGGCTGCTTTTTGGAATATTTTAATTATTTTACAGATTCCTTTCAAAAGGTTGTCCGAGGGTTTCCTGTGTTTTCTATTTAGACAAAAATGTCCATCATTTTGAACAGTTCTGTTACAGAGTTATGTTAACAAAAGTGTTATGCATGTCCCTGTGGTGTTTGATTATCAGACAAGATTGAATGAGTCAACCCTGAGGACCAATATGGCTGTTCGGAAGCCAGGAATGGCACGGGAGCGCTCCCTTCAACCCGACCTGCAGCAAAGAGATGCCCAGCCCGCCGCTAGCTCATAGCGGCCTCCAATGCCCGGCAGTGCTTCATGCATGCCGAGTAGAAAGCCTGGGAATAAGGGGCAACCCTACAGGCCCGCACCTGCACCAACTCTGAGTTGCAGAAGACCCCACTACTACTACTCACTGATGAGGCAGGTGAAGGTGGGCCCGAGCAGCGAGCCGGGCTGCGGGCTCTCCGCCATCGCCCCCACCACCAGGTCCACGTCTAGCGGGTCCGCGTACAGAGCGCTCAGCTTGTCGACAGTCTGCAACAATCCAAAAATCTCAAGAATCCTTTTCTCAACTGGATCGACTAGACGGTAGGTACCAGCTAAAATATGTCACTTTTATCGAAGACGCCGGTTCGCAACATTTTAGTTAACACTGATTTTAATATTTACTTTAAGACTGTTTACATTGTGGGTTGTTGTGTCATCGTAGTTCTTAGTTCTTTGCCTTAGAACATAGCAAAAATGTAAGTTTGGCAGTAGCATTCAGGTATTAATTCAAAGTTGAAGCATCAGTCAAGGATGCCCTCTCAAATATTATTGAATGGCTAAAATGTCACCAACTACAAATTAATTTAACAAAAACGAATATCATACAATTTCATACATATCAGGGCTCTAGACAAGACATAACCATTACATATTCAGGAACACTCATTGAGGAAGTGACCAGTGCTAAATTTTTAGGTATTATGATCGAAAACAACATTAACTGGAAATCACATATTCAAATCTTGGAAAATAAGTTAAGCTCCTTTTGTTATGCTCTTAAAGTACTTACTGCCGTATCATCAGTAGAAACAAGTCTAATGGCATATTATGGTTATGTATACTCCCATTTAAAATATGGTATAATTTTCTGCGGAAATTCTGTGGATGTACAAAAAATATTTATCCTACAAAAACGATGTTTACGAGCAATATTCATCATAAAAAATTTGGATAGTTGTCGAAGTATTTTCAAAGAGAGACAATTATTAACATTGACCTCTATTTACATACTAGAATTATGCTGTTTTGTCAAACAATATCCGCATTACTTTAATGTAGTCTCTGATATTACCGGGTACAAAACGCGACAGAATATAGCGGGAAATTTGTACAAATTGCCTATGCGCACTACGTTAGTATCAAAGAGCACGACCCAGTCAGCTATATTGTTATATAATAGATTATCAGAATATCTAAAAAAACTGTTAATGTTAAAAAATTTAAACTAAATCTAAAGGAATGGCTTTTACCAAAATCATATTATAGCTTAGAAGAATTCTTAAAAGAAAATAAGGGTTAATTTAGGGTAATTTTGTTTTCAAAATGCTTTGTTCGTACACCTTATTATGTATATGTTAATTTTTTTTCTTGTGTTTGCTAAAATTATTAGCATTTGCAAAAATTGCCACACCTATGTTTAGGTAGCATTTTTATAAACTGAGTAAGTCATTGTACCATATTTTCCTACTTTAAGACTACAATGCATAAGAAATGTCTTGCAATAAAGATTTTTGAATTTGAATTTGAATTTGAGTTATTATTATACATATTATTCATGTGGACGAAAAAAAATGATAACTTATAGACCAGTGAAGTTTCTTTGCGGGTTCTTCTTCACTGAGTTGATCGAACCCATGGATCAATCAAATTGTGACACGACTTAGTGTAGTTTGACTACCAAAAGTTGAATAAATAAATGAAATGCAAAAGTCAATCTGTAACCCCAGCTATTTCTCTAATAATATTATACAGTTAGTAAGTCCATAATAATCGAATTTGACGAGATGTAGGAATGGAGATGTGTAAAGGTTTTTTGCACCTGAAACATTATGGCAAAAGTGGAAATTTAGGAAGGAACTTTGTGCAATCCCTCTAGGAAACCCTCCACAGCTCGACTCACATCAATCATTCGCTCTACTTCCGAGAGTTGTGAACGTGACAAGACTTGTTAAAAAATAACCAGTAAGTACTTATAGATAACCTTTGTGGCAACATCCAATCAATCAATTCAATCAAGGTCGCCTTGGTATGGTTGAATAAATATTCGGAAATCAGTTCGCGCCGTTGCCATGTCTTATTTTGAGGTTTTTTAGTCATTCTCACAACTGTCTGAAGCGAGCAATCATTACAGATCAGCAACAGGCGACGTACACTCCCTGATAGGACATCCCTGACAGCTAATGGCACGTATTTTAACACGTGAAGTGTTCTGTACTGAAATCACAGAAGAGAAAAGGAAGAAATGTCATGTGGTCGTGACTTACGACTCTGCTACATAGTCAAATTGTGCATATAATAGTGAAAGGTAATACCGAGTTCAACAAGGAGGCCCAGCAACCGACAGTATGGCTCGAAAAAAAAAAGAAATGTGTATGTTCAACAAGCACAGCCCAACACAGCCGGATGGGTCCCGGCGGAGCTGGTGTCATCTTGGTGGGTGGGAAGAGAAGGGGAGCGTTACCTCTTGCGGCATGAGGTCGGCAAAGTGCTGGAAGGTGGTGGCGGGCGGCAGGCCGCAGAGCGCGCGGTACTGCTGGTAGGCGGGCAACCCGTGGTCGCGGCCGCGCTGGATGTCCACGGCGAGCGCGTCCAGACCGCCCAGCCAGCCGCGGGACACCTGCGCATTTTGTTGCTTTATTAATAGAAGACAGGTGAATGACTGCTTACATTTTATGTGTCGACTGCCTTAAAATAAGGAAAATTGACATGTCCGATGCTGACATTCAAAGACAGGTCTTGGGTCTTGAGACTGACAATTTTGAGATAAAATGTATGGAAGTAATGTCAAATTTGACAGTCAGAAGACTTGAGAATCGTCCCAAGTCCTAAGAACTCTCTTTGAATTTCAGCATGAGTGTAGCTTGTCTACCAATTTGATGAAATATAATACAATGTCCTTTCTGAATTCAATCATTAAATATATATATCCAAACTCATTAGGTACTGAATAAAACGACCAATAGAAGGCAGCGCCGCGGGGGGATTCTATGTTCAAATAAAATTGTGTAACATCTGGGCACACATCTTCGTTACAAACGAAAAAATTCACTCCGATCTATTTTCCCAAACGCGCCTAAGTGCAGTATAATTTAAAAAACACAGAAGAGATCGAACTCACATCGTCGGCATAGAACAGGTCCACCCCCTGGCTGCGCTGGCTGATCATACCCCGGACGAGCTTCTCGAGCGCGCCCGGCCTCGCGAGCACCGCCGGCCGGTAGAAGTGGCGCATGAGCTCCAGCGACTCGGCCGTCGCGCCCGCCTCGTCCAGCAGCCGCACCTCGCCGTCGAGCATCGAGCTCACGAAGTGGAAGCTGGCCGTCGCGAACGAGTTGCTCACGGTGGGGTCCACCTCCTGGTTGTAGCCCGTGTCGTAGCTCTCGTACATGTCCTCGAACGTTTGGCCTGCGGGCGATCGGAAATGGTTCGTTTTAATCTGTGCTACCTGTGGCGTTTCATGGTCCATGGCTTATTTCATTCATGATTTTGTTCAGTTGTGTACACCTAGGTACTTGTTTTTCGTTTATTTTCCAACATTAAATTCCTACATTAAATGTGACGTGACACACATTCTTGGATTCGTAATATTTTTGAGATGGTTCTATTACCACGGAATAAGATAAACTAACAAGAAACTACGCCGGAAGTGAAAATGATTACTAATGACTTTTATGGTCACTTGCATATTTCCTTGCATAACAAATGCTTTGGATAACGTAAGAACTGCCGAAAAAACCACACGAGAACTAGACGCCGTGTCTTCCTTATTTGCAAGGCTACATTGAGCTGGCTACATACAATATCTTTTGCCACTTCAAACATCATTTTTTAAATGCGATAGCGATCAACCCAGGCTTAAAAAAGGGAAAACTGGTCATGATATCAGGTATGTCAATCAGGCGAATTCACTAAGATAATCACTGAATGATGCAATCAAAGCCAATGGTGTTTGCGATTTAAAATTAGCATTCTTGAGTTTGTTAGCATTTATTAGCATTGTTCTCAGGTACACGTAAATGTAAAAACAGTGTACCAACCTGTCGTGCTTGGTTTCTGAAAACATGCGGGCGGCGGACAAACCAATGATACATTTTAGTGAGTTCACGTGCGGTCAACCATTATCTATACTGAATGATATGACAGGGCAGAATTTATCATCGGGTGATTTGTGCGAAAAATCTTAAGAAATTAATGTCGTAAGCAAATTCTGGGAACTAGTTGATAGTGCAATTTTATTCTCCATATTGTACAGAAGAGGTCATCAAATGAGAACGCGTTGGCCACTCCACGCCTCTCTGATATAAGTTTTGTTAGAGCTGGTTTACAAATTGTAAATTGTGAGTTAAAACTGAGATAACATTAGAAATGGGCTCACATTCCGTGTACTTAATAAATGTGGTAACATGGGTGTGTAGTTGACATTCGCCTTAATATGTTAAGCCTCTGGAATGTCGATTCAGTGCGCCTCTGAATCTCAAATCAAATAGAATAAAACTCCTATGAAACCGAATTAATTTGCGCCCTTAATCAGAATATTCTATTTGGCGACCAAAAATGTGCTCTGGACCATGAGTGCATGGCCGCCGCATGGTCGGTGCAGTCTCATTCATGAAACCCTGATTCAGAATATTGTATTCTGGCAACCAAAAATGTGCACTCCACCACGGGTATAAGGTATCCATTTGCACCGCACGCTCAGCGCAGTCAGTTTAATAAAACCCAAAATCAGATTTTTTCTCTGGTGACCAAAAATGTGCACTCCACCACGGGTGTATGGTATCTATTTACACCGCATGCACGGCACTGTCAGATTAAGAAACCCCGAAAACTGAATATTCCGAACCAGACCAAAAATGCCACTCAGCCATAGGTGCATGGTATCAATTTGCATTTCATGCTCGGCGCAGTCATTTTAAGAAACCCCAAAATCAGAACATTCTATTCTGGCCACCAAACTCTAAATCAGAATATTCTGTTTTGGCGACTATACTTGCACTAAGCTAAAGGCTCATCTCGTGCATGTCCGACGTACCGGTAAGCGCTGGCAGCCACTGCTTGTAGGTGATGTGCTGCATCTCAGCCACGGTGACGCGGCGCGCCTCGTGGTAGAGCCGGTCGGAGCTCCAGGCGGGGTTGAGGACGGCGAGCGCGCGCGCCACGCGGTTGTGCTCGCGCACCCACACCGTGTGCAGCGCGCTCAGCCACGGGTGCATGTTGGCGCGGAGGTCACCTTCAATTGTACACGGATAGATGCTTAGTATATAGGGTGTAAACGACCGCCAGTCTTTTTCTTTATATGATTTAAAACTCACTAAACGAATAAAAAACAGTTTTATTAAATTTATTAAATTCCGTAAGCAGCCTCTCGAAGTGGTAAATTTAAGATAATTGGAAAACACGTCAGAAATGTCATCTTGAGCATTCATTCATACAATATGTGTCAAAGTGACGTCACAAAGTACTACTGTTCGTTAGGCTTAGTGACTGTTACAACTATTTATCTCAGCCTTAGAATCCCTAGCTACAAACTGCGCAGAGAAGCCCCTCACCGGCCATGAAGCAGACGGTGTCGTTGCCCTCGAGCAGGCACCGGTCGGCGGCGTCCGCCAGCAGCGGCAGCATCTCGCCGGCCGAGCCCTCGCCCGCGCCCTCCGCGCGCAGCAGGCCGCCGGCGCGCGCGCGCAACGCCGCCGCCTCCGCGCCGCTCGCGCCGTACACGTGCGACCCGTCCAGGAAGTGCGTCGCCTGGTTTGTCTGCGGCGAGCCGGAGGGACGTCACAATAAGTTATAATATAAGTTAAGTTATAGTTATAGTATAAG
Source organism: Incurvaria masculella (assembly GCA_946894095.1). Taxonomy (NCBI): domain Eukaryota; kingdom Metazoa; phylum Arthropoda; class Insecta; order Lepidoptera; family Incurvariidae; genus Incurvaria; species Incurvaria masculella. Next base: position 14,400,137 of record OX335653.1, on the reverse strand, counting down.
TTATAGTCCTACATAGCATATTTTGCGCATGGCTGAGGGCACACTGACTTACCACATGAAAAAAAATTCCCTCATTGATCGCAAAAATATTTACAGCCTGCTGTAAGAGAAAATATTTGAGGAAATGAAAATTACCATTTTAGGTAAATAATATTATTAAAAATAAAACTAAAGTAGATCTTTCATCATTTTAATAAAAAAAATTGAGGTTGTAGAAGTCGGATTACTGACTACTGCTAGTTTTGTTTTCTTGAACTCTATGAAGAAAATAAACCCCCGAGTCAATCCCAGAGGTCATAACTCTGTCAAACGATATTTTTGGCCATTCAATTTAGATTAGACTTTACATAGTTTTTTTTTTTTTTACAACTCACGATGGCATCTAACCACTACTACTTCTACCCTTCTGGGAAAACGGCGTGAAAGTATGTATGTATGGCTAACCTAAGCCACTGCTGTACTAAACTAAATAATAACTTAACAAAAAATAACTCAGCCTAAAATGAATAAGCAGTGGGTAACTTGCATTATTATAATGGCAACACATCCCCGTACCCGCAAAGATGAACTTTCAAGATGGCGACCGTTTAGTTCCGATTATGGCCACGCGCAAAATAAGCTATGTGGCACTATACATTCATGGGGAACACCATTGATAAAAGCCGGCCAAGCAAGAGTCGGACTCGCACACAAATGGTTCCGTACCATAGCGTATACTTGCGCGTGTATTCTAGGATGGTTCTAACGCGATATTTATAAAGTCACCCCCCACCATTGTCAGTGTCCAAGCTGGCTTTGGAAATTGGCACTGCCAGAATGTTGCATGTCTATGCCGAATTAAAAAAAAAAAAACCTACGGTTTCAAACGAATCCATGCTTCACATCCATAAATCCATAACATGAGACATTCATTAAACAAAATAAAAATCCATCTCTTGGTTTTGTAATCAGTCAGTCAGTCAGCGTGTTTGCGTCCACTACTGGACATACGCCTCTCCAATCCTTCTCCAGTCCTCCTGGCCCTCAGCGGTACGGAACCACTGCAATCATCATTTGTAATCATTTTCTAGAAAATACTTGCCAAAATTACTCACACTCTATATAAGAAAGAATCACCTACGACTTGGAAGAATAAAACATGCAAACGTGTACATTGTTATCTGAATTACCCGTTTACTCTGGCCTTCACTTCTGTCTACGCGCCTGCTTAAGAATTTGTGCATTATCACTACCTTGTTGCAAATGCATAAAAAAATATAAAGCAATTCGATTTTCACTAAACTTCTTTTCTTTTAGTTTACTTTCTCAGTCAATGCTGAAAATCAGATGAAATAATTTACTTAATTGTTGATAATGAAGCTGTATTTGTGCATCGTTTTAGCGTGTTTACAAGCTACTGCAGTGCTATCGGAATAATATTATACACTGAGAGCATTAGCGTCCGAAAATAAACTTCAAAGTGTGTATAATTGGACAGATATTATGCTTAGTTCACAACAGCAACCGCATAATTAAAATAATGTGTTTATCCTTCATTTAGTTCCAATGTATCTTTACGAAACATGTTGCAAGAACTGTTAACACAAATGCTCCTCAAAATATTCAAATATCAGAAGAGCTTTTTTTATCCTCATTTTGGAGTTGTAACAAACATTGCAAAACGCAAAAAAATTAAAACCAATTTTTCCTCGTTGTTTGTAATGTGTGACCGAAATTAATTAAAGAGTATCAATGTACCTACAATTAATTAAACTTATCAACTGTTAAAAGACAGACAAAAAAAATAGGCCTTGACATCAGTGACAACTGCTGGTATTGGATTGACCACACTTCTACATTGACACTTAGTACATGTTTAGCGTGTATCACGCAAGTCTAAAGTGCACCGTAGCATGATTCATGGCATTGGTCCTAAAAATGTAGCGAGAATTCATATTCTTTTTGTGAACCCTAAAGAAATAGTGTACCTCAACCTACACAGCTGTGTATACCTAATATGTATTTTTAACAAGACACATGAACAGTTTGTTCAAACAATAATACATTTTATGAACCAATGTCAAAGGTGGGTATTTTTCAAGGTCATTCATTAATAGGTTATGCTCTTGAATTCTCTCCCTGCCTTCAAGTTTACCGAAGGCCGTCTAGTAGGCCACTAGGGGGCCTTCGGTAAAAGGCAAATGAGGTCCATTCAATCTGACATAGCAACTGTTGGGAATGTATAGACACCCGTCAGTGGCCATCACGGCATCCATATATAAAATCTCGAATTACGAATTAACACATGCCAATTCGTCCAAAGGATAATGTTAGTTATAACCATTCAGCAAATATTGTTGGCTACAGGCAGTTATTATCAAAGGAAAATGACACCCAATCCTATCATACTCGACAGCTATATCAGTCGTTCTCGCTATATTGGTAAATATTATTTTACAAAATGCACTCGCCTGACGCATGGCACATGCAGTAACATTTTAATTGCAATGCATTGACCGATGGTAATAAAACTGTTTGTCTCTCTAACACATTTCGAGTAACAAGACCTTATTGACACAAATTATGGATGCAATCGTACATATTATCTTTATTGCACCACAAAAAAAAATCAGGCATGAGGTACAACTTAATGCCGGTGGCATTCTCCACCTGTCTACCTTTGGGTATCGTGACCAGTGGTGTGAGTTATGGATTTGAAGCTATCATTTCCAGCATCTTAATAATTATTTATTATTTAAGTTATAGTGGGCAGAATTTCATGCTATGTCCAGCATTTAAGAACGGCCCATAAGCTATGTTCCCCATACAAACGTAGTTTACTAATCATTTGAAAAACACTGTTCCGATTTTCTTGATATTTAGTATCTAATATTAAAACAATAAATATCCGTGTCTGCACGGTTTTGTTTTGCTGAAAAATATAAAGCAAGTCAAATAACAGGCAAAAGAATATCTTCATACAAATTTTCTTTTCTCTGTTGTGTGACACAGGATAAATTTTTCGAAGAAACAAATATGTGCAGACATAGATATTTGTTGCCTGGTATTAAGTCCCAAATATCAAGCGAATTGAAACAGTGGTTTCTAATGATTAGTAAACTATGTTTGTATGGGGAGCGTCATTTTCTGATGCTTACGGGCCCACCTTAAGGGCGTGATAAGAGCTGATTGTGTTCAGTTTTATAAGGACGTAAGTAAAACAACATTTAATGGTATTTATAAATTACCACAAAAAAAACGATAGTCAACAAAGTGACCAGGTAGATTGATGTTCTAAGCGATAATTTAAAGATAAAACTGTAAGTCTCTGTTGCATTGTGTTCTCAATGAAGTCTAGTATTGATAAACTTTCATAATTAAAGTTTGACCACAGAATTTGAACGTCAAATATTTACCATTACCGGTTTCAAATATAGCTAGGACCATCAATGCATCTTCCATCTTTTATAATTTCAAAATAAGTAGTTAAACTTATTTTGAAAAAATAATAAAAAAATGGTTTCACTTAAGCCCTTATGGAACTAAATGAAATCACGAGTTATCACACCCTTAATGGGATATTCATTCCGGAACGTTAAATCTGAATAAACATTAGTGTTTATGCTAACAGGGTCATGTAGACATATGTTGAGCATGAGATTTACTAACAAACTAACATAGGTGCCTGTGCCGAAGGACCAAAGGTGCCCCATTAAGGCTCCGCATGACGCTAAATCGCACTTAGCTTTGTCTTAATTTCTCAGAGAACATTGAACTAATCATGCTAAAATTGCGTTACATGAAACTTGACTTATATCCGCTTAATCTGAATGATTATTGTTCCAATAGCATAACATTGGCCCGATAGAAAAAAATCGCGAAAATAGGTCGATTTTTTCACATAATGCTTAATTTCTCAAAATTGGTATTAATTACAGTGCTAGTAATCTCACATTATATTTGCATCATGATTTTCAAATTTTTGAATGATTATTGTTGCATTTGGATAAAATTTTTCATTCAAAGCATCAAAAAAATGAATTTTGGACTTACGACAAAATTTCTGAGCACCGTAAAGTATCCCTTTCCCTTTCGTTCTCTTGGCGACTATCTATCGCCATTTCGGTAACCTCAGTCCGCTGCGATGCTTCGAAGCGGGCGCACGCCTCTCCGCATCGGCGCGGGACGCGGCGCGTGGCGGCGGTTTCGAAATCGCAACTCTAGCTGGAACACAGTTCCGAACCAAACACCTACGAGCATTTAGCTGAACTCCATAGATGGCGCTGTAAAATTCTCAATCAAATGTTATTGAGGTCTAAAGCCGAAACTTTTGACACTAGTTAGTAACTTTCGGTTAGCAAGATATAAATAAATAAAAATATCATAAAAAAAATATTTATTGTAATATAAAAAAAAGTGATGTTTCCAGGAACCGAACTCAGATTTGTGTGGTTCTGAACTTCGCAGCAAAAATACGACACCAATACCGTTGTGCCACGTCTGTCATTACGTATTCGTGCTAAATTCTCCTTCTCAAGCCTAGCGGACACTACGAGCATTGGGTCGGCCGCAAATATCCGCCGCAAATAGCGGTCGCAACAGGACAAGTCACATGACCTTGGCAGATAGCTCGGCGGGCGGATTTTTGTAGTTTTTGTCGGTGGCACAGAATAATTAATAACATGAACAGAAGGAAAACTCCGTGAAAAGAATAAATAACATAAATAATATGTTTTGTTTTGTTGGTTCGTTTTTAGGGTACCGTACCCAAAGGGTGAAAACGAAACCCTATTACTAAGCCTCCGCTGTCCGTCCGTCCGTCCGTCTGTCACAGGGCCTTAGGTAGGCAGCTGAAATGTTCACGGAGTGTGTATTTATTTTACCGCTATAACAACAAATTGCTAAAATAAAATAATAATAAAAATTAAATGGGGTTTTTAACACAAAAAACGTTATTTTTGTGTTAATACTTGTACAATGGTACGGAACCCTTCGTGTGCGAGTCCGAATACCACTTGGCCGGTTTTTTTTTTCCAGAAAATGTGATAATAATAATGTTTATTTCATTGAATAGTTAGGGTGGGTAGAAGTCGGGCTTCGACCGCTAGTTTTTGACATATTCTATGACGAAAAGAAACTCCAATATTTCTCGGAGGAACGGTTCAGTTCAATTTCATGTGTTGTACATGTCATGTCATGACCAAATATGTTTTCGCTATATCTGGGGAAACATTTGTCGTAGACCCATCATGCGACCACTCAAAATAAACGCCCCGACCTGATCTACCTGTCTGTCATGTCAAAATTAGTTTTCGTTATATCATGGGAAACACTGGTCGTAGACCCATCATGCGACCACTCAAAATAAACGCCCCGACCTGGTCTAACTTCCAGTCATGTCAAAATTTGTTTTCGTTATATCATGGGAAACACTGGTCGTAGACCCATCATGCGACCACTCAAAATAAACGCCCCGACCTGATCTACCTGTCTGTCATGTCTAAATTTGTTTTCGTTATATCTTGGGAAATACTGGTCGTAGACCCATCATGCGACCACTCAAAATAAACGCCCCGACCTGATCTACCTTCCTGTCATGTCAAAATTTGTTTTCGTTATATCATTGGAAACACTGGTCGTAGGCTAGCGATAGGCGATTGCGAATAAAAACAATCGAATTATTCGATTGTTCCCGTTATTCGATTCATTCGAATACAAATCTACATTATTCGATTGTTGCACAGCGCTGCTCTGTGGCGCTACAGCGGAGCGGACGAGCGTCCAAATATTATAAGACACTTCGGCGCGGCGCGACCGCGCGACTGACGCGAGTGAACGAGATACAATCGACGAGCGCGCATACGCGACCTCGATGCAATTGTACGCACCGCACCGAATACAGTTGCACGCAGTAATAGGGTTCCGTTTTCGACATCAACAACGACGATCGACGACGACAACGTCGCCAACGTCGAACAAAAGATGTTCCTTTTCGAGTAAAGAACCAACTATAACAACGCACAGTAGGTACGACAAAAGAACGCGGCACTCGCTGCCGCGGCAAATAGCGGCTAAATAGAGGTTACTGCGTACCAGGCGAGCAAATTGAACTATAAAAACGGGCCAAGTGCGAGTCGGACTCGCACACGAAGGGTTCCGTACCATCAACACCAAAAATCACGTTTTTTAATTCCGTGAAATTAAATCCCCCTTTAATTTTTATATATTTTTTTAATCTACCTATTTGTTGTTATAGCGGCAAAATAAATACACACTCTGTGAAAATTTCAGCTGCCCACCTATTACGGTTCATGAGATAGAGCCCTGTGACAGACGGACGGACGGACGGACGGACGGACGGACAGACGGATGGACGGACGGACGGACGGACGGAGAGCAGAGGCTTAGTAATAGGGTTCCGTTTTCACCCTTTGGGTACGGAACCCTAAAAAGTGTCGACGCTACATGTCACATTCCTTGGAATAAGCGACGTAGGTACCTGCTTAGTACGAAAAAGTAAATTTAACTTCACTTGTGCCGCGGGAGGAATTTGGCCTGTGTTTCGGCTCTCACTACTAATGAAGAATGACGTAACGACCATCAGTTTTATTAAAAAATAATTCTTATTGTTATCATTTTACCTATCAATTTGGGAGACAAAAAAATTGATTTTTCTCCGTTTTCATCACTGCGCTCCGGCGCTATGTACGGCGATATAATGTTGTAAGTCGCGTGGCGTAATTTTTTGCGCGCTCGTTGTATGGAAATTATTTCTCCATGGTCTCACGTTTATCCTTTTTAAAAGTGTTATTTTACTTTTTATTGTATCAAATGACGCTTATACTTTTTAAAATTGTTTCTCAGGTAAAAACGTTTACCAAAACCTATTATTATGTAATATTTTTTTATATGTGTAAGTCAATTTAGTCTAACCCACGCTATAATTGTATACTATACACCATTAACAATAAAAAGTAAAAAAACAGAAAAAAAAACATTTGTAACCTACAGGGTTCGAACTGACACCCCCCCGAACGATAACTGTAGATAAGACGTCTCACGCGCTACACCAACCAGCTACTGACGATCAATGTGAAAATAGTAAATCCTTTCATGAAGTAGAGAGCCGACGAAATGGTGGCTGTTTTCTAGCAGCAATATGAATAATATGGCGGGTGATCTCGAGCCTTGTGATTGGTTGTATGATCATTGACGACTTGCCGCGGGATCGATACAACTTTCACGAAGTTCCAGCGACGGCGTATAGGTGTCGCTCTATCAATTCAGTTTTGTCCTAAGGTTTACGGCGCCACTGCTGCTTCGGCATCCAGCGGAGCGGTGGGGGGGAAATCGGGAATTTGTCTAGCTTCATACGCAGCCTTAAACACATTCACATACTTTCAGCAAGGCACCATACCAGGGATTAGCTGACTATTGCAGATAAGTTACACTTGCATCAAAAACTGTCTGCCGGCGGGTGCCTTTCCTCATACCTATAACCTGGGAGTCATCAAGCGTAATTTGAACAAGCTTGATAGCTCAACGATGGGGCCTCGCTGAGCGTGGTCTCGCGAGGCGAGGTGCATTTGGCTTTTCTGAGCACCTTCGGTCCTCAGCACATCTACCCGTACCGGTTTTTCATTAAAAAAAATAATTATCTCGACAAGCGCAACGCACCTGCTCGGCGGCGCCGAAGGTGCAGTCCCCGCGGTACGTGGTGCCGGAGCGCGTGTACTCCATGCACGCGACGTACTTGCCGCCGTAGTAGGGGTCGTCGCCGGGCACCGCGATCGGCATGCAGCTCGGGTGGCGGTAGCGCGGCGCGAGCGCGGCCCCCGACGCGTCGCAGCACCGGATCGACGCGTCGCTGTGGACTGTCACGCGGCGCGTTAGACTTTTTTTACCCGACTGCACAAGATCGAGTGTATGTAAGTATGTATGTATGTATGTATGTATGTATGTATGTATGTATGTATGTATGTATGTATGTATGTATGTATGTATGTATGTATGTATGTATGTATGTATGTGTGTATGTATATTTCTTTGGCACGCCCTGCAGCCTAAACGGCTTGATAGATTTTAGCTTGAGAGGTGTTGTTATTATGTAACTGGTCATGGGTGACCAATAGCACATCTCCTAGTATTTAGCCGCACAAAACGCATTCTAGAAGGAATTACGTACCATAGTTGCGTTAACCCAACCTGGCCTTTCCTTTACATAGGCATGGTTACTTTGAAATGGATGGAAATTATGCCAATTTGTGAATTGCATCAGGTGGTTACACAAACAAGATTTCATAAGTCTCGCCATAAGTGTACGGCTACAACTTTGTATTGAATAGACACATTTAATGACTGTCTGCATTTTCCTGTACTTACAGATTATTGCATTCAATGCAATGCATTGGACAAAGTTAAACGTTTTACATGATAAATTGGACTTCAGCCCAAGTCAATAATCATGTTGATTTTTGCACCAATGGACTCACTTAGTAAAGGTCAAGTATGCACCACCAGTGATCAAAGAGCATAAAGAAATGTAGCCAGCATATGTTCGCCATTATTCTTCCTTTTCTTAAGGCATGTTCAGACTTTAGGCATGTACTTACTCATCTTCCTAAGCGGCGTGTGCGTGAGGTCATGCTGCACGAACTGGCTCCAGACGGCCAGGGCGAGAGTTTTGGAGTCGTCCGGTCGGTCGAGTTCGCTCGTCAGCCGGGTGCTGATGACGCGTGCCGACGGCAGGTGATGTCCGCTGGTGGCTCGGCGGGGCTGAAACGAGCAGTCGGTTCAATTACCTGTGCTTCTCATGATTTTACTTCCTCATTATTGAGAGGTTTTGATAGCATTTGTTTTATTATTTATTACATAATTTTAACATCATTCATTCATTTATATTTTCAGGTAGTTTCAGTACAATTTGTCAACTAAATATATCAGTGATTCTATGGTTTCAAAACAAAAATATCAGTTAGCGTTTTGCATTTTCAAAGAGAGAAACAGTATAACTGGCCGAAAAATTGTTAAAATTAATTCATTTCGTGCAGGAAAAAAGGTACCGACTGTGAAAAACTAATAAACCATGGTGAAAATTGTTAAATCACTTCTTTTTACACGACCGAGCGAGTTATTAATGCGTAAACGTCTTAAAATTTACTGTATAAGAGGATTTTCTTGCTAAAACCGCGGGTATGTAGGTAGTTGGAGCTGGTAAAAAGAAGTTCCGACCTAAAGTAGTACAACGCAATTCAAATAAGAATAGGACGGGTTCGTGACAAACTTCACTCGAATTAGCGAGGGAAATTACGCGGCAACACCGCGGCAAACTGAAGTTTGTGAAGTGAAGTGAGGGTTTTAGCAGTTTGAAATTCAAAATGGCGGTGATCCTATCCTATTCTTATTTGAATCGCATTAAACATTGAAAACTTAAAACAAAAGAATTAATGAATGATGCATGACACAAATTGGTTGTACACTCATTTTAAAAGATTAAACGGCTCTCTACTCATGGCATTATTTGTGCGAAGTACAAACATTCGCTCCGCACAAATACTGCCATGAGTAGAAAGCCGTGTTAATCTTTTAAAATGAACATTAACCATGGCAATCTAAAATCTGGTTGTACACTGTCATATAAAGTGTAAATATGTCTACAAAAAATATACAAAACGTAATGTGTCATAACCCCATTCCATGTACCCATAACGTATTTGTTGAAGCGGTAAAGTACCTCTTCGATGCCGTCTGCATATCTGGGATGGAGCAGCCGCTTGTAGCCGGTGAGCGCCTGCCCCCACGATGAGCGTACGGGGTTGTTGCACGAGCCGTCGAAGCTGCGGTAGCGCGACGCCATCTTGGCGGCGCTGCAGCCGAACCGCTCGAGCGAGGCGCACTCCGCGCCGTACACCGTGTTGCGGAGGTTCAGAGTGCTGATGAAACTCGCGCACTCGTCGTTCCGCAGGCCGTATCTGAGAACGAACAGTCAGGGCCATTTTCAAGAGTCTGCGAAAAAAATTGCTGATCACTGAGATCAGAGCCCCTAGTCAAAACCGATCGAAATGCGTTTTCAAATGTATGGAGAAATTGAAGAGCTCGCGCAGTGGGCGATAAGCGAACAAATATTTGCGAGTCCGAGTTAGATTTGACAGCTTACTCATCGTCGCCGTCAATACGTTGACGTTTACGTTGACTCTGCGTTTCCATACATATAGCCGTTGGGACGTTTTAACGGTAATTCGAAGTTCCATAAACGCCAATCTAGGTGAGAAATCCGACTAAGGGCTCAGCGCAGCATTAGTGACGTCATCAAGCGACAGTCTTCATGGAGAGGTATGGGACGTTGAAAACAAATTACAGCGAAGTTTCTTGCCAGTTCTTTGCTGGGTTTTGCTGAACTGGCAAATGTTAAAATCCGAGTGCAGTGTACTGTCTATGAATGATAAATAAACAAATAACAACTTGAGTGCATGGTATCTTCGTCAGATAATTCAGAGCCGTGAATAGTTATGCCAGAGTGTTTTTTTATTTGACATCAACTCAAGTTGCCTCAGTGAAGGAAATATTATCTAGAGGTGCAGGTTCCGTCTTCCGCTCTCTAAACCTTAAAATATTGATCTTTAATAGTACTTTATTTATGTAACTGGACACGGATGGTTAATACCATCCACCGACATATAAACTCAACACAACGGATTCCCGAAGGAATTAAGTGCATGCCAGAAACGACTAAATTTAACTGGATGGCGGTTTCAACCATATTTTCACCTAATGCGAAGGCAACAACTTTACCACCTAGTAGGGGAAGGGGTCCTACAGTTTTACATGGATTGCGAATAATGGAATCTTCGAATAATTCGGTTCTGTGGTTCTTTTCTCTTGATTTGGTTGACAATGCGAGAGACTTTGCCTGCAGGAAGGTGGACTGGGCACCAAATGCAATGTCGGCCAGTTGAATGAGCCGATATAATTGGAACACTAGTTGCCGCGCAAGCCAAATCTGCGACGTTTAATTAGAGACCACCCAGCGAATTGCCAAGACTTGAGTTGAGTCTATTGGATGTTGATGTATCCATTGGTTCACGTTTCATGCAATTGACTCCAATTGAGAAACAGAAATATTGAGTGTTTGGAAGCCAAGTCGTTGATTTAGTCCATTAAGAATAATGGAACATTCTCGAAGAGTGGCTGTTGCCCACCAGGCATTAATATCATAGTTCACAGAAGCCAGAGACGCAGAGCCAGCTCGAACGAGCTTGTTCGGAGTAATGAGAGAATAGTAACATTAACTTCGGGAGAAAATACTTTATGCATTTCAAGACGAATATAAAATAAGAAAAATAATAGTGTTATAAATAAATAATTTAAAATGAGGTCGGCTGGGGCGACAGCAATTTTAAAATACATAATTGTATTATAAATTTACATAATACACAAGTTTGCATAAAGTTTTTACTTTTAGTAAAAAGTTGACTATAATTTATAGTACACATCCCTGAACATAAAGAGAGATTAAAGATAAAAAGAATAACAAGGACAGATAAGATATAATATATCATAATAAAAGTAAATAGCGTTAAGAGATTATTGATAAGAGAGATAGCGACAGTTGTGCGTAAGCATGACAATACATGTCAGCAAACACTAGAACCTTGGCGGGGTGCCACCCCTCTACACAGCGCAGATACCGTGCTCATGAAGATCTAGTACGCGCCGGGAATTAGATCTTTGGGGAACTAGATCTTTAGAAAGAAAGAAAGAAAGAAAGAAAATACGTTGATGTTTTCCCAACACACAACTTAGAACACTTACAAAATTCAAAATACACATTTGTGGAGAAAAAAACGGAGCCAGCTCAGCATTTTGTGCTGCAGGACCCTCTTGATGAGTGAACTACAGCGCTGATTTTACGCTGATCCGGACACACTTACGACTAACATAAAGTGAGAGCAACAGCTGTTTGTCGTGAGTGAGGAAACATAATACATAAAACCAGAAAAAAAATAGTAAGTATAAAAGGTGTTAGAAACACAACAATCGCTCACCTGGTGCAACGAGTGACGACCAAGTTCTGCGACGCCTTCGTGATGACCATCGAGGACTTCTCGTAGTGCATCGCCTCCTCGCTCGGGTACCCGTGCAGCAGCAGGCCGCGCGCGCTGGTGCCGCGCGCCGCGCCCACGCCGGCCGCGCGCAGGTTGCCCTCGAGCCGCGCGAGCATCGCGACGGACGCGCGGCTCAGCTCGAGCGAGCGGTTCGTGTGCGACTCGCGCACCGGCGGCAGCCGCCGCAGCGTCTGCGCGCTCGGGAACGGGAAGTCGTACATGGGCGGCGGGTGCGATATGTCTGCGGAGACGGATCACGTTTGAAGGGGCACATGGGGCTGGGTATTCGAGTCAGCAGGCTAGCTGAAGAAGCTTGAAGGGAGTCGACACGCTAACGTTAGCGATGGGGAGGATAACCTAAGAGGATTAAGCGAGTCGAAACGCTAGTGATCGGGAAAATGGCTACCCCCTGGTCCTGACCTCGTCTGGTCAGAACGGTAAACTAGGAAGAAAATACAAACAAAAATAGCATCATGTAATGCATAACACCCATTCATTAATTTGAAAATTTCCAAGAAATGTTTTGCTCCGCGGAGACTTTAGCCCCATAGCCTTGCTTTTTTCTATGATCACATAAAGGCGATAGTAATGTGGTTGTGTGCAAATCAACAGTAGAGCATCGATAGAAAAGGATTCTCTATGTATTCCACTTTTTTGTAAACCATGTTGGCTTGCAAATAAATATTTCTTTCATATCATTACTTTTTAAAAAGGCAATGTAATTAAGGAAAATTTAGGTTGTTTGTATATGTACGGATTAGTGAATCAATAAAACTGTAAGTGAATGCCTGCAAAGTAATATCAATACAAAGTGATCGCGGCATTGAGTTCTCTAGAAAAGGTAATGCATAATTAATACCGCCGGTTTGCCTTTATACACTAAGCACTATAATTTCTTTATGTAGTATTATTTTCCCAACACATTCCTCACTGTCTTACCTATTTCACAAAAAATTGTAATGATTCCGAGCAGAAGAAAAAAGTTATAAAGATTGCTTTCTTCAACCATTTTGGCCCTAGGCTGATAAAAGTCAATAAATTGCCAAAACGAAACCAAGAAATTCAGTGAAGAGTCTACCGCTCCACTAATTCTGCCCTGCGTTGTGAAACATTCAGTGAAGATACAATATGTTTTATGTCAAGTAGTAAAAATTGTGTTGTGACCAAAGGAATCATAAAGATAAATGCAATAAGTTAGGTCCCTTATCATTATCCAAACGAGAAAACATGATGATAAATGTGAATGTCAAGTCATAGGTCAACACATCGGAACCCTGGTATCGTTGTTGTCCGCTTGTAACCAGCGACACCAAGGCAAGAGCCCAAGCTACCTATCAACTTGGCCCTACCCACATGACATCAATGCTGGTCTGGTCTAATACAAAGTAGGTATATCTTATCTTAGATAAATACATGAATACATACCAGCAGATACGATGAGGTTAAGTGGGTATGGCGCGACCAGACTGCCGAGAGTCAGGCCGGCCCACAACACGCAACCCAGCAATGCCATCTTCACTGTCTCCTCGATCAGCCTGGAACAACACCAAAGCGTTGAATATAGAATATAGGATAATAGTGGGAAATTGTGGCTTTCAGACATTTCATTATTTGCAGGCATAGAGATATATGTAAGTAAAATAACGTTTGAAGGTCCCATAACATGTCACTTTTTTGTTAATCTCTTTTTATTTATGTTTTCTTTGTGGCCTCGGTCTAATTAAGAGACAATTCGCCAATTTCAAGTTTCATTGCTTGCAATTCAGTTTTTTTTATTTCCTGCACAGATTTAGATGTTTTGTCCACTGACTGTCCACTGATTTCAAGTTTCACTTCTCGTATTTCAGTATTAACTTTGGCTATTTTGTTGTTCCTTTGTCTTAATAGGAAAGACTGCTCACCAATTTCATGGTTCAATTATTTCATTTTAGATTTCTTTTGTTTATCTCATTGTACCTTCACCTCAATATAAGAGAAAGTTCGCCAATTTCAAGGTTTACTTCTTACATTTCAGTATTTATTTTATTGATCTCATTGTTACTTTGCCTCTTGAGAGACAATTCGCCAATTTCAAGTTTCACTTCTCTTATTTCAGTATTACCTTTAGCTATATAGTTGTTCCTTTGCCTCAATAGGAGAGATTCACCAATTTCAGGGTTCCCTTTTATTTCAGAATTCTTTTGTTGATCTCATTGTTTCATCGTCTCAATATAAGAGAAAGTTTGCCAATTTCAAGGTTCAGTTTTTGCATTCAGTATTTCTTTTATTGATCTCATTGTTATTTAGTCTCATGAGAGACAATTTGCCAATTTCAAGTTTAATTTCTTGTATTTCAGGATTACTTTTGTTAATCTTGTTGGTCCTTCATCCCAATATGAGAGACTGTTTGCCAATTTCAAGTTTAACTTCTTAAAAAGAAAGAAAATAAAGTATTCATTTTGTTGATCTGACTGTTTTCATCTCAATATGAGAGACAATTCACCAGTTAAATTTGAAATGTATATTATTAATTGTATAAATTAGATGAGATCGATTCCTAGTTTTTTGTTCGCAGTGGACTCTGGTGGTAGAAATTCGGTAATTTTAAAATGGGTGAGGGAATAACATATTTACGGAGGGAAAAAGTATATTATGTTAAATATAATTCCACGGATTTAATTATTTTCCATGCACATATTTAAATAACTAAACAAGCACCTAATTATTTTGGTAGTACAGGGTTAAGAAATTGTTTTACTGAAATAAACACTTTCAAATATTCCCCTTCCTGGGAAACGGTTACATTTCGTGTATTAACATTTTTATATGTAATATGTAATTTATATATATTATATATAAAACGAGCATCATCAGGAATTGGACACAACCATTATTTCCAGTTTGGTTTGTATCACACATTGAATGCAGCAATTACTGAGTAAGGAAACATTATAATTCTCAGTCAAAACAATTTTTTTATTAAATTTAATAGAAGATGCAAACGTTGATTTCTCTTTTAACTAATGGCAAACAGGTGTATTTACTTAATAAACAAACCAAAACCAGTCTTACCTATTCCTAACACCAGGCAGTCTCGTGTTCTAAGTGTGCTTGTCTAATATTGTCCTTATGACATATAACATTTATTTCGTAAACAATCATTAATTAATTAAGAGTTAATATTCCAAGCTTGATGGCCACACACTGAGCTCGAGATGGAAATGTGTTTACTTATAAGGGGCCCACTGTGGACAGGTCATCGGCAGAGACCTCTGCGCGTTGACCTCAGGGGGCTCGTGTAAACAATCTTTCGTCATTTCACTGATAGCGAAATGCAGAGTTTAACGGGACGAGCCCCCGCATCCGGGATAAAGTACACACGTGTTGTCCTAGACCATCGCATAGGACTGCGAAAACAACAATATGCAGATTGATAACTTTAATCAAAGTATACTACTCATATACATAATATTGATAGTATAGATTGGTACAGTAAGGCAACAGAAAGTTCTGGGCTAAATGATATTTAGATGATAGAAGATGCCTCACATGCCTCAATGTTTCTGTTTCATTATTTCCTCCATCAGATGTACATTACACACTCGGATTCGTCATTTTTTTCTGTCATTCGATTACTTCAGGCGAAGAGCCGACAAGAAACTTCGCCAGGTTGGTCACTGCATTATTATTTTTTTCATTGATTGATTGTTTACTACTGCTCACAAAAAACATTATATTATATACATTGGTGAAGGTATCTATCTACTCCATCTAGATAATTTATACTATAATACAAAAGGTCTTCAATAAGTCTTGTCGTATGATTTGAACTTGAAGGTGATTTTTTCCCCCTCCTTATCTTGCAGTCTGCCTAGGCGTTTATGAATTGTTCATCTTTCTTGGATGGTATAAGCCCATAATCCCTTATATTTTGTGATCTAATATTAAAATTTATTTTTACAACATTTCACATAGCAGCAAGCCAAGGCAGAAAACGTAATATTATTGCTAAATATATCAAATAAATTAGAATATATTCAGGTCTATATTATTTGAGATATTTTCTTTTAATTAGATAAGGTGGGGGTGGATTTATCCCCCAATTTGCTCGCTTTTGCATGCATTTTGCATTGGATTCAAATTGTTTGTTGTTTACTCGTTAATGTTTAGAAAAGTTTTTTTTCAATTTAATTCTACTCAAGTAATGTCCTTGTGCACCTAAGACCAATTTTAGTTGAGCATTTCAGGCAAGATAAAGTAATAATCGCAACCCGGGCGGGAAGACCTATAATGACTGCAATTCATTAAGCAACTGTCCTCTTTGAAATTGAAAGACTTCAAGCTCTGCAGATGGTGACTGGCTCGGTCAGCATAATATGTATGTACGTATGTACAATGACTTATCTTCTGTGAGATCAATTGCTAAAACTAGTCATTAGCCAATGGGAACTATAAGAGAATATAAGAATTCTCGGGAATTAGGTTCTTGGGGGCCAAAAAAAGAGGCACCGAAGATGTAACCTTATTGCATTCAGTTACATATGGGCATAAGTGAAACCATATTGTATTATTTTTAAAAATAACGACTACTTATATTGGAATTTCAAAAATATCAAAGACCAGCTGAGGGACCTGGCTCCGCTCGGGTCGGGCTGATTTATTCCCTGGATATTATGAGTTCGCCATACAAATTTTCATCCTCTTTTTCACCCCCATCGAGTTTAATTTTCGCCACAAAAGTTAGCCAATGTCCTCCTCCAAGACCCAGAACCCGATCTCTGTACAATAATTCATCTAAATTGGTTCAGTGGTTTAGGCGTGAATATACAGCAGACAGACAATGCAACTTTTGCAAGTACTGTCAGTCAATGTGAATTTGTTTCCCCATTTATAGTTCCAGTTAAATCCCTTTATGCTTTACTGCAGTGACAATTGGATGATGCAAAGTAGATAAACAGGTCATTGACCTACTGAACAGGTTTGAATTTTGTGCCTATTGGGAGGTATTTTTCTCTAATTTGTAATATTTTCATGCTAAAAATCTTAATCCACAGGTTCTCAAACATATTTTCTCTTTGAGAATTAATTATTTTCTCGCGCCCCCAAAAATGTTTAGCTTTATCCATCTTAAAAATCACAATCAGTATTTTAATAACTTTCATTATTAATCTATAGTGCACCATATGAGTCTACTATTCTTATTATAGTCTATTTATAGACTGGCCAGAAGAAATATTGTATTATTTTAAAGGGGGGAACGGCAGAACGTCTAATATGCAGATCGTGTAATGTCATATTTTAACAAAATTTCAAAACCATGCACAACGTATAATCGGCATATCGTATAATTTTATACGTAGTGCATGAAGAAGTTTAAAAAATAAAATTACTTATTTCTCCATGCATAACGTATAATAGTCACAACGTATAATATTATGATCTTTATTTAACAAAAAAAGAAAAACATGCATATCATATATTCCAAAAACTTTTCATACGATAAGCGCCCTTATGTATATACTATTAAAGCGTATACTCGCACGTGACGTTTCGACCGTCTCAATTAGCGTAAGGAGGCCTTTCGAAATTGTAGCAAATATCGATTCGTAGCAATTTCAGCCTTAAATGTATCGTTATTAGGGCGCTTTATGCAGTGCTTCTAGGCATATTATACGTTGTGCATGGTTTTCTTTTTTTGTGAATTCATGTTAGGAATATTATACGTTGTGACTATTATACGTTAGTTCTGCATGATGTAAAGAGTTGATTTTATTTTTAAACTTTATTCATGCACAACGTATAACATTATACGTTGTGAATATTATACGTAGTGAATACGACTCTTTTAAAGTACTTTAAATATTTAACGCCAATACCGAGCCGCCTCATCTTTTTCATAGACGACCTTGGCTGGCTAGGGTAGCAAGAATAGGGGGGGGGGGGGGGGCGTTGTAGGCGTTGCACAAAGGACAACTCAACGTGGGACCAACTGCAGGGAGCGACCACCCCAAAACCACAACAACAACAAAAACAACAACTTTAATTTTAACAAGGATACAAGGATATAAGAACGAAATAATCGATGCAGTGTAGTAGGTACGTATATATGTTAGCCTTGGTAGCCCAGTTGTGCGACGCCATAGGCAATGCCTTGCGATTCGACAAGCATGGTTGGACCATTTTTAAACGTTGAGACTGGCTGTGATTCGGATTCCACCTAAATCTGTAGGTCCCCTTCCTTAGTTACTAAGTGGTAGTGTTAATCTTGCCCGGGTTGGTACCATCGCATAGAATGAACGATGGTCGAAGCGGCAATAAATATTGTCCGTGTTTTCCATCAAGTTCAATGTAGCCAAGCAATATAAGAAAAGTCTTGCTATGACACCTAGTTCCCTTGGTCCCGTGGTACAGACGGTCAGTTTGGTACCTATTAGCCATCCATGTCCAGTTACATAAAAAAATATCCAACCAATTTCCTCTGGGCCCTGTAAGGCTCTAGAGCCTACAAGGGGGCGTTATCGCCCACTTTGAGAAAGACTGGTCTTTACGGATTGTTCAAAGTACGTGTATTTTAACTACTTCTGTGCAACTTTCCAGGGCGGCGTAGTCACTTATGGATACATTAACCAAAGCGCTTGCGAGGTAGTTTGCTTACGCATTTGCTTCACTACTGATTTTCTTGATTTCCAACTAAACGAGAGCTTGACAGAGCCCGTACTCCCAGTTTTCACCTAAATTGGCGTTTACGGCATACCGATCGACTGGCGTTTCATATGTTAGGAGAAATTGAAGAGCGCGTTAAGCGAACTAACATTTACGATTCAGAGTTGAATTGGACAGCTTACTCATCGTTGCCGTAAATACGTCGTTTTTGCTGTTTACGCCGACTCCGCGGAAATCGATAGTCCGCGTTTGACTTTGACAGATTGAAAAAGTAAAAACATAAAATATCTAGTAAAAACTTGTATGGACTTGAAATTTTTACGGACCTTCGAATTTCCGTAAACGCCAGTTTATGTGACAACTGGGAGTAGCAGCTCAGATCACAGTGGGAGTGTGTATGACTTATTCCGATGTAGTCAACCGTGACAGGGGACCGCGACAGTCGACTCATTAATAAGTATGAATTCATATGGAGCCCTAACCAACACCAGCGACCGCCTCGCGCTACCCAGCCACGTTGCATGTCAAAAACGAAGACTCACGAGCAGAAAATACACCCATTGTCCACATTCCTCTTATAAGAACCAAACGATTCTGTAGATAATTTAACTATGGTGGACTAAACTGTGTAATGCACTCTGCCAAAATATCTCACATAAAGTTATCCTTCTAACAAATTTGGAAGAAACACGAGAAAGTTCGAAAGCCCATGGGCGTCTCATGGGCCTGGCGCACGCCATAGGTTGTGCTCGACGTGATAATAAAACTACCTACCAGAAAACAACAACAAATTTTGTTGTTGTGTGTGTGTGTGTGTTGTGTACTGGAAGGGGGCACCCCACCTCACATCTACAGAGAACATTCCATATACTTTTGAATTTGGAATTATGATTAGGTACAGTCGAACAAAGAGTTTAGGATACACATCCGGTTGAATGAAAAGTAAAAAAGAAATACTTTGACTTTTGGGAACAGTTATAGTGTTGAGTATAGATTCAAACGTAGTTGAGGATGTTTACTAGGTAGCTATTGAGTAAACAAACCCTAACAAAATTTAATCAGAGGTTGTTTTTAACACCATTATTTTTTTAGTTTAACCGGAAGTGTATCCTTTTACCTTTGGTTGACTGCACATGAATATATGCACACACTCACGTTGAATGGTCCGCGCAGAATTCGGCAACACATTCTGACCTTCTGCGGTCGCATTTCTCCGTGTTGTCCCTTCGGCGGACGTCGGGCTTCAGCACCGACTTTCCTTCGATGAACCGTTTAAACAACATAGCAGCAGGAGGAGGATCTGTCTTTTGCGGCAAGAGCTTTCGTGGATCACGTTGTTAGAGCGGGTCGGATTCACTTCAAGGCAGGAACGTTGTTCCATTAGATAGAGCGTGGACTGGCGGCCACACTCAGGTCAGGCGCACTTGCCGCGTTGAACGAATGAACAAATAATACTGATCAACAAGAAGAGAGGAGAGGAACGGGGGAGGGAGGGAGGCCGCGCGACGACCATGCGCGCAAACTACCGGCGCGCGTGATAAGGGGCATTTGTTACCTACCTAAATATTTTAATTTAGCGATTCCGTTTTGTATAAATACTACTTTTTAAGCTTGCTGGACAGGATGAATGATTGACTTATTAGGAGTTTGAGAAACATGTTTTCTTGGGAAAAAAATCATTTACCGGAAAAAGCGTATATGTTTATTTCTGTACTAGCTGAAGTACCCGGCTCCGCTCGGGTCAATGTCGTTTCGGACTGATGTCAGGCTGAATTATTTCCTGGATATTATATGAGTCACCCATACAAACTTTCATCTCCTATTTTACACTCTTTTAGTTTGATTATTGCCACAACTGGTAGCATGCCCTTCTCCAAGGTGTCAGACCATCTCTATACTGAAATTCAACAAAATTGGTTCAGTGGTTTAGGCGTGAAAACGCAACAGACAGAGTTACTTTCGCATTTATAAATATGATGGTATATGGATACCATCCATTTGTTTATATTTAGCTGACAATATCTTGTTCATTATGTCGTGCCTACCGCAATTTCATTTTACACAGTAACAACAGTCATGTTACTTCATCACGCAGTCGTTGTCATATGACCGTCTAAATATACATGTGGCACCATCTCTGTGCGCGCGGCCGTAAAACAATTCCGTTTATACAATAATATATTTCATACAGGTGTTATTTATAATATACAGTCGTATTAGGAGTGAGCCTGTCAAAACTTATTACTGTAAGAGCAAAAGACTAACCATACAAAAACGGTTTAGTCCATACGCGTCTGCCAACTGTGAATATTGCTGTTGTTGGTTTGTGGTACTCAGAGTAAACTGACAAAATGCGATTTAATCCGGAGATATTCGGTGTATTTAAGGTAGCACGCTAAATTCAATGTTTTGGTTTTTACCTAAGCAATAATTACTAATCATACAAAAACCGGTTCAGTCCGGCGCGGGTTCAAGTTAATCCGCCCACTCTGAATACAACAGTAGGATTTAAAAGAAATGAATGTCGAGTGCCAATATTATAGTAGGTATCCAATTTTATTAATGAAATCATTTCTATATTCTGTGGCTAAAGTTTAGTAACAAATTCCCTCAAGCACGTGCTCGTCGCGTGGCATCGTTGGATCACGTTTGGATATGCATATTGTGTTTGCGTGTGTGTGTTTAGTAAGGTGTGGTGACGGGACGGACGAGCAAGTCAGACAGAGAGGCAGGGCGGTGCGGCGGGGGAGCAGGCCGAGGCGCATCGCATGCGCAGCACATACACACGCAAATAAATTAGTCAAATCATAAAGCTGTTATATACTATAGTCATATTCTGTGCTCATATCTATCATATTCTGCCCATAATATAACTTCCGAATTACACGTTTACACCTATTATGTGGTTTTTAGGGTTCCGTACCCAAAGGGTGAAAACTAAACCCTATTACTAAGCCTCCGCCGTCCGTCCGTCCGTCCGTCCGTCCGTCCGTCCGTCCGTCCGACCGTCCTTCCGTCCGTCTGTCCGTCTGTCACAGGGCTGTATCTCAGTAACAGTAACAGATAGACAGCTGAAATTTTCACAGAGTGTGTATTTATTTTGCCGCTATAACAAAAAATAGGTAAGATTAAAAAATAATTAAAATTAAAGGGGGTCCCCATATAAAAAACGTGATTTTTTTGTAATATTTTTTTTACCATGGTACGGAACCCTTCGTGTGCGAGTCCGACTCGCACTTGGCCGGTTTTCAAAGTATTCTAAGTTCTTGCTAATTATGTGTGCAATCTTTCCCTTAGGAAGATGATAAGGTGATCGAATTCCATACAATGGCTCGTGCCTGTTTCCTCAGTCAAATTAAGAAATATTTTTCGGAAAATAAATTATCCTATAAGATATATATAGAGCTATGTCTGTACGTTATGATTTTTTTTATAAACTAACATTGTAGCACACATTTTTAAAGGTAGCTTTGTGCGTCCATGTAGATGGCGCCACAGTCGTCCGTCGCTATTTCTGCTATAACTCTCTAATAATAGGAAGTTACAAACTGCATTGGCGAGCACACTAATCATAAAATTATTTGTAAAAAAGGAGAGATTTTTTATATTATTAACTACTAGCTGCGGTACCCGGCTCTGCTCGGGTCAATGTCGTGTTGGACTGATTTCGGTCTGAATTATTTCCTGGATAAAAACTTACCCACCAAAAAGCTGGTCCAGGACTATGTTTCCATCTACCAAATTTAATAAAAATCGTTGGAACCGATGTGGCATGATTGCATGAGAAACATCCACACATTCCCATTTATAGCTTCGTTAACATTTGGGAGCGAATTTTAATGCATGTGCGTCGTTCGTTGTTTTCGTTGTGAAACGGCATTTGGCGTTTGCCTCTTGGCCGTGACCTCTTTACGCTGCCTGCTACTGCAGGCAGGTCGTTGGTGTGGCCTTGTTCAGGTCATTTTTCTTTGGTGGTCTAATTTTTTTTTGGCTTTCCTCGCTGCAGGTCTTCTCCGGGTTTTTCGTCTTCCACGACGAGGTCGCGCGGGTACTTCTTTCTGCCATCTGGCGGTCGGGCGTGGAGCGGAGTCAGTTCCCGAATGTGCGGGAACTGAGACGCGTCGACACGCTTAAACATCGACGTCGCCAGACGGCCGATGAAGTCGTCCAGTGGCTCAATCTTCGCTTTGAGGTCCCTCGCGATCGTTGCGTTCCTCACGTAGCGGGGTGCGCCAACGATGGTACGGAGCGTACGGAAAGCATGTGCCGCCAGACCCTTACTGTACGGGCACTGCTCAAGGGCGTCGCCAAGGGGGGGCAGGGAGGGGCAGCTGCCCCCCCCCTAGAGATTCTAAAAAAGTTGCCAAATATAATGCAACCAAAGTCCTAAGTCTTTGAGTTGATTTGCTTGAAGTTCAAGCCTTGAACAATCATTCCCGTACGTCGAAACTCGAATGAATTCACCAATGAGAATGAGAAAAGAATGAATTGTAGTAGGTAAAGTCAACTTGCCCCCCCCCTGCGCCATCGGCTGGCGACGCCCTTGGCACTGCTATATAGAAATTGATACAAAACCAACAAAGGCGGGATTAACTCTACCACCTAGTAAGTAAGAACTTAAAGTTTTATGAGGAATACGAACCACAGCTACCTTCAACATCGAAAACGGTAACCCATCCGGAATCTGACAGCGCCCAGAGTTGCTAAACGTCGATAAATACGCATATAAATCGGGTGAGTGATTCGAAGTTATCGCTCTACATGATATAATGGAACTTTCTATAGGTCTTTTTAACACCTACAATTTTTCAATACTAAGGTTTTCATTTTTCTCTTAAGGTTTGCATGAAATATTTAAAAATTACATACACAATCCTTGCTCGTTGATCGCTCCTTATATGAATGAAAACCGTATTAAAAAATCCTTTGCCTGGCTTAGAAGAAGTAAACGGGTAAACTTAGGCAGATAGCGATTACCCCCTAAGCCGCCGCATCGGGGCATTTCGGTTTGTATGACAGTTCATCTTAGCGTAAGCGGAACTGAATTTTATATTGCCTATAATGTGTCATATTTAATTAAATATACGTGTAGTAAGTTTCAACGAATTCGGATGATCGGTTTAAGAGTTATGGAGGTACATACATGCATACATACATACATACATAACATACATACATACATACATACATACATACATACATACATACATACATACATACATACATACATACATACATACATACAGAACTGATTTCTAAAAATCGTCAAT
The DNA here is from genome assembly GCA_946894095.1 of Incurvaria masculella. Lineage (NCBI taxonomy): Eukaryota > Metazoa > Arthropoda > Insecta > Lepidoptera > Incurvariidae > Incurvaria > Incurvaria masculella. The sequence goes on along the minus strand of OX335653.1, from coordinate 14,376,142 downwards.
TTAGTTTTAGTATTGTACATAAAGACTACAAACGAAGTATCTTAGGAAACAAAGCAACTTACTCCATGAACACCCCTTACAGATTTATTATTAGTATAGATGAGACGCAGCGAAAACAGCTGCTAATTATGTAAATGGCAACGTTTTCCACACAGCCAATTTTTTTTTTATGCAACCTGACATGGATGGCTAATAACACACAACTAACGTTATGATATTAGCCCAAATACACCACATTTCCGAAAGAATTAGGTGCACTGCCAGGACCTTCCATTTATAAGCAGGGCTACATTAAACTGGATGGATAACACGGAATTTTTCATTGCCGCTTCGACCATCTTTTCATCCAATGCGATGGTACCAACAACAACTGGTAGGGGAAGGGGACATACAGTTTTACATGGATTCCGAACTATGGAGCAGCTCGCATTCGTTACGAAATGCAGTTATCGAACCCGGAAAGACAAAAAAAGTGGTGCATGTTAGGGCGAGGAATTGAACCTAGACCTCTGGTACGCTAGGCCAGTCCCCGCACCACTTGGATACGAAGCCCACGGAATGCCCGTCCGGGTTGGTACTACCGCAATGGATGAAACTATATACGGTTGAAGCGGCAATAAAAATGGTCCGGAAGTGTAGCCGTGCTCATAAAGGGAAGGTCCTGTCACAGCACCAAAGTCCTTCATTCAGGAATGTGGTGTGTTGGGCTAATATCATGGCGGTAGTTGTGTGAATTAGCCATCCTTGTCAGGTTTCATAAAGGTAATATTTGTATAAATAATATAAATGTAAATTTAAGTAATATAATATAATATTAAGCTTGATATTTTTAGAGAGTTAACTATATGGGCATTTTTGCTATTATTTTTATTATCAATTTTATTTATATAATATTTATTTAACCACGTGAGCGCCGTGTCAAAGCCGTGTTGACAACTCGCCGCCATGTACCGATGTACCATGTACCGATGTAACCTTGTACCTGCATACTTAAATGTTTTTTTTTGTTTAAACTTTTAAGTTCATTTAGTACAGCCGAAAACCAATAATTTTAAGATTTTCAAATAACATAAAATAATTTATAAATAAAAAATGTTTTTGTAATTTCAAGGTATTCAAGTAAAATGCAATTTAAATTTCCTCTTGTACCTGTTTGATTTGTGATCTACCTGCCTGTCATGTCGAAAATTGTTTTCTTTAACCCTTAATTTATCTTATGGGTCCAATGGACCCACATCAAAAAATTTTTAAGCTTGTGTTTTTGCAGTGCGCGGAGTGTAGTGGCTGCCCTCCGCGATACCTTCCTCCTGTAGTGTCCCCGATGCGGTGACGAGAGGGCGCCTGCGTGCGACTTTCAGTTTGGTAGGTATAGATAGCGTATGGGTCCACTGGACCCATAAAGATAAATTTCGTAACATTTTGTTTTTAGTGGTAATAATTTTAAATATATTTTTTTTAATTTCAGGGTCCACAATGGACGCCAACCTACCTGGAACTAGTATAGTAAGGGTGTATGATTCGAATGTACCAAGTGTAATCGATAAGTGACTTGAAGAAATTGAGAAATTGGACGTTCCTGAAGAAAACCACACACTGCCCGAACAAGAAGTAACGAAAACATTTCGAGACGACGATTTTCTGATTTAGATGACAGTGACTACATACCAAGTTATAACGATACTGAATCAGGATGTTCGCGTGACTCTCACGATTCATCCTCAACCCTTTGCTCTAAATGCAGGTAGCCAGTGTGCTTGAATTGTTCAAAAACCGGCCAAGTGCGAGTCGGACTCGCACACGAAGGCTCCGAAGGGTTTAACACAAAAAAATCACGTTTTTTTTAATTACTTTTAATATTTTTAAAATTTTACCTATTTGTTGTTATAGCGGCAAAACAAATACATACTCTGTGAAAATTTCAGCTGCCTACCTATTACGGTTCATGAGATACAGTCCTGTGACAAACGGACGAACGGATTGACGGACAGAGAGACAGACGGACGGACGGACGTACGGACGGACGGACTGCGGAGGCTTAGTAATAGTGTTCCTTTTTCACCCTTTGGGTACGGAACCCTAAAAACGTTTGCAAGATTTCCTTTATGGAGTAAAATAATAAGGAATCTTCACCTCCTGCATGAATTTTACCCAGAGAAGATTTTCTTATTATTGTTTTAGTTTTATATTGGAACGTTCGTCCTCTTTTTAGATTTTTGAGATAAGTACGATATTTTAGTTTTTTGTTTGTTAAATTCAGTCTTGAAGAAGAGGCTATGCAGAGGAGTACATGTTTCGTAATGTTTTGTTGTGACCCAAATAGAGTTGTTACTGTTTTTGATAACTTTATAATTATTTTCTTTCTTGTAAAGCGTAATGTTATTATAATACCTACATTAAAATTTCTCTTTCAAAATGTATTGATTTTATTTTACAGTAATTTGTAAATGTATGGGTCCAATGGACCCATATAGATAAAATGTGTGATTTTAAGTCACGGGATAAAATAAGAGCTAAATCTTGGGAAACACTGGTCGTAGACCCATCATGCGACCACTCAGAGTAAACGTCCCGACCTGATCTAACTGCCTGTCATCTCAAAATTTTATACCGTCCGTCTGTATATCACACTTTTTATTTGTACTGGGCGCTATGAAATAATTACGGAACGCAAAAAAATTTATAAGTTGGAAATAATATACATAAATGTGTACCCAAAGCTGTAGACATTCTTTGGGATACAGGTTGGTCCAAAATAAAACTACCAAAAAATATTTTTATTTCGATTTAGTTATATTTTGAATAATATTATTTACCTAAAATAGTAATTATCATTTCCTTCAAAATTTCTTCTGCTGTAAATATTTTCACGATCAATGGAGGATTTTTTTTTCATGTGGTAACTCTTAAAAGACAGTGGTGCCCTCAGCCATGCGCAAAATAAGCTATGTGGGACTATATATTCTGTGATTTGTGTTACGGAACGACTAGTTTTTATTCTGTGACGGAACCTATCCAGCAAAGAGTACATACATATGTGCCGTGAAAAAAAGCTTGTTGTTTTCTGGAATACATTGATAAAATTGCAATAATCCTATGAAGAATATTTTTTTAAAAATATTTTATAAGGGTTGACTGGGTTGAAGCATAGTAGAAGGGCTAAGCTGCTGGTAAGATGTCTGTGCACCTGAGCACCCGAGATCGTCTTCTGTCTTTGGTAGACGACATTGAACTAATATCCAAGTAAGTAACCTGCAGGTATAAACCAATTTGGCCCTCATCATTTCAAACTGAAGAATGTCAAGTATTCAGGAAATCCACGCGCTGTGTTTTCGATTATGAAAATACCTAATAAAGTTGATTTGAATTGTTGAGGCCATCTTCAGGCAAGAAAGATTTTCTTTTAACAATGACTCAAACCAACTAGATGCAGCAACGAATCTTGTAATTCGAAATAAGTTCTTTGATCCATATTATAATTAATGCCTACTATGATCAGCCGTCGTTTATCGTTTCCGAAAGCACCTTTGTATCTTTTCTACTGTTCGTAGAATAATGTTATAAATGCAGTATTTTCTATTTTTGTAAATTCTATTGTATTTTTTTGCTTGCAATAAGATAAATATTTCTAAAATTAGGTTAGTACCCTGTACAACCAATCCATTTGATGAAATTTGAAATGAATGTAAGTTGTAATCTTACAAATATGAAAAAGTAGCCGCCGTTTTGAATTCATTTCACAGTTAAAAAATATTTGCTGTTGTATATTTTGAAAGTAATTTTGGAGATTTTCTGTTAAATCCTAGGGAGATCATTGAAGTGGCGATCGCGCCAAAGCCTCAGAAACTGGGTCCCGGCGAGCATGCGCAGCTTACGGAGCTGCTTCTGGCGAAGGACGCGGAGCTGCGGCGCGGCCTGGAGCTGGCCGGCGAGCAGGCTTCCATACAGGACAAGATGAACCATCTCAAGGCCGAGGTGGACAATAAGGTGAGGAAGTAGGCGGAACCTGGCCAACCAGTGCTCATCCAGCCGGGGCTTCAGATAACCCTTCTACTGGCCTTGATTTGAATGTTTTGGACGTTTGGTGTGGCTTTTCAGGATGGGATGAGCATCTTTTTTTTTATAACTAGACATATATACATAGATATAAAACATACGTGAAACTTATGCTGGAGTATTCATACCAGATCTGGATTCCCTACTTCAAGAAGGATATTGACTTACTGCAACGAGTACAAAGTAGAGCTACAAAAATTTTAGCTGCACTAAAAATTAAAGCTAAGAAACGCTGGTGGATACGCTTGGCCCCACCACTCTACAAGAACGAAGAGAATGGGGTGATCTTATTGAAACATTTAAAATTCTCAACTCTTGTTACAACTACCCAAGCTACAAGATATGTTCATCCTTGCTAATACTAAAAACCTTAGAAGGCACTCAAAAAAGCCGTATCACAATATCAATCGGTCGAAGCAGAACCCTCGACGACACTTTCTTGCCAACAGAGTGGTAGAATCTTGGAACAGTCTTCCCAGTGAAGTTGTTATTGCTGCCTCCGTAAATTTCTCTAGAAATAAACTGGACAATCGTATAAAACATAAAGCAAGATATATATAATATGATTTTTAGGGTTCCGTACCCAAAGGGTGAAAACGGAACCTTATTACTAAGCCTCCGCTGTCCGTCCGTCCGTCTGTCACAGGGCTGTATCTCATGAACCGTTGGTTGGCAACTGAAATTTTCACAGAGTGTGTATTTATTTTGCAGTTATAACAACAAATAGGTAAAATAAAAAAATAAAAAAAGGGTGGTCCCATACAAAAAACTTGATTTTTTTGTGTTAAATGTTGTACGATGGTACAGAATCCGACTCGCACTTGACCGGTTTTTTTCAGGATCAAGACATACACCACCTCCAGAGACAGCTAAAAGATGCTGAACAGATCCTTGCTACATCTCTGTACCAGGCTCGTCAGAAACTCACATCCATTGTCAAATCAAGAAAACGACCTATTGCCTCAGAAGAGCTCATCAAATTTGCTCACAGGTAAATAGCTTTTTTTATGTGTATTGATACAAATGGGGTGCGCCAAATCAATTAACTGTCACATCCAACTTGTCACATATCAAGAATGGTTTGGTTGAAGCGGCAATGAAAAATTGTCCGTGGTTGCTATTCTATTATATTTGATTATATTGCTAGCTGTCCTCATAAAGGGAAGGTCCTGGCATGGCACCTCATTTCTTCGGAAATGTGATGTATTGGGCTACTATTATAAGTATACTTTTGTGGTATTAGCCATCTATGTCGGGTTCTATAAAAAATATTCTTAATGAAAATATCAATCACCCAAAGGTCAGTTCGTTGGAAGACATCTCTTTGAGGGATAAGCCCACCTTTCCACCCCACTGATTGAGTTATTACTAAAAATGTACTTTTTTGTAAATTGTTACATTAGATGTAACAAAAATACTTTATCCAAAATACTATTTAGTCCCGCGCCGTCACTCATAATCCATACTAATATTTTAAATACGAAAGTAACTCTGTCTGTCTATTGCGTTTTCACCCCTAAACCGCTGCACCAATTTTGATGAATTTCGGTATAGAGATAGTCTGGACCTTGGAGGAGGACATAGGCTACCTTTTGTGGCGATAATTAAATTCGAAGGGAAAATGGAAATTTGCATGGGGAACTCATATAATATCCAGGAACTAATTCAGTCCGACATCAGTCCAAAATGACATTGACCCAAGCGGAGCCGTATTCTATATAATATATAGTTTATTCATAAAGTAGTTCTTTTTACAGGGATCTTTCGTTAATTAATGTGTCCTTGCTTCACGGTCGATTATACATACATACATGTAAAATGCTTTGGAATAAGTGACGTACATGCTTAGACGTACGCTATTATTTGCGACGGTAAGCCGAGTTCTCAAAAAAAAATGTTTCATCCATCCATCTATCTCATAATAGATATAAAAATATGCAATGGGATTATTTTCGCAGGATAAGCGCATCGAACGCAGTGAGCGCCCCACTGTCATGGCAGCCAGGGGACCCGCGCCGCCCGTACCCCACCGACCTGGAGATGCGGCTCGGCATGCTGGGCCGACTGTGCGACCTGCCACTAAATGGGCACACCCCCTCCACTCTTAACGAACTGCACCGCATCACCACAGGCGGAGGTATTGATGCTTCATGCGATAACTATATGCTCTATGTGGCTCATCAAACGTAGTGAGCGACGCACTGTCGTGGCAGCCGGGGACCCACACCGCTCGTGCCCCACAGATCTCGAGATGCGGCAATGCTTGCTGGGCCATGGTCCTGCTGCTCAACGGACACACGCCCTCTGCGCTCAACGAACTGTACCGCATCACCACGGGCGGAGGTACTGACGCTTAATGTGATAACTATACGCTCTATGTGGATCATCAAAGGTCGTGACAGCCGGGGACCACGCCGCTCGTACCCCAATGACCTAGAGATGCGACAAGGCTTGCTCTGCCGCGCAACGGACACACGCCCTCTACGCTCAACAACCTGCACCACATCACTATCGGCGAAGGTATTGACACTTAACACAATAACTGTACGCGCTAATCAAATTTTGAAAGTCCCACGCCGCCCGTACCCCACCGACCTAGAGATGCGGTAAGGCTTGCTGACCTACCGGTGCGACTGGCTCTTCAACGGACACACGCTCTCAATGCACAACGAACTGCACTAATATTGCATGCTCCGAAAATTTATGTTGTTTTTCGGATACAGATATAGACACAATATTTACGAACAAATGTAATTGCCACTCAGGCAATAAAATAATCCAGCTGCCATGTTTATACATATTAACATTCCATTTTTTTTATTGCATACAGTAAAATTAAACACTTACATTGATATTGAGAAATCCCAGCAAATACTGAAAATTTGTCAACGACTATCTACAGAGGCTACTGTCTCTAGCTGGGTACCGGAACCACTGCACTTACTATTGCAGTGCCCTCTATCTTTAAGCTATGTTTGTGATGCATCAATGTTATGATTACCTTGTGTTCAACTTGTGAGCAACGCTTTTCTCAAGAACAGTTCTTGTGGTTATTGCCATAAGGGCTATTGGAAAGGCCGAGACGAGTCCCATAAAAACTCATTACAAAGTATACTGACAATTATGTCACAGTTCTGGTGCTATTGAGTGAATCAGTTATAAATGAATGTTTATTTCTCATTAGTTGACGTGGACAGGAAAGCCTATCACACTATGGCAACGTGGACTTCTATCATGATTCATTAGTGTAGGAACTTGTATCTGTTTGGATGCCATCTGGTCATTCTATGAGTGAAGATTATCTTATGACGTGATAAGTTGGAAGCGATGAATTGCTTTGTTCCTCGTTATGAATAGTTTAACAACCATATTCAAGCCCCTTGCAGCTGACAGGGACGAGGGGATAAATTAATGTTCTGACGGCTGATTGCTTCATACTGTTATCTAGTGGATATTATAAACATTGTGAAGGTTCGGGAGATTATCCTCCACATACAAAAAACATACAAAATTCGTGCTGTCTCTCTTTATAATAGTAGTATGATAATTTGACCATCGTCCTACTTAATATTATATCTGTGAAAGTTTGTTTAAATGTATGGATGAATGTTTGTTACTATTTCACGCAAAAACTACTGAATGGATTTTGATGAAACTTAACAGTAATATAGCTTATACATCAGAATAACACATAGGCTATAAATTATTATTATATATTGTGTAAATATTGTGTAAATTAGATACATAATCTTGCCACCTGAGAGTTACCTCGGCGTGCGCTGCATAAACTGTTAGAGTTACACCATGATAATGTATGGCAAGATTGTTTCTTTTAAAAAGTTTAAAAAACAGTATACCTACCTTTTATGTGGGAGCCATTATAGGCAAAAATATAAAACTATAAATAAATTAGTATAAAACTGCATTATCAGACGATAAATTGCACAAATTTTAAATGGCAGATGTTTGTAATAGTCCCAATTTAGGCTCCTCTCGGCTGAATGCCCAAAATGAGATTGGCCCGAGCGAAGCCGGGTACCTCAGCTAGTCTGTACTAATATTATAAATGCGAAATTAACTCTGTCTGTCTGTTGCGTTTTCACTCCTAAACCACTTAACCGATTTTGATGAATTTCGGTAAAGACATAGTTTTGACCTTGGACAAGAATATACGTTACTTTTTCTGGCGAAAATTTAACTCAAAGGGAGTGAAATAAAGGATGAAAGTCAGTATGGGGAAATAATTCAGCCCGACATCAGCCCAAAAACGACATTGATCCGAGCGAAGTCGGGTACCTCAGCTAGTCTCTAATAAAAGCAAAACATGTATAATCCCTTACGTTTACAATGTTTTTGAAGTATTCAGTGGCGTGCCAAGCGCCGTAGTGAAATGCGTTATTTTGATTTGAAGTTTCTGTAATTACTGAATATGTGCATTAGTGAGTATGCGGTAGTATATGAAGGTGTGTGTGTGTGTGTATGTATATTGCTAAGTGGGTACCTAAATGTATTTAGGAAAAATTCATGGTCCTTGTATTTATTATCAGTCTAACCTAACCTAACCTAACCTAACCTAACCTAACCTAACCTAACATAAGGTAATATTAATGTTTTTTTTGGTGTTTTTTATAGCTCGTCCGGCGGCGGCAAGTCAGTTTGCGTGGCATCCCTCTGGCGAGATACACATGCAGGTGGGCGGCGCCACCGTGCCCATCGAGTCCCACCGCGCCAACAAAGAGGGCGAGGACGTCGAGGTCATGTCCACCGACTCCAGCTCCAGCTCCAGCAGTGACTCGCAGTAAAATCCTACTGGAAGTTTGCACATGCCAGCGGGCGGCGCCACCGTGCTCATCGAGTTCCACCGCGGCAACAACGAAGGCTAGGTCCACTGGCTTTAGATCCTGCTCCAGGAGTGACTCTTAGTGAAATCCCTAGTGGAGAGATGTAATGACAGCCGACAGCGCCACAGTGAACCAACAAGGATGGCGAGGACAGGCTCATGTCCAGTGACTGCAGCTCCAGCTCCAACTGTGTGTGACTCGCAATAACATCTATCTAGAAAAATGCACATGCTGGCGGCGGCGTCACTGTGCTCATCGAGTCCTACCATGCCAACAAGGAAGGCGAGTACGACGAGGTCATCTCCACCGACTCCAGCTCCAGCAGTGACTAACAGTAATTCCTCTGGAGGATGCACATGCCAGCAGGCGACGTCATGTCAACAGATTCTAGCTCCAGCTCCAGCAGAGGCTCGTTGTCACATCCCTTAGAAGAGATGCACATACCAGCAGGCGGTGCCCCTTGCCCATCGTGTCCCACCCTGCCAACAAGGAGGACGAGGACGTCGATGACATGTCCACCGACTCCGCTCCAGTAGTGACTCGCAGGAACATCCCTCTGGAGAGATGCCTGTGCCAAAAGGCATCGAGTACCACCGCGCCAACAAGGAAGGCTAGGACGTCGAGGTCATGTCCATCGATTCCAGCTCCTGCTCCAGCAGTGACATCCTTCTGGAGAGATGCACATGCCAGCAGCAGGTGAAGACATGTGCACCAACTCCTGCTCCAGCGCCAACAGTGACATCATCCCTCTGGAAGATGCACATGCCCACAGGCGAGGTCGTGTCCACCGGATCCAGATCCAGCTTAGTGACTCCTTGTAACATACCTCTGGAGAATGCACATGCCAGCAGACGACATCAAGTCCATATATTCTAACTTCAGCTTCAGCAGAGGTCCGCTGTAACAATCTCTGAAGAGATACACATGCCAGCAAGCGGTGCCCTCGTGCCCATCGTGTCCCACCGTGCCAACAAGTACGGGAAGGACGTCGGGTCATATCCAGCTCCAGCTGTGCTCGTAGTAACACCCTATGGCGGGATGCCAGCAAGCAGCGCGCAACTACTCCAAGCTATTCTCAGTATTGTCGAATATTAAATAGATAATGAATTTCCATGTGTATGCTGTGATAAGCATAGTTTATAGGTGGACACTTATCTTTATACAATTTATTGAAAGTGTGTGATATCAAAGTTTTTTTTTTCAATTAAAACTACTCTTATGTTAGAACTGTGACTATTTTTAGGGTTTCGTACCCAAAGTGTGCCAACGGGACCCTATAAGTGTGAGCTACTGTCTAGTAGTGAAGGCTCGACCTAATTTAGACATTAAAGAAAATAGGTATGTGGAGCAACCGAACACGTGAGAAGTCCATTTAGGTCCATATAGGTTAGTAATCCAGGTATAATTTTAATATGTTTTGGCATTGTTTGCGATGAAACTGATTACATAAAATCGTGATTTCTAATCGATGCATTAATATGTTGAAGGAAAATGGCCAAAATAAAACCAGAGGCGAAGTTATGAGTTGGCAGTAATAGGAAAGTATGAATGAATTTGATTTTTTGATGATTTTTTAATGAATAAAAGACATTCTTGTGTTAGACACTAGTTTTTGTAGAGCCGGGTTATCAAGAACATATAAATTGGTTGCATTTTGACTTCCAATTTTGCCATGCGCATGCTCATCATATCAGCAACACATAATAAATCACATCACATCATATAAGCAACATATAACATCACCTACAGATGGATAATTATTAAACATGATCTGTCTCTGTTGTTAATAGAGATTGAAGTTTAGGTTCATGATGGAGCCCATCCATGACACGATAATATTTTTAGTTTCTTAACAATGGCCTAGCAATTATAGTCTACGAGTTTCATTTACTAAAACGTATTTCCAAAAAAAATCAGTTCCCTGCAGTACAAAATACTCAATATTATTGATAACATGAGCAGGTATCTTGGCACCGGTTTTTCTTGCCTATAGAAGAATGGTCGTTATCCTTTATTTGCAAATTTATTTACCTCTTTATAGACTTCAAGGGCACTAAAATCAACATTAAAAAAATCCTCGGTCTTGTTCTTTAAGGTTTTAGGGAAAGTTTTTTTCTGTTATATTCATCCATAAGGAAGACGTAAGGATTTATTAGGAGGAATAGCAAGAAGTTTTACCTTCAAATTCCAATCGCCGGCCACTTTCACTTTAGACCGTTTCTCTACTAGTTTGTTTCAGTGTAGTGATGATTTTATATGGCATGAAAACACAAAAATATAATGATATTATCCAACTGACTTGTGTTGTTTCTCCACTACCGAACCTAGGTATCAATGCTTGGCGAATGCTGAGTACAGCTTGAGTTGTTTGAATGACATCAAGAATTTAATAAATTATTTATTAGGTAAACAACAAGCTATACATACCAATACCCTTGAGTGGTGATGCCAGCACTTCCCAAACATGGTATCACCAATAATATGCAAGGTTGATACCTGTCTACGTAAGTACCTACTCATACATATGCTAAATTAAATGGTAATTTATGTTTACATATTAGTTAAATCTACTTTTGTCCTGAAGCTCATCAAGGGAAGGTCCTGGCATGGCACCTAAATTCTTCAAGAATGTGTAACAACATGGATGAATCATTTACCAAACCTGCTGTCGTGATTATGCTCTATACAAACACGCAGGACAACATATCCCAAACACCAGATGGGAACTAGGTGCCAAACCAGTACCTTCCTTCTAATGCACGACTACATTGAACTGGATGGAAAATACGATTTTCATTGCTGCTTCGACTATCGTTCATTCAATGATACGGTACCAACCCAGGTGGGATTAACCCAACCATCCAGTAAATAAGGGTAAACCTAAATTTTTACGTGGAATCCGAACTACAAATTACAACGGGCTAAACCATCAGCTCGAAACGTCTGAGAATGTCTCCTCCCGCCTCGTGAAAAGCCGTATATTTTCGAGCATGTACAAATTACCAATTACTTAGTCGGTTCTCAGAGAAGAATTCAGCAGGAACACTTATATTTTTTTATTTACCGGAACCCACACACGCTCCATAAACAGTGGACACTCGTTATAGAATCGTATTGGATTCCTATGCTCTGAATCACCGCTAGCCTATCATCAATTGCTGATCTAAAATTCTCAACACATACAATGCGGGCTTGTAGTAATTTCATTGACATAGAACTCATATTGCATTCAAATGCACTGCTTTGTTCGTATGAAGTTCTGCGCTCTACTATAGCTATATATTTGCACTAAATATCTCCGCGAAATAAACAGGGTGTTGCAACGCCCACTACATACATTTCGGCAGCGTAATCCTCATGTTATTTTTTCTCTAAAGTTACCGAATAATAGATTTTTGAAATTATTATTTTTTTATTTTTTATGTGACTGGACATGGATGGCTAATACCACACCTTCTGTCATGGTATTAGCCCAACACACCACATGGGAACTAGGTGCCATGCCAGGACCTTCCTTATATTGCACGGCTACATTAAACTGGATGGAAAACACGGACAATTTTCATTGCCGCTTCGACCATCGTTCATCCAATGCGATGGTACCAACCCGGGCGGGATAAACCCTACCACCTAGTAAGAAAGGAAGGGGACCTACAGTTTAACGTGGAATCCGAACCACGGCCAGCCTCTCTCAACGGTCGAATGGTCACCCATCCAAGACCAGACCGGACCCAGCGTTGCTTAACTTCGGAGAGCGATCGCCGAAGTGTCGCGCCACTGGGCCATTGAGGCTGGCCCAGCCTTTTTGTCTAGTGTAATTCGACGCGATGTAACCGTGCATAATAAGGTCTTGGCATGAAACCTAGATTCCATATCAGACTAATGTCATGACAGTAGGTGTGATATTAGCCATACAATCAGATATATTTAGATATTTTTATATTTAGAGATATTAGCATTACAACGTTCCCACGTTCTTCCGTAACATTAGATTCTTTTTGCACTAAATTCATGAATTACTTTGTATGGAAAGTCTAACTTTTTATTTCGAGGATATTAAGAATTTTTGTTTTTAAACTTTTTTGTTTGTTTCAATCCAAATAATCATTTCCCAAATTTCCTGTACTAGCCGTTGCAACAACCTGTATATACAATATATGTATTTAGTATGTCGCTGATAGATCAATTTATCTGAGCTCACCTACTATTACTTGATTCACGCTTGTTTCTACCACCTCCAGCTGCAAAAATCCCAAAGTTACCTTTCGGTTACACCATGTAAATATGCAATGTAACCGAAAGTTACTAATCGGATTTCAGGTAACTGGAGGTCGGAAAACAGGGGTCAATCGATGAAATATGGCCCCCCGAAAAAAAGATTTTGGTAAGTAGGTACCTTACCTTAATTTTATAAATGAATTACAGTACTTTTTTCCACCTAGGTATTAAGGCGCCTTTATACCATAGCGTAAAGTCAAGAATACGCGAGGCGGCATCTCAGTGCGATCACGTCAGCGGGAGGGTATGCACGTTTCGCGCGCTCCGTCCCCGCTCGATTGGTCAAAAAAATAAAAAAGGATATTTTTTTACAGCAAAGGGGGTGTGTACTTCGTTATGGCTGAAAGGGTATAAGATTTTTTTTATTCCATTCTTCTAAATAGAAAGATAACAGAAAAAATGGCTTTGAAACGTTAAAAAGGTCCTTTTAGAAATATTTTTTATTTCGATGATTATACAAGTGTTTTGGACGAAATGTGGATGTGTACCTTCGCAAACGTACGTTCTTGTAAGCTCAGTATTTTTTCAATGTTTAACAACCAACGGCTTCATTGTAATCGACTTCAGTAAAACGTTCATATTTAGGTATTTATTCCCCTTCACAATAAATAATACCCATTATCCTTGTGACCCTCTGAGCTGTAGACCTCGCGAGATTCTCTCGCTGCGTATGATGCTAGGTGACACTCAGTTGTTAGTTAATTCCGCAGAAAGTACTTAGTTAACTTATCAAACTCAAATTAAATAATTTATAAGTTCAGGTGCATCCGCATGAAATGAATGATTTTCGTTTCAATATAATACAATTCATGCACATAGTTCTCTTTCATGTTTGTACTAAATATGTTTCCATGCGAATACAATTTTTCGTACATTTTTTTGTTTTTCGGTTTTGTCGTTATTAGCAAGAGAAATAATTCCCAAGTCCAAAATGGCCACGAGTTAATAACTGTTACAGTTTGCAAAACCGTTAGAAGAAGCGGAACGATAGATTTTACGTTGGATAATCTGCTACTTGGGGTGGGGTCATGTTTTCAGTGTCCGACCCTAAAGATTATAGGATAGACTGGCTATCGATAAAACATTTCCCATGGAAACCGTTAACTAAGTCCTGGCGACTGGCTAGTTTGTTGTCAAATTGACAAAGATACTGTAGTGACAGTCCGATACTCGCCAACGAGATCAGTTTGAACCAGAGAGTTTGAACACACGATTGTTCCACGATGGCTGAAAGAACGACAGTTTCAGCCGAAGAAACCTTAGTTCGCTATGATAACCCCATTCTGGTCACACGACATCCGGAAAAGCAGGTAAAATCACGTGCAAACATCTTAATTTGCCCGTCAAAAATGTTTAGGCGCTTTCTCCATATATATTTCTTCACCTCCATGGCTTTATCTTAATATATCTGAAATCCACCACCTTGAAAACTGAAATGACGGATAATTCCACATGTTTTTCTCGCTCCGAAGAAGTGGAAATGCAAGGAGGAAATATATTTATTAAAGGTGTAGTGTTATTGTTTGTTTCCTAAAACATGAATATAATTATGCCCTACCAAACCTCACTATCATAAAAAAACATTTATAAATCTGTGCTAGTACTTATGATACATAGATTCGATTCGTCGTTATGATAGGTACCTTAGGAAGGTAGCAGGTAGAAAATGATGCCGAACGAAAGTTGGAAGTTGATCTGAGAAATAGGCTCTCACAGTAATACAGTGGGAAAGAGGACGGGGTGGTTTGAGGGAGTAATTATTAGTATTATCTTTGGTTTGACGATGCGTGATCGTCTAGGATGGCGAGGAGGTAGAGTGCGGGAGTTAGCCCCACAGCTTTTCTGTTCTGTGGCCCCACTTATCGCGTCTTCGACAATGTTGTTTATTAGAACAATGTCGAAGTTACGAACGGTTTATTCACCACTACGTGCTAACTATTTATAAACGTTGCAATTATTCCGTGTAAAGCAATTAAATATAATTTCACAGTGGACTTGCCACATCGATGCACTAGTAGGTATCTATTTTTTATTTAAGATCATTTCTAACACCACACCTATATCTTTTATTTATGTGACTGGACATGGATTGCTAATACCACCACCGTCATGATATTAGCCCAACACCCCGCATTCCCGAAGTAATTAGGTGCAATGCCAGAACCTTCCCTTTATGAGCACGGCACATGGAACTGGGTGGAAAACACGGACAATTTTTCATTGCCGCTTCGACCGTCTTTTCATCCATGCGATGGTAAGTATACTAAGTACCAAGCTTGGCGGGCTAGCCCGCATTCTACCACCTATAATGGGAACCTAGAGTTTTTGCATGGATTCTGAACCACAGCCTCGAACAGCTTGCATTCCACCCGCCCCTGAGCCATGAGCCGCTCGGGTGTACATCTCTATATATACTGACATGATACTAGCCTAACACGTCGCATGGGAACTAGGTGCCATGCCAGGACCAGAGCTCTATTATTATTCTTGATTTTAGACTAATTTATCACCATAACTGCTACTTGCACTACTGCTCACGATATCCAAAGGTAGAATGGTAGTGAATGCTTCCGGAATCAAGTTGAAACTTTTGCCCATTTTTTTTAGTGCAATAATTTAAATAAATGAAATAAGCTCTGTGATTGAATCCATCATACCGATTCGACCAATCAATGCGATGTTACCAACCCGGGGGCATTCACTATACCACCTAGTAAGCAATGTCGCCCGTCCAAAACTCGACCGCGTGGTGCAACCAAAGAACCAACACCGAGGCATCGTGCCACTGGGCTAGCGAGACTGACTACTTACTATAAGTATTTGCTCTTATATCTAAGTTAAATGTACATACATGATATTGTAGCCGAGTTCCCCGCGGCCGGGAACGTCCGCCGGCGACGCCGGGCCCTGCGTGCCCACGGAGGCGAAGCGGGAGACGCAGGAGATCCTCAACGCCATCCTGCCGCCCAAGGAGTGGGAGGAGGACGGCCAGATATGGACGCAGCACGTGAGTCCCATTTCCACATAGGACGCGACACGTTAGGCCCGCTGCGGGTTGTGAGTCCAGTTTGTTAAATGATTCCACTGCCGATTATAAAAACCGTGAATGAATACCATTCAAACCGCTTGCGTAATATCATAATACACACACCCTTTTAGACAGTCGTGCAACATTCGGAGGTTGATACAATATCTTGTTCAGGAAAAATATTCTACCCTACTTCTACGGTCTTGTATTTGTTTCGAGGATGTTATGTACTACATATAGTGTCCACACCCCCATTTTATCGCAGTGCGGTTGAGCGGAGCTGCGCTCAACGTTCTCTATTGCTCTGCAGGTGTCGTCGACGCCGGCCACCCGCCTCGACGTGGTGAACCTGCAGGAGACGCTCGACACGCGGCTGCAGCAGCGGCAGGCGCGCGAGACCGGCATCTGTCCCGTCCGCCGGCAGCTCTACACGCAGTGCTTCGACGAGCTCATCCGACAGGTTAACACTTCTCGCCAGGCAGCACGACCGCCATGAGTTTATTCGCGAGCTGCTGTGCTGCGTTCTGCAGATATCTTCGACGCCGGCCACCCGCCTCGACGTGGTGAATCTGCAGGAGACGCTCGACACGCGGCTGCAGCAGCGGCAGGCGCGCGAGACCGGCATCTGTCCCGTCCGCCGGCGGCTCTACACGCAGTGCTTCGACGAACTCATCCGACAGGTTAACACTTCTCGCCAGGCAGCACGACCGCCATGAGTTTATTCGCGAGCTGCTGTGCTGCGTTCTGCAGATATCTTCGACGCCGGCCACCCGCCTCGACGTGGTGAATCTGCAGGAGACGCTCGACACGCGGCTGCAGCAGCGGCAGGCGCGCGAGACCGGCATCTGTCCCGTCCGCCGGCAGCTCTACACGCAGTGCTTCGACGAGCTCATCCGACAGGTTAACACTTCTCGCCAGGCAGCACGACCGCCATGAGTTTATTCGCGAGCTGCTGTGCTGCGTTCTGCAGATATCTTCGACGCCGGCCACCCGCCTCGACGTGGTGAATCTGCAGGAGACGCTCGACACGCGGCTGCAGCAGCGGCAGGCGCGCGAGACCGGCATCTGTCCCGTCCGCCGGCGGCTCTACACGCAGTGCTTCGACGAACTCATCCGACAGGTTAACACTTCTCGCCAGGCAGCACGACCGCCATGAGTTTATTCGCGAGCTGCTGTGCTGCGTTCTGCAGATATCTTCGACGCCGGCCACCCGCCTCGACGTGGTGAATCTGCAGGAGACGCTCGACACGCGGCTGCAGCAGCGGCAGGCGCGCGAGACCGGCATCTGTCCCGTCCGCCGGCAGCTCTACACGCAGTGCTTCGACGAACTCATCCGATAGGTTAACACTTCTAGCCAGGCAGCACGACCGCCATGAGTTTAGTCGCGAGCTGCTGTGCTGTGTTCTGCAGATATCTTCGACGGCGGCCACCCGCCTCGACGTGGTGAATCTGCAGGAGACGCTAGACACGCGGCATGCGCGCTAGACCGGTAGGTGTTAGGATAAGTCGGGACAGCAGCGAGGCGAAGATCTGTATTAGCACTAAGTATGTATGCCAAGATGCAACACATGCAGTAGATCTAAACTGTGAGTGGTTGCGGACAAAATATAAAAATATCACAATCAGAAGCGGCATGAATCACGACACCCCCGTTCAAAGGTTGCAATCCCGGTTACATGTCATTCTATTTCTAGACTAGGAGGTGGCGACAAAAATGGTAACGATAACGTAAATGGCTGAAACTGGGTTCACAGGAAAAAGACCAACCCTCCGAAGCTAAATGTGTTAGTCTGCCTGTGCCAAGTGGTTGCGTTACCTAGATAAGGCGCCTGAAAAAGTAGTTATGGTGACAAAAAATATATATGATAAGGTGAATGGCTCCAAATAATAAAGCATGAAAGTTTCAGTACATACTTGCTTAGCAATACCAAAACTGAACTAATCTTTGGTTGCATTTAGTAGTTATAGGCGATTTAGGTTACAGATATAACTTTAAGTATATTTAAGTATTTAATTAAAAAACCGACTGGTTATTGTTGTATAATTAATAGGTATCAATGTTTCTAGACAATCAGTATATTCATCAGCAGGTACATACCAACATATATTTTATATAGCCAATCTAGATAACGCAACCACTTAGCACAGGCAGACCGACATATTTAGCATCAGAGGGTTGGTCTCTAACATGTGAACCCAGATTCAGCCATTTACCTTATCGTGACCAAAAATGTCGTGACCTCCCGGAATATTCCTTCTTATAAAGATAATTAACTATGTGATAATACGGAGGTTTACGTTGGTTTGGTAGTACTTATGGCATTAAATAAGTATCGGCGGAAAAATTAAGTAAACATTTTCGTTGACTCCCTCTAGTTCAATGTAGCCCATGTAGTTTCAGGACTGAAAGGAAGGCAGATTCATGGCAACTTCCAACCCGGATGACAGGTCAGGTAGGTTGGCAAGAGGTCTCGGCGGAACGTCCTTCTTACGGTACAATAATTAACTCTAGCATAGCTCATTAGAAGATAGAGAAGTTAAGAGTTAGGGAGATCGGGGTGGTTAGTCGAATACAAAACTTAGAAAAAAACAATCCCAGCGCTGTTTGTATTCTATAGGGAGCAATGTAATGTATGCTATAGTGAGCACAAGTATTCTTACACGTACAGATCCCCGGCAGATGACACGAATCCTGGCGGGGCATCTGCGCAGCTTAATTCACAACCCCGATGCTACCCAAAACGATTTGTCACCGTGAGCGCTTGGTTCTAGTTCTGTTCTGTGGTGTGTGATTCAGGTGACGATCAACTGCAGCGAGCGAGGCCTGCTGCTGCTACGCGTGCGCGACGAGGCGCGCATTACTATGGAGGCCTACCAGACACTTTTCTGCAGTTCCATCGCGTTCGGCATGCGGAAGGCGTTGCAGGTTCACTATACATCTCTCTACAGGCCGATGCAAGACGGAGTGTTCAAAAAACCGTCATTGCGCCACAATAACGGGATTGTACACAGCGATACAGGCAGAGAGGGAGCATGCGGAGGCAGTTACAGCAGTGACCCATTCACCGGACAATCTAGGTTGGGAGTGTATCTAACGGACCACAGATCCCCAATGTTCAGTGGAATAGGCGCGGTCCGTGATATAAGAGAAGTAGGCATCTCAAGTACTACTCGTATATAAGCAAATTACCTACCTAGGCAGGTATCTCATGCAGTTTTTTAACGAATATTGTCATATTTTAGTAGTTCTGCAAAATGTTGGACTCTTCATTGTCGCCCGTGGGCTTCTTGGGGGTAGCCAATGTTTAATTGGTACTTAAGTATCCGATTTTGTGTATATTTATGGCATGCATGTGCATGACATACTCATTCTTCTGGAAGCGGTAGATTTTTTAATAGGCGTTGCGAGATGCTTATTTACGATTAGAATGAAAGCCCTCAATAAATTGGTGTTCGCGCCTTCAGTCGGAGCAAGGCAAGGCGGAATTGACGGAGGCGGTGGCGCGGCTCGAGGGCGAGCGCGCGGCGCTGGAGCGCACGTGCGCTGAGCTCAAGCAGAAGACGGAGCAGCTGGAGCGGCGCGCGGCCGAGCTGCGCGCAGCCGAGGAGAAGCGCCACCAGGAGGAGCTCCTGGCGCTGAAGAAGACTAACGCACAGCTAAAGGTCGGTGTAGGGAAGCTCTGTGTCAGCCCTAGTCGGAGTGGAACTAGGCGGAGTTGACGGAGGCGGTGGCGCGGCTCGAGGGCGAGCGCGCGGCGCTGGAGCGCACGTGCGCTGAGCTCAAGCAGAAGACGGAGCAGCTGGAGCGGCGCGCGGCCGAGCTGCGCGCAGCCGAGGAGAAGCGCCACCAGGAGGAGCTCCTGGCGCTGAAGAAGACTAACGCACAGCTAAAGGTCGGTGTAGGGAAGCTCTGTGTCAGCCCTAGTCGGAGTGGAACTAGGCGGAGTTGACGGAGGCGGTGGCGCGGCTCGAGGGCGAGCGCGCGGCGCTGGAGCGCACGTGCGCTGAGCTCAAGCAGAAGACGGAGCAGCTGGAGCGGCGCGCGGCCGAGCTGCGCGCAGCCGAGGAGAAGCGCCACCAGGAGGAGCTCCTGGCGCTGAAGAAGACTAACGCACAGCTCAAGGTCGGTGTAGGGAAGCTCTGTGTCAGCCCTAGTCGGAGTGGAACTAGGCGGAGTTGACGGAGGCGGTGGCGCGGCTCGAGGGCGAGCGCGCGGCGCTGGAGCGCACGTGCGCTGAGCTCAAGCAGAAGACGGAGCAGCTGGAGCGGCGCGCGGCCGAGCTGCGCGCAGCCGAGGAGAAGCGCCACCAGGAGGAGCTCCTGGCGCTGAAGAAGACTAACGCACAGCTCAAGGTCGGTGTAGGGAAGCTCTGTGTCAGCCCTAGTCGGAGTGGAACTAGGCGGAGTTGACGGAGGCGGTGGCGCGGCTCGAAGGCGAGCGCGCGGCGCTGGAGCGCACGTGCGCTGAGCTCAAGCAGAAGACGGAGCAGCTGAAGCGGCGCGCGGCCGAGTTGCGCGCAGCCGAGGAGAAGCGCCACCAGGACGAGCTCCTGGCGCTGAAGAAGACTAACGCACAGCTCAAGGTCGGTGTACGCAATCTCTGTTAGAGCCGTCGCCCTAGTCGGAGCGGAACACCGCGGAGTTGACGGAGGCGGTGGCGCGGCTGGAAGGCGAAGGCGTGGCGAACGTGGGCTTTAGTCGGATGCCCCAGTCGGAACTCATGGAAGCAGGGGTGCGGCGCTGAAGCGCGACTTCATGACATCAACTTGACCTTAGAAGCTAAATCCATAACGTAAATGGATATGAGTGCCCAAGTTTAATTCACGCACATATTTCAAAGGGGAAGCGATTGTGGGGTAGGATGTGCATAGGAATCGTGGGTGATTCTGT
Source organism: Incurvaria masculella (assembly GCA_946894095.1). Classification (NCBI taxonomy): domain Eukaryota; kingdom Metazoa; phylum Arthropoda; class Insecta; order Lepidoptera; family Incurvariidae; genus Incurvaria; species Incurvaria masculella. Next base: position 14,355,052 of record OX335653.1, on the reverse strand, counting down.
ATCCCAGCATCTTGTATAGGTGACTGTTATGACATGACATGACAATCATCTTGTAAAGATGACTGTCATGTGGAAAGGTCTGTATTTAGTTTCGTTCCTTTGAATATTCAGTAGGCGCTGACATGATGAAGCACAAATAGTCCACTTGCCTAGGCCATGAATAAGCATATAAAGCTTGTACGTGCCTGGCATGGTACCTAATTTAATTTTTTAGGTTAGCTAAGCCATGTGTGCAATTTATTGTAATAGTAATGTTATTTTTCTAATAAATAAATAAATAGACATAGCCATGATACTGCGACGATTAATAATATACCTAAGCATAGCTGAGATGAAATGTACATAGTGCAACATTCTTTTGAGCTTTTTTCAGGCACAACTGGAGGGGATCATCGCCCCTAAGAAATAAATCGCACAGAAAACGCTATAAGGAAGATTAAAATACTATATTATTTACTCACAACTGTATTTTATTTAAAATATATTATTCCATTCAATTGGGACAAACATTCAATATTTAAATTTCTTTATACTTACGATACTTTTATTGTAATAGAACCTTAGAAAAAGTATTTAAATCGACATACAGAGAGGTACACCTAAAGGTATGACATTAAGTTACTATACCCGATTTATAAAATTCCTTTCGTTACCAATTTACAAACATCATACATCAATTACAATAAATTGTTTAATGTTTTATCTTCAATGTGTACGAAAATAGTGAATAATGATATCATACAGATGAGGAAAGGTTATTTAAAACCTATTGGCTTGAAATGTATGGTATGTGGGTCGCAGAACAATAAATTACTAACTCTACAATGGTTTGTCCAAGGAGCCTAAAGAATTAAATTAGTTTCATAAATTGATCCATGAGTTGCTTTCGCTGTTAGAACAACATTACAGTCCTAATACAGATTTAAATTGTAAAATAGCAGACAATCATTATTATTATAATAAAAATCATCCATGTCAAAATATAAAAACTAGCATTACAAAATAATGAATACTGCGAAGAATAACATAACTTATAACTAAATTCTTCAGGATAACTAAATTATACGGCAGATGCATACACCCTTCGTCTGTGATATTTGTACTAATACCAGCCCGCGGTGTGAATATGTGCACCATTTACTGGACGAGATATTCAACAAGACGCTTACTTGCATCGAAGATGACAGTTGTTACGTTGCAAGTACTCGTAGAAACTTAAGGGCAGCCCTATTAAATGGCTGCGACAAATGCATATTATCGGTTGACTTGTCTCATCGACGCGCACACTTAGCACACATCCGCTTCACTCACACCTCTAATAAATACACAGAATCACATCCGCAATACAGTCACATGACAAAAACACGCTCGGAATGAAGATAAGTGTCGGTGAGCGACACAGAATGTAAGAAGAGTAAAAGACGCTCGAAAAAATAAAATCATGTCCGCGGACTCGATCTAACATGAATAAAAATATATAAATACGTCAGATTAATCTCAGGCGCGGATGCAAATTATCATGATCTCTCGTGATGTATTGACCTACCGTCGAGATTTAGGTAGGGGTGTCGACGTTGAACTCGCCTGTCGCGGCCGATGGTGCGGTGGAATCGTTACTCTACAATAATATCACAGAAACGTATGACAACTCAGATTTGCACAAATTAATCCTCAATACCATTGCAGCTAAATACGTGCGGCCGCGCAGGGACAAGTGCACAGTCGACACGCGCGCATCGCGTCCGACCCCGCTCGCACGCAACGCCGCTCGAGATGCACAGACATCGCACCTTCCAGTTAGAAAAGATGCAAAAGGTCGGAAGCTTCTTGCTCATACAAAATTTAACACCGTGAAATTCAAGAAGAGGCTCCGTCCGATCGGCGATCTCGAGTGGCGCCTTTCGCTTCTAGAAATGTGTGCTCGCAGGGTAAATCGCGTGGCACGTTGAGGTGGGTTCACACATGCTCCCCAGCCCGTACAGTAACTCCGTACCGCAACGCCGTCGCGATCCAAAACCGCTAGTTACGACGTCCGTTCGGTTAAATTATGTTGTTAAGGCGCCTCCATTGCGCCCGAGATCTTCCCAGTTTAAAGGCAGACATTTTAGTGTGACCAACGACCGTTGGATCGAGTCGCCGTTCAGATCAGTGGTACGGTAAGGGCTGGAGAACATCGGTGGACCCACCATTGGGTCGCGTCGTTCGTGTCTCAGTCGTCGTCGGGGTTTCGTCTCCGCTTCTCGGCGGCGTCCTCGGTGTAGGGTGTGACGCGGTCGGCGGGCCCCACGGCGATGGCGGTGACGCGGCCCGCGCCGCCGTCCAGCAGCGGGTTCACCACCTGCACGATGTCCGGCTGCAGCGAGCTCTCGGCGTCGGCGTCACCGTCGGCGTAGGCGTAGGCGTCGCCGAGAGAGCTGGGCGCCGTCTCGTTCAGGGGGCTCGTCGTTAGCTCCAGCGAGATTATCTTCTCTTGCGTCGTCTCCACCTGACGTTGGGCAACGCTCGTTGAGTACACGCTCTCGTTAAGAGCAGCCTAAAAGGTTTAACTTTTTACTGGATACCTTGTTGGAAATCTTAGCTTTGACTAAAGACTTTTGGCAATTATCCTCTTCAAATGATAAGACACTTTTGAATATAGATGATAGACATTAGACACAAGTGTTTGTGTTCAAAGCATAGATTCCGATAATGATAGTCGATAAAAAGTCTAATTTTGAGGCTGCGACTAAAATCAATGTAATTAGCAGAAATAATGAAATGATTATACGATAGTTAGAGGTGGTTGTGATGATGAAATGTGGAACGAAAAACAATGGATCACTACCATACAGGTGGCACATTACCTGCATCCACCGATATTTTTATTATGATCATGATTAAAAATATGTGCAATGCTGCCTGGCGATCCTACAAGTATATCATCAGACGAAAATTATTTATCGTCATAGTGATCAGAAAATCAGTTAAGAATTTCTTATTGAAAACAATGTGACTGCCTGAAATTTTTTTGATGATTCGCTGTAGAAGTACAATATTTCAGAATAAAGAGCACTGGTCCTACGTACACACAAACCAATAAAATAAATTATGTGACACTTCATTTGGATTTTGGTTAATGTAAGTAGCACAAATAAAATTTATAATTTCATTATGAATTTTCAAATTAATCTGCAATGATATTTGAGTAAACTTCAGGCTCAATGAATAGTTTATTTCATCAAACACCACCAAAAGCCCATTCTTAGGGCGTTCCTCCACCGCCGCCGTCACTGAGAATGAGATGATATTGCTAAAGTAGCGATACATTACCATGGCCGGGTGTACTCGTCCAGCGCACGTACATCCGACGAGCGCCGACATCTCAGAGAGTGAATAATTCTATGGTACGGCTAGAAATTAGCCAGAGATATTGATGGGTCGGAATGGCATCAAAGAAATTAACACTTTACCACTACACCAGAAATTGGCGGTGGCGCTTGCTAACGGTTTTTGGTCAATACTAATCTCGTTTGTCGGTGACGGCGGCTGAGGACAAACACCCTCACGTGCCCTTAGGATGAAGAACTATCCTGTAATATATATATGCAAAGTCTCGCTCATGTGAACGAGAGATATAACCACATTTTCTGATTGTTCTTACAACCCCCCGTAGTGCACTATGCTTTGTACTACTTCACATGCTCTAATAAGTTTTTTGTTAGTCCACACACCACTCTCAAGTAAATGTAATTAGCAAAATGTTACACCTACAAAATGGACGTACTTGCAAACAACAATGTTACTTTCTAATATGTTAGCAATACAAGCACTCTGTGCTGGCGAGTGGCACTACGTTGTTAGTCAGAACAGGCAATATAACTTGTGAACACAAACCGTTGTGTGTAGGTGGCGCCCCCCATTAGAATCCCGGTATTGGCTGACAAATTATACACACATAAATATTAGCATGCAATAAAATAACAAACCATGCAAATGAATCACATAATATTGATTTATAAATACACTGCAAGTTGAAATTCTTTCCTACTTTTTGTTTGTAGCTCGAAAACGGTGGGTTGGACGGAAATCTTATCCAATTGTATATTAAATAGGGATAAATTCTGCGTGACATGACCATCTAAAACTTCAAATTCAAAAGTGAAAATAGGGAAATTTCTACGTTCACACATGGGCAATGGGCAGAACCTACACGAGAATAAAACAGCTGTCCTCCTGTGAACTGGTTTCTAAGAACAAGACATGCGCCAAGACCGATGTTAGAGGCATTTTCATTGTTTCGGCGGATTATCTTGTCCGTGTGACCTATGCAACAATAACGAAAACCCCGGAGAAAGTTATATAAATCTTACACTTATACTTACACCTAAATGGACTTTACGATGTACCCAACCTTCGAACCATATTTACTATGAATACTAATGAAAGACTTCGTGGACATTCTTTAAAACTTAACCAAAGTTACTTCAACCCAAGAAAACATTTATTATCTAACCGAGTGGTGGACTCTTGGAACAAACTGCCACAAGAAGTGATCAGTGCTATAACAGTGAACGGGTTTAAAAACCAATTGGACAATTATTTTAAATTAAAAAAAAAAGACGTTTAATAACCAAATAGTGCACTCAACCAATGACATACACGCATCAGCTTTAAGCTGCTAGTGTATATAAATAAATAAATAAATACTTGTAAAATCGGTTTTATCTCTTCAATATTTTGATCTGTCATTAGGGGACCATAGATAATAAAAATACTGTCATACGATGGTAAAAAGGCCCTCATCCTATTGAATCTATTTTGTAACATAAATTTGGAATTTAATTAAAAATAAAATACTATTTTAATATTAACATTTTGACAAGTTTACAATTTTAGGTATAATTAATAACCATAGAAGTTTGAATCAAAACGCTGGTCACATATATTTACATTTCCGAGTAATAAAACTGTACATCGTATTAAATCATAGTGCGCATGATATGCAGGTGCAACTGTCAAAACTATTGGTTATTCTATGGTAATACAGTGAAAAAATTATATACATTGAAGTGAAAATCTAACTACGCAAAAATCAGAAAAGTCTGCAGTCAGAGTCCTATATATATTTGGTCGTAATCCCAATGTTTTGTCATGTCCCACTTTACGCGGCCCCAGTCCCTGTGTAGTCTCTGCTAACAGTCTAGTCTCTACACTACATATACCTATTATTTGGACCTCAAGATGGCCAGAGAAAATATTTATTATTATTGACGATTTAGAAGAAACAATTGGAAAATATACATCTATGTGAGATTACTATTAATTTAATTGCAAGTAAGTCAGAGGTTGGTCGACAGTCCCTATGAATGTCGCTCCCAATTCAGGATTTTATGCTTCGATATTCGATGGCCAGAGAATAGGTCTCTCCTTAACTTCGTAATTACTATTGATTAACAGTCAGGTCTTTCGTACGGTCGCGTCGCGTTCTAAATACAATGCGGCAAAAAGCTAAGCAAAACCGAGAAAAGAAACCACACTATATAAACTGAGCAACAATCGCAGCCGCCATGTGTACAGCCGGTATGATACAGTGCGGCGCATCGCCGTCTCCATACCTCTTTCTCAATGAGTTTCTCAATGTACTGCACGGTGCGTACTTTAGTCTCGCCGCTCGTCGGACATACGTACTCCTCGGTGCGGAGCGTGATACGCTCGTCTAACAGTTTCTCTTTCTCCTTCACGGCGAGAATGGGCCCCGGCTTTGTACGCAACGCGATACGCGGCAGGGGCCATTTCTACAAGTTACACACACCATTTACATTGCGCGTCCGTACGTCGTGCGACTTGATTGAGTGAAAGTCGAGTACGTTTCTAGATGTCTTCAAAAATACGGCATATTAACAGCAGTTTCAAAATGGAAAAATAGGGCCTGGAAATTTTAAGTAATTTTAGTAAATTTCTGTTACAGTATTTTTCACCCATTAAATTTGAGTACCTATAGAGAAGAAAAATATGGATGCCCCGTATGCTCGAGTTTCATCCCTATATATGATATATATTCCTGAAACTACATTAGTGATTTCCCGCTATTACATCCAAAAACACTTGAGCAAATTGTGACGTGAATTCCATCAAGTTTTAATTTTACCCAGTATTATAAAACCAAAAAACGAAAATTTGTCTACACGCAGAGATCCCCATAACAAATGTATCTCGTTAGGAAGGACACGAATGATCCCTGCACACATTAATCGAATAATTTTCGGTTGCTAACAATGTGAGCCTCGAAAGTTTAAGAATTACGATATTATATTACCTGTACTGCATTCCCTATTGCATTAAACTTTTAATCATTCACAAAATATTTAATGACAGTGCTCTACGTCATGTCCCCTAAAATACGGACATTATGATTATTCTATTATTTCAATGTCATGCCGATTGTGTAATACAAATCTAATGGAGGAAATAAATAAAATAAAACCAAAAACCCATTTACTTAGGGCCTTTTTTCATTTGGTAGGTTATGATATCGTATGTACCCTGAAAATATGTTCAATCTGGCTCGGACTTCAATAGAAAAACTATCCCTAAGAGACCATTTTTCGATCAATAAGTTCTGAATAGATAATTGTTTGGCGTTTCAATTAAAACAAGTTTTTATCACTACATTATTGGCACATCTGCACACAAACAAAGTTTCTTAATGGATTGATTAACATGGTACATACAGTAATGTGGATAATAACCATTACAGGCGTGATATGAGCCGATTGTGTTCAGTCTGATAAGGGCATAAGTTAAACCACATTTCATAATAATAATAAAAAAAAAAGATTCCGACGAATTGATAACCTTCTCCTTTTTGAAGTCGATTAAAAATAACAACGAATTTCGATAATCGAAAAAGAAGATGTGTACATTAATGGTTTAGCAATAATTTTAAGATAAAATTGTAAGTCTCTGGTGCTTTGTGTGCTCATACTATATAGTTGCCCATTAATAAAATATCATAAAAAAAGTTTGAACATAGAATATGAGCGGAAGATATTTACCGTTATAGCTTTTAAATATAGCTAGACCAAAAATGCATCTTTCATCTTTTTGAAATCCCAAAATAAGTAGGTTATTCTTTTAAATAATTAAAATATGGTTTCACTTACGCCCTAATCGAACTGAATGCAATCAGGTGTTATCACTCCCTTAAACAATAATAAAAGCGCCCTTATACTTGTTCGCCCTCCAGTTCTACAAGTTAGATAAAATGAAGATAGTATCTTTTGTGGGGGCGATTTATTGAATCTTGTCTGGGTGCAATACGATGAAGTCATCGAAAATGTCAGGCATGGCGGTCGCTAGGAACCGAAAGATACCTCTTGATATAAGACACATATGGACTGTATACTTTACGTAGCACCTTAGACAGTCATTATCTTTTCATGCCAGACAAGTAATCTTTTGGTCACTGCCAGCCAGACTAGAGCCATACTTATAGTTTCGCAACATCTCATGTTAATTTTACTGTTAGACTTCACATTAGGGACGTTAGGAACATGACACATTCATCGCCTCAGGTGAGAGAAGAGATATTCATGACGTTGCTCTCAAAGTCTGCAAAAAAACCATTTGAATAAGAAGTCAGTAAAATTTAATTTCCAAAGGCCCCTGTGATAGTCTCGTGAATATCTCTTCCCACCTTCGGGCTAGTATTACTGGTTGCAGCACCGCGGGCACACAATCAAGATGGTTGCCACATACACGTACCTCGCACGGAGACTGCTCCCGCTCCGGAATGGTCACCTCCTCCGAGCCGCCCAGGCTTTTAATCGCCATTTGTGTTTGTATTGCATCCTAGGAGAACATTTACGTTTTCACTTCTATGCCAAGTATGATGACGATGTTTTTACGGGATACTATAGGTTCTACTAAACATGAATAGGAATTAGATAATGGTGTCAAAACGATGAAGAAAGAAGTTAAAGTTGGAAGTTTTTGGATATTAACAGATAGGAGAACACAGATAGACATTCTGTGAAGATAAATTATTATTTATGTTCTCATTAAAGTTGCCACAGAAGATTTAGAAAATTCATTTACTTTTACCAAAAAGAGGCTTTTTTTACATTGTTTAACATTTTAACAGCATTTATGCAGTTGGACAGCCTTCTCTATTTAACTTAAGAAGACTGTGGCACTTGCCATTATGAAGTGTTAAGGTCGGCCCGTAAGCATCATAAAATGTCGCCTCCCATACAAACGTAGTTTACTAATAATTTGAAAACCACTATTCCAACTTACTTGATATTTGGTATCTAATATTAGGCTACAAATATCTGTGTCTGTATGCCTTTGTTTTTTCGGTAAATGTATTCTGGGTCAAACCACAGAGAAAACAAAATTCGTATGAAGATTTTATTTTTGCTTTCATTTCATTCGATTTGGATTTTTCAAAAAAACAAAAGCATGCAGACACAGATATTTGTTACCTGATATTATATATTAAATATCAATTCAATTGGAACAGCGGTTTCCAAATGATTAGTAAACTACGTTTGTATGGGGAGCATAGCTTACGGGCCGTTCTTAAGAATGGCCCGTAAGCTATTGTTTTCATACATATGTGCTTGAAATAAAATTGGAAAACAACTTTCCCCATTTAGTTGATTTTTTTATTTTAAGAGTAGTCAATCAATATCTATGTTTGCACGTTTTTGTTATTTTTAAAAATCCAAGTCAAATCATAGGAAAAAGTGTATTATCATAACCATTTTATTTTCTCCGTTATTTCCTTCGAAAAATAAAACCCAATCATACACAGATGCTATATAGCAAAAGGTATTTGAATTGAATATTTCTGAAACCACGCTTACATGGGGAGCATGTGGCGAAGTTATATGTATTGATTATATATTTTCTTAATTTGGGATCGACGCCGCAGAGAAGGGAGGATTCTTAATCAAAAAAGAATATAGCCGCTACTTGTTGTATTGTTAAAGGAATCTCATACTACAATGGAGTTAATCGAATTGAGCAATATCTCATTTAGGACATACCTCCGGCGCTCAGTCCCACTGCAAACTTTTACTAACTCATGTAGACCAATAAATTAATTATGTTTCTTTTGTGAAGAACAGAGAAGATATTTGGCAATATTTCCTTAAAAAGAAATAGAAGGATTTGTTTGTGTGGGCGTAGATTAAAGAGGAATGTAAGAAAGCTAACGTCATAGAACGTATAAAACTCGCCGAAAACTGCTTTTTTTCGCTGGTACTATGGCAGTACAAACCAGCGCCATCTACCATCACTGTCGGAACTAGTTACACTGTCATTAAACTAAGCTTGATTCCAAATTTTGCCTAGGTGGACATAATGAAAACATTACATTTTAACTATAAATTAAGTAATGTCATCGTAAATAAAAAATATCATTGATGTTCATTGGTTTGTATTTAATGTATTCTGAAATGTTAAGGTCGGCCCGTAAGCACCTGAAAATTTCGCCTCCCAAACAAACGTAGTTTACTAATCATTTGAAAACCAATGTTCCAATTTACTTGATATTTGGTATCTATTATTAGGCTACAAATATCTGTGTCTGCATGCCTTTGTTTTCTCGGTAAATGTATTCTGGGTCAAACCATAGAGAAAACAAAATTCGTATGAAGATTTTCTTTTTGCTTTCATTTCATTCGGTTTGGATTTTTCAAAAAAACAAAAGCATGCAGACACAGATATTTGTTAACTGATATTAGATATTAAATATCAATTTAATTGGAATAGCGGTTTCCAAATTATTAGTAAACTACGTTTGTATGGGGAGCATAGCTTACGGGCCGTTCTTAATTGAAACGCCACCCGCGGACTTTTATTATCCATAAGATTTAAAACTAGTTTATACCATCCTCTTTAGTCTATGATCCGGGTCACCGCACTCACCTGCTCGAGCGAGCGGAGCCGCGCGGCGCGCCAGGCGGCGCGGCGCGCGGCCCTCGTCGCCGCGTCCTCAGCACCGCCGCCCCGCGCCGCGCGCCGCCTCTCCGCCTTCGCCGACGGACCCACCGGGCTGCCGGTGACATAACGCACGTTTAGGTGACTCGAAACGGTCGCCGTAGCTTAACCACGGCCGAGCTGTGCTCGTAAGAAAAAAGTTACGGTCGCCATACAAAAATAGTTGGTAATAGAGCCTGTCGAATAGAGCAGTTGAAATGTGGAACAAGTTGCCAGAAGGTGTCGTTGAAGCACCCACCACCAATTCTTTTAAAAACAAGCTTGACAAACACCTAAAAACACTAAACTAAAGTAACCGTAATAACAAAGCACCAGTGAACCCAGACATGAACACATCAGCTTAGGCTGCTCGTTCATAAAATAAATAAATAAAATAAAATAAATAAATAATAATTCAAAAACCAGTGTTCTAATTTGCTTTATCAGGTGCCTCTCAGGTCGATGTGTTGCGCATGTGGGACGCCGGTGCGTTGAAAAGAAACCCTAATCTAACCTGGATCCAGATCAAAATGTTGGGGTTTTCATGAATCGAAGTTCGGTGTTCGGCGTCTCGGAATGCCACTGACGACGCTCCCTTGTCATCTTTTGATTGCTGACACTTTGCGAGCAGCAAGAAAATTATGACCAAACGGCCGGTATGATCTATAAGATACTTAATTAGATGCGGGGCCCCAAAAAACACACACAAAAAATACTCCTGGGGGCACAGACTCTATAACCTACTGACATTCTATTGTGTCATCCTCACATTGTGTGAAAACCATAGATTAATATAGTGCTCACCACCATAGTGACGAAAGTTTCATACAATATGTGTTAAGCAAGCCGGCCCTCTATTGCAAGAAACGCTGAACTAAGATGGTAACTTCGATTCAATCGATCGCAACAAAACGAGTGTTTGTGACAAGAGATGGCGCAGCTATCAATCACACTGCTTCAAATCTATTACATAGTCGTTAGATTTAATAGGTTGTCAAAAAATTGTGTATTGATTCGAAATTGTATACTTTTAACTTTGAAACAAAATTGTATTGAAATTTGATTGGCATAATAATAGGCATTATTAATCTAAGAATAAATCCTATGCCATTTATTGGCTGTTCTGCAAGTTATATGGAATGAAAGTGGCGCCATCCTATTTCCATAGCCGTCAACATGTATCCATGCAGTTGCGCCATCTATTGATTGTCCCTTTGGAATTGCCCTATTTGTGAACCAATAAAGTCTTCATTCATCTATGACCAAAGAACGTCCGGTCATGTGAGTAGTCGAGGTCGGGTACCTGTGCGTGCTGTGTCGCTCGTCATCCGACTGGGAGCTGTCTGCGCTGGCCGGCTCCTCATCGGCGGACCAGCCCGCGAGCTCCGTCCGAGTCAGCGACGCCATCTTGCGCTCCTCCTCTTGCTTCAACTTGTCCACCTCGTCCGCCGATAGGAACGTGAATACTCGCTCTGTCAAAATGCACAGGCGTGCCATGAAAAACATTTGGGAAGGCCATAAGAGTTGGACGATAGTTGTCAACGTTTAAAATAACTGGAACTGGTAACAAGACGTCCATCTTTGGTTGCTTAGTAAGTTCAAATCATGCCGTGAGTAGAAAGCCGTTTAATCTTTTAAAATGAACAGTAACCACGGTAATCTAAAAACTTACATCTAGTTATAGTAATCATGGAATATAAAACTTCGTAGATCCTGGGCATGGGGCCTTTTTTAAGATGATATAAGCTCTGTTTACACATGCGTATGCCACTGGCCCGGAAAACATATTTTTGCACGCACGGTTCTGTCTCCATAACCATAATCAAATCATAGTATCAACATGATGCAGTATTAGGATGGGACCAAACCAAGCCAACTCTTACACTCTGTACATACGGGTGACTTTGCATCGACTAGATTAGTTTCACCACATAATGCTAGTAGTTATATTAGCACCTTGTTATAGACACCTTTTAAAATTTTAGTTTTGGTCTAATATGGAAAACCTTTGCAAGCTCTACGTACTCGCATAGTAGATTAACTTCATGCTTTTTATTATACAACCGGAGATGGATAACAAATACCAACTATTACGATATTAGCCTAAGGCACCACATAGGAATTAGGTGCCATGCCAGGACCTTCTTTATATTGCTCAGCTACATTGAACTGGACCGAAAAAGAGGACAATTTTCATTGCCGCCTCGACCATCGTTCATGGTACCACCCCGAGCCACCCCAAACTCGCTCAGAGTTGCTTTACCAAGCTTTTCGAACCGCCAGCGTCGCGCCACTGGGCGGGTGCAACCAACCCCCCTAGTACTATATGACGATGGTCCCAGGTACTATAAATACGTATCAATTTACCTGGTTTTGGTGACGGTTTGTGGCTCTCTTCCATTGCATTTTCGAAGAATTTCTTTTTGTCACTAACAGAAGCTTTCACTAGGTTCCCGGAATGAGGCGGCGAAACCTAAACGAGATACATCATTAGTACTATGCTTTTAGTGCTTACATATTCATATAAAAAAAACATAATAATTTAATGGAAATGAGACAATTTCATTGCAATGATTAAAGAAGCAAACGGACTGTAAAACAATATTCATAGTCTCCACAGAGTTATTGGTGCATTAGAAGCTGTTAGTCAAATGTAAGTAAATAAATAAATGTGTAAATACATGATTACATGGAAACAATATAATTAAAACTATAATACAATCCACGGAAAACTAGAACAAGACACGACCACAACCAAAATTAAAGTGCAACTTAACTAAGAAAATCAACAAACCACAAAAAATCGATTCAGCACAAACCCAAAAATGTCAACACATGGCGCGAGACCGTCGTCAGTAACGAACACAGTTTCTGTTTAAAACAAAGCGGGCGTGATGGTGACGAAGCGTTCGTGGGGGGTTGGGGGGGCTTTACCTCGCGGCCGGGGGACGCTTCCTCCTCGAAGTGCACCCGTCTCTCGGAGCTCCGCCGCGCCGGCTCCGGAGTCGCCTCTGCCCTAAGGCTCGGCACGCCGTTCGACACGTACACCGGACGGAACAGGCCATACGGGTTGTAAGTCCCCGCGACCGCGCTCAGCGGAACGTACGGGCCCGGCGCCGGGTACGTCGCCGAGTGCACCATGCCCGGAGCGTAATGCCCGCCCGGGTCTGAGATGGGGCTCGTCGCGTACATTGGCGAGTAGGCGGGAGACGCGAAAAACGCCCCGGGCAGATCCGGATGCAGGCTGCACGGCACATTGGGGATGTGAGAGACCGTGGGCAGGTTCGCGACGTGCACCTGAAGCAACTCCGGCTCGTTCGGATCTCCGACGGGGCCCGATATCAACTCGTCGAAATCTTCCTCTCGCGAGGAGGGCCGTTCGTGCGAAGCCACATAGAAGTGGACTGCGGGGGCGACGGCCTCCAGCACGGGGTAGGGGGGCCGGAGGGTCCGAACTGTAGGCCCCTCGGGGATGGACTTCACGGCCGGCAAGGTACTTAAATTAATAGGCGGGGGGAGTTCCGACTCTGGCGAATTCGTCGCATTGGACGAAGCAATCGTCGTCTGAGCTTCGACGGACTGCGGCAACACCATGTGCTGGGGAACCACCGTGATAGGGAGGGTGTCCTCGGGGTCGGTGTCCGACCGCCTCGGCGGCGCGGGAGTGTCGTCGAACGTAAAGGAAGCGAGTTTACTAACGGAGAGCGGGACGGTGTCGCTCGCTTCGTCGTCGGTGTCAAAGGAGGGAGGCGGCGGGATGATTAGGTCCTCCGGGGAGATGCGGCCGAGTCTTTCCTCCACCGAGCTCAATATTTCGAGTACAGTTGTGGGTGTCGCGTTCTCTGTTAGTGGGGTGGGGCGGGTGTCGCATGCGCTGTTAGTGTCCGCGTCATCGGCGTCAGGCTCGCGAGTGAAACTGACTCGCTTGGGCTGCGGTTTGCGGGGGACGGGCGGCTTGGCGGCGGGTCGGTGCGGGGCGGCGGGGAGCTCGTCGTCGACGCAGGTGCCGGTGTCGGAGGGCGCGGGGGTGGCGGGGGTCCGGCCGCCCACCGACGGCCGCGACTCACTACTCGACTAGCCGACGGGAACACAACACACAACTACAGATACCACCAGGGGCAACCCTAAGTAATTGAATTCAACATGTTATTGGTACTTTTATCAGAAACCTCAACCCACTTGGTAGTTCAAAATGTACCGGTTCCAGTGATGATATATAAAATACATACATTACATTCCTTATGGATATTAAAATTACCTACATGTACTATTGACTAAGAAGCAAAATCTCACCAAAAACTATATATAGAAGGATAAGTAAAAAATCATCGGTAAAAAAACAATCTTCCAAAATAAATGCAGAATATAATGGTATAGCAGCGGAAGCAAGTCTAAACCTGCTCAAACTAGAATTAACCGGTGCCAATACTACTCAAATAAAAGATGTTTTGTTCAAAAACAAGTTATAATGAGTTTCTTAACATTGTAACATTGATTTTTAGTACACATCCAAAATAATTAGTATAGTTTACATATCTTAAAGCATTCAACAATGGCAATTAAAATTTCACTTTAATTCAGATTGTTAGATGGAAATTATTCGCCTGGTCCAGTATTAAAAAGTAAGTCTAAATATTTATCATAACACTTTAAAAATGTTTATCAAAGATCGTACATTATGATGTATATACAATGTGAGTGTTCAATCCTAAAAGATGTCTCCATATTGGACGAGTATGGAAAGAGTTTTTCCCAGTAGAGAGGAGTTTCCCAAAACAATGTTCGAAAATACCGCACCTTTTTCACCTGTTTAACTGGTATAAGATGAAAAACAACAAAAAGTTATGTCATTGCAATGAACTAAGTATGTTACAAAATACGAATGGCATTTATATTATAATTTTAAAATTATGAAAGTTGAAAATATGTCCACTAAATATGATCTTACCCACTTTACCTATGAATTTTCCAAGTAAAAAACTTTGGAGGTTTTTCAAGGGGATTCAGATAGAATATATGAATATTCTGAAAATATGAATTTAATTCATAATACAAATATTGTACTCCGCTCCTGGACCCTGGAAGTGTTGGTTACTAAAATTTTTGGCTGCACCACTTTCGGACCCGTTTTTAGTTTAAACTGGTGGTGTTAGGCTTTTTAGGAAAAGCTCTATTATCCATCAATAGTGTTGCCATTCACTTTGTACCTATAAAACTTCAGTGACATTAGTCAAGTGTGGGGGGACAAGTGGTACCGCTTCTTCGACTTAGGCGATTTAGGGATTTGTCGTTCGTTTGTGGTTGGAATTTCATGTAAAACGTAGGTCGCCTCACTTACTAGCACGTAGGGCTGATACTGCCATTAATCTGAATTAAAGATGGTAGAAGACGCAATGGAAATTACTCGTGTTTTCCATGCCGTTTAATATAGGCGTGTAAGAGAGGTTATGGCAAGTCACCTAGTTCCCTATGTGGTGTGAAGAGCTAACCATATCCCATAAATAAAACCTGAGCACGAATATTCAGTTCTAGTGAGCTATATTTTTTTTAATATTTTGGTTTCGGCTATTTTATGACAAACAAGTAGCCTATTTAGAATTTGAAGATTTTTCAATAGAAATATATTAGGAAATTTAATCAAAAAAGGATATCTAGATCGTTTGGACACTTCTCAATATAATATGAATGGTGATATGCATTAATTGTACAATAATCATATTTTACATTAACAAAGACATACTATTAAAAAAATAGCAACAAATTTTCTCCACTCAAAATAAATCTTTCAGACGATCATTTTGGCAATAACGACATTTGATGCGGCCTGTCTGCTGAAGGATTCGTTTTGAATTCTGACATTTATAAATTTACAAAAGATTCATTACATTTATTATTACGTCAAGAAAATAATTTAGCACCAGCGCTAATTATAAAGATAAACATCTTTTAGAGTGAATACACGCTGGCATTAGATGCTGACTATATTTATATGAACTATATTATGTCCTTGCCTATACATACAACATGGTAAGTAAGTAGGTGATACGTCACGATTTCAAACAATTATAATATCTACCCACACTCCTGCTGATTATACTGGCTGGTTTATGGCATTATTCATATGAGGTCATTGATACTACAGCTTTCTGAATTAAGACTTTGTGCCCTTACTTCACGGTCGATTATAGATGCATTATATATTTGTAAGTATGCCTTAGTATTAACGAAATTACTTTATTATCAAATTTGATAAATATAAAAATGAATAACAACAGGACATACATACAATAAAAGTCACACGGCAGTGAACCATACCATCGCCACTATCATTCAAATGAATACACCAACCTATAGTGACACTAAGAGTAACTTAAAGAAATCGAATTATAGATTTGATTCTTAAATTAAAATCGCAAAATTAAAGCAAATAAAAGTAGTGACAAAGGGCATTCATAAACCACGTGGTTCAGATTTGATCTCTTTCGATCCCCTCCTTTCTCCATGTTGCTTACCGTTGCTTCCCTTGGAATATAGATAATTTTTCTATGGATTCTAGAAGCCGATTGTGTTTAATGCCATAACTCTTTTCAAATATTTGGTTGCACAATGAGCAAAACCAATAATTTTTCAAGTGGACTTTTTTAATAAAAAGTCACTCATTACCGAGCTCATTAAAGCAGTCAGCCAGTCAGCGTGTTTGCGTCCACTGCTGGACATACGCCTCTCCAATTTTTCTCCAGTTCTCCCGGCAAGATACCATTATAGTGAATATGGCTTGCTTTAGTAAATAAACATTTTGAACTCGCCTCGAGCCCACCTAATCTACTAATCCACGTAGCCCAGTGTAACTTTTTACTAAACTTATCCTCCATGAAGCGGGCATATTGGTTACAATGTAGTTCATTTTGAGAATTAAATGCTTTGGATCTTTATAGCCCATATGACTGATGAGCATCCTGGCGTAGGTACACCTCAATTAAAGCTCTACGATCTCAGCCTTGGACCCCCTCCTCCACCTAAACCAGTGTAACTTATCACCCTACTTCTCGCCAAAGTGAGCAACATGGTTAATGGACGGTCCCTAAAATGTATTGACTAAGCGGTGGTTGGACCTTTAACGTTTAGGTCAACACATAAAATCAATTCATACCTAATGATCTAGTTAAAACTGGTAAAACATGACTACCCCTGCAACTAGATTCAGTCTGATTTCAGTCATATTTTTAATGAGGAATCATTAACAAAATCCATTTTGAATGGTCTTGTAGACAGAAATTTGGTCTCGGGGTAATTAGGCTGGTGCGAAGCCAGCGAGTATCCTTTGGCGCATCGCATTGGCATTTTGAATTTACACAACTCTTACAACACCAATCGAACCCGTCTCTGAATCAAATCAAAAATATAAGCTCAGTGGACGTTCATCTCAGAGAAGGCTTCACTGGTGGCCTCCTCGTGGCCCTACACCGAAGTCTATCTCTATAGAACTGTTTAAAACACAAAAGAACGGACTTTAGGTGACAAACGCACCTTACCGATGAGCGATTCAATTCATCTTCGCATGTTAGCACTGTCTTACTCTCACACAAATGGCTTGCTGTCTGTCTTTGTTACGCGATGTAACCAACTATTTATTGATAACAGCATGACCAGGTCTTAGTAATCTCCCAACCTGTGGTAAGGCAAATCATAAATTACACTTTTTGGAGAACTACAGCCGTTAAAATGTATGTAGGATATTGATGTTTTTATTTGCAATAAGACAATTTGCCATGCGAGAGAGGGCAGAAATACATTGCTAGGGATCCACAAATGTGTGACCATTCTTTGGTGTTCTAGATAGTCCGATGCTAATGTCTTACATACAGATCACGAGTTTCGAGAGACAACACAGAAACGTTTAGACGACGTAGGAGGCCGACGCCGTGTGCTAGGTGTCCGCAGTCCCGGGCACATCGCAAGGGTTTCCGCCCTGAGCAGCATGCAATACAGAACACGCGCTGTAGACATCGCCAATACGGTGCATTCAGTTTACCGCTTACCTACTCTCAGTTTTCATCTGATTTATCTCACAACACTTGCAGCATAGAAACATTTTGCATTGAGTTGCTTTTCCGTATTTCCTTTAATTCCTCAAAATTGATAAGTTAAGTTATTAAAACTTGTTAATAAATAAACTTTGCTTATGATGTTCTGTCACTTTGGAATGTGTTCTTACAAGTGTGTGCTTTCAACTCATTTAGATTTATAGAACCAATTAAAAACTTGATTTGTATCTACATTCTAAGGTCCGAGTGCACAAAAGCTCGTTACTATCAATGTTAATAATGATGCAACAGATAAAAGAGATTGCCAGGCGACAGAATCAGTATGGTCCCTCAAAACCACGGGAAAACTCATTTTCTATATTGCAACTCTCAGCCTCGCCTAAGCTGACATAGTGCTGTCTTTGTTCCTACAGTGTAATAAAATGACGAAGTAGATGAATGAAAGCGCGAGGCTATTCAATCATTTTAATTCATAAACTGTTCGTACAAACAATGACAAAAAATGCTCTGGGAGCCGCTGGACGGTGCTCCTAGCATCCAATGTCGCTATCTGCGTTTGGTAACACCACAAATTATCATATTAGTACCGAGTTCCAGCCTAAAAGGAATAAAAAACCTGTTATTCTTTCAATGGCGATGTTTGTCGTGTATTTAGTATCACGTGGGAATGTTGACATGCAAAAATAGTAGCTTTTGACAATTTATTCAATCGTAACTTTAATGCTAATCGATACCTCGAGAGTGATTACGAATAGCGGTTAAAATCAGAGATTAATGTAGTGATAAACTTCTGTGCAATGAACACTTTCGACATCACTTTGTGCAACCGGACCTAAGAAAGGTAACTAAATTTTAAATTTCAATGATATAGACTCGAGTATTTTTTATATAAATAATGTAAGGAACTAAATAATCACTAGTGATCTGTGACTCCACAATGCCTTTGCCTCACCCTATGGGTCTAAGTTTTACCAACACATTTACGACACTGACTAAATATAACAATAGTAACATCAAGTATGGGTAATTCGTTCAGGAAACAGGCGACATCTCATTTGGGTTGGTTGACCACTATACGACACTTGTAACACCAAGTCACTTATTATACGAACTAATATCGATAAGGGCTTACAAAATTAGATTTACGAACCTACTAACCAAATTCAATAAGAATTGTAAATGAGGTAAGACAGAAAAATAATGTTACTTTAATTTATAACATTTGCAAGCATAACCATGCAAAAATATAGAAAATATGTAATAATATAACTTAATTAAATAATACAATAAAATAGCGAGGCAATGTTGAAGAATATTACTCAAATAAATATAAATAAAAAATGAATGTTACAGTTGTTTCATACTTTAGCCCATATTCGAAATGATTAAGCAAATCCCATCTGCATTTTCTCTCACATTTATTTTGGAAGATAAGAACTACGAAATAATATTTCAATACAATAGAAATATATTTGAATTCATGGAAGCAATGTAGGGAGAATATTTTTACATTTTCTTATAAATTCATAATAAAAATACAACTATAAAAATATAGCTATATAAATTGAGAGCAAGCAAAGTTAAATTTATCTTAGCTAGATAAAAGTACTTCTATAGGGTACATAGCGAAATTGGCAAACATGCAGGTCAAGTAGTATCTACTGGATGTATTTCAACATAGTGCATGCAGCCAAATTATACGACTAATCATATGTTAACACGTCAAACGCCATGGGAGGCATCAGGGATAGGCGAGCGTTCGTTCCCAATACACCGTTGGGGTCACATGTGACCTCAAGTGAGACCCAGCGTAGGGCTCAGCCCTACCTGGGTGACCGGAATCAAGCTCTAAAGCTAAACTCCCAGCCCAGAACATTATCTACATAATGTTCTGGGCTGGGAGTTATGCTGTATGTGGAAGTTTCATATATTGACAAAATAAAAGTTTAAATTAAATTTATAACCAAATGTTGCTTTCAAATTACAAGAGAAAATCAAACGAAATATTATGCAATAAGAAAGAAAGCACAGGCCTTACAAAAATAATTGTTACATTATGAGAAGTAAAAGAAATAACTACAGAACATTATTTACAATTTCAACATAATGATCTTCTGTGCGAATTACATTTAAAAGAAACAAATTTACTTGATTTTTTTTTGTGAAAATGCCATTTTCGCATTGGCGTTCAACGTGTCATGCTGTACATATTAGAATATCTCTTTCTATGATGTACGATCAATGTTATTTGTAAGTATTCAAAAGATACATGCAAGTGTATTAAAAATGCATGTACATACTAAAAAATACAAAAGTGAGCCATTTTTACTTCTTGCATGTGTACAGCTAACTCATCAATCCACACGTCCGCTCGGCCCTACGTATATTTATGGTCTACCTCTCACTCGATTGTCAGTGCAAAGATTATACGCAAACATCTACTTGGAATATGGACGAATTGAGAACCTCCTCCTTATTTTGAAGTCAGTTAAAAATGCGCCTCTAAAAACTTTGAAAAGCAGTGAAAGTCGAAATATTGTGCAATGTAGGCGCGCAAACACCACCTGATTTTTTCTTTAACTCTTTGGCTTCCGTTCGGTTGATATCGACCGAGCTTTTGGCGCCAAAGTACGCCTCATTGCAAAGGGAGAAACAAGATCGATATTAATAGAGATTTTGTCGCCAAAATCGCCTTACTGCAAAGGGCAATAGTAGGGCAAATCTGGCATGCGGGACAAACACCTACGAAAGCAAAGGGGTACCTAATTAATATTCTTATTGTCCTCCTAACTTCATTGCTAAGTTATAATACAACTACGAAGACGGCCTAAGGGCTTAAGACAGGCGGCCGAGCGGATGCGTGGCGGGTGGGCTCGCGTGGCGGGTGGCGGATGGCGACACTCACCTGAGGCAGGAGCGTGTGCTTGCTCATGACGACCGTGGTGGTCTTGTGGTGGGGCTCCGGCGACGTCGGCGGCGGGGGCTCCAGCGCGATGCTCTCCACCGCGTGCACGATGTCCAGCACCTGAATCGACAGTCGGTTGGAGATGATGTGACAGGTCTGTCACACTGCATTCCAGAAGGAACTTACGAGCACCTCACCTTTATTGAGTACGTGGACATTGAACTAGGTCGGAGCTGCAAAACGCTGTTCCTCCTTCGGTGAACGTGGAACGGGGGAGAAAATGCACAAATACACAGCCGACATTCCAAAAATAAGAACCCACCGATCCTCTAGATCCTTTATCTATAGGATCGGTAAACAATGGAATGAACTCCCTTCTGAGGTATTTCCCCCAAATTACGACCTGGGGTCCTTCAAACGTGGTGGAAGAAGCACCTGGCCGGCCCGCATGGTTTTCGCAGCCCCCCTCAATGTTCGAAAACCCATGGGCGTCGTTGGGCACCTTTAGGTCCTGGCGTACGCCATATGCCGCGCTTATCATAAAAAAATGGTTTCATAAATTAAACCTACCAACTAGTAAGTATCGTGCCAACATTTTACATGAATTATGTACCATGAAGTAACTGGCATGCTCATAAAATTAACATCAAATGAACATGAAATCAGGGATAGGAAGGAAATAGTGAATACTTCGGATCGAACTCATGGTATTAAACAACTGGCGCTACCACTACTATGCCTGGCCAGTTTGCTTAAAATCATAGATAAAATAATGGTTTCATCCATTTACACCTGATTTTTTAAATCCGAAATTCCGAGAATTTCTGGCACGAAGGTACATCCGCTTTAAAACCTATAATCTCTAAATGATCTACACGAGGCGGCGTGCCTCCCTTTACCATCGAGTTGCCCAGTATTGCAAGGAAGATCAACTGATTCATTGCATTTTTCCCAACCTCATTAATATAGCATCACACGTGAACAGAAAGCAAAACTTCGTGGTAACATCATATTTTCACGAAGCGATTGCAACCGTTTGTCTATAGACATTGTGAAGTCGGTCCAAACCGTGGTAACATCAAACCCACCTTCTCTGGAGTAGACTTCTCTCGGACCTCAGCAACTTGTCTCTCTTGCTCGAACTCCACCAGGTCCTGCTGCATCTGCTGTTCCTGCAACAATTACCGTTGCAATCCTGGCTAATCCAACAGGATATTTACAGCTGACTTCCAAAGGTTCTGCTTCTTTTTTGGCCCAGTTTGAGGTCTAATAGCTACTTTAATCAGTTGAGTTCTTTACGAAGCGCACATCACAAAAATATATCACCACCAGCTAAAAATGTTTTGCACGATAACCGGACCGTCATCGATTCAACTGAGAGTTTATTTCGATACACGTCGATACAGTCCGTACACGGACAATGGCAGCCTCGGACAAATTGAATGAAATTTTCTATTTCATTTAATTTAATTTTAATTCCTTATTCTATTATTTATCTATCTATTATCTATCTCAAAATAAACCATTTAAATTTAAGAAAAAAAAAGGTATGATACAGTGCAGTGGGGCGAGTCCTTTAAGGTGACTGACTTTTTTTGTCGGAATCAACGCGGGCAAAGGCGCAAACATCTACTAGTCTTTGGATAAGAATTGGTAATAAAGTTATAGTTCTCTCGTTGCAGGAAAATCTCTGAGAAAAACCACTCGGCCTTTTTGCACCGTTTGTTATTGAACCTATGCAAAGACCTTTTTGATGATTGTTAATTCTGCAAGGAAGAGCAACAATGTTTCTCATAGGTCTTCCTAGAGTGAGACTGAATGGTGAAGTGAATGAATCGGATAAACATTTTCAAAGAAGCAATAGATAGAAAAGCGGTGCACCCAATCATTACCTGATGCATCTGATGTTGACTGAGCGGTTCGTCACGATCCAGACTGGACGTAGAGTGAGACAGAGAGCCCCCTGTGTCTGCTGTTCCGCTCTCGCTGCCACCGCTCGGCTGTCCACACACACACACCCACACACCCTCACACGCTAGCACTACACACATCTACACAATACATCGCAAACACTAATGCTCTGAACTGCTGTTCTGGGAGAATTTGGTGGTAGGAGGAAACTTAGAAATCGTTGCTGTGGATTTAAGGCCGGACAATACCTAAAGGCATTTTGCTCCCCATACAAACATAGCTTGAACCACAGTTTCAAATGACCGAATTTTTGGTACCTAACATCAGTCGATAATTTTATGTATTTAATGGATACGACATTACTGTTATCTCATTAATTTGAGTTTCAGCGACATCTACATATGAAGCATTGTAATCAGATTTTGAAAATAATCTGAAAAATTTTTATTGTCGGGATATCGGGACATGTAATTGTCGGGATAGCTCAGCAGGTTCATGTCCTGCTTCCGACGAATGTCACGACCAATAAATTTTTCAGATTATTTTCAAAATCTGATTACAATGCTTCAAATGTAGATGTCGCTGAAACTCAAATTAATGAGATAACGGTAATGTCGTATCCATTAAATACATAAAATTATCAAGTTAAATCCGGGCTGACTCTTAGTGTCCGATACCAAAAATGTCTTTGGTGACGACAGCAATAAGATTGATAGCTCAATCATTGCAGTCAAAATGCCTTAGCGTAGGATCAATACGCAAAAACATCATCAGCGCCATCTAGCAGAAGATAGGGGAAGCATTGTGTCGATTTGAATATAATCGAGAAATTCGTTGGCTGACGTAATTATCGGGATAGCTCAGTTGGTTTAGAGCAGTGGACATGTAATCCAAAGGTCGCAGGTTCATGTCCTGCTTCCGACGAATGTCACGACCAATAAATTTTTCAGATTATTTTCAAAATCTGATTACAATGCTTCAAATGTAGATGTCGCTGAAACTCAAATTAATGAGATAACGGTAATCTCGTATCCATTAAATACATAAAATTATCAAGTTAAATCCGGGCTGACTCTTAGTGTCCGATACCAAAAATGTCTTTGGTGACGACAGCAATAAGATTGATAGCTCAATCATTGCAGTCAAAATGCCTTAGCGTAGGATCAATACGCAAAAACATCATCAGCGCCATCTAGCAGAAGATAGGGGAAGCATTGTGTCGATTTGAATATAATCGAGAAATTCGTTGGCTGACGTAATTGTCGGGATAGCTCAGTTGGTTTAGTGCAGTGGACATGTAATCCAAAGGTCGCAGGTTCAAGTCCTGCTTCCGACGAATGTCACGACCAATAAATTTTTCAGATTATTTTCAAAATTTGATTACAATGCTTCAAATGTAGATGTCGCTGAAACTCAAATTAATGAGATAACGGTAATGTCGTATCCATTAAATACATAAAATTATCAAGTTAAATCCGGGCTGACTCTTAGTGTCCGATACCAAAAATGTCTTTGGTGACGACAGCAATAAGATTGATAGCTCAATCATTGCAGTCAAAATGCCTTAGCGTAGGATCAATACGCAAAAACATCATCAGCGCCATCTAGCAGAAGATAGGGGAAGCATTGTGTCGATTTGAATATAATCGAGAAATTCGTTGGCTGACGTAATTGTCGGGATAGCTCAGTTGGTTTAGTGCAGTGGACATGTAATCCAAAGGTCGCAGGTTCAAGTCCTGCTTCTGACGAATGTCACGACCAATAAATTTTTCAGATTATTTTCAAAATTTGATTACAATGCTTCAAATGTAGATGTCGCTGAAACTCAAATTAATGAGATAACGGTAATGTCGTATCCACTAAATACATAAAATTATCAAGTTAAATCCGGGCTGACTCTTAGTGTCCGATACCAAAAATGTCTTTGGTGACGACAGCAATAAGATTGATAGCTCAATCATTGCAGTCAAAATGCCTTAGCGTAGGATCAATACGCAAAAACATCATCAGCGCCATCTAGCAGAAGATAGGGGAAGCATTGTGTCGATTTGAATATAATCGAGAAATTCGTTGGCTGACGTAATTGTCGGGATAGCTCAGTTGGTTTAGAGCAGTGGACATGTAATCCAAAGGTCGCAGGTTCATGTCCTGCTTCCGACGAATGTCACAACCAATAAAAAAAATTTTCAGATTATTTTCAAAATCTGATTACAATGCTTCAAATGTAGATGTCGCTGAAACTCTAACATCAGTCGACTAATATCTGCGTTAGAACGTTTTTATGTAACGTATAATTTTATGATGCGTTCTGCGACCTATTTCTGTTCAGACTTTAGAATGTTTCTATCTATATCCCAGAATAGCTATTCAATATGTGAGAGTGCTGCTTAGATTGCGTGAATTTTGTGGAATATGGGTTGTATAGAGAATTGAAAAAGGATTTCTTTCAATGGTGTTTTATGTGAAAAAGCTAAATAAACGTTTTGCTAAGCTTAATGTTAAATGAAAGTGATGAGAGGTCAAAAAATTACCGATTTGCCATTGCAGAGTGTAAAGAGTGTACATAAAAACATACTACCCTCACTATGAAGTATGTTGATGCCTTGGTGAGATTGAAATTATATTTGGCCCAAAAATGAATAGGATGGGATTTTTTTTTTTTTTAAAACATACTGATATTAATTTTATGTGCAGTTTTTAGGAAACTCTTTTAATGAGTTTAAAAAAAGAATACCAATATATAACAAAGCTTTTAGTTCTGATATAACTGCAAATTCTTTATTGTTCAGAATTAAGTCGCTTCCGCGTACTAGCACCTCGACCATGGCGTAAATTGGCATCACTTTTATGGAAGTAGAATATACGAAGTTACAAAACTATTAGCATGAATTTTATTTTGAAAGTGTTTCTTAATAACATGTTATTTTTTCTCATATAAACGAATCATACATGAACTGCCAAATCGCTAATCTTTCAACGGCCGTGCAATGGAAAGACTGCAACGCAAAAAAAAACCATCAGACTCAAGTGCGTATATGTGCACGTAGGGGAAGCTTCACGAGGGTATGCGTATGGGGAGGTGCGCTCACGTGGTACTTGTCGGTGCGCGAGTAGCCGTGGCACACGACGAGGTGGAGCGGCGCGCCGGTCGCGAGCCGCAGCGCGCCGACCGCCTCCGCGTGCGTCGCGCCCAGCAGCGACGCGCCGTTCACCTCCAGCAGGCGCATGCCCACCTGCCGCCGCCGCACAACTTAGTATACAATACCATAGACAAAGAACGGTAGGGATAGACTGTGTGCGACGTGCGTCGCGCCCAGCAGCGACGCGCCGTTCACTTCCAGCAGGCGCATGCCCACCTGCCGCCTCCGCACAACTTAGTATACAATACCATAGACAAAGAGCAGTAGGGATGGACTGTGTGCGACGTGCGTCGCGCCCAGCAGCGACGCGGCGTTCACTTCCAGCAGGCACATGCCCACCTGCCGCCTCCGCACAACTTAGTATACAATACCATAGACAAAGAGCAGTAGGGAAAGACTGTGTGCGACGTGCGTCGCGCCCAGCAGCGACGCGCCGTTCACTTCCAGCAGGCGCATGCCCACCTGCCGCCTCCGCACAACTTAGTATACAATACCATAGACAAAGAGCAGTAGGGATAGACTGTGTGCGACGTGCGTCGCGCATGCCCATCTGCCATCGCCGCACAACTTAGTATTCAATACGGATGCGCGTTAGATTTTTAAATTAGAAAATCAAAATTATCACATCACACATTTACATACACTATTACACACACACGTAGGTCCTAACTAAAAACTAGCAGCCTGTATAGTTTATGACTAGCAAGACAAGCTGAGCTAGCGCCATTTGGCATACAACATTCAGCGCGTATTACAAATAAGATTGACTAGATACCCAAAATGTTAGAATAAGCATGTGTAAGTTGTACGAGTCAATAAAGAGTTTGAGTTTGAATATGTGAAGTGTATGTATGCGATGACTTCTAATAAGTGTGCTGTATCTGTCATTAATGATAATAAAAAAATTCACACCAGGGGACAATCGAGAGAAGCGGAGCATGTTAACAAAATTGGACGAGTGAGCGTGTGTCATTCTGGCAAGTCCATTTCATAATAGACTACCCAGCAGCATGAGAAA
Organism: Incurvaria masculella; assembly: GCA_946894095.1. Classification (NCBI taxonomy): domain Eukaryota; kingdom Metazoa; phylum Arthropoda; class Insecta; order Lepidoptera; family Incurvariidae; genus Incurvaria; species Incurvaria masculella. Next base: position 14,328,067 of record OX335653.1, on the reverse strand, counting down.
TTGAAAGCTGTGCTTCAAAATAATTTAAAGAGTTTCCCAAAACTTGCTGGTCACCATGGGAGTGTGTACGGCCGGGCAGTCGGAAAGATATAACCTAGCGACAACAGAAAGGCCAACAGACTGACTGACAACAATAAAAAAAGATACCTTGAGCCTGCCATCTCGCCGGGCCGCACCGCCCGTGTTGATCTTCGATATGAAGACCCCTTCGTCGTTGGGGTCGTTGGGGTTCCCCCGCTGCCCCTTCAGCCCGCCCTTTATGTGCATCCCCAGCTTCTCGCCCTCTTGCTTGACGATCGTCAGCTCCTAGGGACAAACAATGTTACCGCCGTGCCGCACTCACAGTGACGCTATCACATCGAGACAGTAAAATATTTTTAGACTAAGCTTCACAACACTTAATAGTTTAAGGCTAAACGGTCACATGCTTGGGCGTCCATGCAATCACAAAAGCATCTGTTACGCAGATCAACATATTTTGAGGGTACTATGGATAGTCTATTATGTAGGGGTTCAAAGTTTTTTTAAGTAAATCAAAAAGTTTTAACTTTATTTGCAGTAATGTTAACATCAAATCTAGAAGGTTTAGTCAAAGTGAAGAGAAAAAATCCTATCATCTGACCAGGTAAGACAGCTTTTCTATGTAAACCTAAATTATCAAATGAAACTTTACCCCTAAAATATACACAAAAAAATCTAAAATTGCCATATGGTTAATAGCTCTCCATAAATAAGTATCCAAACGTACCATACCATAATAAAGGAATAAGAACCCTATACTTCTGTTGTTCTTGAAAACAGATGTACATACATCCGTCTCTGTTAACATTCTCTTTGACTGACAGTAGGTGACCTTAACCATTTTCGTCCATCTTGTCAATTTCTTGGAGAAATCTATGATCAAGGTTTATGGGCTTTCGATTGTGGTATATTCTTCTAGGGCGACGCGGCTGATCACGGTATGTACAGTGGAGGGCCCAAGAAACGCCACACTTAGGAAATTGACCCTTGAAAGATACAGCGAGGTTAGTGTGCGACAAGGGAAAGCGTTGTTTTCATAGCGCACACTAATACGAATACAGTGGCGGAGGCGAAGCACGTTCTGAATCTAACCTTGCACGATGTTAAAATGTTAAACTAAGTGCGGTGTTTCCTGTGACGCCCGCTGTACTATTCTCGCGCGGGTACGCTAGTTACACACACTTCCTCTCTGTAAACTTGCTATTCTTTCAACACTCATCCGCTCTACACTACCAAACCACTTTACCAATCGTAGTCGCGACATAGACAAGTTTGTAACTCGGAAAAGAAAGAAGCATAAATGAAACGTACAAATTACCTGGAGATTCTAAAGCAACAAGGGTCACTATAGGGTGAGAGAGCACACAACGAAGCTAGCGGGGTCTGGGCATGGGGTATAGAGGTGGGGGGTGGGGTGGGGGGCAGACAACGACACGGCGTTAGTGTGTGCAGACTTACAGTCGCGTCAACTAACTGAACGGTCACGCATCCCTGTGCCGCGGCCGCCGCCGGCAATGCAACAACGCACGCATGTCAGATAGCGGCAGGCAGAGTCGGGACACGACACGCCTAACGATGCACCGGCCCATGGTCAGTGGACCAGTGCGAGCTGTATCTGGCTTAAGCCTTGTTATGGGTCCCCATTATTTTATATTTCTATTTAAAACCAAAAATACAAATCTTTAAATAAAGCCAACAAAGAAACGAGCACACAATGCGTTTACCTAGCAATGTCTATGCGCTTGATGTATTTTGCACTTAAAGTTAACACAGGATGAGTTTGCATCGACTAAATGAATCTCACCAACATACTCCTTGTAGCTTTAAAAAAGGTCCTGCATATTTTTAAGTTTATAAAACATCATTGACAAGCATCACACACTCTCACTGTTGATTTGCATCTTGCCACTGTTAAGTAACGCACCTGTAGCGAGGACCACTGCAGCATAATTTATCCTTACCTAAATGAGGCTGCAGAGCGCAAGAACATTGTTGTGTGACGGGAAGTCCCGCAGTGCAACGCATAACGGCTTTATTACATTGAATGAATTCAGTGGAAATGTTAATCTAAAAACGAAAATATTTAAACCAAGCCGAATTCAGCAAAATGGTATGTAACTATCTAAATTCTAAAATCTAGCCCCCGTTATCGTAGAGAATGTATAAAAAGATTTATGTCTGTAGATGAAGCGAAAGAGGTGTCCTGTGATCGTACCGTATGGCGCTCTATCATCTCTGCCTACCCCTCCGGGAAAGCGGCGTGAAGGTATGTGTAAATTCTATAGCCTCGGTAGCCAAGTGGTTCACACCTTGTGATTCGATAAGCTGGGTAGCAAGCAAAAGCACCTCTGGGCGCGGTTGGGTTCTGGATAGGTGACCATTTTTAACGGTTACGGCTAACCGTGGTTTGGATTTCACGAAAACCTGTAGTACCCCTTCCTTCCTTACTAGGTGGTAGGGTTAATCCCGCCCATCGCATTGAATGAACGATGGTTGAAGCGGCAATGAAAATTGTCCGTGTTTTCCATCCATTCCAATGTAGCCGATCAATTTAAGGAAGGTCCTAGCATGGCACCTGTTTCCCATGTGGTGTGTTAGGCCATCCATGTCCAGTTACATAAATAAAAACCCTGAGAATCCTGAAACTAAATGTTGATGCAAACTCACGCTGGATATATATTTATTTTATTTTAGATAATTCAATATGTAACATAACAAAACCCCGTAAATCGATTCCAACCTGACTTTCACACATCCAGTCAGTTCGAAAATGGGCATGTGCGTGTGTGCCCGTGTATTCGATAAAGGGTTAACATCTTGGTAAGCACATTTACTTAAAACACTTGACACCATGTTTACACTACCCATAATTGTATTTCAATATCCATAAGGACATGCAACACAAATATTATCTTGCCGATGAGATGCTCCAATAAAGTGAAATATTGACTATTTAAGTGAATGAGACCAGTGGTAGACTGTTTCTTACCTACGCGCTTGGCTAGTTAAATTTATGCCCTCCGCAAACAGTTACTTTGATATGTATAACACCATAAAAAAAGTAGATGTTACTTCAATGTTAACATAATTCAGCATGTCCGCATGCGCAACTATTAGCACTTCAAAATGACTGGCCTGTGGCTACAATACAGGTAAATTCTGCAAAGGGTCTCGTAAAAAGAGTGATTCTGAATTATACAATTGTGCGTGTTGGTATTCCGAATTTTTAAGAAATTTAAAAACCAAAGTCCCCTTCCTTATTCATTACTACATTTAAAAGTTTGTATGTAAGAATTTTTATTTAATTTTCCAGAATTAACCCCTCAAATTTAAGAGACCCTATGCAGAATTGCCCTGAATAAGCACCAATTTTCATACCACACAATGCAATGTCAGTACAATTTCTCTTACTCCAACATATTATATGAGTGTGTGTTTGGGGCTAAAAAACAAAAACTCACACAAATTCATCAAAGCTGAACATGTTTTAATAGAGGCAAGGAGAAAAGAAGTTGTACGAGGACAAAACTTTTGGTCATTTATATACCGTAGATGAGTGCATTGCATTCCATTCGAAGCCCCTAAGTTAACTTAGACAGAACTCATCACAACGCAGTTGGATTGCGTGCCCAAACTAGTTTTTTTATAATCTAATATCAATTTCTTTATTGATATTAGAAGAAACAAAAATGGTGATAAGATTGAAATAATTCTAGATGTTCTAAAGTCTCATTTGGAAAAGTGCACTTGGCGACTACAATTATTTATGCCAGCATATCTAATGTAGTACGTAACTATTCAATGTTTTGCATGAATTTTTCGGAAGAAACAAGGTTTTCATTCAAGGTCTCATTGGTAACAATTTTCAAGGCCATGAAAACAGGACAACCGACTGTTATGATGATTGCTTTATCCATAACCTGCCAGAAGCCTAAAAGTGGCCTTATGCCTGTGTGACTGTAAGAATCTAAACTGTTTCTTCCTGCCTAAACATTCCTATTCTATACTATAAGAGCAGGCAGCGACCACCCCCAAAACAAACAACAACAACCCCCTTTGGTGAAGGCAAAACTAATGTGCCAAGTACGGCATCGAGAAATCTGTAGTTGGCAAAGTACTATTAAACTAGCTTTTGCATCTTTGCTAAGGCCTATTTCAGTGCCCGACCGATGGTAGGTCTGTATAGTCGGTTGAATGTGGTAACAAATAAAAATTTATGCAGGTTTAATGATATGCAGCGTGCATACTAGACACGTGAAGTGTCGGTCGAACACATCTGCCGTGCGTGTGTTGATTGCCTGATTCGCCATGCAATCTTATCGTAGCTTTAATTCGTGCATTGATGGGCTTCTTCTCTTTATTCATAACCTTAACAATCGTTTTCTCGTATTGTGGTGGGAATGAAGCATTTTTAATACCAATGTGAATACTATCGAAACAAGAATCGTTAACGTTACAAAACTCTTACGTTACAAACTCTACCGAATATTGCATAATCAATAAAATACTGGCTGCTGATCTTTGCGAACGAGCAGCCGGTATAGACCAACTCTCAATCGTGCACTGAAACAAGCCTAAGGCATCTATTACACGCTCATGCAAGCGTCAGTCAATTCTATAAGTCATGAATTATGTTTGAATGCGGTTTGATTGGTAGAATAGTATTGACATTACTCACTCATTCTGATTGATCGTCAGTCATACCCAAGATTTCACAGATATATTCACCCAAGATAATATGGATACTCAAAAAAGCACATTAGGCAGGAGCGGCGGTGATCGGCGAGCGCACCGCCACCGCTGCCTCACAGACGTATTCCGTGTCCGACTCCATCTCTGACTGACGGCCGACTGACGCGTGATCGACGAAATGCCATTACACATTCACTCAAAAGTCATGATTAACAGTTGCGTGACGCAAAAATCCAAATATCTGGATAATTATCAATCAGCTTCATGCAAACATCAATCATTATATTAGACGAAAAGTTAATCGTCAATCAAAGGAGTGACTGCGGGAAAACTGACGGCAAAACCCATCTTCTAATGGATGCCTAGGGATAAATAGGCTACAATAAACGGTGAGATGTCGCGAGGCGTGTACCTGGTATCCGGGCGGGAGCGGGTCGTGCCGCACGGTGAGCGCGAGTGCGTCGCCCGGCTGCAGCAGCAGCTGCACGGCGGCGCGGTGCGTCGCGCCCGTCAGCTCCGTGTCGCCCACCTTCAGGACGCGGTCGCCCATCCGCAGCTTGCCGGAGCGCGCCGCCACGCCGCCCGACACCACCTGCGCGCGAGCACCCCCCACTTTGCCTCTTTCTCTTGTCTCCTCATCGTGTCCAACAAACCCGCAGGACTTTGGCCAAACATCCGTTAGTGGCAGACAGAAATGTGTACAGAACACAAATATTCTCTAGTCCTTTTTAAGGTCGATTCCTACATATCAGGGCACAGTTAGGGCCGTGTCCTGCTCGTGCCCCGTCAGTATCTTTATCCCGAAATGCTCAGTGATTTTCACATCAGTGCTTTATGACCAGCAGGAAAGAAGTTGGCTGCGAAAGGAATTTTCGGCATCGATTTCAATCTGGAACATCCATGATCCAGCATAAATGCATGGAACGATACGCGGCTACCCGGAACGCCGGCAGCCCGGATACTGCACCATCAATACAATATCTATGAGACGATATTTTTTAACACTTACACGGAAAAGAATACATGGCACAGCCCTGATATTGCACTGATAAGTCGAAATGGATCATTAATGTCTTACTGCCACTGCATGGACCAGATACCTGGCATATGTATTTCTACAATCATACATTCCCACCCCCAGCACTACTGTCCACCTCGTAGATGGCATGCCACCTCGCTTTACGAGGTTCCTTTGTATCAGTTTTCAAATAATCATTTTTTTATTAAATTTAAATAACTCACATGGGATATGAAAATTCCAGGCTCCTTTCCTCCAAAGGGGACGCACGAGTGGTCCGTGCCACCGATGATACTGAAGCCAAGTGACCCACCTTCCTTCACCAGCACCACTTCCTGTAACAACCAGAGAACCTCCTATCAACCCTACATCTCAATTCGATTCGATACTTTCAATAAAAGCTTAAAGCCTTCAGTTCTTAAGCTCAAGATGAAATGGCAAACACTGTCTGGGGTTGCCCAGCAGCAAGCATATAGTGACATTACCTGTTCTTACTTATTGTTACTACACTTGAAATTGTCAAAATGTTTACTGATGTACACGGTGATGGTCACGAAAAACCACCAACTAATCGGGGATTGAAACAACTTTGCTTTCCCCACATCTTTATTCCGTATGTCCACAAGATTATAATATATCAGTATGGATCAGTATTTTTTTAATTTAATGAGAGTAATTTGGGACTAGAATAAAAACTTCTTCAAATGTGACTTGGAAACTCGAAAATATTCCATAAATTTAGCTCTTTAATTAAATATTGTAACAACCTTCGCTCTCTCGACTCATAAAAAGATCACAAGCTCGTCTTTTGATATTTCTTGATATTTTGCCTACCATTAGGTCGTCGTCATCTTTTTCATCGAGAAGTATTGTTAATCTAAATTGTATTGTAAATCTGATATTTAAAGAAGCACAAGACACTTTGACAAAGATTGAAAACTGCTGCTGTGGGAGGCAGTTGGCTGCCATTCGAGCAACCACTGTACTCAGCGAATCGGCAGTCGGTGGCCACGCCGATCGCTGCATCTTATGTCCCAACGGCACCAAGACCTAGCTTAAGAGGAGGGCACTTTCAATTTCTCAATAAGTCGACATTTGAATGCACTCGCTTTCATTCTTCATTTCTGCATTCACCTAGTAGTAGTGCCCACCTGGCAAGGTATCAGGGTTTAGGTGAATCAATATCCAAAATTAAAATTAAAAGTTAGTGAACATTAAATAATTTGAATATTTCTCTTACTGCCAACCTTTGTAACGTAGACAGAGATTGGTGTTATACAAAAATCATATGCAAAGTATTTCTATACAACAGACAGAATTTTAGTTACATATAATGGGGAGCAAAACATTAAGATTTTTTATTCATTGCAGGTGGCGACACGACCCAAAGCAATCAGATACCATAAAAAAGCAATAGTATTGCATTCTTCTATGGACAAGAAAACGTGTGCCAACTTTAATGCAATACACGGTAATGCAATCCAAAACAGTAAATTCTGTTTTACATATTTAAACAAAATGTTTTTATGTTATGGCAGGGAGTTATAGATGTTTTTAAATCAGTTTGAATAAACGGAAACTGGCAAACCGTAATTGCCAGGCCATAGTTTAAAAAATGATTAGATGATTCAGATCATATCATAGATGGCGCTGTTAGGAGAAAACTCAACCATTAAACATCCATCTTTGTTATCAAGTAAAGGAATATATGGGTTATAAAATGTTAAGTTAAAGTTCACACTTTCCTATTACTGCCAACTCACAACTTCGCCTCAGGTTTTATTTTGGTCATTGTCGATTGAACTATTCATTATAGGTATTTCATTAAAACTACTCAACTTTCTGCAAGGAAAAAAGATGTGGAAAGGCAAATTATGCATCAAAAATATATCCCGACAAACTTTGTTATGATAAATTTCAATCAAAACCATTTTTAAAACTAAATTTATTCTATTTATGTTTTTAAAAAAGATCTCAAAGCTTATTTTCTGTCTTTGTGATTTCTTTAATTTTCTCCCTCATACTTCTTTAAGTTTGTCAGTATTTATTTTTATTTTTTATTTCTTTTGCCAATATTTTTTTTTTAATTATATTCTATCAAGTATCATCTTTTAATTGTTTTTATAATATATATATGTAGTATTTAGTATTAATTTATTGATATTTATGTAGTTATATTTATGTACAGTTATTTAAGTTCAAGTATAATGTGTATTTGTTGTATATTGTGTAGGAATTATGTTTCCTCTAAAGCTATTCCTCCATAGTTACTAATCGCACTACTGCTCACGATACCCAAAGGTAGACTGGTAGAAAATGCTTCCGGCATTAAGTTGTACCTTTTGCCCGAGTTTTTTTTGAGTGCAATAAATTTTTATAAATAAATAAATAAATAAATAAATTTTATTTTCTATTCCTGGATGTTTTTCAAGTACATTATGGCAGGGCGCTGCAATGTCGCTACACTTGCTTATAACTTAAAAAAATAACAATACAAGTTGTAGGGGAATTTTACTTTTAACCTTATTAATGAATAAGTGAATAAAATTTAACTTTATTTTGTGTAAAAATTTGTCAATACATATGTAGGTTGCTTTATAAATTTTCAGACACCGAAAATGTAAACGATAAATGTTTATACCTAATTTACATATTTATTTTTTCAAAATACTCTCCATTATTCTCTATGTACATTTCCATAATCCTAAAATAATTTTTTAGCCAATGTTCCGAAGTCGTTGCAATATTGTTGGCTTCCGGCCACCTGGAAACACCCATACCGACGAAGGCTTCATGATTCATGTCCGGATCATCATTTTGATAAATCGTTATATCGCCATCAGTAGTTAGTTAGGTGGGCAAAATGTTTTCCGCGCTAAGCCTTCTTCACAGAGAGGCCATTGTGCGTAACAAAGGTGACTATGTAAGCCATCCCAGCTCGTCCCAGAAGTCCAGCATACCCTTTACATTCCCACAGGCCTCTGTAAGGGATCCCGGTGCTCCGAGGGTCTGCATCCGATGGTCGGCCACACTCTTGCACTCCAACAGTACATGGGCGGTTGTTTCCGTTGTCTCCATGCAACCACGACATAGAGGGCTGTCCGTCACCCCCAGGTTATGGAGGTGCTTGTTGAGTGAACAATTGCCTGTCATTGTTCCCACCATTGTGCGTAGATAATTTATTTTCAGACGCAAAAGCTTGTGCGTGAGGCGCTTATTGAGGGATGGCATGACCTCTCTGGCCTGCCTGCAATCTACCAGGTGTTTCCATCTGGTATTGTGAAGCATCTTGGTTCTATCTTATAGCCAGTTTTTGAATTGACTAAGGGCCGGTATTTTACTCGTCCCTCTTCCTAGGAATACCTTTTAAGCGAAGGTTATTTAAAAAATGCAGTATTTTAACCTTCACTCAGTGTTAAGCGAAGCTTAAAGTGCCCCTCAACGTCAAATATTTGAGGGCTGGATTGCCTTCCACTCAAACAGTTAAGCGGAGCTTAATTCGTTTCATAACGTGCTGCTAGCCTTTTAGCCTTTTTGCCTTTTAGCGAAGTGCGTCCTCACTCCTTTGTCGATGTTGAAAAGGGATGCAACTAGCTCCGGGCGTAGGAAGTTGAAATTTGAGGAAACAATAACTGACCATTCTCTGTTTGGTGACATCCGACATTCTTGCTGCGTTCAATATGAAACTGTTTGATACAAACGATTTTCCGTCGAGATGTGATCGTTTGCAATTCCACCAAACAAAATAAACTCGCCTTCTAAGGTATTACACAAACCACAGATAGGATTCAAAGTGTTCAAAAACAAGTTTTAAAGTATTTTCTGTTAATATTTTTTGTAGAAATGAATAAACTTAGGATGTTGTGTTTTGCAGAAAACTTTAAAACTGTATGCTAATCTTTTAATTTGAAATGCTTTTGTATTGTTTCCTATATAGTGCTGAGAAACCTGCACATGCTCGAAAATATCTCTATTTTTATTTAAATTGAATCTTTATCTAAAAAATATTAATATACAGAGAAAGAGTTTGCACAAATCTCTTTCTCTCAGTGCTGCTCAATAGAGTATTAATAGTACTTTTTTGGAGGCCATAAAGTTTAATCAATTTTCAAAAATTTTGATGTAAAAATGCGCTCATGAATTCATTTAGTTTTGTTTTTGAACGTAGACTAGACTGTTTTGCAACATGAAGTTCGTGCAGTTTACAAAATCATAGACAACTGACCCTCAGCTAAGCTCCACTTTGATTTGTAATGAAAGACGCATTTGCGGGCCATGGCCAAAAGACGATATTGACAGTTGACAGCTGTCAACTGTCATTATTGTCTTTTGGCCATCAGTTTTGAACTCAGCAACCTCAAAAACCTACATTCACATGTGGATTTTATCGATTTTGTTTATTTCTCGCTGTTTGACAGCTAGTTGACAACTAATTGACAGCTGTCAACTGTCAATATTGTCATATTGACATTGGATTTGAATTTAGCCCCCCCAAAAACATGAGAGGGTACTTTTTCCTCAGCGTAGCAAATACTAAACTGCCAGGAGATCGCCGTTTTGAGTAGTAAATAATGGTCAACCCGTGGAGCTTTGGAGCCCCGTAGCGGCCAAAATAAGCAAAATTGGGCTTTGTGCCCATTGAGACTTTTGTTCAGGATGCCGAAACGAACAACATATCCAAATTTCAGCCAATTTGACCGGGAGCCAATTCCCATACGATTTGTGCGGGGTTCTTTCCGGACGCCAAGATGTTCATGTAAGATGGTATTAACACTAACAGAACGAATGCCTGAGATTCTCTTCCTATCCTTGCATGTGATTCGTGGGTCTTCTCGCACCAGTGTTCCAGTAGTTCACAAATCTTCTGCAGTAACTGCCATTAAGGTCTCCAACGACAACAGATTTCCGTACGCCAAGATGTTCATGTAAGATGGTATGAACACTAACAGAACGAATGCCTGAGATTCTCTTCCTACCCTTGCACGTGATTCACAAATCTTCTGCAGTAACTGCCATTAAGGTGGCCCAACCCGGCGGGCCTAACTTATTCGCGGGCACGGTACAAAACCGTGCTGTTGCGCTCTGGGACCTTCTCTGTTTCAAAGAATAAGACAGGCTCCGTGATGAGGAAGATGCAACATGTCCACAAAAAAGACAATGTGCATAGTGTATGATTTGGTAAGATTTACGAAAATTTTAATTTCAAAACGACTTATAGCTAAAAGTAAACCACGACCGCTGTAGTAAAAAATCGAACAAAAACCAAATCGATTATAAATCTTGATTAAATAAGCTATGTCTGATGACTAATCTTTTTAAGATGTTCTTACTTTATCATTGCGTAATCCACCTCCAAAGTTATTGTTTAAAACGCGCGAAAAATGCGAACTTTCGGACCTTATAACTTAGAAGCCAAACGCAATTTTACAATGCCAATGGTCATCAGACATCTAGTTCGATCAAATAAAGCTATTTTGAGCAAAATTTTGGATTTCTGACAAGTAATATGGGCGTGATCTTCTTTCCCCTTTTGTATGGGGAGATGAGCGGGATGGGCCACCTTAAGGTCTCCAATGACAAAAAAAAATCCATACACCAAGATGTTCATGTAAGATGGTATGAACACTGACAGAACGAATGCCGAAGATTCTCTTCCTATCCATGCACGTGATTCTTCTTGCACCAGCGTTCCAGTAGTTCACAAATCTTCTGCAGTAACTGCCATTAGTGGTCATACATTTCTGTCGTCATCTTCAAGGCTAGTGCTGCCCATTCCAAATTCATTGAAAGATCTAAAATTGATGCCCGAAAGGAAGCAGATTTGTCTAAAGCTGATTTGAACTGCTCATAGTTCAGATGACGTGCGCAGGCAGCCTAGAAGAACGGACCGCGACCAAATTGATGTAATTCTTCGTAAAGGTCTGGCACGTAGCACCCGTAATCGTAGAGCATGTATGAAAAGATGTATGTCTGTAGATGAAGAGAAGAGGTGTGCTGTGATCGTACCGTATGGCGCTCTATCATCTCTGCCTACCCCTCAAGGAAAGCGGTGTGAAGGTATGTATGTATGTATGTAAAGTTCAGATAAATCGAATTTAAAGTCACAGTAGGTCAAAGCGTGATTTTTTTAAGTTTTTTTATTTAAAGGTTCGTCCACATAGAATCGTTTCTTACATTTACACATTTTACAAGAAAAACCACACCGAAACTATGTACAATTAAGGACAAACACAACATGTACAAATGATTTGCTAACTTATGATAATAGGTATAATGTAATAATGCTAGAATTTATTGACATCTTATATTCTGCCCTTTTTGCGGTAGTAAATATGGGGCCCATATGTAGTTACCTCCATTTCAATAAGGAGGGCAGTATTGCAGAGCCAATTTTGTGCATTTTAAAATTACAATTTTACAAAACGACTCTTGATCGCATTCCGACTGTTTATTATGCCAGTTAAAGTGTTTTAAAAAAATACTATAAAATTTGTGGGGATTGCACGTCCAAACAATATTATTAGTTCTCGAGGTAAATGCCACTTTTATGGTTGTCTTCCCCACTAAAATTATTTTCAAAGTTTTTAAAGAATGACTATAATAATTGTTTGAAGGTTGTTATTTTGACCAACCTTAACTTTGGAAACAATTACGTATTTGTTTGCCAAAGGATCAGGTAAAATAATTTTAAAATTCAACAACGTTGGGCGTAGTATTGGCCAACATGACCGTATTTCACCTAAGATGTTGTTGAAGCTTATATAGAAATAAATAAATCTGATCAAGATCAAGTCCCGAAGGTCAGAGTCTTCGAGAGATGACTAGGCAACAATGGTTTAAAGTGGCCCTTCCTGGCGGGACTAACTCATTCACGGGCACAGTAGAAAACCGTGCTATTGCGCTCTGGGACCTTCTCTGTTTCAAAGAAAAAGACAGACTCTGTGATGTCTTCATCATGCAACATGTCCACAAAGCAGACAATGCGCATAGTGTTCGATTACCAAAGAAAGATTTACGAAAGTTTTAATTACAAATCGACTTATAGCTAAAAGAACAGCAAGCTGCTGTAGTCAAAAATCAAACAAAAACCAAATTCATTATAAATGTTCATGAAATAAGCTAGGTCTGATGACTAATCTTTTTAAGATGTTTTTATTGTATCGTTGAGTAATCCATGCGCGAAAAATTCGAACTTTCGGACCTTACAACTTAGAAACCAAACACAATTTTACAATGCCAATGGTCATCAAACATCTAGTTTGATCAAATAAAGGTGTTTTGAGTATAATTTTGTATCTCTAACAAGAAATGTGCGCATGATCTTCTTTCCACGTTTGTATGGGGAGTTGAGCGGGAAGGCCCACCTTAAGTCGAAAGGTCGCCCTAGATGCAAGAATCTGAATCATAAAGTGACCCAAGCCGAGTAGATAATATCTTTACATAAACCAACTTTGTTCCATAATGTATGTACCAACACCACCGTAGTTTACTATGATCTATGTGCCTTATTTTTTTATATGAGGACAGTTTGCATAAAAGCAGCATGTGATAAGAAGTTGTGGCTATGAGAATGTAGCTTGTGTATGTGAAAGCGGCGAGAAGCTTAGTGCAGTGTGATCAGCCATGTACATTTATAATGCAAGCAACACTTAAGGAGACCAGTAAAGTGAAACAAAGGCTTAGAATATTTGTACAGAATGAGTTTTAACTAATTGCCTTAGTCTACATTTTGCTCCAGGAAATAATATTCTAAGGCACATTCTGAATGTGTCTTCAACAGATCACATTGTATACAGGCCCTTCTTGAATCAATGATGTAATGAGGTAACGAGGTGTCTAAAAAATACAACACTTCGGAGCTTTGTAGAGAAAAGTAACAGTTTAGTGTACAGAAATGCACAAACAGCTTCATTAAGGGGCACCTATAACCGCCGCGTGACACATAAATCAGAATAAAATTAAATTTCTCACGGGAACTTTGTCAAGAAGACAGTGGAATCTGGACCGTTCATGGTCAACCAAACTGCAAAAACTGTATAAAAGTTTTTTTTTGTGAAATCTACAGATAACTACACTAATAAAGGCCGAATCAAGCCTCAAGTTATGCTGCGGCGTTTGTATGCTGGGACCAAAGTTAATCTCATGTCATTGCCTCGAGTGTTGCATTACACTATTAGTCCACCAAAACATTTAGATGCTTGAGAATGTGTGATGTCATCCACAATCAATGTTTATACAAAGATGTGTACACGGCAGTGCCCGCTGCATATGAAAGTGCACTCTATGTAGAGACCGAACGCGCTGCTATGTTGAGCGACCAGCCTAAACTCAATTTGAGGTGTGGATCTCTGTGCACACCTCAAATTCAGGTGTGCAAAACGTAAATTTCTGCACAGGCGCACGTTCATGCAACTTATGATTCGATTCGATTCGAACATATCAACTCGTTGTTTTTCTATGATGTTTTGTACCCAGGTATGAGACCGCATTTCACCCGTGCGTCTAAATGTTTCGGTGGACTAGTGCGCCCGTACGGAGAGCGCTCGGCGCGTGCTCGGGTGTGTACGCTGGACGGTGCTTACTTCGGCGAGTAGCGGCGCGACGAGGTGGTTGTCGGTGATGCGCGTGACGGTGGTCTCGGTGAAGGTCGACTTGGTGATGGTCTCGGTGACGGTGCCGAGGGCGGAGGGCGGCGGCGGCAGCAGCGCCGCGCCGGCGCCGCCGCGGCGCTGCACGGTGACGCGCACGCCCGCCCCACCACCCCCCGCCTCCGCCGCGTCCGCCGCGCGCGCGCCCCCCAGGAAGTGCGCCGGGATCATCGCTTGGAACTCCTCGTTCGTGATCGGTCGCGGCGGCTGCGTGCGTGTATTAACACGTTCACATCGTCACATGAGCCACAACAACCATCCAGACTACACGCTACCGGGGGTGTGTGCCATGCTTGCGAGTGTGTCGACAAAAAGGTCCCTTATATGTTTAGAGCAAACAGAAAATTTAACATAAATGTTGGTATAGATAGTAATGAAGGAGAATATATGCCAGAATATGAAATATGTCCTGTGTACTTCCAATCTAAATGATTAGATACTTTTGCAAAGTCTTTCTATACATGAACAGAGCTCCTGTTACTGAAAAAAAAGTTGAGATGTTTCCTAGTTTTTCGGCAGGCCCAGACGGTATGTCATTTTATCAAAAGTATGTTTTATTTATTTCATTAATGTCTTTAAAAATGAGAGCATAGGATTGGATTGGAACATAGGATTAGATCGGATCTGTTGTGGATGCGTTGTGATCCGATCGAATCAGATAGGTTTTTGTAATATGTTTCTGAAAGTCAAAATAATAATTATCGATACATTTGATATTTTATATGCACTCATTTACTCAAAATATACCAGCCCACAAATGTTTAATATTAATTTTGAAAATCCAAAAACCTAGCCAACTCATATAATAAAGTTACAATTTCAGTTTTTTGATAAAATGGCGCCCATCCAAGAAAGTACTATTGTATGTTTTTGCCTTGTGTTTTGTCTACCACTTAAACTAGAATGTGAGTCACATTTGTGCAAAATTATTAATTGAATACCTACACTATTTGCGTTTGCGTGTGTTATACGTTTCCCGAAAAGAGAATTTAAATAGCAAAATTTAAAAAAAATAAGAAAACAAGGCAAAAATTAGTCACAGAAACAAGTGTTACTGACACAAAACTCATAAGGAAGCAGCATTTCACAAATCTACGACAAAAGTAGGGAAGTACACAAAGCTTTAAACATATTATGCGCGAAACACAACCCGATGTGAACGTGTTAAAACACAAAACGCTACTAAATGTCGAATCTCTTCTCAGTAAATTCTCGCACCCTACCTTGTTTTGGACACGATACTATTCATACATCGTCGCGCAAAAATTGAGTGCAACGGCAAAACTCCATTGAAACTTAAAAAGAGTAGGCAAGTGATGAAATCACAAGGCGATTTGAGTTGGTCAATTGGAGTAATACGGTTTCTAAGCAATAGGATTTATGAACGGTGAATGAGAAGTTTACCCCACAAATTGGGCATCTGTCCAACTAATTTATTTTAAAAGCAAGTTGATACATGCGATGCAAAGCACAGGAATGAAATGTTTCAAGTGTGCATAACTTTTTGGGAAACTACAAATTTGTACCAAATGTGTATTTAGTTTTAGGTTAATATATTAAGTATTTTCAAACCAACAAACCAAACCTACCGCCATTACCTATGAATATTTCTCTATTGAACTTCTCAAACACCCAAAGGTCGGCTGAAAGAAATCTTTTTGAGGTATGAGCCTGCCTTTGCGCCCCACTTATGTTGTTATTGCTCTGTACTTAAAATTTTTTGGTGCCAGTTGGATAATGGATTACCGAAAATGTTTTAGCATTTTGGCACTCTACAAATGGCCACCCGTTATAACCATTGTCAAAAGGTTTACAATAGCCCATTTTATTATTATTGTGATTGCCTTTAACCAACTCCGTAGCCTACGAAATCGAACAAAGAAATGAGTTTCCGTGACGTTGCACTCAATGTCGTCGCAACGACGTCGCAAGCGGGGTCCGTCCTCACCTGAACGTCGTCGCTGAACACGTCGTCGCTGGAGCCGTGCGGCGGAGGTTGCGAAGCGTGCGGCGCGGGATGTGCGGCGTGCGGGGGCACCGCGCCCGGCGGCGGCGAGACGGGTGTGCTTGCGCTCGTTGGCCGCGATCCCTGCCGACAAAGACATTATTTAAGTAAATATACTTTTTCGTACTAATGACGCTTTTTCCAAGGAATGTCTTATGCATGTATGTATAAGCGACCGTGAAGCAGGACACATTAATTAAAAAGAGCCAAGTAAAAATAACTACTTTACGAATATACTGCAAGGCTAAACCCGAACCAGCAAAACATACCTTTCGTGGGTATTGCGCTTTCCCATTGTCATCAGCTGTATACCCATAATTTGGAACAAATATTTGTAGAATAACATTGAGGGACTTTTCCGCTTCCATTAAAATGTATCTCTATATCTCGCTTCTTTTATTTAGGTCGCGATACCAACAAAAAGGACCTTAAAACACAGTCAGAATAGTGTAGCTTTCCCCTAATGTCCAACTGAGTCACCAATAATGAAATAAAAAATGCTTAAGATTCGAACTCATAATTCCAAAATCATCAATGGAATTCTTTTATTAGCCACAATACTTAAACTAAGAACTATTGTAAAAGTAACCTTAGATAACGCTGTTGAATTCCTTAATACGAAATAAATAAAACAAAAATCAAAATATATTCCCAATCCTCACCTGCGATCCGGGAAAGCTGAGTTTCCTGGGCGCCGGCTGCGGCGGTATCGTCGCCCCGTGCGGGAGGGTGTGCGTCACTCTCGGAGGCTCGTGCGCCGCTCGGGGGGCTTCTTGTGTCACTCTGGGAGCTTCGTGCGTCACTCTCGGAGCTTCGTGTGTCACTTTCGGAGCCTCGTGCGTCGCTCGCGGCAGCGTCTGCGCCACGTGGTTCCCGACGTTGTTCTGATGGTTGGGCTTTGGCGCCGAGATGTTGTTCGCAATGGGTGCGGTCATTTGGATCTCCTTGATTTCCTCGGATGTCGATTTTCTGGTAACAGGTGCGACTGAAAGAAATAGATAATCGTAAATTTTTGGTTCGGCCATGTAATTTATGGAAATTAAGCGAGTGTAGCTGATTTTAACACAACTTTACTTTATTGAAAGGTGTTAGATTAAAAAAGAAGCTATACAATGTACAAACTCACTGAAAACTGCTTATTTTCGCTAATACTATGACATTACTAAACAGCGCCATATCTATTGCATAACTAGTTACACCGTCATCAAAACTAAGCTTGATCCATATTTTGATATAGGTAGGCTTGATGAAAACGTTACATTTTGACTATACATTAACCCGTAAAGCGCGAACGACGCCGCATAGGCGTCCTCTGCCGCGCTCCCGCTATCTGCGCTGATTGGCGATTTTTTGTATGGTCATAGATTTACTGGTCTATGATTGGCTTTTTCAAATGGATAGAGTAGTGTAGGACGCTTTTGATTGGCTAAACCGCGACCCAATAGCTGCAACTTCGTAAAACAAAATATTTTTTTGAAATCCGCGCGGCTCGTCTCGCTGGCCAGTCGACCGAGATACGTTTGCGCGCGTGGTTCTGTGCCGGCTGAAAAGGATGATTGACGAAAATATTACGTAAGTATTGTAATTTTTTTTATATCAATGAAATTGTAATATATTCAGCTATCTATCAATGCAGTGGTTATAGGTTTTTGCAATTTCTGTAGGCAGCAAAAAAATCAAATGTTTTTTGGCATGTTCAGATTTCAAAGATTTATCACATTTGTTTACAAAATTTGTTTACAAAAAATTACGTTTGCTTGAATGTAATTAGTCCGGATTGTGGCAAATTTTGTGTAGAATCCGGTGATGTATCACACTTGACATGTTTTCTTACAAAAAAATGGAAAAAAGACCGAAAATCTAGAAAATCATATTTTGTAGTATAAACATTGTGAGTGTATTGGTGTCGGCCGCTCGGCCGCTCGGCCGCCCGCTGGCCGTTGGTCAAGTGTGATTCAAGTCATTTGTCGAGATCTCAGGAACTTCGTGAGCGTGGAGTTATAATACCAAATTTTGTTGCTTTGAAATCGTTTGGTATATCTAATAAGTAATCCCATTGCATCATCTGCATACATTTCCATAGGGCAAGACGCATCTGGTAATAGAATAGAATTAAAAATATGTACTATTTGTTTCTGTTACATAGTATTCTTGTTAGGGTTCCGTACCCAAAGGGTGAAAACGGAACCCTATTACTAATCCTCCGCTGTCCGTCCGTCCGTCCGTCTGTCACATGGCTGTATCTCAGTAACCGTAACAGATAGACAGCTGAAATTTTCACAGAGTGTGTATTTATTTTGCCGCTATAACAACAAATACGTAAAATTGAAAAATAATTTAAATTAAAGGGGGCTCCCATACAAAAAACGTGATTTTGTTATGTTAAATCTTTTACGATGGTACGGAACCCTTCGTGTGCGAGTCCGGCTCGCACTTGGCCGGTTTTTGGTTACTAGTCACACTGGGTCAATTGCCGTGCATGCTGTATTACATTTCGGCGAATTCTGCCGTGCATGTCGCACCTGTTCTCATGCTAACGGGTGGTGTGTGGACACGAAAGATGCCTAAAAAATACTTGCGACATGCACGGGAGCACTTGCCATGCATGTCAAACAACTTCAAAAAATTTTTTTCGTCATATCTTGGGAAACTCTGGTCTTAGACTCATCATGCGACCCCTCAAACTAGATGGCCTGACCTGATCTACCTACCTGTCATGTCAAAACTTGTTTTCGTCATACATTGTAAATTTTGTAACTTCAATAATAGGAGGAGGTGTCTGACAGACGGACGGACAGACAACGCACAAACTCTACTTCAGATATAATCATTAGGTGTTTTTTTTGACCATCCGTCGCTAATTCGAATTTCTATTCATTTTAGGTTTCACTTTTACAAAATGTTAAAAAATATACTTGTGCTGCTATATTTCTATGAACTTATATTTACGTGTTTTATTTCAAAGACCATGTCACCAATGCTTCGTGTCACGGAAGCCTGCTTCTACTCCAGCAACAAGTTTCGACCTCGTCACGCTGAGTAAGTGCCTACCTATATAGATAGAACGCGCGCGCCCACCTATCTATAGATAGAGCGCGCGCTCACCGACGTGTGTTCAAGTGGAGCGTTTGCATGTATGAGTGCGCTGAGTGCAA
Organism: Incurvaria masculella; assembly: GCA_946894095.1. Lineage (NCBI taxonomy): Eukaryota > Metazoa > Arthropoda > Insecta > Lepidoptera > Incurvariidae > Incurvaria > Incurvaria masculella. The sequence continues at coordinate 14,308,528 of OX335653.1, read as the reverse complement.
TTTTATAGCCGAATTTGAATGTTCAAAATAAAATGTTTTTGATTACATATTATAACATTATCTTACACAAAAAAATTGTGTATATATAACAGTTTATGATGATATAAAATCTAACTCGATTCTAATTAGATTAGATTCTAATTAGACTGTTAGTAATGTAGAGAGATTTTTCGGGTTTTTCCTTTACTGAAAATGTTATGTAAACTTTTTCTTTACAAAAAATTTATGTGAATATTCTTCCATCATTATTCAATAAATTTAAAATAAATTCAACTGAGATAATATCGTAAATAATTTATAATAAATTCTAAAATATTATTTTGAAAAACAATAAGTGTCGCTTTTGTTCGCGATGTTTGGAACCAAATTATTATTATTTTTTGTATGGCGGGGTCATTAGTTTTTGACACAATGTTATAGCAGCTATCATAAACTACGAAATAAAAAACAAATTTGTTTCATAACTTTATCTTTTTTACCCTAAACCTCGAGTAACATCACAAAATATTTAAAAAAAATCTAAAGTCAATGTTATATGATTTTTATTATTTTATATTTGAACCAAACTACTACAAAAACAACGTAAATAAATGGAGGCACTATCTAGCTACATGGAACAGTTATTATTTTGAAGATACCTTAACAAGTGTCTTAGATATAGATTTTTATTCGATTCGGGAGCGCGGTACAGGACGCCGATGCTGCGTCGTTCGCGCTCCAAAGGTTAAGTAATGTCATTGTAAATAAAAAATATCATTGATATTCATTGGTTTCTATTTCATGCATTCTGAAATATGAACTACAACGCCACTTGTGGACTTTTATTATCCCTGTTCAACATTGGTATGACATTCAGTCTATCCTCTTTAGTCTATGATGGCGTCGAGCGAAAGGGCTAAGTCAGAAGGAAGATTATTAGACTGTGGTTGCTATCTAAAAAATCACGATTCAATTGCGTCGGCAGAGGGAGCAAAAATCCAGCTAAGTGCGAGTTAGACTCGCACACGAAGGGTACATTATTGTACAAAATTTAACACAAAAAAACCGGCCAAGTGCGAGTCGGACTCGCATACGAAGGGTTCCGTACAATCGCACAAGATTTGAAAAAAAAAAACACGTTTTTTGTATGGGGCCCCCCTTTAATTATTATTATTTTATAATGTTACCTATTTGTTGTTATAGCGGCAAAATAAATACATAATCTGTGAAAATTTCAGCTTCCTACCTGTTACGGTTCATGAGATACAGCCCTGTGACAGACGGACAGACGGACGGACGGACGGACGGACGGACGGACGGACGGACAGCGGAGGCTTAGTAATAGGGTTCCGTTTTCACCCTTTGGGTACGGAACCCGAAAAATGACGTTTTTTGTATGGGGCCCTTTAATTTTTAATATTTTTTTATTTTACCTATTTGTTGTTATAGCGGAAAAATAAATACACAATCTGTGAAAATTTCAGCTGCCTACCTATTACGGTTCATGAGCAACGGAGGCTTAGTAATAGGGTTCCGTTTTTACCCTTTGGGTACGGGACCCTAAAAAACCTGAAAGTCTGAGAAATCATTTTTTTTTTATGTGACTGGACATGGATGGCTAATACCACACCTTCTGTCATGGTATTAGCCCAACACACCAAATGGGAACTAGGTGCCATGCCAGGACCTCCCTTATATTGCACGGCTACATTGAACTGGATGGAAAACACGGACAATTTTCATTGCCGCTTCGACCATCGTTCATCCAATGCGATGGTACCAACCCGGGCGGGATAAACCCTACCACCTAGTAAGTAAGGAAGGGGACCTACAGTTTAACGTGGAATCCGAACTACGGCCAGCCTCTCTCAACGGTCGAATGGTCACCCATCCAAGACCAGACCGGACCCAGCATTGCTTAACTTCGCTTTTTGCTTTTACTTAACTTAACATAACTGGGCATGGTTTCCTAGAACATGTTTATCCCGCTAGACGTGGGTTTCTCTTCACCTGCGGCGGCGGCGGCGGCCTGCGCGGTGACGGTCCGCTGCAGCACGAGCCGCACGAAGCGCTCGTGGCCCGTGAGCAGCGCCACCGCCGCCTCGTGCCGCGCCCCCTCCAACTCGACACCGTTTATCTGTAAATTTATTAATTTTCTTGTCATCATATTGGAGGTAGGAGACAAAATTCAGACCCCTATATGTTTAAAACGGATGTCAAAATTAATTATTTTCTGGATGTTTGGTTTTAGTTTGGTTGGTTGAAAACTATGCAACACATCTCGACAGTCTTAATCGTAATCGGATTAATGGTATAGGAATGATGGCATATGGGACAAACAAAAAAACATTGATTTTTATATTTTTAAAGAAAACATTGCACAAATTTAATTGATAAATGTAAGAAATAAAATAAAATGAAAAAGTCACTGGAAAATAATATTAGTCTTCTTGGATGATTGGTTAGTTGAATGATAGATCTTGTGAGAGTATAGGTCTTAGCAAGGGTCCCTCCCAAGTCATCAATTTAAAGAGAGATAATCGATGCGACATTTGGTTGTCACTCAAAAATCCTTCCCTGAAGGGTACATGTACTTTGACACACTTTTTCTTTTTCTCAAGCACATAATTTTTTTCCCATTATACACTCACCTACGGGTGTGTTGCACGTTTTTAAAGACTCTGGTAAATGATGGGCTGAAAACCAACTTCAGTGTTTGCTGCGTACCAGCTGAGAGCAGACCATTCAGTGCAACACAATATGAAGTGAAATGAAGCAATGATGACAACTTATCACTATTACATATTTTCTGTTACTAATAAACCCAGATCATTCTCTGAGTAGTTATGAAATGTTTTGTACCTTTCTCTCGATTCGAAACTACAAGTCAATGCAAAAGACAAAACATTGTTTACCCATTGAGAAGATAAACTGGCTTTATTAGTAACAGGGATTATGTGTTAGTCTTTTTTTTTGGTGATTGGTGTTTCACTGGATTGTTTTTTGTGTTGTGTATAATATAGAGAATTTGAATACTGGACTAAACCACCACACTAGCAGCTCGCGCTACGGCGACTCACCGACACCACCCGGTCACCGACGAGCATCTTGCCGTCCTTCTGAGCGGCGCCGCCGGGCGAGATGCGCGATATGAAGATGGCGTCGCTGCCGTCCTGGAACGGCGGCGAGCCCCTCCCGCCAGCGATGCTGAAGCCGAGCCCCTGCCCGTCGCGGATCAGCGTCGTGTGCACGAGGATCTTCTGCGCGTACGCTGCAAATTGTGCAATGGGTCAGGTGACTGAGGCTTACTAATAAAATGGTGCTCAAAGCCGGATTGGGTTTGCCATTCCAGTTGGGTAAACAAAAGGTGTCATGGTGTCATGACAAAACCGTTTACAAAGTGGAAATGTCAGTCCTTCTTAAGCGACAAAAACAAACATTCCATGAACAGATAGGTAAAGCACATTTCCAAGACTATTCGATAAAAAATCTTGGCTTTTCTATTTTCTTTTCTTTTCTATCGTTTCTACCATCATAGATGAAAGATGGTCGAAGCAGAAATCATCAGTTGTCCATCCAATGTTTTTCATCCAATTAAATGTTAGCATGCTCATAAAGGGATGGTTCTACAAGGACTACATAATATCTTCGGAAATGCGGTGTGTTGGACTCACCCTAAATAGCACTGATCATGCGAATTGATCTTAGCCAAGGCATTTTTCACTGTGGTTAGTTGTTTAATTGAGTGTTATCAACCTAAAATAAATGGGAAACCAGTAATGTAATAAACTTTATGAAAATATTGCACAATATACCTGGTGGTACAAACGGCTGTGTTGCTGGTGTTGTCTGCACCTGAGGGGTCGGCCGCACCACGGGTTCGACCGGCGCCGGTTGGTTGACAACCTTAACAGTACATCGAAATTAATGGGTTGACCAAAAATAAAATATCAACCTCAATTTATTAAATCCTATTTTGCTGTCAATGGGGTCTTGTAATAATATGCATGATACATCATTTGACTTCATTAAAATGGGTCTGGATCATCTTCGCCGTTCTAAACACGTAAAATCTAAATGTAGAATTTAAGATGAACATCTTAAATTCTACACATGTCCCATGCCAAACTATAGCAACGATTCTGTTCATAGATATTTTTTTGAGGAGGAGGATCATATGAGCTTGGAAAGCTACCATCAATGGTAGACCTCTTCATATTATTGTTGCATTATGCTTATTGTTCATTGCCAAATTTGGCAATGACAAATCACCTGAAGATGATTGCAACATACCTATTAGCATTTGTAAGTGTGAGCTGGGGCAACAAATGACATGCAAGCTAGGCAAGAATTTTTTTACAACCATTTAAAAGGGCGAGATAAAGGAGATTGTACTTTTCGAGATTCCTAAAGTGTTCGTGGCCTATCAGTTAAGGACCATGGTCCAACAAGGAGAGGTGGGTTCAAAATCCGGTGGCTGCATTACTGACGTTTAGAGTAGGTAAGTGTAAAATGAAAAAATGTATGAATGACCAATTCATTTTGTAAGCTAGATAGCTTGACAATGAACCATAAACCATGACTATATATATCTGAGATAGAAGAGGATCTCACTTCAAAACCGGCGACAGAACACAGCATGCTGGGTCTTACACTGGCGCCACATTAAATTGAGTATCAAAACGCGTTAAAGTGTTTTAGATCATGAATGTGAGGTAACCTGTGCCATCTGGTTGACGAGAGTGGCCGGCTGGCTGGCGACGTAGGGCGCAGGCGCGGGACTGGCGGGCGTCACTATAGTCTTGGTCACCGTCATCACGACCGGCTCGGAGTCTTGCGCGTACTGGTTACCTATCACTAGCGGCATGCCACGCCCACTCGGCACCTGTATAAAATCATACAATGACACCTTACTACTTAATAGAAACAGAACACAGAAGATGGCGGAGAGAGGTTAAGATGGTTTCGAGATTTAGAAAGTATGAGTGATGAGAAAATGACAAAGTTAGTTTACTTAGCAAGAGTGTGTGAACGTGCATGCCTGGCCGACTGATAACAACTGGTCAGGACATGTCAAAGTAAAGCTCGTAAAACAGGTAACCGAAAAGCCTGCAAGAAGAGATATATGCCTACACAAGCAGCGAGATAATTTATTAACGCACCGCATGGTGCTGTATGTTCTCTTAGATCGGTATGACCCTATGGAAATACAAATTTCAAATCAATTGATAATATTTTCGTTCTCACCTCATGTGGCCCATGAAGTTATCGTTGCTAAGATCTACAAATAGTGATAAGTGTGTATACCTGTCCGTTCTCGAAGGTGGACACAGTTTCTGTTGTACTGGAGAGGGAATGGTGACTCGCTCCGCTTGGTGCTCTGCAACACAATGCTGAATGTCAAATGAAATGCAATTTTATTGTGATCACGGTATTAAATTTGAACGAGGTATAGATACATGGGAAGGGGACTTTAAGTAAAATAAAGAAATGGCTTTACACAAAGGGCTGAAGGATCATGAGGAAGATGTAAGGTTTACTGAGGACAGCCGAAACTTTTTACAGATGGCACTACCATAGCTGTCAATTTGGGATTGGTTTTCTTCTGGTACACATTTTAGATTTGGATTAGAACTTTTGGGGTTGTGTCTTAAAAAGTCTATTGAAAGAAACAAAGAAACTAATTTTTTCATCCAATTCTAGTTATACTAGCACCACTTTGATAATTGTCTTCCTCATAGGACATATGTTAGGTTGAAACACTTTCGAATAGGAATTGTATCTGAATAATAGAATAGGTTGGTCATCTTGGACGGTAAAAGGCACCGATCGCAAATTTCACAGAGACATAAAGTAGGTTTGAGGAAGCGATCCCTAAAGTCGTAGAGATAGATGAGCCTTCACCTGGTGGAGGTGGGAGATTCCCTGGTGATGACGAGAGAGAGGACGGCGCCGCTCTGCTTGAGCACGTCCACCGCGAAGTAGTGGTCGACGTCCACCACCGAAGTGCCGTTCACAGATAGCACCTTGTCGCCCACCTGCCAACATTCACTCGGCGTTACATTTGAACAATAAACGAGCAGCTGGTAAACTGTTTTAAAAAGAAAGATATGGGACTTTACAATTTTCTTCTTGAAATGCTGCTATGCCTGACTCTCAACTAAGAGGCGGCAGAAGACGCTCATGGGCTTTGGAACTTTTTTGGGGGCCGCTCCACAACGCAGATACAATCTTGCGTTGAGTATAGTTTGCATCCGTGAGACAGATCAGCTCAGTGCCTGTTTGGCTCCTTGGACTCCATGCAACACCGTACCTTGCCTCTCACCGACGATCTCGAGAACAGTCCAGAATTCTAAGAACCTCCAACTCTGTAGCCCGAATCACGGAAATTGCAACATTTCATCCTTATTCCCACACACTGTCTACATTTCTCATACGAGAACCAATCGATTCTGTAAATTTTTCATTTATCGGGTCGCTAAACGTGGAGAGCTCCCCCGCCCTGGGGTCCTTGAAATGTATTAAGGAGAAGCACCTAGTGGGCCGGCATCGTTTTCGCAGCCCCCGTGAAAGTTCGAAAGTCCATGGGCGTCGGTCAGACACCTCTTATGTGGATAAAAAAAAAAAACTGGGCAAGTGCGAGTCGGACTCGCACACGAAGGGTTCCTTACCACAGTACAAGATTGTATGACTGTAAGACTATATAAGGCCCCCCTTAATTGTTTTTTATTTTTTTTATTTTACCTATTTATTGTTATAGCGGCAAAATAAATACACACTTTGTGAAAATTTCAGCTGCCTTCCTATTACAGTTCAAGAGATACAGCCTTGTGACAGACGGACGGACGGACGGACAGCGGAGGCTTAGCGATAGGGTTCCGTTTTTTCACCCTTTGGGTACGGAACCGTAAAAAATAGTTTCCCTCGGCGAGAGAGACTCACCCGCAGGCCGGCGAGGTAGGCGGGCCCCGAGGGCGTCACGCGCGATATGAAGATGCCCTCGTCGTCGCCGAGGTAGGGCGTGGAGCCGCGCCCGCCGGCGATGCTGAGCCCGAGGCCGCCGGCGGCGCGCGCGATTCGCACCTCGAAGCAGCGCGCCGCGTGCGCCTCCGCCGTCTCGCTCTCGGAGCGCGCGCTCACCGACTCGCCTGCGGGCACATACACACTTTCACGTGCACATCAGCCGCATTGTCGGGGGGTGAGGATTTGTTTTCAATGTAACTGGAGATGGATGGCTAATACCAAACTGAACTTCAGATATTAGCCTAACACATCACATGGGAAGTAGGTGCCACGCCAGAACCTTCCTTATATTGCTCGGTTACATTGATCTGGATGGAAAACATGGACAATTTTCATTGCCGCTTCGACTCGTTCATTCAATGCGATGGTACCACCCCTGGCGGGATTAACCCTACCACCTTGTAAGTAAGGAAGAGGACCTACAGTTTTACGTGGAATCTGAACCACAGCCATCCTCGACCGTTGAAAATGGTCACCCATCCAGAACCCAACCGCGCTCAGAGGTGCCTACCCAGCTTATCGATTCGCAAGGTATCGGCGAAGGGAAATACTGGCAATTACGCCTGACAAAAATGTCTAAAATTAACATTAACATAACATTCGAAAACATTTCTCAGTATGTAAGTGAAATTGGAAGAGAAACCTTCTGGTTGGGAAGCCATCGGCCGCATGACCTTTTTTGCTCATTCGAAATGCCTGCTCAACGGAAATTTTTGGAGTCCATAGTAATTAAATTAAAAATTGATTAGAAATCCAATAATATTTGGAAATCCTAGGAATCTTTGGTAAACCTAGGAATCTTCAGTAATCCCTTAGGAATCTTTGGTAATCCGTTAAGAATCATGGAACTGGTAATCTTGTAATATTGTATTATATTTGTATTCGTCAAATTGGTAGACAAGCTTAACTCAGACAGTCATATTTTCTTATTTTAAGGCATAGATAATTAGCATTTATAACAATAAACAGAACAACAATAAACCTGCATAAATCTTACAATTTCTGGCATATACCATCGTCAATCTTACTAAATAATTAAAACTAAGCTAAATATATCAAGGTAATTATTAGTCAAAGGCTTTATGATACTGGATTATCATGGTAATTTCAATAATTCTAATTATAAATATTATACATCTGTATCAAACTATGAATAAACATTAGAAAATATAATCGGTCAAAAGCTTTAGTAAGCAAACTCTGGCTACTATGTGTACAAAATAATATCTTGTTACACATTCAAAATTAACAAAATTTAAATGCAATTACTAATTTAAAAATTAACTAAAAATCTTTGTCAGCTAAGGCCTACATGATATGTCCTCTAGGTTCCTAATATCCTAAGGTATATATACAGTAAGTAATATTTTCTTGTTCGCATTTAGAATCAGAGCAATAATTGTTCTGCGCCAACGTGTTCCAGCCAACATAGGGTCAGCTAGCGCGATGAGATGGCATCTACAGATTCCCTACTTGCGAACCCCGCATGCACCCAAGAGGCCCGGATACGTTTCGTAAAACCATTGGTATACATAGCTGGCATCATTGTCAGGTAGAGTCAATCTTGAATTCTAGGCTAGAATTCTTCATATTAAAATAAGCCAGTTACATAAAAAAAATTTGGTGTTCTATGTAAACTAAGCCCCGGTTCACGAAGAAACGGCTGAGTTAATCAATGTTCAAACACGTCACTTTTAGTGAACCGCATAGAGTTCCTTCCATACTGTCCACACAGAGTGACGTGTTTAATCATACTTTCACGTTGATTTTGATTTTTTATTCTTTCGTGCACTCGGCCCTAAGTAATGTAATGGGTGCTGCGGGTCATGTTAGTAAACACAACAGTGACAGCTGTTTGAGAACTGGTCACTGATCACTAGCATTATTGGTAGCCGTATTTTTTATGCATGTCGATAGTGACTCATTTCTTAATATAATATTTCATATCTTAAAAAAAAGGATAGATATGCCATCTATAGCCGGCGCACTATGAGACCAGCGAGGTTCTCGCTGTAGGAGACCCACTGTCGCCAATTTTGTAAAACTTCTTTTCTCTTCTGCGGTTACAAGGCTATGGAAGAAGAATATCTTAGCAGAGAGCAATCTTAAGAGTAATTATTTATCGTGGTTTAGGTTGCTCTTCTTGCATTGAGCAATTTACTTTAAAAAAAATACTGAAGCATTTAAACAAAAATAGGAGCGAAATCATGTTTGCGGTGTACTGAAATCGGTTAAAGATAAGAAAGACATGAAAATAAGAATACTTACGATTTAAATGTGCATTATAAAACAACCGTTTATGTACCCACTTATTTGTCGAGCAATCGTACAATTTCTACAATTAAAACTTCCCGTCTCTAATAGGCCCAAATTGCAGAGCCCGCTAACTGTTCCGCTCGCGACGCTAATGGACCGAACGGTGAGCTTCGAGGAGCGTGCGACTCGCCGCCGTGACGACACCAGGCGAGCTACTGGACCGCGCACGGACACACCTCGGAGCTCGCGATGACCGCATGTTTACCTCCGACCTTGTTTGTGTACGAACACAGATTGCGCGCATCTAACAGGTATACGGGCAACACATGAACGTAGAGCGGTATGGAATAACCGAATGACCTTCCGCGATCGACGGTTGCGATCATCGATCTTTATTTAGAAATTGACAGTTATGAAATAGTGTTACTACCGTTCATCAATATCAAAAATCGGCCAATTGCGAGTCGGATTCGCACACAAAGGGTTCCGTACCATCGTACAAGATTTAACACACAAACACACGTTGTTTGTATGGCCATTTGTTGTTATAGCTAAAATTTCAGCTACCCACCTATTACGGTTCATGAGATACAGCCCTGTGACAGTCGGACGGACGGACGGACAGCGGAGGCTTAGTAATAGGGTTCCGGTGGCAACCTTTGGGTACGGAACCCTCAAAACCGACAAATAAGTCTGTAAGTGTATACGCTGCAGGAAAAACAAGGATCAGGGAAGCTATTCCAGGCTCCCGAGCAACAATAATCTGTCTCAGGGTGCCCAATAGTTGACATAGTGTCACAGAATAACTAATAGTGCTACGATAGTGTCAACCTCTGCGCCTAGTGATGTTTTTAGGCACAAGTGGCGAACCCATTGCTGTGTTGTTACATCCATAAATTGAAAAGTACAGCTCGGGCCAAACTTTATGGCCGGTGTTAAGTTGGCGCTTTTCGCTGCGTGGAACAATTCGAATCGAATCCGATCAATCAGAAGCGTTTATTTTATATATTCTGCGCTCTTATTGGGTAGAATATTTGGCATTAATTTCTGATTGGTGCAGAATTGATCGAGTTCCCTCACATCTTACGCCGGTTCAGCCCTCGATTGCAAGGATGCATTGAACTGGATGGAAAACACGAAACATTTTCATTACTGCTTCGACCATCGTTCAATAAATGAGATGGTACCAACGCGGGCGGAATTAACCCTACCACCCAGGAAATAAGAAACCAAAAGTTTTACGTGGACTTCGAACCACGAAAGACGAATTACCTTCCGACATGTGCGGAAAGAAACGCAGTGGACTCAAATATATTATGTTTACATGCTGGATCTTAAACAGCATAAACATTAAAAAAAATAGCTCTCTGTTTTGGGATCATAGTAAAATTCATATCTATTACAATCATAGACCTAGATAGACCTAGCGCGCTGTGCTTACATTTGAAGCCTATGATTAAAATGCATTCGCCGTTATTGTAATCCATAATGTGGCTGACATCCGGAGATTAAGGCGGTCGTCTGCGATTCCGTTAGAATCAAGTCGTTTATGGTCAAATGCCAATTTATTTCATTCGCCTAAATTGACTCTACCGGCCCGGTGAGGTCAAATCGGCCATTAAAATGTTGATTTTCTGCGCAGTTTGCATGCCATCATGGGATGCATAAACATTTTTCTTTTATTTGGTCACATCACTCTCGACATAATTGCTTTCAAAGTAAATAAAACTTGGTCACGTCAGTCCACTTTTCAAATCGCCATTTTAAAGTATTGTAAAAAATGGCGAAAACAGTTTCCGATAAAATTTAGTTTGAATGATACAAATATTCCGGGAGGTCACGACATTTTTGGTCACGATAAGGTAAATGGCTGAATCTGGGTTCAAATGTTAGAGACCAACCCTGTGATGCTAAATATGTCGGTCTGCCTGCGCTAAGTGGTTGCGTTTTCTAGATTGGCTATATAAAATAGATGTTGCTTATGAACATACAGAATGTCTTAAAATATTGATACCTATTAATTATGCAACAATAAACAGTCGGTTTTTTAATTAAATACTTAAATATACCTAAAGTTATATATGTAACCTAAATCGCTTATAACTACGAAATGCAACCAAACATTTGTTCTGTTTTGGTATTGCTAAGCAAGTATGTACTAACACTTTCATGCTTCGTATTTGCAGCCATTTACCTTATCAAATATATTTTTGGTCACCATAACTACTTTTTCAGGCGCCTTATCTACGTAACGCAACCACTTGGCGCAGGCAGACTGACTCATTTAGCTTCAGAGGGTTGGTCTTTATCCTGTGAAACCAGTTTCAGCCATTTACGTTATCGTTACCATTTTTGTCGCGACCTCCTAGTCTAAAATAAATGTAAGAGGAAAATAAGAAAGACAGCTTAGCTCAGGTTCATGAGTTTGGGCTTTTGGTCTTCTCTTGTGACACTCCAAAAAAACATCCTAGATCAAGAGGCATGCAGCCATTCTACAGTAATCCAAAACTAAGCTGTCATTCTTTTCCTTTAATTTATTTTTATTTTAGCTTATATTTCCTAAAGTTAGTTCTTCAAAAAACATTTTACAAAAAAAATAACCGACTTCAAAGAAAAAGCACTAAAAAGTAAAAAATAATTTCCATTTTTGTAGTTACGATTTCTGTTATTTTTTGAGTCGGCGTCAGCCGGGCACGCGCTGCGCCAATCAAGAGAACCTAACCTAACCTAACCTAACCTAACCTAACCTAACCTTGGCTGATACCGACTCAAAAAATAACAGAAATCGTAACTACAAAAATGGAAACTATTTTTTACTTTTTAGTGCTTTTTCTTTGAAGTCGGTTATTTTTTTGTATTTTTTTTTATTTATTTATTTTTAGTGAATCTGAAGTACAATTACTAATTTGTACACGTGCTTTCCAATAAAAAAAGAATCACCGAAATCGGTTGGCGTTATATTGAGTTATTCGTCCATTCGTCGCGCACATCTTAATACAAATTTAAGACTTATATGATTATCTCATGGATATCATTGTCAGAACTTAACCAAATTAAAATGGGACCACTTGGGAAGCACTAGCTTTCATTTAAAAAAATAATCATCCAAATCGGTTCACCCAGGCAAAAGTTATGAGGTAACAAACATAAAAAAAAGCAAAAAAAAAAACATACAGACGAATTGATAACCTCCTCCTTTTTTTTAAGTCGGTTAAAAAGGCTTTGTCTCTATTAAACTGTAGTTATGTAATGCTAGTCTGACTCGAACTTGTCCCGTTTTTAACCGACTTCAAATAAAAAAATTTTTTACAAAAAAAATAACCGACTTCAAAGAAAAAGCACTAAAAAGTAAAAAATAATTTCCATTTATTTAGTTACGATTTCTGTTATTTTTGAGTCGGCGTCAGCCGGGCACGCGCTGCGCCAATCAAGAGAACCTAACCTAACCTAACCAACCTAACCTAACCTAACCTTGACTGACACCGACTCAAAAAATAACAGAAATCGTAACTACAAAAATGGAAATTATTTTTTACTTTTTAGTGCTTTTTCTTTGAAGTCGGTTATTTTTTTAAATGATAGCTAGTGCTTCCCAAGTGGTCCCATTTTAATTTAGTTAAGTTCTGACAATGATATCCATGAGAAAATCATAAAAGTCTTAAATTTGTATTAAGATGTGCGCGACAAATGGACGAATAACTCAATATAACGCCAACCGATTTCGGTGATTCTTTTTTTATTGGAAAGGACGTGTACAAATTAGTAAGTGTACTTCTGATTCACTAAAAATAAACAAATAAAAAAAAATTAACAAAAAAAATAACCGACTTCAAAGAAAAAGCACTAAAAAGTAAAAAATAATTTCCATTTTTGTAGTTACGAATTCTGTTATTTTTTGAGTCGGTGTCAGCCAAGGTTAGGTTAGGTTTGGTTAGGTTAGGTTAGGTTAGGTTAGGTTCTTTTGATTGGCGCAGCGCATACCCGGCTGACGCCGACTCAAAAAATAACAGAAATCGTAACTACAAAAATGGAAATTATTTTTTACTTTTTAGTGCTTTTTCTTTGAAGTCGGTTATATTTTTTGTTAATATTTTATCCATGAAGATCACCTTCCTCTAGGGTTTTTTTAACCGACTTCAAAAAAGGAGGAGGTTATCAATTCGTCTGTATGTTTTTTTTTTTAATGTAACTGTATATGGATGGTTAATACCGAACTCACCGTCAGATATTAGACTAATACACCACATGGAACTTCCTTATATTGCTCGGCTACATTGAACTGGATGGAAAACACGGACAATTTTCATTGCCGCTTCGACCATCGTTCATTCAATGCGATGGTACCAACTCGGGCGGGATTAACCCTACCGCCTAGTAAGTAAGGAAGGGGACCTACAGTTTTAGGTGGAATCCGAACCACGGCCAGCCTCAACGGTTGAAAATGGTCACTCATCCAAAACCTAACCGCGCTCAGAGGTGCTTCCCCAGCTTATCGATTCGCAAGCCATCGCACACTGAGCTACCGAGACTGACCAGGCTGATGAGGCGAGGGTACCGGCTAGTAGGGTTTAGTCCGCCCGGGTTAGTACTATCACATGGAATTAAAGGTTCAAAGATTTTTTTGATCTATGTATGTAAATTGGGTCCTGGGAAATGGAAATCGTGGGAAGCACCCTGAGAGTTTTTCCAAATACAAGTTGTATTTGTATTGTAGTTGTACATCTTGTATTTGGAAAAACTCTTCCTAAGCCTAATTCATATTTGCAGGAAACAATGGGGCATAAACAAATGTCATTGTGGATAACTGAATGAACTGTGGGTTTACTTACTGAAATCCAGTTACACATAATAAGTAAATCTCAAATTTCAAGGGTTTCTGAAAATGTCTCCAAAAAAAAAATCGACATCCCCCAAGGACTAAATAAGTCGATTCCAATAAGTCAATACTCACGTTTGGTCCTAACGACGCCCATCGCAGTAACAGTGATCATCTGCCACTAAGAGCTTGCGAGACAGGCCGATAAGCCCGTAAGATCCACTAATCTACGTAGACCGGTCAATCGGCGAAGAGACGCGTCATGCACTACGCACTGAGCGCATAGAACCTCGCACATCGAATGCTGCACAATTCACGACACTGAATCCAGTTTACTTTATTTATAACCATGTTCATATATTTAATAAGGTTATAAACAACGTTCATACGATATTTACACGTGAATGGAAAATTAAGTATTTGTTTATAAACATTTTTACGGCCCGTCTACAACAACAAAGATTAGAAAGGTACGGTTTTTATGATAAACAACCATTATGATACTTTTGAGGTTACCGCGGTCGTTAGACATGTTTGAAAAATGTTACGGCTTTTCACGCGGCAGGTAGAGATATTCTCCGACGACTGCTGCGCACGAGCGCGGCGGATGCCTCCTTGACAACGGGCTGAATGATTAGCTCGAAACGTCGGAGAATATCTCTACCTGCCGCGTGAAAAGCCGTAACATTTTTCAAACATATAAACAACCATTGACATTCCTTACAACCTAAATATTTGCAGGATAGACCCATGTAAAATAGTTTCTTATTTAATTCAAACACGGCCTCAAATTAACAAAATTAAGGCGAGTATGTAAAGCAATCATCATAACAAAATTAGAGGAAAAAAAAGGAGGCTGGTCTCCTAGCACAAGCCTAGCTTTGTAGATAAACACCTTCATCTATGTAACACCTGTTACATTCTACAATAAACATACATATTTGAATTTGATTTTTAAATTTTAGAAACTCAAGAAATCTTTTTAAAATATCTACAGAGAGAACAATCGAATCACGCAAACCCAACCCGCGAATCATTACACAAATCCGACTCCGAAAACGAGCTAAAAAAGCGCGCACTCGTGCGCGGCGACCAAAACAGAGCGCGCGTCGCGTGTCGCGGTGTCGCCGGTGTCGCGGCGTCGCGTGTCCCGCCGTGTGTCCGCGCGGCACTCGCGTGTGCGGCGGAATGCGAGGCTCCGGCGCGCGGAGGCGGCCGTGGTGGCTGCGCCGGCGCAGCTGACCGCTCACGGGTTAAAAATAGAAAGTACCATCACTCGGTCGGACGCAGGGTTGTCGACTGCACCGGACGGGATACATCCTAACTGTACATTTACACCAAATTCATTCGCCGACGTGGGCGGAATATGGAAATGCGAATCGTTGCGCTTTATCGTAAAAACTGGCAGTGAATTCTTAAATCAGGCCTCGAAAGTATTATAATGATGAATAATGATTTGTGATTTCAAAAAAATCACAATTTTGATTATTGACAAATGAATATGGTATTGAATACTAAACCGAACATACCACCAACTATGTATTTTTTAGTATGCTCGGTAACAGCATACATAAGTAAATAAGCAAAAATTCTTTGAAGATCTTTATTTCAACTGCAAGAGATCTTCACTTTAAAGAAATCATTTTATCTTGAAAATATATCTTATAATAAATACACGATTTATCTAATAAAATTTATTTATTTTTCACATTGTTCTAATTTTGTAATGAAAAAATAGTTTAGGGAATTATGGAATTCAATTTACTCATATTTTATAACTTATTTCGTAACCCACGCATCTCCAAGTGCTTTACAATGATAACAAAGACGGTTGTTGGAAAAATAATTATTCACTCTTTCACACACTTTTCAGTTACAAAAGCCGCCTGTATTGGCTACGGGCATCACCACTATCTTTTGATAAGAGATCACTCTATCTCTGATGAAGAAGTCAGCTGTGATGATCGGACAGACAGCGCCAATAGCAGCGGTTGCTTTCACCTTTTGAGGTGAACACCAAAAAAAGACTTAAGTCATATCGAGCTACATACATTTCTTGTTTAGACATAAAAAAAAAGTAAAGTCGACAACCCTAATGGAACCCCAACGCATACCTTACTCTTGCTTTATTTTCCAAGCTTCAACCCGTCCATATCTATTCTCAATAGAGCACAATCGCGCCGCAGCCATGCCATGCCGGTCCGATGGAGCGCCGAGCGCCGATACCGATCTACATGCCATTTGAAAGTTCGGACTTGTTAGAAATTATTTAAAGTACACGTTCTGGGATGAGCTGTCATATTTATGTATTGGAGCGCCATATGCAAACTAGATCGAAATAAAAGAAGACAAGAAATTAGCTGCGATGGACGGACAGACAGCGCCAAAAGCTGTTGTTTTTCACCTTTTGAGGTATGAAACAAAAAAAAAACGACTGAAGTTAGATCGAGCTAAACGAAATGAGTCCTATGTCGAAGTAAAAAATTGTTGAGAGTGACTTATGTATGGGGAAAAAAAACTATTAATATCAATAACAACGATTGTTGTTTTTTGTGTTTGTTGTAGAGACAGCACCATAACCAGAAAAAAACTATTAACATTTGGTGATTTTTTAAATGTACAAGGACTTTCCATACTCTGAGGCAGTTTTTTCAAGCACTGAAGAAGCGGCTTTGGATCTTCTATGTAGCTAACGGCTAAACCAAATGAGTCCTATGTCGAAGTAAAAAATTGTTGAGAGTGACTTATGTATGGGGAAAAAAACTATTAACATCAATAACAACGATTGTGGTTTTTTGTGTTTGTTGTAGAGACAGCACCATAACCAGAAAAACACTATTTACATTTTGTGATTTTATAAATTGACAAGGACTTTCCATACTCTGAGGCGAGCTCTGAGGCAATTTTGTCAAATACTGAAGAAGCGGCTTTGGATCTTCTACATACCTAACGGCTGTCACTATTAAGGTCGGCCCGTAAGCATCACAAAATTTCGCCTCCCATACAAACGTAGTTTACTAATCATTTGAAAACCACTGTTTCAACTTACTTGATATTTGGTATCTAATATTAGGCTACAAATATCTGTGTCTGCATCTATTTGTTTTTTCGGTAAATGTATTCTGGGTCAAACCACAGAGAAAACAAAATTCGTATGAAGATTTTCTTTTTGCTTTCATTTCATTCGGTTTAAATTTTTCAAAAAAACAAAAGCATGCAGACAGATATTGATTACCTGATATTAGATATGAAATATCAATTTAATTGGAATAGCGATTTCCAAATAATTAGTAAACTACGTTTGTATGGGGAGCATAGCTTACGGGCCGTTCTTAAGGCCGCGACTTTGAATGGGATATAGTAACAGAAAAGGCTGATGAGAAGTAATCAAAAACAGAAATGGCGTGAGAAGCGGCGCGTTCCCGGAACGGGGTTGACTCGGAATGATTCATTGTTGTCTGAGAGGAAAGTGAGAAACGGCTCTCGAATGTCGATCAGCGGAACTTTCGTATCGATAGAAAAGGGCTCTTTAATCGCTTGAAGCCAGATCACATACATAAGTATACACCACTAACGCCACCATTCAATTGTGGGCTTTCACGCCTCGCCACGGCACGGCATAGGTACTAGCAAATAGACCACCATTTACCCATACACGACGACACTTTCCGCAACTTTCACCTTTTCACTCCTTATTATATTTCGTTATTGTATAATATAATACGTGATATTAGTGGGGATGTTAATGCGATAATTTGACTTGCACAGGTGTACCTGGGGGTGTTCTGAGCTGATTTAGACCGGGATCCACGAGGAGCCATCCTGTAGGTGGGCAGGGGGAGGGGGGGAAAACTGCATCAGGCGCCCCTCACTCAGAGCTTGATATCTGCATACATTAGGCAACTACACCGAGTTTGGTATCATTTTCATATAATTCAAGGACGGGGAATCCATTTCTAAAACAATATTTTTGCTAGACCATACAAAAAAAATGATTTATACCCAAAAAAATAAAAAAATATACCAATGTTTTTTAAAATAATTGGAACCTACATCTATACTATAAAGTTATTCTTTAAAATAAAAAAAATGTTTAGAAACCCTATTATTCTAATGTCTATTGTTATAAATTGTTTTGTAATATTTAACTTATTAGTGTGTAAAAAAAAAATCATGTCTCGCGGCGGAGCTGCTTTCTTGGTGTCGCGCCTGCGCCACTACCGCGAGTTGACTCGTACGTTTAGTTTATTAATAATTTGTTTACAAATACCTTCCACATTCAAATCTTTCTATTAGGTTGGGGAAAAAGTTTCTTCGCATTTTTTAAGAAAATTCAAAACATTTTTTAATATGGTTTATTTACATTTAACTAAAGTATGTAGGTACCATTTTGTTCGATAACTTTTTGCCATCTTGTAGGTAGGGACATGATCCCATTGCTATAGAAATATTGGGACTTCTGATCAATATACCGCGACAAGTGGTTTTGGCAGTCCTCTCGTGATGTTAACCTGACACTGCCTAAAGAATTCTGAAGAGACCTAAACAGGTGGAAATCTGAAGGTGCAAGGTCAGGACTATACGGCGGATGCATTAACACCTCCCAGCCAAACTCTCTTAGTTTTTGCTGAGTGGCTAAAGATGTGTGAGGTCTAGCGTTATCATGATGAAAAACCACACCCCTTCTGTTGATTAATTACGGCCGCTTTCTCTCAACTTCTTGCTTTAATCTCATCAGTTGTTCGCAGTAGAGTTCAGAATCGATGGTCCTGCCTGGTGGTAACAGCTCATAATGAATAATGCCCTTCCAATCCCACCACACACACAGCATCACCTTGTTGCGAGTTAACCCGGGTTTCGCCACAGTCTGTGAAGCTTGACCGGCCTTTGACCACGACCTTTTTCGCACGTTCTAGTCGCACGTGATCCACTTTTCATCACCAGTTATCAGCTTCTTCAAAAATGGTTCGGTTTCATTACGTCGTAATAAAGAATCACAAACGAGTACACGGTTCATTAGGTTTCTTTCAGTGAGCTCGTGAGGTACCCAAATATCGAGCTTTTTTGTGTACCCAGTTTTTTTCAAATGCGCCAAAACTGTTTTGTGGTCAATTCCTAGTTCTTCAGCTACGTCGTAACTACTGATATGCCGATCTTGCTCCACTTTTTCAAAAATGGCATCCATTTTATCCGTAATAGGCTTAGATGAAAAAGAATGGATACGGTACCTCCATACTGATGATAGTTCAAAAGCGTTCCTATTTTTTTAAAAAAACTCACACACCTATACTTTTACATGCACACCAAACTCTAATACGTAAAGGGTAAAAGAGCAGGACAAAGGTATAAGGAAATGCATCATGCGAAAAAGTGACAAATAGATTCATCTAATCGCTGAAGAATGAAATGAGACAACAATTTCCTTAAATTGAATTAGTTATAGCGTGAGAAAAAGGGATGGTGACATTTGTGACGTCTGGTCGTAGATATAGTGCACAATTCATCCTAATCCATCATGACACATCAACGATGCGCGCATGCTAAGCCCTTTGACCAGAATGGCGCGTCAAAACTAAATGAAAAATGAAAGTGAAAACGGCAGGGTTGCCAAAAATGATCACAAAAATAAATAACAATATATTGTATTGTACATTAAAATATTAAGGTTCCTATTCATAGTTTATTCATATATTCATACAGTTCAGCAAAATCGAACTACGAGTTATCTTAGGCAGAAGATCAGCCTAGCCATTCAGCGGGGGAACGCGGCCTCCGTCATCGGCACGTTGCCAATTGCGCCGATGATAGAGGAATATTTTAATCTTTAGTTGTGTTTTATTCCTTTTTCTGTATTAATTAATTTATAATAATATAAAAAAAATACAAACAATAATTTATACATACTATAAATAAAAAAAATATTACCGTTTCTTATGACTATTTTCAGAGAATCCAAAGTTTCTCATAGATGACAAGAGGTTCCTATGTAGTGCTAGTGGTCAGAACAAGTAGTACCATGATTGTATAGTTAACAAGGCATCAAATAATCTTTTTGCGAATTTGCAAGCGGGAAATTGACAAAAATATTAATGGAATCATTCTTTAAACCATCGTTTTTCTGAGTAAAAATCATATTAAGGATAAATTAATAAAGTCAAATATACACAATTTGTAAATATTTAAATCATAAAATAAAATAAACACAAAGAGGGAATCATTAATGTATTGCAAGTATGGGTCAAACATTGCAAAACTAATAATATTGATTATTCTTGAATTGTCCATGTTTGCATTTTATGCATTTAAAAATTTCATTCCATGCGTTTTAGATGCTAAAAAATAGTCCAAATAATAGTCAGTACAGTGTTATGTAAAACCTGTTGATGATTATTGCCGTTTGCCGTAAATGTGTGATGGTATTTTGATAAACCACTAAGTTCTTTCTTTTTACATTTTTTTTAATTTCCTTCAAATAGGTTCAGTTTATTACGCTTTTGTCCCTTTGTCGCGGCTTTAATCATCGGATTGGTTTTATGTATATGATAAAGTTTTACATTTACATATTTTTCGATAATAGCCCTAAGAAGATGATTAAGTAAGTCGTGATAAGTCTATGATTAAATGTAGCAGGTTGAAGAAATGAATACTCATTCAATGACAAAAGGACATTTGAGCCAAGAAACGACTTGAGAATTTTAATCTTTATGGAAAAGAGCTGTCTGTCACATGTAAAATTTTGACCATTTTCAAGGATATACCTTTTTATCACAGCCTCAGAACTAAGACGTATTATACAAACATCGTAAACGACATTATAAAAAAATATAAACAGTACGTAGACTATTGTTTTTTGGCAGCCCTACTTGTTTTTAAAATAAAATTTAGTTCAATATATAATACTGAAATGAAAACAAAAATAAAAATCGAACTGACAATTTAAGTTTGCTTGTGCCAACCCTGTTTGCGCCTTTACAACACATAAAAGGTTTCAGGTCAACTAAACTAAAAATATACTGAATATGCTTGCACTTATACGTGGAATGTGATTCCATTGCTCTTGTTGTCCTTTATGGCGTTATTTCCATATTTTTCAACAACACAAGACGACATTTTGTTGATACTTTGAAATCTCGCCCAACTGAATTCATCACTGACGTCTGACACCGACTGAGAGCATATCGGCTGACTGAGCTTACTTTTGACGGACCGTAAAATTTGTTTAGTCCCCTATCCATTCCTTTTTCATCTAAGGTAATAGGGCGACCAGAGCGACGTGCATCTTTGACATCAAAATTTCCGGATTGAAAACGCTTAAGGCTCCGTATGACGCTAAATCGCACTTAGCTTTGTCTTAATTTCTCAGAGAACATTGAACTAATCATGCTAAAATTGCGTTACATGAAACTTGACTTATATCCGCTTAATCAGAATGATTATTGTTCCAATAGCATAACATTGGCCCGATAGAAAAAAATCGCGAAAATAGGTCGATTTTTTCACATAATGCTTAATTTCTCAAAATTGGTATTAATTACAGTGCTAGTAATCTCACATTATATTTGCATCATGATTTTCAAATTTTTGAATGATTATTGTTGCATTTGGATACAATTTTTCATTCAAAGCATCAAAAAAATTAATTTTGGACTTACGACAAAATTTCTGAGCACCGTAAAGTATCCCTTTCCCTTTCGTTCTCTTGGCGACTATCTATCGCCATTTCGGTAACCTCAGTCCGCTGCGATGCTTCGAAGCGGGCGCACGCCTCTCCGCATCGGCGCGGGACGCGGCGCGTGGCGGCGGTTTCGAAATCGCAACTCCAGCTAGAACACAGTTCCGAACCAAACACCTACGAGCATTTAGCTCAACTCCATAGATGGCGCTGTAAAATTCTCAATCAAATGTTATTGAGATCTAAAGCCGAAACTTTTGACACCAGTTAGTAACTTTCGGTTAGCAAGATATAAATAAATAAAAATATCATAAAAAAAATATATTTATTGTAATATAAAAAAAGTGATGTTTCCAGGAACCGAACTCAGATTTGTGTGGTTCTGAACTTCGCAGCAAAAATACGACACCAATAGCGTTGTGCCACGACTGTCATTACGTATTTGTGCTAAATTCTCCTTCGCAAGCCTAGCGGACACTACGAGCATTGGGTCGGCCGCAAATATCCGCCTCCACATGGAACGTGCGTCCACAAGTACGTCCATTGCGGTCGCAACAGGACAAGTCACATGACCTTGGCAGATAGCTCGGCGGGCGGATTTTTGTAGTTTTTGTCGGCGGCATAACATGAACAGAAGGAAAACTTCGTGAAAAGAATAAATGACATAAATAATATGTTTTGTTTTGTTGGTTCGTTTTTAGGGTACCGTACCCAAAGGGTGAAAACGAAACCCTATTACTAAGCCTCCGCTGTCCGTCCGTACGTCCGTCTGTCACAGGGCCTTAGGTAGGCAGCTGAAATGTTCACGGAGTGTGTATTTATTTTACCGCTATAACAACAAATAGCTAAAATAAAATAATAATAAAAATTAAATGGGGTTTTAACACAAAAAACGTTATTTTTGTGTTAATACTTGTACAATGGTACGGAACCCTTCGTGTGCGAGTCCGAATACCACTTGGCCGGTTTTTTTTTTCCAGAAAATGTGATGATAATAATATTTATTTCATTGAATAGTTAGGGTGGGTAGAAGTCGGGCTTCGACCGCTAGTTTTTGACATATTCTATGACGAAAAGAAACTCCAATATTTCTCGGAGGAACGGTTCAGTTCAATTTCATGTGTTGTACATGTCATGTCATGACCAAATATGTTTTCGCTATATCTGGGGAAACATTTGTCGTAGACCCATCATGCGACCACTCAAAATAAACGCCCCGACCTGATCTACCTGTCTGTCATGTCAAAATTAGTTTTCGTTATATCATGGGAAACACTGGTCGTAGACCCATCATGCGACCACTCAAAATAAACGCCCCGACCTGATTTGCCTTCCTGTCATGTCTAAATTTGTTTTCGTTATATCTTGGGAAACACTGGTCGTAGACCCATCATGCGACCACTCAAAATAAACGCCCCGACCTGATCTACCTGTCTGTCATGTCAAAATTTGTTTTCGTTATATCATGGGAAACACAGGTCGTAGACCCATCATGCGACCACTCAAAATAAACGCCCCGACCTGATCTACCTGTCTGTCATGTCAAAATTTGTTTTCGTTATATCATGGGAAACACAGGTCGTAGACCCATCATGCGACCACTCAAAATAAACGCCCCGACCTGGTCTAACTTCCAGTCACGTCAACATTGGTTTTCGTTATATCATGGGAAACACTGGTCGTAGACCCATCATGCGACCACTCAAAATAAACGCCCGGACCTGATCTACCTGTCTGTCATGTCAAAATTTGTTTTCGTTATAGCTTGGGAAACACTGGTCGTAGACCCATGATGCGACCACTCAAAGTAAACGTCCCGACTTGATCTACCTGTCTGTCATGTCAAAATTTGTTTTCGTTATATCATGGGAAACACTGGTCCTAGACCCATCATGCGACCGCTCACAGTAAACGCCCCGACCTGATTTGCCTTCCTGTCATGTCTAAATTTGTTTTCGTTATATCTTGGGAAACACTGGTCGTAGACCCATCATGCGACCACTCAAAATAAACGCCCCAGCCTGATTTGCCTTCCTGTCATGTCTAAATTTGTTTTCGTTATATCTTGGGAAACACTGGTCGTAGACCCATCATGCGACCACTCAAAATAAACGCCCCGACCTGATCTACCTGTCTGTCATGTCAGAAATTAGTTTTCGTTATATCATGGGAAACACTGGTCGTAGACCCATCACGCGACCACTCAAAATAAACGACCCGACCTGGTCTAACTTCCTGTCATGTCAAAATTTGTTTTCGTTATATCATGGGAAACACTGGTCCTAGACCCATCATGCGACCACTCACAGTAAACGCCCCGACCTGATCTACCTGTCTGTCATGTCAAAATTTGTTTTCGTTATATCATGGGAAACACAGGTCGTAGACCCATCATGCGACCACTCAAAATAAACGCCCCGACCTGATCTAACTTCCTGTCATGTCAAAATTTGTTTTCGTTTTATCATGAGAAACACTGGTCGTAGACCCATCATGCGACCACTCAAAATAAACGCCCCGACCTGATGTACCTTCCTGTCATGTCAAAATTTGTTTTCGTTATATCATTGGAAACACTGGTCGTAGGCAAGCGATAGGCGATTGCGAATAAAAACAATCGAATTATTCGATTGTTCCCGTTATTCGATTCATTCGAATACAAATCTACATTATTCGATTGTTGCACAGCGCTGCTCTGTGGCGCTACAGCGGAGCGGACGAGCGTCCAAATATTATAAGACACTTCGGCGCGGCGCGACCGCGACGCGAGTGAACGAGATACAATCGACGAGCGCGCATACGCGACCTCGATGCAATTGTCCGCGCCGCGCATAATCGGCGAGCAGCGAATAGGTACGCACCGCACCGAATACAATCGCACGCAGTAATAGGGTTCCGTTTTCGACATCAACAACGACGATCAACGACGACAACGTCGCCAACGTCGAACAAAAGATGTTCCTTTTCGAGTAAAGAACCAACTACAACAACGCACAGTAGGTACGACAAAAGAACACGGCACTCGCTGCCGCGGCAAATAGCGGCTAAATAGAGGTTACTGCGTACCAGGCGACCACAGGAGAGCAAATTGAACTATAAAAACGGGCCAAGTGCGAGTCGGACTCGCACACGAAGGGTTCCGTACCATCATCAAAATAAATACACACTCTGTGAAAATTTCAGCTGCCTACCTATTACGGTTCATGAGATAGAGCCCTGTTACAGACGGAACGACGGACGGACGGACGGACGGACAGACGGATGGACGGACGGACGGAGAGCAGAGGCTTAGTAATAGGGTTCCGTTTTCACCCTTTGGGTACGGAACCCTAAAAAGTGTCGACACTACTTGTCACATTCCTTGGAATAAGCGACGTAGGTACCTGCTTAGTACAAAAAAGTAAATCTACTTCACTTGTGCCGCGGGAGGAATTTGGCTTTTGTTTCGGCTCTCACTACTAATGAATAATGACGTAACGACCATCAGGTTTATTGAAAAATAATTCTTATTTTTATCAATTTACCTATCAATTTGGGAGACAAAAAAATAGATTTTTCTCCGTTTTCATCACTGCGCTACTAATTTACCTATCAATTTGGGAGACAAAAAATTAGATTTTTCTCCGTTTTCATCACTGCGCTACGGCGCTATGAACGGCGATATACCTAATGTTGTAAGTCGCGTGGCGTCATTTTTTGCGCGCTCGTTGCATGGAAATTATTTCTCCATCGTCTCACGTTTATCCTTTTTAAAAGTGTTATTTTACTTTTTATTGTATCAAATGACGTTTATACTTTTTAAAATTGTTAATCAGGTAAAAACTTTTACCAAAACCTATTATTATGTAATATTTTTTTATATGTGTAAATCAATTAAGTCAAACCCACGCTATAATTATATACTATACACCATTATCAATAAAAAGTAAAAAAAACAGAAAAAAAAAATTGTAACCTACAGGATTCGAACCGACATCCCCCATCGAACAATAACTGTAGATAAGACGTTTCACGCGCTACACCAACCAGCTACTGACGATCAATGTGAAAATAGTAAATCCTTTCATGAATTAGAGATCTGACGAAATGGTTGCTGTTTTCTAGCAGCAATGTGAATAATATGGCGGGTGATCTCGAGCCTTGTGATTGGTTGTATGATCATTGACGACTTGCCGCGGGATCGATACAACTTTCACGAAGTTCCAGCGACGGCGTATAGGTGTCGCTCTAACTATATCTCATTTCAGTTTTATCCTAAGATTCACGGCGCCACTGCCGCTTCGGCGTCGAGCGGAGCGGTGGGGGGGAAATCGGGAATTTGTCTAGCTTCATACGCGGCCTTAAACCAAATTTGTGCTACTCTCACAGACACTGCACTAGGTCCATAAACATCGCAAATTTTTTTCGCGGCTTGCGTTGCATTTTTACCTTTTTTGTAGTAAACTTTTAAAATGTATCGAATTTCTTCATTAGATTCACTCATTTTGACAGTACGAAAAATAAATGAGAATCACACATTTTCCTAATTTGAATTTGGAATTATGTTCTTTAAAATTTAAACTTTCAATGATACCAAAACCAGCCAGATACAAATAGTATAGCCAAAGAGATTTTATTACAAGTTCATACATACTATAATGCGAAAAGACTTTTTCCCCGACCTATTATTTTGTCATAATATCTTAGATGCTCAAGTTTTGTTAAAAAAGAAACACAAGTACCTAAGTAGGTATTAGAAAATAAAAAGATAATTGATAAATACCTAGATGGGATACTATACTTTACTTACATATATTTAACGGGGCTGGGAACCTCAGCTAATTGTGTAATATTTGTCGGAATTGTTGCAACCAAAACTCTCAATCGGTCGATATCGGTTGACGATTTCTTAGCGTAGAAAAATATTTAGTTTTTTATATGTTTTGCATAATACATTTTGTCCAAATATGAACAACATTCGCTTCGGATGTCAAACCGGCCAAGTGCGAATAAGACTCGCACACGAAGGGTTCTGTACCATCGTACAAGATTTAACACAAAAAAATCACGTTTTTTATATGGGGACCCCAATTCATTTTCATTATTTTATTATTTGGCCTATTTGTTGCTACAGCGGCAAAATAAATACATACTCTGAGAAAATGTTAGCTGCCTAGCCATTACGGTTCATGAGATACAGCCCTGTGACAGACGGACGGACGGACAGCGGACGCTTAGTAAAAGGGTTCCGTTTTGTACCCTTTGGGTACGGAACGCTAAAAAGCAATGCGCGCAAATGTTGTGTGTTTTTAGTTAATTTAGGAAGAAATAAAAATAATTCGAAAAAATATGCATATTTTGGCGACTTTTTCTATCGAGCAAAATGTCTGCTTCGGAAACTAAATTCAGTAATAATTATCAACACCTAATGCGAACACCTCTAATAAGATCCGCGTAAGATAATTTATACATACGCATACACAATACGAAATGAAGTGGTTACAACGCCAGGTAGGGTTGCGTTCACGACTCGCTGCATCGTTTCTACGTTTCACTTTCGTCCGAGAGTAAACTGTAATTTACATGCACAGACAGTCATGCACAAACGTTGTTAGCACATTACGCAAATGCACATGTGCATTGGCCGCTAAACATGTGTGGCACGTGCCCAGAGTGGTCAGTCCGAGTTCTCGCCTAAATTGGCGTTTACGGAACTTCGAAGTTACGCAAAAACGTCAAACTCCATACAACAATTTTACTAGATATTCTGTAGTTTTACTTTTTTAAGCTGTCAAAGTCAAACTCGGACTTCCGATTTGTATGAAAACGCCAAGTCGGTGTAAACGGCAACGTCAATGTAGTTTCGACTACGGTGAGTAAGCTGGCAAATAAAACTAACAACAATCAAACTAACAAAAATCAAACTGGACTATTATTAATTATTAATATTAGATCGCATAACGCCCACTGCTCGCCCTCTTCGATTTCTCCAGACATTCGAACACGCCAGTCGATCGGTTTGGCGTAAACGCCAATTTAGAACAACTGGGTCTAGGGCTCAGGCCAGGGGTCAGAGCCTGTGGTCTATTGTGCCTCGGGATCGAATCCAAGGTGTTATCTTTTTATATATCGAGATTACAATTTGGACTTTCGCTGAGAAAGCTAATCGCTCCATTTTTTGGAACCCATATGAAGTCAAGGGAGATCTGCACTTTCCTAGTTATGTACTAGGTTGTTGCAGGCAATGAAAAATTGTCCATGTTTTCCTTCCAGTTCAATGCGCCGGGCTTATATAAAATGCGGGTCCAGGCACAGAACCTTGTTCCTTCAGGAATGCGGAGTGTTAGACTAGTATCATGACGACGATGACGGTGTAATATTTGACGATCCTGTCGTTGCATGAAAATAAAGAGGTAAATGATGAACGACAGCGACTGTACCTGATATCCATTACTCAAAGAACACTGCCCAGCCGGTATAAGATAGATTCACGCTATTAATATCTTCAATGAAGGGCATATCCGATGAAATGTGCCAGGCCTAGAGCAATAGGCGACGCTAATGGACATAAATAAGAAAGTGCTCTGGCGCGTGCAGTTGAAGTAAGGTGCATGATTTATTATACGTTTTTTTTTCTGTTTGCAATATTTTCATTATTTCAAGGAATGTTAATGATGATTTTTTAAACAAACGAACCCCAGGACAAAAGAAACTGATATTTGCATGAACTGTTTCATTGTAGATTTTGAATTCATATTAATTTATTATATTGAGTATCGTACTATCTCCCATGATCAACGCAAAATAATGTTACAAGGAATTGAATTAATTTATTTTTTAAATAACAGGTACCAATAGCCCCTTTGTCTGTAAGCAGTAGCGAACACATTTATAAACTTAGTTGCCTGGTTATTAGTTAAGTTAAATATTTCTATTTCAGTAAAGTATTTCTAATCCATTTGCACTGAGGGTAGCTGTTCCTTCTGTTCTTGTTATTTGCCTCTGTTCTACCAAAAATTGTTTGGCAGTAGCAATCATTCGCTGTCATTACCCGCTATAATATATGACAAATCCGAGTGCGTGTATGGATGATGAACAAATACGGACATTCGGTTTCCGTCGCAGCCGTTTACAGTCTTTGTCAACATCGGGAGCAGCCTCCGCCGCGAGCCAACGGTACCCGGCGTCGCCACGAGTCGGCGCCGGTCGTGCCCGGAGCGCGCGCTATCTGCCCATCGGGCGGCGGCGCGCGCACGAGCGCGAGCACGCCGCGCCCGGCACGACTGCGCGAGCACGCCGCGCCGCCGCGCGCCGGAATCTTCCAGTCGAGAAAACGGCTTTGATAGCGGTTGTCAAAGCGATGTTCTTAACGGGAAGATTTCGGAGCAAGGCATTTCAATAATTCAAGGTTTTCCGTTGACAAAATCGCTTTGACAACCGCTATAAAAGCGGGCTTCTCGACTGTAATATTTCTAATTCCAAGATTAGGCCTACAGATCATTTGAGCGTTTACCTTTCAATCTTCAAGTTCAGTCGTTGCCTAATGCTAAGAAAACATTTTTTTATCATTGGCCTCATGACTCCTTTCAGCGTTTTTTTGCTATTTCTTATAGTTTCGGATGTGGCCCCGAAGGCAAACTTGAAAAATTCAAAGAAAACGAAAAAAATAACCGAAACCGAATCAATTCAAGCGAGTCCCGTACTTGCTTTAAACGTGAACTCAACGAGCGAACACATCACTCCGCGCACCGCCGACCTCGTGACCACCGCCATCGCAGCACCACTCATTCCCCCCGCACCGTGCAGCGCTGCTTCGAACTTATTCTTCCACTTTTCCCCTCCGAAACGGCGAGAAACGCCGAAGCCAACTGAAGCCACGGCGCCCGACGTCGCCCGCACGAAGCCTCGACCCCATCGGACGCCCCAACGAGCGAGACAGGACGGGAGTGGCAACCGAACCGTTCGTTTGCGAATTCTGGAATCGCAACATCGAATGTTCGGTGCACTAAATGGCGTCCTATCCGATTCTAACGTGCCGTTGGAAACGTCAGGCGGGTTAACGTAATAAATTTACTCGCCGGGTGAACAGGCAAGAGAGCAATTCAATCTGACGTGTAGATGCGTTTTGTATCATGCTAAATGGTAAATTTCAGTTCACAGAACACACGGAGATCTCTGTGGAGGAACATGTCGATTGGCAGTTAGCATAGTACGAACAGCAACTTTCTTGGGTGAACAGGGAAGTGATTGATTCAATTCGAACGTTTCGTTGCATTTCACGTTAATATACTTCTATACCCTGGCGAGTTGAGAGCGAATTCGTGAGCGAATTGACTGGCCGGCACAGTCAGTTTATGGCCAATTTTGATACGCTGGCGCTACACGAATTAGTTTCGGTAGCCACTACCGTCCTTCCTCACTCGTTGACCCGACCCGACGGAAGGAAGTGCTATTTTCGCGTGGCGTGCTACAAGCGCACGCTTCCTTGCTGCCGGCCGCCGCCCTCGGGGGAACCTCGGCCCTGTTACTTCTGCGCCAGTTCACATTCCACCAGCGCCTCCGGAGTGGACATTAAAGCTGAATTGACCGGTGCCGTCAATGCGTATAATTCAGGAATTATCACTAACTCTTATAGAATCCTTGTCTATGTCAGACGCGGCTGGCATACGCCAAGCCCTCGAATAAGAAGTGCCCGACGATGCCCATGGGCTTTAGAGCTAATAAGAGCTGCGAAAACCGCAACGGCCGGCCAGGTTTAAAGGACCCCAGGTTGTACTTTAGGGGAAATACCTGGACAGGGAGTGAATTATATAGTTTACCGACACTATAGATTAAGGATATAGAGGATCGGTTGGTTCTTATTTATGGGATGTCGACAGAGAATGAGTGCCTGCCCCGCGTTGAGATATGGTAGAAAGGCTTCGGAGGGCTCGATACGGTTTTATCAGCCTAAAGCTTAGTCCTCTAATGTATTAATAGGGTTTTTATTATCATTCAAAATTATTCGATTCAGAAACTACGAGAGAAGTCGCGGTTTTTTGTTTTTATTAGTTTGATTGAAATCGATGACCTAAGTTTGTTGTTATAATTAAAACAAACATTGGAACGCGACGCGACGCAATTGAAACTGATATACAGCTATCTAACAAGAAACAATTCCCCCGAGCACTTGAACCTTTGCAACTTCAACGAAATGAATTGGTATCATAAAAGGACAACAAAGGAATTGCAGACTGTGCACTCGAAGTGAGGGGGACCATGACATCCTGCGCGCACGGGCAAGGTGTCCGGGCGGGTTCCGCGCCAGCAAACTGCAGAGGGGACCGGGCGTATTAATAGTACCTGCCCCGTTACCCCGGGACTGTACGACGGACAGACTCACAACCGCAGAAGCGCTCAATGGTGGACTCACATCTCTTTGTCATAATAGGTCGGGGAAAAAGTCTTTTCGCATTATAGTATGTATGAACTTGTAATAAAATCTCTTTGGCTATACTCTTTGTATCTGGCTGGTTTTGGTATCATTGAAAGTTTAAATTTTAAAGAACATAATTCCAAATTCATATTAGGAAAATGTGTGATTCTCATTTGTTTTTCGTACTGTCAAAATGAGTGAATCTAATGAAGAAATTCGATACATTTTAAAATTTTACTACAAAAAAGGTAAAAATGCAACGCAAGCCGCGAAAAAAATTTGCGATGTTTATGGACCTAGTGCAGTGTCTGTGAGAGTAGCACAAATTTGGTTTAAGCGTTTTCAATCCGGAAATTTTGATGTCAAAGATGCACGTCGCTCTGGTCGCCCTATTACGGATAAAATGGATGCCATTTTTGAAAAAGTGGAGCAAGATCGGCATATCAGTAGTTACGACGTAGCTGAAGAACTAGGAATTGACCACAAAACAGTTTTGGCGCATTTGAAAAAAACTGGGTACACAAAAAAGCTCGATATTTGGGTACCTCACGAGCTCACTGAAAGAAACCTAATGAACCGTGTACTCATTTGTGATTCTTTATTACGACGTAATGAAACCGAACCATTTTTGAAGAAGCTGATAACTGGTGATGAAAAGTGGATCACGCACGACAAGAACGTGCGAAAAAGGTCGTGGTCAAAGGCCGGTCAAGCTTCACAGACTGTGGCGAAACCCGGGTTAACTCGCAACAAGGTGATGCTGTGTGTGTGGTGGGATTGGAAGGGCATTATTCATTATGAGCTGTTACCACCAGGCAGGACCATCGATTCTGAACTCTACTGCGAACAACTGATGAGATTAAAGCAAGAAGTTGAGAGAAAGCGGCCGGAATTAATCAACAGAAGGGGTGTGGTTTTTCATCATGATAACGCTAGACCTCACACATCTTTAGCCACTCAGCAAAAACTAAGAGAGTTTGGCTGGGAGGTGTTAATGCATTCGCCGTATAGTCCTGACCTTGCACCTTCAGATTTCCACCTGTTTAGGTCTCTTCAGAATTCTTTAGGCAGTGTCAGGTTAACATCAAGAGAGGACTGCCAAAACCACTTGTCGCGGTGTATTGATCAGAAGTCCCAATATTTCTAGAGCAATGGGATCATGTCCCTACCTACAAGATGGCAAAAAGTTATCGAACAAAATGGTACCTACATACTTTAGTTAAATGTAAATAAACCATATTAAAAAATGTTTTGAATTTTCTTAAAAAATGCGAAGAAACTTTTTCCCCAACCAATATTTTCTTTAATTTTTTTTTAGGCAACCTGGAATGGATGGCTAATACCACACAACTACCGTTTTATTAGCCCAATACACCACATTCCCGAAAGAATTAGGTGACATGCCAGGACATTCCCTTTATGAGCACGACTACATTGGACTGGATGGAAAACACGGTCAATTTTAAATTGCCGCTTCGTCCATATTTTCATCCAATGCGATGTTACCAACCCGTGCGGGCTTAAACCCTACCACCTAGCACAGGAAGGGGACCTACAGTTTAACATGGGTTCCGGACCATGGAGCAGCTCGCATTCGTGACGAAATGCACTTATCCAACTCAGAATGAGAAAGAAAGTGGTGCATGCGAGGATTCGAACCCAGACCTCTGGTATGCTAGGCAAGTCCCCGCGCCACTAGGCTACGAGCCGCTCAAGTTTAAGTTTTAAGTTCAAGGAAGAGTTTAAGTTTAAATGATGTAGCCGGAAAAGATCATTGTCGTAAACCAGCATTATATTTGTGGGGGATGTTGGCCGGTCCCCTCCACTCGTAAAGGGGTGCCCATAACCAAAATTATATCGAATTAGGTTTCAACACAGCCACGGCACTTAGGCTGAGATAAATAGTCGACACCGAAACTTATGCTAACGCAAAGTAGTACTTTATGACGACACTTCGACACATTTTGTATGGACGAAATCTCAAAGTAGTTCAAATTGTGTGACGTCAATTTGAACTACTTTTCGTTAGTCTTAGTTTCTGTTACGACTATTTAACTCAGCCTTAGAGTGGATAGGACAATGTCCGCCCCTGGTAGTATACGTACAGCATATGGGCGCGGGGCCTTTCTTCCTGTGCCCAGAGATCGTGGTTCAAACCACAGTATTCCGGGGATTAAACCAATTGGAACCGACATACAGATAGTCAGATTGTGAAAGTTCGTCCTGGTATACTAAGCAGGTGTGACATAGTATCTGATACACAATTTGAATCTATTATCAGTTTAACAAAAAAAAATACTAAACCAACTTATCGAATAATACTACAACACAAATACTGAACAAAACATACATCTGTTGGCCCCCCTGTCTAAGCGAGCGACTAAGCCCCGATTGCACGAAGAGACGGACGAGTTAATCAATGTTCAAACACGTCATTTTTAGTGAAACGTATGGAGCTCCTTCCATACCGTCCATACAAAGTGACGTGTTTAATAATACGTTGCGTTGATTTAGATTTTTTGTCCTTTCGTGTACTCGGCCCTAAATGTCTAAGGAAGCGAATATGTGAGGATGTGCGAGGGAATTAAGGGCACCATTTTTTTTTATAGGTATTTCACTTTGTTACAGACATTTGTAACGTAGGAGCGTGTTTTTTTTTAAGATCACCTACTCTACACTGGGCTAGGCCCGTCTCGCAGAGGGGTGAAACAATTCTGCAGTACAGTCGTTTACTTTCAAATATGTACTGAGGGAGAAACAGTGTATAGGTTTCAGAGGAAACGACTGTACGCCTATAACGAAGTTTGAAATGAAATGGCGCTCAATAATACATTTACTGATTGTATAGCTTACTAACTAACAAACAAACAAACAAACAAAGAATTGAAGATTCTGTTCGATATAATATCAAATATAACCTGCTAAATAAAATAAATAAAATAAAAATATAATCTGATTTATAAAAATCAGAGATGGATGTCCAATATTACACCCCGTAAGAGCGCATATGTTATGACATCTCACATTTAACGCCGGTTACGGCCCAGAGCGGATAGCGTTCGCGTGTTTTTAGTGTGACCCTGGTGTTCATACATCCGGAAGTGAATTGCGTATGCGAAACAGCTGCCGTATGTTTTTGAAAAATCTAGAGACTTTTTATCATCTGCAAAAAGCAAGTAACAGGCGAAGAAATAGACGGCGCGGTGGGGCGCCACCCCTCTGTGCAGGTCAAACCGTACCTCTGACGTACTCCCCAAATATCCACTCGTGCCACTTAGGCGTGAGGCACTCACTAGCAGTATTTGTAGGCTACATACGATACTGACCCCCATAGTAAGTGGAGCCTCGATCGCTGATGCGCACGCGCCGCCGACCCGGCAGGGTGTGCACCGCGCGCGCCGCGCCCGCCCCGTACCGGTCCAGCGCCGTCTCGCTCCGATACATCTGCGGGAACGTGTACTCCTGCAGCGTCATCTCCCTCGGCGGCACCAGCCGATACGGCTCGCGGCTCGCCCTCCGCGGTAGCGTCCCGTAGCGCTCCCCCGGGACGCCGTCGGCGGGCATCTCCCGCATCGATCCGTACTGCCGGCGGAAGTAACGCTCGTCGTAGTCGTCCGCGTCGCCGACCTCGCGGTAGTACCGGGGCTCCTCGCGGTAGCGGTCCTCCTCCCGGTCCCGGTGCCGTCGAGCCTCGTCCTCTCGGTGGTGGCGGCGCTCGCGCTCGAGGTGCCGCGGCAGGCTCCCGTTGTGTCTCGGCGCGGCGTAACGGTCGAGCGCGAGGATCTCGCCGCGCGGCAGCGTCGCGCTGCGGTCGCTGCGCACGCTGCTCCGGGCGCTGCTGCCGCGGCTCGGGTAGCTGCGCCCGTCGCCCTTCACACTCATCTTCACCTCGAGCATTTTGTGCTTCATGCTTGCAGTTCCAGTACACACTCTTCGTTAACACTTTACTATTTCACGATCGGGTGGGAATGTCTTTATTACGTCATTAGAGATAATTACATATTCTGCCTTACTAATAAACATTTAAACAATCGCTATTACTCCAGTATTTCTATGTAGAAGTATGGCACAGAAAGAAGTACCGGAGTAATAGCACTGGTGTACATGTTTATTATTAGTAAGGCAGATTTGGTTCCTTCGATCTATCAAGAACTAAAACGCAGGAAAGACGCTATTCCGCCTTGCAGACACCTTTAGAAATCACGTGTCACCATACGACACGTCAAAGACATTACAGAAATAAAAACAATAGGAGAACATTATCGGCTGTTTGTACAGGCCATTAAAGAGCAATTAGAAACTCGGCCGTGCGATCTTCGCGCACTGTCGGTCGCCAGGGTCGCGGCCGGTTCACCGCCCATCCGTCAGACGGGACGGGGGCCGGACGGAACAATAACGAATCGACGGGAGAGAATCGGATCTGAGTCGTGAGAGCATTAGCATTTAACAATGAGACGCGCACGGAGCCGCCGGGTCGTGAGTTTCCTCTGCTCCATTAGCGGACTATCGCCGGCGAGGAGCGTATAACCGCAGTAGTCAACGGAGGCTCCGGTATTTCCGGCTGGTTAGACGGCACATTCGGAAGGAATACAGAGATGCTAGTTTAAGATTAACCGAAAGGTGACGGAGTGAAAGTACGAGAGGATAAAGCTGACGCAGTGAAAGTACAGGAGGACAAAACATATAAAAAACCGCCGCAGTGTAAAAAAAATTACACTGAAACATCTGAAATGTATTGATGTAATAGCAGAGTTTATGAAGTGTTGATGGTACAATCATTAAGCCAAATACCAAAACCAATAAGTGTTGTCACACACATAAAAATCTAAGAACCTTATACAAAACTGCCTTTAATTGCAGTATCAAGTACTAAAACATCTGAAATGTATTTAAAGAAAACCAGAGTTTATAAAGTGGTGATCGTGCTGTCACTACGACCAATAACAATAACAACAATTGATTTACGAACCTGCAGGTTGCAAAAATAGCACGAAAACAAGGGACTTATCCGTTTGTAATCTACCCTTATTAAAACGATGGCACCTATCAAACGATAACCTATGGAAACGGCGAACTCCGAATATTTAGGATATAGGCTATTGTTAAATTTGTTACATTCCTCTTTTTACTATGTCATTTGGTCTATTTCTGTTTTTTCTCCATAAATAAATAAATACATAAATAAATTACCGCTTACGAATACTGCAGAATTGTGTTACAGGACCGACTCTTCTGCTGCCTTTTAATCCCACATACATAACTAGATTCTTGCGTAGGACACGAGAGAGGACCTGCCGTTTAAACAAAGATAATACTCTTGCTTCCGAGCATACTGTATATTCTTAGATTTGACGAGGATTTTAATGTCTGGATTCAAGAGTTTATAAAGAGGAGAAAACATAAAAAAACACACGCCTACAGTAAAGATGGGAAGCAATCGTAAAATAAACAAGCTAACAAATGAACTGACAATCAGTACCGAAAAGAAGAATTCCGTGGTTAACTCTAACAGCCAAGAGTCTCCCACCACAATAAACATTCCAAGCACGCAAAAGAAGTATTGTTACCAAATTGAAGCGAATGGCAAAAGAAACATACAATTGGTTGCGGGGCACAAAGACCTAATCTCAGATCGTCACGGTATAATGTCTATATTTCTGTGGCGCCGCAACATTCCTCGGCGTGTCGAGAGTGCGCTCGCGCAGTCGAAACGTTTTTTCACGTTGAACGTGCGGCCATCGAAGTCAGTTTCGCAACACGCGTGATATCATCGAAAAGGAATCTGATAACAACACGGGCCCGTCCATCTGGTATAACACTTTACTTATCGTAAACACGCGAAACCGGTAGCGACCCGCTGTGATATTTGCACATGGAGACCGTCGATGTGAGTTCAAATCACAATCACCAAAATAATTGTAATCAAGTCATTTATGATTACGATTTGACAATTTTTAATAAAAAAACTAAGTAGGCTGAGAGAGCTGCAGATATGAACAATTTACAAAATACAGTGATGGGTTTATTTATGATTGGAACGAATTTAAATTGTTTATGGTAGTCAATACTTAAAAATAAGCTTCCGATACAAACGTAGTTTACTACTTATTAGAAAACCTACTGTTCTCATTCACTTGATATTTTGTATCTAATATCAGGAAACGAAAATATGAGTCTGCACGTTTTAGTATTGTTAAAAAAAATCTTATTTGTTTTTTTTCTCTGTGGATTTAGAAAACCGCATAAAGATGCAGACACCGATTTTTGTTGCCATATATTAGACACAAAATATCATTCAAATTAGAACACGCTTTACAAATCATTAGTAACCTACGTTTACTAATGATGCATCTGAATTTTCTGATGCTTGCGGGCCCACCTTATTAATTTAACAGGTCATTCATATTACCAGGATACAATTTGGGACATAACTATCATGAGTCTGAGCGAATGTTTCAATTTGATAACTTTATTAAAAGGCGAACGAAACCTGGCCCAAAAAGTAAAAATAATATCACTTCGAGTACTATGTATTTCATACAGGATAAAATATATATCAAAATCAAATTGGTAACAATATCACAGATGCAATACACTTTCTCTTTCTGCGGAGATCACGAATCTTAAAGAACTTTAAGATCACCGACAGCAACACTTTCACTGCACGAATAAGCTATCGAACTTAACGAGAAATCTCCAAGTAAAATGCGCGAAATTAAACGGGGACCGTTTTACGGCGACGGCAGAGTTTGTACTGAGGCGAAGATAAGGCAGGAACAATGTGCATTGAGTCACTTATCAAACGGCGCGATAATAGTACGAGAGCGGACCGTCGTCAACCCTACGTCATCGAGTAACACCATGGGACCCATTTGTGGTTGTGCGGATTAGAATAGGCTTCCTAAAAATACTAGGTTGCCTGACCCAAACCTGGAACGTTTTGTGCAGTAGGTAATATTAAATCACTTTTTTGGTAGAATTTAACGTCATCGAGTAACAACATGAGACCTAGCACAATCGGTAAAGGTCATCAAGAAAAGCTAAAAAAAAGTAGGTTGGCTCGTCCTACCCTGGCACGTTCTGAGGTTGGCCGGTTTTAAAATGTCAAAAAATAAAAAAAAATACGTCATCGAGTAACAAGATGACAATACCACCATTCGATAGTCTTATGAACATACTTCATAAAAAAATTAGGTTGGCTGCCCTCAGCCTGGCACGTTTCCTACGCGGCCATGTTGAACGTCGGATGCGCCCAGTTCTTATATTCATCAATTGTTAAATTAATATAATATAACAGTTTTGTGATATGTCTATCTATAAACAGTGATGTTTTTATTGATCAGAACTCATCTTGAATAGGGTAAAAAAAACCAAAATGAAATATTTGTGATATAGGTACTGATTGATTACGTGATATTAGGGCATTGTCGTATCTAATTATTAACTAAGTTTAACTCAAGTTAACTTTAGGTTATGATGCACATAGTTCCGCATACTTGAAGAGTAAAAACCGGAAGTTTCATATACATATGCTTTCGGAATCTACCGTATGGATCATTCAACGTAGGGAATCGCAACTCCAGTCAGCCCATGCCTACGGCATTAGAGGCGCACGCTTTAAATTCTGCCACGGGCCTCGTTATTACAAAATTTTAATCAGATTGTATGTAAACATAACGTAATGAAGATTTTTTAATAGTCATAATAAAATAAATCGCCACAAAACTTAAACCCATAAGTGAAGTATCTCAAAGTTACTATTCTTTAATTCACATGAATTTAGGGTAAATATTCTAGAGTATATTTCCATTCTTTAAACATTTCAATGTATATGTTTTCTATAAATATATACGCAACGTTGCCGGGTCTATACAAAAGTACATGTCCACATCGTCACTCACATATTAAGGAAGTTTAGTAAGCTTTGGCGTCACTCTCTTTTCTTTATTTACGTATCTCTTTTAATTTATCGTAACAAAGTTGCAATGTATCCAAACCGAAGCGGAATTTTAAATTAACAGCTCTTAAGTCGTAGGTATAGTTTAAATAATACCTGAAAAGCTCTGTAAAAATATTTATGTATTAGTTATAGAAAACATATACATTTATATGTTTAAAGGATGGAAATAACCATGAATATTTAACCTAAAGTCCTGTGAATAAAAGAATAGTAACTTTGTGGCGATTTATTTTATTATGACTATTAAAATTCTTCATTACATTAGGTTTACATTCAATCAAATTTGAATTATGTAATGAGGAGCTCCGTCGCCGAATGTAAAGCGTGCGCCTCTAATCTCGTAGGCATGGGCTGACAGGGGTTGAAGAAAGGACCTTAAAGCGATGCACACTCCAGTGGCAACAAGAAAACATTTTAAAACCTGTGTACGATTTAGTCCTTCTGATGAGTTATTATTCTTACAGCAAAAAAAACGACATAATATTAAACCTTTAAATGCTACCACCTACAAAAAAATAAGAGTACAATGGTTTGAGAACAGTCAGTCAATCCGTCAGCGTGTTTGCGACCACTGTGGGACATACGCCTCTCCAATCCTTCTCCAGTCCTACCGGCCCTCAGCGGTACGGACCCACTGCTTTCCCCGACGCACTTGATGCCGTCTTTCCACCTGGTGGGTGGTTTTCCCACACTCCGTTTGCCTGTCCACGGCCGCCAGTGTAGGACACGGTTACTCTAACGGTCGTCATCTCGTCGGCTGACGTGACCAGCCCACTCATAACTGGGAGGACGCACTGGTCATATGTTCGGGTCTTTAAATTTTGCGAAAGGTCAGACCTCAGAGCGAATTTAAGCTTTCCGAAGGCAGCCCAACCCAGTTGAATCCGTCGCTTAGCCTCCAAAGACAGTCTTTGTATACCAAGCCGCAGGATTTGACCGAGATAACAATTTGTCCTCCCGTCATACCCTCAGTCGCCATGACCTTGATTTTATCCCGGTTCATCTTCAGACCTACCTATCTTTCTACTACTTATCTTTATAAAGGTCTTCCAGCATTGTTTGAAGCTGAACTCGGGAATTTGACACAAGAACAATGTGATCGGCGAAGCGAAGATGACTGAGGAAAATATTAATTAACGTTGATACCCATGTTGTCCCATTCAAGCGTCTTGAACACATATTCCGATGCGCTTGTGAAGAGCTTGGGTGAGATCACATCCCCCTGCCTAACGCCTTTAGCAAGAGGGATGGGTTGGGTATTTTAATGAAGCCTCACAGTCATCGTCGCGGACCGATACAGATTTCGGAGTACCTCGATGTAGCGGTGGTCGATTCTACACCTCAGGAGGGAGTTTTCGACAGCCCATTTTTCAGCTGGCTGGATCACATTTTTATTTCTCGTCGAATATCCGTGTTTAAAATTATTATATGATTCCGGATAATTTCTCACATAAAAAATAGTTCTTTGTACGTACACATCATACATAGTATGCAATTTTAGGTTTTTAAACAAAGGCGTGCAAACAAGTGCGTCCCATTTAGAGTGTGTAATTATCCGAATTGCTTTCTTTTGTAGTCTAAATACTGAAACCGCTTCCAGTGAAGAACCCCAGAACTCAATGCCATAGGTCATGACAGAGTATAAATAACCGAAGTAGGCACTCTTCAGGGTATTCAAGTCACAGCATTTAGACAGGGTTCTGAGGCAATAACAAGCTTTTGTTAATTTATCACAAACATGTTGAATGTGTTTGTCCCATCGTAACTTTTGATCCAACTTGAAGCCTAAGAATATAGTAGATGTTGCAAACGTTATGACTTCACCGTTATATTCGATAAACATCTCATCATTCACTTCATGTTTAATATTTTTCATCTTAAAATGTACACAGTGTGTTTAAGCACTATTTAACATTAACCCATTTGCTGCGAACCATTTACCCAACTCCTCAATTATTTTTGTTGTTTTTGTAAGGAGTGTTTCAATACTTTTATCAGTAACAATTACATTTGCGTCGTCAGCGTAAATTACTATGGTTTTCGCGAGAAGTACTAGCATAGCGTCTTTTGCAATGTCATTAATAAAAATAATAAACAGCAATGGTGCCATGATTGAGCCTTGAGGTACTCCGTAATCGGTTTCAAATAATCGTGATACAGAGTTATCGATAATTCCATTTAGTCTGTTTTTATATCTTATATTTACGTTACTTTCTCACCCACATTTTCTAACCCAACCTCATCACAAACGCATCGGAATATGTGTTCAAGACGCTTGAATGGGAAAACATGGGTATCAACGTTAGTGAATATTTTCCTCAGTCATCTTCGCTACGCCGATCACATTGTTCTTCTGTAAAATTCCCGAGTTCAGCTTTAAACCATGCTGGAAGACCTTTATAAAGCATCGATAAAGGTAGGTCTGAAGATGAACCGGGATAAACCCATGGTCATGGCGACTGAGGGTATGACGGGAGGACAAATCGTTATCGACGTAGAAGTGATCGAACAGGTTGAAGAGTACGTTTTTACGAAAATTTTAGTGCTTTGCGAGGTCAAATAAAAGTTAAAATGGCTATGTTACGTACAGAG
Organism: Incurvaria masculella; assembly: GCA_946894095.1. Lineage (NCBI taxonomy): Eukaryota > Metazoa > Arthropoda > Insecta > Lepidoptera > Incurvariidae > Incurvaria > Incurvaria masculella. The sequence goes on along the minus strand of OX335653.1, from coordinate 14,266,836 downwards.
TACACTAGATCTGCAGAATTAAAGCTTCAAAAAAACTCACAGACATTCTGGGGGTATGTGCGTAGCTTACATTCTAAAGGTGGTTTTGAACCGTGTATATCTCAGCAGGGCGTACCTCACCGAGGTCCGGCTGCCGCTCAAGCCTTTGCAAATTTCTTTCAATCCGTATTCTTACCGAACATTCCAATACTGGACCCGGTTGTCGCGCAGCGGGCAGGGACGGGTGCGGGTGGAGACGCGGGCGGTAGTCGCTATGTCAATATAGCTACTATCACGAGTGCGGATGTCTGTCTCGCTCTCAGACAACTCAAGTCACGTAGTGCGATAGGTCCTGATGGTATTCCTGGCTATGTGTTTAAGGATCTTCCGATTTTGTAAGTGTTCCTCTCCTCCATATATTCAACCTAGCTCTCGAGTCGGGTGTATATCCACAGCAATGGAAAGTGACACGAGTAACTCCGATACCTAAGGGTAGCGACAAATCAAATGCGGAGAACTATAGACCGGTAGCAGTGCTCTCAGCTGCTGCCAAGATTTTTGAATCGATTTTACACAGTTACATTTATGAGGGCACTGCACCCTACATGTCACAGGAACAGCATGGATTTACACGAAAGCGCTCTGTCGAATCAAACTTGCTAGTCATCAGTCATTATATTTCTGAGAGTCTGGACAAAAATACACAAGTAGATGTGGTGTACTTGGACTTCCGAAAAGCATTCGACAGAGTTGATAACGATATTCTACTCCATAAACTCAGTACGGCAGGTTTCACACCTAAGCTTCTAGTATTATTCGCTGAATACCTACGAGATCGGCGCCAGTATGTAAGGTACGGGTGCTACGAATCTGAACCTTATAATACCCGATCAGGAGTAAGTCAGGGTTCAGTCCTGTCTAGTCTCCTCTTTAATATAATGATTGATGACATTGTAGGGTTGACAAGCTTGGTGTCCTGTCTTCTATATGCTGATGATTTGAAGCTATTCTTACGTATTAAGGATGAAGCTGATTGCGAGGTTATTCAACGTACTCTTGATGTAGTGTATCAGTGGAGCATCACAAACAAACTAGCTTTTAATCCTGAAAAGTGTATAGTAGCATCATACACTCGCTCACTCACACCACTGATGCACGACTACCGCCTGGGTGCTAAAGGAATTCCCAGGGCGACAGAAGTTAAAGACCTCGGTGTTGTTTTTGATGCACACCTCACCTTCAATCCTCACATACGAGCATTAACAAAAGCCTCATTTGGCAAGCTGGGTTTCGTACTGCGAAATGCCAAAGAGTTTAAGGATCCGATCGCACTAAAATTATTGTTTAATACGCTTGTCAGATCTAAGCTAGAAGCGGGGGCAATTGTCTGGTCTCCACATGAGGATCACTATATTCTCATGCTGGAGAAAATTCAAAAAAGGTTCCTGAGATTTTTATATACTCAGATAAACGGGTATTACCCTTATATGTACCCAACAGCATTTTTACTCGGGATTCTGGGCTTCAACTCACTTGAACTTCGGAGATCCCGGGCATTAATGCTGTTTGGTTTCAAAATTCTGATTGGGAAAGTTGATTCGCAAGCTTTACTACAGCTGGTACTAGCACTGAACGTGCCTGATGGTTACGCTCGACGGCGGAACGCACGTTTGTTTGCCGAGATCGTGACGCGCACCCGCTCTCACTACTGGTCGCCCATATGTCTCGTCCTGAGGCTGTTCAATGCGATGCATCTGTCAACACCTGAATGTGATGTGTTTGTAAATCTGAGAAGGACGTTTGAGAGAGTGTGCACGACATTTTTGGAAGGCTATTTGAAAGTTAACTCATCCATAGTTAATTAAATGTCTGTTTTTTTTTTCTTCCATATTGAAATTAAGTTTGCTACATTTTACGCCTTGGTTTCCTGTTATGTAAAATGTATGTATTTGTCAAATAAATAAATAAATAAATAAATACAAATAAATAAATACAAGTATATCTCGGTCAAATCCTGCGGCTTCGTATACAAGGACTGTCTTTGGAGGTTGAGCGACGGATTCAACTGGGTTGGGCTGCCTTCGGAAAGCTTAAATTCGCTCTAAGGTCTGACCTTCCGTAGAAATTTAAAGACCCGAACATATGACCAGTGCGTCCTCCCGGTTATGACATGACGTACGGGTGTGAAACGTGGACTCTGACGGTCGCCGTTGTCCAAAGGTTAAAAGTTGCCCAGCGAGCAATGGAGCGTGCAATGCTGGGAATATCGCTACGGGATATGGTACGTAAAGAGGCAATCCGCCGACGTACCAAAGTAGTCGATATTGGACACCGCGTGGCTAAGCTCAAATAGCAGTGGGCTGGTCACGTCAGCCGAAGAGACGACGACCGTTGGAGTTACCGTGTCCTACACTGGCGGCCGTGAACAGGCAAACGGAGTGTGGGAAGACCACTCGCCAGGTGGGAAGATGAGACAAGTGCGTCGGCGGAAAGCAGTGCTTCCGTACCGCTGAGGGCCGGGAGGACTGGAGAAGGATTGGAGAGGCGTATGTCCAGCAGTGGATGCAAACACGCTGACTGACTGACCGACATTGCGAAAATTGTACCCATGTTCTCGAAGCACAGGGTCCATTTCGGTGAAGATATTCACACACACACAGAGCACAGCGGTTGTGTGACACACTTGTCACACAACCGCTGTGCTCTGAGTCTCAATGCTCTTGCGACCGATTCCAAATGCACCCACACAAATGCACCAAAATGAGCATGATGCGAAGTAGCTTGTAGACAACGATTTGTGTGTGTCGGCTTGCGGTACACTGTGTGGCTTAGGATTCCATCCAATCGTCGAGCAAAAAGTACTTCTAAGAACGCCAAAGTGCCTACCTTCTCACAATCTACTGTATATTTTAAATTTGTGTGAACCTAATTAAGATGAGAGATGAAAGCGTCGAGTGATTGGCGACCATGTGACCAGATTGAAATCACGTCATCCACGTACCGTACCTAAAACATTGACTTAAGAGGTGAAGTTTGCAATGTGCGGTGTTCCAGCGGTTCCATGAAAAGGTTTGCCACCACTGGTGTCACTGGTGATCCCATTGCTACACCTTCTCGCTGGATGTAGTATTGTCCTTGCCACAGAAAGTATGTCGTAGTGAGACAATATGGCAGGAGCTTGACGCACTCAGTGTCGATGTCGTTGCTGATGACTAAGTTTCTGATGATGTCGAGGGACTCTTGGACTGGTACGTGTGTATACAGCGACTCGACGTCAAAGCTCACTAATAGATCCATGCATGCCAACTTCACTGTAGACAACAATTCCACAAAATGGGCCGAATCTTTAACGTAGGACGACGTCTTGCCAGACAGGGGTTGAAATATTGAGGCGACATGTTTAGCGAGGAGGTAGGTAGGAGCATTTATCTGGCTGACTATTGGTCTAAGGGGGTTCCCGTCTTTGTGAATTTTAGGAAGACCGTAGAAGCACTATCACCGCATTTCCGCTACCACCTCGACCCACACCTATGACTTACGACCACGGCGAGCCTAGTTGTCAGTCGTCTGCTGCGTATGAACGTGGCGGACAACCTCCTTGACAACTGAACGATCAGCTCGATACGTCGGCGAATGTCTCCTCCCGCCGCGTGAAAAGCCATATTAATTTTCAAATATATTTAACGACAACGGTAACCCCAAAAGTATCACAAGTAAGGTTATTTCTTTAGTTATAGCTGAAGATAGATCATTTGCCGTATTTAATACATCACAATTCACATTACGTATTTGGGTCCCCAGTGCATTAAACTCGTTTTACTGTCATTTAAAAGTAGGTTATTGGCTTCACACCATAATTTAAGTGAGTTCATAGCTTGTATAAAGGACTCCCGTAGTTCTGATATACGATTTTTTTAAATTCATGATTTGTCATCCGCACATAAAATCATATCATTATCTGTTGCGATGCAGCTTGAAATATCATTTATAACAACATATGAAACCACGGTCTTAGAACTGAACCCTGCGGTATACCCATAGTGATTGATTCTACATCAGACTTAGTACCGTTTACTTCACAATTTTGTTGTCTATTTAATATATATAATTTACAAATACCTCATTTATTTTCCCTAACACCATAAGTGTTCTAGTTTTCCTGGAAGTATTTTGTGATCTACACAGTCAAAAGCTTTTGATACATCACAGAAAATGCCGTAGGTGCTCATAGATTTAACTAGAGAAGTTAAAATAGATATTAACATCAAGGCAATGGCATCTCCTGTTGACCTACACTTACGAAATCCGAATTGATTATAATTAATAACACTGTGAATGTAAGGACACAGGCCGATAATTTTCAACATCATTATGAGATCCCTTTTTAAGCAATGGTATTACCCTAGTAATTTTTAATAAGTTTGGAAATGTGCCATATTAAATACAATTCTAAGAGGTTCTATAATACTGCCCCATATGGACTTTAACAGATTCAAAAGTGACAGACTTCTTATTGCGTGGTAAAAATATTTTGAGTTGCTCTAATGCGAGATTTACAATTTATTGGATGTATTTAGTTGTATCTTGAGCGACAGAAGAAAAATATTTGTTGAAATGATTTTTTTTGCAACCATTGCACGCAAACTATCAATATATCACAAATATTTCATTTTGTTTTTTTTTTACCTATCCAACGTGAGTTCAGATCAATAAAAACATCACCGGTTTATAGATATACATATCACAAAACTGTTATATTATATTAATTTAACAATTGATGAATATAAGAACTGGGCGCATCCGACGTTCAACATGGCCGCGTAGGAAACCTGCCAGGCTGAGGGCAGCCAACCTAATTTTTTTATGAAGTATGTTCATAGGACTATCGAATGGTGGTATTGTCATCTTGTTACTCGATGACGTATTTTTTTTTATTTTTCGACATTTTAAAACCGGCCAACCTCAGAACGTGCCAGGGTAGGACGAGCCAACCTACTTTTTTTTAGCTTTTCTTGATGACCTTTACCGATTGTGCTAGGTCTCATGTTGTTACTCGATGACGTTAAATTCTACCAAAAAAGTGATTTAATATTACCTACTGCACAAAACGTTCCAGGTTTGGGTCAGGCAACCTAGTATTTTTAGGAAGCCTATTCTAATCCGCACAACCACAAATGGGTCCCATGTTGTTACTCGATGACGTAGGGTTGACTACGGTCCGCTCTCGTACTATAAGATAACAGTTTGTTCAGTAAGGCCGAGCTACACCTGGAGGGATAGATGATTCGCGGGGAGAATGTTGCTCCACTTGCCCACTGAACGGAGGTTCCAATTATTACTATGATTACAGATATTTATTCACTACTTTAGGCCTATTTAGATTCTAAGATAGACTCTCTAAAATTTTATTGAAAGCTAAAACAGGATCGATCATTATGGAGGTCCACCTGGAACGAATCCTGTAAGACCGCGCCAAACTACACAGACAGAAACCTCGGTACGATTGTTGTGTTCGAGAGTAGAGCCGCTTTCTGCATCTGGAATCTCGGAATCGGAAGCCCAACATCGATATCCAACTTTTCGAGATTTTTGGCCAAACTTTTTGGAACAACGCCGTTCGTAGACATAACCATTGGGCACGATGGTGTTTTTCAGTGTACGCCAAATAACGGTTGCCTCGTGGGCCAGGTCGAAATACGTACTTCACGAGTTTCTAATTTTCAGCTTTGTCGAGGTTTTCGTTATTTAGTATACTTATGTCTACGAGGAACATCTCGTCGGACATGGGATCGGCCAACACAATTTCAGGCTTATGGCATCTAATTGTCTTATCTGGTTGTATTTGTATTATCAGATTTATTTGATTTTAATATGCTTGGTTGACAGACTTTAATATTGTATGATTTTTCGTATTGAGAATAATTGATTTTTTCATCCATTTTATTTCCTACAATATAAAAAAAAAAAAAACAATGATTTTATTAATGTGGATCGTACTACACCTTCTGGCATTTAGACATTAAGCTGTTTGTCTAAAAGGGATTTAAAACAAACAACACGAAGGCGAAACGGTCACACCGCCGCTGGTGCGCTCTTTCGCTGTTCTCACGATGCGCACGCGCATAGGTGTGCTTTCGGCTTAAAGGGGTACACGACTTCGAATCTCGTGACGAGATAGATATAGTGAACTGCTGACTATACTATATGTTCTACTATACACCTAAGTATGTATGTTAGTGTGTGTGGATGTAGTAAATCTTTAGCACTCTAAAATTAAGTTCAAGTATCATTATGTGTATGGTAAACAGTTCGTTTAATGTAATTTATGAGGATGGTTTATTAATTATATTAATTATATGGTAATTAACGATATTAAATGAGGATGGCTATACAAAGATTTTTTATGGAACTAGAAAGTATGGCCGGTCATGATATTCGCCTAGAATTAGGTGGCATGCCAGAAAATTCCTTATATTGCACTGCTACATTTAAGTGTATGGAAAACACGAAAAAATTGCATTGTCGCTTTGACCATCTATAATCTAATGCGATGCTACCAGGGCACAATTATACCTACCACATAGAAAGTAAAAAAACCTACTATACAATTGTACTTGTAATCCGAACTACGGTCAGTCTCAAAGGTCGAAAACAGTCACACCTCCGAAACGCGACCGTGCCCGTGGTTCCTTAGCCCCTATCTCGAATGTCGAAGCGACGACACTCCACTGGGTTAAATGAAGCTGATGAGAATGGGGAACAAGATGCCGGACTCATTTTAGCTGGCGTGTGAGCGATATTTTTTATGATTAGCATTTTGGAACTAAGCGTTAGAAAGTGATTAACGATCAAAGACCGTTAACGATATAAAATGTGAGCTCCAAGACGTATCAACAATAGGTATATCATGATACTAATGTGTGGAGATAGATTGCAACCGACATGTTCCTTAGTATGTGTATGTAGTTATATCATGCCGGCAAAATATCGATAAAACGCTGTCCAGAGAGTATATTTTACTTATTATAGACAAACGACCGGCGAGAACCCGGTGTCGCACCGCTAGGGTGTGAAACTATATGCCTGCGATTGCCTTTCCTTATTATACCTTCAACCCCTTTATTTTTAATGGAACCCGACATGGATGGTTAATACAGGCAACTACCGTCATATTAGCCCAATTAGGTGACATGCCAGGACCTTCCCTTTATGAGCACGGCAGTGTGAACTGGATGAAAAACAAGGAACAATTATTCATTGCCGTTTTAAACCATAGTTTCATCCAATCCCGTACCAACTCGGGCGGGCTTAACCCTGCCACCCAGTAGCGGAAGGGGACCTACAGTTTTACATAGTTTCGAAACCATGGAACAACTCGCATTCGTAACAAAAATATGCGAGGTAAAGTTATTTGACTTTTCTGAGGACCTTTGGTAAATCGGTCAGTAACCCATACGGTTTTTAGCACATCTAAAGGTTCAGAAAACTGGAATTCATTCCCTGTCGACGTGCTCCCCTCAAAGTTAGGGTTGCCATCCGTCCAGGTTTCCCCGGATTTGTCCTAGTTTAGAGGGCATCCGGGGAGCGTCCGGGCGGGGCTTCATTTGTAGTCCGGGTTTACAAATTCTAACTGATTTGTAATAAACTGTAATAATATTCTGTTTTATTAGGTAAGTTCATTTAAAATGATGATCAATAAATTTAATTTTAAGGTCTGAAAATAAATAAAAAGGTGATTAATGAGACTTTCACCTGTTCACATGTCCGGGTTCTGGGCTCTAAAATCCGGGGTTTTCACGCGTATTGTCACGTCTTGTCCTGGTTGCCAAATTTTAGAGATGGCAACCCTACTCATAGTACAACCTGAAGTTCAAACAGAGTGTGAAAGAACTGAATATTTTTTTATTAGTATGACCAGTTAAAAAATTGCCAAATCTTCACGAATTTTCGATAAAAACCTTAATACAATATGCCCCTAACAAGGTGTTCTCTTAAAACATAACACAAACATGTGAGTAGGTCATGGTTACATAACACTACACTATATTAGGCGCATGACGACACTACTTGTCTGACAACAAAAGTAGATACAAGTTGATTCAAGTGGCATCCTACGACACCAATGCCAAATAACCCAATGCCAGACATATTTACTTCACCGAGTTATATGTACAGAGGTGGCTTGTCGATTTCCTATTGCAATAGAATAATAAATAATAAATAAATAATTATATGAAATATAATAGAAGAATTACTATGATATCTTAAAGGCTGTAAATACTGTAACTTCAAGTTTCCCTTCCGGACGGAGTAATAAAATGGTAAAATAACATGGTCTTGCGTGGAGTCTTGTTTCCATCTGTGGGTCGGTTCGAATTTAGTGCCTGTCCAACTTCGAAAGGATGTATTTCTTCTCATAGTACCATGGAGAATGCTCTTCGCAGCTGAATGACGCAATCCCTCCTACCCCTTTCTCTCATTGCTCAACCCGGAATGCACCGATTCACTGTAGACATTCCTCGAATTAGTACCAACCGATGCTGTAAATTCTTAATTTATAAGGTTTGTCGACTATGGAATGCACTCTCAAGGTATTTTCCCCCGAAAATCGACCTGAGGTCGTTCTATTCCGGGAGGTCACGACATTTTTGGTCACGATAAGGTAAATGGCTGAATCTGGGTTCACATGTTAGAGACCAAGCCTCTGATGCTAAATATGTCGGTCTGCCCGTGCCAAGTGGTTGCGTTTTCTAGATTGGCTATATAAAATAGATGCTGGTATGTACCTGCTGATGAATATACTGATTATCTGGAAACATTGATACCTATTAATTATACAACAATAAACAGACGGTAACTTAATTACATACTTAAATATACCTAAAGTTATATCTGTAACCTAAATCGCCTATAACTACTAAATTCAACCAAAGATTTGTTTAGTTTTTGTATTGCTAAGCAAGTATGTATTGATACTTTCATGCTTCGTCTTTTGCATCCATTTACCTTATCATATGTATTTTATGTCACCATAACTACTTTTTCAGGGGCCTTATCTACGTAACGCAACCACTTGGAACAGGCAGACTGACACATTTAGCTTCAGGGGGTTGCACTTTATCCCGTGAACCCAGTTTCAGCCATTTACGTTATCGTTACCATTTTTGTCGCGACCTCCTAGTCTATTCAAACATGGTGTGAAGAAGCACCTCGCTGGCCGGCATGGTATTCGCAGGCCCCGTAAAAGTTCGAAAGCCCATTATGGTCGGGCATCTCTATGTGAAGGCTTGGCGCACGCCATATACCGGACCAAACATAACAAAGATAACTATAGAAGGCAATCGATGCAGAGAAAAGGCTCCTATTTCCAAAAGCCAACTCTATTGAATCGAGTAATACTTAAAGTAAATAAAGATGACAATGTTATTCACATGTTCATTGAGTTCCTATTGAAACTTGTACGTATACGAAGGTTATTGGTTATTTACGGAACGAGCTGGAGCGACCGCGGGACACTCAAACGGACAAGCGATTTACGTTTATGGACACTCTTTAGAAATTTACGAAGGGTGACCAGACCCACGGTTTACCAATAACGAAGGAACAATATTTACAAAGAGCTGTTCATGTTTAGTACGTTCAATATTTACCGACTACTAAAGTGCACTGCACAAGATAATGCGACCAAACAAAACCGATACTTATTTAGGCAAACTTGTCTTAAATCTAATGGCCACACCGTTTTCTTTGTTTTTTTAAATCGAATGTCACCATCCCGCACAGATTTACTTTATTTAAGACAAACGATTATAAACTGCGGTATAGATTCGCAGGACTGAAGTGGAAGATAGTGTTTTAGTATTGCATGAAACTAAAAGTAAATTATATCGATTCCTTTAGGAAACTGTAGGGACTAGAATTATCTTAATTCAATAATCGACAGATTACGCCCGTTGCCACCATCCTCCAGCTACAAAATCCCAAAGTTACTTTTCGGATTTCAGGATTTCGGCGGTGGTGGCAGGGGTAAGACACGTAGATATGACAACAAAAGCTTTAACAAGGAATTATTGAAAAGTTTGTATGTTTTCAGTTTATAATAAATCTCGAACAGACCGAAATCGTATCTGCCCATTATTCAAATCTGGTTTCAGGGTTTCAAATAAGTAAATATCGTCTACAATGCCCATTCGTCCACAATTCTGAGTCTAAGCCTTTATTTCAGTCTTTAAGTGGTTTTTAGGGTTCCGTACCCAAAGGGTGCGAATAGAACCCTACTACTAAGCCTCCACTGATCGTCTGTCCTTCCGTCCGTCGGTCACAGGGCCTTTTTCTCATGAACCGTAATAGGTAGGCAGGTAAAATCTTTAGAGTGTGTATTTTTTTTGCCGCTATGATAACAAATAGGTAAAAAAAATATTAAAGGCCCTATACAAAAACGTGATTTTTCGTGTTAAATCTAGTAAGATGGTACGGAACCCTTTGTGTGCGGGTCCGACTCGCACTTGGCCGGTTTGTTCCACGAGACGTCCATAATTTCCTTTCAAAATCATGCGCACCGTTCTTCGTGAAGTATCAAAACGGCCGCCAACGTTTGCGTACGTTGCGACCACAGTTGCGGCAGCGCGCCGGTTGCGAAACGAAACTGCCCCCATGCGTCGCGCGTCGTTGCCAAAACAAACAGAATGCACCACAGAACAATTAGGAGGTAAGAATTGTGAAGTGGGCGGAACTCGCGCGCCGGTCTTTAGCGGGGACCCGCGCACTTCATACGCGCATGATTCACTCCTCTGCGGCGTTCCTGTGCATTAACTTATCCGTGATACAATCTAAAATTGAAAAGGAGTAATGCCGTACTGTGCCATAATAACGTGTAAACGCGACAGCCGGGTGCACAACCTTCATAATGGCGGAGTTTCATATCACCGGTTAGTTTCATTTACATGTATAGCGATAAAACTTACAACAAAATCACTACGAAACAATATGGCGTCGCGGCGTCGCTTTGCTTGCCGGGTCATGTCTCGTTACTCTGTTAGTGACTGCGTGCGTGTGAGGCGCTCGGCCGTGTTCGAAAGTGACGTAACATTTGATTGCAAACAGTATTGGAATTTCAACATAGATCCATTACGTTAAGGTTCATATTAACTGAACAAATGTGGATTTGTTGTTTGGTTATTAATTAAGAAGGGATAGCCAATTGCGACGGTTATACATCCGCGAAGCAAAAAGGTCTTAAGTAAAACGGTAACAGCGGTCCTGGAACAAATTTACAAACGTTTCACTTCCTGCCTCCTCAATATTCCGTGGAATGCACGGATCGTTGCTCTCATCGCGCGCAACACTCGCGAAAGCGCGCGCTAACCAGCGGAGCAGAGACAATATTTTTGTGAGGTTTACGATTCCATGTTTTTATTCGGTTTTTCATTAGACATTAGCATGGGTGACTATGCCGAAGGACCACAGATGCCAAATATACCTCACCTCGGAAAACCACGCTCCAACAGGCGGACTATATACCAGCCGATTTACGAACTATTCAAGAGCTATCAAGCTTGCTTAAACTAGGTGTAAAGACAAATGCTGAGATTCATAGACCTTACTCGTGCTTGGCTAAGCCAAGGTATAGCTTCCGACTGTCAAATCTGACATTAGTTCCATACATTTCATGTCAAAACTGACAGTCGGAAGGCATACTTTGGCTTAGCTAAGTACAAGTAAGCTTTATTAATCTCAGCATAAGACTAAGTTGAAGATATGATGAAAGACATTCGTCGGCAGATGGTTCCAAAACGAATTTAATAAACGGTGGGTTCCCAAAAGCCTATATGTCCACTACCAAAGGGCTGCGAATAGGTTGTATGGGGCGGAATAACACGTGAAATATATTTTAGAGCAGCTTCTGATGCAGCACGTGTAGAACAGACTGAGTGACCCTTCAAACCGTCTGTGGCTCGGACCAGGCCATCGAGCCCTTAAGGGCCTGGTACTAGCCAAATCGCAAAGTTAGACGAGGCACCCCAAGTTAACTAACTAAGTCTGACGATTATAAGTGTCATTCTTACAATATATGATTCCTTGTCTAGGAATCGAATTATTTTCGTTAATGTATGTTTCCTTTTTCTATACAAAATACATTGCGGAAACGGTGTCCATTTCCGAACTTTTTTGACTAAATGTAGAAATCTAAAAGCAAATGGAATTTTTTGTTTATGCATATATGCTGTTTTTGCTTATATCTAGAAATCGAATTACTTTCAGATTTCTAATGAGAAAAATCGACTTTTTTATTTTTATTATTATTTAAATAAATGATGGAATAAAAAAATATTAACAATCCATTATCAGTCTGGAGTTCTATTTGGATTTGCTGAAGCGTTTCACTACATATTATTACATTTGTTAAAAAGTGCATTTGTATGGCGCGAGTAGTTGGCTAGTCCTAGCGCCTTAATCGCAGTTTAACGTTTTAAACTCAGACCTAAAGAAAAGAAAGATCCTAATTCACTTTTCTCCTATGTACAAAATGCTCAAAATAATCAATGATGAAGTCTTCGGTAGCTTACTCAATCTGCGACCTTCAGTCCATCTCAAGCAAGCAAATCTTAAGCGCGATATTTAGACGCTCGCCGGTATGTTCGGTCTGCGTAAGGAGTTTTCGCCAATTGGCACGAGGAGGTAAGCGGCCGGAGATAAGACAGGATTTCCTGCTCGAATTCTCGAGATATGACAGTTATGCAACCGAAATAGCGCGAGACCGATAAACGAAAACGAGGTGTAAACACTCCCAACACTACACAACAATGCGATTAGTTTATCGCCAGTTCGGCGATACGTGCATCGAACACCGATCGACACTGCACACGGGCACAAACTGGCACTTAACTTGGTGCACGCCATTATGCCCACGTGGGTGACTCAGATTATCTGCGCCTGCCATTCAGAGCATCTCCCACGAGGACGGCGCCGCGCCACGTCCGTCCGGACATCTGTCACTCAAGGTCTAAACTAGGTGACGTCGTTATGGTCATAAAAAGGTACATGCACGGCACATTTTCCTCGTTGAATCGGTGTCAAGGTTACCAGTATGCAGTTTCGGAAAATACATGTAGAGGTAATACGTACCTACTTACATTTTACCATCGATATAACCTAAAATTTTCGATGCATTTTACGGATACACAATGTGACGCTTATTTTATTTTTCTTCCGACGTTTCGTCCACCACGATGCGGTCGTCATCAGGTCGAACCGTCGGTCTAAGATGTGAGGGAATTCGATCAATTCAGCACCAATCGGAAGTGAATGAAAAAAAAAAGAATTTAAGCCCGTTTTTGGACAGTCGGGCTTTTTGACAGCACTACCGAAATTACACAATATGGTGACCCTACGCGGGGCAGGCTTTCCTTTCTAGGACAGTGTTTTTTTATGGCTCCACTATAATCTAATCGGATCAGTAAAGTATATCTTATTGTTTACGATGTATCTATGATTATTCATTGTCCAGCCTCAACCATCTCTCAGAATGATGGACTGAATATTTATCTTTAGATTCGATTTTTCAAAATTGTTGTTGAAATAAATAAAAAGTATATAAAGTATATATAGAGCATGCTTTATTGTACCATGAACAGCTGCCAAAAAATACTTGTCTTATAATCTTAAAAATATATACTGCAGTTCCTAATAACGGCATTTTTTTCCAAAACTGGCTAATCATGGCACCGTCTCGTGAAAGCGAAGCAAAGATTTTCCTCAAAATATTCGTGACAAGGTAACAGATACACTCTGAAAATACACACCGATAGATGGCGTTAGACCGCGAGACGACAGTCACGACAAATCTATTGCTCCGCGAGAGCACAGATAACTAATTCGATAAGAGCGAACCCGATATGGCGCCGGAGAAAGAAAGTGTTCGCTTGATTAGGATCGCACTGCGCATAAATTGAGAATGCCGTTTGCAGTGACTTCTTGTCCACAGTGATATTTGCGCACGAAAAGCACTTGATGCATTTTTTCCTATGGCTTAGAGTAAGCTCGCCAAGTTCGAGGGCTTCTATGATATTTTTAGGGTTCTGTACCCAAAGGGTGAAAACGGAACCCTATTACTAAGCCTCCGTTGTCCGTCCGTCCCTCCGTCCGTCCGTCCGTCCGTCTGTCCGTCTGTCACAGGGCTGTATCTCATGAACCGTAACAGGTAGGAAGCTGAAATTTTCACAGATTATGTATTTATTTTGCCGCTATAACAACAAATAGGTATTTATTTATTTATTTATTTATTTATTTGGAAAATCAACAGCTTTTATTAACATAGCTTTTATACAATGACAAAAATGCAAAACATAAGCCAATAACAGATTTCCACTTCTTGTACAAAAAAGACTGTGCTCCAACTGTATTCGTCTATGATGGTGAGAGATTGTGTGAGGGTGTGTGTGGTGTGTGAGAGGGTGTATATGTATATGTATGTGTGTAAATCATCTTGATGTAAATATATAAATATGGGTGGAATGAGAATGAAGATGTATGAAATTGATGAATGATTTTGCTTATTTCGTATTATTTAAATTTATGCTTAAATGTCTTCAAGTGTCACAAGAGCTTCAATAATTTTTTTTCGAAATGTATATTTGGTGTGGATGAAGATATCAATTTCATTGAACTTACGATTATAGTTTCGTGTAATACGCGTTAATATCTTATTTTCAGCATAGTTTGTGCGTTGAAGTGGCACGTGAAATAATGGTATGTGTCGGGTACGACGGCAAGGCACATTCAAACTCAACTCGTTCAGCAATTCGGCGCAATCAATTCGACCCCGTACTATGTCAAAAAGCACCATCATGTCCAAGACATTCCTTCTTTTTTCTAGGCTTATCACCTTGTGCGCCAGACAACTAGCTTCGTACGAATCAAATGTTAAATTTCGTCGGTAATTTAAGTGCTTTATAAATTTATTTTGTATTCTTTCGATAGAAACAATATATTTCGCATACATAGGTGACCAGATACTACTGGCGTACTCGAGAACGCTGCGTACGTATGCAAAATATACTGTTTTTAAACATGCGATATCTTTAAACGGTTTACATACCCTAATAACAAATCCAAGACTTTTATATGCTTTTTGTGTAATATAATCATAATGTTGTGATAGCACAAGTTTGCTATCCAAAAGTACACCTAGATCGCGGATTAGATCTACTTTTGCTATAGGGGTACTATCGAATGTGTAATTGTAAATATTTGGATTACTTTTTCGGGTAAATGTGATGGCCTGACATTTTTTTATATTAACATTGATTCTATTTCTGGCATAGTACAACGATAAACGATCTAAATCCTGTTGAAGTATTAAACAGTCTGTTAAGTTGCGTATTGGCATGTAAATTTTTTTGTCGTCAGCATAAAGTAAATGTTTCGAGTTCTTAAAACATTCACTAATGTCATAGAGGTAAGCAACATAGAACAGTGGTCCTAGGTGCGATCCTTGGGGTACTCCGGAAGTAACTGCTACGTTGTTAGATTTGAGGCTTCCAATCACTACTATTTGCGAGCGATTCGTTAAATAAGATTCGATCCAGCGCAATAAATCCCCCTGAATGCCCAAACGTTTTAGTTTTGCTAATAATATTACATGATCGACACGATCAAACGTTTTTTCGAAATCCGTATATATTGCATCAACTTGGCCCCCTTTTTGCATATGATGTAAGATATAATTGGTATATACGGCCAAGTTAGTTGTTGTCGAGCGTCCCTTTAAAAAACCGTGTTGTGTATCGGGGATACTTCTAGCTATAGTGGGATATATATTTTCATGTACAATTTTTTCGAATATTTTTGCAAAGGTGTTGATAATGGAAATAGGGCGGTAATTATCAATTTTACTTTTTGAACCATTTTTATGAATTGGGACGACATTAGCCTGTTTCCAGATGACGGGAAATACACCTTCTGATAGGGATCTCTGAAATAAAATAATTAAAGGCTTTACTAAAGAGTCCGCACAATTTACTATAAAAATTGGCGGGATTTTGTCACACCCAGCTCCCTTTGATGTATCTAATTTTTTAATATTTCTTAGGGTTTTTACTAGTGAAATGTGTATTGAACTGATAACCTCGTTATCCCCATGTGGTGGAGGTGGTAGCACTAGTTCATCATATCGGTCAGCCCTAGTACTGAAAACGCTATGAAAAAAGTCACTGAAGCCCTTACATATCTCGTTACCGTCAGAGTATATTTTATCACCAAAACGCATGGATTTAGGGTACGAAGATTGACCTCTTTTTGACTTTATATATGCCCATAACTTTTTCGGTTCCTCCTTAATCGATTTCTCAGCAGCTAAAGTGTGTCTGAGCTCACATTGCTTTTGAATTTGGTGTTGTCGCTTTCGTAACAGGGAGAACTCATCGTAGTCTCTAGGGTTACTAAATTGTTTCCAGCGAGTATGTACTTTAGTTTTTTCACGAATTATTTTTATTAAGGAACGGCTGAACCAGGTGGGATAATTCACTTGTGAGTTTCTGGCACGTGGGATATGTTCGTCGATGCAGGCGTACAAAATTTTGTAAAAAGTTTCCAAAGCTTGATCTATTGAGCCCGAAAAAAGGCATGTTGTCCAATCAATGTCTAGTAATATTTCATTAATTTTAACATAGTCGCCTTTATAAAATCTATACCGAATCGGATCAGGAATAACTAATTTTGGTAAACATAACTCGTGCGCATCTATTAGTAGTGGTGGATGATGCTTATCTACGTTTACAATGTGGCTATCAGAGCCTACAACACTTAGGGAAAAGTTACAGAAGATCAGATCAAGAATATTATTAGAACAGTTTTTAACAAAATTGTATTGTTTTAATCCATAAAAAATACAGTTTTCAACTAATTTTTTTCCAGCGTTTTGAACTTCTATAGGTCCTCTGTTGAGGTGCGTGGGATATTGGTTCCATTGTATTGAAGGAAGATTAAAGTCGCCAGCCAATAAGTAATTGTTTTTTGAATCATGATCGCAGGTGAATATTTGCGACATAGATTCTATAATGTTGTCAATGTGCTGTGAAAGAGGGGCCGTGTGATGGTGAGGAGGGACGTATGCCGCTGCGATGTACAGATCTCCGTTCACAGCTGAGGAGGAAATGCCGCCGGTGCGGAGCCGGTTGCAGCGAACAGCGAGCGTTCGCGCTCGGACGCGAACCCACAACATTTCTGTAGGTGGCTTAGCGAGCGTCTCGCACACCTCAGAGCCGAGCTCGCGGCGCACACAGATCATAACGCCGCCGCCGGTACTCTTATCCGTCATATTTAAATTGCGATCACAGCGATATATATCGTACCTACCATCACAGACTTCAGCATCAAATATACCGTCATGCAGCCATGTTTCAGTTAAAATGATTACATCGTAAGAGTTAGCGAGAATGTTGCGATATATTTCTGAGGTTTTGGTTCGAAGACCACGGACGTTTTGGTAGTAAATACTTAGCGTATGTTCAGCCATTTCTGTGCGAGACATATTCAAACTTAGTATAGCTAATGATATTGAGAAAACATATTTGTAACAGTGTCACATTTATAAACAAACTGGTCGCAAACCTCAAATAATATGAATGGTAAGAATGTAGTAATATACCGGATGACGAGATTTTGTAATTTATATTTGTAATGTAGGTAATATTTAAGACTGTGAGTAAATTGAAATAAATAAAAAAAATACTGATTTATATTTATAACTTTCAGCAAGGGTTTATTTTTATGAAATTGGAATGATTGATATAAGTCAATGAATGAGTGATGTGTATGTGATGAAGATGTGTGTAAATATGTATAATGATAATTCGGTGTACAGTTGTGTATGTAGATTGGTTTAGTCAGGTGAGCATAGAAAATACATACATTTATATTTGAGTAATCGTGTTTCATAAAAGATTTTATTTGAGACATGATGTGAGTTTTAATAACTAAATAATCTTTTTTTTCACATCTTCGTCGGTTATTATGACGATTAGGTCGGATTGGTCTCTTTTCCTTGCGTAAATGCGGCAGTTTTTTGTCCAGACGTATGCGTAGCCCTTCTCTGCAGCCGCGGACTTGCACGCTTTATATAGGCTTTTGTTTTCCGGGATCAGATGTTCGTTTACGAAAAGACGTTTTACATCTCCCGGCAAACCGATGTCGCGCGAACTGACGCCGCGAGTCTTCTTTAGGCCAGAAAGTAGGCAGTCCTTAAGTTGTCTGGAACGCAGTTTCGCCACAATATTTCTGGGCCGGCCGGCGAGTGACGTCATGGGTTGTACGCGGCTGACAAACTCGACATCGTTAGGCTGGATTTGAACGTTGCAGTGGTTCGCGATTTTCGAGACAATGTCCTGTAGATTTTCTTTACTGATTTCGGGGACTCCTGATATTTCAACGTTTTGCAATCGAGCTCTCTGGTTGTGCTGTGCTTGCTCCGATTTCATCTGGCGAACAGTTGCTTTAAGATTATTAATTTCAGCAATATGATGATCGGATGTCTTTACTTTTTGCTCGAGGATTTCGGTGCGTTTGACCAAGCGATCATGTTGATCACTCATAAAGTTGACGGAGTCCTTTAAAGTACTTGTTTCATTCATAAGCTCTTTTTGTTTGTTTTGCATGTCTGAGAACGAAGATTTCAATGCGGCTGCTTCCGCACGTACAGTCGCGATATCTGCCTTAATTTCAACGCACGATGAACTCAGCGTGCTAAGCTCGGAACTCACCCGAGACATATTTTCGTTTAGCTGCGACATGTGTAAGTCGTGGTCTGTTCTAATAGAGGTAAGGCTGTTCAATACTTCTGTTTTGAAGCTATTGAAGCACTCGAGCAAGCTGGTTGTTGATGCCTCGCAATCAGGTTGTTTTCGTTTCCGAAGCATTACATTTGGGCCAGGCTTTCTAACATCATCTAGACTCGACGCAGAAGACAAATCCGGGTTGGAGCCGTGACATTTCTTAGGTGAGTGCATCATGATTTACTATTATGTAGTTGACAAGTTACTCACAAGAGAGCGAGACGTAGTTACCGCATGCGTAGACGGGAGAACGAGACGAGACGATTGCAGTCAGTTCGCAGGTGTAAGTAGCGGTGTGGAGTTGGGCAGGCCGCTTCGTCTCGCTGTGGTGTGCGTACGATCGTTCGATGTATTTATGCGCGTTTGGATTGAATGTAGCACTGAGATCTTAGTGGATTGTAGGAGCAACTAAAAACACGTCCGCTCGGCGTGGCGCGGAGAGCGAAAGATTATAAAAGAATAAAAATTACAAAAAATATGTTTTGTTTGTGGTAAATCTTGTACGATGGTACGGAACCCTTCGTGTGCGAGTCCGACTCGCACTTGGCCGGTTTTTTAACATAATTGCACATGAATGAGCACAGCTACATTGAAATGCCCATGATTTTTCATTGCCCCTTCCACCATCTTTTGATCCAATGCAATCGGTTACGACCCGAAAGGGATTGACCCTACAACCTAGCAAGTAAAGGTAAGGAAGGGAATTTACAGTTTTACCCGTTTTAGTCCGAACCACGTACGATTGGTCACTTTTTACGACATACGCGGTAAGCAATGCAGTGGGACCACATGTATAACTTTTGAGTGCCGGAACCCATACAGCAGAGAACCTACTGCATCAGCAGTGTATGTATTCTGTGTTGCCGTATATTCCACTTCGCGTTTATCGGCGTCGCCGTCGTCGGCGCGCCGTTTTGCGGGATCATTACAGGGTGAATCAGGTTGAGACGTGAAGCCGTCGACTACGACGAATGAGGGTATTTTATGATAATGGCACAAATTGTAAAGCAGTTTCTTTCAGACTGGTCTAGATTTAGCAACTGTACTAACTACAAGTGATTCCATGGGCAAAAATAAACAAGTATTCTGAACATCAAGAATTAGGCTTGCTGTCTAAATATTAAGACTTATTCCGTGATATTGATAATACCAATAAAATGTACTCGAAGGTATTATGTTTGTTACACTGCATTAGATCTAAGTATGTATTTCGTTACTGTGGACGGAAAACTCGTAAGGTTTCTTTGCGGATTCTTCTTTACTGATGTCATAGAATCCGCGGATCTATCCGTTTTTGACGTAACTTAGTGGAGTTTGACTACCACAAAAGTTTATAATAAATGTAATGAAAATGAAATGAAATTACCAAAACCCTAGGCCCACATAGACTTAAGTATTAGAGTAATATTAACAATATATGTTTGACATGAAGAGATAGATGCACTGAAATGAATACTTTTTGTCCAATATTTCGCAAAATGTTAACGTTGCATCATTGATTCTACCAGTGCAAAATTACTTCTTTCAGGTATGATCCATGAATTTATGATGTTTACATGTATATGTCATAGTAAAGTTGTTTAACAATCCGTATCCTTGTAAGTATCCTAGGATAGGAAACTTGTAATCACAGGGTTAACACTTTTAAAAGAACCATCTTATAAACTGATTCGATTAGGTTACGTTGATTAAACTTAGGTAGCCAATTACCATTATTCAATTCCCTACGATTGCACTTTGCGTCCTACGATTACGAACAAGTTTACGGAGATTCGAAATGTATTTTTAAGTTTATAAAATATTGAAGAGGAAATAATAATTATTTACGTTGCCCTCATCCGCGAACCAAATCGGCAACGCCACTTTACGCAGCTGCAAACTGACAAGGGCTTCCCTGATAATTCGATAAGTGCCGGCAAATATCCCTATCGATCCTCGTTATCCAGGCAACAATCGTTTGTCAACCCTGGGTGGGCAGCTCTGTTGCAATCGGCAATCGATACTTCCCTTCACCGCCTTTTTGGCACCAGCGTTATTGCTGGTGAATCCAAAATTAAAAGTGTGAAATATACACACCCTTCTCATAAAGAGCTCCGGCATTCGAGCCAATCAGAGCTATCTGAAAACATGATAGCTAGATATATTCCCTTGGGGCAGTTGATTTTTTTAAATAGATTTAGAGTTAGAAATTGTCATAAGGAGTGAAAGTATAAACATACACAAATTTTCGAAACCCTTCTTCTATGGTACATGCTGAATCTCATGTGACAATTAATTAATTAAATTCTGAAAATAACCTGCAACACTCCGTTGATAGTACGAAATGGTTTATTTCTTACCATGTGTATCTCGCCGAAACATAATTTTACTTCAACCTCCATGAAGACTACCTATTAAGTAATTTAATTTTGCCTTAAAAGAAAAGTGGTTATGTACTAACCGTCGTGTGCGTCGTCAGCGTCGGCGGCGTCGGCGGCGTCCGCCTCCACCTCCTCCTCAGCGTCGCTCGGCGGCTCCACCTGCTCGCGCCGCTTGATCGCCTGCCGACCGACAACAGCGTTACCTCGTCTGCTCCTCTCACACTCTCCTAGTCTCTCCCAGCCACGCATCTCCTACATCTCCTCTCCTCCGATTCTCTCCTCGTCAAACTCTTAAAAAACAGTGTTAGACCGGGATAGATACGGTTTGAGAAGCACATGAAATCCGAAATGTTTTTTTTTTCTCAGAAATATATAATTTCATGTTCTTATGCTTACATTAAGTGTGCAACATTTAGCGGGCCCGGAAGATAGAAAAAAAAAATAAAATGTATTAAAAAATATATATCTCCTAAACAAATATTTAGAAACGGTATTAAAAAAATGCGGTTTGTATCTACGCATCATTCAATTATTCCCGAGTAAAACTATCTAAGGATTGAGCAGGAGGATTCAATATGTGAGAAGTTGGGGAAATGTTTACAGGTCGCGTCTTATATAGTCACCTTTCTACAATTTCTCTCCTCAGTCTCCTTGCGTATTATTCTAGTTTCCTCTGCTTATATGAACTTATTTCTTTGTATTCACTAACCTACTTCAAGCCACATTCCCACATGATTTAATGTGTAATGTCTAAATTCGGCTTGAGACTGAAAATGCTACAGTTGTAGCCTCCTCTTTGCCAATTTTTTTAGTCTCCTGTTACCTCTCCTCGTCTATAAGTGTCCATTCCACTCATGTCCTAGCCAGACAAACTATATTATATTATTATATATATAACATTCGCGTCCTTACCTACAGATTTTATTATTTTAAAAATTAAGTCACTTTAAAAATCTATCTTAATCTATGCTGTTGATTATTTAGAATACAACAAACAACAAAAGATTGAATTTAAATAACCAAAATTGTAATGGTAGGGTCTGTTTACTGGAATCAATTTATAATCAACAAGTAGAGAACTAACAATCCTTAGAAAGTTATAAACATGCTCACAATAAATAGAAACTAATGAAAAGGTGCACAAAAACGTAACGACAGAAATAAAAGCGATGCGGACTCAAGCGAGAACATGTACATGCAGAGAAATGGAAAGTAACCATTAATTCAAACATCAAATGGAACTGAGATTAATTACACACAGACCTACATGATTAAATCACCAGCGAGTAATAAATAAAACGAGAGCTATTCATCTAACATGGTAATTATGTTTTCATGTAGATCTTACCCTAGCTATCCATCCGCCTGCTTCCCGCAAACACCGCATTATTTCGACTCAAACGTAAACATGAGAATTACGCCACACACGATTACTATAAATCAGAAAAGACCGCGAAAGTCAGACGCCTATTTGAAATCTTGGCGAGAGTTTAACAGCCGTAGCACAAACCACTGTTTGGTAACGTACGTCATTACTATTCCTTTTATTTTGTTGTACTAAATAAACGGTTTGAATTTGAATTTCGAATTTCACGACAGTTTAACAATTGAATGTTGATTGAAAAGCGTTTATTTGCAGAACTATTGACGAGATACTATTCCGAATTGCACTGGCTGACGGAGCTGCGTTCGCGATCTACTAGCAAGACGCCACCGCACCGACGCGCGTCGCCCGCTCGCAACACATTTCTCCCGCTACAATAATCGTGGCGAACAATTATTTGCAGATTATTATCATCTGCAACCGGGCCTTCCGCCGGTTCACCTCTCCATGCTTCATGATTGCGAACGCCTGTGCTGTAGAAAGGATGCCACTTCTCGTTGCAACAGTGACCTTCTTCATGCACACTTCGGAAATAGTGGCCGAGTTGAGGTTATTATTTTATGTTACTGGATATGAATGCCTGAGAAAGCAATGACTCGCTATAGCGATAGGAGCCAGGTGCCATGCCAGAATTACCGCCACTTTATTTAAGCATGGCTTAGATGTCATTGAAATAGATTGAAAACAATATTCAAGTATACAAGGCCGATTCGACCAACTTACAATTCAACATGGCCTTTTAAAAAAATCTAACGTTGATTTTGACTTTAGCCATGCTTGGCAATACCAACTTGTACGTGAACGTAAGTAGTTATTGAAGACTTAGCTACGCCATGACCAATTAAAACATTTCAATCACAGTTTAGAATCCCTTAGTCTGTGACTGGCAAATATCTTAGGATGGACTTAGAACAGATTCAAGGAATGTTTATTCGTACACAAGTCCTCTAATAACTTCTTTCTTACGACGTGGTAAGTGGTTTACACTGAATTGTCTTATAATCTATATAGCTCTGCCGAGCTTCTATTGTAACCATAGAAGAAATCATTATAAATGATCGTAACATGAATGTCCACATGCCATTTACTATCCATGAAATAAATAGTTCGATAAT
Organism: Incurvaria masculella; assembly: GCA_946894095.1. NCBI lineage: Eukaryota > Metazoa > Arthropoda > Insecta > Lepidoptera > Incurvariidae > Incurvaria > Incurvaria masculella. Next base: position 14,243,168 of record OX335653.1, on the reverse strand, counting down.
TTGTACGTTCTCATTCTAAAGTTATGAACCAAACCAAAACCATGCGCTAGCTTTATGTAAGGGCAATGTTGGTATGGCATGTTTAAATGTCGTACAGCAATGATGACGAAATAATGTAAAAAAAATATAAACAATAAATGCGATGGATTTAGGTATATTTTCAATGCGTTAAAGGGGCCTATGAAAGTAAATATAGTGGTTTTTACAACGATAGGACTTGAAAAACTCTACAGTGAACCGAATATAATAATACTATGCTGTTTTATTACATTTCACAATAACAATAATACACCATAAACAATCGAACACATAGTGTACAATATACATGCTTTAACAACGCTTATAACTCATAAACAAACCTTCTAAACGAAATAGGTTATTGTTGCAATACGTTTTCTTGAAAAAAATTAGGAAGTCTTGAAAACGCTTAGGAGACTTAGGAGATTATGCATTCATATTTTTAAAATTATTGTAATATGCACGGGAATATATAAAATTCAATTTATTGTGCTACTATAGGAGTTATATAAAGGATCTGGATATGTATACCGACGCCTGATAGATGGTGATACAACTAAATTATAAGGGTTCCTAAGTAACTAAAGGACACTACAAAAATACATCATACCAAAGCCACGAAACAAAAAGTCACAATAATAAGCTCAAAAAAGATATAAATAAAAAAACATTGAGCAGTCAAGGCGGGACGGCACGATCTAGCATGCAGCACACACACACAGCGGGGCATGCGGTGGACCACACGACACAGCATACGGTACAGCAGGCGCTGCGGACTATATACGATACGACACAACATGCGGCACAAGAGGCGGCAGTGCCAAGCCGCGGACTATGTCACGACATGCGATAGAGGTGGCGGCGGCGCGGCGGACCTGGGCGATGATGTCCCTCGCGCGCGCCGCGTCGAGCTGGTTGACGCGCTTGTTCTTGAGGTGGTGCGGCGTGTCGCGCCGGTGCAGCCGGCCGCCGCCGCCCGCGCCCGCGCCTCCCCCCTCCGCGTCCGCCGGCGCGACGCTCGCGCGCCACGCCACGCGCCGCCCGCCCGCGCGCTGCGCACGCACACCCACCGTACCGAGCCGCACGCGAGACGTGTCTCGCGCGCCCTCTAGTGCTCCCACACAACATTTGCTACGTTCACCCCCTTGGCGATTCGGTAATACCACAGAATACCTACACAATATAGCTGCAACGTTCGGCTCCAAGCGCTCACGCACCAACACTGCGACATTTCCTGCCTTTACCTCCTTGGCGATACAGGCATTTCCTGCCTTTACCCCCTTGGCATAGTTAGTGCCACACAAGAGAGATGTCGTGGGCCTCCTAGCGCTCCCACGAACCACCACTTTGACATAGGTTGCTCTCACCCTCATGATGAATCGGTAATACCACAGAATACCTACACAATATAGCTGCAACGTGCGGCTCCAAACGCTCCCACACCAACAATGAGACATGTCCTGCTTTTAGCCCTTGGCAATACAGTGATACCACATAATACATACCTAGATGGTACAGAACCACACAAGAGAGGTGTCGCGGGCCTCCTAGCGATCCCAAACACCAATCCTCAGCATTTCCTGTGTTCACCCCCTCGGCGATTCAGTAATTGCCACAGAATATCAATACAATACCGCACCATACAATATAGCTGCAACTTGTGGCTCCAAGCGCTCCCACACCAACACTGCGACATTTCCTGCCTTTACTCTCTTGGTGGTACAGTCATACCACATAATACATTAGTGCCACACAAGAGAGGTGTCGTGGGCCTCCTAATGCTCCCACGAATCACTACGGTATTCAGTAATACCGTATCTATACCGCACTATACAATAGAGCTGCAACTTGCGCCTCCAAGCGCTTCCACACCACCAATGAGACATGTCCTACTTTTACCCCTTGGCGATACAGTGATACCACATAAAACATACCTAGATAGTACATAACCACACGATACTTCGGCATTTGCTGCGGTCACCCCCTCGGCGATTCAGTAATACCACAGAATATCTATACAACAACGCACCATGCAATATAGCTGCAACGTGTAGCTCCTAGCGCTCCCACACCAACACTGCGACATTTCCGGCCTTCACCCCCTTGGCGATGCCCCTTGGCGATACAGATATACCACACTTCATCAATTTGGTCATGGTAAGTTCTTCTAGCTCCGCAATGAATTTTCCAAACATATCGGCTCCGTAAATATCCCTTTTATTTTACAGAATTCAAAACACATGTTTTCAAGGATGTGAAGGGTTAAAATAAGACATTCCTTTACATAGGATTACACTCTTGTGCAGAACCAATTACTCAGGATACTTACATCCCTGCAGTGTATCGTCGGAGAGAAACCTAACAACACTTAAATTCAGCAGAGAAGCACACAGATGACGTCTTGAGAGAGAGAAGGAGAGATAGAGAAAGAAAGAGAGAGAAAGACTGACCTCTAGCTCGTCGGAGTCGTCATTCTCGTCGTTTTCTTCGTTCTCGGCGTCGGTGGAGTCACGGTCGTGCTCTCTCTCTTGCGCTGGCGCAGGGCTCTCGGTCGCCATCTCAGTTGGAGTCTCAACATCCGCTATCCGCTACGGGAAGACCATTTATTTAAAAAATATATCCGAAATGTCCGTTTCATCAAGAGTTTTTTCGAGAAATTCGTCTACTTTGTAGAGTGATAGATCTTTAAGATATTTCTTTAAATTGTTTTTGAATGCATCTCCTTCAAGCATCTCTAGTTTTGGGGGTAATTTGTTGTAAAGTTTGACACTTTGACATATAAAGCTCTTAGAAACTTTAGCAAGGCGTGCTGCAGCAGGTCTGAGATGTTCCCGTTGTCTACGTAAAAGTACTACGTAAAGTAACATAGCTTGTTGACAGAATGACATATCTCCGGGAACGGATGGCACATATCCAGGGCTACTACAGTGGTTTAAGTATACCATAGCTGACAAACTAGCAAAAATGTTCAAGGAATGCATTGCGCATACATTCACTTGCCAAGTTGTGGCCACCGATAACGCTTATATCATTATAACCAAGAATTACCCAAGAATGTAGAAGAGAAAACAGGGATCATTATTTTTATTGGTGACAGGCGACTAAAGGACTTCAGGGTACTTAGTTGGGAATGTAGGGATCGTGTAGAATATAATACAGGGATCAATATGTTTATAGGTGTAATGGACTAAAGGACTTCAGGGTACTATTTTGGGAATGTAGGGATCGTGTAGAAGAGAATACAGATTTCAATATTTTTATTGGTGACATGCGACTAAAGGACTTCAAGGTACTATGTTAGGAATTTAGGGATCGAGTAGAAGAGAATACAGGGATGGTTATTTTTATTGGTGATAGGCAACTAAAGTATTTCAGTGTTACTACATATGTTGGGAATGTAGGGATCGTGTAGAAGAGAATACAGGGATAATTATTTTTATTGGTAAGCCTGTTACTCCAATCTGAAATAGATAATGAAACAGCAACCTCGAGCGCAAGCTTCTCGTGTTGCGACGGCTGCGCGGGGAGCCCGTTGGCGCGGGCGGCGGCGGCGGGGGAGGCGGGTGCGGCGGCGGCGGGCGCGAGCGCCTCCGGCGAGCGGCCCGCGCCGAACAGTTTGTGGGCCTTCGCGCGCAGCTCCTTCGGGTGCGGCGTGTTCTGCCGCACGAACGGCGTCTGTGGACCGACACGAACGATGTCGTCAACTCATCATCAACTAAGTACAACTCGTCTACTCAACTTCGTCTTACAACTCGACCAAAATATCTGTGGAGACGCCGGGGGGCCTCCGCTCCCCACCCCCTCACCGCGCCGCGAGCCTCCCCGCTGGGCTCCTCGAGTTTGTGAGGACCGGAGTGGCGACCGAAACTGAACTGTAGCCACGTTTTGGTGATAATACGCTGACGGTAGCGCCGACCATGCAGTTCGCACAAATACTGGAAGCGCAACATCGAAAAATATTCGTTGCACTCAATGAGCATCGTGAACATCAGGGGGATTACCATAGTAAATAACTTGCCAGGAGAATAACCACTGAACAGGCAAGGGTGATACAATTTCACATTTAGTTGCATTTCGTTTTTTTTTTATGCGTAACATGCTAACTGGTAAATTTCAGTTCACTTTGCCAAATACCACTTCGTTTGACAGTTAGCATGGTACGAAATGAAACTGAACGTCAGATTTCATTACTTTCTTGTCTGTTCACCTGCTATTCGCCCGACGAATTAACTCCGCAGAAGAGAGCGAATTCGTAAGCGAATTGACTGGCCCGCGCTACCGTCAGTTATGAATTATCACTAACGTGGCTGCGCTATACGGATGACTTTCGATTTCCACTTTTTCCTTCCTTACTCTATGGCTGGGATATCAGAGCGCGGGGGGTCGCGATGTAGTGCTGTGGCGGCGGCGGCACCATGACGCCACAGTTCCACAGATATTTTAGTGGTATTGTACAGAGCCAACGCTGTGAGACTATTAGCATTAAAGCTTATGTGGAATGCCACGTTCACTGAACTGAGAGTCACAAATATAATTTTTAAAAATTACCTCAAATTGGTTGCAACAAAATGGGTGAGGTATCCCACTTTAGCTCAGCCAACAGTCTCACACACAATCACATGAATAGAAAAAAGAGCCAATCTCAAAGATAGATTAACAAGATCTGGGGCTGAACCGGCGTAAAATATCTGAGGCAATTCGACCAATACTGCACCCATCAGAAGTGGATACCAAATATTCTATACAGAGCACTGAAAGTATGACATAAACGCTTCTGATTGGTGCAGAATCAACTTCTCTCACATATTTTGTCACACCTTACGCCGGTGAACCTCCTGGTTAAGAACAACATTCCCAAACTGTACAGATTGGTATATAAAGAACAAATGAAATAACAAATATTTTTAATGACCTGAATCCCAAAAGCTTAGCACACACAGACAAAGATGGCGGCTGCACAGGGACACATCGAGTGCAATCGACCGCACACAAAAGTACAATCACAAGTGCATCCGTCTCTTGAAGTGATAATGTACTATCGGGCAACATGAATGTGTACGGATTAAAAACCTTGCGTAAAAGAGGCAACGAGTGGGCAGAAAGGGTCAGACGGGGGTCAGTGCAGCCCATTGTAATAATTGCCAGGGTGAAAAATCGATTTCCATGCAAATATTAATAATTATAAGTAAATATAATATTTTTGCTATATTCATTTGTCTTACGTATTTTTTTTTTATGAAATCTAAATTATTCTAATTTTATTAATACAATATCTATTCGAAAATGGAATCGAAAAGTTGACAATAGATTTTAGATACTTTTTTTATGGCAATATTTACGGAATATTGTTCGGGCAGTTTGATAACAGTAAAATATACTGGTAAAAATCTTACTTGAGGCCCAAAAAAATTGTAGATCAAATAGAGCGAGACATAATTACTCAATTATAATTATCTCTGTCGGCTCGATTTTTCTGAAGAGTGCACATTCCTGTTGAGATGGACTTATTACTTCCATGGTCTATTACGAACGAGACCTCAATGTAATTTCCATAAGCCTTGGAAACTGGAAAACAGCGTTTTAGCAATTTTGCAAAACAATTATTACGACATATGTTTAAATAAAAACTGAAAATAAATTTTGCAAACTCAACCTCTGACAAAATTAAGCACTATTTAATTTTAAAATGCCACTAGAAAATATACACCCATGAATAAAAATCTAACACGATCGCATATTGCCAAAAAGTTTAATTCGACATATCACATGTTAACCTGCCCACATACTATAAGCACAATTACATTTATATAGTAAAGCTTAGATTTACTGCACTAAAAAAACACGTTAAACATGTTTAAAACAATAAGTCCTCACTGCACAACGAAATCTAGACAAAACTCACTGAAGCGCAAACAATATTATTTGATCCAAGCACAAAAACGCATTGCGAAAACACCAAAATGTTATTTTCAACACACAAGATTATATCAACACAAGTAGCTGCAAAAGTCAAATACTTGCTTATTGAGATCGTCAAAAACACACGTATTATTTCATTACGTTACTTGCCGCGGCCTGGATCAGTTCAAATATTGCGTATTATTTTTACATGTTCTTTTTTTTGTCTTCATAACATTCTCAGATTTATATTTCTAGAAGGCACATATAAATAGAAATCATTCCTAGTCTAGTCTAGGCCAGAACCATAATTTCTAATGCTATTAAGTTACGGAGTGTTAATGGATGTAGGGTCCAAACGTTAACCAGTTATTCTTTGGCATATTTATAGCAAAAAACGCTAACAACATATTAGTACAGCTCAATTTTTTTTAAGAAAATCCCAAAGGCCATACAACAAAATAATATCTATCTTTTCTGCTGTAAATATTTTAAGGAATGCATGGTTAACATTCGGACTATACGTCAACTAACATTCTGTAGATAAACTATAGTCTACAATAAAAATATTATCTATAAGAAAAAATAACTCTAGAAATTATTGTCTATGATAAAATCGTACAAGAGCCTAGTTATAAATAGACAATCATGCATGGAAAGGAGGTAACTTGTTTCTTAAAACCTAGCTGTGTTTCGAAACATGTGTTTCACATAATTATACTAAGTGCCCAGAAACAAAACATGCTAACAGCAAGTCCAGGTAACATTGAAAAAACTATAGGGTCACTCAGCTGAATACCCAAAAGGGAGAAACCGTTACTTTGATTCGTCTCAACATGCAGACTCTTAAAATAATAAAGCCTCTCGTAGTTTATGAACGGCCCCCTAAGATGAGGCCCCAGAATACTTGACCTAATAAAAGTGTCAGAATGAGTCAGGCGACTGTCGCTATGATGTGAACGGGCTGCGAGATCACTCGTCCAACATTAGTCTCACAGGTAGCAATCTAGTCGGGAACATGAAAAATTGTAAATATAAATAGTATAGTATAGTGTCTCTTTAATAATTAAGTTTTGTAGATTTCTCTATAGAAAAGTATTTTTTTTAATAACTTTTCACTGCAGTGATTAACAGGAACGAGAAACATGCTGTGAATAGGTGTGCCCCGGGAGCCATTTTGAGTATGGCCAATTATAATGGTGAGGTATGTCGTATCACATTCTATGAAGGAAACTAATATGACTTCAGAGTCCTAACATTGAACAAACCTTGTAATACATTTTGATTATATACCAATGACAATGAGAGTGTTCGCTAAAAAAAAGATAACCAACATTATTTCTGTTTCAGTGAACCTGCTACGGATTAAGTATTTTCTCAAGAATGTAATAATAATGTGATGCACCAGTTCAATAAGTATTCGTGTCGATTTGCATAAAAAAACCAGTGAAATAAACACATTACAATTTCATAGACCGTTATGCTGTGTATTCCTTCAAAATATAAAAAAGTGTGTGCTTCGAGGCATCCATCGGTCATTTCCCATAACAAAATTATTGGTTCGATACATTTTGGTTGGTATGATACAAAAAGTCACTCTAAACGTTGTGCTAGTTCTATTAGAAAGGAAACGCTTGTTTTGTTTTAAAAATCAGGTGTAGGTTTGGCCCAAAAGAAAAACCTCGTAAATTTAAATTTTTGAGCATTTAGTCTTTGTACGAAAGACATAAAACAATATTGAGTTCTAATTTGATGCGACGCGACATCTACAATTATTGTTTGGTAATCCTTGAGGTAATCCTTGGGTTACCCGCCCGATGCTCTAACCAACTGAACTACCCAACCAACGAATTGTCAAATAATACCCACGGTTTCTGCTAGATGGTTCAGGCGTGTACACCGAAGGTCGTAAGTTCGGATTAATTTAATTGCAGTGATACTAAATGTAAATGTCTGCTTTAACTCGAATTAATGGAAAAACAGTATTGTCTTCAGCATTGATGACATTTATACAGTACCTATTTCCAATAGTAATGGATGTAATGATCGAAAAACCAAAAAGTCAAAATTATTGAGCTGAAAAAAAAACAAAATATGCGCACAGTGGTTGTTAATACTATATGAAAATACTATTGAATTTGGAAATAATTGTTCAATTAAAACATAGAAAAACTAAATTTGTGGTGAATTTTGGTAAATTTCATTTGAGCTTTGCCCAAAAATTTAGTTTTTAAAACATTTTGAAGGTCTAAATGGAACAATATTCGGTGCTGCACAAGGCGTATGTATTTTCTTTTTTGTTTTATAATACTGACTGTGAAGAATTAACTAGAAATGGGGAAAAATATGCCCATCGTTTTTATCGAGCAAAGTATATCCCCACCCAACCAATTCGAGCTTGATATGTTAAATTATTTCTGATAAATAAACGAATGACATAAATTTGAAATAAGGGATTTTATTACGAGAACAGTTGCATTAGATAGCCAATGACCAATTTAATGACCAACATTCGTTCGATTCACTACTTTAGGGACACCCTGTTGATAGTCCTGGAACATTTTATGGGAAAATGACTCATCGGTGCCAAGAAGTGCAAAATTTTTAATTACGTACAATAAATAAATCACTCTATTTTTAATTTTAAGTAGTATTTTTTTTATATGACTGGAAATGGATGACTAATACCACACTTTCTGTCATGGTATTAGCCCAACACACCACATGGGAACTAGGTGCCATGCCAGGACCTTCCTTATATTGCACGGCTACATTGAACTGGACGGAAAACACGGACAATTTTCATTGCCGCTTCGACCATCGTTCATCCAATGCGATGGTACCAACCCGGGCGGGATTTACCCTACCACCTAGTATGTAAGGAAGGGGACCTAAAGTTTAAAGTGGAATCCGAACCACGGCCAGCCTCTCTCAACGGTCGAATGGTCACCCATCCAAGATCAGACCGGACCCAGCGTTGCTTAACTTCGGAGAGCGATCGCCGAAGTGTCGCGCCACTGGGCCATTGAGGCTGACGAATTTGAACATTATATGAACGAAATAATTCATAGCAATAATTTACATCACTCCTAGAGCAATGAAATAAATATAAATTTGATAAATTTATGTATTTAATGGACACACCATTGCCGTTATCTCATTAAATTTAGGTTTTACAACATCTGAATGAAAGCATTGTAATCAGATATTTAAAATAATCAAATTGAAGGATTTAAATCTGCGACCTTTAGATTACATATCTTTTTAATTTTCAGATTATTTTCAAAATAGAATTTTATTGCTCCAATGTCGATTTCGTTGTATAGCCTTAAATAAAAAAGTACTGTTTTTGTGTACTGGTTTTTTTTTTAATGTTTAACTATACGGTCAACAGATTACAACAAAACTAACTCGTGAAACGAATTGGTAAAGCGGTTAAACACATTGTCCAATCTGAAGATTCACTGGTTCGAATCCATTATTCTATACTAGTCAACTATTCCCAAGAATAGGACTGGTTTTCGGCAACCTCCTGAATAGTTTCCACATAAAACTGTAGGTTGCCTTATTTACTAGGAGGAAGGGTTAATCCCGCCAGATTGGTACCGTCGCATTTTACACCATGGTCAACGAATAAAACATTTTCTATGTTATCCATTCAGTTAAATGTAGTCGTGCAATATATGTTCCTGGCATCTAGATCCCTAGTAGTGTCCGATTACATAGAAAAAAACCGGCCAAGTGCGAGCCGGACTCGCACACGAAGGATTCCGTACCATCCTAAAGAAATTAATACAAAAAAATCACGTTTTTTGTATGGGGACCCCCTTTAATTTTAATTATTTTGTAATATTACCTATTTGTTGTTATAGCGGCAAAATAAATACACACTCTGTGAAAATTTCAGCTGTCTATCTTTTACGGTTACTGAGATTCAGCCCTGTGACAGACGGACGGACGGACAGTGGAGGCTTAGTAATAGGGTTCCGTTTTCACCCTTTGGGTACGGAACCCTAAAAAGTATGATAACAAAATTATCATTACTCTGATTAGGAATTCTGTTGGATACCTTCTACAGCTTCACTCAGTTTCATTCGAGCATTGAACCAAATCGTCCAACCTACGCCTTTCCTGCGAACCATCTCATCGTCAAATCAGCACAACCATTCTCTAAGCAGGCCTAGTCGGGAGCACTCCAGGGGCCTGGGTGGCCGTCATGGGAACTCCAACACGCTTATATGCCACTTTTCCATACATTTTTCAACAGGTAATTTTAAAATAAGCAAAGGTGTTAATACAGTCGGATGATATGGTCAATGACAGACATACAGACATCAATGTCTTTCTGATCACCCAGCGATACACACCCACGTACGTAGTTGAACGTAGAATGACTATTTATCGTATAGAGTTTTCTATTATGGGTATGTGAATGTGCACTTTTATAATTCTTCCCATGTAAAGTTAAAATTGTATGAGGGTTAAGTCCGCAAGGATATGCCCAAGATCTAAGTAAAAAAATGGCAAGAGCTTGATTTTTAATCAATCATTGAATCGTCGCATCTTTAGAAAATGTGTGGTTTCGGATCTGGGTCAAATGTGACAAAAATAGACGCATAACATCTAAGAAACGGAAACAGGATAAATAAGTCAAATAAGTCTCTCAGACAGCTGCAGAAGTCGAGCCGGAATGTGGCATGTTTTTTTCCACAATGCTGCCGGATTATCGCTCTTATTTCTTACTCGATAGGATTATGAGGAATCTGTACCAGTTGCGAACGTTCAGATGTTCGCAATTTGGATGAGTGTATGAAGAAATGAACAAAACATTAACTACGGTTATCATTGTAAGAGTGGGTGCGCCAAAGGACACATCCCACAAAAGACATAAAGAAAAAGGATCAAACCAATTGCTGAATGTTCTGCCATAGCGACAGATTGCAATGAAAAGAACGAAAAAAAAAATTGGAAATTCCTCCTTAGGGAGGATCCTAATATGCGTATAATGCGTATCTTAAGCATAAAAAATGAAAGAGCGTTTCGCAAGAAATCCGAACGTTTTCTGGCGAAATCTGCTCTGTTAGGGAGAGAGTGCACACTGCAACACATGCAACAGAATTAATTTCAAATGTTGAAGACGTTCGTTAATCCCCTTGACGACGTTACAAGACCGCATCCCTGGAACAACTTTCGTGATTATTCTTCTCGAGGAGAATTGAGCGACCATGTTTATTGTTTTCATAGACTTCAATAATTACCCCCAAAACGTACGGATCCACTGCATTAACACCTCGCACGGCGTTCCGATGCCGAAATTCCCCTAACACACATTTCATATGACGAGACCACAATGGGCGGTCGTACAAGCGAGTCGGAGTGCCCGCAACGGACGGCCCGGTACCTCCGTCAGGATGGTAATGGAGGCGCGCCGCTGGCCGCCGATGGAGCACATCTTGCGCACCGCCGCCAGCGGGTGGCGCAGCTCCAGCGCGGCGGAGAGCCGCTTGGTGGCGGTGATGGTGGTGGCGGGGGTGGGGGCGGGCGGGGGACCGGCGGGGGACGGCGGCGGCGACGCGCTCCCCCCGCTGCCCTCCTCCGCCTCCTCGATCGTGTCCGGGCACGCGTTCTGCTCGGAATGTAACCGCAAGTTGGGAGCATTCCGAGAGGGGAATCCGTGACATGTCAACTTATATAACGAGGTGGACTCTGTGAAGTAAACTTTAACCTTTACACCTCATGCAAGTTCCCAATCTCGTCATTCAGTCTAAGTAGACAGGATATGTGAAATATATCGACGAATAGATGTATATGACATATGTATGCATTACCCATCACCTTACATTACCCAGTAAATATCAACTTTAAGAAAACAAAAATGAAAGAAAACATTAAACATATAATATTTTATTTTCAAATAAAAGTAAACAGAATAGAAAAATAAATAAAAATCAATAAGTCACAGTAAAAAAATTTACAAATTAAAATAACAGATACTTACTTACTTTAATGCTCATTCATAATGTCTATTATCTATCTAGCGTTACACGACAAATGTAATGGCGTTAAAGATCTGAAAAAAAATTCACGGGGCGAAAAAAAAATTAAAATTATACAAAGTAAATTCAGCTCGTCCAATTCATGAGCATATGTAAATGTCAATAAAATCCGAAAATTCCATATTATTAATTAATCATTGAATTAATAAATATTGTTTCCAAATTTTGTAAAATTTATAAGAGAAGTCGGGTAAAAACCACATATAATTTCTTAGAAAATCACATTATCATATTTATTTACAGTATTTCAGAAGTGACTGAGCCAGATGTGATTTCTCTAAAGATAATTTGACAAGGAATGAAATATCTAAATTTTCATTTAACTTATAAAAGTAATTAAAAGCTATGCCTACAACCAATTTACATTGTAATTACTGGACAACGGAATCGATGTATGGACGGACGTAGCAGACGGACAAATTAAAATAACAAAATATTAAGTGTTCCTTACTATACTTTACACATTAAACATTTGATTAAAAAATAATTATCTATTGTAATATATATAAATACGGTGTGAATTCTTGCATAATCAAACTTAGAGAAGTGATGCTTTATAGCAAACTGAACAACTCTTGTTCTACCACTTTTACGGAAATAAAAAAAAAAAATCCTAACCTCAAAACATATGGGGCCTTGGAATATTTATTTTGAGTTTTCACACAAAAAAATGGGAGATCAAAAGATGTTCAGTTTGAGATACAAAATCAATTCTGTAAATTGTTTTTTTATGTTAAGCGTGGCATATGGCGCCTGGATATGAATACTATATATGGATATTATTATTTACAAATTCACGCTTTAGACTAAGCGGTATAGAAGTCCTCAGACAAACCATTTTGTCCGTGAACATTGAATAAGGCACAGCCGATGTACCTGTATAATTCAGATCAACAGCCTGCACGCCAACAGGCCACATAAACTTGCATAAAATCGTAGATATACCATGTAGTTACATCTAGAGCATAATAATAATATGAGATAACTGCGATAAATTATTGTATGTATGTATGTAAAGGTACAGTAGAAATCGCAAATAACGAATTTTAAGAGAACAAGTGAAAATGTTCGCTGCATCCGAAATTTTTTGTAACAGACATTGAGTATGGTGATGATTAAAAAAAACCTCAATAATTGCCCTCAATTGCTGTCAATACCTGAATGAACTTCGCCTTTTCATCAAATGAGATGAGCCTGCATATTTTGTCGCTATCAGATAGGACCTACCAAACCTTTTTTACGCGATTTCCACCGTACTAAAAAATCAAAACTAACATCACAGTGTACGACTGGGGTACTCATTGCTCCCAAAATAGAAGCTTAAGGTGGCCCATCCCGCTCATCTCCCCATACAAAAGCGGAAAGAAGATCACGCCCATATTTCTTGTCAGAGATCCAAAATTTTGCTCAAAAATAGCTTTATTTGATCGAACTAGATGTCTGATGACCATTGGCATTGTAAAATTATGTTTGGTTTCTAAGTTATAAGGTCCGAAAGTTCGCATTTTTCGCGCGTTTTATACAATAACTTTGGAGGTGGATTACGCAATGATAAAGTAAGAACATCTTAAAAAGATTAGTCATCAGACATAGCTTATTTAATCAAGATTTATAATCTATTTGGTTTTTGGTCGATTTTTTTACTACAGCGGTCGTGGTTTACTTTTAGCTAAAAGTCGTTTTTAAATTAAAATTTTCGTAAATCTTACCAAATCATACACTATGCACATTGTCTTTTTTGTGGACATGTTGCATCTTCCTCAACACGGAGCCTGTCATTTTATTTGATACAGAGAAGGTCTCAGAGCGCAACAGCACGGTTTTGTACCGTGCCCGCCAATGAGTTAGGCCCGCCGGGTTGGGCCGCCTTAAACCAAAATGGCAGGATTTCTTTTAGAGCAGGACTAGATTTTGCATTGCTAACCCATCCGCTACCAGTTTCTCTTAAGCAATTAACCTATGCAATTAACATTAGAACATCTTTCTCTTTCGTACAAATGAACAAATGTCTTTCGTACAACCAGTTTTTATTATTGCACTGTACATTTGACTCAACGGTAGTTTAAGATGACCATTTTAAAATAAAGGCTAGCTGTATGAGCAACAAACAAGGGTCGGAGAAACAAAATATGAGTTCCAGAAACGATTGCTATGTGGTTTAACCCTTTGGTATTTTTGCCGCATGTCAGATCTGCTCTCTCCTATAAGGCATTGCATCACGGCTATTTTTCCTTCAAAATCACGCGTCAATATCGATCTTCCATTCGCCCTTTGCGATAAGGCTCTTTTTGATGCCAAATGGACGAACGTAAATTATCTCGTTTTAAATGCATCTAATCACATTACATTTTATTATTATTTTCTAAAAATAGACCAATCCAATGACATGTTATAAAATAACTAAACTTAGCTTCCTTTTTAAAATGTTACTATTTCTAACATCAACTAAGTATAACTATCATATGAGAAACATTATCCATTAATGAAACAAAGTTATTTTATTATTATGGAACATACCTGGTAGTCCCAGCTGTCACCTAAATTGGCGTTTACGCCAAACCGATCGACTGGCGTTTTCGGAATAACTTCAAACTCCATACAAGTTTTTACTAGATATTCTATGGCTTTACTTCTTTAAGCTGTCAAATGAAACTCGGACTCGCAAATGTTAGTTCGCTTAACGCCCACTGCGCGCGCTCTTCAATTTCTCCATACATTTGAAAACGCCAGTCGATCGGTATGCTGTAAACGCCAATATAGGTGACAGCTGGGACTACGGGCTCTGGACATACAGTATCCGGCGGTAAATAATGCAATGCGAACTTTGGAAAGAAATGGCTAGTTTCGGATTTTTAGAGTGTTGTTGCTGTTACATCACTCAGTACCTGTGTACTACGTGCGAGAGAGATGACGCTTTACGAAGCCGAAACTACCCGATCGTCTCTTTCCAAGGTCCAATGAGCATTAATTTCTGCCGGGTACTGTAGATTGCTAATAAAGCCATGATATTAGCACGTGTATTGGCATCACCTTGCTTATGTTGCCATGCTACATTGAAATTGATTTAAAAAAACATCGCCGCTGGACCACCGTTCATTCAATGGGATGTTACTAATCTGGGCAGAACTTACCCTACCCGTTAGTTTAAGTTAGTTTAAGTTACCCCTAAGTTAGGAAGTAGATCTACAGTTTAAAGAGGAATCTAAACGGTCAAAGATCCAGCCCCGACCGCGCCCGGTGTTGCTAAACCTGGGCTACCGAGTCTGGCAATTATATCCAAGGCTTTCTAGGATCTTCTCTTAAATTTCTTAAAAAATGTAATCCATGCTTTGTTTCATTCTTAGCATTAAGGTCACGCCAACTACGTTTATTGCCATGCCACCTGCTAATAGTCAGTTTTTAGCTGTAATCCCCTTCTTTACGACTATTATAGCACACACTGAAGAATTTATGAACGGCTTTGTTATGCATATGACTTCACCACGTCCAGATTGTGTCCGTGTAGCTTCTTAAGCTTTTATCATGTACTATCTTCTTTCATGATTATTTATAGAGTGAAAATAGTTGCAGCCCAAATATACAGGGTTTGCAATATATATAGTGAGATATCTATAATTATATTTGAATAATGAATTGTGTTAAACAACCTAGAACGACGCAAAACTCTGTGAAAGTTCTGTAAAGTGTACCATGGAGTTTTCGTGATAGTTGTATTTACTAATACATTTACATTAATAATTGAATGATGACTTATAACCTAATCGTGTTTCTTGAATTCAGAGGAATTACACATTTCCATGAATTAACACCCTACAATCTTTGACTGTTATCACAACCAAATAAACTTTGACTGACCTCATAATGACAGTTATATAAATAAAACTGAGAAGATAGGCATACCCAAAAGATACAATACTGGCTGGTATTCAAATCTGTCGGACTTTCATAATATACCGACAGCACTCATTAGTGGATTTGCTACATCTTAAGGTGCCCCCATTAAGCATCAGAAAATTTCGCCTCCCATACAAACGTAGTTTACTAATCATTTGAAAACCACTGTAGCAATTTACTTGATATTTGGTATCACATACCTGGCAACAAATATCTGTGTCTGCATGCCTTTGTTTTTTCAATAAATGTATAGTGAGTCAAACCACAGAGAAAACAAAATTAGTATGAAGATTTTGTTTTTGCTTTCATCTGATTCGGTTTGGATTTTTCAAAAAAACAAAAGCATGCAGACACAGATATTGGTTCCCTGATTTTAGATATTAAATATCAATTAAATTGGAACAGCAGTTTTTAAATGATAAGTAAACTACGTTTGTATGGGGAGCATAATTTACGGGCCGTTCTTAAGTCCAACGAGACCAAGCTTGTACAATTACGTATTTTCAAATAATTACAAGGGAAATAGAGACAGGTTCGAGATCACTTCTCATATCGATCTAGTGCAACTATATGAACATATGTGATCATACCAATGACTGCGTGTGCCTTCTGAGGCTCAGGGGACACGAGACGCTGACGATTGCGACTGACTTAATATTAAGCTTGAAAATATTTGAAAATGATGGTTTAGTTTGTCGCAATGCAAAAACGTATATTAATCTTGATCGCATTCCAAATAACTTGCGTCTGTCCAGTGGGCGGAACTCTAATTCTTGAACGCTCAAAGTCATTCGCCATGGTCAGCGCCTTAAATAGAACTACTATTCTCATTAATATTTTCAAACCCATATCACAGATAACAGTGACTCCTGTTGTAACTGTTGTACACCACTGCTGCACAACTTACTGGTTCACAATCGACAATCGTTACTCTGGGGAATAGTTTAATCTAAAATGACAGAGCACACCAGGATAGCGTGAGTCATCACGCTACTCCAGCGCCACCAATATGGAGCTCATAAAGCGTTACTCTTGGGAGGTGATCAGTTTTTGTTCTAAAACGACATCAGGATAGCGTAAGTCATCACTCGCTATTCCAGCGCCACCAATATAGAGCTCATAGCCATATAAGCGTTCTGTCGACTGAGCCTCTGGCGCACGCCGACGAGCCAGCGGGCCGCAGCGCGCGCGCCCCGCGCCCACCCCGCGCGCACCGCATAGCAATATGAGGGGCTCACCTCCTTCGCGTCGGAGACGTCGTCCGTGAACTTGACGGAGTGCGCGCGCGACGCCTCGCGCTCCTCCCAGCCCTCCGAGTCGGACTCGCCGTGCTCGCGCGCCGCGCTGCTCTCTGCGCGTCACGGGGAACGGTCAACATTTGGATTGGTACAGACCATAGATAAAAAACTGGCCAAGTCTGGATCGGACTAGCACCGGAAGGCATCTATACGATTATACAAGATTTGACCCGAAGAAATCATGTTTCTTGTATGGTGGCCCCCTTTTATTTTAATTATTTCTTTATTGTTACTATTCGTCATTATACCGGTAACAGAAATACACACTCTGTAAAAATTTCAGCTTTCTAGCTATTACAGTTCATGAGATACAGCCCTGTGACGGACGGACGGACGGATGCCACTTCTCCTTTTTTCCTCTTCAGTGGCACAGACAGGGTGAATAAGTTTGCTCGTGTCACGAGTTAACCACATCGCACCACATTCTCGGAGGAACTGGCTGCCATGTCGGGACCTTGGCCTTTAGTTCAGCGCAGCCACATTGAAATAAACGGAACCACACGAGAAAAAAAAAAATTGCAGCTTCGATCTAATTTTTATCTACCGGTTATTACCCGGACCTCCTAGAAGGCCCACAGTTTTATATGTGTTCCGAACAATGGAACACAACAACAATCTGCAATTAAAAATGGCTCGTGTTCACATTCCAGGACAATGAGGTTGTGCTTGAATAATAGGTAAGTTTCCCGGTTTATTAATTAGAAGCGATGGACTATCATGATAGCAATATAAACAATCTGGGCTAACGACCACTCCAGAAAGAGCTTGCTGATGGAAACATTCAGCCTTGGATGGTGATTCTGAAAGTACTGTTGAGTTGTTGAATTATGTTGACTACTATCTTAAAAAACTGGTCCAATGCATTTCGGTCATGTAACTCAGATTATTAATAATAATTGTTTTTTTTTTTACTGCATAAATGTTTAAATTAGAAAAAATCCATTTCCAAAGTCCACATTCGAAGGTCATGTACATTTAAGTGACCAAAATAATGACACTTTTACATTTTTTTTATTAGATAGGGTTGTTTGAGGGTTGGATGGAGTAACAGATGCTTCACATAAAAACACAAATCCAAAAAGACACAGTGACCCACAAACAAACACAAAGCTTAAAACAAATTAAAACATTCACATCCATATATGTGTTCCCCAATTGTAATTTAGTATTAATTTCATGTACAGGTTATAAATTAAAGTATTAAAAGAGTGTCCTTACCTCTCGTCCTATCAAGATCCTGAGATTGAAATGTGTGATCTGCCCTGTACAACCGCCCGCTGCCGGCGTCTGATGCGTGTTCCAGCTCTATTGCAAGTGTGATAAGTGTCAAAACCGTGCGCATTTAGTACATTCACAAACAAACACAACAAACAGAACGGGTCAATGGATCGTTTGTGCCGCAAAAATAAGCAAAATGGCAAAATCATTTGAAAACAAATTGAACATAGAAGTGGCCAACAGCAAAACAATCGATTAAACCGTAAGTTTAGAAAAGTGCATAATAAAGCTGAAGTTAATGGTGTACTTTAAAATGTGGATCAAAATAATCCGTGTATAATACAAACACAATTTAGTGAGATTTCACCATAACCCCAGGAATTGTTTGAATGGTTCGAAAAAATGTAGAGAAATTGTGCCAATGGCTTTTCAGGAGAACTTTGATGTTTAAATTTAATGCAAAACCAATCAGATTATTTTCTCTTAAGGTGCCCCCGTAAGCATCAGAAAATTTCGCCTCCCATACAAACGTAGTTTACTAATCATTTGAAAACCACTGTAGCAATTTACTTGATATTTGGTATCACATATCTGGCAACAAATATCTGTGTCTGCATGCCTTTCTTTTTTTCGATAAATGTATACTGAGTCAAACCACAGAGAAAACAAAATTAGATTTTGTTTTTGCTTTCATCTGATTCGGTCAAAAAAACAAAAGCTTGCAGACACAGATATTGGTTCCCTGATTTTAGATATTAAATATCAATTTAATTGGAACAGCGGTTTTCAAATGATAAGTAAACTACGTTTGTATAGGGAGCATAGCTTACGGGCCATTCTTAACCAAAATAAATGATATTTACGTTTTCGAAGTACTTTAATGAGTTATCTTTATCGTTCAGTTAATTCTAAAAAAATAAACTAAGCAGAACATAATCGGCAGGTCTCTGGAAAATAAGGAGCATGATGTTGGTATTACGAAGCTTATAAAATATAAAATTGATTTTTCAAACGATTGCAACATGTAACAAAAACACGAAAGTAAAAATGTCACGTGAGAAGACAACAGAGACAAATCACGTAAAGACAAAGCAGGACAGGTCACAGTAAGCTGCTGGTTGAAAGATATAGAGAGAAAAGGCTAAAGAGTACAGTAATGCTAGGGTGGGTTAATCAAGACAATAAAAAAAATATGTAGTGTATGTACTATTAAATTCATTCTATTCAACAGGTGGGCGCTTTACACATTTTAAAGTGTTTTAAACAATTTAACATGAGTTGATTTGCTCACTTTTTATTTTATACGCCAGTTCTTGAGTAATTTATATAAAAGATGCCGTCTAGTCGTTTCTGTAGTTCAACTGAAGCATCATTTAGACAAATGTGCACCAAATGCTGTTTACAATTATAACTCACCTACATAAAAAGAAACAATGCATTTACTATCGTATGTATATTTCCAAATATTTATAAGGTTAGGTTAGGTAGGTAGGTTAGGTTCAATTTAGGTCAATAGATTAAGCATTTTTTTTATACAAGAAAAATACACCCACCCAAAAACCATGGAAAAGAAAAAAGGAAATAATTTTACTCAGGGACAAAAAAGTGCACAAGACAACAGAAATATTAGAAAGAGAAGAACTATCCCAATTGAAGAAAAGGAAATACCAAAATACCACACCCGTTATTTAATTGAAGAAAGCTTTTCCTTACCAATTTAAATCCATCCAAACGCAATAAAGGCTTCGTTGTTGATGATCCAGAAGGTTTTCTTGAAATGGTCCATCTAGATGGTCAGGAACATTGACTAGGTTGTGTGCTGCAGAGATAGCAGAATACCTGGTTGCTACAAGTAGCTTATCCCGGACAGCCTGAAGCAAGTACCAACTGTGGACTGGTCATGATTCATCCAGCACTTCAGTAGCCTTACCTTTAACCTCAAGACACCAGGCTTAGCTGGCTTACCTGAGCTAGAGCAGCAAGAAGCAGGTACAAAATGTCCATCGGTCACCATCTGTATAGCAGTTCAGTGACAAATAAACCTAAACCTTAGAACCCAGGTCTAGTAAGTTGCTGAAGCATCACGATACGTGGCTGCGGCCTGCAGCTGACATTAAACAGGTTTGGTTGCCAAATTGGTACCCCAGGTACTGGTCACAGCGACTGCACCTGATCCTCAGATCTAAAGGTCGCTGACACAACACGGTACCTGGTAGACGCGTGAAGAAGAAATGAAGCAGCAGAAATCGGATGCGGATGCTCTCGCCGATACTCCCGTCGTGGTTCGCCTGGAACGACAGCAGCGGCTGCGGCTGATGCTCAGACCAGCTCCTGACACAATATGATACCTGGCTGCTGCGTGTAGCTGAGTTGAGGCAACAGGAAGCAGGTGAGAATGCTCTCGCCGGTGCTCTCGTCGCGGTCCGTCTGGAACGTCAGCAGCGGCTGCGCCTGATTCTCGGATAGCCACACTGCCTTCAGCTCCAAGTTCAGCAAGGAGTATGGTAGGTGTTGTAAGCTGCAAGAGAGATAGTTTCCATTATTTATGAGGTGAAAAGAAAACATATTTATTAAGCATTCAAAAAGCGAAATTATTTTTATTTAAAAAAAATTTAGGTTACTCAGCCACATCTACAGAGGAGACATTGCAATGTAGATGAGAAATTGCAATGCAATGAGAAAATGACCTGTGGCCCCTGACCTCGTGGAGGCTCTTGCTGCAGTAGTTGAGCGGCTCGTAGCCTAGTGGCGCGGGGACTGGCCTAGCGTACCAGAGGCCCGGGTTCAATACCAACTTGCACCACTGTCTTTCTCTTTCAGAGTTCGATAAGTGAATATCGTCACGAATGCGAGCTGCTCCATGGTTCGGAATCCATGTAAAACTGTAGGTCTCCTTCCCCTACTAGGTGGTAGGGTTTAAGCCCGCCCGGGTTGGTACCATCGCATTGGATGAAAAGATGGTCGAAGCGGCAATGAAAAATTGTCCGTGTTTTCCATCCAGTTCAATGTAGCCGTGCTCATAAAGGGAAGGTCCTGGCATGGCACCTAATTCCTTCGGGAATGTGGTGTATTGGGCTAATATCATAACAGTAGTTGTGTGGTATTAGCCATCCATGTCAGAAAGAAAGAAAGAAAGAAAGAAATTCTTTATTGTGCAAATTACATTAAAACTATTTACAGAACAATGAAATCTAACAGAGCGAAACTGCACAAAGGCGGACTTATCACTAAAATGTCAGGTCGCATAAAAAAAAAAAGTTGCCAAGCATGTTGGGCAGCCATATGAGTTTTTTGTCGCGCCGGCTAAGCATGCACACAGCAGATTGGGCTTGTGAAGCTCATTTTTCAGCTTCGCCAGAAAGTTGTCGCTGTACTCAACTTTACAGTTCACGTTTAGCACATGGAAAATCCCGCAGTTGCGCAGCTCATTGGGCAGACGTGTGAACATGTTGTCGCGCATGCTGAGCTCGCTCATCACCTCTTGTTTGCCCAGCTCGTCCGGCAGTTCCGCCAGAGTTGTCGCTGCACTTACCTATTGCCGCTGACGTCGAGCACATGTAGGCTCCTACAGTTGCCCAGCTCGTTAGGTAACCGCGTGAGCTTGTTGTCGCGCAGGCTGAGCACGCCCAGCAGCGCCAGGTTGCCCAGCTCGCCCGGCAGCTCCGCCAGAATTGTCGCTGCACTCACCTATTGCCGCTGACGTTGCGCACGTGTAGGCTCCTACAGTTGCCCAGCTCGTTGGGTAACCGCGTGAGCTCGTTGTCGCGCAGGCTGAGCACGCCCAGTAGGTCCAGGTTGTCCAGCTCGCACGGCAGCTCCGCCAGAGTTGTCGCTGCACTCACCTATTGCCGCTGACGTCGAGCACGTGTAGGCTCCTACAGTTACCCAGCTCATTGGGTAACCGCGTGAGCTTGTTGTCGCGCAGGCTGAGCACGCCCAGCAGTTCCAGGTTGCCCAGCTCGCCCGGCAGCTCCGCCAGAGAGTTGCGGTCCACGTTGAGCACAGTCAGAGCTTTCAAGTTGCCGATCGACGCTGGCAATTCCGTCAGAAAGTTCTCCGTAAGGATCAGCTCCTGCATACTTGTACAACTGGAAAAGGAAAAAAAAAACCCAGTTAACAAATTGGTAATATGACAGGCTGACAGATGCACATACAATCTTTGATCAATTTGAGCCACAAAATAACAACAAAACCTAAAGCAAAGAAAAGTTCTCACAATGCAGGGGGAAGATACTTCCGGCATAGGAATACTTTTGCGGAAAATATAATAAAATAATGCAGCAGTCTGGTTCAAAAAACTTCAACTATTTACAATTAAAGGTCACATTCACTTCATCACATTTCTGGTTTGTTTTTGGGGTATTTGACCAGTCTCTATCTGAGTGGAATGGATGCACAAATAAACGGTGTCATGTAGCAATGCTTTTTTAAAATGAGCTGACAAAAACATTACCAATTTTAAAACGAATTTATATGTACGAAGAAACGATGTGATTGGCAAAGGAAATGGTCATAATATTCACCACTAGGCAGAAGAATGCAGATGTGTTTATTCCATTATTGTGAATGGAAAAAATCTAAAAACTATTACTGAGTTATAATAGTTGACTGAGTTATTCTTTACTGAGTTAATCGAATCCGCAGATATCTCTTTGTGACGTAACTGCAATATTTGGACTACTCAAAGTTTAAATAAATGAAAAAAAAAAAAATTCGTTGACCGCAATACAGATCTGCTTCCAATATTGGGTCACCTTCAAACATATTTATTCGCTATGCACATGAACGATTTGTCTATCAATAATTTCCAATTGACTGACGCAGTGCTATTTGCGAATCAAGGTTAAGTCCATCACCTAAATTGCTTCAACAAAACTCATGTGTTGGCCTAATTAAAACGATCCGCGTCTCTGTATAAATGACTTTTCAACGGCTTTGGATTTAGTATAAGAATCTAGTTAAATAAAATTGACATCTGAACTCGCGTAGATCAAATATTATTAATTGATTATGGATAGTCATCAAATAAGATGTTTCTATAAAGTTCCCCATGACTGAATGCCTAGGTTAATACTTAAATGATTGAAACAGACAACAAAGAACTAATAAAAGGAGCATTAGTCTAGCATTTAATTGCATAAGTTTTATTGCTCATAAAGTGTATTTTGTGGATACCAATAAAATTTTGCTAACAGCATATTAAAACTAAAATCAATTATTTTTATTTGAAATATAGTATTAATTTCCTCAATGTGATATACAAAATGAAATAATGCAAAACATTAGTGTTGTTGTTGAAGAACCATCTGTTTGGGCAGTTTTCTTATTCTGTTTTTATTTTCGATTTTGAGAAATCCGAGATCCTTACAATGCCAGTGTTCTCGTTCAGAGCGTGGAGTCCATTTAATGTAGTCTAGCTCGAATATCGCGAGGTTGGAGAGCTGACCAACTTCATCAGTCCGTGTTTCCAGAATGATCTGCGAGAGGTGCAGGTCGGTCACCAACTTGAGGTTACCGATCTGCGCCATCCATTGAGGCGGGATCCACCTAAAGCAACCTACCTGACCTGCCGATATTCTCGGTTAGCGAATGCAGTTTGAGTATCACGAGGTTGAACAACTGGCCGATGCCATCGCGCTGTGTCTCCAGCATGTTGTTGAAGAGGTGTAGGTCGGTGGGAGACGAGAGGCCGCCAATCTGCTCGGGCAACCGCTCTATCTAGTTCTTGTCGATGTCGAGGCAACTGGGATACTACCTAAAGCGACCCACCTGCCGATGTTTTCATTGAGCGTGTGCAGTCTATTTTGGTCCAGCTTGAGTATCGCGAGGTTTGACAGCTGGCCGATGCCGTCGGGCAGTGTCTCCAGCATGTTCTGCGAGAGGTGAAGGTCGGTGAGCGACTCGAGGCCGCCGATCTGCTCGGGCAACCGCTCCATCTTGTTCTCGCTGATGTCGAGACAGATGAGCGCGCGCAGGTTGCCAACCTCTCCCGGCAGTTCGTGCAGTCGATTGTGGTCGAGCCACAGCTCTTGTAGTGCCGGCAGTTCGCCGATAAATCCGGGCTGCAATGCAGAGACGTATTTAAATGAGTTGTTGGGGTTTTACACTTGGGATGATTGATTACCGAGTTGATAAGGTTTTACACATTCGGTTCTCACAGTTTTACTCTAGGGATCAGAAATACGGTGGTGCCAGTTGAATAAAGGCTAAGATATAGTGGAAACTCGTTTACCCGGATCCCCAAAGACACGAAAGGTTTCTGATTAGACTAAGCCAGAGGAACTGGTACACATTCATTTGTTTTAGTTCTTCTGTCTACTATTGCTTTTCTGGAATCATGCAAAGCACCAGCCCGCAAATCGTGTGGGTCAACTAAGTCGTCCAAATTACCGTGATCACCGGATTAGGTAGTTTCCGGATTAGCGCGTCGTTTCTGTTAGTGAGAAAAGTTGAGTAAAGTAAAAACATTTATTGTATTTATGGTACAGGTGAAAATAAATAACTGAATTTGTCTAGTAAATTACTCACGAGTTCGTCGATTTCATTGTCGCCGAGATCGAGTCGCTCCAGCTTTGTGAGGTTCTTAAGTGACTCCGGCAGCGATTTGAGCAGGTTCTCCCGCAGTTCCAGCGACTGCAGCGACACCAGGCTGCAGCAAAATATCAACAACAAATTAGTCTCGGCGTCATTTTGGATTTGCACTGTTGTGAAGAGTCTAAGCTACGGCTGTCAGTGTTGAAGGATCATAGGGATTCCAACCGATTCTATCCTCCGGTTAAGGAACCTCGAAGGAATCTGAGCAACCTGGGAGCGAGGAATCATATCTTTTTTTTTATGGAACCTGACATGCTTGGACAAGGACTATCGTTATATTAGCCCAATACACCACAATCCCGAAGGAATTAGGTGCCATGCCAGGACTTTTATGACCACGGCTACATTGAACTGGATGGAAAAAACGGACGATTTTTCATTGCTTCAACCAACCGCACCAATGCGGTGGTACCAACCCTGGCGGACTTAACCCCAACGCCTAGTAGGGGAAGGGAACCTACAGTGGTACATGGGTTCCGAACCATGAAACAGCTTCCATTCCTAACGAAATGCACTTATCCAACTCGGAAAGAGAGATAGAAAGTGGTGGAAGATTTGAACCCAGACCTCACGCATGAAAGACAAGTGCTCTAGTCCCTAGACCTCGAGCTAAAGTAAAGTTATATTGAGGATAACTGTATTGAAATGATCATTATCGGTCAGGTTGTTTACGGACCGTCAGTTCCTCTATCAATAGCGCCGAAATGACGCATAACTCAGATGTGTTCAGCTTCCTCTCTATCTCGGCGACCGCACGAGCGGCACGGCGGCGCCGGTCGGCGGGCTCGACTATTACAGCAATTACCTAACAGTACAATAAAATAGCTAGCGTGCGGCAGCGGCGGCGGCGCGGCGGCGGCAGCACACGACACCGTAATTGCTTGTCCAGCGTCTCGTCTCGGTCGCGGCGACGAGACGCCACGCTACGTGCGCGCGTTCATTCGTACGTAACCCTTCCGTGTCTGCATTAGCTACTCTTTGTTACCGGACATGCTTGGCTGACATCTCATCTGTTATGTGAGCCCGTACCACAGTATTTCCGAAGATACTGAAGTCACACCATCCCACTAAGTAAACACTGTGAGCTAAAAAAATCCGTGGAGTTTCTTGCCAGTCATTCGATGGGATTGCTGAACGGGCTAATGATAAAAAATGACAAATCCGATTGCAGTGTACTATCTATGGATAATGAATCAACAATAAAACAATTTCATAATTTAATTTTTTTTTACTTTTTGGTTGTCAAACTACACTAACTTACGTCACAAAGATCTGCGAATTCGATCAACCCAGTATAGAAGAACCCCCAAAGAAACTTCACGGGTTTACATAACATATGTTTTCCGTCCACAATTATGAAATACACACTTAGGCTGAGATAAATAGTCGTAACAAAAACTAAGACTAACGAAAAGTACTACTTTGTGACGTCAATCTGACACAATTTGTATGGACGAAATCTGAAAGTAATGCAAAGTGACGTCACACAGTACTACTTTGCGTTAGTCTTAGATTCTGTTACGACTATTTATCGCAGCCTTAGATCTAAATGCTACTGCCAAACAATTCCTTGCTAGGACAGATTAAGGCAAAGAACAAAGAAGAACAGAAACCCCTTAGTTTAAATTACTTACAGCTAATAAAGTTCCTAATGCAATAATATAAATTAATGTAATGTAAGTATTTCCTGGTGAAAAAGCCGTCGCCAACTTAACCTATGTCAGGTGTATAAAGCCCTCGTCTAGTTTAGTAATCTGGTAAGTAGTAAACTGGTTTAAAACTGAACTTAAAACACGACCAATATACACTGCTGCTTCTACCTTCTGAGGTTAACTCTATCACAGTCAAGGACAGCAGAAAAACATCAATGGTCTCTGAACCATTCAGTACAAACTACAACATACACATTTCAAACACAGACAAGAGGAAATAGGTGTAGACCCTCGGTATAAAATCCATGGACTTGGACACGAGAGATCATAGGCGTTTCCATGAAACTACGGATCGTTGCACAACGGACAATAACTCTGTTCAACTACCGGAAATAATTGGACAAGGAATGGGGAAATATAATACTCGAAAAGGGGGAACGGCATAACGTATAATATGCAGATCGTATAATGTCATATTTTAACAAAATTTTAAAACCATGCACAACGTATAATCGGCAGATCGTATAATCTTATACGTAGTGCATGAAGAAGTCCAAAAAATTAAATTACTTATTTCTCCATGCATAACGTATAATAGTCACAACGTATAATGTTATGATCTTTATTTAACAAAAAAAGAAAACCATGCATATCATATAATCCTAAAATATTTCATACGATAAGCGCCCTTATCGATATAAGATTAAAGATTATACTCGCACGCGACTTTTCGACCGTCTCAATTAGCGTTGTAGCAAATTGTTACTCTTCAACAGATATCGATTCTTAGCAATTTCAGCCTTAAATGTATCATTGTTAGGGCGCTTTATGCAGTGCTTTTTGGCATATTATACGTTCTGCATGGTTTTCTTTTTTTTGTGAATTCATGTTAGGAATATAATACGTTGTGACTATTATACGTTCTGCATGATGCAAAGAGTTGATTTTCTTTTTAAACTTTATGCATGCACAACGTATAACATTATACGTTGTGAATATTATACGATATGCATGGTTTTAATTTTTTGGAAAAAAATACTATTATACGTTGTGAATATTATACGTAGTGAATACGACTCCTCGAAAATATGTGTCTCCGCACCGTATCAACATCAAAGTCTGTTCTTATACATCCAGACAGTTCCCGGTGTGCATTGGATAAGGCACCGGCTCCATTACCGATAAAGCTACACATTCCTTTTCCCCTCTATTTGAATGTATTTATAATTTTCTTATGTGAATTGTGGTTACATCAAATGTATACGTTCATAAATCCAAAACTTGTTTCTATTTTGTAAAAGTTTTCACGCCAATTGCAGATTCTTAGCTTTTCATGAGCACTAAGTAGTAACTATTCAAGTTCTCAAGCGGATGCATTTAACAGCGAGGGAACTTAGGAGAAGCTAATATCTAGAATTAATTAACACCACAAATTAGGGCAACCAATTTACTGACGTAACACATATCCATGATTAAGGGGGTATTACACCTGTTTGCATTCAGTTCCATAAGGGCGTAAGTAAAATAACATATAATTTTATTTAAAAATAAGTGCAACGAATTTCGATAATCAACCAAGTACATCTGTAGATTGATGGTTATGCCATAATTTAAAGACAAAACTGCAAGACCCCATAATTTGCATGCCACGTGTATTTTTTTTTTGTAATCCTGTTCGATTTAAATACATTTTGTGTTTTTTTTCATAACCTGTGATTTATGACCTTTTATTTCTGAGATTACGGATATTTTGAGGGCACATATTTTTTTAAGTATTCTCTCATTCGCGTCATCTATTAAAAATTGCTGATTAAGTACCCAGAGCGGAGTAGTTATTTTATAATTTAAATTTTTTGGTAACAAGACAGAAAATTTCCGAGAAAAATTTAAACCTAAATAACTCAAAAACTATTGATTTTCGACCCCTACTTTTTTGGGACAAATTTGATGCAAATTAGCTCTAGAATGACCCCTTAGAAGGAATGTATCGAATTATCAAACATCCTGTCTATAATTACATGTTTAAAATTCAGCTTGACAATTAACGTAACTTTTATCTTTTGGAAATTTCTAAATCAGTTGTAGTTATATTTAAAATAATAAAATATGCTTTTACTAACGCCCTTATGGAACAGAATGCAATCAGGTGTCATGCGAGCAATAGTGATTTCAGTCTACCATTTAGTTTTTATATCTTCGCGATATTACAATGGGGGTACTCTTATAGAATCATCGGTTAAGGTGGCCCATCCCGCTCATCTCCCCATACAAAAGGGGAAAGAAGATCACGCCCATATTTCTTGTCAGAGATCCAAAATTTTGCTCAAAATAGCTTTATTTGATTGAACTTGATGTCTGATGACCATTGGCATTGTAAAATTGTGTTTGGGTTCTAAGTTATAAGGTCCGAAAGTTCGAATTTTTCGCGCGTTTTATACAATAACTTTGGAGGTGGATTACGCAATGATGATGTAAGAACATCGTAAAAAGATTAGTCATCAGACATAGCTTATTTAATCAAGATTTATGATCTGTTTGGTTTTTGATAGATTTTTGACTACAGCGGTCGTGGTTTACTTTTAGCTATAAGTCGTTTTGAAATTAAAATTGTCGTAAATCTTACCAAATCATACACTATGCACATTGTCTTTTTTGTGGACATCACGGAGCCTGTCTTATTCTTTGAAACAGAGAAGGTCCCAGAGCGCAACAGCACGGTTTTGTACCGAGCCCGCGAATGAGTTAGGCCCGCCAGGTTGGGACACCTTAACTAAGATGCTCTTATAGGACCTGGAATCACGATCTGCACGTAATGTAGCAAATCTTCGTTCACACCTGAATGAATACACACTTACTATGAAGAATACTAACGAAACTATCCACAAGATAGCGTGCCGAAGTAATTACGTTCTCAGTTTCGTTCAATGGAATGCGTAAAAGGCGCGACGTACCCGACTAGTCATTTATAGCATTCGATGCCCACTTATCATAGCTAAGTGTGCCACTTACGCCATAACCGGGGGCAGCGGTGGCGTCTCCGACGGTCGGACGTCGGTCGTGCGGCGCGCGCCGGAATGCGCTACCGGTAATGGCAGGGCGTGCGGGCAATGTTATCCGTGCATACATTTACTATCGATCTGTAATCGGCCGCTGTAGCGGAGGAGCTCGTGCGATATGTACTAATCTCCGTACACCTCGAGTTTTTGTATGCAAATAATGTGAGGGAATTCGATAAATTCTGCGCCAATCAGCGTTATGTCATACCGAGGGCTTACTTCAAGAATGCATGAAGTAAAAAAGTAGATTTTGACTTAATTTTGTTCTAAATTATTTGCGCTAAATTCTTAAAAAAACACTTAATCGTAAACTGGCAAGGTAATAGAAAGCGTAATATTTACATCCTAAATAAATGTGAAACTTTTTTTTGTTAACTTTAAAACTGAATTATCTCAATACAACTTTTCTCTGATTTAATGCTTTCTTGAAATAAGCCCTCGATACTATCTGCGCTATTACGGGTAGAATATTTGGCATCCACTTCACATTAGTGAATAATTGATTCATTCACATTTTACGCCGGTTCAGCCCCTGTCAAATTCAAACTCGATCTTTCTGACCATTCAGAGTATCTGCTTGAGATAGATAGTCGCAACTAAGACTAACCTAAAGTAAAAAAGACATTTCGTCCATGCAAAATGTGTCTAAGGGCATTTTTTACCTACTACTGATTAGCTTAATCGCCACATATTAAGGGCCTTTCTTAGCAGCTTGCAATCAATACCAGTACAAGATAATCAGCACTTTAGTAATAAAGACCCTTGAAGCGTCGATTAAAATAAATCAGCATTTGGTGAAAACCAGGATAAGGGCCTTTTTAACCTACTGCTGATTAGCTTAATCGCCACATATAAAGGGCTAGTACAAGATAATCAGCACTTTAGTAATAAAATAAATCAACAATTGGTGAAAACCAGGCTAAGTGATGTAAATAATATGGTACTCATTAAACTTTTACGCCCTCAGAACACCGACGCTTTCGCAATCGGCGGTGGGTCTATGCTAAACCATCGCGGTACACTGCAGTTCCGGCCACTGAACTCCACGAATGCGAAAAAAGTCGCGATTAGTTAGTCTCCTAACGAACGATAGTCAATTATAAAATCAAATAAAAGCGCGAAAGTAATAAATTGCACCGATACGAATAAACCGATAATGTATGGGGCACGCCCTATCGTCAACGTCGTCACCGCGCCGCGCGCCGCCTCCGCCGTCCGCGTGCCGACGCAACAAGTACAGCGTACGTCAGTCAGCACACGACCGTTGTGGCGGCGTTGTTGTTGACTCATCCAATAGACGGAGTAATCGGGGCCGGTTCTCAACAAGCCGAACAATGGACAGCGGGAAAACTACAAGAGAGTGAGCTAATAAGGCACGTCCAAACACGTAAATCGAAGATGTCACAACAATTACACATACATCAGATGAGCATCTCCGAAATATGTAGGGTCTGTTTGAAAAATGTTACGGCTTTTCACGCGGCGGGGAGGAGAAATCCTCCGACGTTTCGACCTGATCGTTCAGCCCGTTGTCAAGGAGGCGTCCGCCACGTTCGTACGCAGCAGTCGACTCGTGTCGGGGAATGTCTCCTCCCGCCGTGTGAAAAGCCGTAACATTTTTCTAACATGTTTAACGATCGCGGTAATCTCAAAAGTATCATATGTAGGGTCTCTCGCTGTATTATATCGTCTTTACCATGCTCCACGGAGCTGCATAACGCTGTCCCTGCGCTCCCTTCCTACCGAACGAGGAACAGGCAGGGAATGCACCCACTCACTGTCGACATTCGACAAAGATAATTTACGATGGTAAGCCCCCAGGATGGGGCGGCACTGGGCAGCTCGGTGCATTCCTGTACGCTCCAAACAAAAATAAACACCCACCGAAAATAGCTTCCATTGTTGATCGTCAACTCTAAATGACAAGCTAAACTCATTAGCGACGGCGTCTTGGAGGATAAAACGTAAAAGCAAGCGCTCCAGGCCGTAGCATAGCGGTCTTTTGTGTCGAATCCCGCGGAGTGCGAATCCAAGGGTACTTCTTTCCCTCTTCTCTGAGATTGAAATGTGCCCCAGTATGCGGGGGTCACTCTATGTTTCGGAATTCATGCCCTATCAATTTCCCATACTACGGGCGATAACTGTCTACATGCTCTCAATGTTTTAAGGTGTCCCTTCCCGGCGGGACTAACTCGTTCGCGGGCACGGTACAAAACCGTACTATTGCGCTCTGGGACCTTCTATGTTTCAAAGAAAAAGACAGGCTCCGTCATGAGAAGGATGCAACATGTCCACAAATCAAACAATATGCGCAGTGTTTGATTTGGTAAGATTTACGAAAAATTTTATTACAAAACGACTTCTTGCTAAAAGTAAACCACGACCGCTGCAGTCAAAAATCTAACAAAAACTAAATTGAATATAAATTTTCATGAAACAAGCTATGTCTGATGACTAATCTTTTTAAGATGTACAAATTTTATCGTTGAGTAATCCACCTCCAAAGTTTTTGCATAAAACGCGCGAAAAGCTCGAACTTTCGGACCTTATAACTTCGAAACCAAACATAACTTTACAATGCCAATGGTCATCAGACATCTAGTTCGATCAAATAATGCTATTATGAGTAAAATGTTGGATCTCTGACAAGAAATATGGGCGTGATCTTCTTTCCCCGCTTGTAATGGGGTTTTGGTAAGTTTGGATTCTAAAATATACTGTCGACATCAAGTTTGTGTTTTTTTGTTAGCTTTTAAATTTGAAAATATTGGCTAATAAACATTGGAAAAAAGTAAAGTATTTTTTACGAACGAAGCATGAAGCTTTCTCAAGTAATGATAGAAATTGATTAAAATCTGACAACTTTTAGGGGTAGGGAAACGTTAGGACTTGGAAGACGATGTCGTTAGTTTAATGGCAGTCGCAATGCAAAATTGTACCTTGGCCCATGGAAAAAGAATGCATTTCTTAAGATTTATCTTAATCTTAGAATTCCTATGACTTCACGAAAGCCTTAACGCCCGGGTTGGTGCCATCGAATCGAATGAAAGATGGTCGAAGCGGCAAATCCGTGATTCCTATCCAATTCAGAATAGCCGTGCTCAGGGAGGTCCTGGGTATGGCACCTAATTCTCCGAAAACGCGGTATGTTGGCCTAATATCACGGCACTAATGTCATGCCGATCCATCTGCCAGGAGCGTCTTCCTAACGATGAACGCACCGACGCGGCATTGTATTGTATTGTTTATTCATCATCCATAGACAGTACACTGCACTCGGATTTGTCATATTTTAGCATTGGCCAGTTCAGCAAAACAAAACACAGCGAAGAAGAACTGGAAACAAACTCCGCTGTTTTTTTTTTCAACGTCCACTTAGTCTAAGTTTACAAAAGTGTTTGTCAATTATTTTAACAAAAACATAGGTAAAACACTAAATTCACATGAATACACAAAAATTTACAATCAATGCCGTATGCAACAGTTCATGACAAATATCATTTTATTTGCAAAGACAATCCCCTCCAACTAATATGTTGCCAATTGGAGCAGGCCAGTCCCCACAAACAGCACCCGTTCACGAGCATCACGCCGGGCACAGCCATTACCTCTTTCAACCATATTTTAGGGAAAGAGATAACCTGAGCCAAGCGTCACCGTGAGCAAGGACCTTTAAGCGATGCACTGCTCCAGTGGCAACACAACACTGTGAAACACTTGCACATTAGGTTTTAATACTATGAGTTTTGTCATAAACTACTACTGTCAGCTGATC
The DNA here is from genome assembly GCA_946894095.1 of Incurvaria masculella. Classification (NCBI taxonomy): domain Eukaryota; kingdom Metazoa; phylum Arthropoda; class Insecta; order Lepidoptera; family Incurvariidae; genus Incurvaria; species Incurvaria masculella. Next base: position 14,209,709 of record OX335653.1, on the reverse strand, counting down.
ACATAGTTGCATATCCCTTTAAATGCTACCACCTACCGACAGTTAAGAGTATAATGGTTTGAGAGCATCCCTATCAATAAAGTAATAATAGATTCCTATATGAGATTTTGACCAATACCGAGAAACTAATAATGCTTAACTAAAATAAAATAAAATTCGGGTGTATAGAGCCCTCGTCATTATTGATACGAAATTGTATCAAATCAAAATTGATTGGTTAGTAATTTCATACTACAAGTAGTACTTATCATAAAAGTAGTAAAGATACAAAATGTATCAGGTGTCAAAAATTAGTAAAAATAAAATTAGTCAAAATAGTTATAATAATAGGATACTTTTTGTACCCAGTCAGCAGGCAGTCAAAATCTCAGTAAATTCAAATTTATCAGCTAGGGCATCTTTAATACAATAGTAAGCCTTCTGTGTTAGCAACTTCTTAACCTTAACTTTAAAAGAATTTTCAGATAAATCTCTACTAAAAATCTAACACTGTTACAAATAAAACTCTTAGATGTTTTGGCTAATTTATGACTAATTACTTTAACATTGTTCTTGTGTCTTGTGTTATAGTTACGAACATCACAGTTAAGGGTGAAATCATTTATATGTTTTCTTGCATAGCAGATGTTTTGAAAAACGTAAGCACTTGGCAAAGTTAAGATTCCTACGTCACCAAACACCTTTCTACAGGAATCTCTCGTCCTCATGCCTAGCATGCATCGCAGTGCTCTTTTCTGCAAAACAAATATACGATTTACTTCAGCTGCATTACCCCAGAACATCAGCCCATATGACATTATGCTGTGAAAATAGGCATGATAGAAAGATTTAGCAGCTTCTAAACCACAAAGCTCCTTAATTTTTTTTACTGCATAGCATGCAGAGCTAAGCTTAGCAGCAAGCTTGTCAATATGTGGTTTCCATGTAAAACGATTGTCAAATACTACACCAAGAAATGTTATTTCCTTAGTTATACTCAAAGACAAATCATGTGCTGCATTTAAAACATCATGATTCACATAACGTTTCTGGGTCCCCAGCACAAAGTGCATTAAGTTAGTTTTACTTACATTTAAAAGAAGGTTATTGGCTTCAAACCATAATTTTTGTGAGTTAATGGCTTGTATAAAGGACACCGGCAGGTCCGATATATTTTGATCTTTTACAATTAATGATATGTCATCAGCAAATAAAACCATCTCGATGTCTGTTGCGATGCAGCTTGAAATGTCATTAATGTAAATCAAAAAGAACAATGGCCCCAAAATCGAGCCCTGCGGTACACCCATAGTGATCGATTCTACATCAGACTTAGTGCCGTTTACATCACAGACTTGTTTTCTATTTGATAGATATGATTTACATATACTTAATTCTTTTTCTCTAACACCATAATGTTCTAGTTTCCCTAGCAGTATTTCGTGATTTACACAGTCAAATGCTTTTGATAGATCACAGAAAATGCCGTATGTACTCATCGAGTTATCTAGAGAAATTAAAACCGATTTCATCATTGACGCAATGGCATCTCCTGTTGACCTACCCTTACGAAACCCAAATTGTTTATAATTAATTACACTGTGAATGTCAAAGAAATTTACTAATTTTTGTTCAAGATTTTTTTCAAAAATTTTGCTGAACACTGGTAGTAAAGACACAGGTCGATAATTCTCAACACGATTATGAGATCCTTTTTTAAACAATGCTATAACCCTAGCAATTTTTAATGAGTCCGGAAATGTGCCCTCTTCAAGACAATTATTTATGACAATTCTAAGAGGTTCTATAATACAGTCCGAGATGGACTTTAACAAATTAGGAGATAGGTTCCATAAATCTTAGGATCTTTTAGACTTAAGGTCTCTAATAATTTTTTCAATCTCAGAATAGCTTACAGGTTCAAAAATCACGAAGTCTTTATTGCGTTGCAAAAACATTTTAAGGTGCTGCAATGATAAATCCAAACTTGATTGGATACATTTTGTTGTATCTGTTGCGATTGAAGAAAAATATTTATTGAAATGATTAGCCACCGCGGGTCCATTTGTAGTAAGTTCTTCGTCTATTTTGAGTTCTAATTGTGCGTCAATACATTTTGGTGATTTGCCCGTTTCATCCTTTATTATAGTCCAAGCCATTTTTATTTTATTATCTGAGTTTATTAATTTATTTTTTAGGAAAATTAGTTTTGCCTTCATAGTAACTTGTTTAAATATTTTACTATATCGCGATACATACGATCTAAGACCTGGGTTATTAATAAGTTTTAACAAGTCATACAAAGTAAACAATTTATGTTCTGAAATAAGAATGCCAGGGGTTGTCCATGATGCACTATTGTTTCTATAAATTTTTGGTACTCTTTTTAATGGCATGTGCATATTAACATATCTAATAAATGGATTATAAAATTGTTTAAAATTTAATTTATTATCTACTTTATGAAATTCGTTTTTTAGATCATTACTTAAATCTCCAATTTTACACTTATTTATAATCCTGCATTATCGATTTATGGTTTTATTTATACATTTAGATTTATCGTTTATGGATATTTGTTGAGCATAGTGATCTGACTGAACTCCCAAAAATACTTTTGATTCTATGTATTTGACATCAGTGAAAATATTATCCAGACACGATTCACATGAGTCAGACACTCTCGTCGGCTCAAAAATGGACGGAGAGCACGCATCGCACACGCATTGTACGGACGTTTACTTTGAAACCGGTACACAGGAAATAGAGACAAATTGTCATTTTGTAATATTGACGTCAACCATAGAGCAAAAGAGACTTAGGAATTCTCTATATTTCCAATTTGATCGTTAAGGTGGCCCAACCCGGCGGGCCTAACTCATTCGCGGGCACGGTACAAAACCGTGCTGTTGCGCTCTGGGACCTTCTCTATTTCAAAGAATAAGACAGGCTCCGTGATGAGGAACATGCAACATGTCCACAAAAAAGACAATGTGCATAGTGTATGATTTGGTAAGATTTACGAAAATTTTAATTTCAAAACTACTTATAGCTAAAAGTAAACCACGACCGCTGTAGACAGAAATCTAACAAAAACCAAATAGATCATAAATATTGATTAAATAAGCTATGTCTGATGACTAATCTTTTTACGATGTTCTTACTTTATCATTGCGTAACCACCTCCAAAGTTATTGTATAAAACGCGCGAAAAATTCGAACTTTCGGACCTTATAACTTAGAAACCAAACACAATTTTACAATGCCAATGGTCATCAGACATCTAATTCGATCAAATAAAGCTCTTTTGAGCAAAATTTTGGATCTCTGACAAGAAATATGGGCGTGATCTTCTTTCTCCTTTTGTATGGGGAGATGAGCGGGATGGGGCCACCTTAAAAGGAAAATAAGGTGATCAAATTACATACAATGGCTCGCGCCTAATTCCTGTAAATAAAAAAAAACTGATATTTTGATACACATATAAATTTATATACGCCTCTAAAAATGTGTATAAAACACAAAAAGCGTATATCATGGATACAAGTTAACTTATCAAAAAAACTAAAACGTACCGACGTAGTTTCCAGGTGAATTATTTAACTTACAAAATTTCAGAAAAATATTTCTTAATTTGACTAAGGAATCAGGCACGAGCCATTGTATTTAACTTGATCACCTCATTATCCTCTTAACGTCCGTACAGATAGTGAGCCCGAGATTAGAGCACGACAGACACCGCGCTGGGCCTCACTACTCACTATCGCTGCCGCATTCCGCGGCGGAGGCACCCGCGGATAACGTAAACGTTTGTTTTGTATGTAGTACGCACTAACGAATCACTTCGCCTCTTGTGAATGTTTACGCAACAGTCCGACCGTGGATAGATCCACGGCGAGTAGCGTCGAGTAAGGAAGCACGGCAGTGGCGACCGTACCTCATACGTATAGCGGCACCGTAGTCACGTTTTTTAGGGACAACATACACTGACGGTAGCGACGCGACGGCCACTCACTTTGCTTACGAAGTCGCTCACTCCTGATGTAGATAGAGCAGGCATTTGAAGGAAACATTAAATCTCCCGACCACAGATTTTTAAAATTGTGTAGAAATGGGAAATAATAAAAATGTCTTCAAAATATGTTAAATGATGTAAAACTACGGCAACGATGGATTTTCGATAAGTCATTTGTAACACATAATAGCTCTGCAGACCTTGAACTAAAACTCACGAACGGATTCACGAACGTGTTCTTACTGTGTCACGGTAGCGCTTCGAGGGCATGTTCAAAATTAACTTACCTTTTAAGAGGATAATAAGGTGATCCAGTTCCATACGATGACTCGTGCCTCAATCAGATTAAGAAATATGTTTATGAAATTATGCATGTAGCAACACTTATCTTGTTTTATATTAGCTGGCCACACTATTGTGCTTCCGGTTTTGGGTTTTTGCTATTGTCATGGCGATAACGTACTAAAAATGAAGTCACATATTTTCACAGTGTGTTTTTCGTCCCTTTAATTAATAGGGTCTATCAGTGTACACTCTCCACGCACACGTTATACGTGGAGGTTACAACAATGCACATTAAATAAATCAACTGAGAACTACGTCAGTACGTTTTGATTTTTTTGATAACCCGAAACAACCATACGACTTCCTGGAATTAAGCATGCATAGTCAAGCCTATCTGTCAAATATGCATAGTATACGATGCACCGTACGTTTTCGGCAACTAATTAAAATCGTACGCAAAGGTATTCGCCAAGCCCGAGTGCTGAAAAATAACGGCTAGCAATTCATGACATATGTCACTGTTGCTGCCTTTTCGGCCGATCTTTGGCATGTCTGTACAGAGCGCATCACCCTCGGCGCCACAGTAGGCATTGGCATTTGCAAGGAAAACGTATGTGGGCCGTTTTACGTAGAAATAGATCATGCACTCATACATTGATTTCATCAGTAGTCTAATAATGACGATATGAACCCCAAAACAGCAACTGCCCGATCAGCATCACCTTGACACAGCAGATGGAGTCGTCGCTTGCCGCCGCAGCGCACACGGCGGAAGCAGCGGCGACGCGGCGGCACGCGGCAGCACGCCGCATTAGTCATGCGTGATGGCAACCGCACGTCGCCCATATTGCGTTACGGCTTGGCCTAGTGAATGCGTCCGCGTAAACGTCCTAACGACAGACAAGACGCAAACGATCGCCGGCGATCGAAGAATGCGTCGCCTGAGCGGTCAGTCGGAGTTCTCACCTAAATTGGCGTTTACGGAACTTCGAAGTTACGTTAAAACATCTAACTCCATAGAGTCCGTGCGGAAAGTGAACCGTTGTAAGATTTGAGGGCGCACGTGTGCACGTTTACCGTATTTGTCCTGTCGACAACAATTGCACGTCATTATAGTATGACTGTAACAACTTGATATTTTGAGGCTGTGTTAGATATTTTTAGATTTTCAGGTCTTAAGGTGGCCCAACCCGGCGGGACTAACTCATTCGCAGGCACTGTACAAAACCGTGCTGTTGCGCTCTGGGACCTTCTCTGTTTCAAAGAAAAAGACAGGCTCCGTGATGAGGAAGATGCAACATATCCACAAAAAAGACAATGTGCATAGTGTATGATTTGGTAAGATTTACGAAAATTTTGATTTCAAAACGACTTATAGCTAAAAGTAAACCACGACCGCTGTAGACAAAAATCTAACAAAAACCAAATAGATTATAAATCTTGATTAAATAAGCTATGTCTGATGACTAATCTTTTTAAGATTTTCTTACTTTATCATTGCGTAATAAACCACCAAAATTATTGTATAAAACGCGCGAAAAATTCGAAATTTCGGACCTTATAACTTAGAAACCAAACACAATTTTACAATGCCAACGATCATCAGAAATCTAGTTCGATCAAATAAAGCTCTTTTGAGCAAAATTTGGGATCTCTGATAAGAAATGTGGGCGTGATCTTCTTTCCCCGTTTGTATGGGGAGTTGAGCGGGTTGGGCCACCTTAATAATGGCTGGGTTGGGTTGCCATGTAAAAATCTTAATGTTAGTTCCATTGTACGCCACGCCGGTGCTCTTTCCGCACGGACTCTACAAGTTTTTGCTAGATATTCTGTGGTTTCACTTCTTCAAGCTGTCAAAGTCAAACTCGGACTTCGAAGTCGGCGTAAACGGCAACGTCAACGTATTTACGGCGACGATACGTAAGCTGTCAAATCGAACTTGGACTCGCAAATGTTAGTTCGCTTAACGCCTACTGCACGCGCTCTTCAATTTCTCCATACATTTGAAAACGCCAATCGATCGGTCAATTTAGGTGACATCTGGGACTACGGTCTCAGTACAAACGGCGCCGAGTCGCTCGGGCAGCAAGCCACATGCCTCAAGGTGAACCTTGGTCCCGCCGCGATAACGTAAACACAGCGCCGGCGGTGAACTGCACCGATGCAAGACAAGCGATCTAGCAGATTTATGGCCCGCCCGACATCGTGAAAAGTGTTTACACATTTAAATGTACAGGTCTAGAGTTATGTAGAGATGCATTAGCCGGGAGGCAATTTTACAGAACAAAAATGTGCGTGAAGGCCACGCGCGATATAAGTGAAACGTCTTGCTCACCACAGATTACATAGAGATTTTTATTGACTCGAGAGATAATTATTAAGAAAATAAAGATGTTGGTATTATCTCAGAGGAAAATACAAGCAGCGTCATGAGAAATCAACAGCAGCACTGCTTCTACCCCTTCCCTGCCGTCACCCCCACACTCCCTCTCCCCCCACTTCCTAACCGATGTCTTCCCTTTCACCACTATTGTATCCATTAGAGGGGAGACGCTTCTGAGGAACACGCATCCAACTTCAAGCGATCTTAATTTAACACCCTTTTGGATTAATAACCAAATGTTCGCTGGCTTTAATCGGAATTTAAAAATAGCAATTCCAATTACATTTTACAATAGTGAGGAAACCTTACGACGTCGTGGTTTGCGAACAATGCCAACTCACGTGCGAAGGCGGTAACGCCTCTGGCACAAGGCAGGCGCCTTGCTACTTTACCGCGGTGCTCGTAAATTTATTTAACATCTTGCAGTAAAACCCCGATTATAGTAACGATGGCATACGATATACGCATAAGCGATATATAACAAACGATGGCAACGATTGGCATTGATCGCTGGTGATAGTACTTTAGTTATGACTTATTCTGTGCTTTAGTTCACTTACAACATACCCGCAAAGACAAAAAAGAATATTATCATTTTATTAATTTTAATTTGTAACTTACGTAGATATGAATGTAATGTAGCTATGTATAAGTGAGCACGAAGGTGCTACAGCCGTTAGGCCAGTTTAGGTGGCACTGCTCACCCAAAGGTATTTATTTATCTTATTGTTTAGTTACCTATAGAACTTCTAGCGTGTGTGATGCACAGTGGCCGATAAATGTGTCTTATTTATTTATTGTATATCATGCATGCCATCTGTAAGTCACTCATGGAAACAAGTGTATTTTTTTTTCTACACTTTATTTATTTAATTAGTATCCTGAAATCTGTAATTTCTTTATGCAATAAATAATTCATTCATTTATTCATTCATACATACAAGCGCATAGTCGTACCGTGCAAACAGATGCAAAAGTGCAAGTAAAACCGGACAGGATTCCATACGCGGAAAAAGCGCGGTACAAGCCCATCCATCTCCGGACCACCTCCGCCTCGGGACCCGCCGGCTATATAAGGCTTCGGACAAGCCGCTGCTTTCCAATAGAGCTTTCACTCGGACCAACATTCGTCTAATCATAACTCACATCTGCGCACCCGCTAGACGGTGAACGACCTTACAGTGTCTGGGTCACGGAATACTGCCGTGGGTGCCACCGAAGAGAGTAATAATACGCGAGACGATAGCGCTGATTGCGTGCTATTTCGGGTGTCGAGGCAAATAGGTTACCCACCTATACAAATGCATGAAAACTCTTCTCGTGTTCACCTTCATTAGTTTGGCTATACCCTTTTCAAACGGCACTAATCGTGGAATGAAGTTTAACCGAAAATAGGTAAAGTAGGTTACGGTTAAGTCTGCAGGACACGTTTTGAGATGATACAATTTCGTATCAATAATGGCAAGGGCTCTGTACAGCCGAATTGTCGCAAGCAGTAATTACTTCGAGCTGTTGGTCCGAATCTCATACAGGAATCTTATTCATACTTTATTGTTGACGTAGCTCTCAAACCATTATACTCTTACAGTCGTGTTCAGAGAGGGGTAGAGCACCTGTCAAAACTTAGTACGATATTAGCACCGGACTAACCATACAAAAACCGGTTTAGTCCGGCGGATTAAAGTTAGTCCGCCCACTCTGAATAGTTTTCTGCAGGTGGTAGCATTTATTAGAAGCATTATTATAAATATTTTTTTAGCTTTAAGAATAAACATCTTTTTTAGGGTTCCGTACCCAAAGGGTGAAAACGGGACCCTATTACTAAGCATCCGCTGTCCGTCCGTCCGTCCGTCCGTCCGTCCGTCCGTCCGTCCGTCTGTCCGTCTGTCACAGGGCTGTATTTCAGTAACCATAACAGATAGACAGCTAAAATTTTCACAGAGTATGTATTTATTTTGCCGCTATAACACCAAATAGGTAAGATTAAGAAATAATTAAAATTAAAGGGGGTCCCCATACAAAAAACGTGATTTTTTGTATACATTTTTTTACGATGGTACGGAACCCTTCGTGTGCGAGTCCGACTCGCACTTGGCCGGTTTTTTTTACTCACGGCGTGGTTTCTTGCCGGTTCTGTATCGTCCGTGGTAATCGAATCGTCTTTCAAAAAATACTAATCCAAGAAAGAGTGTACGCCTAATGGAAGAAAATAAAAGAATAAACGAATCTATAGACGACGAATATATAAATAAAATAATCTTCTTGAAAACATTAATATCAAAAGCAAGTATTATTAAATTATTCACCCGCTAGCCGATATCAATGCCGCACACGACCATTTATAGACTAGGAGGTCGCGACAAAAATGGTAACGATAACGTAAATGGCTGAAACTGGGTTCACGGGATAAAATACAACCCTCTGAAGCTAAATGTGTCAGTCTGCCTGTTCCAAGTGGTTGCGTTACGTCGATAAGGCGCCTGAAAAAGTAGTTATGGTGACAAAAAACACATATCAAAAGTTAATTGGATGCAAATAACTTAGCATGAAAGTATCAATACATACTTGCTTAACAATACAAAAACTGAACAAATCTTTGGTTGCATTTAGTAGTTATAGGCGATTTAGGTTACAGATATAACTTTAGGTATATTTAAGTATTTAATTAAGTAACCGTCTGGTTTTTGTTGTATAATTAATAGGTATCAATGTTTCCAGATAATCAGTATATTCATCAGCAGGTACATAACATCATCTATTTTATATAGCCAATCTAGAAAACGCAACCACTTGGGACGGGCAGACCGACATATTTAGCATCGGAGGGTTGGTCTCTAACCTGTGAACCCAGATTCAGCCATTTACCTTATCGTGACCAAAAATGTCGTGACCTCCCGGAATATTAAGTTTTAGCTTTAATTTCGAGTTGAACCTACTGTAATTCCGAGGACGGCGGCAATCCTAGTAATTTCCCGTCAGGACCGCGCCGTAGACAGCCCCGGGCGCCCTCAAAGGACTCGGGCAGGGTCGATAAGTCTGGCGCTATTGTGTAGCCCGTGGTGTAGCCGGACGAGATGTTGGACATCAGAAGGAACCGCCGCCGGGAAGTGAGCAAGAACGGTGGAGATGACACGCCATTAGCGAAGTGAACTCCGCCAAGTGAGCTCGTACGTGACGTATCGGAATATGCGTCAATCCCGAGAGGCATTGCGAAGTAACAGTACCGTCGCTGAATGATTGAAAACGCGCAGTCTTAACCTGGGGATCTAGAGATTTTAAATATGGAAAAAAACCGGCTAAGTGCGAGTCGGACTCGCACACGAAGGGTTCCGTACCATCGTACAATATTTAACACAAAATAATCACGTTTTTAGTACTTCCTACTTTAATTATTATTAATATTTTTGTTGTTATAGCGGCAAAATAAATACACGCTCTGTGAACATTTCCGCTGCCTACCCATTACGGTTCATGAGTTACAGCCCTGTGACCGACGTACGGACGGACGGACAGCGGAGGCTTAGTAATAGGGTTCCGTGTTCACCCTTTGGGTACGGAACCCTAAAAAGGAATGGACACGAGATGTTCATTGTTCACTGTCACTAAAAGCGTCGCCAAAGTCGTTGTTATCAGTTTGACAAATAAATACCTTTATAATAAAGTTTTAACTGAGCGACATTCTCTATTTTCCTAGTCCACGGTGCGGCTCAGTGTAGAGAAGCATCACGCATGACCGCTGATGTAGTCCCGCTATCTGTTCAAGGGGACAATACAATAAGGAACGTAGGTTTGCTTGGGAATGGACTCGCGCTAAATAGCTACTGAATCTCGTTAGGGCAGCTTACGAAAGTCATGCATTAAAGATACTTCAACATTAAAACTAGTTATAAATGTATTGTTTGAGGAAATCCGCAACCATAGGCGATACAGGAACCTGCCTTAGGAACTATTTGGTTTTTTTTTTGTGTAAACAATTTTGAAATAAAAATTGAAAATGAGTCATTTTGATAAAAACTAATTATGCGGATCTACTCATTATAATGCATAAAAAAAAATTATTGTACAGGAAGAAAACATCGGAGCAGTAGAACTTAAAAAAATGTTCTCTTATGCAACAGTCCAGTGCAAAGTAGGCACCTAATGTATCATAGTAGATAAAATGAATCTATTATTTATTTAGAACGTACCAACATTGTTCATACTGTGACTTTCGTTTATGATTGTGATTCATCATTTCTTTGTCGTTATCCAATACGCATACGTAATAAAGAAAATAAGCTATCGAGCATCGGGAACGCTATTCAAGGTTTCTGATCTTTTACCGGGCTCGGCTCGGGTAAATTACGAAATTACGAAAGAAATTACCAAAGAAGCCGAGAACCTCATCTAGTAATATTTAATATTTTCATTGGAAAGTAGCACCAAACTTTCACTTAGCGCTCAGAAAAGTGCCAGTTCGCCCTGACGACTAATGACTTGTGACGCACCAGACAATCGAAAGTAAAACGGGGTAAACTGCTCCAGTGAAACCTCAGTCAAACAAGAGGAACAGCGCACCAAGAAACCGTATGATTGTTGCTAGGCACGTACTTATTGATTTGTTTAATTTACGGAACGGAATTTATGAGATGACGACGGTCCGGGTAGGAATTTGAATGCACAAAAACTCCGTAAAGACTGAGACTGTAGATCTCCTTCCCTTGCTAGGTGGTAGTGTTAAGCCCGCCCGGGTTGGTTACTACTGCATTGGATGAAACTATGGTTCAAGCGGCAATAAAAAAATACCTACGGGAATGTGGTGTATTGGGCTAATATAACGACGATACTTGTGTTGTATTAGACCTCCATGTCCAGTCACACTAAAAAAGGGATCAAACGCAGCAGCATAGTGTTGTTGCGAGGGTAGATAATCACTGCTATGCGAGGCAGTATTCGGATTGTTTTCCGAGTCAGCGACATCACACGACATGTCGTTGAGGCCGAGCACGGTGAGCGAGCGCAGCTGGCTGAAGCCGGCCGGTAGCCGCGGGATCGGATTGCTGCTGAAGTCAGCAACATCACGAAAGAGAGAGAGAGGGGGGGAACAGCGACCGACCTGCCGAAGTCCGGGGGCAGGCTGGTAAGCGACACGTCGTTGAGGCCGAGCACGGTGAGCGAGCGCAGCTGGCTGAAGCCGGCCGGCAGCGGGATCGGGTTGCTGCTGAAGTCAGCAACATCACAAGAGAGAGAGAGAGAGGGAACAGTGACCGACCTGTCGAAGTCCGGGGGCAGGCTGGTGAGCGATATGTCGTTGAGGCCGAGCACGGTGAGCGAGCGCAGCTGGCTGAAGCCGGCCGGTAGCCGCGGGATCGGATTGCTGCTGAAGTCAGCAACATCACGAAAGAGAGAGAGAGGGGGGGAACAGCGATCGACCTGCCGAAGTCCGGGGGCAGGCTGGTGAGCGACATGTCGATGAGGCCGAGCACGGTGAGCGAGCGCAGCTGGCTGAAGCCGGCCGGTAGCCACCGGATCGGATTGCTGCTGAAGTCAGCAACATCACGAAAGAGAGAGAGAGGGGGGGAACAGCGACCGACCTGCCGAAGTCTGGGGGCAGGCTGGTGAGCGACATGTCGTTGAGGCCGAGCACGGTGAGCGAGCGCAGCTGGCTGAAGCCGGACGGCAGCCGCGGGATCGGGTTGCTGCTGAAGTCAGCAACATCACAAGAGAGAGAGAGAGGGAACAGTGACCGACCTGCCGAAGTCCGGGGGCAGGCTTGTAAGCGACACGTCGTTGAGGCCGAGCACGGTGAGCGAGCGCAGCTGGCTGAAGCCGGCCGGCAGCCGCGGGATCGGGTTGCTGCTGAAGTCAGCAACATCACAAGAGAGCGAGGGAGAGGGAACAGTGACCGACCTGTCGAAGTCCGGGGGCAGGCTGGTGAGCGATAGGTCGTTGAGGCCGAGCACGGTGAGCGAGCGCAGCTGGCTGAAGCCGGCCGGTAGCCGCGGGATCGGATTGCTGCTGAAGTCAGCAACATCACGAAAGAGAGAGAGAGGGGGGGAACAGCGATCGACCTGCCGAAGTCCGGGGGCAGGCTGGTGAGCGACATGTCGATGAGGCCGAGCACGGTGAGCGAGCGCAGCTGGCTGAAGCCGGCCGGTAGCCACCGGATCGGATTGCTGCTGAAGTCAGCAACATCACGAAAGAGAGAGAGAGGGGGGGAACAGCGACCGACCTGCCGAAGTCTGGGGGCAGGCTGGTGAGCGACATGTCGTTGAGGCCGAGCACGGTGAGCGAGCGCAGCTGGCTGAAGCCGGCCGGTAGCCGCGGGATCGGATTGCTGCTGAAGTCAGCAACATCACGAAAGAGAGCGAGAGGGGGGGAACAGCGACCGACCTGCCCAAGTCCGGGGGCAGGCTGGTGAGCGACATGTCGTTGAGGCCGAGCACGGTGAGCGAGCGCAGCTGGCTGAAGCCGGCCGGTAGCCGCGGGATCGGATTGCTGCTGAAGTCAGCAACATCACGAAAGAGAGAGAGAGGGGGGGAACAGCGACCGACCTGCCGAAGTCCGGGGGCAGGCTGGTGAGCGACATGTCGTTGAGGCCGAGCACGGTGAGCGAGCGCAGCTGGCTGAAGCCGGCCGGCAGCCGCGGGATCGGGTTGCTGCTGAAGTCCGCCACCTGCAGCGAGCGCAGCTTCTTGATGTCCTCCGGTATGTCGGGGATGTCTGCAAAGAGAGAATGATCTCGGGTTAACTCTACGCCTTAACATCGCTTATCTGCTCAAAAATATTATGTACGTCGAAAACAGAATTTCGAAGATATCGGTCGAGCTTATATCCTTTATTTTCTTTTAAATATCAACAAAGAAAACAATCCGGCGCTGTTAAATCTATGAGGAAGAGTTTCGCGCATGGTAATGGCGACGATATGCTCGCTGAATTTGAATTGACCGATGATGTTAAAAATAAAATTCTATGATTTTGGTACGTTGGATGACACGGAAATTATCCATGACCAATCTCCAAAATGTATTTATAATTTGTGATAACAAAATAATACTTATTTTCAGTGCCAATGTCACGTTTTATTTTTTTAACCAAAAAAGAATTGGCGGTTTCGATCGGTGTGTGACATATCCGAGGTAGATTTAGTATCTAATAGAAATTTAAAATATAAATTAAAAACGCAAAGAAGCTAATTCTGAACTTTAGCTAATTCTGGAAGGAGGAGGGAAGAGGAAACCTCTTTGGAGCCGAAATGACCCATCGCTGTCTTATTGAATGTATTAATCAATGGAGCGTCATATCATCTTAGAATTATAATCGTCATATTATTGTGATATATGAAATAAAACGTTCGGTCACGAATTAGACAGCACGATAATGGTAACTTGGTTAATGTGATGACCAAACAGCGCAATATTGGCGACGACCCAACATTTTCTGTCATGTCACGGTATGTTTGACTATGGTTTTCATTAGTCAAGAGTGCCAAAATATTTTACGGACTAATGTAAAATGTATTGTATTCCTCACGGAATGTATATTGTATTCCTCACGGAATGTATATTGAATTATAAGGAAGTAACAAAACTACGTTTCAGCATATGCACTTTCATTTATTTGACGCTGCTTCGTTTAGCGAAAACAAAAGATCTCAACGAGCGATCGTCGTCGGTTACAATAAATTGAAGTCAGTCAGTCTTTGGTCGATGCATTTTAAAGATACCTACATAAACAATTATTATTAAAATACAAGCTTCATAGTATACTTTACTATGTATAAGTACATAAATATTATAAATAAATAACAATCTTGTCCTGGGGGTTACCATTATAAATTAACTCACCGGGTGAACAAAGAAGTTAGTGATGAAATCTAAATGCATCTGCCATGCTAAATGTCAAACGGCCTGTAATTCGGCCAAGTGAACTGAGATTTACCTGTAAGGATGACACGAACTAAAACTAAACGTCACATTCAATCAGTCTCTTATCCGTTCATCCGAGGAGTTATTTTCCATGGTAACCCTCCTCGGGTTACCGCCACAAAAATGTTGCCAAAGTATCTGGCAACTTCTCTATTATTAAACATTTCGAGATGTAGTCGCAACTGGGACTAAAATATTTTTTGCGAAGCAGCTTTTCGCACGTCGGATCATAATGGAAGAACAACGTCTGCGAGAGACTCGGTCGGGTCAATATTTAAAATGAGTGAATGTAAACACGAGATTCGCGAATTCTCGCCCCGAGAGAGAGCGAACTTTTAATTGGGTTCGGTGTGTACGGTCGGAATTCGCTCGAGTGCTCGAGTAAAGATAACATTCAGAGGCAGACTCGCGACAGCCTCCGCCGTCAATAACATTAAGGTGGCCCATCTCGCTCAACTCCCCATACAAACGGGGAAAGAAGATCACGCACATATTACTTGTCAGAGATCGCAAATTTTGCTCAAAATAGCTTTATTTGATCGAACTAGATGTCTGATGACCGTTGTCATTGTAAAATTGTGTTTGGTTTCTAAGTTATAAGGCCCGAAAGTTCGGATTTTTCGCGCGTTTTATACAATAACTTTGGAGGTAGATTACGAAATGATAAAGTAAGAACATCTTAAAAAGATTAGTCATCAGACATAGCTTATTTAATCAAGATTTATAATCTAGTTGGTTTTTTTTAGATTTTTGAATACAGCGGTCGTCGTGGTTTACTTTAAACAGAGAAGGTTCCAGAGCGCAACAGCACGGTTTTGTACAGTGCCCGCGAATGAGTTAGGCCCGCCGGGTTGGGCCACCTTAAACATCAATTTTGATCGAACTGCCTTCGCGAATTTATAGCGTCGTTAAACAGTAAATTATATCCGCCTAGAAGCAACACACGCATGTAAGTAGTATATACATAGAATGTTGAACAAGGTAACTTGTACAACTGGGTTCGTCATCCGAAGCTGTATAGTGAGAGCTTTTGCCTTTCCATATGGAAAAAAGTTACAAAAAAAAAGATTGTCATCCGTTAAATGTCAAACACGTTGAAATAGCAAAATGCGTTGTAAGCCATGGAGGTGAAGAAGTTGCTCTAGCTAAGAAAGAAATATGTCTCACAAATAGATAAATTAAAAGTTTTGTAAAATTGTATTCCGATCGGAGAGATAAACAACATTTTGCGTCTTTGCTGTTAATCGTTGAGGAGTTCCCAATTAACCAAACATTTCCAGTCCAATAAAAAAAACTACTGAAAGACGGCGTCAGGATACATGGGCAAAGAATATACATATAATACATACTGACATGGGTTCTGCAATTCGGTCTTTCAGATGTCTCTCCCCCTACCTGCTGGCTGCCAACTGACTCCCGACTTATAACAACAAACTATGAAGGTATAAATTGTATCAGCCTCGTTTCAAATCAGTATCCGCAAATAGTTCATAGTGCATTTACCTCATATTGTGTGAATTTACATGTCTACATTCACTCAATATGAGGGTGAAAATGGGGCTATGAAAGCACCCAATTGTATATCGTTATCGTGAGATTAGCCGAATATTTAGTACGATTTTCCAATCGCGGTTGGGATTGATTTACAGTTTGTAAAATTAAAAAAAACCCGAAGAAGAGTACATCTTGAAGACCGAAAATGTTTTGCCCTTTCAAGTAATTCTGTTTGCAAACATTGCCATCTCTCCCAGTTCAATCCGTAGTGACAAGAAATTATTTTTTATTCTGGCCTTGGAACCGTTAAGTAGAGAAATGACAGTGAATTCGATGTAGAAAGGTGAGTTCGACGACGGCACTCATTCACTTAAACGACGCTTCAAAGTAGCTTTTAGTGGAAATACATTATTAATATACCATCTGCTACTTCATTATTATTCAAGCTGCAGGATTATAAAATAACAATGAGAATATAAGATGGTGTATAAATTTAGACATACTTAATAAAAACATTAAAGACATTTCAGTGTCCTAGACTAAAAGTCACCATTCGCTAGCAAATATCGATAAAACAAAGCATGATTATAATCGAGGTTAAATAACACTAAGCGAGGTCGGGTTCTGGATAGGTGAACGTTCGAACCTTGAGGCTGATCGTAGTTTGGAGACCACGTAAAACTGTAGGTCCCCTTTTTTCCTTAAGGTAGTAGGATTAATTCCGCCCGTTGAATGAGTGAAAAGAGGTTGAAATGGAAATTATCATTTTGTTTTTCGTGTAGCTGAGCAAGATTTCCTGGCACGGCGCCTATTTATTTCATGAATGCAGTGCGTAAGGGTTATATCATAAAAACATTAACATATTTATTAAACATTATTAAACGTTATGAATTAAACATATTAAAACATAAGCGTTTTACGCGATTATTCGTATCACGTACCCGCGAACATAACTTTGCACGAAGCTAATGGCAGCTGTTCTGGTAAAAAAGTTTCGCTTTCGTTTCATAAGTACAGACAGAGCTATCGTACCAAAGGGTGCTAACGGAACCCTATTACCAAGTCTCCGCTGTCGGAGCGTCCGTCCGTCCTTCCGTCTGTCTGTCCGTCCGTCTGTCACAGGGCTGCATCTCATGAACGTAATAGGTTTCACAGTGTGTATTTATTTTGCGGTTATAATAACAAATAAGTACTACTTAAAAATATTAAAAATAAAGTGGCCTCAATTCTAAAAACGTGTTTTTTTTGTGTTTAATTTTGTACGATGGTGTCCGACTCGCACTTGTTCTAAAATACCAGTCAGGACGTACGGTTTATCTTCTGCGGCATATAATTAGTCAAGAGGTGCTTCCTGTTGGGATTCGATAAAACATTCCAGTGAGTGCCCACTTGAGGGAATCAAGTGCGCCACGCCCGGTGTGCTGGAGTGTTCGTGCGTTTCCGAAACACTTCGAGGCTGTGCCGAACAATATTATAAGCCTGGCAACACCGCTGGCAATATGACTTTGGGTTATTGAAGGGTCGGCTTAGACTCGGGGAGGGTAAGGAAACGCGGATCGCAGCCCGCCGTGCGCGTGTTTGATCAATTTCGACATCTTTCGACATGTTTCGTTCGGGCAGCGCTTTTTAAATTTAGTTTTTAAGGTGGGCCTTTCTGCTCAACTTTCCATACAAACGTGGAAAGAAGATCATGCACACATTTCTTGTCAGAGATCCAAAATTATACCCAAAACAGCTTTATTTGATCGAACGAGATGTCTGATGACCATTGGCATTGTAAAATAGTGTTTGGTTTCTAAGATAAAAGGTCCGAAAGTTCGAATTTTGCGCGCGTTTTTTTATACAATAACTTTGGAGGTGCATTAATCAACGATAAAATAAAAACATCTCAAAAAGATGAGTCATCAGACCGCTAGGGTTGGTTATTTCATGAAGATTTATAATTAATTTGGTTTTTGTTTGATTTTTTACTATAGCAGTAACGATTTACTTTTAACTGTAAGTCGTTTTGCAATAAAATTGTTCGTAAATCTTACCAAATCAAACTCTATGCGCATTGTCTGCTTTGTGGACATGTTGTATCCTCCACATCACGGAGCCTTTTTTTTCTTTGAAACAGAGAAGGTCCCAGAGCGCAAAAGCACGGTTTTGTACCGTGCCCGCGAACGAGTTAGTCCCGCCGGGAAGTGCCACCTTAAGTGACTGGACATGGTGGCTAATACCACACCCACCGCCATGATATTGGCGCAACACACCGAGTTCCCGAAGGAATTAGGTGCAATGCCAGGACCTTAAGATCACGGCTCAATATAACTGGACAAAAACAAGGACATTTTCCATTGCCGCTTCGACCATATTTTCATCAAATGCGATCGTACGGTGGTAGCCGGCCATCAACACATCAGTCACTAGTACTTGTAACCGAACCGAAAAGGCTTCGAAAACATCCATCTCATTTGGGTCGTACAGGTTATGTTAAGTATAGCTAGGTTATTGTAAGTTAGGTAAGGTTAGTTCAAGTAAGATAATTACAAGTTTTAATTCCGTACGATTACAAGTTTCCTGTGATAATTTTAACGAAAATTCCAACCTCCAAATAGAAATCGAACGCCTGGCAGTCCTTCTATCTGCTTGTCTGTCCACTTATAACTTGAGAGCCACTTATCCGATTACCATGCGGTTCACATGTAGCTCGATTTTTCCCATCAATGTATTACAATGATACTCATTCTCTCGCTCAATTATCTTACGAGTAAGCAGTGGGATAAATATGGGAGATTAGGGAAAAACCGACTGTTTTCATAGGACTTTCGTGCGAGTTCGTAACAGTAAACGCACGCAGCCCTCCATCAGTGCGGCGAGTTCAGAAACGTAATCCCACCCTAACGTGTTTATTTCCATTAGATCAAACACCCATCCGTTGGAGCGCGCCTTTGAAGCGCAACTTCATAATGTGATGATTTTTGTGCGAAGCAGCGGTGGGGGTGTGGAGGGGTGGGGGGGGGGGGCTCTCTCGGACAGGGCCAGCGAGCAAGGAAGGACGGCATTGGCGACCGTAACTCATCCGCATAGCGGCAGCGTAGCCACGTATCATAAATAAAAGTTATCAAGAGTATCATAAATAAAAGTTATCAAGAAACTAGAAGATTGCAATGACCTACAATGCGATTTGAATCAACTGTCTAGTTACTACAAGCGAAACAGAATTAATATCAATGCCAGTAAATGTTCAAAAATCACATTTACAAGAAGATTAAAACCCATACAATTCGGCTACACAATTAATAACATTCTAATCACACAGGTCACTTCAGTGAAAGATTTAGGTGTATTACTGGATTCAAAACTTCTATTTACAGATCACATCGACACCATAACTGATAAGGCTTATAAAAACTTAGGATTTATCTTGCGAGTGGGCAAACATTTTTCAAATATTGAATGCTTGAGAACGCTTTACTATGCATACGTACGTAGCACTCTTGAGTACGCATCCACAATTTGGTCACCCCAGTACACAACTCATAAAGCACAAATTGAGATTATTCAACGTAAAATTATAAAGTTTCTAGATTTTAAGTCTAAACGCAGTTATAACTCATACACTGAGAGTTGTAACCACTACAACCTTCTAACCCTAGAAGAAAGACGACTACAGTTAGATATGGCATTTTTATTTGACCTAGTCAACAGCAGTGTTGATTGCCCACAACTGATAGCTGAAATCAAGTATAATGCTCCAGTCCGCCGCACGCGTCATACTCACCTTTTCTATACGCCACTAAAACGCACCAAATATGCTCAAAATTCAACAATAACACGATTAACTAACACTTATAATAATCATTTTAGTTCACAAGATATATTTACTTCAAGTAAAAATGTATTTAAAATTGCAATAAAAAAACAAATAATACTTAATAGACTAAAAGATACATTGGCAAAATTTCAATAACCTAATTTTTATCTTATACTATGTGTCTCTAAACTTGTAACCTTTTACACAAACACACCCTCACACATACCCTCACACACCCTCTCACACCCTTCCTCACACACATACACATACACTTACATTAGACAAGTAACACACAAAATCGCAATATAATTATACTGAAAACGAAACAACACACAGCACCTCGCACAGCACACGTCAACATGGCACACATCTTTATCTTTTTATAAGTAGTGGTACCCTGTAATTGGCTTTCATTTCTGTATTTAGTATTTAATGATCAATTGTTTAGTTTTTAAGCTGTTGGTGTACCTAAATAAATAAAATAAAATAAAATAAAATAATGCGCTGATGCTAGTCAGTTGGTTTACGGATTCGCAACGCGCATCATCGAATTTTCGTTGCGCTGGAAGCGCACTCGATCAGCGGCGAGGCGGCGCTTTACACTACACAAACGAAAAAGGGGCGTCCATTGATTACGTGAGACATTTAGGGGGAGGGGGACGAGCCAAATCTCACCCAATCTCACGTGGGAGAGGGGGGTCTCGGCAAATATCACGTAATTAAAGAACCAGTGTAAAATTGCGAGAACAGTTTTCTTGAAAATTAAGTTTGAACGGTCTCTTACTTCACCACCCTCAGCAAGCGACACGCGCTACAGATTCAACTATATTAAGCTATATAATATGCGGTATCGTCCACAGGGAAGAGTGTTCGGTCGGCTACGAGCGTACACGAGCGGCAACGCGCTACAAGCGGCAGATCAAAAAAAGTTAGACCAACTTTACTTCATTTGTTGTCATAAGGGAAGTGGGGGACTGTTCCTTTCGTGATTGCCCCAGAACAAGCATAGTTCCCTGAAAGCAGCAACGATGACATACGAGCTGCACGATGAGCAACAGGCCCCCTACTAAGAACGCTATCGAGAAGGCGACATCGCCTGTCAATAATATTGTATGCCTTTCGAAACCATCTGTCAAACGCATACAATATTTTTGACAGGCAATATCGCCTCCTCGATGGTGCCTACTGACGGTGTAACTAGTTCTGGCAGTGACGAGGAATGGCGCTAGTTAGAAATGTCATAGTATCAGCAAAAATAAGCAGTTTTCGGCGTACAAACGTTGTATGACGTAAACTCTCTATATCTTCCTATTTAACCTATGCCTGTGTACCTACATGAATTTAATACATTGTATTATCACTAAAAAGTGACTACGCTTCCGCTATACGGATGAATTTCGATCGCCACTATCTTCCTTCCTTGCTCGCTGCACAGGGCGCACTCAATTATTCCGCAGCATTCTCGTAAAACTCTCTCGCTCGACTCTCGGCTCGACTGAAGGAAATCGTATCAAGCCCACCCGCCCTCTGAACGCTTCGGAAGCACAATGGGGAAGGTATCTCTATTGAATTTACGGGTCCTAGTAAGTCGCCTCAAGCAAGGGGGTTTATTTAACTTGGTTTCGATACACCGGTCCCCGAAGGAGCGGTGAATGTTAACTCGGTTGGAACAGAATTGTGTATTTCATAAATATCCAGCTTATAACGCCTCGTGCAGTAAAAAACCTATGATGTACAAGAAATGCCGAGTATTTTGCTATAGCTTACAGGTAGCGTGTGTGGGCCAGGACATTTCCTTTATGAGCACGGCTACACTGAAGTGGATGGAAAACACGAAACAATTTTCATTGTCGCTTCAATCATAGTGAGCTCACCCTACCACCCAGTAGAGGAACGGGACTTACAATTTTACATTAGTTCCGAACCATGGAACAGCTCACATTCGTAACGAAGTGCACTTATGATTATTTAGACTTTCACCTGTTGTTACACATTATTAAAATATTTTCGGATAAACATTGTTTTGATTATGATTATGATTATTACCATCCATAATCATGGGTCGAATGTAAATCATGGGTGGCATGGCACCCAGCTTCTTCGCGAATGTGGTGTATTAGGCTAATATCATCTAGTTCAAGTAGATCACCGGACCTCCTAGGCCCGGCCCAACGAATCGAGAGCGAGCGGACCCCGGGCCGCGCTCGCATTCCACACACGAGAACAATGGCCGATTGTTCCAGCGGAGGATCCGCCGTCGGCCGTCGACATCGTCAACTGGGCTCTTTAGCCAAACACGGACAATTTGATCACTATGACGGCGCGTACAGTCGACGACACAACAAACCCCACATTTTGGACTTCGAAGCTTTCAAGACGTAACGGAGGAGAGCGTCAAGGTTTAATATTTTTATTACTTAAGGGCACGACAATAAGTGTCGACACGAAGTGTGATCGCAAAGTTGCCCGTGTTTTTCATTAAAAAATATTTTAATATACATACACATGCAGTGCACACAAGTTCTATTCATACATATAAAGGGAAGGGGTAGGCATGGCACATAATTATTTCGGTAGTGTATTTGATAATAACAGGACAGTTAGCCACCAAACCCTTAAAATGGTTTCAGTTTAAACAACTACTTGGATTTCAGTCTGGTCCAGCCATAGAGAATGGACGGACAGAAGTAGAGACAGGTTAGTCAAAACGTCACGGGGAAAAGCGAAAGTTTGTTGCACCAAATAGCTTCCTGTGATTTTTTTACGTATTCGTGCGTGTTCTTACATGTAGTTGGAATTTAAAACGTGATTTATTTAGGTCAAATCTTGTATAATGGTCGGAAACCCTACGTGTGCGAGTCCATCTCGTACTTGGCCGGTTTTTTTATGTAAAAGTAATTTCTTTATGGGTCCAGCCCAGCCATCGCACTTGAACGATTTGCTTCCGTGTGGTAGAGTCCCTTCATAATTGTGTACGTTTAGTGGGACATAGTGTACCGCTAGTAACATAATACTAATAAAGCCACAGAAATCACACATCGCACGCTCACTCAATAATGAAGTACTTAAATATTGGAGTCGCGATTAGATAATCAGCTTTATTAGTTGAGCCAATGAACGCGCCGCCCGGTGACCGCCCACGGAGCACACGGAGGCCACTCAACTGTTAGGGGGCGTTCATTAATTACGTGAGGCGTTTAGGGGGTGGAGGGGTTCGAACCGATTCTCACACAATCTCACGTGGGGTGAAGGGGGGCTCGGAAAATGTCATGTACCTAACATTTTTTTCCACAATGAGCAGTGTTAAATTGCGAGAAAACTGGGTTAAATTAAGTAAAACATGATACTTTTTTAGATAACCGCGGTAGTTGAACATGTTTAAAAACTTACGGCATTCTGCATTCTAAGTTTTAAAACATAGGTAAAACAAGTTTTTCACAAAATATAGAACCGTCCCTCTACTCGTCAATCCTTATGTGATGAATGAACTGTTTGAATAAATACGACGCAAATACAGATTGACGTATTTACACTAAAAATACGCATTTTGAAAAATCTCACGAGAGATTAGGGGGGAGTTGGTCGAGCAAAATCTCTACATCTCACCAATCGCCAAAAACGCCTCGCATAATTAATGGACGCTCCCGTTATTATGTACGTAAGTACACGATACGATTGATTGAATCCGCGGAATGACGCCGATCCCGATGAATATGTATCGGTGAACCTGACCTCGGAATGAGAATTGATGTTGGCACCTCCGAACGAGACAGTGACTCTGACAAACTCTGGCAACTTGCAGGTCAATGGCCCAGTGGCGCGACACTTCGACGATCGCTCTCCGAAGTTAAGCAACGCTGGGTCCGGTCTGGTCTTGGATGGGTGACCATTCGACCGTTGAGAGAGGCTGGCCGTGGTTCGGATTCCACGTTAAGCTGTAGGTCCCCTTCCTTACTTACTAGGTGGTAGGGTTTATCCCGCCCGGGTTGGTACCATCGCATTGGATGAACGATGGTCGAAGCGGCAATGAAAATTGTCCGTGTTTTCCATCCAGTTCAATGTAGCCGTGCAATATAAGGAAGGTCCTGGCATGGCACCTAGTTCCCATGTGGTGTGTTGGGCTAATACCATAAAGGTGTGGTATTAGCCATTCATGTCTAGTCACATAAAAAAAAAAAAGGTCGGACTTCTCGTAGCACAGGGGCGTGTGGGCTTGCTTTCCGTGCCAGAGGTCATCGGTTCAAATCCCGACCCCGTTCATGCACCACTTTCTTGCTCTCTCCGAGTTGATTAAGTGAATTTCGTCACGAATTAAAGCTGTCACATGGTTCGGAAACCATGTAAAACTGGAGGTTCCCTTCCGCTACTAGGTGGTGGGGCCCGCCCGATAAAAATATGGTAGAGGCGGCAATAAAAAAAACTCCGTGTTTTCCATTCAGTTCATTGTACTCGTGTAAACTAGTTTGTAAGTATCACTGGAAAAAATAATAATACAATGACCAACCTGACGAAGTTTCTTGTCGGCTCTTCTTCGCCAGAAGTAATCGAACCGACAGGAAAAAAAATGACGAATCCGAGTGTGTAATATACATCTAATGGAGGAAATAAAGAAACTGAAACTGAAGCTCATAAAGGGAAGGTCCTGGCATAGCACCTAATTCGTTCGGGTATGCGGCGTGCTACGTTTATGCGGTCACATAAATAAAAAAATATTCCTCGATGCACAATTACAAATGTTTAATAATCTCAGTCGATGGACACTTCCTGAGCCTGTAGTCCCAGTTGTCACCTAAATTGGCGTTTACGGCAAACCGATCGACTGGCGTTTTCCATAAAAACGTCAAACTTCATACACGTTTTTACTAGATATTCTGTGGTTTTACTTCTTCAAGCAGTCAAAGTCAAACTCGGACTTCCTATTTGTATTAAAATGCAGAGTCGGCGTAAACGGCAACGTCGACGTATTTACGGCAACGTTGAGTAAGCTGTCAAATCAAACTCGGACTCGCAAATGTTAGTTCGATTAACGCCCACTGCGCGCGCTCTTAAATTTCTCCATACATTTGAAAACGCCAGTCGATCGGTTTGCCGTAAACGCCAATTTGGGTGACAACCGGGACTACAGGCTCTGAACACCATTAACGTTAACGGGCGACAAAGCAAAACACTTCCTATGCGCTGATTGATAACCGATGTCGGGACATCGGTGAAAGCGAAAGCCCATCAGCGAAAGCGTCGTTCCTTGTCGTCCATTGAAGTAAATAGAGTAACTGCTGGCTTCCGTTTAGCGAGTTGCAGGCGCAAATTCCGTCGTTTTTGCCAAATGCGATGGAAGGTCGACGGAGGAAGACTGAGATTTGGCGCGAAAACAGGGAAAAATACACAAGGGAGACATTTCATATACAACTGCAAAGACCGCAGTGACATCTGTATGGTCGGTCCCAGTTCTCAACTAAATTGGAAACTTAAACTCATCCATTTTACTAGGTTTTACTTCTTAATTCTGTGCTTAAGGTCGGCCCGTAAGCACCTGAAAATTTCGCCTCCCATACAAACGTAGTTTACTAATCATTTGAAAACCAATGTTCCAACTTACTTGATATTTGGTATCAAATATTAGGCTACAAATATCTGTGTCTGCATGCCTTTGTTTTTTCGGTAAATGTATTCTGGGTCAAACCATAGAGAAAACAAAATTCGTATGAAGATTTTCTTTTTGCTTTCATTTCATTCGGTTTGGATTTTTCAAAAAAACAAAAGCATGCAGACACAGATATTTGTTAACTGATATTAGATATTAAATATCAATTTAATTGGAATAGCGGTTTCCAAATTATTAGTAAACTACGTTTGTATGGGGAGCATAGCTTACTGGCCGTTCTTAATGAATGACACCAATTTATGTTTGTACATTGTCTATGATTGTATAATCTGTGTCTCTTCCGGTTTTTCCGTCGTCGGAGCCATTAAAGCAATAATGTGAGCTCCGTCGTTTAATTTTGTAAAAACCATTTTTATCCCTCGCCGAGGGTGTTCCGGTGGCAATGCCGGCTGTCGTGGCGCTGTAACCATGGTCGCGTGATCGACCCGCATCTTCGGGAGGCGGCCTCGCCGAGAGCTGAACGTAAGCGAACCACCATGTCTACATAGCCTCGTGTCGAGGCCGACGATCCTCCACCTGTCAAAATCAAATTCGGACTACCGAGTTGCATGAAAACGCGGAGTCGGCGTAAACGGCAACGTCAAAGTATTTACGGCGACGATAAGTAAGCTATCAAATAAAACTCGGACTCGCAAATGTTAGTTCGCTTGACGCCCACTGCGCGCGCTCTTCAATTCTCCATACATTTGGAAACGCTAGTCAATCGGTTTCGCGTAAACGCTAATTTAGGCGACAAGTCGGACTAGGGGCTCTGTTCCAACGAGACGTTAGAACACGTAAATATTTCAGAGTACGCTATTTAGTGCAACGAACATTCGATGTTGCCCGTTCCGAATTGCGCATTTACACTAAATACGTGACTACGCTGGCGCCATACGGACGAGTTTCGATTACCACTCCCGTCCTATCTTGCTCGCTGCCTCGTCCCCTCACACCGCCACATTCGCGGCGAGTCGGATAATCCACGTCAACATCAGCATGCAAGGTCTGCCGAGGAAGTGGATAACGGTACGTTTCTAGTTCGCAGCGCACGAAGATTTACGAGCAGCGCTAACGGAACGACGGGCGGCGGAGTGCGGCCCCATGGCGCCCCGCTTGCACCGGTTTTCCAAACGGGCGTGCATAATAAACACCTTCAGGGAGGACCAATTACTTGCTGCTATAGGTCCTTTGGAAGCCACAAGCAATATATAGCTTACGCCAGGACCTCGCATAAGAGAAATTTCCACACGGGCTACTCATTCTATTGTGTTTAGATTACATCAGAGCAACATTTCGGATCATGCCAGATCTTGTCACCTGGGGCAGTTGTGGCTTGGCCCAAAAAGCGTGGCTTTAGTGACATACGGAAGTTTTATTAAATATCAAGCAACAAACCTCTGGTACAAGGGGCTGATCAAAGACATTGAAGTGAAGTTTTAAGAAGAATTGATTTGAAGTTAAGACGTAAACATTTTAACGCAGCTGGTAAAAGACATAACTAACTGAATAATTGTGCTGAGAAGTTATGAGCTTGTTCCATGGTACGAAATCAAATAAAACTGTAGGTCCCCTTCCCCTGCTAGGTGATAGAGTTAAGGTGGGCCATCCCGCTCATCTCCCCATATAAACGCGGAAAGAAGATCACGCCCATATTTCTTCTCAGAGATCCAAAATGTTGCATGTCTGATGACCGTTGGCATTGTACAATTGTGTTTGGTTTCTAAGTTATAAGGTCTGAAAGTTCGAATTTTAAGCGTGTTTTATATAATGTCTGAAGGTGGATTACTTAACGATAAAATCTATCCATCTTAAAAAGATTAGTCATCAGACATAGCTTGTTTCATGAAAATGTATATTCAATTTAGTTTTTGTTAGATTTTTGACTACAGCGGTCGTAGTTTACTATTAGCTAGAAGCCGTTTTGTAATTAAAATTTTCGTAAATCTTACCAAATCAAACACTATGCTCATGGTCTGCTTTGTGGACATGATGCATCCTCCTCATCACGTTGCCTGTCTTTTTATTTGAAACATAAAAGGTCCCAGAGTACAATAGCGCGGTTTTGTAGCGTGCCCGCGAATGAGTTAATCCCGCCGGGAAGGGACACCTTAAGCCCGCCCAAGCTCGTAAAATCGCATTAATGATTTAAAAGATGATCGAAGATCATGCGTGTTTTCTATCCAGATTAGTATAGTGCCATACTAATTATGGCACTCAATTTCTTCGGGAATGCGTTGTGTAATGCTAATATGACAGAAAGTTATTAATATTTGCCAAAAATTACATGTTCGATGTTACGGAAAATATTAATTATCTAACATATTTCAATATACTACTTGAAATATACTAAATTTTTTTTAATCAAAAATTTTTTAGCTTAAAATTATCTGATTGAGTAATCATATTGGCGCATACGACTGAAAGCAAACCAAGAGGAAACAATTGTTGGAAAAGAGAAACGAGAAGCAGATTTTTTTTTATTTAACGCTATTATACGTAGCTGAGGTAGGCGGTTCCACTCGGGTCAATGCGTTACGTTTTACTTTAATTGTTTATCGTTGATCATTTGGACCGATGTCGGGCTGAATTATTTCCTAGATCTAAATTAACCCAATGGGCTCGTATATTATATGATCCCGTACAAACGTTGACCCCCTATTTCATCCCCTTAAAGTTTAATTTTCACCATAAAAAGTAGCCTTTGCCCTTCTCCAAAACAAAACAAAGAACCAGTTAATCTATATTAAAATGGCAATTGAATAAACAAATAAAAAACAAATAAATGAATGTGTTACCAAATACTATCTAAATAACTTTCCACATGCAAACACAACACGATCAACTTAAACTAATGAAAAATAAGATTTAGACTTATCAGCTTAGGCTGCCTGTCTAAAATTAATAAATAAACATGAATCTTATGCATTAGTATGAATGCTATTATTGTTTAACATAAGTAGCGTAGCCAACAGTACTTTCCCAAACGATGTGGTAGACTCATAAATGAGGTAAGTGGAACACCGGAATAAGCTTGTTTTATATTGACGGACTGTGCACAACGATGTGTGAATGCAAACGAGATCTTTACATTTCGCAACATAAACAGGAAAGCGAACTTTCAGCACGGACGATTCCGAGAAAAAAAACAAACATAGACGGCGCTGTTGGTCGAGGGTGCAGGACAACATGCTATTTTCCTCACATAATATGTACATGTAAAGATAAAATGGTACCGTGACTGACTGAAAGACAACGTACACCCTAGCTAGACCCAGATACTTTAAATAAATATACTTTTTCGTACTAACCAGGTACGTCGCTTATTCCAAGGAATGTGACATGTATGTATGTATAATCGACCGTGAAGCAAGGACACATTAATTGAAGAAAGAGCCCAGTAAAAAGAACTACTTTACGAATATATTGCAAGGCTGGAGAATTCCAAATTATAGGTGGAGCCCGGTGGCGAAATTGGTAGACGTAATACCTGCGAATGGTATGTTTTGCTGGTTCGGGTCCAGCCTTGCAGTATATTCCTAAAGTAGTTCTTTTTACTGGGCTCTTACTTCAGATATTGTAAAGGAGGAAAACATTCTTGAGTATCAATAGAGGTGGACGAATGAGGCTTTAAATTCACTAGTACAGTGAATTGAACGAATCTGTCCTTCTGGAGAACAATTATCTTAATGTTAGTGGACATGGATAGATAGCTAATACCATACCTATTGTCATAATATTAGCCCAACATACCGCATTCCCCAAGGAATTCGGTGTGTGGGGGCTTCGTGCCTCCACTACCTGCTACCAGACCGATCCTTCAACATCTGGCCACATGGCATGCGGCCAGGCAGTGAGAGTTCGTCGCCGGTCGACTCAACACGACTCCGGACAAACGCGTAAAATACATTGTACAATCATATATCAAATCATCAACAAATATAACAATAAATATATAATACCGTAAACTGTGTTCAGCATCATTCAAACCCACAAATTGGTGACCCCGACGTGATCTAAAGACAATATAATATACAAGTGTGATTTAACAATACAAACAATATTAATTACAGTAAATTGTGTGGTTTGAAAAACAAAACAGTGAATCATAAAAATAAAAAAAACATTTTAGTGCAAAATGACGGACTCTAACTCCTTCGAGGACGCGCGTGATGTTGCGCCCGAAGTATGTCGTATAGGGGTACGCATTGCTCCGTTCAACGCATCGGATCCGGAACTATGGTTCTGGATGATCGAAGCGAGTTTCAAAACTTCCGGCATAACATCGGAAACAACCAAATTCGGTCACGTCGTATCTATGCTTGACGCAAAATACGCTTCGGAAGTGCGCGACCTCATAAGAAACCCGCCTACGGAAAATCCATACCAAAAACTCAAACAGCAACTCATCAAATATCTCAGCGAGTCACAAGAAAAAAAAACCCAGCGCTTACTAGAACATGAGCAATTGGGTGATCGCAAGCCGTCGCAGTTTTTACGACATCTGCGCGGTCTCGCAGGTACCGCCGTGCCGGAGACAATGATCCGGACTTTATGGTTGGGCCGCTTGCCGCACAATATGCAAGCGATCCTCGCAACTCAACAGGATGTCCCGTTGGATCAAGTTGCCGAGCTTGCTGACGTTATTGCTGACTCAGTAATGACACGCCCGTCCATTACCTCCGTCGCTGAGTCTACCTGCATACCACCCCAAAATGATCTCGCGTCTGTCATGAATAAAATGATGATTTGTTTTAATGACACATTGATGGCCGTGCGACAGGAAATATCGGAGCTAAGAGAAGAACGCTCTCGTCAACGCGAACGTTCAAACTCACGGACGCGCTCGCATTCAAGAACACGTTCCAATTCAACCTCACGCTCACAGTCGTCGGGTCAGTGCTGGTACCACTGGAGATTTGGCAGCAACGCAAAAAAATGCGTACAATCTTGCAATCAGATCTCGGAAAACTTTACGGGCAGTCGTTGATGGCGACCCACGACCTCAGCCCGGACAAAGCTCGTCGTATTTTTGTTACCGATAAGACTTCGAAGACACAATTTCTGATCGACACAGGAGCCGACCTTTGTGTATTTCCTCGACACAAAATACGAGGACCGCGAGAAAAGTCCGCCTACGAACTTTCCGCGGCGAACAGCACGTCTATCGCCACATACGGCACCGTCGTACTTAACTTGGATCTGGGACTTCGACGAGACTTCGCTTGGAGATTTGTGGTAGCCGATGTTTCCAAACCCATCATCGGCATCGATTTCCTGGCCCATTACAACCTTCTCGTGGATCCACGCCGTCGATGCCTGTTAGATGGAACCACTAGTCTGACTGCTCAAGGTCAAGCAGTAATGGGTGCAGTTTCTAGTGTAAAGACTATCTCCGGATCATCACATTTCCACGAGCTGCTCTCGACATACTCAGAGATAACACGACCAGACGGAGCTCCCGAGCATATCAAACATTCAACAAAACATTTCATTGAAACGACACCCGGTCCCCCGGTGTCCCTCAAGCCGCGCCGTCTGGCTCCTGACAAATTGAAAGCGGCACAAAAGGAATTCAATGCCATGATACGCCTGGGGATCGCACGGCCTTCCAAAAGTTGCTGGGCCTCCCCATTGCATATGGTACCTAAATCAGGCGACGAATGGAGGCCTTGTGGCGACTACCGAGGGTTGAACGCGAGAACGAAGCCTGATTCATATCCTGTACGTCACATACAAGACTTTTCACACGCACTACAAGGAAAAACTATATTTTCTACAGTCGATCTAGTCCGTGCATTTAACCAGATACCCATCGCCGAGCAAGACATTCCAAAAACGGCAATAACAACACCATTTGGCCTTTTCGAATTCACCTTTATGACCTTCGGACTGCGTAATGCCGCGCAAACGTTCCAGCGTTTCATCGATGAAGTACTGCAAGGCTTGGACTTCTGCTACGCCTACATCGACGACATTTTAATAGCTTCAACGTCCCCAGAAGAACATCTCAAACACCTGGACATACTTTTTCAACGTCTCAAGGAGTACGGAGTTGTCATAAATCCGTCAAAATGCAACTTCGGAAGAGCAGAAGTCAAATTCCTTGGATACTTGGTATCAGAAAATGGTACACGACCACTTCCTGATAAAGTGGAAGCAATCCAAACGTACCCAATACCAACTAATATTAAAAAATTACGTCAGTTTCTGGGTATGTTAAATTTCTACCGGAGGTTCATACCAAAAGCAGCAGAACTGCAAGGCCCGCTGAATGATCTCCTCAAAGGTAATTTAAAGGGTCAGGCCCCAATCAATTGGACCACTGAAACTAGGGGAGTATTCGAGGCCTGCAAAGAAAGTCTCGTACAAGCCGCGCTGCTAAGCCACCCAAAAATTGACGCTCCCCTGGCTATATTCTGTGATGCTTCTGATTATTCCATTGGCGCAGCTTTACACCAACGTGTCAAGGAGCAGTGGCAGCCCTTGGCGTTTTTCTCGAAGAAACTTTCACCTGCAGAGACCAAGTATGGAGCCTATGATAGGGAACTACTTGCCATATATCTCTCAATTAAGTATTTTCGCCATATGGTTGAAGGACGTTCGTTCACTGTATTTACCGATCAGAAGCCTCTTATCCATGCCTTTAAGCAGAAACCGGATAAATGTTCTCCGCGGCAGTTCCGACACCTGGACTTTATCGGCCAATTTACCACCGATATAAGGCACATATCTGGGAAGGACAATGTGGTAGCCGACGCCTTGTCACGGATAGAAGAACTGTCCCAAACCATCAACTTCGAAGAGCTGGCGTTATCTCAGCACTCAAATGAAGAGCTGAAGACATATCTACGGGAAGGATCTGCTTTGCAACTTAAACAAGTGCTGATACCTGGCACCACCGTAGCTGTCTTTTGCGACGTCTCCACGCCAACAGCAAGACCATTTTTGACTCCATCTTTTCGAAGAACAGCATTTAACACAATTCATCAGCTGTCACACCCTGGCATCAAGTCTTCAGTGAAGCTCGTCACTCAAAGTTATGTCTGGCCATCTGTCAAGTCGGACTGTAGACAGTGGGCTCGCAGCTGCATCGAATGCCAGAAAGCGAAGATATCCAGACACGTATCGTCTCCTCGGGGTGTGTTCACATCACCTTCAGCCAGATTTGAGCATGTCCATATCGACATTATTGTCATGCCGTACTCCGAGGGCTATCGATACTGTCTGACCTGCGTCGACCGATTCACGCGTTGGCCTGAAGCTATCCCAATCGAAAACCAAGAAGCACCTACTGTTGCACGTGCGTTCTACGATAACTGGATCGCACGTTACGGCACGCCTCTGCGCATTACAACAGACCAAGGCACACAATTTATGTCCCACCTGTTCAAGCAGCTCAGCAGCTTGACAGGTTCGACCCAAATAAGAACCACAGCATACCACCCAGCTGCAAACGGAATGGTTGAGCGTTTCCATAGACAATTAAAATCAGCTATTAAGTGTCACAACAACAGTCGCTGGACCGAAGTTCTTCCGACGGTTCTACTTGGAATTCGTTCGGCCTGGAAAGAAGACTTACAAGCTACATCAGCAGAACTTCTCTATGGGGAAACAATTCGTTTGCCGGGCGAATTTCTCTCTCCTTGCTCCACATCTCAAGAAGCAGGGGAGCCAGCAGAGTTCATAAAACACCTGAGAAAAAAAATGGGAGAATTACGTCCAGTGGTTGCATCTCAACATGGCCAAAAGAATACCTTCGTATTCAAAGATCTTGCCACGACTGGGCATGTCTTTGTTAGATGCGATGGACAACAAGGACCACTGCAGCATCCTTATAATGGACCTTTCTCCGTCATCAGCAGGAACGACAAGACTTTTGTCATTCGAATCCGTGACCGAGATGTCACAATTTCAATCGACCGCCTGAAGCCAGCCTTCATAATGCCTGAAGAGCACACCACAGAGGCTCCAGTCAGTTCCACCAGTCCAGAGGAAAGCGATCAACAGAAAACCACCAACAAAACAGATGCAGAACGTCCAGCAACGAGAGCCGGCCGTCGGGTTCGGTTTCCAGATCGTCTGCAAGCTGGTTACTCGTGATCTAGCTCGATCACTGGCAGGGGGGTACTGTGGGGGCTTCGTGCCTCCACTACCTGCTACCAGACCGATCCTTCAACATCTGGCCACATGGCATGCGGCCAGGCAGTGAGAGTTCGTCGCCGGTCGACTCAACACGACTCCGGACAAACGCGTAAAATACATTGTACAATCATATATCAAATCATCAACAAATATAACAATAAATATATAATACCGTAAACTGTGTTCAGCATCATTCAAACCCACAGGTGCCATTACATGACCACCTTACCTTTATGAAAACGGCTACATTTTATTGTATGTTAAACACGGTGAATTTCCGATATCCGATTCGTTCATCGTTTCAACCAATGCGATGGAACCAAACTGAGCGAGGTTCACCCCACAACCTTTAAAGTAGCAGTTTTACAATGAATTAAAACCATAACTACGACATCACTACGGGCATTACTCGGCGGCACGTGATCCATTCCGTTTTAACGTTCGTAGCAGCGCCCTAACAGCGAACTATCCTAAGTGTTCGCATAACTTGGTCGAGATAATCTAAGCACAATCGCAACTAGGACGCCATGGCAATGGGGCACGCAGCACTCGAACCGTGTATATCTGTATACAAATAACATGGAGGCGTTCGGCAAAACCGGCCAAGTGCGAGTCGGACTCTCACACGAAGGGTTCCGTAACGCCGTAAGAGATTTAAAAAAAAAACATTTTTTTTGTAGTTTTCTTGGTTTTTTTCGATTTTTATAATTTTATCTATTTGTTGTTATAGCGCCAAAATAAATACACACTCTGTGAAAATTTCAGCTCCCTGCCTATTACGGTTCATGAGATACAGCCCTGTGACAGACGGACGAACGGACAGCGGAGGCTTAGTAATAGGGTTCCGTTTTCACCCTTTGGGTACGGAACCCTAAAAACGCCCAGCGAGCATGAAATGACTGGTCTCGCAACCGAAACTCGGCGACTGAGTTCGCTTATGGATTCGCTTACTCTCGAGCGAACTTCACAGGACGCCATCTAGTGCAACGATCATTGGATGTTTCGGGTCCCGAATTCGTAAGCGAACAACTACAGTTAAACGTTTTTAGGGTTCCGTACCCAAAGGGTGCCAACGGAACCCTATTACTAAGTCTCCGCTGTACGTCCGTCCGTCTGTCACAGTACGTAAAATTTGAAAATAATGAAAATTATAAGAGGCCCCAAAAAAAAGACCAGATCGTTTGGTATTCAATCCAAATTATGACTTGGCATTATTACAATTGTCAATTTGTGGGTAGTGCGTAACAAATACACCTTTACGCGAGCTCTAAGCTTTTTGTTTAAATAATAAATAATTAACTATTTAACTAATCAATTATTATCAAATATTGTTACCTAGTACATTAATAAAACGAAAAACATCAAAGTGCAGTGAAAAATGGGCAAATCCTGTGAGATCTGCAAGGAAGCAATTAGGTCTGCGAAAGCGGGTCTAACATTGAAACCGATTCCTGTGGCGTGGTTTTTCATAACAAGTGCCTAGCTCCCGCACAGTTATTCAAGGAGAAGCAGGAATCACAATGGCGGTGCCCAAAGTGCCGCGCGACGCCATCGGCGGCGCCCCCGCAGCAGCCTGCGCCTTTGCCACGTTCGCACGTGCCAGTTTCGATCGCTCCTCCGGTCCTTCCTTGCTCGCTGCAAACACCGTACGAGTGCATCGGCCCTTTTTTTTATCGGATGGGTGCACTCAGCTGTTACATGGAACGACTGATACCATTGATGTATACGTCGGCGCAAAGTGGTTGAACGAAGCCACTCAATTGCAAGCCTAGGCTCATTGTTTTTTTTTATTATTTATCAATATTAAAAATAACCTCAACCTCAATACACCGTACAGTTCCTCATACAGTTAACGCTCCTCTTTAGGGTCCCGTCGCAGAAAGCTAAAAACGCCGTTATGGTCTGGCTCTGGTGTCTATCGGTCACAGGCATTTTGTCCCGAATTGTTCTCCCGTGAAAAGTCCTTTGAAAATAAATAAAAAAACCTACTTATGTAGGTGTATCCCTACTAATTACTCTGCTCAAAAGTAATTTTGTTTGAGAAAACCGGCCAAGGGCGAGTCGGACTCCCACACGAAGGGTTCAGTACCATAGTACATGATTTAACAAGAAAAAAAACAACCAAAAAGATACGTTTTTTTTAATATGAAATTGCAAAATAATCGTCAAGCGAGATAGAATTTCTTCGTTTCAGAAGTTAGCTGGGAGGAGATAGATGACTTCATGATGAAAGTCACGGACCTACAGTAAAGTCCAGTACGGTTTTGACCAGCAGTGACGGAACCCTCGGCACGTGAACACGTGCACGCTTGAACGGTTTTTCATATTAATTAAACTCAAATTAATACATTGAGTGCCATAGTTAATTACTTGGCGTATTCCAGCACACTTACGAAACAAGGAGTAGGGAGCTACAGTTGTGCATGGATTGACCATGGAAAAATAAACTTACCCAACTCAGAGAGAAAGTAGTGCATGAACGGAGGGATTTGAACCCATGACCTCTGTCATTCAAAGCAAGTCCCGGTGCCCTAGAACTAGGGTGGCCATCCGTCCGGGTTTCCCCGGATTCGTTCTAGTTTAGAGGGCATCCGGGAAGCGTCCGGGCGGGGCTTCATTTGTAGTCCGGGTATACAAATTTAAAGTCTTTACTATCAGTATCTAACTGATTTGTAAAACAATTTGTAACAAACTGTAATAATATTCTGTTTTGTTAGGTAAGTACATTTAAAAGTGATGATAAAAGATCACTAAATATAATTTCAAGGTCTGAAAATAAATAAAATGATATTTTCAACGGTTTTTATTACACTAATTGCTTAAAAAAACCTGTTGACATGTCCGGGTTCTGATCTCTAAAATACGGGGTTTTTCACGCGTATTTTCACGTCTTGTTCTGGTTGCCAAAATTTAGAGATGGCAACCTACAGCTGATCTGATCAAAGCTATAGGTAATTCGAAAAGACGACCACAAAATTGAAAGCGGGCTAATCTTCGACTAGAAACGGCGCACTCTAATAAAATTGGAACCACAAAGAAAAGGTTTTGCTCCGACGCAAAAGGAAACCGCCCGCCCTTTCGAAAGATACAAAAGCCAATTAGAATTTAATTTCGAATGAAATAGCTTCCCCGCAGGCCATCGACATCAGAGCAATAGGCTTGTAAACAAAACATTTCTATCTACATATATACCTCATCCTGCTCATCCACCTATTTACCCCGAAATGTTGCTATACTGTTACATTTTAATTTACCAGCATACTGCCTACATACTTATATTTTCACGTTTTCCACTCCTTAATTAAAAAAGGTCTTAAACAAAATGGTATTTAAAAAACATACATATTTATACACAATTGTGTACAGATAAAAAAACCCGCGGAAACTGCCTACAGATTGATTAGTTATGGATCCTTGTTTCCTCACAGGGAGGACCTTGAACGAAACTATCATCAAAATCAAAATCAAAATCAAATAATTTATTGCATATTTGCAGAGGTGTTAAAGAACCCAAATGAGGTAAATAAAAGCGAGTGCCATCTACAAATTGCCTGGGTAGGCGTACAATAGCACGTGGCTCTCAATAAGAGAGCAGTGCGATCACTACATTAGCTTAATCTAACCATGTATGTAAATTTGAATAAATTAACCTCTTTTAACATTTTCTTATCTAATTGAGCCATTTATATTAAAAAAAAAAACCATTAAACACTTCTATTATTTCAAACTATTATCGTCATAAATTCATTAATTTTGTAGAAACATTTTTCTACTAACCATACATACAATTTTTTCTTAAATTCATTTAGATCTAAATTTTTGATTTCATTTGGTATATTATTATATATTTTTGTCGACCACCAGTCTTGTTCTCTCTCGGAGAACCCCTGCCTATGTCATAGCGTGTTTACGCGCTCTACGTCGCTCATACTTCAATGCGCGATCAACAAACATGGCGCGGCGTGGTTGCGACGTGTGTATGACTTCGATTTTAAACATTCTATTGTAAATATGTTGGCAAAAAAGATTATTGGAAACTCCATACAATTTTTTGCTCTATTCAGTCTTGTTTTAACACTATTTGACTGGACAATTTTGGCGTTTTGTGATTGTGCTCAGAGACGTTTATCGAGCCACATAATAAACTTAATTAGCCGGT
Organism: Incurvaria masculella; assembly: GCA_946894095.1. Taxonomy (NCBI): domain Eukaryota; kingdom Metazoa; phylum Arthropoda; class Insecta; order Lepidoptera; family Incurvariidae; genus Incurvaria; species Incurvaria masculella. Next base: position 14,171,902 of record OX335653.1, on the reverse strand, counting down.
TAGTAGGACAAAACAAATATTACCGCGCATATAGTAGTTTTAGGTTATATCCATGCCGCATGTACATACTTTGCCTCTCGGCTCGCGTTTATCCTGCGCATCGCAGGGCAACTTCGGAAACACTACGTTTATTTACGAATGGTTAACACTGTTTATGTAAGACGCATGTGGTTCATAAAAGTTCACACGTCGCTTATAGAAGTGTGGTCATTAGTTTTACGATTACGATCTTTATATGTGTACGCTATGGACGTGTTCAGCTATGAAACTACATACATACTTTTAAATTATGTGCGGATACGGTTAAAACCATATGTTCAGCTGTGCACCCTTTGTCAAGATTTTCTTCATCGTCTTGTTTAGCATAGAATTCGTTCCAGTATTACATTTAATTTCCAAAAACCTTGAAATCAATTACATAGGGTGAAGTCGGTTAAAATGGACCAGTCGTTAATAAAACAATGTTTTATCAAGTTTTGATCATGTGGCAAGGCTCGGAAAGTTGAAATCTAAAGATGTTATATCATTTTATACTAATCTTTGTTACTTCAACGCTTGGGGTATGTTTTAATTTGAAATTTAAAATAAACTTATGTAAATCGGTTTCTAATACCCAGCAGGTTTGATAAATTGGACTACCACCGGTTCGATAAATTGGACTTGGGAGTTGTGGTTTCTTTTGATTTTGTTTTTCACGAATATCTGGGTTGACCATAAATGTTTCGTGTTTCCACTCATGGCATTTAAGGCTCTCCAGGCTAACATTAGGGCGGTCTTAAAATAATTTCCACCACACTTGTCGCACTTATTTTCGTAATTATCATTAGAGCCGTCCACCTGAACGAAATCGTACCTACCAGTCAGAATTACCAAACTGGCAATGGTTATTTTTTTTATGAAAAACCGGTGTAGATGGCTGTGCTGAGAGACCGAAGGTACACAAAAGCCTCACGAAACCACACTCAGCAATGCACCATATCAGCGGATTTATCGCTGTGCTATGGAGCTGGAAGACTGCCAGGTTATAGGTTTGAGGAAATAATTGCTTGCATGGCAGATTAGTTGCGTCTTATCAATACTACCTTAAACAAAATACTTCACAATTGTAGTATCTAGACTACAATTGTGAAGTTATTTATTTAAGGTAGTAGACCGCTGTGCATGTGGGTGCAACATAACAAAAAACAATTTTGTAGGTAGCGGTAAGATAACCCTGTACCAATGCCTAATTATGTGACACTCTATTTGATTTGATTTGGTGTTTACAGTTTAAAGAAATTTTGATTATTTTCGTAATTACTAGAGTAGTCGTAATTACTAGTAATTAAGCTGTCGTGTCGGTCCAATTCAACCTGCTTTCCCCCATATACACAAATGTACAATGCGATTCAAATAAGAATAGGATAGGATCACCGCCATTTTGAATGTCAATCTGCTAAAATCCTCACTTCACTTCACAAACTTCAGTACTTTGCCGCGGTGTTGCCGCGTACTTCCCCTCTCGAATTCGAGTGAAGTTAGTCACGAGCCCCGTCCTATCAAAGATGATACTAATAATGGTCCTATTCTCATTTGAACCGCGCTGTATACTGGTGGATGGCCGCGGTTCCGGCAGCGTTAAAGTCCGACGTAAAACAGTCAGTTTTTCCCATACTTCTCTCAAAGTTAATTATACTGCCGACCTATAAATAATTCACCGTGATAGTAAGCAGCTTATAATTCATGGGAAGATTTTAGCAATACGTATCCGCATTATAATCGGTTAAGTGGTTCTCAAGATATAGCAGACTTGTTTTATGTGTAACCTTACTGCTCAGCCCTTAGGTAAAATAGCCTGTAATCTATAAGAATCAGGTTTTGCGTAGATATAAACCGCATCAAAATCGGGCAAGTTGTTCTTAAGTTTAAAGCACTACAAACAAACAGACAGATATACGTTGGATTTTATAAGAGTTCGTGATAATTAATTAAATTGTGGTGGAAACTACAAGAACCAATTTATATTCACTGGATCGGAACGTATTCATTAACAATAACCCAATTCCCAAAATACACGAGAACCGCTTGAATACGTTCGAATATTAAAGAAAGTAAGACATTATCCAATCAAGAACCGTGGACGACTTTCCAATATGTACCGAGGGTGACTAATCAATTTATTTCATTCAATTTATCAGGAGTTTGAGGTCGCCGGCTAGAGCGCAGGGGTCTATTCATGAAATTCCGTGCTCGGGAATTAAGAGTTATTCCGTCGAGAGAACCAATTTGACAGCGGTTGTCAAAGCGGTTTTATTTGACGATAATGCTACGGGGTCCCCCCTCAAAGCTCGTCAAAATCTAGACTAGAAATTAGATGACTAGACAAACAAACAAAATACAATCTAAAACAGAGTTATATGCATATATATATGCTAGACCAGGAATGTACCTATAAAATGACTTATCTAACGAATTATACTGGGGCTCCTATTGATGTACAAGAACGAGGTAATAGTTATCATAAAAAATACATCCAAAGATTATTCATAGAAATTTCATTAAAAATAATATTAGAAAACTCAGCTTACTCGTTGTTCAGGACGACGACGACAGAGTAGAATAATATTGTAAATGTAATTTAAAATAGGTTTTAATACTGTAAATAAAAATGAATAGATATATAAATAATAAAGAATATAAGTATAGGATATTAAATATAGATAGTTATAAATGTTAGATTGTAATATAGTTATACTGATATCTTTAATTACTTTGTAAAATAGCTTGTATGCCCTTAGTTTTAGTATTATTCAATAAAATATACCGCAGACTGTGTTTCACTGGAGCGATAGCTGAGATGTTCACTCGAGACGGTAAACAAAAGTATGAGTCATCGCAGAGTACCGTTATGATGAGTCACGCATAGCGGTACTCGGGCCGAGACGCGCGGGGGCGCTGTACGGAGCGATCCTATTGGCCGGCGGCCCAGCGCAAGGGGCGGGAGGCGCGTCGCCGGCGGTCGCTCTGGCGCGATGATAAACCGCACGTTTCGGCCCAGAAAATCAGTTCGGGTTAGAGCTCCTACCAGGGTTCACCTAGAGTTGGCACCACTACCTTGAGCTTCGGTTCGGTTTTGGGAGAGCGCGAGTGTACACTCCGCCAGCCTTCCGATAGAGCACGGACGTGCCGGACTGTTGAGCTTGCTCGCTGCCGGTGTCGTTGACGCAGCCAGAGGGTCTCGGTGGCCGGACTTTCGTCCGGACCGACTGGCTGTTCGTCCGTTGCTCTAGCGTGAGTGTACGCTCCGCTCAGGACCCTGGTACTACGTTCGCCCGTCTCGAGTGGGCGTCTCTGCGACTCGCTCCGGTGCGCACCGCCTGCGGTACCGTAGAGCAAGAAAAGAGTTGTTTCTATTTCGCGCGCCCCGCATCTCTTCCCGTGTGACCGCCGTCAGCGTCGAGACCCGGCGGATCGTCGAGGCAACCTGGAAGCACCGTCCTCCTGAGTTACGATCCTTCACATTGGTCCTTCGAGCCGGATCAAGATGCCCGTGACGCGGTCACAGAAGAACGGCGAGCGAGCTACGTCGGCGCGACTGCAAGAGGCCGTCCCGGTCTCCGGCGCGACCGAGCCCGCGCTCGCGTCCACGTCCGCGCCCGCCGCCGCCGCCGCGCCCGCCGCCGCGCCCGCGCCTGTACCTGTGCCCGCCGCCGCCGCGGCCGCGCCCGTACTTGCGCCCGGGGCCGCGCCCGCGCTCGCGTCAGCGTCAGAGCAAGACACGTCGCCGGACACCGGAACGCGGACTACGCAGACGACCCACACGTGGACGCACGGAACCACGGAGGCTCCGACCGATGCCTCTACCGTCCACGAGATGGCGCCAGCTGCCAGGGCGCCGCCGATCGAGAGATCAGTGCGATCGTCGGCGTCCAAGAAAAGGCAGAAAAAGCTGGCGCTCGAAGAAAAGTTGCGGCTAGCTGAGATCGCACTCCTTAAGACTCAGTTAGCCCGCATGGAAGAAGATACAGACAGCGATGAAGAGGACGACGTCCCTGGGAAGGAGGAACGAGTGACGAGCTGGCTTCGCACGCAGAGCGAGCACCGGCGGGAGCGGAGCCCACCGTCACCGCAGCCGTCACGGCGAGCGACGCCAGCGCCACCCGTTGCCGAAACCCCGCACCCACGGACGCCGAACAAGCACAGGCGAGAACGGAGCGTGACGTCATCGCAGCGAACTCTGCGAGCGACGCCAGCGCCGCCTGTCGGCGAAGTCCTGTGTCAGCCGTCACGACTGGATGTGCCGCCGCCGCCGCAGCCGCCGCTGCCGCGCCTGCCTGCCCTACATCCCGAACCGTCAAGCCCACCAGTCGGACGCGACCCGTCACTGCGAGGACCGAACTCGGGTACGACACACAGAGAGCCAGCCGCCCACAGTCAAATGGGTCAAGGTGTCATCACTATCGACACCTTGGCCGCGGCTCTGGCTCAAAATCAGAGAAAGTGTGCACCGAAGTACATCCAGCAGCTACCGAACTACAGCGGTGCGCCCGGGGACTGGCTGCAATTCAAGAGAGCTTTCCAGGAAACGGAGTGTCACTTCTCGCGACTCGAGAATGTGGCACGAATCCGGCACGCCCTGGAAGGAAAGGCAAAGGAAGCAGCGCAGAGCCTGATGCTGTCGACGCCGGACCCGAGTGACGTCATCGCCGAGCTGGAAAGGAGATTCGGCCGACCGCAGTTTTTAGTATTGAACGAGGTCGAAAAACTGAAGCGGCTGCCACGACTGCGAGACACGGCGAAGGAACTCTGCGTGTTCGCCGGGCAAGTATCCAGCGCCGTGGCGACCATCCGAGCGCTCGACAAGCCGCAGCACCTACACAACCCGGATTTGGTGCGCATCGTGCTCGACAAGCTGACGACGACTCTGCGCTACCGGTGGTACGACTACGCCGCCGCCAACAAGGACGAGCGACCGGAGCTGCTCAAGATTTCAAGTTTCCTGAACGAGGAAGCGGATAAGTGTGGCGACTACATTGAACCCGACTTCCAGGAAATGAGCGGGGCCGGCGCTCGACAAAAGAACCAGGCGCAACCGGAGCGGCGACCCCAGAAAAGCTTCGCGGCCGAAGGTGAAAATAAAATAAAGTGTCCAGTATGTGAGGCAGAGCACTACCTACTCGTCTGTCCGAAATTCCGTGCGGCAGACGTCGATGAGAGGTGGACCATCGCCAAGACCGCAAAGACGTGCTTTCGCTGCCTGAAAAGCCGCCATCGTCGGTGGAGCTGCAAGGCACAAGCTTGCGGCGTGGGAGAATGCAAGGCAAGTCACCACCGCCTACTTCACGCCGACCGGCCACCAAAGGAAACTCAGAACGTGTCGACTACGGTGACGGCTGCAGCGCGAACCGCACGAGCCCTTCTCAAGATCGTGCCCGTGACTCTAACCGGGCCGAAAAGAAGCATCGACACCTTCGCATTGCTTGACGAAGGGTCGACGGTCACATTAATTGACTCAACGGTGGCACGGAAACTTGGAGCCAAAGGTGAACCGGATCCGCTGCGCGTGTTGGGAATCGGTGGCATCACAGTGACGTCAGAAACGTCACGCCGCATTGACTTACGGATCCGAGGCAAGCACGCAGCCGAGGAGCACGAGCTCAGGGGAGCGCGGACGGTAAAGACACTCAAGTTTCCGCCGCAGAGCATCACCGGCGGGAGTATCACCGACTGCCGGCACCTGACAGACCTCAGCTCGGTGCTGACCTACGTCGACGCGGCCCCAACATTGCTGATCGGACAAGATAACTGGGAGCTCATCGTATCCAGAGAGTTGAGATGCGGAAATCGAGACCAGCCGGTGGCATCACTTACCCAGCTCGGGTGGGTGCTGCACGGCTGCCGAAACTCTGCCGCGGAGCCAGTGGCATTCTGCAGCCATATGGCCGAAAAACCGGACGAGAGCTTCGATGAGCTGGCTCGAGAATACTTCCGTCTCGAGTCCCTCGGAGTGGAGCCCAAGAAGCAGAGAAACGACCCAGAAGAAAGAGCTCTGCGCGTCCTCGAAGCCACCACTACCCGCCTGCCCGACGGCCGGTACGAGACGGGGCTACTCTGGAAGCATAACGACTTCGTGCTTCCAGAAAACCGAGAGATGGCATTCAGGCGACTGGTTAACCTCGAGAGGAAACTGACAAAGGAACCAGGCCTGCAGAAAGAATACTCGCAGCAGATCGAACATCTGTTGAGAAGTGGATACGCGGAGCCAGCACAGAAGGCAGCAACCACGGGAAAAACCTGGTATCTGCCACACTTCGCCGTCACTCACCCAGCGAAGACCAAGATCCGCGTGGTATTCGACGCAGCAGCAAAATGTCAAGGGGTCAGCTTAAATGACCTCCTGCTGCCCGGCCCCGACCTGCTACAGTCATTGCCGGGCGTGTTGATGAAGTTCAGACAGAAGCGGATCGCCGTCACAGCGGACGTGAAGGAGATGTTCCTCCAAATCAAGATGAGACAAGAAGACAGGGACGCGCTTCGTTTCCTCTGGAGGAGTCAAGGTGACGGAGCGCCGACAGAATACAGAATGACGTCAGTGGTGTTTGGCGCCGCGTCATCGCCATGCACCGCCATCTACATAAAGAACAAGAACGCAGAGAGCTTCAGCGAGAGTCACCCGGAAGCAGCTAATGCAGTGGTCCGGAACCACTACATGGACGATTATCTACAAAGCTTTGACTCTGCAGTGGAAGCCCGACGCGTCGCTAAAGAAGTTGCCAGCATCCACAAGGCAGCGGGCTTCGAGCTGCGTGGATGGGCGTCCAACCACAAAGGGACAGTGCCCAATGAAGAGACAGCGGCAGAACATGTCGAGCTGGGCGGACACACAAACTATGAAAAGACCCTGGGGATGCGCTGGGACGTGGAGGCCGATCGCCTCAGCTACGCGCTAAACTTCGGCCGAACGTCGAAGGAAGTGCTGCACGCCCAGCGGATACCGACGAAGAGGGAGGCTCTCAGCATCGTGATGTCACTCTTCGACCCACTCGGCTTGGTGACACCTGTCATCACTCCTGCAAAGCGCCTCCTACAGGACACGTGGCGGATGGGGACCGGCTGGGATGAGGAGCTGCCAGCCGAGCTAAAAGAGCCCTGGAACGAGTGGTTGAGCAACCTAAAAAAGCTAAGCAGCCTGCGAATACGTCGCTGCTATGACGTATGCCAGAACAAATCAAGAGAGCTACACACATTCGTCGACGCCAGCGAGTCTGCCTACGCCGCGGCAGTGTACTGGAGGTTCACTCGACCTGACGGTTCAATTGAAGTGGCGCTGGCGTGTGCAAAAAGCCGCGTCACCCCGCTGAAGCCGACTTCGATCCCTCGCCTCGAGCTGCAGGCCGCGTTACTAGGAAGCCGCCTAGCAGCCACGGTCGAAGCAGAACACGAGTGGAAGGCGACGCGCAGAACATTTTGGTCTGACTCGACGACGGTCCTGGCATGGATCCGGTCCGATCCACGAACATTCAAAACATTCGTGGCACACAGACTGGCCGAGATAGAAGACCTGACTAAGGTCAACGAATGGCGCTGGGTACCCACGAAGGAGAACGCAGCAGATGATGGTACCCGCGACACACCACCGGACTTCAACTCTCAGCACCGGTGGTTCAAGGGACCGGCATTCCTCCGGCAGCACGAATCTAGTTGGCCGAGAGAATCCGAAAGACCGACATCCCAGAAGAGAACTGAAGAAGAGAAGACAAATACAGCCGTCGACCACGGAATCAAGAACGACGCCCCTGTACCTGACGTGCAGCGCTTCTCGTCCTGGCTAAGGCTGGTCCGCACCACAGCTCGAGTACTTCAGTTTGTGGAGCTGGTGCGCAGGAAGACCGAAACAGCCGCAGCGGGCCGACGGAAGAGGACAAGAAGCAAGCGAAGCCCGGCCAGGCGCCAGACAGCACGGAAGAAGAAAACCGAGCCGACACAGGAGCCGATCAAGTACAGGCCCCTAGAAGCGAGACTGCTGAAAGCCGCAGAACATCTGCTGGTGAAGCACTCCCAGCGGCAATCATTCGGAGCAGAATTCAAGAGAATCGAGGCTGGTCAGCCGCCCTGCAAGCAAGACAGACTGGCGCAGCTGGCTCTCATCATTGACGAGCGGGGGCTGCTAAGGCTGAAGAGCCGCATCGCAGCAGTCAAGGACATCGGGGGCGACCAGCTTCGACCGGCGGTCCTGGACGGAAACGACCCGTACGTGCGGCTGTACATCGACCATGTACATCGACAACTACACCACGGGGGCGTCGAGACCGTCGTGAACGAACTCCAGGCGAGATACTGGATCGTCCGCCTGCGACCTTCGGTTCGCTCCGCGCTCAAGAGTTGCCTGCTGTGCCGAGTGAAGAAGGCGCTACCAGTCTCTCCTGCCACTGGAGATCACCCTGCAGCGAGGCTGGCACACCACGTGAGGCCGTTCAGCTATGTCGGCCTGGACTACTTCGGACCGGTCGAGATCACAGTCGGCCGCCACCATGAGAAGCGATACGTCGCGCTCTTCACCTGCCTCACCATCAGAGCCGTCCACCTGGAAGTCGCGGCGTCCCTGAGCGCTGATTCGGCGGTAGCAGCACTCCGCCGGTTCATCGCAAGACGGGGCTGCCCGAAGGCTATCCACTGCGACAACGGGACCAACTTCAAGGGAGCAGAAAGCGAGCTGAAGAAGGCGTACGAGGCAGCAGAAGAAGCAGCGACCAACAAGCTGATCGAGTGGCGGTACATCCCACCTGGAGCTCCCTACATGGGCGGAGCATGGGAACGTCTCGTCCGGTCTGTGAAAACGGCCCTGGACGTCACCCTGAAGGAGCGCTACCCCTTCGAAGAGACGCTGACTACACTGCTGGCTGAGGCGGAGAACACGGTGAACTCCCGCCCGCTCACCCACGTCGCCGTGTCACCAGAAGACATCGAGGCGCTGACACCGAACCACATCCTGCTGGGCGCAGCGAGCAGCACGCCGCCGCCGGGGAACTTCAGCGCCGATGACATCACGGCAAAGGCGCTCTGGCGGCGGGCGCAGTGGCTGGCTGATGTCTTCTGGAGGCGCTGGGTGCGGGAGTACCTGCCTCAACTGCAGCACCGGCGGGAGCCAAGAGGGAGCGGAGGGACCCCCATCGTCGGCGACGTCGTCATCATCGCGGACCCGCATCTGCCACGCAACACCTGGCCGCGTGGACGGATCGAGGCCGTGCACCCGGGCCCAGACAACATCGTCCGAGTCGTCGACGTCCGTCTGGCCGGGGGCAAGATCATGAGGCGGCCGGCGAAGAGGATCGTCGTCCTGCCAGGGAATGATCGTGGCGAGCAGCGACGGCGGGAGAATGTTCAGGACGACGACGACAGAGTAGAATAATATTGTAAATGTAATTTAAAATAGGTTTTAATACTGTAAATAAAAATGAATAGATATATAAATAATAAAGAATATAAGTATAGGATATTAAATATAGATAGTTATAAATGTTAGATTGTAATATAGTTATACTGATATCTTTAATTACTTTGTAAAATAGCTTGTATGCCCTTAGTTTTAGTATTATTCAATAAAATATACCGCAGACTGTGTTTCACTGGAGCGATAGCTGAGATGTTCACTCGAGACGGTAAACAAAAGTATGAGTCATCGCAGAGTACCGTTATGATGAGTCACGCATAGCGGTACTCGGGCCGAGACGCGCGGGGGCGCTGTACGGAGCGATCCTATTGGCCGGCGGCCCAGCGCAAGGGGCGGGAGGCGCGTCGCCGGCGGTCGCTCTGGCGCGATGATAAACCGCACGTTTCGGCCCAGAAAATCAGTTCGGGTTAGAGCTCCTACCAGGGTTCACCTAGAGTTGGCACCACTACCTTGAGCTTCGGTTCGGTTTTGGGAGAGCGCGAGTGTACACTCCGCCAGCCTTCCGATAGAGCACGGACGTGCCGGACTGTTGAGCTTGCTCGCTGCCGGTGTCGTTGACGCAGCCAGAGGGTCTCGGTGGCCGGACTTTCGTCCGGACCGACTGGCTGTTCGTCCGTTGCTCTAGCGTGAGTGTACGCTCCGCTCAGGACCCTGGTACTACGTTCGCCCGTCTCGAGTGGGCGTCTCTGCGACTCGCTCCGGTGCGCACCGCCTGCGGTACCGTAGAGCAAGAAAAGAGTTGTTTCTATTTCGCGCGCCCCGCATCTCTTCCCGTGTGACCGCCGTCAGCGTCGAGACCCGGCGGATCGTCGAGGCAACCTGGAAGCACCGTCCTCCTGAGTTACGATCCTTCACACTCGTGTTTCCCTAAAACTCGAAAAGCATTAGATATAATTTTTATTTTTATTTTTACGGTTAATAACTAAATATGATTAATATATAAATGTACGGTATTTCACATTTCTACAGACAATAACTCGTTACTCATGGATGCATGATGATTACGCGTCGATAAATGGTTCTCTTCTAACATTTTTTTTTTGTAAAGCACGACATACGTTAGGGCCTTACCTAAGAGACGCCGGACGATGCCCATGGGTTTCTCAGGGCCATGCCGGCCCCGGCCAGGTGCTTCTTAAAACCATGTTTGAAGGACGACTGATTGTACTTGTGGGGAAAAACATCGGCACGGACTGCATTCCACAGTTTGTCGGTTGGTTGGCTGAAGGAATGTGAACAGTCAATGAGTGAATTCCCAGCCTTTTGCGTGTTTTGTGATGGTATCGTAAAAAATAAAACAAAAAAATAACGTTTTTTGTATGGGAGCCTCCTTTAATTTTAATTATTTTTTAATCTTACCTTATAGCGCCAAAATAAATACAAACTCTGTGAAAATTTCAGCTGTCTACCTGTTACGGTTACTGAGATACAGCCCTGTGACAGACGGACAGACGGACGGACGGACGGACGGACGGACGGACAGCGGAGGCTTAGTAATACCCAAAGGGTGAAAACGGAACCCTAAAAATTAATACTAAATTACGGTACAGTATGGTTCTAATAGTTAAGCACATTTTTGAACACCAGGCTGTGGTTTAATGGATAAAAAAGGTAAGTCCGTCGTCTTAAAATACCGATTTCCGAACACATAATAAAACTGTATGCATAACTGGAAAGCATACCTATTTTGTGACGGATTTTAATAGAAACGGAGGTAAAAAAATCACCACTGCTTGCGAATTTGTTTGTGCTTAGCAATAAGTAACGACCATTGAGGTATTTTTTTGTGAATGGATATGGGTGGCTAATACGTGCTTATATGAAAATACCACACCCACCGCCACGATAGTAGCCCAAACACACCGCTTTCCCAAAAGGTTAGGTGGCGTGCCAGGACATTTCCTTTATGAGCAGGGCTACATTAAACTGCATGAAAAACACCGTAAATTCTTCATTGCCGCTTCTAACATCTTTTCATCTAAATGCGATTAAACCAACCCGGGCGGGATAAGCCTACCACCCAATAGGGTAAGATTTCCGAATCATGGAAGAACTCACATTCGTAACGAAGTAAGTACACTTATCCACCTCAGAAAAAGAAAAGGTGGTGGAAAATTAACGGGCGGGGATTTTAACGTCTTACAAATACAGCTTACAGTCCGTATTACATCTACTGGAATCCCTCAATGCTGAGGGGATTCGGCGAACGGCGCAGCGCAATATCCTGTCAGAACGCAGACGGAAAGGGGCCGGAAAACCATTCCCGGGAAATATCCATCAGCAGCGTGGGTAGGCGACGGCCGCAGAAATACTGCATCGGTGGTAATAGCGAAATCGAATAGTCTCCGAATATCATAATTTAATAAGTATGCCGCCATCGATCATTTTCGCACTGCTCAAGCATTTGAAATAAAATGATGGCTGGACCCCAATAGCGAGCAACGAAATATTATCACAGGTACTTCAAAAGAGGACTGAAGGCCCAAGTCTGAATCAGTTTGAGTTTTACATTTGCTAAACTTATTTTAAAACGAAGCTGTGGCACCGGAGATTAAATAATAAAACGATGATCACAAAGATATGAAATCTCTGAAATAGGTACAGACTAAACAATATCGGGGAAACTATAGACCTAGGATAGCGCGCTGTGCTTACAAGACGAACATAGTATAAAAGTGAGACGTCAACTCAAGAATCACTACCGCGAGTTAGAGACAAATGGAGCATACCTACCCGATGAGACAACTTTTCGAATCGTTATATGTAAGTACGTAAGAGCTGCGCATATGAAAGGTGAAATGTTTTTTTGTGAAATCTTCATGATTTCTCTAGTTTTCTTTAAAGAAAGCATGGCGACCTGTTATTTATAGATTGTTAAGTGAACGGGGTTAATGAACCCGGACAAATACCTTTTCTCTGTTAAATAAGGAGTGACCCACTGATTCTATGTCGATAAAATTTCTTAACTTTTTCACAAGATTTCATAGAAAAAAATTAAACTCATCTTTAGATCAGTATTTTGAAGCTACATGGCGATATAAAACGATTTTTGAGTAAAAAATAAATGGCAGTACATTTCGTATGAAACGATTTTGGTCTCATCCGTCAGTGGACTGTGTGTCTTTACGTTCGTCTTTACAATGTGCGGTGCACTGGCATAGCATTATCATTACAACGCGGCTACGCTGCTGACGCTAGACGGCCGAGTTTCGGTCGCCACCGCCGTCCTTGCTCGCTCGATGTCGCGGTTCCCACCAACGAATTAGCACTTCCCGGCTGGACACACCCGGCGCTGCGGGATCGATCGCGAGTGGGGTGCGAGGGTGCGGAATGTCGAACGAACTGTCGCCCCGGTGACCGGACACCGACTGCTTAGCAGAGGGCACATGCCATAAAACAAAACTATACTCATACTATGCATGTATAATTGACCGTGAAGAACGGACACATACATTAAAGAAAGATCCCTGTAAAAAGAACTACTTTACGAATATACTGCAAGGCTGGACCCGAACCAGCAAAACATCTTAAATTAGGAGGCATTGATTACGGGAAGAGAGACTGTAGGAGAATTCCGAATTATGGGTATACAGAAGGTGGCGAAATTGGTTAGACGCAACACCCGCGAATGGTATGTTTTGCTGGTTCGGGTCCAGCCTTGCAGTATATTTGTAAAGAAGTTCTTTTTAAAGGGATCTTCCATTAAATAATGTGTCCTTGCTTCGCGGTCGATTATACATACATACATACATATCACATTCCTTGGAATAAGCGACGCACATGCTTAATACGAAAAAGCATGTTTACTTATACTCACACTGTGTTACTAATAAATCCTAAACATCCTGTGAATAGTCATACCATGTTATGCCCCTTGACATCGAATTTAAAATCTGCAAACGACAAAATAGTATAAATATTCCGAGGTTGATTCGGGTTTACTTGCAAAAGCCTTATAGTAATGCCCACACCGATTCCGAAAAGCCCAAATTCAGTGGGACGCCGCCAGTCGTTTGGGAGTTCCTATTTATAAATTTATTTTATTTACATTCATAGAGAAAAAAAAAACATAACAGAACATACAAAGTATGTTTATTTAGACAATCACTGTTATTACACATTATTCGTCGATTTAAACAAGTATCCGTCAATAAAATAATAAAATAATAATAGAACATAATAATGATAACAATAGCCTATTTCCTAAATATTTTTCACTGAAACATATGTGATAGACTGTACTATGGAAATGACATTACTGCAATACTTAAAAAGATCAGTGAAACATGTAAAACGGTCAAGCGTGAACGTGTTCACGTGCCAATGGTCCCGTCACTGCTGGGAATGGAAGTAATTCGCCCGAATCATTGTTTCTAAATTTCATAAAAAAATTGGCGCTTCAGAAATCTAGCTTTTTCTCAAAAAGTATGACGTTTTGAGCAAAAGTAATTAGTTGGTGCACAACTACATGAGTGTACTTAAATTGGTATTTTATTTTCAGAACTTTCAACCACCGCTCATAGGAGAACATTTCGGCACAAAATTAAGCGACCGACAGACATCGTCACTCAATGGACACGGGTCAGTCCCTTTTTTAGATTTTTGCGACCGGACTGGAAAAAAGAATAAGAAAAAAATTATGACTACGGTAAAAAACCGGCCAAGTGCGAGTCGGACTCGCACACGAAGAGTTCCATACAATTATACAAGATTTGACCCAAAGAAATCACGTTTCTTGTATGGTGGTCTCCTCAAATTTTCATTTCTTTTTTATTATTATCTTTTCAATTGGTCGTTATAGCGGCAACAGAAATACACTGTGAAAATGTTTTCTGTCTAATTATTATGGTTCATGAGATACAGCACTGTGAGATGCAACCTTGCCCTTGTAATAGGGTTCCGTTTGCACCCTTTGGGTACGGAACCCTAACAAGGTGTGAAGGCGTTATTTTCAAAACATGAAGGACACAGGTATATAACATACAAAAAAACTAAACAAATGATCGGATCTAAAATTTCAAAGTATTATTGCAAGCATTTTACAATTATATTTCAACTTGACTTCCCTTAACTGTAATGCATCTAATAGGTGACAAAGCATGATTGAATTGTTAAAAAAAAAGTTTTTTTCAATACTTTCTTAAAAGCTTGAGACGTCGTGAAACGTGTTTACACCTGAAACGAAAAACACACGTATTTAATAAAATATAATCTCTACTTATTTAAAAATATATATATTAGGTAGACCCGGTCTGTGCCTGCCTGTTGGACGAAATCATGTTCCGGCATGTTTTTACTTTAATATTTTTCCTGTTTTGTGATGTATCTAGTTCTAAAATAAACCTCTCGCCTTACATGTAACGTCGTCTCTCCACTAGAGGTGGGGCAGGGGCCAGGGAAGGTCGGCGATGTAGACACTTCCATACGGGGCGAGGCCATCAAAACAATAGCAGTGCAATATTGAAGTGGTCGGCTGCCATAACACTAGACTGTTATGTGTGCAACATGACGGAACAGAACGATAGCATCTACGGCTTTATTACATCCTGCGTCATGCCTCCGTTGACATTACTCTTAAGATACGAAACGACTGCTGGATGCTGATATTAGGTTATGACGAGTTCATCTCGAAGATTCCATATTCTCATTATCGTTTTTCTCAGTGCGTGCATGCCATGCATTAAGGTTAGGAGGGTTACCATTGTAAATTTACCCGTCCGGTGAACAGGCAAGTGAATTGATAAATTTGACGTTTAGTTTCATTTCGTACCAAGTTACCTGAAGTGAAACTGACAGCGTGAACTGAAATTTACCAGTAAGCATGGTACGGAAATAATCACTGACTTGTCTGTTCACCTTGAACCTTGCAGCGATGCACTGATCCAGTGGCAACAAGAAAAATAAGTTTCGTTTTAATACAATGATTCCTGTCATGAATTACTATAGTGACCTGATCGCATAGTTGCATACTAATGAAGAGCAAAATTATTTATAATTAAAAATAATATAAGTAGTATAACTATCAAATGTATGTGTAAGTTACCATGTAAAGATATCATAATCTGATAGGTACAACACGGTACAGGCACTTGGAATCCTTACTTAAATTCTAATGTCTCCTCGCAACGAATCCTCTTTTCAAAGACAGTCCTGTCTTTCTATTACATTTATGTTTGTTTGGGTCAGCGAACAAATCTCGACATTTTTTTCTTCCTATATATAACCCTTTCTCTACTAAGGCTTACCCAATTCGCTCCTAACGTGACCGCAGGAAGCAAAACCAGTGTTATTTTAATTGTTAACGTTTTTTTTCCGGTTCCAGCACTTGAGCGATCTAGTTTACAGCAATCAGTGACTGAGTTGTTTTATGTTGGCTCTATTGTGTCTAAATACTGTTACGTGCAGTAAGAGGCGAAAACACTAAAAGATAACAATCGTCCTTTAATATAGAAGATTTACAAACAAACAAAGCGAAATTAACACACTATGCTACGAGTACGTTCCTTCGAACAAGACACGATCACTCAGAAACAGTTTTACTAAATGTACTAGATCACATGATCATTCTCTGAGAAATTCTCTCACTAGGTTATGCTTTGCACGGTATCTCTTGTTTTGTATAAAAAAAAACTCACTATCCCAGCGCTGGGATTTATGTAGGTGGAGCTTCTTTCTAGAAAATTCATTCGTAGGTGGAGGGTGCCGCGCGCTCGTAAGAATACGTTTCTCATAGCGGCTGTTTGTTTTGCAGGCAATGAATTCCCTGCCCATTCCGTTCACGAGTAAAACAACAAGATGTATTCAGCTCAAGCTTAGATTGATTCTCGCCCCTCCAGTGCCTCACAATTGACCATCTACAGGCGCGGTACAGTCGCACTCCGAACCCAATCCCAACTCATCCGATCACACAATGGGCGCTGGTGGCCGCCCGCGCTGGTCCGGTGGCTCGCATATTAGACATCGCTAGACAAGAGCTGCTATTAAAACATTCTACAGGTACGTCGTATACCCAACGTATAGTCCGTCCAACCCGACGAGGTGAGCGTCTCGTAAGCCCAAACGGCCAAAACGTCCCAACCATTTTTAGTAGTGTATCTTCACTCTAACTTGTCACGCTCCGCTTTGAAGTTCCTAGTCTGCGATATATCTGTCGATTCACGTTTTTAAAATGCGGGTGATAGCGAAAAAAAGTCTAAGCACCAGTAAATATTTCACTCGAAAATTCTCAATTTTTGTCTTTGGGTATGACAGTTTATTATGCAATCTCCGGTGTCACCGAATCTCCCGGTCATCCATCACAGACCTTATCAACGAAAAAAAGTAATTGCTAGGTTTTAAACTTCAAACCCACTAATTGATTTGAACACACTGACCAGTCAGACGATAGGTTCCAATTAGAAATAAATTACGTCGGGATCGTCTCTAAAACACAAAAAAGAACAAAATCGGAGTGTCGAAAGTGTCGTTTCTTGCATGCGGTATGTGTCCAAATGACATTAAAAACCGGCCAAGTGCGAGTTGGACTCACACAAAAAGGGTTCCGTACCATCGTACAAGATTTAACACAAAAAAATCACGTTTTTTGTATGGGGCCCCCCATTAATTTTTATTCCTTTTTATTTTACCTTTTTGTTGTTATAGCGGCAAAATAAATACATACTCTGTGAAAATTTCAGCTGCCTACCTATTACGGTTCATGAGATACAGCCCTGTGACAGACGGACGTACGGACAGCGGAGGCTTAGTAAGAGGGTTGTACTACAACGAAAAGTTGTACTTTGTGACGTCACTTTGTATTACTTTGAAATTTCGCCCATACAAAATGTGTCAAAGTGACGTCACAAAGTACTTATTTTCGTTAGTCTTAGTTCTGGTTACGACCAATGTTACGACTATTTATCTCAGCTTGAATCTCAACCTAAGAAAGCGTTCCCGGCCCAAACGGAGGAATATGAGGGGTGCGTCCAAACGAAATGGACTTCTTGTTCGCACGATTAACTTTGCATTTGAGTGCTGTTGCGACCGACCCAGTTAGAACAAGTGAGCCGAGCTCGCTACATCAAAAGCCATTCCACAGGCGACCGCTGGGAGGAAACATTCCAGTTAGCCATACCAACTGTAGCCTAACTACAGCTGAAATACAAGGACAAAGCTTTCTATAAATACGGGTTTTCTACTACTCGCGCCATACAAATGCACGTTTAAACAAATGTAATAATATGTAGTGAAACGCCTCAGCAAGTCCAAATAGAACTTCAGACTGATAATGGATCGTTATTTTTTTTTATTACATAATTTATTAAAATAATAATAATAAAAAACTTGATTTTTCACATTACAAATCTGAAAGTAATGTGATTTCTAGATATAGGCAAAAACAGCATATATGCATAAAGAAATAATTCCATTTGCTTTTAGATTTCCACATTTAGTAAAAAAAGTTCGGAAATGGACACCGTTTCCGCAATAGGTTGATTCCTAGACAAGGGATCATATGTTGTAAGAATTACATTTCTAATCGTCAGACTTAGTTAACTTGGGGTGCCTCGTCTAACTTTGCGATTTGGCTAGTACCAGGGCCTTAAACTGTCACTAATATGTTTATGTAATTTTGCAAATCAAAATATGGGCTTACTACAATGGATGGATAAGCAGGGCCATAAATAAATTCGACGAATAGTTATCTGACCATTGAAAAATCGGCCGTTAGATGAATAATTTACGATTCCGCTAGTATAGAGGGTTAGGCAGAGTGCCGTAAGTCACAACATTTACGTGAAATAACTTAAAAACATGAACACAGAAAAACTTCATCTAACAAAGCGGAACTGCACAAAGGAGGACTTATAAGTTATTTCTTGATAATAATTGAAAACAGGTGATGCGTAAGAGTGACTGCAAAAAATTTCATTTGGAATCATTTTACCTAGATGGAAATTGTACCTTCCCTACCACCTAAGTAGTAAGTTAGGAAACGGACCTACAGTTTTACGTGGAATCCGGACCACGAAAGACTAATTCCGAGTCGCGTCTTACAGCATGCCCGGCAAGAAACGCATTGGGACAATTCGAATTGTTTTAAAGTTTCGAAACCCACACATCACTTCATTAATACCCAACTTCGAAACGGTAAAGAGATAATTGCAAAAAAAAAACGATTCGATATTCCCAAATTTGATTTTGATTTCGTTCTTCTATGACAGACATAAGCGGTGGTCGTATATAGTCGTTCACTTTATGAGAATGTTCCACCGCTTTCGCTTACTCCGTCCTCACATGTACGTCTTCCATATTATTTCCGTCGTCGACGCGTGGAATACGTGACAAATTTTATAAGATGCACATAACGAATGATGAAATAGGTACTCTCTTATTGAGTTGACTCCAGAAAATCAACGACGAAATTCGGCCGCCCTCGCATTTCTCCGGAATAAGGAGCAAATCCTCTTATGCGCAAAGAATCACGATTCACAAATTGTACGCTAAAACTCAACACGTACTGAAGAAATCTGCATGTTGAATGGTACAAATTTTATTCGATTTTGCGTACTTTTGCGTTAATGTAAACGAATCAGTGAAATCAATGTGAACACCAACGGGGTTAGCTTGATGGTGGACTGGGTTTATGATAAACACGAACATTACATACATTTGGATGTTCTGGGTTTCGAATCTTGTGCTTTTTGGACTTCATGAAGGCGACCCGGCCAGTCGTCCAAATAAGAGCCGCAGGTTTGCGTCACAACGTGTTTCCGCCTCTATTGACGGAATAATGAATTTCTAAAAGCCATTATCCTTAACGTGAAAATGAGGACAATGAAATATATAAAATTGAAGTAACGGTACTGACTGATGATGCACCTGTACACATCAAACTCCTGGGCAATGTGAAAACATGTAAGAAAGATTGTTAGGAGGAAGACGGGAACATCGACAACGCCGACGACGGATATGTACGGAAGATGAAGTTTGACAATGCAAATGTTGGATTTTCCACCTTGACCGCGATCCACGACAAGTGACGGCGTTGCATCGTTTAGTCGTTTATTTTCCTCCATTAGATGTACACATACTCTTGTACTTGTCATTATATTAAAGTGATCACATGGTACGTTTAGTACCTAATCGACTTTAACGATCTCGTTATGACATGATGGGAAATATTTATAGATACTCGTAATCTCCACGTTTAACGCCTGAATCAATTATGCCCCAAAACTATTTCATAATGATTGATATACCATCACGGGAGGGGTAGGCAGCGATGAAAGAGCGCCAAATCAGAAAGTCGATTCCCGACACTCTATTGAACTCGGTTTATTCTCAACGACGTTTTATTCTTGGTAACAACAGCGCCCTAGAATTTGCGAGTGGATGCAGAACTAACTTCACGATCGAACTGTCACCGCGATATACAAACTTCATACTTATTGGTATTCCACACACAGATATTCCCTACAATATATGTGCCGGACTTGCATTGGATTACGGTCGAATGCTTTTGAGGAGTCGTTTTCACTACGTATAATATTCACAACGTATAATAGTATTTTTTTCCAAAAAATGAAAACCATGCATATCGTATAATATTCACAACGTATAATGTTATACGTTGTGCATGAATAAAGTTTAAAAATAAAATCAACTCTTTGCATCATGCAGAACGTATAATAGTCACAACGTATAATATTCCTAACAAGAATTCACAAAAAAAGAAAACCATGCAGAACGTATAATATGCCAAGAAGCACTGCATAAAGCGCCCTAATAACGATACATTTAAGGCTGAAATTGCTACGAATCGATATTTGCTACAATTTCGAAAGGCCACCTTACGCTAATTGAGACGGTCGAAACGTCAGGTGCGAGTATACGCTTTAAAAGTATATACATAAGGGCGCTTATCGTATGAAAAGTTTTTGGATTATATGATATGCATGGTTTTCTTTTTTTGTTAAATAAAGATCATAATATTATACGTTGTGACTATTATACGTTATGCATGGAGAAATAAGTAATTTTATTTTTTAAACTTCTTCATGCACTACGTATAAAATTATACGATCTGCCGATTATACGTTGTGCATGGTTTTAAAATTTTGTTAAAATATGACATTATACGATCTGCATATTAGACGTTCTGCCGTTCCCCCCTTTTGAGTTTATGCAGAAGTAACTATTTGAAAAATGCGTCATCAGAGCCGGTAGTCTCAGTTGTCACCTAAATTGGCGTTACGGCAAACCGATCGACTGGCGTTTTCAAATGTATGGAGAAATTAAAGAGCGCGCGCAGCGGGCGTTAAGCGAACTAACATTTGCGAGTCCGAGCTTGATTTGACAGCTTACTCAACGTTGCCGTAAATACGTCGACGTTGCGGTTTACGTCCACTCCGCGTTTTCATACAAATCGGAAGTCAGCGTTTGACTTTGACAGCTTGAAGAAGTAAAACCACAGAATATCTAGTAAAAACTTGTATGGAGTTTGGAGAAAACGCCAGTCGATCGGTTTGCCGTAACGCCAATTTAGGTGAGAACTTAGACTGCCCACTCAGGCATTTAAAATATATTTTTGGGGTTTCCTCATATTTGAGACTAACAGATTTTTCCATTGTTGGAAAACTATATACATATATTTGTTAAAATAATAATTACATGGTATGAAATGATTAATAATTAAATAATTGTTTATGGAAACATTAAAAACCGCCCAAGTACGAGTCGGAACCGCACACGAAGGATTCCGTACCATCGTACAAGATTTACCAAAAAAGTAAGCTCGTTTTTTGTAAAGTAAAGTATAAAGTGCCCCTTTAATTTGTATTATTTTTTAATTTTACCTATTTGTTGTTATAGCGGCAGAATAAATATTAGGTTGGGGAAAAAGTTTCTTCGCATTTTTTAAGAAAATTCAAAACATTTTTTAATATGGTTTATTTACATTTAACTAAAGTACGTAGGTACCATTTTGTTCGATAACTTTTTGCCATCTTGTAGGTAGGGACATGATCCCATTGCTATAGAAATATTGGGACTTCTGATCAATATACCGCGACAAGTGGTTTTGGCAGTCCTCTCGTGATGTTAACCTGACACTGCCTAAAGAATTCTGAAGAGACCTAAACAGGTGGAAATCTGAAGGTGCAAGGTCAGGACTATACGGCGGATGCATTAACACCTCCCAGCCAAACTCTCTTAGTTTTTGCTAAGTGGCTAAAGATGTGTGAGGTCTAGCGTTATCATGATGAAAAACCACACCCCTTCTGTTGATTAATTCCGGCCGCTTTCTCTCAACTTCTTGCTTTAATCTCATCAGTTGTTCGCAGTAGAGTTTAGAATCGATGGTCCTGCCTGGTGGTAACAGCTCATAATGAATAATGCCCTTCCAATCCCACCACACACACAGCATCACCTTGTTGCGAGTTAACCCGGGTTTCGCCACAGTCTGTGAAGCTTGACCGGCCTTTGACCACGACCTTTTTCGCACGTTCTTGTCGTACGTGATCTACTTTTCATCACCAGTTATCAGCTTCTTCAAAAATGGTTCGGTTTCATTACGTCGTAATAAAGAATCACAAATGAGTACACGGTTCATTAGGTTTCTTTCAGTGAGCTCGTGAGGTACCCAAATATCGAGCTTTTTTGTGTACCCAGTTTTTTTCAAATGCGCCAAAACTGTTTTGTGGTCAATTCCTAGTTCTTCAGCTACGTCGTAACTACTGATATGTCGATCTTGCTCCACTTTTTCAAAAATGGCATCCATTTTATCCGTAATAGGGCGACCAGAGCGACGTGCATCTTTGACATCAAAATTTCCGGATTGAAAACGCTTAAACCAAATTTGTGCTACTCTCACAGACACTGCACTAGGTCCATAAACATCGCAAATTTTTTCGCGGCTTGCGTTGCATTTTTACCTTTTTTGTAGTAAAATTTTAAAATGTTTAGAATTTCTTCATTAGATTCACTCATTTTGACAGTACGAAAAACCAATGAGAATCACACATTTTCCTAATTTGAATTTGGAATTATGTTCTTTAAAATTTAAACTTTCAATGATACCAAAACCAGCCAGATACAAATAGTATAGCCAAAGAGATTTTATTACAAGTTCATACATACTATAATGCGAAAAGACTTTTTCCCCGACCTATTACACAGTGTGAAAATTTCAGTTGCCTACCTATTACAGTTCATGAGATACAGCCCTGTGACGGAAGGACGGACAGC
The DNA here is from genome assembly GCA_946894095.1 of Incurvaria masculella. Taxonomy (NCBI): domain Eukaryota; kingdom Metazoa; phylum Arthropoda; class Insecta; order Lepidoptera; family Incurvariidae; genus Incurvaria; species Incurvaria masculella. The sequence goes on along the minus strand of OX335653.1, from coordinate 14,149,245 downwards.
GGAGGCTTAGTAATAGGGTTCCGTTGACACCTTTGGGGTACGGAACCCTAAAAAGGTAGTGTAAATTATCTGAGGTATTCTATAATGAAAGCATTAAATGTAAATAGTTACAGGAGAGTTGTTTGCGGTCAAAAAAATAATAAATTCGAAGAAAACCAATTCTGAAGAGTGTATCATTAAAATAGTTTTTTACAGCATAAATTCAAATTGATTCAATAAATCTGACCTAAATAAATATTTAGATTTCATGTTGACTTTGGTATATAAAATCTTTTAGATTATGTAATGTTTAAGAACAATCTATCCGTTGGATATTATTGTACGCCTGCTTCTCATTGCCATCTCGACAAGCCGTTCCCCGAACTCGGAATAACTATGTACTTTGAATATCCACGGTTAATCTTCATAACGGTCCCGATCGTAACGTTAACATTTCAATTAATTATCACCACAGAGCACTTAGGTTTAATTGACCATAAAATGAACAATATGTGTAATAGCCTATAAAGTGCGCCTTCCTAAGTAAATATGGGTGGTTATTAAAAGCAAATCAAACATGATTTGTACCTCAGGAAGGATTTAAATATCGAGCACCCGAAGGCAAGAAGTACAGCTTTAGATATTGAATTGGATAGGCTAGATTTGGTTTGTTGAACATGACAAAATATGACAAATCCGAGTGCAGTGTACTCTGTTTTAAGTGCCTATTAATGATGAACAAATAATAAACAATAAACTAATTTGAGTGAGTCCTCTCAATCGATAATTTGATTCTCATCACTATAACTTCATTTAGTTGACGTTGGCTTGAGAAACTTGCTGTCAATTCTTGGAGTTCCGCGCTCAGGAATCAGAGTTAGAAACGAATCAGTCGAGAAAACCGCTTTTATAGCGGTTGTCAAGGCGGCTTTCCGGACGGAGATTCCGGAGCATGATTTAAGGTTTTCCTGATTCCTAAGCACGTACTTTCAAGAATAGGCCTACTTGTCCGGTAAAGTCCCATTGCATTTTCCTTATAATAATGGGGCAACAAAAACCAACAAGCTTCAGCAGTGTCATGTAGAACGGGCCCACCCGCTGACCAATACCGTCCAATGCTGGCCCAACCCCAGTTGTTTGTACAGTCAGCAGCGACCTTTGATGCTCGTTTCCACGCCTCTATTGTATGGAAATTGGGTGAAAACATTTGCATATGGGAAAATTTCGCCTCACCGCACATCAGCATAACGTATTAAGGCCGACAAATAGTCGGTTGGGGTACCTTTCCGATATCCATCTATGATATACATCATATACGTACTGAACTGCACTGTGGGTGGCTGTTTCTTTCGTTCCTTTTCTTTTCCTTAAACTGTTCTACATAAAATGTTTTGGCAGTGGCATTTAAATCTAAGCATGTTTTTCATTACTGTTGGCAGAGTAAAAAGTAGTTTCTTTGCGGATTCATAAAGTTTAGTTTTTGACGTAACTTAGTGTAGTTTGACTACCAAAAAAGTTTAAATAAATGAAAATGAAAAACATACAGGCTATAACCCATATCCATATATGTATATACATCGGATATACAGGCTAAACAAGAGACGCTGCCGTAACTTCGGGAAATGAAAGGTCCATACGAGCAATAAACTTGAGGATAAAACAAGTTTGGTTATTCGTATGAACTATAATTCATTATATCAATGTAAACATAGAACCTCCTCCTTTTGTGAAGACGGTTAAAAACGCACTATGTCGTTAAGCTGGTGGTGGGCAAGTGGGCGACGCTAATGCGGGTCGGGCTGTCGACTAGCGAGCGTTCAAGGTGGTCCCCCAATCTTCAAAACTCTTAGTAGAAAACTGAAATTTTAATTTAAAGTTTACGTTAGGTCAGGATTTATGCTCGTACACAAAAAAAAAACGGCCAAGTGCGAGTCGGGCTCGCACAGGAAGGGTTCCGTACCATCGTACAAGATTAAACACAAAAAATATCACGTTTTACGTATGGGGGCCCCCTTTATTTTGTATTATTTTAATGTTACCTATTTGTTGCTATAGTGGCAAAACAAATGCACATTCTGTGAACATGTCAGCTGCCTACCTATTACGGTTCTGAGATACAGCCCTGTGACAAACGCACGGACGGACAGCGGAGGCTTAGTAATAGGGTTCCGTTGGCACCTTTTGGGTACGGAAACCTAACGAAAACACACTTTTGGGGGTTCTGGGTTACGAATCTTGTGCTTTTGGACTTCATGAAATCGACCCCAAGTTGAGAAGGGTTGTGTGAACCATGTCGTTGCCTGCGTTAGGAGACCCTCATCTACGAAGCAATAAACTTTAAAAAAAACCAACAACTCTTCAACTTAATTACATTAGTTTTTCACGAATTCAAAAGAATACCAAAAAATCCGTTTTCATTTCATCACGTGATACTATTCACAGAACCAGTTTCCAAATGCTCTTAATGGAACCTAAATAGTAATTTCCAAATAAAGAAATCTCAGACGAACGCGACCGAGATTGTAATGCGTATTTCAGTCATTTCAGAGAGGCTTCGATTCCGAGAGGGTTCATTATTCAGGAGGCTTATTACATTATTCGTCGGCGGCAGGCCGTGCAGAGTTCACGTTTAGGAACTAGGCACCGTCGGGAGATCGATAGCGTCGACAGCCTTCTGAATAAAGGACGCGCGTTGGATGCCTGCTAGTGTGTGTAAGTCTGGCCAAGCAAGTATTACGTCTGGACGTATGAAGCTCCGTCAGTCTATCCCCTGTTTTCACCACATCCAGTTACCCGAAATTCAGTAAGTAACTTTTGGTTACATGGCATCAGTGGCCCAGTGGCGCGACACTTCGGCGATCGCTCTCCGAAATTAAGCAACGCTGGGTTCGGTCTGGTCTTGGATGGGTGACCATTCGTTGAGAGAGGCTGGCCGTGGTTCGGATTCCACGTTAAACTGTAGGTCCCCTTCCTTACTTACTAGGTGGTAGGGTTATTCCCGCCCGGGTTGGTACCATCGCATTGGATGAACGATGGTCGAAGCGGCAATGAAAAATGTCCGTGTTTTCCATCCAGTTCAATGTAGCCGTGCAATATAAGGAAGGTCCTGACATGGCACCTAGTTCCCATGTGGTGTGTTGGGCTAATACCATGACAGAAGGTGTGGTATTAGCCATCCATGTCCAGTCACATAAAAAAAAACACCGGTAGCACTCCGGGAGTGCCGGCAGAAGTGAAAACTTTAGTATTAACGTTGTGTTTAATTATAAGTACAAAAATACTATCATTTATGAGGTAGAATACAATGTTTATTTATTGCGCTATCGTACACAAATATGACAATTTACATGTTATTATTCATAATATTATATCGTTATTTATTTATATATTACATTAATTTTTATCTCTTAGAAAAATCAACTTTCATCCATAATTTCGACGACTTTTTCACCATCGTTATTACCAGAATCATCATCGCAAATTTCTAAAACTGATACAATCGGTTTATGATAGCTGAAGTAAGAAGCATCACGTGACCCTGACGCGAGTTTGGAAGTTTTTACCCATCCAACAAAAAGTGCTCAGCGCCGCTAAAGAAGTTTTCACTTCAAAAATATTTACATGGCGTAACCGACAGTTAACTCTGGGTTTATGTAGCTTGAGATAGTGGAAACGGGCGTAGATCAAATACTGAATGAGTACTACTGGGGGCGAGCAGCTCGTAGCTGAGGAGCGCGTGGACTTGCCTTCAGTTACAGAGTTAATTGGTTCAAATACCGGCCCTGGTAATGCACGCACATTCTTCATCTTCCTTAGTTGGCATTTCGTTATGAAAGCGAGCTGTTCCATGGTTCGAAATCCACGTAAAACTGTAGGTCCCATTAGGGTAAAGCCCGGCCGGGCTGGTACCATCACATTGAATGAAAAAATCGTCCGTGCTTTCCATCCAGTTTAATGTAGCCGTGCTCGTAGAGGTAAGATCCTGGCATGGCACCTCATTCCTCCGGGAATGCGGTGTACTAGTCTAATATCATGACGGTGTGTTTGGTCCTATGACCAGTTACATAAAAAACTAATAGTTAAAGCCCGCGCTCTCATTTCACTTCATGGAACCCATGTAAAACTGTAGGTTCTTCCCTATTCGTTGGTAGATTACGTTACGTATGTAGATTAGTACCCGGTTGGTATAAAATTCATTCGGTCGAATGAAATATGTTCGAAGCTGAAATAAGCATTGTCCTTGTTAACTGTTCAGTTAAATGTATCCGTGTTTAATTAGAGCAGGGGTAATTAAACCGCGGCCCGCATGGGCCCCTCATAAATTTTCATGCGGTCCTGGAAAAAAAACAAACAAGTCTAATTCACTTAGGTTGTATGTACTGAAATCTTACGTAAACTTCCAAATTGTCGATGTCACCCGTCGTGCCACACAAGACACATGGCAAAATCAATTAAGTGATGCGGCCTTTAAAAAAATTTAACGTCTCTCTTTTGGCCCTCAAAGAATAAAGGTTGAGTAAAGCGGGATTAGAGGAAGCGGCCCGGCATGGAACTTAGTTCCTTTAGCATATGAATAGGTTTCTATATATTTTCTATAATGTTCCTCTATTGAGCACAACATTAAATCGCAGGCTTACTGAGCTAACACGTCCAGTCCGGCGGGAATTGAAAAAATATACAACATCAACAAAATAATCCAGAACCGTTTAACGATATCGAGGCCCACGCTGACGGCGCGGCGGCGGCGCGAGGGGCGGTGAGACGTCGGTAAACCCAATTGGCTTGGGAGATTTCGAGACGGCATAAAAACTAAAATACCGTGCTGGCCGCGCGTGCCGCTCATGTAAACACCAACGACGATGGATTGCTAGCAATGTGGCGGCCTCGCCTGTTCAACCGATGCCTACTAGAAGCATGGTCCGATTTGAGCATACCCCAACTAGCAAAATCAGTTCTTATAACTATCTCAAGACTAATTATTTAAATACTTGTAAAGTATTTGTAGCATGCTACAAGCCTGGATTTGGGCGCACTTGATAGAAGCATTCGACGTTATAACGATCTTATACATAGCTTACAGAATGATTTTTAGTCATATAACATACTTATAACACCACTGAAAAAGTATAATTGCTCGTATAATTATCAATAATGCATATTTACAAGTAATAGTGTTTTTATAAGTATCTCGCGCCAGTATTTTATCAAAGCGTTATTGTTTGTAATGTGCTGGTAATATGCTTGTTATTATTTATAAGTTAAGTTACTACTAGTTATTGCCATGACGAAAAAAAAAAACCATTTGGTGTTGTTTTGATTTCGCATCTTGACGGAATTTTATATTCTACTTAACACACTTATTGAGATTTGGCGATTAGGTGTTATGAATATGTCATAATACTGAACATGGCTAGCTTAGTTCTTAGTTTATTGCTTGAAACGGCGGGGAAACATTTTTTGCTGTAAATGTATACTATGTTTTATGTTAATTTCTTAACGCCCCTCAAGAAATCGAACGTTTTATAGTTGTTGTGAAAATATTATTTTATCAATTTCCGTTTGTGGGTCGCCATTTTTTATTTTTATCTTCGCTAAGAGGTTTTTAAGGTTATTATAAACACACTAATACTTATTGTAATCTTAACGAAAACAATCTCACCGCCATATTGATACAATTAGGGTTCTGTTGAAATAATAATTTAAACGAATATTACATTTTTTAGGAATTCTAGAAGCCTCTAAAGATTTGTATGAAAATTTTTGATTAGTTAAGTTATCAAAAAATCCAAATGTAGTTTTCCGTTGGTTTATTTACTGTGCAAAATTTCAGAAACATATTTTTTAATTTGACTGAGAAAACAGGCACGAGCTCGAATTCAACCACCGCGTTGTTTTAATATATTCTTGGAGCCGACAGTGTAAACAGCACTGCCTCTTTGGTGCTTTTTAACCAAGTACGTGTATCTTTGAGTAGAGCTCGATTTATTATTTTGTTTAAAATCTTAGACAATTCATTCAATGATGCATGTGGTAAGTATATTGAAATTTATGGCCCAGCTTTGTATATGTTTAAGAAAATCGCGATTTTTCCTAATCTGTGTTTTTGTCATCACTCTCGTATTTAATCAAACCGGTTTTAAAATTGCATTCTTATTTATCATTACCTACAGTCATAGTAGATAGACGTGAATTTATTTTCGACAACGAAACCCTCATGTGATTCCTCTCCACTCGACTTGCTTCTTGATAGAACTGAAGTAACAGGCTCGATGATTTCCCTATTGGCAACTTTTATTCTTTTCTTTTAAATAAATATCCATTATAAACGTGTTTATGGATTATCTTCAAGGCTTGGAAGAATATCTTTACAATATGACTGACTTTATACTTATTAAGTTGTTGGTGTAGTACTTTTTAGGTTTGTTGACACTTTTAAAGTTTTAAATCAGTGCTATTAGTTCTGTAAGATTTCTGAGTAAGACTAAAACGCCGCGATCTCATACATATTCTAGATAATGCTTTTATAGGACCATGATCTTATAGTAAACTTAGCGAAGTATGTAATAAAATCAAGTACCCTTACCAAATGTTAATATAGGCTCGGTTGTTTTTAAAATAATATTTAGTCTTACGACATGCTCTAATAAGGCAATTAGTCCTATAACTGTCTAATAATTTAGCCTCATAGCTAACTATAAGACTTACATATTAAAATGAATGCTCTTTTATTTTGAGAGTTAAAATGAATTGCTCGTGAGCCCGAATCTAAATTATGCCCAACGACGCCCATGCCGGAAGACGTTGGCTTTATACCTTCTTTTGAATAACCCCGGGTCGTACTTAGGGCAAAATACTTCCGCATTCTACTCTTCAGTATTACAGCAATGTTTTTCTTTTCTATTATACGGGCTTGGATTTAATTTTAGTTTATTTATTTTGTTTTAACATTTCAGAAGATATTAAATCCAATCGCGATATTAATAGGACCGAGGCCAATCTAAATTCTTTATCTTTACATTGAAAACATTCCTTTATTCAGAGGTTTCTTGACTCGGATTTTTTTGGCTCCCGATACAGAGAGAAATTGTAAGATTTTTTTTTTCTTAATTTAAGAATTTAAGAATCAGTTAAGAGTACATTTACTGAGAGCAAGAGTAGTCAAGCCTTTCATTGCCCGCACTTTTTCTGATTATTTAAGTATGCCAACGTTATTGCAACACGATCGTCAGTAGAAGTGCCAAAGTCGCGATGACGGAGCTCTGTCCATCAGTGGAAGTAAAAAAGGTTTGAAATGTACCTCTTGGCAACCGTCCCACGGTCGCGGTCTGCTCGTATTTGAACATAACTCACTCGTGCGCGAAACAACGAAAGCGCACTAAAACGGACGCCGCGAGGTGGCGGTGTTGTGATTTACGGACTTCGAGCACGTGGATACTGGTTTATTTTGTGTCCAGACACCGGCGGAGACGTCCGTCGTCGCGAACGCCGACGCGGCAGCCAATTTCCGTCTCCATGTTCAACTCGCGACCGGTCCGTCGTGAAGTCGGCAGGGGTTCGTGAGATGCAAACGTAATTCGCGTCCCGCGGAATCGCGCCGAGCCAACAAGCACGGTTCTTATTTTTGTGGCAATGAACGGATATCATATTATCGACATAGAATCAACGTCTCGAACTGAGGAGACATGTTTTGAACCTACATACTTCGGAGCTAGCTTGCAAGGTCCATAACAGGTTCAACGTACTTTCAGTAACTAGAAACTCGAATTTGACGCACGCGATTTTACATTTTGGTGCTATTTACTGTTCAGTTCAAGACCATCCTGCGAGATAAATGGAGAAACGTATGAATAAAGGCAATTTGCACATTCGTCTTTTACAAATCTGCGGAGTTTGCGGTTGGATTCGCGAAACGCATGGCTTTGTGAATTTTACCAAACCGTGCTGCGAATTGAACGTGGAAACGTAAATACGCCGCTGGGGGACCACCAGCCAGCGAGAAGTTCGACGGATGAGCACAACGTGTAAGTAAGGACGGTAGTGGAGACCGAAACTCATCCGTGTAGTGGAAGCGCAGCCACTTTTAAGTGATAATGCATAAATTGTAGTGCCGGCCAGTCAGTTGGCTTACGAATTCGCTCACTCCTGATGTTCTCGAGTTCCAACGACACGTAAGAACTGAACAGGGCGCCATTTAGTGGTTCGAACAAATGATGTGCGTCATAAGCGAACTAACTACCACCAGTGCATTATCACTAATACGTGGCTATGCCGCCGCTACACGGTGTTTCGATCTCTAGTCCCGCTGTCGCTATACGGATGTGTTTTGATCTCCACTCCCGCCCGTCCTTACTCGATGGATGAGCAAGTTTGGATCCCTCTGCGGGAGATCCATCTATTAATGTGATTATTTATAGATGTGCAATAATCACCCAATAACACACTCACTGCATATACGACTACATTAATTTGAGGAGGTGATACTGGGGGTGAAAATAAGAAAAAAAAGTTGGACACCATCTCCCTGAACTTGGCTTCCTTTAAACATCTGAGAGAGTTTATCGGTGGAGCTTCAATGGTTTTTACAAATGAAAAACTAGATGGCTTAGAACAAAACTGTATTACTCAAAACCTACAAGGACCAATGCAGGCGAGATTAAAGCTGTTGATGCAACCTCTCCTACGCCTGATGCTCAATTGCAAAAGTGGATAAATATTTAATCGTTTTGCAGCACTTTGAAATAAAATATAAGACTTCTTGAATTTATTAATATAAGGCAAAGATATTTATTTTCAAAAACCACTTATTGTATCTAAAAATCGGCCAAAAAACTTAAAATCAAAGTTTTGTGTAATATACACAATCGTTGATAGTTTCATCTATTCATCGATATACGAGGGCCACCTCCATAATACAAGATATAATAATATAATAATCAATCAATCAACATAAAATCGTTGTGGCAAAAGGCCATTTAAATATATACAGGGTGTCCCGTAAGTAGTGGATCAAACGAATAGTGGGGATAGAAGAGGTCAGTGCCTATCAGAAACACCTACTTTAGATTCTAAGTCATTCCTAGTTTAGAAGTAATTAATTTATTTCTGATTATTTTTAAATTTCCAGAATGTAAAATAAAAAAAATATGTTTAAAAAAAGTTCATAACTTTTTCTAATTTTTATTTAAATTTATTGTTGCCGAATATCTTACCTTTTTAATAAAAATACATTTGCATCTAACTAATACATTATTTTAAATTTTAAATATGTTTTTCGAAAAAAGTTTCAAATTTCAATAAATTCAACGCTAATTCCAACATTCCTGGTGCAAAAAAAATGTACTACCAAAAGTTTGCCCATAATATCAAAAACTTGTACACTTTATTCCGCTTTTAAAAAGGTATAATAACCAGGACTTCCCTTTAACAAAATCTTTTTTCAAGTGAACAACCGAAATGAGTGGTAATCTTCGAAAAATCTGACTGCACGAAATGCAAAAAAATAATACCTAATATTGTTTACTCAAAGTCGGAAAGACTGTTGCTATTACGCCGCGCGCTTACTTAAACCGGTTTCTAGTCTGTACTTTCCCTTAGCCTATCCCGCACTAACCTCTATTAATACTAGTACACTGGACAGGCTATCGACGACTCGATAATGAAGCAATTTGATATTCGCCATTTTGGCGCTGATGGCAGTGAAAGTACTCGGAACTATTTTTCTTTTTGGCGCCAAACATTACGCTCATTTCGGTTCTTCACTTGAAAAAAAAATTTTTTTAAATGAAAGTAAAATGGTTTTATACTTTTTTAGAAGCGCAATAAAGTGTACAAGTTTTTGATATTATGGGCAAAGTTTTGGTAGTACATTTTTTTTGCACCAGGAATGTTGGAATTAGCGTTGAATTTATTGAAATTTGAAACTTTTTACGAAAAACATATTTAAAATTTAAAATAATGTATTAGTTAGATGCAAATGTATTTTTATTAAAAAGGTAAGATATTCGGCAACAATAAATTTAAATAAAAATTAGAAAAAGTTATGAACTTTTTTTAAACATATTTTTTTTATTTTACATTCTGAAAATTTAAAAATAATCAGAAATAAATTAATTACTTCTAAACTAGGAATGACTTAGAATCTAAAGTAGGTGTTTCTGATAGGCACTGACCTCTTCTATCCCCACTATTCGTTTGATCCACTACTTACGGGACACCCTGTATATCTAAAATATGATTATACGCAGTAAACTTATTTGTTACCTAATTTATATTGTGAGAATCGTACATTTTTAATGTGAATGTAATTTTTTTGTAGTGGTTGATAATGTAGAAATTTGTGTGTGCTTTTATAAAAACATATTGTTTTATGACGAATGATGAATATCCACTACGGAGTAAACACAAATTGAAAGAAATTAAATTATGTGAACGGTATGAGAATATACGAAACAGAAATCTCGCAATCCACATTCTAACAAAAATGTTTATGTAGGTCGAGGAACAATGAAAACATCACATCCTTGTTAAGTCAGATGATGCAAGGAGTGACTTCATTAAGCACCTCGATAGTAACTTAAACCATTCCAAACAGACACCCAGTGTATGTTTCTACGCGATTCCGTCACCTCACTATAAACATTACTACTATAAACATGTCATTACAATAACATTTAACAAAACGGGAACCTGTGATATTAGGTTGTTTTGCGTTATCAGATAATGTTATAACTTAATATAAATAATGCGATAGAATAATGGAGTTCATTTTAGAAATAAAAACATATGGCCAAAACAAATTTAAAAAAAACATAATAGTGGACATCGAAACCAGGACTGCACTCCAAAAGAAATAATTGCGATGGCATCAAACCTACCGCCTACTGAATGGGGAGAAACTACAGTTTAGATACGTGATCCAAGCAGATATGTGACCAATGTACATTTCAATCTCGCAGAGGTACTCTCCCTGGGGTCACACCAATGTCTTTGACAATCACGAAGTACCAAAAACGGTTCCCACAAGGCGCAGATAACGTCTTTCGTGGAGTATTTTTTGCATCTATGGGACGGTTCACCTAAGAACCTGCTTGGTTCCTTGGGATCGATGTAGTGCCGTGCCACAGAATAGCCGTGCCATGCGTCTCCTCGACAACACCGAGGTATCCAAGAATTTAGATACCCTCGAAATCCGAAGGGACTATCGTATCCACCATTGATAATGCTCTTCGCAGCTGCATAACACCAACTTTTCGGCCCACTTTTAGATTTCCGTACCCAAAGGGTGCCAACAGAACCCTATTACTAAGACTCCGCTGTCCGTCCGTCCGTCCGTCCGTCCGTCACAGGGCTGTATCTCAGTAACCGTAATAGATAGACAGCTGAAATTTTCACAGAGTGTGTAATTATTTTGCCGCTATAACAACAAATAAAGTAAAATAAAAAAAAGATTAAAATTAAATACCATACAAATACGTGATTTTTTTGTATTAAATCTTTCACGAAGGTACGGAACCCTTCGTGTGCGAGTCCGACTCGCACATGGCCGGTTTTACCATTGCTCAATGCGCAACGGGAAATGAATGCACCCATTCACTATTGATAATCTCAAAATAAGTAACAATCTATTTTCTACATCATTTATCTAAACTGTGGAATGCATTCCTTTCCGAAGTATTTCACCCTAAGCCCAAAATGACGTCCTTCAAACATGGCGTGAAGAACCTGGCGGTCGGCATGGTTTTCGCAAGCCCCGTAAAAGTTCGAATTCGCATGGCCGTTGTCAGGCACCACACCGTGTACAAAGCCCATCGTCAGCCATCTAGGTGCACTGACATAAATACTTCTTCCGAATGACATTCCATTTTGACCGCCTTTGCACGACGTCTGTGCCTTCGACAGCAAATCGAATTTTAGATAACGATTTCCACGGAGAGCGAGCGCCTATTTTGAAGATGTTTTTGTGCGATACGACTTTAATACGGTTTATAGTCGACATGTACATAAAATACCCACGAGCATCCTTAGAAAATGTCTGAAGTCACCATCATTTTGCCTGCTCTTCTGGTTTTCCGGCAATATTGTAGAACAATAATAACACCCTCTCTATACCGATTATAAAATATATTTACGTTGAATAAAAAAAATCGTCGGGCATATTTTATGTGAGGTCTAGGCGTCCGCTATATGCTGTGCTTAAAATAAAAAATACTCAGCGTAACCTTTTCTCATTTCTGCAACGGAATGCATCTCTTTACATGATCTTTGATTACGGGCGATACACATTTGACCTTAACGAAGCACGTGACCCATTTGGTAGTGGCATGTTCTTCCACGCCAGTATCACCCAAATCCTCTTAGTAAATTTGTCATGTCATTCACTCATTCGTTCTGGATATCCATGTTGTTAAAAGACGTCTCCGTCTTCTTCACTACGTTTTCCTTTAGCTAACAACTATTACTACACAATGCATAAAATATAAAAGCATACGGCTCAACGAAGTCAACAAGGAAATACAATGTTTACAATACAGACTACGTTTGACCATACTAAGAATCAGATTTACCACAAAATTCCTAGTTTGTCGATGACGACTCATTTCTAGTTGGTGAAACCAGTCGGCAGGTTGAAGACCCACAGCGAATGACCTCATAGCTATAATATCAATGATTCCAGTATCGGAGTGGTCAAACTGGCACAAAACAAATATGGCACTATTATGACATTTCCATTTCTAAAGTTAACACCTTCCAAAACAGACTATTATAGTGAAGTGGTGCTAGATTTAGCTGAACTTTGAGTTTGTCTAAATTATTTACATACTTCCTTTATTAAGGGCGTTTTATTACACGAGCGAAATTTCAATAGAAAAGTGAACGAAACTATTGTGATCGAGACCGCGTTTTAGGCATTTTCAGGGTTTCAGCAAAGATAATACTAATAATTACTTCGTAATAGATGGCCATCTCCATACAAAGTGCAGGCCTTTCGCAGTTGTTTGTGCCGGCAGCAATAAAACTCCAGGTACGTCGAGAATGTTCACGCCAAATTAAGCTTAGCGCTCTGCCCCTAAAGATGACATTCACTTAGCAGCGCCAAATTATGCGGCCGTTCAGGGCTGACACATGTCTTGCTATGACGAGCGCGCTGAGACAAGCTATTAAAATAGTTGAGTGTCACATTAAATTATTATTATGAGATGTGTTTTCATAAAATAATATTTAGTCTATATTTCCATACATATTTACATCTTTATTTATCCTTAATGTTAATTGTAGTTTTTTTGTTATTAGTTACGAGCTCATCTGTCCGTAAAATAAAATAAGTACAATTTTCAATTTAGTTCATAACATACCTTACGTAGTATTTTATTTAACATAATTTTTATTTGCAAAAATTTTGTTTATTTCGTATGAACTTTCTTGGTGAAAAGCTCAAGTCATTATGAAATTGTTATGGGTTGCAAACACTAAATATTTTTTTTTTATTTTTTTATTTTATGCTAAAATTATTTTTTAGTGCCTTAAATATCCATAATCTCACATAAAGTTAAATTAAATAATCATCATGTGGGCTGTCGAGTGGCGCCGTGTCGTCGTTGCCGCGCCGGGCGGCTGAGGTGCCAACCGCTGTTTATCATGTTACAGTGTTACCACGTTTTCGTAGGTAGACATCTCGTCGGCCACGCCCCCAGGGAGCCCCCCCCCCCCCTGGTTTCAGTCTCGGTAGCCTTATGGCGCGTCGCCTCAGTGATCAACCATAAAGGTTAAGGAATAATTGGGCAGTAAGTACCTACTTGTTGGTTGGTAGGGTTAATCCGCCGGTAGGGTCGGTGCCATCGCATTGAATAAAAGAGGAACGAAACGACAATGAAGTTGTCTGTTATTTCCAACCAGTTCAGTTTCAATTTATTTATGTTCTCCATTAGATGCATTTTTCACACTTGGATTCGTCAACATTTATTACTTTTCTTTGTATGCCGATTCCATTACCTACAGCTGACATTGGTCCTCCAAACCTGGAGGTCGTGGACTCTCAATCATTTACATTCTTTCAATGGAAGCGTATGGTTCAAATTATTTAATTTGGTCACTTCGGTTCGCGACAGGAGATTCGTCTGGAAAGTGATTCCATCAAATGGAAAAATACTCCCAAAGTAAAACTCGAAACAAACTTTATGGCCGATGTGAAGCAGGCGCGTTTCGTGCTCTGAGTGGTCAGTCCGAGTTCTCACCTAAATTGGAGCTTACGTAAAATCGAAGTTACGTAAACGCCAATTTACGTGAGAACTCGGACTGACCACTCAGAAGCGTAAGTCCGCTAATAGATAACTCCACTTTCGTGCGTTAGAGTTATGAGATAACCTCGGAATCACAAAAAATGTACCAAATTTTATGTTATCTCATAACTCTACACTACTACAATCTCCAGAAGTAGAGCCAGTCTTTGTCTTTCATTTCGTGTGCCTTTATTGTCGGTTACTTTGTGACGTAATGCTGTCCCGCTGACTTTCCTCACAACGCGATATGATAGATGATAAAAACATTTAATATCCGTCGTTGGAAGGCTTTTAGGCACACGCCATCGTCGAGCGGACTGATAAACGTGCATCGCGATATCAGCGCAGCACCCGTAATCTCTCTGCGGCCGTAAACACTGCACGATATGAAGGGAGAATAAAAGGTGGCATCACACAGGGGCGGGACCTGCTCGGGACTTATCTGTATATCCGCCTAGTTCGGCACAACTCCACGTCAAACTCGAACTTCTGATTTGTATGAAAAAGCGATGTCGGCGTAAACGGCAACGTCTACGTATATACGGCAACGGTGAGTAAGCTGTCAAATCAAAGTTGGACCTGCAAATCTTAGTTCGCTTAACGCCCACCGCGAGCGCTCTTCAATTTCTCCATACATTTGAAACGCTAATCGATCGGCTCGGCGTAAACCCACATTTAGGTGACAACTAGGCCTAGGGGCTCTGAAATGGTGTCCGGCGAGGCACGGGGGCTTTCGAACTTTTCACGGGGGCTGCGAACGTTCCCCCACCACGTACCTAACTATCGTTATTATTTTTTCATATTGAATGAAAATGAACCCTCCAACAAAGAAGTTACACTTTAAAATACAAAAATATGTCAAAATAACGTGATTGACAGCAACACATGATAAATTTTCTTATTCATCCATACACAGTGGTCACAAGTGATTCATGTTCCATTTCTTCAACAGGTTTCACAAGCAATCAACATTCTTACCTTCATATCTTATCACAGCGCCGAGTACAAGCACATGGTGCACCTTTATAAACAAGGAATTCCATTCAACCAACATATTCAGGCAGATTTATACCAATATCGAGCAGTCAAAATGAACTAACATGCGTCGATATTATTTTTGCGATTAACAATTTATATTCGTTATTGATTTTCTTTTCTTTAGATGAAGCAAATGACGGCAATCAAGAATTTGGAATTGTTTAATTACCACCATTTGAGGCGGAAACATGTTCAGAGAGTTCCCACTGTAATTGTCAGGTAGAGTGGCAAAAGCCGTTTTATGCATTGAAAATACCTGTTTGTATTACCGTTATGAATTAACAAAAAAAATAATAATAATAATAATACTAATAATAACTCAAAACTAAGTTATACCTGACACCTGATAAGTTAACATTTAAGTATATAAAACACTGTTCCCTTGTTTATTTCATTACGATTATTTGAATGTTCGTTAGGTTTTTTATTGTATGTACATTCAATAAGATTATGGTCCTATTGTTGTAAACCTTCCACCACGGGCCTTATGGTCTACAGGAATGGTTTAATCCTAATGTTAAGGATACATTGTTTTGTTCATAAAGTGTGTTATATTGGATAAATAAATAAATAAAATAAATAAATAAACATTGGTTTCACATCAAAACGATAAGCGTCAAGACCATTTTATTCCAAAGTAAATGACGCTGCATACAATACAATAAAAAATCCGTTACATAACTTCAAAATAATGACACCAGATTTGTAGTTTTAAGATCAAAATATGACATATATTTTTAACTGAATGTTTTTCTTGATCACTCCGCTCAAACACATTTTCTTAAATCGACGCTTTTTTACGTTTTCAGCCTGAAAATCGTGTAGGCAGGTACATTTTCAGGTTCAGTCGTGACTTTCCCCAGTGTTCAGTTTCCTGTCAATGCCTTCCTCGGTACCTAGTCTGTATAACATACTGTTGGCACGAATGCATCGCCAGCGCGAAGCTCTAAAGGCAGGCCGAAAGAAAACATTAAACGCCCGTCACGCTAATAAATAATGATTTATTTTACGAGCCATGCGGCTGTGAATGGACCGCAATAGTGGTACATTTATAATTCTTCTACGCTACTTAAACATAATGACGAACGTGGACTAGACGCGAGTCGATCTTAAGGCGCTAGGACTAGCCAACTACTCGCGCCATACAAATGCACTTTTTAACAAATGTAATAATATGTAGTAAAACGCTTCAGCAAATCCAAATAGAACTCCAGACTGATAATGGATTGTTAATATTTTTTTATTCCATCATTTATTTAAATAATAATAAAAATAAAAAAAGTTGATTTTTCTCATTAGAAATCTGAAAGTCATTCGATTTCTAGATATAAGCGAAAACAGCATATATGCATAAACAAAAAATTCCATTTGCTTTTAGATTTCTACATTTAGTCAAAAAAGTTCGGAAATGGACACCGTTTCCGCAATGTATTTTGTATAGAAAAAGGAAACATACATTAACGAAAATCATTCGATTCCTAGACAAGGAATCATATATTGTAAGGATGACACTTATAATCGTCAGACTTAGTTAGTTTACTTGGGGTGCCTCGTCTAACTTTGCGATTTGGCTAGTACCAGGCCCTTAACTGATTGATACGTTCTATAAGATTGGCGGGTGATGATAGACCGACCGAATCAATAGAACCGATCGGTCATCGGTGTCCTAAAGAGAACTGACCGGACATGTGGGATGTTAAAGCAAGTTACGAACACATTGTTTTAAATTTGGCGCAGCTGAAAATAATTCGTTTTCACCATGGAAGTGCATCGTTAAGATGGTTATACTAGCCCACGCGAATGGTTTGATCGCGTTATGTTCCTGATCTCTATGGAATGAGAACATTAAAAAAAACATGTATAATTTCAGCTAACGTTCTACCAAAACAGAAAGAAAAATGTTACAGAAATTGATATTTTATGCATGGAATTTTTTTTTGAAGTCAGGTCTCAAATATATTATTTTTCATGTTTGCGCCTTATATTGATATTAACTAATATTTATTTTAATACCATTTCAAAGATCTTAACATAATGTACCCATTCAGCGAAAAACATTTTTAACTTTTCCCAATTTCTTTAACGAAACAATAAAAAAACCGGTTTCAAGCGTTATGCGGGTTGGTCACATTTAGAAAGAATTATTTCGAGATACTCTAACTGAATGAATGAATGATTTGAATGAATGAATGAATGATTTGAATGATATACAGGATCGACATTGAAGACAGGAACAAATATTTAAAGGAAACTTTCCTTTTTTTTTAAAAAGTAAGGATTCACAACTGCATTCGAATGTTTTTGATAATGTGCTTGTCTTAACAGGAGGAATCTAATTACAACGATTATTCAATGAAATTATTAGGATAGTTAACTTTAAAGTTTAAAGGTACATTTTTTTACAAAAAAACAGTGTGTATTGTGCATCTTGAGTAGTGATAGCTGAGATATTTTGATGAGTATCAATTTTATTTATTTTTTTGTAACTGCCCAGCCTGCAATTGACTGGATTAGAATATACAGACATTTTTTCATTACAGCCTCGATTAACTTTGACGTGTATTTTTGGAGATTTCGAAGTTTAGTGTTAACGCAAAAGGTCGAAAGTAAAACGCGTGCACATAATGTAATTAGGTACTTAATCTTAACTCCAAAACCCAAATCGACTTTTATTAACTGACCTGAATTCTCGACAGCTCTCTAACGTATACGAGTTATCTAAATTAGTTTGACTTAGGCCTTCCTTAAGGTGAAATGGACCTTTCATAATGATTAAATGTTTTTTTATGGAACAAGCCATAGATAGCTACCACACCTAATTACTGTCATGATAATAGCCTAATGCACCGCATTTTCTGAAGGAACGACCTGCCATGCCAAGACCTTGCGTCCATAACGGACATTGTAAATAGTTCCACTACTGATCACGATATCGTTGTACAGTTGTATTCTTATTGTTATTTGACGTAGCTTTGATTCAGCAGAGCATGGACCGTTCCGTCTAGACAGCGGTCCGACAAGAATTCGATTCTGGCCGATATCCAACATTTATGACTGCCTACCCAATAAATGCGCGTTTTATTAGCGAAGCATATCCGATTGGTGGCGTCACGTCAGTAGGTGAAATCAGGCTACGTTTTGTTAACAATAGGTGCCCTTTGGCACGGTTGGTCTTTAGAGGAACATAGAAGAACATCCATGTGGGAGAAACATGGAGAATAATGTGTCTTACGGTCTTAATGAAACGATGACGCAATGTCCAGTAATTGTTCATATGTAACTGGACATGGATGGCTAATACCACACACACCTTTACGACATTAGCCCAACACATCGCATTTCCGAAGGAACTATGTAAGTTCCATGCTAGGACCTTAATTTTATGAGCATGTCTAAACTGAACTTGATGGAAAACACGAACAATTTTTAACTGGAGCATATTTTCATCCAATTCAATGGGACCAACCCGGGCGGGCCTAACCCTGCCACCTATTAGGGGAAAGGTACCTACAGTGTCACATTGATTTCGACCCATGCAACAGCTAGTGTACGTGATGAAATGCACTTTCCAACTCAGAAAGAGAAATAAAGTGGTGCATGAAGGGGTTGTCACTTTATGTTACGGTTAAAGCCCGATGTTGGTTAAAAGCCGAAATCATTTTTTCCTTGAAGGTAACCAACATTTTCAAGATATGGCAAGAAAAAAATAACCTTAACCAATTTTTTTTATGGAATTAATTAATTATTGAACTCAAGGTGGGGTACAAGTGCAGGAATCCAAAAAAACTTCAAGGAGAAAATAATTTCGGACTTTAACCAACATCGGACTTCAACCGTAAATTATGCATGGATTAAAGGGGGAAAAATCAGGCAACAAGTAGCTGCAGTAGTAGTGTTGAGACAAGGAGGTTTTCGAGACAATGTGACCTTGAACCGTGACCAGATAAGATCGTTGTGACAATTTGTCCCCGAGGATTAAATTTGCATGTCCTTAGCGCCGACCGCAGGACGCTGTTGATCTCGCTACAGATCCTGGCAATTCAAAAGCCTAAGATGTAAATTTTCTCGGTCTTGTATACTGATCCCTTTCATTCGCGCAATTATTCAGCGCACATTGTTTCGGAACGGTATCCGAAAACGATCGGAGGCGACCTCGATTCGGCGAACTTAATCTGACCAGGGGGGTCTACCGGGCACTCGCACTTGCACTCGAACGTTCGTGTCAGACTCACTCAATTTTTAACCAATCACAAACGTTTCTCAAAATGACATAACACGAACTAGTAACGATCACTTCTGACTGCTGCAACATTGATCGGGTCGGACTCGAACGTTCGAGTGCAAATAGCCCGTTACATAAGCTGGGTTTTTACCATGATAAGTTAACTCGCCGGATGAATAGGCAAGTGAACGATTATATCTGACGTATTGTTGCATTTCGTACCATACTAACTGTCAAACAACGTGGTATTCGACCAAGTGAACAGAAACTTACCAGGTAGCATGATACAAAATTCAACTAAACGACAGATTTAAATGCGAACTGTCAGGCGTAATATGTGTAGTGGTCACTGAGCCGGACTGGCTGCCTCAGCTCGTTGTTTATTTTATATTCGTCTGTGTGTATTCCCTCAAAGATATCAATGTTAAGATTGTCATCAATTTCCCATACTACGGGCGATAACTGTTTAAATGTCTAAATGTACTAAAAAAACGATGTTTTTGAAATTTTAGATTCTAAAATATATTGCCAGAACATAAGTCTGTATGTTTTTTTACCTTAAAATTGTAAAATATTGGCTAATAAACATTGGAAATAGTGGTTTTTTTTTTTGTATTGTCAATATAGATTTTTATAACTGGAAAATACAGATTTTTACATAAAAATCACACAAGTACGGACATACAATCAGAGCTTTCTTAAATGATTAAATATGTTTGACAACTTTTAGTTGTAGGGTACCGTTGGGGCCCGGAAGACGATTTCGCTTGTTTATTTCGCAGTAGACGCGCCGTGCTAATTTGTGCCTTGGCCCACGGACGAAGAGATCATTTCTTCAAATTTTCAAATCTCAGAGCCCCCGTTGACTTCACACCAGTCTTATGGAAGTTTATTCCCCTGGCTAGGTCGGACCTCCGTGGAGTCTTCAGTTTATTCCTCTGGCTAGGTCGAACCTCCGTGGCCGCGAAGCGTCTTCAACGGTTCGCGGGGCTCTTTCTTCCACTGGCATTATCTTTTATGGCCCGTACAAACGGTAGAATGTCTGCCCCTCGGGAGGCATTGTTCGGAGCCGGCTCCGCCTCAGGTGTCCGCCGTCGGCTCTCACGGCGCGCTCGCATACCTAGGCCGTGAGAACTTACTGTTCGCGGAGCGGCCCGGTTATTGCTCTCCCCCCTTGACACGGCGCGAACTTGCCGTGAAGGCTGCAGTAAGTCTTCCTGTGTTACCTGCCTCTCGCCGATCAGTCCAGTCACGTCCGTTCTTCGTTTTGTAATTATACTGTTGTAATAATAACTTCCCGTGCTACCCGAGGTTACAGATTGGCTCTCGCTGATCAGTGAGGCATCCATTCTTGGTTTTGCAATTATACGGTTACATAATAATAGATGAGTATTAACCACCAATATAACGTCTCGCGAAGTAAAAATTAGAGCGATTTTTTAGAGCTTTCCAACTGCGATCTGGCTCTTATTTAGACATCCAGAGATAATATTGAATATCTACTTTTTTTAATCATTACGTCTGCATTCTTACATCCACAAATTATCTATGATTCCCAAATATTTGATTGTATTCTGGGGATTTTTTTCTTGAAACGACCGATCTTTCGATGAAGTTTGAAGAGTAGAAGAGTTAGAAGAGTGAAGTTAGAGATTAAATATTATGTTAGCAATTAGAACCTATTAAAAACACAATTGCGTCGTTTAAAAAACGAACAAAAAGTAAAACAAATATATTAGCGTAGGTCGGGAAGAAAATATTGGATAAATCATTTAACGAACCTCAACTTGTAAAATAAATCATAAAACACGTTTCCCATAGAAAAAAACCTCCCAATGTAAAAATTACGAATGAGTTTCTATCGCCACTCCCGTCCTTCCTTACTCGACGGCGCGCAACCTCGCCGCGGGCCGTGTCGTCGTGTCGTTGCAACGGTACCGCACCGCGAGAGAGGCAGAGATTACTCCACTCAAGAAGTGGGACTGCGACAACATGCAATAAGCGTTCACGGAACGTGCCCGTCAGGTGCACGTGAAATAATATAAAATAACGGGAAAAACCAGCCAAGTGCGAGTCGGACTCGCACACGAAGCGCTCCGTACCATCGTACTCTTTACGTACGTACGATTTAACTCAAACAAATCACGTTTTCGTACTATCGTACAAGATTTACCACAAAAAAACGCGTTTTTTGTATGCCCCCCCTATTAATTTTTGTTATTTTATATGTTTATCTATTTATTGTTATAGCAGCAAAATTAATACATAATCTGTGAAAATTTCAGCTTCCTACCTGTTACGGTTCATGAGATACAGCCCTGTGACAGACGGACGGACGGACAGCGGAGACTTAGTAATAGGGTTCCGGTTTCACCCTTTGGTTACGGAACCCTAAAACCAGTCGTAAGGGCTTGAAGTTAAATTGTTATAATGTTTACAATATTTTTCTTAGTACCTAAAAAAATTACCATGATTCGTTTCTAGACCAACGACAGGCGTGTCAAAAAAAGTGCCACTGAAGGCTTATTGGCCGTTTTGACTTCACGGCCGTTTGAGTGTTTTCTTCATATGGAGTTCAGACGATTTTTTTGTATTTTTAACCGCGGGATTGACAATCAAACTAAAAATTTGATAAAGCCGGAAAGAAGTTTAATCACATTCGCGTACGGATGGATACGAAGAGGGATAGCATTTCGTGACTGCCTATATTCATACCGCTCTGTCGCGCAGCTCTGGACTGTTGCAGTGCAACTTTGCATAGAATGCCTCCGTTCCGTTATAATATACGAGATAAACATACACTGATCTACAATACCACTCCGTTCGGGTAACAGTAAGTGTCATTCCATCTTTCATCATTATATTTTCACTCTTTCTATGACAAACATGCGTGTTGGTCTCAATGAATTCAGAGAACAAATGGTACCGTAATAAATGAATTACAATGTAAGGCTTCTTTGTCCAATCAAGGTTTAAAATTATAGAGGTCAATGCGTCTGATCTTCTCTTTCTCGATTAGTGACTTTCAAACATTTTGTTGATCTCCGTCAATGAAAATTGAAAAAAACCAGGAAATTTAGACTAGGAACACGCTGCATGCTTAGACAAACACGGGTGCCATTTCTGACTACCAGACACTAATATTATGTTCCAATATTCCTGACTTCTCACGAATGAATTGCTCTTTGACGCTGCTCATACGTATGACGACCTGGGACTGAACCGGCGTAAGACGTGAGAAAACATGTGAGGGAATTCGATCGTTTCTGCACCAAGCAGAAGTGGATGCTAAATATTCTACCCAGTGAGAGCGCAAATGGTATGACATAAACGCTTCTATTGGTGCAGAATTGATCGAATTACCTCACATATTTTCTCACATCTTCCACCGGTTACCCCCCCCCCCCCGATTGATTCATATTTCGTAAAGGTCGGCTGCCAATCGCAGAGCATTTATGAATAGATGTATGTCTGTAGAAGAAGCAAAAAGTACCAACGCTGTGATCGTAATGTATGGCACTCTACCATCTCTGCCTACCCCTCCAAGAAAGCGGCGTGTTGGTATGTTTGTACGCTACAAACCGTGGATTCGTCTTTCCACCGTCACCAATGATATTTCATTGCATCACATCGAAAATCCCACCCACAAACTATAGTGCTCCCGATGTTCGTTAAATTTCATATTAGCGGTGGCAGCACCGAGTCCCGGAAACAAGGATGGTGAGGCGGGCAGAGACGCAGGTTGGGGGGTCGTTTCGCGTTCCAAATTGAAATCTGAGTTATAATAACGTGTTAAAGCTCGGTTGCAGAACGCCAAAAAATCTGTGAGCAATTTTATTTTGTTCTTTATTAAGGTGGCCCTTCCCGGCGGGACTAACTCATTTTCGGCCACGGTACAAAACCTTTCAATTGCGCTCTGGGACCTTCTCTGTTTCAAATAAAAATACAGGTTCCGTGATGAGGAAAATGCAACATGTCCATAAAGCAGACAATGCGCATAGTGTTTGATTTCGTTATATTTACGAAAATTTTTATTACAAAACGGCTTATAACTAAAAGTAAATCATGACCGCTATAGTAAAAAAAAAGTCATCAGACATCTATGTAGTTTGATCAAATAAAGCTGTTTTGAGTATAATTTTGGATATCTGAGAAGATTATGCGCATATTTCGCGCATGATCTTTTTCCACGTTTGTATGGGGAGTTGAGCGGGAAGGCCCACCTTAAAAATGCTTTTTGCAGAACGCCTAAGGTCAGAAAAATACAGACGATCAGATTGCAGTCGTTCTGCAAGGCATTTTGCGGCAAATTTTGAGTTTTCGAGGGCGACTCCACCGCCGCCAGTCCCCCACCCAACTCTTCGCCAAGCGCACCGACCATCCGACTAGTGAAGTGAGACTGCGCCACTAATGGCGTCCCTAATTCGCCGACCGCCGCCGCACCGCGAGCGCTTTCATCGGGAGCGGCCATCGCGACACGCCCGCCCGGTCACGTTTCGCTCGGTTCCGCACGAGAGGCGCGCGTGGGTCCACCGGAGCCGCTGCATCCATCGAGTAGGAACGGACGGGAGTGACAACTGGCGAATCCGGGTGTACCCCATTCCGAGAACCCGCTTCCTCTCCTTTAGTTACTTATTTTGACACTCCTCACAAGCTTTACTGACTCATATTCCTCTACCTACTTCTCATTAAGGTACGCCCATTCCGTCTTATTATAGTCATTCCAGGAGGCTGAACAGTAATTCCACAGCGCACACCGCATAATAGTCATTCCAGAGGAGAACCTTTCCTCAAATCGCCCGTACGACCTTTTTTTTGCTCATTCGAAATGTTTAATGAAAACTCGGATCCAATTAATACTTTTGCGCTTTCTGCGGATGCAATTTTAACCATTCCAGATTTTTGTGAGTTCTCGACGGGTTCTCGAAGTAACATTGGACCTTTATTCCGTAGGTCATTCCGGACATTTGGATTAGGAATTGGAATGCTTTCCATTTTGGAGCCGGAATGACCCAACGCTAGTAACAACCTAGACTTATCCGGTAGCGACAGGTCAAGCCTGTGTCACACACAGCAAACACACGCTACGATTAGGCACTCGCCGCGAGAATTTGCTGTGTGTGATAGGATTATTTGCTGCGAGTAGCCATTCCGCTTCGCGCGCCGCCGCCGTTCCCGACAGCTCGTTTATCACTGCGTACATATGCATGTACCATGAGTCAACGAAATAGTGATACTCTAAAGTGGGGATATTACGATATAATTAGTTTCTCGGAAGTATATAGAAAATATAAGCATTCTTCAGCATTTGCTTTGTTACTCCGCTCATCGCAATCGAATACACTGATTTAGACGTAGACGTGAGCGGCGAATGGACGTTTTTTTGGGGCACTAACAGACTGTCAAATTCCTCGTGTGACGTATTCAAACGTGACTGTGTATAACAGGCAGGTAGCGAATTATCGCTGCGAGCAATATTCGCAGCGAATGCACTCTCAGCGAGAACTCACTGTGTATGACACAGGCTTTAGTCACGTTTAAGTGATAATACTGACAGTAACGCCAGCCTGGATGGCTTATACCACACAACTACCGTCATGATATTAGCCCAATACACCACATTCCCGAAAGAATTAGGTGCCATGCCAGGACCTTCCCTTCATGAGCACGGCTACACTGAACTGGATGGAAGACACGGACAATTTTACATAACCGAATGAAAGGCAATGTCCCGGATGTGTTCCGGTCGCCACTCCAGCCCTGTCTCGCACGGCGGCTGCACTTCACTCAATTTCGCCGGGTGCGGAGGGCGGGTGTCGCCCGATGGATATGAACCCCCCGCGAGCCCGGGCGAAGCAATCTCCGCCGCCATTGTCGGCCGCGGACCGCGCTAGGGCACCTGTCAGGGTGACGTATTCATTCAGAGGCCGCATCCCGAATCTATGTAGATGGTATGGTGCTCCCTAGTCTTTGAGCGTCGGGTTGGAGAGAAATTAAAAGCTTATTGCAATTATATACATTTTTATTTATGTAACTGGACATTGATGGCTAATACCAGACTGACCATCAGATATTGGCCTGACACACCACATGGAAACTAGGTGCCATGCCAGAACCTTCCTTATATTGCTACATTGAACTGGATGGAAAACACGGACAATTTTCATTGCCGCTTCGAACATCGTTCATTCAATGCGATTGTACCAACCCGGACGGGATTAACCCTACCACCTAGTAAGCAAGGAATTACGTGGCATCCGAACCAAGGCCAGTTCTCAACGTTTTAAAATGGTCACCCATCCAGAACCGAACCGCGCTCAGAGGTGCTTCACCGAGCTTATCGATTCGCAAGGCGTCGTGCCACTGGGCCACCTAGGCTGACATGTTACCGTTTTGTTTTTGCGAACCAGCGAGCGAGGAAGGATGAGAGTAACAATCGAAACTCATTGGCCGAATGGCGGCAGCGTGACCACGAGTTTGTGTAAATGCACCGACAGTACTTAGAGTTACGAATTTGAGACGGGCCATATCGAATCGAGATGGATTTTCAGAGTTCTCACCTAAATTGGCGTTGACGGCACTTCGAAGTTACGTAAAAACGTCAAACCCCATACAAATGTTTACTACTTATTCTGTGGTTTCACTTCTTCAAGCTGTCAAAGTCGAACTGAGACTTCCGATTTGTATAAAAAAGGCGGAGTCAGCGTAAACGGCAACGTCGACGTATTTACTTACGCCGACGATGAGTAAGCTGTCAAATCAAACTCGGACTCGCAAATGATAGTTCGCTTAACGCCAACTGCGCGTGCTCCTCAATTTCTCCATACATTTAAAAACGCCAGTCGATCGGTTTGCCGTAAACGCCAATTTAGGCGACAACTGGGACTACAGGCTCTGAGCACCTTTGACTTCTCAGCTAAACCACCCATACCGGTATTTCATACATATTTTCTGCCCAGTCATGAAAATAAACGAGTGGAACCTCTTCATAGATCTCAGCGCACCTGTGGTACAGAGATGTACTTTTAGGGTTCCGTACCCAAAGGGTGAAAACGGAACTCTATTACTAAGCATCCGCTGTCCGTCCGTCCGTCCGTCCGTCCGTCTGTCACAGGGCTGTATCTCAAGAAACCGTAATAGGTAGGCAGCTGAAATTTTCACAGAATGTAGGTAAAATTAAAAAAATAAGGGGGGTCTCATACAAAAAACGTAATTTATTAAAAGATTTAAATATTTTACCATGGTACGGAACCCTTCGTGTGCGAGTCCGACTGCACGGTTTTTTCTGGTTCGACTCGGTAATAAACACCCGACCGCGTCTCCGCGTAATCTTACAGCTCTGGTTCCCGTTTAGGTGCGCAACAATTCCTTTGACGCGGTCGCGCACAGCGACCGGACGAGTCTTCAAGCGAACCGCTAGCGGATAGCTAGTGCAGAATGCCGGCTGACAACCACCGTTAATTGCGCTAGCCGCGCCCGGGCCGACGTGGAAGGGGGGAGGGGGGGGAGCTCCGCGTAGGGTTCCCACGTTTAAGTAATTGACGAGTCTCAGTGGTGGTCTTGAGCAGAAATAACAACTTTTCTTTTATTTAACCCCCGATGCAAACAGAGGTGTGTTATAAACTTTAAGGCGCTAGCCAACTGGTCGCGCCATAGAAATACACCTTTAAACAAATGTAATAATATGTAGTGAAACGCCTCAGCAAGTCCAAATAGAAGAACTCCAGACTGATATTTAGCCCCAAAAATTTTTCAATAATATAATCAAGGCCCTCCCTCATATAGACACATATAAAAGACCATAACTTCCTGGCTTATAACATTAGGTAGACATGAAAGTGAGCATGCCGTTTCTCTCATCTAATATCTAATAATATCTAATCTAATAAATAATATAAAGGGGAAAGTTTGTAATAATGGATGGATGGATGGATGGATGGATGGATGGATGGATGGATGTTTGTTACTCTTTCACGTAAAAACTACTGAATGGATTCTAATGAAACTTTACAATAATATAGCTTATACATCAGAATAACACATAGGCTACAATTTATGTGCCCATGGGCTTTAGAACTTTCACGGGGCTGCGAAAACGATGCCGGTAGCGATACTTCACACTAGGGGGAGAGGAGCCGGGGGCGGTGGCGGGGAGCGGCGGCGGGGGGAGGGCAGACGTCGTGACTGTTTGGTGTCCGTTTGGCGAATTTTCAAGGCACTAGCGATTTGTAAAACTTAGTACATGTACATTTAACTACCCGGGAATTAGGATTGGCTAAATAGAATTCAGTTCCGCTTACGCTAAGATGGGGCTGTCATACAAACTGCAATGCTATGCACGGCTCGGCTTTGCGGCGGCAGCGCTTACTTTTACTGAAGTAAGGCTTGGTATTTCCTGCAACTTTAGGACTACTTGGCATCACGCTAAATCGCCGGAGGAGCGACCAACAGAATAAAATCCTTGAGAACCAATTACTCGATTTAGATGTGCATTGTATCTACGTCTAGCCTGATTCTACTAAAAACTTATAGATTACATAATATAACGCTTCATTACCAGAAGGGTAAGTAGTGAGTCTTAAAGTCTTATAACATGCGAACCACTTACCTGATTTATGTGCGTATTTTATCAATGTATAGCATCTCTGGGAGCAGTCAGGTTCGAGATGGGTTACTGTTTTCGATGTTGAGGCTGGCTGTGGGTTGGAGTCCACGCAAAACTTACCTACGTTACACGTTACTTACTAGGTAAGCAATGTAGCAGTGAAAGTGCAGAAAGGTTCTCGCGGCAAATGTTTTTTTTTAAATAGCCACCAAACGTCAACGAAGCTCTAAATGGGAATTATTGGATGTTTCTCATTAAATCATGCTATTTCGGCTCGAACGATCTTGATTAAATTTGGTACATGGATACATTGTCCTGGACCAGTTTGACCCTATTTTGGACCAGTCATGTGGGCTTCTTTTTATCCATGAGATAATTTAGCCGACACTAACCCGAGCGGAGCCGGGTACCGCAGCTAGTAATACAATAAATTAAATAAATCTCATCTTCAATCTCAATAGAACTTGCAGCATACTTACATACATACATACTATAATATATATATACATACTATATACATACATATATACATACATAAATATTCATTCATGACATATAATTCAATATTCTTACTCGAAGCTCAGCAACTATATACATTTTGCACTAAACATCGAAGACGCCATCGTCTTTCTAATAACTGTCTATTGCTCCTGACAACCATTCCACCACAGGCCTAATCTGGCCTACCGGTATGGTTAAATCCAAAGTGTCAAATATCTGTATCGTTTTTATTTCTTGTAATGTTATTTTATGGATAAATAAATAGATAAATAATGGACTGTTAATATTTTTAGGGTTCCGTACCCAAAGGGTGAAAACGGAACCCTATTACTAAGCCTCCGCTGTCCGTCGGTCCGTCCGTCCGTCCGTCCGTCCGTCCGTCCGTCCGTCCGTCCGTCCGTCTGTCACAGGGCTGTATCTCACGAACCGTAATAGGTAGGCAGCTGAAATTTTCACAGAGTGTGCATTTATTTTGCCGCTATAACAACAAATAAGTAAAATCATAAAATAATAAAAATTAAAGGGGGGCCCTATACAAAAAAGTGATTTTTTGTTGTTAATAGTACGGAACCCTTCGTGTGCGAGTCTGACTCGCACTTGGCCGGTTTTTTTATTCCATCATTTATTTCCATAATAATAAAAAAGTCTTATCTAAAAGTAATATGATTTCCAAATATAAACAAAAACAGCATAGGTATATGCATAAACAAATAATTCCATTTGCTTTTCGATTTCTAGATTTAATCAATAAAGTTCAAATATGGACACCGTTTCTGCTATGTATTTTGTATGGATAAAGGAAAAATACATTAACGAAAATAGGTTAATTCCTAGACAAGGAATCATATATTGTAAGAATGACACTTCTAATCGTCAGACTTAGTTAGTTAACTTGGGGTGCCCCATCTAACTTTGCGATTTGGCCAGTAACAGGGCGTGTATCTGTCTGTGGTGTCATAGCTCCCAAACGAATGAAGCACTGAAGAGAAAGGAAGGAGAAGTGGCCTACGCTCGATATCGCGTCTACTTGCATGTTCAAAATGACCATGTAGTTGTATGGCAATCATACGGCGGCGCTACGTATGTCACACGGTCGAAATACTGGCACCGCGCGCGAATTTTCTTCAAAATAGCGTTCTTCACACAAACCCTCCAATACGTCTGGGACGTGGACTTTTTGGATGTGGTATGTACCTTTAAGGTGTCCTTTCCCGGCGGGACGAACTGATTCGCGGGCACGGTAAAAAACCGTGCTATTGCGCTTTGGGACCTTCTATGTTTAAAAAAAAGACAGGCTCCGTGATGAGGCGGATGCAACAAGTCCACAAAGCAGACAATGCGCATAGTGTTGGATTTGGTAAGATTTACGAAAACTTTAATTACTAAACGACTTATTGCTAAAATTAAACCACGACCGCTGTAGTCAAAAACCTAACAAAAACTAAATTGATTATACAGTTTCATGAAATAAGCTGTCTGATGAATAATCTTTTTAAGATGTATATATTTTATCGTTGAGTAATCCACCTCCAAAGTTATTGTATAAAACAGGCGAAAAATTCGAATTTTAAGACCTTATAACTTAGAAACCAAACACAATTGTACAATGCCAACGGTCATCAGACATCTAGTTCGATCAAATAAAGCTATTTTGAGCAAAATTTTGGATCTCTGACAAGAAATATGGGTGTGATCTTCTTTCCCCGTTTGTATGGGGAGTTGAGCGGGATGGCTCACCTTAAGTTGGATTGGTAGTTTTTGAAAATTTGAGACAGCGGGTCCCATGAGAAATTTTCGTCATTTCTTACAGTTTTGGACTTGGCCATGAAGGCACAATAAAAAAAAAATTAAAAATCCATAATTTAATGATGTACATATGCATAATATGAACAATCGTATGGTCACATATCCGAGCCAGAAATTAAACATTCTTGTGGCTTGCCAAACCAAAGGTGACTCTCAGGTGGCCAACCACACCTGGCACCTACGTGCAAGCGTCCTGCATGCCAATCACCCACTCGCAACAACAATGCAACAAACATCACTATGCAAGACCTACTCGTAATAACTGTTATTTAATGATCAATTGTTAATAAATAAAAATTTATTAGAAGTGCCTAGCTCTCGTATCTGGTATCTTTGTTTTGTCTTGGTCATATTTGCGTGGCTCACAATATTTTATTTGCTTAAAGGTTATTGGATTTCTAAGTTGTCCTAATGTTGAGTTCACAAATTAAAGGTTGGTGTCAAGTTAATGAAAAAAAATTTAACAACTCGTTGTTAATGTTAAATATTAAATTTAACGTTTATTTGTAAAAAAATAGGTTGAGGTTCTTTCTTTTTCTTACTATAAACTCAAAATTTTTGCACTCGACACATATAATATATATAAATATAAGTTACCTACCTTCAAGGAAAAAAGGTATTCGATGTTCAAATTAATTCTGCATTAAACATTAACAAAAACACAAAAAAATTATTGTGGTCTGTTTTCCCCAAACACATCAAGTAACTAAAACTTAAAAAAATACGAAAGAAGCCTTGAAATTTAAAATATATTTAGTAAATACTTCGAAGATCAGTGTGGATCTCGTAGTCACTACATAAAATCAACACAAAATGCATGCAGTGAAAATAAATTAAAACCTTACCATTTCGGGAGACATCGAGCTCCACTAGATTTTCAAAGTTTTGTATATCCGACGGAAGTTTGTGTATTTCGTTGTCACTGAGCCCTAATCGTCGTAGCCTGTGGAGTCTGAAGAAATTCTGCAACAAAAGATAATAATATATTTTAAGTGTGATGATTTAAGGTGGCCCAACCCGGCGGGCCTAACTCATTCGCGGGCACGGTACAAAACCGTGCTGTTGCGCTCTGGGACCTTCTCTGTTTCAAAGAATAACACAGGCTTCGTGATGAGGAAGATGCAACATGTCCACAAAAAAGACAATGTGCATAGTGTATGATTTGGTAAGATTTACGAAAATTTTAATTTCAAAACGACTTATAGCTAAAAGTAAACCACGACCGCTGTAGTAAAAAATGGAACAAAAACCAAATAGATTTTAAATTTTGATTAAATAAGCTATGTCTAATGACTAATCTTTTTAAGATGTTCTTACTTTTTCATTGCGTAATCTACCTCCAAAGTTATTGTATAAAACATGCAAAAAAAAATTACCTTAACTTAGAAACCAAACATAATTTTACAATGCCAATGGTCATCAGACATCTAGTTCGATCAAATAAAGCTATTTTGAGCAACATTTTAGATATCTGATAAGAAATATGGGCGTGATCTTCTTTCCCCTTTTGTATGGGGAGTTGAGCGGGATGGGCCACCTTAAGAAATGTTCATACACATCTGACACAGAAACATCTGATTTCTGCAGTCAAAGTAGTTTGCGAGACAGATCAATCGCAGAGGATTTTTTTATAATTTGCAATTTTTTGTGTTTTTTAATAGATTTACGGAACGGTTTTAATTTTAATTTGTGTTATAGAACATATTAAACTGTAACATTTGTGTAAGTTTTAATGTTTTAATTTCTTTAAATTGATTGTTTTCAAATTGAACAATTTGTAAGCAAGTAAAATGTTACATACTGATGATACCCATAAGAGAGACATAACGGAGAAAACGTAACGAAGAAACATTGAAGGCTGGGTCCACAATTATGAAAAAAATACATAATATAAATAAATATATAATGGCAAATAAATATTGACATGTAATCCAAAGGTCACCATTTCGAATTCTGCTTCCGGCGAATGTCACGACCAAAAAAACTATTTCAGTTTATTTTCAAAATCTGATTACCTAGGTACATTGCTTTACATGCATAGATGTCGCTGAAACTCAAATTAATAATATATACAAAGTTTTGTTTCGATACGACCATTAGAGGTAGGTAGTTTAAAATTGACTCGCAAGATTTGATTGAATTGTTAAATTTTACATTTTAGACAGGGGTAGTCAATTGAAGGAATACTTGTAACTATGGAGAAATTGTATGGTGAAAATTGTGCACTGACCAAAATAAAGTGTAAAGAGCTCCTTTATTTTTTTAAATTAAACATGGAGGATCAATATCATACTACTGTCATGATATAAGCCCAACACACCACATGAGAACTAGGTGCCAAGCCAGGATCTTCATTACATTATTTGGTTACCTTGAACTGCATTGAAAACACAAAATTGTTTTGTTAACCGGCGTGTAACTTTCATTATTATCTATCGAAACAACTATTGGAGTAGATAAAATTAATGACTAAAAAAATTTATAAAATCAATCCTAATATATTGAATTTTACTAGGGGTAAGAAAACAAGAATGACCATCCATAGAAAAATTCTCATGGTCCTAGTACCAATATATGCAGTAGATGTCCACAAAGCAGGTAGGTAAGCATTTAATCAAGCGAGGCATTGATTACCGTGCGAGAGGAGGGACTGTAGAATTCCAAATTATGGCTATAGATCAGATAACAGTATTGGGATATGCACTGCACGCGAAAGGTTTGCTTGCTGGTTCAAGTCCGACCTTGTAGAATATTCTAAAGTTTTTCCAGCTTTATTTCTTTAATTAATTAATGTGTCTCTGCTGAAGGAGTTTCCATACAAATAGTCCAAAACATGAATACCTGAAAAATACTTACAAACGATGAATTTCCACTGTACCGCACCATGCATAAAAATGGCTCAAAAGTGTTTTTTTTTAATCATGTGATCACATCTATATCAGTATAAAATTACTAACAAAATAATATTGAATTGATACAATTTCGTATCAAAAATGACGAGGGCTCTGTACACCCGAACTGTAGTAAAGCATTATTTAATTGTAAGTTTTGGTCAGAATCTCTCACAGGAATCTTATTCGTATATTATTATACAGGTTGCTCTCAAACCATTGTACTCTTAATTTTCTGTAGGTGGCAGCATTTAAATGGTTAGTATTAAATATTTTTTAGCTGCAAGAATAATAATGTATTTTGACTCTTTGTTTAGAGGCCACTATAGGAGTTCATGACAGAAATAATAGTATTAAAACTAAAACGTACAAAGTTTTCACTACTTTTTCATGTTGCCACTGGAGTAGTGCCTCGCTTTAAGGTCTTTGCTTGCGGCGACGCTAGGTTCGGGTCTCCTCTTTCCCTAAAATATGGTTGACAGAGGCGATGGCTGAGCCCGGCGTGATGCTCATGAACGGGTGCTGGTTGTGGGGACTGGCTTGCTCCAATTGGCAACATATTAGATGGCGGGCATAGTCTTTACAAATAAACTGATATTTGTCATGAACTGTTGCATATGATATTAATTGTTTGTACTTTATACTTTGGTAAACTTAGACTAAGTGGACGTTGAAAAAAAAACCAGCGGAGTTTCTTGCCAGTTCTTCTTCGCTGGGATTGCCGAACTGGCTAATGATAAAATATGACAAATCCGAGTGCAGTGTACTGTCTATGGATGATGAATAAACAATAAACATCCAAAATGTAATGAAATAGGCCCTACAATGAAAAAACCCAACAACACGCACCTCTGTATCATTTTAACATTATCCACGTTGAATGTAAAATAGCAGCTCACATTCTCCAAATCCACACCACTTAAAAGCGTTTATAATGGCTATCTATACGTCCCAACCATAAACGCCCTATTACAAGTAGGCCCCACTGGTAAATTTATAGAAAACCCATGTCTTCTATTAATTAATCTTAACCTAGCTGGTACATGTCAGGGTGGCCCATGCCTAAGTGATCAGTCCGAGTTCTCACCTCAATTACGGAACTTCGAAGTTACGTAAAAAAGTTAATCTCAATACAAGTTTTCACTAGATATTCTGTGGTTTTAATACTTCAAGCTGTCAAAGTCAAACTCGGCCTTCCAATATGTATGAAAACGCTAAGTTATGCGTGAATTTTAGCGCACTTCAATTTCTCCATACATTTGAAAACGCCAGTCGATCGGTTTGGCGTAAACGCCAATTTAGGTGACAACTGAGACTAGGGGCTCTGATGATCTGGCAAAACATGGTTAGCCAGTTCACCGAATCAATAAAACTAAACGTTGGACGCCGCTTTGTAGATAAAATGCTATTTTGATTCTTTTTTTACTAATAACGGATTCTTTTTTGAAAGAAAATTCCTTTTTAACAAGTTTCTAAAGAGGTAAACTTTCACCCTAAGGATCCACCGAGCTATGTAGTTGCTAAGATAAGGAAACCCCATCCGTCTTTGCTTTATGGTTGATAATAAATACATATCACATTCTTAGAAATTAACCTTGGCTGGTCATGCCAGAGCCTGAACTTAGGTTTCACAGCCATTACAGGTAATGATAACTTTAAAATTCAAAGACATGTCATGTTCGCATCAAGCATCACACAGCACTGTCGTCCACACCGCTAACCTCCAGCGGAGAATCTCCAGTAACACCAAGGTGTTACTAGAGATCCCTGATGCCCAGCTAGTTAGAATGTCGAACTAGATCAATGAGGAACCCAAAAAGTGATCTAGGTCGAAAACACACATATTTGACCTTTACATATTTCAGTCTTATTTCGCCCCTAGCGACTAAATACCAGCCAAGGTATTCCCCTATACAATATTTATTTTACTTTTCAGAGGATTGTAGGATGGGATAGTTTCTGAAAGCTATGGTTCCAACAGATAACTTGTAAACTTGATACTTATTAATAAATCCGGAATATCATGAATATAAGAAGTGTGTACACTAAGGTCCTCTCTAATCGACGATCATGATTCTACCTGTACAAATGACTGATATGGTCTTATTTATCCACATGACCACTTTTCAATTACTTCCTACCTTGGGCAGATCTCTGATGTGATTGGCATCCAGGAATAGCTCTTCCAGTGAGCGCGAGTAGCGCAAAACATCCTCAGGAACGCTCGGCAAGGAGCAATGCCGCTTGTCCACGTATTCCACCTGCCTGTTGCACTTGAACAGCGGGATGCAGCGGAACATCGCGCCGCTTCACACACTCACTGGTACACTGCACTCGTCACATCACATCTCACGGAACTGCACAGAACGCGCACTGCACCGCCACCGCCGAACACAAAACGCCACAGGACAAGCGAAAACACCCACCGCCCACCGCGCGAGGCAAACTACTTTTGTTTGACAGTCGCGCGGCGACCGACAACAGAACATAAACTTCGGCAAAGGTACGCGGCCATCGGCCATAGACACGCGACTTAGCGGTGGGGTAACGATTATTAATAACTAGTATTGGAAAATAACAAGTCATTCTTGTTATTCATCATCTATAAAACCTGTTACTACAATAACGTCTTCAGTCACAGTCCCGTGCGCCCCGCGCGCCTCTGCTCGGCGAAACTCGTTCCTACAATAAAGTATTTGCAATACTATCTCGCGCGCGCCTCTTACTACGAAACCTGTTAAAATATTGCAATAAGTCTTCAGGAACGGCATCGCGCGAGCGCCGCGCGCCTCAGCTCTGTAAAATCCGTTACTACAGTGACGTATTTACAATACTATCTCGCGCGGGCCTCTTACTACGAAACCTGTTATTACAATAACGTCTTCAGGAACGGATTCTCGAGCGCACCGCGTGCCTCTGATCTGCGAAACCCGATCCTACAGTAACTATCACGTCGTGGCGTGCTCGTGGGTGGCGTAGCTCAGTTAAAATAAATAAAATGGGGAACCAGAACTGTATTTGGTATTATAAAAAAACGTATTCCATAAAACAAAATCGTCTCAGATGAGCTCTCCTAATCGCTTCCTCGAACACGGAACTGTCATTTTCAAACTATTCTGTTTTATTTTTAAATATATTAAAATAACGTCTTCAGGAACGGATTCTCGCGCGCACCGCGCGCCTCTGCCATGTGAAACCCGTTCCTACAATAACGTCTTTACAATAGTATCTCGCGGGCGCCTCTTACTACGAAACCTGTTATTACAATAACGTCTACGCCTAGGAACGGGATCTCGCGCGCGCGCGCTTCGTTCTAATGTACGAGTACAGTGCATGACAGGGATTTATTTTACAACCGTTTTAGGTCTAAATGCAACTTATTAAATAATTAGTTATTTCTCGCTAGCGTGTATGTAACGTACCCGTAGTGTGATTATTTTACGTATTTTTTTTAAATTATAAAATGTAAGTATTTGTTTTTTTATGAAATATGTATTTAAAATTGCAAAACAATAAATATTCCAGCTGTATCGTATCTACTGACTGACATTTTTGTATCATTGAAATTACAAAAACGTAGAAAAATAGATATTTCAATGATTTTTTAAAATATAAAGAGACGTCTTGTAGTTACTTTGCAGTGGTCAGCCATTGATGACGAGTTTGATTTCAGAGCATTGATTTCTGAAGCAAGTCGCTCTTTATAAAAACTCGTTATTAGTAACAGGTTTTGATACTACTAGTTCTTACGCAGTAACGAATAAGAAATGAGATAGTATTGGAAAATAACGAAAATGACATATGTAGGGATGTTATCAGCACGGGCAACGCGGCCGCGGCGGCGGTGGCGGCTGGTTGTTAGCGTTCTTGGACTCAATTGTAGCGCCGAGCCATCCGTTTTGTTGGAAACCCGGAAATTACCGATTTCTTGCGTCACTTAGTTTGTTTTATGAGTACTTCCGTGCTTGTCCAAGGACGTTGAAATTTTCATTCCTCCCCATTCCATCTTTATGCGGAGCACTCGCAGCAAAAAGCATTCTTTAAACTTTTGGTACGTCACCCCCACCCACAAAAAAAAACCAGAATAAAATGGTCATCTCAGCGCAATTTACATCACTATAGCGCATTATTTTTATTTGGCCGCCATTTGTGGTACTTTACATATAATTCAGCAAGCAGTATTTCTGGTGTGGATAGCTAACACTTATCCTATTGTTTTCTTAAGTCAAGAAATTATGGCCTTAATTAAAAGAAAAATGATTTTTTTACATGTAACCTTTATATATATTATAGTGGTATCTTGCATAAAATAGTATTCATACAAGATATTTTTTTTCAATGGGAGACAATTTTGACAATCTAAATAAAGTCTGTAGTGCGGTTTTACATTGACAGCGGTTGTTTTACTTGACTGACATTTAGCAAAAAAATAAAAAGGCAAAATGTAACCTAGAATTACAATCGATTAATTCAAATTATTCTCGTTCCCTTGTGGTTTCCGTGGTTTTGATGTTTTAAATGTTTTTAAAGTGAGGAAAAAGGATTTCAGGGTACCTAGCTGATTGTCATTCAAAACTGTACGAGGGCCAATCAACCAATCATTAGAATGTCGATTCTCGGCTTTATTGGTGGAGGAAATATGTCTTCGGCCGTCGGAGAGGCTGTAATTAAAACCGGTAAGTTTATACTGAAACAGAGCATCAAATATTCCACTCGAGAATCTCGCACCGCTAAATAAAATAACCGCGCGCAGTAAACATTCAAAATCTGCCTAAATCAAGCAGTTTTCAGGGTTTCTTCCTAAAATGGCCTTACACTGATGTTGTAGTTACGCAAATTAAAAAAAATGGCTTTGGACTGCAGGGTAGATAAGCGATTCGCTTTACGTATAGTCGCAGGATAAAATAATGTGTTGCTTACTATTAACTTATTATATGGTTGCTCGACAAGTGCTATGTGGTTTGCGAACATGGTCAAACAGTAAATTCAATGGCCAAACTCAATGGCGTAAGCAAAAAATATAAATCAGCGTCAAGAATGCGTTAAGCACCTTATGTCCATGATATTTGCCTTTAATCATTTGTATTGAAACGTTTAGAGCCATATAATCATGGATATAAGTTAAGTTATCAAATAAACAAAAACATAGAGACATAGCTCTCATTTCTTATTTCTTTCTTTATTTCTTAATTTGACTGAGGAAACAGGAACGCACCATTGTATGGAATTTGATCAATTCATTATCCTCTTAAGCGGCTTGGCCTTCTGCAACACTTGCGACATGCACTGTAAAGTAAAAGAAATAGATGATTACAGATTCAATGAACGGAAATAACTGCTACAATGTGCTACATTAGGTGTCGTTGCAGGGGATACAATCGCCCTCGTTTCAAGATGGAAAGAGCGTCAAACTTTCACTCCATCCACCCAGCTAGCTGCTAAACAGTATTCTGTCTTGGATAGTCAGTCAGTCAGTCAGCGTGTTTCCGTCCACTGCTGGACATACGCCTCTCAAATTTTCCTCGAGTCCTCCGGCTCTCAGCGGTACGGAACCACTGCTTTCCGCCGACGCACTCGTCCCACCTGGCGGGTGGTATTCCCACATTCCGTTTTCCTGTCCACGGCCGCCAGTGTAGGACACGGTTACTCCAACGGTCATCGTCTTTTCCGCATATAACTCTTCTTAGTACAATTTTTTTAATATTTCAGGTCTCTATTC
This sequence comes from Incurvaria masculella, assembly GCA_946894095.1. Lineage (NCBI taxonomy): Eukaryota > Metazoa > Arthropoda > Insecta > Lepidoptera > Incurvariidae > Incurvaria > Incurvaria masculella. The sequence goes on along the minus strand of OX335653.1, from coordinate 14,110,208 downwards.
ACCAAGCAATGTTTGGGTTTCTGGTCCTCGGCTTCATAATCTAAAGAAATGGTCTGAGATGGGTGTGCACACAACCACAAAGAACTCGGACATTGTCCACCATTGTGATACCATATTTCTTGGGGTGAAACCTCATATTCTGACCACGGCGGTAGCGGACTGCCTTGATGGATTATGTGAAGCGGACAAACATACCGAAAAACTTTTCGTTTCCATGTTGGCTGGAGTCACCATTGAGAATATTCAAAAGGTTGGGAACATTTATTTTGAATTCCTATAGTACCTAAGTTTTTTATGTACCATATAATATTTTTTAGGGTTTTATACCTAAAGGTGCCAACCTCCGCTATCCGTCCGTCCGTCCGTCCTGTCACAGGGCTGTATCTCACGAGCCGTAATAAGTAGGCAGCTGAAAGCTAGAGTGTATTTATTTTGCCACTATAACAACAAATGGGTAAATAAAAAATAAAAATAAAATTAAAGGGAGGCTCCCTTTAATTTTATTAAAAAACGTGATTGTGTTAAATCTTGTACGTTTGTATGGAACCCTTCGTGTGCGAGTCTGACTCGCACTTGGCTGGTTTTTATCATAATCTCTCTGCAGCATTCTATATTGATTTACTTACGATTTGTCTCTTAAGTTTGATTTGACATTTGAGTTTATTTGTGCGTTCATATTATAGTACAACGGAAAACAGTTGGTTTTCCCCTTAGTTCTTTCATATTTACCAGCACTGCTCTTTTACTTACTCTTAATTTAGCATGATAGTACGTAGCCTATAATTAACAAAAACGCCAGTCGATCGGTTTGGCGTAAACACCAATTTAGGTGACAGTTGGGGCTCTGGTTAGTAAATGAGGTTGACAAAATTTTCTTGTCACCAAATCTTTTTACAACTCTCTTTCTTGAAGACAGATGGGCAAAAGTGCATGGTATATGTACTCATTTAGTACAAGAAATAACATAGGTCACATATTTTTTTTTATTTTTTATCTAGTTGTTTATTTGGGACTTAAGCCGTCACCGACTATGCCAGCCCCATAGTGACTTTATAAGTATAATAATTACTTCAAGCTATCAGCTACTCCTTAGAGCCATTGACAGCTTGAAAAAATATACAACTTCTCTGAACTCGTTTGACCAGGGCTTTCCCAATGATTCGTTTATCTTAAAAAATAAATTCATTCTATCCGTAGACAATATTTTTTCAAGACCCAGTCGAAGCCTCTCGTTCAGAACACACTCCATAAATAGGTGAAATTGATTTTCTGGCTTGTCACAGGCAGAACAATTTGGAGAGTCCAGTTTCTTCATCATATGTCCCATTCTATTTAGAGGAGTGTGTCCTGATCTGAGTCTTAAGCCAATAGTAATGATTTCTCTAGGCAGATGGACACTGCTAAACCAAGGGATACAGAGTGGTTCAGATACAATCGTTTTGTACCAAATTCCCCTCTCCACAGACCTCCTGTCAAAGTGTTCTTTCCACATTTGTCTACATATTCCTTTGGCTTTCGGCAGAACGTCAGTGAAGAAAGGCTTGGTGGTGTAGATTACATTTGAGCACGTAGCTCTTTTTGCTAACTCGTCGGCTTTTTCATTGCCTTCTATGCCTACATGGGATGGAATCCATTGAAATTTAACATTTTTTCCGATTGATATCAGTTCCATAAATATTTTTAAGATTGTGTAAGCAATAGGCCTTCCCCGAGTCCCCTTCGTACAATAAACCAAGTGTTGAAGTGCACTTTTAGAGTCGGTCAAAATGACTATATTTTTTGCATTTAGAGATAAGCTGTACGAAAGGGCTTCGGAAATTGCTATGAGTTCGGCCGCCATTATTGGTACTTGTCCATCTATCTTTAGTTCCAATCCAATGCCAGAATTGGGATCCCACCACGAAGATCCTATACCATTTACATCAATAGATCCATCAGTATATAACTTGTAGTACTTTTTGTAACATGTTTCAATTATAATCTTGGTCTTATTTTTTAATACAGTGGTGCTAAATTCCTTTTTTGACTTATTAATAAATTCTAAATTAAAATTCACACATTTTCTAATTGGAATTCTGGTTACCCATGTTTCTAGCGAGAACATTGGTAGGACAGGACTGTTTTCTATGTCAATATTCTTCAATTTAGCAAAGCTTGACGCCAGTATCGGGAAGTTATGGTTATTCCAATACTGAGAATCTAGAGTCGACGCTAACTTTTCCAATAACTTATTTAGAGGGCTGTTCGTACACGCTTTATTCTTGAGTAAATACTTCATTGCCAAATAACTGCATCTTACATGTAGTGGTTGCACGCACAAATCACTCTCCATCACATGAATTGGAGTACTTTTAACATAACCGCCAACTATTCGTAAGGCTCTGTTTTGTAGGACAGATAATTTCCTGAGGTTTGACTGCGCACAGTTTCCATACAGAAAGCATCCATAGTCAAGACGGCTACGTATAAGAGCTATATATAATCTTCTTAAATGTGTTTGATGTATTCCCCACGAAGACCCAGCTAGTACTTTAAGAATATCCAAATATTTTCCTGTTCTTAAAATGTTTTCTTTTACATTATTTTTCCAATTTAAACTTTGATCTAACCATAATCCTAAAGCTCTAATACAGGTGTTCCGTGCCAAATCGTTTCCATTAACAGTGATTTTAATTGGTTTTCTCCGGATTCCCCTTGCAAAAACGCAAAATTCAGTTTTTGTTTCAGACAGTCGTAGTCCTATTTTATTTAACAAACATGACATGGTATTAAGAGCCTGTTCTATACATTCGGCTGCAAATTGTAAATTTTGAGAGGTGATAAAAAATATAAAATCGTCGGCATATTGAACTATACCTACATCGACAATATGTTTGCAAATACAGATGGTAACAATATTAAATAGGATCGGGGACATAGGGTCCCCTTGGGCAAGGCCATTGTGACATTTTCTTTTAAAACAAATATCTTCAGACTCAATTTGAAGATATCGAACACTTAAAAAATTCCAAATATATTGGCATATCAGTTTTCCAAACTTAAATTCATTCAAGCAACTAATCAAAGAATTTACATTAACATTATTATAAGCATTGTCGATATCAACAAAACAGGCTAGAGTGGGTTCATTTTTGACTTGTCCTAGATTAATAGTGGTCACTATTCGAGAGAGATTATCTAGACAAGATTGTCCTCGTCGAAAGCCATGTGTGGAATTACTTAATAATTTATTGTGTTCTGCAAACCACTCTAACCTTTTTGCAATCATCGCATTGAATATTTTGCAGGGACATGACATAAGAGAGATCGGGCGAAAGGATGATGTCAGAGCTGGGTCTCTACCAGGTTTAGGAATCGCAATCACTTTTATGTTCCTCCATTGCAAGGGCACAATTCCAGTAGAAAAAATGAGATTAAATAATCGGAGTAATACAACCTTACCAGATGGCGGCATGTTTCTGAGCATTGAATAAGTAATACCATCGATGCCCGGGGCCGTGTCCTTTGACTTCAGAACACTCTCCAACTCGTCTTCTGTAAATGCGGCGTCCAGTAGGCTGTGTCCAAAATGTACAAAAGATTGGTGATTCTTCAGCAGTATCGGGGGCCAGGCTGCAGAGGAGTTCTTCGGCTCGCTTGTCTTCGATGTTCGTGCTGTTTTGACGGATGCCCTTCATCCACCTCATCTTGCGCCACATATCGGCTGCAGATGTTTGACTATTTATGTTGTCGCAGAAATCATTCCAACCCTTATCTCTGGCTTTTCGTGTTTCTTTTCTCGCATTATTAATCCTATTATGCAAAAAATTGTAAGCTTGCGGAGTGCCAGTTCTCCTAAATTGTGAGAGCGCTAATCTTCTTTCGGCGATGGCTTTACTAATGGTAATGTTCCACCATGGTTTGGGGTGAAATGTCTCTTGTGAATTAGGGTTAATATGGATCCATGGGATACATTCTTCCGCGGCTGTGTCAAGATTTTTTACGAACCATTCATAAGCCTTTTGAAGATTTTCTGGGCGATTGGAGGCGCCAAAACTTAAATTTAATTTTTCTCCATATTTATGCCAATCAGCTAACTTCATATTCCTTTTTTTCTCTCTGACCATGATGTTGTCTATCCCGAAACGAATTTGAATAATAATGTGATCACTGCCTAAATTTTCTTGAGTCGTTTTCCAACTGCTGATTAGGGATATATCTGGAGTACAAAATGTTATATCTGGGGAAGTTTCCTGTAGCATATTACTTCTTAATTTGACTCTGGTATGGCTGCCATCATTCAGTGCAATGAGATTATTGTCCATACATGCGTTGAAAATGTCTTCCCCTCTTGTGTCTATTTTGCACGACCAGTGAGTGTGATGTCCATTAAAATCTCCTCCGATGACAGTGCTTTGGTCAAATTGAGAAAATAAGTGATTCCAATCTTCCTGTGTGGTGTGTACTGATGGAGAGCAGTAAACGGCTAATATATTGCGTATCGGAGAGCAGTTCAACACCTCTACGCCTATAACTTCGATGCTTGGGTTCTGATTGCATATTGGCAGATTCCTTAGCTTGATAGACTTGTGAGTTAAGATGCAGACTCCTCCGTAACCATCTTCCCTATCACGCCTGGTAATATTGTATCCACTTACTTTTATCTGTGTTTTCTCATTAAGCCAGGATTCCGATATTAGACACACATGTACTTTAAATTGATATAACACACTTTCCAGATCAAGTTTCTTTGGCATTAAGCTTCGGGCGTTCCATTGAATTAAATTAATATTTTTACAAGCCATTACTTTAAGAATATTCCAAGAGAGCTTTCCAAAATAAGCTTTTTAAGAAAGGTTATAATCTGAAGGTTACATTCAATTATAAAATTGTGCCATTTTGGTGATTTTGTCCCCCCAGCTCTGTCCGTCACTTCCTGCAATATTGTTTAGGCCATCAAATATTTCTCGCAGTGCACTTGGGCTTTCTTCTTCCGTGTCACGTGAGGTATAGACTGGTATCGTTTTCTCTCTGGGTTCGTTGCTGGTTGTCGGTATATTTTGCGCTTGTACACGTTGTGGGCTTTGGGATTTCCGTACAAAGTCACAACGTCGGGGTCTTGCTGGTGAAGCTAAGGTCTCGTGAGGGTGGCTCGACGACGCAGTCTTCCACAAGACATCTTCTTTTGGCCTCTCTGAGGCGCATGCAGCGGCATACGACCTCGACAGAGAGGCAAAAGGAATGCTTGCAGGTTGAGCGGGCGGCTGTCTGTCTGGTACAACTTCTGAACTTGTCGTTGCTAATTCTGGTGTTCTCTGTTTGCCATACATTTGTAATGCCATTTTATATGTCACATTGTTTTGTGACATAATGTGACGAAGCTGCTTCTCTTTTAAGAATATGGGGCATATTTTGTCAAGTGCCATATGTTCGCCCTTGCAGTTGACACATTTGAACACGGTAGTAACACAATTTTCGTGTTTTCCGCCACATTTTGGACACGTCTTTGTGTTGGATGGACATACTTTCACCGTATGGCCAAAATGCCAGCAGCCTGAACACTGCGTCACCGAGAACACGAAAGGCTCTACGCTACACCTAATTCCGTACACAAGCATGTACGGAGGCAAGCGCGGCCCCCGGAAACACACCCTCACTGCTTCGGATTTTGTCCACTTACCAGGTTCTGTTCTCATATTCAGTCTTTTCACAGAAACAATTTCCCCCTGATCACATTTGAAAATATCCAATAGGTCTTTATCTTCAATTTCCATGTCGATATTCCTTACGGTACCATAGGAGTTCTGCACCTCGGTAGTTCGGGAACATGAAATACCTTGTTTCACCAACTCTTCAGAATCAAGTATCTTCCGGACACCCTCCTGCGTTTCAAAATAAGCAATGGCTTTCGACTGTGTTAAATACTTTATTTTAACAATACCCGGAATATTTTGTAGCAGTCTAGCCAATCCAATCTGTTTAGGAAGTTTGCTTTTACTTATTAAATAAACTTCAAGGTTACCTTGGGGCGCTTCCTTAGAGTTCATCCGGTTCACTCTCTTGGGTTTATTGTGTCTCACCAACTCGAAATCGTCATCATCTTCATCCTCAAAGTCTGGTCGGGTCCTCTTCTCGCGCGTCTCAGAGATTATTGCCATATCTTCCCACTCCAGCTGTGCCGTGACCACATTTTCGGCTGGAACGTCCACCAACTCTTCCACATCCACCAGATCCCCAGCATCCGAGCTGGACTCTCCACCAGTATCACCGCAATCCACTCTTTCGCTCATACTTGAATGAGGGTAGTCGGCCATTTCACTCACTACACATTAGGGAATATATCCCTAGCTGTACTCACTCCCTAACTTTGCCCACACCCCCACAGGCACAAACAGTGGTAGGGAACACAAGCAACCACAAATTAATTGGTTATTATACTTTATAGTAAAAATATTCCAAAAACACTGGGGAGCGAAAATTTTGCAGTCGTTTTGCTAGAACTGGGTCACATATTAATAGAAAGGTCTTTCTAACTTGAATATTTAACTCTTAATTTTAAAAGTATTCATCTCAAATTAGTATGCTTTACGAGTAAACACTCTTAAACATGACTGGTTTGGTATAGAATTTTTCATTTTATTTTTTACTTACTTTTGTTATATACATATCTTCCTAGCCAAGAATTTCGGAAGGCTATTTTTATCCATGTAAATTACTCGTTAATGCTTCTTCGACCAAGCGTCTCTTAGAATGTAACAGAGAAATTTCTATAGCAGCAGTTTTTAACGAAAAAACCAAACCCTATTTTGCAGGAGGTCCGCAAGATCACAAGCAAAGCGCTCGTGATCCGCATCCTGCCTAACACGCCGATGTCGGTTGGCGCGGGCGCATGTCTCTACACGCCGGCCGCCGGCGTCTCGCCGGAGCACTGCCGGCTCGTGGAGCAGATCCTGGGGAACTGCGGGGTCTTCGAGCGGATCGAGGAGAAGATGATTGATTCGTTCGGGGCACTGACCGGCTGTGGGCCTGCTTTTGTCAGTATAATTTAATTAAAATTTATGATGAGGGCGCACTTGGATTAGATATATCTATTTCTACCTGCTGGTCAAAATCTCATTAATTAAGGAATTGTTGAGCTCTGTAGTAGTTAGCATTTAAGGGATAGCAAATAAGTAAGAACAAAAATGTATTTATGACTCCCGGGTAAGTTTCTTGTTGGTTTTTCTTCATCAACGGCATAAGAACCATCTTTGGAGGTGATGAGTTCAAATGTGTGTGTACAGCTTGCGATTGGATTCTGACTATCATGAAACACAAAAATGGTCCTGGGAAGTCATATAGTTCCAATGTGTTTCGTTGGGCTACTGTGATTTGGTATTAACTGTTCATGTCCATTTCTATAAAAAATATTTAAAAATATAAAAAACCCGACAGCGTAAAAAATTGTAACTTAAAATTGACTTAGTAAAGGAACTGAAAAGATAGAAACAAGTTGAAAAATTAAATATTTGTTGTGTTTGAATGATCATGGTTGACAGTGTTTACAAACGCAGTCGGAGGCATCAAATAGCCCCAGTACGTTCCATAGTAAATGACTAGCGATTTTATGGATTATTTCGGTAGAGCTAGAAAATACGTGGTGGGGGAAGTTCCAATATCCTACCTTTTATTTTTATGTATAAAGTGGGGTTTTTTTTCTCGTTCTCGGTGTCACCAATCATCATGAAATTTACATAGGTACACTTTCAATGAATTTAATAAGAAAAAAATGTAAATCATAGTTAATGCACAATATGAATTATATAATGATATATTATATATTTCCCAATACATTCCATTATTAATGACTAGCGATTTCTTAGTGATATGGGTATAGCAAAAATATACTTATTGAGACAAATTATAATCTCCTAACTGTCATATAATAAATACGAAAGTAAGTTTGTCTGTTTCGCGAACTCAACCGACCATCGTGAAATTTGCATAGGCACACCATTAAAAATATAAATCGTAGTTAATGTATCTTATGCCTCCGACTGCGTTTGTAAACACTGTCAACCATGATCATTCAAACACAACAAATATTTAATTTTTCAACTTGTTTCTATCTTGTCAGTTCCTTTACTAAGTCAATTTTAAGTTACAATTTTTTACGCTGTCGGGTTTTTTATATTTTTAAATAATTTGTTTTATTTTAATTATTTTTAGTTTTCGTAGAGCATGCATTTATCATTTAAATATCTGCACGTTAATAAATTCCAACGAAAGTAAGGTTAGGTATTATTATGGAACCTGACATGGATGGCTAATGCAACACAACTACCGTCATGATATTCTAACTAGTTCAACAAATTCCAGAAGGAATTAGGTGACAGGCCAGGACCTTCCTTTACACAGAATCACGGCTGCACACGGATACCATGGGTGGAAAATACAGACAATGATCTATTGCCACTTCGTCCATAGTTTTTCCTAATGCGGTGATACCAACCCAGGCGGGCTTAACCCTGTCACCTAGTAGGGTAAGGTGACCTGCAGTTTTACATGGGTTCCGAACCATGAACCACTCGCAAGATAAAGTGGTGTATAACAGATGCGAGGATTTTAACCCATAACCTCTTGCATGAAAGGCAATATTTTAGTCCCTACTCCCTATTAAAACAAAACTACATTTTCTAAAAGTTTCTTCATGTTATCTTTAAGGCTTTAATGAAGTCATCAGTTCATAGAATGAGATTCCCTCATTCAACGAATTTTGATTATATGCCGATATATACAAGGTTTTAGTGGAGGTATGGTCCAAACGTTAACGTATTCCTTGGCATATTTGAAACAAAAAGGATATACATTTTATTTGTAGGTATTTGAAATGTATGGGGAGGATCTTTTTCAAGTCGTACAACAAAATATCTTCTACCTTTTTAGCTCCAAATATGCCGAGGAATACGTGGTTAGCTTTTGGACCATATCTCCGTTAACACCCTATATATGGTTTTCTTAGAATCTCCCTCTCATCATCGTTGATTACAGTTACACTAAATTTATAAGCGAACAGTTCGACACTCAAATCCTGTGGTTATATACAGGGTCCGTCACTCGAAGTGTTACCAATTGAAAAAGATGTTATTTAGTTAATTGAAGTACGGTTCGTTAAAAATTATATTACAATAAAACATTTAATTTTAAGACAATAATTGTTATTGTTCGATATAGCCTCCTTTGATCCATGGATAAGAGCTTTCTGAGACGATGCTGAGTGTTGTTGGAACGTCCAGCGTTTCATACTGCATTGTTTACACGTGCACATGGTATGAGCGCCTCATTTAACACCTTTTGCACACACTTGCTGGTTGACTTTGACGCCCTTCTCGATAAACACGAGTGAATAGCGACGCGACCATTTGCGGTCACTGCAGCCGAGACCATAACAGAAGCGGGCGCTTGCTCACGAACGGGAACTCCATCGTCGAAATTCTCGTTGGATTTGCCCTGTAGCCAAACGCGAAAATGTTGTTTGTTTATATACTGTTAGACAGTAAACATTTTTTCATCAGAAAAAACTATGTTTTCCAGATCGCCACGCAAGACTTTCATTGCTTGAGCTCTTTGTAGTCGAACTGCCTTCTGCGCTGAACTAAGATGCTGTAATTTTTGTATCTTGTTGGTAGGGCTTCAGTTGCATTTCTTTTTATTTCAGTATGCGCCGATTACTTGAGTCGGGTATTGTCTGACTTTTCGCAAATTTTGCAGAACACTGGTGAGGATTTCCTTGAATTTGAGCCTTTACCTTTCGAACCATATCATGTGATATTGCTATTTTCGGATGATCGCCTCTATGCCGTTTAGCAATGCTAGGTTATTAATTAATGGTTCGATGCACTAACATTTCGTTTACATGTAAATGTCAGAGCTCCCGAACGATGACTGGTTGTGATTTTCCGATCAAATACAAAACGTTCACAATGTTAGGTTAAATATCCATTGCGAAAATTTATTATACAATTCAAATTTGTTCCCGCTCTTTTCGCCCACTTAAAAACAATGAAACAAATTGAAGTGTCCCCAAAATTTTGCGTGCAGTCATTATTATTTTGAAAATAGAAGTAACAGTTCAAGTGACGGACCCTGTAGTAATCGCTTTGATCACAGGATTTCATCCATGTATAAACTAACTGCTAGTTATAATTCAATAATCTCCATAATAACCATGATTATAATATTTATATCCACTACTTCATAAGACTGGAAGTTGTCTCTTGACTGACAGCTTTGAATGTGAGTCAAAAGCATTGTTAAAGCCATTTTTATTTAATTATTGTGCTAGTTAAGTTCCAGTTTCACAGATTAGAACTTTAACTGGATGCGGCGAAAGAGACCTGGATTCATCGTTTGCAAATATATGTGGGCCCGAGGTCCTCAATCGCCCGATCGAATGTGTTACCTTGGAGCTTATAAACTGTTACATCCCAACTGAGCGTTTATTGTTTTTCTTGCCTCCAAAGCCAGTCAAAATAAATATAACGTTCACGATTTAATCCGTACATGAACTCCTGGTTTATTCTTTTCAATAATATAACGTGTTAATAATATGTGATATATGATGATAAACCCAACTTTGGCAAAGCCGTGCTTTTCCTTCCCACTGCTCCCAAGGACGCACGGTTAAAGATCAGCGATATTATGATGACGATCATATCTAATGTACCCTATGTAACATAAGTCCTCATCAGGGGGCTGACGACATCTTCATGGAAAGTTTTCTTATCTTTGGTAAAGCTTTTAGATATTATCAGATTGGTACCGATTTTGGGCACCACAGTATCTCGGCACTGTAGAGTCGCCCTCTTGTGGAACAAGCGGACCTTCCCCAGCGTGACACCCATTGACAACGGAAGTATGGATTTATGAGCTGTGCAGGTGCAGAATGCTGATAGTAATGCAATGATGGTGATATCGGTCTATGCGGCGACCGAGAATGTCGAAAATCTATCTGACTATCGCCCGGATCCACCACTTCCAGTTACAGACATCCCAAAGTTATCTTTCGGCTACACCATATAAATATGCAATGTAACCGAAACTACATTCCATATAGCTGGAGGTAGTGAAAAGAGGAGTATATGACCTGAGTTGGTGTGACAAGCGCGCTTGCGTAAACAAAAATCATTTGAATTAATTTTTAACGTTGAATATTTTGATGTTTTTGGAATTTCTTATTCCAAATTACATTTAAACATATAAGTTGCATACCTTTTTTTAAACTATTCAGAAAACCCTTTAGTTTGATACCCCACTCGATAGGTTTCTAGAAAAAAAATATTTGAAAATTCATAATTTGGCGCCAAAAATCAGCCATGATTTTTTTTATGATTTTGATATACCCAGTGTCACTCTCACAATTAAGACGAATCTAACGACACCTCTCAAGCTAAAATCCATCAAGCCGTTTAGGCTGCAGGGGGCGACAAAGAAATATACATACATACATACACTCGAAAAACATAACCCTCCTTCTTTCGCAGTCGGGTCAAAATATAAGAGGTGTCTTACAACACACCGTAATAACATCATTTTGGACATTCATCCGAGTAGAGCTTCTAAAGTTCCAAAGTGCACAAGATCACCCGGTGGGCTATTTTGAAAATTGCGCAAAAATGGCATGTAAATCGTTCACAACGTCATTATTTCATTTTGGACATTCATCCGAGCTCACCTGCTGGGCTAATGTGAAGATTGTCTATAAATTAAAAGTTAAACACGAGATTTATGGGAAGACTGAAGCTGTGTCTCTTTGACAGGAAAAGTGTCGAATACATTTTCCCGTAACGCGCGATAAGAAACATAGCATATACAAACGCAGCCATCCTTCGCAGTGGTATTGGGCGACTGATAGGTTCAAACCAGATCACAGGTGGCCAACGTATTTTTTCTTACATACTAGGAATAGTGTCAGGATCGATCGAGTTTGGATGCGTCCCGATAAAACAATTTGCATATGCGCTAGAATTTTGAGAGATGGTTCTCTCACTATCATATCAAGGCGGTTGGGAGGGATATTGGAAACTCACTGAAATCACCTTCAAAATGAATGGCACCAAAACGTAAAATTTGCAGATGTACCTGATAATGGAGGGTCTGGCGGACGGCGCGGTGAAGCAGGGCGTGCCGCGCGTCGCCGCCGTGCGCTTCGCCGCGCAGATGGTGCTGGGCAGCGCGCGCATGGTGCTGGAGACGGGCCGCCACCCGGCGCAGCTGCGCGACGAGGTCTGCTCGCCCGGCGGCTCCACCATATGTGGTGTCGCCGTGCTCGAGAACGGATGCGTCAGGTGAGTGGCTTAAGGTGGCCCAACCCGGCGGGACTAACCCATTCGTGGGCACGGTACAAAACCGTGCTGTTGCACTCTAGGACTTTCTCTGTTTCAAAGAATAAGACGGGCTCCGTGATGAGGAAGATGCAACATGTCCACATAAAAGACAATGTGCATGGTGTATGATATGGTAAGATTTACGAAAATTTTAATTACAAAACGACTTATAGCTAAAAGTAAACCACGACCGCTATAGTAAAAAATCTAACAAAAACCAAATAGATTAAAAATCTTGATTAAATAACCTATGTCTGATGACTAATCTTTTTAAGATGTTCTTACTTTATCATTCCGTAATCCACCTCCAAAGTTATTGTATAAAACGCGCGAAAAGTTCGAACTTCCAGACCTTATAACTTAGAAACCAAACACAATTTTACAATGCCAACGGTCATCAGACATCAAGTTCGAACAAATTAAGCTATTTTGAGTAACATTTTGGATCTTTGACAAGAAATATGGGCGAGATCTTCTTTCCCTGTTTGTTGAGTTGAGTTGAGCGTGATGGCCACCTTAACATCAGGAATCTTATTCTTACTTTATTGTTGAGGCTGCTCTTAAACCAATACTCTTAATTTTTTGTAGGTGTTTAAAGGATATGTAACTACGTGATCAGCTCACTGTGGTAGGTTATGACAAATCTAGTAGTATTAAAGCCAAACGTGCAAATGTTTCTCAATTTTTTCTTGTTGCCACCGGAGTAGTGCATCGCTTTAAGGTGGGCCTTCCCGCTCCAAAACTAGAAAGAAGATCATTTGCAAATTTCTTGTTGAAGTTCCAAAATTATACTCAAACTGGCTTTATTTGATCAAACTAGGTGTTTGATGACCATTGGCATTGTAAAATTGTATATGGTTTCTAAGTTATAAGGTCCAAAAGTTATAAATTTTCGCACATTTTATATAAGTTTGGTTGTGGAAACCCAGCTTGTTCCATGAAGATTCAAAAGCAGTTTGGTTATTGTTTGATTTTTGACTCCAGCGTCCGTCATTTACTTATAGCTGTATAAGTCAATTTGTAATGTAATTTTTTTTGTAAATCTAACAAAATCAAACACTATGCGCTTTGTTTGCTTTGTGGACCGGTTGCATCCTCCTCATCAAGAAGACTGTCTCTTTATTTAAAAGAGACACAATGACAGAGCGCAACAGAATGATATTGTGCTATGCCCGCGAATGAGTTAGTACCATCGGGAAGGGCTACCCTTAAGGTATTTGCTTACGGTGAAACTTGGTTCGGGTCACCTCTTTCCATAAAATATGGTCGAGAGATGTGATGACTGTACCCGGCGTGATGCTCGTGAAAGGGTACTGTTTGTGGTGACTGGCCCGCGGTTATTGGCGGCGGGGACAGTCTTTGCAAACAAACTGATATTTGTCATGAACTGTTGCATAGGGCATTTATTGCATACTTAAAGTTTTCCGTGTTTTTTAGTTTAAAAAAATTACGAAAGATTTTGAAAATTTAGATTAAGGTGGCCCAACCCGCTCATCTCCCCATACAAAAGGGGAAAGAAGATCACGCCCATATTTCTTGTCAGAGATCCAAAATTTTGCTCAAAATAGCTTTATTTGATCGAACTAGATGTCTGATGACCATTGGCATTGTAAAATTATGTTTGGTTTATAAGTTATAAGGTCCGAAAGTTCGAATTTTTCGCGCGTTTTATACGATAACTTTGGAGGTGGATTACGATATGATAAAGTAAGAACATCGTAAAAAGATTAGTCATCAGACATAGCTTATTTAATCAAGATTTATGATCTATTTGGTTTTTGTTAGATTTTTTACTACAGCGGTCGTGGTTTACTTTTAGCTATAAGTCGTTTTGAAATTAAAATTTTCGTAAATCTTACCAAATCATACACTATGCACATTGTCTTTTTTGTGGACATGTTGCATCTTCCTCATCACGGAGCCTGTCTTATTCTTTGAAACAGAGAAGGTCCCAGAGCGCAACAGCACGGTTTTGTACCGTGCCCGCGAATGAGTTAGGCCCGCCGGGTTGGGCCGCCTTAAGTGGACTCGGAGTGTTTTTGCTATTTCTTTTAGTTTCGGATTTGGCCATGAAGGTATGCTTGAAAATGTCTGGTAAAAAATCTTGTAAAATTGTATATCCATTAAGAATAATAATAAACATATTATTATCTGTTTGCTTTCAGAGGTTCCTTAATCAACGCACTGGAGGCATCGGCGAAGCGTAATACGGAGCTTGGTAATATAAAGTAGGTCTGTGTAGAATGCAGGACATTAAGAAACACAAGGATTAGAAAAGAGGAAATCTTCCGAAACTGTTAAAGGATTGCTTTATTTAAGTATTTATTCTATTAGCTAGTCACATTCTGCACGATCATTTCTTGGTAAGTAATCAGTTAAGCATCAGAGGTGTAAAATTGGTCATCTTGTGTACGTGAATTTGTATTCAAAGAGGGAAGAGGATTTATATATGTACACTTACTGACCGGGCAAACGTTTTGCATAAATTATTTATAATAATCTTCTGATTTCTGTCATAGATTCCATCCCCAAACTCTTACAATACATTAATTATTTTTTATTTAACCACCAAAATATTCACTATAAATAATTTATATGGCAGAACGTTTGCCAGGTCCGTTAGTTTATAGATAAATATATGAAAAGGTCCTAATGTAATGTAAGTCATTATCATGAAGTCTCCCCTATAGTTTTCAGAAATAGCTCAACAGGAAATAATGTATAAGGCAGTGGACCTGTCATTTATCAGATCAGACCTGTCAGATCATATAATTTGCAAAAGACACTTGTTTTTTTGTTAATAGTATTATCAATGCACTTTATAAATGTAAATTTTATAGATGTAAATACCGGCACACAAAATGTATGGGACGGACGAATTTTTTTAACTTTTATATTATCCACCTTTTATGCTCCAAATATGCTTAGGAATACCTGGTTAACGTAAATACCCGTATATATTTTTTAAAAACAGTATTGTGATATTGGATAGAGTATGTATAAATTACGTACATTATGTGATACTAGCTGCGGTACCCGGCTCCGCTCGGGTTAGTGTCGGCTAAATTATTTCATGGATAAAAAGTAGCCCACATAGCTGATCCAAAATAGGGTCAAACTGGTCCAGGACAATGTATCCATCTACCAAATTTAATCAAGATCGTTCGAGATGAAATAGCATGATTTAATGAGAAACATCCAATAATTCCCATTTAGAGCTTCGTTGACATTTGGTGGCTATTAAAAAAAAAAGCATTTGCCGCCAGAACCTTTCTGCACTTGCACTGCAACATTGCTTACCTAGTAAGTAAGTAACGTGTAATGTAGGTAAGTTTTGCGTGGACTCCAACCCACAGGTAGCCTCAACATCCAAAACAGTAACCCATCTCGAACCTGACTGCTCCCAGAGATCCTATACATTGATAAAATACGCACATAAATCGGGTTAGTGGTTCGCAAGTTATAAGAATGTTAACACTCTCTATTCACCCTTCAGGTAGTGAAGCGTTATATTATGTAGCCTCTAAGTTTTGAGTAGAATCAGGCTAGACGTAGATATAATCCGCATCTAAATCGAGTAATTGGTTCTCAAGGATTTTGCCAAGTAGTCCTAAAGTTGCGGGAAATACCAAGCTGTACCCGCCCCCCCCCCCCCCCCTCACCCGCCGCCGTCGCACCGCCGCCCCGCCCCCGGCCCCGCTAACGCCACCGGCCCCGGCCCCGCTCCCCCCGGTGTGAAGTAGCGCTACCGGCATCGTTTTCGCAGCCCCGTGAAAGTTCTAAAGCCCATGGGCACAATATCTTTATAAATTGTAGCCTATGTGTTATTCTGATGTATCAGCTATATTATTGTAAAGTTTCATTAAAATCCATTCAGTACTTTTTACGTGAAAGAGTAACAAACATCCATCCATCCATCCATCCATCCATTATTACAAACTTTCCCCTTTATAATATTTATTAGATTATTAGATGTACAGTCCGCGCCAAACTTAAATGTGCCTCTAAAGCTGCGCGTGTTTCAAAGTAGCTTTTTGTACGCGTATTGTATGTTTGTATAATCGACAGTGAAGCAAGGACACAATAATTGAAGAGAGAGCATTGTTAATAGGAGGCATTAATTGCTGGTATGAGGTACTGTAGAAGAATTCCAAATTATGTGTACACAGCAGGTGGAGACGCAATGCCCGCGAATGGTATGTTTTGCTGGTTCGGGTCCAGCCCTGCAGTCTATTTATAAAATAGTTCTTTCTACAGGGCTCTTTCTTTAATTAATGTGTCCTTGCTTCACCGTCGATTTAACATACACACATCACATTCCTCGAGAAAGCGACATACTTGCTTAGTACAATAAAATTATGTTTACTTTCAAACGTTATTACAAACAGTTTTATGATACTTTTTTATTAACAGTATGAAATTTGTTCATGTATGATTACGACATCTGTTGAAGCTCTCCAAATTGAATCTCTTTTTATTGTATCCGTTTATAATTTGTTATCTTTTAAATGTAGCTATTAATTTAAACAAGGCATGTTAAAAGATCTGTTAAAAGAAGAAATATTTTGTATGTATGTACATGTTATGTTACATTATTTGAATGATCAGACCCTTGCAGCAGATATCAAAATATGTTCAGTGAATTCTACATAAAGCTGAGCGATCAATGGAGATCTGTGACTGATTGGTACTGAATAATTCTGTGAGCATTTTTATATTTAATCAGGTGTGAAGATCATAATTCGCTCATACAAACGCTCGTGTGACAAAGCGATAAAAAAACAAAACCAACCGAACCTTGATTTTAGTGTAAGTTCAAATACTATTATTTTTTGTTAAAAAAGTCGCCGCCTCGATGAACGGGCATTTTAAATTTCACAACTATCCCAAGTAATTCAAAAATATATATATTTTATGTAATATATTATTATTTTACCCAAAAAAATTTTTTTTGTGGTGTCTTGCGTGTCAATTTAGATTACAATAATAAATGTACGAGTGATCAACTTTCTTTTCTTTTAGTCTGGGACTGGGAATCCTAGTTTGGGAATCATTGGAAAACCACTGCCGATTTACTAAATTCTTTTGTATCTAACATTTCTGTCAATAAACAGCAGCATGTGCGCATTTTTTCAATTTTTTAACCAAATGAAAAAAAGGAGGAGGTTCTCAATTCTTCGGAATCTTTTTTTTTATAAATTTGGGCAGTTCTACAGTTGTTCTCAAATTATTACAAACACATTTTTTTTATGGTGAGCATGATATTTGGATGACTAGAAATTATTAAGTTCTCTCGTGAGACTCTCGAAACCTACACAACAAAATTGTTGTACCTGAGGTATAATTATTGACATGAAGATTGTATGTGATTATCTGGGAAGGTTCTTTTAGTAAATTTTTGTCTAGGCCTTACTACGTGGCCAACAGAAATGGACTCAGATTGGTTGCTCTGCCAGGTTCCTGCTTTGACCGGTTTAAAAGAAGAGTTTTATTATTTG
Source organism: Incurvaria masculella (assembly GCA_946894095.1). Taxonomy (NCBI): domain Eukaryota; kingdom Metazoa; phylum Arthropoda; class Insecta; order Lepidoptera; family Incurvariidae; genus Incurvaria; species Incurvaria masculella. Next base: position 14,092,366 of record OX335653.1, on the reverse strand, counting down.
TATATCTGCTTTACGCCAGCCTTACGTCTATTAACATTGTTACATTGCTTATCACAATATGTTTGTTGCACATGTTTTCTTCCCTGAATAGACTGGCTTAATGTTGAGATGTCCTGGGCAGTATACATGATAGAGTATGTTCAAGATATATAAAGTACATGGAGAAGGAAACATTTGGTACAAATTGTGGCATGAAGCCATATTGAATGTGTTAGGCTGGCTTCAGGTATAATTCTTATTTTTTATCTTTTTCGTTCAGTGTTTGTTTTCTTGGTTATTCAATTATGCAAAGTTTATTTTTCTAAACACACAACCAAGTTTTTACAAAAATGCAAAATACAATCATTATTGTTATTAATATTTCTTTAGAAAATTACAGTCAGTCTTCAAATATTACATAATCTAAAAATCTGCTGCAAAAATATTTGGAAGAATATGTAGATTCCTTGGTAATATTAAGTTTAGTTGTTTGTTGCAACAGTTTTTTTAGCCCAAATTATCTAATTTTTTGCGCATTGTAATGGTTTGTGATTTTGTGTTGTTTTTATTTGTTGTAAAATTTCGTTGTTACTTATTTATATTTTTCATTTCAAATGATATGATTATTTTGCCAATGTTCAATCCAGAAATTCAGTTACACAAAGCACTTGGCTTCGTTCACCAGAACTTGGTAAGGTTGCATTTACTTACAGTAATAACATACCGACTATTGCTGCAGCAGGTATAGTTAATGACATGATAATCACTACACTCAGTTGTACTATTGCCTCGCCGCCCGAGCACCAAAATCATTGCAACGATCTCTGAGAAAACTAAATCCATTCGTAAGATAGGTCGGCTCATTGTCTTTTTTATTTTGTATGTTAACAACTCACCACAAAGGAACTAGGTACCGTGTCGGGACCTTCTTAATATTGCACGGCTACATTGAACTGAAATGTGGACAATTTTCATTGCTGCTTCAACCACCAGTCATCCAAGGTGATGGTAACGACCTGGATGGGCCTAGTCATTTAGAAAGGGGATCTACAGTTTTACGAGGAGATGGAGAAATTGGAGGTAAGGATAGTGATTGGCGAAGAAGCTATTGGGAAAGCAGATACTGGCGAAGGAGAAATGAACTGTCAGAAGTATCCATATGGATATATTTTTGCTAGTAATTTTGATGATTTGAAAAACTTGGAAAGATATGATATACATACAGATTGTGACTGCGTTTGCTGTGGGTTTAGTGTGCACATCGCGGTAGCAACTAGCAATATTTCGGTGCTCGGATGGCTAGTTGCATCGGGTCGGTTCGGTTGTGATGTGAACCCAGGAGGATTCAAATTTAAAAACCCAGCTGAAGGAAAGCATGGTGTATGCTTTTGTGACAGGTATTATGGCTTTTAGTTCGGTAATACGTGTGTGAATTTGCATTTCTTCTGGCTGTACTGGGTGCCAGTATGGTTTTATTTTATTTTTAATTTGGTATTATTCAGTATTATTTCTTAAAATACGTCTCATTTTTTCATCCAATCACGGTGTTTCTCCCTTATTAGCTTTTGCTGTTCTTGTAGACTATGATCTGATATTAATATCTGTTATTAATGTGTTTCAGATTTTTCTTAAAAAAAAATTAAAACTATTACAAAAACTTAATGTTTTTCAATTTTCATTTAATTGGGGTGAGTGGCTGGCTTGTGATATGTCAAGAAAATTACGTAAGTAGAGGTCCTATACGTTACAAAGTGAAGTTAATGTAATGATAAATAGCATACATACTTGTATTTATTCTGCATGTTTCCTATAAAGGCTCAGGCTGACATAAATAGTCGTAAAATAAACTAAAGCTGAGATAAATAGTTGTGACAGAAATTAAAACTAAAGAAAAGTAGTACTTTGTGACGCCCCTTGCACACATTTTCTAATATACAAAGTACAACCTGGGGTCCTTCAAACATGGTGTGAAGAAGCACCCGGCCGGCCGGTATTGTTTTTGCAGCCCCTGTGAAAGTCCGATAGCCCATGGACGCCGTCGGGCGCCTTTTTTGAACGGTCCTGGCGGGCGCCATATGTCGAGCTTAACATAAAAAAAATTACGAAATCTAAAAGTAATGCAAAGTGACGTCATAAAGCACTACGTTTCGTTAGTCTTTGACTGAGATAAATAGTCGCAACTGAAACTAAGACTAACGAAAAGTAGTACTTTGTGACGTCACTTTGCATTACTTTGATATTTCGGCCATACGAAATGTGTCAAAGGCTGAGATAAATAGTCGTAACAAAAACTAAGACTAACGAAAAGTAGTACTTTCTGACGTCAATTTGCATTACTTTGAGATTTCGTCCATAAAAAATGTGTCAACGTGACGTCACAAAGTACTACTTTTCGTTAGCCTTAGTTTTTGTTACGACTATTTATCTCAGCCAAAGTGACGTCACAAAGTACTACTTTCCGTTAGTATTAGTTGCTGTTACGACTATTTATCTCAGCATTAGAGATTTCGTCCCTACAAAACATGTCAAAGTGACGTCACAAAGTGCTACTTTTCGTTAGTTTAGGCTCCAGAGTCTTTTACGTCGACTCACTTTTCGGAATCGCGTTCTGCCCCGTCTCCAAGGAAACATCTGAGAAGATAAAATATTCAATGATCACCAAAATGGAACAAATTAAAATTCAACCGTAAGCTTGAGGCGATGGGGGAAGACGATGAACCCAAAAGGCACAGAGTGATGCGGGGCTCCACAGACGGTGGCGCGAAGGTAACTCTATCCGGCACGAAGACTCGGCGCGCTGCAGGCCTATTCCTGGAATTCCGTAATCAGAAATCAGGAAAACAGTCTAGAAGACCCCTTTTATAGCAGTTTTCAAAGCGATTTTTTTCCTACATTTTGGTTTTTTTAACTGAAAAATTAATATATTTACCGAAAAAGGACACAAAAACATAGAATGAAGTTTTGCAAAAAGTCTGCAATGTCAATGGAAAAAGAATGCATTTCTTAAAATGTTTAAATCTTCGATTTCCGCTGCCTTCACCACGAAAAAAAGGTTTCTAGGAACACCGGTATAGCCGCTATTCGCGGTTTTAGAGCGAATAACAGAATCAGCAGGGCTAATCATAAAACTCGGGTGAGAATGTTTCACACAAGTACCTGTCATCCATCATTATTGAAAAAAATATTAGGTAAGTATACATTTTCTACTTAAATATTGAACAACATACACTCGTCTGAGAACCTCTTGCGTCCGTTCCATGGCTGAGCGTATTTTCGGTACGAAAATCTAAAAAATTAATTACGCCTGTCTGACTAATTGTCACAGACTTGAATATTGGATACAATAACAATATGTGTGCCACCAAACAAACCGTATTTTGGGTCATTGCAGAGACAAAACACCCCCCTGCTCCGAATGGTAAGCTGGACCAAGGGGACGCGTGAACAGTATTGAGTACAACCCCAGAAGCGGGTGGGCGGAACAGGAAAAGAGGAAATCCTATTCTTTCACATGTGGATTAAATAAAAAAAAAACAATTTCAATAAAAATACAGTTACCCACTCATTTGGACACATAATAAGTAAACAAAATAAGATTTGGCTTACCTACACTTTCATCAATCGAGATACCCACCGTACATTACCTTGATAACATGCGCGACAGTCGAGCGCTGCTGGCAGATCTGTCCCGATTATCAATATCAATACACATCAATTACGAAGTAAAGGGCAATACATCACACAGTTTACTCACACACGAACACACCCTGATCGATCGAAGTCATTTCACCTCGCCTCGATTCTGCACCTCAACTCATTACATTTAGGTCTCGGTTATCGAGGCAGCACGATAACTGCGTGGGTATCCATTACATGCTTCCAATCAGTTGCTCCCATCCGTCATCATTACTAAGTGGTGCTTGTGCATCTTACTTACCTAGGCTCACCTGTCCTATACACTATTAACTTATTCTGTACTATCTATGCGTTTCGATAGGTGTTATTGAACTACGAGATATGACTTCAATTTATAAAGTTTGCGTTTAAGTCAGGCCCGCGCCTAAGAGGTGCTCGACGACACCTATGGGGTTTCGAACTTTCAAGGGGGCTGCGAGAACAATGCTGGCCGAAAAGGTGCTTCTTAACACTATTAAAGGATAGAAGATCGTTTTCTTTCTAATTGGAGAAATTTGGACAGTGAATGGGTGCATTCCTTGCCGGTTGCGAGTTGACCGATGGAGTGTATATATTCTTTGCCGATGGTAGAAAAAGGACGGAGGGATGGTGTTATTCAGTTCCTGTTATGTGTGTGTTATGGACGCTATTGATTAGCAAGGTCGATGCCATAACAACCAATGCCATTAGACTTTATAAATTTACTGAAGTAAAAGCATTTCTTAAATTCAGCATTTTCTTAAATTAATTAATTTGAAAAGGGGTGTTACATTTTTTTTTCTTTGTGATCAGATTTACTCGAAACTGGGTCTCTGTACTTATCTGTTCTTTTATATAATGAATCAAACACCTATTTCAGCATTTTCTAAAATCCAATAGTTGAAAAAGTGAAAAGGGTGAAAAAGGCTGGCAAAAATTTTGTTTTTTGGCAGATTTATTTGAGACTTGGCCTTAATTAATGATCTTTGATGTAATAATTCGTATACCTATTTAAGAATTTTCTTATATTAAACCCCTAAGGGGTGAATAAGTTTGAATGGAAAATATTTAGATTTTTTTTGTCCGATTTACTTGAAACTTGTTGTAAATGCTCTATGATATAATAAATTTGTGTGGATTTTATTTGGTTTAAAATCTTTTTCGAAAATGTTTTAAATTAACCCTGTATGTGAACCAATAAATAAATAAATTCTACCATACTTCTTAAAATGACATCACTACTTCCCGACTTCTCTTTTATTTAAGAGGATAATGAGGTGATCCCTGTTTCCTTAGTAAAATAAAAAAAAAATTATCAGAAATTTTGTACATTAAATAAATCAAGTAAATAATAAATAAATAAAATAAAACCTACGTCCGTATGTTTTGATTTTTTTGATAACTTATCTTATATCTGGAATGTTTAAAGAAGTGACGGTAGTCTTAAATATATTTTTATTTTCTATTTTGTACAAGATATTTGTAGCTGCTATAAGTGCTTCTTATTTGTGATCTTCGAAGACTCCAAACTTTTCTGGCGACGAGGATGGACCTTGAGCGTGCTTACTACGCGAGGACTACCGAGTTTTACGTGATATAAGCCTCTAAAGATTTGTATGAAAATTGATTTGTACCTTTTTCCCGATTTTTTTTTAGTGCAATAGACGAATATAAATAAATAAATGAATGCCACTATGGAACAGAATACCACTAATTCCAATGTTACCTGCTCTGGCATCTTCTATTCCTACTATGCATTTGTATATGTAGTTCCTAGAGTAGGAAAGTGTGTTTTACTAAACGAGTCAAATTCTCTTCATGTCGGAGGTGGCCAGAGCAGTTAGCTAGTGAAATTTTGGGTGCACATATGGCAGCCATACTAATAAGTGGAGCCTTCGATATTGCTCCCGTTCGGACAGCAGGCAGCGCTGACGATTAGCTCTGCTTGTGCTGAGCGCTACTCAGCGCTGCAGCGGATTTAAATGTAGCAAGTTAGAACAACGTATGTGTAAAACTAAAAAAAGTATGAGTAATCTAATGGAGAGTAATTGGACACTGGCCAGAAATACAGCTACCTTGAAATAAAGCTTTCTTTCTTTAATGATTTTGTATGCTACTGTAGTACATGGATGGCTAATACAACATCCACCGTCAAAATATTAGTCCAACACACCGCATTCCCGGAGAAAGTAGTGCCATGCAAGGGTCTTCCCTTTATAAGCACCGCTACATTTAACCCTATGAAAAACTCGGGAAATGTTTTCATTGTCGTTTCAACCTAACCTAACATAACCCTACTACCTACGGGGACCTAAAATTGTACGTGGATTTCAAACCATGGAACAGTTTGCATGCGTGACAAGATACGCTTATCCAACTCAGAAAGAAAAGAAAATGGTGCAAGATCGCGGCGGGGATTTGAATCCATGAGCTCAGGCATGGAAGGCAAGTACAGTTTTACGTAGAACCCGAACCATTAAGGTGGCCCTTCCCGGCGGGACTAACTCATTCGCGGGCACGATACAAAACCGCTCTATGTTTCAAAGAAAAAGACCGGCTCCGTTATGAGGAGGATGCAACATGTCCACAAAGCAGACAATGCACATGCACGATTTGGTGAGATTTACGAAATTTTTAATTACAAAACGACTTAACCACGACCGTTGTAATAAAAAATCTAACAAAAACCTAATTGATTATAAATCTTCATGAAACTGTGACTGATGACTAATCTTTAAGATGTTTTTATTTAATCGTTGATAAATCCACCTCCAAAATTATTGTATAAAATGCGCGAACAATGCGAATTTTCGGACCTGATAACTTAGAAACCAAACACTATTTTACCATGCCAATGGTCATTAGACATCTAGTTCGATCAATTAAAGCTGTTTTGAGTGTCATTTTAGATCTCTCTCAAGAAATATGCGCATGATCTTCTTTACGCGTTTGTATGGGGAGTTGAGCGGGAAGGCCCACCTTAAAGGCCGGTTTCTGTACACACGCAAAACTTAAAACATGCTTAAAACACGTACAAACGGTTATATTTACGCTATACTTATTTTTTATATTACTTAATATATTATATATTATATATAGAAATATGAAGATCTATTTTCCGTTACCTTTTTAACTTCTTGCCCGGCACACTAAGATTGTAAAAAGCGATGAATTGCTACATTTGTTTTGCAACATTCACGAACTCGCAGTCCAGTAGAGTAAGTAAATTGCAAGCCTCTGGTGTTGTAATATCAAATTTTAACTGATTCCAGCTAATGACTTTCGGAATTCGGTGTTCAGCGTTGTGCGCATTCCTATGCGACCGGTGCGAGGAGTAATGTTAACTTAACTTATTGCCTGGGTTATATTGCTCTCATCGGATCAACAAATGTCACACGAACAAAATTTATGAAAAAGAAGATTCCAACGAATTGAGAACCCCCTCCTTTTTTGAAGTCGGTTAAAAATATTGTATAACTTCCATAATTTAATCTTTTGTAGCCGATAAGAAAATGTCTTCTTACAACTTGCAATGTTTGTATGTATGTATGTAGAACCACTTACTCTCATCCTATGCAGTTGAATTTTTACATGTTGATTCAGTTCCGATGAAATGCATTTTTATGATAAGCATGAATCGAGGGTTAGCTCCAGAAAAAAGGAACTCTTCAACGGTTATCAGCACAGACACTAAATTGCGTGCCATTATGATAACCCATTCTAAGTGTCACTACGACATGGCTACTACAGTACATACAATGTTGGCAACTAATCAGGGAACTTTTCAACTGTTACTAGCATAAACACGACATGTTGTGTACGCATTCAATTATGATAACCCATTTTAAAAAGGGTTATTATAATTGAATCAGTGTTACCATGACTGGCTACTGCACTCAAGGTTGGCTCCTAACGGGATCACTTCTCAACGGTTGACAAGATACGAAATGTTGTATACTCATTCAAATAAGATCACCCATTCTAAGTTTCACCATGACATAGCTAGCAGCGCCCTCAGGGTTGGATTCTGTGTGCCCAAGTAACCGTTAACGATGAACAGCAGTTCGATACGGTTGCACGATAAAATGCGCAATATGCAATAAAATCACGCGCTATGCTAGGTCTATGTCAAAAATATAAAAGTCACGTGCTCTATTTTTATGCATATAAGTAAGAACGACAAACATACTTTGCTCGTCACAAAATAAACTAATCAATTAATTGAAATTTCATTAGTTAATTAATCAATGCCACCGCTCACAAGATAAACATGAGAAAAACTTTAAAAAATATGAATCTTACGAACTTAACCTAAATAACGGAGTGTGGGAAGACAACATCAATTGCGTCGTCGGAAAGCAATGGTTCCGTACCGCTGAAGGCCGGGAGGGCTGGAGGAAAATTGGAGAGGCGTATGTCCAGTAGTGGCCGCAAACACGCGAACCTAAATCTGGTGTACGAGTATTAGTGCCATCGTCAATGTAAAACTATTCAAAAAATCATTTTACGAACTTAGGGGCGATTTTTCAATCCTCAGATAGTACTTATCGGACCGATAGTACAAATTCCGGTTTGGCAAAAGACGGATAGTCATTGCCGGAGAATTATATCTTCTCTCACAATTATCTGACTATAATTTTACTAATAAACATATGGACTTAATATATCGGATGGATACGCAGAAGCGTAAATAAATCCGTCGAATAGCCGTAAATCAAATAAATATGTCTAGCGACAAGCAAAACTTTGAAAATAAGTTGATAGCATGAAAACCTTTTTAAAAATATTTTTTTATTTAAATGGTCTAAAAAGAAGAAAATAAACTTTAAACTAAATGGAACCCATCAATTTATTACATTTTACAATTTATGCATATGATATAAAAGCTTATCGCGAGATTAGTATAATTCAAGCGTTAATTAAAATAACTTCTATGGCGACGGATGAGATCTATGTAGGTACGTGGATACTACGACTAGTATGCAGTTATATAATCATTTTAAACAAGGTCAACAAATATTAGAGCGTATCTCAAGTCCTACACAATTATTTCATTATATGACACATGAAAACGTATCCTATAACCATAAAGCTAGCAGTCACCGTGTTTATTTTGTACAAAGGTACAGAGAGTGTAATATATTTGACAATATCAGGTAACGGCCACTAGAAATCTCTTGCATTACATAAAACTTTGCATGTTCCTCGTTATGTGGAGGTGGGGGCTACTATCGCGTTTACGTGATTTATTTGGGGCCTCTTTTTCGCGTTCAAACGCACCATTTATGTCAAACAGCTTTTAAACCTCATCGCGTTGAATATGCGAGTTGCATACGGAAGAACGTATTCGTTAAATATATGAATATTGTGAAGATGTCATGACAACCTCGATATCTTAACCACAAGATAAGAAATATTATTAGGTAGGTAATCAAAATATTCAACCCACAAATATTCAAACAAAGAAGAATAAAAAGTATGTATTCCCGCTTCCGTTTGCTTCATTACGATTCATATTATTAGCGTTTATTTCAATTGAACCCGCCATAAGCTCTTGAAGCACATATTACATATACATTATGCTTTTAAACGTTTTCTAGCATACGACGTTTCCAACGGTGTACCGGAAATGAAGTATCTACATAGTTCGAGGTAATCAAAGTTCTTGGGCGACAGTTACATGTTCTAAATTTTAAAATGCTCCGAAAAACGGTTGAAAAGCCAGCCACCATTTTCCTTAATTTTGACAACATAATGATTTATTTTGTGTGACATGTTGTATACCGTTAGAAAGGGCGTAAACTTTGTAAAATGAACCAAATCTGAAATGGATGGCTAATATATGGCTAAACTACCGTTATGATATTAGCCCAATACACCACATTCCCGAATTAGGTGCCATGCCAGGATCTTCCCTTTATGAGCACGGCTACATTGAATTGGGTGGAAAACGTGTCCGTGTTTTTTTCATTGACGTTTCGACAATCTTTTCATCCAATGCGATGGTACAAAACCGGGCGGGCCTGCGACCTAGTACGGGAAGGGCACCTACAGCTTTACATGGACTCCGAACCATGGAGCAGCTTGCATACGTAAATTATCCAAATCAGAAAGAGGAAGAAAGTGGTGCATGAACGAGGCGAGGTTTTGAACCCAGACCTCTGGTACGCTAGGCAAGTCCCCGTGCCAGTAGGCTACAGCCGCTCATACCTCACTTACCTAAAACAAATGTACCTGCCTATGTATGCGCGATTTGAAGTATCGCGAACTCTCACAAGAGGAATAGATTGTATGCGAGTTTAATCCGGCTGCTTTGAGCTGATTCGCTTAGCGCTCCAAGCGTCGGCGTCAAGTAACCAAACGCTGCTGGCTTGCCTGGCGTCCATTGACCCGACAGTGGATCCGCCCGACGCGACTCGCCAACGGAACGTTCACGAAATCTATCGCCAGAGCGCGCGGCGTCGCGTCAGGAAAACAGTCACGCCGCGAGTAGCGTCGGGAACGCCCGATCTGTCGAACGCTGAGGCGACAGATTATTTTAATCGCGCTGCACAATGCATACAGAAGCGTTTATCAGTGCAATTCAGGAACGACCGGCCATTTGGATGAGCACACACCCGCAACACAAGTATAAAAATGTGGTCAAGGGGTTATGGAATGACATACAACTTCTTTTTCCGGATTATTCAGGCAAGTTTGTTTATGACGCGACGCGGACGCTTCTCCGGTAGGAGAATAATACGCTTCGGCTGGCTTGGGAATGGTTCGCGTTGCTCTATGGTCACCGGCGTGTGTGTATACACAAGACTTTTTTCTATGAAATGTACATGTTTTATCTTTTATTTTGACCTTATCTAACGTAATTTCGGTCGGATTGTTTAGATTTATTGTAGGTATAGTGACAGTAAAATGTACGTTAAGAGGAATGTACGTTTTAAATTTAATGTTGGTAAAAGACTGTGTGATTCTGATAACCGCTTTTACTTAATGCTCGTAGAATTCGAAAGCAAATATGTAGGTACTTAAGTCTATGTTTATTTTTCAGTTTTATAATTCTGATATTAACTTGTCTTGTTCATTCACATAATACATTATTTCGTATGATATGAGTGATTAATATAAGAAAGGTTTTAGCTATCAATATACGTTTGATTGTGTGTTACTACATAATAATTTAACCTAATTTATAAGAAAGTCTCAGGTATCTAATTTTATAGATATACAATAGTCAAACCAGCTTGTTTGTTTATGTATTGTCTGGTATGTGTGTGTACTAAATTATTTTAATTTACAGGAGGTGATCTGAAAAAGAAATGGAAAAGCCTGAAAGACAACTATAGGAAAGAACTTAAAAAGAATCCGATTCCACGATCAGGTGAAGCTGCCATTGATGTTGCGGTGAAATGGAAATATTACAAATTGTTGACATTTTTACGTGACGAACTGATTTCTCCGGTCGATGAAAGCAAACTAGAAACTCAAGAAGATAATTCTACTCAAGATTCCCTAACTGACAGTGAAATCGCCCAGACGAATACTTCTACTACCAAATCAAATTTCGAACGTCACGATGTTCCAGCGTTTTCCTATAGCAATGTTTTTGATACAATAAAACAGTCGCCTCCTCATTGTCAGACAACAACAGCTGAGGATCAACTAGTGCACTCTCCAATAACGCCTACGTTACCCCCGAGTCCACCATCATCTGCTTTATCAGCTATAAAACGCCAAACTCCATGTGAAATGAGAGCTGAGTTCTTAGAAATTGAAAAAAAGAAGTTGCGAATAATGGAGTTGGAAATGGCCAGATACCATTCGCAACCGGAGAATCAATCGGAAGACTATCATTTTTTAATGAGTATCCTGCCTCAAATGGTGCGACTGCCGCCGATTCAAAAATTGCGTCTACGGAACAAAATTAACCAAGCTTTAATGGAAGAGATGGAAATGTTGTCGTATAGAGAACAAGGGTTTGGGAACTTCGGCCCTGGCAATGAATGACGATGACGACACTCTTTAACATTCATGCACTCTCGTGATTTTTTGTATTACATTAAACATTACAAAAATACAAGTTGTGCGAATTAATATACCTACTTATCTATCTATATATTTGTGCGTAGTTACGTAGACATGATATTAAAGATCATTATTTTGATAGAGTATATGAACATATCCGTAATAAACCCCTTTATATTTTTGAAGGGAAGTAAAATAGGTTTTGCAGGTAATTTTTTCAATACATTTTGGACTTATAGACATCGCATTTCACCTTTGACCGTGATTATTGATTACAGGCTTGTCATTCAGATGTATTCAAATATAAATCACACGAGTGCTTACGATGAAAGAAAACATCGTGGGGAGACTCTTTAATTGGAGTACTACACAATTGAATAATACTACGACCAATAAACACACAAACATTCTTCATAGATTGAGCCGCTTGAGCGGCTCGTAGCCTATAGACTAGGAGGTGGCGACCAAAATGGTAACGATAACGTAAATGGCTGAAACTGGGTTCACAGGATAAATACCAACCCTCTGAAGCTAAATGTGTCAGTCTGCCTGTGCCAAGTGGTTGCGTTACGTAGATAAGGCGCCTGAAAAAGTAGTTATGGTGACAAAAAATATATATGATAAGGTTAATGGCTGCAAATAACGAAGCATGAAAGTATCAGTACATACTTGCTTAGCAATGCCAAAACTGAACAAAGCTTTGGTTGCATTTCGTAGTTATAGGCGATTTAGGTTGCAGATCCAACTTTAGGTATATTTAAGTATTTAACTAAAAAACCGACTGGTTATTGTTGTATAATTAATAGGTATCAATGTTTCTAGACAATCGGTATATTCATCAGCAGGTACATACCAACATATATTTTATATAGTCAATCTAGATAACGCAACCACTTGGCACAGGCAGACCGACATATTTAGCATCAGAGGGTTGGTCTCTAACATGTGAACCCAGATTCAGCCATTTACCTTATGGTGACCAAAAATGTCGTGACCTCCCGGAATACTAGTGGCGCGGGGACTGGCCTAGCGTACCAGAGGCCCGGGTTCAATACCAACTTGCACCACTGTCTTTCTCTTTCAGAGTTCGATAAGTGCATTTCGTCACGAATGCGAGCTGCTCCATGGTTCGGAATCCATGTAAAACTGTAGGTCCCCTTCCCCTACTAGGGTTTAAGCCCGCCCGGGTTGGTACCATCGCATTGGATGAAAAGATGGTCGAAGCGGCAATGAAAAATTGTCCGTGTTTTCCATCCACTTCAATGTAGCCGTGCTCATAAAGAAAAGGTCCTGGCATGGCACCTAATTCCTTCGGGTATTTGGTGTATTGGGCTAATAACATAACGGTAGTTGTGTGGTCATGGCCATCCATGTCAGGTCGCATAAAAAAAAAAAGATACTCCCCTCCGAATGTTTTTTTCAATCGTTCAATGAACAAGCTCAATTTCTGCCATAGTTCGCCAATCCGCTGGTATCATGCTGGTATGGTGCCTTCAAATAAAGAAAGAGGATATATGGCATTGAGCACGTTTACTATGGGACCCGCTGTCTCCAATTTTCAAACACTACCAATCCAAATTAAACGTGCATGCCACATGCAAAAGTATTCGCAGATGCATTGGAGGATGTGTGTGGGTGGGAACTGACGTGACGAACGCTATTTTAGAGCACATTCGTGCGCGGTGGCGATGTTTCGACTGTGGCATACGACGCACCGCCCTTACAATTATATGGTCGGTTTGACCGTATAGCGGAGACACGTTATCGACCGCATGCTACTTCTCCATTCCCCTTCAGGGGGTGCGTCAATGAGCGTGGTTCAAATGTTTGGTCTCTCAGCAAAACCATCCATCGGTTTTTCATTACAAAAATACTAAAGTGAATTGCGTAGAAGTTCAAAGCAAAAGAACAACATCTTTTTATTCCTGATTAAATACGTATATTATTACCAATTAATATGAGTGGCTGTGCCGGGAAACCAAAGGTGCTCTCAACTGCCAAATACACCTCACCTCGCGAAACCATCGAGTTTATTTCAATTTATATTACAATATTTCGAGGGTTTTTTTTATGCGACCTGGCATGGATGGCTAATACCACACAACTACCGTTCTGATATTAGCCCAATACACCACATTCCCGAAGGAATTAGGTGCCATGCCAGGACCTTCCCTTTATGAGCACGGCTACATTGAACTGGATGGAAAACACGGACAATTTTTCATTGCCACTTCGACCATCTTTTCATCCAATGCGATGGTACCAACCCGGGCGGGCTTAAACCCTACCACCTAGTAGGGGAAGGGGACCTACAGTTTTACATGGATTCCGAACCATGGAGCAGCTCGCATTCGTGACGAAATGCACTTATCGAACTCGGAAAGAGAAAGACAGTGGTGCATGTCGGTATTGGACCCAGCCCTCTGGTACGCTAGGCCGCGCCACTAGGCTACGAGCCGCTCGAGGGTAGATAAATTGGACCCCAGCGGGATCTAGATCTATTAGTTAAGAGTTTGCTGGATTCTGTCACAGTTTACACATTGAAATCTAATCGATATAAGTTTTGCTTGTAGTTTTAATACATAGAGTATACTATAGTAAATTCTCAAAATCGGCGAGTTTTTAAAAATCTTATAATGTAGTTTTAGTTTATAAAAAAAATCGGCTCGTGACTGCTTTGAGTGTTTTTCGCTATTTCTTTCAGTTTCTGATTTGGCCATGAAGGCTCACTTGAAAAAATCACCTGTATATCTGAGGTGCCCATTCTTTTGTTCAAACTGTTTTTTGCGACTGCGACCCCCTACCAGCGAGCATGAAAGGACGGGAGTAGAAACCGAAACTAGTTTACATGGGTGACGGCGTCGCCGGCGAGTCAGTTCGCCATGCTCGCTGCTCTAATCGATTTAAAATATGAGGTTAAAACACAGACGGTTAAAAGCTAATCTCGCTTGACTTTGGTGGGTAGGATCCCAGTTAGGAAATAAGTAACAGTCCAGTCCGACCATTCAATCCCCTATCAATCAGTCCCGTCCCAACGATTTTCGTCAACGGCGGCGCAGCTCAGTGTTCGCTGGAGCGGTATTCTGCTAGCGATTACGGACCCTCCGGAGTGGCCGAGGGCACGGGGCGGGGCAAGCGGAGGGGACGACAGCACGGTTAGTATTAGAACAGTCAACCGACTTCATTTAGAAGCGCTACCAACGACATACCATACAATTTTAAGAATAAAATAAGATGCCTGTTATTAAACATATTTTAATAATAAATAATTACCTTCAGCGAAAACATCGAATGTGCCATTATAAAATGCCATATGAATATGTATTGTAGTTACTTCATCAATTCTGGCATGTTCTCCTCGTTCCTCTGTAACTGGAATAACAACGTAGTCAAATGTGATTTTACCAATTTTACCATGACGCGCGACCACTTTTAACGGGGGGGGGGGGGGGGGGGGGAGGGGGAGGGGGTAACAAAGTTAATAACTCGCCAGGTGAAAAGCAGGTGAACACGTAACCGCACATAACCGGCGGCTTTATTCACCAAAATAATTTAGATTATATTACCTATTAATTTAGAATACGTTTTCATTATGGTAAACAAGAATTCGCTCTCAACTTATGTACTTTTATGTTTTTTTTGTGAACAGTAGTCATCTATCAATCATTGTAATCTGCTTTGAAAGTATCGACACTAAATACAAACCTGGCCAAGTTTCTTGTCGGTTCTTCTTGACACGAATCGAAACAGTAAACATATAATGTACGAACCTGAGTTTATAATGCGCATCTATACCGAAACGGAATTATTTACTCTGTCAGGGTACTAGCGACGCGAAGACGTAGCGACCGTTCGTCGTCGAGTCTTACGCCGAGTGAAAGGATTGCCGCCATTCACTTCATTTCACATCAGAGGACTTTATCGGGATGTGAGTAGAGCCACCTTTGTAGCCAGTGCGTGCTTTTATGTGGCGTTCGATATAAAACTGCAGAACGTTGCATCACAACGAATGTATACATAAATAGGCACTCGAAGCCTACGCCAGTGATACTGATAATTAAAAGGATTTTTATTAATTAATTTCTTCCTTGTGATCAGGGCCGATGAGGGTCAATAGTATAGACAAACTAGCATGTGCTCCTTTAGCGTTCATCAGCCCAAGGATCGAAAGTAATACCCTATTTTAAAAAGAGTGGGAATCGATTGATGAAAGATAGAAAAAGTTGCTAAATGTGGTACCGAAGAAACCGATGCAAGATATCATACGAGAAGTACACTAAGGTGTCTCAGCCGGACATATCGGTGTCAGGTTTGCCCTGGTCAGGGTGCAACGATGTTTCTGTTGGTTTGGCTGCCGAATCGGCGTGTACTGATCTTGCAATGGTGTGTGCAACACTGTCTGGAAAGCTGCAACAGGACATATTGCGCAAGAATAAGCTGTATCGTCGCCGAAACATTTCCAGAAAGGGACGCCGGAAGTAGCAACTTACATAATAGTATAGAAGATAGATAATAGAAAGTAGAAGAAACCTCGCGCTTAGGTGGGGCTGCGGCAGCCATTGCTGCAGGTAACAAAAGAAAAAAATATGAGTCGCTATCAGACCTCTTTGAATTTTTACCTTTTGCGGTGGAAACTCTTGGTGCGTGGTCATCCGAGTCCTTAGCTTTCGCAGATGTGCTTGGAAAACTCTTAAGCGAGACCTCGGGCGATTCACGCTCCAAAATGTTTTTTGTTCGCCGCAAGCATTGAAATTCAAAGAGGAAATGCTATAAGTATTTTAGGGACAATGGCTGCCTCGGCAGACCTAGAGGAGATATTTTATTTATAATGCACATACTATATTCTCTATTTGTTTGAATAAAAAAAAAAAAGATTCTGCGTTGCCGCTTCAAAAAAAAAAAAAGTAGAAGTTTACGTTGCACCCAATCAAGAAGCCAAAAGTGTCCTTAAAAATGTTCAAGAATTGTTCTCGTTCCAGGAAAAGTGTGCGCTGCATTACTATAACTACCCCTGCTATCGACAGTCTGATTGAATGGTCAATCGGTTCAATAGGGCTCTTGAAGTGTACCTGGCGAAACAGATCACCGAAGTAACTGAGGCCAACTAATTTCGTTATTCCTAGGTCGCACCGCTGCTCTGCTGTCCACAACAATGGAAGAACTCTAACCTAATTCACGTTTGGAGCTTCTTCTCTGCGTCTTGTTGACGGGTGCTCATCCTGGGGGGTAACCGGCGTAAGATGTGAGAAAATATGCGAGGGAATTCGATCAATTCTGAACCGATCAAAAGCGTTTATGTCATAACTTCTGCGCTCTTATTGAATAGAATGTTTAGGATTATGATTGGTGCAGAATTGATCGAAGTCCCTCTCATATTTTTTTACATCTTACGCCGGTTCAGCCTCTATGGTTTTTAATTCCTGGAAAAATCTTGGACACCTAGCAACGAAATCTCTAATGTTTCCTATTTTAAAGCAGTAATGTATGCCCATTTTGTACATATTAGTATGTAGTATTCATGTGAGCCTTAGCTTCTTAACAATTCGTTTCCTTATGCAGGCACGGTGGAGCAAGTTAAGTACATAAAAGTTAGTATCCAGCCGTAACTTAGCTAGGTGCTTAATAAGAAACTGCAATATATGCACTTTACTACTAGAGCAGGCGCGGTATATCCACATGCATTGTGCACGCAGCAGCAATTCTGCAACAATAATCTCGGCAATTTCTCAATTTCACTTGGAATATTAACATAAATAAATCTGCCTCAAGCTAAGGATTCGCTCCATACTAGGGATGTGCCGCGCTAATCTGAGGCTGTTCTATTTCATATCTAAGGCTCGTTGGGTGGTACTCCAAATGGGATATGACATGCAGAACTCTCTTTATTAAACAAAAAGATATTCGCAATAACTATTTATACGTATATAAGTTGATTTGATGAGTTTCTATGGAACGTAACAAATGTTAGTTAGGCAAGGCAATCAGAATGTAATGTATGAAATTAGAGATGGATGGAAACTCACTGTTCCACTACCTAGAACGAAACTTATGTAAAGTATTTTTAACTCTAAATCCATTAATGTCAAATACCTTGGAAACAGTGGTCCGCAAAATCCAACATAAACAAAAGTCATTGCACCAGGACGGTAATCTTTTGTTCAATCATTGATGGAAACATTTTTAGGGTTCCGTACCCAAAGGGTGAAAACGGAAACCTATTACTAAGGCTCCGCTTTCCGTCCGTCCGTCCGTCCGTCTCATGAACCGTAATAGGTAGGCTGCTGCAATGTTCACAGAGTATGTATTTATTTTGCCGCTATAACAACAAATAGGTAAAATAAAAAAATATATAAAAATTAAAGGGGGGCCCCATACAAAAAACCTGATTTTTTTGTGTTATATCTTGTACGATGGTACGGAACCCTTCGTGTGCGAGACCGACTCGCACTTGGCCGGTTTTTTACAAAACTCTCCCAGCAACGTGACAACGTGATCCAGCGCGCGATTTTTGAAATATTTTTGCGATGCGCTCAGACCACTTCAGATGGTTAGTCTGAGTCACAGAAATCAGAATTATTAACTAGAACGGTCAAGAAGTCCGCTTAGTATGGAAACCGAGCGTGTCAAGCTTGGCACCCACACAACCACATATAATAAATACACAGATGTCGCCCGACGCGCGGCGAAACCAATCATGTGGGGCGCATCCACCTGCGTCAAACACATACATCGAAGTGTCGGTGCGCGGGTAGCGCACTACCACCTTCTCAGGTCACCCGTCGGCGAACGCGTCGCGCTGTGGATTGACGAGTATCGATAATTGTTATTTTGACTATCGATACAATTGAGTTCTCATAGAAATAGATAGGTACTTCTTTTATTTCGTTTTCTGCGTTGTTAGGAAGTAAAAATTACCAGCGCAATATTTTAATTATGTCACGGTGCATTGAACTGTTTTAATTCATACCATAGCTAGGGAAATTAGCGGAAAAAAAACTTTTTTTTTTTTCGATTTTAACTAAAAGTTAAATTTAATCGTATTAACTTGCCATATAGCTGTATTAAATTAGCATTAAGAACACTTGATATTCGCTGGGCTTTTCTACAACTAAAGAACTAAATATACAAACAGGATGTTAACGGAGTTATGGCCCAAACGTTAACCAGGTTTCCCTAGGCATATTTAAAGCAAAAAACCGGCCAAGTGCGCGTCGGACTCGCACACGAAGGGTTCCGTACCGTCGTAAAAGATTTAACACAAAAAAAACTTTTTTGTAATTTGTGTAATTTTGAAATTTTACCTTTGTTTTTATAGCGGCAAAATAAATACACACTCGGTGAAAATTTCAGCTGCTTACCTATTACGGTTCATGAGATACAGCCCTGTGACAGACGGACGGACGGACGGACAGCGGAGGCTTAGTAATAGGGTTCCATTTTCACCCTTTGGGTACGGGACCCTAAAAAGGTAGCGATAAAAGCGACTGCCTCTTTTTACTGGACAATATGCAAGTAATGAAAAGTTTTTATTAACTGAAACATATCTGTAATAATAGAAACATCGATAACGCTAATTCAGTACCATTACTACCCACTACCCAAATAAGCAAAATAAACGTTCAAACGCACTCAAATTTCATATCGAAATAACCATAACACTAAGAAATAAAATCGATAGCACTAATTATTTGTCACATCACTACCCAACGCGACTGCGTTAGCGGAGAAATTATTTCGAAAAATGATTTAAATATACAAATAACTGTTTTAGAATTGGCTTACCTGTGAAATGTGATGCCAGTGTTTTTGTAGGGCACGTTCTCGTTTCGGTTTTTGCAGATCCGCACTGAACAATTAGGCATTTCGACAATAATCTGGACAAACGCGCGCGCGCCGCGACCGGCAGTGCGATTACGAAGCGCGACATGAGGTGTAGGTGCCGCACCTACCCCAAATTGACAGCAAACGGACGGCTTTCGATTACAAAATATGTCAGTTTTGGGTACTAACCGCACTTAATTTCGAACTTCGTAATCGCACTGCGGTTACTTCCATATCGTTATCGCAATTTAGCTGTTAAATACAACCAACCTCCCCCGTTCCGTGCTTCGTAATCGCACTGCGGGTACGAACTGAGCGGCCGGCGTGACGTCACGTTTGCTTATAACCAATTTTGGGTATAAGGCCGCCACGGAAATCGCGCGCGTCGCCCGTTCTAGTTTAGTATATTCCGATTTCTGTGGTCTGAGTACTCACCTAAATTGGCGTTTACGGCACTTCGAAGTTACGTATAAACGTCAAACTCCATACAAGTTTTTACTAGATATTCTCTGGTTTTACTTTTTCAAGCTGTTAATTCATCAATGGATCTAATTCATCAATGGAATTCAATTAAAATATATTAAAATTGTCACAAAATCATTTACATCCATTTAAAAACCATGTTTGACTATAAGAAAGGTATTCGTCGGCATAATTGCAGCAAATTAGGTGGATAACATTTGTTGTACGATTTAAAAAAATCATCCACCCCCTACATTTTATGTGTACATAGGTATTACAAAAATATGTGGGGAGGTGATTTTTTAGTCGTACAATAAAATGTTCTCTACCTTTTTTGCCCAAATATGCCTAGTAGAAATACCTAGTCAACTTTTGGACCATACCTCCGTTAACACCTGTATAATAATATCAGATTATATGCTCAACAGTGTAACAGTGTAACTAAATATGCTACACCCTTGCTAAAGTTAAATAATTGTAGTTACCGTAAAACCGGCCGAGTGCGAGTCGGACTCGCACACGAAGGGTTCCGTACCACGTTAAAAATAAAACAAAACAATCACGTTTTTTGTATGGGAGCCCCCTTTAATTTTAATTATTTTTTAATCTTACCTATTTGTTGTTATAGCGGCAAAATAAATACACACTCTGTGAAAATTTCAGCTGTCTCCCCGTTACGGTTACTGAGATACAGCCCTGTGACAGACGGACAGACGGACGGACGGACGGACGGACGGACGGACGGACGGACGGACAGCGGAGGCTTAGTAATAGGGTTCCGTTTTCACCCTTTGGGTACGGAACCCTAAAAATGACTATGCAGTACGGAACTGAAGATTTAGAACGGCAGATCTGAGAGTACTTTGGCGAACGAACCGACGAAATGCATATCTTCCTGCAACCCTTTCTTTTACATACACTCCATTCGTCTAGTCAAAAGAAATAGAAGGCTTTCATAGCACTTGGCAAGTCTGTTTCTTCAATTAATCAATACAATTCTATTTACGTGCGGGCTTGTGCCGCGCCTCGTCCGGTGGTTCCATACGTTTTATTCATGAGACAATTCGATCATTATTGTGCATTACGATCGTTTGAAAGGATTGAAGGGCTTATGCAAAAAAAATCTAATACGAGTGTATGTTTCCATTAAACACATCCATTACACATTTTTTTAATACGATTGGCCATGCATAATTTCAGCCTACCTACCTATGCAATTATATGGTCACTATGGCCATATACGGCGCGATAGCGACCGCATGCCACTCCTCCTTACTTTCTCTTCAGTGATTTATACATATTCTTTGACTGTACTGTGAAGGCGACTCGGGTCAACCCAATTTTTTTTTTTTTTTTTGTAAATGCAATAGATGGCTAATACCACAACTAGCCAAATACACAACACGATAACTAGGTGATATGCCAGCAACCTCCTTCCTTCCTTTAGCTACATCCAGTTCAATATTAGCCATAAAGGGAATGTCCTGGCCTAGTATATGGCTAGTGTTGGGCTAATATCATGTCACATAAAAAAACGACGCATGGCTACACCTCGGTCAGATTCTACAGTTATAAGCTTGAACGCCATGCTTCTCGACTGAAATATTCCTGATTCCTGAGCCCGGAATACCAAGAATAGGCCTACACATAGACATACGGCAGACGTGTGTTATGAAGAATGGAAACAGAAATAAACGAAAATATTTCAATTCGCTTCAATATAACCTGAGAGTCTTCAAGCGTAATTTGAACAAGCTCGATAGCTCAGCGATAGTCCGCAAATCTGCTGGTATGGTGCCTCGCTAAGCGTACGGCGAAGTATACGGGTTTTTCATAAAATCAAAATTGCGAATGGAGGAAACATATATTTATGAAACCAATTTCCAATTGTCAGACTGAGCTAGTTTACGTGTCTCAGCAGACATCTCGTTTTAGCTAGTACCAGCGCCATAAGCGATAAGTTTTAAAGTTGTTGCCAAAATTGTAGTTTTCGAGGTAACAAAGTATCGACAGAGTGCAGCCTGTCCCCTCCCCGCTCTTCATACCTCGCCGCCGCCGCCCGCCCTGCGCTGGACTATCTCGGCGAATACGAATGGTGGTTTTAGGCAAACGCAATCACATCTCCGGCGTTGTAATGTGCCGGCAACGGAGGCAGGCGCGCGCGGCGCCGTGTGTGTGGTCGAAGACGTTCACATTGTGAGACCAGCGAGGGAAAATACATCACACCAGAGGCCCTAGTCGGACTTGTGACTTAAATGGGCTTTTACGCCAAACCGATCGACAAGCGTCTTCAAATGTATAGAGAATTTAGTAGCGCGCGCAGTGGGTGTTAAGCGAACTAACATTTGCGAGTCTGAGCCCGTAGTCCCAGCTGTCACCTTAATTGGCGTTTACGGCAAACCGATCACCTGGCGTTTTCAAATGTATGAAGAAATTGAAGAGCGCGCGCAGTGGGCGTTCAGCGAACAAACATTTCCGAGTCCGAGTTTGATTTGACAGCTTGCTCAACGTTGCCGTAAATACGTCGACGTTGCCGTTTACGCCGACTCCGCATTTTCATACAAATCGGAAATCCGAGTTTGATTTTTCAGGTTGAAGAAGTAAGACAACATAATAAATAGTAAAACTTTGACGTTTTTACGTAAGTTCGAAGTTCCGTAAATGCCAGTTTATATGAGAAGTCCGACTACGGGCTCAGGTACCGAGAAAGCGGAGCAACGCATACGTTGCTCCGTGCCCCTCAATGTATTGTAACTCTGCATCACAAAAACGGTTTCGAAAATGTTTAATATACATATGTAGTAAAACTTGAATATACGATAATGCAGAATATGGTGATTAAAGAAAACAGTTTACCCCTGTAGTTAAGAATATACGCTTATAATAGAAGATTTTTTGTAAAAAAACTGTTTGAAATGTCCTTATGTTCTTTTAACCTATGTTTTTTTGTGCTAAACGAATTTGAATAAATAAAACATTGTCATTATTATTATGTATTTTCAAACCATCATGGCAGTATACATGTAACGATGATTACTTTTCAAAGAAACACCATTTTCCCAGTTTTGCAAGTAATTCGATGTTGCGCGTCTCGAATTTGTAAGCGAACTGAATAGCCGTCACTACAACTGGCGTACTACTATCCGTGTAAAGTGAAACGTGGCTACGCTGCTGCCGCTGTAGGGATCAGGTGGTGCATTCTAGCCAAACTTATGTAAACACTTTACTGAATCATAGCTGAATCAGTTAATTACTTCCGACCTATTCCTGCGGCATTTACTGAATCGCATACGGAAACGAATATGCTATTTTTCGTTATTCCCGAGGTTATTCCTCAACTCGGAAAGTATGATTTTAAATAGGACTGTGGCAGTGGGAGCTAGTGTAGTGCTATATCTTTCTGTTTTTCAGTAATATAAGTGCTCGCTCTAAGCTGCTAACGAATGGTAGCGCACGAAAACAAACACGACTCGGAGATTCGACTCATAGAAGATTTGTCTTTTAGCTTATTCTGTGTTTGTTTACTGCTTATGGTGAACCTCACTGAAGTTTCAATTCTAAAAGTAAGTAACTAACGGAACAGTGGCCGTGAGGATTTATTATGAACTATTAACATCTTCTTATTCTAACGTTTCGTTTTCCAAAATATTATAGCGTAATGTTTATAAATGCGTAGCGACACCGCGGCGGGACGGGGAGGAAGTCGCCGCTTCTTTCTGGGGTCGGCGTGTCGACGTCATTCTGCATTTCTTCGCCCGCTTAACCAGCAGGCGTGTGACGAGTTACACCACGAACGATGAAAAGCCTAACAAATGCCGGACAGGCCAGACCCACAAATGGTTTCCAAAAATGTTTCCTAAAATCCCAAACATAACTGGCTAAAGCCGAATGCCTGGCAACCTTTGTCATTGCAGCTGCGGAAACAAGTACGAAATTATTCCACGAATTAATCAGTAAACGCAGCTGTCAAAATCTTCCCAGAATGCCAAAGTTTTCATCGTCCATACAAATAACAATTATTACATATGTAAACGTTTAATTCCGTGGCCACTCATTCCGTGTGGCGCTGCGATCGGTTTCTAGAATGCCAAAGTAATGTCAAAGTAAATTCTTCTTCTGTTAACTCTACTGAATCCGCAATGACGGAATGTCAAGAATACATGCCCAGTTTCGGTTACTACTCCCGCCCTCCCATGCTCGATGTCCGCGAAGCCTCCGCGGTACTGTAATCTCGCCCCGGGGACCAGCCGCTGATGAAATCCTTGTCTCCGTTCGCGCGAGCCTTTTTCTAAATTAAAACCTGACGCTCTGTTTGGAGAAGGGAGAATCAACGAGGCCCTCAGGTGAATAACTTCATTCAAATTCTGCCGGGGAGAGGCTTAAAGGGCCCAGTTGGTTCATGGTGCACTTTAAAATGAATAAAAACCCATTATTATTCCATAGGCCGGATCGCCTAGAAGTATTTCTGTTGGGGCCACGTTGACAGACTTTTTTTGGCAAGAAATAGATGATAGAAATAGGATGCACCACCGTCACACCGCACGTGATCAATGACTTTTTTACAAACCAAGTTTTCGGGGCGTGTTACGTCTCGTATGGGAGACCAAAACTGACTTACTGAGTCAGTTTAACTTGTTTGTACTATTTTCTGTGGGGTTTATAGCATAGCATAGGGTCATAGACCCTATGCGAACCAGAACCACCTTGAGATAACTGAGAACACAAAGAAGAAATTAGATGTCAAATTGGTGAAATCCAGCAACCCTTACTGCTAAATATAATGCTAATTTTTTACACCTTTGATTTCTAAAGGTTATGGTAATATTTTATGTAAATATTTGTTTGCTCTATTTATAAGTTTACCGTTCTGATAACTGCTTATTCGTGTCTACATACTACACAGGATTAGCACAAAGGTGCACTCTTTATTTTATGGGATTTTTTTTTTTGTAATAGATTCATAGTGCTTATTAATTTC
Organism: Incurvaria masculella; assembly: GCA_946894095.1. NCBI lineage: Eukaryota > Metazoa > Arthropoda > Insecta > Lepidoptera > Incurvariidae > Incurvaria > Incurvaria masculella. The sequence goes on along the minus strand of OX335653.1, from coordinate 14,067,453 downwards.
CCGAATACATTGCGAGCTTGTATTCAAGATTATAGTGAATTATTTTCATCAATAAGTCATTTTCAATTATATAATTGAAAATGACGACTGATAGCAGTAAGCTTATATTTCTATTTCACTGTGATGTCAAATTACTTGAGCATAACACATTGTTTTTAACCGACTGCGCAAGAAGGTGGGTTATGTTTTTAAATGACGTGGAATAGCCCCCCGGTCTTTGTCCTTGAATCCTATATTTACGAAGCGATTTCATAACGTCTTTCAATTACCAACTTCTTTCTTTTTGTCTTTTTAGGGGTCCGTACTCAAAGAGTGCCAACAGGATTTTTAACCGACTTCAAAAAAGAGGAGGTTATCAATTCGTCTGTATGTTTTTTTTTTTTTTTTTTTTATGTTTGTTACCTCATAACTTTTGCCTGGGTGAACCGATTTTGATGATTATTTTTTTAAATGATAGTTAGTGCTTCCCAAGTGGTCCCATTTTAATTTTGTTAACTTCTGACAATGATATCCATGAGAAAATCATATAAGTCTTAAATTTGTATTAAGATGTGCGCGACAAATGGACGAATAACTCAATATAACGCCAACCGATTTCGGTGATTCTTTTTTTATTGGAAAGGACGTGTACAAATAAGTAAGTGTACTTCCGATTCACTAAAAATAAACAAATAAAAAAAAAAAACTTAAAAAATAACCGACTTCAAAGAAAAAGCACTAAAAAGAAAAAAAAATATTTCTAAAAAAACTATAAGTTACGATTTTTTTTATTTTTTGAGTCGGTGTCAGCCAACGTAGCCAAGGTTCTCTTGATTGGCGCAGCGCGTGCCCGGCTGACGCCGACTCAAAAAATAACAAAAATCGTAACTACAAAAATGGAAATTATTTTTTAATTTTTAATGCTTTTTCTTTGAAGTCGGTTATTTTTTTTGTTAATTTTTTTTTGTTACTAAGCCTCCGCTGTCCGTCTGTCCGTCCGTCCGTCTACCACAGGGCTGAATCTCATTAACCGTCACCGGTAGGCAGCTAAAATTTTGACAGAGTCTGTATTTATTTTTATAACAACAAATAAAAATAATAAAATTAGATATAAAAACAAAACATGTGATTTTTTTGTGTTAAGTCTTGTACGATGGAACTAAACCCTTTGTGTGCGAGTCCGACTTGCACGTGTCCTGTTTTTGCTTTTTTTATACCTCTAAAGACTGAATAAGAATATCCAAATATTCTAAGGTTTTAATTTTAATATTAAATGACATACTTTTCTTTACCATGAAAAGTATGAAAAACATCTTGTGCTGCCTTATAAAAAAAAACAAATCTTTTTCCGTTTCATGAAATTACCATGATTAAAAAAAACATTCAGTAACGATCCGAAATTATTCAAACTTCAATCGTTTGTTAATTTATGATCACTTATTTCTTCTTTTTAGTTTATTATTCTTTTCCCGTTCCACCGCACAATACGACCTTAAAAAATGTCAAAAGAAGGAAATTACCAATAAAATGACCGCAGACAGCAATTTCGCTAGGAAAACAAGGTGTTCGTCAAGAATGATGTAACGAGGACCCCTGCGGCCTCTGAGGGCGCTATTGTCCAGGGCCTTAATTTGTCTGTCTTGTTCACAGCCGGGTCCAAGATTGATGATTTTATATCATAACGCAAAGATGCCCGCGGCTCTGCCCGAGTTGATGTCAGACGAAAAACAATCGGCTCTTTTCCCGACCGCTCTTATTATTTTTAAGCTCACCCCTTAGGTAATTATCCGTGATGCTGGGTAGCCTTTGTTATGAATAATCGAAACTATAATTTTACGCACGTACGGCATTATTTTTATTTTTACTTACCATCCGTAAAATTACACTTCACACGACTTGTCATCAGGATTAAACCGAAGATGAACTGGCAAGAACCTGCTCCACCAACAGATACTAGTTACAATTGATTATTGTTATAAACACAGAACACATGCAAATACACAACAAGAAACAGATACATATGAAAAAATTAAAATAATATGACAATCTACTTAACCCTAACAAACAGTAATCATAAATAAAAAAGTTCTTCAAAGTCAGCTAAAGCTGCTGGTCCCTAAAACACTTTTTTTTTTTTATGAAAAACCGGTATGGGTGGCTGTGCTGAGGACCAAAGGTGCTCAGGAAAGCCAAAAACACCTCGCCTCGCGAAACCACGCTCAGCGAGGCGCCATGCCAGCGGAATTGCGGACTATGGCTGGGCTATCAAGCTTCAACTTATTGCGTTACCCCTTTGGATCTCCAGGCTAATGCGGCGAATAAAGAAAGCTTTTGAGCGTAAGTCACCTGAAGCCTCCGTCAACAGTTTACCTAGACTGTCAGCAAATTTCAAAGCTTCGTTTGACCATGCTCCTAAAGTTTCCACTGCAAAAGGCAAGAATTCAAATTGGGGTAACAGAGAATCATATTTTTTTATCTTATTTGATGCTGCAGTGGCTGCCGCAGAACCAGCTGAGCGCGAGGAGACACCTACGTGACTGGGTGCTAATGTGTCAACGCATGTGGCATCCCACACCAAAGCCTTTCCCCGCTTCCATTGAACGAGAGTCATACCGTCGTTTCCCATCTGACCGTGACAACCCTGGAGGCTCACGCAAGCTGGGTATACCAGCGGAATTCAGACATCTCTTAATGATATCATTTATTGCGGAGTGCCTCGATATCCGACCTGCGCTCCGCTGGCATGCCAAGCCGTGGTGTCCGTTGCTGTCGACACTGGCCCCGCAAATACAAATATGGGGCTGACATACTCTAGCGCCAATGCGGAGAGCGACACAGATCCGTAATATGTTTTTATCTAGTAGTGTGCCGAGGTGTGGTGAGGGGAAGGTCTTTAGCCATGCTCCTGATTCCTCTCGGGATACTCCTAATAATCTTGCCTTGTTGGCATCTGTAGCTTTAATAATCATATCTAAAAGGCTCTCTTCAATTAAGGGTAAGTCCAATTTTTTCTGTATCTTCGGACAGAGTGGTATCTCGCGAGCCTCAGTAAATCTCAGCCTCCAAGCTTCCATTGCCTCTTTCCGTAGTCGATCTCAAAATCACAGCCAAGTGATGGAACAAGAATTCTACCAATGAGATCGTTACTAGCATGAACAGAGGCTAAGAAAGCCGGAAGAGCCACATCTGTGACGCGTCGGATACCAATTCCTCCAAAAGAAAATCGGAAGTGTTGCTTGCATCCAACTATCATCCTCAAGTTTGATATTAAGCGTTTGTTCCAAGCTAGCTCTGAAAATACTGTCAACCTTTGACAAATACTCTGCTTTACACCAAAGCGGACAACAACGTAAGAAATATGTGAATCTGGGCAAGCAGAAACAGTTTCGAAGTAAAAAAAGTGATACATGAGGGTGCAAGTGTTGTAAACGCTCAATGAAAAAGTTAAGTTTTGAACATTTAGATGTTATCAGTGAATCAACGGAGTCATCAATAAGTGGCGCACCGAGAAGAAATATATTGTCTTTTTGTAACATTTTTATACCTGGTGTAATCAAGTTCAAATCATTCATTATTTCCTGAACTTTGTGATTTGGTACTGTCGGAAAAAACATAACCTCACATTTTTCGGGGTTTAATTGGAGTCCTAGTACTTCAAACTTCTGAATAATATTTCGTAGGTCACTGAGGACATCTTTTGTGCTCCCCGCGAGAACTCCATCATCCAGATACCATATGTTTAATTTAGAAATGAGGCTTACTATGATCGGGTGTAAGGCTAGACTTAATTGATTTAGGGTAAAGTTGGACGCCCTTGGTTTGATGCCCAAGGTGGACCTTTTCGTAGCCCGCTAAACTTTAGCCCGCGTAAATTGGAAGCATAGAAAAAACTGCTGGAACTGCATCTATTAAAACTTGATGCAGCCTGCATTATTGTAAGAAACACTGCAACCTTCCCTATGTTGCGGGCTTTTTTTAATAAGGTTTTTTACTACTAAGTTTTTTTAGAAAGCAAAAGAGAGCCTTGTCTTACTTTATATAGAGTGATGTTGGTTGGTTGGTATTTTTCAATTTTTTTTGAAAAATTGAAATTTGTACCGGATTTCTATTTCAATGCATCAATGATAATGTTTAAGTTTATCATAAACTTTACCTACTGTTTGGAAAAGTAGTGTTAAAAAGGGTTTCAAATGAAAATCATGCACCAGAGTGGTCAGTCCGAGTTGTCGGAACGTTACGTAAAATCGTCAAACTACATTTAAGTTTTTACTAGATATTCTGTGGTTTTAAGAGGTGGAAATTAAGAGGACCTGGTTTTTTTATCACGATGTTAACAAACGCATCGTTCTTACGTGAAATAGGTACTCGTGTTATTCCTTGATATAACATATAAAACAAAAAAAGTGGATAACATTTTGTTGTAAGGTAATTTTTTCCATGCTCAGAATAGCGCCCGCTGCGATACCATTATAGTCGTTAAATAAGAGTGGCGAAAAACGCCACATGACACTTTTCTACACTTTTATCTTCTGAAAGTTTTGCAGTCGGAAACAATAAAAAAGTTTTGCATAAAAGAAAAAACCGGCCAAGTGCGAGTCAGACTCGCACACGAAGGGTTCCGTACCATCGTACAAGATTTACCCCAAAAATAACACGTTTTTTGTATGGGGCCTCCCTTGTATTTTTTTTATTTTATAATTTTACCTATTTGTTGTTATAGCGGCAAAATAAATACATAATCTGTGAAGATTTCAGCTTCCTACCTGTTACAGTTCATGAGATACAGCCCTGTGACAGAGGGACGGACGGACGGACAGAGGAGGCTTAGTAATAGGGTTCCGTTTTAACCCTTTGGGTACGGAACCCTAAAAAGATAACAAAAATAACATTATTATAGACCAGTCCATAGAAATCACTTCAATGCGATTATGTTCCTGCTGTAAAACTATTGTTCTCTATTCTCGCGGAATAAAGTACGTGGCTCCGCCAGGGTGTAATTTATTCAGTGCTCGGCGTTGTCTTAGGGCGGAGCTGAAGCGCGGAGGCGTTCATATAATAACTCTTTTCATGGCCGCCTACTGAGACTAGCGTGGCCATAGAGTCATGCAATAAGTGACCAATGTCAGCACAAATATTGAATAGATATACATCTTGTGCGTTAAAATTCTTTACCTCCATGGTTAAAAGGAGCATAGGAATTATGATTTTCGTTTCAGGCATTAAACAATAAATATTACTTACATACGTAATGTTATTTAATATAAAATCCTTAGAACACATAATTATTTCTGGATCTGGACATGGTTGGGTAATATACCATACCCAACTATATATGCATAGCTCGCCATGTGAATAGCAGGAGAACAGGCAAAACGGTGAATGAATCTGACGTTTAGTTGCATTAAGTACCCTGACAACTAATAAAGTTCAGTTGAGACACAAGTCGTTTGACGGTTGCCATACTACGTATTGAAACTAGACGTCAGATATACTCTCTTGCCTGTTCACCTGCTATTCATCCGGCGAGTTAACTTACCATGGTAACCCCGCCGGGTGGGGATGAACCTCTGGCATAGACAGTGACGGATTTACCAGAAGGCTGAGTAGCCTAGGGCGGCAGATTTTATGGGCGGCAAATTCGAGACCAAAAAATTTTTTTCTTTCTCTTGAAGCCGAAAGTACAATCTTCCCGACCGAATTTGATGCCGGAAAGAGCGACTTTTGTAGCCTGCTAGAGTCACAACGCGCTTGTACGTAATGTTCCACAAGTTCTTGTCAGCCTCAGTGGCCCAGTGGCGCGACACTTCGGCGATCGCTCTCCGAAGTTAAGCGACGCTGGGTCCGGTCTGGTCTTGGATGGGTGACCATTCAACCGTTGAGAGAGGCTGGCCGTGGTTCGGATTCCACGTTAAACTGTAGGTCCCCTTCCTTACTTACTAGGTGGTAGGGTTAATCCCGCCCGGGTTGGTACCATCGCACTGGATGAACGATGGTCAAAGCGGCAATGAAGATTGTCCGTGTTTTCCATCCAGTTCAATGTAGCCGTGCAATATAAGGAAGGTCCTGGCATGGCACCTAGTTTTCATGTGGTGTGTTGGGCTAATACCTTGACAGAACTTGTGGTATTAGCCATCCATGTCCAGTCACATAAAAAAAAAAGCAAATTATTATTTAAGCAATACATTTACGGGAAAGACATTGTATTACTAGGAAGATAGTACACAAATCATAACATCACATATTAATTAACATAAAAATGGTATTTCATGTTATTGTGTGGGTATTGAAGTGTAGAGGTCGGTAGGGGCGACAAATTTTTTTTAAAAGCCTACTGGTGGCAAATTTGTAAATCCGCCGCTGGGCATAGAAAGAAAGTCCCTGCGATACAAAGTACCAAACATTTCATTATCGAAAAAGAATTCTGTTTACAATTATTATTTAATTATTTAAGTTGCTTTTGTTGATGTTAACTCTTTTAAATTCATTTATTTGTTGGCTGTTCATTTTAAAACAAGATGTAATCGCGTTAATCCGTAAAAACTGATTCATTCCACTTATTAAATATAGCTCGCTAACTTTCAATAAGACTGCTAAATATTTCTACTATGCCACTGCTCCCATTATTGTGGGCTGCCTAAGCGATTTTTTTTTATAAAATGCACGCTATGGACTGCCCAACAAAAGCGGACACCGCTGCTGCCCCGACCGCTCCTTAATGTTATTTATGCAAAACACAAGCCAACGCAAAATATGATGACCACATAATAAAATATACGCCATCCTCCAAAGAATTAGGTGTCACGCCAGGACCTTCCCTAAGTATGAGCACGGCAGACAATTTTTGCCGCTTCCACCATCTTTCATCCAAAGCGATACCGATCGGGTTACCACTTAATAAATTAAAACCTGCAGTTTACATGGGCTCCGAACCAAAAAATGCTGTGTTTTCGACATAACAAGTTCATTTGATTTGTTTTTCGTGTCATGTAATATCCCTTTTTTACACAATCACATTTTAAAACAATATTACTTGTTATACATGTTTTGTTTGTGTTTAACACCTATTTTGTTATCGTTCCAATTTCTGAAAGCGTAGTGGAGCTAGTTTAAGGTTCTCATATTTTTTTAAAATCTATTATGTGTATTACTCTCCCGAAATAAATAAGTGAGAGATAAACACGTAAACCGCTACAGTACGGGGCCCATTTTGTATTTTTTAATATTGGGCTATACACGAGAAGCTACAAATTGATATCTGTTGCAGAAAGGACTCTTATTGTTACCCAGGAAGGAACCCACGAGACGGGATGAACGAGCTCAGATAACAGGAAAGGGCCGGGACAGCAGCAGGAAACAACAAGAAATGCGGAACGGGTCAGGAAAGACAAGAACTAGGGTACATATACAATTATAAAACCGGCCAAGTGCGAGTCGGACTCGCACACGAAGGGTTCCGTACCATCATACAAGATGTACGCCAAAAAAATTGGGTTTTTGTATGGGGCCCCCCTTTATTTTTTATTATTATTTAATGATACCATTTGTTGTTTTAACGGCAAAATAAATAAATACTCTGTGAAAATTTCAGCTGCCTACTTATTACGGTTCCTGAGATACAGCCCTGTGACAGACGGACGGACGGACGGACGGACGGACAGCGGAGGCTTAGTAATAGGGTTCCGTTTTCACCCTTTGGGTACGGAACCCTAAAAAGTGGTAATGTTTTCGGCTTTGCCATTATCACACCGTAGATTGGGTTGCTTATTTTTATAGATTTTAGTAGACGTTGTTGTTAGCTTGTAAATGTATATTTAAATGCCAATTAAAACAATGGTTGTGTTTTTGTTTTAGGTTAAATTTATGGTGTTGATCCAGTAAACCCTACAACTGTGGTAGAATTATGTAAGGCTGGTGTCAACATACTACACTGCGAATAACATTACATGTTCCGTGTATGCCTACGGTTCAATGTATCCGTGATCCTATGAATAAATAAATAAAAAATAAAAAATACATTAACAAATATAATCGTATGAAGCTGTCAACGTCCTGATAGCCTACTCCTAGAACTCCTGGAATCCTGAGTCTTCTTTTATAGCGGTTTTTTCGACGGAAAACCTTGATAAATTAAAAAAACTGTGCACCGGAATCTTTTCGTTTTCTAAAATCGCTTTGAAAACCGATATTAAAGGGGTTATATAGTCTCAGGATTCCTGATTACTGATTACGAAATTCCAGGAATAGGCCTTTTGGTCTCCGTTACTGGCGAAATATGGAAACACAAGAGTTCAGCTCCCAACACTGATGCAAAGTGACACCGTTAGCGTAGTTTGCACGGATGACTTCATTGTCGAACGGAATTATTTGTCACTACCCTCACCTGCGGCTGAATCTACCCACGGCAACAATCTGCGCAGCCGACGACCTGCAGTTGACATCTGACTGGACGAAGCGTCAGAGGTCCTCCAGGTCGCGTCGCTAATCCTGATGATGTCCACAGTGTGGTGGACGACACGTCGAGCTAAACAATGTTTATCCGTACATTTAAAATATATTATCGAACAACAGTAAAAATCTAAACAAATTTTTGATAATTGTGATTTATGATAAGCTATCATTAAACTGTTCAAAGTTTTACGTTATTAAGAGAGTCGTTACCCTATCCATTCCCCATACTATGGGCGATCGGTGATTATATTGCTCTTCATGTTTTACTAAGTTTTGAAATTTTAGATTCTAAAATATATAGCCAAAATCCACGGCTGTATTTTATTATTAATTGCAAAATATTGGTCACTAAACATTGGAAACGGCTTGTCTTTTTTTTAATTTTTTTTTTCTGAACAATTAAAAGATACGGACAAAGAATGAATCTTTCTCATGTAATTTAAAAAAAAATGTTCAGATCTGACTACTTTTAGGAGAAGAAAACGTTAGGGCATGGAAGACGATTTCGCTAGTTTAAAATAATGCATTCCTTGAAGTTTTGAAATCTTAGACTTCCTAAGAATTCACGACAGCCCTAATGCCCCAAAAGAGTCCGTCTACGCGAGGTGAGGCCGCTGCATCGCCGAGCGTTCCGCAGTTCAGTCCAGTGAGCCTCCGCGCGCCCTGCCGACCGGTTGTGTGGGCGCCGCCCTAGCGTGCCGCCCCAGCGCCGCCCTCGCGCCGCGTGTTTCGCCCAACGGACAGTCGAGCCGAACCGAAGGCGGCGTTCCGGACTCCGCGGTGAGGTGTGACTGTTGAGTGAGTGTGAGTGCATGCGAGTTTTCGTGTCGTGCCGATGCAACATTAATGAGATAGAGGCAATTTTGAGTTAGAGCTGAAGGCAGGTGAAGCGAACTGACGTACGGACGGAAATACTGACGCTGCAGCCCCCTCATGCTCTACTTCCAGGTTGATGTGAGTAGTTTTTGTTATTATTCTTCTCTATTAACTTTCAAGATAATTTCCCAATAAAATGTTAAACTGTTAAAAAGTTTACGATGCATGAAGTTACTCAGTAAAATATATTGTTATGTATTTACGGCTGTGTATAAATGTGTCAGTTAAAGTATAAACGTATTTTTTTTTAGAAATTATGAGATATTTAAGAGAGTATTTGAATAACGAAACGAGGGATTAATATATTCAGTTGATAAAAATTACACAATTAACTTAGATTAATTGATAAGATCAAATCCCATTTACAGAAATCAATTTATAGAAAATGTTGAAGGATAATGCTTTTTCTTTAAGACTGCTTTCCAAATTCATTGTCCTTCAACATGCTTTAAATATCTTGGTGTTTGAATTCATTAGTTTGGCACTAAAACGAAAATTGGCGTAACAAAAAGTATCAGATGTTAGGCGAAAATGTCAGAAGCTATCGAGACATCTGTCAGTCGCGATGTAATCATTAATATGAGATTAAAATACATATTTTTACGGCTTAAGACAGTCGTTACCTAATCAATTTCCTATACTACGGGCGATAACTGTTTACATGCTCTATATGTTGACTGGGTTTTTATTTTTTTATTCTACAATACATTGTCAAAACGTACATCGTACTTTTTTTCATTTACCTTTTATTTTGGCTAATAAACATTGGAAAAATGTGTCTTTTTTTACTCTTACTAGAGATATTTACATAAAAATAAAAACATTTGAACATAAATCTTTCTTAAACCATTAAAAGCCACTTTTAGAGGTAGGGAAACGCTAAGGCCCGGAAGACGATTGCGCTAGTTTTATTCGCAGTCAGCGTGCAAATTTGTGCCTTGACCAATGGACAAAGAGGGCATTTCTACAAATTCTGAGATCTCAGAGCCCCGTTGACTTCACGACGGTCTTAAGTGCTAAAATTACTCACTCCAATTTAAGTGTGGCTCTAGACATGACGAAACTCTAGAGCCTCTCATTACGCTTACCTACGAGAGGAATAGTAGTTGAACCACAGACCTATAGAACATTTTCTTAGGATAAAAAGAAATTTCAGGACATTTTATACGAAACCGTTTCGGGATCATTCGTCCGTTCATTCGGTGTGTCTTTTAAGTCTATGGGTTGAACACATATTTCGTTGCCTACCTTCATTTATTTATCTTGTCTCCAAATGTTTATGATACATTTACAAATATAAAAAAAAACCTACTCTAACAGAAAGCGTGGGTTCCATTCCATACCCTGTGCAGTATATGACACGAGTGCTATACGCTGAAGAAACTCACAAAGTCGGTGTTTCTATGGTTTCCTTTTTTTTATGCAACCTGACATGGATGGCTAAACCACACAACTACCGTTATGATATAAGCCAAATACACCACATTCCCGAAGAAATTAGGTGTCATGCCAGGACCTTCTCTTTTTGAGCACGGCTTTGGCACGGGATGGAAAATACGGACAATTTTTCATTGCCGCTTCGACCATCTTTTCATCCAATGCGATGGTACCAACCCCGGCGGGTTTAAACCCTACCACCTGGTTGGGGAAGGGTACCTACAGTTTTACATGGATTCGAACGATGGAGCAACTCGCATTATTGACGAAATGCACTTATCAAACTCAGAAAGAGAAAGAAAGTGGTGCATGTCGGGGCGAAGAATTGAACCCATACATCTGGTACGCTAGGCCAGTCCCCGCGCCACTAGGCTACGAGTCGCTCTTTCTGGCAAATAGTTTGATGTCACAGCAAATGCATTATAGGAAGTTAACGGAGGTATGGTCTAAACGTTAACCAGGTATTCCTAGGTCTATTTGGATCAAAAAAGGTTGATAACATTTTGTTGTACGACTTTAAAAAAGCTCGTCCACCTAATACATTTTAATAAATACTAACACACAAAATGTATGGAGAGGACGATTTTATTTTAAGTCGTACAACAAAATATTACATGTATACTTTTTTTTCTCCCTGTATTATGTTCCAAAAAAATATTATTAAGCAAAACAAGGTTTACACTAGTCAACCGCTGGGTTCACTGAGATCAAATATGTGTGCTCGGGATCCAGAAACGGAACCCATGTTAATTTTTAAAACAATATTTTAAAGTTACTTTAATATCAAAGTTAGCATTACTTTTTTTGGAGGAAAACATGATGATGAGATGAAGCGTTAAATAAATGTATGTAGGTATAATTTTAAACACTGTGTTAGTAGGAGGCATTAATTACGGGAGAAGGGACAACTTGCAGTATATTCGTAAAGTAGTTCTGGGCTCTTTTTTCAATTGATGTGTTCTTGCTTCATGGTCAATTATGCATACATACATATCACATTCCTTGAAAACATTATAATTCATACATACTTAGTCAACATCTCACCACTAACGTCTTTGTTTTATATTCATATTTTAAAAGAATATCTTTTTTTTATGGTGTGATGGTTGAAATAAAAATAAAGTTTTTGACAGTAGATAAGCTTAAAGAGGTGTACAGCTCGTGATGTAGGGGCTAGATAATGGCCTTTCAAGCGAGTGGTAGTTGTTCAAATCCTCGCCGCGGTTATGCACCAATTTCTTTCTCTCTCTGAGTTGGATAAGTGTATTTCGTTACGAATGCGAACGTTTCCATGGTGTGCAACCCATTTAAAACTGTATGTCCTCTGCCCCTACTAGGTGGTAGGGTTAAGACCGGCTGGGTCTGTGCAACCAAGTTGGATGAAATTATGGTCGAAACGGCAATACGGTCAGCAGGTCTATTCTTGGCATTCCGTAATCAGGAATCAGGACGCTTTTGTAGTGGTTTTCGAAGCGATTTTCTTGACGAAAATATTCCGGAGCATAGTTTTTTTAATTAATCGAGGTTTTCCGTCGAAAAACTCACTTTGAAAATTGCTATAAAAGCGGATTTCTAGACTCAGGATTCCTGATTCCTGATAACTGAATGCCAGGTATAGACCTGCTGTTCAGTGTATCGGTGATCATAAAGGGAAGTACCTGGTATCCTTGTTCCTTCGGGAATGTGGTGTAATAGTCTAATACCATCCATGTCAGGTTGCATGAAAAAATACATTTCATTTCTATCTGTTCGTCGTAGCCGGCTCCGCTCGTAACGATGTTATTTTTAATGGATGTCATGAGAATCTTGTTCCTTTACTGATTTCCAAACTGACTTATTTTACAATATTCCGGGAGGTCACTACATTTTTGGTCACGATAATGTAAATGGCTGAATTTGGGTTCACAGGTTCGATACCAACCCTCTGATGCTAAGTTATTTAAGTAACCGTAACCAATACCATACTCCGTCGGAGTTGTTAAAAAGTTATTTAAGTAACCGTAAACAATATGTAGAAGTGACTTACGTAAATGAAAGGAACGTGGTTTCAACAGCTAAATCAGAAGTAACGAATATCACTAAAGGTGTACCACAAGGATCGGTCTTAGGTCCGTTACTCTTTTTAATATTTATTAACGATTTGCCCATTAACGTGTCTAGTGCTGTTTACTTGTTTGCGGATGACACAAGCGGAATAGCAGTTGCTGACAGCAAAGAAAAATTAGTAGAAAACCTAAGAATATGTATACAAAATTTAGAATACTGGTTTTTTAACAACAAACTAACACTTAATAAAGCAAAATCGAAATACATTATTTTTCAAAAATCTATTAATTATAAAGAGCCAGACACTAGTGAATTCGAACTAGAGAAATGTAAAGCAACAGAATTTTTAGGGGTCACTTTTGATAATATAATGTCATTTCAACCACATGTAGATAACATAGGAAATAAAATTGCCTGTGCATGTTATGCTATTAGAACAATTAGAAAATCTGTCGATACAAGTACGTTAAGAATAATATATTTTAGTTATATAGAATCGATTTTAAGGTATGGACTGGATGTATGGGGTAATAATTGCAATGTAAAAAATAATATTCTCAAACTTCAGAAAAAGGTTATTCGAATAATTTGTGGTGCGAAATATGATGATACTTGCCGGCCCCTTTTTGTGAAATTAAAAATAATGACAGTAATTTCGTTATATATATTCATATTATGCATAGAAATCCATAAGATAAAGGAAGATTTGGAAAAAGTAAAAGAAGTACAAAGGTATAACTTAAGAAATAATGAAAGTTTTAGACAAAAAGGACCTAAATGTTTATTATTTAAGAATTCATTTGATTATTTAGGAGTTAAAATTTACAATCATTTAAATATATCGATTAGAAAGAGTAATACGTTGACCGATTTTAAGATTAAGTTGAAGGAATATTTATTGTGCCACCCATTTTATAATTTAGAAGAATTTTTCAATGACTCTGATAGCAATTAAGACTTACATATAATAATTATAATAATACATATAACATTTGATTTTGCCATATTATAGTTTTTCAATAATAATGATTTTCAAGGAATATTTAATTTAATTTAAATGTAATTTTTTGTATAATTATAATTGTAATTTTCAATAATTTGTAAATTTAATGTAATGATTTTATTTTAATGTATTATAACATGTGCACGGCCCGCAAGGGTTATTTATGCTCAATAAATATTGTAAATATGTCGGTCTGCCTGCACCAAGTGGTTGCGTTATCTAGATTGGCTATATAAAATAGATGTTGGTATGTACCCACTGATGAATATACTGATTTTCTAGAAACATTGATACCTATTAATTATGCAACAGTAACCAGTCGGTTTTTTTATTAAATACCAACATATACCTAAAGTTATATCTGTAACCTGAATCGCCTATAACTACGAAACGCAACCATAAATTTGTTCAGTTTTTGTATTGCTAACCAAGTACGTACTGATACTTCATGCTTCGTCATTTGCATCCATTTACCTTATCATATTTATTTGTTGTCACCATAACTACTTTTTCAGGCACCTTATCTACTTAACGCAACCACTTGGAATAGGCAGACTGACACATCTAGCTTCAAAGGGTTGGTCCTTATCCGGTGAACCCAGTTTCAGCCATTTACGTTATCGTTACCATTTTTGTCGCGACCTCCTAGTCTACAAAGTCTAAGTCAAGACAGCCCAACGTCTAGCGTCTATCAGACAGACCTAAAAACATAGATTCGCGTTTATAACATCAGCATAGGTGTGCACATGTAGGTAACGTAATGGCTTAATTGGAACCAATGTAAATCCTGGAGTTCGAATCCTTGTAATTCGACAGACTACCTTAACACATTATATTCCGGGAGGTCACGACATTTTTGGTCACGATAAGGTAAATGGCTGAATCTGGGTTCACATGTTAGAGACCAACCCTCTGATGCTAAATATGTCGGTCTGCCCGTGCCAAGTGGTTGCGTTTTCTAGATTGGCTATATAAAATAGATGCTAGTATGTACCTGCTGATGAATATACTGATTATCTGGAAACATTGATACCTATTAATTATACAACAATAACCAGACGGCTACTTAATTAAATACTTAAATATACCTAAAGTTATATCTGTAACCTAAATCGCTTATTACTACTAAATGCAACCAAAGATTTGTTCAGTTTTTGTATTGCTAAGCAAGTATGTATTGATACTTTCATGCTTCGTCATTTGCATCCATTTACGTTATCAAATGTATTTTTTGTCACCATAACTACTTTTTCAGGCGCCCTATCTACGTAACGCAACCACTTGGAACAGGCAGACTGTCACATTTAGCTTCAGAGGGTTGTACTTTATCTCGTGAACCCAGTTTCAGCCATTTACGTTATCGTTACCATTTTTGTCGCGACCTCCTAGTCTATTATCCCAAACACGAGTTAACCCGAATGAGGACTGGTTGAGCGATGCGGTCGAAGGAAATTGGTATGTAAAGATGGGAAAAGTAAATGGTTCATCCGTTTTAGTCATTTGGTGGTGAATTGGTTGGTTAAAAGTCAAACCAACCGATCGTTATCGATCGCGTTCCACAAAGCTAGCTGGATATGCATTTATTATTAGCATGGCATGGTGGTTACCTGCATAGTTAAAATTGTAATTTTCCGTTACCAATTACAATAAAACAGAGGTTCTCAAATATATTTCGTCTACCGCCCCCTTTGAGAAATTCTTATTTTCTAGATCCCAAAATATTTACTACATCTTTAAAATCACGATCACGTGCCATATGATTGTACTATTCTTGTAACGGTATATTTATAGTCTGGGCGGTAAAAGGCCCAGAGAAAATTGGGGGGCGTTGAACCTTGAAATTTGTAAAGCCACGATACATTATATATTCTTTACCTTCAAACTGGGCAAGATATGTAGTGTAATAGGTATGTTTTATTTTAATTGAATGTACTTTAAAACATTAGAAACACAAAAATCAGCCATGGCCCTCCTAGAACCGTTCAACGCCCCCTAATTTCCTATGGGTCCTTTACCTCCTGTAGGCCTTTAGGGGGCGTTATCGCCCACGTTGAGAAATACTGCTATAAACTTTAACCTATTTCTTTCGTTTGACGAAAATCGATTAACAATAGTAATTTTAGTTAAAAATATAAAATTATAAGATTTGTATTTATTCTTTTAATTTCTCGTTATTATTTTAATCATTGTTGATCTAAAGTAGTTCTTCGGATACATTCCCTACTAATACCACTTATCAAATTAGCGATATTTTCTGCAAAGGTTCTCGTAACTTCGAAGGGTGATTTTGGAAGCTAAAATTAACCGATTTTGCGGATTGTCGAAAAAAAATACCTTTTGGTTTTAATGTATTGTGTGGAGAGTTGCATTTTTCTGAGTTTGCGCAAAAGTTATAGTACGAAAGTATTTAATTTTGTTATCCAGAATCAAATGAATATTCTCGTCGTCATCGATTTTTATCTTCTTATGCGCCCGACGTTTCATTTTCCCTTTGGATGGATAAATGTTTGGTTATAAATATATTTTCTTTACCGTATTGCGTATGATTGTGTTGCATTGTATACCTACCTAAGTTCAAGATATTAGTCTGACACACCACATGAATTAGGTACCATGCCAGGACCTTCAGGACAAACGGTATTTACCCTACCACCTAGTAAGTAAGGAAGGCGACCAAGTCTCTTCAAATGGTGGAGTTGAGGCGCCACCGAGTCTATCTACAATATAATCAATACGACCGAGAATGGTTCAACCCGATACTGTGCAGGAACGAAAAAGATCCTTAAATATTTCTTCGATGCAGATTTTAAACGACAAATTTAAAGTAATGTTTCCCTTAAGGCGCTAGGACTAGCCAACTACTCGCGCCATACAAATGCACTTTTTAACAAATGTAATAATATGTAGTGAAACGCTTCAGCAAATCCAAATAGAACTCCAGACTGATAATGGATTGTTAATATTTTTTGATTCCATCATTTATTTAAATAATAATAAAAATAAAAAAGTTGATTTTTCTCATTAGAAATCTGAAAGTAATTCGATTTCTAGATATAAGCAAAAACAGCATATATGCATAAACAAAAAGTTCCATTTGTTTTTAGATTTCTACATTTAGTCAAAAAAGTTCGGAAATGGACACCGTTTCCTCAATGTATTTTGTATAGAAAAAGGAAACATACATTAACGAAAATAGGTTGATTCCTAGACAAGGAATCATATATTGTAAGAATGACACTTATAATTGTCAGACTTAGTTAGTTAACTTGGGGTGCCTCGTCTAACTTTGCGATTTGGCTAGTACCAGGGCCTTAACTGCAGACATAAACAAAAATCCTCTTCAAAAGCTCAGTCTAATGCAATATTGAATGCACAAAGATTCTACGTATACAAGCCAAGCTAATATTATTATCTCCGTTTCAGGGGAGGAAATGCTGCGGGCGAAAGAAAATATTCCGCCGGCATCACACACAAGTTTAATTAGGTGAATGTAATTACTCCGTGAAATTTCTGTTTGCCGGGATCAGCCCATCTTGCGATTATTGTCGATTATTGTTGAAAGCGAGTTCGATTTACAGTTTAATATATTACAGTTGAAGAGTTTGTACGTTTCTTTTTTAGCGCTAATCTCACCAATTATTTAGGAAGGTTATTTGTTATTTCACATTGAAGACCCTTAGGAGCCGAGCAAAAAAATAAGTCAGAAAGCACGCGAACCGAAAACGAAGTAATAGCGGGTAAGAGCCCGAAGTACCAGTTGTCACCTAAATTGGCGTTTACGCCAAACCGATCGACAGGCGTTTTCAAATGTATGGCGAAATTGAGGAGCGCGCGCAGTGGGCGTTAAGCGAACTAACATTTGCGTGTCCGAGTTGGATTTGACAGCTTATTTAACGTTGCAGTAAATACGTCGACGTTGCCGTTTACGCTGACCCCGCGTTTTCATACAAATCGGAAGTCCGGCGTTAAGAAGTAAAACCACAGTTACCATATCTAGTAAAAACTTGTATGGAGTTTGACGTATTTACGGAAAACGCCAGTCGACCGTTTGCCGTAAACGCCAATTTAGGTGATAAGTGAGACTACAGGCTCAGAGCCCCGTTGACTTCATGACAGTCACTACATAGAACGCACATACTTACGTGTAAATCACGATGCACGAATAACACTATCGGAACGGACCTCGATAGGAAAATTTATATCAACATATTGCATGAAACCCGTCCTGTAAATCAGGTTACTGAGTTTGAGAACGCGACGGGTCACGTGTACCGCTGCACTGTAACAAGGGATCGACTGAAAAGGACGATCCCTTCGGTGAATAGAGCTTGTTTACGAAACTTTCTTGTTCATATTTTGGAAGCTAACAAATTAATTAGGCTTATTCTGAGAATAAATAGACCGAAGTGAAGAGTTCTCATACTCGTCCATCGGGAAATTGGAAACGTCTACCCTTCTTCAGGAATTAATTGCTCGAATGAAGCGAGAGATTGGCTTCTTTTGGGAAATGGTTCAGTATGTAACCCCACTTAAAGGTTGGGGACCCTATCAAAGTGTCTTACTAGCGTATTTGCGTTTAAGAGTTCTCAACCTTATTACTTAATTGATTAACAATTCCTGGTTTTTGTTTAGGATGTTTCTTCTGAAAGTTATGTCAAGTTATGTGTACATAAATCCGATGCAGGCTACAGACTTGATTCCTTCGGGAATGCGGTGTGTTGCGTGTGGTGAAACGACCATGGAAGGACGGGAGCAATCTACAACGAGGACGGGCGTCGCAACTTTACATACATACAATGGCGGTAGCGCCGGGGAGTGAGTTCAATTACTCGATTAATTTTCTCGAGTTCCAAGGACGCTATTTAGTGCGAAAACATTTGATGTTGCACGTCTCAAATTCGTAAGCGAGCTAACTATACAATTAGGGTCTCTTCTACCAAGTACTGGGGGTCCATTCAGGTAAGAGTGAGTTCGCGTTTGAGAGTTAGTTAACCTAAACATTCCTGGAAACAATTTATATTTTTTAAATAACGGAACTATTATTTTACCTTCCGAAGTATTCATCACAAAAATATTTTTAACAAACCACAATGACGTTCAATAAGTGCGAAAACAAGAAGTGTGTATAAAAGTGAGTTGATATTTTATCGCCGAACTCGAACTCACTCTTTCCTGAATGGGCCTCCTGATTATGTAGCTTTATCGGCACATTAAAGGGCCTTTTTATCATCTTGCAATCAATACTAGTACAAGATAATGAGCACTTTAGTAATAATAATAAAGGACCTTTAAGCCTGAATTTTACCAAGGGCTGATTATTCTTATTCGACATTTTAAGGGCCTTTATAACTGAAGTGCTGATTATTTATCTATTACTGGTATGAATTTCAAGCTGGTAAGAAAGGCTTCATTAGGACGATTAAGCTTATCAGCAGATGGTAAAAGAGCCCCTAAGTATTGCAAGTAATTATAACATAATCAGCACTCAGTGAAATCCAGCCTTGACGTTGTTCAATAACTCGTGAATACGCTTCCGCCATACGAATGAGTTTCGATCGCTATTTCATTTCATTTCATTTCATTTCATTTCATTTCATTTATTTATTCAACTTCTGGTAGTAAAACTACACTAAGTCATGTCACAATTTGATTGATCCGCGGATTCGGTCAACCAGTGAAGAAGAACCCGCAAAGAAACTTCACTGGTCTATAAATTATGTTTTTTTTTTGGTCTTTTTTTTTTTCGTCCACATAAATGATATGACACAATTATGATTTCATACCTAAATGCTACTGCCAAACTTACATTGGTAGAACGGTCTGGAGCAAAGAACTAAGGACTACGAGGAAACAACAAACCACAATGTGAAAAGTCTTAATTAATAAATAAATTACTTAACTTAATAACCTAATCATTATACATATTGAGTATTTATTTCGGGTGTAAACGCCTTCGTCAACTTAACAGCTATGTCGGGTGTACAGAGCCCTCGTCAATTTTGATACAGATAAAGTGTATCAAGTCAATATAATATAATATATACAAAATACTACCATTGTAGTGTCAATGTCAAAATAAAATTAATATAAATTGTACAATTACGTACTTGTCCTAGAATATTAAATCACTAAAGAGGGTTTTATCATAGAGAGCCTCGTTCAAATTGTAATACTCTTTATTAAGTAGCACTAATTTTATCTTATTTTTAAATTTATTAAGAGGCAAATTTCTAATTTCTACAGGTAATTTGTTGTAAAATCTAACACTATTGTGAATAAACCTTTTTGAAGTTTTAGCTCGTCTGTGTTTGGTACATTGTATATTAAACTTATTTCTAGTATCATGGTCATGTACATCAGAGTTAAGGGTAGACATTTCTATTGTTTTTTTTGCATATATGATATTTTGGTAAATATACTTATTTGCGAGTGTCATAATCCCAAGTTCCTTAAAAACATTTCTACACGAGTCTCTGACTCTCATGGTTAAGATATTTCGCAAGGCTCTTTTTTGCAATAAAAATATACGATTTGCATCGGATGCATTTCCCCAAAACATCAGGCCATATGACATGAGACTGTCAAAATAAGCATAATAGACAGCCTTGGCTGCTTGGATACCACATAATTCCTTTATTTTTTTGATAGCGTAGCATGCTGCACTAAGTTTACCAGCTAGTTTATCTATATGTGCTTTCCATGTTAGCTTATTATCAAACATCACGCCCAGGAAATTGATTTCATTTGCCATATTTAGGGACATATCGTTGACCATTGTATTATCTAACATACGTCTATTTGTTCCTAGAGCAAAGTGCATTAAATTGGTTTTGTTAACATTAAGCAGCAAATTATTACTCTGAAACCATGAATGTAGGGAAGCAATAGTAGTTACAAGCGACTCCCGCAACAAATCTATATTTATATTATCATTCCATGCTCTCGTCCTTCCATGCTCGCTGGTGCGGTATTGCGGCCATTCATGTCCATAAATATATAAACCCGGTCAAGTGCGAGTCGGACTCGGACACGAAGGGTTCCGTACCATAGTACAAGATTTAACACAGAAAAATCACGTTTTTTGTACTTTTTTTTAATTTTTTAATTTTAGCTATTTGTTATTGTTATAATAAACACAGTCAGTCAGTCAGTCAGTCAGTCAGCGTGTTTGCGTCCACTGCTGGACATACGCCTCTCCAATCCTTCTCCAGTCCTCCCGGCCCTCAGCGGTACGGAACCACTGCTTTCCGCCGACGCACTTGATGTCGTCTTCCCACCTGGCGGGTGGTCTTCCCACACTCCGTAAACACACACAATATAAACACATACTCTGTGAAAATTTCAGCTGCCTACTTATTACGGTTCATGAGATACAGTCCTGTGACAGACGGACGGACGGACGGACGGACGAACGGACGGACAGCGGAGGCTTAGTAATAGGGTTCCGTTGGCACCCTATGGGTACGGAACCCTAAAAAGTGAAAATATATAAGACATTTCTCCTAGCAAATAATTTAAATAATGCGTACACGTAAACGTCGTCGCTTCCTTCCCTCGTCGAGCTCGCGAGGTGCGTAGTAAGTCCAATATTGGCATGTCACTTTTCATAAAAAAAACTCAAAGGAACCCCTGACGGAGCAACATAAATAAATCGCATTGTCCTACAGCGGCAGATGTGCCGCGGCGGCGAAACAGAAGGGTGTGAAAAACTGTCAAGCGTGGAAAAACTATTTGTGTGTGTTTTGTTACGATTTTTGTTGGGCGGGCGCGGAGGCGGCGGCGGCGGCTCCATTTATCTCTCGTCGCGTGCTCCAGACACCTCAAGCCTCCGCCCCGCGCCGCCCCCCCCCCTCCACCCCTGCCGCAAGTAGCCATTTGTATTACTTCAGGAAGAAATAGTCAGTTTCGCATTTGTTCGAATATGCTCGTCGCCGATAGCAATCGATCTGATTGCGTGATCCGGCTGTGCCAAGGGAATATTACTCGCCGCCGGGTGAACAGGCAGTGCCTGTTTAAATCTGACGGTTAGTTGCATTTACGACTGTGCTTAGTAAGTTTGGCGATGATATATGCCAGAAATTGTAAGATAAAGGAATATAAGATATATATCTTACAATTATATATAATATAATTGTAAGATGATTATTGTTGTTCTGTTTATTGTTGTAAATGCTAATTATCTATGCCCTAAAATAAGAAAATATGACCTGTCTGAGTGTAGCTAGTCTACCAATTT
Source organism: Incurvaria masculella (assembly GCA_946894095.1). Classification (NCBI taxonomy): domain Eukaryota; kingdom Metazoa; phylum Arthropoda; class Insecta; order Lepidoptera; family Incurvariidae; genus Incurvaria; species Incurvaria masculella. The sequence goes on along the minus strand of OX335653.1, from coordinate 14,045,428 downwards.
GACGAATACAAATAAAATACAATACAAAAACTCTTTGAACTGAATTTTACCGCGAATTCGATATTTATGTAGAATCGACCGTGAAGCAAGGACACCATTTTTTTAGATTTAAAAAGAACTACTTTATGAATATACTGCAAGGCTGGACCCGAACCAGCCAAACATACCATTCGCATGATGTGTGTGTGTTACAGCTGTCACAGGGATTTCTCCACGGTGAATTTTACATACAAATTAAATTCGTTAAAAAGACGACGGGCGAAAATATGTATTTCCATGAATTTTATCTGTTAGCATTGGTGCCAAATGCAACGAAACATCAGATTATATCACACACCTGGCCTCTACATGTTATTTTATGTTAAGCGCGGCGTATGGCGTACGCCTGGCCCTCATAAAGGAGGTGCCCGGCGATGCCCATGGGCTTTCGAACTTACACGAGAACTAAACCATGCTGTCTGCCCAGTTGTTTCAGAGTTTGAATGACCCCAGCTTGGACTTTGGGGGAAATCAGTGCATTCTGGAGTTTCCTGACCCTACAGATGAATAATCTAAAGGATCGGTTGGTTCTTATTTTGAGACTGTCGACAGTGAATGGGTGGAGGCCTGCCTGCTCCGAATTTAGCGATTGAGTGATTTTTTATTTTTTTTATTTTACTTATTGTTTGTTATAGTGGTAAAATAAATACACTCTGTGAAAACTTCAGCTGCCTATCTATTACGGTTCATGAGATACAGCCCAGTGACAGACGGACGGACGGATAGCGGAGGCTTAGTAATAGGATTTCGTTGGCACCCTTTGGGTACGGAACCCGAAAAACAGCAAAGTGCAGAAACAAACCGTGATATAGGTCACATCTAATTGGCGAAGAATGCGAAAAGAACATTTGACGATATCACCCCAGCTCGATTGATTAGGCCATGAATATTGAGTTTCATTGAAATAACGCGAAGGAGAATAATAAAAATTGAGTTACATCACTGGTTTATGGTAATGGGAGCTCGGCTGAGCAAGACGGGATCTTTTCTGTTTCATTGCAAGCTTTGCTTAGTGGGAACCCCTTAGGGGTTCTTGGCATGAGTGCTGGGGGTCCATGTTTGATAGGATGACAGTAAAAATACTGCGTGTGATAAATCTAAAAAAAAGGTATTATTATTTAATAATATTGTTAATATAAATCAAAAAGTATTTATTATACAAAATGCCGTGTGGTCTTTCCCTTCAGTTGATTTTGCAACCGGTGGTGGCTTTGGCAGTTCCTTCATGACTACAGTATACAGAAAGGTCGAGAAACCATGTACTAGTAGAAGTGAAATCATATGGCGACATATTTCTGTGGTATTACGTATCATACATTATGCAATAAGATTTCAGCCTCGGTAGCCTAGTGGCGCAACGCCTTGCTATTCGATAAGCTGGGTGAAGCACCTCTGAGCGCGGTTAGGTTCCGAATGGGTGACCATTTTCAACCGTTGAGGCTGGCCGTCGTTAGCTACCACCTACCGCCTACCACCTAGTAAGTAAGGAGGGGGACCTACTGTTTTACGTGGAATCCGAACCACGGCCAGCCTCAACGGTTTTAAATGGTCACCCATCCAGAACCGAACCGCGCTCAGAGGTGCTGCCCAAGCTTATCGATTCGCAAGGCGTCGTACACTGAGCTACCGAGGCTGACAACAAGATTGTTTACAAAAGAATTACAATTCTGCACATTCTTCTCAATCGTTTATGCTAAACATGTTTGTTGCTGCGTACCCCATGGAACTCTATCTTATGTAAGAAGTGTTATATTCTATTCAGTCATCTAAGGAAAAGTAACGGATAAGGAATGTATGTTCCGTAATAATGATTCCGATGATTATGAAGGAATGGTGTGAAAGTTTAATTGCGGATAACAGGCCTTGAGGCCTCGGTATCCGTGCTTTTAACGTAAAGCCTTGGCAGCTTGTCACTATTTTCATGTTCCTCAGGCTTATCTTAATGCTTGTGTAAAAGGAAAAACGGTATTTTGTTCTTCGGTATTTTTATTTACTTATTTGAAGACAGAATCATATTGCCTCCCTGGCCTATCTCTCATTCAACCTCATTATTGATAAAAATAAAATTGTCCATAAATCATGCGTGCGAAGTTTTGAAAATATTTCGAATTGACGCATCAATGTGCCTACGTCATGATTAAAACGCACGCACTTGGCAACATTATTAATGGCTGTTCGATATTACTTTGCCATCTTCGTCAAATTTTAATAAAATGTTAGATAACTTTCGAATGACTTTGCCCTATTGTGTTGAGTTTCAAGAATACCCACTTAACCAGAACTTTCATGGGCTTGGTACTGACCCTCGTCAAAGACAGAAACGTTGTTCGTTATCTGTCAAACTTAACCCGCTGTAGTGTTAAACTAGGCTTCAAATCGCCGCAGTTTAAAAGGCGCTTAGCACATTCGCGTAACGCACGGATCTAGTGTTTAATTTAAATTTAATATATTTATAATTAATTTTTGTATATCTAACATAGTTATCGTCACCCACACACGCCCTCACACATCACACACCGTCACATTATCACACACACATAGGTCCTAGGAGAATATCAGCAGCTTGAAAAGTTTATGACTAGCGCTATTTGGCATACAACATTCAACAGTGCCCGGCATGGCACCTAATTCCTTTGGGAATATTTAATAATTGAGCTGTGTGATATTAGCCAGCCATGCCAGGTTGCATATTTTGTCACCTCATTCTATATTGACCCCAAGAATCATGTCATGAAGTACGGCAGTGACTGGTATCAAACCATGTCTGCTACACTTGATATATTTTCTTGTAATCAGCTGAGCTTGATTTTCCCTAGCAAGATGGTAGTAGCTAGGTTAAGAAATCTTAGGAGAATCTTAGGTTTCAATTGTATGTTTTTTGTGTATTTGTGTACTTGTAAGACATTTACATTATTTTACAATAATCCTATGCCTAATGTATTTACAAAACTGTCGACGGAACGGTCAAAATAAATAAGGAAAAAAAATAAAAAAATATATATGGCTTCCGAAACTATTTCGTATAGCGGCAGATTTAGTGATACCAATGGTAGCGCTGGCCAGTTAGATCGCTTACGAATTTGGAGCACGCAACATCGAATGTTCGTTGCACTAAATGCTGTCCCGTGCAATTGCTACGCTTCATTGGAACTCGATAACATCGGGAATCGAGATCACCACTTTAAAGCGGTGATCATAGCAATTTTCTCGACTGAAAATTTATTAATTGAAATACTGTGCTTCGGATTTTTCCCTTCGAGAAAATTGCTTTGCTGCTGTAAAAACTGTTTTCCCGACTGAAAGATTCCTGACTCCTGAGCATTGAATTCCAAGAATAGGCCTAGTCTTCTCGTGCAATACATTTACCGAGTCTACGATGGAGAGGTCACCTCTGTTCTTTGATGTGGTATATGCTAAGATAATAAATGGGGCGAGTATCCTAGCTCGAGGCGTGATTAATACATATAGTATTTCAATCCGAAACGTCGCCGCGGGGCCAGGGCTCGGGTCGGCGCGACATTCTACTGATCCCGCCGGTCGTCAGCGTAATCATCTTGGTCGACCTTCTGCTGGGGATGAAAATTCTGTGTGTATTCTCTTAATTCGCGTGGTTCTCGTTCAGAAAACAGGTTGCTGAAACCTCTTGCAGAAATTGCACACACATATGTACAAGTTTATGAGGGCAAGGCCTTTGTTAAGAACACTGGTCCAGATTTTCATTTCCCTTCCATTTCCGATGGGTATCATGTGTTTTTTTTAAGGTCGGCCATTCAATTAACGAACAGAAAAGGGCGTGACGTTAGGTTAAATAAACCAAAACCGTGAAATGTGACATGTATGTATGTATAATCGTCCATGAAGCAAGGACACATTAAGAAAAATTATTTTTACCTATTCAAAACCGTGAGTTTAAACAATTCTTGAATTATTTTTATATTAGTTGTAATTTAGCCTTAATTGCCTTAAACCAGGTCGGTTTGGTACCGTCCCATTACCGGTACCGGCAGAGAAAAAAATGCTTGAGACTCCGGCGCGTTAGAAGTGAAACTGTTATTGTTTATTGTTACGCGGGTAGGGTGTAAATTAGAGCAGAGCAGAAAACACCAAATGTTAATAATTTTCCTTTATTTAAAATAATTCACAAATGAAACACAAAAGACAATTTTATCTCAATTCTATGCGTAGCTTCCAACACTAAATTCCAAATATCGCTCGTTGAACTGCATCGCTAAGAGCTAGTTCAATTCACTAATCAATGGTTGTCGCTCGCTTCGCTTCTCCAAAATCTCTTTGTTTTGGCATTTGTTGGAGTATGCATGCCCTGCGCTTACGTATAGAGTGGTAAAGTAATGATGGAAGTATGATTTAGCGTTTTGAGGGATCTGAAATCGGGGAAAGGAAACTTTTTATTTTTTTCGTCTGATAGAGGGAAATTAAAGACAAAACAATCCTCACGATCCTCAATGTTCAAACCACATAAATCGGAATTAATTCCGATTTCTGTGGTTCTAACGGTGAGTGACGGTACCTTAACGTTTGTTTTTACAAGAGAATCCCGGCAGGCAGGGGCGCCGCACCAGCGGCGCGCGGACCGCATCGCCGACAGTTATTGCAGCGTGAAAGCGTTCCGTTTATATTGTGACTGTAAATTACGCACCCTCATTATTTGCGGAGGCTCCGCGCGCGGCGATGACGCATCGCCGCTGTAGCCGTTTGCGGCGCTTTAACGAGCTTTACGTACTAAATCGCCTCGCCACTGCTGTTGACAAGTGCTCGCTTCGGAATATTGGGATAATGTGATGATTACGGCGTTCGAAATTTTAAAAAGGGTAGTTTTACGTCAGTCTACGCCTGTAAAGCCTGGTATTCTTAAGGTGGCCCATCCCGCTCATCTCCCCATACAAAAGGGGAAATAAGATCACGCCCATATTTCTTGTCAGAGATCCAAAATGTTGCTCAAAATATCTTTATTTTATCAAACTAGATGTCTGATGACCATTGGCATTGTAAAATTGTGTTTGGTTTCTAAGTTATAAAACCCGAAAGTTCGAATTTTTCGCGCATTTTATACAATAACTTTGGAGGTGGATTACGCAATGATAAAGTAAGAACATCTTAAAAAGAGTAGTCATCAGACATAGCTTATTTAATCAAGATTTATAATCTATTTGGTTTTTGTTAGATTTTGGACTACAGCGGTCGTGGTTTACTTTTAGCTGTAAGTCGTTTTGAAATAAAAAAAATCGTAAATCTTACCAAATCATACACTATGCACATGGTCTTTTTTGTGGACATGTTGCATCTTCCTCATCACGGAGCCTGTCTTATTCTTTGAAACAGAGAAGGTCCCAGAGCGCAACAGCACGGTTTTGTACCGTGCCCGCGAATGAGTTAGGCCCGCCGGGTTGGGCCACCTTAAGCATATTTGGAGCCTAAAAAGTCGATACAATTTTTTCAAAATTGTATCGATCTTTTTAAAAAAAATCACCCCCCGAAACAGTTTTTGTGTGAAGGTTATGATTATATGAGTGGGACGATTTTTTTATCCGTGCAACAAAATTTTGTGTACTTACATTAATTGCTCCAAATATGCCCAGGAATACCTGGTTAACGTTCCTAATTTTAAAAATCTTCTTTCATTTTGAATTCAGAACACCCATTATTCTTAAAAAAAAATGTTTTATTAAATTAAATTATTAAGCTAATGTCGCAAGGGATAATTTTAATTTAATTTTCTGCTCCACCCCTTTGCGCTCGCTCGCAACCTAAACATTTTCCTCATCGCGCTCCCGCAAGTTAGCAGCTTCGGGTAGCGTGCCAGCCACTCCACTCCGACCGTACTCCAGTCTCCACACTCGGCTGAAACAAATCGGATTATCCCCCTCCGCCGCCCGCGCCCCCCCACCGCCGCGCACCTTCGGCAGTACGTCACACCTACGCAAGTTTCTCATTACACGCGACACGCACCGACTCGAGAGCTTTGGGACGAGGCACCTCTGTATCAAAGCAATGATAATAGGTATAATTTTATGCAAGGTATTTGATGCATAATGTTTATTTTACAAACGTTCTTTTGCTGGATGTCTGTGGACTTCTCTAGCTACTGAGCTAATGCGTTTTTTTAAACCAATTAAAATCCCGAGCAAAACTGCCATAGATAAGTTGTCAGTATGTACACATCTTTAGATTGTGTTTGCCAGGAAGACAGTATCTGATATGAAATTCCCGTCTGACACCCTTTATACGTACATTAAAAATCCCGAGTAATTCGGCCGGTTTACTGGCATAACAATTAATTTTGCTAGATAACTACTGATTTAGCTAAATCTCTAATACTTAAGGCGCATATATACCATAGCGTAAAGTCAAGAATACGCGCGGCGGAATCTAGCCAGTGCCATCATGTCAGCGGGAGGGTACGCACGTTTCGCGCGCTCCGTCTCCGCTGGGCAAGGTACGACAAAAAAAAGAACATTTTTTAACAGCAAGGGGGATGTTTACCTTGTTATGGCTGAAAGGTATATGATTTTCTATTATTTCATTTTTCTAAATAGAAAGATAACAGAACAATGGCTTTGAAAGGTAAAAAAGGTCCTTTTAGAAATATTTTTTATTTCGATGATACAATTGTTTTGTACAAAATGGAATGTGTACCTTCGCAAACGTACGTTCTATAAGCTCAGTATTTTTTAATATTTAACAACTAAAGGCTACACTGTAATCGACTTCAGAAAAAACATTCATATTTAGGTATTAGACTTTCACTGTTGTTACACATTATCATTAAAATGTTTTCGGATAGACAGTGTTAGGATTATAGCTTACTTGTTTACGACTTTCTCCGACTTACCCCTGTTTTCACCACCGCCAGTTACCTGAAATCCGATAAGTAACTTTCGGTTACATGGCATATTTATATGGTGTAACCAAAAAGTAACTTACATATTTTTATAGCTGGAAGTGGTGGCAACGGGTGTTAAACAAGAAAAAGATAGTCATAACACTGTCTATCCGAAAACATGTTAATGATAATACTCTAAGCCCGGTTTTCACCAAGTGCTGATTTATTTTAATCGACACTTTCATCAATTTCATTAAAAGCGTATCCTAATAACAACATAGCGCCATTAGCTTTGCGGACGTGTAATGTTATTATTCAAGTGCTGACACGCACTTAGCACGAGTTGTTAATGAATAAAGTTCCTGACGACTACGCCGCCGCAGCCGCATTGATTTTGAACCGAAATTACCAATAATTACTAAACTAGCCAAATGTTCGGAACTTCTGGATTGAACATGGGCAGACAATAAGCTAACCAGTGGTGGTGGCTTTACGGGATTGTGGGTGCAGACTATAGTCATCGGTCATAATGTACCGAATGGATGAGGTTCTAGAATAGCTACCAAGGTCGTACAAACATTCATACAACGAGAATAAAGCCTTTTAACTATACGACGTATAGTCGCCGAACGTCTGGTAGGGCTTTTGAAAATATACTGTCTTATTCAGGGTGGGCGTACTAACTTTAGTGTGCGGATTATTGCCGGACTAAACTAAAGCGCGATTCAGAAATAAATGTGATGTCTTTGCAAATATGCTGTTGGCATATTTTTGAGAAGTGTTAGTGAAGACTGTCGATTGGCCTGCTGTCGGCTAACTATTATTAGATAATTATCGAAAAAATCAAATATTTACCTAAACCGTAAGAAAATAAGTGAAAGAGATTCGTTTTGCAAATGTCCAAAATACATCATCCATATTAATCACATATCGAACTTAAACTAATTGTCGCAATATTCAAAAGATACAAAATATCAAATTTCAGATATACGCACCAATCTATGGAGCTTGATCACATTATCCTCTTAAATAACAAACGTTTTAGCAATGTAGAAGAAAACGGAAAGCTTATTGTATTTGGCATAAACATGTTCTTCCAAAATCTTTGGTTTTTTGTATTTGTACAGACACAGAGAGAGAATGAGAGATTTGCTGACCTGATGCCTCCGGGCTCGCACATTTCACAGGGATTTTCTCACGTTCTTCTGGCCATGAATGTTGCTGGAGGCAGCTACCAAGCACTCGCACGCGGACACCTATTCACAACTCGCGTACAACTCCTCGAGCGATGAGGGTAATGCGATGGTATCGCATTGACAGTTGAACGATGCATTTTCTTCGGAGCGACCATTCGCAGCGCGCTTCTTATGGCGGTAGAACTCCGGCTCGCGAGCACGTGTTTATTTCATAATCGCGAGCGTCTTGTGGTATGCAGTAGTTCCGTCTCTCTCTCTCAGGTTAGGAAAATAAGAGAAGGAATGATAGGAAAGTGTTATAATGTTCGGGGTTTTTATGGGGGGAACGGCAGAGCGTATAAAATGCAGATCGTATAAAATAATGTTTCGACGAAAAATTAAAATCCATGCACAACGTATAATCGTAAAATTTTATACGTTGTGCATGAAGAAATTAAAAAAAAAAATGTTTTTTTTCATGCATATTGTATAAAAGTCACAACTTATAAAATTTGGCGGTTTGCATTGGCCTTAGTCAAAATGTTTATTTAACAAAAAAGAGAACCATGCATATCGTATAATGCGAAAAATTTTCATTCGATAAACACCCTAAAATTAATAGATTTAAAGTATATACTCGCGCGCCAGTTTGTTAGGTCTGAACTCAAGCAAAATAATTACTGTTTGGTTAAGTTAGGTTAGGCTAGGCTAGATTAGGTTAGGTTAGCTTAGCTTAGATTTGGTTAAATTTGTGGCGATATATTACTTTGTAATAAATGAGGCTTCGGACCAATTTCAGCTTTATGCAGTGCTCCGTGTCATTTTATACGTACTGCATGCTTTTTCTTTTTTTGTTAATTTTATACGTTGTGACTATTATACGTTCTGCATGACGAAAAGAGTTGATTTTATTTTCAAAATTTCATCATGCACAACGTATAAAATTATACATTGTGGATTTTATACGATATGCATGGTTTTCATGTTTTGCACAAAACTGCTTTTATACGTTGTGAATTTTATACGTAGTGAGTACGACTCTTTTTATGTATAAAGTAGTGTTGGCGGGAAACTTAGTTAACGGCGTGTCCACGGCACGACATCTGACAGCGTCGACATCATGCGAAAGCGAAATTAAAGTGGTTCACGTGAAGCCTATGGGTACAGCGGCCGGTGCCACTGCAGCGCGTATTTAAAATTCGCAATTTGACGGGCACTCAATGCCCCACCTTAAAACGGCTGGGCTCTTAGAGGTGGGTGGCATTAATTCAGCCCATCCTAATGACGTGTTTTTGCGTGCCGATGAATAATTGAATGTTCCGAGCGAGATGGACCGTTGTCGGAACGGGGACGAGGGCGCGGGCGGCGGCGTATTATGTAGAAGTGGCGCTGCGGACGGGTTGCGTTGAGAGCCGGTGAATAATGTATTTCGCTAGACACATTGTTGTTGCGCAGGATTCACTTCACGCTACCTTTTTGCTTTTAGAGTGCACCGGAATTCATAGCTCCGAGAATTTACGGCAGGACACTATATGCAGGTACTAGTTTTGAGGCTAAACGTAGAATTATTTATCATCCGGCATTATACTACTTCTTCACCTCGTTCTTCAAGCCGTTGTTAGGCTGGAGTTAACGACAGTTGGTTTAAGATAAGGTTTAAGACTGTCGGGGAGGTAGCGGGACTTGGAAGATTTATAAATTTGAAGAAATTATTTCTTTGTCCACGCCGTTGCAGCCGACTGCCAAATAAACTATTGAATTTCTCTCCATGGCCCTAACCGTTCCGTAACCCTAAAAATTACCAATCTTAGATTTTAACCAAATTTTAATGACTTCACAAAGCTTGGTTCTATGTCCGTATGTTTTTAATTGTTATGTAAATATATATATTTTAGTAGTAAAAAAAATCTTAAATGACAGTAACATAGGTTTAAAAACATAATATCAATAACTTCTATTTATTTGAGCACAACTTCACTGGATTGAAAACAAACAACTCCATTACCCTTTCGACCACATTTCGTTCAATGCAGTGGCACTTAATAATCAATGCTTGCGGTGACGCTTGGTTCGGGTTACCCCTTTCCCTTGAGAGAGGCTATGAACGGGTGCTTTTTGTTGGGACTGGCCTGCTCCAATTGGCAACATGTCAGATGGCTGGTTTAGTCTCTGCAAAAATCTTGTACGTCATGAACTACACGCCGAGAACGGATGATTTTCGTGAATTCAGATTAATTGATTGTATTTATTTCTGTTTTTTGCCTTTCATCAATGGTAAATATTTACTGTTAATGCTACGAGAAATTAAAATAAGTTATTTACACAAAAAGTACTAATAACTTGCATGTAGCTGTAAGCAGTGGCAAACGCTTTTATAAACTTACATTTAAGTGGACGTTGAAAAAAATACCATCAAAATTTCTTGACAGTTCGTCTTCGGTGTGATTGTGATAAATCCGAGTGATTATAACTGAATATAATGAACATACTATCTGTGGATTACGACTAGATAATAAAACACAATGAAGTGGAGAGTATTTTACAAATACCTATTTTTAAAACAAATGTACGGAGCGAATCCCCGTAAACGCCACAGTAGGCATTGCCATTTGCAAAACATATGTGCCGTTTGTATAAACTCACTTTTTATGATATGAACTCGTTGTTGGCTCACGTTTTATTTTTGTATATTGGTGATAACACTTAACCCTTAAAGTCTTAGTTTAGAAGGTACATCTTATAGCCACTGGAAGCTTTTAAGAAAATCAATATTCAATGACATCCTATTTAGATAACTGGAGAAGCGGGTTTCATTACCCTATAAAATAGTAAAGCCAATTCATATCTTCGCGGAGGCGAAGACTTGAGGTCGAGTTCTGTGCTTCAGTCAACCTAAGGATCAATTCCAAAAAGGAGATTGTTCCTACAGTCACGGCAGCTATCTCCATAGACGCGAACGGCCTCGTGATGCACCTGAGCAGGAGTAGATTTTTGGGCCAGGGTTCTAGTAATTACCAAGCACTTTTGATATTTAGAATAAACAAGGTTGGTGACAAAAGTGAGCCTTGCACAACACCAGGTGAAATAGTTTAAGACCCGCAGCCATTACGGATAATATTGTGGAGGCGAGAGTTGATTAGGTTTCGAGACCCCAGGGCTCTCCTAGATCCGTTTCCGTCCTGTATTTTTACGTCAAAATGTCAACGCCATTTAATTGTAGTGTACGCTGACCTGTTTCTAGGCACCTGTGTGTTGTGTTTTTGTTGTAATGTTGAAATTAGCCGCTCTCTGAGAGCATTACGTTCGTTACAATATCTTGCAGGGTTGATCAGTAAGCATTCCTTTGAAATAATAAATTCAATTTTAGGAATACCATTCCCGGGTATTACTCGTCCCAAACATTTTGTTTCACAAAGACAATTTCCTGGTTCCAGGAAGCTACGTTTATAATTGACTGACGTCCATTTGACATAATTTTGTGATTTAATAATCGTTTCGTAATAACGAATGAATCGACTGTCCCTGCCACGCTAATGGATAATGTGAAGTCTAATTGGTATAAATTGTAAAACTCGGAAAAACACTCGGCGGGATTGCGAGCCTCAAATATTTGACGACACGCCAATTTGTTTGTGTTTGATTTGCGAAGGTAGATCGGTTCGGTGGAAATTACGCGACTAAAGGGATTTAGATTTTTTTCCCACGAAATTGGACAAAATCCAAGTCCGCATGTTATAAGACTCTGAACGGTCATTAATTTCCACGGTAGTAATATGTAATATTATTAAAAAGTGCATAATAATTTCGGGTTGTACTACAAAATTGTTATCTTCTGCTTAGGCTATATCTCATGAATCGTAATTGTAATTTCTCTGACTGTGTATGTATAAATAGGTAAAATTAGAATATAATAAAAATTAAAGGAGGGGGGGTGGCATACAAAAAACGTGTTTTTTTTAGTTAAATATAGTATTGTAATATAATATAGTATAGTACTGAATCCTTCGTATTTGAGTCCGACTCCCACGTTTTATATAGACGGTTCGATTATCACGGACAAAAAATAAGTTTCTACTTCGCCGGTAGTCTAAATTCAAAAAAATTTTTAATATTATAACTATGTAATATTGTTATAATATAATATCATTTATATAAAGTTATCCCTTTACATGCTACCACCTAAAAGCTTGACAACAAAGTGTGAATAATATTCTTTCATGAGATGAGGTAGCGCAGGTTATTATTATGTATTGGGCCGAAGCCAATACATAATAATTCCATGTTGTACTCTTAAACTGTTAGCTTGTATCGATTTACAAACAAAGATATAATGTTTACAATGTTTTCTGTAACTATCGACATGAAGTAAGAAGCAGGTTCTATTGAATTTCACATTTATTGCTGCGCAGGTGGTAAGCCTCTATAGCTGGGCCTCTGGCTGCCATGGCAGTAGAAGCAGCTAGGTCTTGTATTTTATATTTATTTCAAATAAATGTCAATGCATATGTATGTTTAGATTTTCACTGTTGTTCGACATATTATTTTACGATTACGGATAAACAGTGCTCAGCTTACTTATTTAGCTCGACGTTTCGTTCACCACGCTGTGGACATCATCAGGATACGCGACGCGACCTGGAGGTCCTCTGACGCTTCGTCCAGTCAGATGTCAACAATATGTCCACAGCGTGGTGGACGAAACGTTGAACTAAATAAGTTAGCTGAACACTGTTTATCCGTAAACGTAAAATACAATTTCAATGCAGGCAGCAAACACACATGCAACAGACAAGAGTTAAATGTTCAGTTTTTCCAAATGAAATCGTTTTCTCTAAGTAGTACTTTATTTATGAACTGAACCCACCCATTTTAATTTGGGACATGGCGAATTCGGTAGCGAGGCGATTTAATTCATATGGTCTGTGCATTTATGGCATGACGTGACATTAGCGTTAAATGAAACAGGGAAACGGGCAGACGAAACGGGTGAAAGCCGTTCAGAATAATGGAGAGAAATTCATTAATTTTATTATTGAACAGTTCGGATGAAACACTCATCCTAGTAAATTGTAAATGCGTATAAGGTTGATTATTTACCACAAAACACAAAAATAACATGTTCTAGTTTGCTAGAAGAGGCGATAACGTAGATTTAGTGGTAACGATAAAGTCCATTTAAAACCAATCAAATGTTTTCATTGCGCCAAATGCAATAACGAATGAATCATGTATTATTTTTAGCTTTAAGCTTTTAAAGTTTGCAATGTTATTTGCAAAATAAAATTTGTATAAAATCCATATAAGTTTTTTTTTTATTTTTTTTTTTATGTGACTGGACATGGATGGCTAATACCACAAGTTCTGTCATGGTATTAGCCCAACACACCACATGGGAACTAGGTGCCATGCCAGGACCTTCCTTTCGGGGTCAAAGATTTGAAGATCCGTGATGGTATTGTGTTATACTATTATTGTATTCTGAATAATTGATAGTTCTATTATTACTTTCGTACGTGGGTAAACATTTTTAAAAAAACCAAATTAAAATACAAAAACTTTTTATGTTTGATTTGCGAAGGTAAATCGGTTTGACGGACATTACGCGACTAAAAGGGATTTAGATTTTTTTTCCCATGAAATTGGACAAAATCCAAGTCCGCATGTTATAAGACTCTGAACCGTCATTAATTTTCCTTCATTAGGTGTAAACCGTTCTAGAACAATAGAAAATTTGTATAATATCCATATAAGTACCCCATAATATCCATACCTACAACAATAATTTATCAGAATCCAGAAACTTAGAATACCATCTTACAATGCAACGTTGACTTACACTTAAATTACAAGTTTAACACAACAATGCTTATAGTCGGCTGATAGGGTTATTATTCCAACCAGAACTATTATCGACATTTCAAAAGTAGTTTCAAGATAAATGTCATAAAACATTTCACGAGTCATGGTGACTTATAAATAAAATAAAATGTAACATGAATATTTAGAATCAACTGTTAAGCAAGAATACATCCAATTTAAGAAATGAAGCTGCAAAAAGCATTCCTTCACGGTCGATTATATTTATTGGAAAAATACGACTTTCTTGCTTAGTTCGAAAACGTTTGTGTTCACGCCAATGGGTGACCTAGGTGGGTAGTTTGCACTTCACGAGCATTCAATCATATCCGAAGTTTTTCCTATGCCACACTCGCTCTGCTACTGCTGCCAAGCATGGTGCACGCATGCACCGCGCCCCCGCAACCTTTATCGTGGAGCTCCTCTTAGGGCTCCACGCCCGCAACCCGCCGCGCGCCTGACCACGCTGTGTCGTCTCGCCTCGTCTGGGCGAAGTGCTGTGCCGCCGAACACTGTCCCGGGACCCGACGCCTACGAGCTGGTGCTGCTGGAGGTACGTGGCTGTTCCTACTCCGCTGTGATGTCCCGAGGCTACCGGGTCTAGCATCTCCTTCGCTCGTGAAGTGCGACCTGTGTGCCTGGGCGCGTACAGCTTGTGTTCCCTTAAATGTAAATTTTTTTAAAACGTAAAAAAATATGTAAAATTTTGAAAATAGTCCAATCGCTCCGGTATTGGCGAAGGCTAGTTGCGAAACAGTCCTTGCGTAAGTCAGGTCGCGGCTTCATATTTTTTCATTTAGCGGCCTTCCTCAGGAGAACACTTACCCTTATTAAATATCACCTCCAAAGAGACATCTCGATCGTGCCACAAGGACAAGGGACAGAGGACAGAGGACAGACGACGAAGGCGCAGCCTTTTCTTTTGAATTTTCCGGGAACTTTTCCGCGGCGCGAACATAATTTTGTTAATGGCTCGTGCAGAAGTGTCCAGAGTTCTCTTAGCATGTAGCGTAAATGTTTATCAGCGTAGGGTTGATATTCTGTTTGCGACGCCACCGTTATCTTGTCGCCCGCATAATAATGGACGAATATTTAATTTGAGGCCGAATTTAACTCAATTGCATTAACGGTATTACTGTAATGTGCGATACAGTAACGTGGATGCGATATTATGTACCAAATAGTTAAATGCATTAAATATTAATCGCCATTCAGTCCTTATAAATGACTAGGTTTTACCTGCATCTGCGCCAGTCAATAATCGAATCTCGACGTGGTAATACCTATAGAATTTCAGGACCTTACCAACAAATTTTGATAGTCTGTTATCCTAATTCACTTAGTTGTGACAACAACATTTTGCATGTCGTAAGAGGCGAATAAAGGTGTGTCGTATACATCATTCATATATCCGTAATTTATATATTTATCGTAATGTTGGTTCAGGAATTGGTTCAGATTCCGTAAAATGTAGCTAAGGTAAGTAAGAAAGGTTTCTTTAGTTACTTCCAATCGAATAAACGATGGTCGAAGCGGCATAGAAAACTGTCCGTGTTTTCCATCTACTTTGAGGTAGCCGTGCCATAAGAAAGGTCGCATAGCATCTTATTCCCATGTGCAGTGTTTGTTCAATTTAATGACAGTAGGTGTGGCCACCCACGCATAGATATATTTATAACAAACATTAAGAAAAACAAAAAAAAAACATACAGACGAATTGATAACATCCTCCTTTTTTGAAGTCGGTTAAAAAGTATAATATTTTGCCCCGCTATTCCAAATGTGTCGAGAACGTCAGCGTTGTCGCTTGGAATACCGGACCCTGCGGTAGTGAAGCACGAGGGGACAGTCTTTTGTTCGTCTCCTCTCTGTCTCCGACGACGTCGTTGGCGTGACGTTCAATTTGCTGCGCCGAGAAACACCTTTGGTCTGTAACATTATGGAATACGGGTCGTGCCGTTGCTCAAGAGTTTGAAAATAGGAAAAAAAATCTTTAAAATGTATGCATACATTGATAGAACTCATCGGGGAAGTGCCCGATTGTTAAGCCACATTTTAGTTACACCAAGAAAAAAAATTGCTAACTATTTTATATACACAACTATAAAATTAAGTGTTATAAGAATAACCATTCTGTTACGATAGCTAATATGATCTAGTAAAAGTGTGTATGTAGATTTAATAGAGTTAAGTTTAATTTTAATATAAAGAATCCCCTGGCTGTCCCCTTTTTACCCGATTTTCGGGTTGCGGTGACACAGTTTTGGTTTCATTTTACCATATTTTTTCTCAGTGTATGATTTGAAATATTAAAATATTATGGAATTCTTTTATTTTATGAATGGATTTAGTTGAATCGATTATTAGAAGTATACTTGCTTTCGTAGTGAATTTCTAATATTACGGTCCAGTTAACGAGGAAAGTTAACTTCGAACTCCTGTAATCGTGCCATGCTAGAACATTTATTATGTGGTTCCATTGACGCTTCGACCATCTTTAATTAAATGCGATGAACGTGATTGATCTTCCCACCTAAGACATTAAAGTAGTTTTCTGTAGAAACCGAACCACGGCCAGCAGAGACCGGTCACCAATCCAGAATCCAACCGTGGTTGCCTAACCTCTATTATCGAACGGCGAGCCGTCGAATCAATGTAAACGAGGTTAAAATGTATGCCGGTACCACAAGACTGATTTGAAAAAAGAAAAAAAAAAATTAAATAAAAAAGATTCCGACAAATTGAGAACCTCCTTCTTTTTTTCGAAGCCGGTTAAAAATACGATATGTCGACACATTTACAAACTATTATTTTTTTCTTCGTTTTCGCATCATACAATATTCCGGTCCTCGTTGAAATGGATAGATCAAAGTCCGCGGATCAAAGGCTCGGCCAACCAGCACGACCTACGTCTGCGTGATGTGACCCCGAGGACTTCCGCATCCGGTAAGTTGACCTTTTGCCCTCTAGTCACTTTGGAAGTAGAGCACTTACGCTCTCGGCCGCGCTTCGCCCAGAGGTCTCATGCAGGGGGAAAGTGTTTGAGCCCTTTAGGGAAAATCATTGTTTTTTTTATACAGGAATCAAATTTGTCGATCATCCCACTCAGATGAATTTACTCGTAAAGAGGAACTCTTGATTTCGCCTTTGATTGCATTTCAGTTTTTCTTGCAACCGTGGGCGCCTGAAATACAGGCCAGATTGAGGTTAAATAAAGGCTTATTATGCTTTTAAGATAGTTATAATAGTATCTAGTAGCTTTGGCTGATACGTATACATATTATTCAATGTTTATTGCTATTTTTATTTTTTTTATTCGACCACTCTATTTTTAATGAACAGATTTTTAACATTTGTACTGTGAATGGATGACAAGTGTGCGTTAGTGTTGATAGATTTTAATATTAATTGTATTAAATGTTATTGTATATCATTGTACAATTATCATAAATTTTCTATAACATATTATCCTTACCGCTTGTGGGAGTTACTACACTTTTTTAAATCAATTTGAGGCTTGAGTTTTAATGACTACTAATTACTGAACCTATTTTTATTAGTCTTAAATCATAAAATTTATATTTTTTCCGAAAACCATGGTTGCAGAAAAGACTTATTAAGATAACTAATAATAGGAAACGATCAGTTATCGAATACGTTCATTCTAGGGTACCTTAATACATACATTTATTTGAGATCTCGTATTTTTCAGTGGTGATTTTGTACACCTCTATGAGATCACCTCTCTTCCACCGCCGCCGCCGGCTGTTCAGTGATCGTAATTTTTCGTGGTAATTTTAATCTGTGCCTTCCTTTGTAACTGGCTACGCAGCTTGTAGAGATTTCAGTTCAACATCAGTGACCTTTTTTCAGAAGTTGGATATCCTTAATTTCGCCGTTCTTTTTCATAAACCCAGCCTAAAACCATGTTTTTGTAAATATATGATAAAAAAACAGTAATTTCATGCCAGCGACTTTTCTTTTCATTACATCGTAATCACACCTTGTCCCGTTGTCTTCCACGGCACGTCTTCCGACATTGCGACATTGCACGCATTTTATTACACATTTCCCTGCCGAGGACACAAACTTCGGGAATGTAGGTGCCGAAATATGCGCCCCGCATACTATGCGAAGGAGGCCTCTTCAATTAATGAACAAGTTGACTTTTATGGGCCTATTATACATACTTCAATCGAGTATACATATAACGTGCAACCTGGTATTTTCATGTAGTTACAATGGAAAGTCCTTCAATGATACGAAAATGATTTAAAAATTTGGCAATACTTCCGGTGTAACGACTGTAAATATGTTCCGGATATCTAAAAAAAGGAGAAAATTTTAAGATAATGCAAATTCGGTACTCACATAATATAATTTCGCAATTACAGAATGCTTGAAAATTTAAAGACACACCCTACCTGCTAAGAGATGGTCGCATTGGCGATGCAAAATATTTCCGCTTTCATTTTGTTTTGGGTTAAAGGCGGCATATAGCACACGCCAGGACCTCACAAAAGAGGCGCCCGACGATGCCCACGGGCTTTCGGACTTTAACAGGGGCTGCGAAAACCATGCCGGCCGGCCAGGTGCTTTTTCACACCATGTTTGAAGGATCCCAGGTTGTTATTTGGGGGAAAAACCTCGGCAGGAAGTAAATTCCACAGTTTACCGACCCTATAGATAAAAGATCTAGAGGATCGGTGGGTTCTTGTTTAGGGAATGGGCGTATTCCCCGCCTGTTCCGTGTTGAGCGGTGGTAGAAGCTGAGCTTTGAGTTTCACTACCTATTTACATCAAACATGTGTAAATGAATTGCTTAGCTCACCGCACCGTACCTTATTGCGTCATCGACTAGTCGATTTATGAAATAGAATTCGAATTGCTAGCTCACGAAAATCTTAGGATTCTCCGTACGTAATAATATTTGAGCTTTATTTGTCGCGTAGGTTTGTTGGTCTATGAAGTTAAATGCGTCTATAGAAACGGAATGTATATTTGACGTCGCAGAACAGATAAATCTGGGGAGTCGGCACGCAATAACGTTATATATTGCGCATCGTTTGTTCATCTGTAACTGCCGATAGCGTGGCGAATAAAATAAAATTGGGCGGGTTTTTATTAAACGTCATTGGTTTACGTCGTAGTTTGGAAGTTTGAAATGCACATCCGTTTATTTGATAAATTAATTGTTTGTTCTGGACCAATCGCGAAACAATTGTATTTACTTAGGTATTTATTTGTAGGTATAGCATTGGTTCATGGTGGTAAATGTGGCCTAGGAGAACGTGCCGCGACCAAATCGATACAATATTTCGTATAGGTCAAGTACGTAGCACCCGTAATCTTAGAGCACGTATGAAAATATGTACTTATGTAGTTGTAGGTGTGCTGTGGTTATATCGTCTGGCTCTCTATCATATCTGCCTACCCCTCCGGGAAAGCGGCGTGAAGGTATGTATGTATGTATCTTGTACAGCATGGGGCAAGTCAAAAGTATACACTTCTGATTTAATGTTTATATGAACGAGGTTAAATAATAACGTTCTCGTAATATTTGATAGCGGTTGATTTTCTAGTAAAATGATTGATGGTGCTAACAATATTCTTTGTATCCTAGTAACACCTTGCACAATCATTGCTAGAGGCAAAGTTTATTGAAAATTCATATTTTGATTCAATCGGAAGTCTATACATTTTTCTGACCCTAACTTTACTTGAGAAATATTGAATTTTTCTTTAATGTTAATTTCATGACAACAAATTTCGGGTAAGAATATCGCATCACCTTACTGAATCACTTAAGAATCACTGAATCATCTGTGATTGCGTAGTATGAGGCATATGCGTCAATCTGAATTAATATGTATGCAAATCGTATAGAACAAAATAGTGGACTGTACAAAACGTAATGTTCACAGACATTTTGAAAATGCTGTCATAAAACTCAATGGACCCTCGCCAATTCTATAAACAGTGTGGGTTACGTTTCATCATCATTTACTAACGCGTGCCATTTCACTAGAGGGCTCCGCCTTTGCACACCATTTGCCCTCCTCATACAGTTACTGCCAGCATTACGTTTGCTGTTGCGAGGTCTCTGAGCCCCTAGTCCGACTTGTCTCTTAAATAGGCGTTTACGGAATTTCCAAGTTACGTAAAAACGTCAAACGCATACAAGTATTATAACTTTTTTGTGGTTTAATTTCTTCAAGCTGTCAAAATCACACACGGCCTACCGATTTATATGAAAACGCGAAGTCGGCGTAAACGGCAACGTGAACGTATCAACAGCAACGATTAGTAAGCTGTGAAATCATAGTCAGACTCGCAAATGTTAATTCGCTTCTGCGAATTACGCAACTCGGACTGAGTTTGATTTTGACAAGTTGAAGAATTAAAACCACAGAATAAGTAGTAAAACTTGGATGGGGTTTGACATGTTTACGTTACTTCGAAGTTCCCTAAACGCTAATTTAAGTGAGAAGTCCGTCAAGGGCCTCTTTAATTATTTATTTTTTCAGTTTAATTTCATTGCATCCATGCTCGAATATGTGAAAGTTCCTAGTTCCCAGGAATATAGTGCGATGTGATAAGGTCATAATACGTATGAGCCTTGTCCAGTATCTTACAAAATACGACCTGAATAAACGAAGGGCTCCAATTTTATCTAATAATTTTAAATGGAACCCGAAAAGTTCTGAATGTAACAAAATAATGTCCCTCCATTTTTATTATTCTTGAAAACTTGTTCAGTTGGAATATTATTTTTTAAAAATAAGTTCTCTCATCCACGGACTCTGCCCGAGAGTTTCAATTAGTATAAAGAGCGAATATAATGAATGTTAGACGGCCATTTTCTATAATATTATACGTCAATTTACTAAAAGGATGGCCTCGGCCCTCTTATGTGGCAATTTGAGCGCTCAGAGAGCACCTTTCACCGGCCTCATTACGCTGTATCAGCTAGTTAATTATTCTAATCAATTGGCATTTAGCTTGAGTATGCCTTTTAGTATGAATTGCAAGCATTATGTTGGCCGACATAAGCTGCTTAGTTGTCTCTAGGCAAGATAGTTTAATTCGACTTAGTAAACACCAAATATTGTGACAGGCTAGATGGCCTTATTTTCGAGATTATGTGCCAGTTCACATTTTAAAATGTGAACTGGCAGATAATGGGCAGAAGAGTGAACACGGGAAAAAGTGCTTCGCTCGGAAGGTCGGCCCGTAAGCATCAGAAAATTTCGCCTCCCATACAAACGTAGTTTACTAATAATTTGAAAACCACTCTTCCAACTTACTTGATATTTGGCATCCAATATAAGGCTACAAATAGCTGTGTCTGTATGTATTTGTTTTTTCGGTAAATGTATTCTGGGTTCTTTTTCTTTTCATTTCATTCTGTTTGGATTTTTCAAAATAACAAAATGCGTGCAGACACATATATCTGTTACCTGAAATTAGATATTAAATATCAATTTAATTGGAATAGCGGTTTCCAAATGATTAATAAACTACGTTTGTATGGGGAGCATAGCTTTCGGGCCATTTTTAATGCTCGCTATTAACCGGGATGGGGTGCCATGGCTGGGCATGGGTGGGTCCCTGTCACAATATGTAATAATATAAGCTTTTTCCTCTCGTAGCATCTATGCACTCGGTTTTTTTTTCTAAATAAGGTGTCATTAGATTCATTTCAATCCAGAAAGTGAGATAGAGCGTGTGACAGACAATCTTTTCATACAATGCGATGGTATCAACTCGGACGGGCTTAACCCTACCACCTAGTAGAGAGAGGTGACCTAAAGTTTCCGAACCATAGCACAGTCACATTCGTGACTAAAAGCATTTATCCAACTCAGAAAGAGATAAAAATGGGTACATGAATAGGGCGGGGATTTGAACACATGACATTCGAGGCACCACACAAGCCCACGCACCCCTGAGCTACAAGGCGCTTAATCCAATTTATATTTTAGCTTAAATATCAATTAACATTTTAGTTGAAATAAAAAAAATAACAAAGGAGGCAGATGTATTGATTATATCTTTGTTAGAGACTAAAGTCAAGTGATTCGGTGGCTCCCGAAAGATCTCGAGACAGTAATTTTCGGAACTTGGACAAAATTTGGCGAATTTAAAAAGCCTATCTCGTGTATTAGCAAATACGGTAAAAAAGAATTAGGCGCGAGCTTAGTCGCTGGTACATAGTCTTAAATACGAAAAAGGGTCCATGAAATGATATTTTTTCTGATCGCGGTAGAGGAGGCAAAGCCAGTAGGAGCACAGAATAACTAATAGGTAAGAGCGACACGGCCAGCGAGGAAGGAAGGAAGGGAGCGGCAGTAATATAAGGAAGGTCCTGGAATAGCACCTAGTTCTTATGTGGTGTGTTAGGCTAATATCTGACGGTCAGTTCGCTATTAGCCATCAATGACCAGTTAAAATTTAAAAAATACCAAGGCGGCGCGCGGCGTAGCCACTTGCACATTTTATTATTTTACAATTTTAATAATTTAAAATTTTGGTAGTCAAACTACGCTAAGACACAGATATATATTTGGGGTACGAAAAAGTATATTTACTTAAGTCAACCTAGGACTGGCTCTAGCGTCTGATGCCAAATACGATTTTGGTGATGACGGCAATATGTTTGATTGTTCAATCTTTGCAATCAATGTCCGCAACGCAGATAAAGCGTTAAATAAATGTATGTAGGTATATTCTTAAACACTGTATTAGTAGGAGGCATTCATTACGGGAGGAGCGACTGTAGGAGAATTCCAAATTATGGGTATACAGCCGGTGGCGAAATTGGTAGACGCAATACCCGCGAATGGTATGTTTTGCTGGTTCGGGTCCAGCCTTCCAGTATATTCGTAAAGTAGTTCTTTTTACTGGGCTCTTTCTTCAATTAATGTGTCCTTGCTTCACGATCGATTATACATACATACATGTCACATTCCTTGGAATAAGCGACGTACCTGCTTAGTACGAAAAAGTATATTTAATTACACTAAGTTACGTCACAAACTGATAGATCCGCGGATTCGATTAACTAGGTTACAAAGAACCCGCAAATAAACTTCACTGGTTTACATATTTAAACAGCTACAATAATAAAATACACACTTAGATCTAAATGCTACTGCCACCGGTAACAATGAAATGGTTACCGCGCCTGCGAGTGAGTACCCTTACGAAACTTTTAAATAAGTGCACCAAAAACTTTTGCTGGTGCACTTATTATTCACCTGGCGAGTTATTTGCCATGGTAACTCCCCAGGACGCTATTTAGTGAAACGAAAATTCGACGTTGCGCGTCGTTACACTATAGTTAGAACTCTTCCACTAACTCGCAGCTACAAATCGAACGAAACAGCTAAGAATGAGTTTCTATCTTCACTCCCTTCCTTCCTTGCTCGCTGGCCCCGGCCACCGATCTCCGTGGCCGCAGCAGGCTGCGAGGACAATTTCTTTGCTTTTTTCCATGTCACTGCGAATAAAATTAATGCGCCAGTTTTTTTCGCCCGGCGGAATTCCTGAATTACTGCGAAAGTATTTGGAGCGCATTGTTCTAAAGGTGGGGTGTATAGTCAAAGAGCGTCGGTATTTAAGGTGGTTGAGCTTTTATTCTCGATCTCTACTCTATTAAATGAACGAAAATCCACCTGGAGAATATATTTGGGGATTTTTTGCAGGGGTCACTCATGCCATGAAGAAATTGACTGAGGCAACTATAAGCCGTGCACGCAAATGTAACTTATTTTATGCAATTATATATTTATCTAGTTTGTCTATGCACTGATTTTAGACGTAGATTTTTTTTAATACACATAAACAAAAATCAAGGGCCTGATATCAGGGTGCATACTTAACCAAACTTAGATATTTTCTTTCATAATAATATTTCTAATAAAACTTGTCATCGCATCTTTATACCTGAATTCAGTTTAAATTAATTTATTCGGTTCAGAAATTCATAATAATATTTTTGCATTGATATACTTGATATTTTAACCCTAAGGACTTTGCTCGTAAATTATCTTTTTTATACACTGACAGATTTATTTCGTTTTTTTTTTATGTAACTGGTCATGGATAATACCAAACTGACCGTCAGATGTTAGCCTAACACACCACATGGGAACGAGGTGTCCTGCCAGGACCTACCCTTATATTGCTCGGCTACATTGAACTGGATGAAAAACACGGACGATTTTCATTGCCCTTCGAGCATTGTTCATTCAATGCGATAGCACCGACCCGGGCGTTGTTAACCCTGCCACCTAGTAAATAAAGAAGGGAACCTACAGTTTTACTTGGAATCCGAACCACGGCCAGCCTCAAAGGTTGAAATTGGTCACCCATCCAGAACCCAACCGCGCTCAGGGGTGCTTCGCCCAGCTTATCGAATTGCAAGGCGTCGCACCACTAGCCTACCGAGGCTGACATTGTATTTGCACTGGTGTAAGACGTAGCAAATTGATATAATATTTATGACTAAGACAACTGTAAGAAATACACACAAATTTACATAACTTGTTTATACTATTACAGATTTATCTTCTTTGTATTTGCACAGATACAAAAGTAGTAAAATTTTGTAAACAACTTAAAACTAAATGTAATACATATAAGTGGTAAGAAGTTAAGACCATAATGAAGGGAACGAAGAAGTTAGCCCTAGTAGCTCAAAAATAGCGGCAAGGTCGCCTCAGATAAAATGTGCTCATACGTGATAAAATGTTAAAATATAAACATAAAAATCTCTAGAACGCGAAGTGAATATAGTTTTCGGAACGCATCCCGGTAAACATTGTCATTTGTAAGGAAAACGTATGTGGGCCATAGTCCAATGTGTCCGAATAGTCTAAGCCCCGGTTGCACGAAGAGACGGCCGAATTAATCAATGTTAAAACACGTCACTTTTAGTGAACCGCATGGAGTTACTTCCATAGTGTCCATAGAAAGTGACCTGTTTAATCATACTTTCACGATGATTTTGAATTTTTTGTCCTTTCGTGCACTCGGCCCTAAATATTTCGGTGGCTAAGTTAGTGCGGTCGACCGGCTTTTTGCATATAGCCACCGTATAAGAATGTTCACCTAATTTATGGTAAGAATAATATACCCGAAGGAGGTTGCGGTTTGATAAACGTCAAAAATAAATTAGAACGCTGTTCGTCGACTGGGCCGGAAGAGTCCAGGTGGCTCCCTACAGGCACGGGTCCCGGACGGGATAGTTGTAGATGGGATATACAAGTGGTTACGGGTTACATTACAGAAACTTAAAGAATAGGATATTTGATGGATCGTTTCGGATTGTTTGCTATTCAACATCGGACGCTGGCAGGACACCCAGTCCACGTGCACAAGTGCACTGCTCCCGGGGCGGTGCATCCGGACTGCAAGTAATTATTCTTTCCTTGCACTCCCGTTAATGCACTCCCCTCGCACTCGCAGGTACTTAGTGCAGCCGACTGTCTGCACGTGACCGTAGTGCTGGCGGGACCAATCTTTAGTTTTTATTACGGTGGAAATAATTTAATGTTAATCAGCGGAAACATTGATTCGTAAAGTAAAAAAAAACACACTACTACATTTGTTATTTTAATTTCTGTAAGCATGAATGTGTAGAAAGAAAGAAAATACGTTTATTTCCTCCCAACACACTATTTAGAACAATTTACAAAATTCAACGTACACGTTTTTGTGATGAGTGAACTACAGAGACAGTGTTATGAAACGCTTACTTGTTTAAGTCGACGTTTTGTCCACCGCATTGTGGACTTCTTCAGGACTCGCGGCGCGACCTGGAGGACTTCAGACACGTCGTCCAGTCAGAAGTCACAATGAGTTGACCTCTGACTGGACGACATGTCTCTCACTGTCGACAAATTGTGAAACGAACTGCAAATGAGAACGGTGGCACGGACGGGGTTTACTAAGACAACGAACATTTATTGGGGTACCTAACACAGATTGCGGTGAAATCCCATAAAGGGTTAAGGTTTAGTTCACAAGCATTAAGGTTGTTTTGAGCGGCTCTTAGCCTAGTGGCGCAGGAATTGGCCTAGCGAACCAGAGGTCTGGGCTCAATTCCGACATGCACCACTTTCTTTTTCTTACCGAGTTCGATAAGTGCATTTCGTCACGTATGCGAGCTGCACCGTGGTTCGGAATCCATGTAAAACTGTAGGTCCCCTTCCCCTACTAGGTGTAGGTACCATCGCATTGGATGTAAATATGGTCGAAGCGGCAATAAAATATTGTCCGTGTTTTCCATCCAGTTCAATGTAGCCGTGCTCATAAAGGGAAGGTCCTGGCATGTCGCCTAATTCTTGCGGGAATGTGGTGAATTGGGCTTATATCATAGCGGTAGTTGTGTGGTATTAGCCATCCATGTCAGGTTGGATAGAAAAAAAAATCGCGACGCAACGCAGCTCGCATAATTTAAGGATAGCACTTATTTGCATTATGCATCCCATCCCTTCCCTGGAAGTGCGAAAGAGGAAGAGGCGTTGCATCGCGTCGTATCGCATAACGTAACGGAGAAAAAAAAACCATATGATGGTCGGGCCAACATGACGCACCCGCCAAGTGGAAAGCTTCGTGTTGTACACGGGACGGGGTGGGGCGACACGGGGTGGCGAGTGACGTCACCATTGTTGTTTTGTTCCAGCGAAATGTTTGTGATGCCGTTTTTAACACGATGCACGCCGCTTGTAACTCGTTTTCACTAGGCTTAGAGTATGTCAGTGGACTAGTATCGATTTAGTGAGATCTTCTTGTTCTTTCCATTTGTTAGAGGATCGATCGGGCGAGTCGATTTGGTAGAATTTCATTGCTCCCATAAATTACTTGCTTGAAGTTAAAAGCAAGAAAATTAATTGTGTTTACATTTACAATTACCGTCATATATGTAAGTAGGCTTTCGCTATATTGGCCTATACATCTTTTAAACTTTATAATTATTTTTTTTTGGATTTACCAATTTATTTTATTTTGATAAATTTATTATACACTGCGATAAAATACATACATTGTGAACAAAAACAAAATCGTCCCAACAAAAAAAAAACCGGCAATTTACTAAACTAAACTAACAACTAATACTATACTAAGGGTCTTCCACCAAGTACTGATTAGCTTCATCCTCACATTAAAGGACCTTTCTTACCATCTCATTTATTACTAAAGTGCTGATTATATTGTACTGGTATCGATTGCGAGATGGTAAAAAAGACCCTTTAATGTGATCATTGAAATGTATCTTCTATTGAAACCAGTTTTATAGAAGTTATTTAAGTTTAAGTGCGGTTTTTTATTTTGTTCTCACTGTGTTGGCGCCCCTTAATTCCTGTTTCGATAGCAGACTACTGCATTTTTAATTCAACTCTCAACACAAACGAATTGAACTCTTATATGATTGAAGGAACATGTTGATTGTAGTGTTTTTTTAAAAATCTAAATGGGACAAATATCATTGGAAAAAACCTTGCTTTGAAAAGGTGTTAAGCAGACATCGAACTTAATCTTGCACATGAATATAATTTAATAAATCCATGACACAGTTAAAGACAAAGTGAATACGCATAACAAAATGAAGACAACAATTAACTGTTGTATCCATTAAATCTATTAAACGAAACAGATGTCTGTTTATGAAACCGTTTGCGAATTGTAACAGAAAATCTTAATAAACCTTCAGTAAATAACTACACACCTTGAAGATGACGAATAATGACAAACGTCACCATGATGTCTCTCTTCCCACACGCGACGCGACGTGACGTCGGGCGCCGTCTTGGCCACGATGTGTCTGATATCGCAGTTGTGGAAGTTGTGCCTAGGGTCCCACCGCAAGACTTCTTACGAAACTAGCATGTAGTGAAAGTATGTACAGCCAGGCTAAAACTAAGTCCAACTCATATTGTGTGGTTGCAGTTAGGGAGCATTTTAAAGTGAAACTTGTTTGCTGGCGGGTCTAAAATGTTCAAGCATTGGCGAATAGTTAGATATATACTGGAGGAATCGGGAGTACAGGAGAGTGCCTCAGCAGCGTCTTCCTTCTAACGACTACATTAGAGGTGAAAGGGAAGACACCGAGAAGTGGAGGGATAGGGGGAGGTACATGCGTAGCATATTATTGGCTGGTTATAGCCTTCGGATAGAGTGACGGCAGGAGAGAGGTAGAAGCAGTGGATCTACAGATTTCTCGTTACACTGCTTGTGCTTGTTGTTTTTTCATATGATATCATACCCGCATCCTTATTCATCTTAATAATTATCTCTTGGTCTATAAACGAATAGTAATAATGTATATCTATCTACACACAATGAGCAAGAAGTTTCACTATCGCGCGTGGCCTTCACGGACACATTTTTCTTGTTCTTCTTGCAAAGATAGAGGTGCCCATGTAAACTTCAAACAAGGGAGTCCAGAAGAAAGTGCGAACATATAATATATAAGGTCAAATACAAATCAAGTCGTGATATCGACTATTCCTTGCATGATAAAACCACTTTACGGAACATCAACCATATTATATGTACTCAGTTACACTGCACGATAGTTCAGTTCATGCATCTATGAGGTAAGAAATGTTGCAGCGGAGCCCTAGACTACCGCGTGAAGTTGTTTTTGCAAATACCGCCGGCGCGCTGCAGACGTATACGGTTCTTTGTAGAGTTTGCGGGACTCGAGGGAACGCAGCCTTTGTGTTTCGCAGCTGTTCAGACCAATTACGCCTTTTTTGGCCTGACTGTTCCTTCTGATTGCTTCCCGCGGGTTGATAGAGAGCGGCCGGGCCGTTTTTATGGTGCTCCGTGCATCTGTTGTCTGCAATTTGGTTGATCTGCTTTTAGTTGTATTCGAATTTCTTACCAATGCTTGTGTGTTATTACATACTTGAGGCAGTTACAGTGATAGTTGTTCTCGCTTATGTTGTAAGTAAATATTTAGATCGCTGTTGAAAAAAAAATGTAAAAGTCAAATAATTGGGATGATATTTTTTATTACTTAAATACGTCATTGTAAGAAACTATTTTTAAATGTCGCTACTTGGATTACTGTTTTAATTTTGAGATGCTCAAAATAAAAAAAATGAATGGAAATCTTCTATATTCGATGTTTATTTAAATGAACGTGAAACGATATTTAGAGTAATTAAAAGAAACAATGCATTTTTTATATTATTCTTTAAAATAACCTTCAGCCTTTTGAAGTGCCGTAGAAGCGGTGGCTGTCTAAGAAACAGCAATTTCTGACCTATTTGAAATAGGTATATTATCATATATTATGTAAAATTTTATTTAACTGCTCGTATGCATTTGTAAAGCATGTAAAACGGCGTAAAATCTACTAGTTCATATAACAGTTATCAGTCAATTGTTCTCTCATCCAAAGTTCTCCAGCCACAATGTGACTGCAAAGTTTGCACGAATACAATGTGCTAATATCAAGGGAATTTTCCAGTTTCATGTCGTTAATTTTAACTTCATGTCACGTTGTCGCCCACTTGGAACAACAACGTTTAACCGAGCGGAGGAACATCAGAACTGTGCGAACAAACAAAGTGTAATACGCAGTAGGTAAACTAGTTGTGACTAGTGGCGGGAGAAGACGGGAGTTGACAAGACCGCAGTAACAGATGGCGCTACAGACAGCTTTGGAAGGCGGTAATATGGCGGATAATTATGTACCGTCACGTTATTAAGCTTCTCGCAAATTAACTGTGTTATGAAACTCGCATGCCATTTTCAGGTTGCGATCGTAAGGTGGCCCACGCCGCTCAACTCCCCATACAAACGGGGAAAGAAGATCACGCCCATATTTCTTGAAATGAAATGAAATGAAAAAATTCTTTATTTGCAAGCCTGCAAGCATGGTTCACAAAAAGGCGGAATTAATGCCATGAGGCATTCTCTGACATTCAACCTTAGAGACGTAGGAGAGGTGCGGTGTGGCGGGCAAAAGAAAAAAATAAAAAACTAAAAACTAAAGAAAATATTAAGTATCTTAAAAAATATTTTAAAATGAAATGGAAATATAAAGGTTGGGGAAAAAGTTTCTTCGCATTTTTTAAGAAAATTCAAAACATTTTTTAATATGGTTTATTTACATTTAACTAAAGTATGTAGGTACCATTTTGTTCGATAACTTTTTGCCATCTTGTAGGTAGGGACAGGATCCCATTGCTATAGAAATATTGGGACTTCTGATCAATATACCGCGACAAGTGGTTTTGGCAGTCCTCTCGTGATGTTAACCTGACACTGCCTAAAGAATTCTGAAGAGACCTAATCAGGTGGAAATCTGAAGGTGCAAGGTCAGGACTATACGGCGGATGCATTAACACCTCCCAGCCAAACTCTCTTAGTTTTTGCTGAGTGGCTAAAGATGTGTGAGGTCTAGCGTTATCATGATGAAAAACCACACCCCTTCTGTTGATTAATTCCGGCCGCTTTCTCTCAACTTCTTGCTTTAATCTCATCAGTTGTTCGCAGTAGAGTTCAGAATCGATGGTCCTGCCTGGTGGTAACAGCTCATAATGAATAATGCCCTTCCAATCCCACCACACACACAGCATCACCTTGTTGCGAGTTAACCCGGGTTTCGCCACAGTCTGTGAAGCTTGACCGGCCTTTGACCACGACCTTTTTCGCACGTTCTTGTCGTACGTGATCTTGTTTTCATCGCCAGTTATCAGCTTCTTCAAAAATGGTTCGGTTTCATTACGTCGTAATAAAGAAACACAAATGAGTACACGGTTCATTAGGTTTCTTTCAGTGAGCTCGTGAGGTACCCAAATATCGAGCTTTTTTGTGTACCCAGTTTTTTTCAAATGCGCCAAAACTGTTTTGTGGTCAATTCCTAGTTCTTCAGCTACGTCGTAATTACTGATATGCCGATCTTTCTCCACTTTTTCAAAAATGGCATCCATTTTATCCGTAATAGGGCGACCAGAGCGACGTGCATCTTTGACATCAAAATTTCCGGATTGAAAACGCTTAAACCAAATTTGTGCTACTCTCACAGACACTGCACTAGGTCCATAAACATCGCAAATTTTTTTCGCGGCTTGCGTTCCATTTTTACCTTTTTTGTAGTAAAATTTTAAAATGTATCGAATTTCTTCATTAGATTCACTCATTTTGACAGTACGAAAAACAAATGAGAATCACACATTTTCCTATTTTGTATTTGGAATTATGTTCTTTAAAATTTAAACTTTCAATGATACCAAAACCAGCCAGATACAAATAGTATAGCCAAAGAGATTTTATTACAAGTTCATACATACTATAATGCGAAAAGACTTTTTCCCCGACCTATTATATATTTTCATAAAATAATCGTACATAATATAGGCTTATAATGTATAGTACTTAATATTAACAGATAGTTACATACAAATATTTACACATATAAATATATAAATATATACCTTTATATTCAATGCACAAAAGAAACAATGTGTCTCTTGAATCAGTAGGATCAGTAAAAGCAAATAACTACTGATTAAATAATACAAGTCAAAAATCGAGGAACAGACATTTGAGACGCTCTTTAAATATGTGAATAGAATAGGATATTCGTACATCAAGTGGAAGCTGGTTCCACATACGTGCAGCTCTAACAGTAAAAGAATCAGTGTAAAAAGAAGAATTATGTCCCGGAATAGCAAGAAGCAAATTAACAGTGGATCTGAGGGGTAAACCATGAGAACAGAGGGGTTCTATCCGAGCAGTGAGATATTTGGGAGCAGCCGGGTTA
Organism: Incurvaria masculella; assembly: GCA_946894095.1. NCBI lineage: Eukaryota > Metazoa > Arthropoda > Insecta > Lepidoptera > Incurvariidae > Incurvaria > Incurvaria masculella. The sequence continues at coordinate 14,013,729 of OX335653.1, read as the reverse complement.
TTCAACAAACCAAAGAGAAGGGAAAGTAGATGGGTATTTCTGCGTTTACGAATGTCAAGCCATTTAAGACTGGTGCGAAATTCAGATACATGATCAAACTTACGCAACCCATATATATATCTTATACACAAATTCAGCAGTCGGTCAAGTTTATTAAGTAGAGTTTCATTTAAATCTGGATAACATACGTCTGCATAATCGAGAATAGGAAGTAATAAGGAGTTTACGAGCGTGATTTTAGTGCTGATGGGAATAAAATTTTGCAAACGCTTGAGAGAGTGCATGGAGCCAAATAGCTTAAGACTGACTTCGTTGACTTGTGTGGCCCAAGATAGTGTTTCATCGATCCAAAGTCCCAGGTTTTTAACGCATTTGCTATAAGGGACAGCAATTCCATTAAAAACAATGGGAGGCAGACTTAGGCGATTCAATTTAGCGAGCATCTTATAGGAACCTATTATGATAGCCTGAGTCTTCGATGGATTGACTAACAAACCAAACCGAGTGGCCCAATCGAGAGCAGAATCCAAGTCAACGTTCATAAGAGAAACTGCAGATACTGCAGCATCAGGTCGAAAATGCCTATACAACTGCAAGTCATCGGCGTATAGATGAAAGTGGGAAAGAAATAGTCCAACAATGGCGTTAATAAAAATTGAAAATAAAAGAGGAGAAAGTACACCGCCTTGAGGTACACCAGCAGTAATGTCACACCAAAGGGAAGAGATATTGTCCACACGGACACACTGCCGGCGACCCCGAAGATAAGAAGAAAACCAATCAAGTCCTGACTGTGAAATATTCAGAGAACGCAAGATAGCAATGAGAATGTCGAAATCCACTGAGTTGAAGGCACTACTGAAGTCCAACAGAACCAGTAGTGTCAATTGACGATCATCCATGGCAAGGCGAATATCATCAGTTATTTTAATTAGAGCAGTAGTTGTACTATGACATGGACGAAAGCCGGATTGAAATTGATTTAAAAGATCGTTAGATGTTAAAAACTTAGAGAGTTGCGTATGAGCAGCGCGCTCAAGGACCTTTGAAAGAAATGGGAGAATAGAAATAGGCCGGTAGTCTTTGAATAAAACAGGTGAGTTAATTTTGGGAAGGGGAATGACATAAGCCTGTTTCCAAGAAACAGGGAAAGTGCCCGAAGATAGGGAAAAATTTACAATGTGAGAAATTATAGGAAGGATGCTATCCAAGATTGGGATAATCAATTGTCGACTCAAATCATCAGGACCGACAGCCTTGCTTTTTAAAGAGAGCACGATCTTTTTAATTTCACAGTCAGAAACTGGGGCTAAGAGCAAAGGGCAAAGAGCTTGTATTTTAATTGTCTTATGGTATTGGATTTTATAGAAGGGTCCATTGTCACAGGAGATGAAGAGAAGTGTTGGTTCAACCCATCAATGTCAATCGAGTGATTAGCCACAGATGAAAGTTTACCAACACCTAGTGAGCGTAGATCTCTTGCCAAAGATCCCAAATTTTGCTCAAAATATCTTTATTTGATCAAACTAGATGTCTGATGACTGTTGGCATTGTCAAATTGTGTTTGGTTTCTAAGTTATAAGGTCCGAAAGTTCAAATTTTTCGAGCGTTTTATAAAATAAGTTTAGAGGTGGATTACGCAATAATAAAGTAAGAACATCTTAAAAAGATTAGTCATCAGACATAGCTTATTTAATCAAGATTTATAATTTATTTGGTTTTTGTTAGATTTTTGCCTATAGCGGTCTTGGTTTACTTTTAGCTGTAAGCCGTTTTGTAATTGAAATTTTCGTAAATCTTACCAAATCATACACTATGCACATTGTCTTTTTTGTGGACATGTTGCTTTTCTTCATCACGGAGCCTGTCTTTATCTTTAAAACAGAGAAGGTCCCAGAGGGCAACAGCACGGTTTTGTACCGTGCCCGCGAATGAGTTAGTCCCGCCGGGTTGGGCCACCTTAAGAGGATAATGAAGTGATCAAGTTCCGTACAATCTCACGTGCCTGTTTCCTCAGTCAAATTAAGAAATGTATTTCTAGAATATTTTTTTTGCAAATTAAAGGAATCAACTGTGAGCTACGTAAGCACGTTTTGATTTTTTTATTACTTATCTTCCCAATACAAGGGATGACGGTAACGCAATGTCGAATTCGCAAAATGTTTAAGGTCGTATATCATGGATATATGTTAAGTTATCAAAAAAAACCAAACGTACAGACGTAGCCCTCAGTTCCGGGTGAATAGCAGGTGTACGTACAGGCGATAGAGTGAATAAATTGGAGGTTTCATTTTGTACCAATAGAATATGAGGTCGCGACAAAAATATAACGTAAATGGCTGAAACTAGGGTTTTCGTTATTTTTTTACATTTTATGTATGTGGCTTTCAAGACACCCATAGTTCGCGAGAGACTAGGGCGAGAGCACGATGCAGCTGTCGAGTGCAGTGCTATTGTGCAGGTGCACCGCTCCACTTCAGGCGTGACCTGCAGCGAGTGCTACCGACGTGTGCGGGAAATGAACTACGATAACTGTTCCAGCGTGTAGGTATTTTCAGTGCCTTAAGGCTGTCGTGAAGTCACATGAAAGCTAAGATTTAAAAATTTACAAAATCCATTCTTTGACCATTGGCCAAGGCACAATTGTAAAGCGACTGACATTAATCTAGCTAAATCGTCTTCCGGGCCCTAACGTTTCCCTACCCCTAAAAATTGTCAGATTTTAATTATTTTTTAATCACTTGAGGAAGCTTCATTTTAAATCCGAATCTTTTTTTTTGTAAATACACTGAGAAAAAATTATTGTTGGCCCAACAAAGAAACTTTTACCCTGGAGAGCCGTCATAGTGAATTGGTTGCAACGACAACCTTTATTTTGTCGACCATATATACAGTCTAACAAAGTAATTCTAGCAAAACATACTAGACATGGTTGCGCTCGCAACTTCCACTTTGTTACACTAACAAACAGTGACCAAAGTTGTTACAGTAACAAATACGACTTTGTTTCAATAACAAAAAGCAATTGACAAAATAAAAGCTGTCCTGAGAAATAAGCTCGATTCGTTATAGTAACAACTTATTTTGATGCTTCAACATTTTTTTTCTGACAACGTGATTTTTGTCACTTTGTCAGCCTACTTTTTTCTCAGTGTATCTGTATTTTTTAGAAAAAAAATTAATGAAATCAAGGTAAAACTTTTTTCAAATGTTTTAGGCCAATGTTTGCCGATCTAAATTGCATATTACAAAAAAAAAATACAGACGTTGATTTTGACAAAATAGTATAGAATTAAACATTTCAGAAATCTAGTAAAACATTAAGATCATTGTAAACAGTTATCGCCCGTAGTATGGGGAATTGATAGGGTAACAACTCTGATGCCCTCCTAAGTTTGCTTGTGGTCGGGGCGTAGACTAGGAGGTGGCGACAAAAAATGGTAACGATAACGTAAATGGCTGAAACTGGGTTCACAGGATAAATACCAACCCTCTGAAGTTAAATGTGTCAGTCTGCCTGTGCCAAGTGGTTGCGTAACTCAATAAGGCGCCTGAAAAAGTAGTTATGGTGACAAACAATATATATGATAAGGTAAATGACTGCAAATAACGAAGCATGAAAGTATCAGTACATATTTGCTTAGCAATACCAAAACTGTACAAAGTTTTGGTTTAATTTCGTAGTTATAGGCGATTTAGTTTACAGATATAACTTTAGGTATATTTAAGTCTTGAAAAAGAAGACAGCAATCGTGTCAACGTACGGACCGTATAATGCAATATAATGCGTTGTGACCGAAATGCAAATTAAGCTTTTTCAATCATTTCGTAAATTTTCAAATCATTGACTGCGACTACTGCAGCGCTAGATAGAGCGTTGAATGCTAGCGTGCCTGCGCCTCCCCTGAGAAGGCGGGCGGCGTGGCCGTGTCACCGCTGATATTGCTACAACTTTCGCTGCCGCACGTAACTTTTAAAGCTACCTCATGGGGATATAAATATAATTGTAGGTCTGTATTTCTCAGTTAAAAAATTGTCCATCCATTCGTTGCGCTCAATGGATAAGATGGATTTTGATGTTTTTTACATTCTAACCTAACCTAATCTCGGATGGTCGTCCGTTTAATTTGTATAAGTACTTTGAGTAAGCAAGAAAATTACGCTACTCATATAATGTCGTTTGGAAATTATTTGATGAAAAAAAAACAAATAAACGAAAAGAACGTTTGCATGATTGTGTTGTTATTTGTAATAGCGAGTCGGGTTGAACTTTTTCGTACGAGGGCTGAAAACTGAGACTGCAAAACAAGAGAAAGTCGTATGATACAACACAAGACTAGGTATCAAATGGGAGTTGTGGTATTGTGGTAAGGGTCTGACAATCCTAACAGAAGGCGGTAGGGATCAAATCCGACCCTCGTAGGGTTATGTCACGTCAATCACCGGACCCCTTCCAGGATATTTTTGCTGTTTGATAATGTACCCAATTAAATGTTTGAAGGTTTATTTATTTATAAGCTAATTTTGTGGAATTTTCATATTTCTTGAAGCATTCCGCGTGACTGTCGGTTTAACATTATATAATTCATGAAACTAACATTAATTCTGCCGTCCGAAATTCTTTCGCAATATGTAACAGTTAAACGTCTAGATGTCGAATGCAAAATTTAATTTAAACAAAAATGATCTTCAATAAAACATCGCGAAATATCCCACCCAGTTTTGATTTTAGATTTGTTAATCTGGTATCTAGTACGTAAGACTTAGTTTGGACCAAGAATATTGTACTGAAAATTCTTTTGCAACAATAAAAAAATCGTAGTGGAGAAATCTCAGAGATCGAGGATGTATTTCGTAGACACACGCACAGACAAAGGTCTTGATTGTGTACAAGACCATGTGAAGTTCTATGAGATTGTTACTAAATGCGAACCGTAGCGGACACGAAAACAAACAATACCTTTCAAAAATATACCCAAAAACCATTGATACGGCAATAAAGTATCAAATAAAACATCTCAACCCTGCACTGCCGATGGCATCCTATTCCGGTCGGCAGTCTATTCTGGTCCGAGCGAGTCGTTAAGGGGTTGTGTGCATCAAAGTAGATAGTGCCACAGTCGTTCGTAGCGATTTCTGCTATAACTCGTAAAACATACGAAGATACAAACTATAACTGTAGCGGCGAGTACATTAATGGGTTATGTATTTAATCCCATCAAATGACAGTGATATGTAAAAGGTAAGGATATGCCCTTTCATACAATTCTGTGGCCTGTTGTGGTATTCCAATATTCGGTTTTTTTTTTTTTTGTAATTCTTGCACGGTTTTACTACACAATAAGGTTTTTTTGGGGGGCGCATAACCCAGAGGCGACGCACACGGGCATGACGCAGCGAGCGGCTGTCTGGCGACCAAGTGGTCTCCCGTATAGGGTCTCCCATATACTCCCAGTGGACGCATAGAACACCTTGAATTTCCTCAGATCATTCTGAGGATGTGTGCAAAGAGATGCCATTTATAATTGGCAACTTTTTGGCAAATTATCTCACAAATGAAAGCCTTTTTTACAACGTGTTGCATCAGATTAAATACATAACTGCGTAGTGTTATCGTCAATATAGATATAGTTAGTAACTTTCTATTATTGAGGAATTATACCTGAAATAGCGACATCGACTGTAGCGTCATCTACTTGGACGCATACACTCCCTTAAGAGGCGTCGGGAAAATTATGTCATGCCGGCGCAGGGTGCCGCCGCCACCGCCGCGGTGGCAGCTAAGTAAGTAACTAAGTAGAGCTGCCCCGTCCTATTAGAACATAAGCCCTCAGTACCTACATTAGGGTTATACGTTTGACTATACCCGATTATTTGTATAGATGAATAAAGCTTGTTAAATGGGTATAACCGAACACAGGTCATAGGGGTCGCCTGTGGGCCGTTTTAATTTATTAACCTTAAAAATATAACTAAGTTCAATGTATGACTTAATGTTTAACTTTAACTAGTTAAATTAATTTATTCTAGAAATAATATAGAATCTTGACCCTTTAAGCTAACGATACATCTGCTTGAGTGTACTTTTGAGTAAATTGACCGATCTAGGTCGCATTCATCAGTTGCCTCTGTGCACCTTCTCTAGTTAAACTTAATGTTATTGTTAAGATATATCTTTCTTCTCTCTTATGTCATTAACAAAGTATTTATATTTTTAAAAATATTATGAAAGTTAACCAGAGCAACCAGAGATGGTCTAATCCAGCTTAAATCTTTGATTATCAAGCTTAATTATCTATCTGTGCAGAAAATAATCGGAAAGTTACGAATTATGAGACAAATGTCCTGTAAGCTTATGTATTAAATGGGGTTGCCCATCAGTTAGGAATTAACATACGATTCCAAATATAACACCCCTATAAAATCATCACGAAGTCCGATAAAACCGCAGTCAGACTTCAAATGAGCCATTACGTCTGAAAGTGTGAATTGTAACGTCTGATTTTCCCCGAGCGATTGCTGACAAGGCGGTCCTGGATGCCAATTCTTGTTCTAATTAGTTTACATACGGAATACACACTCCTGTATTCACACGAAACCGACTTATTGTGGTGCCTTAACGGACGCTTATGGTCATGGGTATTATGGTATTAGCCATCCATGTGATTTATTTTATGTACATTGAATATGTCTATTTATTTATTTATTTATTTATTTCCTTTAAATTGTACAATTTACACATTTATCGCCCTATCTATTGCCACATTGTTGTAACCCTTCCTCCACGGGCCTTATGGTCGGCAACAGAGGTTCTCAAACTTATTTCGTCTAACGCCCACTTTGAGAAAGACTGGTCTACAGGAATGGTTTTATCCAAAACGTTCAAGGTAAATTGTATTGTACATAATCTATGTTTGATAAATAAATAAGAAAATATCAAGATCCACGAAAACATTTTTTAACATTACCTTTGAGTTCGGAAACACATGGACATGATTCCGTGTGACGCTGCGATCGATTACCGGAACACTAAAGCAATGTCAAAGTGAATTAATTTCTTGGGTGCACTCCTGATTCATCAACACGTAATTCCCAGAATTGGCCGCCTGAATCGGCCCCGCCCGCCCACCACCGCGCCGCCCGCCCGACAAGTGACGCGCGGCGGAGGGCGGCGGCAGCTAACAATGATGCTGCCAACGTTATTAGCGCAGTAACTCGCGACGCGATGCAGACGCCGCCGCCAGATAAGATTCTCCTATTCCGGGAGGTCACGACATTTTTGGTCACGATAAGGTAAATGGCTGAATCTGGGTTCACTGGTTAGAGACCAACCCGCTGATGCTAAATATGTCGGTCTGTCCATGCCAAGTGGTTGCGTTATCTAGATTAGCTAAATAAAATAGATGCTGGTATGTACATTTATACTTATTAATTATAAAACAATAACCAGCCGATTTTTAAATTAAATACTTACATATACCTAAAGTTAAATCTGTAACCTAAATCGCCTATAACTACGAAACGCAAACAGAGATTTGTTTAGTTTTGGTATTGCTAAGAAAGTATGTACTGATATTTTCATGCTTCGTTATTTGCAGTCATTAACCTTATCATATATAAGTTTTGTCACCGTAACTACTTTTTCAGGAGCCTTATCTACGCAATGCAACCACTTGGCATAGGCAGACTGACACATTTAGCTTCAGAGGGTTGTTCTTTATCCTTCGAGCCCAGTTTTAGCCATTAACGTTATCGTTACCCTTTTTGCCGCGACCTCCTAGGCTATCCTGAGAGAACTTACAGATAGCGCCTCGAGAAGCGGAGAAGGAAAATTAAAAAGGAACACCTACCTGGAAAGCTGGTGCGGCGTCCATTTATTTCCTGCGTTTTACTTCTTAGCGCCTTTCTGGCTTTCTAAAGAACACGCTTCTTTGCAAATGAACATTTACCAACGAAGTAATGCTTCCAGAAATTGATGTGAGATACTAGACCACTGCTTGCCTGAGCCGGTGGTCTCAGTTCTCACCTAAATTGGCGTTTACGTAACTTCGAAGTTCCGTAAAAACGTCAAACTCCATACAAGTTTTTTCTAGATATTTTGTGGTTTTACTTCTTCAAGCTGTCAATGTCATACGCGGACTTCCGACTTGTATGAAAACGCGGAGTGGACGTAAACGGCAACGTCGACGTATTTACGGCAACGTTGAGTAAGCTGTCAAATCAAGCTCGGACTCGCAAATGTTAGTTCGCTTAACGCCCACTGCGCGCGCTCTTTAATTTCTCCATACATTTGAAAACGCCAGTCGATCGGTTTGCCGTAACGCCAATTTAGGTGACAACTGAGACTACCGGCTCAGGCGAGCAGTGGTCTAGTATCTCACATCAATTTGATTGATGTGAGATACTAGGCTCTGATTTGTAGTCAGCCGTAATGTTCAAACAGTTTACATAAGTTTCAAAATCATCTAATATGTCACATGTGTTATTTTGACGGAAAAGCGGTACTGTTCAGTCTGATATTTTGGCTCATTTATAGATACTTACCATAATACATGAATAGTAATGAGAAACACTTTACCATTAATTATTAAATGTTACCTGTGCAAAAACCTAGAAGAGTTGCACATATTATTTCATCTATCATAGTATATCAGTGTTGTTAGATAAATTAAAATATTTGTACACCACTTTTATAAACAGCAACATCACTTCGGCCCTGAACGTTTCCGCCCCCCCAGAGCCTCCAGCTCGATGCCTGTTTCCTCTCGAATCGCCTCAAAAACCTCCCGTCGCGTACGACGACGCACGCTTGCGGAATTCTTTTACTTTCGTCAAATTCACGCTAAATGGCTTGAGAATTCATTCAGCTCGCACCCTTTGGGCCGTAAATATTGATGTAAAATGTATTACGATATATGGTCGTGTTTAGACGTACGGTCACGTATTTTCATGTCGACCATATTGCGCTAAGGGTTCGCATTATATTCGGTAAAAGGGCACATAAAAAAGAAGTCAAGATACTTTAGTAACAGAACGAATTTTCAAAATTGTTGAATTATTAATATTAGAATTTACGTTGATATCTCTGTTGGGAAAGATACTAATTATGATGATATATCGATAAATAAATTGATACATTTTTGCATATGCTTCTTGCATATGCAAGAAGCATATGCAAGAGCGGCTCGTAGCCTAGTGGCGCGGGGACTGGCCTAGCGTACCAGAGGCCCGGGTTCGATACCAACTTGCACCACTGTCTTTCTCTTTCAGAGTTCGATAAGTGCATTTCGTCACGAATGCGAGCTGCTCCATGGTTCGGAATCCATGTAAAACTGTAGGTCCCCTTCCCCTACTAGGTGGTAGGGTTTAAGCCCGCCCGGGTTGGTACCATCGCATTGGATGAAAAGATGGTCGAAGCGGCAATGAAAAATTGTCCGTGTTTTCCATCCAGTTCAATGTAGCCGTGCCTCATAAAGGGAAGGTCCTGGCATGGCACCTAATTCCTTCGGGAATGTGGTGTATTGGGCTAATATCATAACGGTAGTTGTGTGGTATTAGCCATCCATGTCAGGTCGCATAAAAAAAAAAAAAAATTGCACTGTAACTTAAAAAGCTTTCGGAGTATGTGCGGAAATAGGAGAATTAACAATGTGATTTTTACGTGGCAAACGAATCCAGTCAACTGTCAAACGCTTTGTGTGCCGTGTAGTTTTCTTGTGATTTTTGTTTAAAATCATGACGAAAAGGGGCAATCGATCACACAGTTGTACACAGGTAATACCTAATGTTTAACGTTATTTGGTTTTGCTAAAGAGAAAAGTGTCGAAACACACAATTATTGATCTGCAATGGCGTAGCAGTATTGCCAACATAAAAAAAACAATCTTTAAGCGTTGCTACGTCCTAAAATACTGTGACGGTTCTCTTTCCGCAGATGAAGAAAACTAAAAAAACGTTCAAGAGGAGTTTTTTTTGTTTTGATTTTGAGTTTTAATTGGTTCGACTAGTCTAACTGTAACTTACATACGTGAGGACCGAGAAATACAATGTACACCATAACAGGTCAAAAAAGAACGCACAATGATTGAGACTTGAAATGCGCTCGCCGCTGAGTAAACCAGATTGACGCGTCCGCTCATCTTCTCTATGCTTACATCAACGGTCGTAAATAGGCGAATGTCGTGCCGTGGGACAATCGCACACCCACTTTGTGGCCGAGGGCGCCGGGCGCGTGATTGATAGTAATATTTGACAAATTTATTTTATTTCCGACAATAAATGTCGGTCATTTTGGGTCAGCCGACGATTGTTTTGGCGGAGAAAAATCACGCAACGAATCACTTAATCACGGGAATGTGTTTGGGGAGAAATCATCGAGCGAGACTCGCCGTTGGGAGATGTTTAGTTTGAGTAAGCTGCGATTGAATATATTCTGAATATGAACATTTACTAGCTCGGAGTTATTAAAAAAGTTTTTGCGATTTTATTATCTAGATTATTTCCAGATCGCAGGAGTTAATATTATTCCAAGCTTGAAATGTTCGGTAATATCTCAATAACTTTTTTATTTTTAGAGTTTTAGAGAGATGAATTTTACAGAGTCTTTCAACTAAAGTCTAAAAAGTCAGAGCCTACGCTCGAATGAACTTACTTTACTGTGACAATAATTCACATTTATTATGACCCATTAATACTTAGTTTTTATTCTTTGAACACTGAAGCCGGTCCAGGCTTTCAATTGAATCTTACATATATTGAGTTTTAAGTAGAGCTAGCCTAGGGGTGGATATAAGTCAAAATGTTCAAGTTGAGGCAAGCCCCATTCTCACACAAATTCATATTGCAAGTGCTGATCGCTTGAAAATGTGTGAAAAAACATCCTTTTAATGACCGGACCGTGCCTTGTTGAGTACCATGACGAATTACTTATACTAAAATAATCATAGTTTGACAGCTTATAATTAAATAGGGGGTAGTCGCTAGACCGTGTAAGGGTAATTTCATACCCAACAGCCGAATGCGAGCAAACACTCGAAAAAATAAAAAAATATATTTATATTTCAGCTTCTATGTTATTTTTCTATCGTTCTTTTGTCATTTCCCGCCGTCATACTTCTTCTATGCTTGTAATCGAAACTATAGTGAAAAAGTGCTTTTTGGTGGATTTGCGATGTTGGTGAATGGCCGATTTCTCTGAGTTTACTTGCGATTTTGGGAAACATTCATTTCGATAGAATAAAACGCTCAGATTAAATTTCTTTAACTATTTCAAATATAAAACTTCGAAATATACTTTATCGTGTAGATGTATCGGAATAACGTAGGTAAACTATTATAGGACTAGTTGTTTTATATTGGAAAATCGCGATATTTTTACATCGTTTTTGTTAATGTGTATTCTTCTAGAAATACTTAAATAACTTATATAACCGTTATCGTGAGTAATTTTATGATCTAGAAATGAGAACATTTTGTTATAGATTTAAAAAAAATATTCACAAAAAAATTCAGCCGAACGTTCAGCCGATTTAGTTTATGTCAGTTGAGATGATTACTGAATACAATACTCAAATCTGTATGCGTGTACTCTTGGTGTGCTAATAATATTCCAAATAAAGTGCCATTTCCAAAATGATACATTTCTGCCAGCACAGCAGAACCAAATGAAATGGTCTACGTAAGACTACGGGCAAAAAAAATTATCGGCTAATTTATTTGCTTGCGATCAAAGATCTCGCTGGCGACTTCCACGCCGCAATGCGCGGCAAAGCGAACGCGCAACAATAACATATCGCTCAAACGCCAAGAGAAACGCCACGCTATTCCCAAAAGTCGCGAAGTCGCGAACTACCTGAAAGAAAAATCTCTCCCTTGCGCCGTCGCCTCCCCCCCCCCCCTCCCCGCACCGTGCGCGGCGGGGACCTATCCCGGACCCAAACCTTTATGTAAATTGATTCACAAGTTATCGCAGAGATCCCGTTTACATTTTTTTCCCGTGATAGTGCGGAAGTCATCCGATGAAACGTGACATTTCTTAATCTCATGTTACATAAAATTGTCTAGTACCGAATAAACAACACAATTTTATTATATTTTATGAATTTCTAGAATTTAATAAGGCAATTAAGCTACTTTCCTGCGACTGGTGATCGAAAATAAATTACTACTTAAGAACACACTCGCAATGGTTGTCATTGCAAAATGATATTGCTTGGCGATCTAAAATTGAACTGTGATTGACCTAACCCTCCAACTGTCAACTTTTGTTATAATATTTGCATCATCTATAAATATGTGTCTTAAAATCTGACTTCACTTGTTTGTGTGTTTCAATTAAGGTGGGCCATCCCGCTCGACTCCCCATACAAATGTGGAAAGAAGATCATGCGCATATTTCTTGTCAGAGATCCAAAAGTGTTCTCAAAACAGCTTTATTTGATCGAACTAGATGTCTGATGACCGTTGGCATTGTAAAATAGTGTTTGGTTTCTAAGTTATAAGGCCCGAAAACATTTTTTGCGCGGTTTATGTACAATACGTTGATTACTGAACGAAAAAATGATCACGAGGATTTACTCAATCAAGTTGGTTTTTATTTGATTTTTGACTACAGCGGTCGTGATTTACTTTTAGCTGTAAGTCGTTTTGCAAATATAATTTCGTAAATCTTACCAAATCATCCTGTTGGTGTTGCATCCTCCTTATGATGGAGCCTGTTATTGTCTTTGAAATAGAGAAGGTCCAAGAAAAGCTCGGTTTTGTACCCTGCCCGCGGATAACTAATTGTCCCGCCGGGAAGGGCCACCTTAATGTGACATTGCAAATCAGCGCCATTAGTGAGTAATCTTCTATAATCCGTCCGCCTAAAAAAATGGCTCCTGCCACAGAATAAGTATCTCCTGCTAAGAGTTGTCAGCCTCAGTAGCTCAGTGGCGCGACGCCCTACAGTTCGATAAGCTTAGTGAAGCAACACTGACCGCGGTTTGGTGACCGTTTTCAACTGCTGCCGTGGTTCGGACTACACGTAAAACTGTAGTTCCCCTTCCTTACATACTAGGTGGTAGAGTTAATCCCGCCCGGGTTGGCACCATCGCATTGAACGAACAATGGTTAAATCGACAATGAAAATTGTCCATGTTTTCCATCCTGTTCAAGAGCAATATTATGGGGTTTCTGGCATGGCACCTATTTCCTATGTGTCGTGTTAGGCTAATATGATGACGGTCAGTCTGGTATTAGCTCTCCGTTTCCAGATACATAAAATAATAAAACAGCAAACCAATGTTGTTTACGCTTAGACCGCGTTAGAATTGCTTAGACCGCGGTATGCTCACTGGTTCAAGTCCAGTATTTATTTATTTAATAAGGTTTACACCACAGAATTTACGTATGTTTTCGAAATATAAAAAAGGAAATAGGAAAAGTTATCTCGAATTACTAAAAAATGTAACCGAGAACATTTTATTTGTACCATACATCAACAACATATTGCTCTATTCTATTTAGTAGATAGAGAGCAAAGTTCGGATGTTTGAGTCCTATTTCATATCAATATTTTAGGCGAAGGCAAAACAATATTTACAAACGATTTATATATCTACATCAACAATTTATATATATCTACAAATAATGTAGATAAATATTGCCGTTTTATCTAAACGTAATCTGAACTCTAAGATTTTCGATAATCTTCCTAAAGTGCAGCTCGTATTTTCATAGCGTAGGAACTAGCGCGGCAACCTCTTATGAAGTCGAAGAGAAGCTAAAAACCAGACTTCGTAAAATTACGGCCTTATCAACACGCACGCTAGCCTGTCTGAATACCAAAACTTCCATGTATTATGTATATACTTTCCGCGACACTTTATTGATTGGATATGTGAGTTTGTCGCGTTGGCCAATCGCGGCGATTTTTTTTACTTTTCGATGGTTCAGTGATATAACGAAATAGTGAATGATTAGAGTAGAAAAATGTGTGTGCAAGCCAAATTTTCTAAAAAATATGTAATAAAGGCAGTTTTACCACAATATGTTTTAGGGAATAAGCCAGAATGTTTTCCAGAGGGTATTAGATTTAAAAAAATGAAGGTAGATATTTGCAGTGAATATACTGATTAATATGTTTATTTAGACTTTCACTGTTGTTAGACATTATTATTAAAATCTTTTCGGATAGACAGTGTTATGAATCGCTGCGTTCTCAAGTCGACGTTTCGTCCACCGCATTGTGGACTTCTTCAGGACTCGCGGCGCGACCTGGAGGACTTCCGACACGACGTCCAGTCAGAAGTCAACTGCAGGTCGCCGACTGCGAAGATTGTAGCTGTGGGTAGCTCCAGCCGCCGATGAGGGTATTTCCACAGCACGTTGCTCAGCGATGAATTTATCCGTGCAAACGATGCTTACTGTGTCCCTACTCGATGGTATCGGCTACTGAAGCCTCGTGGTGCGTGTTGCGCCGATAACGGAGACCACGACGGTGAAAGTTTCATGCTGTCATCTCTGTTGAAGTTGTGATGCCTTGAAATCTCAAACGTCGACTTAAACAAGTAAGCGATAAGCACTGTCTATCCGACATTTAAATAATAATGTACTGATTAAATTGATTATAAATGTATTATATTTAGTTTGCCGGCTTACCACGCGTTAAAGGCTCGACGTTTCCGAGCCTCACATGGGCTCAATGGGCCTCCCTCCGTCGAATTAAATATCATAGTTATATACCGCGTAAGTTTTGAAACAATGATATAAATCTATTGTTTTTGCTTTGATCATTGCAATTTGGAAAGTATGTAATAGTATGTTACGTTTGTTCCTGCTGGTCAGAAAAAGTTAATATATATAGCGAAACAGAGTGCTTCAGTATTTCACGACTAAACAGAACTGCTCCTTTACAAGTATCGCTATAGAATAAAATAAATACCAAGTAGATCAGTTTGCTAGCTCAGTTTGCTAGCCTAAATGTATCTTTGTACGGTTACCTGAAAAATGTCCATGTATCACGACGGAAGCGTCACGTTATCGGTGCGTGAAGTCACGTCGACGATTCGTGTCATTTGGGAAACACGTCCGGCCGCCGCTCGATCGCCTCCGCCCGCCCCCAGCCGGCGGCGTGGGGTGATCTAACGGTTCCAGTCATTTATTTATTAGGTAAACCAACAGCACACAGCGAACATTTGGAACAGTAACTTTTCTTGAATGGCATGCGCCTTATAGGGTTACAGAACATGCAATTAAATGAGGTCGACCATTTTGTTAAAAAGTAAAGTACTGGAAAAAATTCAACAAATTCAAACACAATTTACAACTACAAATATAACTAAAACCTCTTAACGAAAAAATATTACAAAATTAACGAACACAAGTATATGTATATAAATAAGGACAAGAGAGGTCAAGAAGTTTAAAATAAAACGTGAAACGTGGTAAAGTTATCAGCTTCACTTGAGTTAATGCTGTCATGGAATAAAGCCTAGTCCACATTAGTAGAGTTAGCGGTAGATTGCACTCACTGACTATTTGGCTTCACTGTACTTTTACCACTCTTACTTTACCTATTTGTTGTTATAGCGGCAAAATAAATACACATTCTGTGAAAATGTCAGCTGGCTACCTAATACAGTCCATGCGATGCAGCCCTGTGACAGACGGACGGACGGACGGACAGCGGAGCTTTAGTAATAGGGGGTAATATTGGCACGCTTTGGGTACGGAACCCTAAAACTAACAGGAAAGTACAGTAAAATTTGTTATAGAAGTGATCTGTTGATGAAACTTTGAATAAAGGCACTTACCGGCGTTAATTTTTGATTAAATAAAGCTATTTCCGCGACTTGAGTTCTAAAAGCATTAATTTTGCCTTGATTAGTATTTGGATCCCATTGGCGACACTATTATAGATGTTGTTAAATAAATCCCTTGCACATAAATTCTACAAATTCAGTATAAGATTATTTGTATCAAACCGTTTGATATAATTGTCCTAGTGAGAACATTCCCGATTCTACCATTTACTAAAATACATTTATATCCAATCAATGAACGGAAAGTCATTCAGTTTCCAGCCAGCGAACTCACGCCGCGCGCCGGAGGCCACGGATTGCAGACCGCAGGCATATTAAAACAGGAATAGTACGACATCTTCGTAGGGCGAGAAGCGCGACTTGTAGCGCAATATCCGGCAATGTATGTCAACCCAGCAATGTCTGCAATGTAAAATCTCCTAGATAGTCAACATACAATTTACTTACTTCGGCTCATATTACACAGATTACATATGTGCGTGCCTAGCAAAGTTTTTTTCACATCACGCATTTTTGTTTAGTTAAATTTGTTTGTAATGGTCTTTGTGTGTAAACTGTTGGCATGCCTTGAAATAAATACAAAAATTACCTCTTTAGTAAAATATTTACAATAAATATTTGTAACGTGTTCAGTTTTCATGACGGCTGTATGGAAAGGTGTTTTACCTACCCCTTGACAAAAACATGTCATAAAACAAAGGTGTCTTTGACTTGTGGCTGTCTCCTCAGGAGTTTGGGGACCTTGGAGAGCTGTATACACCCGGCATACGTTATTAATTTGACAACAGATTTTACACCAGATAATTCTTATAATAACACATATTATTTTATAAGCAACTTTGTTAATTAAGTAATTCTTTTTCTAATACATTTGCATTGAGGTTGCTTTTTCTTTTGTTCTTGTTCTTTGCCTTTCTATTAAGGCCCTGGTACTAGCCAAATCTCAAAGTTCGACGAGGTACCCCAAGTTAACTAACTAAGTCTGACGATTATAAGTGTCATTCTTACAATATATGATTCCTTGTCTAGGAATCAACCTATTTTCGTTAATGTATGTTTCCTTTTTCTATACAAAATACATTGCGGAAACGGTGTCCATTTCCGAACTTTTTTGACTAAATGTAGAAATCTAAAAGCAAATGGAATTTTTTGTTTATGCATATATGCTGTTTTTGCTTATATCTATAAATAGAATTACTTTCAGATTTCTAATGAGAAAAATCAACTTTTTTATTTTTATTATTATTTAAATAAATGATGGAATCAAAAAATATTAACAATCCATTATCAATCTGGAGTTCTATTTGGATTTGCTGAAGCGTTTCACTACATATTATTACATTTGTTAAAAAGTGCATTTGTATGGCGCGAGCAGTTGGCTAGTCCTAGCGCCTTAAGAATTTTAGGTCTTACTATGTATTTCATTAGTTTTGATGGAAGACCATTATAGTTTCTTTGCGGATATTTTCGCGGATTTATCAATTTTTGACGAGACTACTACAGTTTGACTACCAAAAAGTTAAAACTAATGAAAAAAAATATTTCATGAAATATGGTCGAAGCGGCAGTTATTTATTCGTGTTTCCATTCAATTACACATAACCGTGATAGCCCTCTATACATAGAACTGATAATTTAAACATGCCAACACCGGGGTTAGCAGAAGAATGAGTAAAAGGCTCGGGGCTCCGATTAATTTATTAAAGGTTTAATAATATGTGACCTACTACAGAATATTTTTCAGGGATAGACACATAGGTCGAATATATCAAAAATAAAGGAAGACAATATCGCCCTATTGAAATATCCAAGATAAATTGTATATATCCAAAATCCAAACGACTATGAGGGATGGGTCGGGATCAATACCTATCCAACCTTTTATCTTCAGACGAGCAATACAATGAAGGTCCTGGCATGGCTAATATGACGACAGTAGAAGTGGTGTTAGCAATATACTCATACTATCCATTCGAGTCCTATACGCATACCAACCCACACTGATCAATTCAGTAGTTTGCGTATGTAGTTTAAAGTAGTATCTGGTTTAATGTCTACTATTCAAGTTTTACTATGGTGCAGGTTGCACATGTGGCCGGTTACCCTGTTTACGGCTCAACGGCCAGCCGGCGCCAATTAGACCACCGTCCGACCTCACATTCCTTCGCGCCTCGCCCGCATCGAGGCATGATTCAGCGGGCCGGAAACACGAAATGGGATGCAAAAATCGCAGCTGGTTTATTGAAAAAAATAAAAGATTGTCGCTCATTAGTTATCTTGAACTAGTTACCTTTCACTTAGAATATAATTTTGATGCATGATATAAAACAACGTTGTATAAGACAGATTTTATGAATTAATTCGAGTCAAAGATTTCATGAAAACACACTATTTTGCACTCCATCGCGCCGCCATCCCGAAAATCGGGGTTGCTCACTGACGAAATTCTTCTTACCTATGGAAAGTAATGTCAGGGATTCGTGGTCTACGATGGGCTTTAAAACTGGGTTGTAAAATGTAGGTAACTAAAGATTTAATGACGGGCGTCAAGTTAGCCTCGGAACATTTGGTCCTTCAGCAGAAAACTTCCCATTCTGTTTTCTGTTGCATTTATTATATTTGTCTCGTTCTTGACGTAAAGTGGTTTAAGATCGTATGGCTCGAAATGTTACGCCTCCATCAAGATCACATGCGACAACCCTGAACTATAGGACGCCACCGGCCTCAAAAAAATATTTAAAAAATTGTATAAATGCGAAAGGTATGCAACTTGTAACTTGCTAATATTAATAAATACAATATATTATCTGCGTGTATTTCAATGCTATAATTATTGAGAAGTTTGGGACTGTGGCAGAGGGATAAACAAACATACAGACGGACAGTGAAGTATTTCAACAACGCTTTTCTATTTATCTTTAAATGGACGAACGAAACTCTTAAACGACTCTATTAATTTTCCCACTTGCGACCACGCGATACCACGGAAAATATCGAAATACTCGAAGAATCAATAAAACTGGCCGTGTTTTCTATCGTGATTGATTTAGCCGTTCATACACATAATTGGAAACATGTGATCAAATTCTTTCAGAGATATTTTCCTAGGTCTAACTTCATTACCGTGGGTGGTAATGCCATCCATGTTTAATGCCTGAAATAAAACAAAATAAAATATTTATGATTAGAGCTTATCTTTGTGAAAGCTGTACAGTCAACTAAATATTAAATGATACACTTCCGGTTCAAGGTAAGGTAAAAAGTCAAACTTTGACTTTAGCCAAGAAACATAGGGCTGACTATACATAAAATAACTGATGATGTGTAGGTACTATTTATAATGTAAATAAAAAACTAGAAAATTTACAAGTATTTTATCACAATTTATTTTTACCTTTAACCGGAAGTGTATCTTTAAACTTTGGTTGACTGTACGAATATATCTACACATGATAAGAGCTTATCTTTTGTGAATGCTGTACTAGTGAGATTTTTTAAGCAGAAATATTTCTACGACGGCACCGTATTTAATTCAGCAAACGTGTTCAAAAGACCACTACATCCATCTAACGGTCCACGAGGCTACTAAGGACGATCATCCTAAACGAATCGCAGTTTTTCCCGCGCTCCCTCGTTTAACCGCACCGTTTATCCGGCTTCGCTCCGTCGGTTAATTCAACCTGCCGGCTCAGCCACCGCGGCGAACACCTCGATTGCGGGGCTCCCCGTCGATGGGGCTCGAACGGCGGACCACTTCTCCGGCCGGCGGCTGAGTGCGCCTGCACTCGAGAGTATTGGGTCCCGCTGCGACGTTGAGTGACTCGGTGGAATCGTTATATTCCTGTTCCTCTGCCGCAAAGTAACCATACAATTTACATTTACAATATGTGTGTAACTTTAGTAATAGAGTGTTAAAAAAACGGCCTAGTGCGAGTCGGACTGGCACCCGAAGGGTTCCGTGTCATTATAAAATATTTTACCCTAAGAAATCACGTTTCTTGTGGACCCCTCATTAATTTTTATTTGTTGTTAAAGTGGAAACAGAAATACAAACTAAGTGAAATTGTCAGCTGTTTACTTATTACGGTTCATGAGATACAGCCCTGTAACAGACTGAC
This sequence comes from Incurvaria masculella, assembly GCA_946894095.1. NCBI lineage: Eukaryota > Metazoa > Arthropoda > Insecta > Lepidoptera > Incurvariidae > Incurvaria > Incurvaria masculella. The sequence goes on along the minus strand of OX335653.1, from coordinate 13,993,808 downwards.
GGACGGATAGACAGACGGACGGACTGCGGAGGCTTGGCACCCTATGGGTACGGAACCTTAAAAACGTGTTATTGCATACAAATATAAAACAAGCTGTGGGGAAGAAATTTTCCAGCAAAATACCAAGATGATGGAGGGCCCTCCAGCGCCTCACCGAACCGGATGGCTGCTGTGCTGGTTGGTATTCGGCTTATTTGTATCATTCGGTTTGGTCGAGTGCGGTCCAATACAGTCCACTGCTTGGCGGCAACAAATCGCTATTATTATCTTTAGAAAAGTAGGGGTTTGAAATAACATGAATGTTTTATTTATTGTTTTATTACGTATACAAATTTAATTGAAATTTAATGTGATATGTACGTATCCATAATCGACCGTGAAGCAAGGAAACATTTATTAAAGAAAGAGCTCAGTAAAAAGAACAACTTTACGAATATACTGCAAGTCTGGACCTGGACCAGCAAAATATACCATTCGCGGGTATAGCGTCTAGCAATTTCGCCACCTGCTGTGTACACATAATTTGGAATTCTACAGTTCCTCCTCCCGCAATGACTGCCTCCTACTAACACAGTGTTTAAGATTATACCTAACTACCTATATTTATCGCTTCATCTGCATTGCCTGACTGCAAACATTAAACATTTAAACATATTGCCGTCGAATAAGCGACATACCTGCTAAGTACGAAAAAGTATATTTGCTTAAATTTAATTCTTATAACATTAAAATATCCTAGCAGTCCATGATACTGTAAGTATTTAAGTTATTTTTAAAACACTGACGCTGTTTCCCGGCTGAGGTTTTCATGTGTTTTCCAGCGCAAGATAAAGTAGGAGCAAAGAGGAAAATGCTTTCAAGAATTATAGGAATGCAGAGAAGCCTCCACCACCTTTCGAGTGGTATATTACAGCTATCGTAAAAAGAGAGAAATCACGAGCTCGAAGCAACACAATCTGTGTCGAATAATGAACTGCCTGTGGTTCTATCTCTACATTTAACGCACAAAAAAAAACAATAATTGCTGTTATAAATATTACATCTAGAAATACAGCTTTTAACTGGAAACATATAAAATTAAAAAAAAGGATAAAAGGAATTTTGTTTTCCTGTCGATCGGTGCTCCTCCTCTCGATCCTGTCTTCCTGCATCCCATAGCAGTTCCAAGGCTGCTTAAAACATTCGGGCCGTCTTCGTCTCTTCCGCCGAGAGTTAAGGGGCCGGCAGCTTCCAAACTGTGTTCTGTATTTTGAAAGTTTTGATTTAACACACTTGTATGTCCTGGAATTTGCAACTTAAATTTGACCCACTTTCCGGTTTGCGATTAAGCTAAAATTTTGCATAATATTTAAATCGAATGAGAATGCAATATTATAAGAAAAATTAAGGTTTTTTTTAATTTCACTTGTATGTTGTGGAATCTTGTAAGTTACATATGACCCACGTCCACTGCAATGGGACAGAAATTTGATAAAAACTAATAGTCAGAAATATTTTTTTTAAATTACCCCAAAAAATAAGAATGTTTAGTCCCAAATTGCAAGCCACTAAAATGTAGTTTGCCAGCTTCAGCTGTCAAAAGAGGAGACAGTGACACAGAAGTGTCACAGTGGTTGTCAATCGTGTGAATTTGTGTCCGGTTCATTTCGCATCGCGATCCTCGCGTTTTGCCGACAAAAGCGAATATTTAGTGTGGGGCTTCGCCCAGGCATGGGGTAGTGGCCGGGTAGCCTTCGTGTCCAGGGGTGGAGCCCGGAGAAAGCGTCTCCCGCGCAACTGCGCCGAGAACTGCGCGTGCTTCGTGACGCCGCCGGAACTCAACGCAACGCGAGGTTTAGTGAGTTCCCGAGTCCCTCCCAACCCAAATACTCACTGACCACGTCCTGCCGGCAGGGCACCATTCGACGGGGTATGTACTTACGTCTCTTAAGGCGCTAGGACTAGCCAACTACTCGCTCCATACAAATGCACTTTTTAACAAATGTAATAATATGTAGTGAAACGCTTCAGAAAATCCTAATAGAACTCCAGACTGATAATGGATTGTTAATATTTTTTTATTACATCATTTATTTAAATAATAATAAAAATAAAAAAGTTGATTTTTCTCATTAGAAATCTGAAAGTAATTCGATTTCTAGATATAAGCAAAAACAGCATATATGCATAAACAAAACATTCCATTTGCTTTTAGATTTCTACATTTAGTCAAAAAAGTTCGGAAATGGACACCGTTTCCGCAATGTATTTTGTATAGAAAAAGGAAACATACATTAACGAAAATAGGTCGATTCCTAGACAAGGAATCATATATTGTAAGAATGACACTTATAATCGTCAGACTTAGTTAGTTAACATGGGGTGCCTCGTCTAACTTTGCGATTTGGCTAGTACCAGGGCCTTAAACAAAGAACAAAAACTTTAAATTAAATAATACCATGGAGGTGAAGAAATAAGTCATTTCCTCACCTCCATGAATAAAACTCATTAATTTATTACATTTTACAATTTATAAGATGGAAAAGCATGCTGCAATAATTATCGGCGTAAAATAAACAAGATTCCAACGTGTACCTTAATCTAGAGACAAGCTTTTATTTCATTTAAATTGTATAGTATGTAATCGATGGGTTTGATTAAATATATAGTTTATTTACTTCTTTTTAGATCATTTGAAAAAAGTGTCTTTAAGTTTTTTAATACAAAAAAAATTAAGTAATATTCGAATACTAGACAGTTAGCGAAAGAACAAATGGTGGCGAAATGTAGTTTTCCTATGCGATACTTTTTTAAATTTCGGAATTATTGATCCTAAGTATGAAACCGAACAGCCGCGGGACTGACCTTGGCCCTACTTGAGCCATGCCTAAATTTTTTTTTTATGTGACTGGACATGGATGGCTAATACCACACCTTCTGTCATGGTATTAGCCTAACACACCACATGGGAACTAGGTGCCATGCCAGGACCTTCCTTATATTGCACGGCTACATTGAACTGGATGGAAAACACGGACAATTTTCATTGCCGCTTCGACCATCGTTCATTCAATGTGATGGTACCAACCCGGGCGGGATTAACCCTACCACCTAGTAAGTAAGGAAGGGGACCTACAGTTTAACGTGGAATCCGAACCACAGCCAGCCTCTCTCAACAGTCGAATGGTCACCCATACAAGACCAGACCGGACCCAGCGTTGCTTAACTTCGGAGAGCGATCGCCGAAGTGTCGCGCCACTGGGCTATTGAGGCTGACAAATAAATGACTTAATTTAAAATAAAAAATCAAATACATTGGTCCGCCCGCCTTTATGTACAAATGTGTGAGGAAAGTATCACATATAGATGATAAATAGGTCAGGTTTCCGACCCACATCATTATTTCGGCTCATATTTTTTTGTAATATTTGTTACTGGTAATTACTTTTTCTGACTGTGTTCATGTCTCCGTAAACATAAGAAATCTAGGAATCCTACACGTTCTCCACAAAATACCTAGTCAAAATAGAGAAACAATAGAACGGAAGATTTCCCCGCCATTCCAGCCGACCCACCCTGCCTTGCGGCGGCGCGGAGTTTCCTAATATAAGGCTTCACGTGTCACGTCATGTCGCTGAAGGCTGGCTTGGTTTCAGGTTGCGCCGCGCCGCTGACGCGATGACGCCGCAGTATGGGGCGGGCTAGCGCGATGGGGGTAAGTGACGCATGCCTAGCCTCACGCGCGGCACACGTGTGTGATTTTGTACTTCTGTCAAGGTTGAGGCCGGCTTCACCCCGCTCAACTCCCCATACAAACGGGGAAATAAGATCACGCCCATATTTCTTGTCAGAGATCCAATTTTTTTCTCAAAATAGCTTTATTTGATTGAACTAGATGTCTGATGACCGTTGGCATTGCACAAATGTGTTTGGTTTCTAAGTTATAAGGTCTGAAAGCTCGAATTTTTCGCGAGTTTTATACAATAACTTTGCATGTGGATTACTTAACGATAAAATCTATACATCTTAAAAAGATTAGTCATCAGACTGAGAAATTGCATAGAAAAGTAAACCACGACTGCTGCAGTAAAAAATTAAACAAAAACCAAATTGATTATAAATGTTGATGATGTCTGATGACTAATCTTTTTAAGATGTTCTTACTTTATCGATGAGTAATCCGCCTCCAAAGTTATTGTATAAAACGCGCAAAAAAAATCGAATTTTAGGACCTTATAACTTAGGAACCAAACAAAATTTTACAACGCCAACGGTCATCAGACATCTAGTTCGATCAAATAAAGCTATTTAGAGCAAAATTTGGGATCTCTAACAAGAAATATGGGCGTGATCTTCTTTCCCCGTTTGTATGGGGAGTTGAGCGGGATGGCCCACCTTAAGGTCGGCCCGTAAGCATCAGAAAATGTCGCCTCAATCGGAACAGTGTTTTTTAAATGATAAGTAAAGTACGTTTGTATGGCAAACATAGCTTACGGGCCGTTCTTAAGATCCCTTCGTAACTTATTTACTAGGTATAATGTAATATTGCAGTGCAAGTGCAGAAAGATTCTGGCGAAACATGCTTTTTTTTTTTAAATAGCCACAAAATGTGAATGATAATGGGAATGTACTAGGTATAATGTAATATTGCAGTGCAAGTGCAGAAAGATTCTGGCGAAACATGTTTTTTTTTTTAAATAGCCACAAAATGTGAATGATAATGGGAATGATTTGATGTTTCTCATTAATTCTTACGATCTTCATAAAAATAGGTAGATGGCTACATTGTCCTGGACCAGCCTTTTGGGCAACTTTTTATCCATCAAATAATTCAGCTCGACATTAACCCGAGCGGAGCCGGGTACCGCATCTAGTACTACATAACTTAGGGCCTTTTTCATCTACTGCTGATTTGAAAGAGCTAGGACCGATTTTTCAATCCTCAGATAGTACTTATCGGACTGATATGAAAAATTTACATCCGTCAAAAGAGGTATAGTAATTACCAGAGAATTATATTTTTTATCACAATTATAAGACTGTAATTTTACTAATAAAAATATGGTCTTCCTATAATGGATGGATAAGCCGAGGCGTAAATTTCCGTCGAATAGTTATCAGACTGATTCTCAGACAATTGAAAATTCAAACCATTGAATTGGTTAGTTTGAATCTAATGAAACGTCATTGTCCATTGGGGAACCAACTCTCACGTTCGCGACCTATCTAATGCGAACATAAAGTGTGTACACATATGAAGCTATCTTGGACGCGCAGTACAACCAAGCCATATACAGCGAGGTTGTCAGCAATCCCACATCACGCAACAAGAAAAATATGATAAGTTAATCTATATTTTATGTACATGTAAGATACCACCTTCGAGGAGAAATTCCGGAGCTCACGGGTCGTATATCCTGCTACGTACGTCATTTACGAGTTACGATGTGTACGAATTGTAACGGGTTTCGGCCATATAATGAGGTCTATAATATTGTGTCCTAAGCACATACGAAACAATCGAAAAACGAATATGAAGAGAGCCTGCGATAATAATAAATTGTTTATTAATTGTTGATTAAATAAATGAATAAATATAACTTTTAATAGTTTATTGTTATTTGCAATGTTTTTTTTTTGCTTCTTGTATATATAATGACACGTTTACATTTGATCTCTAGTCTGATATTCCGTGCACGCTATTCGGGTCAAAATGTATGTCTTGTATGTATATGTCTACATAATATTTTTGTATATTTGTATTTGTATAATGTGAATTTGTTGTATATTGTGTAGGAATTATGTTTATTTTCATGCTATTGTCTCCATAATTAAATGTATGTCTTGTATGTATATGTCTACATAATATTTTTGTATATTTGTATTTGTATAATGTGAATTTGTTGTATATTGTGTAGGAATTATGTTTATTTTCATGCTATTGTCTCCATAATTACTACTCGCACTTCTGCTCACGATGGTCACAAATGGTGGAACCTTTTGCCCGAGTTTTTTTGAGAACTGGAAAAATAAATAAAATCATTAAACATAAAAAACAATAGCGGACCTGACGGACTGCTTTGAACTTCGAGCCTTTGCCGTAGAGACATTTGGTGTCTGGTCATGCGATGCCAAAGACATGGCTAATACAATTGGCAAAATCATTATTGAAAAATCGGGTGATCAGCGCGCAAAGAGGAATCAGCCGGTATGTAGTAATTATTTTATTTAGTTTAACTTCCTTACTTTGTTTTGTTTAATTATTATTTTAGTTTTTAGTCAGTTTATAATTCTTAAATGTGTAAATAAATATATTTCGTAAGTTACATCCTTGATTTCAAAGCCAGTCACTAAGGACTTTAAGCGTTCTTGCCAGTCACCTTATCCGTTCGTGCAGGTAATAGCGAAACTTTTTATAAAATGTAAATCTCATCATCTTCGTACATTTTAATATATTCATGCAATGAAGAGGCCACTTTTTATACAGTTTCCGGTACTACTAATTCAAGCCGAATTCTGAACGAAATTCCGAAACTTTTCTCCACTTAACAATGAAGGTACTTCCCGCAGAAGGCGAACAGTTCATGAGAGATTACCGGCTGAAATCTTTGCGGTAAATCTAAAAGGTTTACAGCAGTATTCAGAATGGGCGGACTAACTTTTGTACGCTTATTAAGGTCCGACTAAACCGGTTTTTGTATGGTTGGTTCGGTGCTAATGCTGTAAAATTAATGTTTTCCACTTAACTCGCCGGTAAGGTTTCCTTATTCAAGTCGTCCAAAAATCATGCGATCCATTTGTTCTCCACAATTGCTTTATGAATATGTATGCTTTTGGAATTTTGTGAATAACTAGCTTATTAATAAAAAAATATGCTACGCGCTTTGGAAAATATGCTTTTTTGATTATACACGGTGTTAAACAAATTGGCGACATTACCGAAAGGAGGTTATTTTGGGTCGCATACTGATACCGTAAAATAATGATTTTTCTTGTTTTGAGCTTTTGTTGTAAAATTTTCGTATATTAAAAACCAAAAATACGTACTTTTGGATGTTCTGCATGTTTGATCTTCTGCTTTTTAGGGTTCCGTACCCAAAGGGTGAAAACGGAACCCTATTACTAAGCCTCCGCTGTCCGTCCGTCCGTCCGTCCGTCTGTCACAGGGCTGTATCTCATGAACCGTAATAGGTAGGAAGCTGAAATTTTCATTGAGTGTGTATTTATTTTGCCGCTATAACAACAAATAGATGAAATAAAAAAATAATAAAAATTAAAGGGGGATCCCATACAAAAACATGTTTTTTTTTGTTCAATCTAGTACAATGGTACGGAACCCTTCGTGTGTGAGTCCGACTCGCACTTGGCCGGTTTTTGGACTTTATGAAGCCAACCCGTTTTAATGAGCACAAAAATATCCCGGCGTTGTTTGCTGCTTCCTAGTTGCAAGCGAGTTGTTCAGCGGCGATTTTCGCAAAGAAAACAGCAGTCCGTATAAATACGTGCTTTGTAGAGTCCCGTTTAATGTGCAGTTTTATGCTTCACGTAGCGTTAGTGTTTCTGAAGTTTAGCATTTCATTGTGTGTCGCTGAAACTAGGTTGCCCGAATACTGTGGGTTGTGCATTTTTGAGGTACAATAAATACAATGATGTCAGATGTTTTTGTATTGAACGAATTTGAAATTGAAAGTCGATTTCGATTGAAATCATTGCTGTTCGATCGATATCGAATGTCGGCAGAGCCACCTATCGTCAAACAAGTTCTCTTCGATCAAGATGATTGGATTTCGCCGACAGGGGCGCACGCGTCTCACATATGTACGTACATACATACATCTATCTGAAAACATGGTAGAAGAGCGGAGCGGGCCGCCCCTGACTCATCCGAGCGCGCTCGAACCGTACGGACGCATACCCGCATCGACTACTTTTCGCTAATTCAAGCATACCCGCAAAAACGCACATCTTGCTCTCGATTGTGCTACGACGACGCATTATTGTACCCATATAGTGACAAAGGTCTGCAAGTGTACCGGACAAGATATACGTGCCCGTGCCAGGTCTCCGCGCCCATGCCGGGATCGCTGGAATCGTCGTTATTCTAGAGAACGTGGACGCCTTCACCCGGACGATAACGTGCTGTCCATACCGCTGAATCGGCCTACCACCTCCCTCCTGGACCTACTCAACACCGAGTGTCACCGAGTGACAACACCGAGACGAAGTGAGATACGTAGGCGAACCGAGTTCGTCCATCGTAGGCGAACCGAGTTCGTCCATCATAAGCGAACCGAGTTCGTCCATCGTAGGCGAACCGAGTTCGTCCATCATAAGCGAACCGAGTTCGTCCATCGTAGGCGAACCGAGTTCGTCCATCATAAGCGAACCGAGTTCGTCCATCGTAGGCGAACCGAGTTCGTCCATCATAAACGAACCGAGTTCGTCCATTTCCCGTACATACTCGTAGGTGCTTATACCACCAACACACTCGCAGGTGCTTATACCATCAACACACTCGCAGGTGCTTATACCACCGAAACACACTTAACGTTCAAATCAAACAGTATCCACACACCACACACACCCACACACACACACACATACGCCTACATGTTCTCATGTTATCATTGTATCTTTACACCTTCACACTTTCGAGGGTTTTTTATGCCATAAGGCTTTTTCCCTCTAATAAATTGTCATTTTGTCTTATACCCATGATATCTTTATTTTAATAACCTTCTATTTTCCTATCCTATTAAATTCACACATTGAACTACGGGACTAAGGCTCTGTGCCATCGTCCCGACGCTACATTTGGTGCCTCCTGTGAGGAATAATCTCACAACTTGAAATACAAAACACACTACATATTATACACATAAATCCGCAACGGATTCACTGAGCACCCAATGCTTAAACATCCACGGCCTTCTGGACATCGCCATAGCTCCGAAAGATCCTCCCCAACAAACCAACTCTTGTCGGAAGAATGACGATTGTTTCTGCATCAACGTCTCAAGCGGACACGGTCGGCCCGCCAACTTCTTTCGCGAATTCAACCATGATCGAACGACCACGTTTGATCAAACTCCCGGTGGCTCAACTACCAAAATTTGACGGTGATTACAATGATTGGCTCTCATTCAAAAATACGTTCGAATCGTTGATAGACAAACGTACAGATATCGACGACCTGAATAAATTTCTTTATCTTAAAAATTCAGTGACTGGAGCGGCTGCAAACAAACTCGCGCTTTTTAATGCCAGCGCGGAAAACTATAAGAAAGCATGGAACTTGCTTCTCAATTCCTATGAGAAAAAACGTGTCCTCATTTCAAAACACATGGACGCGATTCTTGACATAGCTCCATTAAGAAACGCGACTTCCAGCGGATTATCAGGAATTGTAGATTCAGTCCGTCAACACATAAGCATGCTCGAAGCCCTGAATATAGAATCTGGTCCAGGATTCCAAGCCTTAATTGTTCGTCTACTTGAAAGAGCGCTCCCGGTCGATGTTCGGGAGAATTGGGAGAAAACTCTGAGCCTTGATGTCTTTCCCACTCTTGATCAGTTTTGCACCTTCGTGAGTGAATTTGCTTTCCGAATTTCAACGCTCGAGCAAGACAGCGCTCGTAGCGGGGCCAAACCTGTTAAGAGAGTTCTATTTGATCGTGAATCGGGAAGAACAAAGTTTGTAAAATCTAATTATGGCACCCGCGCATTAGTTACAACCTCAACAGCTTCATGCCCCCAGTGTCAAGGATCCCATCCTATATACAATTGCTCTGAGTTCAAGAATTTAAGCGTCCAACAGCGGTGGCATTTCGTTAAGGCTAAAAATATTTGCAAAAATTGCCTTCGCGCACACTCCGATCCGTGCAAGTATTCGCACTGCAAACTTTGCGACCGGTACCATAACACTCTTTTGCATCAGGACCAGAAATTGACAAACATGCAATCCATGACCGCCGACCCGTCCCTGTGACTGACCGCCAGTACGTTTAACACAGTATCTCGTGCCTTACGCCCGGACCTAATGATGAGTGCACTAGTGCGAGTCCGAGACGGTAAAGGTAAATTCCTAGAAGCACGTGCTTTGCTGGATACCTGTGCAACTGCCCATTTTATTACCGACCGATTTGCTAAATTGTTACGATTACCTACTCGCGCATGTTCTGTTCCTATCCCGGAATGCAGACGGTTTCAAAAACCAGTATCATTATTACCTTTCATGCATTACATAATGAATTTCAGAAAACTTTAACTTTTCTAACAGTACCTAAAATCGCCGACTGCGTTCCTGACGAACCGTTCCCACGAAACTCAATCAAAATTCCGGGAAATATCAAACTCGCGGATCCACAATTCCATGTCCCGCGTCAAGTGGATATGCTCATAGGGTCCGGCGCTACGATGTCCCTCCTATCCATCGGACAAATCGATTTATCGGTCAATCACTGCGATTTAATTATTCAGAAAACCCTACTCGGGTGGGTGATTGTTGGAAGCGCAACGTGCCCCGAGAAAACTTCCAAGGCTTCTTGTAACGTAACTGAACTAACTGAGCAATTGGAAAGGTTTTGGGTGATCGAGGATGCAAATTCTAACTCAGGTAAACAGTACGAAAAATGTTTATGTGAATCTCATTACGCGGAAACTACAACCCGTAACGCCACCGGGCGATATATCGTGCGTTTACCATTTCGAAACGACAACCGTGACCTTGGCGAAACCCGTTCTATTGCTTTAAAACGTTTTTATGCCCTGCAACGGAAACTGAAATCAGATCAAGAACTTAGTCGCGAATACCACAGGGTAATGCAGGAATATCTTGATCTCGGACATATGTCATTAGTTGTCGATGAATCAGTCGACGGTTATTACATCCCTCATCATCCAGTAATAAAATCTTCAAGCAACACTACCAAGGTTAGAGTAGTATTTGATGCTTCGACCAAATCTAGTCGAGGCATTTCTCTCAACGAGACTCTCATGGTTGGACCTACTATTCAAGACAAACTTTTTGAACACCTATTACGCTTCCGAGTTCACGTCTACGTTCTCACAGCCGATATAGCAAAAATGTACCGACAGATTCTTATCCATCCCAAAGATCGGCGATATCAACGAATCTTTTGGTTCTTAGATGGTCAGATAAAGACTTTCGAACTGAATACAGTTACGTTCGGGGTTTCTGCGGCGCCGTACTTAGCTATCCAAACTATAAATCAGCTTACGGACGATGAACGCACTGATTTTCCCTTAGCTTCGCGAATCCTAAAGCGGGATTTGTACGTCGATGATCTCTTAACGGGTGCAGACTCTCTGGTGGAAATTCTGAAAATTCGCGATGAAATAATCCAGCTCCTTAAGCGCGGCGGATTCGACATACGTCAATGGGCTTCGAATCATCATCACGTGCTTGATGATATTCGTGAAAGGATTTTGGATTTGGATTGCGCGGTTCAAATTAATCCAATTTTTAAAACACTCGGAGTTATGTGGAACTCAAAACTCGATAAACTTATGTATACCGTCAATACAATAGACACATGCGGGAAAATTACGAAGCGGCTGATTCTTTCCCAAATCGCAAAAATTTTTGATCCATTGGGTTTGCTCGGCCCAGTTGTTGTTGTTGCGAAATTAATAATGCAGGACTGCTGGAAGGCCAAGGTCGACTGGGATGAATCAGTGTCTCAACAACTGCATTCCAAATGGACCGATTATGTTACTGAATTGACACACATTCACGATCTTACTGTTGATCGTCGGCTCTTGATTGAATCCCCTACTCGAATTGAAATTCATGGTTTTTGCGACGCAAGCAAATCTGGGTATGGTGCCTGCATTTATATACGTTCTACCAACTCTAAAGGTGATACTATGGTTCGTCTAGCATGCTCTAAATCTCGGGTTGCACCTCTCAAGGAGACAACCATTCCTCGTCTCGAGTTATGTGGTGCACAACTCCTGGCCCGACTCTATACACAGTCCCGAGGTTCGTTTATTTTCTCGATTGATAGAATAATTTTTTGGTCCGATTCTACGATCGTTCTCCAGTGGCTAGCAAAAACTCCCGAATCTCTCAAGCTTTTCGAAGCCAATCGTGTTAAGGAAATTCAGTTATTAGATGGCTTGGTCGAATGGCGACACATCCGCACGCAATATAACCCGGCAGATGCTCTGTCTCGCGGACAATTTCCATCAGAATTTTTGGATAACAAAACCTGGTTTGTGGGACCCTCTTGGCTCGTGGAATCTGAACATAACTGGCCCATGAGACTCGAAATCCACTGCTCTTCGGAACTCCCCGGACAAATGTTGCAAGGTGTGACTTGTTTAAACGGTTTTCATCCTACTCAGAATTATTAGTCCGCCTCGCCTATTGTCTCGCCTTCGTCCTCTTAATAAATATCACGGGAGAGGGATTAATGTTCCGGAAAAATTGGCAACCGAACGAAGAGTCTTGTACATTATTCAACGCGCACAATATGGTGATGAAATCGAACGGATATTGAAATCCGGCGTCGCGAAGGACAGTAGACTTGCCGCGTTCAATCCTTTTATCGACCAACACGGATTGCTTCGCGTTGGTGGTCGATTGCTGCATTCAAAGATCTCACCATACCATAAGCATCCGATTCTCTTACCATCACGGCATTATGTTACTGATCTAATAATTAGAGAAACGCATCATGTTACCGATCATTCCGGGATTCAAGGCACTCTATGCAACATACGACATCGGTTCTGGCTTTTTGACGGGAAAAATCAAGTTAGGAACGTCTTAAGGAAATGTGTCATATGCTTTCGCCACCGGCCAATTCCAGCAGAGGCTCAAATGGCGAATCTCCCTAAACCACGCGTCGAGGCCTCACCTGTTTTCACTCACACCGGCGTAGATTACTTCGGTCCAGTTTTCATTAAAGAGAAAAAATATCGTAACCGCACAAGGGTGAAGGCTTACGGTTGCGTGTTTATATGCATGGCTTCTAAGGCTATACACATTGAAATTGTGAGTGACCTAACTACCGAAGGTTTTTTGGGCGCGTTTCATCGATTTATTAGTCGTCGCGCGATTCCAGCTCACGTATACTCAGACAATGGAACAAATTTCATTGGTGCCAATAATCAACTCAAGGAATTACACGAACTATTCATTTCTGAGCAGTTTCACGAGAAAGTAGACCGTTACGCAGTTCCTAAAAACATTGTCTGGCATTTTAACCCCCCACTATCACCTCATTTTGGAGGTATTTGGGAAGCGGCGGTCAAGTCCTTTAAACATCATTTCAAACGAGTAGTGGGTGACCAACTTCTCACTTTCGAACAACTTAATACTCTTGCAATCGAAATCGAGGGAATATTGAACTCCCGTCCTCTATGTTCACTTTCAACGGATCCGAATGATCCCATTGCTTTAACCCCTGCTCATCTCCTCGTCGGCCGCCCTATCACAATGCTCCCCGAGAATGATCTCCTTTCGGTTCCAGATAATCGTCTCTCGGCTTGGAGATTCATTTCCAAGGCTCGACAAGATTTCTGGAAACGATGGCATTTAGAGTATCTTAGCGAGCTCCAAAAACGGCAGAAGTGGCTCCGCAAGGGCGAAGAGCTCAAACCGAACTCAGTCGTTAACGTTATAGACAAAAATCAGCCCTGTACGCGCTGGCAATTGGGAGTGATTGTCGAGACGCATCCGGGGAGCGATGGCATCACCAGGGTTGCCACCGTCAGGACATCTCAAGGCCTATTCAAACGCAATATCACTCTTTTATGTCCACTACCTGACACAGCATAACATTTTAAACATATATTACACAACATAACACACGCATCAATACCTTTGCTCTTGTTCTCGCAACCGGGGAGGATGTTCGATCGATATCGAATGTCGGCAGAGCCACCTATCGTCAAACAAGTTCTCTTCGATCAAGATGATTGGATTTCGCCGACAGGGGCGCACGCGTCTCACATATGTACGTACATACATACATCTATCTGAAAACATGGTAGAAGAGCGGAGCGGGCCGCCCCTGACTCATCCGAGCGCGCTCGAACCGTACGGACGCATACCCGCATCGACTACTTTTCGCTAATTCAAGCATACCCGCAAAAACGCACATCTTGCTCTCGATTGTGCTACGACGACGCATTATTGTACCCATATAGTGACAAAGGTCTGCAAGTGTACCGGACAAGATATACGTGCCCGTGCCAGGTCTCCGCGCCCATGCCGGGATCGCTGGAATCGTCGTTATTCTAGAGAACGTGGACGCCTTCACCCGGACGATAACGTGCTGTCCATACCGCTGAATCGGCCTACCACCTCCCTCCTGGACCTACTCAACACCGAGTGTCACCGAGTGACAACACCGAGACGAAGTGAGATACGTAGGCGAACCGAGTTCGTCCATCGTAGGCGAACCGAGTTCGTCCATCATAAGCGAACCGAGTTCGTCCATCGTAGGCGAACCGAGTTCGTCCATCATAAGCGAACCGAGTTCGTCCATCGTAGGCGAACCGAGTTCGTCCATCATAAGCGAACCGAGTTCGTCCATCGTAGGCGAACCGAGTTCGTCCATCATAAGCGAACCGAGTTCGTCCATTTCACGTACATACTCGTAGGTGCTTATACCACCAACACACTCGCAGGTGCTTATACCATCAACACACTCGCAGGTGCTTATACCACCGAAACACACTTAACGTTCAAATCAAACAGTATCCACACACCACACACACCCACACACACACACACATACGCCTACATGTTCTCATGTTATCATTGTATCTTTACACCTTCACACTTTCGAGGGTTTTTTATGCCATAAGGCTTTTTCCCTCTAATAAATTGTCATTTTGTCTTATACCCATGATATATTTATTTTAATAACCTTCTATTTTCCTATCCTATTAAATTCACACATTGAACTACGGGACTAAGGCTCTGTGCCATCGTCCCGACGCTACAATTGCAGAATGCATAGAATACATATTTTAGTCACAATATTAAGGATTCGTTCATCTTGTGTGATTATCTTCGAAGTATAATTAGTTTGATCCTAAATTCGAATGTTCTTAATCGTTAGTTTCAACATTATGTAAATCAAAGAAATACTACTGGTAGTATTATTGCTTTCTTGGAGACTGATAAGCTCCAGATTGTTTGAATCCTACTCTTATCGTATCTAATGATCGCTAACTTAACTTATAGGTATCCTTTTACATCTATTAACGCTACCAACCATCAGGATAGAGCGGAAACTGGAACGGAATATTTTTTTAGAGTATCAAACTTATAAATCAAGAAAATGCAAAGCAGAAACGGCAAAGTTATAACATAAATTCATTAGATACGTTGTTTCTGGAATGCATTCCATAAAAATAATATTATAAAACCCCACGAGTGTCCAGGGAGTACTAAGGCTACTTTGAGAATTAATACTAAATTTCCTTATAGTTTTCTTTGTTCTTGCGTTCTTTGATGTTTTCTTTTAACCATAGTTAAGTGCTCTAAATCATGCATTACGTAAATATGGTATTAAAATACTGTATTTCTTATGTTACTTTTGACATAACCGCGGTCGTTAAACATGTTTGAAAAATGTTACGGCTTTTCAAACATACTGTATTTCTTGTGTAAAAATAACAAAACGGTAAATTTTCAGGTCGATATCGGCGTTTGATCTGGTATAACCTTAATTCACAACACGTATTGGAAAATAAATACATTTTATTCGGTTTTGTTTATTTATTGGTGGACCCATTACGTTGATGCTCTTTAGGTGCAACTGCCTTTATCCGATTTTTTCGCACATTTACCCCCATAAACTATGCATGAATGGTAAAATTGTTCCATAAACAAATATTATTTTTCGAAACGGTAAAACATTTCAATTGTGGGGATATTTTAAAAATATAATCATAGTAATCTGTAATCTTCAGATAATTTCAAGGGGTATCTTATGTATTTTTAAGTCCTGAAACATTATTATATATTTATTTGTAAGATATTGATCACCTATTATATCAGTAGTAGTATAGTTCAGTAAATGATTATTTAGGTAACTGGACATAGGTAGTACAGTTAGGTAATACAGTTAGATATGCAGCTAGCTAACACTTACTGTCATAATGTATTTTCCTTCCTTCTTTAAACAGTTACATCGTTACTTTTTCCCAAAAATAGTAGTAATCTGAGCTAATATTTTTATATCAGATTAATTTGTTTGCCTTTCGTTTGCTTCCTCTTCATGATAGCCATGAAGAGGAAGCAATACTCATGACTATGTAAAAAAATATTTCGTACTATCTTTTTTTTCATACAAGAATCTGGTACCGCTTTCTCGGTAACTGATCACCATTTCAGTTGCACACACTAACGTAATCGCACCCGCACTTTGAGCACGCTCCGCTGAGGCGGACGAAGGCGGAGGCCGTTGATGTACGGGGAAGGCGGTACGTATGTACATACATTTACGTTACGTATAAGCCGATTACACCAATGTCAGGCGGATAATCCGCGGAGCTCGAGACGGCAGCGGCGGAGGATCGGTGGCAGCGGTGTCCGTATAGAGCTAACCGACAACGCCTAGAAAGATCCGCGGATTTGTGGCCTGCGGTCCGGTGGAATAAGTGCCGCTTGAGCGGAACATTGCTCGCCTCTGTGGAACAGCTTAATCAGACTCATAGCGGAGGACCCGCGTTCGGGCCTATCAGAGCACTTGCTTTTGACAGTTAAAGCGGACCTTCCCGCTCAGTTCTCCATAAAAAAATGGAAAGAAGATCATGCGCACACTCATGGTCGGAGATCCAAAACTATACTCAAAACAGTTAAAGTCTAAATCACACAGACAGATGGACAATTTATTGTGCGAGCCTGAAACGTGCGAATAACGTTCAGCATTCTTGGGCCCCATTAGTTCTAATCCATAGTGCCAGTCGAAATTACTCTATACGTCTATTCGGCCTACGGAATATTTAACTTAAAACAAACGATAATTTTATTCCGGAAAAACAACGAATCTATATGAAATAATAAAATGTTTGAAATTTATTAAGGGCCTGGTACTAGCCAAATCGCAAAGTTAGACGAGGCACCCCAAGTAAACTAACTAAGTCTGACGATTATAAGTGTCATCCTTACAATATATGATTCCTTGTCTAGGAATCGAATGATTTTCGTTAATGTATGTTTCCTTTTTCTATACAAAATACATTGCGGAAACGGTGTCCATTTCCGAACTTTTTTGACTAAATGTAGAAATCTAAAAGCAAATGGAATTTTTTGTTTATGCATATATGCTGTTTTTGCTTATATCTAGAAATCGAATGACTTTCAGATTTGTCATCTTTCAGACTCTGTCTTGGCAACCACAAGTTAGTCAAGTAAGCCGCAAAATGTTTGCTAGCATGCATACTCTGAAACTCTTAAAGAACTTTATTCCTTTCGCTACCAAAATTACGCTTGCACAATCCTTGCTTCTCCCTTTACTTGATTATGGTGACGTGTGCTATCTTGACCTCAATCAAGAGCTCCTTAACAAACTCGACCGCCTCCTCAACGTGTGTATCCGCTACGTATTTGGGCTTCGTAAATTTGATCACATCTCTGAATTCCGAACTCGTCTTCAATGGCTCGATATTCGTCACCGAAGGAATACTCATGTCCTTTCACTTCTCTACAGCATCCTTAATGATCCCAATGCTCCCTCGTACCTTCGTAATCGGTTTTCATATCTTTGCTCACATGGTCTCCCACTTAGATCGACCGGCTCTTCGGTACTGGCCATTCCCTCGCACACATCCTCCACGTATTCAGACTCCTTTACAGTGCACGCTGCGAGGCAGTGGAATCAGCTACCTCCCCATTTACGAAATTCCCCCTCTATCTATGTTTTCAAAAAAAATCTCAAAGCTTATTTTCTGTCTTTATGATTTCTTTAATTTTCTCCCTCATACTTCTTTAAGTTGGTCAGTATTTATTTTTATTTTTTTATTTCTTTTGCCAATATATATATTTTTTTCCTTAAAATTATATTGTATTAAGTATCATCTTTTATTTGTTTTTATAATATATATATGTAGTATTTAGTATTTATTTATTGATATTTATTTAGTTATATTTATGTACAGTTATATAAGTTATATATTTAAGTTTAAGTATAATGTGTATTTGTTGCATATTGTGTAGGAATTATGTTTCCTCTAAAGCTATTTCTCCATAGTTACTACTCGCACTACTGCTCACGATACCCAAAGGTAGACTGGTAGAAAATGCCTCCGGCATTAAGTTGTACCTTTTGCCCGAATGTTTTTTGAGTGCAATAAACTTATATAAATAAATAAATTTCTAATGAGAAAAATCAACTTTTTTTATTTTTATTATTATTTAAATAAATGATGGAATAAAAAAATATTAACAATCCATTATCAGTCTGGAGTTCTATTTGGATTTGCTGAAGCGTTTCACTACATATTATTACATTTGTTAAAAAGTGCATTTGTATGGCGCGAGTAGTTGGCTAGTCCTAGCGCCTTAATGCAGTGCATCGGTTTTGGGAAGTTATTGATGAGGTCTATTAGTGACGTAAATATTACTTGCATTATATGTGATCTTGTCCCTGGCGCCATCGAAACGTCATGTCAAAGAACCGATCAAATTGCCCACAGACTCGTTTAAGGACTTAAAGATTTCTATAATTCTTCGAGTTGTACTATGCATCGTCACCACTTACGCCGCCGGCTGGAGAGGTCATCCGCATCGGATCGTAGCCCGTTCGAGGCGCGCGCTCGCCGCCGCCGATCAGCTCAAGACGTCGTCGTTTCGCTCCCGGAGATTATCCCACTTCGGGGTAATGGCGCGGGCAGTCCCCGCCTCGCCGTCGTCGTCCGCCGGGCGCGGGCGCGGGGACGGGCGGAGGGGGAGGCAGCACGGAGCGCGGGAGGGGCGGAGGGTACGCGACGGGCACCGTAGCGGCACAAGTCACTGCACTGGTTTGGGCGAATGCTCTAAGCACGGTCTAAAGCAGGGTGTGAGGAGGGAGGTTGCTTGGGTCCATGCACGCGTTACGGGTCCGTGGCACGAGTGCTGGGGGTCCATGGTTGGTATGATGACAAAAAAGGGAAATAAAATACTGCGCGATACTGATCGATCAAGAAAAGTAGTTTTTTGAAAATTCCTTTTTCTAGGAAAAATCGTTATGGGTGGCTATGCTGAGCGCAAAGGTGCTCTGAAAACCCAAAAACACCTCGCCTCGTGAAACGAAGCTCAGCGAGGCACCTTGCGAGCGGGTTTTATAGATATGAGGAAAGGCAGGGCCGCCGGGAGGACTGGAGAAAAATTGGAGAGGCGTATGTCCAGCAGTGGACGCAAACACGCTGACTGACTGACTGACACACCTCATATAACATGCTATAAATAATAATATAATACATGTTAAATAGAGCACAAAAAGTATTATCCATGATAAAAACTGAGAAAATTTTGAGTGGCTTACTCTAAAAAAAGTCTTTATTCAGAGACCTTATGAGGAAGCTGCCTGTACTTTAGAGGGAGTTATATAGCTGTTTTTAAACATGTATCAGTGAAGATTTTGCAAGAATCTAAATGAATTTACGTGGCCCATATGCGGATGGTAGGTGAGGGTGGTAGACAAAAGACAAGCAAACGATCCTTAGTAAGAAACCTTTATGTGTTTTGTAAGGTTGAGGAAACTAGTATAGTATTGTATTAATGATTTATCTAGATTATAAAGAACAATATTTTTAAAAACAGTCCCCAATTATGTCAATTACCTAAATGAGATGAAAATTTTTTTCAGTATCCTAAAAACATAGTTTTGTTTTGTTTTGCTGCAATCGCTATTTTACTGCACTCACGAGTTATATTTATTGGTTTTATTTATTGCGACCGAAATGAAAGGTCGAAAATATCCAAAGTCGAATCGTCACCGGGGTATTATATCCTGCCATATCCTGGCAGTGCGGCTGAGAAAAGAGTTTGAGAAACGGTTCGTTTTCAAAAGCCTAATCTCAACCACAAGGGGGTGCTCTGATTCTATGCGGCGGGTGTTTCGGATATAGGTAGAATGGGGAGGAATAAGGGATGTAAGTTCCACAGAGAAACGTCCATGGTAGTACTTGTAGAACAGACTGAGAGAACCCACAAATATGTTTTTTCATTTCTTATATATAATTTCCTTGAGACCATTATTCAGCTGGTACCGCTCGCATCAGAATTAAACGTTTCGGTGTGATAAAACATTCCAATTTAAGCCCTTTCCAAGAAAAAATAATTCAGTTTTTAAATTTCCACAGTGGTGATTGAAAAAAAGAAAATCGAGCACAGAACCAAAGCTACTGCCGATAATGGAAAAATAAAAACGAGCCATCTGACGGAGGCAAATAACCAGGTCCAAATTAACATTTCTACCAAGGAACTCTCTCGGTCAGGACGTGTATTCTTGGCATTCAGTCATTGCGGATTCAGTAGAGTTAACAGAAGAAGAATTTACTTTGACATTCCTGTTAACTCTACTGAATCCGCAATGACTGAATGCCAAGAATACACGTCCTGTCCTCAATACACTTCGTGACAGCAGGCAATATGCTTATCCCTGTTTATTTTAACGGTCGATGCAATGTGCTGATGGGTTAGAAGTCGTGCGCGATCGTAAACAAAGCTTACCAATCGTGCACACGGCGATCATGTATAACCAATCAGCGCATTGCTATATAACCGCCACGACATCGTTAAGGGCCTGGTACTAGCCAAATCGCAAAGTTAGACGAGGCACCCCAAGTTAACTAACTAAGTCTGACGATTATAAGTGTCATTCTTACAATATATGATTCCTTGTCTAGGAATCGAACTATTTTCGTTAATGTATGTTTCCTTTTTCTATACAAAATACATTGCGGAAACTGTGTCCATTTCCGAACTTTTTTGACTAAATGTAGAAATCTAAAAGCAAATGGAATTTTTTGTTTATGCATATATGCTGTTTTTGCTTATATCTACAAATCGAATTACTTTCAGATTTCTAATGAGAAAAATCAACTTTTTTATTTTTATTATTATTTAAATAAATGATGGAATAAAAATATAATAACAATCCATTATCAGTCTGGAGTTCTATTTGGATTTGCTGAAGCGTTTCACTACATATTATTACATTTGTTAAAAAGTGCATTTGTATGGCGCGAGTAGTTGGCTAGTCCTAGCGCCTTAATCAATCGGAGCATCGAAAACTTTTGCCCCTGTTGTTCGATAATCATTGAAGTAAGTTCATAAATCAATGCTACTTTCACCAATATCACTAACTCTCTCCCCTTTACTGGCCACTCCAGTACTATGTAGACGCGGTCGTGCAATCCAAGGCGTTTTATCGTTTTATTCCCAGAAATACAAGCAATAACGCTCACCCGGTACACAATCTTCTCGGGCGGGAGCTGTATACGCGGCTCCCTTCACCGGGGCTTACATTTTAATAACACGGCGAGG
The DNA here is from genome assembly GCA_946894095.1 of Incurvaria masculella. Taxonomy (NCBI): domain Eukaryota; kingdom Metazoa; phylum Arthropoda; class Insecta; order Lepidoptera; family Incurvariidae; genus Incurvaria; species Incurvaria masculella. Next base: position 13,972,315 of record OX335653.1, on the reverse strand, counting down.
CTCTAGGAGGTGCAGGTTCCGAATCGGTCCTGGAGTCTGCAGTAATGAGCACCACGGAACTAAGAAATTGCCGAGGACGAAATGGATATGAAAAACCGGCCAATTGAGAGTCGGACTCGAACACTAAGTGTTCCATACCATTGTACAAAATTTAACACAAAAAATCACATATATTGTATGAGTTATTTATTTATTTATTTTTTTATTCTACCTATTTCTTATTATGCGGCAAAATAAAAAGAAACTCTGTGAAAATTTCAGCTGTCTACCTATTACGGTTCATCAGATACAGCCCTGTGACAGATGGACGGACGGACGGACGGACAGCGGAGGCTTAGTAATAGGGTTCCGTTGGCACCCTTTTGGGTACAGAACCCTAAAAATGCTGGAATGACATACGACCGCCAATAAAGGCAAAACACAGATCGGGAAACTGCGGAGGCGCGCTCTGTAAGGCAAGAGAATAACACAATTTAGAGCCGCCTGAAAAATCTGTTCGCTTAGCTGCAGACCAAGGCTAACGCTGATTGAATCAGTCAGCTAATAAAACAAAATATTCGCCTGTAACTATGTTGAAAGCACGTTATACACCTTATCACACACAACTAAGCAATATGCAATTATTTATTTCAAAATTACCATAAAAAATACAGGGTTTTACTTAAATGCGATTGTTAGTTCTAAGCTGATGAAATTTAAGAAATAGTTATTCCTACACGCCATAAAAGGCACGTCGAATTTGACACCAGGGTTCATTGGCTGGATTTTCCCCGATTTCGAAAATTTCGAGCTCGGGATGAAATGGAGAATCGCTTGAAATTCGAGTATTTTGACGAAGGGACGACCCTAAAGTTCAAAATAAAGTGAAGTTTTGAATCAATAGATCAAATGGCTTTCTACCTTTAAAAAATGCCGAAAGAAATGATTTGATTGACGTTTATAAAACAAGCCCAAAAAAACTACATAAAATTCACTAATCGGGAAAAAGAGCCAAGAATTTCGGGTATTTTGACGTTCGTTATCGGCAACAGGTGACGGTGACATTGTTTTTCATTTTGCTATGATATTATATGGTTCTGTGATTGCGTCTGATTCCGTTCTCTAAAAATATTTACTCCTTGGTGCTCGTCTGGACACAAGCAACAGGAAGGAGTAAATAATTAAAACGACAAATGAAAAGAAACCTTTTTGTCGTTTTGCAAGGAAGTTTTGGGCAAATTTTACATCTCAGCGACAAAATAATTACCTATTTATATTGTCAACCACTTGTAATGTTGCTCGATTAGAATATATCTACTAATATTTATAATATACATTATTATATTCTGTACGTAACTAATAAAGTCTTGTTAAGGAGCAATGCGGTAGCCAAAAGATCATGGCCCATGCTCGGGCCCATGCGGTTTCCATCGAGTGCACAAGCCTCGCATTTGATGCAAATCTAAAATCGTTTGCACGTGACGCAACCTAATACAGTACGAATTTGATTTTTTTTTATGTGACTGGACATGGATGGCTAATACCACAAGTTCTGTCATGGTATTAGCTATGGAACTAGGTGCCATGCCAGGACCTTCTTATATTGCACGGCTACATTGAACTGGATGGAAAACACGGACAATTTTCATTGCCGCTTCGACCATCGTTCATCCAATGCGATGGTACCAACCCGGGCGGGATTAACCCTACCACCTAGTAAGTAAGGAAGGGGACCTACAGTTTAACGTGGAATTCGAACCACGGCCAGCCTCTTTCAACGGTCGAATGGTTACCCATCCAAGACCTGACCGGACCCAGCGTTGCTTAACTTCGGAGAGCGATCGCCGAAGTGTCGCGCCATAGTAATTTTTCGTTAATCTCAATTACAGCAGTCGCTGGTGGACCTTCACGTGCATCGTCATGGAGTTGATTATGTATGTCCACGTCCCGACCATGTGCGAGTCGGACTTGCACATGAACGTTTCCGTACCATCGTTCAAGTTAACACACAAAAATCAAGATTTTTCTATTTCATTTTAATTATAATTCATTTTACCTATTTGTTGTTATAACGGCCAAATAAACAGAAACTCTGTGAAAATTTCAGCTGCCTATCTATTATGGTTCATGAGATACAGCCCTGTGATAGACGGTCTGACGGACAGCGGAGGCTTAGTAATAGGGTTCCGTTGGCACCCTTTGGGTACGGAACCCTAAAAATGGGGCGTATCACAAAACTCACCAGCAACTCTTTGACTGAAGACACAACAATTAGTAATAGGGTTCCGTTTTCACCCTTTGGGTACGGAACCCTAAAAACCGTTAAAATCATAGAGCAAAATTGTTCTCCAGTTAAATCCATTGAAATGTCGAGATACAGTTGTCGCCACGATGAAAAAACAACAACCTCGCAAATAAAAAACTAACATGTTCTCAGAGAGTTCTATTTCAAATTTCGTATAATTATTTTTGTGTTGCTTTCATTATAAAGGCCGAGTGCACGAAAGAACAAAAAATCAAAATCAACTTCAAAGTATGATCAACCACGTCACTTTGTGTGGACAGTATGGAAGGAACTTTATGCGGTTCACTAAAAGTGACGTGTTTGAACAATGATTAACTCAGCCGTTTCTTTGTGCAACCGGGGCTAAGTCCCAGAAACGTTTAAAATGCTATGCCCCACGTATAATGGTTGCGGTTAGAAGAACGGAATTATTTGAATTAAATATTAAATTGATACTATATTTTTTACAATGTTATCAAAGTTTTATTTTTATTTAGGACGCCTTTTGGCATTGTAATAAATAAGGCTAAATATGCTTATTCACTTTCAAATTCCTGGAACTACTTGAAGTAAAAATTAGAATTTATTTCAAATATGAATATGGCATGGTACTCCATAACCACCTTGCACCAAGGCTCTATCAGCATGAGTTGTTGGTGCTAATTGTTGGGTTGGTAATATGATTTTAAAAAGTCTCTTCAACTATTCAACATTTATCGAATTCAGTTATTGAATATTAAGGGCCTGGTACTAGCCAAATCGCAAAGTTAGACGAGGCACCCCAAGTAAACTAACTAAGTCTGACGATTATAAGTGTCATTCTTACAATATATGATTCCTTGTCTAGGAATCGAATGATTTTCGTTAATGTATGTTTCCTTTTTCTATACAAAATACATTGTGGAAACGGTGTCCATTTCCGAACTTTTTTGACTAAATGTAGAAATCTAAAAGCAAATGGAATTTTTTGTTTATGCATATATGCTGTTTTTGCTTATATCTAGAAATCGAATGACTTTCAGATTTCTAATGAGAAAAATCAACTTTTTTATTTTTATTATTATTTAAATAAATGATGGAATAAAAAAATATTAACAATCCATTATCAGTCTGGAGTTCTATTTGGATTTGCTGAAGCGTTTCACTACATATTATTACATTTGTTAAAAAGTGCATTTGTATGGCGCGAGTAGTTGGCTAGTCCTAGCGCCTTAATGCTACCTCCACGGATAATTATTCATGTCAAATAAATTGCAATAACGGCATAGCAAGAGAAATATCTAGATGTCTCTCAAACTAAAAAAAACGAATGAAATTTTAACTGGCTGTTAACTATAAGTCTACAAAATGCAAGACATTATTAATTATCAAGTTTATAAAATAATAAAAAACAATGATAAAATTGAGCAACAATTGAGATAAAAAAACTATCCTGAAAAAAATCACAATGTCAGAAGATTCTTGAGTTATATTTATTGGATTTTTGGTGGGGACATTCATCTAAATCAGAAAATATCGCAAACCAGCTATCTTTGGATTACGTGTCAACTGCTCAGACCACTGAGCTGTCCAGACAATTGCGTTAGCCAACGGATTTCTCGATTTGTTTCTAACCGGCACAATGCTTTACCTATTAACTAATATATGGCGCTGATATCGCTTGTCATGCATCATAAACATTTACCAAACCAAGAAAATATATCAATATATTGACATAATCCCTTGGCTTCCGTAAGGTAGATATTATTTTGATTTGTCACGATAACTACTTTTTCAGGCGCCTTATCTAGGTAATACAACCACTTGGGGTAGGCACACCGACACATTTAGCTTCAGAGGGTTGGTCTTTATCCTGAAAACCCAGTTTCAGCCATATACGCTATAATTTTTGTCGCGATCTCCAAGTCTATATAAATTCGTGGGTTTATTACGATAAATCAACACTTGGTTAAAACTAATGTAAGAGTCTTACTCACTATGTGCTGATAAGCTTAATCGGCACATAAACATTTACTAACGTGCCTTTCTTACCATCTTGCAATCAATACCAGTGCAATATAATCAGCACTAAGTAATAAAGATAAATCAGCAATTTGTGAAAATCAGCACATAGTTATAATAATATTGCCTGCTCCGTGGTTCTATAAATAAGCAACTTTCCACCCTAATTTAACTTATTTTCGGGTGCTCATCGACCACTGCGAGCGGCATTTCAGATGTTTTCCGAATGTAGGCAACGTAACACGCACATTTCGCGGGGTTGCCACAACCTTCGCGCGATACGGGCATATCGGGTGTAGCCGCGGCGCGAACTTTCGGGGGTGAGGTCATAGACTTAGAAATGTCGAGATTGGCGACTGAAACTCATTCGTATAGGAACGCGTAGTCAGTTTTAAGTGTTTTTTTTACGTAACTGGATAGCTAATACCTACTGTCATGGTACTAGCCTAACTCATGAGAAATAGCTGTGTGGGGAGATGAAAGGTATGTCAGGTCTTGAGACCCACGGCTGCGCAGCTGCTCTCGTCCAGTCGTGATTTGAATGTTGTATATGTGCTAACTCGTTGGGAAACTTCGTTAATGCGATATAGACGTCACGTGTTTCTGACCTCTTGGAGGTAGCGCCATCTAGCGCCATGTTAACTAACTTCTATGCATCTGTGTGTTGCATTTGTGGCATGTGAAACTAGCAGCTCTTAGTGGAGGGCGCTAGGTCGAGACAGGTGCCATGCAAGAACCGTCCTCGTATTGCATTGAACTGGATGGAAAGAACAGACAATTTTTCGTTGTTGCTTCAACCATCGTCTATTGAATGCGATGGTATCAACCCGGGCGGAATCATCCTTAACACGTAGTAAGTAAGGAGCGGGCCTACAGTTTTACGTGGGATCCGAACCCATCCATGGCGAACCCAACCGTGCAGAGTTGCTTTAGCAAGCCTCACGAACCGCAAAATGTCACGCCACTTGGCTATCGAGGCTGACAAAAAGTATTAATGCATGTATGATAGTTAATTCGCTTATGATTTCGGGACGCGCAGCATCGAATATTCACTGCACTAAATCGCATCCTGTGCATTTCTAACGTGTCGTAGAAACTCGATAAAATCAATTCGTAAGCGAATTTACTAACCGGCGCTACCGTCAGCGTATGTATTATCACTAAAACGCGGCTACGCTGCCGCTACACGGATACGTTTCCGTCGCCACGGCCGTCCCTCATCGCTCGTTGGGTGAGGCCTATGTAAATACTCGACGCACGCCGGATATTTTCAGCTCCCTTCAGTGTGCGGCGGGCGGACGTGCCCGGGATGGAGGGACAGGTATTAAAAAGTTTTCGCGAGGCCTACCTAAGATTTTTCCAAGTCGCGTATGTACTCAGCAATCTTCTGCGTTGTTAGATTGGACATTTTCAATTTCCTTTTGTGAAGTATCGATTTCGTATTCGACGGTATCGTCTTGTTATCAATTTTATGGAAATGAAATTCTCTGATTTTATTCTGTGAGGTTTTTAGAATGATCACACTCTACGAAAAGCACAATGTTTCCATACCGGCATGATTTATCGTAATTCTAATCAATTCATCTAATGTATTTATGGTGATCAAAGCGGACGAGTCCAGCTAAATTAGGTGGTGGATTATACTGAAATAATATCATAGTGAGCTTACGAAAAATTAAGCAAATAATGTTGCATATATTTTAAAAAAACCGGCCAAGTGCGAGTCGGACTCGCACACTAATGGTTCCGTACCATCGTACAAGATTTAACTAAAAAAATCACGTTTTTTGTATGGAGCCCCCCTTTAATTTTTTAACTTTTTTTATTTGACCTATTTCTTGTTATCACGGCAAAATAAATACATACTCTGTGAAAATTTCAGCTGCCTACCTATTACTTACGGCCTACATGAGATACAGTCCTGTGTCTGACGGACGGACGGACGGACAGCGGAGGTTTCCGTTTTCACCCTTTGGGTACGCAACCCTAAAAACGTTCCAAAATGTCTAATACTTTCCGGGAAATAACGGTTAAAAGTTGAGCTTTACTGAAACGCTGGGGTTACCCGCGTGACGTCACAGGTTTCGTCGCCGCCGTGCGTGGGCCTTGCTTGGCACTCGTCTGCAAGCCCCTACCGAACACCGTGGCAGAAGCTGTGACGTCATCACAGTAATCACAGCGTTTTAAGGAATCTCAACTTTAAGCCTGACTAACGACGTTACTTTTTAAGATAACATAATAATTAATTTAGTTTTGTTAATCTAATTTTTAATGTTATTTTTAAAAAGTAAAAAAAAATTAAAAATACATAATTCGTGCTTATAAAGTGAAGGTCCGTGCATGGCATCTGATTCAATCGGGAATGTGGGGTTTGGGCTAATGTCATGATATCATCATGACATATTAGCCAATCATGACCAGTTAAAAAAATAGTCTGTAATTGTCGTCTATGATCGTACTATGATGGTTTCGATACCTATACCTTGTGTTTCAGAAACACTGTACTTCTCTGAAATTGTGCTTCATGTTTTATAATTGATTTGGCAAAAGTGCCGTCAGAGATTGTTGCAGAAAACTTGCCCTTTTTAACGCCTTAAACACTTGGCAGACATGTTCCCGAAATAGAATCATCATATGGTAATGCAGTGCAGGATTTCAGAAGTAGATGAAATACAAAATAATAATTAAGTAGAATAAAAATCTTAGATGAAGTAAACAGTCAGGGGGATATGTACACAGTCCACGGTCGCTCATCCAATATTGTTATAAAGTAGGTTTTCTTAACCTTTTTGTACTCATAGACCCCTTGCGGAATTTCTAAATTATTACGGACCCCTTCCGAACTCACTTAAAAGAAATGAAAAGAAGGCATTTTGAAAATATTTATTATTATTTAATCTATATTTATTGCCACAGAAAAAGTAAAAATAAAGAACGTTTTATACATTCATAACGCGTAGGATTTGTTGTCATTATATCAAACATGGTCATCAGCACTCATGCCACTATTCCGGGAGGTCACGAAATTTTTGGTCACGATAAGGCAAATGGCTGAATCTGGGTTTACATGTTAGAGACCAACCCTCTGATGCTAAATATGTCGGTCTGCCCGTCCCAAGTGGTTGCGTTTTCTAGATTGGCTATATAAAATAGATGCTGGTATGTACCTGCTGATGAATATACTGATTATCTGGAAACATTGATACCTATTAATTATACAACAATAACCAGATGGTTACTTAATTAAATACTTAAATATACCTAAAGTTATATCTGTAACCTAAATCGACTATAACTACTAAATGCAACCAAAGATTTGTTCAGTTTTTGTATTGCTTAGCAAGTATGTATTGATACTTTCATGCTTCGTCATTTGCATCCATTTTCCTTATCATATGTATTTTTTGTCACCATGACTACTTTTTCAGGCGCCTTATCTACGTAACGCAACCACTTGGAACAGGCAGACTGACACATTTAGCTTCAGAGGGTTGTACTTTATCCTGTGAACCCAGTTTCTGTTTACGTTATCGTTACCATTTTTGCCGCGACCTCCTAGTCTACACGGACCCTCAGCACCGATGCTACAGACCCCCGAGTGGTCCATGGAACCCAGGTTAAGAAACACCGTTATGCAGCATTGGAAAACCTTAATATTACGCTCATGTTTGTATGTCGTACTATCGCATATTACTACAAAAATACTCCAGTTTGGTCTACAAGAAAATGTGTATGATAGCACATAAACAGTTAATATTATTATCAGAACTGTATTACTGTGAGTATATTATGGGCACCCTACATGGATACTGTCGACGACACGATAAACGCTACACTTTGAACCTGACCTTTTGAACTTGTAATAGAAGCACTGCTCGTCGATTTTTCAAAGCGCTCAAGAACTACGCGCTGCCTAGAAGCTAGGCGTTGCTCAAATGCCCTTAGGTGTGGCGTGTAGTGTTGCGGATTGTACATAAGGCGGGGTTCCGTGCCACCTTATCCCCAGCTCGCAAACATCGCTCTCGCAGCATTTTATTGCCTCCTTGTGGGAACTTGTCGTGCCTCTAGTGGCTCTCGTGCGCCTCCGAGAATGTTGTCCTTCTTTAGTGGCTGCTCTGTTTGAACGTTTTATTATTAAGTAGAATGTCTCGGAACGGACCACAATGTATGGTTGTAATGCTTCAGTGAGTGACTCAGTTTTCTATTAATTTTAATTCGGGTCGTATTGCCCGACCTTGCTACTGTATATTCCGGTACAACGTGACGTTGATGTGGGTAATTTCATGTGTTATTCTGATACATGCGTTAATTATTCACCGTATAAATATTTTGAACGATACAATCGTACCATAAATTAATAATAAACTTTTACTACATACGTTTATTTGTGATAGATAAGTAGATTTTGAAGGATTGATTTTAATGAAACCGCATGTCTATTAAAGGAATCTGTATTTTTGTGTGATGTTGCATGCATATACAATCACGCCGCCACCCCGTAGGGGTAGGCAGAGATAATAGAGCGCCGAGAGAAGTCCAAGACTATTTAGCTTTGTAAATCTCTTGCATTTTGGTTGCTGCGCAGTGGTATTGCATTAGGTAAATTTACTTTAAATTATTTAAAAAAAAAACCGGCCAAGTGCGAGTCGGACTCGCACACGAAGGGTTCATTAGACTAGATTTGACCCAAATAAATCACGTTTCTTGTATGGTGGCCCTGTTTAGTTTTTATTGGTTTTTATTGTTATAGCGGTAACAGAAATAAAGATTTTGAAAATGATCTGAAAAGTATTGGTCGTTACATTCGTCCTGCTTCCGACAATTCGTACGGCTTCAAATTAATGAGATAACGGTAATGTCGTATCCATTAAATACCTAAAATTATTTAAACCAGTACCTTAGTACCTAGCTTGGATGAGTCGTATTCACTACGTATAATATTCACAACGTATAAAAGTATTTTTTTCCAAAAAATCCAAACCATGCATATCGTATAATATTCACAACGTTTAATTTTATACGTTGTGCATGAAGAAAGTTTAAAAAAAGAATCAACTCTTTGCATCATGCAGAACGTATAATAGTCACAACGTATAATATTTCTAACGTGAATTCCCAAAAAAAGAAAACAATGCAGAACGTATAATACGCCAAAAGCACTGCAAAAAGCGCCCTATCAACGATACATTTAACGCTGAAATTGCTACGATTCGATATTTGTTAAAGAGTAACAATTTGCTACAATTTCGAAAGGCCACCTTTTGCTAATTGAGACGGTCGAAAAGTCGCGTGCGAGTATACGCTTAAAAAATATTCATAAGGGCGCTTATCGTATGAAAAGTTTTTAGATTATATGATATGCATGGTTTTCTTACGTTGTGACTATTATACGTTATGCATGGAGAAATAAGTAATTTTATTTTTTAAACTTCTTCATGCACTACGTATAAAATTATACGATCTGCCGATTATACGTTGTGCATGGTTTTAAAATTTTGTTAAAATATGATATTATACGATCTGCATTTTAGACGTTCTGCCGTTCCCCCGCTCAGATAACTGGGAACTCGGACAAGGTGCATAGCTCTGTGTTTCAACCCAAAATATTTTTTCAAAAAACTAAAAGTGAAGACACAGATATTTGTTGCGTGATTATCGATACCAAATAAAAAATTGTTTTCCCAAATGATTGCAAAACTACGTTTGTATTGGGTGGGTATTTTTCTGATCCTACGACCTGTTTTATGTTACCTCGGTGAAAGTGCCGCACGAGGAATCTTGAACAATCGAGAATCTACTGTACTATTCTGAAGTGGTCGCATCTGATTCACAGAATCAATTTTTCGGGCCCCTTCCCAGTCTGGTCGGTAAAGACGGTAAATTGAAAGGAAGCACGGCTTATAGGTCGGCGCGCGAACTATAAAATCGTCATTATTTGAAGCTTAACAAACACATTGCCCTGATCGTACAACACCACCGCCTTCCATCTCATATTAAAAGGAACACTTATGACGGACTTGTGTGAATCAGTTTAATGTCCGCATCGAAAAGGAATTTAGACGGGCGAATACTTTGGAAAGTCAATTTAACAGTTGTATTAAAAAAAGGGTAGTTTTACAAGAAACCCATTTTCATTCAACCAAAGTAAAAATTGGTCGATTTCGATTTTGACCTAACCTAACCTAACTGTGGATTGATAATTTTAGATACGCCATGTAAGCAATTCCATATATATCGATATAAACAATTCCAGTCGCTCGTAGCTCAAGAGCGCGTGGACTTGCCCTGCATGCCGGAGGTTCAAGTCCACGCCCCGTTCATTCATCACTTTATTTATCACTTTGATTCGGATTAGTGCATTTCGTAACGAATACTGTTCCACTGTTCAGAATCCATGCAAAACGGTTGATCCGGTTCCACTAGGATCAAATCCACCCGGGTTGTTACCATGATGAAAAGATGGTCTAAATGGCAATGAAAATATGTCCATGTTTTCCATCCAATTCAATCAAGCCGTGCTCATAAAGGGAATGTCCTGGCATGGCACCTAATTCCTTCTGGAATGTCGTGTGCTGGGCTAATATTATGACGGACTTGGTATTTGCCATAAATGTCCAGTCACATCAAAAATTTAAAATGTTTAGATATCGAATGCAAAAGGATCCAACCCATAATGCAGAAGCTTTTACCAAACGATGTGAATATCACTGGATATGCAGACAAAAACTTGTCTGCACTATTTCCGTTATATCTCTGAAATTGTTATTTACACTGCAAGCTACACAGCATTCCAATATTGCTGGAACGTGCGACCTCCCTCGCTGGCAGCCGCGCACGTACTGATTTATGCGCGATCCGGCTTAGTACCTACTCTGTTATTTAGACAAACTACCCGCAGACACCGCACTCGAATCTACATTAGAAGTATTATGATAAGATTAAAAAAAATAAGATACGTACTGCTTCAGATACATTTGTGTCAGACATATTTGTGCTCATTATATTTGCAACATTATTACAAGAATAAAGAAAATTAAAATATGTCTAAAATGCTAATGCGATTAATCTTCCTAATAATGTAATAAGTTTCTAACCAGCCTTATCTTTTATCACCGAGTAAGAAATTACAAGAGTGGCAAGCGAAACTCATCCGTATAACAGCAGGTTAGCTACTTTTTTGTAATAATTGTTGATCAATTTGTTTACGAATTCGGACCGGCAGTGCGATTACGAAGCGCGACATGAGGTGTAGGTGCCGCACCTACCCCAAATTGACAGCAAACGGACGGCTTTCGATTACAAAATATGTCACTTTTGGGTACTAACCGCACTTAATTTCGCACTTCGTAATCGCACTGCGGTTACCGGTGCTTCGTTATCGCAATTTAGCTGTTAAATACAACCAACCTCCCCCGTTTCGTGCTTCGTAATCGCACTGCGGGCAACATCTAATGTTCTTTGCACTAAAGGAGACTGCTTAAGTGAAGGTCCTGGCATGGCACCTTTTTCTTTCTACGAATGTTTCGATTATAGAGTCTGGCCTCCTATTGTGTCCCTTGAAGAATCCACGAGGCTGGCTGTAAAATAGGTTCGGGTGACAGGAATGGGCCGGGGAACTCAGGAAAGATAGGCTCAAAAAGTAGGAGAACCAGTCTTGGAACACACATATTACATATTCGTGTATACAATAGTTAAAACTTTTTCAAGAGAGTCATCAATCTCCATTCAAAATTTCGATTCCATTAAAAGAAATCCAATACCACGCAAGCAATGATATTCGAACGATTTTTTTTTAATATATGCCGAGAATGTACTGCGAGCGAATTTATGTAATTCTTCTTAAAGTTATGTAGCACCCGTAATCGTAGAGCATGTATGATAAGTTGTCGGTAGGTGAAGCGAAAGAGGTGTGCTGTGATCGTAACGGATGGCGTTCGATCATCTCGACCTACCCCTCCGGGAGAGCGGCGTGAAGGTGTGTGCGTATGGGTAACAAATATCTGATGGTAGATTTAAATTAACACCGTCCTCGCCGCCATACCAAAATAATTAAAACTGAGTGGAGAGTTAATCCATTTAAGAATTAAATATTTAACGCATAAATAAACATCTCTGTTGTTAAGTATCCGAAATGTTGCAAGATCCTCTAACAATTTCATTAAACACGGTACAGCAAAGAACATAAATAAGAAGGTTTACAGCCTTTATTTGCCCGCCAAATTGTATTGTCCGCCCTTTTGTGTAATCTTGATGAATTGGTCCGACTTTGGATAACAGAATCGTTTCATTAAAACTTGCGACAGCGCGAGACGACAACTAATTGGTCCAGCTAAACTGCGGAATTGAACCAAGGCTTAATTGGTATTTTAGCTGATTTAGAAAAAAGGCGACCTATTCCCTACGCCAGAATTTAGACCAAGAGGCGCCGCCTATAAGCTGCGAAACCATGCCGGCCGACCAGGTGCTACTTCACAAGCGTTTGAAAGTACAACTTGTGGCGACTTTAGAAAAAATACCTCGCCTGGGATACATTCCACAGTTTACGATCAGGATTATTCCATTTAAAAATAAACTGGCTCTTTCAAAAAATAAATAAAAAAAAACTTAACATATAGTAGACCAGTGAAGTTTATTTGCGGGTTCTTCTTCATTGAGTTGCTCGAACCCGGGGATCATTCAGGTTCATATGATACTTAGTGTAGTTTGACTACCAGAAGTGTAATAAATAAATGAAATGGAATGAAATAAATGGCGTTGACAAAAATACCTGGCTCTGTTTTTAATTGAGGATACTTGGCTCTCACGCCAAGGCCTCAGGTTTGATTCCAAGATGTAACCCTTATAAATCGTTTCCTCTTATTTAATACCAGCTAAAATTTGCTGTTAACTATTCAAGATCGTCTATTTTAATCACCCACAATGTATAAAGGGTTACGGTCTATATAGGAGTGCAATAAGCATAATTTAGGTTTCATAAAAGTTCTATGTGGTTTTTTAGGGTTCCGTACCCAAAGGGTGAAAACGGAACCCTATTACTAAGCCTCCGCTGTCCGTCCGTCCGTCTGTCCGTCTGTCACAGGGCTGTATCTCAGTAACCGTAACAGGTAGGCAGGTGTATTTATTTTGCCGCTATAGCAACAAATTGGTAAGATTAAAAAATAATTAAAATTAAAGGGGGCTCCCATACAAAAAACTTTTTTTTTTGTTTTTTTTTGCGATGGTACGGAACCCTTCGTGTGCGAGTCCGACTCGCACTTGGCCGGTTTTGTTTTTCATTTCGCAGAACATTGGAAGATATAAGTTTGCAAATAACGTTCTCCTCAAACGGGCTCCATGTTAATAAAAATGTATCCTTCATTAGTTACGAGGCATATCCATATATATTTCGTAATTTATATTTTGAGCAGAATATAGAGATCAAAGTAAAACGTGTTATTACATGTTTTTCATGTAAAATTCGTCCTCAAAGAGAAGGGCTACAAGAATATATTCCTAAGGGCTTCGTCGAAAGTACACAGAAGGATGCATTGATACAGATTTCGGCAGGAAACTAGAGCCCACGTGACATACCAGCACATAAGTTTATTTAGATCGTATCGCCAAACATGATATATAAAACATAACTTTTGTTTATTTTTGTATTCTTATTATTATTAACAATTTAATACATAATACTGCAATTGTTTAACTAAACCAGGTTTGTCTTGTAAAAATTACTGTTACCAATGTTTTTACATGGGTATAATAGGATTAGTTAAAACTTTTACATATTAATGCTGTCAAAACAAAAAAATATAGAAATCGTATATACAATATAAGCAAAATTGTGATATGAATGTGTCTTGGCTGTAAGTAACTGTAACTGCGTTAGGAGAATGAAATAAAATACTAAGTGTACGTGTATACTGCTCGCTATGTCCAATAGACCGTCCATAGCCCATTGCGAGATTAGACTGTGCAATTTGATGCAATATGTGTAAGTGAGTTTCAGTATACAATTGTTAGTAGGTCTTCTTTTTCTTCCTAGTTTAGCGTGTTCAACCATATTTGTATAATTCGTTTTATGTAACTATTGCCTTGTCTTATTTCATTTAAATTACATTTACATTTAATTTTGTTGCAACAATACGGTAATAGACATTTTTGGAACCGTTGCGTAAACTTAGTTTTTGTTTTTTAGTTCTCTCACTGTTAATAGTTTCTCTTCTTGGCATAGGTCAAAAGAATGACAGCCTAATGGTTTTTTTATACATTATTCTTAACTCATTATTCTTAGCTCGTTGCGCTCTCTCCTATTCTATTAGATGTGTCTTTGCTGCCGCTCCCCAGACAGATCCACAGTAGTTTATCAGTGAAGGACAGAGAGCGAAGTAAGCCATCTTCAGCGTGGCATCATCCACCACATTACGAATGCATTTAAAGAAATAAATCAAACGTCTATTTCTACTAGAAAGAGCGGTAATATGTGTCTTCCAGTTTAAGCTATCATCCAAAAGTATGCCAAGGTATTTTATTGTATGCACTCTTTTGACCATTTCACACTGACATTTAGTTATCTTAAGGTCACAAGAATGTATTTTTAGCAAGTGCCCATCGATTTCTTGCATTTATTTATTTGTTATACTATAGCAAGTGTATTTCGTTTTAGATGTATTTAAAGTAAAGATATTGTAATCTAGCCACTTTTTAACTTTGTTTAGACCTACTTGCGTCCATCGATATATCTCACTCCAGTCTGAGCCCACAAACACAAGAGCCGTATCATCCGCAAAAGCCATGATGCGTCCTCCATCAAAAGCAATTCCGCAAACGTCGTTTATGTATGCAAGGATTAATATAGGTCCTAGAATACTGCCTTGTGGTACTCCATAGTTAATAGGCATAGAGTGACTAGAATAATTTCCCAATTTTATCATTTGGTCTCTATTTGATTTTATTATAAAGATTTTGATGCACATGCAATACTGATATTGAAGTAATGTTCTTTTCCGTTGTTGACAGGTCTCAGCGATGTTGCTGCTATTCCTTCACATATCGCTGACCACCGTGGACGAAGGGCATGCCATCAACCCTGGTGAGTAATCTTGTCTGATTGATGAACTGTTTTAAATTTATTAAGTACGCTAAATTTCTAAAACACCTTTGAACTTGTTCAATAACTACTAGGTTAGTCAACTGGTATTGTTCGTCACTTAGCAGTCTTTTTGCGGAACCAGTATGTAGGAAAGTAAGTATGGACTTAAAAGGCATCGATTTTTAGCTACATGAACACCGGAACCTCCAATGGATAGCCTAAGAAGTATATAAAAAGACTATCATTAGATTTAGAAAAATACTCTACAGTAATTCTACAGGACATAGTATGTAGACTAGGATGTCGCGACAAAAATGGTAAAGATAACGTAAATGGCTGAAACTGGGATAACAGGATAAATACCAACCCTCTTAAGCTAAATGTGTTGTTCTGCCTGCGCCAAGTGGTTGCGTTGCCTAGATAAGGCGCCTTAAAAATAAGTTATGGTGACAAAATATTTATATGATAAGCTGCTATATATGATAAGATGATAGGCTGCAAATTTCGAAGCATAAAAGTATTAGTATATACTTATCAATACCAAAACTGAACAATTTTTGCTTGCATTTCGTAGTTATAGAAGATTTAGGTTAGAGATTAACTTTAGGTATATTAAAATGTTTAATTAAAAAACCTACTGGTTATTATTGTATAATTAATAGTTATCAATATTTATAGACAATCATTCCGAAATAGTGGTTCTCCGGGGTTCTACGTAGTTCTTTGCCGGCATCTGTACCATCACTTTGCGAATCGACAACGGTTACTGAACATTTAGCGATAGGACAGGTATTTTATTATAGTTGGGGAGCTCGCAAGCAATAATTGGATATGGTCTGCTCGTGTGGCAGATAGACAAGTATAAATATAGGTTGGGGAAAAAGTTTCTTCGCATTTTTTAAGAAAATTCAAAACATTTTTTAATATGGTTTATTTACATTTAACTAAAGTATGTAGGTACCATTTTGTTCGATAACTTTTTGCCATCTTGTAGGTAGGGACATGATCCCATTGCTATAGAAATATTGGGACTTCTGATCAATATACCGCGACAAGTGGTTTTGGCAGTCCTCTCGTGATGTTAACCTGACACTGCCTAAAGAATTCTGAAGAGACCTAAACAGGTGGAAATCTGAAGGTGCAAGGTCAGGACTATACGGCGGATGCATTAACACCTCCCAGCCAAACTCTCTTAGTTTTTGCTGAGTGGCTAAAGATGTGTGAGGTCTAGCGTTATCATGATGAAAAACCACACCCCTTCTGTTGATTAATTCCGGCCGCTTTCTCTCAACTTCTTGCTTTAATCTCATCAGTTGTTCGCAGTAGAGTTCAGAATCGATGGTCCTGCCTGGTGGTAACAGCTCATAATGAATAATGCCCTTCCAATCCCACCACACACACAGCATCACCTTGTTGCGAGTTAACCCGGGTTTCGCCACAGTCTGTGAAGCTTGACCGGCCTTTGACCACGACCTTTTTCGCACGTTCTTGTCGTACGTGATCCACTTTTCATCACCAGTTATCAGCTTCTTCAAAAATGGTTCGGTTTCATTACGTCGTAATAAAGAATCACAAATGAGTACACGGTTCATTAGGTTTCTTTCAGTGAGCTCGTGAGGTACCCAAATATCGAGCTTTTTTGTGTACCCAGTTTTTTTCAAATGCGCCAAAACTGTTTTGTGGTCAATTCCTAGTTCTTCAGCTACGTCATAACTACTGATATGCCGATCTTGCTCCACTTTTTCAAAAATGGCATCCATTTTATCCGTAATAGGGCGACCAGAGCGACGTGCATCTTTGACATCAAAATTTCCGGATTGAAAACGCTTAAACCAAATTTGTGCTACTCTCACAGACACTGCACTAGGTCCATAAACATCGCAAATTTTTTTCGCGGCTTGCGTTGCATTTTTACCTTTTTTGTACTAAAATTTTAAAATGTATCGAATTTCTTCATTAGATTCACTCATTTTGACAGTACGAAAAACAAATGAGAATCACACATTTTCCTAATTTGAATTTGGAATTATGTTCTTTAAAATTTAAACTTTCAATGATACCAAAACCAGCCAGATACAAATAGTATAGCCAAAGAGATTTTATTACAAGTTCATACATACTATAATGCGAAAAGACTTTTTCCCCGACCTATTAGATAGATCGATAGCAATGTAAAAATATAAGTAATAAAGAGCATTAAATTGTAAATGTCGATTGGGAAATGTCGAATATGATCTGCTCATGTCTGCCTTTAGATGTCTTTATTCAGCGAATTATGATTCGTGAACCACTCGAGGCAGATGTGCAGTTTTTAAACTATTCATAAAGTGCGTTAAAGATTTTCAAAATGTTCGTATAGCACATTGAGCTCAGCCGAATTGTTTGATTAACTACTTTTGTCACTGATTACTTGTTAATTAAAATGATAAAGTGATCAGCGCATAAAATTATATTTTGCGAGTACTAACGAAATGAGACGAAATATATTTTTATGGAACCTGGCATGGATGGCTAATACCACACAACTACGGTCATGGTGTCGCGGGTGGCGTTTTAGAAGGGGGTAGGTAGGTAATGTAAGTAAGTAGTTAAAGTAGTAAGTATGGTATAGGGTAGTATCTGCAGGGTCGTAGGGTTACACGTGCTGGTGGTATGCATTGCAAAATGAAGGTCGGGAATTAAAGAAGTGATATGCTGATATAGTGATATTAAGTTTATTGTAATATAGTATGTACAATGAACAAAATAAGGGAAATAGAATTTCATAATCTTAGACTTTATAAAATCAACACTTATTGACTGCCAGCTTTCTGGAGGTTCTGGGCACACATCTACCTACTCGAGCCATTCCCTACTACGTGTAATCTGGGTACTTAGCTTCTAGGATGTGATGGGTGTCCTCCAGTCTGCTGGCTGAGAGGTGTGCTGCTGACTGTGTTGTTCTCACACGTGAGTCGATGGTGAAGGTGACTCACCGTAGGTGAGGGTGAAAGTGACTAGCAGTCACATCGTGTGTTTTTGTATAAAATGGTCTCTTCACTCAATAAAAAGGGAATATGAGAATGAAGAAGAAAAGAGGGAGTGAGATAAGAAAAGATGAGGCAAGAGGCGCTCGTCGCTGCCGTGATGGTGCTCCGGCGCGGTGCCTGAAGCTGAAAAGGGAAAATCCATACTTAGTCGGCGAGCAGACGAGGGAATGTTTTCCATGGTTGATGGACGATCTTGGGACGAGATATTTTATAAAATGTGGTTTGCTTACTTGTCTAGCGCCTCTCGATGATTATTGGAGTCTTAGCCGGGCCGATGATCCTTGATATGCTTGTAAGCATTGTTCTCCTGCTGGGTGAACGAATGGGTTAGGACATGGCCGGCATGTTGTGTCAAACAAATGTGTCTATTTTGTGGAAATACGTATGGGAGATCTAGGCAAGTAGTTAAAAAGGTTAATGATGGGTGCTGAAGGCAGATATTTCGACAGATTGCCGCGTGGTCGATCGATTAGGTTCGATCGACAAAAATGACAATGTCATGAATTTACGATATGGAGTGATAAATGAATTATGTAGTGCTTACCTAGGTTAATATTGTTTTAAGTATTTATTTCAGCGCACTTCTGCGCGAGGTGAGCACTGCCATGGAGGTTATAATAACTCACGCCATTGTTCCTTGAAGGTAGGAAATGCAGTGACCATTCAGTCTGTCATTTGCTCTGATCTTGTAGCGCGCGCCTAGCTGTGTGTTGGTATAGTGTCGTCTCGCTCTGGAATGTATGGGAAGTGGCGAGACGCTATGAATTTACAGAGACGTGCAAACAAATGGAGTATTTGTGGTTATATGGTCCGATTTACATCATAGTAACACAAAACTACTATGAGATTTCATTCTGGTTTGATTTTTGTGAATGAAACAATCACACAACGTGACAATGGTAATAGTCCAATTAACCGCATGCCAAAAGGAATTAGGTGCCATGCCAGGACCTTCCCTTTATGAGCACGGCTATAGTGAACTGGATGGAACATTTTTTCATTTCCGCTTCAACCATAGTTTTATCGAGTATCCAATGTGATGCTTTCAACGGCAGGTTCAACCCTGGTAGGGTTAAACCCGCCGTAAAACCGTTAATCCTCCTCTAGGAGGGGAAGGGTACCTACATTTTTACATGGGTTCCGAACAGAGGCCCTTACATCATTAGATGTACAATCAACTCAGATACATTATGCTCTTCCCTCATGCATACATTTTTGTTAGGTCAGTACAATATTCAACCTAAAATTTCTGTACAATGTTAAACTAAATTATCAGGTTTTATATGCCTCAAATAATATTTATAGCCGTGTTAAGAAAAAAAAAGAAATAACTATATTTTCTATAGCTTTGTCCACAAACAACGAATGCGTTGATGAGGTGGTCAAGTCTTTGATTTCCCAGAGGGGCTTTCGAGTTGTAGGCCCGTGATGTTGGTATCATGATGACCGACTTAACTAATTCATGGTGCGAAATCTCGCAACGTGGATGAGATAACATAAATCCGGAATTGATCGTTTTCCAAAACTATTTTTCATATTATATCTCATGGGTCTCATTTCTTATCACGAGCTAAGTACATAGACTTATCTATTTGTGAGCACATTTAGTTTCAGTTTCATTATTTCCTCCATTAGGTGTATACTACACACTCAGATTCATAATACTTTTTCCTGTTACAATTAACCAATGCAAATCCTGTTTAGATTGAAACTAGTGTAGGAAGACTTTAACTGCAATGAAATTATTCTCGCCTTAAACACGGAGACGGTTGGCAATAATTGTAAAACTCTTTTTTTTTGTATCAAAGTTATTTAGAAAAATATACCTGGGTCAGACTACATATGTAAAAGGAAATGCTGTGTGTACAATGTGATTTGCCTGAATTCCATGGTATTATTATAACGAAAATAGTTGTGATGTTTAATGGTTTTACTGTCATGATAGTAATACAAAATATATTAAACTAGGATATTTGTGATTTTCAAATAAAGACAGTTTAGATCCACCTCAATCAATATGGCTCCAACCAAAATAAAAGCTTGTGATACTTTAGTACATATTCTCAGCTTTAATTGCTATGTGGATTTTGCTTGGTTTTAGGTCTACACTAAAAACGAATCCTGTTATTGTCCAAGAAGCATTGAATAAACTATAATAAATACTGCGTGATAGTGATCTCACCTACAATTTGACCTTCGATTGGAGCAAAGGAGTAATACCGATGTGATCACTCCGATCGCTCACACGAGAAAACTGTTGCATCAAACTGCATGTGTAAAGGAACTAATTTGTCAAAAATGAAAACTGTGGAAAAAGGCACTATGATTCATACACTTCTAAACGCTGTATGTGTGGCCGTATCTACGCTTTCTCTGCCAGAAGTCATCGATTCGGGGGAACGGCATAACGTATAATATGCAGATCGTATAATGTCATATTTTAAAACCATGCACAACGTATAATCGGCAGATCGTATAATCTTATACGTAGTGCATGAAGAAGTCAAAAAAATTAAATTACTTATTTCTCCATGCATAACGTATAATAGTCACAACGTATAATGTTATGATCTTTATTTAACAAAAAAAGAAAACCATGCATATCATATAATCCTAAAATATTTCATACGATAAGCGCCCTTACCGATATAAGATTAAAGATTATACTCGCACGCGACTTTTCGACCGTCTCAATTAGCGTTGTAGCAAATTGTTACTCTTCAACAGATATCGATTCGTAGCAATTTCAGCCTTAAATGTATCGTTGTTAGGGCGCTTTATGCAGTGCTTCTTGGCATATTATACGTTCTGCATGGTTTTCTTTTTTTGTGAATTCATGTTAGGAATATTATACGTTGTGACTATTATACGTTCTGCATGATGCAAAGAGTTTATTTTATTTTTAAACTCATGCACAACGTATAACATTATACGTTGTGAATATTATACGATATGCATGGTTTTAATTTTTTGGAAAAAAATACTATTATACGTTGTGAATATTATACGTAGTGAATACGACTCATCGATTCGATCCCCGCCCGATCGCGCACCACGTTCTTTCTCTTTATGAGTTGGATATGTGCATTTTGCAACGAATGTAAGCTGTTCCATGGTTCGGAATCCATGTAAACTGTAGGTCCGCTTCTCCAACTAGGTGGTAGGGTTAAGACAGCCCGATTTGCTAACCTCGCTTTGGATAAAATATAGGCAAAACGGCATTGAAAAATTGTCTGTTTTTTCCATCCAGTTCAATGTAGCCGTGCTCGTATAGGGATCGTGGCATCTATTTCTTTCGGGAATGTGGTGTATTGGACTTATATCATGACGGTAGATATGCTTCTATCTTTGTCCACTTAAATTAAAAATATATACATTCGAACTGAGAGCAGAATTAGATAGGAGTAATTTTAAGGATACACCCACACGCCTCCACTTTCTTGAAAACGGTTATATCGATCCAACTTATTCAAACTTAATTTACCAAACTCTGTTAAGTTGACTTTCCAGTTATGAACTCAGTAGTGGCCGGGATTAACTTTGAGTCTCGTGATTTTGTGCGTAAATCTCTCGAGAGGCCATAGTTAGGTTGGGGTAAGTTAAGTCTGACTATTAAACTTGAGACACCTACCAATTTGACTTTTGTACGACAGACAGGGAAAGGTCAGCATTTATGGTTGTTTGACGCATTGAACTTTTGAGACGGCAGACCGATAACGGTCAGCCTTTATGGTTGATTTAATATATCAACTTTTAAAATAACAGACCGAGAATGTTCAGCATTTACAGTTGTTTCACGTTATTGAATATTTGAAACGGCTGACCGGTAACGGTCAGCTATTATAGTTATTTGAAGTTGTGAACTTTTAAAATAACAGACCGATAATAGTCAGATTTTATGATTGTTTTACATTATATAGCTCTACTCTTGATAATAATATTTATGAATCCAAAATTATCTACTTAAAATTATAAACGGTGAGATGGCGGCAGCGTAGCCTCGTGGCTAGTACAAATGTCTAACTGTTGTTAGTTCGCTCACGAAATTATTCGGTACGCGCGACGTCGAATGTTCGTTGCATCGCATTTGTATGAAACAGTTGCTTCACCCGTCCTTTCATGTTCGCTACATAGGGATCCAACAATGAAATTGCTAGAAATACCGTTTGAAAAAAAAAGGAATTCAAATAGACAAAAAAATTAAAGCTCTATCTCACACTGAAAAAAAAAAATGTGCAACCGTTTACTGTTTTAGCACAGCTAAAATTCAGGCATTTATGGCAAAGTATGTCTCATTGCTATTAATGTATTACGGTAAGCATCTATTAATGAGCCAAAACAGTTAGTATTAAACAGTTATTTTAACCGATTGAACAGTGCCGCTTGGGGAAAATAACACGTGTGACGCATCAGATGATTTTGAAACGGTTATCTTAACTGATATAACATTATGGCTGACTACAAATGAGACATGAAACTGTCCAGTTTCACGATTTTTGAACAGATTGGACAGTACCTTTTCACTGAAAATAAGTCGTAAGTAAGAATGGAAAAAATACTAAATCTAGTAACAGTTTTCGCACAGTTAAAAACAATTA
This sequence comes from Incurvaria masculella, assembly GCA_946894095.1. NCBI lineage: Eukaryota > Metazoa > Arthropoda > Insecta > Lepidoptera > Incurvariidae > Incurvaria > Incurvaria masculella. Next base: position 13,949,350 of record OX335653.1, on the reverse strand, counting down.
AAACATACAGATAAATTTAATGTTTTCATTCAGTTGGAGTAACCGATTTACTTAGTTGGCTCTATTTTAACGTTGCAAGACGGTTGTTATTATTGGAATTACTGTTAGATTCACAAATATTTTTTTTCGGTGCAATGAAATGAAATAGAAACTAGATATGTTTTGCAAATGGTAGCCAAAGATTTAGTGTGTAATGAAATAGTTTGACTGCATTTCATTTATAAATGGTAAGCACAAACAGATATCACGCGGCGGGACCCTAGCTAATTAGCAACTAGTGCCAAATTAAACATGAATCGAGGTCTACTAAGAAGTCTTAGACCTCCCGAATTTGCGGTCGGGGTCATTGTTAAGATTTGCCTGATATACAATTCACTTAACCTCGGTCGTCCGGCCGCCCAGCCGCCCAGCCGCCGCGCCGGTCCAATCAAAAATGTAGGAACGTCCGATCTGTTTACAGGATGTGAGGATTTTATTAAATTTCCTGCTACTCCCAGCAGAGGTCTATTAAAAATTTTAGAAGTACTTATTGCAATGAAATATGATGGAAATAATCTCGCTAGGTGATATCAGGAAAATTGAAGCAGCGCTACGGTAGGTGGACACAACAGCTATGAGATAAGATTTTTTTTTTTTTTATGTGACTGGACATGGATGGCTAATACCACAAGTTCTGTCATGGTATTAGCCTAACACACCACATGGGAACTAGGTGCCATGCCAGGACCTTCCTTATATTGCACGGCTACATTGAACTGGATGGAAAACACGGACAATTTTCATTGCCGCTTCGACCATCGTTCATCCAATGCGATGGTACCAACCCGGGCGGGATAAACCCTACCACCTAGTAAGCAAGGAAGGGGACCTACAGCTTAACGTGGAATCCGAACCACGGCCAGCCTCTCTCAACGGTCGAATGGTCACCCATCCAAGACCAGACCGGACCCAGCGTTGCTTAACTTCGGAGAGCGATCGCCGAAGTGTCGCGCCACTGGGCCACTGAGGCTGCCAAAATAGGAAAGATATTTATTATAAGATAATTATTATAATTTTGAAAAGATATTTATTATAATTTTGTAAAAAATCATAAAGTAAAAATTGAACATTTCTCAAATTATACAAACATTTAGATACGGTCTAAACGTTAAAAAGACATTAATTTGAATATTTAGTTACACTTCTACACTCCCCCACATCCTTTCCATACAGGTATCAACAAAATATATATTGACATTTTTTTTATATATATATTTTTCTATAGTATATCAAAATGTTATCCAACTTCTGTGTAAACATTTTGTATAATGAACATTACAATGTTTGGATTGCGTTAGCATATCTACAAATAAAGTCTTTGCACGATAATTTTATAGAATTTTTGAATTAAAATTATCGCTATGGTTAGCACAGAGGCGCGACGCCCCGCGCGAGGTAAAGCAGCACTGGGTGTGGTCGGGTTTCGGATGAGTGACCGTCCGACCGTTGAGGCCATGAATCGGGCTATCCGGTAAAACTACAGGTCCTTACTAACTAGTTCATCCAGTCCGGGTTGATACCATCTCGTTGAATAAAAGATGATCAAAAGTGTCCGCGTTTTCCAACCAGTTCAATGCAGCCTAGTAATCAATGAAGGTCCTGGCAAGGCACCCGCTTCCTTAAGGAATGCGGTGTGTTAGGCTAATATAATATCAGAATGTGTGCAATCTATCCATGTCCAATTCAATAAAAAACATTAATTTTGTATTCTGTTATAAATAAGCGTACTTCTTTAGTACGAAAAAGTATATTACTTAAGTAATACTAGGATTGGCTCTAGCGTCTGTTCCTAAATATGATTTTTATGACGATGGCAATATGTATGTTTAATCATTGCAGTCAGTGCCCACAACGCAGGTAAAGCGTTAAATCAACTGTGTTAGCAGGAGGCATTGATTATGGGAGGAGGGACTGTAGGAAAACTCAAAATTATGGTTATACAGCAGGTGGCAAAATTGGAAGACGCAATACCCGCAAATGGTATGTTTTGTTGGTTCGGGTCCAGCCTTGCAGTATATTCGTAAGTAGTTCTTTTTACAGGGCTCTTTCTTTAATAAATGTGTCGTTACGTCAGGGTCGTTTCTATTTCATGTCACTCAGCATACCCTCATTAGATTGCCCACACTCTCGCTTGGAGTTGTTTTCGGGCCAACCTGTAGTTTGAAAGGTTTTTCGCTATCCTATGATTAATTATTCAAAACGCCGGTACTTACCCGGAGTGCTGCGGTTGTTGGCCTGAGTAGCTAATGAGGCCGGGGAGTTACAAGAAATGGCCCTTCCTTTGAAATTTCCACGATCGATGGAGTAATCTTTTATTTTGCGAATAAAGAATTTTTTTCGTGCTACCTTTTACCTTTTGAGATATCGTTTCATGTTTGGGAAACAAAAAGTTTTCATCGGCTGTTATTCCTCGTTAAGGGGGTTGGAAAATTTCTCCTTTTATCGCTTAAGAAAATAAATTTGATATCCTGCGTGGATGTTAAAATCGCCTGCGGGTGTAAACAGTTTTTTTTTGTGATAGTATACTCAATTTTACTACACTATGAAAATCTTCGAAAATAAAAATGCAAAGTAGGCACCAAGAAGAATGTTTAGGGAATGGTTTGAAGTAATGTATATGTATAAGTTCATGTTTTCTCCATTCTCTTCAGCGCATTGAACTACCCTTTTGCTAATCTGGAGATCCATCTGATATGTCTAACTATAGACCAATATCTATACTAAGTTCTATCTCTAAAATCTTGGAAAAAATAGCTAAGAAACGCCTCAACACCTATCTTGTAAATAACAATTTGTATTCCAATAATCAATTTGGATTTAGAGAAAATCTTTCAACAGAAGATGCTGTTGTAGGACTAACTCAGGCAGTCATAGGCAAAATTAACGAAAAAAAAGAATGTATTTCCATATTCCTGGACCTAGCCAAAGCTTTCGACACGGTATCTTCAAAGATTCTGTTAAAAAAAATCGAGCTCCTGGGAATAAGAGGAATAGCACTTAATTGGTTTGCAAGTTATCTTCATGATCGCACGCAAAGAGTACGAGTGGAGCACAACATAGGGGCAGCGCTCCCGGTAAAGTTTGGCGTCCCACAGGGTAGCATTCTTGGCCCGATACTATTTTTAATATACCTAAATGACCTATGCAGCTTGAATGTTCCCGGTATGCAAATATTTTCTTTTGCCGATGATACAGCTTTAGTATTTGATGGCTTATCCTGGGGCGACATAACAAAAAAATCTGAGAAAGGACTTCAATTGGTGAAATTATGGCTAGATTCCAATCTACTTACACTAAACACCACAAAAACTAAATACATTACATTTTCAAATATCCAATCAAGAAAAATCTACCCTCTCACTAATTTAAAAATACATGAAGCTACGTGTCTTTTCCACTCTCCTATCTCCGTTGCACCATCGAATTGCTCTTGCGAAACGATTGAAAGAACTAAAATTACAAAATATTTGGGTATTTTAGTAGATGAGCACTTATGCTGGGATGCACACATCGATAACCTAAAAAAGAGAGTAAGGAAATTGATTTATATTTTTAAACAAACTCGTAACATCTTAGACAAGAAGACACTCAAAACGCTGTACTATGGGCTCTGTCAATCAATTATAAACTATTGTATATTGGCTTGGGGAAGTGCACATAAAACTACTGTAAGACAACTTGAAATTGCTCAGAAAGCAGTACTGAAAGTAATGTTCAATAAACCGAATATATATCCCAGCGACAAACTTTTCGAAGAAGCCCAAGTCTTATCCATCAAAAAGATTTATGTACTAAGGATTTGCTGTTTTTTTCACAGCAAAGGTAAAGCATTACTTAAAAGACCTGAGCACGACCATTACACCAGGGCAAAGCTAAAAGCTTATGTACGACCGACCACAACCTCTCGTTTCACTCAAAGATCATTGATATGGCTCGGAACTAGAATGTATGGTGTTATTGACTCAGAAATTTCGGGAACTTTATATGCATACAAAAAAAAATTGGTCACAACCTTGCTTCATATGTCAGAAGAAAATATTTATCAGTTTTTTGAAATTGAAATATAATACTTAATTAAATAAACATCTCCTAAAAACTTACTACAAATGACACACTTACACACCCTTACATTCACACATCCACACCAACACCCTTAAATTTAATGTCTTTAGAATTAAGTAATAAAACTAATATGTACTCTAAAACATACTTAAAATAACCCGCGACCTCGGATAAACTATTGCAGCCTATGTATAAATAAACCCACAGACGAAGAGCAACACAGTTTTAAGTAGTCAAATGACGAAATCAGCTGCCTACTACTCAGAATGTATTCTTCTGTAGGCAGCAGTCTTACTTACTGTCATACATACGAGTTAACTTGTTGAATATATGTGACTTTTAGATACAAGTATGTTATATATATACTTTTCTTTGCATTGTATGTACTATAGAGAATATGTTTTAAGAAGAAATAAATAAATAAATAATAGCAATTTAAAAGAACGCTTACATTTTCTTTCTTCACATGGCCTCTCAGCTCCTCGGAGAACTTACTACTGTAGTAAATATACTTTTTCGTACTAAGCAAGTACGTCGCTTTTTCCAACGCATGTGACGTGTATGTAAGTATAATCGACAGTATAGCAGTATAGCAGTATATTCGTAAAGTAGTTCTTTATACTGGGCTCTTTCTTCAATTAATGTGTCCTTGCTTCACAGTCGATTATACATACATACATGTCACATTCCTTGGAACTTACTACTAGCTATTTCTGCACACAACAGCTCTTATTTCACTAACTCCTTCACTGTCAATGGCCCGCGTTTATGGAATCTACTTCCTGTTGAAACAAGGTCCTCTTCCACTCGTCAGCTGTTGAAAAAGTCCTGAAGTCATTTTACTTAGACCAAAATGAACGCTAAACTGTTAAATTAAATTATGAAAACTTGAAAATTTTGTTTACAATTTATCAATGATGAAAGGACAATGCCAAAATGAAAATCGCATTAAAGAGTAAATTGACAAAGACCGATACCAATAGGCAAACATGTGATTGAAAATTAGAATAAAAAATAATATGTTTCAATTACTAATTAATGAAAGTCCCAGCGGACAAGGATTTTTTTTTTAAAGTTCACAACATTTGTTCTCAGTGTTGACAGATGTTCCGTATTTTCGCTGTAATAGGTAACGACATGACAGATTGTATGTATGTATCATAAAGATCGGTCAGTACGTCTTCAATAGTTTACGGAGAACTGACTGTTCAGAAAATACACCGGAAATCAGGTAGGATATTTATATTACAGTATTCTTATGTATGTTTATATTTAATATAAGGATCATTATCTTGATAAAGACGATATCAAAACGAGGCTATTAGTTAATAATTTTTTTATTTATATAACATTATTTATGCTTTTATTACCTTCGGAATGACTTACCGCCTAAAACTTTTCAATTTTAATTATATGCATGTAACCGTAACACCCGATATCAGTAAGCTAAATTTCGTGAATTCGTTTTTTATACAACGTATTCATCCATGACAATTTCTTGCTCGATTGCATGCAGAAACGCCAAAAATTCGCGAAATATTTAAACGCCATTTTTAGTAAACCGCACGGAGTTGAATCAGCTCCCTTCCATTAAAGCATATATAATAAATAGTCTTCCATACTCATAAAATTTACGTGTTCATACGTGGACGACGATTTTATATTCAAGTCCGTTATTTCCCCAATTTCAAGTTTTCAGTAACTGATAAAAACCGGGCCAAGTGCGAGTCGGACTCGCACACGAAGGGTTCCGTACCATCGCACAAGATTAAAAAAAACACGTTTTTTGTATGGGCCCCTCCTTTTATTATTGTTATTTTATGGTGTTACTTATTTGTTGTTATAGCGGCAAAATAAATACATAATCTGTGAAAATTTCAACTTCCTACCTGTTACGGTTCATGAGATACAGCCCTGTGACTGACGGACGGACAGCGGAGGCTTAGTAATAGGGTTCCGTTTTCACCCTTTGGGTACGGAACCCTAAAAATGTACATATGTTCTTTCGATAACCCTTTTAGCAAATGATTTTATAGTTTAATATTTTTAATTTCTGGTTTGAAATCAAGCAGCAGTATCTTTTATATAAATATATTACCCATATTTAAATAGTAATTTAATTTTCGCAGATAAACCAATAAATCAAATATAAAGTTAGCTACGAAAAGGTGCCTCCAAAAGCACGTACCGAGTACAATACTTCCACGCAGTCTTGATGAGGACCAAGGTACAGGCAAAAGATTTCCCCGTCAGGGGAACGAGCATTTCTCATGCGCACGGAAAGGCCATCATACCCGAGAACTATCCCACTATTCGAACATTAGCCCACGTCGTATTTGCCGACGAGTTAGGAGCACGTTAGAATCTATCACTCACACGGGACGAAAGGCAAACTCAATTTGTTTCAGGAAATTGAATGAGCCCGCGAGCCACGCAAGACAAACAGACAGAGATGAAGGCGACTCGGCGAGAGGCTGCTCGCAATCAGCCCTGGGGACGTCATTGCCTAGAATAACTAAATGTACGCTTTGAAATGAATTACTCACCTGCCGGCCGGCGCGGGCGGGGCGTCCATACACTCGTGCAAAAAGGCACCAGTGTTTAAACACCGCCTGAACTTTCCTGAAAAATACTAATTACCTCCAATTCTTTTGTGAATTCGTAATGAACTGTCGTTTTAATCTACTGACATGGAGAGCCATGCCCTGGTAGGGGACAGAATCGTCCGTTAACTGAAATAAAATAATCATTTCCAACTGTTCTCTATTTTAGCACAGTTTACAATCAATCATTTATGGTAAAGTATTTCTCATTATTATTTATGTACTACGAATAGTTACTATAAATGAGATACAGTTCATACTAAACAGTTATTTTTACCGATCAAACCTTTCAGTCAGTCAGTCGGTCAGCGTATTAGCGTCCACTGCTGGACATACGCCTCTCCAATTTTTCTGCAGTCCTCCCGGCCCTCAGCGGTACGGAACCACTGCTTTCCGCCGACGCACTTGATGTCGTCGTCCCAGCTGGCGGGTGGTCTTCCCACACTCCGTTTTCCTGTCCACGGCCGCCAGTGCAGGACACGGTTACTCCAACGGATCAAACCAAGTGTCAAACCTTACCGCATGGTAAATAAATAACAAAAAACACATGCAAAATATCAAATTATTTTGAAACGGTACCACTACGGTGTGCAACTGCCTAGTTTATTTTTTATTCAAGCTCGAAGTTGTCAAAAAAACCTATCTACACAAATTTTAACCACAAGATTTTTTTCGCAAACCTTTAAAAGGAAATGGTCGCAAAACTTGCGCAAGAATCCTCAACTCATAGCAAAAGGAGATCCAGCCTACACGTTCAAAAGAGATTAAATAATCAACTAGTCACGAAATCTTTCAAAGACATAATTCACTTAATGAAAGGTTCCTAAGCCCGTCTTGACAGGATGCCTACAAAGAGCGAAGGCGAAGTTAATCCCGTGTATTAAATTAATCAGCGCTGGAGTTGCTACGTAATCCTAATCGAGGGTGTATTATTCTCGCTTCTCTATTCGAACACACCCCTTCTATGTACATATTCCAATAAATACCTGCTTAATACTGCTTTTCGTTACCCGTATGAAATAGGTTCGTCAGGAATGACATTTAAATGCTGAAATTTAGATTTTTAAAGTAAAACGGAATTACCCTTAGAGTAAGAATATGAATTTTTGCCCATACTTCACATTTAAGGGTTATTTACATAAAACATACATATGTATGTTGTTTCTTTTTAATACGTTTAGTGTCCCGTCGCAAAAAGCTAAAATAGGGATCCTCGTGGCCTGGCCCTGGTGTCTGTCCGTCACACGCATTTTGTCCCCTATTCTGTTTCTTCTAATTCTGAAATAAATTACTAATTTATGTACACTTATTTAGTTGTGCACCAACTAATTACTTTTGTTCACAATGTCATAATTTTTGAGAAAAATTGGTTACTGAAGTGCTTTTTTTAATAAAATTTCAAAATAATCATCATGCGAGAGCGAATTTCTTCAGACGATCGCTGGGAGTGGATGGATGAAAAGAACGGAAGTCCACTTGTAGAGGTACGTCTTGGCTCTACGTCCAAGTATAGCAGCCACCAGTGACGGAACCCTCGGCACGTCAACACGTTCACGCTTGACAGGTGTTTAATGAAATACTTAACCAAATCGATAAATTCCTAGTATGTCAAAAAAAGTTATGTTGTGACAGTTGCATTCAGAATTCCCGATTTCCGAGGATCACTTGAGGTCATAAACGGTTGACTCATTCTCACGATTCCAATTTACTTTCCATCTAGCGTTATATTCCACCAGAGAATCCATAAACCACGGCAAGTAAACACTTTCCAAGCGTTTGATGTTTGCCTTCCATTTTCTTGCTTCCATTCAAAGCGCCGTTCCACGAGAATACTTATACAATACCATTAGCCTCGGTTCTTGACCTCAGCCGCATGAGGTATTATATCGGTTTTCAAATCCGTAATATATATACTGCAAGTCTGGACCCAAACCAATAAAACATACTATTCGCCAATATATATATTATTATTATTTATATATATTCTATAGCATTAAGTGCTTACAATGTAATATTGTATACTTGAAAAAAATGCTCCACTGAATAAAGAATTTGAAATATGAAATATGAAATATACATCTATACGTCTACCAATTTCGCCGTCTGCTGTAAGCCCATAATTTGAAATTCTCCTACAATCTCTCCTCCCGTAATCAATGCCTCCTCTTCAATAAAACATATTATGTGACACGAGTACAGATATATTCTAGATTTAAAAAAAACAAAAATATTAACTGAGACTGCCACATAAGGTATGATTCGCCTTCTGAACCTTATTCACACACAGTGCAAAGTCGGAAAATAATAACAATTTGATTATGAACTACATTTGACATTTTTATTGATCGCAACTTACTAAACGTAGTTTGTGTTGCAAATGGCAGAAAAGCATAGACGCAGCTCAAGAAAAGCATAACAGCCTAAAAATATATAGTATGTATAAATCATATGAGTATTTAACCATTAAAGGTTAAACTGTTTTATTCCTCAGGCAACTTGACATTTCCCCAAAGTTCACGAAGCGTTTTATTCAAAGAAAACTTTCCTCCTTTCGCTAGATTAACCGATATATCCTACAAAGTGTTCAGCCCTAAGCTCAGCATATTTTAAAGCAGAGGCTTCGGGCAGGCGCCAGCGTTCTCCCGCCGCGCCTCCGCCACGCCGCAAACCGCCAAGCGCCTCGCGCCGCCTCTGCCTTCGCCTCCGCGCCGTCGCGCCTCCCGCCTCCGCCTCCGACTTCACCGCCGAGAGATTTTATCGTCGCAGGACGCAGCTTACTTCGGTTCCGTACAAGTTGCAGAGGGAGATCGCCCAAATAAAGACAGCTAAGCTTCAAAACTATCTGCACTAATGCATGAATGAATTCAATTGGGCCCATGCATTTTTCCCCGTGCGTGTCGTTAGTGGTGACTGGGGAATCTTGGTTCGTAGTGCGCATTCCACGTAAAACGGTGTCCTTCCTTACTTTACGTGGTAAGGTGAATCCTGCGCGGGTTGGTACCATGGTATTGAATGAACGATTGTAGAAACAGCAATGAAAGTGGCCCGTGCTCTCCATCCAGTTCAATGTTAGTATTTAAGTAAGGGGACCTACAGTTTTACGTGGAATCCGAACCACGGCTAGTCTCAACGGTTGAAAATGGTCACTCATCCAGAACCTAACCGCGCTCAGAGGGGCTTCGCCAAGCTCATCGAATCGCAAGGCGTCGCGCCACTGAGCCACCGAGACGTCCAACTGGAGTGAAGATATGATCATAAGTCTATGGTTCTTGGATATTTCGATCCTTTAATCGACGCGGTACCCAGTAAGCAACCTTTCAGTTTCTCACAGGTTCAGATTGATTTTATTTATTCCCTTTCATTACCGAAAGTCCATCAAGAAATACATTTGAATCCGGGCATAACATCGTAGCATGTACGTAGGTATATGCCCGAGTAAGCGGGAACCTACGTGACTGCTGCAACCAGTAGGAGTATACGATTTTATCGCTGTACGTTTTATGTGGGCAACCATGTTTATTGGTGAATTAAAAGACCTCTCAACTGATTTAGCACCCTCTTATAGACGCAAACCCCCGGACCCTGGGCAACAGTTAACCTACTTTCCAATTTATGGCGCTCGGAGGAAAATAGTTACGATATTGGAATACTCTCTACGCCTTACAATTTTTTTAAATTTCCCAGATGCCTCACAAATATCTATGGAAATATTTTAACATTCGTAATTTTATTTATAATTTAAGTATAAATATTACTGCTACACATAAAAAAAATCCTTTAGTTTGCCGTATAACATTACTTCACAGGATTTGTTCATTATAAGCGACACTATTGACCTGGTGCGACAGGTGGTAAAACAGGAGGCGTTATTTTTCTCAAAATCAACGAGTTCGATTCCCGACTAGGAAAACATTTTTTGCAAAAATATAATAATGCAGTGTTAATTTTTGGTTTCATGACTCCTTTGAATATTGTTCGTTATTTGTTATAACTTGAAAAAAATCACTCTGTTTATTTTATGCGTTGGAAACAACATCGAAATACGTTTCAAATATCACTCAAGAGGCTGACATGGTCACACAAGGCCTGAAAAAAATTAATAAAAAATATCACTCTGTGGTCTAATTTGGTCGGTAGTGTTTTCCTCGAATAGTGGAGGCATGGGTTCAAATCCTACATCCGCAGGACGGTTTATATTTTTTATGTCCCACGCTGCTTGCAGCTTTACTGAAGATCAGCGCAGTAGAGATTGGATTTAAATCACGAAGTGGGATTATTTAAACCATAGATTATACCTATAGTTTTTTTTTTTTTTTTTATGTGACTGGACATGGATGGCTAATACCACAAGTTCTGTCATGGTATTAGCCCAACACACCACATGGGAACTAGGTGCCATGCCAGGACCTTCCTTATATTGCACGGCTACATTGAACTGGATGGAAAACACGGACAATTTTCATTGCCGCTTCGACCATCGTTCATCCAATGCGATGGTACCAACCCGGGCGGGATAAACCCTACCACCTAGTAAGTAAGGAAGGGACCTACAGCTTAACGTGGAATCCGAACCACGGCCAGCCCTCTCTCAACGGTCGAATGGTCACCCATCCAAGACCAGACCGGACCCAGCGTTGCTTAACTTCGGAGAGCGATCGCCGAAGTGTCGCGCCACTGGGCCACCGAGGCTGCCTCATTAGGCATAACTTGGATTTTAAAAAAATGTTAAAGCTCCCATTAATTATATTCATCGTTTTACAGTGATCTTATACAATTTATTTGAAGCTAGGATTGACCTTCAGAATTTATTTGGGGGATTTGGCTTCCATTTAGGGTTGTCAGATGGTAAGACTAAATCTGGGCAAAATAAAAGTCAGGGTTTTGGGATTATTGTCGGGTCGCATACTTCAAATAACATGCTTCAAACTTAGAATCATATTAAAACCTACAAAATGAAGATTCAGGATTAAGAGTATGTAGAGATTGAATAACTATAGAAGGCGAAGAGTATGAAATATCGGAACAATCCCAAAGAATCCCGACAATCTGGCAACCCTACTTCCATTGCGCAATATACTTTTTTATATTTACTCGAACCCGAGGGAACAATAAAAGGGGCATAAAAATGGCCGTGAATTAGAATGAGTTTTTATGTGAAAAAGTTGCCTCCAGAAAATTTCAACGAACGGAAAACTCGTTTATCAAATCGTATTCAATAAAAAAGAACCATTAAGATCATTAACTAACCCCCTTAACTTAAACCGAGAACAATATCAGAGGTTAAATCGTTTGCCAGCACTTGCCCCAATTTATTACGGTACGATTTAAAGCAAGCCATTCGCTATTCAGTGCTAAGTGTGGCGATGTGGCTGGATAAGGTACCACGGAGGCTCCGTCGGCCTGCGTCGGCCTGCGTCGGCCTGGGGCACAGTCTGGCCTTTGTCATTCTCTAGCGAAGTCACTCGACATATTTACGTCCTTTTAATTTCTCGATATATTTACGTCCTAGTAGGCCGCACTTAGCTGGCAAGGGAAACTGTAGTATCCAGGAGTAGTATTCACTACGTATGATATTCACAACGTATAAAGGTATTTTTTTCAAAAAATCAAAACCATGCATATCGTATAATATTCACAAGGTATAATTGTATACGTTGTGCATGAAGAAAGTTTAAAAATAGGAGCAACTCTTTGCATCATGCATAACGTATAATAGTCACAACGTATAATAATTCCTAACGTGAATTCACAAAAAAAGAAAACCATGCAGAACGTATAATATGCCATTTAAGCACTGCATAAAGCGCCCTAATGACAATACATTTAAGGCTGAAATTGCTACGAATCGATATTTATTAAAGAGTAACAAGGCCACCTTACACTAATTGAGACGGTCGAAAAGTCGCGTGCGAGTATACGCTTTAAAGGTATATCTATAAGGGCTCTTATCATATGAAAAGTTTTTGGATTATATGATATGCATGGTTTTCTTTTTTTGTTAAATAAAGATCATAATTTTATACGTTGTGACTATTATACGTTATGTATGGAGAAATATGTAATTTTTTTTTTTTAATTCTTCATGCACTACGTATAAAATTATACGATCTGCCGATTATACGTTGTGAATGGTTTTAAAATTTTGTTAAAATATGATATTATACGATCTGCATATTAGACGTTCTGCCGTACCCCGTATCCAGACGTCACAGTGGACCACTGGAGGACTGGAACAGCTATTCGATACCCACTACTATTTCTTTCAACTCTTTGGAATTGTTACTACAATATACTGACATTTTTTCCGTCCGTCGTCTCTTTTCAAAAATGCAAGGGAATTAATTGAGTGTGCCGTTGATATTAATTATATAGCTCTCTATGATTTGAATTAAAACTCGGGCTCGCAAATGTTAGTTCGCTTAACGCCCAGTGCGGCGCTCTTCGACTGTCCACACTTTTAAAAACCCTGTCGATCAGTTTGGCGTAAACGCCAATTTAGGAGAGAACTTGGACTATCGGCTCTGAATTCATTCATATTCATTTATTAGCTCATCAAAACAATTGACGTTTACGGAAATTCGAAGTTAGGTCAAACACTTAGGTTGTTTTTAACAGGTTGAAGAAGCAAAACTAATAAGTATAAAAGGAAATTGATCGTGGCAAACACTTTCTGCACTTGCCTTGCCTTTCATGCGAGAGCTCTGGGTTCAAATCCTCGCCCAGACATGCACCACTTTCTTTCTCTTTCTGAGTTGGATAAGTGCATTTCGTTACGAATGCGAGCCGTTCCATGGTTCGGAACCCATGTAAAACTGTAGTTCCCCTTCCTCTACTAGGAGGTAGGGTTAAGCCCGCCCGGGTTGGTACCACCGCATTGGATGAAACTATGTTTAAAGCGACAATAAAAAAATCCATCGAGAATGCGGTGTATTGAGCTAATATCATAACGGTAGTTGTGTGGTATTAGCCATTCATGTCAGGTTGCATAAAAAAACAACTGTAACTCGCTCTCGGTCTGTTTTTAACATTGTCGAGCAACAGATAAAGCGATTAAAACTCGTCGGGCAGCAGGAGCCGGCTTACGATGACGTTGCGCCGCCGCAGCCCACCGCACGCAGGCTGTGGCGGACGGGCGCCGCCAGGGAAATGGCGGAAGGAAACTTCCATTAGGGCGCACGACGCGACGCCGAGCGGGGATACGCCTGTCCTTGGGAGCGCAATTAATTCCAACTAACATCTTCCCCGCCGGCGACCTCTCGTTTGAATAACCGGGCCGGTGAAACTTTTGTTTACTGCGCGGAGGGACGCGAACTTCACTCGATCCTGTTAAGTATTTAGGAGCGCGATCTTGGGAGTTTCCCTAAATGGTAATGAAAATGAAGAAACTCGTTGGAGTTGTTGCCTTTCTTGGTGATTAGGGCTTGAATTTTGGGGACTTTGACATAGAATAGACTTAGTTAGTCGCTGTCGCTTCATAGTTATTTGAATTGTATTTTTTTTTTCGACGACCCGACCCGCCTAAAAAGGATAGCCCAAATAAGTGGTCCCACTGCATGTATTCCCCGACATGTCGTAACAGGCGGCCAGTGAATGGTTTGTCGTTCGGGTTCGGGAACTGAATGAACGATGGTGTCAGCGGCGATAAAAATCGTCCGTGCTTTTCAACCAATTCAATGAAGCCGGTATGTATCCTGGTATGTAATATAATTCACATTTGATGTTTTGGACCAATATCATGACAGTAGGCATGGTATTAGCTACCCATATACCTTAAAAAAAACTATGATAAGCACATGAACACATTTCTTTATTTAGTCATAGATTTTTTGTATGCTTAGTAAACTTGAGAACTGTAATTTTGAATAATTTTTATTTAAATAGTTCAATCTGGTTAGTTCATCAGCCTTTTGTCGCCTTTGTTGAAAAACTACAGAGCTAACAGAGCTACAAATAAACTTATTGGTCATCAGAATATGAATTTGTATTCAGCTCTTACTTTAGAGTTTTAAGAAATTACTTCTTCCATTAATGTATGGGATTGTCTCTACAACAAACACAAACAAAACAAGAACTTACTAGTTTCAAATTATGGACATTGAGGATAGGATAGCTTATGGACTTTAGAAGTGTCAGTCCACCTCTTGTGTCACCCCAAAGAATACACAAGGCGGGCCGTGGAAGCAAGCCCAGATGAAAAAAAACTAGGAACTACGGGAAAATGTGGGAAATACAGGCTCAGGAAGAACGAAATGTTAGAAATAAATAAATAAAGAATTTATATTTTGGCGTTCGCGGTTCCGGACTTTTTAAAATCACAGATTAAGTACCAACGTGCCTGCAGATAAAATTCTTAATTTATCAACTAATTTCTATAAACCTTTATATACGTTCATATAAGTCGGCTGCTGAGACGAAATATCGAAATTTGACGTGACGCAACGCATTTGAGTTGAATATTTCAGCATTATGAATACCCTCAAGATCGGTACGAAATGAAACATGAAGAGAGACGTAAATACGTCAAACGTGCGCCCGCAGCAGTCGGCGAAGGCGCTGTGGTCTTCGGGGTGCGATCACATTATGATCTAGAGCAGCGGTTACCAAAAGGTGACCGCGGAACCCTAGGGTGCTGTGAAAGGGTCACAGAAGTTCAAAGACCTAAGAGGAGAGAGAGGAGTTCTATATTAGTATCAAAATGCCTCTCTAGATTAGTGTCAAAATGTTTAAGGGCGTAAGTATATCATGGATGTAAGACAAGTTATCAAAAAAATCTAGACGTGCAAACGTAGCTCTTAGTTGGTTTATTTAATGTGCAAAATTTCAGTAAGATTCCGGAGCATAGTATTTCAACAATCCGTCGAAAAAATCGCTTTGATTACCGCTATAAAAGCGGTTTCTAGACTCCGAATTCCTGATTCCTGATTATGGAATTCCAGGAATAGGCCTGCAGGAATAGGCAGGTATAGGTACAAGCGTAGATAGTAAAATGCTTAATACATTTGAAACTAGATAGATAGATCATCGGCAAGTATATATTAATCACATTTGAAACTTGTACGCTTGTGGGGAGAGCTGGTGACATCAAAATCGCACCCGACCGTAATGGGGAGGGGGAAGACTCCCTTCTCCCGCGGGCGCTCCGGGCCAGGTGGGAAATATTTTGGTGGCGACAGCTTGCGATTGCTTTCTTGCTTTCTTGAAATATTGAATAGGAGTAATTTGGTCGTGCTCGACGATCGGTGAGACACGCGCCGCTGCCACCGCTACAGCACCGATGTACTGCGCAGTTATACCGCCGCCACCGCGAACCACGTCAGCCTTGTAACGGCGTTAAGGTGGCCCAACCCGCTCATTTCCCCATACAAAAGGGGAAAGAAGATCACGCCTATATTTCTTGTCAGAGATCCAAAATTTTGCTCAATATAGCTTTATTTGATTGAACTAGATGTCTGATGACCATTGGCATTGTAAAATTGTGTTTGGTTTCCAAGTTATAACGTCCGAAAGTTCGGATTTTTCGCGCGTTTTATACAATAACTTTGGAGGTGGATTACGCAATGATAAAGTAAGAACATCTTAAAAAGATTAGTCATCAGACATAGCTTGTTTAATCAAGATTTATAATCTATTTGGTTTTTGTTAGATTTTTGACTACAGCGGTCGTGGTTTACTTTTAGCTATAAGTCGTTTTGAAATTAAAATTTTCGTAAATCTTACCAAATCATACACTATGCACATTTTCTTTTTTGTGGACAGGTTGCATCTTCCTCATAACGGAGCCTGTCTTATTCTTAGAAACAGAGAAGGTCCCAGAGCGCAACAGCACGGTTTTGTACCGTGCCCGCAAATGAGTTTAGGCCGCCGGGTTGGGCCACCTTAAGGTCTCCACACGGATAGTACAAATAATTATCTTAGCGTCTGTATAACAATCTCTGGTTAATTTTTTTTTTATGCAACCAGACCTTCCCTTTATGAGCACGGCTACATAGAACTTGGATGGAAAACACGGACAATTTTTCACTGCCGCTTCGACCATCTTTTCATCCAATGCGATGGTACTAACCCGGGCGGACTTAAACCCTACCACCTAGTACCTTCCCCTACAGTTTTACATGGATTCCGAACCATGGAGCAGCTCGCATTCGTGACGAAATGCACTTAACTAACTCGGAAAGAGAAATAAAGTGGTGCATGTCGGAATTGAACCCAGACCTCTGGTACGCTAGGCCAGTCCCCGCGCCACTAGGCTACGATAGTTAGTATAGTTATGGTTGTTATAGATCTCTCATCTTTAGAAAAATAGAGACGGATATATTTTCATTCAATTAAAAATTATCACTTACCAGAGTATGTGCACTCCAGCCTTACAAACATGTTAATTTTCGTTTGGGTGTGTCTGTGCGCTAATAGTATTAATTGAATGATTGGTAAGTGCCTGGCCAAAAAAACTTTTCTTCGACGTCGGGTCCAAGAAATCATTTACATATTTCATATCATAATTTTTCTTTAGAAATTTCAGATTTAATAACTACAACTAAGGAAGAAGCATTGTAATACCACTTCGAAAAATGAGCAGATAAATGTTTGATCAGTAACTTTTTAATTGGCATTATTATAACAAAGTGGCATATAAATTCCGATGACACCGCCCATTGTAACTATTTAATTGGCATTATAACAAAATGGTATCTAAATGCAGATGCCAGTGCCCGAGGGTTAGATAGAGACTCAACTTGATGCCCAGGGCAAAGAATTTAAAATAATACTCCTAGATACTGAAATCCAAAAAAATGCTAGATACTTTTTTCGGCGTTTATACTCAAAACTTGCCCTAGTACGAATCCCCCGCTAGACTAATGAATTTGAAAGGCCACATTAGAAAGCCTTCCTCCCATAAACCTGTCGATGTAATCAGCGATGCTATCGCTCTCACCTTTAGGAAATTAAATTTTGGGCTTCTTTAACGATTTGCCAGGAATAATGGCCGTTCAAAGTCTTGCGAAGTGTGCGGTACTTAGATAGGTTTTAGATGGATTCTTCGTTTCTTTGACACTTCTTTTTAATTAGGAATGGTAGATAATAAAGACTTTTTTAATAATATACATAAATAGATCAAAAAAAAATTATAATTTGTAGAAGAAAAGCGTGGTACTATTATTTTACCTATTGGTATGTTAAGGTATTTTTAATTGAGGAATTAGGGTCAGTAGAGTAGTTATTTAAATAACGCTGGTCTAATAATATAGGTAAGTTTAAATAGAATGAAACCGCTACGAATGTTTTCTATGAAAATCGTAACAAGCAAGTAGGCAAAAATGGGTAAACTTTAAAAAGAAGGCAAACTTTTCTTTCATTCCGGTTTTAAGGCATGGAGCTTTATCGTATCCGTCTATCCTTTCTGATACGAAGGCGTAGAGGCCTATCGTATCCATCTATTCTTCCTGATGTGAGGGCATGGAGGGCTATCGCGTCCGTTTCTTCTTTCTGATATGAAGATCTGGAGCTCTATTGTATCCGTCTGATGTTTCTGAGCCCTATCGTATCCATCTATCCTTCCTGATGTGAAGGCATGGAGCGCTATCGTGTCCGTCTCTTCTTTCTGATATGAAGACATTAAGCTTTATTGTATCCGTCTATCCTTTCTGATATGAAGGCATGAAGCCTTATCGTATCCATCTAGATTTTCTGATGTATGCATGCACGCATGGACCTTTATCGCGTTCGTCTATCCTTTCTGAATTGGGGGCATGGAGACTATTTAGGCATGGAGGATTATTTCCATCCATTCCGTTGTAAAGGCGTGTGTGTGTTAGAAATAAAACCATCCCCCGCAAATTGACTCCAAGTGGGTGCAATAAATCAAATTGATGTAATTCACGAGCAAAATCATTCCATAGATTTCTAGACGGGTTAAATTCATTAGTCACCCGCGACACAATGGCCACTCCAGCGCGCCTTCGGTACAAAAAAATGTATATCGTTATGTCATTACCCCGCTCGTTTATTACCAAATTCACGTGTTGCGTGTCTACAAATCGTTGCGAGCCTTTTATATTACGATGTCGGCCTAATAATCACCTTTTAGCACCAGGCCACCTCTTTGTGCAACATTGGCTGGACGTATAATGTGGAGGCGGCTTTTAAGCGTGGGCCAACAATGTCGTGACCTAATTACTGTCCATTTGTTTTTTCCACCAAAATAGAAAAAAGGATTTTGGTATCCTTAAAAAAACAGTGCTTTTGTGTATTTATTGACAAATTAAATTACCCATGGACTTTTTAGTATCTTGTTTTTTTAACGAATCGTACGTTTTGTAACGACATAACGCATGAAAATCGACGGTTTTTACGTTAAAAATATCACAAAAATAAATAGACATAATTCCTTAGTGTGAGATATTGTTTTATATGCATTTGCTTTCTCTTTTTTCGACAGTCGAATGTACAGGTGTTACAACAGTTTTTTTCCCATAAAATATATAGTTACCGAGTTCAGAAAAAGTTTGTCAATTTTTTTTCCCATTCCCCAATGATCATTTCCTAAATTGTAGGTACTTTCTTGACATCTACATCTACATCTTTGCAACACCCTGTATATTACTTGGATGTATTACTCCGGATATAACTTGGATGGAGAGAGATAAGGGATTCAAGCTCCGAAGAGCAGCCTCTTAGTGAACCAACAAACCGCCTGTGGTTCAGACACCCAGGTCATCTGTAAGTTTCGGGTCTCCAACAAGACGCCTAGCTAGGCGCACTATTGTGAGCTTTCCAAATACGGCTATGATTATTTTGAGCTTATGCAACGACATGTAATTTGAAGCATTGTGATCAGGTTTGAAATTAGATTAATAAGGTAAATAGGTAATATAATAACGGTAATGTATCTAATACGAATCACAGCTACAATATTGCATCACCGCACCGGCTTAATCTATGATATGTACACATGAATTAATTGCGCCGGTCTCAAGAAGCTTCTTAAGTAATCCTCTGGGAACGCGAGTTTATTATTGAACTTATTAACTTTCCGAAAACCCACGGCTTTTCGGAAAATTTTAGACAAAAAATATCACACTTTGAGCAAATGCAATGGTATTTAAAACTCATTTTTGAAATATTTGTCGCTTCAGTCACTTTATCACTACACCGTCGATATCCTCAGTCCCGGTGAGATGAGGTTTATTCTAGAATTTCTCGTTTGATGCTTTCGGTTTTTCAGTTTTACTTGTATTTCTTGCTAACTGAATCCTGAAGGCGTGTTTTAAAATTCTTCGAACGGGGCTCTATACATCGGGTAAAATATATAGAAAAAACGTTAAAGCTTGATCATAAAACCAGAAATATGAGGTACCAGTAAAATGTTAACGCCAGTATCCTTCCACCCGAACGTTTAATGTTTTTTGATGAAGTAATTTTTAAATAATCTGAAAGCCGGCCGCTTGGAAGAATAATGTTTTATGTACCATGGATTTAGGTACCAGTGCCAGGACATTCCTTTTATGAGCACCGCTACAATAAACTGGATGGAAAACAACGACAATTTTTCATTACCGTCTCGATCATTATTTCATCCGATGGTATAATGCTAACCCGAGTGGGCTTAACCTTACCACCTAAAAGGGGAAGAAGACCAACAGTTTTACATGGAACAATGCGACAGGTCGCCTTCATAACGAAATGCACTCATCGAACTCATAAATACAAAGATATTGGTGCATGAACGGGGCCGGGATTCGAACCCATGACCCTGAAACAGGCCTCTGAGCTCCGAGTCGCTCGAATATATAGTTAATTCTACTCACGCCGGCGATGCCGACGTTTTGGGTGTGGCGCTCTCGCCGCGAGTTCATGTTCTAGGGCGGGCAGCGCGGTAGGCGGACGGCGCGGTTGGCGGGCGGCGCGGGCGCGGTGGGCGGACGGTCACGCGAGCGCTCGGCCTACCCGCCTTTTCCGAGAGTATCACGACGCGAATGCATTGTTACAATCAAACACGTTAAAAGGAATGGTTTCGAGACACGCTTGGCAATGTGTCGCCAAGTGTTTGCCTAAAGAGGCAAACTCCATGCAACGAGCCTATAGTGACTTGTTGCGCGCGACTCGCTGTGATATAAAATCCAGCCAAGTGCGAGTCGGACTCGCATACAAAGGGTTCCGACCATGGTACAAGATTAAAAAAAAATCACGTCTTCTGTCAAATCCAGGAAGCATCAAACGAGAAATTTTAGAAAAAACGTAAACGAGGATTATGAAAAAAACGCAAGGAAATACTTAGAAAAAAACCGTATTTTTTATTGTTTAGTTTAGGTTAGGTTAAGGCAGACTTTTTTTATGATTTTGAAGATTTATTTTCATGTTTTATTACAAATAAACACGTGTTTATGGGCATCGAATAAAAAAGGCGAAAGTGGCGACCGATATTTATTCCAATTCGGCAGCGTAGCTACGTTTTAATGTTAACACATACACTGACGCAGCGCCGGCTTGTCAGTTGGTTTACGAATTCGTTACGCGCAACATCAAACGTTCGTTGCACGTAATGGCATCCTTTGCAGTTATTCCGTGTCGTTGGAACTTTAGAACATTAGGAGTGAGCGAGTCCGTAAGCGAACTGACTGGCCGGTGCTAGCATCAGTGTATGTGCTAGCGTCGATGCATGAATTGTGAAGTTGATCTATAGTATTATCACTAAAACCTAAACCAACGCCGCCGCGTGCGGATGATATTCGTTCGCCACTTCTGTCCGTGCTTACTCGATGTTTACGGCATTAAATATTTCCTGTCTAGCAAGGGTGCATCCTAGCCTCACCTATGTACACCTATTAAATGCAATCGTTTGTGCTGGAGAGCAGTGCGCTTCCTCGCTCACCTCGTATTTATAGATTCAACCGAAGCCAATTCAGGATCCGGTCGCACAAATGCCAAGCCGCCGCCACCGACACCGACGGACATTGAGATAGGAAGGACCCGAGTGGAGACGGAACGCATCCATATATCGGCAGCGTAGCCATTTATTTGTGAACATACACTACGACTGTATTAAAGGTAGCGGGGCTCTGAAATTTAAAAATAAAAATAAAATGTTTTGGCACAATTATGCACGCCGACTGCGAATTAAACTAGCGAAATCATCTTCCAGGCCCTAACTGTTCCTACCCCCAAAAGTTGTCATATTTTAATAAAAAATATGTATCTTTTGAGAAAGGTTGATTTTATGTCCGTATGTCTTTATTTTTATGTAAATATCTGCATTTTAAAGAGTTCTAAAATTACATTTTTTTTTATGTGACTGGACATGGATGGCTAATACCACACCTTCTGTCATGGTGTTAGCCCAACACACCACATGGGAACTAGGTGCCATGCCAGGACCTTCCTTATATTGCACGGCTACATTGAACTGGATGGAAAACACGGACAATTTTCATTGCCGCTTCGACCATCGTTCATCCTATGCGATGGTACCAACCCGGGCGGGATAAACCCTACCACCTAGTAAGTAAGGAAGGGGACCTACAGTTTAACATGGAATCCGAACCACGGCCAGCCTCTCTCAACGGTCGAATGGTCACCCATCCAAGACCAGACCGGACCCAGCGTTGCTTAACTTCGGAGAGCGATCGCCGAAGTGTCGCGCCACTGGGCCATTGAGGCTGACATGATGATTAATAAAAGACAACTCTTTCCAATATTTATTAGCCAATACTTACCTATTCAAAAGGTAAAAAAAACATACAGACGCAGGTCTCTACAATATATTAGGTACAAATTTTCAAAATGCAGTAAATCTTCATCGCCCGTAATTTGGGGAATAGGTAGGATAACGACCGTTCTATTGGTAGTCAGTTCGGACCATCGCACGCTCCACTATGTATTCGAATATGGCGCCCTGTGCAGTTCTTACGTGATCTTACGTGTCGTTGGAACTCGAGAACATCAGTAGTATGTGAATTCGCGATTCTACCATCACTAAAACCGGCCAAGTGCGAGTCGGACTCGAACACGAAGGGTTCCGTATCTTCGTACAAGATTTAACATAAAAAACGTTTTTTGTATGATCTTTTTTATTTTTTTTCACTTTATTTTTTTATTTTTATATTACCTACTTGTTGTTATAACGGCAAAATAAAAACACTCTCTGTGAACATTTCAGCTGCCTACCTATTACGGTTCATGAGATACAGCCCTGTAACGGACGGACGAACGGACGGACGGCGGAGGCTTAGTAAGAGGGTTCCGTTTTCACCATTTGGGTACGGAACCCTAATAAAGTAGCTTATTAGTAGTTAGCCGCTCTACGGATGAGATTCTGTCGCCACTTCTGACCTTCCTTGAGCGATGCCGGCGGAGGCTCGCGCGGCAGGCTCCGCGCGCGGCACTACGTCGTGTGTTTACTGCCCCCGGGCGGCCCAAACTACCCGCTCTAAATCTTCGCAGTGACTGCAACTTGGGCCCGGCACACGTTAGAGCGAACATTAATCGAAATTTAAACAAGCCGCCTTCCTCTGCAGGCCGTTATTAAAGTTCGGCCTAGGCTGACGGCTCCGTAGTCGAAAGGCAAAAAATTGATCCTCATATTCCTTACTAGCTGCGGTACCCGGCTCCGCTCGGGTCAATGTCGTTTTTGACTGAAGTCGGTCTTAATTATTTCCTGAATAAAAAGTAATATTATTTATAATGACCGTCTATCCGTCCGTCTGTATACCCGCTTGTCACAGTCGGTTTACCCGGACACTATTGGACCTCTGCAGATGGAATTTTTAAATTAAGAACTTTCTCGTGGAATTTTGTCCCATACCAGTTTTTGAAAAAGTTTTAAAAATTTTGGATTTTTTTAAAAAATGTCTAAAATTCAAAAAGACAGACTCGCGTTTTTAATTGTACTTTTTAATTCACAGACACAGTTTATTTATTTGTCATTTGTGTATCTGTTTGTGTTTGCAGTTAAATTAAATAAAAAAATATATAAACGTATAATACGAAACATATTCATTCATCGTTCAGGACATAAAAAGTCTTCTACAGTTACAATATCTTTTAGTAAGTGTGTAATCATCCGTGCTGTAAGATTGCGAGCTCCATTCCTTTTTCTGGTTTGATATTCCGAACCGGTGTCGGATCCGGCGATCCGGCCTACACGGGTATACTGAAACTAATATATCACCTCCGCCCGCGGCCTTCGTGTACTACATACAGAGAGCATAGAATGACGGAAGGAGCAAACTAAAGTTACATACAATGCCAATATTTTATTTTATTTGATACTAGCAGAGGTTCCCGGCTCCGCTCGGGTCAATGTCGTTTTTGACTGATTTCGGGCTGGTCATGTTCAGCCTGCGTTTGCAATGTGAGCGGAAAAATGTAATTATTTACGACCTCTCCCTCCCCACATTAGAGACCTCAAAAATAACAGTATTTGTCCACTATTTAATGGATGTTATTATACATATAAACCTTCCTCTTCGATCACTCTATCTATTAAAAAAGTTTTAAAGATTTAAGCATACAAAGGGATATAGGGACAGAGAAAACGACTTTGTTTTATACTATGTAGTGATGTATGACACTTTGTTACCGACATTCGTAACGTAGGAGCGTGTTTTTTTTGGGCTCACCTACACTGCACTGGGCTAGGCAAGTCTCGCAGAGGTGTGAAACAATTCTGCAGTACAGTCGTTTACTTTCAAATGTATACACTGAGAGGAGAAACAGTTCCTAATGTCCCCTTTACTCGAATATGTCTCGATTTCCAGTGTATATGTTTCAAAGGAAACGACTGTACACTTATAACGAAGTTTGAAATTAAATGGCGCTCAATAATACATTTACTTATTGTAAAGCTTACTAAGTAATTAACAAACAAACAAACAAATAATTGAAGATTCTGTTCGAGATAATATAAAATAAAACAAAAGCATGCAGTTTAATTTTATGTTCGTTTCTTACAGTTAAAACAGTACAATTATTTAGCAACGTTGAGAAGTCTTTCAGTATTCTGGTAGTTAAGTGACTTGAGGATGTTGTTAATTATGTATTTTTTTCTAGTTTTGTGTGTAGTGGTACTTATGTCGATGTTCTGACATAATTGGTTGTGTACGACGGGGGCTAAAAAGGTGTGGTGCCATTGAGCAGTGTTGGTTGGTGGCACAGTATAGTTGTCACCGAACCTTGTGCTTCGGGTGTTTTTTATAGCATATATCGGCTGCAAGCAGAGTATTATTTTGCTAATGTAGAGTTGTCTAACGCTCAGCATTTTTGTGTCCCTGAATAAAATCTCTGTACTATATTGGAAGGGCTTTTTGAATAAAACACCTATGTAGTACCGCTCGTTGGGCCCGCCCAATGGTGGCAGCGTCGGCGAGTGAGTTCGCTTAACAATTCGCTTACTACTGATTTTCATAGTAATAACGTCACGGAAAAACACGTAAGAACTTCACAGAACGCTATTTAGTGCGACGAAAAAGCGATGTCGCGCGTCCCGAATTCGTAACTTAACTAACTACAGTTAGAATCTTTCCACTAACTCGTGACTACGATGCCGCCATAAGAATGAGTTAAGATCGCCACTTTCGTCCTTCTATGTCCGCTGGCTACATATGTATGTAACTACTTTATGTTTCGCGGGGAGTGAAGCTGGTTACATCGAGTATCGATGTGTATTTTTGTAAATTGAGTGCTAGCTGAATCAGTGCTCTTTTCTTTCGTGTGGGATTGTATTTGGTCAAGTATTTGTATAACCTTTTGTATCCTCGGCATACATTAGTAATTGCGTCAATGTATTTATTGGTTAAAATCGTTACAAAAATGCATACAAATGCAAGTCGAGTTATGTAAATGTTTAAATATCTTGTTATTTACAATTATTTAATTTCTTAAGAATGTTATTATTCATTTATGTGAATTAATGATTACATGTTATAAAATATCAGCTGAAATAATATCTATTGTAAATTTGAGTTCCTAAATATATTTAGTAATGTATGCTCATAGTTAATGGGTATAGAAACGATCTGATTTTTCTAGTGATCAAAATGATCTCCAAATAACATAAAACTAAATCTCAATTCTTCGGAATGGTATATTTTGGATGTGGAAAGCTATTACACGATGATGGTGGGATATTCATGTGCGTCTTTTGAAATAATGATGACGTAGTAGTTGCACGGTGTCCTTAGGCTATATTCGTACAAAACCAGCAGGTCTATTCCTGGCATTTAGTAATCAGGAATCAGGAATCCTGAGCCTATAAAACCCCTTTTGTAGCGGTTTTCAAAGCGATTTTCTTGACGAAAATATTCCGGAGCATAGGTTTTGTAATTAATCAAGGTTTTCCGTCGAAAAACTCGCTTTGAAGATCGCTATAAAAGCGGTTTTCTAGACTCAGGATTCCTGATTCCTGATTACTGAATCTCAGGAATAGACCTGAAAATTAGAGATCTTTGTTTAATTCCGGTCCCTTCGTCACTATCAGCTGTTCACGAAACAAATCTGCAAATTGCGAAGAGAGCCCACTCGTAGCCTTCCTTGTAAACGACATCAGGTAATTACTTGTTACTCACTTAGCAGTGCCGACTGCGTGTGCAGTGACAGCGCGTTATCAGGGCTCCGTGGCAACCGCAAACACGGCCGATGTAGCTTATTAGGCCGCGCCCCGTGCCTCGCGGCTTGCGACCTTATACTTTAAGTACGCTTGTGCGGTCGTGAAATTACGTTATGTGATGGTTGTAGCTTGGTGGATAGCATCTAGGATGCTGATGTAGGAGGATGATGATGTTTATCCCAGTAAATATAGTGTGATATATACATAGTGTTGCAACGGCCAGTACAGAAAATTTAGGAAATTATTATTGGGATTAAAATAAGTATTAAACATTTTTCTGAATATCCTCTAAATAAAAAGTTTGACTTGTTGCCACGTTCTTACGGAACATTCAAGTATTACACTAAATTAATGAATTACTTTGTAAAGTAAGTAACTTTTTACAAATATTAAAGAATTATTAATCAATCCACGGGGAGGATGAACATTTTTTGGCAGCGATTTTCTTGACATTTTCAGGATTCGCTATAATTTTATGTCTATATTTATGGCTTCATTTATTGATCTGAATTGACTACACACTTTGGTTGAGCCATTTGACTCATCACTATTCAAATTAGCCACCGTTATTATTTTGCGGGATAGCGCGCAACTGAAAACACACCACGCTTCACATTACTCGCACTGACACTTTCCTTCCCGCTCACACTCGTCAAGAGAAAAGAGAGAAGAACATCGACCTCGAAGACGCGAGCCGACGTACCCGAAATCGGAGATCTTTTGCAACGGCTTCCAGCACGCGCGCGAAGATCTATTCCGCGCAAGAGAAATTAATGACTATCCGCTACATCATCGCAACTTGATTCATCTGTGTACTCATCAAGGCTGGAAGCCAGGAAGGGTGTTTAGTGAGTGGTTGGCGAAGAGGGATCCTGCGAAGCGGTGTCCCTACAGTCCACGCGCTGCTCCAGCTGTCGAAGGCATCGGTCGTCGAGGTTACTCCCTAGTTTTCCCACCAAACTTTGTATAGTGATTTCCTGAAAGTTTCTAAGTTTTCCGAAGGTAAAACTCCACATATATATTTTGTTGGATTTGTTTTTAAATTTGAGTCTGCCTTCTCAATCATTTCTGGTGGGTTTCCAATTCATGACCATTTTAAATATTAAAATTTACTTTATTTTAGGACGCAGTTTTTCGTAAACTTTTATAAATATATATCATGTCAAATATATAGATGTTAATATAGTATATAAAATAAATCTAAATAAATCACTTGGATTTAATTATAATTTGATACAATTGTATTTCATTTAATTTTGGTTCTTATGATATGCAAGACATGACTCTACGTTACATAGTTTTTTGATATATTTTTACGCATTTAAAAACACGACGGCAGCCAATTCGATGACGTCGTATTTTCTGACGTAAGCACTTCAGATATTGTCCCTCGGCGGCATCGGGAGGGGAAGGACGGAAGTGGCGACTGAAACTTATCCGTATAGCGGCAGAGTAGCCACGTATAAGTAACACACTGATGGTAGGGCCGACTATTCAATTCGTTTACGAACTCTAGACGCGCAAAATCGAAATGGCACTAAATAGCGTCGCGGACAGTAACGTGTTTTTACGTGTCGTGTTGGAACCCGAGAACATCAGGGGCGTTACCATGATAAATCAACCTGCCGGGTGAACAAACACGTACAAAGAGTACGGATGACTTTAGGACATACAGGAATAACATACGGGGAGGGAACCGTTATGGCCTGGAAGACGATTTCGCTAGTTTAATGACAGCCGCCGTGCAAAATTGTGCCTTGGCCAACGGACAAAGAGTGCATTTCCTAAAATGTTCAACTCTTCAATTTCCACTGCCTTCACGATAGTCTTAACGCTAAACGTCTGCGGGTGGTAAGCTGAAACAGATACAAACCTAAAGCTAAAGCAGGCGCGCGGCTTCGCTCGCGTGTTCCGAGCTACTTTGGCAAAACACGAAAGCTCTGTTGCAATAACAACGAAATTAGTTGCTTCATTCATTCAGACTATAATAGGACTTTGAAGTGAGCTTGGGGCAAGCGTTGCACGATTTTTGTAAGTACACGCCCTTAAGGCTCCAACTGAGTTCAGCAAACAAACGATAATTGCGATCTCCGGAAGCAGTGATTTTGCGTTAGGGTTTATTATTGTATGGTCTTCAGAGTCGTTTTCAGGCGTGCGAAATTTATGTTTTTGGTTCGTAAAGTCTACTTTGTAAAGTGAATGTATTAATGTTTCACGCTTATTCATTAGTTGAATATGTAATCTCGTGCCATAAATAATAAATTAGTTTAAATCATTTATAGTTTCAAAGCGCCGGCTTGAAAACCTAGTAAATATGTGTTTGCAAACATTTTTCTTACAGAATTTAAGCTACGCATTAACACCGTTTTACGGTCATACACGAGATAATAGTCTAAACTTTAATATTGTGATTTTTCTACGGGTGTTTATTCTTAACCGACGCTGAGATAAAATAAAAATAACCCCAAAATACTGGAGGTTAGCGTCATATGGAGCCTTAAATAAAAAATGCTGTACAGTGTTTGTATTGCTCGCATTACAGCTAAACTTGGCGAGCGTAGTGCGTGTCGCCACCGAAAGCAAATCGAAATAATAGAAGTGTTTTACACTGATTGGAAAGCGTTAGGCGTATTGTGTCGCGCGAACGGTTTGTCTGGCATTTCGATAAAAGTTATTCGCTACCCAACCGACACAATTGGGCGCGGCTGTGGCGCTAACACCCAGATTAAATAACCTAATTTCCTTGCCTTTCAGCAGGCCTATCAAGTATTGGTGATTCCGAACCGAATGGGCGACGCTGTTGTCATTTAAATGTGGACTTTTCCATATTTTCTAGCAAAAGTATTCTGTGCAAGAAACAGTTGGCGTGAATTTTAAGGATTTATGTTTATTGTGTGACATGGTAATTATCATTTAATAATGTTTTCATTTATTTAAATTTTTTGGTACTCAAACTAACCTAAATTACGTCAAAAACTGAATTATCGTGCGGGTTTGATCAACACTGAAAAGAAGAATCCGCGAAGAAACTTTACGAGTTTTCCGTCCACAGTAATGAAATACATGCTTAGATCGCAATGCTAGTGCCAAACAATTTTTGGTAGAACATTTAAGGCAAAGAACAAGAACAAAATAAACAACAAGCCTCAGTGCAAATGAATTAGAAATAGAACTTACTTAACTAATAATAAAACAATAATATGTATAATCTTACAAGTATTCCCTGGTGTAAAAGCCGTCGTCAACTTAACAATCTATGCCGGGTGTACAAAGCCCTCGTCAAGTTTGATACGGATGCAATATATCGGTGAAGCTACTCTTTATGTGCGAATTCCTTGGATTTTTCTTTTGTCACTATGAACATAGAATATATAATAACAGTATACGCTTACGTACTACTTATGGACATTGATGGCGAAAATACCACATTCATGTTCATCATATTAACTCGACACACCGCTTTCCAGAAGGAGTTAGGTGCCATGCTGGGATCTCCCCTTTATGAGCACGGCTGCATTGAAATGGATGGAGAACACACTTTTTTATTGGCACTTAGACCACCTTTTCATTGAAACCGCAGCAGTACCAACCCGGATGTGCTTAACCATACCACGTAATAGGGAAGGGGACCTATAGTTTTTCATGTACTCCGAACAATAAAACAGCTCGCATCCTTATTTCTGCTCAAATGCAATTATCTGATTTGGAAAAAAAATAAAGAGGTGCATGAACGGAGCGGAAATTCACATCTCAGAGTCACAATTCACATCTCAGAGTCACAATTCACATCTCAGAGTCACAATTCACATCTCAGAGTCACAATTCACATCTCAGAGTCACAATTCACATCTCAGAGTCACAATTCACATCTCAGAGTCATAATTCACATCTCAGAGTCCCACCACCTTCACGACAGTCTTAACTCTACCACCTAGCTCCTATAAAAACTTTCTTCAACTTGTTTTCCTTCACCGGATATTACTATGACAGTGCAACGCTAAGAATCGAACCCCGGAATGATAACTTCAACAAATTTCTTCTTTACGCTGCATTTCCCAATACTTTTTCCTGGAAAGTTGTTTCCCTCGCGAACCGAAACATTGGATAGTATTTCACCCAACAGATTTATGTCACTTTTTCCAGCCACAGCGCCCGCAGGGTCCAACTTTCCGCCTAACGACTGGCCGCGTACACTGCTCGATTAATAATTCGCTTAACTATTCCCGAACAAGCCCCCACACTAATTAGGCGAGGGGAAAAAGTAACTTTCCGCCGAACCGGTAATATCGAAGTAATGAGCCCCGAGGCTGGCCGCCGAGCGTGATAAAATCAAATCTCGGCAGAGCGCGCTTTGCCGAAAAAAAAATCGGCAAACTTTGGCGGGAGACGGCCGAAGTTGGCCGCTCAATATTATTGTGAGGAGATTTAGTTGGGCGCGCGCATGGGGAAAGTTACGTCGTTTGAAGCTTGTGCGAGTTGTTGATATTGGAGCTCGGCAGACATTTGATTGATCCCATTAGCCGTGGTCAAACAATGGATTTTATCACGGAGATCTCCGTGGATTTGATAAAATATCAAGCCTGGGCAACCCGGTACTTGCATTTATTTTAGCCGTGAGAGAAAGCGGGGAAAGTCCTTGTACTTATGGCCATTATAAACTTATACAAGAAATGTTTCTACATTTCGGCCACAAACTATACGTGTACGAATCACTGGTTTGTTTTAGTTTTTAGTTTTAAAATTTAACTGAACATGGGTGGTGAATACTGTTTACATATAATAGACCGGGGTAGATACGGTTTGAGAAGCACATTAAATCCGAAATGATTTTTTTTTTCTCAGAAATATATAATTTCATGTTCATATGCTTACATTAAGTTTCCAACATTTAGCGGGGCCCGGAAGATAGAAAAAAAATTAAAATGTATTAAAAAATGTATATCTCCTAAACAAATATTTAGAAACGATATTAAAGCTTGCTTTGTGTGAATGTAAACATTATAAATGAAAAAAAATGTGCTTCTAATATTTGCAACATTTTACAAATTTCACAGAATATAGAGTTTGCGGTCAGTTTCCAATTTCAGAAAATAAAATAGAATTTTCATTATTTGCTTTGCAGATATTAAATATTACAGATATTAAGAGTACAAAAAAAAATTTACACAGTTCCGTAAATAAGAAATTGTTGCAAATTCACAGTAATATTATACCTAAAATTAGCTAACAAATAACATTTCTAAATATTTGTTTAGGAGATATCATTTTTTAAACATATTTCATATTTTATTTCTATCTTCCGGACCCCCCAAAATGTTGCAAACTTAATGTACACACGTCCACATGAAATACTACGTTTATGAGAAAAAAAAATGCATTTCGGATTTAATGTTTTTCTAAGTGCTGATTTAAGGCTAAAGTTCCTGGAGTATAAGTCTCACAAACCACGTGGGAACTAGGTTAAGTACCAGGATATTACTCACATTGCAGAGATACATTAAACTAGATAGAGAACATGAAAGATAACGAAAACATTTTGAGTTCTATCGGAGCACACTTAGCCAACTCTAATTCCGTTGAACCATTCATTCTGGAATTGTGGAGTTGGAACGGGAATGCATTCTTCTTGAGAGCCAGAATCGCCTGTGCACACACACACACACACCTTACTAAATACGATATTCCCCGTCCCGCCCTGACTGTCAGTTGACACATAAACAATCCTCGAGCAAGTTTGGACGTATTCAAATAACGAGAAAATTGAATTTGAAAAAAATATAAAAATGTTATAATCCAAAGTGAGAAACATTCCAGGCCTGGGGCTCTACCTTAATAAATTATATCACCGGGGGTGATTTACCCCTGTTTTCACCACCTTCGGCTGCCTGAAATCTGATAGTTAACTCTCGGTTACATTGCAAATTTATATGGTGTAACTAAAAGATAACTTTAGGATTTTTGTAGCTGGAGGTGGTGGAACCGGGCAATAGACAAATAAGTGGTAAATAAAGGATGTTTTTTATTCCGTGTCCGCATGGTAATAAATAAAACAAAATATGTTTTTATTAGTTGTTTAGTTTTATCATAGATTAAAACCTATGGTTTTATTAATTAATGACTGACGTTCCCGGCTCCGCTTGTGTCATTGTTTTGGACC
Organism: Incurvaria masculella; assembly: GCA_946894095.1. Taxonomy (NCBI): domain Eukaryota; kingdom Metazoa; phylum Arthropoda; class Insecta; order Lepidoptera; family Incurvariidae; genus Incurvaria; species Incurvaria masculella. The sequence continues at coordinate 13,916,889 of OX335653.1, read as the reverse complement.
GATGTCGGGCTGAATTATTTCCTGGATATTTTATGAGTTTTTCCCTACAAACTTTCATCCCCTATTTCACCCCTCTGGAGTTTAATTTTCACCACAAAACGTAGCCTATGGCCTTATCAAAGGCTCAGAAATTCTTCAAAATTGGTTCAGTGGTTTAGGCGTGAAAACGCACTACACACAGTTAGTTGATTTCCCATTTATAATATTATTACTGATTTATTTGTATTTTTGTCAATGCGGACACTGAATAAAAAAGTCCTCAATTTATCACTCACTTGTCTAAATCACCCGGTGATATAATTCATCATGCAAGAAAGCCTGGACGCTTCTATTCTTGCAGGCTCGGTGTAGCGCTAAATAAGGAATACTTTCTTGGACTTGCCAAATTAAAGTGTTCGTTTATCGCTTGATCTATTCCCATTGTCCGCCGAACTCCTCGCAGCTCCGGACTGGCACTGTGGAGTAGTATTCCCTCTGGAATAGATAACGCCTCTTCGCTTTCCGTCCTAGCAAGGAACGCACGACCGACACGCGATAAGAGATAAGCAATGACCGAAATCATCGCCCTGTGTCGAATAGAATTTCCGGTTGCTATTGTCGACATAGGTTTTCATCCAGTGTTTATGTACTTGAGAAGGGTACCAATTCCAATAGTATGTAATGGAGATTCTTTTATTTAGTTGCTGATTCACGAGATAATAAATTATAATAAATTATATTTTTCCTTTATCCCATAGCAGATCGATGTGTTTCGAAACAATGCTTCGCTTAGCTCAATATATTTCAATTCAAGAAGTCGTAACATCTTCCCACTCGTACCGACAACCAGTTAAAATATAGCCGCTTAAAATGAAACTACACTAAGTTACGTGACGAACGGTTTTATTTGGATTCCATGATGTCAGCCACGGAGGAGGGAGGTAGGCTCCATCTCCCTTCTCTGTGATCGAAGCAAATAACCCGCAAATAAACTTCCTTAGTTTACAATTTATTTTTATCTCTTTTCTCTCATATTAAGTTGATAAGAAAACGGTTTTATTAATCAGAATATCAATGTCTAACATTTTTACACGTTAACTTGAGCCCGGAAATATGTTTTTGAGATGAATAGCTAGCCTACGTGTGGTCAAGTCTGTCGTCCAAACACTAATGAATATCTAACTTTTTCAATTATGTTAGGTTAGGTTTGGTTTAATGAAAATATTTGCATTTATAAATATATGCAAAAATACATACTTTTCGATGTTCTGGGTTTTGGACCTTATGCTTTTTAACCGACTTCAAAAAAAGGAGGAGGTTATCAATTCGTCTGTATGTTTTTTTTTTTTTGTTTTTTTTTTATTTATTTTTTTATGTTTGTTACCTCATAACTTTTTCCTGGGTGAACCGATTTTGATGATTTTTTTTTAAAATGATAGCTAGTGCTTCCCAAGTGGTCCCATTTTAATTTGGTTAAGTTCTGACAATGATATCCATGAGAAAATCATTAAAGTCTTAAATTTGTATTAAGATGTGCGCGACAAATGGACGAATAACTCAATATAACGCCAACCGATTTCGGTGATTCTTTTTTTATTGGAAAGGACGTGTACAAATTAGTAAGTTTACTTCAGATTCACTAAAAATTAACAAATAAAAAAACAAATTTAACAAAAAAAATAACCGACTTCAAAGGAAAAGCACTAAAAAGTAAAAAATAATGTTCATTTTTGTAGTTACGATTTCTGTTATTTTTTGAGTCGGTGTCAGCCAAGGTTAAGTTAGGTTAGGTTAGGTTAGGTTAGGTTAGGTTAGATTAGGTTAGGTTCTCTTGATTGGCGCAGCGCGTGCCCGGCTGACGCCGACTCAAAAAATAACAGAAATCGTAACTACAAAAATGAACATTATTTTTTACTTTTTAATGCTTTTCCTTTGAAGTCGGTTATTTTTTTTGTTAAATTTGTTTTTTTATTAGACTTTATGAAGGCGACCCTAGTATAAAGCAGATGTGTGTCAAAACTATTTACTGTGAGTGAGTAAAATATGAGGCCGTCTTGCACGGTGGATAGTTATATAGTTCTGTCGGTGCCGATAAGCCAGGTCGTCCATCATTCTGATGAACCTTACCGCAGAATAATCGACGCGAATTCTTTTTGCTGCGGCCGCCGCCGTCTCACGGCTTTATACGAGTCGACTGTGAACAAAAAATATTGTTTTTGCGATTGTTACTCCGAAAATCCGTCCACCGAATTGTTGTTCGTCAACACCTTTTCTTTCGGGAACGGCTCGAAATGAAGTCTGCAGCTTCTTAATCGTAAATCTATACTAATAATAAATCTGTAAGGGATGTTCATGGAGTAAGTTGCTTTGTTTTCTATGATATTTCGTTTGTAGACTTTATGTATGGTACTAAAACTAGATTGACGATTTTTATAAATCAGTTCTGTATGTATGTATGTATGTATGTATGTTCCTCCATAACTCTTAAGCCGATCATCCGAATTTGATGAAACTTACTACACGTATATGTAATAATACGGGACACAGGATAGGCTGTTTTGCTTACACTAAGATGTAGCTGTCATACAAACCGAAATGCCCCGGGGCGGCGGCTTGGAGGGGTAATCGCTATCTGTATTTGTTTCTCCGTTTACTTCTTCTAAGCCACGCAACGGTTTTTTTTATAACGTTTTCATTAATATAAGGAGCGATAGGGATCAATCAACGAGCAACGATTGTGCATGTTTTTTTTAATAATTAATACAAACTTTAAGAGAAAAATGAAAACTATGAACTTAAACATTGTAGGTGTTAAAAAGGCCTCCAGGATATTATGTAGAGCGATAAATTCGAACCACTCTTTATATGCGTATTTTATGAACGTATAGCAACTCTGGGCGCAGTCAGATTCCGGATGGGTTACCATTTTCGATATTGAAGGTGGCTGTGGTTCGTAGTCCTCATAAAACTTTAGGTCCCCTTCCTTACTTACTTACTAGGTGGTAGGGTTAATGCCCCCTTTGTTGGTTATTTATAAATTTCTATGTAGCAGTGCCAGTGCCGTAAGGGTCTGGCGGCACATGCTTTTAAAATTCGCTCCCAAATATTTACGAAGCTATAAATAGAAATGTGAAATCATGTCATATAGGTTCAAACGATTGATAGATTCCTGGAACCGCCTTTTGGGGGATTACTTTTTATCCAGGAAATAATTCAGACCGATATCAGTCCAACACGACATTGACCCGAGCGGAGCCGGGTACCACAGCTAGTATTTCTTAAAATATAGTTTCCAATTCAAACAGAAAGTGTTGTCTCAATGTGGTACTTAATTAGAATGATCGAAACCCTTAAGTTGCTCTCTGTGGTTTTAGAATCTTGAATTGCAGCATTAAGGAAGGTGAAGTAAATATACTTTTTCGCGCTTAGCAGGTATGTCGTGTATTCCAAGGAATGTGACATGTATTCATTACAGGATTTCATATGGATTCATTACGGGAGGAGGGACTGTAGGAGAATTCCAAATTATGGATATACAGTCGGTAGCGAAATTGGTAGATGCAATACGAATGGTATGTTTTGCTGGTTCGGGTCCAGCCTTGCAGTATATTCGTCAAGTAGTTATTTTTACTGGGCTCCTTCTTCAATTAATGTGTCCTTGCTTCACGGTCAACTATACATCCATACGTACATATCACATTCCTTGAAGCAAGGTTGTAATGATATTACGAAATTTTCAGTTCTAATTCTATGTGAAATTATTGGGTTGGATATATCATTCTTTTCAGTTTCTTGAAAAAATCGGCTCTATGATGTTCGCGTCTAGAAGTACACATTTAAACACAATAATCAGGAAGCCCATTTGAAAGTATTTTAACAGTTGAACTGAGTATGACAAAAGCCTAACTAGTTAAGGTTTTGTATAAAAAAATAATCCAGTCTTGGATAAATCTTTTTTATAGCCTGATCCTGATATATTGTAGGTGTTCATATATGTATCTTGAATATATACTAAAGGTAGTAATATGAATATATTAAATTCTTCTGCAGTCTCAAATACCGACTATCATCCTTCACCTTCTGGTTGAAATTGGAAATAAAAAGTAATAAAAAAAAAGATAAATATAGAATAGGTTGACAATAGTAATAGTCTAGGGATGAACCTCAATTTACCGATAAGTCAACCTCTGGGAACCGCTTCCACCGATGGTGTTTTGTTCATTTGAAAATGTGACTGAAATAAAATTTTAAAACGCAATTTATTTCACGATTCGCAAGCAAATGGTGACATCAAAATAGACTTGGGTATTTGTTGAGGCGCTAAGCACAGACTTGCCGCGGGAAGGGCCAGCGCGACCGAATGCCGACGGTTGATTGAATCGCTCGCCTCGGGGGAAATATCAAATTTTTTCCTCATTTTCTGCTTGATTTCGGTTATAGTCGAGACATATAATATTTCTTCATAAAAGGGATCGCGGTCGACTTCGCGGAAAACTGATTTGGCGAGATCGTGCGGCCGAGCCGTGAAGGTGACTACGAAACGACATTTCTAACTACCGTTATCGATTTTTGTTAGGGGGTGGTTGCATAGATGGCGCCACTATCGTTAGTTACTATTTCTGCTATAACTCTCCTAAATAAGAAGTAACCCACTATTGTTAGTGTGTTCAACACACTCAGTCAGCGTGTTTACGTCTCTTTAATTTTTCTCCTGTCCTCCCGGCCCTCAGCGGTACGGAACCACTGCTTTCCGCCGACGCACTCTACCGTCCTCCGTCTCCGTGTTCAACACACATCCGTTTAATTGGCGAGCTAATTAACTTTACAACTTGTTACAACACATTAAATAAATAATTAATACTCTAAGATTAGACTAAGTCTCATTGCGTTCGGCTGAAATAGTATATTATGTTCGGTCAGCGGGTGCGGAGCGAGCTCTACCTAAGGCACCGCCTTCAAAAGGTTATTATAAATTAAGAAATTGTGTATAATTAGTTAGGATTTAAAATATTTCATCGTATGTTAAATGAAAATAAACAATTCTTTTTTGCTTTTTATTTCCGAGCTGTTTTTTTTAAGGCGGTTTTTTTATTTAAAAGTATTTGTTAAATAACGTGTCTTACTTTCACGAATTTTTCAAAAAAACAAATCCATTCGACGTACATGTTTTGTAAAACACACACACAAACAAAATTTATAGAAAGATGGTCGAGGCAGCAATTCAACCTTTTCTGTGTTTTCCAAACAGTTCAATTAAGCCGTGCTCATAGAGGGGTGTGTTAGGCTAAGATCTAACGGTCAGTCTGGTATTGACCGTTAGATCTTAGCCCTATTGGCACGGATACCAAGTTATGTACAAAAAAATTACTTGCTGTAAGCTAGATAGCTGCTGCGATGAAACCTGATACATCTTGCGCTCAAGACGTTTAACAATTCTCGAAGTGCAAGGTGCGTGGTAGATATAGACTAGGAGGTCGCGACAAAAATGGTAACGTTACCGTAAATGGCTGAAACTGGGTTCACAGCATAAATGCCATCCCTCTGATGCTAAATGTGTCGGTCTGCCTGCACCATGTGGTTGCGTTGCCTAGACAAGGCGCCTGAAAAAGTAGTTATCGTGACAAAAAGAATATGTGATAAGGTAAATGGCTGAAAATAACGAAGCATGAAAGTATCAGTACATACTCGATTTTTAATACCAAAACTGAACAAACGTCTGGTTGCATTTAGTAGTTATATGCGATTTAGGTTACAAATATAACTTTAGGTATATTTAAGTATTTAATCAATAAGCCGACTGGTTATTGTTGTATAATTAATGGATATTAATATTTCCAGGCAATCAGTATATTCATCAGCCGGTGCATAACAACATGTATTTTGTATAGCCAATCTAGCTGACGCAACCACTTGGCGCAGGCAGACCAACACATTTAGCATCAGAGGGTTGGTATCTAACACGTGAATCTAGATTCAGCCATTTACATTATCGTGACCAAAAATGTCGTCACCTCCCGGAATAATACGGTAAACACAGCCGCGTCGCATTAATACTTTATTGGTTGCCGCTGCACGGGAGAGGGGGGAGGAATGTAACTTCCGGAAGTGAGCACCGGAAGCGGAAGCGGCGCTGCCTCCGCCGACACATCCGGTGCAACGAGATACCAGCCGCGCCGCCCACTTGCCGAATCTGACAGCGTCCACTTGTAGATAACTGGGTGCACCGAGTGATTGCCGTACTCTTGCAGCTGGCCTCTCTGCGGTGGATATGTTGCAGTGATATTGTCAAGTCAAGAACGTTTAAAAATAATGGACTAGAAAGACGGTCGAATTCGCCGGGTCTTTGCCTAAAAGGGCAAGCGCCATACTACGACTATACAGGAGTATATTATTATTATTATTATTATTGATAGTGTACACTAGCAGCTTTAAGCTGATGCGTGTACTTTAAATGTTGTTATTTTGAGTGCACATTATGTTTTTATTTAAGTTTAATACTATTAAGGTGTTTGTCTAACTGGTTTTTAAAATCATTTACTGTGATAGCACTAATCACTTCTTGAGGCAATATATTCCAGGAGTCCACTACTCTGTTCGAAAGAAAGTACTTCCTTGGGTTTAAATTAAACCTGGTTTGATTAAGCTTTAGTGAATGGCCACGAAGTCCCGTTTTGTTCATGCCAATACACAGGATGAATTTATCAAGTGTGTCTTCATGGTCAGATCCGAAACTCTAAGAAATATTGTAAAATCTAAAACTGCATTATTCGATTTTTTAGACGTATTTCTTGCTCGCTGGAAAGCGAACTTGTTGTACATCCTGTAATATTGCACCAGCCAGTAGTGTCCGTTATAAGAAACAAATACTGTGAAGTATTGTCAAACGGCAAACCAAAGGAAATGGCTGATTTTTATCAAAAATAGTATTTTATTGATTCACGTACTAATAACGGATGCCGATTTGTTCAAGGTTGTACAGAGTAATCTATGTACTTTCGGCATACTAAGTAATCGGATTTGAAAAACTAGCATGGACCATTATTTGACAGAATGTTCACTTATTTGTCAGATTGAAAATGGTTCTGTTGTAAGACGGACAAACATCAAGTCTCATTCTTCCCCCGCTACGCCGAAATGAGCTTAGTGTCATCTGAGGAATCCGTTTTGTTGAAAGTATGAGAGTACGTTTTAGGATCCACGGCACAAGCTTTAACTATCAACGTTCTTCTGAATCCCATTCACATGACAAACTGTAAAACAAATAACTTTATGAAATTAGCAATTTAATTTGCTTTTAAGTGTCGAGTGCACAATATCTAGTTAGTGGTAATTTTAATACTAAAATAATGCCGTCCTTATTTTTCGCCTGAAGAAGAAATAAGAGATACCAGAGATTTTGCACTCCACTCACAGAAAATTTGCTATGTGAACAGTATATGATATTTCAAGGAATAAAACAGTTTTACAGTTAATTTAAGCTTAACAGCCAATTTTTATTAAATTCGAAAAACGTGGACGTTTCAACTTGCGATAGCTGATTATGAAATAGGCTCGTTTCCATTCGATAAAAAACAACTCGAAATCGTCCTAAGCGTAACCAGGTATCGCAGCTACTTCCATTACCGCATTGGCATAACAAGCATTTCTGTTTTGTTCAAGAGGCCACTCTCGCTCCGAACTCGCTTATTTCACCCCTCACCGGGCTACCTATTGTCTTTATTCTCCAACTAAAGCCAACTTCTAAAGTGAGGCTCCGCAAGGCCCCACCTCGCGTAGCTCCTGAAAAAGCGCTCCCATTAAAACTGGATTGGGCGAAGCTTTTGTACTCACGCGCCTTTCGGTGGGGTCGGCTCCGGATTCGTTTTATTTTCGAGTTTTATCGTCAGCTGTCCGTCGGCAGGTGTCGACTTTTTTGTGCGATCTAATGAGTTTTCTCGGCCGTTTATTGTGCCCGTGATAATTTCAAATGTCGGATTGACTTAGACCTTTTGCTGCGATTCGATAAGTAGGTGTATTATCTGCCAAATCGATTATTAACCAAAGCTCTGAGTTAGCTGGTGATAGGATTTATGCCCGTTTCCACCAGCTCCAGCTACAAAATTCCCAAAGTTATTTTTCGGTTACACCATACAATTATGCCAAGTAACCGAAAATAATTATCGGATTTCATGTAACTGGAGGGGTTGAAAACAGGGGTAGTTCAAAAGGATAAACCACATAAGGCTCGATTTGATTGTCTTTTTATGTGTGCGTCCGTCTGTCATATTTATCTTACTTAAATTATTTCTGCCTACAGAATGAATATCATAAACAAATAAGACCTTACTTTTAGGTCACATGTTCGCATGTGTAGAAAAAAAACATACAAATTAATAGAGTTTTGGTACGAATGCAAAAATGCAGTACTCGTAATTTAAGAGCATGTATAAACATATGTAGTAAGCGAAAGCTGTGGTCTTAACACATGGCGCATAATTCCTGCCTATCTTCTCCTCTTGCGCCGTTATGGTGTGTATGTATACGTGGTTAGGTTAGGATCTTAGGTTCCATAATTCTTACCATAAATAAATAGCCTACTGACATATGGACGTAGGAATGCAATTTCCGAGCATACATATTTGAATATACAACCTCAAAGGGACGAAATCCTATCGCATTATAGTTGGCTTCGTATTCCCAGTGGATGCTTCGTGTTGATTACACTACCGTCATTGATAAGGTCCAAACTAATCATATTATCGAATTCCCGTCGGACTAATATGGGTTGGTACATAACTCGATCCACTACATTAGCTATCGGAGGCGTGGCGATCCTAAGGGTCCGATGATATCGATAACACTAAGATTCGTCTATATGTACAGGCAAATATTATTTTTGGAATCGTCCAAAGGATTGTGATTTTTATTTAAATGATTTAAGATTACTTTTATTTATTTATTATTTAATAATACATTATAAGGTAATTCTTCTACAAAACCAGGTTTGTCTCATAGCTAAATATAGCATATTACATACATAGATATACTGTCGATAAAAAACGAAGTTTATAAGGTGATTAATTTTAAAGAGTTCTCTCAAATCAAGACGGTTTATCCTAGCCCGATAAAAAAAACTAAAAATGTTTAGAAAACGCCGAATCTTTTGCAGTTAAGAAAATTCTTTTTAACTAAATTGTTAGGTATTCAATAAGTAAACGAAAGTCGGTTCTATGTAATAAGACACATTCGAATCGATGTATTGAAACAAATTACAGCTGAGAAAAAAATTGAGATTTTAAAATTGAGCCTGGGATAAAAATTAAGCTGGGAAATTGTCCAAAATGGGGATAATAGAATTTACTTATAAAAAATATGATCATATCATATCAAAGATGGCGCCGGGGCGGCTGCGGAAATTTAGCTGAAAACCGTAGCATTTCTTATCAACATCCTGGGCAAAAATCTAGTCATCCACTTGAAAATCTTCTTAATCATTAAAATATTTTTGAATGCAATTTGTTATGAAACTTACATAGATTCTGAAAATTCCAGTTTCACAAGATGTTTGACATACATTTAAAATACGTCAAATATATTTATAAACTTTTGATGACTCGATTTTGGCTCGATTGACGACACCATTTTTGATATATACTCGCAGGCTCGGTAATTTGGGCATTTCTTTGTTTTGATGAGATGTTTTAGAACTATGATATAAAATAATGGTAGATGAAAATTTTAAACGAAGAATATAAAATATATCTCTTGTTGCATGGTATATTACCCACAAACTACTTATAAGTGAATCTGTGACTAAACACTTAATCTTAACGATTATTTTCCCTTCTGCGAACCTTACTTTCAAAATTAGCTCCAAACTTAAGACGTCGACTTTTCACTTGAGGATTCTCGCCCCAGAAAGTATTATGTCTCCGACGGTACGAAGAGCGTAAAATCCATCACGTTTTACCTTCATTTTCACTTTCCAACACTTATCTTTGTGCAGACAAATTGCGTTATAAAAGTCTTTCAAAGTTGGCGCTGCCAGTGGCGACATGCTTTGGCTTAAAAATTCCGTACACCTACGGCCTTGCATATTTATGTGTGTAGACGCTAGTTATATTGTCTTTATTCTGGAGCCAGGATGTCGTGGCGACGTGTTATTTATTCTAATATTATATTATTATATATATATATATATATATATATATATATATATATATATAATAATATAATATAAGAACCGTCTAGTTTAGTTTAGTCTAGAGTCTAGTTATATATGTTTAAGTGCAAAATACCTAAGATACCATTTAAGGTTCGAAGGCAATAATGCAACATAATATGGATGGCTAATCACACACCCGCCGTCGTGAAATTAGCCCAACACAGCACATTCCCGAATAAACGCTACGCAAGGACCCACCCTTCATCTGAACTGGATATAATGAACTGGATGTTGCTTTGGTACGTCGATGACTGGATGGAAATCACGGAAAAACGTTGTTTCAAAGCGATGAAATCAGAGCCGGTAGTCTCAGTTGTCACCTAAATTGGCGTTACGGCAAACCGATCGACTGGGGTTTTTAAATGTATGGAAAAATTTAAGAGCGCGCGCAGCGGGCGTTAAGCGAACTAACATTTGCGAGTCCGAGCTTGATTTGACAGCTTACTTACGTAAATACGTCGACGTTGCCGTTTACGTCCACTCCGCGTTTTCATACAAATCGGAAGTCCGCGTTTGACTTTGACAGCTTGAAGAAGTAAAACCACAGAATATCTAGTAAAAACTTGTATGGAGTTTGGAGAAAACGCCAGTCGATCGGTTTGCCGTAAACGCCAATTTAGGTGAGAACTCAGACTGACCACTCAGTAGCTTAACGCCTTTTATGCGCCTGGTGCGGCTTCTATGACTGCGCCCTGCTAGTACGGCACGCGCCAACTTATAAGCGCCGCGCGCGTACAGAAAACGAGTACACGGACGAGAGGCACATTTAAGTTCGGCGCGAACTCTATGCTCCGAACTACCATACATGATCCAAAACCTGGTCCAGTCTGGTTATTACTGCGCGCCTGTGTCTGAGCACCGCTGGCACATCCCTAGATACGGGGCTGCATGGTATGGTAGTTCTAAATAATCTTGTCATAATGAGCCTTGCTTGTAATTTCGAGTATACGTGTACACAGCTTAAGCATGTTGTAGTGAGCACTATTAGAAGCAATGCTCACATGACAAGATGAGTTAAAACCCGGGCAGGAAATGTATGCATCAAGTTCGTAGCTCCTGGGCGCGGGCGGGTTGTCGTCAGTCGCTGGCGGGAATCGCATTAGGGAGGCGTCTTCGTGTCGCCTCTGCTGCCGCCGCCGCTCCCGCAGACGTCGCGCCGCGCCGCCGCCCCCACGCCACCGCCACCACCGCCGTGTCGTAAGCTCACCAGAATTGTACGAGTGCATAGAACACTTTACGTGAACTGGCGCTTCAGGTATGGAAAATAAACTACGTTTGTGTAGCGTGAAGACTTGCTAAAACGGAATTTCGTCTGAATTGTTTAGCTGGATCTCCTATGAGTATCAAATTAAATGGGCGATGCGATGCGCGTTTTAAAATCGTGGCGAAGGTATGACTAATTGACTTGGATATCGCGAAAGCATTTGACCGGGACTGGCGTACGAAAGGCACTGCTTTCTAAGCTGTCCTCCTGCTGCCTTCAATCTGACCTATGGGATTAGATCGCTTTCGGGGTCGCTAACTCTGGATGGCCGTAACATTTTCTTGAAAGATTTTGTTATGAATTTAATGCCGGCATACTGCAGGGATACGTGCTGTCCCCGACCCTTTTCTGTATATATTGATCCGCAGATTACAGAACTGAGATAGCTGGGTATGTATACCAGTCAACCGAATGCAAGCCGGAATGAAGCGGATGATAGGGGGCGCCAAAGAAAACCTCAAAAAAAGTGTCCGAATGGAGTCTTCAGAACCTCGTTGAGTTAAACGAGAGTAAGATAAAGGCTTTTACATTTAGTGCTAAGCGGACACCGTTTACTGTAGCGCCGATCATCCAATGCGGTCGTCGATTATGCAGATTAGTACTTTAAACTTAGTGTCGAACACCACTGGGACTGTATGTCGACCTGACAGATGACTTGAACTTCGGGCGCGACCTTGAAGAAAAAACCGGCCAAGTGCGAGTCTGACTCGCACACGAAGGGTTCCGTACCATCGTACAAGATTTAACACAAAAGAATAACGTTTTTTGTATGGGACCCCCTTTAATTTTTATATTTTTTTTATTTTACCTATTTGTTATTATAGCGGCAAAATAAATACACACTCAGTGAACATTTCAGCTGCCTACCTATTACGGTTCATGAGATAAAGCCCTGTGACAGACAGACGGACGGACGGGCAGCGGAGGCTTAGTAATAGGGTTCCGTTTTCACCCTTTGGGTACGGAACCCTAAAAAGTCAAGTGCGCAAACCATAAGCGAAATGGAAGGACACTACTTTTATGTATTTGTACACATAATTATAGATTATTAAAAGATTTACCTATATGACTCGCCCAATATAAAACAAATGAAAGTTGTATTCCAACAAAAGCTGTAAGTAACTGAATAACTTATCAAGTAAATTACGCTCAGCAGAATTCCTGTCGAGTAAAGCGCGAAATAAAAGTTTGCCGCACAGCCAATCGGTCGTACCTTCAAGGCACCTACTGTGGCCGAATCGAGCGATCTCGTAAAGCACGAGTACTCCGTTTTACACGTGACAGACGTCATCGAATAAGGTCGACGTCGATCGCGTGACGCGCGGTGGGCACCCTCCATCGAGTACGGAAGTGCTGGAGTGGCATGTTAGTCATCCGTATAGCAGCACCGTAGTAGCCACGTATCGGTGATAATGCATTGACGGTAGTTAGTTATCTTACGAATTCGGGATGCGCATCATCGAATGCTCTTTGTATAAATGGCGTCCTGCACAGTTTTTACGTGTCCTTGGAACCTGAGAACATCAAGAGTGAGCGATTTCGTAAGCGAACTGACTGGCCTGGGCTACCGTCAGTTATTACTAATTACGATTAGTGATACATATATATTTATATATAAATAGCGAAAAATATTGACTATCATAGTTGTGACCTTTTATCAATAGATGGACATCGGGAAATTGTCAAGATTTTTGCTTATTTTCACAAATTCGTAATTAGAATTGTACAAATGACCTAACCTATGTTGCTGCTGCAGTTTTCTAAAATGTTTGTGTGTATATTTCATAGAGATTAAACTTTTCGTTTAGGCGCTAGAGTGGCTATAAAATACATACATGCATTCAGGCTGAACGCATAACCCTCCTTTGACTTCGCCGTAGTCCGGTAAAAAGTATTTACGCTGTCGCTACCCGGATAAGATTCGGTCGCCACTTCTGTCCTTCCTTGCTCGTTGGCTCCCGCAGTGCTCCACCCCGGGGTACTACAGCCTTTTAATATTGATGAGACGGGGCCCGCGGAACACTGCGCATTCCGGCTCGCTCGGTTCGGCGATAAGACAATAGATCCCGCTCGTCTGCGACACGGGGATACATGGAACGTGTAGGAGCGGCGAGCATTTTGTACCACGAGGAGTCTGCACGATCTTGCAGGAAGCCGGCGTTGTTATTAATAATCTGGCTGCACAAATGGCATCAGCCTAACCGCTACACATTGGATTTGGTACACACGGTTTCCTTGCAAATGCCAATGCTGACTGTGGCGTGGGGGGTGATACGCTCTGTACATAATGCAGAGACACTGTGTTTGGTTCTCATGCGAACGCAACCTTATGGAAAAGGTCCTTTGAATTCTCCCGGACCAGAACGTTGTCAAAAGAACAAACTGTCTGGGTTTTAGTCTGTCAGACTCTGTGATCGTTTTGCACATCCGGAAAAGGAAAAGTGAAATTTATTTAAAATTTAGGCATGTGTCCAAAAAATGCATTCCGATAGGGCACTCAAAACCTGTATCCGCCACCCCCCGAAGCTCAGTGGACTGTAGTACGTGGACGGCGGGCGGAGGCGGCGGGGTACAGGGTCTCCGATAGCTCGATCGTAGCGACGTCCGCTACCTCCAGTTCCAGCCGACGGGGTGCCTCCCTGCAGGACTCGATGTCGATCCGGAGATCTCGTAGGTCAGGGGTCGTGGTGCCGGAACCGAAGCGTAGTATTTCGTAGAGAATGAAACACCGTAATGTTGTAGCGAACGTAACGTATATTGAAATTTAATTTCCTTAACTACCTTGAAAAGTAATAAAATAGACGGCCACTAGAGCCTCTCCGTACTTTGATTCCTATTTCGTTTTACAAAATGTACTGCTCTAGCCTTATATCTTTGGTTGTACATGTTGGACTTAAAATCTAAACATATGTGCGGATAGATCTCGCTGAGATCTATCCAAATAGCATAAGGTATATTGGCCTTTTGTGGAGACTCGTAAAATAGGCTCGATATTGTTGTCTCCCATTACAATTTCTTGCATAAATATAACTATGCCTCAACCCCATTCGTGGTACACATGCTAGACTTTCGTGTTGGGTACATCATTCGATAGGTACTTTTTTCGCTCTTTCCATACATGTACAAATAAATTCGTAACTTTAAGATTTAATACAATTTCTTGCTTTCAAAGATATTTTACATGGAACATTTTTCGAGTTGCCTCGTTCGGCCGCCAAGAGGGCGCGCGCGTCGTTGTGCTAAATTCGTCCGCGGCGCGCAGAGCGCGTCCGCTGCTTTTATTTTAAAATGGACTTTTCGTAAATTTACATAATATCTCGTATATGATATATTCTCAAAAATAACAAAAACATATATTTCTTCCGTGTGGCTTTACATAGTTACTACTACCAGAGATATTTTTACATAATTATGTTCGTATGGCTTCACATAGGTTAAAAACACTAATACCAGAAAATATTAACATAATTATGTTCGTATTGGTTTTACATAATAACTAAGACCATATAGGTAAACTCTGACCTTATGCCGTGTGGCTTTACATAGGTTATAAAACACTAAGACCGAAATATATCTTCTAAATATTATAATATTGTTCGTGGAGTCATGTGACACGTATATACATTTATTTCCAACAAGACTCATATCTTTTATTTACAATATTATTCTAAAGGACTTATAGCTAACCCAATTATCAAAAAACATATCGTGGCCTCGCCTGAGGTTACTTAACTGAGCTGTACACATTATTTATCTTATAGTCCTATACACACATTATCTAAGTATCGTATATTTACAACATAATACAAATGAACATATTTCTGGACATAATGTGTGAGTAAGGCAATCTATATCTCGGTGCAAGCAGTCATAATAATATCATAGGGCTTTTCGTGGGTATCGGTCGTAGCCGAGGCAGATAATTGTGAAAGGCGTGCGGGGGAGGGGACAGGTAGCGCGCCCGGCAGGTAGTGCGCGTCAGTGTCTTTTGATTCGGTTCGCGCTCCTCGTGATATCTTGATTTAGTCCAATACACCCCCCTCGGTAAAATTCCTAATTTAACCCTACGCGAGACTAAATTCGTAGTGTCCTTAGGACCGTGATAAAAATATGACTTACGTATACGGTTTAGTAACTAACTTATCGGCGAACTTACGTTTATAACTTATTTTCGAATATGACGGCGAGTCGCCCTACTGGACGTCGAAGTGACCCCGTCTGGGTCCGGATGTCTACCATTCTGATTATGCCGTCTTTTCCAGGGTAGACTGCGCTGACCACGCCCTTTGGCCAGGTGGCTCGAGGTTGGTTCGGGTCGGTTACGAGGACTACATCACCTACTGTAATCGCTCTACCGGTCGTGTGCCACTTTTGGCGCGGTACCAACGTAGGTAAATATTCTTTAAGCCAGCGCTTCCAAAAATGGTTGGTGAGTGCTTGCGCTATTCTCCACTGTTTACGTAATTCGTTTGCGTCAAATTTCCCTGGTACGTGATACTCCCCGGTACTTGAGCCTATCAAAAAATGGTTTGGCGTGAGGCTCTCGTCGTCTCCGTGATCGAGCAAAACATGCGTAAGCGGCCGTGTGTTGACAAGAAATTCCGCTTCTGCGAAGAGCGTCGCTAGCGTCTCCGGGTGTGGCGCCCTGCTACACATGGTTGCGCTCAGAGCTATTTTGACTGACTTTATCAAACGTTCCCAGGCCCCGCCGGCCCACGGTGCGACCGGTGGGTTAAATTTGAACTCGATTTTCCGAAGTTTGGAAAAAATATTTATTGCGTCGGTTTCCAACTCCGAAATACATTTTTGTAGCTCGCGATCTGCGCCAACCATATTCGTCCCATTATCGGACCAGATAACTTTAGGCGTGCCGCGGCGGCACATAAGCCTTCGGATAGCTTGAATGCACGAGTCTGCACTCAAGCTCGCTGCAATCTCGAGGTGGATGGCTCTCGTTGTCAGGCACGTGAAAATCACGCCCCAACGCTTTTCACGACGTCGACCGATGGAGACCTCTAGCGGTCCAAAATAATCCATTCCCGTCATGGTGAATGGCCTTGCGAGGTGAGCGACGCGTTCGTCTGGTAGATTGCCCATTTTAGGGTTCTGAGGTTTCGCCTTATTTTTCTTACATGTATTGCAGGAAAATTGGATTTTCTTCAATGCCGCTCGTAGTCCGAAAATAAAATATTGTGTGCGTAAAACGTTAATCTGTTTGTCCGTTCCTTCGTGTCGTAGTCGGTCGTGCGTATCAAAAATAAGGAGCAAAGTGAATCGGTGCCTGCCATCAAGAATTGTAGGGTTCTTAATGTCGTATTCTATAAAGTTTGTTTTCACTCTACCTTCGGCGCGGAGCACTCCCTCCGAATCTAAGTAGGGACTGAGCGGAATGAGTCGATTTTTATACGGAAGCGGCTTGTTTTCACGTAATAACTTTATTTCGGTACTGAAACTTTCGTTTTGCGCGTGCTTTATCCAGCTTAGCTCTGCTTGCTGATATTCCGTTGTCGTTAGCTGAGCTGGATTTTTGCGACATTTTTCTATAAACATTCGGACGTATGCTGTTGTATTTATCAGTCGAGAATATTTTGAGAAACGGCTAATATCTGGCAGACCGGCATCTGAAATGGGTTCGACGAGGTGCGCGGTCTGAATTTTTTCTTCGTTCGGAACGTCTGGCTTGATTTGCGGTGGCCATGTCCCCGGTGCGCCAAGTAAAAAGGCTGGTCCCGCTATCCAGCGGCTCTGAGGCGTAAGATCGGCGCGCTGTGAGTTTCTGGTGGCTTCGTCGGCCACATTCAAATCGGTCGGACAATAGCGCCATTCTGAAATATCAGTCAGCTCGTCGAGCTCGGCCAGTCGGTGCGATACGTAGGCTTTATATGATGATTTATCGGATGCTATCCAGCCGAGCACAGTTTGGCTGTCCGACCACATTGTCGTGGCATGTATGTCGATGTCGTGTTCTCGTTTTATCGTGTCAGCCAATCGGGCTGCTAATAAGGCACCAGAAAGCTCCAAACGTGGTATCGATGTGACCTTTCGCGAGGCCACGCGAGTCTTAGACGAAATGAAACTTAACGTCACGTTTAAGTTACGTTGCGTGGTCCGGAAGTAGACAACGGCGGCGTACGCGTGGGAACTTGCATCTGCGAAAATATGTAACTCGCGTCGTACTGGTGACTCCGTGGTTCCGTTGAAATAGTGTCTAGGTACATGTACTTCCTTTGCAGTTTCGAGTTCGGCCAACCATACTTTCCAATTCTCGTAATCATTTTCACAGATCTTCTCGTCCCAGCCTACTTCGGACTTC
This sequence comes from Incurvaria masculella, assembly GCA_946894095.1. NCBI lineage: Eukaryota > Metazoa > Arthropoda > Insecta > Lepidoptera > Incurvariidae > Incurvaria > Incurvaria masculella. Next base: position 13,899,129 of record OX335653.1, on the reverse strand, counting down.
CAAATATTTTGTAAAAGTATTTTGGATTTTACTGTTATTGGGCTCAGTATGCCAACGGGGTCAAATACCGTCATAACTAACTTCAGCACCTCTCGTTTCGTAGGTCGTTGCTCGCCGGTGACGATCGTAGTCTTAAGTTTTTTCATAGATAAGTCGAATGCGAGGACATCTTCTCTTGGGTTCCAGTGCAGGCCCAACGTTCGTAGGTTCGGTGCTTCCTGTTGAGCTAGTGTGACCGTTCCGCTGGCTCGGTGTTCGGGCGGTACATCGCTTAATGCCTTTTCGTTCGATGCTGCCCAGGAGGTTATGAAAAAACCTCCTTTTCTGTGCGTTTTTCGTACGCCGTTGATGATTTCTCGCGCTTCCTCCAGGCTGTTAGTGCTGTCCAACATGTCATCAACATAATGGTTTCGGATTATCGCGTGCTTGACTCGATCGCTGGCTTCCGTGTCGTTGGTTGCATTGACATTTTTTACGTATCGGGCTGAGCACGGCGAGCTGGTAGCTCCGAACAGAAGTGACGTCATCACGTATTCGTCGGCCTTCGGCTGATTTCGGTCGCTTCGCCACAGAAAGCGTTGTGAGTCTTGGTCCGCGGCGATTATTTTTATTCTTAAAAACATTTCTTCTATGTCGGCGGTGAATCCGACTGCTCCTTGCCGAAATCTGAATATGCAGCCTAATAACGAGTTCAACAGGTCCGGTCCGCTGAGCAGCTTGTCATTGAGCGCTACACTAGCGCTCCGTGCGGCGGCGTCAAAAACCACGCGGATCTTGTTAGGCTTATTCGGGTTATACACAGCAAAATGTGGCAGGTAAAATGTACGTGGGCTGATGTTTCCTGCCTCGGCAGACGTTAACTTCCGTGCATAACCCTGTTCGATGTAACGATTAATTTTATCTGCGTATCGTTCGGCGAAATCCGTATCTTTTTCCATTTTGATTTCGATGGAACGTAGCCGCTTTTCCGCGTGACGTCTGCTGGGCGGGAAACTGGTATCGCTGTCCTTCCATAGGAGTCCGGTTTCCCAACGTGGTCCGTCGATCTTTTTTGTTGTACTTTCCAGAATACTGTGAGCTTGCCTAAGGCTCGGCGTAATGCGTTGTTTGGGCTCGACTCCCATCTCCTCGGCTCCTACGTGCCGTCGAATTAACTCAGATACGTCGGTATTAACGTGCATCACGTAATTTACGTTATTCTCATTTCTGTGGCCGTTCAAGTGCCCGTGAATGCACCATCCGAGGTGAGTAAATGAGGCTGCCGGCTCGTTAGGTGCACCGTTTCTTATCTGCCGGCCCACAATAAGGTGCCAGTTGTCCTGACCTATCAAAATACCTACGGGCGAAGGATTTTCTAAATTTAGCTTAATTCCTTTCAAATGGCTGAAGGCCCGTAACGTCGCCGTCGGTATCGACGACGCGGCCGGCAAATGAAGCGTTTTCATCGTTTTGGCATTAATGAAAAATTCTTTGGCTTTACTGTCCGCGCCCTTAATGTGCAATCCTACGTGACGAGACGCGTCGGTCGTAGTTCCGGCTATGCCGCGTAGGGTCAGCTCACTCGTTGGCCCCGGTAGCCCTAATTTCGTAGCGAGGTCCTCGTTCATTAACGTGATAGCTGACCCGTCGTCAAGGAAAGCTGACGTTTTAATACTTCCGTTAGGTCCGCGTAAAATCACAGGCAATATTTTCAATAGAACTTTGCTGGAGCAACTTACGCAGCCTACGTCAACTTCGCGTTTATCTTCTGTTTCAGAGGTCGGATTATGTTTTTGTTCGTTGGACCTCCTCAACAGTGGGTGAGTTTTTCGTGACTTACTCTTAAGGCAATAGTTGCCGCGATGCCCTACCTTTAAGCAACGATAACATCCATTTAATCTCTGAACCGTTAAAAATCTTTCCTCAACCGACATACCCATGAATTTGGAACAATAATTATATTCATGTCCGTCTTGCTCGCACAACTCGCATTTTCGTACAAATTTAGTGTCGCTGCTTTTAAAATTCTCGCTCGCGGTAGCAGCGAACACTCGTGGATGCGGCGGGAGTGGGGGTCGGGCGTACGTAGCGCGTGGTAGGTTGCGCGGCTCCCTGATTGGCTGAGGCGCGCCACTTGACGTTACTGCGGGTGCTGCTAAATCAAAACGTCTCGGGATGTTGTGTGCGATTTGGTCTAACCATCGCTCAAAAATACAAATTGGAGGTTGTTTCGACTGATCGTTCTGCGCGTGAAGCCACCACATATGACGTAGATGCTCCGGTAACTTATCTTCGATACTATTTAGCAAATCGGTATCTTCAACGCGAGCTCGGTAGTTTGCTGCGCGGTCGGAATTATTAAAATAAGACACGGAATCCGAATATACAACAGACATGAGACCTCCAATAAGTGTAGCCAAATCACACAAACTTTCTCGGCTTGTTGAGTCGCGAATTCTCGGAAATGATTTTATCGAAGTTAACATTTGAGACACAACAATAGAAGGGGACCCGTATTTATCTTCTAGCCGGTTAAAAATTCTTTTCAGATTTGACGGGTGATTCAAAAGTACTGAAACCGTACGGCGCGCCTCTCCTTGCAGTGACTTTTGAACTTTTGCAAACACATCGCGATCGGACAAACTTTTATTATTTAAAAGTGAATTTAACGTGTCCGCATAAATATACCATTGCCCAATGGAACCATCAAAATTAGGGAGATCGTTAAGTGACTGCTTTGCACCAAGATATAAAATAGCCTTACTCACATGGTCCGCGGTGGCCGGCGATGCGGCGGCTGCGGCGTCGGCGTTCCAGGCTCGCTCCCTCGCAGGCACTGGGTCGGTCACTCGGTGGGCAGGAGCAGTCACTTCGCGCACAGGTATCGTCACTTCGCGCACAGGTATCGTCACTTCGGGCACAGGTACTGTCACTTTGCACACAGGCTCGTTCACGTGCGGGGCTCGTTCGGCTGGCAGCAGTCTCGCGTCCTCTTGTTGCTGCAGCCATTTTCGGGTCAGCTCCTCCCGGTTCGGCTCGTCGAGGTCGTCGCCGCCGCACGATGATTCTTCTTCTAGACAGATTAGCCGCGCCTGGGCTAGCTGCGTCGCTGCTTGGGCTTCTTCCAGCTTCCGCTTGGCCAGCTCCATCTCGGCCTGACGTCGCTGTCTGGATCTGGCCGTGCTGGTCGTAGATGCCGCTCGTCCGCTGCGTGCCGGTGCCGGAGGTCCGTTGTCTGGTCGTGGTCGCACGGTGTCGTGCGTGTCCGCCGTCGTGGTGCCATGAGATCACGTGTTGGTCTCCGTCGCGGTGGCACGTGGACGTGTGGAAGGCGTGGCGGTCCTTTCGGCTCGTTCTGTCGGTGGCGTCCCGGACGGCTGCTTCGGTGAGTCGGTCCCTCCCTCGGGTGGCGCAGGGGGGCCCGGACGTCGTCGGGTGCTCCGTCGGCGGCGCGGGGTTGGTCGCGGCCTCTGGCGTCGTGGAGATGGCCGCGGTCGTGGCTTGTTCCGACGGAGTTCTTGTTGCAGCCGCAGGTCGTTCCGCGTTCTTCCGGCTTCTCGTGATCGGCATGATGTCGTCGTGATCCAGGTCGCAGGGACTGGATCCGGCTCGAAGTGGACCAGATGTATCCGCCACCCCCCGAAGCTCAGTGGACTGTAGTACGTGGACGGCGGGCGGAGGCGGCGGGGTACAGGGTCTCCGATAGCTCGATCGTAGCGACGTCCGCTACCTCCAGTTCCAGCCGACGGGGTGCCTCCCTGCAGGACTCGATGTCGATCCGGAGATCTCGTAGGTCAGGGGTCGTGGTGCCGGAACCGAAGCGTCGTATTTCGTAGAGAATGAAACACCGTAATGTTGTAGCGAACGTAACGTATATTGAAATTTAATTTCCTTAACTACCTTGAAAAGTAATAAAATAGACGGCCACTAGAGCCTCTCCGTACTTTGATTCCTATTTCGTTTTACAAAATGTACTGCTCTAGCCTTATATCTTTGGTTGTACATGTTGGACTTAAAATCTAAACATATGTGCGGATAGATCTCGCTGAGATCTATCCAAATAGCATAAGGTATATTGGCCTTTTGTGGAGACTCGTAAAATAGGCTCGATATTGTTGTCTCCCATTACAATTTCTTGCATAAATATAACTATGCCTCAACCCCATTCGTGGTACACATGCTAGACTTTCGTGTTGGGTACATCATTCGATAGGTACTTTTTTCGCTCTTTCCATACATGTACAAATAAATTCGTAACTTTAAGATTTAATACAATTTCTTGCTTTCAAAGATATTTTACATGGAACATTTTTCGAGTTGCCTCGTTCGGCCGCCAAGAGGGCGCGCGCGTCGTTGTGCTAAATTCGTCCGCGGCGCGCAGAGCGCGTCCGCTGCTTTTATTTTAAAATGGACTTTTCGTAAATTTACATAATATCTCGTATATGATATATTCTCAAAAATAACAAAAACATATATTTCTTCCGTGTGGCTTTACATAGTTACTACTACCAGAGATATTTTTACATAATTATGTTCGTATGGCTTCACATAGGTTAAAAACACTAATACCAGAAAATATTAACATAATTATGTTCGTATTGGTTTTACATAATAACTAAGACCATATAGGTAAACTCTGACCTTATGCCGTGTGGCTTTACATAGGTTATTAAACACTAAGACCGAAATATATCTTCTAAATATTATAATATTGTTCGTGGAGTCATGTGACACGTATATACATTTATTTCCAACAAGACTCATATCTTTTATTTACAATATTATTCTAAAGGACTTATAGCTAACACAATTATCAAAAAACATATCGTGGCCTCGCCTGAGGTTACTTAACTGAGCTGTACACATTATTTATCTTATAGTCCTATACACACATTATCTAAGTATCGTATATTTACAACATAATACAAATGAACATATTTCTGGACATAATGTGTGAGTAAGGCAATCTATATCTCGGTGCGAGCAGTCATAATAATATCATAGGGCTTTTCGTGGGTATCGGTCGTAGCCGAGGCAGATAATTGTGAAAGGCGTGCGGGGGAGGGGACAGGTAGCGCGCCCGGCAGGTAGTGCGCGTCAGTGTCTTTTGATTCGGTTCGCGCTCCTCGTGATATCTTGATTTAGTCCAATACAAAACCGCCTTCGAAGATTTTATTGAATCTCGCTTTCAGCAAAGGAATCAATGAACTACCTATGCTACTTACTAACTAACTAAATGTTTCCATATAAATAGTTACTTTCATAGGTATGTTACGACCTAATACGGCGAAAATTTATGAAAAGGGTTGAAAGAACTATTGAATTAATACAAAAATAAACATATTGGCGCACCCCTGCCCCCTAGTCCCCCTATTAACTAATTACGAATCCCATGAACAAGCTAGAACATGTAATCATTTCGATTTTATGTCTTTACTAGCTGCAGTACCCGGCTCCGCTCGGGTTAGTGTCGGCTAAATTATTTCATGGATAAAAAGTAGCCCACATGGCTGATCCAAAATAGGGTCAAATTGGTCCAGGACAATGTATCCATCTACCAAATTTAATCAAGATCGTTTAATGATCGATTTAATGAGAAACATCCAAAAAAATCCATTTAGAGCTTCGTTGACATTTGGTGGCTATTTAAAAAAAAAGCATTTGCCGCCAGAACCTTTCTGCACTTGCACTGCAACATTGTTTACCTATTAAGTAAGTAACGTGTAATGTAGGTAAGTTTTGCGTGGACTCCAACCCACAGCTAGCCTCAACATCGAAAACAGTAACCCATCTCGAATCTGACTGCTCCCAGAGATCCTATACATTGATAAAATACGCACATAAATCGGGTTAGTGGTTCGCGAGTTATAAGAATTTAACACTCTCTACTCACCCTTTAGGTAATGAAGCGTTATATTATGTAGCCTATAAGTTTTGAGTAGAATCAGGCTAGACGTAGATACAATCCGCATCTAAATCGAGTAATTGGTTCTCAAGGATTTTGCCAAGTAGTCCTAAAGTTGCGGGAAATACCAAGCCGTACTCCCCGCCCCCCGCCCCTCACCCGCCCCGCAGTCCCGTGAAAGTTCTAAAGCCCATGGGCACAATATCTTTATAAATTGTAGCCTATGTGTTATTCTGATGTATAAGCTATATTATTGTTAAGTTTAATTAAAATCCATTCAGTAGTTTTTACGTGAAAGAGTAACAAACATCCATCCATCCATCCATCCATTATTACAAACTTTCCCCTTTATAATATTTATTATATTATATTATTAGATTCGTATGCGAAAATACATCGGATTTTCAGGTAACATTTTCAGTTCTCATAGAGGCAGCCGAACGAAAACGAGCTACTTAACCTTATCAAAAGTCACTAAGCGTGACGCGCCGTTGTCGCCTCCCTGTCGAGCCTCGCAGGAAGATCGACTAACGAGAGAGACGCCAACCAGATTGTCGGTAATCACCGCTCGGAGTTGGAAACACCGATCGTGTGGGTAGGGTTGCTGAGGTTCTGTACGAACCAAGTATTTCCGGTAGTAAAAGCTTTCTTAAAGGAGAACGCCCATTGCCCCATACATTTTGGGCCCCTCAAAATGTTAGTGTGTATCTTCCATACCAGTGTTAAAATTTAGAAAATAATATAACTTTTCAAATAAAATTAATTGCCATTTTAAAGACAAAATTCACTTTTGAGGTTATGAAATATTTAGTGTCTAAAAAAATATTTTAGTGTCTATCTTCCAAACCAGTGTTATAATTTAGAAAATAATATAACTGTTCGAGTTATGAATGTTTGGAAAACCAAATTCAGTGTCATTTTAAAGTTATGGAGAAAAGTCAGTTTTTAGGTTATGAAAGCTTTAGGGACACCAGAGAGCTCCACTGAGAGCTAAATGCTTCAGTCCAAACTGAATAAGAATGGACAGAGTTAAATGTCCCGTTGATATTTTATTAGCAACAATCCTTCAAATTGGTCCTAGGCATAATTTTACATACTTATTTTACCGGACGGAATGGCATGGAGCAGACTACCCGAACATGTCTTGTGACAACGGAAGTACTATGCGATGTTCTGTCCTTGTCTTATTCATTTTGTTAGTAGGAAAAGAAATGTGATTGATTCCTTTTAATTATTTAACGAGTTACTATCACTTCATTAGTTTTTTTATTTCATTTCATTATCATAGTATTATTTCATGATTAATCCGAGTCATCGGATAGTCATCGGAGAGTCATCGACCCAAATAATCTGCACCTTGTAGGGTAGCCGTTTTTGGTGCGGCGTGAAATACTAATCACACCTGTTAAGGACTTCCAAATGTTTTAAGGCTAGTTTGGCTTTGCCTCGAATACGCGGGATTGTACCCTAGAAGGTCGGATCCGCATTGTACGAAATCCGCTTCGCATTAAATACGCAATCCTGTGCCTTTTTCCAGGGTCTCTTCGAGTCCAACAACGAGGCGTCGCCTATAGCGTAATACAGTGGTAGAGATGGGTCGCCTTCATAAAGGCCAAAAAGCATAAGGTCCAAAACCCATAACATCCAAAAGTATGTATTTTTCGTGGGTATTGTAAAATGCATATACACTACTATAACCTAACCTAACCTAACCTAATTGAAAATATCCGAATTCATAAGTGTTTTGGACGGTATGGGTTTTGGACTTTGTGCTTTTTGGACTTTATGATGCCTCCCCGTAGAGATGACAGCGCGTCATCTGATCCGCACGGAACGATTACAATATGCCAATTATTCTTTAAAACTACATATGACTTCAGGAGCTGACTAATGAAATATTAAATTGCTTCATAATTACCTATTAATTATGAACGTCGTCTGTATCCCTGTATTTATGCACACTATTGGCATTTAACATTCTGTGGATGTTGTTGAATGCAAGAAAAATGCACTCATAAAATAATATGAAACTCGTTGTAGCTAATTATATTTTTCGGTGTACTCAGCTCTATGTTTATGATTTTTATCGTATTTTCCTCTTGCGCTGAGCATATCTAATTAGTCACGGATCCAACCGAACTATTCATTAAATAATTTTGAGGCATATGTAACGCAATTCGGAATGAAATAAAATAATTCAATTAAGTTAAACTGAAAGAAAGATGTATTTAAAATTTTAGTATTTATTAAAACATATTTTGACGAAATAAGATGTAAAGGAAAATAAACAATTAAACCCTGTTGATACCTAAAACCTAAACTGACTTTAGAACTTCAGTTATTTCGCGTTTACGATTTTTTTTTTACTTTTACGCCTAATCAACAAGTATTTTAATGACTAAATATAAGTGTAAAATGATAATTTCACCATTCAAATAATCCAATGTATATTTTTATTCCACCCTCGCTGTTGTTACTTACTCATTCAGATATGTAATATAATAAAATATAGTTTGGGAATAAATAATGTCAAAGAATATCCTGTTAGGATAAAATGTACAATAAGGTAAATGGTTGGTATTTTTAAAAATTATTAGTTTACAATTATATATTACATACATACGTACCTTCACGCCGCTTTCCCGGAGGGGTAGGCAGATATGATAGAGCACCATATGGTACGATCACAGCACACCTCTTTCGCTTCATCTACAGACATGCATCTTTTTTTATACATGTTCAAAAAATCATGTCATGGACCAAATTACCTTTGCTTTTGTTAATTCAATACAAGTTTTAAATATTTTGCTTAAAGCAGCGAAATTTATTTATGCGGTAAACCGTGAATGTTTTGGCGCAACAAAAGTGGTAAATTTACAATTTTATTAAATATTAAGAGAAACCTAGAAACTTATAAATCATGAAATAAAAAATTACAGAAAATATAAGAACACCCTTACAAGTTGTAAAAAATATATAACGTTCAATTAATTTCCTCTAATTATACTACAATAAGAGTGTTCGTAAAGGAGAGAATGTGTGTTAACTTTAGGATGAAAGTGAATATAAAATTGCTCGTCACTTTTTAATAGCATGAATAACAATTAATGTAACGTGTGTAATACGTTTTTAAAATCTACCGCGAAGTGGACACTAAATATTGGCTGGAAGAAAATAAGTGCGACTTTGTGCGGTTGTTCACTATTTTCAGGATTGTTTTTGCTCTTTTAGGGTTCCGTACCAAAAGGCTGCCAACGGAACACTATTACTAAGCCTCCGCTGTCCGTCCGTCCGTCCGTCCGTCTAAATCAAGGCTGTATCTCATGAACCGTAACAAGTAGGCAGGTGCAATTTTCTCAGAGTGTGTATTTATTTTGCCACTATAACAACCAAATAGGTAAAATAAAAAAAAGATAAAAATAAAAAAAAGTGATTTTTCTGTGTTAAATAATGTACGATGGTACCTTTTGTGTGCGAGTTCGACTCGCACTTGGCCGGTTTATTATTGTTAAAGTATAAATGATTACGTAATATTTTTTAATTATATTCTATTGTATTCTATGAACTCAAGGAATAAAATTGTAAATACGAATTTACAAAGTCAAGTCAAGCTAGCAAGCAAAGCTTTCGAGGGCAGCGCGTCTATCAATTCGGCACAATCCTCTATGAATAGAATAATAGAAATATTCAGATATTATGAATAGTTGAAGTTATCAATGGTGACATCTCCTAGTCTATATTAGACTGAAGCTAAGTGCGAGAAATCGGTGGACTCCTAACAATTTGCATCTCGTTATCTGCTGGAGCTTTCGCTCACGACAATTTCGTCAACTAAAGTTTTGTATGTATACAGACCTACTGACTACTTTTACAGAACATTTCATGTGATTTTATGGAAAAAAATCGTGACATATGTCGTACGCAAGGCCTTCAACTAAGAGGGGACCGAAACGCCCATGGGCTTTCGAACTTTATCCGCCGGCCAGCTTCTCGGTACTTGTGTAAAGCTTCCTGTACACTCTACCAATTTTCTTAACATTTTTTTTTTCAAAATATCTACGTATTATAGAGGAATGCTGTTTTTTATAAAAATAAACTTATCATAACTTCCAATAACATTTCTACACTCAATACATGGAAAATGGTAGTTACTACCGAGAAAAAATTTGATCGTTACCTACATATGTATATGCATAAAGGCCGCGTTGTGGACCCATACGTTAGTATTTTTCATACATTTCCCTCTGCAGTACATAATAGTTAAAGACATGTAATTGTGCGCATGTGTTATCGAGAATTTTTGCGCACAAATCGATCTACGGATTATATTTTATGTTTCAAGATGTTGGTGAATGGTGAATCCCATTGAACACCGATAAAACGCTCCGACAAAGAGAAACACAAAACGGGAACCCATTAAAACAGACTATATTTCCACTCCGATGAGTGCAGACAATGTTATTGTAAAAGAAAGCAATTACCTACCGAGAACACATGACCTTTTCATTCAATATTAAAAGAGGCCTCAGGACTCGTGAATTATTTATGGGCCCACAAACAAAGGCTACGTGTAGCCAAACACGAGCGTGGCCCGCGACGGCCTCCGATAAATATCTGAAAGTTACTCGTAAATTCTTGGAAAGTGCCTCCGAAAGAAAAGTCAGTCGAGGATTTAATGACCCGCGTCAAACGTTGGCTTAGCTTTCGATGTTGCCAAACAAATATGTGTCCATCGGACGTGATCAGGAGGTCATAGAAAACTTGTCAAGGATGTTCCGACCCATACAATGTTTTTTTTTTACACAGAACGCAAAAAGTATTGCACTTTAAGGCACGAATTCGTTAAAAATATTAAATATAGCCAAAGTACTTGCAGCGAAAACATATTCACAATTTCAGGTTTAATGGTTTCGTTGTAATTGCCGATTAGAAGTTTTACACCGTTAGATGGCGCTGTTAAATAAAAATCGTATTTAAATAAATTGTAACAAAACCAATAATCCTGAAATTGTGAAATTGTTTTCGCTGCAAGTAATATGACTATATTAAACTTTTATTATTAATTCTTGGCTTAAAGTGCAATACTTTTTGCGTTATGTGTGCAAACAACTTTATATGGGTCGGAACAGTCTTAAGAGAGTCGTTACCCTATCTATAACTGTTTACATGCTCTTAATCTTTTATTAAGTTTTTAAAATTTTGGATTCTAAAAACCATTGTCAAAATGTAGGTACGTCCTTATGTTTTAGTTTTCTTTATATATCTATAAAACACACGAAAAGAGAATGAAGTTTCTTCAAGTGATGAATTTTTTTTTTAAATCTGACAACTGTTACGATTCTGCTAGCGTGTGCAAAATTGTGCCTTGGCTAATGGACAAAGAATGCATTTCTTAATATTATCACATTTCAGATTTACGATGCATTCGCGACAGCCGTAAATGACAATCTAACGTTTTATTTGTTTTGAAATTAGGATACTTAGAAAAAACTTATGATCCGTAGTAAGAAAGCCAAAAAAATGACATAATACTTAAATTGAGGTGAAAACTTATTTTCTAAAATGTTATTTCTTATTTTTATGATTTTATGCCATCAACTACTAAGAAAATCGAATGAACCGACGATTTCTTTAGTGAATATTAAAAACAATATAAAATTGGAGTAAATGATAATTTGTTTCAAGTTTTCTTTCAAATACATTTCTTTATTGTTTGTATTCTGCCTTATAGTATCGCGTACGTGTGCATTATTTGAGCCCTGGAACCAAATTTGACCCCTGCCGTGCCCCTGGCGCTATTATAGGATTGCGTGTTTCTTTAACAACATCAAACAAACCTTCATGGCTCGGGACTGGCAGTTTAAAAATACCGAAGTACGCAATCGATACTATGTTAGTATGCTCACAGATATTCAGAGGATCACCTCTGAATATCTTCCTGTAAAAATCCTTTCCCGTTTTTCAAAAGCGGCTCACGCTAGAACTGTTATTTTATTCAATGCGATGTTTTCTAACATACATACAAAATATGTAGAAGGTTATGGATTTCACTAATCCGGGCGGGTTAAGCCCTGCCATCTAGTGAATGGAGAATCTAATATTTTAAACCACGGCGCAGGAACTTCCTTTCTTTGCAAAAATCATGGGTTCAACCTCCGACCTGTTCATGCATCACTTTCTTTGTCTTTCCGAGTTTGATAAGTGTTTTTTCTTTCATGATCCATTCCATGCTCTGGAATCAATGGAATTATTGGCTGGCACGCATCGACGCAGCTCTGACTATATGCAGGCATCGAGTAAGGAGGGACGGATTTATTGAATGAGCAAAATATCAGAAAAATTTGACTGAGGAAATAAGCACGCCATGGCTCGGAACTTGATCATCTCATTATTCTCTTTAGTAGCTCTTTTTACAGCTTTCTTTCTTGCAATAATATGACCGTAAAGGTCAATTCAAATTGCATATCACATTTTTAGAGAATAGCAATGTACTTGCTTAGCACAAAAAAAAATCACATTAATTATTTTTCACTTACGCACTGAACTTTGACAACCGTTACGCTGACGGCAAAACTTGTATACGTGCAGAGCCCGTACACTGAGAAAAAAATAATGACGCACGCTACTTAAATAAGGATATTCCTGGCGTAAATAATGACAAAACAGGACAAACGTACAGCACGGTGTTACACCATGCTCTGTAATGCAAGACGTATAATGCTGTTTCTACATTACTGTCATGTTAAACGTCGAATTCATGCTGATATTGCAGCAGGATGATACGCCATGCTGTTACGTTTAAAATGCACGGCCAATACTGTTGGATCATCCTGTCAGCATAGAGTAAATTATGAGCTCGTTGCATGTCGGCCGCTTGGACTGACATTACTATACCTGTGTAATACCAATGGAATTTAACACGTTGCCGCTTATTACGACATTAATAGAAAGTATGCAAGACCCTTAGTGAAATGGTGTATCACCATGCAATTCAATTCGTAGCCGCTTGGAGGCCCTTTATTGTAATCTTGTATTGTCAATATCGTAATGTTGGATCACCACGTAAGCCCCTTGGAGTACCATTATTACAAGCTTGTTGGGTCCCTATCGCATGTTGTATTACCATTCCATGCAGCATGCAGGATGCTTCGGGATAGGTTACAGAAACTTCAGGAATAGGATGTACTGATTATTAGAAGAAAATGCTTATTACACAAATCGGAATTACGATGTTTTTCTTGGTCCCCATCCATTATTGAAGTCATGTGACTTATTTGTATGGGCCAGCGAAAAAACATCACAGTTTAGATTTATGAAATAAGGATTTATTTCTTCTAATAATTAGTCAATCCTAAAACTGAAGTTTCTATAACCTATCCCGAAACACTTTGCATGCCGTAAGAAATGTGTGGATCTCATGCAGTTTAAAAAGCTTGTATCTAAACCTAGCTTTGAATGATTTGTTTACACTTTGATATAAACATATTATACAATATAGCTCTATTTTTTTAATTAATATACTATTAGTATAAAAGATTGTAAACTATGCAAAGCTAGGCTTCTATAAAAGTAAAAAATAAGCATGCATTGACAGGAAGTAGGACATAAAATATCACTTCAACTTAGTTTATTTTATCACTTTAGCTTTTGACGGGTAAGTACAAAATATTATATGTTATCATTACAAATTACGATTTATTAGGTACTATAAGTAAAATTATATTACATGTATTTTTAAAAACAAAACGAGTAGCCTATCCTAAATTAAATTTACGAATGTGATTCATGAATATGAATGAATTACTTACATACACGTTCAATCAAAAGGCTATCGGACCGTAAAGTCAAACTTTGGTTTAAAACTTTTTTCTCAGAACTCTACAATAATGAACAGAAATAATGCAGATGGAAATAAATCGTCATCAAAAACTTTTAACTACGTTAACATGTCTTATACAAGTAACATACTGAATGTACTTAACTTACTTAGCTTACCCTAAATTACAATTACACATTAATCAAATGACTTTCGGACCATATGTAATTTGCAAATACTGACTATAACAAATAATTTATACGCAGTGCATAATTTACTTTAGGAAGTTGGGCAGCTTCCAAGCTTTTGCGCCATTCTTTTAATTTTTCTCTGAACAGCGCCCTATCTCCTATTGATATCACCAGATGTTCGATGTCAGACTCACTTAGGAGAAGTAGTGTCAGCGAATTTATATTGTTCACTGAAACAAAAAAAAAAACAAAGTTACTAAGGTAATCTAATTAATTAAAAAACCTGCATATACTATATAGCTGATATACCAAGGTTCGCTTGGGTCAATCCTGTTTATAATACTGTTAAAGGTGATCAGAAAACTTTGCAGGCGTACATACGACAACTAAATTCCTCCTTAATGCACACCAAGGGCTCTCAAGTAATTTCATTTCAAATCTCTAGGTCCAGAGATTTAGGCCGTGCGTCTTCCGTCAGTCGCACTGATAAAGACTGACGACTGAAAGTTATATATTTTATAGGTAGTTGCTGTTGGAGACTTTTAATAAAATTACTTGTCACATTTAATTCATTATTTTGCTTCATTTCTATGCTAATATTCAGCAAATGAAACACGTATTGGGATAATCATCACTCGTTACTGTAACGCATAAAAGCGCTACATCATCACATTTGGCCTAGGAAGTAAAAGAGTAAGGCTGGAGTGCATAATATCTAGTTAACGTTAATGTAATTGATAAGATATATCTGTCTTCTTTCATCTTATGTAATTAACTGGATAGATATCCTAATAATAACATTAACTGTAACCAGAGATGGTGCACAAGTCTAACTGACCTTAGATTCAAACATCATAAATCACAGAAGGTAGGTAGGTACCAATCTGCATCAGAGCATGCATAATAGCAAAGGGAGAAAAACAAATCGTATTTTTAGATTATTGGTAAGTATTCCGATTTGATTAGTTTGATGATTTTCTGGCCAAAATATGCCTTTTTCCCTAGATAAAAAAAATATTACCTTTGAAACCGGGAAATAAAAAAGCACTAAAATTTAAAATGCTTTCGTAAAAATATACATAATTTAGACATGGGAAAAGTCCTGTCTACACCCATAGAAATATAAGTAAAAAAGCCCATTGGGATAATAATGTACTATCTCGAAAGCTGTCCACATATTTCTCCTCTATTGGTCCAACCATAAATGTACTTACCTTTAAAGTGGTCCACAAGAGCGGGAAGCCGCCATTCTTGTAATAATATTCGTGTTTCGTCGTCAGCCATAGCAAATGAGCACAACTATAAGAAATATCCGTGAAACAAGCACTCTTCTTCACACGAACGGAAACAGACTTGACATGACAAACTCAGACAACCAATACGCAACGCAGGCGCCGCCGTCAGTGTAGTGTTGCCAGACCCCAGGATACCACTAAATCGCCTCCTAGTCGCGTTCGGCCGGCCGCTTGTTACAAAATTATAACTATTAAGATGTCTCAGGAATATTTAATGCTACTTTTATAGGTATAATTGCTCCAAACAAAACTTTCTCGATTAGCGATAAAACTTTGTTAGCTAGAGAAGCACATATCCTTAATCGCAAATTTTAACGCGGCCTATTCGATCTCAGTGATTCGATAATTTCTCAGAGAGTACTAAACTTTTCACAAAATTTGTTATTTTTATTTCAAATATTTCAATGTAGGAACTCTACGTAAGAAGGGTTTATTTGTTTATCATTGTGTCAAAATAATATTTTTTAAATTATATTATGCCCGTGCAAAGCCGGGACGGGCTGCTAGTATAAATATAATCAAACATTAAACTACTATTTAGGTTTCGCTAGCTGGAATAAAACAGTGTTTGGATTGGAAATCCCAAAGTGGAATTGGCCAATTAAAAAAAATACTGCAGAAAAAAGTTAATAGAAAAAATGGGCGAGTCCGATATTGGAGGTCTAAAACAGCTATCATTCCTTTTACCTGGCAACACTAGTTTCTGAGTGTCGGCGCAGCGGCAGGCAAGGCGAATACCATTTTGGCGCGCATTTCAATTCGATAATTCGATTTGCATGAATGTGCAAACAAGCGGCAAGGCAGTCAGTTTTATCCAGTCATAATGTTGAAGCGTCTTTTTTCTGTTTGTTTATCTTGTTTTGCCGTCATTTAATAACGAATCTATAGATTGTTAACATGCACTGAATGTGCAAATAAGCGGCAAGCTGTTATTTATATCCACTCAGAATAATGCGACGTTTTTTTTCTAAGTTTGTGTTAAATGGTTTCGCCGTCAATTAATAACGAACTTTAGCTTTAGATTTTTAGCAGACACTGAAAGAATATTTACGAGTATTTACAGTAGGTAGGTAACTACCTGCTTGTGTGTGCGAATTATCAGCGTAATAGGAATCCCACCTATGGATATTCCATCATACCTGATGCAAAACGTTACTTTGATACTGTAGTATGTTTAAGAAATGTTCAATCATTTATCAAAGACTTTTATTTGTTAAGATGAGATTTTTAAAATACATAGATATTTAGGCAACCTTGTGAAATGATGTAACAGCATTAAGGCAGGACCTAACACGGGTATTGACCGGTGCAATTTGGCGTACATCTGTAATGGTGAGCAGTCCTGCTATACTGCTATTTCACGGCACAGCCTCCAAACGTACGTAGCCTGCAAAAACAAGCGTACGCATGGCCCTCCGTCCTTACTAATTGTGTTCCCGCATTACAATGTAGGAGTACCCAGTGCAATGCTATTATGCCGATAACATTACGCGCAATGACGTTCCGTCCAACCAAAAAGTCGAGCGCACGTGTATTTCATACGTAATAATGATGTGACGTATGTATTTAAGGATATATCTTACTTATAACGTTGAATACAGTTTTAACATTTCGGCAGGACTAAGTATTTTTCTCAGTGTAGTCCCAGTTATCACCTAAATGGGCGTTTACGCCAAACCGATCGACTGGCGTTTTCAAATGTATGGAGAAATTGAGGAGCGCGCGCAGTGGGCGTTAAGTGACCTAACATTTGCGAGTCCGAGTTTGATTTGACAGCTTACTCATCGTCGGCGTAAATACGTCGACGTTGCTGTTTACGCCGACTCCGCGTTTGAATACAAATCGGAAGTCCGAGTTTTACTTTGACAGCTTGAATAATTAAAACCACAGAATAAGTAGTAAACATTTGTATGGGGTTTGACGTTTTTACGTAGCTTCGGAGTTCCGTAAACGCCAATTTACATAGGTGAGAACTTAAACTGAACACTCAGGCAGTGACCGACGCCAGTCGCCGTTTCGATGCGGCTTTCGGTTCTTATCAGGCAGAGGCAGCTCATGCTGCATGGTCAGGACAATAGCCAGTGTAATTACACCACCCATTCTTCTCGGCACCATCTATATCCATTAATTAACCGAGCGAAGGCCGGCGCCCCGCGCTCGCCCGACAGGTGGCCTTTTTGTTTAAATTTGTTAATAATTTCGCGAGTGATTTATGTTCCCCGCGTAAGCTGCTGGCAAATTCTTGGAGAAAGTGAGTAAGATTGCCAAAATGTTTGGTACAGGGGGGACGGACAGTTGGAATGGCGAACATCGATTGTGTTCATGATATGGATTACATGACATAGATATTCGGATGTTGTCGGAATGCTCGTCGGAGCTTCACAGCGCTGCCCCTCTGTCCCCTTTCAACCTTCGCTCAACGCGGAACAGGGAGAAAATGCACCATTTCCCTTTATAGGGTCGGCAAACAATGGAATGAGCTCACTTCCGATGTATTTTCTCAAAGTACAAACTGGGGTTATAACCTTTAAACACGGCCGGCTGGCATGGTTTTCACAGCCCCCGTGAAAGTTGGAAATCCCATGGGCGTCGTCGGGCACCTTAAGAGGTCCTGGCACACGCCATATGCTGCGCTTAAGGCGGCCCATCCCGCTCATCTCCCCATACAAAAGGGGAAAGAAGATCACGCCTATATTTCTTGTCAGAGATCCAAAATTTTGCTCAAAATAGCTCTATTTGATTGAACTAGATGTCTGATGATCATTGGCATTGTAAAATTGTGTTTGGTTTCCAAGTTATAACGTCCGAAAGTTCGGATTTTTCGCGCGTTTTATACAATAACTTTGGAGGTGGATTACGCTATGATAAAGTAAGAACATCTTAATAAGATTAGTCATCAGACATAGCTTATTTAATCAAGATTTATAATCTATTTGGTTTTTGTTAGATTTTTGACTACAGCGGTCGTGGTTTACTTTTAGCTATAAGTCGTTTTGAAATTAAAATTTTCGTAAATCTTACCAAATCTTACACTATGCATATTTTCTTTTTTGTGGACATGTTGCATCTTCCTCATCACGGAGCCTGTCTTATTCTTGGAAAGAGAGAAGGTCCCAGAGCGCAACAGCACGGTTTTGTACCGTGCCCGCAAATGAGTTGAGGCCGCCGGGTTGGGCCACCTTAACATATAAAAACTGAGATCGACGTGTATGCGCCACAGCCAGACACAGCTGGAACCGCCGAGTTATTAAAAAAACATAGACGTTATAAAGGAAACCACATTATACAATTGCACCACTCTTTATTTATTATGTTAAAAGCATTCGAACTTTCAGTACTCCAGGAACTTTAGCCTTAAATCAGCACTTAGAAAAACATTAAATCCAAAATGCATTTTGTTTTCTCATAAACGTAGTATTTCATGTGGACGTGTGTTTGCAACATTTTGGGGGTTCCGGAAGATAGAAATAAAATACGAAATATGTTTAAAAAATCATATCTCCTAAACAAATATTTAGAAATGTTATTTAAAAACGTTAAATGTTAGCTAATTTTAGGTGTAATATTACTGTGAATTTGCAACAATTTCTTATTTACAGAACTGTGTAAATATATTTTTTTTGTACTATTTTCATAATATCTGCAAAGCAAATAATGAAAATTCTATTTTCTTTCCTGAAATTGGAAACTGACCGCAAACTCTATATTCTGTGACATTTGTAAAATGTTGCAAATATTAGAAGCACATTTTTTTTATTTATAGTTTTTACATTCACACAAAAGCTAAACAAAAAAATCGAAATACGTATAAAATCGTTCGTGGTATAGTTTTTAAAGAATTTAATTTTCTTTTACATATTCTAGAAAGAAATATAGCAATAGCAAGTTAGGTTCGCGGCATAGATTTTTTTTAGTAAAAACATTTTTTTAAATACATTTACGTAATTACAAAATTGTTGCAAATTCACAGTTACATTACGCCTTAAAAGACTTAACACATACATTTTTTTAATACCGTTTCTAAATATTTGTTTACGAGATATATATATTTTTTAATGCATTTTAATTTTTTTTTCTATCTTCAGGGCTCCGCTAAATGTTGCAAACTTAATGTAAGCATATGAACATGAAATTATATATTTCTGAGAAAAAAAAAATCATTTTGGATTTCATGTGCTTCTCAAACCGAATCTATCCCGGTCTACAGGGGAGGCTGCGAAAACCATGCTGGCCGGCCAGGTACTTCTTTAAGATGGCTTTGACTCATACCATACAGCGTAATTTAGTTATTGTTTATTTAATTAATTTACCCAATTTATTAGGGTACCGTACCCAAAGCGTGAAAACGGAACCCTATTACTAAGCCTCCGCTGTTCGTTCGTCCGTCCGTCCGTCTGTCACAGGGCTGTATCTCATGAACCGTAATAGGTAGGCAGCAGAATTTTTCACAGGGTGTGTATTTATTTTGCCGCTATAACAACAAATAGGTAAAATCAAAAATTATAAAAAATAAAAGGGGGGCCCATACAAAAAACGTGATTTTTTTGTGTTGATGGTACGGAACCCTTCGTGTGCGAGTCCGACTCGCACTTGGCCGGTTTTTTTTTAATGTTTATTTTGTTCGCGGGCACCTAGAAAACAGGCCGCGTGCTACCAGGTATCCGCGAGCTACCGGTTGGGCACCGCTAATCTAGAGGATCGGTTTGGTACAATTTTGGGATTATCGATAGTGAATGGATGCATTTCTAGCCTGCATCGCGTTGAGCGATAGTAGAAAGGGAACGGAGTGTATGGTTCACACCTACCGTCGTTATATTAACCCAACACACCGCATATCTTATTTATTAGGTTTAGTTAATTTTAGATGCCCTATGCAAAATACTCGCTCAAGAAATTTATTTCTCGTTCCCAAAAGTCGCTGTAATTACGGTAGTAATGTGTTTTGACATCGTAGTTGTAAGACTAATAATGAAGCCTATTCTAACATAGATATTGTGCATTTTTCTATAAGTAAATTTAAAATACTATGTTTGGAACAGGCAACTGACACATAAATAAGAAATGTTTTGTTTATGTATATTTCAATTTGTTACCTAACTCTTTCCATGGATTTCGTTTTTTTTTTATGTGACGACATGGATTGCTAATACCACACCTTCTGTCATGGTATTAGCCCAACACACCACATGGGAACTAGGTGCCATGCCAGGACCTTCCTTATATTGCACGGCTACATTGAACTGGATTGAAAACACGGACAATTTTCATTGCCGCTTCGACCATCGTTCATCCAATGCGGTGGTAACATCCCGGGCGGGATTAACCCTACCACCTAGTAAGTAAGGAAGGGGACCTACAGCTTAACGTGGAATCCGAACCACGGCCAGCCTCTCTCAACGGTCGAATGGTCACCCATCCAAGAACAGACCGGACCCAGCGTTGCTTAATTTCGTAGAGCGATCGCCGAGGTGTCGCGCCACTGGGCCACTGAGGTTGACGAAGTTATATTGGTTTAAATTCTTTGGATATATGCTATAGTGTTTTTTTAAGCTTACTTTATTGTTTAGAAGCATACACTTATTGTATTCACTATTGTTTAGAAGCATTGCCCAATTAAATTTCTTTTTTTTTTCTCTCGATGTAAGATGTCAAATGACTTGACTTTATATGTTCTTTTTTATATGTGGAATTTTTAATGGTTTTATGGTTTTGTTTTTGATTTTTTGTATTCTGTGTTTGTAATAACTGAATATTTCCCGAATAAAATAAAATAAAAATTAAAAAATAGATGCTATTTCATTTCATTTCATTTATTTAAACTTTTTGGTAGTCAAACTACACCAAGTTACGTCACAAAGATCCGCGGATTCGATCAACCCAGTAAAGAAGAACCCGCAAAGAAACTTCACGGGTTTACATAACACATCCTTCCGTCCACAATTATGAAATACATACTTAGATCTAAATGCTACTGCTATGTCCTTCCATATGTACATGTCTAGACTGAACAGTGTAATTGTCGGCAGGCTGCGCATGCGTGCGGTTCCGCTCCACGTACGGCAAGGAGCGGGGCACGTTCAGCAGCCCGAACTACCCGCAGCCCTACCCCCCGCACATCGACTGCCTGCTCTACAGCTTCCAAGGCGCCGCTTACGAGATCGTCGAGCTCATATTCACGGATTTCGACATCTACAAGGGCCACCTCGAGTGAGTACTTCATCATTTTCATACCTTCGCATCGTTCAACTTCTGCAAGCTCTTTGAAAACATTCCTACAACTCTTCGCCTGGCACGAGAAGCATGAAACCTGTCCACAACAGTACATTTGATGGAAAAATGACGGTTGTGACTCTGATCTGACTGTTCTCAATCGATGGATTCGACATCCATATTCGGTTCGCGGCGTTTTTATTGCAGATTTTAGCATAACGTTCGATAAATTAACAATGCCATTCTCTTGAGAAAGTTATCATATTTGTTAAGCATATCTTCTTGAATTCTTTTTCTTCGTTCTTGAAACTTTGCTTTATACCTCGATTATAGGATTTATTTATTTATTTATTTATTTAAAAGGTTCACTTACAGAGTTATGTGTTAGAACATGTAAAAATAAAATAACAAACAGATACATAGTATGGACACACACTCTACAACTAGTGAACACAACATGCGATTTATAATGTTGCAGCAGTGAGTGAAACGTAGATTAATAAAAGATTACCAATATAACTAATATGACAGTGAAAATGAAATCAGGCAATTATCATAAAAGTAAACTAAAAACTAAAAATAAAAATTTCAATGAGATATTACTTACAACATATTTTAAAAACTTAATAGGAAGTGAAAATAAAAAACAAAACGCAATATAACACGAAGCCTACACGGACTTAGGCATGAGTCTCTTCACTATCGTAGGTGACCCCGAGAAGATGTCAAATTCATCTCGCCAAGTATTGCATTGTTTACACATTCTTACTAGTGGCGAGTGAGTCCCTGCATTAGTTCGACATCTTTCAATACTGAAGGGAAAGAAATATTGTGCTCTCGTGCTCACTCGTGGAACCATAATATTAATTTTAGCTAGTAGTTCCTCACAATCAACATTGTTGCTGAGGATTTCATGTAAAAGAATGACATCAGCCTTTGAACGACGCAAAAATAACGTCTCCATCTTGAAAAATTCGAGGCGTTGAGTGTAACTTTGAAGAGTCTTACATAGATTATTTTTAAAGGATGAAAGGGTAATCAAGTAAGGGTATGCATTGCGCAACTATACTGCTTACTCAGGAGTGCTGCAAGGATCCAATCTCGGACTCATTCTCTTCATGTTATACTTAAACGATAAATCTTTGTCATAATGACTTCCCGTCTCGTTTATTCGCTTAAGGATGCACTTCTTGCGCTTGCTACAAGAAGACCATAATGGTATTTGATGATGGTGCACAGAAACTGACATTAATTTAAATTACGAATATAAAATTATGTAATGAAAAAATGTTATAAAACCTGGGTTAGTATTTTGGCATTGAATGAGAGATGTTGCATTAAATTAAAGGAAAGATAACGAGTTCCTTTGTCAATGTGATGTTATGACTCTAGTACAATATTTTTCAACTATGTCCAGTAACATAAAACCAAAAAAGTACTTTTTCTCTATATGATGATTTGATATACTTATGCATAACATAATACTCGTACAGTAGGTTTTTAAATAGTTTCGCTGCATTTCTAACACTTATCATTGATTAAAAAGAAGTAACTACTGACTACGACAAGTGATTTTTTTTAACGGTTCGTTATGCACTGCTTAATTAATTCCGTGTATAAAAAAAGCACAGCTTTCTTTACAAAAGACATTTTCGTGTTTATTCTTATTTTTTCATTTTAATTCCATGTATGATATATTTTATAGCATTCATAATAAATTCACGACTGTCATGTACGAAATGCTTTATTTATTTATCAGTATGTGAGACCCAAACAAAAATTCAACGGTATTCAACACACCAACAACATTCACCCACGGAAGTGAGAGTCCGTACGCATACTTTTCTAAATCTGTGGTATAAAATAGATCAATCGATGGTATCACCAATCAAATTTTTAAAATTTTAAATACAATTTACATATATGGACTACTAGTTGAGGTATCCGGCTCCGCTCGGGTCAATGTCGTTTCGGACTGATGTCGGGCTGAACCTAACTTTTTGTTATATGAGCTCCCCATAAAAAAATCATACCCTTTTCATCCCCTTTGAGTTTAATTTTCGCCACAAAAGGTAGTCTATGTCCTTTCCCAAGGTCTAGAATCTCTCTGTACCGAGTTTAATTAAAATTGGTTTAGCGGTTTAGGCGTAAAAACGTTACAGACAGACAGATTTACCTTCGCATTTATTATATTAGTACGAGTATGGATTGATTTTTAATGAACCTGTTTTCAATCCCGTTTTCAAACCCACATTAATTTTCTAGTAAAAATATTAATTTAACCGAATGCATTAATGTCAATGCGTGGCCAGAATTGCACGTTCAACAGCCCATGAAAGAACAAAATTATTTGTCAGATAAGAAAAGCTTTTACGAATTAACGTAAAAGCCGGGAGGCGGCGCGGTGACGGCGGCGGAGGGAAGGCGGCTGCGGCGTGACGGTCAAACGAGAAACTTTATAATTTCGTCGAAGCAAATTTTATCGGAGTTTATGAATAATAAGACTCAGCTCTAAAAGTAACTTTGATTTTAAATATTAATAAATTTAATGGGGATTTATTAATTGAATTGTGTCGTCCATTTGGTATTATTCCTGCCTCACGGCAATTAGTCCCAGTTGGACAGTCTCGACAAATACATTTCAAGTTTTGTTACCTTCATTAGGCTGTTTTCCTTGAAGCTGAATTATTTTATTAGTACAATAAGTAAGACGATTTTCACTCGATATTTGTTTCTTGTTGTTTTGGAAAATGTTTCATGAAGGAATGTCCAATAAAGAATATTATCTTAGAATATATTAAGATTCGTTTTAGCGGTCTATTTTTATGTGACTTGACATGAATGTCTTATACAATACCTAATGTCATGATATTAGCCCAAAAACACCTCATGGAAACTAGGTGCCATGCCAGGGCCTTCCTGGCATGGCACGGCAATGTAGCTGTGACTATTTTGAACTGAATGTAACATACGGACAATTTTAAATGCCGCGTCGTTCATATATTGCGATGGTACAAACCCAGCAGGATTAACCCTATGACCTAGTAAGGGGACCTAGTGTTAGATGTGGAATCCGCACAACGAACGGCGAATCCCTTAGTCGGTAATATATGCAGTGGGCCAAATCGTATTATTTGTACGTACCCGAACCCAGCAGTGGGCCCAATCGTATTATTTGTAGGTACCCGAAACCAGCAGTGGGCCCAATCGTATTATTTGTAGGAACCCGAAACCAGCAGTTGGCCCAATCGTATTATTTGTACGTACCCGAAACCAGCAGTGGGCGCAATCGTATTATTTGTAGGTACCCGAAACCAGCAGTGGGCCCAATCGTATTATTTGAAGGTGCCCGAAACCAGCAGTGGGCCCAATCGTATTATTTGTACGTACCCGAACCCAGCAGTGGGCCCAATCGTATTATTTGTAGGTACCCGAAACCAGCAGTGGGCCCAATCGTATTATTTGTACGTACCCGAACCCAGCAGTGGGCGCAATCGTATTATTTGTACGTACCCGAACCCAGCAGTGGGCCCAATCGTATTATTTGTAGGTACCCGAAACAAGCAGTGGGCCTAATCGTATTATTTGTAGGTACCCGAAACCAGCAGTGGGCCCAATCGTATTATTTGTACGTACCCGAACCAGCAGTGGGCGCAATCGTATTATTTGTACGTACCCGAACCCAGCAGTGGGCCCAATTGTATTATTTGTACGTACCCGAACCCAGCAGTGGGCCCAATCGTATTATTTTTAGGTACCCGAACCCACATAGCACATGTTTCCGTGAATACCGATCCATAAAGTAACCAAAGATGGTAGAATGAATGATGCATGAAATAGAAATAGGAAAGTGCATAAAAATTATGGCATAAAACTATACTAATTTTTGGGCATTCAGTGTGGTGTTATTGTATCATGGGAAGTAATAAATGTTTGGAACGACGAGAAAGCATAAATTAAAGGAATTCAGGCGACGCACAAAATATCTGCTAAGTTTTTCCATAAAAATGACACATGGCGTCTGCGAATGGTCCGCTAAGTAGCTCGCCGCTGGCTCAGAAACAAGACATGAACTTCTTAACATGAACAATATTGCAATACTAGTGGCTTTCTGAGCTGTAAACCTGCGAGTCTGTCTTTTGTAACATTTGACATTTTTGAACATCTTTCACAATTTAGAAAATGTTTCAAAAACAGACTCGACTTAAAAAAATCTATATAATTATCGCACCTGGAGTGTTACCATGGTAAATTCAGGCGCCGGGTGAACAGGCAAATGAGTGATTAAATTGGACGTTTAGTTGCATTTCGTCCCACGCTACGTTCGTTTGACACTACATGCTAGTGACACTAAATGCAACTAAACGTCAGATTTAATCACTCAATTGGTTATTCATCCGGCGCGTGAATTTATCATGGTAACCGCCCAGCTCACGAAATTTCACGAGATAATACGCCCGGTAGAGGAGATCAACCGGATAGACATGACATTTTTGTATATACGTTTTTAAGGTTCTGTACCAAAGGGTGCCAACGGAACCCTGTTACTAAGCCTCCGCTGTCCGTCCGTCCATACGTTCATCGGTCCGTCGTCCGTCCGTCTGTCACAGAGCTATATCTCATGAACCGTGATAGGTAGACAGCTGAAATTTTCAGAGTATATATTTATTTTGCCGCTATAACAGCAAATATATAAAATTAAAAAATAATAAAAATCCAAGGAGCACCCCATACGAAAAACGTGATTTTGTCGCGTTAAATATTGTAAGATCGTAGGGAACCTTTCATGTGCGACTTCGACTCGTAGTTGGCAGGTTTTTCTAAATGGATCCGGCATTTTTTTTTCAAAAACTGGTCCGACAAGAAAAACTATATTTTTATCGAACCTGCCTACAAAAATTTACTAGAATTGGTTGAAAAAATGCCACCTGTTGAGGAGAGCAGCCTCAATAGCTCAATATTAAAACGGAAACAATTCACTCGAGCTTCGCTCTTCGCTCGGTCAATTATAGCGCATACCATTACCATAGATCAAGTAATACTATATTTATTTCATGCGCCTTCAGGTAAATTGATAATTTCTACGTAATCCACGATTCGACTGGTTCTAAGAATGATATCTTAAGACATTCTCAAGGTTCTGAATATTTTATTTTTTTTACTTTTTGGAATTCAAATTATCTTCCGAGAAATAATTCTACACACTTGAACACTTGACCTTAAATTTTCCTTGAATCAATTAAAGGAAATTTTTCTGCTTTGTAACGTTTAATATAGATAAATGGTTCTTTCAGGGGATTTTGTAGATTTTTCGTTTTTATTTCAGTCAGGCATTTTTGGTTAATGGTAAAAATCCTTTATGAGTAGATAACTAAATCATGCGAAGAGCCCCCGAAATACTTCTTCGTAGATGCCGGCAAAAGGCAATCTCTTCGTCACTGGTTAAACATACTCGCCGACCCTGACGAATAGCCATTAAAAAGTTTTATTATTTCTAATATAAATAATTATTTTAGTAATATAATTTCCATTCTTATTTATATTTATTTCAAATATTATAATATTTTAAACACTAATAATTAAAAAAAAATTAAGAAATGCTTAATTGTTGGTTAAACATAGTTTTCGACACCGACGAAAGGCAATCAAAAAGTTTAATTATTAATATTATAAATAATTATTTTAGTAACATAATTTCCATTCCTATTTCTATTTATTTCAAATATTATAATTATTTTAGCACTAGTTATTTCAAAATAATCAAGCATCTCTTCGTCACTGGTTGAACTTCTTGTTGGCTTTGCGCAGGCCGCAGAGGGTCTTGCAGAAGCTGATGTAGTCGATCATGGTGTCCCCGCCGCGCTGCACCGTGGGCGCCTCCTCCAGCGCCCACGACGCCTCGCGCTCCGAGAACCGGTCGCCCCACGTCACCAGGTCGTGACGGATCCTGCCGGCGAAAGGCTCACTTAGTTTCCGCCGTGGGCTTAGGATGTAAAGACATACGGGGTCAACTGACGGATGAGTCCAAAATCGTTTCATACAAAATGCCCGGAAATAAGTAAAAAAAAATTCTAAATCGCTGTGTAGCTTCAAAATAATGATCCGAAGTTATGTTTTAAGTTTTACTTTGAAATATAGAGTAAAAGTTAAGAAATTTGATCAACTAAGAATCAGTGGGTCACTGGGTATATACCATAAAAAAGGAGTTTTGTCCGGGTTTTTTACTCTCGTTCATTTAACAATCTATATATGCCGGTCACCATGTTTTCTCTAATAAAAACCAGAGAAATCTCAAAAAGACATTACACATTCCATGAGCATCGAGCGCGCGATTTCAGAAGCTGTCTCATCGGGCAGATTTCATCTCTGTCTAACTAGCGGTAGTTTTACGTTGAGTTGACGTCTCACTCCCACACTTTGTTCGTATTGTAAGCACAGCGCGCTATGCTAGGTCTATAGTTCTTGCAGAATTGAGCATATTGTCTATGTGTCCAATCCGCGGATTTAGTCGTCCGGTCTCGAAGGTGTTAAAGCGGTGCTTTCTGCTCATCTTCCCATATACACGAAGAAAAAAGATCATGCTTAAAATTCTTATGCGAGATCCAAAATTATACTAAAACATCTCTATTTCATCTAATTAGACGCTGGATGACCACTCACATTATAAAATAATGTTTGCTTGTTAATTTATAAAGCCCGAAAGTTCGTATTTTTTGCGCGCTTTCTGCATTAACTCTGGACTGTTCTCAATGATAAAACAAAATAATCTAAGAATTTTAGGCATCAAGCCTAACTTGTTCCACAAAGGTTGAAAATCCATTTGGTTTTGTGTGATTTTTTACTACAGCCACAATCTATACCTGTGCTACACCGTTCGTGATTTACTTTTAGCTATAAGTCGTTTTAGAATTTCGGCGAAACGGTTTTCGATCCAAAACATCAGTACCCGAAGTCCCAGTTGTCACCTAAATTGGCGTTTACGACAAACCGATCGACTGGCGTTTTCAAATGTATGGACAAATTGAAGAGCGCGCGCAGTGGGCGTTAAGCGAACTAACATTTGCGAGTCCGAGTGTGATTTGACAGCTTACTCAACGTTGCCATAAATAAATCGACTCCGCGTTTTCATACAAATCGGAAGTCCGAGTTTGACTTCGACAGCTTGAAGAAGTAAAACCACAGAATATCTAGTAAAAACTTGTATGGAGTTTGACGTTTTTACGGAAAACGTCAGTCGATCGGTTTGCCGTAAATGCCAATTTAGGTGAGAACTCAGACTGACCACTCAGATATCTTAAGCTAGTTAGCGTAGACAAGTTGCGTTCGTCTCATCACGGAGCCTGTCTTTTTCTTTGAACCAGATGTGGTGCTAGAGCGCAATAGCACGATTTTGTACTCCGCCCGCCAATAAGTTAGTCCCGTGGGGAATAGCGCTCTTAAGGGTTAAACTTTAGCTTCTATAATAATATTAATTCATTAAGCTGTGCACTTGTAGATCTCCATCATATAAGAACACAAAAGGCGTTTTATCACCGCGTATCTTTCTTCACTGAGAGCTCTTTATTCAAGTAAAATGATATATACATCTAAAGAGTATTTTGTAGTATCATTGCGAGCTGACAGACTGAAGCAATCTCCCGAAATGTCCCGGAGCGAAAGGATTTATAGTTTCTCTTGGTATTTTCACTTTTATATTTTGATTCAATCACTCCGTAAGACGAGGTTGGGTGGACTTTCCCCCGCCCCGCACTACCCTGCCCCTACCGTCTACCGTCTCCACTGCTGATTAAAACCCGCCCAAAATTCCAGAGAACCTCCCAGACATATTGACCAACCCCAAACGGATAATTTTCTCGAAGACTGTGCGTGATTTCTCGCAAGGAGTGCGTTAATTTGGCTCGGTCGCGCTCTACGCTGTTACAGTTCGTGGAAAATAAATATGTGCCCTTATTTTGAGTGTAACTTGGTGGAAATCGGTTGCTTCGTGTTAAGAATGATTAAGCAGTGTTGTGTTTCGGTAATTTCGTTGAATAACTTCGGAGATAATTTAATCAGCGGACACACAACAGGTTGAATATTAACGTTAAGGATACCTACAATTACATATTTTATTTAACTGGGAATGGGAGTAAATTTTAAACCCTAAAAGAACGGCTTCATTGAACTGGATAAAAAACATGGACAATTTTTCTTTGCCGCTTCGATCATCTTTTGATTCAATGCGACCATACTAAACCGACCACCTATTAAGGGAAGGGGACCTATAGTTTTACATGAATTTTGAAACATGGAACAGCTCGTATTCGTGATTAAATGCACCAACCTAACTCAGAAAGTGAAAGATAGTTGTTTATGAACGAAGTGCGGATCGAACACATGACATCTGTTCTAGAAGACAAATCCCTTCGCTGCTAACGTACGAGCTGCTCGATTTATCTCTAGTTGTAAAATACTCTAAATTAATAAAATACATACACTATGATCAATAAGTTCCGGGAATTTGTAGTTTGAATTTAAAACGCTTTACAGAAGAACAAAGAATTTGTTTGTAGTTTTGTGTTTCCAACGAAATCTCTTGTGCTGATGAATTCAAAATGCTACAAAAAGCCTACGGGGACTCTGCTCTCTCAAAAAAAAGAGTATACGAGTGGTATTCGTCGTTCAAAAATGGTCTCAAAGAAGTTGACGATGCACCTCGTCGTGGACGCCCTTCCACATCAACTACCGATGATAACGTCGAAAAAGTTCAAGAAATCGTACTCGAAAATCGTCAAACAGTCAATAAGAAGTACTACCTGGCCGTAATTAAGCGTTTGAGAGATGCTGTGCGTAGAAAACGACCGGAATTGTGGCAAAACAACTCATGGATCTTGCACCATGACAATGCTCCGTCTCACAAAGCGCGCATCGTGACCGATTATTTGACCAAACATACTGTAAATACAATCCAACAGGCACCGTTTTCTCCGGATATGGCACCATGTGACTTTTTCCTGTTCTCAAAACTTAAATTACCCCTTCGTGGAAAGAGATTTTCGAGCATCGATGAAATAAAAGAAAATGCGACGAAGGCATTGAAAGCCATTCCTTCACCGGACTATCAAAAGTGTATGGAAGAATGGGTTAAGCGTTGGCGTATGTGCATCGCTTCAGACGGTTGTTATTTTGAAGGTGATAAAAGAAATGTATCCGAAAATGAACACATTTTTTTAAATTTATTATTTCCCGGAACTTTTTGATCATAGTATGTATAATAAAAAAGTTAGTCTTTGTTTTTGTGCCACGTGGACGCGCGCGTTAGTAAGCTAAGTTATATTATTGTAACTAAATTAAAAACATACCAATATATTTCATAAAGAAGTATAATATTATTGAACGTAAATGTTCGCATGCGAATATATAAAAATGAACAGCGAAGTTTCTTATTGTGTAGTAAATCCCGATCGTCCTTTGTCAAAATGTATCGCACGAAGAAAAACAAGCGACTGTTTGAAATGATTGTGATAACCCGCTGAGGTTGGAAATTCAATTTGTGACTGTCATATCTACATTTAGAAGCGTGCGAGGTATGTATACAGTTTGTAAGTGAACGTAGGAGATAGACGGACGCTGTAAGCGTACACATAGTAAGTCACCTCAGGCGGTTCCACGCGCCAGGGCCACACTCGGGCATTAATACAGATTGTATGTGTAGTAATGGTAGTTATGACATCATAGGAGAATGTCCAAAAAATATAAGTAGGAGTGGAGAAGTTATCAGAGGTGAAACATTGGCCGATTCGTTAACACTTGTTTACTCCGAAACATTTGTAAGCCTCAGTCGCCATCTCTGTGGCGTTTTGACAACCCTTATGG
This sequence comes from Incurvaria masculella, assembly GCA_946894095.1. Taxonomy (NCBI): domain Eukaryota; kingdom Metazoa; phylum Arthropoda; class Insecta; order Lepidoptera; family Incurvariidae; genus Incurvaria; species Incurvaria masculella. The sequence goes on along the minus strand of OX335653.1, from coordinate 13,867,878 downwards.
ATTTATAGATTGATATCCATATATATTGACAGCCGTAAAAACTACTATTCAAATTTTTAAATGTTGGTTATTAAGTACATGTTGAGCTGGTAAATCAATGTAGGTTTAAAAAAAATATAATATGTCGGATAATATGTCCTATAAGGGGTTAAACAAATTGAGCAACAAAATCTATGACATACCTCCGCCACTAGACCATCTAACATCATATAATTAATTTGCTTATGAAGATACAAATTAGATATTTATAATCCGTGGCCGCTCTTGGTAAGCTTTGCCAATACTCCTTTAGGAGGTGATTCTTGTGGTTGAGGCGGAAGATGGACTCAGGAAGTTGCCATTTAAGGTATTAACATTCTAAAGTTAGAGTCAGAGTAGCATGTCATTATTCATGCCTTAAAAATCGCTGCTTTGATTGTCAAAAAACATTAAAAATATAAAATATACATTAGTTTGATATAAAACGATGAGCTAAAGACTTTCTAAAGACAATTTCGTAAGTAAATGACGCTTTATGGTTTTTTTACACAATTTGGGAATACGTTATTTTTTATGTGACTGGACATGGATGGTTAATACCACACCTACTGTCATGATATCAGCCTAACACACCTCAGGGGAACTAGGTGCCATGCCGGGACCTTCCTAATATTGCTCTTTTTTAACTGCCGCTTCGACTATCGAACGATTTAAAACGATGATACAGCCGAAGGCTGAGATAAATAGTCGTAACTGAAACGAATAACGAAAAGTTGCACTTTCATGCATCACTTTGACACATTTTGTTGTACTAAATGTCACTTTTGACACTAATTAGTTCCATTCGTGACTATGTATTTATCTCAGCCTGAGTGTTTAGTAAATTTAGAAACTTACCATACCATACCATTCCACAGGTTAGTTCAAATTAGTGCACTGCTTGTGGAAGTAGCGAAAGAAGTATGCTGAGATTGTATCCTTTGCCTACCTTTCCGCGGAACGGCGTGATGTGTATTCTTTTTAAGTAATTATGGACCATCAACTCACACGCTGGTCCACCCCTTAACACATAGCGGTGCGAGCCACGTAACCGATTCCTCCCTCGGGATATGATCGAGCGTGTCGACCGCACACACCGAGAAGCGTAGGACGGGAGCAGTAGCGTAGCCACTTTTGACGTAAAACACAGGACAGAAAAGTTCATTATAACGGAAAGGTATTTATCGTCTTGGCCATAACTAAGTCCGTAACTCCATGAATATGAGTGCCTAGGAAATAATTTGAGCTTAATAGTCAGCTCGCGAATTTGGATCGCTTGCAAGCGTGTTGGCCGGGAGTGTGAATCGGCCAAAGTAGGTGCCCTCACTACTAAAATTGGTCACGAGGTACAATAAGGTGTATGTGCAGTAAATGTAATAGTGCGGTGATTTGAGTAAATCTAGAATCTGTCAATGTTAATAGATTAATGTAATATTTTTTTTTATTTTTGAACAATTAACAATAAATATAAAAAAGTCATTACATAACCAAAGTCTTAAAAAAACGCTCGGGCAGCCTCAGCGCATGCAAAGCCAAGTTAAAATTTTAATTACGTATCTCGTTGGAAAGAAAACGTTATGGGCCGTGCAAGGATACTACAATATTCGATATCGAGTGAGCGGGACCCTCGCAAAGTTGGCTCGGCACTATTTCTTATTCTGTGGCTCGGCGCACTCAGCGAACGATGCCGTCTACTTCTAGAGCACCTTCTATCGCTGCTGCACCCTTACCACTCGATATAGCGAGTGGAAATATTAGGCATACATCTCTTTCGGAGATATCTCTCAACATCAGGAGATTTCAAATGGTACGTGATCATTGCGTTCAGCGGACGAACGTTTTAAAATTTAATATTTACACAATGAAGCCGCTTGAAGCGAAGCATCGACTTTGGTTCAACAGAGATTTGAAAAATATGTAAAGAGCATGTAGGGCCGTTTCTACATTTTATAGATATTAGACATACATAGCGTGCAAATTTCGACCTGGAATTACGTGGAGTAAGTGCTTGGCCATAAGAGATTCGTTATCCTTTCGACTTCCCATACTTATGGGTGATAACTTTTTACATGCTCAGACAGTCGTATTCAGAGAGGACCTGTCAAAACTAGTATAAGATTAATAATAATAATATAATAATAATAAAGCCTTTTATTTACTCAGTTTACAGTTTCGTTCCTTATATGTATGTTATGTTATTTCTGTTGTAAGAAGTAGTTTACTGAGTTCCCCATTACAGGGCATAGGCCTCCCCCATCGAGATCCATGTTCTTCTGTCTTTAGCTGCTCTTGTCCATATTTTTCCAGCTGTCTTTGCGATATCATCGTCCCATAGCTTTCTTTGTCGTCCTTTATTTCTTTTTCCATCTCTTGGATGCCATTCCAAGTATAGTAAGTAGTAAGTAATTATAAGATTAGCACCAGACTAACCGTACAAAAACCAGTTTAGTCCGACCTTAAAACGCATTAAAATTAGGCCGCCCACTCTGAATAGAGCTGTTAATGTTTTACTAGGTTTTTGAAATTTTACATTATTTTTAGATTGATTTATTTAATGAGAAGATTACATTAACATATTATAAAAATCTGCGTCTGTATGTTTTATTTTTCAAATCAATTATCATTAAAAATATTGTCAAAATTTTTAAAATCTCTTTTAGAATACAAAATTTTAAAAACTTAATAAAACATTAAGAGTATGTTAACAGTTATCACCCGTAATATGAGGAATTTATAGGGTAACGACTCTCTTACAAATGGCTGCGCTGCCACTATTCAGATAAGTTTCGGTCGCCGCTCTACTCCTTGCTTACTCGTTGTCCGCACGGGTCTACCTAAATGCGTCCCCCGCCCGAGATATTCGCACACTGATGCGGGCGGGTAATAACTTGCCGTGGGAGCGGAACATTGTTTAGTTTTTTGCCGTCCCCTCTGAGTTTGTTTGCGTTACTTGTTTTTCGCGTCCTCGCGGAGGGACTATGCAAATGAATTTCGGTTTTGTCGCGCGAGGTGAACGCCTCTCGCTGGGAATTGGATTAACTGGAGACATTAGAGGATTTTTTCCTTGTTTATTTTTACCTGGCGGTTACCGGAATTAACCTTTTGAATAACTTTGCGAGCAATTAAATGCAATATATTGTTTCAAATTCACTATTGCAAGGGTGGACTCGGATACATCTATAAATGTTACCTAGAACGGGTCGTTTCGTCGAATGTAATTTTAATCACGCTTTTGGCGTACCCCAGTCCCTAACATAAGACGTACCCAAAAGTGTCAATGGGCTTTACTTTCTGGGGACTACGAAAACCATGCCGGCCGGCCAGGTGCTTCTTCACACCATGTTAAAAGGACCTCAGCGGGTCTACTCATGAGATTCTCACCTGTGAGTCACCGGTGTGTCACTGGTGTCTCACCAGTCAGTCGTAGAACTTTCTTCGTGGTTGTCATTTCATGAGTACGAAAGTATTGTGACTCACCGGTGATATCACTCACAGGAGAATCTCATGAGCAGATTCGCAGGTTGTGTTTTTAGAGAAATACCACGGCAGGGATTGAGGGATTGAAATTCCACTTAACCGACCCTATATTTAGATAAAGGATCTGGAGGATATATTGTTTCTTATTGAGGTACCGTCTACAGTAAATGGGTGCAGTCCGTAATTGTTCCGTTTTTTAAATAATTCCCTGAACAGTTGTTAGTAAAACAACATGTTATGAAAATTGTAATAGACGTAGGAAACTGCCAAATGCTAATGGAGAGTTCTTTCGAAAGATATAAATAAAAATCAAACCTCTAAAATACTTTTTGTAGTTAGACTAAATAAAATAGAGGAAATATTTTATTTTAATAGCTTTAATTATTTTTAGTTAATTACATTTCAATTTTATGTATTTATTATAAAAAAATCTTCTTATTATTTTATTTTTGTAGTATCGCAAAACTATCTGAGTGTTCCGCGTACCTACTGTATTCAAGTATGTGTGTAATTTTAGCAATGATTAAAAATGTCTGCACTGTTCTCTAAGTGCCTTTTTCACCTACAGCCGATTAGCTTAATCGCTACATATTAAGGGCCTTTCTTAGCAGCTTGCAATCGATAACGGTACAAGAAACTTTAGAACGCACTTTAGAAATAAAGGCCCTTTAAGTGTCGATTAAAATAAATCGATAGTTGGTGAAAACCAGGCTAAATTTTAGTACTAAAAAAACTTTAAATACTTGCGGCAATAAATCCTGAATATTTTCATCTGTGATGAAAATAATAATTTTATTTGTCTGAAAAAAATATAGCCTCCTTAAGGTGGCCCAACCCGCTCATCTCCCCATACAAAAGGGGAAAGAAGATCACGCCCATATTTCTTGTCAGAGATCCAAAATTTTGCTCAAAATAGCTTTATTTGATCGAACTAGATGTCTGATGACCATTGGCATTGTAAAATTGTGTTTGGTTTCTAAGTTACAAGGTCCGAAAGTTCGCATTTTTCGCGCGTTTTATACAATAACTTTGGAGGTGGATTACGCAATGATAAAGTAAGAACATCTTAAAAAGATTAGTCATCAGACATAGCTTATTTAATCAAGATTTATAATCTATTTGGTTTTTGTTCCATTTTTTACTACAGCGGTCGTGGTTTACTTTTAGCTATAAGTCGTTTTGAAATTAAAATTTTCGTAAATCTTACCAAATCATACACTATGCACATTATCTTTTTTGTGGTCATGTTTTATCTTCCTCATCACGGAGCCTGTCTAATTCTTTAAAACAGAGAAGGTCCCAGAGCGCAACAGCACGGTTTTGTACCGTGCCCGTGAATGAGTTAGGCACGCCGGGTTGGGCCACCTTAACCGAGCTTACCGAAGCCTTTTGACAAATCGTCCGTTAAGCCCCATGATTAGACTAATAGAAATATCGTACGTCGTCTGATTAGGTCTATTCATGCTATCGGCGCTTTCTTACTTTGACGTAAATATGAACTCCCTTCATAAATAGGAAAAGCTCACAATGAACTCCGAAAGCTCACTCTTTCTGCGTATCGCCGCAGCGATATATCACCCTTATCTCGTATTATATCGGAGGCCACATCGCCTTGAATTGTTTGTGGGAAATGATACTTTATCAAAATATAATACTGGCTTTCTAAGCCATCATTAACTAAATAAATCTGCATCGGATACCGAGCCTTATTCATTTGCGTTAGGGTCTATAATAATTGGAGAAACTTTGGGGGTAATAGTTCCTTTCGGATGCTGAGGGTCCCATTAGTTAAGGCTTTTGTGTTCGCGCGTACGGAGGGATGGGGTGGAGGGGGCCGCGCGAGCACAATATCGCGACTTAATACGTCGAAAATTCTTTGTTTCGCGATATGAGTAATTAATAATGTTCCCTTCGCTTTCCCCGCGCTTTCCAAACGCTTTCATCGAAGATGGAACGGGAAATTACTTTCGGCGTGCGGCAGGGATTGATTTTTGACCGACTTAAAAAAAAGGAGGAGGTTCTCAATTCGTCGGAATATTTTTTTTTACATCGGAGATCAAACGGTCGAGAGATATTGACATTTTTTAACCGGGTAACTATAGTACTCTTAATTTCTAAATAAGAGCATCTCTCAAATGCTTGACTTGACTATGTTTTTATTCGTAGACAATTATGTACAGCCTTGTACTTTTAGTCGATAATACAATAATGCGGAAAAAATATTAAACGATTCCTAGTTTTAGAATTGCTTTATTTGTTGTAATGTTTTGAAGTTGAGTCTGACGGGTCTAAATTTTTGCAAGCGTAAAGAAAAAATTAGATCCCTGGAGGGTAATAGTTCGGTGCGTGGGACCGGGAGGAGAGGAGAGTGCTTTCCAAGCCTCTTCGCTCTAACGAGTACTCTAGTGTTGAAAGGGAAGACGGTGGGTAGGAAGCGGGGCGAGAGAGAGAGTAATCACGGCGAATGTATGGCTATCGGCCTGGATATCGCCAAAGCATTTGACCGGGTCTGGCACAAGGAACTGCTATCCAAGCTGCCCTCCCATGTCCTTCCAACCGAGCTACGTGACTGGTTCGCCAACTTTCTGCATGGCCGCAACATAACAGCCTCGGTTGACGGTTGTTGCTCCAAAACTATGCCAGTGAATCCCGGGGTACCGCAGGGATATGTGCTGTCCCCAACCCTTTTTCTGCTGCAAATTTATGATCTGCTCAATTTGGGCGACATTGATGCAAGCCAAGTTCAACAGTCACCGAACTGCAAGCCGGGCGAGGAGGGGCGGCGACTCGTTGTTAGATTCGAAGAGACCGTCGATAAAGTTTCCTAATGGGGTCTCCAGAACCTCGCTGAGTTGAACGCGAGCAAGACACAGGCCCGTAAATTCAGCGCGAAGCAGACTCAGTTCAGTGCAGCTCCGACCTTCCAGGGTACAACTCTATTACGTACTTGTACCAACGTATTGTCGGAGATCCTTGATTTAGAACTGACGCATGACGATAATTTCGGACACCACATCAATGATAAAGCCAAGCTTGCCTCAAAAGGCTGAAAGTCCTCAACGGGGTGCCGCTCCAAAAGCCGCAAAAACTGCTCCTTTGCAAGGTGCAGATAAGATCTTTCGTGGAGTACTGTTGGCATTTGTGGCACGGCTCAGCAAAATATCCTGCTTGGCCTGTCTCGGAACAGATCAAGGCGGTGAAAAACAACGAGGGGCATAAGTCGGCAATATGTGAATACGTTATTGCCAGTGGAAGCGATCACGGTTTTCGTTTTGACCAGATTAAAATGTTAGTAATTGAAACATACTATATGCCGCGTCTGGTCCGTGAATCGATTGAAATCCCAAACCATGCGAACTTTAACCAGGACGACAGTATGAAGCTCTCATCAGCCTGGACTCCGCTACTGGCACATTATAAACTATTCGCGCCATACAAATGCACCTTTAAATAAATGTGATAATATGTACAGAAATGCCTCAGCAAGTCCAAATAGAACTCTTTGATTTTTTGATTCCATAATTTATTTAAATAATAATAACAAAAGTCGATTTTTCACATCAGAAATCTCAAAGTATTATGATTTCTAGATATAAGCAAAAATAGCGTATATGCCTATGCATAAACAAATAGATCCATTTGCTTTTAGATTTCTTCATTTAGTAAAAAAAGTTCGGAAATGGACACCATTTCCGCAATGAATTTTGTATGGAAAAAGGAAACACACAATAAAGAAAATAGGTTTATTCCTAGGCAAGGAATCATATATTGTAAGAATGACACTTCTAATCGTCAGACTTAGTTAGTTACCTTGGGGTGCCTCGTCTAACTTTGCGATTTGGCTAGTACCAGGGCCTTAACAGTCATAATTTGCAGCGACGTGTAAACTTCAAAACTTATATCTACATACGATTTCTTACGTAACCCTGGTCATACTCGCACTTGTCCGGTTTTTTTACATCAAATAAAACTTTGTCACAGCACACTTGCGCAGCACTTTAATGCTTCAGAATCCTATCTGGCTTATATGAACCAAGTTTAAACGTGAATTGATTCACAGGGTACATGCGGACAATAAGCTAATGAAAACTTTATCGAGAGATAGGGAAAAGGCCCTAAGGGTCAGTTCACACATACGCGACGCGCTGCCCATTTTGTAAAGACTACCTAAAAATTAAAATGGTGGGCTAAGAGTTAATATATGTAAGGCTATATCTATGTGTGTGAGTTTATTAATTTAAAATTAAGTGCCAACCAACTTTTTCCTATTGCGGGATGAGGTTCTGGACCGACACGTCTTATTCAACCATAACTTCTAAATAGTTGAATTGATTTAGATGTACATTTCAAGTGAAATTCAGCAGTCAATAGTATATCGTCATATGGTAAGTCACTTTTTAAAAAATACTTTTGCTGGCCAGCCTGGTAGGTTGTTCTACCATTTTATTATTTCCTAACGTGACTGCGTGTGACATATAATAGAATTGAGTCAAATCAATTTATTGCATAAATAAAGTTAAAACTAGTACAGAAATGCAGCTGGTCCTCAACTTAGTTAGGCTTGTGCTAGAGGACCAGCCATGACAGATATTATTTGGTACCCATTTGTACATTTACTTAAAACAGTAAGAAGGGGTAAGGTAATTTAACAATATTAATGACAAAAAAATATGCAACCGATACCAAACTTTTTACGAAAATCGTCAAAGTAATTTTAGATTAAAATTATAATTAATATTTTATTTATATGACTTTTATTTATTTATATTTATATGAAGTAATGAAGCATTGCTACATATATTTTTTTCGATATTTTTAGTTCACTTTTAGATCCAGCAGTAGTGTTTTATAATATTTAATGATTTAACATGACTACTATACAACATAATACTTAAGTTACTACAGCAAACGGTGTAGGGTTTTTTTTTTTGAGAGCTCAACCATTTTGGCTTCGTGTCACGGTGCAGCGCGGCTTCGGCAACACGGGACGTTCTACGTTATAGAAAAAGTCTATTCTCCTTTGCAAAAAAAAATCAATCACAGAACCATTAGCCCCATGAACTTGCGGCGCATTGAAAAAGACTTTATTTCATTAATGCACTTTAAAATCAGAGGAGTTAAAAAGAACGGAAAACTTCAATCAAGCAAAAGTAACTTATACAACGTGGAAAAATATTTTTTTTTATTAAATGCATTACAAAGCCTATCTCATAAACCGTCGTCGTCTCGATATGACAAATTACCACATTCGGATATGTGAAAGCACCAAATTAGGTGTCTCCGAAAGGTGTAAATTTACCCTAAATTATAATTCCACCGAAATCACATAAATCTCTCTAAATTTCCAATATGATTAATTTTTTACATATCTCTTTTCGTTTTCGAGAAATTTCCGAGAAAGTCTACCATTTTTATTTCTATATTTTAATTATTGAGGACGCTAGCGCCCGGTCGTACTGTTCTTGCAAACGGATACCCTACTGAAGCGATCGAAAAAAAAACTCCACTGCTTAAAAGTCCTGGTTGGTGTGAACCGACCCTAACCTGCGTCGAGGGGTCCGCCGTATCCGTGGCGGGGCGGCGGCGCGGGCGGCGGGTAGCAGTAGTTGCGGAGAGTTTTACAAAACGCGCGGCTTATAAAAACGCTGACGCAGCGCGTGGTGACGTCCCGCTCCTGTCGCCCCGCACCCTCCGCCTACCGTCAGCCCCGCGCCCCGACCGCCCCGCGCCCCGAGCGCCCCGCGCCCCGAGCGCCCCGCGCCCCGAGCGCCCCGCGCCCCGACCGCCCCGCGCCCCGACCGCCCCGCGCCCCGACCGTCGCCGAAACTGCTCCGGCAAGGGATTTTCGCGATTCGTTAGGCTTTCTATTTCCGATGCTTTGATGACAATTCCTGCGAGGGCCGGCCGATAAGCGAAGGCTTACCTTGAAATTGTGGCAATTAATGTTTTTTACGGAATAAATTGGAAGCGAATTTACGATGAGAAGAGGTTATATTTTGATAAAATACTCGTGGCTCTCGGATCCGAAGACCTCGCGAGTTTGTATTAAAACTGAATAAATGTCCACTGACAGATGAGGGCAATTTTCCTTTAGAGAATGTAATGGCCACCCCCAAAAAGCGTATAAAATATTTTTTGCTGTCTCTTTGATTAGAGCTTCTATTTACTTTCATGATAATCGTCATTGCCTGTGCCGATAGGTGCCCAAAGTTCTCAGAAAAGACAAGTCCACCTCGACCATCGAGGCACCATACCATTGGAATTGCTGACTAATTATAAACTATTGGCTCTCTGAGCTGTAGACCTCGCAAGTCTGTCTTATGCATAGCATCCATAGAAAATTGAACCCGAGCAAGATCACAACTACTCATTGCACCTAAGCACCATTCGGCATCTTTTTAAGGAAGCTTCAGAAATGCAGCCACTGAACTCTGGAATCATTTACCACCCCGTGTCAAAAATATAAATAACCGAAGCAAATCAGCTTTGTTAAGACAGCGAAAAACCATTTTAATGTGAAACTCTAAAACAACAAGTATTTTTTTTTTTGTAAATCAGTATTCGTTTTTTCTCCCTTGATGTATTTTTTTTATTTATTTCTATTACGTACGCACAAAATGTCTGCTTCAATATTTTATATATCATTACGTACGATTAAACGTGTTTTTAAGATATATATTTTTCCCTTCTGTTTGATTAATACCTTGAAAATATTATTAAACTGTTGTACACAGGATAGATATCTGCAAACATTATATGGCTACTAGGTAGGCGGTGGCGGAAGACCAGCGACTAGGCGGAGGGTCTTGCTAAGCCATAGCCTTTTTACGAATGACATAGGTAGCACCATTTTTTTCCCAATCTGTAAGAATGTGTACATTCGTAAACAAATGATGGTGAGTATTATTATTATTATTCGTAAACAAACTTGCCGGCGCTACCGATATTGTATGTGAAATTGGCTGTGCCGCACGCATACAAATGAATTTAGGTTGCCACTCACATACTTTCTCGCTATTCCCATATCTGACCTACGTATTATTTCACGATAAACGAGTAAATTGCGATGTACGAGTAAAATTCGATGGATTGGCGCCTAATACACTGGCCCGTAGTGCATACACTCTAGACATACATACACTCACATTACACATAAGTCAACACATTACACATTTACTTTCACCACATACATACCGCACACAGTGTGGTCTCATACACGCGGTTGTAAAATGTTGCAAGTTTCATATCGTTTAGTTGTAAGACACTTCAGTTTCTAAACATTGAAACTTTGTCATTGGCTTAAAAATATTAAAATATAAAATAATCTAAGATTAGCTGTAAGGTTTCTTATAAAATAAAATAAAGTAAACAATAATGAAAAAAATAGGTATTAAAAACGGTTAAAAATATATTTCTTTAAAAAAATACTCGTGACAAATTGCGGATGAATGATTTACAACAAAGGGGCTCTCCTTTGTTGTAAGCCCCGTGCCTTAGCTTCCGATTCCGCCGCGAAGCCCACATTTAGAGGCGTACAAAATATGCGCAACGTAACGATGAGTTTTCCGAGCCAACGCACTGATTCGTTCGGGAGACGGCGACGGAGCGCGACGGTGGCGCCCTCGTTTGAATACGAATCGGAATATTTCCATATGGCGATTAATGAAGAGGCCCGCGGGCGGGAGGACTGTTCTCGCTTAGCGCTCTTTAGCGCAGACCGCTTCATGCCGAGGAATTGGCGAGGGCTAGTGCGAGCGTAGACATTTTGCAACTTGCGACGATTGCAGGAACGTCAAACTGGACCGTATACCCAAGTTTCTTTCAGTTTGAGTCTAAGGGCCGAGTGCACGAAAGAACAAAAAATCAAAATCAACGTCAAAGTATGATCAAACACGTCACTTTGTGTGGACAGTATGGAAGAAACTCTATCGGTGACGTATTTAAAGATTGATTAACTCAGCCGTTTCTTCGTGCAACCGGGGCCTGGTTTTCACCGAGTGCTGATTTATCTTAATCGACACTTAAAGTGCTTTTATTACTAAAGTGCTGATTATCTTGTGCTGGTATTGATTGTAAGGTGCTAAGAAAGGCCCTTAATATGTGGTGATTAATCTAATCAGCAATAGGTGAAAAGGGCTTACTTTCGCTAAATATTTAATTATAAAACCATAATATCAAAGACATTAACTCTGACAATTTTGAGAGTATGCAATTTGATAAAAAACAGGCTAAGTGCGAATCGAACTCGTACACGAGGTGTTCCGTATCATTGTAAAATATTTAACTCAAAAAAATCATGTTTATTGTATGGGGGCTTCCGCATGTGTTTATTTATTACTATTTATTATTATACCTACAAGAGGAATACACACTCTGTGTAAATCAGCTGTCTACATATTACGGCTCATGAGATGCAGCCCGCTGTCAGACGAACGGACAGCGGAGGCTTGCGAATAGGGTTCCGTTGTATCTGTATGTGTCCAAAATAACTGGATCTCACACATTTTTGTGCGCTATCATCCACATTTTAAAAGGTCAGTCGACCGATATTTCGCATTAGCAATGTAGTCAGTCACTAGGGGCTTCGATCCAATTGCAACCCGTAGCAAGTTCGAGTGAAGGTACTCCACTCGTAATAGTTGCAACGTTTTGGGTGCTCGCACTGCGGGAGCCGTGGTGAGCGAGAATGACTCGTTGCATCGAGTAAAAAAAGACGGGAGAGGCGACCGAAACCCATCCGTATGTCCATAGATCAAAGGGGAAGGTATGGCTAACGGCATACATCAACAAAACTGCTTATTTCCGCTGTTACTATGACATTTCTAGCCAGCGCATTTTTTTTTCCGCCACTGCCAGAACTAGTTACATGGTCATTAAACTAAGCTTGATTCTAAATTTTGCCGTTATAAAAATGTTAAATTTTTACTATAAAAGAAGTAAATAAACAGGATTTATATTGAGATATTCATTGGTTTCTTTTTAATGTATTCTGAAATGTGAATTGCAACGTGGACTTCTATTATCCCTATGTATCGCTATTATTTAGTGGATCCCTCAAATGCAGGCTCTATTCAATATGTATACCTGCGGAAACAAACAGCACCGCGAAATTTTGATAAGTGATTTGTAGCTCGTAATATCCTCTGATGAAGGATGGTCGCAAAGGCAATGAAAATTTGTCCGTACTTTCCATTCCGCGTTTCCAAGTAACCGTGCGCATCTAAAGGAAAGGTCCTGGCATGGCACTTTATGTAGATACCTGCAACCAAACATTCTCAAATATATTTATAATCAAGAGCCATTCATAAAGTATGCTGACTTAATTACTTTTTCCTTTGTATAATGTGGCGAAAGAATAATATTTCCCTTAATTTTAAGGCTCCGTTTTAAAAGTTATTCATAATATTTACCTTACAGCTCGTGCTGAAACATTCATCTATTTATCTTCCATTAAAACATCGACACTTTTTTCCCGTTTCTTTATAATAAAATTAACTTAAAATTCCATTAACCTAATCTGAAATGGCTTCAAAGAACTTCATTAATTTTCCAGGAAGGTTTGTTATTTTCTTTCTGCTACATTAGCCTTTGTTCAAGATTAGTAATTCCAATTTCAATTGCCCGATATATATATTAAAATAAACCATTATATTTACCAGGTTTTCTTAAGATTTACCAGTAAAACCTAAGATTGCCAATTCTTGGTTGGATGGTTAAAGTCCGAAGGTTCTAAGATCATCGTTAATTTCGGACTTTTACTACCATTATCTCGGTAAAATCTAACCTAACATAACCTACCCCAACCTAGGATTAACCAAACTCTGTTGGTAAAAGCTCGAAAAATCATTTCGTTTCGTACATTTACCAACGAATGTTGATAAATCCTTAGATTTACAAGTAAAACCAAGGTTATTCCAAAAAGAAAATTTGTCCTTAAAAATATCTATTAAATAAACCGGCCAATTGGATACTTAAACATTCGAGAAAATGACGCCCGTTACTTTTTTTTATTTTTATTAAAGTTCATCAACAAGAACACCACTCAAACATTGATAAAAAAACACATGTACAGGTCACACAAAACATAAACACAAACATGGATTATTGAAAATGTTTGTACTAGGGTGCAACCGCCCTTATTAATTAGCATGTTCATCGAAAAAGACGATGTCGATGACGATTTTTTCAAGCGAATCAAAAGCGCGCCGTGACGCTTTGAATGTTATTTAAAAAAACTTATTTATTTAGTTTTAGTAAAAATTAAAATACGAAGAGCGTGTGGATTGAAGTATATTTAGTTACTAGCAGCAGCCCGTCCCGGCTTTGCCCGGGCATAATATCATTTAAAAAAATATTATTTTGACACAATGATGTACAAATAATCCCGTTTTACGTAGAGTTCCTACATTGAAATAATAAAAAAAAAAACTTAGATAGTATTATTAGATCGTTGCTAAATTCAAAGTGCTATAGGGAAAACCGCGGCCTCCGACGCACTATTTATAGGTACTCTCCCGCCGTTCCGGCCGGCCGGTACCGCCGCAAACGCCACGTCCCGCAATTTTTAAATCTGTAATATCTTCGAAAATATTTATTTAAATCATATGCTGTACAGGGCCATATAGATCTATATTAAATCAACAATGTATTTAAGGTATTTGATTGGATAAGGATTAATGCTGTATTGGTTAAAATCGCTTCAAAAATTAGCCATAATTTGTCGTAAAAAGTAAATGATAAAAAAAATGTTATTGTGGGATATCCATAAGAGATAGAAATATACCATCGCAGAGTTTTCTGTAGACCTTTTCAATGTGTACAATACTTAGTACATTATTTTGATAAATCTCGTAGGGTTCAGCCTGCATTTGCAATGTAAGCGGAAAAAAAAAATTTTTTACGACATCACATTGGAAACCTCAAAAATAACAGTATTTCGCCACTATTTAATGGAGGTTATTATACATATAAACCTTCATCTTCAATCACTCTATCTATTTAAAAAACCGCATCAAAATCCGTTGCTTAGTTTTAAAGATGTAAGCATACATGGGGATATAGGGATATAGGGACAGAGATAGCGACTTTGTTTTATACTATGTAGTGATATTCTTAAGCGTTAAATGAAAGCAACCAAAGTGATCGATGCTACAGCGAAGAAGACTGACTCCTCTTCGATGTCAGATAATTATAAATAAGCACATGTATCTTTATGAAGGCCTGGTAAGCTGATATCAAATTCCCGAAAGGATATGCAAAAAAAATCCGCCTTGCTACCAACTTCCACTTATAAATCACAACGAATATACTGACAAACATAGATATTTATGCAAAATATAAGAAAAGAAACAGTTTCTTTGGTGAACGTTTTTGATCCCCGCGACAACTAGCGAAAAAAACAAAACGATTATCATCCTTCTGAATCGAAGAAACATCGCGGGGAAAATATCACGAGCGAAGAGTAACGTGAGACATGTCGGAGACCATTTTCAGTCAGCTGAATTCTCACCATCGCACTGAATAAAAATATGGTCAACGCGGTAATGCAAAATTGTAGCAGTGCAGTTTTCTTCCAATCAGTGACATCGATCCCACACTCAGTTATTGATTTAAAAAAAATATATCCAGTAACTATAAAATTAAAAATGGCGGCCATTTTTTCTACCCTGATTATAAGGCACTCGTTTCCGTTATTTCATCACCGTTACAAGTTTGTGAAAAATTAAATCAGTAATTTATTGTTATTTTTTTTTAATAATTAAAAGTATTTTTATGTAACTGGACATGGATAACTAATACCAAACTCAACGTCAGATATTAGCCTTACCACACCACATGGGAACCGCTATATTGAATTGGATGGAAAACACGGACAATTTTCATTGCCGCTTCGAACATCGTTCATTTAATGTCATGGTACCAACCCGGGTGAGATTTACCCTACAAACTTCCCGAAATTATTGGATATTAATTATTGAATACACCTCTATATTGTATCATAACAATCCGTTCAATGGGTAGCCGATCGTCGACTGTATCTGAATTCTTTGTTGAGTTTTTGATTGCCGGTCTATATTGTTTTGTTTCTAATTCTAGTTTAGTTAGTTTCTAAATGTACTTTGGTATTTAGGCGTATGTTATGTCTTTAATTTTAACTCATTAAAATTTTTCTTTATTGACAGATAATGTACATTCACGTACTTACATGTCGTTACACTGGAAAGAGACAGAATATTCCTAAGTTCCTTTGCCAAAAGGTCGAAATTTTACGGCAGAAATGAACAGTTCAATGTAGGTGTGTTTAAGTTAAAGTCTGTTCGGGATGTGTTGTGATGTTGCTGATATATACCATTGTATAAAGAGGAAAGGTTTGATTGTTTGTGTATTTGAACCGAATAGGCTCTGAAACTACTGAACGGATTTGAAAAATTATTTCACCGTTGGAAAGCTACAGTCTATCCGAGGGACATAGGCTATGTTTTATCTTAAGGATCCTTAAGATAAAAAGGGATCCTTACCAAAACTCTGATAACGTAACCCAAGGGGCAAAAAAATTACCAAGAATGTTCCTTACATCGCGTGCGCTGCGAAAACTATTCAAGATAGAACAAAATGATGTAATACAATTTTATAGAACACATTATTATCTACAAAAAATGTCGTGACAGCATACATCTAACTATTATAGTTATGTCACAATAAGTGTGCATTTATTTTAAAATAAAAAATTTAATACCGCCGCTAGAAAAGGCTCTTTATTTGTACCTAGATATTAATCCTTATCAAAATAATTAAATGTTTATTTAAGACTGTTTCAATACCTTTATATTACTTTTTGAATTATTCGATTCGGACATTTCATTCGAAAGATATCATGAGTTTAAAAAAAATTAACAAAAAAAATAACCGACTTTAAAGAAAAAGCACTAAAAAGTAAAAAATAATTTCCATTTTTGTAGTTACGATTTTTGTTATTTTTTGAGTCGGCGTCAGCCGGGCACGCGCTGCACCAATCAAGAGAACCTTGGCTACCTTGGCTGACACCGACTCAAAAAATAACAAAAATCGTAACTATAAAAATGGAAATTATTTTTTACTTTTTAGTGCTTTATCTTTGAAGTCGGTTATATTTTTGTTATTTTTTTTATTTGTTATTTTTTAGTGAATCTGAAGTACACTTACTAATTTGTACACGTCCTTTCCAATAAAAAAAAGAATCACCGAAATCGGTTGGACGGGCTGCTAGTAGTTCATGAGCATGGAATGTGAGGTTACTTTAGAAATATTTCTACTGAGCCTTCTCTATACTACTGGACTGCTCAAGAGGCGGAAACATGAGCCAGGGGGTGCAGGGTGAGTGCTAGGGGTGGGGTAGGTATTATTCCACTATGGTGGAGGGTGGAAGCAAAGGAAATGGCAGCAATCACGCGTCCTGCACGAATCACTGAGCAAACCTACGTCGAGCCACCGAGCCAACGCGTGCCGTCTTTCTGCGCCGAATGTAATCTATTTTTTTCTTGAGATGTGATTGGGTTTCATGATTTTTTTATGTTATAATATGGTGATCTAGTTCCGCAGTCAATTTTGCACAGTCAATAAATTAACTGAGCACTACGTCAGTTCGTTTTGATTTTTTTGATAACTTATCTTTTATCTATGATAAAGATTTGTATCGAAATGCTTTATATCATTGATATTAGTTGGCTCTCAGTTAGTTTATTTATTGTGCAAAATTTAAAAAAAAATATGTCGGCGCCATTGATATCAGGGCCATCTGTTGGCTGTTTACAAAACGATTATAATCAATAGGTGATCGGCTAGGTTAGGCGATCACCTATTGGATTAGGCTATATTACTCCGCCATCTAGCGGACTTTGAACGAAGCAGGCAATCTGTGGATCAGGCGACGGTGGGAAGGCGCCGGCGCGCGGCAGAGTTTTTTCCGGGAGGCTACTCTCTCGCGGGCCACGCCGCCTCGTCCACGCGTCTAATAGTGAGAAGTATCACGCCTGAATCACTTTTTGATTATAACTGTTTTGATTGATATTTGCGATTACTTTTTGCATTTAACCCTTTGCCTTCTGGGCTACTTTATCAGGAACTACCTTAAAATTCCGCAGGTGTGGAAGACGCGCGGCCGCGGGAGCCGAGTCCAAGAAAAAAAATCGCTGTGAATACTTTTTATATGAAAGTGCAAATAATTATCAGTGAATAATATAGTCAAATAAACACTCTTTCCATGCTTTACTTATTTTATGTCGAAATCCTGTCCTAAATTGGATAAAAACAAGTGTAAAATAAAATTACGATTATGGTCCAGTTTTTCATACAAATTTTTTTTTCCCAAGTATATTTCGTTATTATTTTTACATATCATGATAAACAAGAAAATTATCCATCCAAAAGTATGCCTACTTTGGTTGGATGGCATACGCATTGTCGAAAAAAAATAATTTTATTTCATAAATATTTTCATGATTTTGGACCCAGTTTTGAACTTCATTTATTTTTATTTTGATGAAAAGTTTCAAGGTAGGCACATGAAAACCTCATATTACATTGATATGGGTTTATTTTATAAGATCATATTTTTTTTTACTGAAATTTTTGAGAAAATTATCATGAAATTTGAAAAAATAACCAAAAAATGTAAATGACCACATCTCCTATACGTAAACACTTTATGGTTTGGTTTATCACAATTTATATTTAGATTGAACACAATTTTCATGTTCACTAAAATTTTATCATAATTTATAGGATAAATTACGATAAAAACACTAAAACAACCAAGCGAAAGTCTCGCCGGCGTGAGTAGTATATGTATAGATGTGTGGTGTGTTGCTTTGCGCGTGGCTAGTGCGGCGCCACACTAAGCGCGCATTTAATCGATATCTTCATGTGATTGATATCAAATATTTTTTTTATTTCGAAAACAAATACTGCATCTTTTGTCGTGCATGTATGTCTGAAATTTTCACACTGGATGATTTGCCGTGCATGTTACAAGAGGTGGCTAAGCAATAAAACAAGTGGTTGTACTAATACGCAACATGTGTGTATTATATAAATATATCAAATAGTCACACTGCATCAAATGCCGTGCATGTTGCAAAAAGCAACTAAATATTAAAACAAGTTGTCACGCTAATGGGGAAATACGTCTGATGTTATCATACTAAATCATTTGTTGTTCATGCTTCAAGAGGCAGCTAAGCAATAAAACTAAATAAATAATAAAAATATTACATTTATTGCACGATAAAAAAAAATACAATAGGTAGAACTTAATGCCATTAATTTTTTAATGGCATTAATTATTTAATAAATAAATTAATTTAATGTCATTATCTACTAGCCTACTTTGTTTGTTTAGTTGTGCTAATGGGAGAAATCTATGTATGCAGGCAGCTATTTTAATTACGCACACCACTGCAAATTGAATAATAAAATTAGCACATTACCATTATTTTTTTTAAAAAAAACTGCATTTTTTTATGTTTTAGAAAATCAATACAACGTTTGATGCCATTTTTGCATTAAATAAAAAAAGAGCAGTATGAATAGTTGTTTGATTTATAAGTAAGTAATTTTTATCACTTGTCGTGCAGATTCTTCAATGCCTTCAATACCTCGCCATCTTGTGCAATCCTTAAGCGCTATTCGATCCATCCCCGCCGCCAAATCGATGACATTCTAAAAACACATGTCATAGAACATCAAAATAATGTTGTGTGGGTTCCGATACGTAAAACTACTACAATTGGGGCCCACTATATTTCTTCCCTTTCATGTCGTAAGATCCGACTATGGGATTCGTCGTTCGTGGTTTGGAATCCACCTAAAAACTGTAGGTCCCTTTCCTTTCGTACTAGGTTGTAGGGTTCATCTCGTCTAGCTAGTCTACTCAAAAGATTCTCATTCGCCTGTGAATCAGTTACCGGTGACTCACCAGTGACACACAATCACATCTGTATATCTGCAGGTTGGTAACATAGTTTTGGTGAACGATGGCCAAAGCAGTAATTAAAATTTACCGGGTTTTCTATCAAATTCAATGTAACTGCGCAATAAAAGGGAGGTCCTGGCATGGCACTTAGTTCCCAATGCTAATAGTAGTAGTTGTTAGGCTAATATCATGTCGTATCAAACATTAGTGTGGTGTGGCCATCCATGCCCAGTCAAATAAAATATTCGATTTCAATAATCTATGGATTGGAACCCATGTAATACAGTAGGTCTCCTTCCTTCGGGAATGCGATGTGTTGAATATAATATCATGAAATTAGGTGTGGTATTAGCTATCCATATCCAGTTAAATAAAAAATAATAATTGATTGATCAAACAACCCAAGAAAAAAAAAAGTTTATTCAATACATACCTCACTGTCCTCAACCTTCTCCTCCAGTCCAGGCTCGGCCTTATCCTCTTGCGCCTGCGCCAACATCTGATCAACCCAGCAGGGGACATAATCCGCAGCATTCCAACAAACAAAAATAGTTATCGCAAGTTTATCGATAACATTATCGAAACTTGGAATACACTAGTCGCACCTGATAAGAACGTTGCTCGTTGCTACCACCAGGCGGCGCAAGCTCCTTCGCGCCTTTTTTATATGGAAATATTGATCAAAATTGCAACCTAGATTACGGTCTTGTTAGAGTTTTGAGAGGCCAAAACTGAATGGAATCATCAAGGAAAAGAGAAAACTTAGGTTTTGAGATGAGCAGAATGTCGCGAAAGTCCCGCTAAACGCGATAATTGATGTCGGCATTTTGCTCTCTAAGAACCGCCGGTCACGCCGAACTAAATCTACAAAATGTTCAATAAATATCAAAATTCGGAGCAAAGCTATAGTTCTCATGGCTTCCTACATTGTGCATGATAAGAAATAACATCACTTACCGAGACATTTCGAAGGATATGCACTATATTTCATCACTTTATTCGAAATAAATCGCGCCAACTATTAGCCGAACACAGTCACAGAAAAGCAAAAAAGAAAAAAATATTGCCATAGATCAGAGAGGTGGAACTGTGGACGTTTGGTATCGTTGGAAAGGCAATTTATCCAGCTTTTTACTTTTGTCTCACTCATATGTATGCGAATAATAAAATAACCACTAAAAAATTATTCCCGCGATGCTAGCGCGGCTGCGCGCGGCGAGCATAGACTCAGTCGATATCGACCGAACGGAAGCCAGGGCTTTGGCCGAACTCAGTCGATATCGACCGAACGGAAGCCAAGGGGTTAAAGAGAATCATTTGTATACTTTCTTGTGAATTGGTTTCGAATATTAATCATGGAGGGCGAAGGCAAAGCAGACGATGAAATGCATATTTCGCCTCTCTTACCACGTTCATATCCGTTCATGTCCGACATATATCTTAATTTGACTGAGGAAACAGGCACGAGTTATTGTTTAAAACTCGATCACCTTTTTAATCTATTAAGCGTGGTATATGGCGTACGCCAAGCCCTCATATAAGACGTCCGCGACAACAACCAGGGGTTTGCGAACTTAATCGGCAAGATTATTTATTCCCTAGAAACTCGAGATCTACTAAATATTTTTTGGATAATCTTAACTGGCCATTCGGTTATATCTTAGGAAATATTTTGGCTTTGTTTCGGAAATTATTAAATTGTATTATATTTATTTGTTTTTAATGGTTTTTTCTCGCTCGTTTGAGGTTTTAATTATCGATGAATCATGTGAATAAGGAAACTCTTATATCATTAATTCTGTGAAAGAGCACACTTTGATTTGGCAAAGGATTCTTGTTAACTATTCAAAATACAATTTTTTTTTTTTCTATTTTTGACGTGATGCCTAAGATATTATTTATCGTATTCTATATTTATCCCCAAGCGATTCGTTCGTTTGAATGCACACAGGAGGTAATTTCTTGCAAACGGCGACGTATAGATCGGCGTTGCGAGGCCGTAACCGCGTAAAAGTTTCTTCAGTGCCGCCGGCAATGCTTAATTTTGACGGCTTATCTAATGAGTCGTCTCCGTGATACTTTTTATTAGGCTAACCGGCCATTTGCCGCGACTTTTCCCTTCGGGGTCGAGCCTCTTCGCGGCGAGCGGCGATGTTTAGAGAGCTCGGTCACACGCAACTTGCGACCCAGTAAAATGCTTCATTCTCTTGTTTATTCGCGCAACGCTCTGAATGTTTGATGACGCGAACGCGGCTCTTGAGTTTTTATTCGTTTTGTTTAATTGTCCGAAGGTTGAGGCCGCGGAGTTTTTGTTGCTTGAGGGGGTTCCGAGGAACATGAATTGTGAACGTCATAGAATAAATTAATTCTTCTTTAGGTTTTGTTTAATGGAATTTGGATCGAAATAACGACGGATGGTAACGGAAGACACCTTTTAGCAATAATACCGACACTGACGGTAGCGCCGGTCTGTCAGTTCGCTGACTCATGATGTTTTCGATTTCCAACGACACGTAAGAACTGCACAGGATGCCATGTAGTGCAACGAGCATTTAATGTTGCCCGAATACGCACCTAAGCTAACTGACTGGCCCGCGCTACCGTCAGTGCAACTAAACGCTGCCGCTACATGGGATGAGTTTCGGTTGCCAATCCGGAACTTGCTTACTGGATGCTTTATTTGTAATCTGATGTTTAGTTAAAAATCCTTATCCCAAGGTTATATATAGGTCCTTATCCCATACAAACGTAGATACCTAAACTTTCGTATATTTCTTGACGGAGATCCAGAATAAAACTAAAAACTAATTAATTTCATTAAGCCAATTTTCGTTTCGCACTAGAAAAAGTCAATGTATTTAAACTAAAATAAATAAATAAATATTTGATAATATAAATGTCAAGAATCTTTAAATTGTCTTGGCACTAATACCTTTTCTTTTTATTCACTTTTAGCCCCTTGCCACAGAATAAGTAGTAGTGCCCTTGCTCGACTAGAGGCATGAGCTGCCCTAACTCGTCACTCAACACGAGCTATTGCTATTTTCTCTTTAGTTTTAGATTTAAGGCTCCATATGACGCCAACCTCCAACATTTTGGGTTTATTTTTACTTTATCCCAGCGTCGGTTAGGCATAAACACCAGTACAAAAATCTAAATATCAAAGTTAAGACTATTATCTAGTGTATGACCGTAAAACTTTTTTAATAAGTTGCTTATATTCTTAAAAAATATATGTTTGTAATACACTTATTTACAAGTTTTTACTAGGTTTTCAAGCCAGCGCAGCGCTTGGAAAATATAAATGATTTAGACAATTTTCTTTCTTGGGGTACCATATCACATATTTATCTAGTGAATAACTCACTTTAGAAATAAGACTTTACAGGTCAAAAACATAAATTTCGCTTCGTCGCATTTCGATTAGGCTCGATTTTTAGACGCATACAACTCAATTCTTCCGGAGATCGCCTTTATCGTTTGTTTGCTGAACGCTGGTGTCAGTTGGAGCCTTAACATTAATTTTAGATTTTAGACTTTTCGATATTATTTAATTTAAGGTAGCTTTAGTTCATATTATGTTTTGTTTTACGAAGTTGAAGACACGTTCAAGGATAGATGAAAATGCGATTCCCACGCCGACACAACACGACGCGCACGCCTCGCCACGTCGCGCCACGCCCGACACGGCCACGGCGGAGTGCACGCACGCTTGGCACACAATACCCCCAAAAATAATTCACTCCAAGCACCCCCCTATCGCCAATAAAGCTGATGAAATTCGCGCCTGAGAATTTGTCGCGGTTCGTATTTATTATTTCGGCGCCCGCCGCGGCGTGGACGGCCGGTTGGACTTTGTGGCAATGTCAAGTTTGGCGCGTACTTTTAGGGTTCCGTGTTACTAAGCCACCCTTATTATTAATTCTGCATGTTCGTCCGTCGGTAAGAAGTCACAGCGTGGCAACATAAGCTTTGATTGCACGAAGAGAAAGCTAAGTAATTTAGTGTTCAAACACGTCACTTTTAGTGAACCGCATGGAGTTCCTTCCGTACTGTCCATAAAGTTAACCTATTTAATCGTACGTTGACGTTGATTTTGATTTTGTGTCCTTTCGGGCACTCGGCCCTAACTGTGTAATAGTTTCCGGGTAACAGGATTACATTCAAATTATAAAAAATCTTTTGTTACCTGCTCGTTCTATAAATCGCGTATTTCATCGAGTGGCGTATCAATAGGTTTAAAAGAATAGGTATTTCAAACATAATCTATTTCCATGAAACTGATTTTTATTTAGTTTCACCATTATAGAGATATTGGCTTTCAAAGCTAAAAAAGTTGTAGCCAACCCCTGTGTACTTCACTCTAGTTTTCAAACTTTTAAAGAAAGTTTTTTTTAATTACTTTCAAAAGGTTCGGAAGGTCTAACTTTAAAGTCTTATTAACCGACTTCAAAAGAAAGGAGGAGTTTTTTTATGTATGTTCACCGATTACTCGAAGAGCCCTGAACCGATTTGGAAAATTCTTTTTTTGTTCGAAAGGGTATACTTTCTAGTTGGTCCCATTTTTTTTATCAAAATCGGTTCATTAGTTTGGTACTTATATACAACAAACTACGAATTTTCGGAAGCAATTTACCCAGAAATGTGATTTAGTACCAGTTTTTTCAGAGTGAGATTTTCACAGGGTGTGTACTTGTCGTGCCGCTATTCCAAGAAATAGGTAAAATAAAAAAAATAATAAAAAAATAAGGGAGTACAAACCATACAAAAAACATGATTTGTAATTTTGGATTGTGACAAGAAATGTGCGCATAATCTTCTTTCCACTTTGTATGAGGTGTTGAGCGGGAAGGCCCGCCCACCTTTTAACTACACCACAAAAAACCAAAAAATAAAATATTTTTGAATAAAAAAAGGACCGCCTTCAAAAAAACACACCGGATCTAAAAAGCAAAAAATAATTGGTTACTTTTAATTATTATATGATAAGCTATTTTTTTACCTAACTAGTTTTATACAATTTCTTAATTTTAATCTTCATTTGAAGTCGGTGTCTTGGGTAGACGTTCTATTAGGGCTGTAAGTAGTTAGATAAAATCAACTATGAGTATCAAAAAAAAAAAAAAAAGTAATCTCAAAAGTATCATAGGTAGCTAATCTATGATACTTTTGAGATTACCGCGGTCTTTACACATGTTTGAAATATGTTACGGCTTTCCACGCGGCGGGAGGAGTCGACTGCTGCATACGAACGTGGCGGATGCCTCCTTGAGAATGGGCAGTTCACTCATCAAGAGGGACCTGCGGCACAAAATTCTGATGTGTATGTTGAATTTTGTAATTTTTCTAAATTGTGTTGGAAAAATAAACGTATTTTCTTTCTGATTCTTTGTCGATAACATTTCTTAACTTTTCCTCAATATTTCAAAGTAAAACTTAAAACATAACTTCAGAACATTATATTGAAGCTACACGGCGATTTAGATTTTTTTTAAGTAAAAACAGAAATTTCAGTACACTTTGTATGAAGAAATTCTGGTCTCATCCGTCAGTTGACTTTGTATGTCTTTTCGTTCTAAGCCTATGCGGTAAACTGTGGATTATACTCCCGGTCGAGGTATGTATTTTCTGGTGCCTTCAATCCTGTGTGAAAACCTAAGGGGTATAGGTATCGTCAGGCACCTCTTAGTTGGGGGCTTGGCGTACGCCATATGAAACTCTTTACATGAGCCAAACAAAGACTCAAACGACATCAATTTATTCTCAAGTTATTATTTTCTTAAATTTAACCCTGGTGATAAACTCTACCTCACAGGTAATTTAGCGTAATGGCAAATCATAAACTAACTTTATCCATCCTTTGAGACGCAAATCCGTCCCATGGATTCCATATAACAATAACCGCAACGACTTCCTAAGCGTTTCTTAATTATTTTCATATTTCCATATAGCGTAACAAAGAATGTGAAATGTTTTGATTGTGTGTTTTTGATGTGGTTTTTACAAAGCGTGTATCTAGATCCTGCGTACGATCTGTGTAAAGGAATAGAAGTTGAACATTAAAAAGCGCAATATTTATGAAACGAGAAAATAAGCTACAGTAATTCCCCAGAGACTAGACCGACAATAAAAGTCAAACAGTAAAACGACGAAATAGCCTTGAAGCGTTATAATATTTGTTAATGTTTAAGGCGGCTGCAGTGATTCAACGCCCTGTACTTTTCGCGTAAATGTTCGTCTAATAAAACAGCATCGCCCACGACCTACGTAAAATAACGTATGAATCCTTATTGATAACATAACTCACTAATTGGTTATTTGCGCTCAAATAAAATCCGAGTGGTCCTATTTACAGAGCGCATAACTTACATGCGCGTCACATTAGGGATTATCATTTGCCTGCTCCTCGTAAATATACCAGATTTTGATGCCAGTTTAGACCCACAGTGCGAGCGCATCGATGAGCGTCTCCTTCGGATCCAGCTCCTCGGTGTGGTTTCCCATCTCTAGCTGCTAATCGTACCTCTCCTCGGAGATGAGTCCGGTGCCAGCGTAGTCCCACTGTGCAAGCGCATCGATGCGCGCCTCCTTTGGATCCAGCTCCTCGGTGTGGTTTCCCATCCTTGGCTGCTAATCGTACCTCTCCTCGGAGATGAGTCCGGTGCCAGCATAGTCCCACTGTGCGAGCGCATCGATGAGCGTCTCCTTCGGATCCAGCTCCTCGGTGTGGTTTCCCATCTCTAGCTGCTAATCGTACCTCTCCTCGGAGATGAGTCCGGTGCCAGCGTAGTCCCACTGTGCAAGCGCATCGATGCGCGCCTTCTTTGGATCCAGCTCCTCGGTGTGGTTTCCCATCCTTGGCTGCTAATCGTACCTCTCCTCGGAGATGAGTCCGGTTCCAGCATAGTCCCACTGTGCGAGCGCATCGATGAGCGTCTCCTTCGGATCCAGCTCCTCGGTGTGGTTTCCCATCTCTAGCTGCTAATCGTACCTCTCCTCGGAGATGAGTCCGGTGCCAGCGTATTCCCACTGTGCAAGCGCATCGATGCGCGCCTCCTTTGGATCCAGCTCCTCGGTGTGGTTTCCCATCCTTGGCCGCTAATAGTACCTCTCCTCGGAGATGAGTCCGGTGCCAGCATAGTCCCACTCTGCGAGCGCATCGATGAGCGTCTCCTTCGGATCCAGCTCCTCGGTGTGGTTTCCCATCTCTAGCTGCTAATCGTCCTCTCCTCGGAGATGAATCTGGTGCCAGCGTAGTCCCCCTGTGCGAGCGCATCGATGAGCGTCTCCTTCGGATCCAGCTCCTCGGTGTGGTTTCCCATCTCTAGCTGCTAATCGTACCTCTCCTCGGAGATGAGTCTGGTGCCATCGTAGTCCCACTGTGCGAGCGCATCGATGAGCGTCTCCTTCGGATCCAGCTCCTCGGTGTGGTTTCCCATCCTTAGCTGCTAATCGTGCCTCTCCTCGGAGATGAGTCTGGTGCCAGCGTAGTCCCACTGTGCGAGCGCATCGATGAGCATCTTCTTCGCATCCAGCTCCTCGGTGTGGTTTCGCATCTCTAGCTGCTAATCGTACCTCTCCTCGGAGATGAGTCTAGTGCCAACGTAGTCCCACTGTGCGAGCGCTTCGAAAAGCGTCTCCTTCGGATCCAGCGCCTCGGTGTGGTTTCCCATTTTAGCTGCTAAACGTACCTCTCCTCGGAGATGAGTCCGGTGCCAGCGTAGTCCCACTGTGCGAGCGCTTCGATAAGAGTTTCTTCCGGATCCAGCTCCACGGTGCGGTAACCCAGCAGGGTCACGAACGAGTCGAAGTCCAGTGGGCTCGCAGCCTGCAATCGGAAACGTGACACATTATGAACGGTCTCATTCAATAGTCCAGGAGCACTCCCTGCGATTTAGTAAAAATAAACATCAACAGATGCTAAATGCGTTAAATAAATGTATGTAGGTATAATCTTAAATAATGTGTTAGTAGGAGGCATTGATTACGTGAAGAGGGGCTGTAGGAGAATTCCAAGTCATGGGTATACAGCGAGGTATACAGCAGGTGGCGAAATGGTTTGGACGCAATTCCCGCGAATGGTATGTTTTGCTGGTTTGGGTCCTGCCTTGCAGTATGTTCGTAAAGTAGTTATTTTTACAGGGATCTTGTTTTAATAATGTGTCCTTGCTTCACGGTCGATTATGCATACATACATGACACATTCCTTGGAATAAGCGGCGTACATTCTTAGTACGAAAAAGTATATTTACTTAAGATACTTGTTTAGTCATTGCAAGCCACTAGAATGTAGTTTGCCAGCTTCAGCTGTCAAAAGAGGAGACAGTGACACAGAAGTGTCACAGTGGTTGTCAATCGTGTGAGTTCGTGTACGGTTCATTTCGCATCGCGATCCTCGCGTTTTGCCGACAAAAGTCGTGGTTTAGTGTGGTTTGTAGTAGTGGCCGGATAGCCTTCGTGTCCAGGGTAGAGCTAGGAGGAATCGTCTTCCGCGCAACTGCGCGTGCTTCGAGATGCCGCTGGAACTCAACGCAACGCAAAGGTGTGAGTGAGTTCCCGTGTCCTTCCCAACCCAAATACTCACGACCACGTCCTGCCGGCACAGAACACTATTCGACGGGGTATGTACTTACGCCTCTAAACAATACTAAATAATTTACATAACGTCGATCTCAGATTGTCCAAATCCCCTTCCCTGTCGGGTATTGTACCCTTTAGTGGCAACGATCACCACCCAATAGATGTCTAATCAATTATATTTCATGTTAATAGCATTAATAGCAAAAGCATTAGTTAATCCGATGTAGCGTAAACCAACAATGATTTCATCGCGCTTAGTAAAATATTCAATCCGGGGGGAATCCTCCCTTCGGAGATTGAGACATGTGCGCATAATGCTGGGGGGGCATTAGTATTAAGCGAAAGCCATTAGGAGGGGGTGTCATCGCAATATGCGAGCTACCTGCCGCGGGTGATGTATGGAGGGAGTCACGCGCTGGCGGCCTCACCAACCAAATTCACTTAGCGACGGGTAGTATATCCAAAAACGGCACATACCTCCAAAAAAACCGGCCAAGTGCGAGTCGGACTCGCACGCGAAGGGTTCTGTACAATCGTAAAAGTATACCTATGTGTTGTTATAGCAGCAAAATAAATAGACACTCTGGGACAGACGAGATATTATATCCCAGCCTTTTTCTTATACGTGGTTCCATCTCTACATTGATTTAAGTGCCAAACGAGAGTTGGTATCGGCTGTATGACATTACATTTTGAATAAAATAAGGTTTGTATTCCAATGAACATTTTTATTGGTCCTTATTCAGTATTCAGTATATTTTATTGACAAAAAGATTAAAGTAAACATGACAACATATAGGTTTAGGAAAAGATAACATCAATGCAATTATTATTTAAAGTTCGCATAGTTGTCGGTTGTGATAGTGCTGCCGGACTAGGCTCTGCCCGTATCCCGGCTAGTTGAGTCATTCAGGGACAGTGTGTGTATTTTGTCATCTTGTGCTGTGTGAACTATCTCTTCTACTTCAAACGTAATTATAACAAGGTAAAATCTAACAAAAGCTAATGAAATAATGGAATATAAAAATATTATACAAAAAAAAAAGAGAGAAACAATACTTAGATAATATGAGTATATAACTATATAAGTAGATATGCTGAACCAGATCATAAATATAATACAGCATTTAAGACTTTAAAATTGGATTAAAAGTGGAAATACTGATACAACGTATTTGAATGGATCATATTATTTTGGTGACGACTTCAATTATTGCGTGTCGCTGTATAACTAAAACCGGCCAAGTGCGAGTCGGACTCGCACACGAAGGGTTCCGTACCATCGTACAAGATAAAAAAAAATCAGGTTTTTTGTATGGGATTTTTAAATTTTATATTTTTTTTTATTTACCTATTTGTTGTTATAGCGGCAAAATAAATACACACTCCGTGAAAATTTCAGATTTCTACCTATTACGATTCACGAGATACAGCCCTGTGACAGACGGACGGACGGACGGACGAACGGACGGACGGACAGCGGAGTCTTAGTAATAGGGTTCCGTTTTCACCCTTTGGGTACGGAACCCTAAAAAGCCTTTACGTATTGTAATACCGTATTGTACGGGTATTATAAAAGTTCTTTAGATCCACATTAATTTTGTTAGAAAACAGAAAAAATATATCGCAATATCAGAGTGATAGCAAGTCTACATTGTCGAGGACGCATACTTTGTTGGCGCAATATTGTCTCGTTCACAAGCAGTCCAGCGGGTAAGTTTCTCTGCGAATTTCGAGCAGTGAACGTTCAAATTTGACGACATCTTGCGGCCGGGCAGCGCTCCGGAGGAATAGATCCTGGCCGTTTTCGGTCGTTAGCAGCTATTTATGGGCGTTCTGGGACGCCGTTCCGATTTACGCGGCCGTCGCACCTTCCCGTTCGACTATGCTAATACTTCGTCCGCGGCAATATCGAAGATCTGCGTCGTAAAAAGTAACCGCGCAACTTTATGAAATTTCTCAATATTGAAAGTATTCCGACGCGCCCACGTGGAGGGTGGAGTTGTTATAGAGGAATTTCGAACTTGAGATTATGCTGAAATTAAATTAAATGTTTGATTAAATGTAAGAACAGGTTGAAGAGTACGTATATCTTGGCCAAATTCTGCGGTTAGTAGACAAGAACTGACTGAGGAGGTCGAGAGACGAATTCAACTGCCTTCGGAAAGCTTGAATACGCTCTGAGGTCTGACTTTGCAAAATTTAAAGACCCGAATATATTACCAGTGCGTCCTCCTGGTAAGGTGGGAAGACCACCTGCCACGACATAAAGTGCGTCGGACGTGGTCCCGTACCGCTGAGGGCCGGGAGGACTCAAGGAAAATTGGAGAGAAGTTTGTCCACCAGTGAACGCTAACGCGCTTACTGACTGTTAAATTTTTAAAGTTTTTACTGAGCAAATCACTTAACATATCAAAATACATGTTCACAATGTTTTGTAAATAGCTAATACTCGTATTATGTTATGGTTCCGACTGTTCAATTTTGCTAAATCATTCCCCAATCTGAGACTCCAGTTAACCACTAGGTATTATTAGGACCACACATATAAATGGTGCGCAGGCTAAAGGAGGTAAACCTAAACCACATGTTAATAACCCGTTTAATAACAAGAGAAGGCATAATACTTAGTAATTACATAGTTTCGTAACATCACAAATTCGTCCTGTCCGATTCGTCTCCACAGCGACTGGTATCTCGGAAGTAAACTGTTCATTAAATTACGGATAGGGTCTTTGTGACCACATAACTATATTCTCAAAATGTCCAGCTTCCTCAAGAGAACGGGAATTTTATTAAGGGCCGACCATTCGATATGATAAAGAAGGCCTCAACCGTGCTCTGGATAGAGTAATAAAGTTGGGGGCCCGTTTATAGGGGACACAAAGGCGAAAGGTTATTTCGAGGCGTCCTTCAACGATGAGAGGCTGATAAAGAATCTCACAAGCTTAAGGAGACAAGCGGTCAA
The DNA here is from genome assembly GCA_946894095.1 of Incurvaria masculella. Lineage (NCBI taxonomy): Eukaryota > Metazoa > Arthropoda > Insecta > Lepidoptera > Incurvariidae > Incurvaria > Incurvaria masculella. The sequence continues at coordinate 13,836,886 of OX335653.1, read as the reverse complement.
GATTCAGGCCATTTTTGGTGAATAAATAAGCTATCGGAAGGTAAACTTGGGACTTTCAAGTAAGACTGTAAAAGGCACACTCACCGACCTTTGCATATTTAATGGTAAGTTTAGATGCTTCGCAAAAGTTTGAGGTGGTTTGCAAACAAAGCCAACCAGACATTTGATACTAGTAAATATAAAGCTTCTACGGACATGATATGAATATTTCATTTATCATTCATGCGAGTTTTTTATTGGATATGAAAAATAGGCGGATAAAAATTCAGTCTAAAAGCATGTTCGAAATTAAAAACGGTAGTGTAAAAAAATTTAAATCAAATTTCCATTCTAAAACATATACTATGATAGTATTACCAGGAGTTTTTTTGCTATGTTTGGACGCAACGCTTAGAATCTCAAATTTAAAACTAAATCCATAAAATAAGAAGTTTCTAAGCAACCACACGGCCGTAAATTGCGATGCAAGTCAAAGTAAAATTTGGCTTGATGTAAATGTGTAGGACAGATAAGTTTAATTTGCTTATACAGACAATTTCATCGATGACTTATCTGAGATTGATTGTGGGATTCCCATGAATAACGATGAAATATTTAACAGAAATGTTTCAAAGCGTTAAGGAGTTACATTCAGTCATGAAGTTTGAATAATATGCAAGAGAGTCGAACCTCCGATATCATCTTCCTGACTTCGTTATCATCGACCTGCTGACCGAGGCTGACGAGGGTCCCGCGCAGGTCGGTGTGGCTGATGCAGCCGTCTCCGTCCAGGTCAAACAGCAGAAACGCCTGGAATTACAGAGACTTGCAAAAGGATCTGACTGGATTCCATTAGATCGATCTCGATGGCTTGGATAATCGATCGAATCGAATCGACATTTTGTCAGAATTAGAAATACGGTCGCGGTGGAAGAACTCGAGATGATATATGCTGAAATGGAAAATATTTTTTGTATAATCTATCCATATATATAAAATCGATGTGTGCCGTACCGTATGGACTCCAAAACGGCTCGACCGATCTTGATGAAATGTTCAGGCAATTTTCAAATTTGCCCGGATCTAAAGATCAAATTCAGTGAAAGGTAGCGATCAGATGAACCATATAACTGGCATAGCGGGTTCCAAGCCTATGGGTGAACAGTTTATTTGTCTTTTTAGGGTTTCGTACCCAAAGAGTATTAACGGAACCCTATTACTAAGCATCCGCTCTCCGTCCGTCTGTCCGTCTGTCATAGGGCTGTATCTCATGAACCGTAATATGTAGGCAGCTGAAATTTTCACAGAGAGTGTATTTATTTTGCCGTTATAACAACGGTTTTTTGTTATTCGCGAGCAAATTACATTTTTTCCGCAGGGCGAGCACGAAACGAATTTATGTCAGTCCCGCCAAAGATTGCATGCTTCGGCAGCGTGAGAGATGATAGAAGAAGAACGAATGAAGATGAGAGAACAGTATTCTGTGGCGTATGTCAGTTTAAAAAAACGTCAAATTAGTGCTTCGCGTGCGAAGCCGGGGCGGGTATCCAGTGGATGAATAAAGAGAAATACCTCCTTGAGTTCGGCGAGCTTGCTGTCGTCCATCTCGAGCAGGAGGTCGGCGGCGGGTGCGGGCGCGGGGCTGGCGGGGGAGGGCAGCTCGTACGGCCGCGACGCGGATCGCTCGCGGATGCGCAGGAGTGCCTCGCTGCTCGTCTCCCCCCTCTCCTCCCCCGTCTCCGGCGACCGCGTCGCGGAGCACCTCCAAGGGAATAAATTATTTCTCTGACAGGAGTTCGAGACTAATTCTCGCGCCAATTATTTTTCATACGGAATACACACTCCTGAATCAGTAAATAAATTTCGACCTATTCTGGTAAATGTACGGTAAATAGGTTTTTTTTCACTGAAATACACCACTCTATTAAGCGCGGTTTTGCGCAATATTTTTGTTTGTACCAATTAAAATCTTTCACATATTGTAAAAAGGAGGCATTCCAAACCTTCCAATAGTGCTGCTTATAAGGAACACATTTTTTTAAGTGATGTTAAACGGAAAACTAAAGGGGAGTGTTCATTATTAATTAACTGTTTCATATTTTGAAGTATTCATGCATTACCCGTACTACCGTTAGTGAAGCTAACCAGATTTTTTTTAAATTAAAACAATAAAAAAAAAACAGTTTTAGTTTTTATCAAAATTGGTCACACAACTTCTTTCTTTTAGTGTTTTTCATTTTCTGATTTGGCCATGAAGGTACGGTCGAAAAATTCACCTGTTTCAAAGAATATACATATAATACACTGCCTGTATATTTCAACATTTCAAAATATGTACAGCCTGAATGTAGCAAATACAAAATAAAAAGTTTATGCAGAGCACGAACCCGCTCGCCTGTATTTTGTTCCGTTTGAAATGCCCAAATCAGATTTGGACGCTTTTACCCCCTGGGAGTGTTGAATGCACACTAAATATGAAAACGATTAAAGTTGTCTCGTGAACATGTGCGCGAATCATCACGCTGTTGGCTTTATTCCGGGAGGTCACGACATGTTTCGTCACGATAAGGTAAATGGCTGAATCTGGGTTCACAGGCTAAATATGTCGGTCTGCCTGCGTCAGGTGCTTGCCTTAGGTAGATTGGCTATACAAAATATATGTTTGTATATACCTGCTAGTGAATACACCGATTGTGTAAACATATTGGTACCTATTAACTATACAACACCAGCCTGATTTTTAATTAAATACTTACATTAAGCTAAAGTTATATGTGTAACCTAAATCGCCTTTAACGACGAAATGCAACCAAATGTTTGTTCAGTTTTGGTACAACTGAGCGAGTATGTACTGATCCTTTCATACTTCGTTATTTGCAGTCATTTACCTAATCATATTTTTTTTTCTCACGATTACTATTCTAAGTAACGCAACCACTTGGCGCAGGCAGACCGACACATTTAACATCATAGGGTTGGTCTCTATCATGTCCTTTCAGCCATTTATATTATCTATACCATTTCTGTCGTGACCTCGTAGATTATGGGTTCGCCTATCGCTGTTTTCGCCAATATCAACGAGATTTTTTTCTTGTTGGCACATTTGCATGAAAAGCAAAACGCCTGCTATGGGAAATGTCTGCCTCAACCTGTTAGTTGATCGTTGTTGTCACCAGATGAATGGTGTTAATTTTGGTTTGCTGCCGTGATATTTTAGATAAAATTGGTCCGGTTCCTTCCAGCTTTAGAGCAATGGACGAACTAAAAAACAAGTAATGATTTTTTTAAGTATCTGAAAATAATGCTTCAATGAAGAATGTCGTTCTATAGCCTCAAATCAATGGGATAACGGTTATGTAGAATCATCTACAAAAACATAAAAATCAACATGAAAATTCAAATTATATAAATATGTAGACGCCTACAAATCGAAAGTTTGCGGGGTTTACGATTAGGGAAGAGAGTCATCTGAACAAATAAATACATGGAGATGAAAATTGAGAAGGGTATGTTGAGGTGGTATGGACATGTTGAGCCGATGCATGACGGAAGAATGGCGTAACCATATTTGTGGAGCGGAAATTAGTGGATTGGTCGTGCCCGGACGGCCGAAGTACTTCTTAATGGTTACGTATGTAGCACCTGTAATCGATGTATGCCCGATGAGGAAGCGAAAAGAGTAAACTTTTATCTATATTCTCTGCCAACCCCTTTCGGGAAAACGGCGTATTTGGTATTTATGAGAAAATTTACTTTTTTAAATTTAAAATCAAATATGTGTAATACATTATTTTTAAATCAAATTTCCAGCAATATCAAAACATATTACTTATGTTATTTCTACACTACAATGCCTTCATCGTTGGTGGAATGCACTTACGACCCACCTTTAACCTCCTTCATTAGAGGTTAGAGGTAGATCATTTTATTATCAATGTTAATACTTAGCATTTAATGTATCTGTTCTTATGGTCAGAATTTTGTGAAGAGAAGATCTTGCACATGACATATACTTGGTAATGGAGATTGGGGCTAGATAGCTATGTTCCTCTCCTAATTGTAGGTTATGATCCTGTCTCTGCAACAAACCTTTTCCCCTGCAGCCAGTAATATCTCCTAGTTATAGAGTTTGTGCCACTAAAGAAACATTTTATTTTGTTTTTTTTTTTTTTTTTTTTATGTGACTGGACATGGTTGGCTAATACCACAAGTTCTGTCATGGTATTAGCCCAACACACCACATGGGAACTAGGTGCCATGCCAGGACCTTCCTTATATTGCACGGCTACATTGAACTGGATGGAAAACACGGACAATTTTCATTGCCGCTTCGACCATCGTTCATCCAATGCGATGGTACCAACCCGGGCGGGATAAACCCTACCACCTAGTAAGTAAGGAAGGGGACCTACAGCTTAACGTGGAATCCGAACCACGGCCAGCCTCTCTCAACGGTCGAATGGTCACCCATCCAAGACCAGACCGGACCCAGCGTTGCTTAACTTCGGAGAGCGATCGCCGAAGTGTCGCGCCACTGGGCCACTGAGGCTGACAAAGTTACTAGAATTATTTCTTTACAGTTATTAGGCTAAGCTATGTACGAATCGTTATACTAACTCGATCACGGCCACAGACTGCAGGAGTTGTTCCTTGAACTTTTTCATTTCTTCCCGCACGCTCTCCGAGCCGACGGCTGCCGTGGCCTCGTCTGCGGGCGGCTCGGCGGCAGCGGCGATCGCGGCGGCGTCGTCTGCGCGCGCCTCGACCATCTCATCGCACTGCGCGATATCTCCTTCCTTCTTCTTCTTTTCAGTCTTGCCCTTTTTCTGAGAAAAGACACGATTTATAGATGACTACGTGTTTTTTAGGGTTCCGTTACCAAAGGGTGCCAACGTAACCCTATTGTTAAGCATCCACTGTCCGTCCGTCCGTCCATCTGTTACAGGGCTGTATCTCAAAAACCGTAATAGGTAGGCAGTTGAAATTTTCACAGAGTGTGTATGCATTTTGCCGCTATAACAACAAATAGGTAAATTTAAAAACAAATAATACCCCATACAAAAAACGTAATGTTTTGTATTAAATCTTGTACGATGGTACGGAACCCTTCGTTTGGGAGTCCGAATCGCACTTGGCCGGTTTTTAGGGTTCCGTACCCAAAGGGTGAAAACGGAACCCTATTACTAAGCCTCCGCTGTCCGTCCGTCCGTCCGTCCGTCCGTCCGTCTGTCCGTCTGTCACAGGGCTGTATCTCAGTAATCGTAACAGGTAGACAGCTGAAATTTTCACAGAATGTGTATTTATTTTGCCGCTATAACAACAAATAGGTAAGATTAAAAAATAATTAAAACTAAAGGGGCCTCCCAAACAAAAAACGTGTTTTTTTTGTTTTTTTTTTACTATGGTACGGAACCCTTCGTGTGCGAGTCCGACTCGCACTTGGCCGGTTTTCTTAAATGACACAGATTTTCGTGACCGGACATCTATACTGTTGTTTGTTATTCTGTGTAAACGCGCTAATCTCTGGAACTACCTACCAGTCGGATTTGGCATTTGATAGCCCAATTATTGAGGGACTTTATAGGCTTGTTAATATCACGCTACGACCCTTAAAAGCCGAGCAAAAATGGAAATGTCGGAGAGAACGCTATTCGAAAACTAAGTAATAGCCCAGGCAGGCGATGCGACGCGGTGGTCAGGGGCCGAGGGCGCATTTTACCGAGCTCGGCTTTTGTGATTGACCAAATTGTCGATCCAATGGAAAAGACCCGTGCGGAGTCGGATACCTCATCTCGCAGTTCATAATTGCGTCTCCGTCTAACAGTCATTGTCATCGTATTCCTGCATGTTTCATGTCTTGGCGCGCATGTTTGTCATCAAAATGTATTTTCCAAATAGAAATCACCCAAGAAGTTCCCTAATATATTCACTTAAGTCTTTCTCTTCAATTGAGCACGGTAAAATTATTTAGATGGAAAATACTTGAAAATCCTAAAGCCTTCTTGATGAATTCTTAACTCGATTTTCCACTTCTCCAACCAACACTTAATTTAAAGCCTGCATAAACTTCCACCTAGTAACAAGAGAAATAACAGATTTATGTAGAACACAATCAATTTATTGAATATATTAGATACGTGTATTCAATTATGTTTAACAATGTATTTTACATGGAACCGGACATGGATGACTGAGACCACACCTGCAGTCATGATATTGCCCTTCACATCGCATTCCCTAATGAATTCGGTGCCATGCCAGAACGTTTCCTTTATATATTTATTATATTTATTTATTTATTTATTTATTTATTTCACACACAAGGTAAGTAGATAACTGTACAGATATAGCATGAACAGGTAGCATACATTTCTTTTTTCTACCCAGTCTTTAAAGTTTTACATATTTGCACTGTGCAACCTACAAAAGAATTTAATTCTATGTAGTAGGGTGCAACTGACGGAAAGCAACAGTTTTAATGTGAACTGCGAATAATCGCTATCGACTCTGAGAAGTTTAGTGTCAAAAGTGCTGGTTTGTGTGATTGAGTATTTTACACTATAATTCTATAATTTGTGGTGGGGTATGGGTGTGCATGAAAAAGTACATAAGCAGGGTTGTGTAAAGGTGTGTGTGTAGTGATGTGTATATGTGTATGTGTATTTATGAAAACGGCTACATTGAATTGGATAGAAAACATAGACAATTCTTCATTTCCGTTTCGATCATATTTGCATCAAATTGTACTAATCCTGGCGGGCTTAGCCCTGCAACCTATTAAGGGAAGGGGACCTACAGTTTTAAATGGACTTCTTTTCAGCTCGCATTGGTGACGAACGGCACTTATCCTACTCAGATAAAGAAACAAAGTGCTGCATGAACGGACGGGGATTTGAACCTAGACCTCTGTTATGCAAGGCAAGTCCGTGCGCCACTAAACTACGAGTCGCTGAAAATAAATCAAAATTACCTTCTCTTTTTGCGCCTTCGATGGTTGATCTTCCATTCTTATTTTTGCTAAACACCAACACGAAACGGATTGTTAGCAACAGACAATGCATTTCAAAACTAAATGGATTATTGTCACAAGTAATTCAATTTCAAATCCTGTCTTTGAATAGAGTTGATTAAAATTTAATAATTCCTAGTAGTAGCAGAGCACTTACCAAGTCTGCGAGTAGTTTGTAACTGATCCTCTTAACTAATTTACAGCATATTTTACATTAATTCCCTAGGTTAATTATACCGCGGCTAGATTTTCCGCGATAGAGAAATTCACTGCATAGACCGAAGAGATAAATCTTGTTTATTTCAGGAGTTTCAGGTCGCCACCGCCTCTGCAATAGAATATTTAGAAACCAAGATATATTTAGGCCAGGAAGAATATAGACATTTTGATTATTTTTAATGGTTTCTCAATGCAAAGCGGTTTTAGTAATGAACATATTACTAAACCCGTGTACTAAAGTATTATGGAGTTTTTTTTTTATGCGACCTGACATGGATGGCTAATACCACGCAACTACCGTTATGAAATTAGCCCATTACACCACATTTCCGAAGGAATTAGGTGCCATGCCAGGACCTTCCCTTTATGAGCACGCATATATTGAACTGGATGGAAAACACGGACAATTTTTCATTGCCGCTTCGACCATAGTTACCACCTTGTAAATTTGTACTAATGGAAATTGGTGATGTCGTAAAACACACAAAATATCAGTTTAAATCCAGAGTGACTCCTGTGCCAATAACAAAATCCACTTTGGTGACGACAACCGTATAGCCGTCGAATATACAGATACGGCAACGTCTGTTCAATTAGAAAGCGAGTAGAAAATCCGTTGGGTGACGTAAGTCTTTCACTGGAGTGCGACTGGTCCAATCACTCAAGTTGCTCGCCTAAAACGTACCTTTGTGTAAGTCCTCATGCCTCTCGCGATAAGTATAATCTATGCGGATTCGAGTAGAATAAAAATCCCTAATTCACGGGCACAAAAGGCGAAAGAGTCCGGCGCTGTCTCCCCCGCGCCCGCCTCTGCACCCTCACCCCCGCACCCCCGAGCAGCCCGAGCTCCGGCCCAGTTATAATTTATTCAAACGAAAGCCATTTCTCATCGGAATGAGTCGCCGCCGTGGGGGCTTGGAAACGGTTAGACTGGCCCGGCTGTAGGATGAAACAATGTTTGTCTACTTACTACTACGAATAGGTACTACTTGGTAGGTAGAGAATGCCCTTCGACATTAAGCCCGCCTATTGTTACCATTGTTAAAAGGTGTACAACAAAGATTTTTTTTATTATTATCACTATTTAGCATTGACAGTTTGGAAATACTAATTATAGCTCTCAATGAGGTACGGATGGAAAGGCAAAGGAACTTTAATTAAGCCTCGAGTAAACACCTTCCACTACGCGACCGCGTCCAGGGTGGCTAACATTTGATTATGGAGCGCTAAGGACGTCACCCCACAGGGCTACCGAAGCTGATGCGATGCATACTAGGTGACTCGAAATTTAGGCTTTGCGTACTTCGGGTGCTTTATTGTAATATTTGTTGGCATTTCTGATACACAAATTATTAATTTAAAATATGTACGGCTTTCTTTGGCTATCAATACATACATATGTTTATGTATAGAGACATTATTAAATATGTATGCATTGAACCGTAAATATCTGAGACTGGAATCGCTGGCAAACTCTTGTTTGTAGCACGGATTACAAATGTAATGAATGAAAAGTTGAGTTTTTTTCCCTTTGCGATTCTTCATCATGCCATAAAAAGTGTTCTAAAAATGTATACTTAAATGCATACATTGTAATTGCACTAAGAAAGGTCTTCAATGAAGACATACAAATTTATTCGCCCTCGGAGTGAGCTATCTTAGCGCCACTTTGACAGCTGCCTTCCATGTTTGTGAGGTCTACTACGGACAAGGTCTATGGACGGCCCTCCGGCGCGGTGGCGGCGTGCAGTGTTTTCGAGTTTGCGTCGCACTCCGTTTGGGAAACGACTTATTCTAGCACATTTCGAGGTATTTTTGTGAATTATGAACATTGCTTCATTTCATTTGCGGTGAAGATATTCTTAACTACTTGTTGTTACATTGATTAATCACTTGGCGAATTATCATGCTCGGTTCGTCTTCTTCCTGAGCGAAATTTTGGGCCAGCAAAGAATAACGATTCCGGAGAATTAAGAAGATAATGAGGTGATCACGTTCCATACAATGGCTCGTACCTGTTTCCTCAGTCAAATTTAGAAATAGTTTTTGATGTTTTGCATATGAAATCAATCAACTGGGATCTAGGTCTGTAAGTTTTTATTCTTATCATACCTTAACCACGATATTCGTCTTTTTTTGTATTTATGTTTAGCGGCTTATATCACATACAAAAGAAAAACGTACTGTCATAGCTCGTAGTTGATTTATTGAATGTGCAAAATATCAAAAAAATATTTCTAAATTTGACTGAAACGAGCCATTTTATGGAACCTGATCGCCTAATTATCCTGTTTAGTGGAATTTTGAGCATTTTCAACCATAGAGACCTATTTCCTGCCCCTGCTGCAGTCCAAAACACTTTGCAACTATTCTACAGCAAGTGATATTGATCCACAGAAAAACATTACGGTTACAGTGTTTCCTCTTAGGGCCGAGTGTACGAAAGGACAAAAAATCAAAATCAACATCAAAGTATGATCAAACACGTCTCTTTGTGGAGAAAGTATGGAAGGAACTCTATGCGGATCACTAAAAGTGACGTGTTTGAACATTGATTAACTCAGCCGTCTCTTCGTGCAACCGGGGCTTAGTCATTCATCTTCATCTACATGAACAAACCACACCTACCCGAACATATCGGTTCCCACACAATATTCCCGGCACGCCACCACCGCCGCGGAGCGATTTACCACACACGTGGCTGAAATAAAACCGTATGATTAAACACACAGACGAGGAAAAGAAGGAGAAGTGTCACTTGGGCGTTATTTAAGTAAGTCACTTTGAGTCGCAGCTGCATGGACATGCATCCATATGATCATATGGAAAGCCGAGTCATATGCCGTCCCACATAGTCCAATCATCTCCGCCAGGCAATGTGTTTCCGCAATGCGTTTGCTAACTCAGATCCCACCTACTAATAATAATATTCTTTATTGCTTCCATACACAATGGTACATGCAAGGGCGGACTTATTGCCTAAAGTCAATATCTTCCGATCAACCCCATAAAGGGACAAAAATATACAGGTAGCAACAAAAAGAAAAGTAACCTAAGATTTGATATTCTGCACTATTTATAGATACTTCAAAAAAATTATGTAGAAGAAGGTGTCTGCAGACAAAAGTCAGCTAGAAAAATATGTAAATTAACAGTTAAAAAATAATAATACAATACATACATTAAATAGACCAAATACAATTCTGGAAGAGTTTTCTAAAGCTACCAACCCAACCTAAACGTACATGCCACAAGCAAATATAGTCGCGGCCATATTTAAGGGTTTGTGTGGATGGGTTCCGACTTCGTGAATGCATTTCGGTAGCATATTTGTGCGCGGTGGCGAAATTTGGGCTTTATGTACACTTAGGCCATACGGTGGAGTCGCGATAACGACCACATGCCACTCCTTTTTCCTTTCTCTTCTTTGGTTTCGACGAACACAAACCCTCCAATCCAAGTACGTTTAAGTTGGGTTGTAAGTTGTATAAAATTGGCGACAGCGGGTCTTACCGTAGAAGCGTGCTAGATGGGCATTTCTCCAATATTTTTTGATCTGAGACAATACAAGCGCCATTACAACGGAGCAGTGGGCGACGGCGTTAGCGCAGGTTCGCATTCACGCTTAAAAATATATGCGAATTGTAAGCTAAGTGGTCTTTGCGGTTAAAAGGGACCTTTCTTTCGTATGCATGATCAAATTTCGCTCTAATGGGCCATGTTCAGCCGAGGAAAATAGCTATGAAGATGGAACGTAATAAACAAAGAAGAATAGCGAGATTTGATTAATACGGCGAGCCAGCATCCAGCCGCGCAAAGAAATACTTCTCATTTTGTTGCAAAGAGATTCAACCGATTACCGTAACGACAGCGCAAATGGCGGCGTTATTTCGACCCTAAAGAGGATATCTGTGCGTTGTTTACTTGGCAAGTAATCGTTACGAGTGCTGGTAACACTTTAAGATTCGCGCAAAAACGATTCTGTTCTTAAATTTGATGATTTTTTTTTTATGAGACCTAACATGGATGGCTAATACCACACAATTACCGTTATGATATTAGCCCAATACACCACATTCCCGAAGGAATTAGGTGCCATGCCAGGACCTTCCCTTTATGAGCACGGCTACATTGAACTGGATGGAAAACGCGGACAATTTTTCATTGCCGCTTCGGCCATCTTTTCATCCAATGCGATGGTACCAATCCGGGCGTTCTTAAACCCTACCACCTAGTAGGGGAAGGGGACCTACAGTTTTACATGGATTCCGAACAATGGAGCTGCTCACATTCGTGACTAAATGCACTTATCGAACTCGGAAAGAGAAAGACAGTGGTGCATGTCGGAATTGAACCCAGGCCTCTGGTACGCTAGGCTAGCCCCCGCGTCACTAGGCTACGAGCCGCGTGGCGTAACGCGAACGTAGACGTTCGCGTTGTCGAGACTTCGATAAATCTGAACCAATGTTTGAACCCCTGAAGATATAGTCTGGAATATCGTCGATCTTTGTGGGTGTAGTCCACTACAGCTAACATCTTCTAAGAACTCGTTGTCCCTATCTTATGCGTTGGTGTTGAGTGAACGATCTTCAGCAAGTTTGCTACTAAATATGCTTTGCCATCGGATTGAAGCCCATTGTCTGGGTTCTAAGCTGATTGAAATAGCGGCAAAATCACGTTATGAAATGTAGGTGATGGCGAACAAAAATTTGTAACACAATATAATTTTTTTTCTCAAGTCATACACGCTAAGAAAAATCAAAAGTAATCAGAGTAAGTAGTAAAAAATGGGGAAGGCAAAACTGAATCGGACTTGGGCCTTCAGCTTGTGTCGACTTTTTTTTTATATAACTTGACATGGATGGCAAATCCCAAAGTGATCGCATATAAGCCTAACGTACCACATGGGAACTTGTTGCCATGCCAGGACCTTCCTCATATTGCTTCTCGCTTGCTTAATTATGGAATTCGTTATATCTTTGGTTTGAGGAAGTTTGATCATATATCCACCTATCGTGCGAAACTAAAATGGCTTAATATTCGCCAGAGGCGTAATATGCATGTTCTCTCTCTCTCTGCTTTACTTAATCTTAAATGATCCCAAATCCCCACTTTATCTTAAAGAACGATTCAAATATATCTCTTTTCATGGTGTACCACTTAGGTCTGCAGATAATCTCCTGCTCCTTATTCCGTCACATTCTTCCACTGCTTATTCGGGTTCTTTTACAGTTCCCTCAGCACGATTGTGGAATCAATTGCATCTTACTATTAGGGAAAGTGCTTCTTTGTCTATTTTTAAGGTAAAATTAAAATCTTGGTACTTGACATGTTATAACAATTAAATCAATCAAATATTTTCTGTTTATATAGTTTTAAGTTATCTAATATTTTCTAAGTGTGATTATGGTGCTTAGTTTTAAGTACATAATTTATTGTTTCTTGCTACCTCTTAATATATTTTCTAATATTAAGGTTAGCTGTTAGAGATTGCCTTTGGCAATAAGCTCGCCTTTGCTTACTATGTAATAGTTGTAAGCAATAAAGAATATTTTCATTTCATAGCTCGGCTACTTTGAAATGGACGGAAAACACGGACAATTTTCATTGTCGCTTCGACCATCGTTCATTCAATGCGATGGTACCAACCCGCCCGGGATTAATCGTACCACCTAGTTAGTAAGGAAGGGGATCTACAGTTTTAGGTGGAATCCGAACCGCTGCCAGCCTTAACGATTGAAGATGGTCACCCATCCAAAACCTAACCGCGCTCAGAGGTGCTTCACCAAGCTTATCGAATCGCAAGCCGTCGCGCCACTGGGCTACCGAGGCTGATGATCACTTTTTTCATTCTTTAACGTTAACTTTGAAAGTGTGTTATCATTAGACAGAGTTGCATTTGAAAGTATTTCATATGCGATTTCGATAGGAAAATTTATGAAAAAAATAATTTAAAGGAAGTAACTCTACTTCGTCAAAAATGGTCTAGAGCTGTTTTGATTCTGCAACTCATTATTGACTATTCATGGTAATTAGCTACGGACATTTGTAATAATAATAATAAAATATATTACTCGATACAAATGTTCAAAAGGTAGAGCTTAAAGCCTAAAGTTATTTTCTACCAGCCTACCTTACAGTATTAAGAATCAGAAATGGGTAGGCGCAAAAAACAAGGAAACTAATAAACTATAAACAATAAATAATATACCCCAAATTCTGCGAGTGGAAGTTTTTAATTAAGGTTTACTTACTAACTAATTCCAAATCTTCCATGATTACTTTTCCTTTACCAACACCCCCTGGCTATAAGTAGCATTTCAGCAGCAAAGCTAGCAGGCGACTGCTTCATATAGCTTGCTCCAATTAAGGCAGCGCATGTAGCGTAGCTAATAGTTATTAGATGAGGCTCATAATTTGCAATTAGCCGGACGTCAGTCTGCGGCTGTTGCTCTCAGGATGGGTTGAGAGTGTTGTGGAGGCTCCGGGGGGTGTCAGAGACGCAGTCAAGTCATCTGGTTAGCATGGCTGAATGGAAATCCGGGATGAGTTCAGAGGGCTACGATTAACAGCCCGAAATCGATTGTTACGAGCGCGCCATCTGTGACGGCATCGCGCAATTAATTTTATATTTCGGCGCGAAATGTATTAGCCCGCGGACCGACCTTGGTCAACAGATGGAGCCCCTTACCTGTTTACCCAGCGCGCCGGTTATACAATGCGGTTCTTATAAATACATCTCCTCGGCCTTGCGCGACGTTCATGAATGCGGCAAGTCCAATTCGTTTGTTCATTTATTTTCCCCAATTTGGTGTAAACACAGTCTTGGACTCGTATTTTTTTATAGAATGTGGGAGTTTTCGTCGTTTTCGATGACTCTCATGTTCTTGCGTTCCTGAAGTCGCCGTATCTTCTATTGAGTCGGTGTTATATCAGCTCGTATCAGCCGAGTCACTACGCATTTTCTACCTTTTGTGTGATCGGCACCTCTTAATCCCACTTCTGACACCAACATTATGCGTGATTGTACGTAGAAACAAAAACAGCATAAGTATCCAATTGTATCAAAGATAGCTTGATCATAACACTATTTTCAGTTTCTACATATGTAATGAGAGCTGTCGCGATGCGACCCTGAACATATTTGCAAACCCTTACCCGCGAGGCGTCGCTGCCGACGGCAGGTGCCTTTCTATCAATCAATCAATCGCTCCCTGAAGGAGTCGAACACGCTTCCCGAGGGACCACGTTCCAAGTCGATGTCGTAGTTCGCTCAACGTTCGTGGATAACTAATTTTTTCAGGGTTTTTACTCGCAAAAACTGTGTATTGAAGGACTTATATTTACGAGTGCGAGTTTTTTTTTGGTAACGAATTTATTAATCTAAACCTACTATCCCCAGTTTTCACAACCTCCAGTTACCACAAATCCGATAAGTAACTTTCGGTTACATTGCATATTTACATGGTGTAACCGAAAGGTAACTTTGAGACTTTTGTAGCTAGACGCGGTGGAAACGGTCGTATATTGATTTTTTTTTTCTCTCTCCCTCCGAAATGAAGCGTGAGGTTTCTTTGTGGGATCTTCTTGTACTGAGTTAATCGAATCCGCTGATATATCAGTTTGCGACGTAACTTAGTGTAATGTCAACAAGTTAGACAAATGTTATTTACAGTAACGGTGAAATATTAATTCCAGAACCTATTTAACTTAGTGTAGTTAAAATAAATATATGAAATTAAATGGCAATCACCCGTCGCCCAAGTAGTAAGTACTGAAACATTCGCAACGAACTTTTGTGATATAAACTCACTCAAACTTCGCTTCAGAATTAACCTGAGTTGTAGCACATAATAAGTAATAATGCAAGTTTTATTGTATTGGACCATCTTCCATTCAATGTGAAGGCACCAATCCGGACTGGTTTAAGCGAATCTAGGCTGTTGTGATATTTTAAAACCAATATTTTCCATTCTAAAAAGTATATTAAAAAGCTAATACATGCAGACGTAAATTTAGACATATCTTATGGAGTCCAAAATTTAAAAAACCTAGTAAAACATTAAGAGCATGTAAACATTTGGGAAATAGATAGGGTCTATGCTTCTTTCTAAAAAAACGTCCAGCATACCTCGTGAGACGGTTCACCTTACAGTAGTTGTAAGTTTTTTTTATGAAACCTGACATGTATGGCTAATACCGTACAACAACCAAAATGTTTTGCGAACTGGCATACCGTGGGAGACCGGTCACCTTACTAACAGTCGATAGTTTTATTTGTTGGCAACCAGCACGGCCGCTCCACTGCTGACATCTGTTACCACACGGTCGCCCAACGCTGGAATTCGTAGATTAATGTCCGGCGATATAGTTGGGTAGTTGGGCTGGGCGTAGCGGACGGCTGCTGCTGTGTCGTGCATTGACTCGCGCGTGAATTACGATACCATCTCGTTAAATGGTGACAAGACGATAAAGATTTTATCAGAGCAAAGAATACGAATTGTTTACTTTCTTTGATACTTTTGTCTCTCTTCACCTTATCTATCTTACGTCGTGAAAGAAATATCGAAACAACATACTATTTTCGGGACTTAGTTTGCTCATTAACCTTGCATTCCGTAGGCATGTGTCGCGCATGCCAAATTTCCCTGCTTCTCTCCTTTGCAATAAGTCAATTTTCGCGCCAAATTCTCTGTCGAAATCGACCTTACATTCTCATTTGCAAAGAGGCTTATTTTGTAGCCAACATCTCAAACGAACATAAGCCAAGGGCAAGGGCAAAAAGTAAAATCCTTTCGCCAGATACCAAAAATATATATTTATATATATAAATGTATGTGTAAGTTTATTGTTATATTATTTTTAAGTAAGTTTATTGTAGAATTAATATATGTATGTATGTACAGAATTTATAATTAGTTTTAGGTTACTCAAAGGATACTCAAACTCACAAACCAGACCGCCCGCCTTTGCGCTCCACTAATGTTGTTATTGCACTGTAATTTCTTTTGTATTTTTTTTTTGTGGCGTATTAAAGAATTTTCAATAATTTTTTTATAAAAAAAAAACAGATAAGATAACTGAAACGTTGTCACAGGTTGAAGGCATGTCATGAAACGTTTGCCAAGAAACGGAATAACGACGTATAGAAGCAGACCCCGTTCGTCGTAAGTAGGTCGTTGATTACACATACCTCTGAGATTCTACGCTAAAATATGGCCAGAGTTACCCTTAGATAAAACGCTGCTCTCCGAATCCTGGTATTTACGATCTGTTTTGTTTTATTTTTGCAACCGAACGTTGCTTTCGGGTTCTCTCTTGCTTTAGTTTTTACGATTCAAGATTTTAACCGGGATATCGCAGGAAGTGAACTTCAATCCTATCTACTATAATATTTCTTCAGGTTATCTATACTACTGTCTGAGTTCATATCATTCTCTCGGGTGAGTGCACAGGCTCACTCGACCCTCACTTCCCCACTCAAAAAGGACTTCCGGATTTCCAGATATAGGACTCCCTCTGTAATCCGCTCTTTATAGGCAAATAAGGCTTAAATGTTGGATGAGTTTCTTAGTGCAGGTTTTGCCTTTGAGGTCCTGAAGGGATGACCTGCAGTGGATATTTATGCTTTGAATTATCACACTACGCGAATTTGAAAACTGTCAGATTAGATATACCACCGACCAGAACATATCATTGTTTTTAGGGTTCCGTACCCAAAGGGTACCAAACGGAACCCTATTAATAAGCCTCCGCTGTCCGTCCGTCCGTCCGTCTGTCACAGGGCTGTATCTCATGAACCGTAATAGGTAGGCAGCTGAAATTTTCACAGAGTGTGTATTTATTTTGCCGCTATAACAACAAATAGGTATAATAAAAAAAATATTAAAGGGGGCCCCATACAAAAAAACATGATGTTTTGTGTTCAATCTTGTACGATGGTACGGAACCCTTCGTGTGCGAGTCCGACTCGCACATTTTTGGTTTATTTTTGTGCACAGGTTTTTAAATAAACACATAAGTCAATTCAGTTGTCATAGCGCAAACAAAACATTCAACTAAAACTGAAACTCACATTATTTATTGGCTTTGTGTATATATATTTTTGGTGGCAAAATGTAAATAGCTATCTGTAGCCATTGTGTGGTATTGTCCTGATCACATTAATACTAGTAGACGAACCCCGGTTGCACGAAGAGACGGCCGAGTTAATCAATGTTCAAACACGTCACTTTTAGTGATCCGCATAGAGTTCCTTCCATACATTCCACCCAAAGTGACGTTTTAGATCATACTTTGACGTTGATTTTGATTTTTTGTCCTTTCGTGCACTCGGCCCGTAGTGAGCACAAAACCACTTGGACATCGTATATTCGTCAGACGGAACAGTCGGTAAACACTTCAATCCGCCCCATGTTAATTTGAGTAGGGTATTCACTGTTTCACTTTGAAGCACATACTTGACCGCGCCATAGCGTAGGAGGCCCTTGCACGGCTTAGGAACGCGACATTCTTAGGGATTGTGGGCGGGGCGTGCAGCGAGTGTATCGCTCACGACATCACGGAGCGAGGCGGAAGAAAGGCGACGACGACGCCTGAAGGGCTATACCTTAGTCTTATAACTAACGCGCGTTACGTAACAAGTGAAGAAGAAAGTGTTTTTTTTTATTAATTATGTATATATTTTTTTGTATTTATTTACATTCGACGGCTCTCGAAACGGTATTGTAAAAACACTATATCTTTTACACAATTATTACTTATATGTAGCTAATACAACTTAAAGTAACTTATTAATATTAATATATAATCTATTTCCTATATGAGTTAGGCTCAGAATCTGCAGGCCTATTCCTGGAATTCCGTAATCAGGAATCAAGAATTCTGAGTGTAGAAAACCGCTTTTATAGTGGTTTTCAAAGTGAGTTTTTCGACGGAAAAAACTTGATTATATTGGAATACTATGCTCTAGAATGTTTTCGTCAAGAAAATCGCTATATAATTGAAGTAAAGGAAACACGTCCATACAGCTTGATCGTATAATCGCAAGAGACAGATTCTTAACTACCTACAAATGTTCATAATGTATTAACGAACATTACACCTCCACCCTTAATTAACAATGTACACAAAAAAAGAATATTAAACAAAAACTAAATTGACAAAACAAGACCACAAAACACATTCATAAGGTATCATTAGCTTCAACAAATATAGGAAAATAATACAGTATTCAATTATCTTAATCAAAATCAAAACCATAAAATTGTGGTTTCTTACGAATACGCGGACCAAGGCGCCCCGCCGGTTGGGCGGGCGAGACCCGCGACGTCTCCGCGGCAGGCGGCCGTCGCGGAGACGTCGGCGGTGCCGCGCGCTCCCCCGCACCCGCGCCCGCGCCCGCGCCCGTCGCGTCCGGCGTCGTCGGCTCGGACACCGTTGGCACCGGGACAGGGTCACCCGGATACACGAGATACGATCGGTTCTTGGGCGGTTTATCCACGACCTGTTCCTGTTCCAAAACTATGTTCCTATCCGAATGCACTTTTATCTGGTCGGCATGCCTGTGCACCACCGCCTGGTCCTCAGTTAAAATATTGTAATCGGTCTGTCCCAATCGGCTTTCGATTTTCCCTTTCAACCACTTAACAATACCCCCACGGTAAGTACGATACCACACCGGCGCCCCGGGGAGGAAGTGGCGGTGAGCACCGCCGGCCGCGAGTTCCTGCCGCCGCTGCTGCGTGCGCACGCGCGCGCCGCGTTCCGGTTTGAGGCAGTCCAGGCGGGTCCGCAGCGCCCGCCCCTGCAGCAACTTCGCCGGACTCTCGCCCGTCGTGCAATGTTCCGTGTTCCGGTACATAAGTAAATACCTATTGAGAGCCGTGTCCGTATCGAGTCCTTGTATAATGGCTTTCTTAATTACCTTTTTACAAATTTTTACTGCATTTTCGGCTGCCCCGTTCGATGACGGATGGTAAGGTGCAGAGAAAACGTGTTCTACTCCATTATCTTTTACAAATCTCCCAAACTCCTCACTAGAAAATGGGGGTCCATTATCGCTAACTATTTGTTTAGGTAATCCAAAACGCGCCCATAACTCCCGCAACTTACCTATAACAACTTTAGCTGACGTCGAAGACACTTTACTTATTTCTATCCACTTCGAGTGCGCGTCGACAATGACGAGGTAAGTGACGCCCCCGAGCGGACCTAGGAAATCGAGATGCAGCCGCGACCAGGGCCGGTCGGGCCAGGGCCAGGCGTGCGGCGCGTGCTGCTCCGGCGCGTCGGCCACGCGCGCGCACACCGCGCATGCGCGACACACCGCCTCCACCGCCTCGTCGATCCCGCCCCACCACACGTAGCTGCGTGCTATCTGTTTGGTTTTAGTTATACCCATATGCGAATCGTGCAGCTCCCTCAACACCCGCTCGGTACACTGCCTCGGCACGACGACCCTGTGGCCCCACATGACACATCCCAATTCTTCATACAGTTCGTGCCTTCGGTTAAAGTAAGGTTTCAGTTCACTTATTTCATTTTCTTGAGGCCAACCGGTCCGGATGTAACTCAAAATCCTACCTAGGACTGGATCCTTGGCAGTTTCGTGTTTTAGTTTATTATAATCTAATAGTAGGGCCTCGGAAGCAAAATGTAAATATGTTTGTTCCGGGCACTCCTGCTCGTTCCCTGATATATTTTCTTTGTGAGCCGCAATCATCCGTGACAGCGCATCAGCTACGTTTTCGCTAGAGCGGACATATTCGATATCAAAATCGTAAGCCGTTAGGATCAGAGCCCATCTTTGAAGCCTACTTGCAGTCATACTCGGGATTCCCTGATGAGGCCCAAATATTGTCACCAACGGTTTGTGATCTGTTCTCAATAAGAAATGGCGACCGTACAAGTACTGATGAAATTTTTTTACTGCGAAAACAATAGCCAGAGCCTCCTTTTGAATTTGACTATAGTTAAATTCGGCCTGCGTTAGCGCTCGTGAAGCGAACATGACGGGCCGCTCCGCCCCTCCGGCCGCGCCGCCGCCGTCACCGTCTCGGCGTGCCAGCACCGCACCGAGCCCGTGCGCGCTCGCGTCACACGTCACCACCATCGGCGCCTCCGCCGCGTAGTGGCAAAGCGAGGCTGCCTCACTCAAACGTCGTTTTACCTCACCGAATGCCCATTGTTGGTGTTTTCCCCAATTCCAAACGGTATCTTTTTTAAGCAAATGGTAAAGTGGTGACAAATACTTACTCAGATTTCTGATAAATCTACTATAAAAGTTCACCATGCCAATAAAAGATCTCAATTCCGACGCGTCCCGCGGAATTTCCATGTCCAAAATAGGTTTAACTTTATCTTGATCTGCATGAATACCGTCTTTGTCAATTAAATACCCCAAATACTTGACCTTATCAACAAAAAATGCACATTTTTCTCTCTTTAGCCTCAATCCGAATTCTCTCAACCTACACATAACTTTCTCCAAAATTCGCAGATGGCTAGCTTTACATTCTGTTGCCACTAATACATCATCTAAGAACGTAACCACCCCAGGTATATCCTTAAATAAATTGGCCATTATTCTTTGAAAAATGCCGGGACTCGATGCCAGGCCAAAAACCAACCGGTTGTATATAAAAAGACCCCTGTGGGTATTTATTACGGTGTACTTTTTAGTATCATCTAACTCAATCTGATTATATGCTTGAGAAAGGTCGATCTTACTGAAATATTTGCTGCCATTTAACTTAGCCAACAAATCATCTATCTTTGGAACAGGATACTTGTCGACCGCCAAAAACCGATTTAGAGTTACCTTATAATCCGCGCATATCCGAATAGCCCCATCCGGCTTATTTACAATTACCAACGGCGTGGCCCACTCTGAGCTCTCAACTGGCTCGATGACGCCGGCGCGCAGCATCGCGTCCAACTCGGCGTCGACGCGCTCGCGGAGCGCGGACGGCATGGGTCGCGCGCGGCAGTACACCGGCACGGCGTCCGGACGCACGTGCAGGCGCGCCGCGCCACCGGTGAAGCGCCCCAGACCGCCGTCAAACAGCTCAGCGTAACTGCAATACAGTTTATTGATCTCATTAATATTGTTTTCCGCAATATTCAATGAATTAACATGGAATTTTGGTACATCTATTTCTAATTCTGCCAGCCATTGTCTACCTAATAAGGTCGTCGAACCATTGTTGATAACATACAAGTCTAACGACTTGCTACACTGTTTAAAATAAACTTGTGTTTCACAATATCCTAATGGTTTTACTTTAGATCCGTCATAAAAAGTTAAAGATAGATCACATTGTAATATTGGAAGGTGACTGAATAGTTTGTCGTATGTTTGTTTACTTATGCATGATAAGGCAGACCCTGTATCTATTTCCATGATCAAATCTCTATTTTCTACTTGTAGACAGATGCTCACCGGTTTATATTGAGATAAGGACATTTGCATTACTGGCTCCTCATCCAACTCTTCTTCCGACGACCGCACAAAACCGTCATTCCACGCATCGTCCTGCGAGCTCCCGACGTAGTGAGTGCCCTCTCCGACACGACCGGCACTGCCCCGCGACCTGAATGCGCCCCGACTGCTCCCTTGTCGCTGCCTGTTCCCGCCATTGTTAGCCAATAACGTGTTGTCAACACACATTCGCCGCAAATGGCCCCTGGTTCCACACTTGCTGCAAATATATGACTTAAATTTGCAATAATTAGCGAGATGATCGCGCCCGCCGCACGATCCACAAATATCGTACGTATGTGGCGATGACGTTGCAGTGGCCCAGGCACTGGCGCGCCCCGCGCCCCTGCCCCTACCGCCGCCGTCCCCGCCTCCTCTTGCGCCGCGAGACCGGTTTGATAGACGATGAGCTGTGCGCATCGCATGCATCTCGACATCATTCGGCCGACCCGCCGATTGTGACGTCACCGAGTTGCATGGTTCCACTAGAGCCGCATCCCGCTCCGCCGCTTCTAACGTACATGATAATGTAACCGCCTTCTCGTACTTAAGTAGACTTTCTTCTGAAAACAGTCGCTGCCGTATGACGTCACTTCGTAACCCGCACACTAGTTGGTCTCGCAAATTGTCTTCCAATGCCGGACCGAATTCACAATCCTTCGACAACTTTTTTAAGGCCGCGATGTAATCACCGATCGATTCACTGTGTACTTGTCGTCTTTGCCTAAACTTGTAGCGTTCCGCCATCGGTGAAGGCTTGGGTTGTAAATGGTGACGTAACAAGTCCACTGCCGCCGAGTATGTCAAGTCTTTGGGTTTTATTGGACTTGCAAGCGTCGACAACAATTCGTAAGCACTTTCACCAATAACCGCAATTAAAGTCGGTAACTTCACTTCATCTTTTACACCATTAGCGACAAAGTACATCTCCAACCGGTCCACGTAGGTAGACCAGTTGCCCGTCTGCGTGTCGAAATCCCGTAGTTTTCCGATCGACATCGTGCACAAATGTTTTTCCGCGGTCACTTTTCACTAAAACTTGTAGTTTATAGCTGATATTGTCCATTAAAATCCTCGTCAGCCACTGAAGTAAAGGAAACACGTCCATACAGCTTGATCGTATAATCGCAAGAGACAGATTCTTAACTACCTACAAATGTTCATAATGTATTAACGAACATTACAATAATCAGTTTTCAAGACTCAGAATTCCTGATTCCTGATTACGGAATTCCAGGAATAGGCCTGATGACCTTGACTAACCCAATCTATATGTTCTAGTTGCCTTAATGTGCTTATTAGGCAACTAAGGCTCATTAAAAAATTATTTAAAAATATAAAAAACCCGACAGCGTAAAAAAATGTAACTTAAAATTGACTTAGTAAAGGAACTGAAAAGATAGAAACAAGTTGAAAAAATTAATATTTGTTGTGTTTGAATGATCATGGTTGACAGTGTTTACAAACGCAGTCGGAGGCATCAAATAGCCCCAGTACGTTCCATAGTGAATGACTAGCGATTTTATGGATTATTTCGGTGGAGCAAGAAAATACGTGGTGGGGGAAATTCCAATATCCTATCTTTCATTTTTATGTCTAAAGTGAGGTTTTTTTTTCTCGTTCTCGGTGTCACCAATCATCATGAAATTTACATAGGTACACTTTCA
Organism: Incurvaria masculella; assembly: GCA_946894095.1. NCBI lineage: Eukaryota > Metazoa > Arthropoda > Insecta > Lepidoptera > Incurvariidae > Incurvaria > Incurvaria masculella. The sequence continues at coordinate 13,813,530 of OX335653.1, read as the reverse complement.
ATGAATTTATATTTCAATATATTTCCCAAAAGTAAGTTTGTCTGTTTCGCGAACTCAACCAATCATCGTTAAATTTGCATAGGCACACCATTGAAAATATAAATCGTAGTTAATGTATCTTATGCCTCCGACTGCGTTTGTAAACACTGTCAACCATGATCATTCAAACACAACAAATATTAATTTTTTCAACTTGTTTCTATCTTTTCAGTTCCTTTACTAAGTCAATTTTAAGTTACATTTTTTTACGCTGTCGGGTTTTTTATATTTTTAAATAATTTGTTTTATTTGAATTATTTTTAGTTTTCGTACAGCATGCATTTATCATTTAAATATATGCACGTTAATAAATTCCAACGAAAGTAAGGTTAGGTATTATTATGGAACCTGACATGGATGGCTAATGTAACACAACTACCGTCATGATATAAGCCTAATTCAAAAAATTCCAGAAGGAATTAGGTGACAGGCCAGGACCTTCCTTTTCACACAATCACGGCTGCACACGGATACCATGGGTGGAAAATACAGACAATGATCTATTGCCACTTCGTCCATAGTTTTTCCTAATGGGGTGATACCAACCCAGGCGGGATTAACCCTGTCACCTAGTAGGGTAAGGTGACCTACAGTTTTACATGGGTTCCGAACCATGAACAACTCGCAAGATAAAGTGGTGTATAACAGATGCGAGGATTTGAGCCCATAACCTCTTGCATGAAAGGCAATATTTTAGTCCCTACACTACGAGGTGTAACAAATAGAGTTTTTTGATTGATATTAAAACAAAACTACATTTTCTAAAAGTTTCTTCATGTTATCTTTAAGGCTTCAATGAAGTCATCAGTTCATAGAATGAGATTCCCTCATTCAACGAATTTTGATCATATGCCGATATATACAAAGTTTTAGTGGAGGTATGGTCCAAACGTTAACGTATTCCTTGGCATATTTGAAACAAAAAGGATAAACATTTTATTTGTAGGTATTTAAAATGTATGGGGAAAATCTTTTTCAAGTCGTACAACAAAATATTTTCTACCTTTTTAGCTCCAAATATGCCGAGGAATACGTGGTTAGCTTTTGGAACATATCTCCGTTAACACCCTATATATGGTTTTTTTAGAATCTCCCTCTCATCATCGTTGATTACAGTTACACTAAATTTATAAGCGAATAGTTCGACACTCAAATCCTGTGGTTATATACAGGGTCCGTCACTCGAAGTGTTACCAATTGAAAATGATGTTATTTAGTTGATTGAAGTACGGTTCGTTAAAAATTATATCACAATAAAACATTTAATTTTAAGGCAATAATTGTTATTGTTCGATATAGCCTCCTTTGATCCATAGATAAGAGCTTTCTGAGACGATGCTGAGTATTGTTGGAACGTCCAGCGTTTCGTACTGCATTGTTTACACGTGCACATGGTATGAGCGCCTCATTTAACACCTTTTGCACACACTTGCTGGTCGACTTTGACGCCCTTCTCGATAAACACGAGTGAAAATCGACCATTTGCGGTCACTGCAGCCGAGACCATAACAGAAGCGGGCGCTTGCTTACGAACGGGAACTCCATCGTCTAAATTCTCGTTGGATTTGCCCTGTAGCCAAACACGAAAATGTCGTTTGTTTATATACTGTAAGACAGTAAACATTTTTTCATCAGAAAAAACAATGTTTTCCAGATCGCCACGCAAGACTTTCATTGCTTGAGCTCTTTGTAGTCGAACTGCATTCTGCGCTGAACTAAGATGCTGTAATTTTTGTATCTTGTTGGTAGGGCTTCAGTTGCATTTCTTTTTATTTCAGTATGCGCCGATTACTTGAGTCGGGTATTGTCTGACTTTTCGCAAATTTTGCAGAACACTGGTGAGGATTTCCTTGAATTCGAGCCTTTACCTTTCGAACCATATCATGTGATACTGCTATTTTCGGATGGCCGCCTCTATGCCGTTTAGCAATGCTAGGTTATAACGCTTAAAGGTTCGATGCACTAACATTTTGTTCACATGTAAATGTCGGAGCTCCCGAACGATGACTGGTTGTGATTTTCCGGTCAAATACAAAACGATCACAATGTTAGGTTTAATATCCATTGCGAAAATTTATTATACAATTCAAATTTGTTCCCGCTCTTTTCGCCACTTAAAAACAATGAAACAGATTGACGTTTCACCAAAATTTGGCGCGCTGTCATTATTATTTTGAAAATAGAAGTAACAGTTCAAGTGACGGACCCAGTAGTAATCGCTTTGATCACAGGATTTCATCCATGTATAAACTAACTGCTAGTTAAAATTCAATAATCTCCATAATAACCATGATTATAATATTTATATCCACTACTTCATAAGACTGAAAGTTGTCTCTTGACTGACAGCTTTGAATGTGAGTCAAAAGCATTGTTAAAGCCATTTTTATTAAATTATTGAGCTAGTTAAGTTCCAGTTTCACAGTTTAGAACTTTAACTGGATGCGGCGAAAGAGACCTGGATTCATCGTTTGCAAATATATGTGGGCCCGAGGTCCACAATCGCCCGATCGAATAGGTTACCTTGGAGCTTATAAACTGTTACATCCCAACTGAGCGTTTATTGTTTTTCTTGCCTCCAAAGCCCATCGAAATATAACGTTCATGATTTAATCCGTACATGAACTCCTGGTTTATTATTTTGAATAATATAGCGTGTTAATAATATGTGATATATGATGATAAACCCAACTTTGGCAAAGCCGTGCTTTTCCTTCCCACTGTTCCCAAGGACGCACGGTTAAAGATCAGCGATATTATGATGACGATCATATTTTATGTACCCTATGTAACATAGGTCCTCATCAGGGGGCTGACGACATCTTCATGGAAAGTTTTCCTATCTTTGGTGAAGCTTTTAGATATAATCAGATTGATACCGATTTTGGGCACCACAGTATCTCGGCACTGTAGGGTCGCCCTCTTGTGGAACAAGCGGACCTTCCCCAGCGTGAAACCCATTGACAACGGAAGTATGGATTTATGAGCTGTGCAGGTGCAGTAAAGCAATGATTGTGATATCGGTCTATGCGGCGACCGAGAATGTCGAAAATCTATCTGACTATCGCCCGGATCCACCACTTCCAGTTACAGTCATCCCAAAGTTATCTTTCGGTTACACCATATAAATATGCAATGTAACCGAAACTACATTCCATATAGCTGGAGGTAGTAAAAAGAGGAGTATATGACCTGGGTTGGTTGGGGTTGCGCTTGCGTAAACAAAAATCATTTGAATAAATTTTTAACGTTGAATATTTTGATGTTTTTGGAATTTCTTATTCCAAATTACATTTAAACATATAAGTTGCATACCTTTTTGTAAACTATTTAAAAAACCCTTTAGTTTGATACCCCACTCGATAGGTTTTTAAGAAAAAAAATATTTGAAAACACATAATTTGGCGCCAAAAATCAGCCATGATTTTTTTTATGATTTTGATATACCCAGTGTCACTCTCACAATTAAGACGAATGTAACGACACCTCTCAAGCTAAAATCCATCAAGCCGTTTAGGCTGCAGGGGGCGACAAAGAAATATACATACATACATACATATATACATACATACATACACTCGAAAAACATAACCCTCCTTCTTTCGCAGTCGGGTAAAAAAGGGTGCCATGTCACACTACCTTACATCACAGCAAGGGCTGAAAACAAGGATAATTTTCTTAAACTATTCAATGATTTCTAATTCAATGCGTATATTGTGGTCCAATCTCGGACGGGTTTCTGTTAACCTACAGTTTACCATGGTTATCGAACCATAACGTTACCGGCTTTCATAGCTGGTTCATAAACATTTCAAAGTCAGATACGAAAGACGGATTTGCACGTATAAAATTTAGAATATTCGAATCGAATTAAATTTCGAGTTTGATACGAAATACTACAGGCATTCCTGCTTCGCTACGTTCTATGAACTTCCCAGTGAATATTACAAAATTTTCTTCTCAAAAATAATACGTTTCGTACTTACTTCATTTTAGTTACAAACATCGCCATGTCGCCTCCGATTGCTCAAGTCAGATTACAAGTAAATTTATAAAAGTGATTGGTTATAATACTCCAGTACTTCCAAAGCTATGTGTCGCCCGCGCGAGTGACCCTTGTTTATCTTGATGCCAGATTAATTAAATTGCTAACATACGGGTTATTCCCGACTTCGCTCGTGGACGCTTAAGGGAAGTTAATAGCTGGTAAATTATTGAAACGTGTGTGTCATAGATATAGCTGTAATTTTGCAAACTACATTGGAGTAAAATGGAGATGGAAGATAAATCCAATGAACAAAGCCACATATATTCTGCTACAGAACCATTTTTAAAGGTATAAGACAATGCCGCGGTAATATTCCGGGAGGTCACGATATTTTTTGGTCATGATAAGGTAAATGGCTGAATCTGGGTTCACAGGACAAATACCAACCCTCTGAAGCTAAATGTGTCGGTCTCAGCCATTTGCGTTATCGTTACCATTTTTGTCGCTGCCTCCTAGTCCAGGACACGTACAAGTAAACCAAACATTCCGAACTGAAAGTTAGTAAGAATGAATAGAACAATATCAACGCCAAGATTTAAACATGAAGGATTGTCGAGGGTCCGCTAAATCGAGCCAGGACCTTACACAGCAAACAGCTTACTGCAAATAAAGGAACGCAATATATTAGAGCGAGGTCCTTCCCACAGGACGCACGTCGCGCTGACGGATGTGCTGGGCGTTGGGTCGACGGAGCTGAAAGTCGACGAATCATATAATAAGTCCAAAGTCCTAGGCTATTCTAGGAATAAGGAAAATGTTAGGTGAATACACCGCCTTTCAAAAGGATGATATCAATTCTGAATGTGTTTGTTTAAACGTTTGCTTGATTATTTGCCGCATTTTTAGGGTTCCGTTCCTCAAAAGGAGAAAAAACTTCGTCTGATTGTCTGTTTTCTCAGGAACACGTGGAGGTGTTAAGTTGAAATGAATATTAAATTTTCATGGAACTTCTTAGCCAATGTGATTATAAAATGGCGGCAACGCATATTTTGACACACGCAAATAAATCAAACCTAATGGGTGCTCCAGTTTTTTATCGGAGCAGACCAGGAAATGAACTGGTTACAAACGACAGTTAATGAACACCCCCGGATAGTAACGAAACCACTTTGTTGATTGACCTTTCACAGAGGCGACTTTTGTGTAGATACGAAGAGAGTAGGACGACTCTTGTGGGTGGTTAAATTTGTAGACGGACGGTTCCTCGACCGAGATTTATCGTGGCAATTGGATTATTTAGGTACCTATGTGTTTCGGCGTGATATCTAAACGCCCCTCTACCTCTAAACGCACTTTCCGAGATTACGGATACAGTTATAATAAAAATAATGTTTCTGTTCACACTTAAAACCAGACAATACCGTTATTTGATAAAACCACTACGGAGAGATGTAAAGGTGAGTCAGGTCGTTTGTTGGGAAACTTCGTTAGTTTGATAAAGACTTCTTGTGTTTTGACATGTTAGACGTTCTAGCGAGTAGCGCGATCTAGCGCCATGCTAACTACTATTATGCATCTGTTTGTTGCATTTGTTGGCATGTGAAACTAGCAGCTCTTTGTAGATGGCGCTGTCGCTACACTATGATGAAAATTTACGCATAAAACAAAACGCGCGTCGCACCTACCCAGTTTTGTGCAATCATACACTATGTACGTGCTTAGGTATTCATAATATGATACATATCGTACATACCGTAGTAGTAAATAGATTATATCTTAAATAATATGATTTCTTTGCTGGAAAATAAATATTAGGATAAGCTTCGGTACGACAAGTCAATATCATTTAGGTATGTACTTACGAACTATATAGGTTGCATTTGAACCATATTTATTCTTTATCATAGAATACATAATATGCACCAGGAAGCGATATTAAGGCGCTAGGACTAGCCAACTACTCGCGCCATACAAATACTCCTTTTAACAAATGTAATAATATGTAGTGAAAAGCTTCAGCAAATCCAAATACTCGTAGAACTCCAGACTGATAATGGATTGTTAATATTTTTTGATTCCATCATTTATTTAAATAATAATAAATAATAAAAAAGTTTATTTTTCTCATTAGAAATCTTAAAGTAATTCGATTTCTAGATAAGGGCAAAAACAGCATATATGCATAAACAAAAAAATCCATTTGCTTTTAGATTTCTACATTTAGTCAAAAAAGTTCGGAAATGGACACAGTTTCCGCAATTAATTTTGTATAGAAAAAGGAAACATACATTAACGAAAATAGGTCGATTCCTAAACAAGGAATCATATATTGTAAGAATGACAATTCTAATCGTCAGACTTAGTTAGTTAACTTGGGGTGCCTCGTCTAACTTTGCGATTTGGCTAGTACCAGGGCCTTAATAAGTAATACTTATAGCAAACAATAGTGGACATTACTAGTCTTGTCATTTCAACATGTCGAGTCAACATGGTAACGGTACGGATCGAAGTCTCTTAAATTTAATTAGGTTTTCGTGATTCGAGGCTAAGGGGACGGTACTTACGAACGACCGAAAATACTGTATCTTAAATAACAAATTTCCTGAGAAGTCATTTTCAAAACAAAAACACAAGATTCTTAGTCGTCTTCTTTGAGAGTCCGGGTAGAAACATTTCTTTTATTTTAATCATATTGGGTTACAATAAGAAAACAGTTTATTGCTTTTAAGTCAATATGTAATATATTTATGAATGCTAAGTTAAGTAAAGTTCAGTCAGACTCGGTAGACCATAGGCGCGATTTCTCGGTATTCGATAACGGATGTTAAGCAACATTAAGCCCTGTCGGGTACTCTATTGCTGACCGATTTCACCCGTGTAGGCTGGCCGTGAAAAACTATTTCATTAATGAACATTTTCCATGTTTTCCACCCAGTTCGATGTAGCCATGCAATATAAGATACACATACTTCTATTAAGACCGTAGATGAAGTATTATATTAGCCATCCTCATGCCACCAGAAAATGACCATTTCGTTTATATTGAGACAATTTCGAACGTTAAGAAGTGCAGGTAATATATGTAGATAAATGCAAAAAAATGCAATAACAATTTATTTTGGGAAAGTTGTCTCAAAATGCAGACGGTTATTGTTTATCTACATATATCTATACTAATATATAAAGAGGAAAGGTTTGATTGTTTGTGTATTTGAACCGAATAGGCTCTGAAACTACTGAACGGATTTGAACAATTATTTCACCGTTGGAAAGCTACAGTCTATCCGAGGGACATAGGCTATGTTTTATCTTAAAAAAATTAGGGATCCTTACCAAAACTCCGATAATGTAACCCAAGGTGCAAAAAAATTACCAAGAATGTTCCTTACATCGCGTGCGCTGCGAAAACTATTCACGATAGAACCAAATAATGTACTACAATTTTATAGAACACATTATTATCTACAAAAAAAGTCGCGACGGCATACATCGGTATAGTTATGTCACAATAAGTATTTTATTCCATTGGTCCTCTGGCGATTTAGCGTGATGCCAAGTAGTCCTAAAGTTGCGGGAAATACCAAGGCGTACTTCAGTAAAATCAGTAAAAGTAAGCGCCGCCCCCCCCCCCCCCCCCCCCCTCCAGCCGCCGCCAGCCCTCCGAGCCGTGCAGAGAATTGCAGTTTGTATGACAGACACATCTTAGCGTAAGCGGAACTGAATTGTGACTAGCCTATCCTAATTCCCGGGTAGTTAAATGTACGTGTACTAAGTTTCATCTAATTCGAATAATCGGTTTAAGAGTTATGGAGGAACATACATACATCCATACATACATACAGAACTGATTTCTAAAAATCGTCAATTTAGTTTCAGTATCTTAGAAAACAAAACAACTTACTCCATGAACACCCCTTACAGATTTATTATTAGTATAGATGTGAGGCTAGTGTGTAGGTGTGTGCATTAACCGTGTGATGTATCCGAAGAATCCTCTTGCAAGGAATCGTTGAAAACGAAGAGCGAAACCTCAGCCTCGGTAGTCCAGTGGTGCGTCGCCTTGCGATTCGATAAGCTGGGTAAGCACCTCTGATCGCGGTTGGGTTCTGGATGAGGGACCATTGAGGCTGGCCGTGGTTCGGATTCCACGTAAAACTGTAGGTACCCTTTCTTACTTACTATGGGGTAGGGTTAATCCCTCCCGGGTTGGTACCATCGCATTGAATGAACAACGGTCGAAGCGGCAATGAAAATTGCCCGTGTTTTCCATCCAGTTCAATGTAGCCGAGCAATTTAAGAAAGATCCTGGCATGGCACCTAGTTCCCATGTGGTGAGTTAGGCTAATATCTGACGTTCAGTTCGGTATTAGCCATCCATGTCCAGTTACATAAAAAAACCTCAAGTCCGCTAATAGATAACTTGGTACAATTTTGTGTGACACCGGGGTTATCTCAGAACGCTAACGTTCGAAAGTGGAGTTATCTATTAGCGGACTAAGGCTTCTGAGTGTGTGATCCCGCTGAGAGTACGACATGATCGCAGCCTTCCGCAGTCGCCCTCCGCGTTAGCACCCTCAAGTCCCGCTGACTAATGACTTGATTGATGAGCTGCGACGAAAACAAAATAATGGAACAGACCGCGAGGAGGCGAGAGCTGTCGTCCCCGCTACTAACTTTACACTAATTTAAGCTTGACGTCTTTAAGCCTTTCATTGACTAACATAACACCAATATCTATAATCCCATCTATTATTCGTATATATTAGTCATTAGCGCCTAGTGGCGCGGGGACTGGCCTAGCGTACCAGATGTAGATTCAATTCCTCGCCCCGACATGCACCACTTTATTTATCTTTCTGAGTTGATGATTCGGAATCCATGCAAAACTGTAGGTCCCCTTCCCCTGCTAGGTGGTAGGGTTTAAGAACGCCCGGGTTGGTACCATCGCATTGGATGAAAATATGGTCGAAGCGGCAATGAAAAATTGTCCTTGTTTTCCATCCAGTCCAATGTAGCCGTGCTTCATAAAGGTGATACCTATACAGACGTAGGTAATCCACTCGAGAACAGAAGTGAGGAATCTAAATTGTTTCAATGCACTGACTTTTGCCCAAAACATGTTTGGTTGACTGGATTTTAAGTCAATTTAAGTAATCGCTTAACGTTAGAGGTTTACGGAATTAATTTGCAAACAATTCACTGCTAAGGTTCCGACGGGTGCCCTAGAAACTTAGACTTATAACGCCTAAAAATTTTTATTATTCTTACGCCCATTTCACACCTGAATTCTAAGTCCGCTTATAGATAACTCTACTTTCGAGCTTTAGCGTTATGAGAGCGTGATGCAGTTGTAGTGGTTGGTTATCTCATAACGCTAACGCTCGAAAGGGGAGTAAACTGTTTGCGGACTTAGGCTTCTGAGGTCATATGCACACGCCATATGCCCTCACTGTCGTTAGCGGGTTCAAGTTACCTCGAGGTGACGTTGTGAATTGACTGGTCAGTGTTATCAGAAATAGGATGAGTGTCGTAAAACTCTCAGGAACGCCCGCCACGGACGGCGTCAAAAACTCCTCATCCACAAGTTCAGATTGACTTCGACAAATTTGCCTTCTGCCGTCATGTTGGGTGCTCATAAGAAGCCGCTTCTGCCCTCACAAACTAGTCAGAAAGAAATCAAGATCCAGCAACAGAAACGAGTGTGTTTTTACATATTAAGTGTCAGAGTCAAATTGTGTGTGACACAGATCATGCCAACAACGAGAGATATTTAGGGCAACAATAAAAAGATAGGACATGAGTATTGCAATGACTAAATTAAATATTTGCGACATGTCAACGAAACTGACGTTGTTCTGAGTCAACACAGCCGAATGTTTGGTTACAAATCGATATCGTTAAATAGTTAAACTGCAACTGGAGCGTAATGTACACTCCAGCGACTACTGCGTGGTCAATATAATATTGTCAATAATGGGCACGCTTCGTTAGCTAGCGACCGGGCTACCCTACACGCGGTGCGTTCAGGGAAATGTGGACTTATTCGAACACATACTCACAATAAAATATACATAAATGTGAAAGTGAGGGTCAAACTCTCTGTTTGGTTTACTTAAGGCGGCCCAACCCAGCGGGCCTAACTCATTCGCGGGCACGGTACAAAACCGTGCTGTTGCGCTCTGGGACCTTCTCTGTTTCAAAGAATAAGACAGGTTCCGTAATGAGGAAGATGCAACATGTCCACAAAAAAGACAATGTGCATAGTGTATGATTTGGTAGATTTACAAAAATTTTAATTTCAAAACGACTTATAGCTAAAAGTAAACCACGACCGCTGTAGTCAAAAATCTAACAAACACCAAATAGATCATAAATCTTGATTAAATAAGCTATGTCTGATGACTAATCTTTTTATGATGTTATTACTTTATCATTGCGTAATCCACCTCCAAAGTTCGATCTTTCGGACCTTATAACTTAGAAACCAAACACATTTTTACAATGCTAATGGTCATGAGACATCTAGTTCGATCAAATAAAGCTATTTTGAGCAGAATTTTGGATCTTTGACAAGAAATATGGCCGTGATCTTCTTTCCCCTTTTGTATGGGGAGATGAGCGGGTTGGGCCACCTTAAGGATGTTCCGACCCATACAATGTTTTTTTTACACAGAACGCAAATAGTATTGCACTTTCAGGCACGAATTCGTCAAAAATATAAAATATATAGACATAGTAGTTGCAGCGAAAACATATTCACAATTTCAGTTTTAATGGTTTCGTTGTAATTGCCGATTAGAAGTTTTACACCGTTAGATGGCGCTGTTAAATAAAAATCGTATTAAAATAAATTGTAACAAAACCAATAATCCTGAAATTGTGAAATTGTTTTCGCTGCAAGTAATATGACTATATTACACATTTGTTATTAATTCGTGGCTTAAAGTGCAATACTTTTTGCGCAAATAACTTTATATGGGTCGGAACAGCCTTAAGACACATCTGTCTGGAGATACGTTCTTGCCTTTCCAGTGACGATGATATAAGTGTACAGTATCTTAGCGAGTCCGTGCTTCCCCAGCAATCTGGGCAATGCGGTGGTACCCTGGTTGGGTATCCTTTTGGAGACCCACCGCATGTGCTGCTTCTTATTTTCGCAATACCGGCCGTGTGGATATAAATTTGGTGCTACGCTGTTTAGCTGTGAATTGTCAGCGTTTAGGCGAAGACAATGGAAAACTGCCAGACGCCAACATCCAACTACTCGACGATCCAGATATTTGGTTAGGATTTATTGCCGACGCTTCGGAGTCCCTCCTGTGAAGCACATCGACAGGGTGAGAACGCCCGCACTATCAGAACAGAAAACCAATCAAAAGTTCGATGTAGCGTGACCTCTGCTATCAACGTTTTCCGTTGCTCTGCAAAACCCTATGGGTCATTCCGAGTCGACTCCATTCCGAGAACAGTCTCTTCTGCGTTTATTGTCCCTTTAAACACTCCTCATAATACTTACCTACTCCCATTCTTACTCCTCATAAAAAACATGTACCGGTACAAGCCGTCTTAAAACCATCATTTCTGCCTTATAAAATGAATTTCTGATTTTGTTTAAGTAGGTTGTCATTCGTAAATCTCCAATGAAATCCTGGATTGGATTTCGGATTTTTGCGGAAACTCGGAGCATCCTCAAGCCATTACCATGTAATCATTGTGGAATTTTCGAATTTTTGTCGTTTTTTTTTGTCCGGAATGACCCATCGTTCCAAATGAACCATTGCGTTTGGGAATGACAGCGGTTGCCGTACAATCGACAAGGCATTGTTTTCTGTTCTGAGATCACACTACTCGTTAGGTATACAACAAAATAACGTCATGTCGACAAAAGCGAAATCGAAGTCAACCTCACCTGCGACCGAATATTCTTGTTTCGGGACTCAGAAATAGTACTTTTTCATGATTATTTTATCGTGTGATGTTTAGTAAGTGTTCTCCTTTTATGAGCACGGCTACATGACACTGTATAGTGAATAAGGTCAATTTGTCATCATAGCTTCGACCACCTTTAATTTTATTATTACTATGCGACTACACTCGCAATATGATCACGCGAGTGGAGCCGTGTGAGATAGCTGATAAGCTGGCCGGGGCGTGTCAACATTCTATAAGGAATATATAACAGAATTATGCGTATAATTTATTAACTGTAAATCGGAATGTAAGTAGCATGATGCGCTGGAATTTAATTTCACATTTATAAAAAATTATGTATGTTATTTTCGACTAAGCCTGAAATAGCGTCTGGTCGTATACGCTGTATTAATTGAAAACCTCATTGCTTGCCAACAGTTGTAGGCAATTATTTATTCAATTGAAAATCTTTTACCTGCTTATCTAATCCATTTGCGTGTTGGCGCCTAAGTTTTCAGACCGTTTTTCGGTTTTTTCATATGAAAGGACACCCCTGTTTTCACCACCTCCAGTTAGCTGAAACGCGATGAATAACTTTCAGTTACATGGCATATTTTTATGGTGTAACCGAAAAGTAACTTTAGGATTTTTGTAGCTGGAGGTTATGGAAATGGGAATAAGACAATTGAAAAATAAAAATTTTTTGGAATACAGAAACCTATCAAAAAAATATGATGTTATTATTCTCTTGCCCATTTTATCCGAAAAGAAAAAAATATGACTTATTAAAAACATTATGGGTTTTAAGACAGTAGTTTAGTAGAAGAAACTAAAACCACAAAATAAGTAGTAAACCTTGCATGGGGTTTGACGTTTTTACGTAACTTCAAACATTCCGGAAACGCCAGTGTAGGTGAGAACTGCGACTAGAGGCTCAGATTTCTCGCAAAAGTCGCGCAACGCTGCCATTGTAATTTCTTCTCCTCTCGCAGCAATCTCACAATCACACAAATGGCTTTTTTTCAATGGGTGAAACGAGCGCCACGCCGGCCGTCTTCGGACGCTTCCTTCAACTAATGGATATCCATAAATTTGCGCAACTCGATTCGCTGAGAATTGCCAGTATCGATCATTTCTCCGGCGAGAGCGGGTGCATTAAATTTAGTTAAGCGCCTAGTTTATGAGCCAAGTTGGAGGAATATTGCTTGTAAAAGCGGCGCGCCTCTTGGAGCGTCAATATTCAATCTGCGGATCATTGTTTGAGCGAGTTGCCTTACGTGAACATTAAAAACCGGCCAAGTGCGAGTCGGACTCGCACACGAAGGGTTCCGTACCATCGTAAAAAAAAACACGTTTTTTGTATGGGAGCCCCTTTAATTTTAATTATTTTTTTATCTTACCTATTTGTTGTTATAGCGGCAAAATAAATACACACTCTGTGAAAATTTCAGCTGTCTACCTGTTACGGTTACTGAGATACAGCCCTGTGACAGACGGACAGACGGACAGACGGACGGACGGACGGACGGACGGACGGACGGACGTACGGACAGCGGAGGCTTAGTAATAGGGTTCCGTTTCCACCCTTTGGGTACGGAACCCTAAAAATCAATAAACAATAGTTGAGTTTTGCAGGTTATTGGAAAATGATGCAGTTTTGGATTAAGTATTACGCAACACTTCTCAATATTCTGGATCTCATTACTTTTAATTACTTCCCTACAACGAAACCAATGTGCCTTTATAAAAATACTCTGATAGATCAGCTTAGCAGTAAAGCCTGTGCTCTTCTATGCTGGAGTCCGTGGGCCCAAGCCATTGAATATGCACCGTTTCTTTCTCATACCAGTTTTACACGTGCATATCAATATTAGGTGGACTCGAAACATCGTGAGCGAATTTGTAAGCGAACTGACTGGCCGGCGCTCCTGACCGTGTGTGTATTTTCACTAAAAAGTACCTACGCTGCCGCTACACGAATGATCTTCGGTCGTCACTCCCCTCCTTGGGGGAAAGATGGTACCACCGACTGAAAAATGGTTGAGACTTCAATAGAAACTGTTAAATGATAACTGATAATAATAATGAAATTATTTATTGTACACCATTATGAAACAGTTTACAAAAGGCGGGCCTAATGCCAAAAGGCATTCTCTTCCTACCTACCCTTGGGATGTAGGAATATTTAAGTAATGGTAAATAATGGTGTCAATTGGAGGAGGATAGGCGGCGCCTCATTGTTAGACTCGAAGAGACCCTGGAAAAAGTTCCCGAACCTCGTCGAGTTTAACGCGAGCAAAAACAGGCGTGCGTATTCAGTGCGAAGCGTACTCCGTTCAGTGGGGCTCCGACCTTCTAGAAAAAAACTCTTCGCATTGACGTGCATTTGTGCATTTTCACCCAGTTCTGCGTTGAGCGAAGGTAGAAACGGGATGGAGGATGGGATGGACAGTGTTCTGCAGCTCTGACGAACATTCTCCATGGTAATGACGATATAATACAGAGAGAGATGTTTTATACATGTCAGGCTGTTCTATTCTACGGGTCGCATTTCTCAACCGATTATCGTGAAATTTTGTAAGCCGGTTCGATATTTATATATAATGTATAGTCTTTTTGAAGAATTTTCAAATTTTGTGTATGTCTGTCCGGCTGTTCTCTACAGGTCGCAGAATCGGTTGATAAAAGAGAATAAAAGCGGTTGATAAAGAAAAATTCTCGTGAAATTTTGTTAGCAGGTTCAATAATTTTGTAGAATTTCTTAGTCGGGCCAGAACCTATAAACAGATATCAATGCCTATAGCTCCAGAGAGTCTTCATAATAATTTGCTGAGCGCGTAGGCGTCGCCGACAGAGAACAAGAGAGCTAAGCCCAGCCAAGTAGCAATAAGAATACTTAGTAAAATGCTCCACTAATAGATTCGTTAGGGCCCCCGCGCCCAGCTCCCAGCTCCCAGGGCCTCGAGGTCTCTGTTTTGCTTTAATCTGTGCAGTAATCACTGCCGTGACGTCACTTTGCATTACTTTGAGATTCCGTCCATACGAAATGTGTCAAAGTGACGTCGCAAAGTACTACTTTTCGTTATTCTTACTTTCTGTTACGACTATTTATCTCAGCCTTAGCGCTGTCCGTCTGAGTATTCTCTGCTAACAACCGGGCTATAAACAGAAATCAATGCCTATAGCTCCAGGGAGTCTTCATAATAATTTGCTGAGCGCGTAGGCGTCGCCGACAGAGAACAAGAGAGCTAAGCCCAGCCAAGTAGCAGTAAGAATACTTAGTAAAATGCTCCACTAATCGATTCGTTAGGGCCCCCGCGCCCAGCTCCCAGGGCTTCGAGGTCTCTGTTTTGCTTTAATTAGTGCAGTAATCACTGCCATGACGTCACTTTGCATTACTTTGAGATTCCGTCCATACGAAATGTGTCAAAGTGACGTCGCAAAGTACTACTTTTCGTTATTATTACTTTCTGTTACGACTATTTATCTCAGCCTTAGCGCTGTCCGTCTGAGTATTATCTGCTAACAACCGGGCTATAAACAGAAATCAATGCCTATAGCTCCAGGGAGTCTTCATAATAATTTGCAGTGCGCGTAGGCGTCGCCGACAGAGAACAAGAGAGCTAAGCCCAGCCAAGTAGCAATAAGAATACTTAGTAAAATGCTCCACTAATAGATTCGTTAGGGCCCCCGCGCCCAGCTCCCAGCTCCCAGGGCCTCGAGGTCTCTGTTTTGCTTTAATTAGTGCATTAATTACTGCCGTGACGTCACTTTTGCGATTTCTCTCGAGCACTTTTCTATATTCGTTTCATTAACCGCGGCTGCTCTGGGGGAGAATTTTACGCTTCTTCGTGGATTTTTTCTGCTCATTAAAAATGCGTTTTTTTATGACAGAGACTATGGTTTTTTTTTTAGAAAACTAAAAATCTTTGACGCGAGTCCGGAATTGCAGTATTAAAAGTATACTGCAATTTTTGTCTTCAGTTGACAGTTTAATGGGCTCAGGATAGCTATTATATAACTTGGCTTTGCCAGAATGTTCTTAACTCTATTCATTTTATTGCCTTGACCATGTATGTCCTCTTCTCACATTAAATATTACACATTATCTCACATTAAGGCTGTTCCGACCCATATAAAGTTGTTTGCACACATAACGCAAAAAGTATTGCACTTTAAGCCACAAATTAATAATAAAAGTTGAATATAGTCATATTACTTGCAGCGAAAACAATTTCACAATTTCAGGATTATTGATTTTGTTACAATTAATTTAAATACGATATTTATTTAACAGCGCCATCTAACGGTGTAAAACTTGTAATCGGCAATTACAACGAAACCATTTAACCTGAAAACGTGAATATGTTTTCGCTGCAACTACTATGGCTATATTTAATATTTTTGACGAATTCGTGTCTTAAAGTGCAATACTTTTTGCGTTCTGTGTAAAAAAAACATTGTATGGGTCGGAACATCCTTAACGCATCGCTATGAACAAATGTCCTTCACATTTGATTTTAAAACACTACTAACTTTTCAGTATCCTATGCAGAGTACTTCTATGCACGTAGCTAAACATGTTGCGTATGTGTCAAAAATGTGGACGATAACGTTGTTAGATCTTCAAAACATAAGTCGTAGAGTAGGAAAACCAAAATATGTTTACTTTCCTGTATGGCTCACCCCTTTCTGCTCTGACCTTTTTTTTCGTACAAAAACCTGTATATACCTAGTAAGGTTCTGTCACATATTTAAAACTTTTATAATTAATTTAGAATTTAGAATGCTGACAACAACAATATTAGTTAAATTCAGATTTCGAATATTTTATGAAAATAAAAATGTGCACTATTTCGAATTAATATAAGTGACTATTTAAATATTGAGTGGACACTTAAAGGCACACTTAAAGGTTAAAATACAGAATAAATAATGGTGTTCTAGCATTCTGACAGTAGGTGTGGTATTAGCCAAGAACATTTAAAAACCGGCCAAGTGTGAGTCGGACTCGCACACGAAGGGTTCCGTACCATCGTACAAGATTTAACACAAGCAAATCAATTAAAAAAGGTACAAACTCTTTAATTTTTATTACTTTTTTATTTCACCTATTTGTTGTTATAGCGGCAAAATAAATACACACTCCGTGAAAATCTTTTGCTGCCTACGTATTACGGTTCACGAGATACAGCCCTGTGACAGACGGACGGACAGTGGAGGCTTCGTAATAGGGTTCCGTTTTCACCCTTTGGCTACGGAACCCTAAAAAAGCAGTAGGATTATCGCTGGACAACACTTGCTTATCTTTTTAACCGACTTCAAAAAAGGAGGAGGTTCTAAATTCGTCTGTATGTTTTTTTTTACATTCCGGTGTGCGTGTGTTCGTAATTCTTCTCCTCCCTAAATGGCATGACCAATTTTAATGGATTTTTTTCGCTTACTTATTGGTTCACCTGTATATGTTTTTAGCTATTCTTGGACCCTGGATTTTTTTTTCTCATAAAAACATCTCCAAGACGAAATTGAACCGAATATAAAAGTAAAAAGCAATGTAATGTAAGAAAGTATGAAATAGTAAAAACCGGCCAAGTACGAGTCGGACTTGCACACGAAGGGTTCCGTACGATCGTACAGGATTTAAAAAAAAAACACGTTTTTTGTACGGGGCCCCCCTTTAATTTGTATTATTGTATAATGTTACCTGTTGCAGAAAATAAAATGATGTTACGACCATAAATTAATTTTCATACAAAGAAAAGTAATAAAATATATATTGCAGGGTTTAATGACTTTACGCTTTTCTTTAATTAGTTATATTTATAATTAATAATGATTTTTTTTTCTTCATTTTTGATGCTCTTAAAATTCATACAATTCAGCAAGATCAATGCATTTTGCTTGTAATTTGATTTCACAATATCAACATTTAGAGGAACTGAGATCAAAATGAAACCCGTTAAAATTTACTGACATTTTTGAGGATGCGTAAAGCTGGTGCACAATTTAAAAATGTGTAAGTTTAAATGTAAAATTATAACCATACTTGCACGAATTTTGGGGAAAACCTTAAATTTTCAATCATTTACTATTCCTGCCATAAATTTACCTCCTGCGTCCTTCCCCCCCCCCCCCCCCGCCTCCACCGCAACCTCTCCCCCCCCACCGACATCACCACTTACCCGCCCCCTCACCCTGTCGGACTCGTCTTTGCTAATTTGTTTCTTCGGCAACTTGGTCCAATTGTTATTGCATTCATTAAACGGAGGCAAGCGCCCTGACAAAGGCCCACAGAATCTAGAAAGTAAAGGTACACGGTACTTAGTATTGGTGAAAAAGAAACATAATTTATGCAATTTATGTGAATGTATTGTTAATGTGAGTTCTTAGTCTCTTTTTTATTTTTATTTTCATGTTACTAAAGATGGATAGCTTTTTAGGGTTCCGTACCCAAAGGGTGAAAACGGAACCCTATTACTAAGCCTCCGCTGTCCGTCCGTCCGTCCGTCCGTCCGTCTGTCACAGGGCTGTATCTCATGAACCGTAATAGGTAGGCAGCTGAAATTTTCACAGAATGTGTATTTATTTTGCGGCTATAACAACAAATAGGTAAAATATAAAAATAATAAAAATTAAAGGGGGGTCCCATACAAGAAACGTGATTTTTTAGTGTACAATCTTGTACGATGGTACGGAATCCTTCGTGTGCGAGTCCGACTCGCACTTGGCCGGTTTTTAATTTTTCTGCCGATTCGATTACTTCTGGCGACGAAAAACCGTCAAGAAACTTTGGCAGGTTTGTCATTATGTATTTATTTTCCATAGATATTTACAAACTAGATAACAGTCTTTGATAAATTAATACTACATTATATATACATTAGTAAATAGCAAACTCTTGATTACCATAAGAGAGTCTTGTCTTATCTCCGCACCAAACAAAGTCCGGAGATAATCCGAAAATTAAAGTTAGCACGCCCACTCTGATTACTACGCTCGAAGAGGTCACACTCTATTGGACACTGCAAAATTTTTATTAATTTAAATGTTACTTCTAAAAAAAATATCAAGTTACAAAAAAGTTCAATCAATAATATTCATAACATTAACAGCTAAATGCTGCTGCCAACGTGTGTTAAATTTATACATAGGCGTGAACCTGACTCTTTTTTTAGCAATGATTAACCTTTTAATTTTTTTTTGTATGACATATTTTTTATTTTAATTTTAGTACTCATTTAAGAATTATTTAATTACAATAAACTGACTTAAAACTAAAATAATAATTAAATAAAATAAAGTAAGGTAAGGTATGGTAATTTTTAAATAATTAATTTAAATTGAGTAAATGTCAAGGAAGTAAAGGTTAATATCTCATTTCTTCGTATCAAACTAAAAATAATGGTTATTTCTATGTTAAGCGCGGCATATGTACACCATATGCCAGGACCTCTTAAGGTGCCCGATGACGCCCTGGTAACGATTTCGAACTTTCAGGGGGGCTGCAAAAACCATGCCTTCCGGCCATGTGCTTTTCAGACCTTGTTTGAAGAACCCTAGGTCTTACTTTGGGGGAAATACCTCAGAAGGGAGTTTATTCCATTGTTTACAAACGTTATAGATAAATAATCTAGAGGATCAGTTGTTTATTATTTTTGGAATGTCGACTGCGAATTTGTGCATTTTCTCCCACTTTCGTGTTTAGCGAAGAGACGGAGGGAGCTGGACATATTATTGTATCCTGCACCGCTTTTTTACATACAGTTTAATATTATGTATAGGTTTTATTAAAAAGATTTAGATTATGGATAGGTTCCCAAAAAATGTTGGTTTATATTAGATTCTGTATTAAAAATACCCGAAATTACATACCTAGTCATTGATTTATATAATACTAGGTGAGGTTCTCGGCTGCGAATAAACCGATCGCAGCGCCACCTACCGGGTCCAATTGTAAATTACAACTAACCATGAACCCACTCAAACACAATCCATTCACAATCAATCAAAATCGGTCCAGCCATTTAGGAGGATTTCTGTGAATTACACACGTCACGTTCCGAAAATGTATGTGTAAAATTGAAATAGAAATTTCACTTAAAAAAAATCAAAGTAAACTCAGATCCAGAATATGGAAGCCATGGGATTTTTTTTTAATTGTCGGAAGAAAGAACAGTAAGAAAGAAAATGTGTTTATTAAAAAAACAACAAAAAAAACTAATAACAGTAGTACAATTGCACATTAAACTATTTAAACAATAATACAAAAAAAAAATTACAAATGTTGTAGAAATAAACAGAAAAAAGTTAAAAAGTTAAGCATGAGATCTGCAATTTTAAAATTATAACATATTATTATATAAATCTTAATTTAGTGTCCGGCATAGTTAAGAATCATAATAAAAACAAGAAACATCTGCTCGAAAGCGTTCGTATTTCGTTCTGTCGCTTTCCTTGTTCACAACTGTAGTTAAAACGCCAACCCAAAAAGGCGGAGACTTAAAAATGGATGCGACGGCAGATGTCCCGACTACAGGTCGCGTCCCCAGGGCGCGGCGGAGGGCGCGGCAGAGGGCGCGGCGGCTCAGCCGGAGGAAGTTTCGCGCCCATTGTCGCTCTCGAGGACGACACAATTGTCTTCAGAGGGCTTTGAATTATTTAGCGTTGTTTTTGCGAAATTGCAGGAGTTTGGACGCGGCGCCCTCGGCGAACAAGCGCTGCGCACTTCGGCCCGCCGCCGAAATGGAGCCGCCCCTTTAAATTCGCACAAGATATCACTAAAGTTAAAATCTTATTTCCGCGGGTTCACCGAGCCTTGTGAAATACTGAATCAGTTTAAGTCAAGTCAGATAATGAACGACGCATCCTTGGAACAGACCCAAGTTTGATAACATTTACAGTAAGTACCTTCATTATCAGGACTCCGTCCGACAGATTAACTCTCTGAAGATAAATGCATGATATAAATCTCGGTCTTGTTTGACTTCGCGAAAATATGCGTTGTATCGAATTCGTAACATTCTACCAACTTTACAGGGTCGTAATATCCGCTGAAAATATGCGTTCTATCGAATTAATAGCATTATGCCCACGTGACAGGGTCGTGATATCCGCCGAAAAAATATGTTGTAACGAATTCATAGCATAATGCCAATGATACAGGGTCATGATATCCGCCGAAAATATGCGTTCTATCTAATTCATAGCAGTATACCAATGTTACAGGGTCGTGATATGCGCCGAAAATATGCGTTCTATTGAATTAATAGCATTATGCCAATGTAAAAGGGTCGTGATATCCGCCGAAAATACGCTTTCTATCTTATTCATAGCATTATGCCAATGTTACAGGGTCGTGATATCCGCCGAAAGTATGCGTTCTATCGAATTAATAGCATTATGCCAATATAACAGGGTCGTGATTTCCACCGAAAATATGCGTTCTATCAAATTCATAGCATTATGCCAATGTTACAGGGTGTGATATCCACCGAAAATATGCGTTCTATCTAATTCATATCATTATGACAATGTTACAGGGTCGTGATATCCACCGAAAATATGCGTTCTATCTAATTCATAGCATTATGCCAATGTTACAGCGTCGTGATATCCGCCGAAAATATGCGTTCTATCGAATGAATAGCATTATGCCAATGTAACAGGGTCGTGATATCCGCCAAAAATATGCGTTCCATCTAATTCATAGCACTTTGCCAATGTTACAGGGTCGTGATATCCACCGAAAATATGCGTTCTATCGAATTAATACCATTATACCAAAGTAACAAGGTCGTGATATCCGCCGAAAATATGCGTTATATCTAATTCATAGAATTATGCCAATGTTACAGGGTCGTGATATCCGCTGAACATATGCGTTCTTTCTAATTCATAGCATTATGCCAATGTTACAGGGTCATAATAACCGCCGAAAAAATGCATTCCATCTAATTCATAGAATTCTCAACACTTTAAACTAAACATTAATTTATCTTAGCTGGCTTATATTACTGTGAAGGCAGCGGAAATCGAGGATTTTAAAATTTCAAGAAATGCATTCTTCGACCATTGGCTAAGGATCAATTTTGCACGGCGACTGCCAATAAATTAGCATAATCGTCTTCCAGGCCTCAAGTGGCCTATTTCCTCAGTCAAATTAAGAAATATTGCACGATAGATAACTACGTTCGAACGTTTAGTTTTTTTCGAAAACTTATTTTATATTCATGATATAAACCTCTACAGATTTATATCAAAATGGAACTCAAAGTATTAAAAACCTCTAAATTTTCATGCATAAAACGGCTTATGTGATGCAACTTACTTACTATGGAAACTCCCCGAGTCTCATTTCCCAAATGACTCTTCAGCTGGCGTTATTAGAAGATTACCATTATTCACTGATGTCTTCGAGAAAGCTGAGGTTCCATTCTATCGCAATACCAGCCATTACTGCAAAATTTCTTACCAAAGTTGGTCGAACAACATATCATATACTCAATTTCGTTGACCCTGTATAACGAAGCTAATCACATAAATGAATATCCGCCAATCTGGGTTGCCGTATCAAATAAGACGTGGACCTATGCCTGTTCAAACTTACGGTTGTTCGGTGTGGGAAATCTGCGGTGCTGGGGGCGAAACATGCACATAAGACTTGGAACATTATTTAGAGTAAGTCTAAACGACGATTAAGATGAAACAAAAACGAAATTGTATGTATTCCGTACGTAACTAAGACTTTTGATAACAAAACAATCCACGGAGGAAATTACGGTGTGAACTATCGACAATATCGTCACCGCTCCCACCGCCGCGACCTACATTACAACTTGCTACGACATTTTTTTTGTCTAATTGTTTGTTTGGGACTTAAGCCGTCACCGAATATGCCAGCCCCATAGTGACGTTATAAGTATAATTACTTCTAGATATAACCTACTCCTTAGAGCCAATGACTGCTTAAAAAAATATACAATTTCTTTGAACTCATCTGACCAGGGCTTTCCCAATGATTCGTGTATCTTAAAAAATAAATTAATTCGATCTGTACACAACATTTTTTCAAGACCCAGTCGATGCCTCTCGTTCAGGACACACTCGGTAAATAGGTGAAATTGATCTTCTGGTTTGTCACAGGCAGAACAATTTGGAGAGTCCAGTTTCCATCCAGCTCCCTCAGCCGCGACCTAGCGAGAAGTGCAATCACATCACAACTTGCTACGACATTTTCACCAGGCACGATTTGTCAAAGGACGAGTAAAGTGGTTCCACTCGATGTGTTCGCATCGTATTGTGCCTAGTAACGCGTATACACGCATCTGTCACTCTAGCATTTGTAGCGGTAAATGAAAACTCTCCTTCGATGCTGACTCTTCTCACTAACATTACTCGGCTTTTTTTGTCAGTGACACTAATAGAAATAATATATTCACTGTTCACGGCTTACTTTATATTCATTCAAAGCGCAATTATTTATGTAAGTCAATGATTCTAATCAAGTAAGTCAGGTTGCACCCAAACAACGAGCAATGCTCGTTGTACCTAATCTAATAAATTTAAGATATAAATTTGTCCTCATTTTGCTCCAATTGTTTATCTACAGCTAGGTACTTACTTTTTTGTGAAATTCATTTAAATATGTTAATATATCGACATCTATATTGAAGCATTTTATTCAGTTTTATTTTTTCTGATTCGTCTAAAGCAAGTTTCGAACCTGCGAACTTTGTTTACATGTCCACTGATCTGACCGCTAAACTAAGCACATAATTTTATGAAACTACGAGTGTCTAGCCAACTAATTTCTCAATAGCTTTTTACTAGATGGCGCTGATTTCGCATATTAATCTTACACCAACTAAGGTCTTTTCGCTGTCGTTGTGACCAAACTTGAAATTCCTATCGGTCGCTAGCAGCCCGGACTTACAGAACTTGATATTCTGTAAGTATATAATGAATTGATAATATCTAACCATTATTTACGATCTAACCGTTAACCATCGTCAGACTCGGATAGCCCAGTGGCGCGACGTCTTGCGATTCGATCACGTGGTGAAGCACCTCTGAGCGCGATTGAGTTCTGGATGGGTGACCATTTTCAGCCGTTGATGCTGGCCGTGGTTCGGATTCCACGTAAAACTATAGGCCCCCTTCCTTACTTACTAGATGGAAGAGCTGATCCCGCCCGGGTTGATACTATCGCATCGAATGAACGATGGTCGAAGCGGCAATGAAAATTGTCCGTGTTTTCGATCCAGTTCAATGTAGCTCAGCAATATAAGGAAGGTCCTGGCATGGCACCTAGTTCCCATGTGGTATGTCAGGCTAATATATGACGGTAAGATTGGTCTTAGCCATCTATGTCCAGATACATAAAAAAACTAAAATTACTGCCCGCATCGTACTGTGAACTATAGATAACCTTATTATTAAATTCTTCTTTTCAACCAGTATATGTGTATTTAATGTTATATCGTATCCAATAAATACAAAATATGATAGATTTAATCATAAGATTGTGTCACTCAACAATGCGACCTTCGCCTGGGCTAGGGTATGATGGAAACATTCAGACTTTGCTGATTTAAACGCCTCGCCGTGCTAACATATCTTGCGTGTCCACGCTTTAGTTCATGGCTAGAGGCTATCAATCGACGTCGGGGCGACACGCCTTCTCATTATCGCTCGCCTGTACAATGTACGAATACAACTCCTATAGATTTGTACAGGATTTACACCAGCGAGCATGGAAGACCTGGAATAGCGAAACCCATTCGTATGGCGGCAGCGTAGCGATGAGTTTTTTTTTATGCGACCTGACATGGATGGCTAATACCACACAACTACTGTTATGATATTAGCCCAATACACCACATTCCCGAAGGAATTAGGTGCCATGCCAGGACCTTCCCTTTATGAGCATGGCTACATTGAACTGGATGGAAAACACGGACAATTTTTCATTGCCGCTTCGACCATCTTTTCATCCAATGCGATGGTACCAACCCGGGCGGGCTTAAACCCTACCACCTAGTAGGGGAAGGGGACCTACAGTTTTACATGGATTCCGAACCATGGAGCAGCTCGCATTCGAGACGAAATGCACTTATCGAACTCTGAAAGAGAAAGACAGTGGTGCAAGTTGGTATTGAGCCCGAGCCTCTGGTACGCTAGGCCAGTCCCCGCGCCACTAAGCTACGAGCCGCTCAAAAGTTAGTGGAAAACGTCTAACTCTTAGTTTGCTTACGAATTCGGGAGAAGCAACATTCAATGTTCGTTGCACTAAATAGCGTCCTGTGAAGTTCTAACGTGTTCTTACATGTCGTTGGAACTCTAGAAAATCTGACTCGCCGGCTACTGAGCCTCTAGTCCCAGTTGTCACCTAAATTGTAGTTTACGCCAAGCCGATCGACTGGTGTTTTCAAATGTATAAAGAAATCGTAGAGCGCGCGCAGTAAGCCTTAAGCGAACTTACATTAACGAGTCCGAGTTTGATTACACAGCTTACTCACCGTTGCCGTAAATACGTTGACTTTGCCGTTTGCGTCGACTTCGTATTTTTATACATATCGGGAGTCCGAGTTTGGTTTTAACAGCTTGAAGATAAAAACCACAGAATATCTAGTAAAAAATTGCATTAAGTTTGACGTTTTGGCGTAACTTCGAAGTTCCGTAAACGCCCATTTAGGTGAGTACTCGGACTGACCCCTCTGATTTTATGTGTAACAGTAGCTACGCCGCTCCAGTTTCGGTCGCTACTCCGGTCCTTACAAGCTCGCTGCTTTGCACAGACGTACCAGAACTGTTCGAGTTTGAATAGTTTGAATGCTGAAACTGGGTAGTTCGCTGAGACATTCATGGCTAGGTTTTGTGTGCATAATGGTACAATTTACCGATTTACTCGTGTTTTTATGTAAAATATCGTTCCTTCGCGAAATATATTTTCAGAAGTGGGCCATCTCCCGCGGGAAAGGCTCGAGAGTTATGTTAGATTGTGTCACAGGACGCATATGCGCAAAGTCTCCCACGCCACTCAAGGCGTGGGAGACTTTAGCAGTTGTGCCGGAACATATTGTTCATATAATACATTATAATTATACTTATATAATAAGTACGGAGCGCATCACCCTCGGTGTCACAGTAGTCATTGGCACTTGCAAGGAAAACGTATGTGGGTCAAAGTCCAACGTGTGGCGTTTAGAGTGATGCCATTTATACACAAATATTGTGCATTACCAAAAAATTCATTTCACAAATGGGCTGCAACTGGTATACATCATTTGATACAGAGAACTCTATCTCAGTGTCATAAGAACTCTCATCAATGTCTTTAAACGTAAATCATACGTACATCTTGCATGTTTTCTGGACTCAATAAAATCATGCATACATACATACTATTAATCCAACACCGCGGAGGGGTAGGCAGAGATATTAGAGCACGAAGAAGAAAGAAGTACGATCACAGCAAACGTCTTTCGCTTCCTCTACGGACTTAGCTTTTTTAAAACATGGACTTCTTAAGGATTTGCGGCTCGACCCGTTGGACTATCATCATATAGGTATTGGTACAACATGGCAAGGATTCAGCAGCTAAAAATATCGCGCAGTTACCGTTAGTTGTACATATCGTTTGCACGCGTGAATTTATCCAGTAAACGTCTAAACGTATCTTTAACTTTACTTTCAATAAATGCTCTACTGTTACGGTAAACGTAAACTCACCGAATAACGTCGTCAATCGGATCTTGTACGTAACGGTAACTGTAATCGTAAAACAAATGAGCATCGACTTTTCAAGGTATTTCTACGCTGCGTTCGACTAATTGACTCGAACCGCTTTGTATGAAAATGAATTCGCCAACCTCGTTCAAATGCTCGCTCGCTTCGACCTCAAAGGATTCGGAATAAAATTAGCAGACCAAACAATCGTTTGCCTCTCGCCGGCTCCGAGGAATCGGTTGTCCTTGATCTTTTCTGTTTCCCCTCGAACGGAGCGCGCGTTCGCGGCGCCGCTATTTTTATTTGCTCTTACAATACGACCAACTTTCGGGGGATTCGGCTCAACGGGAGATGGATGGTCGGAAACAATCTTCCGATCCGGATAAGTTCGGCCCACCAGGCGCGGGGTCGGTATGGTAACCTGAACCTTCAAGGCCGTTTCATCAAAAATACTCGTGTGCAAAAAAATCCAACCTTATTTTCTCTAAATACAATACTTTTAATGTTTCGGCGTGCACATGATAAAATTGCAACATTAGCCATTTCTTCAAAAATACCCGCGTGCGAAAAAATCCAACCTTATTTTCTCTGAATACTATTTTTTCAAATGCTTCGACATCACAATGATTAAATTGCCAAATGTAATCTTCTCAACCTTACGGAACATTGGATCACTTCCTCCAAGCATTATAATTTTACATGGTTACTTTAGTTTCTTGTTTAGACGAAAATCTATAATTTTGTTCACTAAGTAAATTCACATATGTATAAGCTTATTGATTTCTTAAATTTAGTGGTCACTATGACAATCTAGTATCTATGATCGAGTATACGCCAGATTCAAGAGTTTTCCATAAAATCGCCGAAATCAGCACACTGTTACGTTAAAAAAATACCAATTATAATGCGAATCCCCCGTCCGGGGTAAGAAATGCGAAACTTTCCGATATAAAGAGGCGACTGTCGAAGGCGTTACTCGTCCCGTTTGACCCAGGAGCAGGCGACGACTGGTGCGTCCCTCCCGCACCGCCCCCTCCCCTGCCGCTCCGGACCGGACGTGACGTCATTTGCAACGACTTTTTATACAATTTTCACTGGCGATTTGCGTATTCCGTCGTCGTCTGATATTTCAATTTGGAAACGCCGACTGTTTGATGATTCGTATTATTTTTATTATAACGGATACGACTTCGCTGATCATACCGCGAGGTGCTTTAACAATCACTATGAATGTTAATAAAAAAATCCTGGAATACACAATCCGACAAACATATTCTTTTGGATTAAGAAAACCAAAATGGAGTAGACTAAAGATACGCCCTCCGAGCTACAACGAGACCATATAAATTTAGACTACAAGCGCGGCTCTCTATGATTTCAATGAATGATGCAAAATAACAGGAATTAAAAAATCTTGAAATATTTACAAAACCATGTTATCATCTGTGAATGTTTCAATCAATTATGTTCAATATTTCCTTGTAAAACTCATCAGAATTATGGCGAGGATTTAAGAGATACTTAGCGATTACTTCTATTAGACTAGGAGGTCGCGACAAAAATGGTAACGATAACGTAAATGGCTGAAACTGGGTTCACGGGATAAAGTACAACCCTCTGAAGCTAAATGTGTCAGTCTGCCTGTTCCAAGTGGTTGCGTTACCTAGATAAGGCGCCTGAAAAAGTAGTTATGGTGACAAAAAATACATATGATAAAGTAAATGGATGCAAATGACGAAGCGTGAAAGTATCAATACATACTTGCCTAGCAATACAAAAACTGAACAAATCTTTGGTTGAATTTAGTAGTTATAGGCGATTTAGGTTACAGATATAACTTTAGGTATATTTAAGTATTTAATTAAGTAACCGTCTGGTTATTGTTGTATAAGTAATAGATATCAATGTTTCCAGATAATCAGTATATTCATCAGCAGGTACATACCAGCATCTATTTTATATAGCCAATCTAGAAAACGCAACCACTTGGCACGGGCAGACCGACATATTTAGCATCAGAGGGTTGGTCTCTAACATGTGAACCCAGATTCAGCCATTTACCTTATCGTGACCAAAAATGTCGTGACCTCACGGAATATATACTTAGATGTAATTCTCGTGTCCATTCCTTTTTTTATCTTTAAGGGGATGTTAGCACCTGATTGCTTTCAGTCCCATAAGGGCGTGAGTAAAAGAACATTTATGTTTGTTTAGAAATAAATAAACATAAATGACGAATTTCGATAATCAAAAAAGTATACTTATAGATTGATAGTCTAGTCATAATTTGAAGACAAAACTGCAAGACCCCGATGCTTGTTTGCTTCAACGGGGCCAATGAGCTTACAAAATCATAAAAAAAGTTTAAACAAATAATAGAGGCCTCAGATAAATATAATAACATGATTCAAATACCGCTAAACAATCAATGTATCTTTAAAATTTTTGAAATTTCAAAATCAGGTGTAGTTGTATTTAAAAAAAATAAAATGTGCTTTCACTTACGCGCTCATGGAACTGAATGTAATCCGGTGCTAACACCTATTTAATGTATGCTTTTGGTAAATACGGTTAACGTAGACATTAACAATATTCTAAATAGCACAGACTGCAACGAATCTAAGTTAGATTCGTCTTCATATTAACATATTTTTGTAAATTTAACAATGCCCAACTTTCTTCTCTCCTCCCATAGCCCGTCATAGTCGTGGATT
Source organism: Incurvaria masculella (assembly GCA_946894095.1). Lineage (NCBI taxonomy): Eukaryota > Metazoa > Arthropoda > Insecta > Lepidoptera > Incurvariidae > Incurvaria > Incurvaria masculella. The sequence continues at coordinate 13,784,151 of OX335653.1, read as the reverse complement.
ACATTGCGTCCTATTTGAATATTTTCAGATTCAGAAATGAAGAATGAGCGAGCGTACGCCGTTTGTCGTGGGGGGAAATTTATCTGCCACGGATAAAGTCGGCCATTGAAAATCAGGACGCAGATATTGTTACTCGCTTCATTCTAAGCGATATTGCCTTTTTTATTATTAAGTAAATCTCTTATTTATTCAACGAATACATACTCTACTTGAAGTATATCCATAACGCAGGTTTAGCGGAAAACATAAAATATACAGAATCCTAAATAATAAATTGTAGCCTCAGTGGCCCAGTGGCGCGACACTACGGCGATCGCTCTCCGAAGTTAAGCAACGCTGGGTCCGGTCTGGTCTTGGATGGGTGACCATTCGACCGTTGAGAGAGGCTGGCCGTGGTTCGGATTCCACATTAAACTGTAGGTCCCCTTCCTTACTTACTAGGTGGTAGGGTTAATCCCGCCCGGGTTGGTACCATCGCATTGGATGAACGATGGTCGAAGCGGGAATGAAAATTGTCCGTGTTTTCCATCCAGTTCAATGTAGCCGTGCAATATAAGGAAGGTCCTGGCATGGCACCTAGTTCCCATGTGGTGTGTTGGGCTAATACCATGACAAAACTTGTGGTATTAGCCATCCATGTCCAGTCACATAAAAAAAAACTTATTTAGTGGCAGGTATTCACTGCAGGCGAACCGACTGTAGGAATCATATTTCAGTAGATTAATATCATATCTCAAATCAAGAGTATGTAGCGGTGCTGGTAGGTCAGAGTTCAGATTTTAGCTATTCATAGAATAATTTCACCATAAAAAAACCAAGAAACTCTTCTTCTGAATATTCAGTGCGGGCATATTTTTTTTGCTGTTTACTAATATTTGATCTTAGTTGATGTTGTGTTTTTGTATTTACTAACTTTTGTTCTGGTTACGCAACTGTTACAATATTGTCATGGTACATATTAACTTGGAATCTTAGGCTTATATGTGTTCCCAACCTGTTTCAGTTTTCCTACTATCGCCACAAAGCGTTCACATCTCCCGATGTCCACATGCAACAAATCTACAGACTTCCAATAACTTTTTTTTTTATGTGACTGGACATGGATGGCTAATACCACAAGTTCTGTCATGGTATTAGCTCAACACACCACATGGGAACTAGGTGCCATGCCAGGACCTTCCTTATATTGCACGGCTACATTGAACTGGATGGAAAACACGGACAATTTTCATTACCGCTTCGACCATCGCTCATCCAATGCGATGGTACTCTCTCAACGGTCGAATGGTCACCCATCCAAGACCAGACCGGACCCAGCGTTGCTTAACTTCGGAGAGCGATCGCCGAAGTGTCGCGCCACTGGGCCACTGAGGCTGAAGAGACTGACGACTCATAAACTGTGAAGCTTTCGGTCTTTCCCGATCAACGTTTTCATTTATCGCACTGTCCCATTTCGAGTCAGCTACTGACCGCCAGCCCCAAACTATCCCTTTTCTGAGCCCATAAGCAACTCAATCAAGGTAGATTTACTTGAATTATTCATAAATGCCGCCCGATCCAGCCATTGTCTCCAAGAAGGCACTCTAAGACAGGGTCGGAGGCGCCGCTGTCTCCCTCCCGTAGCCTTCCAACAGACGCCCTGTCGTAAGCATATCGTAAGGATTCTGTGATTATACACCTCGAAATATCAGGGTTGTGTCAAATGTCTTTGGTTGATATGGTTAGTTTCAGTGGTTGCTGATGCTGCACACTCCACGGCATGTTCTTTTTCGCCTTCGACGATAGTGTTTCGAACAATTTCGTAAAACCCAAATTAATATATATTTTGCAACTTTTTGAATAAAAAGGTCTCACCTGACTATGGACCAAATTTTTGGTCCGAAACGTCTTGCATCATCGTCGACATACCGCGAATAATCCGTTCTTACAAACTCTAATATGAGTGGTAATCTCAACTCGTATATCTGAGGTTAGGAGAGTCCTTACCTTATTAATTCCCCATACTACGGGTGATAACTGTTTCCGTGCTCTTAATGTTTTATTAGGTTTTAATTTTTTTTTTATTCTACAATATATTGTCTAAACTACAATATATTAAAACATACCGACATACATAGATATACACGGTGTTAACCCAAGTGGGCGACATTCCCGAAAGGGGGTTATTTTCGGTCACATACTGATGCCGAAAAAGTAGGTATTTTTTTGTTTTGACCTTTTGTTTTAAAACTTTCGATTTCTAATACTAGTATCAAAACATAGTATTTCGTAATAGGAATCGCACTGCATTAACAAAAAGTTCTAAAGTAAAACATTGTTTTAAAATAAATGTGAAAATTTACATTCGGATCGACGCACTAAAATTGGCGGCGGCGCGCAGTCAGCTGCGAGACAGCAAACGCGTGACCTTGGCAGTGGCGCGAACACATGGCGTGCTTACACCATTCCTAAGGGAAATTGTCGCTGAGGTTAAAGTTTTGATTAAATCTGCAATTTTTTTCTTACTATTTTAGATTAAATTTTTAAATACCACAAAATGATCAGTAAACGAAATAGTTAAATAATCGGTATTAAAATAGAAAATTTATCGCGAAAAAAATTAACAACGTGTATATTGTCTGCAATATAAATAAATCTATGTCTGCATGTTTAAATTTTTTGGCCAATGGACAAAGAATGCAGTTCTTAAAATTTGCAAGTCATAGATTTCCTGTGACTTCAAGACAGCTTTAAATTTAGTTTCTTCTATAAATAAAACTAGATGACGCCGCAGGCATTCATCGTACCAAAATCTACCTATTATTTCCTTCGCGAGTTCAGTTTGGAGCGAACTACTAGTTAAGCAAAGTGAATAGGTTTGCCTACAATTTCCATTTGAAACTGACTTGTACCCATTAAAACGAAATTCGAGTCGAGTTTCTTAGTCAAATTTGCTCAGTGAAATGTTAACGATGATAACTCCCGCTAAGAAGCTCCTCTCGCGCGATCTTTGGGCGGCGGCGGGGCGGCGCGGCGAGGGGGAGGTTGTGGCGGCGGCAGCGGCGCATTAGCTTCTTCGGATGCAAACAGAACTATCAAGTTTTTGTGTAAACGCTTTGTATATAGCCTTGCCGAGACGGTTGCGGTCATCGAGTAAGGAAGGACAGCAATCCCAGCGAAGAAGAACTGGCAAGAAACTCTCAATGTTGTCGTCCACAATTCGTAAGTAAACTTAATCGACGCATTATCACTATTAAATGCCTACGCTGCCGTTATACGGATCAATTTCGGTCGCCAACCCCGCCTTTTATTACTCGTTGGTTACGGCACATAGGAGAACATTTCATGCATTTCAGGGTCCCGTCGCAAAAGCGAAAACCCTTATGGTCTGACTCTGGTGACCAGCAGTGACAATTAATTACGTTCACACTTGACCCGTTTTTTTTAATGGAACTGGACATGAATGGTTTATACCACATCTATTGACATGACATGACATGAACCCAATACATCGCGTTCCCGAAGGAATTAGATGTCATCATAGGACCTTCACTTTACGACCATGGCTACTTTGAATTGGATTGAAAGCAGGGACAATGATTCATTCCTGTTTTGAACATCCGAATGTCACCGGTTGAACGTTATGAAAAATATAACAGGCAAATATTTTGATAAAATCGGACATGTACGAGAAAATAACTAATCAATAACAACTTTGCAGTCTGTACGAGTATTTCGTTTAATTCATTGAGTTCTTTCGTAACCAGATATATAACTTTTTGGTGTCATAAATATTCGAATACATATCAATGTTTTCGTTATCGTATCAGAAATTAACAAAGAAGCCAAGCTTCCTATTGTTGCAATCTTCGTAAGCGTGGACTGTAGGGGCTCGTTTGCTTGTAACAGAGAATCAAACCAGCATTTTCACTAATATAGCCGAGATCTTTTATTTACACAGTTCGCGACACAACCAACGTATGCAAAGATTAAGCCCCGGTTGCACGAAGAAACGGTTGAGTTAATCAATGTTCAAACACGTCACTTTCACTGAACCGCACGGAGTGGCTTCCATACTGTACACACAGAGTGACGTGTTTGATCATACGTTGACGTTGATTTTGATTTTTTGTGCTTTCGTGCACTCGGCCCTTAGAGAAGACAGTTTTGACAGCCGCCCTTTGGCAGACTGAAGATAAAATACTTGTGTTGCCAGCAACATACTGCGGCCTCGGAAAAACAAGAATAAACACGAAAGAAGCATAAAAAGAAACTAGTGTATACTCTTTTTTTTTGTAAACCTTACATAAAAAGTTTGGAAAACATGCAGTACAGCCTGAATATTTTTTGTTTACGATACAACAAAAGGAAATAAATTGAAAACAAGAAAGTTCATATTTTGTTGTTGCATTAAATGTCGTTTTAAACTACATAGTTTATAATTTCTTATCTGGATCACACTAGGAGTGCACAATAGGAATTAACAATAGGAACCAAACACAATATCAATTCTGTCTAAATTCTGACTTAAAATAAATAAGAAATAAAATAATTACTTTTCGATTGGCAAAACACTTATGCTTTGCAATGACCTAGTGTACAATTTATGATCAGCTGTTTTCAGCTGCAAGGCTCTAACCTTGCCATCATTTCCAGGGAAAACGTTCACGACCCGTGCCATGGGCCACAATAAAGGTGGAGCGTTGGGCTCCTTCATGAGTACAAGTGCACCTACAGTTATGTTAGGTATAGATTTGTACCACTTATTCCTATTTTGTAATGTATTTAAATAGTACTTGTGCCAAGCCTTCCAAAACGTTTGCTGTAATTGGATACATTGCTGCCAGAAAGTTAGTCTATTTGTGCCAGTATCGGTGATATCTGCTTCAGGATACATTGTCAGGGCCGTTCCTATAAAGAAATGCCCCGGAGTAAGGTAGCAGTAGTCATTAATATCCTCTGAGAGCGGTAGAATCGGGCGTGAATTGAGCACAGCTTCTATCTGACACAAAACTGTATTTAACTGTTCATAAGTTAGTGGAACATCAAGAACAATACGTTTTAAGTGGAATTTCATACTTTTCACTGCCGCTTCTGCAAGCCCTGCAAAAACTGGCGCATAACTTGGCGTGAAATGAAATTGTATACCTTCTTTAGCGGCATAGGCTTGTACGAGCGTCTGGTGAGCACTACAATTGTTTAGTTTGTACAGTTCCGCCAACTGATTCCTTGCCCCACGAAAACAACCGCCATTGTCACAAAATACGTCGCTGGGCAAGCCTCTTCTACTTATGAATCTCTTGAAAGATGCTAAAAATGCATCAGTTGTAAGATCGGAAGTCAATTCTAGGTGAACTGCTTTCGTAACACACGTAGCCTTTACTGACTACCGCTTTTCGCACTCTAGAATTCTTAATTTGAACTGGCCCAGCGAAGTCGATTCCAATTTTTTTAAACGGTCTGCATGCCGTTACGCGGTGCTGAGGCAAGGAACCCATGAGCTGCTTTGCTGCACCAGCCTTAAGCCTGAAGCATACCAAGCATTTATGGGTTACCTTTTTGACCTTTCGTATTCCATTTAATAGCCAATACCTTTGATTTAAATTAGCTAATAATGACTTTGGTCCGGCATGTAACAACCTAATATGTTCACTTTCAATGATCATTTGAGTTATTCGAGATTGTTTTGCTAAAATTATAGGGTGTTTTTGCGATAGCGGTATATCAGAGTTATGTAGTCTTCCACCTACCCTAAGCAAACCATCCTTGTCCAAAAATGGGTGTAGGGCCTTTAGTGGCCCGCGCACGCAGCTGCTCTTATGCAATGACTGTATTTCTTCATAGAAATGAACAGATTGCTCGTGTTTTATTATAAAATGCAACGCATGCTGTAACTCATCACAGCTGAGGGTCTTATCCGTGATTTTTGAGATGCCCTTTGAATTGTGAGAGAATCTAAAAATGTAAGCTAACACTCGCGTCATTTTTCCTAGATCTGAAAACTTTTCCAACATCTGACAATAATCATGCTGTATATTTGTTGTCAGTACTACCTTCTCCGGCATTAATTTTGAAGTCTTCATCTCAGGTAAATTATCAGGTAGTTCTGACGCTTTGTTATCAAACTTGTACTCACATTGCAGGAATTTCGGTCCCTCCCACCAGAGGGAGCAGTTAGGAAGCTCCTGTGGGATGACACCTCTGCTTATTAGATCAGCGGGGTTGTCTTTCGATGGCACATAAAGCCATGTCCAATCACATGTTTTTTGCTGAATTACACCAACTCTGTTTGATACGTAAGCTTGAAGTTTGGTGATTTCAGTTTTTTTCCAAGCTAAAGTTATTTCTGAGTCAGTGAATAAGCAAACATCGTCAATATGAATGCTTTTGCATAACGTGTGGTATACTTTTTCCATAAGAATAGATAAAAGCAATGCAGCATTTAGCTCTAGTCTGGGTATTGTTAATGGATTCGAACGTGGGTTAACTCGCGACTTAGAACAGAGCAAGTGTAATTTAGCCTCACCTGTTTTGTCGACCGCACGTATGTATATGCAGCATCCATACCCCGTAGTAGTTGATGCATCAGCGAATCCAATCAGCTGCACAGCTGCCGCAGTATTGGTTGGGATGTGTCGACCTAAGTTGATAGACTGCATGGCAGCCAGGCTGGTAGAAAATTCTAACCACTCATCAACTAACTCGTTAGGTATTCGTTCGTCCCAGCCCACATTGGACGACCAGATTTTTTGTATAATATGTTTGGCTCGTATTACGATTGGACTAGCAAAGCCCATAGGGTCATAGAACTTTGAGATGTAGCTAAGCACTTCCCTTTTCGTAATTATGTCCTTATTATATGATTGTGGACTATTAATTGTAAAACAGTCCTTTTGAACATTAAGCATAAGACCCAGTGCCTTCATGTTATAGTTTTCCTTTTGAAGATCGAGCTCGGTAAATTGCTGTTCAATCTCTGGTATGTCACGCAGAATGCCAGGCGTGTTCGAAGCCCACTTGTGTAAACTAAAGCTCCCATAGCCTAACATTTCACATAACTGCCGTTTAGCTTCGAGCAATTCTTGCATATTAGAGGATGAATACAAAATATCATCAACATATGTGCAATGGTTAATTATAAATGACGCTAAAGGTAAGTCGTGCTCATGCATTTGTGCAAGTTCATGTAAACAGCGTGTAGCCAAATAACTCGAGGATTTCACACCATATGTAACCGTATCAAGACGGATACATCTTACTGGCTGCTCTGGGTTATCGCGCCAAAGAATGTTCTGGAGTGAAGTATGTTCCGGATTGACTAGTATGTTACGAAACATTTTCTTGATATCTGAACTTAACGTGAACTCGCCAAATCTGAACTGCAAGACAATTTCAAATAAGTCCTTTTGTACCATGGGTCCATTCAATAAAATTTCGTTCAATGAGACTTTCTTACTCGTTTTCATGGAAGCGTCAAACACTACCCTAGTGCGCGTTGTTTTGTTCTGCTCATTTATGACAGCATGATGCGGCATAAAGTAAACCGGGTCATCATTGAAATTGTAAGATCCAATATCTACATAATGCCCATGACCAAGGTCTATGTATTCATTTATAAACTTTTGATAGTCAGCTAGTAAATTAATGTTCTTTTGCAGTCTTTTCTCTAGACTGAGAATCCTATGTAAGGCTAGGTCGAATGAATAACCCAACGTTTCATTTATGTTGCTGGTTTCTAGCTTCAATGGTAAATCGACAGTAAATGTATTGTTCTGTAACTTGACTGAATTAATAAAAATGTTTTCAGCTAACTTTTGCTCTGAATCCCCTTCTATTAGTAGTTCCGGAACACGCTCCACCTCCCAGAACTTCTTAATGGTGTCAGTAACATCTGAGTCACATTTTGCACAAACGAGTGATACAACCTGATTTTTTACAATGCAGGCCGCTAAAGCTCCAGCAATGATGTGACCAAACCTGGTGTTAAGGATACAAGGAGATGACACATCTGCCTCATTGTTCAGGTCATCGCGTGAAGGTAGGTGTCGTAGCTATTCAATCGGAAGAAGAACCTGGAAAACGACGTCGGCGCCGATCAACATGTTTATCTCCGAAGGTTGGTTAAAAGTTGTATCAGCCAACGTGACATCTGCAGGAATATGTATGCCCTTCATGTTAATTTCTGTTTGTGGTAAGTTGCACGTAATTTTTTCTACTACATGACAGTTAACGAGAGTACTGAATGAGGATGTCAGAGAATAAACTTGTAAGGGAATGCAATAACTGAGTTTGTTTTGCTTTTCTGTTACACCAATGAGGTTAATATCATTTCGCTTGGGTATAAGACCCAAGACCTCAATGGCCTTTGCAGTGATGAGTGACGCTTGCGAGCCAGAGTCTAAAATGCACTTTATATGCACCTCTCTTCCATCATTTGCATAAAGCTTAACACGAGCTGTAGGAATTAACACATTATTAGCGGAGTCTCCCGACAGGAGCACCACTGGGCTTAGTCCACTTTTTTCCTCGAGGTGTAGCAGCGTATGGTGATTATTTTTGCACTGCCCACACCTAAAGTGGAACTTACATTTGCCAGAGTGTTTATTTAAGCATGTGTTGCATAAACCTCCTTCCTTTGCAAAGGAAATTCTTTCTTTGACTGGTAACAATTTAAAGTTGGGACAAGAAAATACTTTATGGCCGGCACACTTACAGTAGTTGCATTCCATCGTTGTTTTAGCTGCTGCTGCCAACGCTACCTTATTTTTGGTTGGCGGCACGGGTGCAGCTGGACGCCTTGCTGACTCTGCCTGCTCGGGTCGCACATCGGTGTTTTCTAATGCAAGTGCTCGCTTGTCCATGTAGTCTAAAAAATCCTCAACTGTTGGATCCTGCTCCTGCTCTCGCTCAAGTTGGTAAGAACGAGAGCTATACATATCCAACTTGCGCGTAAGAATACCCATAAGAATGGGATCCCATGCTTCGACCTTCGCCTCCAAATTTTTAAGTGCGGCCAGTATTTGACGGACACCTGAAACGAAATTTCTAATATTCTCAGAATTTGCAAACTTAGGTAAATTTTCTAAGTCTAGAAGACTGTTAACATGCTCTGAAACAATCTTGTATTTGTTGTAAAAGCGCTTGTTCAACAAGTACATCGCTTCCTCGTAACTTTCGCTAGTAAGAGGAAGATTCTTGACAAGTTCGTAGGGTTGACCCTTGAGGAATGATCGCAGGTAGTATAATTTTTGAACGTCGTCCATGGCCTTATCATTGTGAATAACCGATTTATAAATTTCAATGAAAGTGACATACTCGGAATATTTGCCTGAAAAGGTTGGTATGGTAATGTTCGGCAACTTAGTTCTAGACACGCTACTGCTACCCGCCTCCGAAGCCTTCTGCTGTGAGTTAAAACTGCTATGTAGCTTAATATGTTCATTGAACACAGTTAATCCGTGAAAGTACTTGGCCTCTACATCCTCAATGTTTTCTGTGTCGCCCGAGTTCAATGCCAAGATATCCTTGTTGTAAGCCTCGTATTCCTTAAAAGCCTCCACCAGTCTATCTCGTTTTGTGACCAACGCTTCAACGGAGCTAAGTTCGACGTCATCCTCGTTGGACACGAAACCAAATAACCTGGTTATCGTACCTTTAACATATCCACGGTGGATATTAAGTTTTTTCAATTCCTCATCCATATTTAACAATCGCAGCCTGTTCACTAACTGAAAATTGTTCACAAGCCGTAAAACAAACAATATAAGTATGTGCAAACAAATAAACAAATCACAATACGAATCAAATATGGCCCTTTTTTGTTCGACACTACACAACTTGAACGGAACTTGAACGAATCCGACCGCCGTGAAGATCACTCACACTCACTACGCGCAGGCGTAGTGCAACTTCCTGCAGCGAGCACGTCGAATAAGAAGATGTCGTTGCAGCTTGCGTTGGGTCTAATTGGTTGGCGCCGAAAGATAGCTGCGCGATGAAATGCGCGCGCAGTTGAACTGAGGCACTTTTGACCGTTGTTTTGTTTCTGTTTGTTTCCTTGGTTTTATGAAATATGGACGATGAAAATTGTATATGATGAAAATAGAATGGAGGAAATTTAATAAAAAATCCTGTCGCAGCAATCGATTACGCTTGAATTGTTCTCGCAAGCATAATGTGCCGAATATTTTCTTCGCCTTCTAGCATTTTTGACTTAGCGGTGTCGAGTGTAAATAATCACGGAATTCGCTGTAATTTTGCTGGCTCGAAGTGACCATGTTGCAATCTTCGTAAGCGTGGACTGTAGGGGCTCGTTTGCTTGTAACAGAGAATCAAACCAGCATTTTCACTAATATAGCCGAGATATTTTATTTACACAGTTCGCGACACAACCAACGTATGCAAAGATTTAGAGAAGACAGTTTTGACAGCCGCCCTTTGGCAGACTGAAGATAAAATACTTGTGTTGCCAGCAACACCTATGTTCCTGCCAACTTCGTTGCCAGAATTTGAAATACATTTGTTAAGTCACGGTCAAATCAATTTAACTTCACAATAACCTTTGTGCCGACTGAACAAAAACCTAATCCAAACAAATTAATCCACGTTCCAGAAAGGTATCAAGGCCTTACCATTAGAAGGATATATAAAGCCGATTCACTAAACGATCAACTCTGATACTAAATAAACGAGAAAATTATATCGGCCAGCGACCGAATAACAGAATGGAAATAGGAGCCAATTTGAGGGGTATTTGTAATTGGATGGCGTCTGGATGGGACGATGGAAATGAGGATCGAGAAGTGGATTCTATTGGTGATGAGATTGCGACCAAGGCTATTGTGATGTCATCTGAAATGCTGACTTTATTAATGCGAATCATACGGGTTGAGATTTATAAGCTCTTGTTATATACAGAAGAAACGATTATCTAAATCCTCAAAATGTGGATGGTCATGGATGACTCAAGATGGTCCAAACGGCAATGACACGATTCCCATTTTAGAATACGGTGTTTTGGGCGAATATCACGATTGTGGGTGTGGTATTAGTCAGTCAAGTCCAATTACATAAAAATAAATGAACTCTGACATAATATTTCAGAGGCCGCGTTATAGTAGATTAGTATTATAATCGACCATACCACAAAGCGGGAGGACGATTTTTTTTTAAGTTGTTCAAAAAAATGTTACCTACCTTTTTTGCTCCACTCATCTCTTGCTCATCTCTTTTCCAGTCATTCATAACCTTGTTCATAAAAATGTTCATAAAAAATTAATTCGTTAATTATATCCAGTATTAGAAAAAGGATTAATTTCTAATGTCGATAATTAAAAAACGGACAAGTTATTTTACGAAACTACGCCCGGTTCCACCACCTCCAGTTACAAAAATCCCAAAGTTATCTTTCAGTTACACCATACAAAAATGCAATGTAACCGAAAGTTAACTATCGGATTTCAGGTATCTGGAGGTGGTGAAAACAGGGGATAGTGATTCGTCGTTCGTATTTTTAGGGTGAAAACGGAACCCTATTACTAAGCCTCCGCTGCCCGTCCGTCCGTCCGTCCGTCCGTCCGTCCGTCCGTCCGTCCGTCTGTCCGTCTGTCACAGGGCTGTATCTCAGTAACCGTAACAGATAGACAGCTGAAATTTTCACAGAGTGTGTATTTATTTTGCCGCTATAACAATAAATAGGTAAGATTTAGAAATAATTAAAATTAAAGGGGGTCCCCATACAAAAAACGTGATTTTTTGGTATACATTTTTTACGATGGTACGGAACCCTTCGTGTGCGAGTCCGACTCGCACTTGGCCGGTTTTTTTATTTCCACCCTGATTCGTAATTCGAATTTCCTCTATTAATTAGTCCTACACCCCACACTAGACATCTAAATATACTGATTGTGTATTCACGGGTGTCTTTTCCCAGAACCCTAAGTTAATCCGAGCCCGACTCGAACCGGGCGATGTTTTTCCGTCACAAATATTCACAATAATTCTTGCGGTGCTCCGATATAGGTTAATTATTTTCGTGTTTGACAAATATTGACGCGATTGGAAGCCCATTGGCACCAATTGGAGTCTTGCCATCCTTCCCTGAGCGGTCGTTACCCTGGCCGTATCCGCTCACGTTACTAGGGTCAACATTGTTACGGGAGTCGGCTCTCATTTCGGCACCGCCAATAACTGCCTATTATCCCCCTTCTCGCATTGACCTCTAGAACCCCTGAGATAAGGCCAACTTTATACCGTCCGTTGGGTGAGTGATGTTTTTCGTAATTGAGTTCTCTAGTGACACTTCTTGTGCCTTGATCATCGTTTAGCTTGCGCTGAGCGATCAACCGAGTAATGAATAACAATTTCTCGATTCGGGAATGCATTCGAGTTTGCATGTTTATATATTTTTTTTCGAAATGTCTTCGTCCCTTTTTTCAAACAAAATCGATAGATTCTTTTGATAATTTGCGTAATTTTAAAGAAAAACTTTGCGAAAAAGACTTTGTGTTGCAGAGCGAGGCAGACATTTCGAGCATCTTTTATAAGGGACTTATTATATATATTATATATTAGGTATACGTTTTTAAACGAATGACACAAATTCAAAGTCACCCAAAGGGAAATGGAAAGATCCATGGTCGGCATCTCACTGCAGGGCCGAATGCCAAATTCGCTCATACGCCAAAGCACCAAGGTCACTGATGTTATGCAAAGGGTTGCCAATCTCAAGTGGCAGTGGGCGGGCAGGCCACCTATGTCGCAAATATGGTCACAGATGGGGAATGCAAGTTTGGTGTGTACACAGAAAAATGAGCGTCGTAAAACGAACAGCACGTTGTTTAGAAGATATACGCCAGAAAACAGGAGACCGCACAACTAGGGGAGGCCTACGTCCAGCAGTGGATAGCAAAAGGCTTAAGATATATAGTAGTCAAGAGTTTGCTCCTCACCAATGTATATAATGTTCTTATAATAATGTTCTTTGTAAGCAGTAGTAATCAATCAATCACTGTAAACTAGTTTGTAAGTATCACTGGAAAAAATAATAATACAATGACCAACCTGACGAAGTTTCTTGTCGGCTCTTTTCGCCAGAAGTAATCGAAACGACAGGAAAAAAAAATGACGAATCCGAGTGTGTAATATACATCTAATGGAGGAAATAAAGAAACTGAAACTGAAACTGAATACAGTAAAGTAAAATAAGCGCTGTAATTCACTCGTCAAGCATCTGCAGCACAAAATGCGGGGCTGGCTCCATTTTTTTTCTCCACAAATGGGTATGTTGAATTTGGTAATTGTTCTGAATTATGCGCTGGGAAATCAACTTATTTTCTTTCTATCTTTCTTAAGAAAAAAAGAGACAAAGTTTGTGTAGCACATTTTTTTTTAGATAAACAAAATTTTTTTTAGATCGAAAATATTACACAATTAAATTTAAACTGTTATAACGGACCTATTTTACAAATATTAACTAGTTCTGTCCATATTATAAGTATAAACATAAATAAAATTTGATTGTACGAATAAAAAAAATCCTATGCATAAATTCGTCGAATAGACATAAAGAAAAATGTATGGGCAGGATGAATCCATAAGATTTATCAATGGTAAAGCAAGGAAAGAAAAAAATTAAGTAAGAATCGCGCGCAAGATCGCTTGTCATGATTTCAGCAAAATCATCAGATTCAGCGATTCATTAAACTGTGCGATAATTTAGGCTCCCAAGTCTGCAATGCATCAATGGTGCAGCTATTACAAGTTTTGTCGACTCCGTCGGGGAATCGGAATACATAAACATTTTAAATGTAAAAAACAAGACAATTTTATTTAAATATCTCTCTTTCCTCGTCTGAACAGGACACACTAGGCGTTTTCTCGCTGAAAATAACTCCCGCAGAAAATATCCTCCGAAATAATATTTCCTGTACGGGCAGTAGCGGAAGCAAATCAAAACGTTGCGCGCCCGGAAGAGGGCGCTGCCGGAGGCTCTGCCGCTGAACGCTCGGCCGCCGCCACCCTTCATCCGTGCTCGCGCACTCCTGAAGCCGCCATTCAGCTAGCCTGAAGTAGGCGTAAGCCGCTTACTTCACCGACATTACCTTACGGTGCATGCGGCGGAAATATTACTGGGGAGGCTTTGGCGACAAAAATGGGGCCTGGTGCGAAGGAGTAATGTGAAGGTTGTAAGTCCGTGAATTCGATATTTATGTTTTTTTGAGTTAAACGAGCACATTAAAATGTATGCTATAAAAACCCACAGTTATCCACATTTGGCGGAGATAGCATCCATTGTCAGGCTTGAACGCGCTTCCGCAGTCCTTCACCCCTATGAATTCTTACGGTGAAAAACGTTCTCTAATCTTAAACACTGTGTTAGTAGGAGGCATTCATTACGGGAGGAGGGACTGAGGAGAATTCCAAATTATGGGTATACAGCCGGTGGCGAAATTGGTAGACGCAATACCCGCGAATGGTATGTTTTGCTTGTTCGGGTCCAGCCTTGCGCTATATTTATAAAGTATTTCTTTTTACTGGGCTCTTTCTCCAATTAATGTGTCCTTGCTTCACGGTCGATTATACATATATACATATAATATTCATTGGAATAAGCGACGTACCTCCTAAGTACGAAAAAGTATATTAACTGAAAGGATACTCTGAATTATAATTATGCGAATGCTTATAATGTGAATATTTATATTCGGGGTAGAATTTAGGTACAGTAGAAGTACATTTTAGTAAAGATTGGTGAAACAACCTGTATAATGCAACGCCATACCATTAAAACGAATGGCAACACTGATTACTGATGACGTTTAAAATCAAACACAATAACCCTAGCTTCTTTGACTTCACCGCAGTCTTGTGAAAATAACAGTAAAAGGCCTATTACGCGAAGAGTTTCCAAGGATTTAAAATGTTGCGAGGAACAGGCAAGAATTTTGTGTGAATCATTTTACGTGCGAACGTACAAAGACCCATCAAGAGCGATATTTGCGAACGTATCACGTAGCCGGCGCACTACAATGTGTTCCGCTCCGCCCCTGAGTGCTTTCGTTTGGCATTCATAACTGGTTAATATTAAAATGGGAAATTTTGCACTCGCACTCATGCCATGAAGTATGCAATGCGGGGTTAGATTGCGTAGAGGTGCAGCTGTTACACGGGGGTGAGTGAAATTATGTGTCATTTTTAGGTACGCAGCGAATCACCCTTAACGCCTTTTATTTTCATATTTTTTATTAATAACGACATTTGCAAGGAAAACGTATGTGGGTCAAAGTCCAATGTGTGGCGTCTAGGCTGATGCCGTTTGTACATTGCTCTTTCTTGGTATTACCAGATTATTAAATGAAGAAATGACACAACGACTTTCCACAGTTTATTCTGAGGATATTTTTTAACACTAAATGAATTCTTTGACATATATGTATTTGTATACGTCTATTCATAGGACTATAGTCGTTTTGCGACTATTCCAGTCCTATAATAGTAATAATTCGATTTTTAAGCCCAGTCCATCCCCTCAAAGCGGCCTCAAGAGGCCTTACTTTGAGACAGTGGATTCGCTGCATTTGTAATGTATCCGTAAATGTTTTCCTTAATTATTCATTTAGCCCACACTGCATCAAAATGTGATTCTAGGTTGTCACTGACATCCCATTCTTTTTTTTTTTATGCGACCTGACATGGATGGCTAATACCACACAACTACCGTTATGATATTAGCCCAATACACCACATTCCCGAAGGAATTTGGTGCCATGCCAGGACCTTCCCTTTATGAGCGCGGCTACATTGAACTGGATAGAAAACATGGACAATTTTTCATTGCCCCTTCGACCATCTTTTCATCCAATGCGATGGTACCAACCCGGGCGGGCTTAAACCCTACCACCTAGTAGGGGAAGGTGACCTACAGTTTTACATGGATTCCGAACCATGGAGCAGCTCGCATTCGTGACGAAATGCACTTATCGAACTCGGAAAGAGAAAGACAGTGGTGCATGTCGGTATTGAACCCGGGCCTCTGGTACGCTAGGCCAGTCCCCGCGCCACTAGGCTACGAGCCGCTCAAGCCATTCTGACAGCGATTCTCTACAGATCTCACCTCAAACATGGAGGTGAGTTAAATACTTCACGTCCATGCCTCAAAGTAATCTTTATACATAATATAATAGCATTCTTTGGCACCTTAGAGGAGATCGTTAAATAAAGGTTACATATCCAGGTATGGTCGCAATGTAAATTTATCGTGAATAATTCAAAGTCGTCTACAACCTATAGAGGTTGAGGCTGCATGATCCGTATTCAGGCTTCTTCTATTGCCCTAGAGGGGAAGTACGGCGTAGGGGGCCAATTCTGGGTATTCGGAGTTGGTGAATCAAGAGTATTATCAGGAGAGGAATTCACTTTGACATTACTATGGTATTGTGGTAATCGATCGCAGCGCCACATAGAATGAGTGTCATGAGATGGAAGATTTCCATGTGTTTCCGGAGTCAGCGCTTAGAAAAAACAACTTATCCATTTCCATAAGCAATCTGTAAAGGCACCAAAACAGGTTGGAAGTTTTACTAATTCTGTTAATTTAGTTTACTAATTCAGTGATTCAGTTTCTATTCCGTATGAAAACGAGTTATCGCAATAATTGGACTCCAGAGCTAGCGATATAGGAAACTAGCTGCGGTTTCCAGCTCCACTCGGGATAATATCGATGTGTTTTCGGACAAGTAGCTAATTTCACTCTCCATGAATAGATATATCTATCCAAAATATAAGTCGATCCGTTGTTGCGTTATTGTTTAATGTTGTTGCTGTTTATTGTTTATTCTTTGTGCTGTCTATGGATAATGCAGTGAAACATTGTCCCTGTTTTCCATCCAGTTCAGTGTAGCCGTGCTCATAAAGGGAAGGCCCTATCATGGTTCCTAATTCCTTCGGCAATGTGGTGTATTGGGCTAATATCATAACGGTATTTGAGTGGTATTAGCGATCAATGTCAGGTTGCATAAAAAAAACCAAGCGAAGAAGAATTGGCATGAAACTTCGCTGAGGTCCACATAGTCTATGTTTATAAAAGTTTTGATATTTTTTGCATATAAACGCATCTTTAATATAATAGAATTCAAAATAATTCACCACAATCAACAATTCGTACCGTATGCAACATGTCAGCCTCGGTAGCCCAGTGGTGCGACGCCTTGCGATTCGATAAGCACCTCTGAGCGCGGTTAGGTTCTGGATTGGTTACCTTTTTAAACCGTTGAGGCTGGTCGTGGTTCCTTACTTACTAGACGGTAGGGTTAATGCCTCCCGGGTTGGTACCATCGCATTGAATGAACGATAGTCGAAGCGGAAATGAAAATTATCTGTGTTTTCCATCCAGTTCAATGTAGCCGATAAATATAAGAAAGGTCCTGGAATGGCACCTAGTTCCCATGTGGTGTGTTAGGCGGTCAGTTTCAAACGTTTAGTTTGGTATTGGCCATCCATGTTCCAGTTACATAAAAAAAGCTCGTCACAGACATTAGTTTGTTTACTAATAATATCCCCGCCATCTAACATGTTGCCAATTGGAGCACGCCAGTCCCCACAAACAGCACCCGTTCACGAGCATCACGCCGGGGACAGCCATCACCTATCTCAACCATATTTTAGGAAAAGAGGTGACCCGAACCAAGTGTCACCCTAAGCAAGAACCTTAAAGCCATGCACCACTCCAGTGGCAACAGGAAAAAAAATGCGAAAATGTTAGATAAGGACCAACCAGCAATCCGACAATCACACTTTCGCATTCATAATATTATGTGTAGGGATATGCGCGGCCCTGTCGTATGTAATGCGATGCGCTCTGACTGCAGTTGATGAATTAATTATCAACGCGCCGCAAGCGGGTGCTTGACTGCATTATATCCGGGGCACTGAAGTGGCCATACCGCATTTCGCGCTTTTGATTAAATTTTATATTCATACAGTGTCCGTATGTTTATGAAGGCTGCTATATTTGTATGGTTTAACACTGCGTACCTAGTAATGTATTATCATAACAATAGGGCTGGCGCCTGGTTAGATCTAGGGCAGCTGAAAGGTTTCCGAAGTATATAGCCCTGTATAATTATTAAAGCTGTGTTAATAGTTTCCTGAAACATCATAAATGAATAATTTCAAGTATTTTTTTAATAATTACCATTCATTTTCTATTATATTGCAGTTAAACGGCTGCACATTTTTATCTAACTGGGAGTGGGTGGGTAATAACACCTACTGTCAGGTTATAAGCCCGTCATACCTCATGGGAACTAGGTGCTACGCCTGGTCCTTCCTTTCATTGCACAGCTGCATTAAACTGGATGAAAAACACGGAAAATGTTTATTGTCCCTTCGACCACCGTCCATTCAATACTATGGTACCGACCTGGGTGGGATTAACCCTACCACCTAATAAATAAGGAAGGACCTACAGCTTAAAGTGGAATTCAAACCACGTTACCATCGCATTGAATGAACGATGGTAAAAGCGGCAATGAAAATTGTCACGTAGTTCCCATGTGGTGTGTTAGACTAATATCTGACGGTCAGTTTGGTATCAGCCATCCATGTCCAGTTACATAAAAAAAAACTTACCCAATAATTGATGACACGGACTTGAGGACGATTTGAAGGCATCATAAAATTGATAAAAAACGTATCGACTGATTACGCTGACAGTTAAAATTGCGTCGCCGTCCCCAGTAAATAAATATTTGTATCCAGTAATGATTGACTTGACAATCGAATCCATAAATTACTAGAGAACTTAGCCTGAGGAATGTCAGCTAATCGCTTTACCGTGCCACTCGAACATTTCGTAGTCATCGTTTCGATAAACTTGCTAATCACTAATCGAATACTCAATTAGATGCTCGAACTCAACCAAATTGTAGATAGTTCTGACTTTCGTATTGCTTTGTTGCCTAGATGCGCATCGCGACGGTACGAGCTATGGGTCGATAGTTTACATCTGACTATATTAATTTAAATTATTAATGAACTGATATATTATCTGGAGTAATCTCATTTCATTTCATAGTCATTTCACTATTTAATTAATCCGCGGATTCGATCAACCAGTGAAGAAGAATATTTTTATTATCTGGAGTAATCTCATTTCATTTCATAGTCAGGTCACTATTTAATTGATCCGAGGATTCGATCAACCAGTTAAGAACCCGCAAAGAAACTTCACTGGTCAATAAGTTATGATTTTTTTTCGTCTTTTTTTTCGTCCACATTAATGATATAATCCAATTATTATTTCATACCTAAATGCTACTGCCAAAACTTGCATTTTTGGTAGAACGGTCTAAGGGCTGATTTTTCAATAGACAGATAAACAGCCAGATAGTTATTCGACGAATTTATTTACGCTTCTGCTTTTTTTTTTTTTTTATGTGACTGGACATGGATGGCTAATACCACAAGTTCGGTCATGGTATTAGCCCAACACACCACATGGGAACTAGGTGCCATGCCAGGACCTTCCTTATATTGCACGGCTACATTGAACTGGATTGAAAACACGGACAATTTTCAGTGCCGCTTCGACCATCGTTCATCCAATGCGATGGTACCAACCCGGGTGGGATAAACCCTACCACCTAGTAAGTAAGGAAGGGGACCTACAGCTTAACGTGGAATCCGAACCACGGCCAGCCTCTCTCAACGGTCGAATGGTCACCCATCCAAGACCAGACCGGACCCAGCTTACCCATCCGATATAGTAAGTCCATATGTTTATTAGTAAAATTATAGTCAGATAATTGTGATAGAAGATATAATTTTCCGGCAATGAATATCGGAATTTTGACAATCGTGAATTTGTACTATCAGTCCTATAAGTACTATCTGAGGATTGAAAAATTTGGTCCTAAGGCAAAGAACTGAGAACTACGAGTAAACTATATATTTGATCTCCGTTAAAGCCCGACGGTCAATCTTTCCCCCATATCTCTCATATTTATTTTCACTCATCTGTCACAGAAATAATAAACAATATAGCTACAAAGGAAGACACCGCCTTGAATGCAATACCTAAATCACGCAGTTATGTTTTGTACATTTGAAATAACAAATCTTTTGTATATTTGATTCTGGCACAAAATGAGAAGTAAAAATGCAATCATTAATTTGTTATTTATAATCCCACGGATAGTCCCATGTTTAGAAAATGAGATACTCAAACGAAAATGTTTTTTGAAATTCCAAACACGAATGCACTTTTATATAAGCCTATTCGCAAGCTCGCCTGCAATCCTTTGGGCATGCTCCTTGAATCCCGGCAATTAATCTGTTACGATAATTTTCTAGGTAATGGCTCAAAATAAGCACACTCAGTTTGGAAATTGTCACCGATGTAGCACTATACCACATCGTAACAAGGCGATGTAGTATAGTATGTCCATGGTAGTATGTAATGGTGGGTGCGCACATCGCTTCGCCACCGTCGCCGCGCCGCCGCCGCCGTGTCGTCGCGTCGTCGCAGCCTCCGGCTGATAAATTGTATCACCGCACCGACACCACTCCGCTCGACAAGTTCGCTCGACGAAGTTTAGCGACGCGGACTGCGGCGCGACCGACGACTGCCGCGCGGTGCGGCGGCTGCGGCATAATCGGCCACTACACTAGATCGATCTTTCTTCGATTTAGGGCCGATTTTTCAGTCCTCAGATAGTACACGTTATAGGAATGATAGTACAAATTCACGTTGGTCAAAAGACGGATAGTTATTGCCGGAGAATTATATATTAATATAATTAGATAATATATCGTATGGATAAGCAGAATCGTAAATAAATCCGTCAAATAGTTATCTGGCTGCTTATCTGACTATTGAAAAATCATCCCTCAAGAAAAAAAAACGTACTGAGACAATACGCCATTTTTGTAACTAAAACTTCTTTGCTGCGGGTCCATAATTTAAACCGTTACGAAAAATTACGTTTTAAGGAAAATGGTTGGGTGCAAAAGCCTCAATATGTCAGCCTCGGTAGCCCAATGGTGCGATGCCTTGCGATTCGAAGCTTGGTGAAGCACCTCTAAACGCGGTTAGGTTCTGGATGGGTGACCAATTTCAACCGTTGAGGCTGGCCGTGGTTCGGATTTCACTTACAACTGTAGGTCCCCTTCCTTACTAGGTAGTAGGGTTAATCCCGCCCGGGTTGATACCATCGCATTGAATGAACGATGCCATCCAGTTCAATGTAGCCGAGAAATATAAGGAACGTCCTGGCATGGCACCTAGTTCCCATGTGGTGTGTTAGGCTAATATCTGACGGTCAGTTTTGGTATTAGCCATCCATGTCCAGTTGCATAAAATATAAAATTAGCGTCTGCCCTCTAACGGATATTACATGTGATGAAACGAAAGACATGTAGTATGTAGAATAAATCGTAAACCAAGTAACTTTGAAAAGAACGACGAAGAACGACAATGAAGAAGCTCGAATCGAACCTTAGGATACGGAACCCTAAAAAGTAAATGATGTGTCAACTAAATCAAATCCTGTCGATTTTAAGATATATAGACCAAGGAATGTGACATGTATGTATGTATAATCGACCGTGAAGCAAGGACACATTAATTGAAGAAAGAGCCCAGTAAAAAGAACTACTTTACGAACATACTGCAAGGCTGGACCCGAAAATACCCAGCAAAACATACCATTCGCGGGTATTGCGTCTACCAATTTCGCCACCGGCTGTATACACCCATAATTTGGAATTCTCCTACAGTCCCTCCTCCCGTAATGAATGCCTCCTACTAACACAGTGTTTAAGATTATACCTACATACATTTATTTAACGCTTCATTACGCCTTTATTCAACGCTTTTTTACTTGGCTCTTTCTTCAATTAATGTGTCCTTGCTTCACGGTCGATTATACTTACATACGTGTCACAATCCTTAGAATAAGCGACGTACCTGCTTAGTACGAAAAAGTATATTCACTTAATATATAGACCACTTGCTACTTCGATTTGTCTTATCTTTTGATGATGGACAGATGGAATCCGATTTTGATGTTGGAAGATAACCTCGAAAAGAAGCAACGCCAACGTTTTCGATCCACAGTGTTGACGCACACTAATGAACGTATAGAATAACGAAGGTGGACACATCATATGGAGGCGTGGGTGACGGTGGTGGCGCGAGACGGTGCAAAAGTTCGGCTCGGGGAGAGGGTAAGTTAGAGAGGAGACGGAGACAATGGAGGCCACACTTCAGAGGTGGCATGTGTCACCGTGGCGGGGAAGGGCGGGGTACGAACCCCTTCCATCCCTGTTAATTGGCTTAGGTAATAAGGCAGTCACGGCCTCCGATAAGAAAGTAGTTTAAGAAATAAAAAAAAAAAATTGAATATCTTGAGCGGCTCATAGCGGCGACTTGCCTTGCCATGGGTTCAAATCCCGCACCGTAAATGCACCACTTTCTTTCTCTTCCGGAATTGGATATACATTTTGTCACGAATGCGAGCTGTTCCAAAACTGTAGGTCCCCCTCCGAACCACAGCCAGCCTCAACGGTTGAAAATGGTCACCCATCCAGGACCTAACCGCGCTCAGAGGTGCTTCCCCAGAATATCTATTAGCAAGGCGTCGCACACTGAGCTACCGAGCCTACTATAGTCCGCTTGGATGGCCCAGCAAGCGTCACTCCATCAGCTCGATTGCCCGTTTCTTAGCGCCGATTGCAGGAAGTGACGTCGGAGTTCATCAATATTCAAACACGTCATTTTCATTGAACCGCATGGAGCTGACTCAGCTCCCTTCCAAAGGTTCCGTGAAAAGTGACGTGTTTAAATATATTGTTTGGGGAAAAAGTTTCTTCGCATTTTTTAAGAAAATTCAAAACATTTTTTGATATGGTTTATTTACATTTAACTAAAGTATGTAGATACCATTTTGTTCGATAACTTTTTGCCATCTTGTAGGTAGGGACATGATCCCATTGCTATAGAAATATTGGGACTTCTGATCAATATACCGCGACAAGTGGTTTTGGCAGTCCTCTCGTGATGTTAACCTGACACTGCCTAAAGAATTCTGAAGAGACCTAAACAGGTGGAAATCTGAAGGTGCAAGGTCAGGACTATACGGCGGATGCATTAACACCTCCCAGCCAAACTCTCTTAGTTTTTGCTGAGTGGCTAAAGATGTGTGAGGTCTAGCGTTATCATGATGAAAAACCACACCCCTTCTGTTGATTAATTCCGGCCGCTTTCTCTCAACTTCTTGCTTTAATCTCATCAGTTGTTCGCAGTAGAGTTCAGAATCGATGGTCCTGCCTGGTGGTAACAGCTCATAATGAATAATGCCCTTCCAATCCCACCACACACACAGCATCACCTTGTTGCGAGTTAACCCGGGTTTCGCCACAGTCTGTGAAGCTTGACCGGCCTTTGACCACGACCTTTTTCGCACGTTCTTGTCGTACGTGATCCACTTTTCATCACCAGTTATCAGCTTCTTCAAAAATGGTTCGGTTTCATTACGTCGTAATAAAGAATCACAAATGAGTACACTGTTCATTAGGTTTCTTTCAGTGAGCTCGTGAGGTACCCAAATATCGAGCTTTTTTGTGTACCCAGTTTTTTTCAAATGCGCCAAAACTGTTTTGTGGTCAATTCCTAGTTCTTCAGCTACGTCGTAACTACTGATATGCCGATCTTGCTCCACTTTTTGAAAAATGGCATCCATTTTATCCGTAATAGGGCGACCAGAGCGACGTGCATCTTTGACATCAAAATTTCCGGATTGAAAACGCTTAAACCAAATTTGTGCTACTCTCACAGACACTGCACTAGGTCCATAAACATCGCAAATTTTTTTCGCGGCTTGCGTTGCATTTTTACCTTTTTTGTAGTAAAATTTTAAAATGTATCGAATTTCTTCATTAGATTCACTCATTTTGACAGTACGAAAAACAAATGAGAATCACACATTTTCCTAATTTGAATTTGGAATTATGTTCTTTAAAATTTAAACTTTCAATGATACCAAAACCAGCCAGATACAAATAGTATAGCCAAAGAGATTTTATTACAAGTTCATACATACTATAATGCGAAAAGACTTTTTCCCCGACCTATTACGTTGACGTTGATTTTGACTATGTGTCCTTTCGAGCACTCGGCCCTTAATGTTGTCACGATTACGTTCTCGGGTCGGTTCGCAAACAAACGGATCAAAAGAGACGGGTCATGCCTTATTTTCTTTGGTCCTACAACAAATTAGATGTATTCTGTGATTTTACTTCAGGCCGTGTAAATGAAAGTGTTGTGACTCACCGGTGCATCTGAAGTCCAGGATTAGCCTAAGGTGACTCACCAGTGAATATGAATTTCGAGATTCGCCTTCTGATAATCTGGTGAGTCACAGATAACCCACCAGCGAGTCACCTTTGACTCATAGGTGAATTTTAAATTCAAGAGTAGCCCCCGTGTTGAATAGACCACGCCAACGAATGACCAAACGAGTCGAAATGACCCGTTCAATTTTCGGGTCGTTCAGTCAGACCCGGGTCGCGAAAATCTCGCGAACGACCCATCGCTATTCCGAGTACGTTGTGCGCACTCGGCGGACTTGATCACACTTTGCTAGTGCCCTCTTCTCTCAACTTACCACCTCCCTGGTTCGAATGCACAGCCGCAACTCAGCGCTGTCACCTGGTGGGTGGTTGAAATGTGCGGTCGGTAGACGACGTTTGAATTAGGGTACGGTCGGTAGCTCAGTTGTACATTTTGTGACGGACTTTATGAGTTTGTGTTGCTTACTTGTTCCTGCGTTCAGTTATAAATTCGAGTAATTTCATATTTCGGAACCCTGTTGCATTTTCACGCCTAAACCGCCATTTTTGATGAGATTTCGTATAGAGGAGTATCCGGGAACGCAGTGCATAATTGCTGGTTAAAAATTAATTACCAATTAAACACGTCACTTTTTGTGAAACGTTTGAAGTTAACATGGGGTTAGATACTCAGGCAATGCCTTTTCAGTAGACGAACTTACATCCCAATAAACGAGCAACAACGTAAGGTACCTCATCAATATGAATATTAAAGAATGGGAAAAAATATTCGGACGCACTCTGAGAGTAATTAAAATGAAGTGCACTATGATCCATCAGATAGCAGGGAATGGAATAAACACAAGCAGAACGTGCCATCAATTATAATAAGTTTTTGTCCTAATGGAAAAAAACTAGTTACTAATGTAGAAAAAGTTCTAGTCACTGTCGGTTTTAAATTATTATTTCAAATTGTTTCTTGTTAAGGGGATTGCGTTCAGTTTAGTAACGGCGTAAGTAAAAGAACATTCAATTATTTAAAAAATAAAAACAACTAATTTCTATAATCAAAAAAGTAAGTATATAGATTGATGGTCTGGCTATAATTTAAAGAGAACACTGTAAGTCTCTGGTGCTCTGTTCTCAAAGAACCCCGCACAAATCGTATGGGAATTGGCTCCCGGTCAAATTGACTGAAATTTGGATATGTTGTTCGTTTCGGCATCCTGAACAAAAGTCTCAATGGGCACAAAGCACACTCTTATTTTGGCCGCTACGGGGCTCCAAAGCTCCACGGGTTGACCATTATTTACTACTCAAAACGGCGATCTCCTGGCAGTTTGGTATTTGCTACGCTGAGGAAAAAGTACCCTCTCATGTTTTTGGGGGGGCTAAATTCAAATCCAATGTCAATATGATAATATTGACAGTTGACAGCTGTCAATTAGTTGTCAACTAGCTGTCAAACAGCGAGAAATAAACAAAATCGATAAAATCCACATGTGAATGTAGGTTTTTGAGGTTGCTGAGTTCAAAACTGATGGCCAAAAGACAATAATGACAGTTGACAGCTGTCAACTGTCAATATCGTCTTTTGGCCACCAGTTTTCGACTCAGCAAGCTCAAAAACATATATTTACATATGGGTTTCATCCACTTTAGCTGTCAAATGCTGTTTGACAGTTAGTTGACAACTGTCAACTGTCTATATCATCTTTTGGACATCAGTTTTGAACTCAGAAAGCTCAAAAACGTATATTGACATGTGGGTTGCATCCATTTTGGTTGTAAAATGCTGTTTGACAGTTAGTTGACAGCTGTCAACTGTCATTATTGTCTTTTGGCCATCAGTTTTGAACTCAGCAACCTCAAAAACCTACATTCACATGTGGATTTTATCGATTTTGTTTATTTCTCGCTGTTTGACAGCTAGTTGACAACTAATTGACAGCTGTCAACTGTCAATATTATCATATTGACATTGGATTTGAATTTAGCCCCCCCAAAAACATGAGAGGGTACTTTTTCCTCAGCGTAGCAAATACTAAACTGCCAGGAGATCGCCGTTTTGAGTAGTAAATAATGGTCAACCCGTGGAGCTTTGGAGCCCCGTAGCGGCCAAAATAAGCAAAATTGGGCTTTGTGCCCATTGAGACTTTTGTTCAGGATGCCGAAACGAACAACATATCCAAATTTCAGCCAATTTGACCGGGAGCCAATTCCCATACGATTTGTGCGGGGTTCTTTGGCAAATATTCATCAACGATCGTAAAAAAAGTTTGAACATAAAATTTTGACAACAGATATTTACTGTAATAGGTTTCAAATATAGCTAGACTATCAATGCATCTTTCACCTTTTTGAAATTCTAACACAAGTCATACTTATTTAAAAAAAATATATGGTTTCACTTACGCCTTTATGGAACCGATTGCAATTAGGCAATCCATAAAAGAGATGAAAAACAATATAGTGTGTACATAAGCATGTCGAGTTTCGTTAGATAGATGTTTCAGGGAGATTTTTTCATTAAAATCGGTAGTTGGCGAGATATGCGCTTCAGAAGTCTTAAGGTGGCCCAACCCGCTCAACTCCCCATACAAACGAGGAAAGAAGATCACGCCCATATTTCTTGTCAGAGATCCCAAAATTTGCTCAAAATAGCTTTATTTGATCCAACTAGATGTCTGATGACCGTTGGCATTGTAAAATTGTGTTTGGTTTCTAAGTTATAAGGTCCGAAAGTTCGAATTATTCACCCGTTTTATACAATAACTTTGGAGGTGGATTACGCAATGATAAAGTAAGAACATCTTAAAAAGATTAGTCATCAGACATAGCTTATTTAATTAATATTTATAATCTATTTGGTTTTTGTTCGATTTCTTACTACAGCGGTCGTGGTTTACTTTTAGCTATAAGTCGTTTTTAAATTAAAATTTTCGTAAATCTTACCAAATCATACACTATGCACATTGTCTTTTTTGTGGACAGGTTGCATCTTCCTCATCACGGAGCCTGTCTTATTCTTTGAAACAGCGAAGGTCCCAGAGCGCAACAGCACGGTTTTGTACCGTGCCCGCGAATGAGTTAGGCCCGCCGGGTTGGGCCACCTTAATGGAAAAGTAAAAAATCGCAATATGTTAAAAATTAGTTGAACACCGTGCTCAAGATACAGCTCGGAGATTTTGATTAGTTTCTGTCATTACGTGTACACATACTATTAGATTCGTCATTTGTTTAAAGACGGTTTGATTACTATGGATGAAGAAGAACCGACAAGAAACTTCCCCGGCAGTCAAATTACAAATGTATTTTTATTCTTATTCTAACACCTACAGAAACATTAAAATATTACATTCAACTTTCCAATCGGTGAAGTTTTACAATATTTTTGAGATGAGTATGGGATATTTTCCATGTCATTCTCCTGACTACGGAAAACATCACTATTCGTGGACCGACACAGAATACGCTTTTACTCCGACCCTTGTGATAAACAGAACATAATGTACGCAAAAATATCCTTAACCACCCCTTCGACCGAACTCATACTAAGTTACGTCCACATTTCCCTTGGAAATCTCCGGCTCTGACCAACTAACGATTCGAGCAAGCGAGTCGTTGAGACGAGAATCGGCCGATATTGAAGCTGGTTCTCGAAGTGTGAGCCAAGTGGGGCGCGGACGGACGGACGGACCTAGTATCAGCGATAAGTTTAAATTGCCAGTCGCCTTCGCAATCAATTCGTAAAGCCGGAGATGTCCGCAGAGATAATGAAGCGAAGACCGGATTGGGAGTTAGTTAAATTTAATCTTAATTTAAAGTAATTGGTTCGGTCTCGGTCGGCTGGGGCTCTCGGCGGAGCTTTGAAAACAGTTTATCGTCGAGACTACGCTCATTTGAAATACTCACATGCATCGCATTTTTCCCCTACTGCAATTGAACAAACATTCGGATCATATCGCCATCAATAAACTCATTTGTAAATAATTAGGACAGATATTAAAAAAACGTGGCAAACAGAAATAACCAAAACTGCACAGATCAATGAAATCCCAAAATGCAATCATACAATTTTAAAGTATGTCAACCAATTTTAATGAAATTAAAAGAATGTAATGAAATCCAAAGGAATTCCACCAAGATGAAACTGCTTGGGCTGCTCGATTTATGAATTCAATAATAAAATTGTAAACATCTAATTTAACGTTACAGATGTAATTAATTGGTTAAAAATCTAGGTCTAGGCAACAGTTATAAACGAAGGAATGCAAATAATTATTACTGTTTATTTAAATTTTGAAGTAAATGTAAATATCTCGACGAACAAAAGATATCTCATAATTACATTAACAAGCGACGTATAGAACGATATTATCACGGATACATACAACCTTACAGCAAAGAAAACGAAATTTCAATTAATGTTTAAAAAAGCACTTTACATAGTTCATTTGTAGTGGCCCAATCCACCTGTTTTTAAGTTATTTCTTTGCCCATCGAACGTTGTTTGCAGCGGGCGGTTAAGCCTAGCGAACTTTGTCAAAGAAAACGCTCGGTTAAAGAGGTCGAACTTTCCTTTTAAATTCTTTAAGAGTATCTAAAAATCGCATTTTTCCTCGGCGCCGGGCTTGGAGTGGTCCAATAAAGTTTCGAGTAAATTCACAGATCGTTTCCAAGTTGACGTTTGAGTTGACTTGTCGTTTTATAAACTTCCAGTCACCGGCAGTGCGATTACGCAAAATTTGAGGATGGTGCCGCGGTACGTGTAGGTGCGCCCCCGTCATTTCTAAAGCGAGATTACGAAGCCGTTTTTTATCCACCGACATCCAGCACGGACCAATCTGTGTCGACACGATAGGTCAACTTTTGACAGCTGCGGGTTCATTCACGCAGCGACCTCCCCGCATTTGACAGTTCTTTGGCGTTTCGTAATACCTATTCGACGCGAAATGTATGGAGTTGACCTAATTGCTGCGGGTAGCGCTGTGTGCCGCACCATTTGTGAATGCATCGATTTCGTAATCGCAAAAGCTGTCATATTGCTGTAAGTACAGCAACCTACACCCAATTGTGTGCTTATAGACCGGGATAGATACGGTTTGAGAAGCACATTAAATCCGAAATGAATTTTTTTTCTCAGAAATATATAATTTCATGTTCATATGCTTACATTAAGTTTGCAACATTTAGCGGGGCCCGGAAGGTAGAAAAAAAATTAAAATGTATAAAAAAATATATATCTCCTAATCAAATATTTAGAAACGGTATTAAAAAATGTATATGTTAAGTCTTTTAAGGCGTAATGTAACTGTGAATTTGCAACAATTTTGTAATTACGGAAATGTAATTAAAAAAATATTTTTACTAAAAAAAATTTATGCGGCGAACCTAACTTGCTATTGCTATATTTCTTTCTAGAATATGTAAAAGAAAATTAAATTCTTTAAAAACTATACAACGAACGATTTTATACGTATTTCGAATTTTTTGTTTAGCTTTTGTGTGAATGAAAAATTATAAATGAAAAAAAATGTGCTTCTAATATTTGCAACATTTTACAAATTTCACAGAATATAGAGTTTGCGGTCAGTTTCCAATTTCAGAAAATAAAATAGAATTTTCATTAATTGCTTTGCAGATATTATGAAAATAGTACAAAAAAATATATTTACACAGTTCCGTAAATAAGAAATTGTTGCAAATTCACAGTAATATTACACCTAAAATTAGCTAACATATAACATTTTTAAATAAGATTTCTAAATATTTTATTTAGGAGATATAATTTTTTAAACATATTTCATATTTTATTTCTATCTTCCGGACCCCCCAAAATGTTGCAAACTGAATGTACACACGTCCACATGAAATACTACGTTTATGAGAAAAAAAATTGCATTTCGGATTTAATGTTTTTCTAAGTGCTGATTTAAGGCTAAAGTTCCTGGAGTATAGTAATTGCACTGCGGGTGTTTACGTTCTCGTTTGGATAACTGATACCGTCCATCGCTGCAATCATTACATTGAAAACTGTACATCTTCCGGCAGAAAACCTAAGCTCGATACCCACGTGACACGTGTGAGCTGAAGTCGTCATTTCTATGCTTCTGATTTTAGGGTTAGGTTTGTAAGAACGGCCACCACGGGTGTTTCGATGATGATGCACGATGTTTCGGACCAAACGTTTGGTCCATCATCAGGCGAGCACTCGTGCCGGTGACGTGTTCCGCCGTTGGCGAGGATTGTAGCTGTGGGTCAGGGTAGTCAGCCACAAACCCATTGTAGATACCCTCTCATGGTAATGTCACCTTTTCAAAGGACTCCATGCTAATTTGATGGGTGTTTACACGTAGAGGTAGCTTTTAAACTTATCACTATGACTTGGTTTTGGCCACAATTAACATTAAAAATGTCTTCGTGTTTATTAAGTAGCCGTCAGAGCTGAAGCCACTAAAAGCTTTCGTCCCCTCCGGCCTCGGTTAATTGTTTTCGAACCAATCACCTAATGGAAGGACCAACAAAATTGCGACCCGCGTATTTTTCGCCGAATCGGAAACAGCTCACAATACAGGCATTGCCTCTTAGTTACACGGAATAGATCGCTTCTACGTGACATCCCACGCCATCGGATACGTAAATGGAAACACTTCCCAGCATGAACAGACTTAGGGTTGCCTATGAATATAGTAGGCTGCCAAAGGCGGAGCTTTTTTTTTTTTTATGCGACCTGACATGGATGGCTAATACCACACAAATACCGTTATGATATTAGCCCAATACACCACATTCCCGAAGGAATTAGGTGCTATGCCAGTACCTTCCCTTTATGAGCACGGCTACATTGAACTGGATGGAAAACACGGACAATTTTTCATTGCCGCTTCGACCATCTTTTCATTCAATGCGATGGTACCAACCCGGGCGGGCTTAAACCCTACCACCTAGTAGGGGAAGGGGACCTACAGTTTTACATGGATTCCGAACCATGGAGCAGCTCGCATACGTGACGAAATGCACTTATCGAACTCGGAAAAAGAAAGACAGTGGTGCAAGTTGGTATTGAACCCGGGCCTCTGGTACGCTAGGCCAGTCCCCGCGCCACTAGGCTACGAGCTGCTCAAAAGGAGCTTTCTTCTTTTTCTTCCTGAAATATTTGAATATACTTACACCTGTTGACGTAAAAAAATAAATTAACTACGGCGGCTTCATAATGCACCCAAAGATATCTGCTATGGGCATTCCCACCCGGTCGATGGGGTGCCTAACCTAGCCTGAGTGGGCAGTCTGAGTTCTCACCTAAATTGGCGTTTACGGCACTTCGAAGTTACGTAAAAACGTCAAACTCCATACAAGTTTTTACTAGATATTCTGTGGTTTTACTTTTTCAAGCTGTCAAAGTCAAAATCGGACTTCCGATTTGTATGATAACACGGAGTCGACGTAAACGGCAACGGTATTTACGCCGACGCAGTAAGCTGTCAAATCAAACTCGGACTCGCAAATGTTAGCGCGCTCCTCAATTTCTCCATATATTTGAAAAAAAAACTTAACAAAAACAATATCCGACTTCAAGGAAAAAGCACTAAAAAGTAAAAAATAATTTTCATTTTTGTAGTTACGATTTCTGTTATTTTTTGAGTCGGCGTCAGCCGGGCACGCGCTGCGCCAATCAAGAGAACCTAACCTAACCTAACCTAACCTAACCTAACCTAACCTAACCTAACCTTGGCTGACACCGACTCAAAAAATAACAGAAATCGTAACTACAAAAATGAAAATTATTTTTTACTTTTTAGTGCTTTTTCCTTGAAGTCGGTTATTGTTTTTGTTAAGTTTTTTTTTATTTGTTTATTTTTAGTGAATCTGAAGTACACTTACTAATTTGTACACGTCCTTTCCAATAAAAAAAGAATCATCGAAATCGGTTGGCGTTATATTGAGTTATTCGTCCATTTGTCGCGCAATCTTAATACAAATTTAAGACTTTTATGATTTTCTCATGGATATCATTGTCAGAACTTAACCAAATTAAAATGGGACCACTTGGGAAGCACTAGCTATCATTTAAAAAAGTAATTATCAAAATCGGTTCACCCAGGCAAAAGTTATGAGGTAACAAACATAAAAAAAAAAAAAAAAAAAAAAAAAACATACAGACGAATTGATAACCTCCTCCTTTTTTTGAAGTCGGTTAAAAACTCCAATAGATCGGTTTGCCGTAAACACCAATTTAGGTGACAACTGGGACTTCGGGCTCTGAATCCAGATCTAATGGTTGAGTTTCTAACAAATAAGAACGTTCCATAGTTTGGCGACTCGGAGTGCTGGCGGCGTTCCCTGGTCCTCTGCAAGCTTACGTACCACTACATTTACACCTACACGGCCGGCATTGCCTTTGTAAGAAGCACACTCAAACAGAACCTACCCAGCTTTTTTGCTGGGGGAAGTACAGGGGGTCCATTCAGGGCAAGAGTGAGTTCGATTTCGTCACTAAATATCAACTCACTTTTTTTAATAGTTAATGTTTCTACACTTCTTGAATATCATTACAGTTAAGTAAAAATCTGATCTGTCCCGTAAATACGTTGAAAGTATAAATAACGGTTCCGTTATTTAAATAATAAGATATTTCCCAGCTATTTTTAGGTTAACTCACTCCCGAACTCGAACTCACTCTTACCTGAATGGGCCCCCTGACTCCAGAAACACGACTTACGTTCTATATTCATCGCCACAGTGGAAAGGCAAAGGACACCTGCTCCATGCAGCCATGTGTTATGTGAACTAAGCTATAATAAATACTTTCCACCTAGTACCGCGCAAAGTTGAATATAATGTGGTTTTATGGAACTGGCATGGGTGTATTTATGCCACGTTTTAACCACGTGTTCCTGTGCATTTATTTACAAAAATATTACAAAAAGTACAACAAAATGTTTTTCACCTTTTTTGCTCCAAATATGCCTAGGAATACCTGGTTAACCTTTAAACTATGAGCCTGTTATATAATTCTGGCATTCTAACATTCACACTTACATTATCATTTACTCATTTCCTAAAATACATACATGCCCAGACGATTACTGGCAATTTGGGAGCAAGGGTCCATCTACCCTCGACTAAAACAAAGAGAAAAGTCTAACTACATAAGCCTGCCTCTACGTAATCAACGAAAGGGTTGACTATTCAACTTCCACTCAAATATCTTTCGTTCTTCTCCACAATGGGTGAGGGTAACACTGGGTGGATTAAGGATTAAATTGTTGAATGTGTGTCGACTCTGTTATCGAGACGCGTACATTTTTATGTTACACGTATGATTGCTTTTATCTTGCAAACAATAAAAATCTGTGTTTGGGTCTGTCTGTGCTAGCAAGTCGTCACTTTATTTTAAGAAAATAATAATTTTAAAAAATTTCGTACCAATTTTTTTCTTTACAATTAATTATTCTTTAGTACCATGCCAACTGTCAAAGGACGTGTTATTCGGCAAAGTGAACTGAAATTTACCAGTTGGCATGGTACGAAATGCAACAAAAAAAAAATGCATGCTATTCACCTGGCGAGTTATTTACCATGGTAACCACTAATTGTTTATTTAAAAGTGACCACGATTAAAACTAGTTTCGGTTTCCACCCCGTCCCCCCGTGGCTCGCTGGTTGCAGCGGCGCACTCCGATATTTCGTATTGTATGAATCTGCATTGTGGAGTGAACAATGGTCGGAGCGACTGCAATACGGGAATGTAAAATGCGAAGTCCGCATGATTGGCCAGTTTAGCGGTTCGTGGCTCGATTCGGGTATTTAGGAAAAGCGAATGCCATTTCGGACATTCCTTTGGCAAACTGGCGGCGATGGCAAAATGGCCGCTGCTTGGAAGTACAGTCACGTATTTTCATGTTGTTCACATAGGGATATATTTCTCTCCTGTTGACCTCAATGTTGAAGAAAAATGGACTCAGTGATTTTTTCTCTCTCGTTGAATGGATGCCTCGACTTTTCGGCCTGTTTTTCGCGCTCTAATCGAAGTGGTCAGAGATTTTTGACATCATCGTTACCTGGCTAGGCATGGTCGATTAATAGTTTCATTTATGTTTGTAAAAATTTGTTGGGCTTATTATTTTAATTCTATTGTATTTTGCGTAAATTATTTGTTAGCTGTAAGTTTTCCTTTTAATAAATAAATAAATAACATTTTGTTGATGAATTTGTTACAATGTGTGTGTTTATAATGGGGGTAGTCATGAAATGGTTTTTGTTCAGTCGCTTTCCCGCCGGTGCGGTCAGTTGGTATAAGCGCGGCTATAAGTACCAACACCCATCCTGCGTGTGTTATTTCAATATTTTGAGAATACGAGAATAAAACCTAGTGACCTTCACGTGCATCATGCGAAGTAGAAAGGCGGCGGAAATGGCGGCGGTAGGAAAGATCGCCGAATTCAAGTGTGGTTCGGGCAGTTGGAGCCTATGCCGTGCGCCTGGAGCAATACATACTTTGTTGTTAACAAAGTCGATACATTTTAACAAAAATTGGTGTTGAGGGATAAAATCAAGAGGCTTATGAGCTATAAGTAAAAAAACATTAAAATTATTCCTTAATCACTAAAAGCTGATAGATATTATGATTATTCACGTTTCTAGATTTTATCACAATAATATGATTGACACACAAAATGATTTATTCACATATAGTTTTGATTAATATTAATAAAAAACCGGCCAAGTGCGAGTCGGACTCGCACACGAACAGTACGCACAGAACCAAGTACCCGATTTAAAAAAAAAACACGTTTTTTGTATGGGGCCCCCCTTATTTTTTTATAATTTTATAATGTTACCTATTTTTTGTTATAGCGGCAAAATAAATACATAATCTGTGAAAATTTCAGCTTCCTACCTGTTACGGTTCATGAGATACAGCCCTGTGACAGACGGACAGACGGACGGACGGACGGACGGACGGACGGACGGACGGACGGACGGACGGACGGACGGACGGACAGCGGAGGCTTAGTAATAGGGTTCCGTTTTTACCCTTTGGGTACGGAACCCTAAAAAGTACCCGAAAATCTTAATGAAAGTGATGAAATTGTAAGTTGAATTTGGCTTACCACAGTTATTAATAGCTGACAAAGTGGTTTACGCTTATGTGACAAGCCAAAATAAACTAAAATGGTTTTTTATTTTTTTTGTAACCGTGGACCCATTGCGATATTTCAAAATATGACGGAAACCTTCCAAACTTCATTGAAGGGAAAGGAACCAACGTATTTAAAATAAATATATGTATTACCACAGAAAAAGTAGTGACCAGTTTAGATTAGTTTCGATCACGCGCAGCATAAATTGTCATGATATCAAACATGGACCCCGAACTGATGCTATAGACCTAAAGGGTCTATGGACCCCAGGTTAGGTAACCCTGCCCTGACACGTCTACTTAAAATATCCAGAATAGGTACACTAATATTAGCAGGTAATATCTACATGTATATTTCATATCGAACTGTGATAGAAAGAAAACAGGTAATCACAGGTTGCCATGATACGTTCGTCGACAGTGTTTGGTTTCCGCCGTCCTAATTTCCGTTTTCCTATATCATGACTTACAAACCTTTTTTAAATATTTAAAGCATGACACGCGGCGTACGGTCAGATGCTTAAATTGAGACGAGTGACGACGCCCATGGGCTTTATACCATTTTCTGGGGCTGCAAAAACCATACCGAGTAAATTTCGATCGGAGTACCCCAGGTTGTACTTTAGTTAAAACAGCTCGACAGGTAGTGCGTTCCACAGCTTACCGACTCTGGAGGTGAAGGATCCACAGAAACGTTCGGTTCTCTTAGGAGGAATGTGGACAGGGCACTGGTGCCTACCTGACCTGAGGACGGATAAGGGAATTATCTTTGCATACCCCATCGAAGCAAGCAATCAGCTCGATCTGTTGCCTTGGTCGTCGGTCAAGATTTACATGGAGCAAATTAATCACTGCTGCGAAGCCCGCAAATAGGTGTCGATCTAGATAAGGGTTGACACGCTGTCGCTTGGCCGATAAATCGACACTGGTTACGTCGAAGCGTTATCAGTCGTATTCAGAGAGAACCTGCGAAAACTAAGTAAGAGATCAGCACCGGACTAAGCATACAAAAACCGGTTTAGTCCGGCGTATTAAAGTTAGTCCGCCCACTCTGAATACGGCTGCGCGAGATTGTGTTTGCTTTGTTTAGGTTTTTAAGAAATTTAGCTAAGCAATCGTTTTATTTATTATTATTTAGCTAGTAATATTTATGTTAAGGCTAAAATTTACTTTGTACAGGCGTGTAACAAAAATATGTTTTTTTATTTTATTTACCTATGCATGTTTACTGTATTTGAATGGAAACATCATACATGCATACCTTCACGCCGC
This sequence comes from Incurvaria masculella, assembly GCA_946894095.1. Taxonomy (NCBI): domain Eukaryota; kingdom Metazoa; phylum Arthropoda; class Insecta; order Lepidoptera; family Incurvariidae; genus Incurvaria; species Incurvaria masculella. Next base: position 13,747,424 of record OX335653.1, on the reverse strand, counting down.
TTTCCCGGAGGGATAGGCAGAGATGATAGAGCTCCATATGGTTTGATCACAGCACACCTTTTTCGCTTCATATACAGGCATACATCTTTTCATACATGCTCTACGATTACGGTACGTATCAGACCATCACCATGGAAACATCATCATGTACACAAATATTTTTAAGCATCGATGAAATGGAAAAAAAAATATTGTGTTGTTCGACAGCTTTCCTCGATAAATCATCCTTTGAGAAAACACACTCCATTATTCGAAAAACCAAAACGCTTTGGTTTTTGTTACAACTTAAAAGCATCGAGAAGTCCATTGTGCCCGATCAATCAAACAACATCTGTTTTGATAAATAAGAAGTTAAATTACTCATTAGAGTATTCCCGAAATCCAATACCCATCGCTCCTTTTGTTATCACAGAACTCCCGGACCTGCAACAATTTCTGTATCGGGTAACTGAATATCGCGCTGCCATCGCTAGCCGTCTTCCTTCCCTCGCAGCCTCCGTCCGGCCGACTGGATGTAATTTGTTTGCGCGTCCGATTTCAGCGTGGTAACCGGATCCTGGGGCGTAAGGTGAGTTGTAGGTCTATTCTTGGAATTCCTTGCTCAGTAATCAGCAATATTTCAGTCGAGAAAACCGCTTTTATAGCATTTGTCAAAGCGATATTCTGGACGGAAATTGCATAATTGAAATACCGTTCTCCGGAATCTTTCCGTCGAGAAAACCGCTGTGATAACCGCTATAGAAGCGGTTTTCTCGACTGAAATATTCCTGAGTCCTGAGCCCGAAATTCCAAGACTAGAACTAGATACCCGGCGCGCGCTCCCGCCCATTTGTTGGATTCAAAGGAGTCTAAAGCTCTTTGGAAAACAAAGACTCCAACACCTTAGTGCCCATTCGAGAGACACCATTTCGTGAGCGAGTCTATGCATTTAATTAAATATCGCCTTCTACACTATGGATGAGCGTTGGTGTTAGGACAGCGTTTCTCAACCGGGGGGACGCGACCCCCTGGGGGCACCTAGTTGCGTAGACGCCAAAATCAACTAGCATTTAGTTCTTTAGTAGGCTAATAGATGGTGCCAGGAGTTCTTAAACAATGCATTAACGAAATAAATATTATGCAGAATTATTAATTAAAAAGAAGGAATTTATTGTAGAAAAAAACCGGCCCAGTGCGAGTCGGACTCGCACATGAAGGGTTCCGTTCAATACTACAAGATTTGACACAAAAAATAACGTTTACCTATTTTTTGTTATAGCGGCAAAAAAATACACACTCTGAGAAAAAATCAGCTGCCTACCTATTACGGTTCATGAGATACTGCCCTGTGACAGACGGACGGACGGACGGACAGCGGAGGCTTAGTAATAGGGTTTCATTGGCACCCTTTGGGTACGGAACCCTAAAAAAGACTAAATTTTCAGCGCACCGTGATAGCAGATATTATGTATAATATATGAACCTACTCTATATTAACACATTTATTGAACATGTAGGGCCGTAGACCCTTTCAGCATAGCCAAGGGACAAAAAGGTTGGAAAACGCTGTGTTAGGATTTTGTGTCCGTCTTCATAACAACCAATCGAATAAACATTCAGTAATTATGTTTTGTATTCCATATTCGCTACACCAGGGTACTTTGGGATTTTTTTATCTTGTCAAAGCTGGTTCGATTACCACGGACGAAAAATAACCGACAAGAAACTTCGCCAGGAGTCAAAATACGAATATTGTTTTATTCTTATAGCTAAAAAAATGTAAATCACATTATCCCATTGAACATAAACATTAACAGTCGTATTCAGAGAGCACCTGTCAAAACTTAGTACGAGATTAACACCGGACTAACCATGCAAAAAAGTCCGGAGGGATTCAAATTAGTCCGCCTACTCTGAATACACCTTCAAGAGTATCATGGTTTGAGAGTATGAAATAAGATTGCTGCATTAATGTATTGTTTTGTAGTTAAACATATTGTTAATCATATTTCCTATTGGTAAACACTGTTTTAAGCCAGTATGAAGCTTTAACATTTAGTGCTATATATAACTAGTTAACTCCTCATGTTTACCGAGTGATTTTGTTGCAGTAATTTTCTAAGTTGATAACATAAAATAAAAGTCAACGACCATATCTTTCCTGTTTCGGAGAAAAAATATTTAAGATTCTTCCAAAAATATCCCAAGTTTGAGAAAAGTCCTTTTACTTCGTAAGATCACGTGACGCCTAGGGCTAGGTAAATAAACATCACTGCGCTATGCACAAATGTTCGTGTCGTAAATGTTCTCAAAAAGTTTTTTTCTATTTATAATGAAAGAATATTCTTGTATATTTTTTTCCCCATATTTGAATTAAAGAAAGTTCATTTGTTTCCGATACAGGTACACTCCCTAACGCGTTGCAGGTATTTATGAAAATATATGCAATAATGAGTGAAATATATGCAGTGAAGATTATAAAATCGGAGTCTGTACTTTTATGCCACTGGCACTCTAGTGGAAATTATGACCGTGTTGCCCAAAATCGGCCAAAACGACAGCTCTTTTAAAATGAACATTAAAAAAAATCCCGGGTGCGCGTATGTATTTAAATCTGGCGGGAAGGCAAGGACTGCCCCGCATAAGTCGCGTTCAGTGCTTTGTAATCCGATGCATTCGCGGTGCTAATCTGCGGTCGCTCTCATTCCGCGCACCCGGAGTGGGGAGGAGCGCGCGGTCCAGAGTTAACTCCGGCTCGCGCCGCGGCGTGGCATTTAGCCATGGAATGCCACTCCCGTTGCATTTGCGAAAAACCGCAAATCCTTTTCAATGAGCGCGCGGCGTGTGTTACGTCCATACTTTCATTCTGCAACATTTTTACTAAAGGTCCACTCTTTAGCAAAGTTACATAAGATTAACGATGCTAGAAATATATATCATAGACAAATTGGGGTCTGAAACTGGTCAGGACAAGGACCTGCGACTAGCGGCCATTACATAACACGTAACCGCTAAGTCTTTATCTAATCAAACTGATAGTTGTTCCTGGCCATTCCGCGCACCCGGAATCGAGATGGTAAAGCGGTCAGAGTGCGTATATAAAATGGAGTTTATTTCGTCTATCAATCATAAAAACAGAGTGTCCTGTTAGTTTCGGGGTTCCGCAAGGTAGTGTGTTAGGTCCAATCCTATTCCAAATATATGTCAATGAACTTTGTGACTTAGAATTAACCAATGGAAAAGTAATTGCTTTCGCAGATGATACTGTTTTGCTGTTTTGTGGTAAAAGTTGGGAAGAAACTAAAAAGTCAGCAGAGCTTGGACTTTCTATAGCAAAAAAATGGTATGATTGAAGTCTCTTGACTCTTAACATAAAGAAAACAAATTGCATGTATCATTCCATAACGGGAGAGGTATCCCAAAAGATATTATATTAAAAATGCACACCAACTGCTCTATCTTTCCCAACTGCCAATGTCCAACTATTAACGCTGTTGAGACCATAAAATATCTCGGAGTGCTGATTGATTCCAGACTAACTTGGAGAGCACACATAGACCAAACCACCTCAAGACTAAGAAAATATATATACTTTTTTAAGCAGATTCGAGATATATTAAAGCCAAGGCTGCTTAAAATAGTATATTTTGCATGAGTTCAAAGCACAATCAGATACGGCATCTTTGCTTGGGGAGGAGCAGCCAAAACGATAATTAATCCACTGTTTAAAAGCCAGAAAGCTATTATTAGAGTAATTTTCAAAAAGGATTATAGATACCAAAGCAAGATATTTTTTAAGGAAACAGAGCTCCTCAGCGTTCGTCAAATCTATATGCAGACTGCTATAGTTCATTTCCACTCAAGCTCTCACCTGCACGTTCTGCCAAGCCATGATCATGCTACGCGAGTTTCAAGTATGGTGCCCCCTTCCCATTGCCGTACCGCTTTCGCGCACCGGTGCCATACATATCTCGCGCCTAAAATCTACAATACCTCCGATAATTGGGCACACATTAAAAGCATGCACACATTAAAAAAAAACAGTGGTGAGGTGGTTGTTAGATAAGGATATTGATGGATGCGAGGAAACACCTTCATACACAATTCGATAATATCTTTATTTATTTATAACTACTTATGAGACTAACCTTCCCAATTAATTCTGCAATGCACACAGCATTGCAGAAATAAGATATTTAAATAAAATATATAATAAAACAAAATTTCTTAGAAACCAAGTTTTAATAGTTAAATCACATTAAATTGCTTTTTTTATTCTATCTTATAATAAAGAGGTGCAGTCATTCAAGAAAATATAGTACTTATATAATAATAATAGTTACTTTATTTAATAATTTTTGTTTTGGATAGCTGACTTTTTTCTATTTTTTTTTCAAGTGGTGGTGGGTTAGTAACATTTTTGTAACTTATATTGCAATAAGCATGTAGTATAAATTTAGTTTAAGTCAAGTGCCGCTTACTATTAAAAAAAAGGACTAGCCGAGACACGGGCGACACCGCCCAGTTCGGCTATACTATATATATTGAATATGTGAAAATTGTACAATTTAAAGGAAATAAATAATTTTCATATACATTTCTTATAAATTATGTTTTTTTGGTTTACCGTAAATTAGAAAAAAATAGTGTTGAGATTCGGCGTTGGTTTCTACTTGACTAAGTTTTTTGAGAAAAAAAGATTTAAGGGGGGATAACAACTGGTTGCATTCTGTTCTATAAAGACGTAGTAAGTAAACAATATTTTATTATATTTAAAAATATATAACACTTATTTAGGAGTTTCAAAAAGACCAAAGATGCATTGATGGTCTAGCTATATTTGAAACCTATAACGGTAAATAGCCTCATCTATCGTCATATTCTGTGTTCAACCTTTTTTAATGAAGATGTATGAACATTTGTCTAATTTCAGAACACAAAGCACCAGAGACTTACAATTTTATTTTCAAATTGTAGCAAGATATTGAATTTTTTTATATAAATCCGCTTTCGTTATTCTTAAATATAATTAAATGTTGTTCTACTTACGTCATTATCAAACTGAATGCAATCGGCTCTTATTTCATTTAATTTCATTTATTTAAACTTTTTTGATAGTCAACTTACACTAAGTTACGTCAAAAACTGATTGATCACTGATTAATCATGCCCTTAAGCAAAATAACTATTATGACCTCATTGTGTTCGAGTTAAGTAATCACGTAACGAGACCTCACGGCTAGTGTGTCGCCGCCCTAAGGGGCGCGCGGATCTGGATTATCCACGGAATTAACTCCCCGCGAGCTTGATAGTCAACCTACACTAAGTTACGTCAAAAACTGATTGATCACTGATTAATCATGCCCTTAAGCGAAATAACTATTATGACCTCATTGTGTTCGAGTTAAGTAATCACGTAACGAGACCTCACGGCTAGTGTGTCGCCGCCCTAAGGGACGCGCGGATCTGGATTATCCACGGAATTAACTCCCCGCGAGCTTGATAGTCAACCTACACTAAGTTACGTCAAAAACTGATTGATCACTGATTAATCATGCCCTTAAGCGAAATAACTATTATGACCTCATTGTGTTCGAGTTAAGTAATCACGTAACGCGCCCTCGCGGCTAGTATGTCGCCGCCCTAACGGCCGCGCGGTCCCGGATTACCCACGGAATTAACTCCGCGCGAGCTGGCAGCGGCTAACGAGACCTCGCCACCGCTCGGCCGCGCACCAGATTTAATGAGTCCCACCCTCTTTGTACCGCTCATTACTAGCGATGATTTCGTGTCGTTGTCAGCATTCGTTGAACCTGGTGTAGCTTAAGATTATATAGTCAGATATTTTAGTAAAATCTACTTACGCATGAATTGACCAATATTCATTTCAATACATAAAGACAGTCAACGGTTCAATTTGTAATATCAATCGCTTGTTACGTGTATTGTGTACATGATACATAGGTTGCATGATGGAAGTGTACATTTATTGCTAATACCACACCTACCCTACATTCCGAAATGCGTACATTGCAAATATCGCAGAGAAAGCAATTACAGTGAATACTTGTGTTCCGAATTGATATAACTGCTCATAGCAACAATCGCACGACATTAAATCGGAACGAATTTGAGCAGACATATGTGTCAGAGCCTAACCTAATTACCTTAAAAATGCCTCGTTAGTCTCGAGATTGGTTATTTCAAACCTAGAATTGTCTAACTAGACTAACAAAGACCATGGTTATTTCAGAATACAAGTGCATACGATCAGAGAACTACAGATAAACACGCTTAATGACAGCTCGATGACAGCCATTTGACAGCGTACACGGCGCACATGCTCTCAACCGTGCGCGCTTTGTACGATCTGTGTGCGGTCTAGAGTCACGTCCCTTATGTCAACATGACGTTCACGGGAGTGAATATAAGCAATTCGGAATGGTCGTGGACGCGTACATTGTTGCAATCTCTGCAATATACGCATTTAGGAACGCAGTGCTACTATCATGATGTTAGCCTAACCCTACCAAAATCACATATTCAAAACTGATAAGTAATCAGTGATAATAGCAAGAAGCATAGAGCATGCGCCGTCAGGTTGACTGCTTCACACGTCCAAAATGCATGCTCTGTGGAAACAAGGTACGCAATGTAGGATTCAGCTTCATTATCTTCACGTACTTCCTACGTCCCTTTCAATAACATGACGGTAGCCACAACTCGGACATCGATTCATAGCCTAAGTAAACGCCATCTTTCGGATATGCAAACGCCGTGCTGACTCAGAATAATGCCCTTAATTTCACGCTCCCTAAATATATAGGCATAGGAACACCTCAATGGTTTGTTTTTGCTCATATTGCATGCTTAAAAGCCACCCCACCGGACGCCTTGTTGCCTGGTGAAAATCCTTTTCGTCCCATACAAGCTACGTACAGAATACATTTTATCCCAAAGACAAACAGCTTACGCCAGTTTTGCTGTTTCTTGCTGATTTGCTCAGCGGCAAAAGGTTGCGGGTGGAGGCAACTGCCTCTTTTCACCTGAAAATTCAATCTCGTGATGGAAAACCCATTTCTCATAACTGGACTTTTTGGACTAAGTTTGTTCCCTTGGACAGGTTCATAAGATTGATCAATTAGACCGTGCAAGTGATTTGTCAAATTAGCTTATTCACTTGGAGTTGTAAAAGCTACGAGTAGATTGAGAAGTTAAGAACTCTTGATTTCCCACTCTAAAAGTAAACGTTTATGGGCCTTGTCAATTTTTATTGTAATGATGAATAATTGAGATAAGTTTTTTTAGCAGGTTGTCAATTCTGGTCTGATAAATTATGCATTTGGCTCTTAGTACTGCTTTTACCAATCGATTAAGGTTCGCGAGGCCGCCGCTTACATTAAGATGGCCCATCCCGCTTATCTCCCCATACAAAAGGGGAAAGAAGATCACGCCCATATTTCTTGTCAGAGATCAAACATTTTGCTCAAAATAGCTTTATTTGATCAAACTAGATGTCTGATGATCATTGGCATCGTAAAATTGTGTTTGGTTTCCAAGTTATAACGTCCGAAAGTTCGAATTTTTCGCGCGTTTTATACAATAACTTTGGAGGTGGATTACGCAATGATAAAGTAAGAACATCTTAAAAAGGATAGTCATCTGACATAGCTTATTTAATCAAGATTTATAATCTATTTGGTTTTTGTTAGATTTTTTACTACAGCGGTCGTGGTTTACTTTTAGCTATAAGTCGTTTTGAAATTAAAATTTTCGTAAATCTTACCAAATCATACACTATGCACATTGTCTTTTTTGTGGACATGTTGCATCTTCCTCATCACGAAGCCTGTCTTATTCTTTGAAACAGAGAAGGTCCCAGAGCGCAACAGCACGGTTTTGTACCGTGCCCGCAAATGAGTTAGGCCCGCCGGGTTGGGCCACCTTAAATGAGATATTTACTGAACTTTTAACTCTGAATTTCCTTCAAATCTGAATTAGGACAAACCCACATAACACGTATTTTTTATAACGTTTACGTACTAATCTTAAAAAGGTCGGGTGAATCAGCGTTGTGAAAAGATATGTAATGTCGCCCATGCGAGAAAACTTGATGTAAAAGGGTATGAAACATTATCTCTTCTACTTGGTAGATTGAACGTGAAGAACATGTTTGAGCCTATTTGTACATTAAAAATATCATTCAGCATTGTTTTGAAATTGTTAACCGTAAACATAACCTAATAAACATATTAGTTTAGATTTTGGTAAATAATAATTTACTTAATAAAAAGTATTGTTACGAGCGCGCCGGCTGCGAAGACATAGCGCTGATACACTACCAAAGTGCGCCAAATGGTTCCTTCGAGTCTCAGTAGATGGCGCTACTTGTCTTATTGCATTGCGCAGGCTATCGCATCACTGTCGTCCCATATAAAGTGACGCCTCGTCCAGCTGACCTCAGAAACAAATCTCGGACATTCTACTAATGTCTCGAGGGAGATTGTTCTCGACTGCTGCCCTACATGGGCGCCTAGAAATCGGTGGAGTGTTCTGGAAAGAAGCTCCACCGATATAAAAGGCGCTGAGGGCGGCAGTCTATTTTTGGAAGCGAAGTGAGCGACAACAAGCGATATAGAAGTGCAGTGAACTAGCTCTGAAGTGAATCAGTGAAGTGAGTGATATAGTTTGTAAATTAGTGTTTGAATTAACCTAGTGTGAAATTGTATTTGTGAGTTTGCTTGTGAACTATTTGAAATAAAGGAAGAGTGTTGAGTATTGGTGTTTTCTTCTCTAATCTGCACCCTACCCGCGTAACAGTATTAAGCTTTGCTGTATTTTTCTTGCACGGAATTATGTTATTTTTTTGGGGAATATAATTCCTCTGACTCTTCAGTTTGAGTGTTTGTCCAAGTCAAAACATACTTTCAAGAATACCTCAAAATACTGTTTCATCAGTCCCCATTTCTAACTACTGCGAAACAGCAAGTATGGAAGGGCGGGAGTAGCGATCGGAACTCATTCGTATGGCGGAAGCGTAGCCACGGGTTAGTGGAAAACCACTAACTGTAGTTGATTCGGGACTCGCAACACCTAATGTTCGATGGACTATACGGGTATCGTAACGGCCAGTACATTAATTTCGCCAGCGTAATCCCCATGTTTTTCCGAAACAAAAACGTTTATATATTTATATTTTTCTCTAAGTGTCTAGTTACCGAGATAGACATTTTTGAAATTTATGTTTTCGTCTATTGTAATTTGATGCGACGTTGTAACCATGCATAAGAAAGATATTGGCATGGAACCTAAATCCCACGTGGCGTATCAGGCTAACTTCATCAGTAGGTGTGATATTAGCCATCCATGTCCCAAGCACATACAACGTTCCCACGTTAATACGGAACATTCGATTCTTTTTACACTAAATATTGAATTACTTTGTATGGAAAGTTTAACTTTTTATTTAGAGGATATTCAGCAAAAAGTTACTATACTTTTTTAATGATTAAATGAAATTAATGTACTTGCCATTACGACACCCTGCATAGCATCCAATGAAATTCTTACTGCCGTTTGAACTCGAGAACATCAGCAGTGAGTGATTTTTGTAACTTCTAATCCTCCAACTTCTAACTTCTAATTCTCTTCTTACTCACTCGCCGGCGCTCCCGTTTTTGTAAGCAGAACTATCTACGCCGCCCACATACAAACGAGTTTCCGTTCCCACTGACGTCCTTCCATGCTCGCAGCTGTGATACATGAAAATAGTTCTAAATCATTTTCGGGAGCAATTCTTCTGCAGTCGGGGGGTTTACGAGTATATTATGCCCGGGGCGCGGCTGGCGAGTACCCTTGCTGGTGTCGGCAGCTTGTAATTTCAGGCAGATTAAGCGAGATCCCTCCCGCATCCTCCAGGACGAGAACAAACAGGCCCGCCCGCCCTGCGAGCGCCGCCGCCCGCCCGCCGACACCGTGTGATGAGTTAGTTATTCCGGCAAGTGTATCCTGCGATTCCCCTTCACCGCGTTGCTTGGACTACACTCCGGCGATTTTTTAATAATAGATACTGTGAACAGTGGTTTTCATAAATAAAAGAAAAACGTTATAATTCAATTCTATAAAACTGGTCAAGTGCGAGTCGGACTCGCACACGAAGGGTTCCGCATAACACTACAAGATTTAACACTAAAAAACACCGCCCCCTTATTTTTTTTTATTTTACCTATTTGTTGTTATAGCGGTAAAATCAAACTCTGTGAAATTTTCAGCTGCTTACCTATTACGTTCCATGAGATACAGCCCTGTGACAGACGGACGGACGGACAGCGGAGGCTTAGTAATAGGATTCCTATTATATATAAAGGGTGAAACCCTTTGGGTACGGAACCCTAAAAACAATTCCTTAAACATTTTTTAATTGATTTCCTGAATCGCTACGCTAAAAATTATACACGTCTAATTTTCCAAACAAGATAAGTATCAATATATTGTTACACTTAAAGCCTACAAGTATGTGCCTTTGTCACGGGCGGAGTTTTCAAGTAATTTCGATATGTTTAGACAGAAAGACAGACCGACATACAGATAGACTTTTGAATGTGTATTTTAACGCCAGACAATGGATTTTATAATCCAGTAAATATAAAAACCATTACACTTGAATTCTTGAATATTAGCGGTATATCGATCGTTACTAAGAATGAGGCCACTGCAACTAGAACCGTACTACCGGGCGGTTCATGGGCGCAAGGACTAGCTTTCCTCATGGCGGTCATGGGTTAGGTTTCCTCCAATATCCAATAGTAGATAATAATCCAATAAGAGGTGCCCGACGTCGCTCATGTTCTTTCGAACTTTTAAGGGGCCGCGAAAACTATGCCGGCTGGTCACGACACACCATGTTTGAAAGCCCCACGTTGCACTGGGGTAAAACACCTCGGCATGGGCTCCATTCCACAGTTTACAGACCCTACAGTTAAAGGATCTAGAGGATCGGTTGGTGCAGCTAGGATGAGGGCCCAGGCGGGCCCAGACGAAGGTTTTTCACAATTTTGAATTGTGGGGGGGGGGGGGTGGATTGGGTATTCAGGAGGGAGTTTCCCTGCCCCATGCTGGTTGCATCGATGCTGAGCCCCGACTTTAACAATATATATACGTATATGATCTGGAATGCATACAGTACACTAGTTAATGTTCAGAGGCACGTGATTCCAGTCTACGGGCACGTGACTTGCTTGTTTGAGCTAAATTGGTGCGTTTCGGAAGGGGTGGAATGTATATAGTAAATGTGCCAGTAAACGTATCTGATACAAATCTGTGGAAAATATGCTTCACCCCAAAGTTTGCAAAGTTAATTAGTGGCTTTTAGGTGGGTTTGAACACGTATAAGCTGTGCTCATTTTGCACGCTTCTGATTGAAGCCCAGTTCTGTTAATTTTATCGGTCTAATTCAAATATTCCAGTTAAGAAACCAACGCTTATGCGGAAAACAATGTTAAATAAAAAAAAAACAACATTTCTAAAGTTTACCGAAAAATATAAAAAAAATCCGTGCCGGTCGCAAAGGATCAATTCCCGTTTCTTAAACTCATTCATTCACCCTGAGGATATGGAACTGTCTGCTGGCGGGTGCCTTGCCTCAAGCCTATGTTTAACCTGGGAGTCTTCAAACGTAATTCGAACAAGCTCGATAGCTCAGTGATAGACCGCAAATCCGCTGGTATAGTGCCTCGCTGAGCGTGGTTTCGTGAGTGGAGATAGATTTGGTTTTTCTGAGCACCTGTGGTGTCTCAGCACAGCTATCCATACGGGATTTTAATTAAAAAAATATAGTTATATTATTTAATCGAATGTGTTAGGTACCCACAACACAGACTCTAACAAATGCTCCAAGTATGCAGCCAATATGTGGGGTGGGGCTCGCAGCAGTCGACACGCCGAGCGCTGTGTCTACAAACCGACCGACCACAGTGTCAACTGAATAACAATGCAGTGCGGAGTGCTGGCCTAGCATTAATATGCGACAGCCGTGGGGCGACATTGGGGGGCGGACCAATAAGGGGGTAGAGTCAACTGATCAACTAGTGTGGCAAACGATCGCAAGGGTACGCAGGAATACGGATGACTCGCTCAGGGGCGGGTTGACTTGCCTTCCATGCCAGAGGTCACGGGTTCTATTCCTGGCCCCGTCCATCCACCACTCTCTTTCTAAGTTGGATAAGCGCATTTTGTTACGAATGCAAACCACCCCATTCCTAGCTCAAAGCTCCTCTTCCCCTATTAGGTTGGAGGGTTAAACCCGCCCGGGTCGGTAGAAATATGGTCAAATCGGCGATTAAATATAATCCATATTTCCACGCCGTTGAATGTAGCCGAGCTCAGAAAGGAAAGGTACTGTGAGTTGGGCTTATATCATGACAGTTGGTGTGTATTATCCATCCATGTGCAGTTATGTATCCCCTATTTTCCGTGTAGTTCTCATCCGCCAAACGCTCGTTGAAGAACGTAGTTAAAAAAGAACGAATCCAAGAGCGTGAGATATATCTAATGGAGGAAAATAAACGAATCGATAAAGGAATATTTTTCTGTAAGAATATCCAACGCCGAAATATGCTTGCAGGTAAACTGTATTTTGCGAGGATAAAATATAAGTTCCGCGAGATATAACGTGTCAATAATAGTGAAGAAGGAGGGCACCCTTGGCGCCCTTTTATTTATATTACGCCTGAAAGGTATGTTTTCGGAACTCAAATAGTGTTAGCAGCCGCCTTTACTTTTAAACCTACTTTATCAAATGGTTTTGTTCGTTATTGCCGCACATACTTGAGAAAGATAAAATGCTTAAATGTAAGAAAAAATGCTTAAATACACGTTGAAAACGTTCCCGTTAAACCGAGGTAGTCCGTCATTCTAGGTTCTATCAACACCTGAGCTTGGTTAAGAAATCAACTTAAGGTAAGCAACTACTTTCGAGGTGTTAGGCTTTTTAGCAACAGCTATGTAGATGACACAGCCATGGACTCGCCCTCATTATAGCCTTCGGCTCAATTCACACCGAGATGGCAGCGGCCGTTACCGACGCGGCGGGCAGTTTCAGTGACAAAGTATTTTAAACTTTATAATAATTTCTAAAATACATAGCATCGACTGAGAAGCTAGAAATGATCGCGCGGAGCTGCCGCTGAACCAAATGGCATCCGGGCCGCAGGCGACACACCTGGAGCGGGCGCAGGCGGCAGCCTCTCGTCCTGCCCACCGCCTCTATTCTTCAAATTTGTCAAGTGCTACATAATAACCAAGCCTAAAATTCCCATTTTCACTCGCAAGTACACACAAGTTTTATTATTGAATGTAGATTGTAAGCAGTCCAATGGGCCCAGGCAGGCTGGCCTCGCGCGGCCGCGCGCCTCCTTTTGGATGCGCTGCCGACCTCTGACCGCCGCTCCTTCCATCTTGGTGTGAATTTAGCCTAACTCGCTGACCCCACGTTTCGAAATGGGTACATCGCAGAGATTGCATAGAAAGCGAATACAGTGTTCCGAATTGATATCAATGCTCACAACCACAAACCGCAATCGTATTATATCAAATCGGAACGAATTTGAGCAAACATTACCTAACCAGACTAAGAATCAGCGAAAATCCTTCGTTATTTCAGAATACAAGTGCATACGATCTGAGAACTACGGATAAATAAGCTTAATGACAGCCATCTGACAGCGTACACGGCGCACATGCTCTCAGCCGTGCGCGCTTTGTACAATCTGTGTTCGGTCTTGAGTCGAATCCCTTATGTCAACATGACGTTCACGGGAGTGAATATGAGCATTTCGGAACGGAGTGTGAGTGAAACCAATAAATAAACCCCCGGCTACCCTGGGACCAGATATTCTGTGCTGTTTGTATTTGTATTAGCGGGCGCAGCACCCCGATTTGCCGGTTTAAGGTGGCCCATCCCGCTCATCTCCCCATACAAAAGGGGAAAGAAGACCACGCCCATATTTCTTGTCAGAGATCCAAAATTTTGCTCAAAATAGCTTTATTTGATCGAACTAGATGTCTGATGACCATTGGCATTGTAAAATTGTGTTTGGTTTCTACGTTATAAGGTCCGAAAGTTCGAATTTTTCGCGCGTTTTATACAATAACTTTGGAGGTGGATTACGCAATGATAAAGTAAGAATATCGTAAAAAGATTAGTCATCAGACATAGCTTCTTTAATCATAATTTATGATCTATTTGGTTTTTGTTAGATTTTCGACTACAGCGGTCGTGGTTCACTTTTAGCTATAAGTCGTTTTGAAATTAAAATTTTCGTAAATCTTACCAAATCATACACTATGCACATTGTTTTTTTGTGGACATGTTGCATCTTCCTCATTACGGAGCCTGTCTTATTCTTTGAAACAGAGAAGGTCCCAGAGCGCAACAGCACGGTTTTGTACCGTGCCCGCGAATGAGTTGGGCCCGCCGGGTTGGGCCACCTTAAGGTCGGCCCGTAAGCATCAGAAAATTTCGCCTACCATACAAACGTAGTTTACTAATAATTTGAAAACCATTATTCCAACATACTTGATATTTGGTATCTAATATTAGGCTACAAATATCTGTGTCTGCATGCCTTTGTTATTTCGGTAAATGTATTCTGGGTCAAACCACAGAGAAAACAAAATTCGTATGAAGATTTTCTTTTTGCTTTCATTTCATTCGGTTTGTATTTTTCAAAAAATCAAAAGCATGCAGACACAGATTATTGTTGCCTGATATTAAGTATCAAATATCAATTAAATTGGAACAGTGGTTTTCAAATTATTAGTAAACTACGTTTGTATGGGGAGCATAGCTTACGGGCCGTTCTTAACAGCGTGCTTTTCTCCCGTTGTCGCAGCTGCACGAGCGGCGACTACATCAAGGTGTACTCGGAGGTGGGCGCGGAGGAGGCGGATGGCGCGGGCGGCGGCGTGAACGAGTACTCGGAGTGGTCGCGCGCGCTGTGCGGCGGCCGCGGGGACATGCCGCCACCGCTCTACTCGGCGGCGCGGCAGCTCGTGCTCGAGCTGCACACGGGCAGGAAGCTCGCCAACGCGACCGGCTTCGTGGGCACGTTCCGCTTCATCGACCGACGTGAGCGCCCCACTCCTTATGCCAAGCTCTTGTTATTTCCTTATTGTTGTTGTTATTTCGTTATAGATGTTGAGTTACCACAACAGCTGGCTCAGGAACAGCGGAATCAGGAATCTTGAGTCTAGCTATGTTTTCGAAGGAAAACCTTGATTAAATTGAAATACTATGCTCCGGAAAATCGCTTTGAAAATCCTCATAAAAGCGGTTTTCTAGACACAGGATTCCTGATTACGGAGTTCCTGGAATAGGCCATCAGAGCAAGTGTGGTTACCACCATATTGCTCTAATTCAGGTCCTGCAAATATATAGCCTGTACGAGTTAACATGACACCAGGCTCGGAATTTGATCATCCTCCCGCTGCCCCGCGCGGAGGCGCACTATCGTCAGCTAGTCAACGATAGCATCACTGTTACCGTTACACGTGGTATTGCTAAGTTTCCGAGCTATCCGTTGGCTTCCGAGTCATCCGAGATTATTTTGTTAAAAATCATCAGCTAAGCCAGGTGTCATGTTAACTCGTCTGTGTAGTATAAACCTTCTGACTCCGTTATGAAACCGTGTTTGGTATCCATTCAATTAGATTACTTTTTTATACTACATGTATTCAACTTCTTCTTCGTGTATTCAACTTCTTCTTTCTTACTACGTGTAGGTCAATCTTCTTAGACCGAAATTTACCGGAGACCAGCGACGCGAGGTGTTGTCTTGCGATGGACCTGAACACTCTCAGTTCTGAACGTTTTTTTCAAAGTTTTTGGAAGGACTGTCGGCATCTGCCACTAACCTAAAGAAACTGTCGAAATCGGAAATTGGTAAAAAAAATATCTTTAGATTCGGAACTAATGCAATGAATTGCTCAACTACTTGAAAAAACTAATGTCTGTTGTGCAATATCGAACTGCGATGAAACGCAACTCTGAAATCCTAAGCAGAAGATTGGAGCAAACATTTCAATAAGTATTTTTTTATTTGATTTCTGAAACGTGCTGAAATATTATACAATTAAGCCTAACTGGAAGTTACCTTATGTGTAATGCAAGAAGATTTAGCAGATTTACTCCTTAAACCCATTTATTCCAGTCTGCTTGGCAGATTAATAAGCTCTCAAGTATCTGGATAAAAGCTAATATAGAACTTTCTCGTACATTTTCATTACAGAGCTGTAATAAAAGGTAATGCTTGTGAAGAATTTGGAAGGGTTGATAATATTGCTTCATGCAATTTTACATATTTAAGAAAGTAAGAACATCTCTTAGACCAATGAACAAGAAATTAATACATTTTAATGCTTCATTTATGCATTAAAAATATATAACCTATACCTTCGGCGATCGCCCTCCGAAGTTAAGCAACGCTGGGTCCGGTCTGGTCTTGGAGGCTGGCCGTGGTTCGGATTCCACGTTAAGCTGTAGTTCCCCTTCCTTACTTACTAGGTGGTAGGGTTTATCCCGCCCGGGTTGGTACCATCGCATTGGATTAACGATGGTCGAAGCGGCAATGAAAATTGTCCGTGTTTTCCATCCAGTTCAAAGTAGCCGTGCAATATAAGGAAGGTCCTCGCATGGCACCTAGTTCCCATGTGGTGTGTTGGGCTAATACCATGACAGAACTTGTGGTATTAGCGATCCATGTCCAGTTACATAAAAAAAAAACCTTCAAAGTATTTTAATTTTCATATGTTTTATTTAGAAATGCGGTTATATTTATGTACTAAGGGCCGATTTTTCAATCCTCAGGTAATACTTTTCGGACTGATAGTACAAATTCACGTTTGTAAAAAGATGGATAGCTATTGCCGGAGAATTATATATTATATTACAATGATCGGACTATAATTTTACTAATGAAGATATGGACTTACTATATCGGATGGATAAGCAGAAGCGTAAATAAATTCTTCGAATGGTTATCTGGCTGTTTATCAGACCATTGAAAAATCAGCCCTAAGTATTTAAGGAGATACCAGCAGCTCCGCCTGCGTGAAGTCCGACTAAAATTAGTATTCTTTTCCCCAAATTATTTTGTATTAAATCCCATTGCCGCTCTCTCAGGTAAGGGTCTATCAGTGTGTAAGAGGCTCTCAACATACGTATACGTGGCGGCCAGAAAGACCATACATATACCAGACGTTAACGTATTATAAGAGCTCGTGATATTATGACTGTACAAGAATTACCTTTTAGATTGAATAATATTGGGAAAAGTTGCCTTTTTTTACTTTCATTTTAAAATTTGTGTTTCTTGAAAATTAATAAATATTGGATATTTCCAAAAAAAACTATACGGATTTAGAATGAAGCTTTCTCAAGTGATTTACTTTTATTAAAAAAAAACTTAAAATATTTTAGGGGTAGGGACCCGTTAGGGCCTGAAAGACGATTTGGCAGTCGCCCTCCAAAATTGTGCCTTGGCCAATGGACAAAGAATGCATCTCCTAACATTTTCATTTCTTCGATTTCCGCTGTCTTCACGATAGCCTTAATCTTCGCTATATACCAATGCATGTGAGCTAATGAAACCAGTGAAAGATGTTCGAAACAGTATTAACGTGTCCAGTATAAACAATTGTCCATGTTTTCTCTCCAGTTCAGTATAAACGTGCATTATAAGGATGTTTCTGGCATGGCACCCAATTTTCGTGTAGTTCGACAGTAGGTGCCAACCATGCCCAGTAATATAAAAAAAATATTTTAACTTCATTCATACGTGCAATATATAATACACAGACCCATTGTATATTGTATATACCCATACCTCAAAATTACTTCAGCTTACCTACTTATATATATGGAACAAATATCCAAAGATTTTAACATTGCGTATTCTGCCAACCTAATTAATTATCTGTAAGAGGGCTTTTAAGCTGCTCCGCGTTGGTGGTCTCCACTTCAGATCAAAAAAGAAGGGAGATATGCCAACTCGCGTGCCAACAACTAAGCCCTCTTTCTCCCATTGTTCTACAATCACAAACCTAACTTATGTGTGCATACCCTACGCACAGAAATAAATTTAAGCTAAATTTTTAGGTCGATATGGACTGGTGGGAGCTGACAAGGCGAATGTTTTTGTTTGATACTGATTGGCTACTAGACGTAAAAGGAAGAAATCAGGTAAAACCAAATTAAACTTAATTTTATATTTAATTAAACTACCTAAGTTTTTTTATCGATATTTATAAAGAATCGCTGATAAATTTTGAGGATGCGCTTTTGACCTATTAAATTGCTATGCGCCAAGATACTTGAATGCATACATTGTTTGCATGTAAAACTTATAAATACTAACATAGAAATTATGTTTGTTAATCAACATTGGTATCTCCAGTATTACTTTTTCCGGGTTCATAGTTAGTAAGAAACCCTCTTCGGCTCTGTAATAGAGCAAGTCCAGGAATATTGTTACTTGCGAAAAGTTATTAAACTTGGATGAGACCCACTCGCAAAATAAATAGGCAGGCGTATTCAGCTGGCGTGGGCCGCCTCTGGAAAACTTAAAGATGTATTCCATTCCAAAATACCCCCGGCTCTCAAGACCAGACTGTTTGACCAATGCGTACTGCCAGTTTTGACCTACGCCTGCAAGACATGGACGCTCACAGTTGGTACTGCACACAAGTTGAAGAAGCAATGGCTCGGCATCTCACTGCGCGCCCAAATGCTAAATTCGCTCATACGACAAAGCAGTGGGCAGGCCACATATGTCGCAGATATGAACACAGATGGAGCGTTGCAGTTATGATGTGGAGACCCTGCACAGTAGTCGTGGGCGTTTCCACTGGTCTTCGTCTGGAAAACGTTAGTAACTGTTATTGCTGATGCCGATAGCCGTTTGCGGAAACTGTTGCAAAAAGAAATGAAAAAAACTCCCTCTCCCTTCTTCTCCTTTTTTTTTTTGGCTGGACATGAATGGGTATAATGACATCTAGCACGGCTCGATCATCTTACATGAATTCTGAATCTCGAGTGCAGTGACCTGTATTCTCAACAAAAATCTAAATCAAGAAAGAGGTTTTTTTTACTATGTAGTTATCGCAAACAATTAATAAGTAACACAAAACTTTTTATCCTCGACAAAATAATCCCCAGAAATAATATAACACAAATGATAAATAAACATAATTATCATTTATTTTATATGCCTATTAGCATTTAGAAATACTAATCGTTGGACTTTTTCTGTAAGCAAACCACAACGGCGGTCGTTAACAATGTAGCCCCTCTTTGACTACAGTGCGCACTGCGCGCGCGCATTACAGTTTCGGCGGTAACCGGCGGTAAAGAGTCGCCGGCTACAAGCCGCAACGAAGTAATTATTAGTATTACTAACTATTACTCGTAACTCCAGTTACGAGAGTCGCCGCCTCAACCGACGTTACAGTTACTGCCGCCCGCCATTGCGCGAGCGAGACAGTCGCGGCTGGCGGGTCGTTGCGTCTAGACGTCTCGCAACCTACGGGCTTTCGTTGGCGCGCCGCGTGCGCGATCCAGTGCAAGAAATTTGTAGCGGCCATACTGCTCGGCGTAAAATGAATACTTCGTTTTTACACTAGTAACAGTTATACGAACCCATTTCTCATTTCTCGTCCCACGACTACTACACATTGAAAAGAACCGTCGGTAAATCACCATCACGTTGGTCAGACGATATAGGTCAGACAGCAGGTGACAACTGGCGTAGAAAAACAGGAGAACGCACAACTTGGCGAAGTCAGGGGGAGGAATACGTCCAGCAGTGGACAGCAAAAGGCTGAATTAGAAGAAGTAACCCTTTTTATCTCGCCATATCCATCCTTTCGTCCTTTCATATGTAACAGTATTCTAACTCTTTATTTTTTATCAATTTTCGGTAAACATTTCGTAAACTTTTGCAGTCGGTCTTCGTGAACACATATCAATAGATCACGCAGAAAGGTCCTAATCGTCACAACACTAGCTCCGCTATGGTGTCTAGAGAGCGTACATTATGCTACTGAAATGTGGTACGTGATAACATAATAATCAATTTCTTACCTAAATACTATTTGTGCATCCAAATACTGAACACGCGGGCACCATTCGCGCATGGCCAACTGTGTGGCAAAACGAAACGAACGCAGGCAATGGTCTATATGCTGCGACCCGGATAACGCCCGCATATCACTTCTTCCTTTTCTCTTCTGTGGTTTCAACTATGAGTTCATAATTATCTATTGAGATAAGAGGTTAAATACTCTGAGGACAAAGCAGCAAGGTTTCCGCGCTCCGCCTCGCCAGTAACTTGCCACGCGCTCAGCTAACTCAATTTGAATGTAAGCGAGTATCTCTAACTTGGCTCCTGCACACAGCAGGAAGCATGTGGAGAGAAATTTTGAACAACAATGGAGCCCACGCCACAGTCAGTGACAGTACATGATTCTTGCGCCATATTTATTTTCGAAAAAAATATCGTTTGAGCATCAAGAATATTCAATAAAATGGATTTTGGTGTATATTTTTTACTCACAACAGAGTTCTCCCATGATTGCCTGTGACTTCAGTAAAAAAAACTCTTCTCCTCCTCCTCAAATGCGTTCGCCGTGTCCAACCCACGCGGGGTTGTCTCTATTAAAAGTTTAGTCCATTTCAATACGTCTGCGACTATGTTTGCGTTTGGCATGTACGTTTAAGGTGGGCCTTCCCGTTCAACTCCCCATGCAAACGTGGAAAAAGATCATGCGCATATTTCTTGTTAGAGATACAAAATTAATACCAAATAATAATAAAATTGTCGAACTAGATGTTTCATGACCACTGGCATTGTAAAATTATGTTTGGTTTATGTTTGGGTTCGACGAGGCTCTAAATTTTGAAATTTTCGCGCACTTTATGCATAAAGTTTCTAAAATGTTTAGTTAACAAACCTAAAGATTTATAATTAATTAGGTTTTTGTTTGCATTTTCATAAATCTTACCCAATCAAACATTATGCGCATTGTCTGCTTTGTGTACATGTTGCATCCTCCTCATCACGGAGCCTGTCTTTATCTCTGAAATAGAGAAGGTTCCAGAGTGCAATAGCACTATTTTGTACCGTGCCCGCGAATGAGTTAGTTCCGTCGGGACGGGATACCTTAAGAACAGCCCGTAAGCTATGCTCCCCATACAAACGTAGTTTACTAATCATTTGGAAACCGCTATTCCAATTAAATTGATATTTAATATCTAATATCAGGTAACAAATATCTTCTGCATGCTTTTGTTTTTTTGAAAAATCCAAACCGAATGAAATGAATGCAAAAAGAAAATCTATCTTCATACGAATTTTGTTTTCTCTGTGGTTTGACCCAGAATACATTTACCGAAAAAACAAAGGCATGCAGACACAGATATTTGTAGCCTAATATTAGATACCAAATATCAAGTAAGTTGGAACAGTGGTTTTCAAATTATTAGAAAACTACGTTTGTATGGGAGGCGAAATTTTCAGGTGCTTACGGGCCGACCTTAAGTTGTGTTGTTAATTGTAGATAATGTGGTGACATCGGGTCTCCTTTTTTTATCTGAGATTGATACAAATGAACACCAGCGAAGGATGTCCGGTTGGGAATAGTGGCTAATGTAATAACAAAAACAACAACAATAACATTTATTTAAATTTAGAGTTTAAATATTTATTTTAGTTCCTCTTTTCCAAACTAGTTCCGGACTGTATCATGGGAAAGAGGTTGCGCTGCAAAAATATTTTAATCAGTTCTAGAAATTAATGATTAATTAAAATTGATTAAAATTGATATAGGTGAGGGCGGGAGATGTATGTAGCACGGGGAAGCATAATTGTGTTATCGTGTGAAGTGAGAGAAACGGTAAAAGTATACGTAGATGCTTTCCTGCATGCGTAATACTTTCAATCCTTGCTCGCGGGCTATCTGGACGGTGGACTCAGCATCGGTATCGGATTCGCGGCTGCTTCGTTTAAACCAACTCGTAACTGCGGTTGGAACGACGAAGTTGGACGACGGAGCTGGGGTTCCGTAGGAGGAGTTGCGTCCGACTCAAACAGAGACACTGGACCCTTAGATAATATTGTGTAGCTTCGAGACGATTCTTTATTTAATTCTTAATTTACTAGCTGCGAATTCTCTCGGATAAATTTAAAGTGTCATTTTTCAAGAACATGCCTTTATGATGTGTTACTTATAATATCCATATTTTCTCCAAATTCACCCACGGAAATGGATGATACTTCTTGCTAACAACTTGTAGCGACCGAATCGCTCTCTACATAGAGCTCCTAGCCACACAAACGCAACAAATACATAAGTAAACATACATTGTCGTGCTAAGCAGGTACGTCGCTTATTACAGGGAATGTGATATGTATGTTTAGGCAACGACATATGAATTAAAGAAAGAGCCCAGTAAAAATAACTACTTTACGAAAATACTCCAAGGCTGGACCCGAACCAGCAAAACATACCATTCGTGGGTATTGCGTTTTCCAATTTCGTCACCTGTTGTATACCCATAATTTGGAATTCTCCTACAGTCCCTCCTTCCGTGATCAATGCCTCCTACTAACACTGTGTTTAAGATTATACCTACATACATTTATTTAACGCTTCATCTGCGTTGCGGACATTGACTGCGAACATAGAGATATCAAATGAAAGATATCTGTGAAATAATCAAAAAAGTTGTGTGTACTTATTGTAAGCACGTTAGAAGTTAATAGTTTTCTAATTTTATATTTTATTTATTTATATAAAAATAATTTTCTTCACGCATTCAAATAAATTTGAAGTAAATGAGTCATCGATATAATCTAAAAAATGCTTTGGTGTTTACGTCGATGACATGAGTCAAACGTCCATAGAGGGCGACACCGCCGGGGGGGAGGTATTCCATATTAAAATAAGTAAATTATGTGTTATATCGACGCGCGCAAATTCGTTTCATCCAAAAAAATACACTCCGATCTGTCTTCTAAATCGCGCCTAAATAAGTATAACTTTCATACTATCCATACAGTGTGTACATTTAACCTCGTATGAATGTGCACACTCTCTTGAACTTGCCTCTCTCTGTTAATAAACGCGTTCAGGTGTACTCAAGCATCGCATTCAACAGCCTCAGAATTAGACCATTATCGGAACCCACTGGTCCTACGCTTTGAATCCAATCGTCAGGAACGTTCAGCGCAGACATTGCAATAGAGATGGTGAATTGATTTCGCAAACAGCGCACTGGTTCGAAACCTCGTTCGAATCGTTAGTGTCTGTGATTCCCGAAAGACCAGAATCCCGAATGCTAATAGGGGTTCACAAATGTAACGACTCCAAAAATAATAGAACAGGATATATTTGCTATGTTTACGCTAAACGTGCGACAGATCCGTACAAAAAAGATTAATATTCCCCTATCGAACCCTGTTGTACCTTCCCTTTGGTGAAGTATTAAAAGAAAAAAAAAATAGATTTAGAAAATATAAAAAACTTTTCTATTATAAATAAGTCTCTAGTTAATTATGAGATAAAGACGATAGATCAGATGCGTCTAAATTAAACAAATCTGATTGAAGTGATGAAATTAATTATTTGAATGGAGACTAAGTTTCCCAACAAAAATATAATTGTAGCTTCACTAGACTTAATAATAATTACTTAAAATGTGTTCACCCTCATTGTTTGATCTTTGATCAAGATCTGAGAAAAGTAGAAACAATAATTGTATTCAAGAACTTGCAAGTTTTTTAAATTCTAATGTTAAGGTGGGCCATCCCGCTCAACTCCCCATACAAACGGGGAAAGAAGATCACGCCCATGTTTCTTGTCAGAGATCCCAAATTTTGCTCAAAATAGCTTTATTTGATCGATCTAGATGTCTGATAACCGTTGGCATTGTAAAATTGTATTTGGTTTCTAAGTTATAAGGTCCGAAAGTTCGAATTTTTCGCGCGTTTTATACAATAACTTTGGAGGTGGATTACGCAATGGTAAAGTAAGAAGTTCTTAAAAACATTAGTCATCAGACATAGCTTATTTAATCAAGATTTATAATCTATTATGTTTTTGTTCGATTTTTTACTACAGCGTTCGTGGTTTACTATTAGCTATAAGTCGTTTTGTAATAAAAATTTTCGTAGATCTTACCAAATCATACACTATGCACATTGTCTTTTTTGTGCACATGTTGCATCTTCCTCATCACGGAGCCTGTCTTTTTCTTTGAAACAGAGAACGTCCCAGAGAGCAACAGCACGGTTTTGTACCGTGCCCGCGATTGAGTTAGTCCCGCCGGGTTGGGCCACCTTAATAGATATGGATAGCTAATGCCACATTCAGCTTCACGATATTAGACCAATATTTCCGAAGGAATTAGATGTCATGCAAGAACCTTCCTTTTTGTGACACGCCTACATTAAAATGGCTTCTTTCTATCCGATGCGAAATTACCAACCCGAGCGGGTTTAACCCTGCTACCTAGTAGATAGATAGAGCGAGGTTTTACGCATAGGTTTTACCTACAGTTTTACATGGATTCCGAACAATGTAACAGCTCGCATTCGTGACGAAATACACTCATCCAACTCTGAAAGAGAAATGAAGTGGTACATGAACGGGGCGGGGATTGTATCCATGACGCTATACGAATCTCTCAATTTGTTTGCACCAAACGACAAACTCGACAGTCTTGCTCCTACGGCGTGAAGCAAGAACAGTACGCCTATTCTTGAAATGTCATGCTTAGGAATCAGCAATATTTCCGTCGAGATAACAGCGGTCGTCGAACCGATTTTACTGATGTAAAACCTTGAACATTGAAATAACGTGCTCCGGAATCCTTCCATCCAGTGGTGTAGCATGGGGGCGGGGCGGATGGTGCGGTCCGCACCGGGCGGCACTTAGACGGGGGCGGCATTTCACAGGTGGCGGAAAAAATTAGTCCTTCAACATTTTTTCGTTAATGTTTTGTTGTTTCCATATATACAGGCACAACATTTTATGCATGGGTGAACTGATGCAAGTTTCTTCAATAATTTTTTTTTAGGAAATTAATTTGGATTCGATTTTAATTTAAATAAACATCTCTTTTTCCCATTTTTTTGTAATTCGCCGTATTGACCGAATAAGAGGACCCTTTTGACCGTGCTTTAAATTTATGCACTGTAAGAAGGCATATTTTATGATCAATCACAAAAACCGGCCAAGTGCGAGTCGGGCTCACACACGAAGGGTTCCGTACCATCGAACAAGATTTAACACAAAAAACCGGTTTTTTGTATGGGGACCCCCTTTAATTCTTAATATTTTTAAATGTTACCTATTTGTTGTTATAGGGGCATAATAAATACACACTCTGTAAAGAATTCAGCTGTCTATCTATTACGGTTCATGAGATACAGCCCTATGACAGACGGACGGACGGACGGACGGACGGACGGACGGACGGACGGACAGCGGAGGCTTAGTAATAGGGTTCCGTTTTCACCCTTTGGGTACGGAACCCTAAAAAAGGAGGGTGGCAAATTTAAGATCCGCACCGGGTGCTACCCACTGCTTCCATCGAGAAAACCGCTTTGACAACCGCTTGTCAAAATCTCTGCAACCGCTTTCCATGGTCGCGTTGGTAGCATTTCATCAGATCAAGCCCTCATACTGCGCCTACATTGTAAATGGCAGCCGGCTTCGATGTTCCCTCGTTGTTTACGCGCTCTCGCTCAACCACGTTTAACGAAGCACGCATGAAGACAAACTATAATTAGTAATTTGCGAGGAGAAAGACAGCAAAGTAATTAATAATATTGCGTCACTACTAGTTTCGCAATGGCAAGTTTAGCAATTGCCTACAGGAACAATTTCCACAGATTATCATAATTATTTCTAGCTCGTCAACCAGATACCTGTCAGGATACCGGCGTCGTTAATATGTAAATGTACCAGCGGCGCGTCACTGGAATATATTACACCGATTAAACTACATAAACCTGCTTAGTATCTCCGCGCTACGCCGCCGCAGCTACTGACTTTCCGCAACGCCCGTGGGAACACCTGTAGGCCCATTCTGGGAATTCCGACTTGATGAATCAGGACTATTCTCAGGAGAGGATTTTCCTTTGACATTACTTTGGTATTCTGATAATCGATCGCAGCGCCACACGGAATAGACTGCACAACATTAAACATTTCCATGTATTTTCGAATTCATCGTCAACAAAAAATGTATATATCCATTCCCAAAAGAGTACCATATATATACCAGAATAGGTGGTAAGTTAATTACTGATTCAGTTAGGATGTAGGAGTGTGTATTCCGCATGTAAACCAATGCGCGCATGAATTTGCCTGGTGATGTAAATATTCGCAGCTATACATGTCTCATTGCGGTGGACATCGGAACATAATACAAGCTAGATGTACGAAATACCGGACCAATGTTACCAACGTTTGGCCATGCTGGGCAAAACCTGATGGCAGAGGTGCATGTCGGTGTGCAGGCGCGGGGCTGAGGGTGCAGGTCGCTCGATTTCCCAAATGTCAAGCATTTGGAAAGTGACAAACTTTCTCCACCTTTTCTTCTCCAATTTCCAATCGGACCAACATTTGCTTCGCTCGGTAAGTTTCCGAGAAAAGTAGACCCGTAAATGATACAAAATACCTGTATGCATCAAATCAATCAAAAATGATAGGCGTGGGGACTACTCGGACTGAACTTATATTCAGAATCGCTTTTTCGGTGCCCCTAAAGGAAAAACCATTTATTACATCAAATACACACATTTTCTACTATTACGGGTGCTACTAACTTTACGGATTACTTCGCCTATCTGGTCCTGGTGCACTCAAGCCGCATGGGCATGGCAATTCCACCCGCTTCCGCTCAGTAAATCGGTTTCGTCATTCTTTCGGTACTCATTCGCAATCATCTCAATGTTCGCCATTATAGATTATTTCAGTTGACCAACCTAGTTCATATGTGGTGTGTTAGGCTAATATCGGACGGTCAGTTCGGTATTAGCGATCCATGTCCAGTTACATAAAAAAAACTCTGTACCCCAACTATTACGAAACTTGTCTGGTAAATGTAATCCTTAAACGTTTCTCAAGTAACGCATTTCACGTAATTTATTATACATTTATGACACTTCCATACTCAAGTAAATATATTATTTTTCGTACTAAGCAGGTACGTCAATTAATGTGTCCTTGCTTAGCGGTCGATTGTACATACATACATGTCACATTCCTTGGAATAAGCGACGTACCTGCTTAGTACGAAAGAAAGTATATTTACTTAAGTCAACCTAGGACTGGCTCTAGCGTCTGATGCCAAATATATTACGATTTTGGTGATGACGGCAATATGTTTGTTTTTTTTTTTATGTGACTGGACATGATGGCTAATACCACACCTTCTGTCATGGTATTAGCCCAACACACCACATGGGAACTAGGTGCTATGCCAGGACCTTCCTTATATTGCTCGGCTACATTGAACTGGATGGAAAACACGGACAATTTTCATTGCCGCTTCGACCATCGTTCATTCAATGCGATGGTACCAACCCGGGAGGGATTAACCCTACCACCTAGTAAGTAAGGAAGGGGACCTACAGTTTAACGTGGAATCCGAACCACGGCCAGCCTCTCTCAACGGTCTAATGGTCACCCATCCAAGACCAGACCGGACCCAGCGTTGCTTAACTTCGGAGAGCGATCGCCGAAGTGTCGCGCCACTGGGCCACTGAGGCTGATTGTTCAATCTTTGCAGTCAATGTCCGCAACGCAGATGAAGCGTAAAATCAATGTATGTATGTAGGTACAATCTTGAACACTGTGTTAGTAGGAGGCATTCATTACGGGAAGAGGGACTGTAGGAGAATTCCAAATTATGGGTATACAGCCGGTGGCGAAATTGGTAGACGCAATACCCGCGAATGGTATGTTTTGCTGGTTCGGGTCCAGCCTTGCAGTATATTCGTAAAGTAGTTCTTTTTACTGGGCTCTTTCTTCAATTAATGTGTCCTTGCTTCACGGTCGATTTATACATACATACATGTCACATTACTTCCATACTCAATTCTCGATCCCTTACATCAATGAAGAAGAACACTGCTATGAATCGCCATCCGATCTGTAGGCGTAATGGCCCGCTTATCTTAAGAAGGTGCATCGCTCACTCTTATTTCAATGTCCATATCACACTCTCCATCACGGGAGAACATGCTTCTCATATACACAAACTTATTCACCTGATGCCTGAGTCCGCTAATAGATAACTCCAATTTCAAGCGTTGACGTTCGATGGGTGATACGATTAACTAACGCTCGAAAGTGACATTATCTATTAGCGGACTTAGGCTTCTGAGCTAATCTTTTATTACTTTTGCTAATATAACACCCAGCTGCTTCTTCTCGCCTTTCGTTTGCAAGCATTCTGAATCTGTGCACCGAATGTAGACCGCATCAAAAAAACCCATTTAATATATTTGGTCTTCACAGGTCACAAAAAACCCACTTAATAACTTAAAAATCTGTCATTATCAATCGACACGGATAAATAGTATTTAGCTTGCTGCATGAACTATCTTAACTTACAACCAAGAACAGCACACAATTTTCAACCCAGAATTCGCTATCAAGTTACGAATTCTACCGAGCAAAAGTTCACCCACGGAAACAAGAAAACCGAGTGGAATTTTAGTATGCACAATTCCGCAGACACCGGCCCGGGGCTTACTTCCTCCCTGTTCCCGTTGTCCCGCGAGGGTGAATCTGCACTAAGAGGCTGTAATGACTGCACCTGTAAACACCCACGCCGTGCAGTCGGGAATTCAAATTAGTTTAGCTAACTCGGTCTATGGCCGTGCGAGGTGGTAAGTTGGCGCTATTGCCAAAGTTCTTGCACGCTTTGAAGAAGTTTGAGAGATGTTGCGCTGGGGAAAATTTAAAATGCATTTAGAGAAGAACGAATGCGTTCCATGCAGCGTCTACAAACGTGCGGGTAGTTGGATAATTCGACACATTAATATTTAGTTTCGGACTTTTTTTTATTTTGTTTTCGGTGCTGGCGCGCTTCTGTGAGTATTTCTGAAAAAAAACGATAGTCCTTAGAACGACTTCGCACATATCTACAAGTTTTACTTACGTTGAGTATAAAATTTTAATGTGTAGATGTAAAGTAATATTAAATGAACGTTTGAATTTGGTCGAAACTAAAATATATATCAATGTTTGGAGAAAGTAGAAAGTCGTACATATATTTACAATGTATTTGTAATTCCTTTATTTCCATAAGTGCTGAATCCGCATTGAAAGGTAGGTTAATAAGGAGTAAAACAATGTCCATAACATATGTAGAATGTATTATTTCAGACTAGCGATAGGTCATTCCGGCTCCAAAAAGTTATGCATTCCAATTCCTACTCCACACGCCCGAAATGACCTCCGGAATGAAGGTCCAATGTTACTTTGGGAGCCCACAACAATCTGGAATGGTTACAATTTCACTCCGGAATGGCTGTACCGGAATAGTGGGTACTCCGAGAAACCTCAAACGTCTTAATTCGGATCCTAGTTTTCATTGAAATTTTCGACGGACCAAAAATAAAAATGGACGTGCGGACGATTTGGGTAAGGTTCTACTCAGGAATTCATAGTGTGGACTAACTATTCAGCCGCCTGGAATGAGGAGTGGAAATGGGAAAAAGAGTCTATAAGGCTAATGAGGAGTGTCAAAAGAAGTAAATTAAGCAGAAGAAGCGGGTTCTCGGAATAGGGTGCACCCGGAATGACCCAGTGTTATTTCACACACAACATTTTATGAAGCATAATGTTGGCCCCTGCTGTTAATCTTAATCAATTCCATCCTAAATACAGATTACCCACTTAGAAGAAATAAATAAATAAAAAAACCGCGTATGTCTTGTCCGACAGGTGGCTTTGTAAGTTATGATTCTATGGGTCGTCTTCATAAAGTCCAAAAAGCATAAGGTCCAAAACCCAGAACGTCCAAAAGCATGTATTTTTCGCGTGTATTATTAAATGCATATAATCTAACCTAACCTAACCTAACCAACCCCAATTAAAAATATCCGTATTCGTAAGTATTTTGGACGCTATGGGTTTTGGACTTTGTGCTTTTTGGACTTTATGATGCGTCCCCGATTATATTAAACTTGTGCTTCCAAGTAATTTTGAGTGCATCAACTTCACAAACATTCTTGCAGACTGCTTAATTTAGGTAACATTTTCTTATGATAAAGACCAAGTGCTCAGCCTCAGGCCCAAGTAGGGTTTTGCCGAAGCCATTCTTGAAACATTGAAAATGTATGCCGCGTCGACGTCGGAACAAAGGAGATTGAGCTCCGTACAACGGAGGCGGCAGCCGAGGCGGTTGGAATCCGTGGCAGCGAATAACTAAACAAATTGAATTGGAGGTAACATAGGTACACCGCATGGCGCGTTTCTCAACCTGAAAACAAAGGCGTTTGGTGAAGACGATCCGAAGCCTTCAATAGGCAAATACAATTCGTAGAAACATGCTTACGAACATAAATCAAGTTAAGTAGCGTTTGCATCTCATCACCGCATTCTATTAACAACACATTTCTCGCTCGTTCATTTGGAATTTTCGTGCCCTAAATAGATAAACGTGCCCATGAAACTTCGTTATCTGTTTGTGTGTCTATGCATCTGTCTCATAGAGCCCCTTAGTGTACCATTCAAAGAACATCCTGCCAGACGTTCAATCGATGAGGTTACACACCCACATACCATTCTTAAGATAATATAAATCTGGATCAGTTGGTGGGGCAAAACGATAGTTTCGATGCAAAATACTCGAAATAAATGTGTCGTCTAACACAAACTTCAATTTAGGCCGCGGCTTAAATAACGTGCGAAATATTTTTGCCGCGCTAACGCGCGAAGGTGTTGACTTTTTGTGCTTCGAAGGTGGTAGGGTTATGCCCGCCCGGGTTGGTATCACCGCATTGGAAGAAATTAGGGGTGAAGCGGCAATTAAAAATTGTCCGTGTTTTCCATCCAGTTCAATGAAGCCGTGCTCATAAAGGGAAGGTCCTGGCATGAAACTTTTTTCCTTCGGGAATGTGGTGTATTGGGCTAATATCATAACGGTAGGTGTGTGGTATTAGCCAGACCTGTCAGTTTCCATAAAAACAAATCGATGTGTGATCCATATAATATACCCCAAAATTAGGAAATACCAAGAAAATAAATCTAGTACTGCCGAACATCTGTAAGGTTTGTGTTCGAGGTGCTGGGGAAAATCCAGGCCAAGCATAAATGATTCCGTGTCCACCATTTGTCCAGGAATAACATACCGCAACTCCGCTTGGTACCACACTTCATAGCAGTAAGCATTCGGGTCCATTTTTATCGATAATCAATGAAATTCCACATTGAAACTCGTGACGCTTATCAACTGAAAATTACTGACATGAACTTATAAAGGAAAACGAGAAATTAATTTAGTTCAAATTAGTCCACCATTTTGTAGACATACTGCATAGTTGCGATTGATTATCTGAAGATGCTTTCACTGTTTAAATTGCTCTCGGTTTTTGTTTCGTCGTTCATTAGCAGTAATTGTCAAACAATGCGGAAATAGGGCGCCACTACGAAAGCATTTTCTCAAGCCTACCGAGTGCTCCGAGCCGAGCAGCCAGCAATGTTGAGTTCGCAAACAACTCCGAATTGGGGCTTCCGTTCGCGTCGCGCCGCGGCTGAGACCTTCAAGTTTTAATTCAGGCTGCGCCTTCAGGAGCCCCCCACCCCCCCGCCCCGGCCCCAAGGAACCGGCGAAGCCTCCGCGTAATCAACATAATGGCACCGCGGGGCAAATGGGGCTAAATATATCATGTTGGATGCAGAGCGTGAGGGGTCGTGAGGGTAATGTTTGAGGAAATGTACGGACCGATGCCAGCCTATTATAATAATCATTTGTAACCTTCCTGCTTCTTCATATTTACATCGTTAGGATGCTCCTCGGCCGCATATCCTGCTCGCCCAGATACTCTTGACTAATTTTCGAATATATCATTTTCGATAAATTCGAATTATTCGAAATCAAAACCTTTGCTTCTGCTACTCCCAGCCAATAAAGGTTACACACGTAACTCTCTGAGCTGTAGACCTCGCGAGTCTGCATTTTTTTTTGATCCGACCAGCAGGTCTATTCCTGGCATTCAGTAATCAGGAATCAGGAATCATGAGTATAGAAAACCGCTTTTATAGCGATTTTCAAAGCGAATTTTTCTACGGAAACCCTTGATTGTTTAAAAAAACTATGCTGCGGAATATTTTCGTCAAGAAAATCGCTACAAAAGCTGTTTTCTAGACTCAGGATTCCTGATTCCTTATTACTGAATGCCAGGAATAGACTTGCTATAGAGACCAGTCAGACAAACATAAAGCATTCATTATTTTTTTGGAAATAAATTGAACTGAAAGCCGAACACTGTATATCCGAGAATATAAATAATACCGTCATTCGAATTTATTGCTTTCAAGGATGCCCGGCGGATGAGACCCTCAACAACTATTTCCCTCCTCGTTGCAGCAATAATTCGAAGGCCTTCCAAGAAAATTGAGTCACGGTAATTGTTTAAAGGGTTGTCGGAATTTATGCTAATCCCTCGCTTAATTGTGCCAGTTTGTCGCGTCCGATTGCTTCCGAAACTTGGCGTTAATTCAACTTTAACCGAGTGTGAATTTGAATAAATTATAAATACGGCCCGCGGGATGGCCCGTGCCGAGTCGATAAGCTACTCGGCGATCCAAATATTTGAACAGCATCATATTTTCCGATAGACTGATTCAAGTCCGGTTACAAATGTACTGGGAAACAAAATGCGTTTGACGATTGGTGGCAAAAGAGACGATGTAGAATTGATTATATTGCATGGTCGCAATGCGGAAAAATTTAAATCGTTAAGGAAAAATACAATCAGGGTGGAAAGTACGTAACCTAAATACTTCAAATTATTTGTTCTCAATCAGTTTTTAATAACAATAACTTTGTTGTGATAAAATAGGATTTTGGAAACGCTTATCAGACATAAATCTTTATTTAAATTCTTATCGTATTATCGAACCAATAATTTTCAAAATCGCTCCACAATTGACCGAGAATTCGGTGAACGGACACACAAAATACATAAAGGCGAACAAAGAACCTCCTCCTTTTGTGAAGTTGGTTAAAAAGAATGTTTTTTTTTTTTAAGATTGGGCCAAAAACGTTTTAAAAAAGGTTCTCATTTTCTTCCGCTACACCGAACTGCAGCATAAATTACAAATAGTGTATGATTCTCCGATACATTTATGTCTCACCTTATCACACGACTGCCCAAAAAAGGAGCTCTATATTTTTTACCGATGAAAAAAAGGATATTTTTCTACAATATGTCTTTAATGTTTTGTTTTACATGACTTCAATGGTGCTTGTTTTTTGTTTGCAACCTGACATGAATGGCTAATACCACACAACTACCTTTATGATATTAGCCCCAACTATCTCCGTTCAAGATTGGGCAAAAATGCTAATGTCCGGTTGTTCTCTGCAGGTCGCATTTCTCAACTGATTCTGATGATTTACATATACAGATTTTTTAGTCGAGCCAGTTTTCAAAAAAATAATTTTTTTTATTTATTTTTTAAAAAAATTACAAATGTTCATAAAGACAGACTTCTAGGTCTAACGGCTCAAACAACGGGCAAAAAACTTATTTTTTTTTAAATGTGTTGGACGGGAACAATATTCTGGAGAAATCCTCAATTTCATTTGAACATTTATTGCAATCACGAACGTTCCTGTTCCACTCACCTTTTGGTTCACTATTTGTCAGGTCCGTCAAGTTTTTTTATCGATAAGCATTTCTCATAACGCCCTCAACGATCACGTGAAACTTCTGCAATATTGCACCGCGCCAGGGCTCAAATGAGTCAAACATTTCCGATCAAGACGATTCAGCCAGGATACTACAGGAAGACGTGAGTCAATGTCGTTTGAGCTCGGCTCGGGGGCTTTTAGCGTCCGCGCCTTACGCACCACCGAGCATGGAAGGATCGGAGTAGAAACTGAAAGTAGACACTTTTACATACAAAAACGGTAACGCCGTGCCGGCGAGTGATTTCGATTTCGAATTCAATTACCAGTGACATCATTTATTTATTTATTTAATTAAAAATATTACGTAATAAAATTGTACAGCATTTCAGTGGGTTTTGAAAACAATGGTATAAGACTTGTGGTTGCGCTGTCAGCTTTTATGTCCATTTATAGCTTCTAGACAAGGCTTCTGCCCGTTTTCCAGGAAGTCTATTTGCTTTAATATAATATATTAACGCTTGGTTGATATAATAATAAAAGTATGTCTAGACTTAACATGTCCTTATTTATTTAAGTTAAAAATAATAGTTTATATCTATATATAAAAATGTGTTGTAGGCTGTATATAAATATATGTATATATAAAAAGCAATGGAAAGAAACAGCTTTGGATGCATATATGTAGTTAAGTAGATGTATTGGATTATTTAGAAATTGACAAAAAAAGGGGAACCTTTTATTGTAATACTATTACATTTCGTTTATTGTTTTTGTTAAAGATGGGTTGACAAAACTATGGTTTGAAAAGACAGTAGCTATTATTAATAACTATGCCTTAGATGAAAAAGGAATGGATAGGGGACTAAAAAAATTGTACGGTCCGTCAAAAATACGCTTAGTCAGCTCATATGCTCTCAGTCGGTGTCAAACGTCAATCCATGCGCGTCAGTTGGGCAAGATTTCAAAATATCAACAAAATGCCTTCAAAATGTCTTGTGTGGTTGACAAATGTCGAAATAACACTAATAAGCACAACAAGAGCAATGGAATCACATTCCATGTGTAAGTACAAGCATATTCAGTATATTTTAAGTTTAGTTGACCTGAAACCTTTTATATGTTGTAAAGGCGCAAACAGGGTTGGCACAAGCAAACTTAAATTGTCAGTTCGATTTTTATTTTTGTTTTCATTTCAGTATTATATATTGAACTAAATTTTATTTTAAAAACAAGTAGGGCTGCCACAAAACAATAGTCTACGTACTGTTTATTATTTTTTATAATGTCGTTTAGGATGTTTGTATAATATGTCTTAGTTCTGAGGCTGTGATAAAAAAGTACATCCTTGAAAATGGTCAAAATGTTACATGTGACAGACAGCTCGTTACCATAAAGATTAAAATTCTCAAGTCGTTTCTTGCCACGAACTATGCCACATTATTACACCATTGGTGTGAGCAGTTGTTCACAAGCCTCAAGTCCCTGCTCGACTAACCAGTGCGTTAATCGACCATAGACAAAGGATAGCAAGGATAGACTGCTAACGTCATACAACGTCCCAAACTCGCTAAATACTTCTTATTTTAGGTGGTACTATGACATCTTAACCAGCGCCATCTCCCGTCACTGCCAGAACTAGTTACACCGTCATTAAAATAAGGTTAATTCCAAATTTTGCCTAGGCAGGCATGATGAAAACGTTACAAAAAAAGATCTTCGATATTCATTGGTTTGTGTTTCATGTATTCTCAAATGAGAATTGCAACGCCATCTGTTGATTTTTATTAACCCTAATAAACACTTGTATGCCGTTAGAAATCCTTCCCTACTATCATTTAACTATGCTAATACATACACTGTACAAGTAAGAACACGCAAGAACTACGAGATGCCAATAGTACATGTGTGATCTTAGGTACTAAGAACATCACATATACTATTTGATGCAACAAACATTCAAATCAAACTTTATTTTATAAAGGTAGAGTAGCAAAACAGTTATGTTCCCTCTTTCCTTAACTAGTGCTTGACTGTATCATGGGAAAGAGGTTGCGCATGAAAAACAAATACATGAACATTGAAGTTGTTGTTGAAGTTGTGATTTGAATGTTATGAAACGCTTTGATTGTGTGTTAGTGTATATCGTGTGTGATGTTGGGATATGTGTGAAGGGTGATTGGATGTGTGGTGTGGTGTAATGTGGGGGGAGGGAGGGGACTTGTAGAAAATAGTTGGGTATATTCTAAAGGCGTTACTAGGTCGATGTTGTACGTCCCGAATTCGTAAGCAAACTTACTAAAGTTAGAAGTTTTGCACTGACTCGTGGCTACGCTGCCGCCACACGAACGAGTTTCGCACGCTACCTCCGTCCTTCCATGCTCGCTGGTCCGCACTCTCTCCCACGTGCCCGCGCCGCGGCCGCCCGCTCAAAGCGCTCACTAAACGAGTGAAACTTCTCCCGGGCTAGACGGCCGGACTAAAGGATAACTCCCATGCCAAGTAATGCGGCAAGTAGTACATTGAGCTGGGCCAAGCAGTGCCAGCGCGACACCGTGTTCGGGCAGATTGCTACGTGCCATTCGGTGCAAGAAGGAGAAATAAATAGCGCTTTGGCCTTCAGAATGACAGATCCGTGTTTGTCGTTTCGCTGACACGGAATTGGAACAAAATTTGTCAACTGCCGCTTTAACGTGAACCATATTATATTCACCTATATTTACACAAATATTTGTAGAAATAGCTTAGTTTTGTACGTTTGTCTTGTGAGATTAGTAGAATTATTGTTTGTGTATTATTATTCAAACAGACGTTTATCTTTATTCTTTTATCGTGTCGCGTTTGGGTTGGAGCTCTATTCTAAGCTGTTCCGCCTAATCTTGTGTTTTTTTTTGTTTACGGAAAGTACGGGGCAGAGTGTAGCCGCTTCAGCTTGAACAAATATTTTGGGTTTGACGCATTGCTGTTATTTACGGACTTAAAAAAAAAGGAGGAGATTCCCAATTCGTCGGAATCTTTTCTTTTTGTTATGCTTCAAGTTCTCAAATTGCAAGTCAACACTGCGTAACACTCCACATCCTATTAAAAAAAATATAATAAAATATATATTTTATAAATATATAAAAAAATACAAAATTTCCCAATAGAACACGGAAATTTTAAATCACCGTGCGGTTTCAAAAACACTTCACGCTTGCTCGCCTTTGCACGTTCGCTCGCTCGCCGACTTTGTCGTCCATCGGGCGCGAGCTATTGCGACGTGAGTCGTCTTTAGCAGAATCTCGTACGCATAATTAGTTGAAGAACACTTAAATGTGATAGGTAAGTTTATTTGTTATCTATAAATCTATATAGGAGAAAAAACGTAAAAGTCTTGCGAGTTAAATTCCGAACGTTATCAATGGCGAGGGATGTTCTGACCTGTTGGATGGTTATTAAGGCGCTAGGACTAGCCAACTACTCGCGCCATACAAATGCACTTTTTAACAAATGTAATAATATGTAGTGAAACGCTTCAGCAAATCCAAATAGAACTCCAGACTGATAATGGATTGTTAATATTTTTTTATTCCATCATTTATTTAAATAATAATAAAAATAAAAAAGTTGATTTTTCTCATTAGAAATCTGAAAGTAATTCGATTTCTAGGTATAAGCAAAAATAGCATATATGCATAAACAAAAAATTCCATTTGCTTATAGATTTCTACATTTAGTCAAAAAAGTTCGGAAATGGACACCGTTTCCGCAATGTATTTTGTATAGAAAAAGGAAATATACATTAACGAAAATAATTCGATTCCTAGACAAGGAATCATATATTGTAAGAATGACACTTATAATCGTCAGACTTAGTTAGTTAACTTGGGGTGCCTCGTCTAACTTTGCGATTTGGCTAGTACCAGGCCCTTAATATGCTCGCTGGCGTTACCAAGCTTCCCCCGCTATGATAATATCGTAAATTTTAGACTTTGCTGACCCCAATGTGACGCGACGCACGTTTCGAGGATTCAGTTGAAAATTTAATATGTAGAATTGCTTCAAACTAGCTAGGGAAACAGCATTTACTGATATCTGCTTTGAATTTACTTATATTATCTCTACTAGTATAAAACTCGAGATTGTAGAATTGGTTATTGTGAGCAGTTTGTTGCGCTTGTGAATTTAACTGTTGATCTACGGTTTGATATAACGTTGTAGTTGTATTTGAAAAATATCATGCATTATTACCAGGTGTATATGTAACTATATATTAGAATCTATTTTTTGCTAACATTTTGTAATTACATGCGTTCGCATCCTTGAAAGAGGTCAATTCGTATAGGAAACTGAAACCTTTTGGGTTTCTATAGGGTTATAATTAAGGGACGTTTACCCCTTTCGGAGACTCCTTTTTGTACACACAAACTTTTTGTACTCCTTTGAGACACATATTTCATTCAGAATCTGGTCATTTGTCATATCGAGACAGACGGCCGTTGTAGATAATGTTTAATTTTAGTAGATATGCTTTGTAATACATTTAATAAAAATAACTGTGTTTTAACGTTGTATCCTTACTTTGTTCTTCGTTTATTGATGCTGGATGGAAATTCTCTTTTTCTTAACTCCTCTGATTTTTAATGCAATGCGCCGGAAGGTCATGAAGCCATGTGTTCTATTAATAATTTTAGTCCAATTAATTCGAGGGATTTCATGGCCAGCCGCTCAGCACTTCTATCTCAAACGTTCTATTGATTGATTCGATTGGTATTTCAGTTATGTATTTTTTTTATTGGAAATTCTGTCCACCTTTTTATTCGAAAAACCATAATATCCGATACGAACTGCTAACATATTTTTTCTTTGGAACCCCTTTAAAGTACCTATGGTTTTTACTGCAGTTTTTATGTGAACCAGATATACGCCACAATATTTAAGACAATTTTCACTCCAAACAATGGAAAACTTAACAGTGGACGATTTGCACCCGATTCGTGTAGCCACCCTATGGCTATTTCAATTTAAGAGGTTCAATGGATAAAACAATTTTCACAAGTGAATCACCGCACCCACCTCGTAGCAGTCTGTGCAGGGCGTGAGAGCCTTTCTTCCACGCGAACGTTCGCAAAGCTGTCAGTGCGGCCTCCGCCCTGCCCCCTCCGCCTCGGACAGGGAGACTCCCCCCCCACCAGCCTTGCAGACATAGGTGAACGGATAACTGGGGGATATTTTACAATCAGTAACGAGGTGGTGCTTACTTTAACTATTTGCCGAGGCTACTGCGTTGTATTTACTCGAACCTCCAGGAGGTTTTTGGCAAGGAATTTCTGCCTTTATATTATCAGTTAATCGTGTGAATAGTGTAAATTATTACATAGTATTTAATTGATTTCATGTATAGCGCGGCAGGAGAGGTGCCCAACGAAGCCCATGGGCTTTCGAATTTTCTCGGACGCTTCGAAAACCATGTCGCCCGGCCAGGTTCTTCTTCGCATTGTGTTTGAAGGGCCTCAGGGGACAACCGACAGGCGTTTACCGATCCTTTAAACAAAGGATTTACAGGGTGGGATGGTTCTCATTAGACGAATGTAGGCAGTGAATGAGTGCCTTCCCCTGCCTGTTGCGTAGAAAGGGGGCAGCGAGATGGGGTTATGCAGCTCCTATGATCATTATCCGTGGTGCAGAGAATCACTTCTCAGTTGAAGGATCTCTTAATTCTGGAATATCTCGGTGTCGTCGCGGTATTATGGCGCTGCATCTAGACTTCGCATTATTAGATAATGTATGTCATATTAAATGTGTATTTATAAAAAAACATGACATCTCTAAATCGCCTTTTGAAGATAAAAGGCCTATTAACCTAATAACCTATACCAGGGCGTATAGAAAAAAAATACGTTAAATATTTGTTGAAATTGATTTTTTTTTTTTCAGATTTTTTTAAATATCTGAATACAATGTTTCACCACAGATGTCGTTGTATGACTTCAAATTAAAGAAATGAATATGCTTTGCAACGGGTCGCAACCTATTGCACCCACCGTGGCATTAGTATGTAAATCGCGTAGAGCATACGGCTAAGTCGCTCAACAAAGTCGACTAAGTAGGAACTTGTGAGGACATAAAAGTGCGCGGTGGGCGCATTACTCGCTAGGGAAGAAGTCGGTTGTCTTCTGTAAAGGAAGACCGCCTTCTTGGATAGTGGCGAGTGAGAGCAACTTGAGACAATCAAAGCGAGAGCTAAAGTGGTCGGGCTTCGCATCTTTGATTTAACTGGTATATTTAAATGTGTTTAGGTCAATACATTTCGATAAACCTAAACTAATGATAATAACAGTAATAAAATTATTTATTGTACACCTATTATAGATATAAGTAGTTTATATATATAATATTATTTATATGTGTTATAATTAAGTACTTAAAATTTCATGTGTTGTATAGATGTTCTGTTTTTTTTTCTCTTTTTATTTGCGCCTACCCTTTTCTGTTCTCAATATTGTAAGGTAGGCTGGTAGAAAATGACTTTAGGCATTAAGCTCTACCTTTTATACACTTTATCGTGCAATAAACGTTATTATTATTATTTTAACGATGTTTACGATAGGCGGGCTCAATGCCGAGGGCATTCTCTACCTACCAACCTTTGGGATGCAGAGAGAGGTACATGGCGACAGACAGAAATAATTTAGAGCATTTTAAAGATAACACATATATCACTGTTATTATAAATATAAATATTTTATATAAACATACATATAAATATCTGCATAAGAATACTATAATATAGATAAACAAAATTCACCTAATATAAATATATACAGGATGTTTGGCAAAAGGACCACCCTTGAGATATTATAATTAATATTTATATATGTTTTTTTCATATCGGTTGATAATTTGCGGAGATATGGAGTAACAAACATAAAAAACATACAGACGAATTGTAAAACCTCCTTCTTTTTTGAGGTCGCTTAATAATAATAGCGTAACTGCAAAGAGGTGTTTTTTATGCTTTCCTTCCTTCAAGTATTTGTTGCAATTAGCAAACATTCCAACTCTCCAGGTGGAATTTATTTGCCGTTCGAGCCTCCCGTGAAAAAATATTGGCTCCCCACGAAAGTGATTGTAACACAAATAACTTCGGGCGTACTCCGAACATTTCCGAGTAAAGCTTATTGTGGCTTATTTTTGAAGGATCACGAAAGGTGTGCGGTAAGGATTTGCGGG
The DNA here is from genome assembly GCA_946894095.1 of Incurvaria masculella. Taxonomy (NCBI): domain Eukaryota; kingdom Metazoa; phylum Arthropoda; class Insecta; order Lepidoptera; family Incurvariidae; genus Incurvaria; species Incurvaria masculella. The sequence goes on along the minus strand of OX335653.1, from coordinate 13,706,302 downwards.
GATCGACACAGTCCAGTGCATATTGACGTCCACACCGGGCGGTTGCCACCGGCTGAGTGCTAAGCTCAGGACATTCCGCGGACGCGTCGACGCATTCCGCCGCGCGCTCGCGTCTTCTTCTGACTTCGAAAGAAAAAACTTTTCCCAGCCGTAAGGGGAAAGTTCCACGTGAGGTTTATGAGAGCCTTCGAGAGTTATCGAGATGACGTTGGTAAACGTATTTTTTACTTCGGCTCGTGAGGTGAAAGGAAATGGTGACGCCTGTGTGAGGCTCCTTGAAAGAGGGGATATTTCCCGGCACTGAAAAGTCACTTCTATTTTAAAAGTGGCCGTTTACATTGTGATTGGAGCAGCGAAAATATAGCTATGGATCGAAAATCATCCATACTTATAAAACAGCCTGATACGATGAACCCAGAAATGTTTAATTTAGAGGAATTACTCCTCTGTACCCTAGGATGCAGTTCCAACGAGGGTTTTTTTTTAATTTGATTTTTAAAATATTTGAAACATTTTTCAAATTTAAATAGACTTAATTTTTTTGCAAGCGTCAATAGGATGTTTTTTAAATAGTTTTAAATTTTTTATAAACAAACAATTAAAAAAACATGAACGAGTGTGTCCACTTTTGTATGGAGTAACAATTTTTTTTTTGCTTCCCATGCGTCCCTAAACCATTAACCCGATTACGATTAACCGTGCGTTTCGTAATGCGTATATTGCAGAGACAGCGGACGCACTGAATTCATGTGTCCCGAATTAATATCGCTGCTTACAGCCACAAACGTCATTGCCAATGCGACATCAAATCGGAACGAATTTGAGCAGACAGAGCCTATCCTAACCACCTCGAAAGTGCCTTGTAGGTATCAAGACTACAATTGTGTAACTAGACAACAAACGGCGAAAAACCTTCGTTATTTAGCACAAGATCAGAGAACTACAGATACACACGATTCATGGTACATAGCGGGCATGCTCTCAACCGTGCGCGCTTTGCACGATCTGGTTGCGGTCTAGAGTCACGTCGCTTATGTCAACATGACGTTCACATGCGTGAACATGATACGCATTTCGGAACCCACGGTAAATGTAGTTCATTGTTGTGCACACGCACGTAAACTTTGCCGGATTTCGCTCGGTTAAATATCCAAAACGACAATGTTCCGAGCGGAGCCGGGAACCAGAACTAGAATTAATAGAGCTTGGAGAAGTTGATCATATTCACCCAAACTTGGCCTTTAGCTCAAACGCAATTTGCGCTTGACTCGGCCAAAGTCAAGATTCGATTCAGTTCGAGTGTTACCGAAAAACCCAAATCGTCCACTTCATTCTGGAAATTGAATAGTTCTTCCACTGAATCCTACTGCTTGATATTCGGAAGACCTTTCGCAGCGCTGCAGTCACATGTCGAATCATGTTCTGACATGATCGCTTGCATGCGGAAGGGCGGCGGGAGTGGATTAGGCGGGGCGGGAGAGGTTAGGCGCGATGCTGTTGGGGGCGGCGGGGGTGGCGGGGTAGCGGCACGGCAGGCGCGTAGCGTCGCGCGAAGCGTGTGTAAATACGATATTCCCCGCTGCAGGCACTATGGGAATTGAAAGTCAATACAGATGTTTGATTTTTTCGGAAACTGTCCGTGGATAGCTAACATCACACCTAGTGTCGCGGTATAAGCTGATCGCACCGTGTTGCTCTACATCCTTCTCACATATACATGGTGTTAAACCAAGTAGGCGACATTCCCGAAAGGGGGTTATTTTAGGTTACATACTTATACCGAAAAATAATTTTTTTTTTGTTTTGACCTTTTGTTTTAAAATTTTCGATTTCTAATACTAGTATGAAAACATAGTATTTCGTAAAAGGAATCGCACTGCATTTACAAAAAGTTCTAAAGTAGAACATTTTTTATAATAAATGTGAAAATTTTACATTCGGATCGACGCAATAAAATTAGCGGCGGCGCGCAGTCAGCTGCGAGACAGCAAACGCGTGACCTTGGCAGTGGCGCGAACACATTTCGTGCTTACACCATTCCAAAGGTAAATTGTCTTTACTGGGTTCATCCAATCCTCGGATCTTCGTGACGTAACTTAGTGTAGTTTGACAACCAAAAATTTTAAATAAATTAATTTTTAAAAATATATATGGATAAGCACAATCAAAGGAAAAGCATGCGAAGAACCTTCATTCTTTATTAGGCAATGATATCGTGTCAATTTGACAACCTCCGCACTTTATTAGGTTTGCCTCGTCTGGCGTAAAAGTATTAAAGTTTATCCCTGGCAATCAATATTTTTGCGATTGTTCCGTCAAAGGAAGAGGCGAGAGCAAAATTAAGTTAAAGATTTGTTTGCCACGTACTTAGCCAAACTTTCAGAAAAGAAACGCGGTTTTCCCGAGGAGCGCCAACGAGGCTGCATGAGATTGGTCTTTGTTACGAATGCGGGTTAAGTAAACGCAGTGATTGCGAATAAGTGAGGTCATTTCATGTTACAGAATGCAGCAAAAATTTACCCATTATTATATTTCGATTATATACAGGAAACTCGTCATTTATCGAATGGTAATAATGAAAAGAAAATGACAAGATTTACCCAATATTATATTTCGATTGTAAACAGCGTCAGTTATCGCCCTGAATTCTTAAGAAAATATTTGTTTAAAAATTTTGCCATTTAAGGCCACAATCGCATGATACTAACACAAGCCAAGTTAGACTTGATACGAAATATTTTCATGGTGATGAAAAAGGCAATAACGCACTTCTTTTCCCATTTAACAAACACAAAATTGCAGTAAAGGACTAATAATCAAATCGATATTACACAGACAACACTTAATCAATTCTGAGTTAAAAATACACTCAAAACGCTGCAGGTATTATTACATATTCTTTGTTATCGATTTTTCACGTTTTATGTTACGTCTTTACGATTTATGTCCTTCAGTGCTGAGTGCATGAAAGGAAGCGCATGATCAACACCGAAGGGATGCAGGGTATCTCGTTGCATTCCATCGTTTTTAGGGTTCCGTAGTCAACAAGGTATACATATCCGTCCGTCTGTCCGACATTTATCTCAGGGACTCTTGGTGCTACAAAGCTGCACTTTGGCATAGGTATATTTTTTTTACCACGAAGAACGTTCTACGAACTAGTAGGGGAAGGTGAGCTACAGTTTAAGATGGATTCCAAACCATTCAAAAGCTCGCATTCATGACGAAATGCAATGACGAAATGCAACTTGGAAAAAGAAATCAAATGGTGCATGAAAGGGGCGGGGTTTTGAACCCATGACCTCAGGCATGCTAGGCAAGTCTCCGCGCCCCTGTCCTAGGAGCCGCACAATGGATACAATAATCCCGAGCTATGGAACAGGAGTAGTCAACAAGGTACCCTTATAGTTTCGCCATATCCGTCCGTCTGTCCGACATTTATCTCAGGGACTCTTGGTGTGCTACAAAGCTGTACTTTGGCATAGGTATGATTTTTTTACCATGAAGAACGCTCTACGCACTAGTAGGGGAAGTTGAGCTACAGTTTAAGATGGATTCCAAACCATGCAAAATCTCGCATTCAGGACGAAACGCAACTCGTAAAGAGAAATCAAATGGTGCATAAACGGGGCGGGGTTTTGAACCCATGACCTCAGGCATGCTAGGCAAGTCTCCGCGCCCCTGTCCTAGGAGCCGCACAATGGATACAATAATCCCGAGCTATGGAACAGGAGTAGTCAACAAGGTACCCTTATAGTTTCGCCATATCCGTCCGTCTGTCCGACATTTATCTCAGGGACTCTTGGTGTGCTACAAAGCTGTACTTTGGCATAGGTATGATTTTTTTACCATGAAGAACGCTCTACGCACTAGTAGGGGAAGTTGAGCTACAGTTTAAGATGGATTCCAAACCATGCAAAATCTCGCATTCAGGACGAAACGCAACTCGTAAAGAGAAATCAAATGGTGCATAAACGGGGCGGGGTTTTGAACCCATGACCTCAGGCATGCTAGGCAAGTCTCCGCGCCCCTGTCCTAGGAGCCACACAATGGATACAATAATCCCGAGCTATGGAACAAGAGTAGTCTCAACAAGGTACCTTTATAGTTTCGCCATATCCGTCCGTCTGTCCGATATTTATCTCACGTTCTCTACAAAGCTGTAATTTGGCATAGGTATCATTTTTTTACCATGGAGAATGCTCTTCGAGCTGCATAACGCTGTCCCTCCGTCCCCTTTCTACCACCGCACATCGCGAATCAGGCAGGAAATTCACCCATTCACTTCGACATTACCAAAATAAGAACCCACCGATCCTCTAGATATTTTATCTACAGGGTCGGTAAACTATGGAATCGCCTCCCTGCCGAAGTATTTCTCTCATAGTACAACCTGGGGTCCTTCAAACATGATGTGAGAAGCACTCAGCTGGCCGGCATGGTTTTCGCAGATTCTGAAAGTCCAAAAGCCCACGGGCGTCTTCGGGAGCCTTTCTCTGTGAGGTCCTGGCGTGCGCCATGCACTTGAAATTTTGTGGATCGGATGGAGGGAGCTGAGTCAACTCCATGCAATTCTCTAAAAGCGACAAAACAATTATTTATTTTTATATATTTAATATATTTAACAGTTATACAATTTACAGTTATACATTATACAATTATATATTTAAGGGCTATTAAATTAAAAAATATTTAGACATTGCCGGAGAATTAAATCTTCTATCACAATTATTTGACTATAATTTTACGAATGAACATATGGACTTACTATATCGGATGGAAGTTTTTTCAAAAGCTCACAATAGTAAAAGGACCAAACACAGGGCTGATATTTCTTTTGCATTGTATTATATTAATCTTAAGTTGGTAAATTTACATTTCTGCTATTAAAATATCATATATTTAGTTTTTACAATGTGTATGTAACATTAACAAAACAAAAAAAATTTAAGTTGACCTGTTCTCATTACGAAGAGTAGATTTGACAAGTAAAATCCATTTGAGTGTTTTCTATTACTTGTGCCACTTCAGAGTGGCTTCATGTTTATTATAAGCTAACGATTTTATTATTTTTTATCATTATTTATTTACGATTTATTTCGTTCAGTGCCAAACGTCTTGTAGTGCAAGTAGCTTTCATTTTACGTTTCCTAATGCCTGACTCAAGTTTATGATATTGTTTGGTCTCAAACCCTTGCCAATTTCAAATTTAAATCATTCCGTAGTCATTGAAGGAGCTAAGCAAAATGGTTTCAGTCCAATTTAGAAGTCTACACTACGAAGTCTAAAATTCAGTGTTAGCAATTAAATGCAAATGGGTACTAAATTATTGGCAGCCGCAGGTAGGTTACCAGCGATTTACGCCGTCTTCTGGCACCTTCTTCAAGGCTTCTAAATTATTAACACAATGTGGAGGGCGGGTACACTTCTCTACCCCTTCGCTTTGCCCTGTCTACCCTCTTCAACTGTATATCTGCGTACATTACTGTTATATTGCTTAAAAGATAACGCGACTGTTTTTTTCTTTATATCTTTTCACTGCGAAGGTATTTGTACGTATTTTTAACAAGCTTTTTCGAACCACAACATAGAACACGGACAATTTTTCATAGCCGTTTCATTTCGTTTTCGTCCAATGCAATCATACTAAACAGGGCGGGCTACTGCAGGGCGCACTAGTAGAGGAAGGAAAGCTACAGTTTTAGATGGATTCCATGCAACAGCTCGCATTCATGACGAAATTCATTTATCCAACTCGGAAAGAGAAATCAAATGGTTCATGAACGGGGTGGGGTTTTGAACCCATGACCTCTGGCATGCAAGGCAAGTCGCCGCGCTCCTAATGGATTCAATGGAGACAGTAAGCCCGAGCTATGGAATCTCCGAGCTTCGGAAATAAACCCTGGATCCAGATCTAAAGGAATAGGGCTTCTCGATACTCTGGACGCTCCTTGGTGTTGGTGGCTATTGGCTGGCTTCTCCGTGCGCCGTCGCCGACACTTCATGGTTACACACTGAAATATACACGGCCGGCATTGCCAATTTGAGATTGCCCAAAACACGTGGCGCTTATAACACACTAACACAAGACCTTCTTTTTAAGGCTTATTACAATATTATCTCCTTCGAGTAGATGGTAGACTTCGTCATTCTAATTTGGAGTTTGCTTGACACCCACTTTTGTTGCCTAAATCTGTGCATATTATCAAGAATTGGTTGCATCGCTTTGCTGTCTATGGACGATAACGGCTACGCTATGCACGCCTACTGAAACTGTTAAGGTGGGCCTTCCCGCTCAACTCCCTATATAAACGTGGTGCTATTTAGTGCAACGAACATTACATTTTGCCCTTCCCGAATTCCTAAGCGAACTAACTATAGCTAGACGTTTTCCGCTAACTCGTGGCTACGCTGTCGCCATAGCAAAGTAATCTCATGAAGTAATATTATTCGTACTTTATAGTTGCGGTTGCTTTCCAACCATTACACTCTTAATTATTATTGTAATTATATTACAACAATTAAGAGTGAGAATTCCATAAGAATTGAAATATACTTGTATTAACTCCCGGAGAATTTTATTCCCGGTTCTTCTTTGTCGTGATAATCGAACAGTCTATAAAGAAGTTTACCCTTTCAAACAAAAAAATATCCAAATCGGTCCAGGGGTCTTCCAGTAATCGGTGAACATACATAAAACGAATTTAGAACCTCCTACTTTTTTTTAAGTCAGTTTAAATTAAGAATCCAAGAGTGTGTTTACACCTAATGGAGGAAAATAAACGAATAATCAAATGAACGAATACGAATGAGTTTCGATCGCTAATCCCGTCCTTCCATACTCGCCGAGTATAAACCACTGATATCACATAATATTTGGTAAAGTTCTTGCAATCCACGGAGTCTAGCGCGCTTTACTTGCGGTAAACGCGCATCTGCATACGTGTCAACGTATGCGTAATTAATTTATTTACGGAAAAGTAATTTGCCGAGCATTTATCTTTATGGTTCAATTCTAACCATATCCGAACACAGAATTCGATACGTATGCAGATACCATGTTTACCACAAACCCGCTAGACTTCGTGGATTGCGAGAACTGTATAACCCGTACAATAGGTCCACACAAAGTGTCTGATGTGTCCAAGTCTGTCAGCCGCATCTGTTGGTGTCCCAATTCGGGACAATTTACCGCGAGCTACCGGCGCCGTTCCGAACATTTCCTGCGTCAAATTCGCCAGCTTTGTCTTTTTATTTATTTCCTAATATCTCGCTGCATCCTTTCAGTTCTCCGTCCCCCGGGTCGTCGGCCAGATAGGACTAAATAAATCAGGATTAAGACGACGAAGTGCAGGCGGCGAGCGGGCACCAGTGAATAAATAATGCAGATACAGCTGAGATTCTTTCGTGACCGCAGTACGTGTTAACGTTGACTATGAGCTATGTTATTTATTTATTTATTTATCGAAAAGAAACTTAACAGCTATGAATACATTTTTTTTTATTTCTTAAAAACAAACACAAATAAAAAAAAACTTCAAGCCAGTAAATGAGTTCGAATGCAACTATACAGGTGAATAATTTCAGTGTGCAATACGAAACCATTATACAATTTTGATAAAAAACTTAAACTGCATTATTCGTTTTATTTTTTGCACATATTGATTATTGGAGGTACTAGTAATATATATGCCTATAATATTTGAAATATTTTACTATAAATCAACACTTTCCTTTATTTTACCGTTAAATATAACTTTATACAATGTATTCCTTAAAAGCGACACTATTGACTGGTGCGAGTAATAATACATAATACGAGTACAGAATGCGTTATTTCTCTCAAAATCAACATGTTCTATCTAGTATACTTAGTCAAAATATAAAAAAAACGAATAAACTACTCTTTTCAATAATAATGACATTTTCTTTAATGTAGCGAACGACATTTCTTGGTTATCTTCAAAAGTATAGCTGCTAGATATATTTATGCGATCAGTTGACATGGCCAAAGGTTGGCGAGCCTATCAGCTATCAAAAATTACATCAAAGCGGATGCTCACAGCAATGCCTATAACATTTATTTTCTTGACTTTGATCCGTCTTTACAGTCCGATTACTCTTCACCGCAAAGAGATAAAATTTGCCGTGAAAAAAAACATGTGTCACTGTCAATCCGATCTGAAGACAGCAAAACTGTTCAAATATTTATGTAGGTAATTCAGCATTTTATTCTTTTTATATATATTTTTTTTATTTAATATAAAAAGTTTTTGTACGAAATTTGACACCCTTCCTAAATATTTCGGGTGTTGCCCCAACGTTCGCTATTTGTCTCACTAGAACTAGCGAGAGGATACTAAAACGATTGGCCAGGCACGTCCGGGACCGCGTTAACAGCATCGTCGTCCAGCTATCGCCGAAAGATCCCCAGTCGCGCGGGCGTCCGTCCGTGCGCGCCGGGGCTGTGCAGCGCGGGCCATAAAGCTCGGAACCCTAATAATAATTACGAGGCAGGAACTGTCGTAATATTTCCGGACGGGGCGTCCATTCCGCTCCGGAACGAAATCCAGCGATTTACGAGCTAGTTCCATCACTCCGCCCGCCCTCCTGCCGGCCCACTATAGTTCACAAAACTTTATATTATAATTTTTTACAAGTATATAGGGCTACGTGATATACTTTCGTTCACAAAACTTTATATTATAATTTTTTTTATAAATATATAGGGCTACGTGAACGAACATAAAATATATAGTTGATAATTTGGCGTTCGTCGTTGTCAAATACGACAAAAATTTTTTTAGAGACGCGATATGATGATATTGGTTTTAAATATACTAAGCATTGCCTTAGGAAATACTTGTTTTCCAATACCGCAGAATAAAAAAAATATAGAAAAATCTCTCGAGAATGGAGTCTATTTCAGGCAATATATGAATTATAATAATTTTAGAAAATACCGATCTAAAAAACCGTTTTTTTTTTTTAAATTCCTAACTAAAAATTTTTTTTTTTTTTTACTCACCCTATTTTTATACCGATTTGTACTGACGACTTTGTCTTCTTTATGTACTCTTGTTCTTCTACTTTTTTATATGAGAAAATATCTGAAACACCTTGAAATACTTCTGAATAAATCATCAAAACATTTTCCGTTTCATGCAACTAAAATTATATGATTTGAAAAAAAAAACTACTTGACTGATTGTATATATTTTGAGACTATTGAAATATATATTTCAACTATATATATTTAATGTTCGTTTACGTAGCCCTACATATTTGTAAAAAAAAATTTTTTGACAATATAAAGTTTGTGAACGAAAAGTGCTTATACTATGGAGCACATTGTGCAGCCCATAGTGCGGCCCCGCGACCGCACCCCGCACCCCGCCGCAGCCGGCGCGTCCGGAGAATGTCGCGGGTATGCCGCTTGTTGACATGGTGGGCAATTATGGCCCTGTTATCGCATGCGCTAAATCTCCATAGGAAAGTGGTCGAGACTAGCGAGAAAGCGGGTGAAACTTTTTAGTAAATAAATTATCTTGTGTAAGGCAATATAATAAATAGAGTTTGATTGAAGCAATAAGTCAGTATACTCCAATATATGATTATTATTAATATCAATTTAATCCACAGAATGAATTACCTTTTTTATTGCGCTCTTTCCAGCTAAAAATCAAGAAGTTTTACTGTAATGAAATGTGAAAAGGATGCTTTGTCCATTGGACAATTTTTATTTTTTATTTATATCACCTACTTACAGATACTTTTATTTTTGTCTGTCCCAATCACCCCAAAGGTTGACCGGAAGAAATCACTCTTAGTGAGAAGTCAGCTTTTGTGCAGTTTTTTTGTTTTGATGTACTTACATATGTTTTTCTATGTAGATGTATTTTTCTCTTAGTACAATACATTTATTTATTCAGTCGTTCATTCACTCAAGAATTCGATGGCTAATAACCACAATTACATATTATCTGTCCTAACAAACCTCATGCTAACTAGGTGCCATGCCTTGCTCCTTATAATGCATGGCTATATTAAACTGGATGGAAGACGCGGACCATTTTCATTGGCGATTCGACCATAGAACATTCATTGCGATGGTACAAACTCGGGCAGGATTAACCCACCCAGTAAGTACGGAAGAGGACCTACGATTAACGTGAAATCCGAACCTCCAACGATGAGTCCTTTCATCGGCTCTTACGACATTCACGGGCAGAAATACAGTTGGACTAATTTTATTCTTGCAACGTCCCAGAACTCACACATCACAATCTTATTATCTCTAAATATCTCAACGTATTGTCTACTATATACAATTGTATGACTTAGACCTACACACGAAAAATCTAATCATAATGCAATTTCAGTTTCTTAATCTTCCACATGATGTATATTAAACACTCGGATTCGCATTTTTTTTTCTTTTCATGCCGGTTCGATTCATTCCGGCGAATAAGAACCTTTCATTCCATTCGCTTAAAAGAAAAAAATATATAAATAAACATCAAAATCCATGATGCTTACATATTATATAAGGATTCCGAAGATTGTTACTAACGGTCTCTTAATCCACCCCGCTCAGAAATGTAATCTCATAACACTGCCACATAGATTTCAGATTCCGACGACCACATTAAAAACAACTCAACTGTTCCAACAAGATAAACAGCTGAACAATAAATTGGAGCGTTCCGTCTTCCATCGATCAAAATTTGTTTTCAATTTATTAGCCTGTCTACTAAGTTGGGCGGATTGAGAGATTAGATAGATAGTTACAAATCATTTTCAGGATTGATTGGAATTTATCTAGTGAACTATGTACGTAATGGAATTATATTTTATAAATGTTATACTTTCTTAGACGTTTTGAAGTATTACTTTTGTTGTAGCAAGTTCCTTTTTTTAACGTTACACGGATGGCTACGGATCTAGGTAAATAGGTAAGACTGGGTGGAAAACGGACAATTTTCATTGTAGCTTCGACCATCTTTCATTCAGTAGAACGGTAACAAATAACAATCTGGGCGGGATTAACTTTATCGCTTACTAAATAAGTATACATCGATTACTCTAGAGCTGTTTGAAAGCAAACAAATTCCTTATTATCTTTTCGTACAAAAAACAATTGAAATGTTGTAAAGGTTCGATAATCTACGTGTAATATCAAACTTTATTTACAAATTATTCTATTTTGGTGCCATGTATAATATACACAGGCTGTATGACTTTACACATTTTAAAAAGTGATGTTTGAAAAGAGCGTCACTTCTAATATCCCTTGCCAGGGTTGTTAGAAGTGTGAAAAATCCAATATTCAATCGATTTTGCTCAATATTCCTACTTTTCTTCGATTACCATAAATACCTAAATTATTGCCTGAATTTCATAAAAACCAAAATATTTCTTCGTTTCAATTGATTTCGTCTTCCAAATCATATATTTTAATATTTTTTTTTGTTTTAGCCTGTATTTAGAATTAATTTTGGCTTTAACATTAAGCTAAAACGCCTTACCATATCGCTGTAACCCGAATATATAATATATATTAGTAATCGTCCTTTGATATTTTTCATATTAAAATCATATTGACTGGTCTAGAGTTTCGGCCAGCAAATTTACATTATCGTATCCTGGGTTAGCTGTTAACTTCAAGAAATATTTTTTGATCATTAATATTTTATCAGCTGCGTAACTGCGAAGGAATGATCAAAGGATTTTTGTATATTTTTGCACAAACGAAAAACATAACATTTTAAATTGGAAAGAAATTCCTTATAATTAAGCAAACATAAGCAAGAAAAATGCCTCAATACCTCAGCGGTGTCGTAACCCGAACAATTCAATTGGATTAGACCGAACCATTATTTTTACGGACCATTATTTTCTCTGCGTCCGACCTCCGTAAATAATAAACCTCGCACGTGTACAGGCGGTCGTATTCCCCCCTAACTTCATATTTCGCCGCACACTTCACACATATTTTATCAGTGCTGGTACGCAGTATTACGTGTGTCTCTCCAATTGATAGACTAACACATGATTGACATGTGCGGAAGGTTTTTAAAGCCAGTCTGTAAGCAAGGTGACAAGGGTACAACAAGAAAAAAATCGTTTAAAGGGCACTTAAATCTGAATGGGTTCTGTCAATTTATGAGGGCTCGTAATATCTTTCAGAATAATTCATTAGAATTTTGGACCTTTTATCCGTAAATCAGTAATTTTATTTCAAATAATGAAATTTTAGTAAATGAAATCTGTGGAACTTGCATCCCTTATTCCTCCTCATCCTACCTACATACGGAGTATTCGCCGCAGAGAATTAGAGCACCCCTTTGTGGTTGACATTATAGACTAGGAGGTCGCGACAAAAATGGTAACGATAACGTAAATGGGTGAAACTGGTTTCACGGGATAAATACTCTCTGAAGCTAAATCTGTCAGTCTGCCTGTTTCAAGTGGTTGCGTTACGTAGATAATGGGCCTGAAAAACTAGTTATGGCGACAAAAAATATATATGATAAGGTAAATGGATGCAAATGACGAAGCATGAAAGCTTCAGTGTGTGCTTGCTTAGCAATACAAAAACTTAACAAACACTTGGTTGCATTTCGTAGTTATTGGCGATTTAGGATACAGATATAACTTAAGGTATATTTAAGTATTTAATTAAAAAACCGACTGGTTTTTGTTGTATAATTAATAGGTATCAATGTTTTCAGACAAGCAGTATATTCATCAGCAGGTACATACAAGCATCTATTTTATATAGTCAATCTATGTAACGCAACCACTTGGCACGGGCAGACCGAAATATTTAGCATCAGAGGGTTGGTCTCTAACCTGTGAACCCAGATTCAGCCATTTACTTTATCGTGACCAAAAATGTCGTGACCTCCCGGAATAATAGGCTTCTGAGAACGAACTGTTTCTCAAACTCATTTCTCTACCGCACCGCCAGGATATGGAACTGTCTTTACTCATATCTATAACCTGGGAGTCTTCAAGCGTAATTTAAACAAGCTCGATAGCTCATCGATAGTCCGCAAATCCACTGGCATGGTGCCTCGCTGAGCGTGATTTCGCAAGTCGAGGTATATGTAGCTTTTCTGAGCACATTTGGTCTTCAGCACAGCCACCCATATCGATTTTTCATAAAAAAACTCTCATTTTGATATTAATTCAATTTTAAATGTTGTTGTTTCATAAACATTTTGAATGCATTATACTTCAACAATAATCTTTGTCAGTTTAAGATCTTTTCATTTTTTTTAAGCACTTTCAAAATATCATTACATTTTTAATTGTTCTTTCACGTTTTCTTTTACAGAAAAAAAAATATTTCTCTTGTTTTAGTGTCTGTGTATATTTTTATACATGTATATACATGTATATTTTTTTATTATTCAATAGCATTCGTTTCATCAAGTGGACTTCTTATATTATTTGAAAAAAAAAGCAAAAAATACAGTAAAATCGAATGTTTCGTACTAAGCAGCACGTTACTTATTGCAACTAAGCGATACTGACCCAAGCGAAGGCTGAGGTCCTCAGCTAGTATTTCTACCGAAAACCGTTTTTTTTTTTGCTTCCATTACTTCTCTCCAAACTCCTCAACTTGCAAACCAACAGTGCCTCTAAGGCTTCATCTTACCGAATTTATCAAACGATCATTGCGAAAGCTCAAAGTTCGTTTCGGCAAAGCGGAGGTAGTTGCCAAGCAATGGCTGACTTAATAGTTTACACGAAAAACTTCCCGCCGCTTCCTGGAATGTATCCTGAAACTTGAGAAGCTCAGATTTGTTACCCACCGAATGTTTCTTCATGAACTCGCCCCGGCAGTAACTATCCGCGCAGGGCGCGGCGGGCCGGAAGTAAGTAGCGTAGTCCCACAGAAAAGAAAAGGAAGGAGACGTGGCATGAATTCGTTACTCGTGACGCGATGGCACCCGTATGGGAAGCCGGCCGGGCTTCGTATACACAGTCCAAACATCTCCGCTGCACTCGAATGTGCTCAATAAATGCGTTATATTCCGGGAGGTCACGACATTTTTGGTCACGATAAGATAAATGGCTGAATCTGGGTTGACATGTTATAGACCAACCATCTGATGCTAAATATATCGGTCTGCCCGTCCCTAGTGGTTGCGTTTTTTAGATTGGCTATATAAAATAGATGCTGGTATGTACCTGCTGATGAATATACTGATTATCTGGAAACATTGATACCTATTAATTATACAACAATAACCAGACGGTTACTTAATTAAATACTTAAATATACCTAAAGTTATATCTGTAACCTAAATCGCCTATAACTACTAAATGCAACCAAAGATTAGTTCAGTTTTTGTATTGCTAAGCAAGTACGTATTGATACTTTCATGCTTCGTCATTTGCATCCATTTACCTTATCATATGTATTTTTTGTCACCATAACTACTTTTTCAGGCGCCATATCTACGTAGCGCAACCACTTGGAACAGGCAGACTGACACATTTAGCTTCAGAGGGTTGTACTTTATCCCGTGAACCCAGTTTCAGCCATTTACGTTATCGTTACCATTTTTGTCGCGACCTCCTAGTCTATTAGCCAAGTCATTACCCACTCACACAAACCCTCCAATACTTCTACAATTATGCATGTGACATGTACGTTTAAGTTGAAGAGCAGTGGACATGTAATCCAAAGGTAGCAGGTTCGAATCCTGCTTCCGACGAAAGTCACGATCAAAAAAAAATTCAGATTATTTTCAAAATCTGATTACAATGCTGGAAATTTAGATGTCGCCGAAACTCAAATTAATTAGGTCGGTAGTTTTACCGTGAAATTCACAATCTCTGGATGGTTACAATTTTAAAATTAAAATCGATCCGTCCTTATTTTTTGTGTGAATAAGAGATCTATAATAACCATAACTGCGCTCCGCCCATAGTCAAATGGTGAGAGCAGGTCTCATAGTATGCGCGCTGGGTGGCAGATCTCCTTCCTTTTCTTATCTGAGCAAAGTCCGAAGCGCCCTTAGAGTTATGTAAAGGCTATTTATGTGAAGGCTCATTGTCTGTCCGTCTCGGGTGTGCTGGGAGAACCTTTTTTCGGGTGAGAAAATAGGTAGTATGGAATGCGATAATCTTGCTCTCTGTTGAAGGGCCTTGGTGACGGTTCCTCGATATTTGCAACCTTTCTTTGTAGTTTAGTTTTAGCATTGTGTTTTATAAAAATAAAGTAATTTTCCGTCGAAAGACACCGCAAAAATCTGTATATTTCAGGCATTATTATGTGCAAGTAATACAAAATAGATTGAACCATCAGTCTATTCCCGCTTTGATTCGTTCCGCAACTCGCCTCATTTAGATGAATATATACTATTTGCATACTATTTGCAATTCGCCACGAATGATGAGTTATTTTTGTGTCTAACTTACCCTTGCATCGTAGGTTTTCAGATGTTTATCTAGACGGTATTGTTGCCTATTATAACATCGAGGCAAGAGTTAGAGCAAAACGGGATAGACAATATAATAAATAAAGCAATTTGTTAAGTGCATTATACGAGTAACACGAATTATATACGGTGACGTAAAACTTCATCAGGAAACCCAATACTTCGCAGGAGTGAGGTTTTCCAGCAAACAGCTAATAATAAATGGGCTTGCTAAAATATTTATTTTATTATTTTCGTCTGTTGGTACTCGGAAGCCAGAAATGGTACCAATATAATGATTAACAAAGCAATGAAACGCAACTTTCATTAGGCATCGCAGTACCCTAACGTCCAAAGTCAAAAATTGCGTATCCCGTCTGCTCTATCTTTCGAATCATTATTTTCCAAGGTCTACAAATAAATTTTAATAAAATAAATTAATGTTATGTAATATAATCACGAAGATATACCTGATATGTTACATTTTATGTTATTTGTACAGAGACCTTTACCGTAAACGCCACAGTAGGCTTTGGCATTTGCAAGGAAAACGTATGTGGGTCAAAGTCCGAAGTGTGGCGATTGGGGTTATGCCGTTCGTATTGTATGCAAATGTTCATTCAAGTTTTTCGTTTACGGGTGCTCTGAATTTTAATTACATATCAGATCGTACTTAGTACTTTTGGTAACTGCCCGACGAAACTGAACTGGTGAACTGGCATGCCCGGACTGGTCAGTTCGCATACTTCCGTATTGAATAAATTCCTCGTCATTATTTACCACTTAGTCGTTTTGAACTTCACTGGGAAGAAAACTATGAAAGGCTTGCGGTTTTTTTTTAACTTCGGAAACAATTAAACCGCGAAAAGTTGTTCGGATAAGCGAAGTTCTCGCTGTGGCGAGGGGAGGGCGACCGCCCCGGCGGAGCGGCGCGGCTAGGCGAAAGTTTTCATTGCATTTTATTTGATTGTATTGCTCTAGCGGATGTTTTTAGCAGCGTAATTTGTTGCATTTTCCCCGTCCAAATTGTTTCAGACATATTCTGAAATCCTTTCAGAATTGTTCTGGAATTCCTCATGGAAAGTGGCGAATTATTTTCGAACGATATTTATTAGCTAGTGTAATCATTCAAAATGTAAGCTCAAATTACATTAATATTTGTTGTTGGTATTTAATGATTACCATATTTTATTATTAGTTTGAGGTTAAAAAGCCATTTCTAAATTAAAGCATTGTAATCAGATTTAGAAAATTTTGTTTCTTGCCAAATTTAATGTTTAATAAATGGTTGTATTTTTTATCGCTTTGTCTCTAATGCTGGACGGAGACTTTAGAATTTGATAAAAATATCAATTTAAAATCTCCACGCGTTCCTTACAGACAACCAAGTGATCATAAAAGGGTTCCTTTTTTCCCTTAAAAACCGGAATCCTAAACATTCAGGACTCAGAAACTCAGGAATATTTTAGTCGAGAAAACATCTTTTATAACAGTTGTCAAAGCGATTTGCTACATGAAAAGAATTCTGAGTACGTTATTTCAATTATTAAAGGCTTACCTTCGAGCAAATAGCTTTAAGAGGATAAATAGGTGATAAAGTTCCATACAATGGCTCATGCCAGTCTCCTCAATAAAATTAAGCAATATTTTTCTGATGTTTTCACCAATAAATAAATCAACTGAGAGCTACGTCTGTACGTTTGTTTTGTGATACATTAACTTATATAGCTTTAAGAGGATAAATAGGTGAGACAACCGCCTCAAATATATTTGTTAAAATACTACGTATGCATATGTATATGGTAGGGCCGCAGCGGGCTTCGTAGCACTCAAGAACAATTGCGTTGTCCCTTCTAGAGAAAGCGGTGATTTACGATTTCCGGGTGTTTTTGGGGGCTGCGCGAGCGCGGGATTTTGGCATTCGAGTTCGGACAGCGGTGCAGCGCGCAACGGTGACGCACGCTATCGGCGGGAAACGCAAATTTTCTCAACCTTGAATGTATTCCGATATTCGATCAGTGGTGGTGTGAACTGTGATAATGCTAGGAAATGAACTGTGACCAGGCTAGGGAGTGAATAGATTAATTATAGGGTTGTGATATGAAAGACTGGTTCCTGAGGACATCTATAACTGTACGAGGTGGCAGGATCGTGTTGCAAGCAGATTGCAGAGGATGAGTGCTCTCTTCGTTACACTGTTTATTACTTGATTGATATCATTGATGTAACCGGATAAATTACCGTCGCGCGTTGACGTAATAAGGTGCTTTATTAGGTGCATTCGCGTGACGTTCTAAATTTTGCGGTACGGGAATTGAATTCGATTACGGACGGTTGCGACGGAATTTTACTGAGCGGCTATGTTGAAGTCCACGGCGACCGCCGTAGAGATGGAAACCGCCAATTTGCTCAAGGTGCCTAATCTATACAATTATCATAACGGTTCGACGGATTTTTCAGAGTGGTTGTGTAATATTTTTCACGGCGTGGGCCGTTGCGAATTTATTCCGCCAATTTTCCAGCAGGACATCGGGACAGAGTGGTTGTGTAATATTTTCCACGGCGTGGGCCGTTGTGAATTTATTCCGCCAATTTTCCAGCAGGACATCGGGACAGAGTGGTTGTGTAATATTTTTCACGGAGTGGGCCGTTGCGAATTTATTCCGCCAATTTTCCAGCAAGGTCATCGGGGGAAAAATTCCCTTTACGTTTGTAACCGCGGCAAAACATAGAATAATTCTAGTACCTAAGTTAGCATAAGGTCTTGCTTTGTATAACTGTGTAAGCTTGTAGCTAGTGTCAGGAAGTCGAATGTCTTAGACCTAAGATAGCTGACATGACTCGGCCGATGACAGACATGACATTAGGCGCCTGCCCATAGTCTCTCGCCTCTACGTGGCGGCAGGTAGAAACGTCCATTCTAAATTGATATATTCTTGTACTTAAAATTTCATTCGATTTATATTCATTCAATCATACGAAGAAGTCTAACAGACGGAATGGCGGCCAAGGAGTGACCATTAGTTCAAATCTCCATGGCCCATAGCTTACTAGACGATCACAAGTTAATAACTTTGGCCAATTCCAGATATTAGTTAATTAAGTAGCAGCACTAGACCTTTCTAAGTATGGGCTATGCGAGACTTGATATAAGTTAGCTAGCAGACAGGTTGATTAGTAAGATAAATAAGTAGGATACGGGTAGGGTCGTCTCATAGGTGATAAAGTTCCATACAATGGCTCATGCCAGTACCCTCAATAAAATTAAGCAATATTTTTCTGATGTTTTCACCAATAAATAAATCAACTGAGAGCTACGTATGTACGTTTGTTTTTTGATACATTAACTTATATAGCTTTAAGAGGATAAATATGTGATAAAGTTCCATATAATGGCTCATGCCAGTCTCCTCAATAAAATTAAGCAATATTTTTCTGATGTTTTCACCAATAAATAAATCAACTGAGAGCTACGTATGTACGTTTGTTTTTTGATACATTAACTTATATAGCTTTAAGAGGATAAATAGGTGATAAAGTTCCATATAATGGCTCATGCCAGTCTCCTCAATAAAATTAAGCAATATTTTTCTGATGTTTTCACCAATAAATAAATCAACTGAGAGCTACGTATGTACGTTTGTTTTTTGATACATTAACTTATATAGCTTTAAGAGGATAAATAGGTGATAAAGTTCCATATAATGGCTCATGCCAGTCTCCTCAATAAAATTAAGCAGTATTTTTGTGATGTTTTCACCAATAAATAAATCAACTGAGAGCTACGTATGTACGTTTGTTTTTTGATACATTAACGTATATCCGTGATATACGCCACTAAAAACATGTATACAAATACAAAAAGGCGTATATCATGGATACAAGTGTAATGTGAATAGGCACGAGCCATTGTATGGAACTCGATCACCTCATTATCATCATATAGGCCTACTGAAGCCTGAGTCCGCTAATAATTAAGTCCTTTTTCGACCGTTTGCGTTTTGACATAACACAACATTTGGTACAATTTTGTGTGATTCTCATAACGCTAACGCGGCTGCTACGAGGCTGTTGCCCACTTAGCAAATATACCATTTCGAGACATGCCAGATTCGTCACGCGGAAATATGTATTAGGTACATATCACAATAGATTAATTAGAATTAGAGATGATAATTATAGCCACTTTTAACTTATAAATTTGCCTTAATCTTTAGTCCGATAATGATTTTTTTAACGATATCGGTAAAATTGGGGTTCAACTTAACCTACCTTGAGCTACCAGCCTAATGAACGGAAACTTTTATCGATAGTTCAACAAATTCTTACGAAAGTAACTACTCATCAAGGAACAAAGAGAGCGATTTCATCAGGATACATAGGGAAGATAGGTATAAATGTTAAAAGGATTAACGCTTGTGGTCTTATTACCACATGAACATAAAGCTTTCTCCGTCTGCAATAACCTATTAAATAGTATTAGAATTCAGATAATTTGGATGTATGCTATATATCACAAAAATACTCGAAAGATAAGAGGAAATGACATTCGATGACGTCAAATCAATGAATATTTCCTCAGTAATTGGAACAAAACTTTTGACGAAATATTTGCACCGGGCGCCAAAGTATTTTCGTTACCCAAACAATCGCCGCAAACGACACAAACGCGACGGCACCATTGTGCTTTTCCTCTTCGTGAAAAATTCCACGAGAATAAGTGCTAACGCGAAAAATTGATACAATTTTTCTCGTCGTTTGAATAATGGATCCATCGGCCGCTACAGTGAGATTGGTCGGTCGCTCTACTTGCTTCGGACGCCCGCCATTTTGTATCGCGACTGTATCTTTGTAGTTCTGTCTTTGTGATGTGTGGGTCTCGGCTCGTTAAAATAATACAATTGGGTCCACTGCATTTTTTCCCGTGCATGTCGTAAGAACCAATTAAAGGATTCATCGTTCCTTTTTCGGATCTCACGTAAAACTCTAGGTGCCCTTTTCACTTAAGGTGGCCCAACCCGGCGGCCTCAAGTCATTTGCGGGCACGGTACAAAACCGTGCTGTTTCGCTCTGGGACCTTCTCTGTTTCTAAGAATAAGACAGGCTCTGTGATGAGAAAGATGCAACCTGTCCACAAAAAAGACAATGTGCATAGTGTATAATTTGGTAAGATTTACGAAAATTTTAATTTCAAAACGACTTATAGCTAAAAGTAAACCACGACCGCTGTAGTCAAAAATCTAACAAAATCCAAATAGATTATAAATCTTTATTAAATAAGCTATGTCTGATGACTAATCTTTTTAAGATGTTCTTACTTTATCATTGCGTAATCCACCTCCAAAATTATTATATAAAACGCGCGAAAAATCCGAACTTTCGGACGTTATAACTTGGAAACCAAACACAATTTTACAATGCCAATGGTCATCAGACATCTAGTTCAATCCAATAAAGCTATTTTGAGCAAAATTTTGGATCTCTGACAAGAAATATAGGCGTGATCTTCTTTCCCCTTTTGTATGGGGAGATGAGCGGTAATTAAGTTAGAAACAAACGAGATTAAATACACCACAGTTTCATAGTCATGGACCCCTTGCGAAATTAAAAAAAAAATTACGGACCCTTTCAAATTTAACTGAAAAGCAAAGAAGACGAGGCATTTAAAAAAAAGTTTTTTTTGTTTCTGTTTTCAGGTCGACCCCCAGAACTCATGCCCCTGACCACTTAGCGGTCCTAGGACCCCAGGTGAAAAAACCCTGGTTTAGGGTTTTCCTAAACAACTCAACCTCAAAATCAACCTTGGGATAGTTATGCGGTTTAATTGGTCTTTTGCATTGACATGCAGTTTCAAACGAAAGGGACAAAACATGATATAGCAATTACGAGGAGAAATTCTGGGTAAATTAGTCTTAATATGTCGTTGTTTTTCCAATGTCAAGATGCAATGCAAAATTGTCCGTGTTTTCCATCCAGTTCAAAATAGCCGAACAATATAAGGGAGGTCCTAGCATGGCACCTAGTTCCCATGTGTTGTATTAGGCTAATATCATGACTGTTGGTTTGGTATTAGCTATCTATGACCAGTTACATAAAAAAATGTACCCATATCGATTCATATACTATAATCATAACATAAATAAAAAAGGTATGTGTTTAGAAAAATGTCATGGTACCTACCTATCGCTTCTTTATATAGTGTCATCAAACACTAAACTGCCAATAATAAAATATTATTGTATACCAATCCAAAGAACAGCAGACAATAAAATTGTAGTTGTGTGCCTGTTGTCTGTACGTGTGCATCACGGATTTATTTCAATGGCACTTTTTGTAAGTAGGTCCCTGGGTAGTTTATATTTACAATTGGACCCGCAGTGCGATTACGCAAAATTTGAGGATGGTGCCGCAGTACGTGTAGGTGCGCCCCCGTCATTTCTAAAGCGCGATTACGAAGCCGTTTTTCATCCACCTACATCCAGCACGGACCAATCTGTGTCGACAATAGGTCAACTTTTGAGGTACTTGACTAGACGAGCAGACAGTTCTTTGCCGTTTCGTAATACCGATTCGACGCGAAATGTATGGAGTTGACCTAATTGCTGCGGGTAGCGCTGAGTGCCCCACCATTTGTGTATGCATCGATTTCGTAATCGAAAAAGCTGTCATATTGCTGTAAGTACGCAACCTACACCCAATTTTATGCTTTGTAATTGCACTGCCGGTAGGTGGCGCTGTTCTAACATAAACGCATGCCTAAATCGAAATAAACCCGACCGGACCCGAGAACCTCAGTGAGCTTATTATAAATTTGCGCTAATTAAAAAGGATTTGAGCATGGCTACCAACATGGCATAATATTGAGCAAGAAACTTTCAAACGTGTTGTATTCGTGAAATATATTTGTGTGAGCACCGAGATCTTCCAACTTAAAAATTTCAAACTACATACTGTATTATGTAATAAAGGAGCCATGAATCAAAGTTATTGCATATAGTTACTATGACAGCATTGTTAATGGTGGTGCTTAAAAACTTGAATAAATTGTAGAGCACGAAACATTTTTAACTTCTGCCGAGTTTCGTCGATTTTAAATCGCATGTACTACACTAACTCAGACGAATTATTCCATAGTTAACAGAAAGCACATTATATGAGATGATAATGCTTAGCAAAATTCACAGTATTTGATAAAATATTCCAAACTGTTTTGGAACAATGGATGGAGTCTCCTGGACTCCTGGAGTGGAGAATAATGCACCAGTTCCGCCTTAAGCGATGGTAGAAAGGGTACCCAAGGGATGGTGTTATAAGGATCCGAAGGAATAGCGCGCTATAAACTGCACTCACAACTTATCTTTTTTTTTTTTAATCTTCTAACATCTTACTTTAATTTTATACTTATTAACTTTTGTACTGTATTTTATGTAGCTACGTATTTTGGTAGGTATGTCTATTGGTGCTTTGTTGTAATGTTGAATTTTTTTTTACTTTTTTGCACACGTTGACTAGAATATGCAATAATTTCGGAAACCTTCCTTTTTTCAATAAAAAAAATCTGAACAGTCGATCGAAAGGTGTAACAAGTAGAAGTTTAGTTGTATAGAGCTATTAGTACACCAAACTCGCCATTTAAAGATCCACTCTTCTAAATCAACAAACTCAAAAGTTGTGATCTGGCTGCAATTTGCCCGCAGTTAGTTCAAGCACATACATATTTTAAGGCAAGTAGAAAAAAAAACTCAAAATTCATTTCAAATTCGAAAATATTTAACTCCGTGCACTCTGTTGTCGCACTGCACTTATATCGGTGCCGCTAAGAGCTTTTTTTTTGTGACTGGACATGGATGGCTAATACCACACTTTCTGTCATAGTATTAGCCCAACACACCACATGGGAACTAGGTGCCATGCCAGGACCTTCCTTATATTGCACGGCTACATTGAACTGGACGGAAAACACGGACAATTTTCATTGCCGCTTCGACCATGGTTCATCTAATGCGATGGTAGCAACCCGGGCGGGATTTACCCTACCACCTAGTAAGTAAGGAACCTACAGTTTAACGTGGAATCCGAACCACGGCCAGCCTCTCTCAACGGTCGAATGGTCACCCATCCAAGACCAGACCGGACCCAGCGTTGCTTAACTTCGGAGAGCGTTCGCCGAAGTGTCGCGCCACTGGGCCATTGAGGCTTCCCCCATTATAAATATTTTGTTGCTAAATAATATATGCAATAGGATCGACTTGATGCCTCATGTAATTATTTACCAACCTAAATTTAAATTTGTAAAATAAAAATAAATTAACAACTCATTGAAACAAATGGCATTGTTCCCAATACAGATGCAACGTTCCCGCACTGGATGTCTTAGCTTAATATTAGTGTACTCTATGTACTTCAGATAACTCGTATTATACATTTTGCTAATTCAATCTTTTGAAGTGAATCTTCTTGGCGGTTCTAACATTTTCAAGCATTACAAAAAATTATGATCGGTTTATAGGAATTTAGTATGGCCTAGTTTAATATAAGTGCACTCTATGTACTCCAGATAACTCGTATTATAAATTTTGCTAATTCAAGGATGAATCTTTTTAAGTGAATCTTCTTGGCGGTTTTAACATTTTCAAGCATTGCAAAAAATTAAGATCACTTGAGAGGAATATAGTTAGGTCCGCGATGGAGGGACCGGAGAGTGCCTCCGCTCCACGGTAAGTATAATGCAACACCCTTCAGTATGAACCGCTATCGGGTAGTCATAAAACTCATCAGACGCACCCGCAGCGTGTCGAATTCAAGCCAAACCGCGCCTGCCCCAGCCCTGCAGCGGGGCGGCACAATGGACCGCTCGACACGCTCCCGCACGTTCGCGCTCAAAAATAAAACTCACATAAACTTGTTTAAACTTGCCGGCGGCACTTTTGTTGCACACTTTGCTGTCGGTGGATTTTCCGGGCGTGGATTTCTGCGGCGACAGGGCGCAACTTCCTCGGCGGCGACGTTTAACGACGGGTTATCTAGTATTGCTATTTGGAGAAATGGCCAATACACGCTTACGAGACATATCTAGGTTAAGTATATTTCTATATCACGTAGTAGTTGGCAAGCCAATCGTTTCTGTATGCCCGAAAACGTCATTGGGGAAACGAGGTCGCTAGAGTCCACTGCTGAGAAACCGGATTCGGTTAGGATTTATAAATGGCACTTGATATAGTTTAGTCATATGATGGTAAGATGTATCCTATATAAATAGAGCCTTATACATGCATCAAATAATGGTAATCACAATCTGTATGGTCAGTCCGAGTTCTCACCTAAATCAGAGTTCACGGAACTTCGAAGTTACGTAAAAACGTAAAAGTTTTACTATACTCATTCTGTGGTTTTACTTCTTCGACCTGTCAAAATCAAACTCGGACTACCAATTTGTATGAAACGTGGAGTCGGCGTAAACGACAACGTCAACGTATTTACGGCAACGATAAGTTAACATGTCAAATCAAATTTAGGGCCGAGTGCACAATACAACACAAAATCAAAATCAACGTCAAAGTATAATTACGTCACTTTGTATGGACAGTATTGAAGGAACTCCATGCGGTTCACTAAACATGACGTGTTTGAACATCGATTAACTCAGCCGTTTCTTTGTGCAATCGGGGCTAAGCCCCCAATCATACGTTGACGATGATTTTGATTTTTTGTCCTTTCGTGCACTCGGCCCTAAGCCCCGATTGCACTAAGACACGGCCGAGTTTATCAATGTCACTTTTAGTGAACCGTACTGTCCATCCAAAGTGGCGTGTTTAATTGTACGTTGACGTTGATTTTGATTGTTTGTCCTTTCGTGCACTCGGCCCATAGACTCGCAAACGTTAGTTCGCTTAACGCCCACTGCGCGCTCTTAAATTCTCCATACATTAGAAAACGCTAGTCGATCGGTTTGGCATAAACGCCAATTTAGGTGAAAAGTCCGACTAGGAACTCTTCGTCTACTCATTGCTAACAAAGCTTTATTTTACTCAGTCTTACTTTTTGTAAGTCACTTTCTCTTTTTAATTTCCCTTAAAAAGCGCAGGATCAAACTTTAAGCGAAGGTAACAACAAGAAGAGGAAAATCACGTTATTTACTTTCCTCCGAAATGCATCAGATACGCCATCCTAGCGTAATTTATTTGCAAGCGTAGAGTTTTACGCTGTCGCCCCAGAGTCGCTGCCGCCCGCCCCGGGGAGACTCCGATGACACATTACCACAAACTTTACACACACTCTTACCGTCATAGACCTTCATTTTAACTTTATTCGGGGTTAGTGGCATTTGATATTTTTAGTTAATTCAGTGGGCGAAATTGTTAGTTTGCCAAATTGTTTTATTTAACTTACCGAATGCAATTTAAATGGCTTTGTTTATTTTAATGTGCGACAAAGGAAGCCGATACATGAAAATAAAACTTAGTTTTGCCCTTTAATCTACCGATTTTAGCGGACTATACTAGAAGAGCTTTTGATGCGGTTATCGTAGCGATAATAATAGGTAAAAAAATAATAAGTACATTTTGTTACTTTACACATGCGTCATCATCAGAGGAGATCGGTTACGAAATGAGTAGTCTAAGGCGTCCAAGGGCCTTTTAAGCTTAATCGCCACACCTTTAGTAATAAAGGCCCCCTAAGTGTCGATTAAAATAAATTAAGGCTTAGATTTCCTGATATATTTTTTTACAACATGTTCGTGCAAAACATCCATGCTAAAGGCATGTAATCGCACCCTTACTTTTCCTTCGATATCGCGTCCGCACCGTCATGCTCTTGTATGTTGCACGCTTCGATGGATCTCGTCTCGTTTAAAAGCCTGAAACTTAATACAAAGAAGGTTAAATAGATCGACAGGTGGATCACGTTGCTTATTAACGGACTGTGCATCATATAGGCTAACGGTGACACGAACGTTATTTAAAGTAATTAATTATTTGTGTTAAAAAATATGTTGGCCTCTACCGGTTTATGAGATATTGTAATTCATGTTTCATCGACTTAACAAACAAAAATAATTCTAATACGAGGTGGCGGCGAGGTTCGGGAACGAAATCGGAACGAAAAGCGCACCGAAAAACAACCACATACGGCTCATGCCCTTCTCTTTCCTTAAGAGTAAGTACTGATATCAAGGCCAGATTTTATTTCTGTAAGGTAAGTAGTAGTAATTTCTGATCATATTTTTTTATCGAAATAATATTTTTGGAATCAGAAGCAGAGCGGAGCAGAGAATTTTAATAACATTCTCTCGGCCTATGGCAATAGGTAACCTTTAAAAAACATTTTCTACCTCGGCATGTTGTGTTGTTCTGATTCTTGTCTTGACTAAAAAAACCACGGATTTACAATTAAACGTCTGTTTCGGAACATTTTTTCATAAATACCTACGTTAATAAAAACTAAATTTTACGATAATATCATACCACCTCTATCATCTCAGCATCTTTACCTACTGGGCTGCAACACATCCAAAGACGTGGGTTTTCGGCGCTTTATTAAATCCATGCATCGCAGAAACTGGGGATCCTATACCGTTGCATGGTCACGGACACTGCTACTTCTTATTTACAAATCACATATTTTATTTTATTTTTTATTTTACTTTATTTGCGAAAAAAACAGTTAATACACATACATATAAAATAATCATAACAAAAAAAAAACATAAACCATTAAATCTTCGACATAAAATTAAACACAGTAATAGTAAACGTAAACAATTTCTAACGCTAATCCTAGCTACTACAACTACCGGTTATGTTACCTTTTCAAACTTAAAAATATTTATCAGAAAACAGTAAGTAACAAATTTACCTAAGTTATTTAAATTGATTAATTAATTGCAAACATTTCTTAAATTTCCCTAAATTAACATTTAATATATCGATATTTGTACATTTTTTAGTGAAGGAAGTACAACTTCTACGAACGAATGTGTTTTTAAAATAATTAGTATGGCATTTTATTTTATGAACATAAAATGTGTCGCCGGAACGGGTTAATCTAGTAGGGCATCTGAAATTTATATTAGAGAGTAAGTACGGGGTTTCAATTTTTGTATGTATTAATTTGAAAAGCATGATTAGATCCTATTTTCCCTGCGATGTTGTAAAGATTCTAAAATTTCATCAACTTGATCAAAACTATTTAGAGCTCTATATGATACATATTTCAGGAATTTGTTTTGAATCTTTTCAAGGTTTTTGATATAGGTATCATATTGAGGGTTCCAAACAGTTGATGCGTATTCAAGATGACTTCTTACATACGCAACATACAGAGTTTTGAACGTATTTATAGATTTAAAGGAGCTGCTAGTGCGCAGTAGGAAACCTAACATTTTATAAGCTTTCGCACTAATATGCTCAATATGGGATTTAAATAGAAGTTTACTATCGAGAATAACTCCAAGATCTTTAACCTCGTCAACTCTTTTAATTGTTTTATTCCCGATTGAATAAGTAAATAACTTTTTAGCAAATTTCCGAGAGAAGGATATGATTAAACATTTATCGATGTTTAAATGAAGTAGGTTTAGATTGCAATATTCATGTAGGTTGTCTAGGTCCTCCTGTAAGTCTTGGCAATCTTGAATAGTTTTTATAATTTTTATTATCTTTTTGTCGTCAGCATACAAAAGAAGACTTGATTTACGTATAGCTAAAACGACATCGTTTATGAATATGTTAAACATAAGTGGCCTAAGGTGAGAACCCTGGGGAACACCAGATGTGACCGGGACAAACATTTGTAGTCAGATCGACTAGCGTTTTCAAAGTGCGCAGTCCGAGTTTGATTTATAGACAGACAACTTACTCACCGTCGCTCGCCGACTTCGCGTTTTCATATAAATCGGAAGTCCGCGTTTAATTAAGATTTAAGAAGTAAAACCACAGAATTAGTAATAAAAACTTGTATGGGGTTTGACGTTTTTACGTAACTAAGAAGTTTCGTAAACGCCAATTTAGGTGAGAACTCGGACTGACCACTCAGATCGTAGACGTTATCTTGGCTCCGCAATTTAGATGTATAGGTTGGAGAAAAAGTTTCTTCGCATTTTTTAAGAAAATTCAAAACATTTTTTAATATGGTTTATTTACATTTAACTAAAGTATGTAGGTACCATTTTGTTCGATGACTTTTTGCCATCTTGTAGGTAGGGACATGATCCCATTGCTATAGAAATATTGGGACTTCTGATCAATATACCGCGACAAGTGGTTTTGGCAGTCCTCTCGTGATGTTAACCTGACACTGCCTAAAGAATTCTGAAGAGACCTAAACAGGTGGAAATCTGAAGGTGCAAGGTCAGGACTATACGGCGGATGCATTAACACCTCCCAGCCAAACTCTCTTAGTTTTTGCTGAGTGGCTAAAGATGTGTGAGGTCTAGCGTTATCATGATGAAAAACCACACCCCTTCTGTTGATTAATTCCGGCCGCTTTCTCTCAACTTCTTGCTTTAATCTCATCAGTTGTTCGCAGTAGAGTTCAGAATCGATGGTCCTGCCTGGTGGTAACAGCTCATAATGAATAATGCCCTTCCAATCCCACCACACACACAGCATCACCTTGTTGCGAGTTAACCCGGGTTTCGCCACAGTCTGTGAAGCTTGACCGGCCTTTGACCACGACCATTTTTCGCACGTTCTTGTCGTACGTGATCCACTTTTCATCACCAGTTATCAGCTTCTTCAAAAATGGTTCGGTTTCATTACGTCGTAATAAAGAATCACAAATGAGTACACGGTTCATTAGGTTTCTTTCAGTGAGCTCGTGAGGTACCCAAATATCGAGCTTTTTAGTTGTGTACCCAGTTTTTTTCAAATGCGCCAAAACTGTTTTGTGGTCAATTCCTAGTTCTTCAGCTACATCGTAACTACTGATATGCCGATCTTGCTCCACTTTTTCAAAAATGGCATCCATTTTATCCGTAATAGGGCGACCAGAGCGACGTGCATCTTTGACATCAAAATTTCCGGATTGAAAACGCTTAAACCAAATTTGTGCTACTCTCACAGACACTGCACTAGGTCCATAAACATCGCAAATTTTTTTCGCGGCTTGCGTTGCATTTTTACCTTTTTTGTAGTAAAATTTTAAAATGTATCGAATTTCTTCATTAGATTCACTCATTTTGACAGTACGAAAAACAAATGAGAATCACACATTTTCCTAATTTGAATTTGGAATTATGTTCTTTAAAATTTAAACTTTCAATGATACCAAAACCAGCCAGATACAAATAGTATAGCCAAAGAGATTTTATTACAAGTTCATACATACTATAATGCGAAAAGACTTTTTCCCCGACCATGTAGAAGTAAACCAAATTAGATAAAATCTAAAGATGTTAAACAAGTTTTTTTTTAAAAGAATGTTTTGGCTGTCAAGATGCTTTAAGTTTAATTTCGCTTAAAACAAAGGAAACCCGTACGGAAAAGTTCTCTCATGACCCTTACTACGCAAACCGCAAATAATATAATTTTTCGTTAAATTAGATATGGTTCAACTCTGAGAAAGTGAGTTAAAAAAGGTTCCGTTGTACGCCCGGTAAGACCACGCTCGGTAGACGCCATTAAAAAATCGAAGAAACGAGGGGTCGGAGATCATTAAAAAAACCGATCAAGTGTTCACATGCCAAGGATTTTAAGCATTGAACAGAAAGAAAGGAGAAGTGGCATGCGGTCGCGTTTCCGCCACAAGGCCAAAGTGGTCAATTGTGTGAAAAATTAATAAAATTGTGACATATTTTGACTACCAGAAGTTAAATAAATAATTGAAATGAAAATAAAATCGCCACCGCGTGCGAATGTACTTTGAAAATACGTTTATGAAGTCAGTTCCCACCCACACGAACCCTTCAATACGTCTGCGACCATGTTTACATGTGGCGCCGCCTATTAGATGGCAAATGTTCTGCATTTTTTAGGGTTCCGTACCCAAAGGGTGACAACGGAACCCTATTACTAAGCCTCCGCTGTCCGTCCGTCCGTCCGTCCGTCCGTCCGTCCGTCCGTCCGTGCGTCCGTCCGTCTGTCCGTCCGTCTGTCACAGGGCTGTATCTCAGTAACCGTAACAGATAGACAGCTGAAATTTTCACAGATTGTGTATTTATTTTGCCGCTATAACAACAAATAGGTAAGATTAAAAAATAATTAAAATTAAAGGGGGTCCCCATACAAAAAACATGATTTTTTTATAACATTTTTTTGTACCATGGTACGGAACCCTTCGTGTGCGAGTCCGACTCGCACTTGGCCGGTTTTTTATCTAGTTCAGCGAACTCAGTACTTACACAAATGAATTTCACGAAAACAGCAAGTTTGAAACTTGGTTGAAAAACATAATTTTTGCAACCAAAGCATTTATTATGTTAATGGTTTTCCGAACATGTTCCGCCTTTGCAAAGTTGTTGCCTAGCAACGTACTTAAACTAGTGGACTTTGAGTCTAGACCGGAGCCGCGAATCTCAGGTATTACGTGTATATATAATTCGTACGTCTATTGGGTCCATATTGAAGAAGCCGTACATCGCGTTGATTAGTTTCTCTATATAATAAGGAAAACTTTTTACTTTAGAGCGGCTAACGGTTTGAAAATCGTATATCCAATTCTGTAACACGCTTTAAAGATTTGGAGCCCAAATCTCCTAAAAGACATTTTATAGCAGGTTCAGGATCAACTAAAATGACTTGGCTATCATTTTTACATTTATGTTTGTGATGGAATATTTTATATCGTAAAAAAATACGAGAGGTGTCTTGGGACAACCGGTAGGAACGAAGTTCTTTTAGCTATCTTATGGATTATCCCAAGAAACACTTTAAAGTACGGATTAACATTTCACTGGTGCTTGTGAAATGAATGAAGTTAAACTAGACGCCAATTTTGACGCATACTGTTACAGAGCACTTCGTTTGTGCATTACGGTCCCTACGGCCGAAAGGGTAGCCCTATGCCTGTCTTCTTTTTTACGAAAAAAAGACAAGCGAAAAAAGGTAAAGGTAACGGTGTTATCGTTTCGAACGTAACGTCATAGTTATATGTTGACGGGTCTGTGACAACAAGTGTCGCTCGGAAACTTTTACCCGTGTAGCTCCCATCCGTCCGCCAAACGCGCGATAAGGAACATAGTTCCAATAACCGTATCGACTATATAATCAGCCTCTGGGAACCCTGACACAGGGTATTCTGAAACGGCACGCGTGATTATGCCAATAATCTCGTGGCCATAGTTCAAACACGCACATTTGTATTTGCGGTAGAGCAGTGTCAGCAAATCATGCAATCACTATTCGACAATTACCATTCCGCCCGCCGCACTCTACCGAGCCCGCGCGTGCCGTATCATCAGACGCCGCTTAACCAAATATTTACCTCGCCGCAAAAAGGTGAAGGAAGTCCGAAGCGACACCTTGCGGGCACAAACACCGGACAAACAGCAGTTTGTTCATGCAAAGCGGGCGCCCGCCGAGCGAGATTTAATGTCCGCGCGGGAGGGGCAGAGCCGCACGGAATTCAAATGTCGCTAAATGTCGGGAGGGGCTATTGTGAGAACGCGGGGGTCAGAAGGCCGCGCTGTTAACTACGGACGGTGAAAAGTCACCTGTAATCTCTCTGCCCGTACGTAATTCGGAAGATTAGCGCGTAGCCGCCGGATCGTGGAGGCATGGCGATTGGACAGTATTTTAAAGCCAGTCCGTCTGGGATTGACTCTTGGTTTCCGGGAACTTTTCAAGTATTAACGGAGTGTGTTAAAATACACTAGTAATATGATTAAAGTTGTGGCTTGCAAGTTCTGCTTAGAAAAGAAGACAGAGAAGATGACGAGTGTATGCACCTGAAGTAATATACAACTTCACGCACTCGCCAACCACTGACGCGTGTTCTTCAATGCTTATCATAAGCCATCACTCGTTTCTCAGCTCAGGGGGAAGTGGACTTGTCTTCTATGCCAGAGGTCATGATTTCAAATCCCGGTAACGTTCTTGCATGCACTTTATTTCTCTCTCTGATTTGGATAAGTGCATTTCATTACGAATACGCGCTGTTCCATGGTTCGGAATCATGTAAACTGTAGGTGCTCTTTCCCTACCCTATCCATCGCATTGGATGAAAAGTTCGCGACAGCTAAGACGGGAATGAAAAATTGTCAGTATTTCCATCCTGAACGTAGTATGTGGTATCGATGTAGCCGTGCTGTTAAAAAGGAGGTTCTGGCATGGCACGTTCGGGAATATTGTGCGTGGACTTATATCATTACGGTTAGTGTGATATAGCCATCCATGCCCAGGGGCTGAACCGGCGTAATATGTGAGGGAATTCGATCCCCCCAGTCAACTACGTAAAAACTTGCTTGCAGAAAAGGCTGATAGTAGCGTACCGTGAAATCGGTGAAAAATCCATCAGTAATGGGTTCTTGTGGTCGATATAAATGTTGGGAGCGTTTGAGCAACATAAACAGTACAAATTTCAGCTTGTTTCCAGCGAGGTTTCCAGCAGCTTTTTTCATTACCAAGTGAGACGACATTTGACAGTCGAATACGGGCACGCGAGGGCTGGGCAAATTGCTACCGTATTTACACAAACCGTGACTCTAATAGCGCCGAGTTGGCAGTTAGCGCAGCGTTCATATGTAAATGAGGAATTTCGCCCGCCGGCGATGTATTTGCTTGGGGCTCGCTCCCTGCGATACCTGAATTAGAAATCTGTTCGGGACAAATGTTTGGCGCTCATTGAATGAACCGACTTATTGATATAATACTGTTGGGCTGAGCCCTGATTATATAACACAAATGTGTGAGTCTGAAATAATGACCTAGGCCCAAAGCGACATATCCAGGATTCTGCACCACTTCGAATGTCATTCTCCAGCTGAATGGAGGGACAAAAACCAACCTATGAAATATTTCCAATTAAACGACTAAATAAAATTAACCATTATTTTATTGTAACATAATTGTTTTGTTAAATATTATTTTATAAAATGAACGATTGTCTTTTTTCGCTCTGCCGTCGCCTACCTCTTACTCATGTGCCTTGATGAATTCAAAGAGATTACTAGATACATTTTGCATATTGTTAATAAGAATTGTGCCTCATTTTTGCACTTCTTAGAAATATATTTTTTCAGTGAGAGAAAACTTTTGTAAACATAAAACATAAAATGTACCATTGTTAACACTTCAGGAAAAATAGCGGCCCATTCGAATGACATCAACCCATCATTTTCACAGCCTCGGATGAATCCCACAACAATATTCTAACGATAAACCGCCTCACATTATATCAATGAATTATTTATACGGAATATTTTATTCAATATTTCCCAAATCGCGTTGGGAACTGTACAGATGGACCCATATAACTCTGAGGTCATTCCAAAGACGTGTGCGTAGTCACATTTCGGCAGAAACCAGAAAGACAAAAAATATCCACAGAAGAAAACTTTCATGGCTAGTTACGGCTATTATGGCGCCACAGTCGTTCGTCGTTATTTCGGCACTAAAAATAGGAAGTTGCAAATTATAAATTCATTGGCTAACACACCAAGGGCCCTTTTCACCTACTGCTGATTAGCTTAATCGACACACATTAAGGGCCTTTCTTAGCAGCTTGAAATCAATACCAGTACAAGATAATAAGCACTTTAGTAATAAAGGCCTTTTAAGTGTCAATTTAAATAAATCAGCACTTGGTGAAAACCAGGCTAATTTTAACGAACTACGAATGATCGTGGCGCCATCTCTTCAGCAATGTACATAAATAGAATGGGTCAATAAAGTGAGGACTAAAACACCTATTTTAAGGTTCAGGATGACGCCAACCTATTAATTTCTAAAGCTGGCCAGGAACCTCAGCTTAGGGAACCGTCGTTCGTGGTTCTGGATTCCACGTAAATATGTAGGTCCCCTTCCTTACATACTAGCTGTTAGGGTTAATCCCGCCCGGGTTGGTGCCATCGCATTGAATCAACAAATGTCGAAGCGGCAATGAAAATATTCCGTGATTTCCATCTAGTTCAATGTATCCTATTGACTTTTGTTATCTAAAATTAAACATATGTATATTCAGATAAAATACATCATGTTTTTCATCAATCCCATATGGTTAGAGCGAAGAAATGCCAATTTTTATCACGATCAATTTGGATCGTACCAGCAGATTATCATTCGACAAAAAAGGAACAAAATAAAAAAAAAATTTGGGTCCACAAAGTTTGCATTGCCGTTTTACTCGAACTCGAAATTGCGAGTAAAACAGCCCGGTACGGCCCCAGGACTCGCAGCTGCAGTTGCTTTGCTGGTCAGGTGCAGGCAAAAAGTTTTTCTATAGTTGAAACAATGTGTTATTTCTAGTTTATTCGCTTAGCAGTTGCATGAAAGGTATGTCTGCTATTATTGGAATTACGTGCTGGAATAAGTGTATTTTCGCCAAACAAAATATTTTGGCAGCTGTTTCCCTGTTGCCGACGGAAATATTTAATTAGTTAGAATCAAGAAATCAGGAATATTTCCGTTTAACAAACGCTTTTACAACCGCTTTCAACGCGGTTTGCTCGGCGGAAACACTCCGCATTCCTAAGCACGAAATTACAAGAAAAGTTCCAGCCTTTCGTCCGCCGGTTGGCAACAACATAAATACATTTAATAGCATTATTATCACCGTTCTGTACCGAACGACTACGTCGGGCGGGTGAATAGCGTAGTGCATGGTAAGGCACCTGCCGCGCAACTTTATAATGGCGTCTGAAGCTCTTCCGGGCGAGTTGTATGCAAACTTCCCCGCGGGCATCGGACCGTGTCGTCGGACAACTTCGGATGCTACCGCGCCTGGGCCAAGCACGGCCAAGCGCCTACCCACTAGAAACTGTTATTAATAATAGAAATATTCGAAATAACATATATCTGTAATTTGTTTATTACTGTTAATACATCTGTTTCTGTTCTATAATAATATATGTGTATGTGTATCTTATGTCTATTAATATGTACGTATTTGTAACCAATTTATATTAATATATTAATCCATATTTTTAGGTTCATTAAAATTTCTGTAATTAATTTTGTTTTACGTTAATTTTTTGCCCGCCTCACTGCGCCTCTCCTACTTCTCTAAGGTTGAATGGTAGAGAATGCCTTATGGCATTAATTGCCGCCTTTTTGTACCGTATCGGTGCAAATAGAGTATTTTTTCATTTCAAATATTAGTTATTCAAAAAGAGCTAAGAAATATGGCGCCTCTATCTGGTAAATAATCAGCCACATGAAGTGAAGTTTCAAACAGCCCTACCAGCAAAGTCAGCCTTGCTGGAGTTTAGCCGGTACGCATGGTGCCCAGTTTCCCAGAGGTACCAACTCTGTGGAGGGATACCACTTTACTTAAATACCCCAGAAGACAAGGACCACTCCTGAGCCTCTATTACGAGTTACAAATCACTTAAGGTGGCCCAACCCGGCGGGCCTAACTCATTCGCGGGCACGGTACAAAACCGTGCTGTTGCGCTCTGGGACCTTCTCTGTTTCAAAGAATAAGTCAGGCTCCGTGATGAGGAAGATGCAATATGTCCACAAAAAAGAAAATGTGCATTTCGTAAATCTTACCAAATCATACGGTAAGATTTACGAAAATTTGAATTTCAAAACGACTTATAGCTAAAAGTAAACCACGACCGCTGTATTCAAAAATCTAACATAAACCAAATAGATTATAAATCTTGATTAAATAAGCTATGTCTGATGACTAATCTTCTTACTTTGTCTGATGACTAATCTTCTTACTTAAGATGTTCTTATATTATCATTGCGTAATCTACATCCAAAGTTATTGTATAAAACTTTCGGACCATATAACTAAGAAACCAAACACAACGGTCATCAGACATCTAGTTCCATCAAATAAAGCAAAATTTGGGATCTCTGACAAGTAATGTGCGTGATCTTCTTTCCCCGTTTGTATGATGCGATTTAGTGTATCCCTCAAATGCCTGCTCTATTCAATGGTGTAAACCTGCGTAATCGAAGAGTTCAGCGAAATTACGATAACCGATTTGTAAGTCATAACAGAGGCTATGAGGGTCTATTATGGGTAACAAATCACTTATCGAAATTTCGCTGAGCTTTTCGTTACCACAGGTTTACACCATTGAATAAAGCAGGCATGTAAGGGATACTCTAAATCGCGCGTCCATGGGATTTTACATAAATGTAGATATATATTTTCAACACATCGTATTCAGAGTGAACCTGTCAAAACTTAGTACGGGATTAGCACAGGACTAACCATACAAAAACTGGTTTAGTCCGACCTTAATACGCGTACTAAAGTTATTCCGCCCACTCTGAATACTGCCCCGAAGCACAAAGTAACTAATAATGCTCCCGAAGTCCTTCAACAGTGCAAATATAAGGCCTGACAAACAGGCGCCTTCGGTAGTACTTAAGATCAACTTTTCTGAAGAAAATATTTCAGCTTACAAACGAAAATGCAAGAACGATTGCTGCGGCGCCTGAAAGCTTTCAAAAGGAGATATGCAACCGGAGCTCCAGTGACTTTTTTGGCGTAACAGAAATGTAATCGATAGTATTCGAAACCATCGATAATTATTATTAATGATTTGAATTTTCAAATATTTCAACTTTCATGAGAACTCCAGTTCGATCTAAACAGACTTTGAACAAATAGTTCCCTTGCAAAAAGAGTAGAGCCATCTGTTATGAGATATTTAAACAATTTACGATTATAGAAGTGTTCGTAATTCATTACTATAATTATTTTTTCAATTAGGTATGTTGTGCCAGTACCCGTACCATTATAATTATTTTCAAAAATACATTGATACACAATATATCTTAGCTAAAATAATAATCAGATGCGGAGCGCCATCTATTGCATAATAGTGATAATATGTTGTATTTGTTTTTTCGAATTGCACGTTTCTCTTGAATATCCACTTTTTATGCTTTTTACATAGTTGACCGCATATCTTTTTTTGTAAAAATTCGAATTCGTATATTTCGAAATGACACAGCCGTCAATAAAACCAAATGAGTATTATGTGCCGAGACACCAAGTTGTTTCCGTAAGTTTTTCCCAACCCTTGAATACACACAGCACTGCGGATTCTGGAGGAAAAATAACCACATTACCATTTTTTTCTCTAATATCAAATAAATATCTCAGTTCCCATAATATTTCATGTTACTTCGATACAAAGTGCTTGAACTAGCAATATTCTTATTTTATCCTTCAGAATAACTCTCTACGGTGGTGTGCCCACTAAAATGAGCTAGAAAATCTAAGAATAACCTGCAAATGATTATCACATTAAAAAAAACTGGAACGCGATGCGGCGCGAACCTCTGACCTTTGGGTCAGGAAGCGACGCCCAGCGCGCTCCACTAAACAAGAAACTTTTTCTGATTGCGAAAATAGTAATCACTTCAGTAAATGCATCACTGAGACTTTAGATGCATCTGCTGACGTTTCTATGAGTTTACAGTGTCTGAAATGTATCAATTCGGATTCGCCTTAGTCAAAACCATTTAACTGTGGTAGTTCGATCCAGAGACATCTAAATTAGTGACGATTTTCTAGCCCATACAAACTTTGCGATGTCCTTTACTTTATTACCGGGCACGTATGAAACACCGAAATAGACGTAAAACGCTAGAAAAAAAGACGCTTGCTAGCTCTGTGACTGTGATACCCGTCGATTCCGTTAAAATTCGCCGCAACCAGTTACCATAAATAAGAGGATCGACTCCCGGGCTAAAAGTGAGGGCAGCTCGCTCGATTTACATTGCGTTCCGGACGCGTATCTCCGATGCAAATGTGTCCGCGCTGCCTAGCCACGTCTCTACAGAATAGTATAATAGTTGGAATGAGGACGTTTCCCGATTTCAAAATCGTAATAAAGAAACATGACCACTGGTGCCAATTTCTTACACCTGAGAATGCTGAATTTCTCACTTACGATCCGCCCCAGCGATATAGAATAGTGTTATTGAAAGTTAATACATATATTGATTTAACAAATTGTATAATTGAATAATAAGAGCATCAAATAAAATCAAATAAATTCATTCCATCAATAAAGTTAGAACTAGTATAGAA
Organism: Incurvaria masculella; assembly: GCA_946894095.1. Lineage (NCBI taxonomy): Eukaryota > Metazoa > Arthropoda > Insecta > Lepidoptera > Incurvariidae > Incurvaria > Incurvaria masculella. Next base: position 13,667,705 of record OX335653.1, on the reverse strand, counting down.
ATGCAGCTGGTCCTCAACTAAGCTAGGCTTGTGCTAGAGGACCAGCCATGACAGAATGTATTTGGTACACATTTGTACATTTACTTAAAACAATAATCAGGGTACGATAATTTAACAATAATAAAAACAAAAAAATTAGCATGCATCCATAAATAAGAGCATGCTCAAACCAAATAAAACCATCACCATCAAAGATCACCATGATTTTAAATATTAACCTACGACATCATTTAACGTTGGAGAATCCATTTAGGACAAATCCGATGAGTCCTCAAAAATAAATACACAAAAGATATATTAGCAAATGAATGATACTGGTCCCTCCAAGAGCACCGGTGTGGTGCAGGCTGTGGTGGCAGGGTTCTCCCAGATGACGCACGTAAGCTTTGAGCGATGGGACGTGGGTCGTCACCACCTCCATATAGGAGCGCTCTGCATCCGCCGGATTGTTGAACGAAAATTGGGAGTGAGTCCACGTGGCACTCGCCACGCTGCAGTGCACGATCTCTGGTTATGGTTAATGCTATTGTTAAAAATTGTCTGTGAAGAAAACAGACAACATTTAACAATGAAATTAGACATAACCAGGGTCGGTGCACTCCAGCCTAAGAGTACCAAATTTTTATGCGGAGGCGGCAAGATCTAATAAATATCTATTGGGACTAATATTCCGGGAGGTCACGACATTTTTGGTCACGATAAGGTAAATGGCTGAATCTGGGTACACATGTTAGAGACCAATCTTCTGATGCTAAATATGTCGGTCTGCCTGTGCCAAGTGGTTGCGTTATCTAGATTGGCTATATAAAATAGAAGTTAGTACGTACCTGCTGATGAATATGCTGATGGTCTTGGCATATTGAAACCAAATAATTATACAACAAGAACCAGTCGGTTTTTCAATTAAATACTTAAATATACCAGAAGTTATATCCATAACCTAAATCGCCTATAACTACGAAATGCAACCAACGATTTCTTCAGTTTTGGTTTTGCTAAGCAAGTATGTACGGATACTTTCATGCTTCGTTATTTGCAGCCTTTTACCTTATCATATATATGTTTTGTCACCATTACAACTTTTTCAGGCGCCTTATCTAGGTAAAACAACCACTTGGCACAGGCAGACCGACACATTTAGCTTCAGAGGGTTGGTCTTTATCCTGTGAACCCAGTTTCAGCCATTTACGTTATCGTTACCATTTTTGTCGCCACCTCCTAGTCTATAAGGCATGGAGGTGAGGAAATTACTGGAGAAATAACGTCCATACAACGAGCGCGCAAAAAATGACGCAACGCGAATTACAACATTATATCGCCGTACAAAGTTGTAGCGCAGTCGGACGGAGAAAAATCCAATTTGAAGTCTCCCAAATTGGTAGGTAAATTGATAATTAACAATTTCTTTTTACAATTTGTTTAATTGAAATTAAACAAATTGTAAAAAGAAAGAACTTAGTGGTTTATCAAAATACCATCACACATTTACGGCAAACGGCAATAATCATCAACAGGTTTTACATAACACTGTACTGACTATTATTTAGACTATTTTTTAGCATCTAAAACGCATTGAACGAATTTTTTAAATCCATAAAATGCAGACATGGACAATTCAAGAATAATCAATGTTTCGTATATGCGTACGTAATAAATTATGTTTGAAGGAATGATAAAACTATAATTAGGAATAGGTAAGCACTTACATTTTTGATGTGTCCTTTAAAAACACTTACCCTGGCCAGGGATACACCTTAGATTTGTTATTATTTATTATAGTACACACTACGTATTTGTAATTGACTGTTTTCATGAGTCTTCACCCAACTTTGTCCAGTGCTAACGGCTGACTGCGCGCGCACGTTATTGCATATTATTTTTGAAGGTAGGTAGGTATTTAGGAAAAGGAATGACAGATCTTAAACGCGCAAGTATCTAACATTACCCCTCACCGAAATCTCATAAGATTTCCACCTGGAAAATTGTTAAGATAAATTAAAAACTAAGTTAGTAGTTAGAGTTAAATAACTCGTTTGATAAAACAATGCTTCAATATTCGGAGGTAAGTGGACTGTATAAAGAAAAAATAAATTAAAATTACCTTATAAACTAACATGCATTATATAATGAACAAACTGATATATTTAGGGATCATTAATAGGAAGTGGACACAACTTGACCACTGGTCTTTTTAATTCCCCTGTGGGCGTTCTTAATGTTACAACACGGACAACACTGTCATGACCTGGATGTAGCTGTTTGACGCGACCAAGACACCACTTTTGAGGTGGCGTCTGGTCAGATTGTATTAAAACCAAATCGTCAATCTTCAAATTTGTACAATTTGCGTGCCATTTGGTTCTCTGCTGTAAGGTATGCAAATATTCTTGACGCCATCGCTTCCAGAACCGCTGCGTGCACTGTTGAAGAATTTGCCACCTTGTAAGACGATTAATTGAGATGTCGGCAACATCATTCTCAGGCACGTAAACCAGCTCACGTCCAACAAGAAAGTGACCCGGAGTCAATACATTAAATTCGTTCGGATCATTTGACAAACTGCATAAAGGACGAGAATTTAATATAGCTTCAATTCGGGCAAAAAGTGTGCTTAATTCTTCGAAGGTCAGTGCTGTGCTACCCAAAACCTTTTTCAGATGTCCCTTTGCGGCCTTTATTCCAGCTTCATAAATTCCACCGAAATGACTTCCTGCAGGTGGATTAAATGACCAATGAATTTTCCGAAATGACGAACTTTCAATCAATGCGTTACATTGAGACTTAAGAAATAGCGATATTTCGTCTAAATGCTTTGCCGCGGCAACAAACGTTTTGGCATTATCAGACACTATAGTGTGAACGATCCCTCGTCTTGCTACAAATCGGTCAAGAGCCGCTAGGAAGGCATCGAGAGTTAACGAAGAAACGACTTCCAAGTGAATGGCTTTTGTAGCAAAACAAACAAATAAGCACAGGTATGCTTTGTGAATTTTGGCATTTCGGCGTGCACTATCCTTGATAGAAAACGGTCCCCCCATATCAATCCCTACCGTGTGGAAGGGATGAACTATCTGAGACCTGCTTGGAGGTAAATCTCCCATTATAGGTTGAATAGATTTAGGATTTGCCTTAAAACATGTCATGCATTTAGTCAATCGGGATCTTATAACACACCTCGCAGAAATAATCCAATATTTTTGGCTCAAAATGCTTTGTAAAGTGTGCGGTCCACAATGCAAGTAAACCTTATGATAGTAATCGATTAGAATACGTGTGAGGTGTGCATTTTTAGGAAGCAATAATGGATGTTTTGTCTTGTAGGGTAGATCAGACCTGGTCAATCTACCCCCCACCCTGAGGAGACCGACGGGATCCAGAAAGGGGTTTAATTTCCGCAAAGCGTTGCTGCAAATTTTTCCTTCTCGTAAAGATGCAATATCTGCTGCGAAATACTTTCTTTGGATAATTTCTATAAGAATATGGTGCGCATTATTTACTTCGATTGTTTGTAATGGGGTACTGATGCGTGGAAGTTTACGTGTACAATTATTTATAAATCGGAGGCACCAAGCAACAACCCGTTGTAGTTTAATGAACGATGAAAATTTTGACATTATTGACTTCTCAAAAAAAAGCTTGAAGTTAAAATTATCGGAATCTGTTGTGTGAATCTGAGTGGATATTTCAAGTAATGTAGTTGTGTTCAATTTAGCCTCAGGAAAGTTATCAGTTTTGAACGTTTGAACAGTTCTGACGGGCCACAAGTGTTTTGGTTCGTACAACCAGTGGGGTCCATTGAACCATTCAGTGCAAAGCAATAACTGCTCAGGTTGTGCTCCACGTGAGCCAATGTCTGCCGGGTTATTCTCGCTATTGACGTGGTACCACTCCGGTTTTGGTGTACAATCATTGATCTTCGTAATTCTGTTTGCAACAAACGTTTTTAACTGAAATGGTGATGTATTTAGCCAACATAATACTACAGATGAATCTGTAAACGCGAGATACTCATCTATGTTGACGTGCCCATGCAATATTTCGTTACTGTAAGTCACTAACTTAGACAACAAATGTGCTGCCATGAGTTCGAGCCTCGGGATCGATATAGTATTTAAAGGAGCAACTTTCGATTTTGCCAACATAAGGTTAACCCTGATACTACCAAAACTATCTGAGCTTCTCAAATAAATAGCAGCACAATAACCAGTCGACGAAGCATCGCAGAACCCTATGAGCTGACACTGTGTATAGTGCGATAACAATAGGTGACGTGGGTGATTTATATTTGAAAGTAAGTGCAAATGAGATAGAAAATCAACCCATTCATCCTTTAGAGGTGATGGAAGCACATCATCCCAACCAATGTTTTTTCTCCACAATTTTTGCAAGAAACACTTGGCAAAACATACACATGGTGCTACGAGACCCAACGGATCAAATAATTTCGCAATCTGGGATAAAATAACTCGTTTTGATGCTGTGGCGTCGACCTTTGATGTGAAAAATGAAAAGCAATCGAGTTCTGGCTTCCAAAGCAATCCTAAAACTTTTATGCCTACATTTTGATTATCATCGAATTCTATGGGCGTTTCGTGATGTGTTTTGGGTAACGTAGATAAAAACGCCTCACTATTACTACACCATTTCCTCAAGGCAAATCCCCCACAATTTAACAAAGATATCAATTCTTTCTGCAGATGATATGCTTCCTCATAAGTGTCGACGGACCACAACAGATCATCCATATAAAACCCTTGCTTCAATATTTTCGAAGCATCAGGGAAATTTTCGCACTCGTCATTTGCCAATTGATGTAATGTTCGTATGGCGAGATAAGGCGAGCTAACAACACCATACGTAACGGTATTTAATTGGTACAAACTAATCGGAACATCTGTTGAACTTCTCCATAAAATATGTTGGAATGTCCGTTGCGCTGGGTTAATAAGTATCTGCCGATACATTTTTGAGATGTCACTCGAAAAACAAATCTCCTTTAAACGAAATTTTGTGAGAATGTCAGTTATATCTGCCTGCAATTTAGGTCCCGTATACAATATATCATTTAATGATTTGTTTGATGTCGTTTTAGCCGAGGCATCAAAAACTGCTCGATATTTTGAGGTACTACTCATAGGCTTCATAATGCAATGGTGTGGTATAATGTAATCAGAATGGACCTCCTGTGGTTTCCCGAGCAAAGTCATGTGTCCGAGATCTTCATATTCTGTCATAAATCGTACGTATTCCTTTTTCAAATCGGGCTGTCGCGATAATTTACGTTCTAAGTGTTGAAAACGTATAAGAGCCTGTTTAAATGAGTCTCCTAATTCGGAGCTAGGCGACTTAAATGGATATGACGTCACATACCTGCCAGTTTCATCACGGTAGTGCTCGCTACGAAACATATTTTCTACCGTTAGATCTTCCGGATTATCAGGTATTTTTGTTGGTGTTTCCTCGATCTCCCAAAACCTGCGCAAAGTCATGTCTATATTTTTTACCGAAGAAAATAATGTGGTAGCGTCAGAATTGTGAATCTGACTTAGCTTCAAAGACCCTCCGATTACGTAGCCAAAAATACTTTTCATGGCTACCGGAAGTCCGGTTTTTTCCGGACGAAAACTATTACCTAGGTAAATAAAGGGGAATAAATCACCCGCCAACAGCATTTCAATATTTCCGGGCTGATCATACGTCGGGTCGGCCAACAATAAATGTTTATAGTGCTCGGTGACACCTTCAGGTAAAGACATGGACGGCATGTCACTTGAGATTTTAGATACTACGACAGCGTCCGTCTTTAATAATGGTTCGAGGCAGTTTCGCGGCTTCACTGTGCAACTGATCATTCCAAAATCACGTACTCTTTGACCGCCTAACCCAGATAGGTTAAAATTACATTTTCGTCTTTGAAGGCCGAGTCTTTGAGCGCAAGCGTTAGTGATGAACCCCGATTGAGCTCCTGAATCAATTATCACTCTGACGGGTTGAAAGGTTCCCGAAAAATCTGCAACCATAACGACCGCCGTTCCCAGCAAAACTGTAGCGTTGCTCGAAGCGCAACTCATAGAAACGACATCTCTGGAATCGGAATCAGTCAATCGGTCGGATTGGTTTACGTTCGGTAGCCGCGGAAGTGACGGCTGCCGCGGAGGCGGCGGCGGCGGTGCGACGAGACCGGTTGCGCGCGTGCAGGAGCCGTCTATATGTAACGTATGCGAATGCTTACCGCCACACACAGCGCACGTAATTTTTGATGTACATGTATCAGAAGTATGGGAACCCTTCAAGCAATTCATGCACAGATTTAATTTAATTATATGGTCCATTCTTTCAGCAGGTTTTAAATTTAAATAACTGAAACATCTTTGAATTGTATGGTTAGTTTTAGAGCAGAACATACACGGAGTTTTCACTGATTTATTGTTCATATTAAATTCGCCATTGGACTCGGCAGCTAAGCATGCCTTACTCATATTTCTTGGAGTTACATTTAAACAACTTTGTGCTTTATTTACCGGAGTCTTAGCACTCAAGCAAGACATTTCCAGCACTCTAATATGTGCGGCAATAAAATCCGCTAATAGGTCAAAAGTAGGTATCTCTTTTGGATCGGCCTGTAATTCGAAATGACGTCTTGTAACCGGATCGAGGTTTCGTTGCGCAATGAAAAACAAAATAAAACCTGACAAGTCTTTAATTTGAAGGGTCCTCAATGCCCTAACACTTTCTTCAACGGTTTGAAGGAACATATTTAAACTCGATGAACACTCACTCGCCAATGGTTTCAAAGAGAATATTCTATCCAAATAGCTTGTTGCCAATGCACGTTTATTTTCAAACCTTTTCACTAACGCGTCAAAAACTATATCATAGTTATCGTTTGAAATTGGTAGGCTTTGAACGATGTGTAAGGCGGAACCGGAGACTGCAGACAGTAGGTAGTAAAACTTGTCTGTATTCGTTAGTGAACTGTTATTATGAATCAGGCTGCAAAAGGAATCATAAAAAGTCATCCATTTATCCAAAGATCCGTCAAAAGTCACGAGAGTAACTTTGGGTAACCTTGGCTGACACGATCGTGAGTTGTCACCTCGTAGTGTCTCGGGTTTAGCTAACTCAATCTTCGACAGACCAGGCACCCTTTTGTGAGTAGACTTAATTGCATAATATAAAGTATCAAACGAATCAATTTCTTGTTGGATATTATAAGGAGATTCCGGTACTAATTGACTCTTTATTTGAGCGATGGACTCCACTGTGTTCTCAAACGATGAGCGTAAATGTTCTACGTCATCAAATCTGGTGATAAACTCGTCAACTTTGGACTCATCACTTTCAATAATTTTGGACAAATCGTACAATATCTGTAGGCGTCTAAAATACCTTTCCCTGCGGCTAATTAGAGTTGTTAATGTTTGTTCAGATGTTGGCGCCATATTTGACAATAAATAAATTATTTTTATTTAATTCCACCGATTAACTAACTTAAACTATGCTTTAAAGTATCAGTATATGTTGAAAAATACAATTGATGCAGGTTTACAAATCATTCATCTGAAATCCAAACATAGCTATGTAATAGCATTTCAACTTAGCATTAAATGTGTAGCGGAATGTGTTTGTAAATTGAATATGAAAACCAGTTACGGTGAATACAGAACAACGAACGCGAGCATGTAGTTCAAAGTAAATATTTTACCTACCCGCCCCGTTCTCTTCGTCTATTTAAATCTACGCAATGGCATGATGAGCGCTACGTAAAACTTAAATTAGAATACTTGCTTATAGGACTAAATAAATTACTAATAACCTAAGGTAAGTATTCATTAGATAATTCCCTTTGTAAATGTGACCATTTGATGCCTCAAAAACGTAACAATTTTCCAGCTGGTAATCAAATTAGTCCGGTTCGAATTAGACCAAATGTTTCGTATATGCGTACGTAATAAATTATGTTTGAAGGAATGATAAAACTATAATTAGGAATAGGTAAGCACTTACATTTTTGATGTGTCCTTTAAAAACACTTACCCTGGCCAGGGATACACCTTAGATTTGTTATTATTTATTATAGTACACACTACGTATTTGTAATTGACTGTTTTCATGAGTCTTCACCCAACTTTGTCCAGTGCTAACGGCTGACTGCGCGCGCACGTTATTGCATATTATTTTTGAAGGTAGGTAGGTATTTAGGAAAAGGAATGACAGATCTTAAACGCGCAAGTATCTAACAATCAATATTATTAGTTTTGCAAAGTTTGACCCATACTTGCCATACATTAATGATTCCCTCTTTGTGTTTATTTTATTTTATGATTTAAATATTTACAAATTGTGTATATTCGACTTTATTAATTTATCCTTAATATCGATGATTTTTACTCAGAAAAACGATGGTTTAAAGAATGATTCCATTTATATTTTTTTCATTTTCCCGCTTGCAAATTCGCGAAAAGATTATTTGATGCCTTGTTAACTATACAATCATGGTACTACTTGTTCTGACCACTATCACTAAATAGGAACCTTAATATTTTAATTTACAATACAATATATTGTTATTAATTTTTGTGATCATTTTTGGCAACCCTGCTGTTTTCACTTTCATTTTTCATTTAGTTTTGACGCGCCATTCTGGTCAAAGGGCTTAGCATGCGCGCATCGTTGATGTGTCATGATGGATTAGGATGAATTTTGCACTATATCTACGACCAGACGTCACAAATGTCACCATCCCTTTTTCTCACGCTATAACTAATTCAATTTAAGGAAATTGTTGTCTCATTTCATTCTTCCGCGATTAGATGAATCTATTTGTCACTTTTTCGCATGATGCATTTGTTCCTACTCTATTACCCTTTACGTATTAGAGTTTGGTGTGCATGTAAAAGTATAGGTGTGTGAGTTTTTTTAAAAATAGGAACGCTTTTGAACTATCGTCAGTATGGAGGTACCGTATCCATTCTTTTTCATCTAAGACTAATCTGACGTTTGTTGAAGATAATTTTGTCACCACCACAGGGAGGGTGTGTTAAATTCTAGAAGGTGTTTGTTCGTGTTACGAATATGTGCGTATGTAGTGGCGATGGATTGTTAACGTTTTCATGGTTCAAAGACAGAGTTAATCGGCAATGAGAGCGAAAGATGGATGGGTTTGTTTGGGCAAAGACGTTTCAATTCCCGTTATAGAAAGAAAACGCTCCAGCCTGAACGGGAAAACGAAAATAGTGCAGATATGAACATCACATTGACATTAGACAAACTACAATCCTTCTAATCTCACAAGGAAAATGCGCTAAACCAAGCAATTTTTATCTTAATTCATTAAAAACGTACTTAATTTTCAATCTATACGAAATTATATTCGAAATAACTTAGTTGTAGGCTTTTTTTAGGAACTGACATTTTATTCGCCGCTATTTCTTGCTCCTTGCACTGGATATCACTATTTATCGTCGATTATATTTGTCGAGTGTCAACTCGACCTCGATAAATTAATCGAGCTCCCCATTTGTGCTATCATAGATGATAAAAATCCTCTTGTCCTCTTGAAAATGTTGTGTTTACGATTACCCTTGTGTAGCATCAATATAATTTTATGTTCCCGAGGGAAACGTAGTGGAGGGAGGTTATTTGTTATGTACTTAATAATGTTGTTATTTTTGTTTTATGTATTTCTCTCTGTGTTTTCTCCTAAATAAATAAATAAATAAACAAAAGTTCTTATCCCTCTAGCTCGACAAGTGTCAACTTTTATTTGTGCTTGGGACATACATGTACATGAGCGTCATTTGCACCAAGTTTGCTGGTGCTTATGCTGCCGAGTCTTCCATAAAACATTGCTGCGGTGGCGGCGAGGTTAGCGGCAAAATTTATTCGCTTTTCCAACTTTATAGTCGCGGTATCGTGAAATGTTTTTATTTCGAACCAAATGCGATATAATCTGCTTCGAGCACTGACTACGTGTTTACATTTGAACGCAGCTGTGCAAACGTTCAGTAGAATAAATGGTTCATCAAATTAACCGATTGTATCGCGGGGAGCTGAAATTACTTTTTGTGTGCTAAACAATTGAAGCTCTACTGTCCAGGTTCATGCCCTTCTGTCCTTTTTAGGGTTTCGTACCCAAAGGGTGAAAACGGAACCCTATTAGTACCTCCACTGTCCGTCCGTCCGTTCGTCTGTCACAGGGCTGTATCTCATGATCCGTAATAGGTAGACAGCTGGAATTTTCAGAGTGTGTATTTATGTTGCCGCTGTAACAACAAGGACATTAAAAAATAATAGAAAAATGAAGGGGGACCCCCATACAATACATACAAACGTGATTGTTTTGGTTTAAATCTTGTACGATGGTACGGAACCCTTCGTGTGCGAGTCCAACTCGCACTTGGCCGGTTTTTGATCATGAAAATGACATTGCAGTTCAAGCAATATTTACTTCATCAATACTAATAGTAAATCTGTAAGGGATGTTCATGGAGTAAGTTGCTTTGTTTTCTAAGATACTTCCTTTGTAGACTCTATGTATGATAATAAAACTAAATTGACCATTTTTAGAAATCAGTTATGTATGTATGGATGTATGTATGTATTTATGTATATTCCTCCATAACTCTTAAACCGATTATCCGAATTAGATGAAACTTATTACACGTACATTTAACTACCCGAAAATCAGGATAGGCTAAATAGAATTCAGTTCCGCTTACGCTAAGATGTGGCTGTGATACAAACTGCAATGCTCTGCACGGCGCGGCGGGAGGGGGGCGGCGGAGGCGCTTACTTTTACTAATTGTACTGAAATACGGCTTAGTAGTTCCCACAACTTTAGGACTACTTGGCAACACGCTAAATCGCCAGAGGTGCGACCAATGGAATAAAATACTTATTACATGAGAACCAATTACTCGATTTAGATGCGGATTGTACCTACTTCTAGCCTGATTCTACTCAAAACTTATAAGCTACATAATAAAACGCTTTATTACCAGAGGCGTGAGTAGAAAGTGTTAAATTTTTCAAATTTACGAACCACTTACCCGATTTATATGCATATTTTATCAACGTATAGCATCTCTGGGAGCAGTCAGGTTCGGGATGGGTTACCGTTTTCGATGTTGAGGCTTGCTGCGGGTTGGAGTTCACGCGAAACTTACCTACGTTACACGTAACTTACTTACTTACTAAGTAAGCAATGTAGCAGTGCAAGTGCAGAAAGGTTCTGGCAGCAAATGTTTTTTTTTAAATAGCCACCAAATGTCAACGAAGCTCTAAATGGGAATTATTGGATGTTTCCCATTAAATCATTGATTAAATTTGGCAGATGGATACATTGTCCTGGACTTGTATTCTTGGCATTCAGTCATTGCGGGTTCAGTAGAGTTAACAGAAGAAGAATTACTGTAACATTACGGTTAACTCTACTGAATCCGCAATGACTGAAAGCCAAGAATACACGCCCTGGACCACTTATTTGGACCAGTCATATGGGCTACTTTTTATCCATGAAATAATTTAGCCGACACTAACCCGAGCGGAGCCGGGTACCGCAGCTAGTAAATAATATAAAAATACACACTAGTGTATTGGCAAAAACGTTAAGTTTGACTACACTACACATGTCTCATTATTACAATGTATGATTCCTCTAGCGAACAACTAACTTATTTTAGGTTACTTACGTACATTTACATTGTATTTATTATATTTAAAAATTTAGAAAAGGTGTCCGTCCGCACCCAAACTGTTTTGACTAAATGTACACATAATACATACATACATACCTTCACGCCGCTTTCCCGGAGGGGTAGGCAGATATGATAGAGCGCCATACGGTACGATCATAGCACACCTCGCTCGCTTCATCTACAGACATACATCTTTTCATACATGCTCTACGATTACGGGTGCTACCGACCAGACCTTTACGAAGAATTACATCGATTTGGTCGTGGTACGATACTTCCGCTCACTTCTGCTCTGTTCATTTGTTTCGTCATTTTCTCGTCATCCATTCGTTCCATGTGTCCAAACCATCTTAGCACTCCTTTTTCGATGCTATTCTAAAAGGGAATGATTAGTTAATGCTTCAATTATTATTTTTTTACTTCTTGCGATCGTATTACTTTAAAATTCCTTATGCGAAACATATATTACAAAAATACTCAACAAAAACGAGCAAATACCAGTCTGATCTTCCATTTGGACATTCTGAGGCATTATACTACATATTATTACATTTGTTGGAAGGTGCATTTATAAAGAGCTAAGAGTGGACGGGTCCTATAGCGTCCTAACAGATTTTTTCATTGCACAATGGAATCAGTCACATATACTTAAAAACATTTCATCAATTTTCTTCACAGTTATTTCTTGTTGCCTCTGGAGTAGTGCAAAGTCCTTGCTTGCGGTGACGCTTGGTTCGGGTTCGTTTTTGTAATCTTAGACTATGTAAGTGGAAGTTGAAACAAACATATTTCCAGCGAACTTTCTTGCCAGTTCTTCTCTCTCTCTCTCTCTCTTCTTCTCTGTGATTATCGAATTGGAAAATATTTAAATTATAAAATATGACAAAAACGAGGAATTGATTTTGAATTCATCTTAATATAATAAACGCGAAAGAAACTCAGTCTGTCTGTTACATTTTCGCGCCTAAACCGGTGATCCAATATTGATACAAAATATATATAAAGAGAGTATGGACCTTGGGAAAGGACATAGGCTAACTTTTGTGGCGAAAATTAGACTGAAAGGGGGTGAAAAAGGGGGATGAAAGTTAGTATCGGGAACTCATGTTCGGGAAATAATTCATCCCGACATTCAGTCCCGACATCGACCGTAGCGGAGCCGGGTACTTCAGCTAGTAAACAATAAAACCATTTTACACAATCGTCTCTTGCGCAGCGCGTCCGGTGGACGTGTTAGTGTAGCAGCGTTCACATCACGTGCGCCGCTTGACGCGAGCGTGTCGTGTATCCCTCCCCCCAACCCCCCTCCAACCCCTTCTCCCCCCTCCAAACTCCTCACCCCCCTGCCGCTCCGCGCCGCCCCCTCCCCCGCGCTGCTGGGCGGTGCAGTTGGGCGGCTGCTAGTGAACGCTCTGTTTTTCTGAAGTTAAGACTATTTACAACATGTATGTGATATTTATGTGGAATCGACGGTAAGGAAGGACACATTACTTAAAGAAACGAAGCTGTTAAAAGAACTAGATAATGAATATTCAAGGCTGGACTTGAACTACCAAACATGCCTTTCGCGGGTGTTGCATCTACCAATTTCACCACAGAATTTCACCACCCGCTCTATACCCATCTCACTACATAGTATAAAACAAAGTCGCTTTCTCTGTCCCTATATCCCTATGTACGTTTAAATCTTTAAAACTACGCAACGGATTTTGATGCAGTTTTTTTTAATAGATAGAGTGATTGAAGAGGGGGAACGGCAGAACGTCTAATATGCAGATCGTGTAATGTCATATTTTAACAAAATTTTAAAACCATGCACAACGTATAATCGGCAGATTGTATAATTTTATACGTAATGCATGAAGAAGTTTAAAAAATAAAGTTTCTGATTTCTCCATGCATAACGTATAGTAGTCACAACGTATAATATTATGATCTTTATTTAACAAAAAAAGAAAACCATGCATATCATATAATCCTAAAACTTTTCATACGATAAGCGCCCTTATGTTTATTGTTTATTGTTTATTTATCATCCATAGACAGTACACTGCACTCGGATTTATCATATTTTAGCATTAGTATGTAGTATGTATATACTTTTAAAGCGTATACTCGCTCGCGACTTTTCGACCGTCTCAATTAGCGTTGTAGCAAATTGTTAATCTTCAACAAATATCGATTCGTAGCAATTTCAGCCTTAAATGTATCGTTATTAGGGCGCTTTATGCAGTGCTTCTTGGCATATTATACGTTCTGCATGGTTTTCTTTTTTTGTGAATTCATGTTAGGAATATTATACTTTGTGACTATTATACGTTCTGCATGATGCAAAGAGTTGATTTTATTTTTAAACTTTATTCATGCACAACGTATAACATTATACGTTGTGAATATTATACGATATGCATGGTTTTCATTTTTTGAAAAAAAAAAATACTATTATACGTTGTGATTATTATACGTAGTGAATACGACTCTTCGTGCACAACGTATAACATTATACGTTGTGAATATTATACGATAAGCATGGATTTCATTTTTTGGAAAAAAATACTATTATACGTTGTGAATATTATACGTAGTGGATACGACTCATTGAAGAGGAAGGTTTATCTGTACAATATCATCCAATGAATAGTAAATAAATACTGTTATTTTTGAGGTTTCTAATGTGATGTCGTAAATAATTACATTTTTTCGCTTACATTGCAAACGCAGGCTGAACATGACCAGCCCGAAATCTGTCAAAAACGACATTGACCCGAGCGGAGCCGGGTACCTCAGCTAGTAATATTATAAAAGCGAAAGTAACTCTATTTGTCTGTTACGTTTTCACGCCTACACCTATTAACCAATTTGATGATATTTGTTATAGAGTCTGAACCTTGGGAAAGAACAAAGAAGACTACCTTTTGTAACTCAAAGGGAGTGAAAAGGGGATGAAAGTTTGTATGGGGACCCGACATCAGTTCGAAACGACATTGACCCGAGCGGAGCCGGGTACCTCAGCTAGTTATTTATAATTCTCCTACAGACCCTCCTCCTATAATCGTGTGGATGTACTTGCTTAGTATGAAAAAATATGAGTAAAAATTTTTTTGTAAACACTTTTTTACAAAACAAAGGAGGAGGTTCTCAGTTCATCGGAATCTTTTTTATCTTTATAGTATATTGTATTTTCCAGTAAGACCAATTTTAAAATCACGGTACAAAATATTACTTTTTACAATGTTTATTAGCCAATATTTCCCAATTTAAAGATAAAAAAAATAACAGACGACGGTTCCGACAACATATTATAAAATCAAAATTTTCAAAAACCTAGTAAAACATTTAGAGCAAGTAAACCGTTATCGCCCGTATATATCGGTGGATATCGGCATATCGAGTTGTGTATTAGCTATCCATGCCCAGTCACATAAAATAAATACAAAAACCGGCCAAGTGCGAGTCGGACTCGCACACGAAGGGTTCCGTAACCCCCCCCCCCCCCCCCTTTAATATTTATTATTTTGAAATGTTACCTTTTTGTCGTTATAGCGGCAAAATAAATACATACTCTGTGAAAATTTCAGCTGTGACAGACAGACGGACGGATGGACGGACGGACGGATGGACGGACGGACACCGGAAGCTTAGTAATAGGGTTCCGTTGGCACCCTTTGGGTACGGAACCCTAAACATGATAAGTGACACAAATTGCCAACGTTGTTTCCCGCGCGTCCACCCGACCACTATGGCGGCGCAGCGGCGGTGTTCGCAGCGAAGCAACCGACGCCAGCCACCGCTGCGCCGCCGCCGCCGCCGCTGCCGACGCTTCCTCCGCCGCCGCCGCCGCGCCGGTCAGATTAGCTCAGGCGCGGAACACGTCCGACGTTGATATGAAACTCGGCGGGAGCCGCCGCGTTATTGAAAAACTCCCGCCATTTCAGGCGACGGCGACGTCGCGGGTGGCGCCGGTGGCGCGATATTCCGAATCGCCTATCTGAAACTTTGTGGAAACTGCTGGTGGCCAAGTGGCGCGACACTTCGGCGATCGCTCTCCGAAGTTAAGCAACGCTGGGTCCGGTCTGGTCTTGGATGGGTGACCATTCGACCGTTGAGAGAGGCTGGCCGTGGTTCGGATT
This sequence comes from Incurvaria masculella, assembly GCA_946894095.1. Lineage (NCBI taxonomy): Eukaryota > Metazoa > Arthropoda > Insecta > Lepidoptera > Incurvariidae > Incurvaria > Incurvaria masculella. Next base: position 13,651,876 of record OX335653.1, on the reverse strand, counting down.
CCACGTTAAGCTGTAGGTCCCCTTCCTTACTTACTAGGTGGTAGGGTTTATCCCGCCCGGGTTGGTACCATCGCATTGGATGAACGATGGTCGAAGCGGCAATGAAAATTGTCCGTGTTTTCCATCCAGTTCAATGTAGCCGTGCAATATAAGGAAGGTCCTGGCATGGCACCTAGTTCCCATGTGGTGTGTTGGGCTAATACCATGACAGAACTTGTGGTATTAGCCATCCATGTCCAGTCACATAAAAAAAAAAAAAAAAAAAACTACTCAATCCGTATAAGGATATAATTAGGGTGTTAATCATTTTAATAAAAATGGTAAAAAGTAACCGGAAAACGATGGTCGAAGCAGCAATGCAAACTGTTCGTGTTTTCCACTCAGTTCAATGTAGCCGAGCAATATAAGGAAGGCCCTGGCATGGCACCTAGTTCTCATGTGGTGTGTTAGACTATTATTTGACGGTCAGTTTGATATTAGCCATCCATGTCCAGTTACATAAAAAAAACGGTAAATGCTGAGCTGCATGTGATGGATGTAAGATTTTTTGTGTTTTTATCATGCTAAATAACGTGTATTAAACCTTACTCGGAATCTATATGAAATGAGGCTGGGGAAAACGGCTATGCACGCGTATGTGCGTTACGCTTACGCAGCATGCCGGCAGAAGGCCAAAAGTTCAATCCCCGACCCATTCACAGGTTGAATTCCCAACTCCACGTTGGATGAGTGCATTATGTCACGAATTCTAGCTGTTCTTTTGTTAGTAATATATCTAAAACTGAAGAAACCACTTCCCCTACTAGGTGGTAGGGTTAAGCCTGCCTGGGTAGGTATCATCGCATTTAATGAAAATAGCGTCTGAGCGGAAATACAAAAATATCAATGTTTTTCATCCAGTTCAACGCAGCCGCTCATAAATGGAACGTCCTTATTCCTACGGGAATACCATAACTGTGGGTGTGGTATTAGCCCTCCATGTACAGTTACATAACACCTATTGCATTAGTCATGTACTTAGTGAAATATTGCATTATATCATAAATATTATATCCTCGCAGCCAAAGCTGTCAATAACCCGTCTCGTTTATTGGCAGCTCTCCGGAACAATAATTAACATACGCGGTCAATGCTCGCACTATTGTGTTTTTAGACATAATGTTTTCGAGAGCTAATGTTCATGCAATTTTGTTTCATTTAAATTTAATAAATTGGAGGATAGTTATCGGTTAAAAATAACGGCATGTCTTTAAAATTAAAAAAAAAAAAATAACGTAATCTTTGCGCACCCGGCGAATCCCTTGAATTTCTATGGAAGTATGTTTTGATGCTTTAGGTCTTTTCATTATTATTGTTAAGTAAGCCTTTCTTGTCTGGTTACTATGCATTTTTTTAAGTAATAATATAGTCAGAATAATAAAAAAATATATATATACTATTTTATAAGCAATTTCTAAAAATCAAACCAAATAACACAAAATGCTATAGGCACATAGGAGTAATGCTTATAGCAGTATTTTTTTTAAATGTACAAATAGGGAAACCACCAGCTTATAACACTTGCAATGATTATAATCATTTCTTTAAATAATAGAACTAATCATAAATTTGGCCGTTGAAGTACTGACGCGGCTCCGTCAAATAACGATTCCAAAATAATTCTAACAATTGAGAGGTTTAGAATCACAAACAGCTCAAGATCATTTTTGCCAACATCGTGTTATTTTGTTCACAAATTTTCTTCCTTAAAATATCCTATCGAAATGGCATTTGAAACTTTTTTACATGGAGCTCAGTCCAATGATAAAACACTTAAAAACAACAATATCGATTAATGATTTATTAATGTATTGTTCCGATAACCCACTTCAGTGGATAAATGTGATTTTACACCCCTCAATTATACACTTGTCGCAATCGTATATCCGTTTTAGCACGATCAAACTTTCACATTATTCAAGCAGACATTTAAAAGTCCATTAGTAAACATCTAAGGACCTGCTTCCACCAGGGAGAAGCAACCTACTAATAAACTGCGCGGGGCTGTAGCTACAAATAGCTTATATCCCTAATTTTATCGCTTCGAAGTAAAGCTTAATAACGCCGAGCAAATAAAGATATTTTGATTAAGGAAAAAATAATATGACGCAATTTCGAGCTTAGAGGAAACGTTCTGGAGTAATGAGGTTCGGAGCGGCCCCTATCTATAGTTACGAAAGAGTCCTACTACTTATGTTCAATTTCATATTTCTTGAGACATTAAGCCTGGTTTTCACCAAGTGCTGATTTATTTTAATTGACACTTAAAGGGCCTTTATTACTAAAGAGCTAATTATTTTGTACTGGTATCGATTGCAAGATGGTAAAAAAGTATCTTAATATGTGGCCATTAAGCTAATCAGCAGTAGGTGAAAAAGGAAAAAGAAATATATGTATATTCCTTTTTCCTTTTAATAAATCAGTACTTGGTGAAAACCAGGCTCTAGGATAATAAATTGTAAAGTTTGGTCAATCACCAAATACAATTTGTTAAATTCATGGTTTCTCATTTTGCTTTTGGGTCACATGAAAAGCTAGTAAATAATTGAACCAAATAATTTAATATTTTCTCCGTGCATACGTGTACGAGTTTGCAAATATCCTAACACCAATATTTGCATAAGAATATACGCAGACAGAAGGCTTTTGTAGTCTCAGCATTAATTGCCTCGCACGTTATTTTCCTCTGCAACCGACTGGTCTACAGCTTGTGGTCAGTGCCCACAATTGTAAGGGTTCCGTGTCGAACACAACCCCTTATAGAGTCTGCCTACAATGTCTGTCCGTTAATCTATCAGAGCACTCTCAAAGACAAGGGTACTTTCAATATATTTTATTTCAGGAATTTAAGGTTTTTTTATTGGTTTCATTGCAGCCAATCGTGACCCTTTAGGTCACAATTATGTCAATCCCGACCTCTATTACTAACAATCTTAATACAGTGGTCAAGATGCCTTGAAACTCCATTACCAAAATACATATTTTTTGATCCCATTCTTGATATTATAATATACATTTTATATTTACTATCGGAAGTAATCAAACATTGGCGCATTTTACACAACATGTAAAAAGAAATTACTTTAAGATATACTTATGATGTTCTCTTTATAATTAAATTTATAATATTTGTTACAATAGGGTTCCCAAATAATTAAATTTAGGCTTAGTGTCCAATATATATAATTAATTACATAACATTCAGTACAGATAATTATTTTAAACAATATATATGTGCATAAAGAATATGTTTATTGATCCATTATGCGTTCCCAACCCTAACATCCGAAGTGATGAAAATTCCGAGTTTTCATGCGCACCAAACCAAAACGACATGACCCGAGCAGCAGGTCTATTCCTGGCATTCAGTAATCAGAAATCAGGAATCCTGAGTCTAGAAAACAGCTTTTGTAGCAGTTTTCAAAGCGATTTTCTTGACGAAAATATTCCGGAGCATAGTTTTTGTAATCAATCAATATTTTCCGTAGAAAAACTCGCTTTGAAAATCGCTATAAAAGCGTTTTTCTAGACTCAGGTTTCCTGATTCCTGATTACTGAATGTCAGGAATAGACCAGCTGAGCCGGGAACATCAGCTAGTCGCTTAATATTTCAGTTATACAGTAAGAAAAATCGCAGCGACTTTACCTGAAGTTCTGGGAGATATTTTGGTGTTCGTTTGGTAAGATAATCTGTAATGTTTATCACGGAATCCTAGGTGCGGATGACAATATCACTTGGCTGGTTTAAAGGGCCCCTACAAAAAACATGATTGTTTTGTGTTAAATCTTATACGATCGTACGGAACCCTTCGTGTGCGAGTCCAACTCGCACTTGGCCGGGTTTTTTTTCGTCGGCAAGCGCCTGCGGACCGCCATAAGTCAGAGGCGCGAAACCAAATCTCGCCGACCGTTAATGACCTCCCCGCCCCGCGCATTCCGTACCCGCCACATTGCCCGTTCCAAACATACGGCGTCGGCTATATTAAAAATAAGCCTTTTCGTTCTGACATTAATAAAATTCCTTTTGTATTATGAAATTTCGGGCGAGCTTAGTCAACATTCCCCCGGCCTCCTCGGCGTTTTTATTTCGCCGTTAGACCTCCGCGGCCGGAGTCTCCCCGAATGCTCTCCGCCCGACGAGATTCGCCTGGGCGGGCCCTAATGTGAGCAACAATTAATTTTATTTGACCGCGGAAATTTAATTGCAGCAACCTGCCACGGCGAAGCAATTCTCACGCCCTCATTGTTGTTAAATTAAGCCGAATGTAATGTAACAATGATTCGCTGACCGCATTGACCTTATTCAAAAGGTCTTCAAATTATTCGTGTTTCATTTTGCGCTGGTGGGAACGTTAGAAATTGGCAAACATAACGAGGTCATTTATAAAGTAATTTGATAATATTTTTCTTAAAATAGTCCAATTTACAAGTGACCCCCCTCAAACGGCGCCAAATTCTCCAAGACCATCGCTTCTAGAAAGCCAAAAATAAATAATAGAGGGATCTCCACTGGGAACTCTTCATGCCACCTTATCACTCATCACATCTGCTCAGTCAGACGACTAGTCGCAAGATTAAACATACAAAAAAAAAATGTCAAAAAACAAAATTAAAAAGTCTACCTTACGTTCCCTATTCGTTCCATATCCATATTCGTCTGAAACCGGATTTGTACATGCTACCTTTTGATCGCATGTTCCCTGCCGTATCCATTAAAATACATAACCATATTAGGGCGGTTAGTTGGTTTGAACTTCTTTGTTTATCAACTTCTGTATTGAATATAAAATTTGGAACCTATTTTAAATTTCAGAGCAATGGATCGAAAGTTTGAGATGACTTACCTTGACGTTAAGGTGGCGCGTAAGCATCAGAAAATTACACTCCGCTTACAAACGTAGTTTACTAATAATTTTAACACCACTGTTCTAATTTTTTTGACATATGGGACTTAATATCTAGCAAAAAGTATGTCTTTACGAAAAAATTATCCTGTAACAGAGAAAATAATAAATCTATGAAGATTTTGAAGTGCTTTAGATTTTTCAGGTAAACAAAAACGTGCAGACACAGATATTTATTGTCGAATATTAGATACCAAATATCAAGGAAAATGCAACAGTGTTTTTCAAATATTTGGTGACGGTGCTGCCTAATTTCTGACTTGTTTTTTTTTAATGGTAATTATCATTTATTTATTTATTGAAAGGAAAACTTACAGCTAACAAAACATCAAATACACAAATTACAGTCAAATAATAAGAAGCCCAACAAGTTTTCACAAACACAAGATGTATTAGTTTAATTCAAACGCTCTAAATTAAAATGAATAGAAAGGAATTGGAAGGGTGTGTGTGAGGGTGTCGAAGTGATTGTATGTCTGTGTGTGAGAGAGCTTCGTCTAATAGCTATTTCACCTGATTTATTTATTTATTTATTTATATATATGATATTCTGTAGATTTCTTAATTCATAGTTTGCTGTTGCACTTCATAGAACAAACTCGTCGTAATTACCTTTGTACCGGATTGGAAAGTTTTGAGCCGGCAGGAACCGAAACTGCTGTAGCTTCCTACACAAAATAATTACTTAGTTTAATTAGTGAGATGCTTCGCTAGATTCTAGCTCGGTAATTGGAAGTACAAAGCTTCGCTAGTTGCAGAATTTCTCCGCGATGATCTATAGACTCTGCGCAGAATTTGTATATCTCCCGTTTATTGTGCTAATAAAATTTACTTTTTCTTTTTAAGCCAGTACTTTCGTAATTTTTTTTCAACTCTTGATTCTTTGATCAGATACAATAATAACGATTCAACCTTCAAGGACAATTTAATTAAAGAAAGAAAGCCCCATTACTCGAACTAGCTACCAACAGATAGTACGTCTAACAATTTAGCCACCTCATCTTTATCTATTTACATACAACCTATTACTGCCTTGGAATTACTTGGAATTATCCTATTACTTACCTATTACTATGGATTATATTAGTGCCAGCACTTTTTTCAACTTTTACCTAGGTTGCGGACATTTGCTGCAAATATTGATCATTAAAAGGTATTGTCGTCGGCACCAAAATTGTATTTTGACTTAAGCTGATTTAAGTACAATATAAATTTTGCTAAATCAACGTAGGACTATGCTCTATGTTTTATGGTTTAAATGACCTATGATTCTACTAATTAACTTAAATATGTCAAATTAATACACACATACATATGGTTCACTCTTTCCCTTTTTTTGAGAAATATCAATAATTTATTTAAGTAATCTAGACATTTTCTTGTTGTTACAGGACTGTTCGAGACTGATGGAGCGCGCATCGCTGGAACTGAGTGTGATCACCAGTTCAGTTCGGCGCCGCACCGCGCCGCACACGGCCGACTCTACAGTCCTCGCTACCCCTCAAGTTACCCCAACAACATCCGCTGCTCATACCGCTTCCACGCCAGGTACGACTGACTCGATACAGCTTGGTGCCGCACCGCGCCGCTCACGACCGACTCTACAGTCCGCGCTTCCCCTCCAGCTACCCCAACGACATCCGTGCTCCTACCGCTTCCACGCCAGGTACGACTGACTCGATACAGCTTGGTGCCGCACCGCGCCGCTCACGACCGACTCTACAGTCCGCGCTTCCCCTCCAGCTACCCCAACGACATCCGTGCTCCTACCGCTTCCACGCCAGGTACGACTGACTCGATACAGCTTGGTGCCGCACCGCGCCGCTCACGACCGACTCTACAGTCCGCGCTTCCCCTCCAGCTACCCCAACGACATCCGTGCTCCTACCGCTTCCACGCCAGGTACGACTGACTCGATACAGCTTGGTGACGCACCGCGACGCTCACGACCGACTCTACATTTCGGCTACCCTGCAGTTACCCCAACGACATCCGCTGCTCCTACCGCTTCCACGCAAGGTACGACTGACTCGATACAGCTTGGTGCAGCACCGCGCCACTCACGACCGACTCTACATTTCGGCTAGCCTACGGTTACCCCAACGACATCCGCTGCTCCTTCCGCTTCCACGCCAGGTACGACTGACTCGATACAGCTTGGTGCCGCACCGCGTCGCTCACGACCGACTCTACATTTCGGCTACCCTGCAGTTACCCCAACGACATCCGCTGCTCCTACCGCTTCCACGCAAGGTACGACTGACTCGATACAGCTTGGTGCCGCACCGCGCCGCTCACGACCGACTCTACATTTCGGCTACCCTGCAGTTACCCCAACGACATCCTCTGCTCCTACCGCTTCCACGCAAGGTACGACTGACTCGATACAGCTTGGTGCAGCACCGCGCCACTCACGACCGACTCTATATTTCGGCTAGCCTACAGTTACCCCAACGACATCCGCTGCTCCTACCGCTTCCACGCCAGGTACGACTGACTCGATACAGCTTGGTGCCGCACCGCGTCGCTCACGACCGACTCTACATTTCGGCTACCCTGCAGTTACCCCAACGACATCCGCTGCTCCTACCGCTTCCACGCAAGGTACGACTGACTCGATACGGCTTGGTGCCGCACCGCGCCGCTCACGACCGACTCTACATTTCGGCTACCCTGCAGTTACCCCAACGACATCCTCTGCTCCTACCGCTTCCACGCAAGGTACGACTGACTCGATACAGCTTGGTGCAGCACCGCGCCACTCACGACCGACTCTATATTTCGGCTAGCCTACAGTTACCCCAACGACATCCGCTGTTCCTACCGCTTCCACGCCAGGTACGACTGACTCGATACAGCTTGGTGCCGCACCGCGTCGCTCACGACCGACTCTACATTTCGGCTACCCTGCAGTTACCCCAACGACATCCGCTGCTCCTACCGCTTCCACGCCAGGTACGACTGACTCGATACAGCTTGGTGCAGCACCGCGCCACTCACGACCGACTCTACATTTCGGCTAGCCTACAGTTACCCCAACGACATCCGCTGCTCCTACCGCTTCCACGCCAGGTACGACTGACTCGATACAGCTTGGTGCCGCACCGCGTTGCTCACGACCGACTCTATATTTCGGCTAGCCTGCAGTTATCCCAACGACATCCGCTGCTCCTACCGCTTCCACGCCAGGTACGGCTGACTCGATACAGCTTGGTGCCGCACCGCGCCGCTCACGACCGACTCTACATTTCGGCTACTCTGCAGTTACCCCAACGACATCCGCTGCTCCTACCTCTTCCACGCCAGGTACGACTGACTCGATACAGCTTGGTGCCGCACCGCGGCCCTCCAGTTTCCCCAACAATACCCGTTGCTCCTACCGCTTCCTCGCCAGGCACGACTTACAGGTACGACTTTCCCGATTCCATTCGGCGGCTCACTGCTTCGATTTCGGCAGATTCTATAGTGCTACCTCTTCAGCTAACGCAACAGCCTTCAATTAATGTACTATTGCGGAAAACATGTCATCGTTCGCCTGGATTGACGGTGGCAATAACACCATGACTTATTATTTTTAACATTCATATTCAGTTTTGCTTTTATTTCTTTGCAGGCAAAAAGAAAGGATCAAGATAGTTTTTGAAGAAATTTCGCTTCAGAAAGGAGATATAAGGTAAGCACACCTATCCTGAATGATATACATTTGAAATTTACCGCGGAACGAGGAACCTGGCTCGACTCATATGATCAAAGTTGCATGCATACATCAGTGGCGACCGTAGCACTCTCTGTAGGGCTGCCAGTTTCAACATGCCAACAAATGCAATAGATAGAAGCTAGTTAGCATATACTACCTAAGATGGCGATACCTACTTGAAGATCAACACGCTAAGAATCCTATATCGCACTATCGAAATACACGTACACAAAGTCCGCATCAAGACTAGACGAGCGCAGCTGTGGGTTTCAAGACTTGACCCACCTTTTCATCTCCACATTCATCCAACTAAAATCAAATCGGCGTTTAAATGTTTCCCTCATTATGTACAGAGCACATCACCCTCGGCGCCACATTTTCAAGGAAAACGTGTGTGGGTCAAAGTTTAAAGTGTGGCGTTTAGGGTGATGATTAGCTTGTCTTTTAAATGGATGGCCTCGATACGTAGTATTTCATATACAATTTTACGGCTGAAAATCACGGCATTGTATCCTTATATTTGTAGCTACTGGCTAGGTACAACGGAATGGGCAATATCGATTTATTTTTAATTGCTGGACGAAGCTGGTAGTGCGGGAGGTTAAAGCGGGACCGTCAAGTGTTCGGATTTAATTACCGAAAGAAAACGCGGACTTTGTACTACATTTTATTGTACGGTTGGATTCCTCCAATTCCACGGCAAAGTTAAAATATCAGTCCATATATATTTCGAGGTAAATTCAATTCCAAATCAATTAATCAATCTATAACATGATGTGTACATATACACATATCTTTGAGACCCTTCACGAGATGAAGTCGTGTTTAAATTGCAGTTTTGAGAACCGCTGACAAAAGTGCAACGCGTTAAATGTCGTCGATTGGGCACAGATGAATAACCACCATCGGCGAGTGTTAAGATTCGTAAGAAACGCCATGAAGGTGAAGAAATATCAGGAGAACGGATGGAAAAGTGTCGACACGTCAGTTGTGCCGCCGCGGCGCCGGAGGAATTTGGCCTTTGTTTCCGCATATATTCTTTTGTTTCGGCACTCGCTGAATACATCATTACGAATGAAGAATGACGTAACGACCATCTGGTTTATTGAAAAATAATTCTTATCTTTACCTACCAATCTGGGAGACTTCAAATTGGATTTTTCTCCGTTTACATCACTGCGCTACAAATATCCGTACAATATAATGTTAAATCGCGTGGCGTAATTTTTTGCGCGCTCGTTGTATGGAAGTTATTTCTCCATACATTCTTCACCTCCATGAAGAAACCCTAGTTCTATCTTGCGCAACTCTAGGTAGGGTGAATGTTCAAAACAAAATTGACCCGAGCGGAGCCGGGATTCTCGGATAGTCTCCGCTGCCAGACCCTTGTTTTTATTTCAGAAAGTTTTCGCCCGGTGAAATGTTGCCCGCACTCCGGGTAAATCATTCACAGTTGGCAACAAAGCGGGCCCCGCCATTTTATTTACCGCGCCGCCAGAACGCAACGGCTGAACAACTGCGGCGTTCATCTGAACATGAAGATATCTCGTCAGGGTCGGACACGTGCCGGCCCGTCGGCCGTCTGACGAGCGCGGGAAATATCATTCCCGCACCGTGAAAAATTCAGACCGCTCCCGGGAAAAGTTTTCCTTTTTTTGTGCGAAATTAACAATAATCTGTTTCGCGGTGCCCTCTCCCGCGCGACTGCTCCGCAAATTGGGATATTTATGATGGCCAGACTCCGATGTTTCGAGATTAATGGTAACACGTCTTTGTTTTGACGTTCTGTGATGCTTTGGACTTGTTTTTATCCTCTATAGTCAACTGGATTATCTGGCTTATAATGCACCCTACTGTCAAAATATTAGCCTAAAACCTCACATGGGAAATGCCTTGGTGCCATTCCAGGATCTTCCTTATGTTTCACGACTACGTAGAACTGGATGGAACATTCAATTCTCATAGAAAGAAAGGGAGAGTTAAAAACCCTACATAAAATACATTCACGAGCGTCTTAGGACGGTGAAGAAGTTAGTAAATATACTTGTTCGCACTAAGCAGTTAAGTCGGTTATTCCAAGGAATGTGATATGTATGCATGTATAATCGTTAATTAAAGGAAGAGACCAGTAAAAAGAACTACTTTACGAATATAGAGCAAGGCTGGACACGAACCTTGCTTTACGATCGATTATACAAGAGTAAATAATTGATTAATTTTCAATACTGTAAATTGTGTTGATTAATGTTGGGGGGCATTAAACTTTTTATAAATCAATTTGTTTTTAATAAATCAAACATTAGAGAACCAAAGCCTTTACCCATAACCCCGCCATTATCCTTTTGATAATGAAGGGGATAATTCATCAATCATATAAAACCATTTCTTTAGATAAAGTTGAGTTTAGGTCTTTATGAATATTGTTTGATTATGCTTTCAGTGAATGCTTGAAAAGATAGCATATTTTTAATATTCAACGACAATATCAAACACAGAGGTGATTTCTTCTTTCTTTTAACCATTTTAATCAAATTTCCTAGAAAAACGCTTGTGATCCAATCAAGTACCTACAGTCCCCGGTAATTAATGCACATTGCCAATGGAAAGAGACAATCGGCTAGTTTCTTAGTTACTTCTTCGATGACATCTCCTGCATATGAAATCGTAATGTCCTGTCTCGAGCCTCGATATGGGTGGAATTGTATAATATTTGTTTTTGATAGATTTATCCGTAATTCATAACAATTTAGCCAATCAATCATATCAGATAGCGCTTGTTTTACCTGTGTACTGTGTGCGAGAGAGATGAAGCTTTCGAGGACAGAACTAGCCGTTTGTCTGTCTCCATGGTCCATTGAGCATTATTTTCTGCTAGGTACGTAAGGTTAGTAATATGGATGCTTCGTTTTTTTTTTTTTCTTTTTTTTTTTATGTGACTGGACATGGATGGCTAATACCACACCTTCTGTCATGGTATTAGCCCAACACACCACATGGGAACTAGGTGCCATGCCAGGACCTTCCTTATATTGCACGGCTACATTGAACTGGATGGAAAACACGGACAATTTTCATTGCCGCTTCGACCATCGTTCATCCAATGCGATGGTACCAACCCGGGCGGGATGAACCCTACCACCTAGTAAGTAAGGAAGGGGACCTACAGTTTAACGTGGAATCCGAACCACGGCCAGCCTCTCTTAACGGTCGAGTGGTCACCCATCCAAGACCAGACCGGACCCAGCGTTGCTTAACTTCGGAGAGCGATCGCCGAAGTGTCGCGCCACTGGGCCACTGAGGCTGACAGACACAACGTAGCTCAATTTAATGTTATATCCAACCTATTTTTCAAGCTAAAAAAATAACTTTTTTTTATTACGTGAAGTCAAATCTATCAAAAGCTATCAAATAACTTAATTAAAATGTCTTATTGCATAAAGTCGTTCTTTTCTACACTAACTAGTCGATCGAAATCCCGTTCAAGATGCCAAACCAGTAAAAAAGTTATTATTGTCGATATTTGTTACATAGCCACCTTTCAAAACCAAGTGGTTCAATTCCAGATGGCATGTCGGTCGTGATACTTCAGCATCCATTAACACGGAGACCTACGTTTCGCGACGTCTTCGTACTCAGATATTCAAATTGTAGTTGTTCCGAGTGCCTGTCCCTTGACGAAATAGGCACCATTATCGACGTCAATATCAGATGAGAAATTGGAAGGGTTCGCCTTGTATTTCCCCGTCTTTGTCTCCGGGCCGAGATGTGAGCCTGGTGTCTGTGTGACGTCTCCGAGCCGGATATTGGCTCAGAGAGCAGGAAATAGCATTCCGCTCCCACTAGGCACCCATCCGAGCTCGTATTAAATGAAGATTGCGTTTAATATAAAGCACTAGTTTACGAGTGAGAGGATAAGATTCCGTGTTTGGAGACGACATGCTGGCTTGACGTCGCGTCTTGCAGTAGATTTGTCTCCGCACCTGCCTCGCCGGAAGATTTTATTATTCTATCAAAAACTTCAGTAATAAATTGTAATCTAAAGTTACTAAATTTTCAGTACGTTTTTTTAATGCTAAACATGTACAATGTTCTACCAGAGGATTTTTCTAGATAGAGAGAGAAATGGAGAGCTATCTTGTTGATACGTCTCGTGTTTCAGTACTTTTCCATTTTCCTCAGTCCGCAGCCCTGAATTTAATAAGAAAAAAAAGGTCCTTTCAACAACTTATTTTAACAAGTTCCAAACGAGATGAATACTCGCTCAATTCTTGCGGTAAAATTACTTCGTACTCAATAAAAGATTTATCGTTTTCGATACATATTCCTGTAGATGATAAATACTTGATTATTTCTTGTTCAAAAGTTCAGAGCGAATTTCTTTTACAACTACCTGTATAGCCACTGAACTCTTTAAGTATAAACTTATTTTTCCTCCCACAACAAAGCGCATTTTCCATCAGAGGAAAAAGGATCAAATAACAATGCACACATGCCAAGCTGCCTTACAGGCTAAAATAACCAGTTATTTTCAAGCAAAAACGCTTAAAACATGCAAACTCTTTTTACATAATTTATCCAGGAAGGTAAAGCGCAAAGTTTCCATCGTATTTTTAAAGCCGAACGTGTCATTAGACAAAAAGTGGCACAAGCGGTTGGTCTCACACAAGGGGCAAAAATAACACTCATTTCTCGGACATTATGAATGGAGCTCGTTTGTGATAGGGCTAAGAAAAAAGATGGCGTCCTCTTTCCGGCTCGAGTAAAAATTCCAAATGCAGCGTCACAATCGAATTGCCACAAGAGTAAGTATGAGGTGTAGTAGTGAATGTGGATTGAAGTGTGGTGAGTGTAGGTGGGTGTGTGAGTGTAGGTCACGGATATCCGACGTGTGGAATTGATGAAAGCCGGGTCGCGTGACTGGGCGCCCCTCCCCCCTTCTATTATTTTCCAATCACGGCGAGATTCATGTCGCGTACGGGCGCCACCGAGCCATATTTCGTGGAGGAAAATCATTGTTTCTCTCGTGCCTGTATCCTGTCGTTACGCGCTACGAATCGTTTAGTTGGAGGTAGTCACTGTCGAAAAACTAAGTGGTTCGTTTGCGAGGATCGTTTGACATGCTTATTTACCTCACATGTGAGTTAATTCTTAGTCTTGTTTTGTCCACATAACTTGTAACATAATACCTTTATAGTTTTTTGTCTCTAGGACTGCGCATTTGTTAAAAAAACAAAGTGCACCTATATGTATGTCGATGTAACGCAAAAGATAAAAAATACCATAGGTGTCGCGGGACACCCGGTAGGACAAAGTTCCTTTCCTTAAATATTATAGTCTAGCGACCCGCCCCGCCGCTTCGAGTCTTTTTACGCAATTTTAAAACTGACATACGCCACAGAATAACGCAGTAGTAGTGTAAAAATACCATATACCCTACCCTGGTACGTCCGAAGAAATCCTGACCCGATTGGAGTGCCCGTAGTACTGAGGTGGGTAGTACGGTATAGCGTCTGCTTGAATGGAAAGAACCGATCTGTGAACTTTCGAAGGTGGCCGGCTTTACCTTTGAATTGAGCCTCGGTGAAAGAAGACGTATGCGGTTGTCTAGCATTGCCGCCACTACTGTCGTCGCATCGTCGCGTCGCCTAGCGTTCGTGGCGCTTTGTCTCCTCGCCTTGAGTTGTCGTGAACGCTAGGCCGGCACTCCAGCAGATTTGCATATCATCAATTTTTACAAGTTTTTGATTGGCTTGCCATGTGTGTATGTGTATATGTGTTTGAGATTGTATTTTTAGGTCAAATTATAGAAGCTAAATTAGAACCAATTCCTCTTGTCCTACTCAATAGTTTCTTTATATGTTGGTTTGATTTTTATGACAATGCATTTCTTTGGTAAGCATGACCTGATGACATCGAGGATTAGCTACAGATATAGGAACTATTCAAAGGTCAACAGGCACAGATACGAAATACTGTGTACGCGTTTTATTATGATAACCGCTTTTAAGTTTTACCCTGACATGGGTACTGCACTCAAGGTTGGGTGCTTAATACTAATAAAGAAACTCCTGAACGGTTAAGACGAACACGAAATGTTGTAAGCGCATTCAATTGTGATAACCCATTCCAAGTGTCACCATGCCATGACTACTGCACTCAAGGTTGGTTTCTTACAAATTTCGAACGCGCAATATCGAATGATCGTTGCACTTAATAGTAGTAAGCGACGCGCAGCCGCCATCGTATGTAGAAGTGGCTACGCTACCAACATACAAACGAGTTTCGGTTGCTTTTCCCGTTATTCCATGCTCGCTGATTAAAGCCCACGGAGCCAAGAAAGAGCCCAGTTTCAAAACAGGCGACACGTGTTTAGTCTGTTGTGAAAGGGGAAATGTTCTTAGTACAAAACATAAACATAGGATACCGAGATTTACAATGATTGCACTCAAATATACTTCAGGTTAAAAAAGTATAGCGCCTGGTGAGTAGCCAGCCGGATGCAGCCCATCTTATTTTTGTGAAATCGCTCGCGTCTCGCCGCGGTCCGCCGCCGTCGCCGCCTGCCCGGCCCCCGCGTGATCCTCGCGGCTGAAGGATTTACGATGTCTCATTCTAACTTATTTAATAAGGTGTGCCCTGGGCCAAGAAAAAAAATCGTGAAATCTCGAGTTTGCATTGGTGTGTTTTCTGGCTTACTGATGTTTGCATGTTTACCTGGCTGGGGCCTTAAAGTCATTTTTGTGGCGGTTTATCTTGGTGGCTCAAGATAGGTTGTTTTTTATCGTATCCCAATATTCCGAAAATACTATTATTTCACCCGCTGTTTATCTTGCATAAAATGCTTTTATCTCTCGTCAAAAAAAATTTTTTTTACTTTTAAATAATGTCTACTTTTTCATTATTTTATAAACTCTAGGCTGCTATATCCAAACTATATTCAATGTTGTTTATAAGTGCTTACTTTGTAAGTTTCCTTTGTTCCAGTGAATAGTTCCTTCATTCACCTTATTAAGGTCGGGTTTTCTAATAATATCGAGTTTTTATGTTTTAATGTAAGCGATTTCTGTTGACGATTATTCGAACGGTTTTTTAGTTGATTAATTAATAGCAAATCTATTTATTAGGTTTTTTAATTCAATAATCAATAGCACATCTATTTCTTATATCCACTCTACCAGTCCTCCACAACTTTTGTTACTTATGAAGTAGGTAGTTGCGTGAATTGGTCTGTCAGATATTTGTATTGTTACCAGAAATATGGTTTTTCTTTGGGTGGCACAATCTTTGTTGTACATGACACCGGTGGTTAGAAAAGTTGGAGAACTGATGCGTTTTTGACGTGAGTTCGATAAATCTCTTAAACGAGGTTAGGCTGAGGTGCGTCATCCTCATCTTTCATATAACGAAATCGTGTACCGCGCGAAGAACTTAAGATAATAGCTGACATACCATACTAGCTGCGGTTAAGTTAGCTGACACTAACCCGGCTCCGCTCGGGTTAGTGTCAGCTAAATTTTTCATGGATAAGAAGTAGCCCACTTGGCTGGTCCAAAATAGTGTCAAACTGGTCCAGGACAATTCATCCATCTACCAAATTTAATCAAGATCGTTTGAGCCGAAATAGCATGATTTAATGAGAAACATCCTATAATTCCCATTAAGAGATTCGTTGACATTTGGTGGATATTTAAAAAAAAAAGTATTTGCCGCCAGAACCTTTCTGCACTTGCACTGCTACATTGCTTACCTAGTAATTAAGTAACGTGTTACATAGGTAAGTTTTGCGTGGACTCTAACCCATAGCCAGCCTAAACACCGAAAACGGTAACCCATCCGAAACTTGACTGCTCCCAGAGATGCTATACGTTGATAAAATACGCATATAAATCGGGTAAGTGTTTCGCAAGTTATAAGAATTTAACACTCACTACTCACCTCTCTGGTAATGAAGCGTTATATTATGTAGCCTATAAGTTTTGAGTAGAATCAGGCTAGACGTAGATACAATCCGCATCTAAATCGAGTAATTGGTTCTCAAGTCATAAGTATTTTATTCCATTGGTCGCACCTTTGGCGATTTAGCGTGATGCCAAGTAGATTTAAAGTTGCAGGAAATACCAAGCCGTACTTCGGTACAATTCGTAAAAGTAAGCGCCCCCGCCGCCGCCCCTCCCCCCTCCAGCCGCCCCCTCCAGCCGAGCCGTGCAGAGAATTGCAGTTTGTATGACAGCCACATCTTAGCGTAAGCGGAACTGAATTATATTTAGCCTATCCTGATTCCCAGGTCGTTAAATGTACGTGTACTAAGTTTCATCTAATTCGAATAATTGGTTTAAGAGTTATGGAGGAACATACATACATACATACATACAGAACTGATTTCTAAAAGTCCTCAATTTAGTATTAGTATCATACATAAAGTCTACAAACGAAGTATTTTAGAAAACAAAGCAACTTACTCCATGAACACCCCTTACAGATTTATTTATTAGTATTGTAGCGACCTAGCGCCCTCTACTGAGAGCTGCTAGTTTCGCATGCCACAAATGCGACCAACAGATGCAATAGAAGCTAGTTAACATGGCGGGCGCTAGATGGCGCTACCAGCCTGAAGTCTATATCGCACTAACGAAGTTTCCCAGCGAGATAACACATATACAACATTCAAATCACGACTAGAGGAGAGCAGCTGCGCAGCCGTGGGTCTCAAGACCTGACCCACCTTTTCATCTCTCCACAGTGGTGACCCCGACGTGATTCAGCGTCCCGACGTGATTCAGCAACAACAACCACGCCTCCTCTAGTCACAACAAGGAACACTTCAGCCGCCAAGACAGTTGCTACCGGCCTCCCACCAGCGGGTCTCACCGGTAGTAACTCAAGCATGTCGTCATCCAGCATCACTCCAACCCAGCAGAAGAAAAATCAGCACCATCGTCCTAAGTAGGTGTATCGATACGCCAACTAGGACGCCGGTAACATCATCACCTCCGGCAGCCGTCACCCAGCATCACGACCGACTCACCGCGTCACACTGGGCACCTCCGGCAGCCGTCACCCAGCATCACGACCGACTCACCGCGTCGCACTGGGCACCTCCGGCGCTCCGTCATCCAGCACCACGACCGACTCACCGCGTCACACTGGACACTGACGATCAGCACCGACACCAGCAGCAATATCGTCTTCATGGCAACTTGCCATTCGACTGGGGGAAAGTGATGTAGCGACCTAGCGCCCTCTACTGAGAGCTGCTAGTTTCGCATGCCACAAATGCGACCAACAGATGCAATAGAAGCTAGTTAACATGGCGGGCGCTAGATGGCGCTACCAGCCTGAAGTCTATATCGCACTAACGAAGTTTCCCAGCGAGATAACACATATACAACATTCAAATCACGACTAGAGGAGAGCAGCTGCGCAGCCGTGGGTCTCAAGACCTGACCCACCTTTTCATCTCTCCACAGTATAGATGATAGCGTGGCCTTACCCCAACGGATCGGTTTATGACGGATGTTTTGCGCGCGGCGTGGTGGGGCCGGGAGCGAGAGGCCGATTTTGACGCTAGCGCTCAGTGTTAGATGCTCAGACTCTAATGCTGAGATAAATAGTCGTAACAGAAACTAGGACTTACGAAAAGTAGTACTTTGTGGCGTCACTTTGACACATTTTGTATGGACAAAATCTCAAAGTAATGCAAATTGACGTCACAAAGAACTACTTTTCGTTAGTCTTAGTTTCTGTTACGAATATTTGTCTCAGCCTAGTTCTTCGTATACTTGTACTATTGGACTTATTCTTATGTCATTACATACGTAATTTAGTAATTTTTTCAATTGTAAATTGAGACTTTACTAGAAAATTTGTGAGTTTGGAGGGATCGAATTCACGAATATACCTATCGGCGGGATGGAGGGCAGGCTATGCCTATATTTTTTTTTCTCGTCTGACCGCAATTCGATCGTCAGAAGCGCATACCTAATCTCCCAGATACTGACTGGCTAGTCAGCGGTAACGTCGATCTTTTCGATTCGATCGATCGTTTTTTATTAAGAAAATTCATTATTGGAAACGCCTCCAATCGCGGTTACGTTTTCTTCGGTTCATTTTACAAGACGATCCTTACGTCTGGAATGCAGCGAATACTCGGAAATACGACAAAGAATTTCCTTTATCCCACTTATCCGCGAAGTGACCGATGCGCCCACACCGGGGGATTCCCTGCACTATCTCGGCTGGCTTCGCAAATTACTTTGGTACTTAACGAGCAAAAATGACCCTCACTGCAATGGATTTAAGTGCTTGTATTAAGGGTGGCACCAAGCCGGCTCCGCTCTCGTTATGTGCGGGCGTCAGTCGCCGGGCCGGACGGACGTCAGGAAGCCAATTCTGGGAATTCCGAGTGGATGAATCTGCAACAGAGAATCTGAGTGTTCTCAGGAGAGAAATTCGCTTTAAAATTACTTTGGTATTGTGGTAATTGATTGCAGGGCCACACGGAAAGTGTGGCACGCATATATATATTTCCATAAGTTTCCGAATTGAGCGCTAATTAGAACAGACTAGGACTGACATTTTTTACTGATTAATTAAGGATTCAGGAGTGTATATTCCGTGTGTAAACTAGTTACCGCATGAATTGGCCTCCGGACGATACGCCCGTCGACGTCGCATCCTGGGTATTCCGCCGGGAGCTAAGGTCGTAGATTTAATGGAAATTGATCGCAGCAACCACGAGCCGATTGTTTTAATGGTACCACCATTTTGGGTGGTCTAAAAAGGTGTGAATTTGCTGGGGCTTGATTTATATTAAGGGGTTGTTCGGTGAATCGACGCTAAGATACCTTGTTCGACTGGCGCTATAAAGTATACATAGCCCATTGACTTATATATTACTTCACATAGCCCCGAATGCACGAAGAGACGGCTGAGTTAATCAATGTTCAAACACGTCACTCTTAGTGAACCGCATAGAGTTCCTTCCATACTGTCCATACACATTGACGTATTTAATCATACGTTGACGTTGATTTTGTTTTTTTGTCGTTTCGTGCACTTGGCCCTTAGTAGGTAAATTTGCTGGAGTTCTGATCATTCAGTTTTTTTATGGAACCCGACATGGATGGCTCACAACTACCATCATATTTTCCTAATACACCACATTTCCGAAAGAACTCCCTTTATAAGCATGATTACACTGAACTGGATGGAAAACACGGACAACTTTTAATTGCCGCTTAAACCATAGATTCATTCAATACGGTGGTATCAACCCAGACGGGATTAACCCTACCACCTAGAAGGGGAAGGAAGGAAAGTTTTACATGGGTTCCGAACCATTGAACAGCTCGCATTCATAACAAAAGGACTTATTCAAGTCCGAATAAGAATAAAAATGGCAGTCATGCGGCGAGGATTTAGGCCCTACACCACGAGCACAGTAGGTACACCTCCTAATTGTTCTGTGGTAGGTACATAGCTGTGCGACCGGGGTCACAGCAGTAGCTCAACTCGTGCGTTTTTTGAGATAAATACCTTCCCTCCATCGAGTGTCGGTGTCTGGGTTGTCACTTAAATATTGGTGAAGCCCTGCTGGTTCGTTTAGATTTAAAAATATGACTTCGAAGGACCATTCGCGACAGTTCAGCATCGGGAAACTAGCTTAGAGCCCATACAAGCGAAATGTGCCTGTACAGGTGCACGATATCGGGACTTTGTATGGAGTTGAGCTACTGCTGGATGTAATCCTATATATATTCTGTGCCACGAGCTAAATGTACCTGTACAGGTGCACGATATCGGGACTTTGTATGGAGTTGAGCTACTGGATGTAATCACTACATAGTATAAAACAAAGTCGCTTTCTCTGTCCCTATATACCTATATCCCCATGTGCGCTTAAATATTTAAAACTTCGCAACGGATTTTGATGGGGTTTTTTTTAATAGATAGAGTGATTAAAGAGGAAGGTTTATATGTATAATAACATCCATTAAATAGTGGAGAAATACTGTTATTTTTGAGGTTTCCAATGTGATGTCGTAATAAATTACATTTTTTCCGCTTATATTGCAAACGCAGGCTGAATCTTACGAGATTTATCAAAATAATGTAGTAAGTATTGTAAACATTGAAAAAGTCTACAGAAAACTCCGCGATAGTATATGTCTATCTCTTGTGGATATACCACAATAACATTTTTTGTCATTGACTTTTTACGACAAATAATGGCTAAATTTCGAAGCGATTTTAACCAATACAGGATTAATCCTTATCCAATTAAATACCTTTATTACATTGTTGATTTAATATAGATTTATATGGCCGTGTACAGCATATGATTTAAATTAATAGTTTGGAAGATATTACAGATTTAAAAATTTCGGGACGTAGCGTTTGCGGCAGTACCGGCCGGCCGGGACGGCGGGAGCGTGCCTATAAATAGTGCGTCGGAGGCCGCGGTTCTAGCACTTTGAATTTAGCAGCGATCGGACGCGTTTACTATCGGAGCTCTCTAATATCTAATAATCATCTAATAATAATATCTAAGTTTTTTTATTTCAAATATTTCAGTGTAGGAACTCTACGTAAAAAGGGTTTATTTGTGCATCATTGTGTCAAAATAATATTTTTTTAAACGATATTATGCCCGTGCAATGCTGGGACGGGCTGCTAGTCCTATATATATTCTGTGCCACGAGCTAAATGTGCCTGTACAGGTGCACGATATCGGGACTTTGTATGGAGTTGAGCTGCTGAATGCTATATATTATATTCTGTGCCACGAGTGTGTAGGTTTCGAAAGTCTCCTTCCAACTTCGCCGAGTCAGCGGCGAATTTTTCCGATCCCCGGCGGCGGCGCGATCGGCCTTCCTGGTATTTAGGCCGTTCATTAGAGCAAATTGCTCTCAACTATTGCGATTCAGCTCGTCCAATTAGCTGAAGTGCAAAATTGGAAGTTTCACGGTAATTGAACTTGCGTCGATTATTTTTGCGAAAAAAATTGCTTCAGCTAATAGGTTGACATCTTATTACTTAAGACTCTCGTGGAGTCAACGGGACTCTGTGATTTAAAAATTTTAAGAAATGCTCTGTTTGTCCATTGGTCAGGGCACAACTTTGCACGCCGACTGCGAATTAAACTAGTGAAATCTTGTTTCGAGCCCTAACGTTTCTCTTCCCCTAAAAGCTGTCAGATAGTAATCAAGATGCTATTAGTAAAAACTAATAGCAAATACGCCGATGCTTGCAGATAAAATCTTATAGTATATCTGTCCCGTCTGTGACAAGCTTTGTGCCTTCTCGGTGATAAATGTTATGGAAATTTAATATTTAATAAATCTCAAGACATGTCGTCTACAATATCGCTTACGCACATTTTAAGTCATAACAAACTTTAACTCTGGAAAACATATTTTCGCGCCGAAATGAAATAAACGGACATATTTCTCCAAAGTCGCCCCTGAGGCAGTGATTATTATTTTTAATCCCAAAACCCCGCTGAGCCCAGCTGCGGGCCAGAGGGAACCCAGTCCGGACAGATTAGAGGCCGTTTGATGCGCAGTGTTCATCACGGAGGCTGGCATGGGGAGCGATTACGTTATCGCTTTTAAGAGCCAGTTGTTCATGTTGAGTGCAGTTGTCATATTCGATCAACGACGAAATATGGTTGTTAGCGGGATGGTTTTGACGTGTTGCTTACAGGGGAGTAACTTATGGTAACTTACTCGCCGGGTGAATAGCAGGTAAACAGTCAAGATAGTGATAACATTTTACGTTTAGTTGCATTTCGTACCATCGATACCGGCTGATAACTAGAACCCTGGCACGGCGCTTCTCGTCTGTTCAGCAGCCCTATTCCTGGAATTCCGTAATCAGGAATCAGGAAACAGTTGTCAAAGCGATTTTTTCGACGGAAAATCTTGATTAAATTTGAATACTTCTTGTCAAGAATCTTTTTGTCTAGAAAATAGCTTTGAAACCCCCCTATAAAAGCGTTCTCGCGACTCAGGATTCCTGATTACTGATTACGGAATTCCAGGAATAGGCCTGCTGCTCTATTCGCATTGCTCAAATGACACAAAAATAATCTCCTGCGCAGGCGTGTCACGTGGCCGTGGGTTCTGGTTAGCTGCAGGACTGTACCTGTAGGAATATTAATGTAAATACTTACTTTTGAGCGGCTCGTAGCCTAGTGGCGCGGGGACTGCACTAGCGTACCAGAGGCCTGGGTTCAATTCCGACTTGCACCACTGTCTTTCTCTTTCCGAGTTTGATACGTGCATTTCGTCACGAATGCGAGCTGCTCCATGGTTCGGAACCCATGTAAAACTGTAGGTCCCCTTCCTCTACTGGTTTAAGCCCGCCCGGGTTGGTACCACCGCATTGGATGAAAAGATGGTCGAAGCGGCAATGAAAAAATTGTCCGTGTTTTCCATCCAGTTCAATGTAGCCGTGCTCATAAAGGGAAGGTCCTGGCATGGCACCTAATTCCTTCGGGAATGTGGTGTATTGGGCTAATACCATAACGGTAGTTGTGTGGTATTAGCCATCCATGTCAGGTCGCATAAAAAAAAACTTGGAAACCACACATTTTTCAGTCTTTAATAGCAGTTTTCAATACGATTTTCTCGTTTGAATGATTCCAAAGCACGGTATTTCAATGAAAGAAATGTTTCCCTCTTTTTCGACCGCTATAAAAGCTGTTTTCCCGGCTGAAGAACTTCTGGTTCATGAGCACGGAATTTCACGAATAGGCCTATTGCACACCGCCTGACTATACCTATCTCAATGCAGGCACAATATGATGAATAAGGTTGATCGATATGTTGACTAATGGTTTTTTTAAATTTAATATTTGACCGGATGAAAAAAATGCAATCATTAAACTAAATTGGATTATTTATTACTTTTGAATCCGAATCAGAACAAAGCTAAATGTTTGGTTGCAAAATGTCAACGTAATCGAACTTCAGCAAAGTGAACAAACAAGAAGAGGTAGATGGGGGACGTAACATTCATTTTCCAAAGTTAATTAATGTTTAAGCGACGACTCGCCTAAGACAAAACGTTCGTCCATTTTCGCTTCGCGACTTGCATATTTTATTTCAAACGCGCTTCTATTCCCGCTTTCATAATTCGTCTAAAAGTTAATCCATTCATTTAAGCTATCAATTAGACCATACTTTAAATTGAACAAAATCAATTCATGAATGATCCATTATTCCTCCCCATCAACTAACGAAAATCCATGCTTTGAGTATAAAACTTTTTGTATTGAAATATTGTACGATTCTTCTAAGCCTTATATTTTTTTAAAGAAGATTAAAATAATTTGTTTGTGATTTTAAGGCGCCTATATGCCATAGCGTAAAGTCAAGAATACGGGCGGCGGAATCTAGCCAGTGCTATCATGTCAGCGGGAGGGTACGCCATGGAGGTGAGGAAATTCACCTCCATGGGGTGCGCACGTTTCGCGCGCTCCCGGATATTTCGTGTATTTGATGGCTAGGTAACGACTAGTCTGATTTTGTAAATTTCCTGTATTTTTAAATGTTTAACAGCAAGGGGGGTGTACCTCGTTATGGCTTAAAGGTATAAGATTTTTTTTTTATTTCATTCTTCTGAATAGAAAGATAACAGAAAAAATGGATTTAAAAGGTAAAAATGGTCCTTATTGAAATATTTTTTATTTCGACGATTATACAAGTGTTTTGGACAAAATGGGGATGTGTACCTTCGCTAACGTACATTCTATAAGCTTAAATTTTTTTAAATGTTTAACAACCAAAGGCTTTACTGTAATCGACTTCAGAAAAATGTTCATTTTTTGGTATTTATTCCCCTTAAGTTTCGTACACTTCCATCACATCGTCATAGTTGTTGCACAGTAAATACGGAATTCCAAAAACATTTTTAATTGAAAATAGTATATAAAATTACATTTAGGCAAACTTAGGCGTTCAATAAAATTTGTAACATAAGAAAAATAAAAAAATGCATTTAAATTAAAATATAAAACAATAATTTCAGCAAATTAAAAATATTAAATCAAACTCAGACGCATTATTAAATTAAACTAAACTATTTATGCAAGAATTATGTAAAGAAGACATTAGACACACGATTTTATGATTGAAGCATAGATTTTGAGTTCGATTGTAAATGAAAATTTGAGTACATTAAATGTTTTTATGTTACTGGAAACGGATGGCTAATACCACACCCACAGTCATAGTATTACCCGAACACCCCGCATTGTCTAAGGCGGGCTTAAACTCTCTGCCACCTAGGCTGAGATAAATAGTCGTCATTGAAACTAATGGTAACGCAAAGTAATCTTTGTGAACACTTCTACCATGCATATATCAAATAAATAAATAAATAAATACTTTGTGACGTCAATTGGCATTGCTTTGAGATTTCGTCCATACAAAATGTGTCAAAGTGACGTCACAAAGTACTACTTTCCGTTAGTCTTAGTTTCTGTTACGACTATTTATCTCAGCCCTAGAGGAACAGGACTTACAGTTTTACATTGATTTCGAACCACGGAACAACCCATGATCTCTGGGCAGGGATGGCAAGTTCCGCGCCACTGAGCTAAGAGGAGATGATTAAAATCTTGAAAAAAAAAACCCTTAAATCGCAACTATTTTACGCACATTAGATGTGTTATTTATTCAAAAAAAGCTACTAAAGTCTCTTTATAGTAGCTTACCCCCCTTAAAGTCGCATCATTTCACAGCTTACGATTCAATTTCTACTCTTTTCAGTATCGCGGGGAGAGCTCATCACTTTTATAATGAAAACTTAACAGAGTTAGGCTTTCTCGCCGCCTTTACGTCCCGTTTTACGCGTTTTTCCGCGATGCACGAGAAATATGGGGCGTAATAAAAATGGCGGCTGCGTTTGATTGTTCTTTCTCGAGACGGTTATCTTGACCCGTGGCGCCATCTCACGGCGAATGGCTCATCCTTCCGCGTCGCGTCGTAAACCTGTACCACAGATTACTAATCTGTTCCTTTACGGATCATTTGAAGACACGTAAGTTGCATTCATACTTCAAGAGTATTGATGCAGCATACGAAAAATCATTTTGTGTTATAATCATTATGATCTTTTACACAGAACTGCTAAAAAAAACCGTGTTATATCATTTTCAATTATATATTTGTCTATAAATGTTTACATTGGTCACTGCTGGACAAATAAAGGCCCTAGGTCTAGCTAAAAGGCGCTAAAGTGGTAACAACCGTCGCGGTAAAAAAATTACGCTCCCTGTACAAACGTCCATTCCATCCCATACAAAAGGCAAATCATTTCTAATTCGCTTAAGTAGACTAATATTCTGTGTTGGCGCGCTTTTATGTTCTTTTCGTAAAAAAATTAAGGTTCAATTATACAAAACAAAGAAAATTTGATTGAAGATTTTCTTTTTAACTCGGATTTCATTTCTCAAAAACCTAAATCGGGTTGTCAAAATAAATCGGCAAAGCGGTTTTTTCAAATATGTATTTAAAAACTACCTACATTATTTTCGCTTTGGAAATGTCGGCGTTGAGGTCGGCGTGCAACGAAACTTTCCACGTTCCGAAGAATTTCCGGAACGTGTCTCGGGTCGCAATGTCTACATGCATACAGGATTCCCTCACCAAGCGTGTCGAACTTGATACTACGGTTTCGAAGGCTTTTGCTCACAATCGAGAAAAGCCTCTGCAGCTGTAGCTTTGGCGATGATACAAAGCGTCTTCGTCGGTTGATTTCGCTTCTGTTTCCGAAGCGGTAACCGACAATTGTACTTATGGGGCGTCCCCACTTTTAAATACAATGGCGGTAGCGTCGGCGAGTGATTTCGCTTACGAATTCGCCCACTATCGATGTTCTCGAGTTCCAACGACACAAATTTCATAGGACGATATTTTATGCAACAAACATTCGATGCTGCGCGTCCCGGATTCGTAAGCAAACTAGCTACAGTTATATTCTGAAAGGTCACGACATTTTCGGTCACGAAACTGGGAAAACTGGGTTCACAAGTTTGAGACCAACCCTCTGAAGCGTAATATGTCGGTCTGCCTGCGCCAAGTGTTTGCGTTAGCTAGATTGGCTGCTATTGAAATACCGAGTGAAATACTGACCATATTGATACCAATTAATTAATGAATACCATTTTGGTTTTAACCAGTTTTAATATTATTTATTTTATTTTATTTTATAAGAAACCTTACAGACAATCTTAGACTATTTCATGATAGTTAATTTAATATTTTTAAGCCAATGACAAAGTTTCATTGTTTACAAACTAAAATGTCTTACAACTTAACTGATCTGTAACTTGCAACGTTCCACAACCGTGTGTATGATAGGGCGTGTGTGCGGTATGTATGTGTGTATGCGGTGAAAGTGTGTCTGTAATGTGTTAACTTATGTGTAATGTAAGTGTATCTATGTATGTTTGTCTTGAGTAAGCACTACGAGCCAGTGTATTAGGCGCCAATCCATCGAAGTGTGTCGGCCGAACTTGACAACCTTTCCAATTCAATCCTTGTATTTTTAGATCTTATTTTATTTGGTTTTATTACTAAGCAAGTATGTAATGTTACTTTAATTCTTTGTAATTTGCAGCCATTTACCTTATCGCATATTTGTTTTGTCACAAGAACTACTTTTTCAGGCGCCTTATCTACAGTTAACTCTTAACCACTTGGCGCAAAAAGACCGACATATTTAGCTTCTGAGGGTTGGTCTTTATGCCGTGAACCCAGTTTCAGCCATTTACGTTATCGTTACTATTTTTGTCGCGACCTCGTAGTCTATTAGTAGTTGGAAAACTAACATGTGGCTACGCTGTCGCCACTTCCGTCCTCCTTGCTATTTTTTTTTGGTCCTTGGCTTTTTCTTTAATAAATGTTTCCTTTCTTCACGGTCGTTCTTTTTTTTTTATGTAACTGGACATGGATGGCTAATACCGAACTGACCGTCAGATATTAGCCTAACACACCACATGGGAACTAGGTGCCATGCCAAGGCCTTCCTTATATTGCTCGCCTACATTGAACGGGATGGAAAATACGGAAAAAAGTTATTGCCTCTTCGACCATCATTCATTCAATGCGATGGTACACACCCGGGCGGGATTAACCCTACCATCTAGTAAGTAAGGAAGGGGACCTACAGTTTTACGTGGTATCCGAACCACGGCTAGCCTCAACGGTTGAAAATGGTCACCCATTCAGAACCCAACCGCGCTCAGAGGTGTTTCCCTAGCTTATCGATTCGCAATGCGTCGCACACTGAGCTACCGAGGCTGACAAGCGTTCATACATCCATACGTATCACATTCCTTAAAAAATATGTGCATACCCTGGGTACTGATCGTGTGACCTCTACCGATACGATGTGATTGTGAGCGGCTCGTAGCCTAGTGGCGCGGGGACTGGCCTAGCGTACCAGAGGCCCAGGTTCAATACCAACTTGCACCACTGTCTTTCTCTTTCAGAGTTCGATAAGTGCATTTCGTCACGAATGCGAGCTGCTCCATGGTTCGGAATCCATGTAAAACTGTAGGTCCCCTTTCCCTACTAGGTGGTAGGGTTTAAGCCCGCCCGGGTTGGTACCATCGCATTGGATGAAAAGATGGTCGAAGCGGCAATGAAAAATTTTCCGTGTTTTCCATCCAGTTCAATGTAGCCGTGCTCATAAAGGGAAGGTCCTGGCATGACACCTAATTCCTTCGGGAATGTGGTGTATTGGGCTAATATCATAACGGTAGTTGTGTGGTATTAGCCATCCATGTCAGGTCGCAAAATGGGCCGCTTATAAAGACGGTTGTATATTACCCGGGCACTACATTATTTATTTTATCCAACCCGATTCATCTGCCGTCTCACGCGGAGCATTGTTCAAATATTAATTTGGGTTTTCTAGCATGAATAGCTAAGTTAATCGGGACGAAAACCGGCACAACATCCGAATAGGCCGTCAAAGATCAAAGTTCGGGCTGGACTTAATCCCGGCACTACCTTTATTGGTGCCAAATGAATGGTTTATCTTAGCACCGAGTTTTCACTGAATTAGCGAGCTCCGTGGGCGCAGAACCAGTGAGCTGGCTCTTTACGGACCACCGCACCTCCAAGATTTCGTGTGCAAGCAATGACTTAGGAAAATGTAACGACTTTATAAAAAGACGACCCAAAAAATGACGCTTTTTAAATGAAATGATAGGGTAAAGTAACTGTTGTAATATTAAACAAAATTGCAAACAATTTCGTAGACATCCTTATTAACAAGATCTATATTGTGGTTTTGGGTTCAATCTAAAATTAATGAGTGTTCATTACACATTCAGTTGGAACTATATCCATTACTGAATGTGATATGTATGTAGAATTGACCGTGGAGCAAGGACGCATTAATGAACGAAATAAATCTGTAAAAAGAACTAATTTATGAATAAAATGCAACGCTGGACTTATACCAGAAAGCATACCTTTCACGTCGTATTTCATATCTTATTTTGTATCCTGACAATTCTATCGATGCTCCGTATTTGATTTGATCTTATTGGTACTCTAATGATAAACATGAACCCTAAGCACTCATGCCACGGACCCCAGCAGTCATGCCACGGGCCACAAGGGGTCCATGGACCCCGTGATAAGAAACCCTGCTTTAAGGTATCCTCAGCAGCCTTCTCAGCCACAGAAATCCACTAATAGATAACTCCACTTTCGAGCGTTAGCGTTATGAGATAACCCCGGAATCACACAAAAATGTACGAAACTACTACCACTGCATCACGCTCTCTAAAAACTCTAAATTGAGAGAGTAATCTATTAGCGGACCTAGCCTTCAGGTCACTATTTCCGCCTGCTCTTCAACTTGGCCGAGTACTCGCGGAAGACCCGATGCATGGTGTCCGTGCCGGCGACCACCAGCTCGACGAACTGCTGGCGGTCGGGGCAGTCGAGCGCGCGCATCGCGCCGCGCCGCAGCTCCCGCTTGGCGCCGCCGCGCGCCGCCGCGGGGATGTCGCCGAACCGCTCTATGAACCGCTCGCACTTCGCCGTGGCGTCCTCGCGGCTCGTGGCCAGCTCGTCGACGAGCCCCACCTGGAATATCGAATTGTTGTGAGGTAGCGTCGACTCTTCAACTTGGCCGAATACTGATGGAAGACCCGGTGCATGGCGTCCGTGCCGGCGACCACCAGCTCGACGGTCGGGGCAGTCGACCGCGGGCATCGCGCCGCGCCGCAGCTCCCGCTTGGCGCCGTCGCGCGCACAGGTACAGAAAACTCGCCGAAAACTGCTTTCGCTGGTACTATAACATTTCTAACCAACACCATCTCTCGTCAATGCCAGAACTACTAGCTACACCGTCATTAAAATAAGGCTGATTCCAAATTTTGCCTAGGTAGGCGTGATGGATACATGATGTAAAATTTTAACTATACATGAAGTAATGTTATTGTAAATCAAGATTATCATTGATATTCATTGTGTTCTATTTAATGTCTTCTGAAATGTAAATTGCCAAGCCACCTATGGACTTTTATTACACCTATTCCACACTGGTATGTCATTAGCAATCTATCCTTTCTCCCCTTTAATCTTAGTGAAGCACCTCGAAGTGCGGTTAGGTTCTGGATAACCATTTTCAACCGTTATGGCTGGCCGTGGTTCGGATTCCACGTAAAACTGTAGGTCACCTTATCTACTTACTAGGTGGTAGGGTTAATCCCGCCCGGGTTGGTACCATCGCATTGAATGAACAATGGTCGAAGCGGCAATGAAAATTGTCCGTGTATAGCCGAGCAATACAGGTAGTTCCTTGTATGGCACCTAGTTCCCATATGGTTTGTTGGGCAAATATCCACCGGTCAGTTTGATATTAGCCATCCATGTCCAGTTACATAAAACAAATATATGCCTTAACGTAGTACTTAACAACCTTCAAGGCTTCCGGTGGCGAGAATAGACGGCCCACGAGCAACGCCTCCTCCGCCACCCTGGCCGGCAGCACCGCCCTGAAGTTGGCGACAAGCAGGCGGTCCGGGGGCAGCCCGAACGCCATTTCGTTCAGGCCTATGCTGCCGCAATCCTGCACCATCACGCGGTGCTCGCACACCATCGCCAGGAGGCACCCCAATGCTGGGGCATGGCCCTGCAAAGAAGTTGTCGGTGAATGTCACGTTTGGGTTCCGTAATGAACCGTAGATGCGTATTATTAGTCCTAAAATGTTAGCATAATGCAATTATTTTTAAACTATGTAAAACTGTAGGCCTCCTTCCTCTACTTAAGGTGGCCCAACCCGGCGGGCCTAACTCATTCGCGGGCACGGTACAAAACCGTGCTGTTGCGCTCTGGGACCTTCTCTGTTTCAAAGAATAAGACAGGCTCCGTGATGAGGAAGATGCAACATGTCCACAAAAAATACAATGTGCATAGTGTATGATTTGGTAAGATTTACGAAAATTTTAATTTCAAAACGACTTATAGGTAAAAGTAAACCACGACCGCTTTAGTCAAAAATCGAACAAAAACCAAATAGATTATAAATCTTGATTAAATAAGCTATGTCTGATGACTAATATTTTTAAGATGTTCTTACTTTATCATTGCGTAATCCACCTCCAAAGTTATTGTATAAAACGCGCGAAAAATGCGAACTTTCGGACCTTATAACTTAGAAACCAAACACAATTTTACAATGCCAACGGTCATCAGACATCTAGTTCGATCAACTAAAGCTATTTTGAGCAAAATTTTGGATCTCTGACAACAAATATGGGCGTGATCTTCTTTCCCCTTTTGTATGGGGAGATGAGCGGGATGGGCCACCTTAAAATAGCTTTATTTGATCGAACTAGATGTCTGATGACCATTGGCATTGTAAAATTGTGTTTGGTTTCTAAGTTATAAGGTCCGAAAGTTCGCTTTTTTTCGCGCGTTTTATGCAATAATTTTGGAGGTGGATTACGCAATGATAAAGTAAGAACATCTTAAAAAGATTAGTCATCAGACATAGCCTATTTAATCAAGATTTATAATCTATTTGGTTCTTGTTCAATTTTTTTCTACAGCGGTCGTGGTTTACTTTTAGCTATAAGTCGTTTTGAAATTAAAATTTTCGTAAATCTTACCAAATCATACACTATGCACATTGTCTTTTTTGTGGACATGTTGAATCTTCCTCATCACGGAGCCTGTCTTATTCTTTGAAACAGAGAAGGTCCCAGAGCGCAACAGCACGGTTTTGTACCGTGCCCGCGAATGAGTTAGGGCCGCCGGGTTGGGCCACCTTAAAGGGGAAAACCCACCGACCAAGATTCAGCCCACCGCAATCATTATTAACAGATTTTTAAAACGATTCAACTACGCTAACCCGCTCCACCCCAGGATCTGCCCAAGCCAGGGCAACCACTCAATTTTACTGTCTATATTATGCATACATATGAAATGCAAAGGCATTCGTTCATGTTTCGTACTGCTAAAATCGCAAATATTTCTACGTTACATTACGTTACGTTATGTCACAACGTATACGTTGATATCTAGCAGATTTTCGAATGCTCATAGCACTTTCCATATAAAAATATTAATGAAAATTGTAAACTTTTTCCTACGGTGTGGTTGCGTACTATGTGAAAGGTCCTTGCAATGGCGCAGCATAATAAGCAAAGCTGGAAATATTTTCCATAGCGATGACATAGGTCAGTACGCATCAAACTAGATTATAATATGATGATTATATGCACGTCAGATAACTTAATGATTGGGAAACTTCTGAATGTATGCCGTTACCATCACAAAGGATGCTAAGTATAGGTATAACTTTCTAAACTCTATCTAAATTATAATTCAAGCGGCTCCTATGGAACGTTAGAGATATTGGAGATTAAGAATCTGATCGTCCATCCGCACCCGTGGCGGAATCCCGTTGTACAACCAAGAGCCACCTGGCCATGTTAAGAGGAATCAGTATGAGGTTGTTAATCGTGTCACAGCGAAGACTCACAGTGATTGCGGCGGCCGTGGGGAGAGGAAATTCGTAGATCATCTGCCAACAGTCGTAGTATGACGACGCGAATTCCACCATTTCCTCGGACTTTAGCGTGGACAATTTAACGATGTCGAGGCCAGCGCAGAAAATCTTTGGGAGCGACTGAAATCAAACATGTGGTATTCTTTGAAATGTTAGTTACCTTTCATCCTTTTTTTTGTTCTTCAAAATTACAGGTAACATTATCTTTTACTTCAATATATCCAAGAATTCTGGAATTCAATCTAGAGGTTGGAAAATAAGAACGATTTCTGTTGATAATTTTAGGATGTATCTATCAATTTTAATCCTTCTGCGTATGATTGTTTCACAGTGGAAATGGAATGTGGACGCAGAAGCGTCTGAGATTCAGTAATCCTATATGTTATCCGCTGTGGTTAGGTTTCAGCAACGAAGCCCGGATAATAAAACCGATGATAAAATAAAACCGACTTGAAGTCTTTACAAAATCGTGGGATCGATGCAGTATCATCCAGAGATAACATTTGAGACAGACTTCTTTTTCCAGCCTCAAATCCTCTGATAAAGATAAATTATTGATGTGTATTATAATGCAGTCTCAAATACTTTATTAAAAATATAACATGTCTTTAATGTTAGAATCGCCACTAAATAATTTTGTTGATACAGATAATGAGTGAGGTTTGATTAGGTCTAAAATATATGTATTTGTGGCTAGGCCTAAAGCAGCGGTTCACAAAATAATTTATTATTTCTAATGTGGCTCTCATTTGCAATGTCCTAATTAATGAATATGACTACTTTTCTGTAAAATATTAAAATCAAACGTTCATGGGAGTCTCACTAAAATTGAATCGCTACGTCAATATACCTACCTACACATGTTTTTGTTATTCGAGAAAAGCAACTCACCGAAGTAAGTACGACTCCCGCGGATTTATCTTTCTCGAGTGTTTCAAAGGTCTGCTGCAGTTTCCGGAAGAATTCCGTGTCCAGCGCGTTGGCCGGACCTTTTCCCATTGAGACAGTGGCGATTCTGGAGGCGTTGACGTCGACTCTGATGCAGGGGCTCGTGGAGCAACTCCTCGCGGAGGAAAATGCTGGGAGAGCGCGTTGGAGCAGCGACCGAGCCGCCATATTCCCCGCTGTTATTGCAATGAATGATAGTGACATTGACCTGACTGTGGGTACCGGCGTGAGTGAACGTTTACGACACTTATCACTAAAATAAGATAAAAGTGTGTTATCTCCTCGTGCAGGGTTTTCATAATTTTTCGACTGTTCCGAGTAAGGTTAAAGGGGTTTTGTTGCCGAAAGTATTAGAGGTTATACGAGGTTCGTCGATGTTACATTATATTCGGCTTCGGAATCGGGTGAATAGTTTTACATCCGACAATACGATCGCCACGTTTTTTACTCGAAACTTGTTTTATCGAAGGTCGGGCTTCATTAGTATCTAAACGCTGTGTCGTATTAATATGTGTTACTAAGTATGAAATGAAATGTTAACATGAAATTAAATTAAATGTGAAATGAAATATTTATTCGATGCAACGTATATCCACAAATTATGCAATCTCTCTCCCCTAATCTAGCTTTACAGCTGTAACATATAGGAGAGTTATAAAGTAAATTTAATTACAAAATTATTTTAGGTATGCGAGTATTTCAAATTAATCTAATTTGTACGTATCTACTATTACTTTGGCTGAAAGGAATATTTAAGCTATTGAACAACTCATTCCTAATCCATTCATAGACCAATAGTAAATTGATTAATGATCATGATAATATTTACCTGTATTTAGTTCATTAATACTGAATTGTTGATTCCCGGCGATTCTTATTAATTTTGTGTTTTTACCTGTGAATGCTTTTATAAACT
The DNA here is from genome assembly GCA_946894095.1 of Incurvaria masculella. Lineage (NCBI taxonomy): Eukaryota > Metazoa > Arthropoda > Insecta > Lepidoptera > Incurvariidae > Incurvaria > Incurvaria masculella. Next base: position 13,617,326 of record OX335653.1, on the reverse strand, counting down.
TATACTAAGTGGACGTTATAAAAAAAATCCAGCGGAGTTTCTTTCCAGTTCTTCGTCAATTGTTGAACTGGCTAATGAAAAAAATATGAAAAATCCGAGCGCAGTGTACTGTCTATGGATGATGAATAAACAATAAAACAATACGATCATCGATTGTACATACACCTTTAAATAAAGGTCCCGTGAAAAAATAGTTTTTTTTTCATTTCTACTCTTAACGCAATTGCAGCCGATTCACATTAGGGCATTACTTTGTCTACACCTGTACTTGTGTAGGTGGTGTAGGTGGATATAACTTTTCGATTTTAAGCGTACATAAAACTATATAATTTTAAATTATTTTTAGGGTTCCGTACCCAAAGGGTAAAAACGGATCCCTATTATTAAGCCTCTGCTGTCCGCCCGTCCGTCGGTCACAAGGCTGTATCTCATTAACTGTAATAGGTTGGCAGCTAAGATTTTTACAGAGTGTGTATTTATTTTGCCGCTATAACAACCAATATAAAAAATAAAAAAATAATGGGGGCCCCATACAAAAAACGTTACTGTTTTGTGTTAAATATTGTACGATTGTACGGAACCCTTTGTGTGCGAGTCCGGCTCGCACTTGGCCGGCTTTTTTACAAAAACGTTATTCACGTAGGTATGTTAAATTTGGAACTCTTAACGTGAGCATCAAGTGATTGTTTCATGTTTCAGTTGTCTGAACCGGGCGGATATCATCAAGGTGTTTGACGGGCGGACGGTTGGCGCGCCGGTCATTGCTCTACTCTGCAACGAAGTTTCAGGTAAGTAGCTACACACAAGGCTACTCTATTGTAGCAATACCAATACCAACATTCTCTCCGACACTTATTATACTTATTTATATTGTTGTTTCTGAACAAATGTTTATTTTTCCTGAGCAGATATGTATTTTTTATATAATTTAGGTTGACATCTAGAGTTAGATTTTATATGGTTCTGAAAATCCGGTAGTTAAAACCCCGCATTGTCAATATGCAAAACATATCTACGGCCATAACCTGCATTATTGCTTGTAAAGTGACTGTTATGTTGGCCGTTGACGTTCCTTATTTGAAATGCGCGCCTTTGAAGCACTAACGGCCATGCTATTTTTAAAATGATTTGTCAAAGTAAACGCTTGTCAACAGCCAATGGCTGCCGGGCGTTGCTATATGAATGTCATAAAAAAATATGAAACTGCATTTTAGCGATCAGAATCGCAAATTTCTGCAGCAATTTGGTAGCGATCGTTTCAAAAATAGGTCCGCGGGCATAGCGGACAGCGGCGCGCGGTCAGCCGCCATCATGCGATGGAACAGCAAGGAGCGCGCGTTTGCCTTAGAGTAGAAGTCTACTATTCTAACGGCCGATCGGTCATTTCAATCCAGCAGTCTCCCCTGATGTGGTTCTTTACGATTTCTGTCTGTGGGGTTTCAAATCCCGCGATTACGCCAACCGCCCAAGCACCCTAAAAGACCTCAAGAATTTAGAAAAAAAAAATACGCCCTACAGCATAACTCGGGTAGTGTCAGCCTCAGTGGCCCAGTGGCGCGACACTTCGGCGATCGCTCTCCGAAGTTAAGCAACGCTGGGTCCGGTCTGGTCTTGGATGGGTGACCATTCGACCGTTGAGAGAGGCTGGCCGTGGTTCGGATTCCACGTTAAACTGTAGGTCCCCTTCCTTACTTACTAGGTGGTAGGGTTGATCCCGCCCGGGTTGGTATCACCGCATTGGATGAACGATGGTCGAAGCGGCAATGAAAATTGTCCGTGTTTTCCATCCAGTTCAATGTAGCCGTGCAATATAAGGAAGGTCCTGGCATGGCACCTAGTTCCCATGTGGTGTGTTGGGCTAATACCATGACAGAAGGTGTGGTATTAGCCATCCATGTCCAGTCACATAAAAAAAAAAAGTCATTATGCTCCAAGGAGTAATAACAAACATCAGAACTCGGTATACCCCAGTTTTATACACAGTGTTGGGAGGCGTCACCTACCAGATATGATTTTCCCAACCATGTAGAATCAAAAGGTTTATAGGTGTACCTAAATTATAAAAAAACATGTAACCTCATAAAATGTATTGATTATTGCATTTTAAAACAAGGAAGTTATGCTGCCGCAAACTGTACATGCACCATGTACCAACTATCTTCCCGAGTGCGGGGCTTAACATTTAAATGGGAATTCAGGGTATCGTCTCTTCAGATAGAAGACAACTTTTCATCCCGCTTTTGATCTAGGGCAATTCCTGCAGTGGTAAACTTCAGAAATTAAACATAGAGCCAGTATTGCAGCTTCAGTGGAAACTTGAAGTCTCCTTGGCGGGCGGGCGTCATCGCGGACAGAGGAAGATAAGTATTCCGCGGTGAGAATAAAACTTTCCTAGTTAGAGTGGGCGGAACACAAGAAGTGGAATATTATTAGAAGTTTTTATACGGACGCAGTCGGCATCGATGGGGAGGGCGGCGGCGGCGCGGACGCGGGGGGAGGCGGGGTGATCCCTCCAAAGTTTATTAAAAAAGTTTCTTGCTCAAATGGGATCACCATGGCGACGCTGACCGGGGGTGCGATTATGATAATACCCTATTTGTCCTGTGTTCCTACGGACGTAAGACATTTCGTGATGTAGGTGATACTGGGAAAATTATTTTACCGTTAGAAGCGTGTGTTGGTATTCAGGATAAGTTATGAAATGTATAATAAATTTATAGGCATTTGATATGTGTACGAGATCATCCATGGTTCATCAGCCGACATCAGAAAATTCAAACTGGCTTTTAAAGTACCGAGGTGGCACCTATAGCGGCGATTATTCATTCCGGCTCTAAAGAGGAATGTATTCCCATTGCCCAAGTCTGGAATGACCTTCGAGAACTTGCAAAAATCCGAATTAGTTATAATAAACGCCCCGAAATGGTCATAATTTCACTACAGAATGGCTAAGTATACCGGAATTGAAGGTACAACAAAACCCGTAAAATAGTAGTAGGATCCCGAATTTCTAAGAGAAAAAAAGGCATGCAATTCCGCTAAAAACGTCGGTTTTTTTGCACATATGGACATACGATCTGGAATGACTATTATTAACAGAAGGGGTGGTGTAAAGGCGGAATAGATGTGTTTTAAGGAGGGGTGGGAATGAGAATATGAGTTGAACCCACCGTTGAACCAAAGCTGGTTGCGTCTCCAAAGTGATCTCATTTACTTCATAGAAGTTTTGTTAATCTGGTTATCTTAATATATTTTGGTTTTGTGTTTGTTTAGATACATCTGTCTTGGCGGGACTAACTCATACGCTGGCACGGTACAAAATACTGCCATAGCGCTCTAGGACCTTCTCTGTTTCAAAGATAAAGACAGGCTCCGTGATGAGAAGGATGCAACATGTCCACAAAGCAGACAATGCGCATAATGTTTGAATTGGTAAGATTTACAAACAATTTAATTACAATACGACTTATAGCTAAAAGTAAATCACGAACGCTTTAGTCAAAATTCAAACAAAAACAAAATTGATTATAAATCTTCATGAAACGAGCTAGGTTTGATGACTAAATTTTTGAAGATGTTTTTGTTTTATCGTTGAGTAAACAACATCCAAACTGGTTGCATCAAGAGTGCGAAATTGACGAAATTTAGGACCTTCGAAACCAAACATAATTTTACAATGCCAATGGTCATGAAACATCTAGTTCGATCAAATAAAGCTTTGAGTATAATTTTGGACCTCCGACAAGAAATATGCCCATAATCTTCTTTCCACGTTTGTAAGGGGAGTCGAGTGGGAAGGCCCACCTTTCAGAATACGAAGCACCCAAAACCATACGTGTTGAATTAAGCATAACGAAGTATCTCGAATCGAAGTATATTCACTGCATAATCGTTTCGTTCATGTATCTTATTAGTTAAAAAATTTGCCAGTCTGTATGTCATTGTCAAATAAGATTGTAATCGCGTCGGTTCTCGGTGGGTCCGTATTGGCGACAGCGGTGGCAAGCCCGGGGGTCCCATTTGACTGCTGGGGGCGAAATCGCAGACATATTGCATGGTTAACTTCAGAGTTTACACTTTCCAAGTTTTATATCAGCTCACGCACACAAAGGGAGTGTATGCGTGAGCTGATACAAAAACGTCTCTCTCGACGCAGCCTACTTGGCGGAAATTGTAGACAGTACAGTCGATAACTTTCATATCTTTGCACATTAGTCCAATGGAAATAATTAACAATTCAGAATCTTCAAAATAATTTGATACATATTTTATTTTACCTTTTCCGAATTGTATCGACATTTAATTGTATTATTATTATGTGTACCGTCAAATCAGGGAAAATCATTCAGTAACCCCAAGCGCAATCAAGTCAAACAAGCTACTATTTGGTTTGTAAAGGAAAGATTTCGCATTATTGGAAGACTTTTACTTCATGTTTCCTCTGGAGAATTCTCGCAGCTAAAAATATTCCAAAATATGTATGTACATGTTCAAACCACCTTATCAGACCCTTTTCTCAGAAAAAATGTAGTTCGTTGACCGGATTGTAAATTATATCTCTTAATTCTAAAATCTAAAATTTGTGATCGTGTTATTCGGCCAAGTAAACTGAATTTTACCAGTTACCACGGTATGAAATACCACTAAACGTCAGATTTAATCACTAGTATTCATAGTGGGCGGACTAACTTTAATACGGGATTATCGCCGGAATAAATAGCACTTTTGTACGGTTAGTCCAGGGCTAGAATACGACTGTGCCTGTTCACTCGGCAAGTTAATAAACCATGGCTGCCGATACGTAAGGGGGAGACCCCCTGACGTAACGGCCTTACTTCCTAGTCAATGTCGGGTATACTTACATAAGTGTACAGATGGCTACACTGTATGCAGGTAAACGTCGGATTATTTTATTAATTATTGTCGGACTTTCAACGTAGATCTTGGTTAATTCTACGTTAACTCGGGTCACTGAACCCGGTTTTTATCACTCTTTCAGCATTACCTGCAGCAGAAGTACAGTATAACACCGATTATCCGAACGTCGATTATACGGATTCCCCTGTTTTTCGGATCGCCTCAAAGATCCGAAAGCACAAACGTCTTTTTCCGTAAAATACGACGAAACCTTAATAAAACAGCGCTGCAAGCCATTATTCGTGCCGCGGAGGCGGGACTGCCAAGATAAAGGGTTTACTGCGTTTTAACACATTGTGAATTTATAATGATACTTTTGAGATTACCGCGGTCTTTGAACATGTTTGAAAACGTACGGCTTTTCACGCGGCGGGAGGAGACATTCTATTAAGGAAACTAATGTCTCCTCCCGCCGCGTGAAAAGCCGTAAGTTTTCAAACATTGTGAATGTATTGTTCTTTTGGACTATAGTATGTATCCCGCAAGAAGTAAGAGTATTTTCTCATAAGTATTCTTAACTCATAAGTATTTTTTACTAATTTTATTTTTCTATTATTTTTCGAAGAGACCAATCATCATGATTTTACATTATCCAGATTGCCTTCGGTTCCAATTAATCCGGATAATCGGTGTTCTACTGTACCTGTGTACTTTGATTCCCGCCAGCATTCTCGCTGCTGGCGTCGAGCAGTAAACAAACACGTCGACACGGCGTGACATGCCCCGGTGCGACGGCGGCGACGGGCGCCCCGGCGGCGTCCTACTGCCCGAGAAGCTCATTAAGTCCTAGGAGAATGCTCGAGCGGGCGCCCTAATTAAGAAAAGGCTCGACTGGGCGCTTTTGTGCAGTCGCCCCGGGCGATGCTGGCGCGCCTCAGAGCGTGGCCTGCACTCCGCGAGCATGGGAGGATGGAGGATTTATTGCTATGGCGGCAGCGTTGGCACGAGTTTTTGGAATACGTCTAACTGTTACCTAGTTAGTTTGCTTTCAAATTCGGGACGAGCAATAATCGAATGTTCGTTGCACTAAATAGCTTCCTATAAAATTCTTACGTATTCGAAGGTGTTCGTACGTGTCGTTTGAAAGTCGCTACGCCGACGCCCCCCATACAAACGACTTTCGGTTGTTACTCCCATCCTTCCATGGTCGCTGCCAGTGCCCTAGGGATTCATTCCTGCGTGGTATCTTGTGTCGAAGCTGGACTTATCAATAGGCCGTATAGGCCGCGGCCTAGGGGCGGTAGCTGGGCTTAACGGTTAATTTTCCTATACGTCGAGTATGCTAGGGCGGTAAAAATTAGAAGGCGGCAAAAACCATTTTTTTAATCCGCACCCTCTAAATTTCCGAGCAAATTGTATCAAATTGGGAAGTGCAGAATTTTTTTTGCTACTAGCTTTTTTGCTCAATAGTGGGGTGGCGACCTTCCATAGGCCTAGGGCGACCAAGGTATAACGGCCGGCGCTGCCGCGGGTTCGAATTTCATGCACCTCTTTTGTTTAGATCTGAGATTTTCGTTAAGAATGCGGGCCGCTACATGGTTCGGACCGGTACCCATGTAAAACTGAAGGGATTCCTTAGGGATGGTGGGGTTAAGCCCGCGCAAATTGGCACAATCGCATTGAATTAAAAATGTTCGAAACAGCGATCAAAAATTGGCCATAATGGCCAATGATAATCAGGAACCAGTAATCATCCTGAGTCTAGAAAACTGCTTTTAAAGCGGTTTTCAAAGCGATTTTCTTGACGAAAATATTCCGAATTTCAATTTAATCAAGGTTTTCCGTCGAAAAAATAGCTTTGAAAACCGCTATAAAAGCGGTTATCTAGATTCAGGATTCCCAGGATTACGGAATTCCAGGAATAGGCCAGCTGGTGTAAGCTTAGGTATTCAGGGAAACCGTTTTCATCACGTAATCGTTAATATGCATGCCAGATGCAGGTAACTATATTGTTCCTTGATTGTTTTTTTTTTCTGTCAGCCATGACGTGAAGTTGTCTATAGTGCCACATAGCTCTTTTTGCGCGTGGCCAAAATCGGAACTAAACGGTCGCCATCTTCAACTGTCATTTTCGCGGTACAGGGATGTGTTGCCATTATAACAATGCAAGTTACCTACTGCTTATTCATTTTAAGCTGAGGGTATTTTTTTGTTAAGTAATTATTAGTTTGTGAAGATATGTTTGTGGTTTAGGTTAGCCTTACTTTACCTCCACGCCGTTTTCCCGGAAGGGTAGTAGTAGTAGTGGTTTGATACCATCGCAAGTTGTACTCGAAAACTCCTTGTTAGATTATAAAGAAATAAAAAAAATACTGTATAAAGTCTAATCTAAGAATATCGTTTGACAGAGTTATAACCTCCGGGATCGACGTTAGGGTTTATTTTCTTCAAAGAATTCAAGAAAACAAAACTAGCGGTAGTAAGTAACCCGACTTCTACAACCCCAATTTTTTTTATTAAAATTATAAAAGATCAAATTTAGTTATATTTTGAATAATTTTATTTACCTAAGATAGTAATTTTCATTCCTCAATTTTTTTTTCTTACAGCAGGCTGCAAATATTTTCCCGATCAATAGGGGATTGTTTTTTTCATATGGTAACTTTTAAAAGACAGTGGTGCCCTCAGCCAGGCGCAAAATAACGTATGTGGGATTCTACCTCTCATTCCCTCGCCGAAGAATAGGCAAATGCGCGGTTAACAAGATCGATATTTCGCTTGATGAGCCTAAGATCTATGATCAAATAAACATACATTCCCGTTTATTCCCGTAAAGTTGGCTACGTACTCGCTCGGTATCCGAAGTATCTGCAACGTCTGGCTTTTGCTTAAGTTATTTTATCGACATGTCTTCATCCCCCGCGCACTCGAATTCTCGGGAGCTTCGAAAGTCGTAAATTGCTTCTCATAAAGCGATTAAAAGCGCGTTAATGACTCCATCAGTCATTTGACTTATCAACTGTCAGGCTCGTGTTCCATCATGAGTGGGGTGGGTCGTCATATCCCACAATCCCATGCCTCGCATGTTTACCACGGAATTTGATGTTTATCGCCTCGTTATATTCCGTTGGAGGCTGGTTGATTAGCAACTGGCGAAATAGGTGGTTATTTTCTTTTAGCTTCTAGCACCTACAAATATTCGACGCACGCAACAAGTTGCCACCCGGGTGCCACCCGTCCCGAATATTTGTAGGGGTATCCCGACTTTCATGATTTTGTCTCGATGGTTTTAAAGATAGCTTCAAATAACTTTTTTTAATACCATCGACACCATTGTTATTCAATAACATTTTGTGTTCAGAAAACGATGCTTTCCCACCGATCAATACTTCCATTTTACGATTCAACCCGGAAAAAGGATCCTCAGCTCCACTTGAAAACAGTTCGAATTTGTAAAAAAAAAATTAGTTTTAGATTGTTTAAGTATTAAACTTGCCTTGAAATGGTCAAACGGAAGAAGCCGACTACGATACTGAAAGAGGTTTACATAAAAAAAAGTTCTACAAAAACTGTCACATTGGTTTAAATACTCCTACTATTCATTCTGATTCTACCAAGATACAGTGGCTTGACCCGATATACAAAATATAATCAAATTAAAATGTTCTTTCCTATCCGCTTGCTCTAGTGACCTTGTTACACCCAGTTGAGTAACGTCTCTTTGCCAATTATTTGGATTGAAATGCCTGAACGATTACGCTTTTACTGCTTACCATCGTATATTGAGACCTCACTGAAGTATCGCTTCACTTTCCCTTCATCCCCTCAGGTGCGCTGAAATCTTCAAACGGCACCCGTTTGAATTGATATTCCAAGACTGCATCAGGCGAGAGCTTCCCAACAGCTGTTAAGTGGTCCATTACGCCCGCCTCGGGCAACTAGTCCTGATAAAAAGAGAACCCAACGCTTCTCTCAACTTCACACCCGTTCCCCTCTCACCTCCACCCGCGGCCCCGCTAATGATGCGGGAACTTTTCAATTAGATCTGTAGGTCTATTCTTGGCATTCAGTAATCAGGAATCAGGAATCCTGAGTCTAGAAAACCGCTTTTGTAGCGTTTTTCAGAGCGATTTTCTTGACGAAAATATTCCGGAGCATAGTTTTTTTAATCAATCAAGAGGTTTTCCGTAGAAAAACTCGCTTTGAAAATCGCTATGAAAGCGGTTTTCTAGACTGAGGATTCCTGATTCCTGATTACTGAATTCCAGGAATAGACCCGCTGCCCCCACTTCATCCCAGAACGCTCGGGAACGGATCGGATTTTGAGGGTTTGAGGTGTCTCAGCTCTGCCAATTGGACCGGACAGGGGAAAGTGAAATAATGCATCATAAATATATTTGAACACCGAATCATTTACCATAAGAGGTGGATTTTTTCACACCAGGACCTTTCATTGACTATTCATCAAGAGTCATGGGACTATGTGAGGAAAAATATCCCCAAAAGAGAAGGTCTACTGGGCCTCTTTACAGAATGTGTGAATTATGCGTAAAATTTACTGCCGAGTTAAATCCGTGCCAAAGAGGTGACAAACGATAATCGCGCTCTTATATTTGGTTCTCTTTCACTCATTTCTTTAGTCTGATTCAGATGGTCAAAGGTTTAACGTCAAATAACAACCACGCCCTGCGTCGTCTAAAAGTTAGTCTAAACTAAAAAAAACTATACTTTAGCAATTTACGTTGCTTCGTTATCTCTCTCTACCGTGCGAGGTAGAGACGCAATGGCATAAACAAATGTCAATGTAAAATGTACCTGTGTTGTGTAGAATCTACCGTGAAGTTAGGAAAACCATCAAATGAAGCAAGCTGTAAAGTATACACAAAACAGCAGTTGTCCCAAAAAAAATAATTTAGTAAAAATGTTTACAAATCGATGGACTATACTGTTTATGATACCGATTTGAACGATTTCTTTGTTAAATTATGTTTTGCATAACTTTCGTTCTTTTAACAGTGGAGAAGTTAAAAACAAGTGGAGAAGTAAACGCACTATTTGACTATATATAAACAAATATTATAATTAATTACTTACATAAATTATTATTTTTTTGCTGTCACTGTACCGACGTTATTACACATTCCTCCCATTTTGACATATGAGTCGACGGTTACCATCCCGAATTCCAGTGATTTGTTGTTTGTTATTGTAAAAAATAAAAAAATGTAGCTTTGTAAAATACTCGTGCACGGGAAACCCACTACGTGTACATCTAAACAAAATCCCCATCTCAAAATTCAACCTCGCTACGCTCAAAAACTATTGCATAGTTAATAGTAGGCGGTTTGTAAAGCGTCGACCTTGATCGAAGTTCGAAGACCTAACTCACGTCAAAAGTTTCGGCGTCCGAGCAACTTGCAACGCCTGGGAGTGAGGGTTGCCAGGGATCGTTTTCAGCAAATGACACGCCCTCGGGGCCGCCACCGAGGATGGCGACGTCAGTGTTGCCAGGCGGTTTAGATGAGCACTGTCATTTGAATGTTGGAGGAAATATATACCGCACTCGTGGGTCGGTAAATAACGCGGTCAATGAAATTTTGGATGTAATTTAAACCGTATTAAATACCGCGTAATAATTTGAATGTCGGAAGAGGCATAAACTATGTTTGTCGGTTTTAATTGAAAAACGGTGAAATTCCGATAATTAGCTGATAATTTTGCAGTAAAAAATTGATTCTGGGAAGAAAAAAAGTTTTGTTAAGTTTTCTACTCGTTATTAAAAAAAACATTTATTCAGCCATCAGGACAGTACTCTTTTCACTCTCATAACAAAAAAAAGTACGACCACTTTAAATATTTCAATCATTCATACCTCAAATTGAGGGAGATTGACTGCTTCAATACTATACTGAATCTGTCAGGGATGCGATGTCCTCTGTGGCTCTAAATAAAATATGTCTTTAAGGACATTCTAGCCATATTTTTTCAGTTTTAACCTAATAATATTAATTTTCAACGTCTATTCTGCTTGACTAGAAATAATATAATAAGTTATAATAAAAACTTATTAATTAGAGTACCCTTAAGATGATTTTGTAGCATTCTTCTAAATGTTTAACTTTCTAAATGTTTAATCTTCAAAACCTTATTTGTATCGATTATAAAAAAAAACAATTTACTTACTGTGTTAGGGCAAGTTTATTTTCACATAACATAAAACCATACTTACACTATAACCACAAAAAATATAGCATATTAACCATGAAATCGAAATACCGCCAGTGCAATTCCATCTTTCACCTATTTTCCCCGGCTCAAGTAACCGCTCCCAATTTACATCCACGACAACATTTCTATTCAGGGGTGAAAATAATCCTATCTCTCGTTAATATTTACAGGCACCGACGACCCCCGCGCGAGGGATAAATTGCCCGGAAGTTTAATTTAAAAGTGCAGTAGCCTCCTCAACCGGAAGTCCATTAAAACATCGGCCGGAGTTTTATCGGCGACGACTGCCGTCCCGACGTTTACTTAGCACTTCCGCTAAATTATCCAGCGCGGGAAACACCGGGCGACCAGCGGATGTGAGTGCAGGTGTTTTTTTGTATGCGGACCGAAGGCTGAGCGAACTCAGAAATATTCCGATACATCAGAGCTTCCTGATCTGGGAATGTTTGCGTTTTCCTTGAATAAACCTCGTTGAAATTGGGACAGAAATGCCCTTTCAGTTTTCTTTCAATTTAATTTCGGTTCTGGCAATGTTTAATTCAAAGAAAACACTGCATAAATAAGTAATTGACGCCCAGGATTGAAGTGCTACACAATATTTATGAAGTATTAACTTCGGTTGTATGTACTTAGCGCATCACAGTAAACGCCAAAGTAGGTACTGTCATTTGTAAGTAAACGTATGTGTGTTAAAGTCCAAGCGTGTAGCGTTCTACAAAGAACGTTTACCTATTTAAACTTGGGTGCTACTTGGTCAGAGTTAGTTTTTCAGAACGATGTGGTTACGCCACTGATTAGTTTGATAATAGGCCGGATGAAATCGAAGATATTTATGATAGTCGTTAAAATATATAACAGCATTCAAGATGCGGGTTAATCACTAACGGATTTCGTTTGCTTATCACACACACATAACACGAAGGGTTCCGTACTATCGTACAAGATTTACACAAAAAATATGGTTTTTTTTTATGGGGACAAACTTTAATTTTTATTATTTTTTAATATTACCTATTTGTTGTTATAGCGGCAAAATTAATGTATACTCTGTGAAAATTTCAGCCGCCTATCTATTACGGTTCAGGACTGTGACAGACGGACGGACAGACGGACGGACGGACGGACGGACGGACGGACGGACGGACGGACGGACGGACGGACGGACAGCGGAGGCTTAGTAATAGGGTTCCGTTTTTACCCTTTGGGTACGGAACCCTAAAACAAAAACGTGAGTCGACTGGTATGTCTGGATGCACTGAGAAAACGTAACTGTTAAATGCAACCGTATGATTGTTATTTTTAACCGAAATAGTTGGTTACGATACAGCTTACAGTATAATTTGCTAATAGCAACCGTGCTATTTCTGTTACGCTGATACGGTTAGTTTAACAGAAATTCTGCTATTATTATATACTTTAAGTAATTAGTCCCTATAACAGATAAACAGTTGATATTAACAGAGCTTAACGGTTGTTTGCAGCATATTTCTCATTTACTTACGCTGCTAGATTAGCAGAATTACTGAGTTAGATTAGCTGACCTACTCTGCTAGATTAGCACTTATTCTGCTCCAGTAGCTAACCTACTCGGCTACATTAGCCGACCTATTTTGCTAGATTAGCAGACTTACACTGCTTCTGTAACCGAACTACGCGGCTAGATTAACAGACATACTCGTTTATATCAGCAGATCGACTCCGTTAGATTAGAAGTCCTACTCAGCTGTATTAGCAGATCAACTCGGCTATATTATCAGATCTACTCGGCTTGATTAGCTGTCCTACTCGGCTCCAGTAGCCGACCTACTCGGCTAGATTAGCAGATCTACTCTGCTCCAGTAGCCGACCCACACGGCTAGATTAGCAGACCTACTGGGTTAGATGAGCAGACCTACTCGGTTAGATTAGAAAACCTACTCGGCTCCAGTAGCCGACCTATTCGGCTAGATTAGCAGATCTACTCGGCTCCAGTAGCCAACCTACTTGGCTAGATTAGCAGACCTACTCGGTTAGAAGAGCAGACCTACTCGGTTAGATTAGCAAACCTACTCGGCCCTAGTAGCCAACCTATTCGGCTAGACAGCAGATCTACTCGGCTCCAGTAGCCGACCTACTCGGCTAGATTAGCAGATCTACTCGGCACCAGTAGCCGACCCACACGGCTAGATTAGCAGATCTACTCGGTTCCAGTAGCTGACGTACTCGGCTAGATTAGCAGATCTACTCGGCTCCAGTAGCCGACCCACACGGCTTGATTAGCAGACCTACTCGGTTAGATTAGCAGATCTACTCGGCTCCAGTAGCCGACCTACTCGGCTCCAGTAGCCGATCCACTCAGTTAGATTAGCAGACCTACTAGGTTAGGTTAACAAACCTACTCGGTTCCAGTAGCCGACTCACTCAGCTAGATTAGCAGACCTACTCGGTTAGATTAGCAGATCTACTCGGCTCCAGTAGCCGACCTACTCGGCTAGATTAGCAGACCTACTCGGTTAGATTAGCAGATCTACTCGGCTCCAGTAGCCGACCTACTCGGCTCCAGTAGCCGATCCACTCAGTTAGATTAGCAGACCTACTAGGTTAGGTTAACAAACCTACTCGGCTCCAGTAGCCGACCTACTCGGCTCCAGTAGCCGACCTATTCGGTTATATTAGCATACCTACTCGGCTAGATTAGGATACATTGTCTGCTATATTAGCAGAGTAACTCTGGTAACTAATCAGAAAATAAACTGTTAAGTTTAATATTGTTATTCTGCTATAAGTAGCAGAGTAGCTTCGGTTACCACACTGAAACTACTCTGTTTCTTAAAGCAGAATATCACCATAAACTAACAGTTAATCAGGCAGTTAGTCAGCATAGTAGTTCTTCTAATCTATCAGAGTGTGTATCCGGATCTAGCAGAGCAGTTAGCTAATATTGCCGGGTAGGTCTGCTACGTCGCAGGATCGCTGTAAAAATAAAACAATAGAATACTCAATCATTATTATTTTTGCTATGTCAGAAGATCTCTTTAAAAATTAAACAATAGAATACTCAACAATTATTTATTATAATAATAAAACTAAACAAAATTACAATTAAATCTAAATTAAAATTACACAAATTGTGGTAAACATTATTGATATTATTACATTAATACATTACGAAGTCTCACCTGAAACACTAACCCGCACATTCTTTCCCGATCAGCTCAAAATTTATAGATAGGTTTATATACATAGTGCTGATATGCGTACTCGAATTCACAAGGTGATTGAACTTATTTGAAAATGAGATTTAATTTAATTAGCTATGAAAAAATTTTTTTTACAATTTTACTGTAATATTCATAGTTTTATATATAATGCAATTTACTTATTCTTCACATCCGGCAGCAAGATATAAAAAAAAAGTAATAGTAATTTAATATCGATAATAAACATTCTGAAAAAAAAATTGGTTAAGTGACCGACGAGAATGTTGTTTCGAAAAAAATTCAAATGAAATAAAAAAATCTTTATTTGCAAGCCTGCAAGCATGGTTCACAAAAAGGCGGAATTAATGCCATGAGGCATTCTCTAACATTCAACCTTAGGGACGTAGGAGAGGTGCGGTGTGGCGGGCAAAAGAAAAAAAACTAAAAACTAAGGAAAATATTAAGTATCTTAAAAATATTTTTTAAAATGAAATGGAAAAATATATATTTTCATAAAATAAACGTATATAATATAGGCTTATAATGTATAGTACTTAGTATTAACAGATAGACATAACATACAAATATTTACACATATAAATATATAAATATATACCATTATATTCAATGCACAAAAGAAACAATGTGTCTCTAGAATCAGTAAAAGCAAATAACTACTGAATTAAATAATACAAGTAAAAAATCGAGGAACAGAAAATATATACTATATAAAAATACCAGATCAAAATCACATACTTTGTTGTTCCAAATGCTCAGCTGAAAAATAGTTGGCCTAAGTCTCTATAGTACATCTATCAGCACCATGTATTAGTATATTTATGTAATTTACATTTACTTAATAATATTTTACATTTAAGCCTAAATGGGGCTTCTCAAAACAATGTAATGCCTGCCACCTAATAAAACACATTTAGTGTTTGGAATTGGTGAAAGGAAAGACTCAAGAAATACAGTGACATCTTTCTTTCTGTAAGTAGTGTCAACATTGTAAGCAAAATAATGTTCATCGAAACCTAGAGTTTGCAACATATTACCAAAGAAGATTACACGCTCAGAATTATATATGTAAATTTTTTCTACTTGAAAGAAATTTAATACATTTTCTTCGCATACATCTTTCACCAAGATCGAGCCTTTCTCGTAACGAATAGATGACATGTGCACCCAGTTTACTCTCATTAGAGATTTTTCACAATCGAGCGACAATATTGACCGTATAGTGTTGATTTCCTCGGACTTAACGCTTACTTTGGGTCCCGAGGTGAGTAAATCTGGTAGTTTTCCTCTGAGAAACATTTCATTAATTTGAAGTTGGTGCCTCTTCGCCAACGTTAATGTTACATTGATTCTATTACTTGAAGTTCTGGCTGCCATTTTTGAATGTCTGTGCTTGGCTTCAAACCTCATCGACCATAATGATACTATGGGTCCGTATTTTACAAGAGCGGAGTGATAGTGAACTAAGTTATGAAATTTAGGCTTAAGAGAAGTTTTAGTCAGGTTTATGTAAAGCTCATTAAGTTCCGCTACTAAAGTTTGTAACAGATCGGCCGTTCCGTCAGAAATGTTTAGGCTTAGCACTATATCAAGAACTTTCCTCAGCGCTGTGTACATCGACCAAAGTGAATCGTCACGTGGAATAAAATCCCCAATCATCAATCCAAAGAACCGCAACAATGTCAACATTTCACCTGAAGACTGTCTGACATTGTCTCGAGTAAGTTGTTCCTTTTCTAAAGTACATGGTTTGTTCTTATTGTCTGGTCCGTAATCAAAAGTTAAAATTGTTTCATTCAAAACTTTCAAAGAAAATAACTTCTTCTGGGTGTACTGTATTACCATAAAGCTTAAAATATACTTCGCTATGCCCTCAAGGATGTCGTGCATTACATCAACTCCAACTTGGTCCCATAAATTAAAGTTTTTTACATCTAACCAGACGCATCTATCCTTAATACCTGTCAAAGAAACGTCTTTTAAACTAAGATCATATTCATAGTTATCATTATTGCGAAGCAACGATGCATCTTCATAGCATTGAACTTTTAAGATTTCTTTTGGTACTTTGCACACTCTACAGGAAAAATTTGCAGAAAAACTCTCGGTGAAACCCATTATCGAATGAAGTCCCAAATTGTCACCAAGAACCAGAGCAAGTTCAAAAAATATAGTTCCGTTAAACGTCGTTATATTTATACTCAACCCTGTTTCACTAAGAAAGTTAATTTCGTCAATAACTGGTTTAAATATTACACTATTACCAAAAGCAGTTCTATCCGTCGAATGGAAAAGCAAAGTAAGAAAGATATTTGAGAGAGCTGAAGAGCGCCAGGGTGGTAGGCACGGTATTGAGAAATACACGGCACCTAACTTGTGAATGCCTGAGTGACTGCCAAGAACATTTCCGGTTTCATAGTCATCAAAGTACATGAAAAGCGGTATAACAATCCGATGAGCATTATTAATCATGCGACTTTTCCAAAAAGTTCCCTGAATGAAATTTGTTATTGCAACATTGTCTCTGTTCAATTTGTCCATGTACTGTAATATTTCTAAAAGCAAACCATCGAGCGACAGGAACTGCTTCAGGACATCCCGGAGAGGGATGAAATGTTCTTTGCACTCGACAGGCTGAATACGGAGGACGGTTTTTACTTTAACTTTCTCTAACCTCTGCCCGATTACTATCGATTTGGGCTCAACGTAAGAACCGAGATTTTTAAAATGATTTAATCTTTTACGTTCTGTGGAGAACGTAGCCAAAGGAGAAGTCATTAAACAATCAATAGAGTTTGACGACGGTGATCCTGAATCACCAGTACTTGTTACGAAGTTTTGTACGATTGGAGCTAAGGAATGCACGAATTCTCCGAGGCCGTTGACCACTTTTTGAACTGTGTTCCTAGGCAATACTATATTTCCATACAGGGACGCTATAAAAAGTGATAATGCTTTAGTTACAGTTCCCATTTGGGTATTACTAGTAATGGTTGCAGGATTTGGCCGACTGGTTTCTTCTAAATCATTCTGAGGAATCGAACTATCCTCTGGAATCTCAAAGTTAAAGTTGCTTTCGTCTACTCGTCTACACGTCTGCCTGTTATTGGCAGACATGTGCTGCTTTTGGAAGTGCCTTTTAAATGAATTGAAAATTTGAAATGTACGATTACAATCCACACCCGCACATTTATAAGTTAAAAAGTTATGATCACTGTGCCTAAATTCGAAGTGATACTTGAGAGATTTGAAATCTGCGAGAACCGAACCACATAAAAAACACGAAACCATGTTGACCTCTGGAGTACCTATGTATGTTTCACTTTATTTGTACAGAACAAACTAAAGACCCAACTCTCCAAGTAGCGTATTAGCCGAAGTGGACTCTCTATCGTTCGGGGTTATCAAGTTGTACACAGCCCTCTGAAGAAATAACCAAGTACCATGGCATTCAGCCGAATATTGGGCATCAAGTGACCAAATTACTTTAAAGCAAGTGTCCACTGCTTCTAACACGTTCGGAAAGCTGTATGTGACGTTATTTATGACTACAAAGCAAGATTGGATGTCAGTCATTGACGGGCCCACAATGGCGACAAATGGTTGAAGGGTTAAGCCAAATTCTGCAAACTTATTTCTACGCACTTCCATCACCTGTTTGAATGCAGCGTCAGTGGTCACATAGTTCACGAAGCCCTCACGGACCTCTTCTTTCGAAGGTCGCCACGATTTCCGCTGTGCTTGTTTTGGCAATGCTACTGTCGACACGGACATCAATGACGGGATGATGAGAAGTGCTGCCAGGTTCGACGACTCCTCAGAAGCTTAAAGAAAAAAATAACAGTCGAGGGCGTGTGCCAACTAATTTGTGTAGGTGTATGTGTGTATGTAAGTATCTATGTAGGTGTATGTATGTACATATATGTATACCTATGTTAATGGAGATCCGAGCAGCAGAAAAAAATTACAGATTATGAAATTTCAGGTGTAATAGGGTCCGGCTTCTAGTATTATACACCCTGTCCTTTTTCACACAGGGTAGAAAGTCCATACATTTGCACAACTAATTTATGTTCTAGAAAATAAAGCGAATGACAGTTGACATTCATACTCCCGATGACAGTTATCCGTATAAGTTAGGGCCCCGTAAGCGATATTCCCCATACAAATGTAGTTAAATTCTCATTTGAAAACCAATGTTTCTATTAACTTGATTTTTTTAAATAAATATATGTGTCTGCACGTTTTTGTTTTAACATAAAATCTAAATCAACACAAATGAGAGCAAAAAGAAAATGGTCCCTAGTCCCCACGAGGTGTTTTGGCCTAATATCATGACAGTAGGTGTGGTATTAGCCATCATGTCAGGTTACATAACAAAAATTAATAGTGTCGAAGAAGAAAAATGTTAAACTTTGTACCAAAATAAAATTTAGTTTTGTGAAAGCACCTATTAATGTTGGCATTGGTTAAGGCATGGTAAAATAATAGGCAAGTACGCCAACTCATACCCCATGCGAGCATAAAGTCGACGATTGTATAAATTAAAAGCGATAATGTTGCGTGAGTACGCTATTATCGCTCGCACTTGGTCCGAGAATTTGCCCATCTTTTACTATGCCTCAACCAATGGAAATATTTATATGTTCTTGAAAAATTATTTTTGGTACAAAGTTTAAAAAAAAAATCTCCGATACTAATAGGTATTTTCTTTCTTGGGAAAAATTTACATATGTATTAGTCTACATTGCGCCCTCCTCTCATATAGGTACCTAATTTAACTTACCATCTCGCAAAGTGAGCAGACGTCGCACGGATTTGTCCTTAGATTGTGCAGCGGCCACAAATATTTTTTCTTTCAGAAGAGGGAAGACGTCCTTCAGAGATGCTGTTTTGTCACCATACAAGAAGATGAAGTCTGCTTCCAGCTGTGAAAAAATAGGACATGTCTTAGATATGTTACAAGTTAATAGGCTTCGAGATGTTCGGTTGGTTTGGTTCCTCGTAAATGAAATTAATTCATTTGGGTTAAGCCGAGGGTGCAGAAGTTAGTACAAAATAAAAAAAATATTTATTAACATCTAAAAGTAAAATTTTAAAATTAAAACTAAAACTAAAGAAAAATGTGGATCGGAGAGCGATCCAATGAAATATGTTGGGTTATAGGTAAAATATTTCATTGAAGGCAGCCGATGTTTGCCCCAAAGTGCCTAGAATATTATCTTAACGGTATAAACCGTGCCATTTTTTAAGGTTTTTTTATTGGGCTCGCTGTGGTAAATGTTTAAATCGACATTGATCCGAGCGGAGCTAAGTACCTCAGCTAGTATTTAAATAAGAAGATACTCACAAGTTTATAGCCGGTCGGTTTTTGCAGAGCTGGAAACTCTCGCAAATATTCATCAATGGTGACTTGACTCAGTCGACGAAGTCGCAGTTTTCTGGTGGCGTTCCACTTTTCCTCTACCGTGGTCCACGGGTCACTCGAATTCTTAAGCCAGGTTATATGATCTTTGAGAGATTCGTCGTCGTCGTCATTTTTGTCCAAGCCTGTACATTCTGCATAGCGACGACTTCCAGATGGAGAAGCTGGACCACTTCCCAGAGATGACTGCGAGCTACAGGAGTGGGCACGCACCCTCTTTGGTATTATGCCGCTGTTACGGTATTTGCGCTTCAAGTTATTTATTTGGTCAGGTAGTTTTCCACCCAACCGATTCACTGCCCCTCTGGTTGACAACACATATTTGTTGTGAAAGTAAACGCTTGCTTTCTCGCGAGGAAAGAGTCGTGTGATTTCTCGAGTCCACTCAGCATATGCTGTTGCTTTTATAATTTGATCAGGGTTTTGCTTTAGGATATTATTTGATATTATACGAACAAGGCTGGAACGCTGCGAGTTAGTGAGCGGCACGGTTTTATCAGAAAGAACCAGTGCTTTGCCTTCATTGGTTTCCTCGAGGAGACTCTGCAGATTCTTTTCAGTAAAGATTTCTATTTGCACACCTCTGACAACTTGAATGTCACTCTGGGAGAGCGGAGCAGTGGCGGGCGTGGATGTTCTCGTAGATTGATCTGGCATAAATATATCACTGATCTGACTGAGGCTGACGTTGCCTATGTGGTATTCATTCTCCTGTAAGAAAACGAAACAGTTAATAAAATCCCTTTTCAGGAAAAGGCAGGATACAAATGGATATATATAGGGAGTTAACGGGGCTATGGTCCAAACGATAACTAGGTGTTTCTTGACATATTTGGAACAGAAAAGGTAGATAACATTTTGTTGTACGGCTTGAAAAAAATTTCGGCCGCCCCATACATTTTGCGTGTCGGTATTTCCAAGAATGTATGGGTCGGACGATTTTTTTTTAATCGGACAGCATAAAGTTACTTAGCTTTTTTGCTCCAAAGATGCTAAGGAATAACTGGTTAACGTTTGGACCA
Organism: Incurvaria masculella; assembly: GCA_946894095.1. Classification (NCBI taxonomy): domain Eukaryota; kingdom Metazoa; phylum Arthropoda; class Insecta; order Lepidoptera; family Incurvariidae; genus Incurvaria; species Incurvaria masculella. Next base: position 13,596,597 of record OX335653.1, on the reverse strand, counting down.
TACCCGCATTAACACCCATACATACATATATATATATATATATATATATATATATATATATATATATATATATATATATATATATATATATATATATATATATAGATTATTTAAGGATATAAATCATGGTGCTAATTATATAATGCTTTGGTAAGAGACCTCTTAACAACAAAGATAAAAGAAAAAATATTTTAAACATTAGAGTATAGGTAAGGTACTAGGTAAGTATTACTAACTGGTGTACTTTCTGTGCGTGAATGGAGTGGATGCATCAGTCTACGCCAGTCTTCCAAATTTTTGTTAAATATGGAGCGATGACCTATGATCGTGAACAGCTCCTTTACGTCATCCGGCTGTAGAGCTGCCATTGCCAGTATCGTTATCATATTTTCTGTAATGACCATGAGAAACAAACATTTATTATCATGGATATTCATAACTGTTCTTTCTATGACCTACGTAGAGACATTTAGGAGGTAGAGGAAGTTCACGAAGCGCGACATACATAAATTAAATATACCTTAGAAATTGAACGAGGAATGGAGAAGCTGGACATAGCATCTCCATTCCGCTTCCAATGTGTATGGTATATTTCATAAATGTCACACTTCATGCACTTCCTCTGCCTCCTTCATGTGCCTTCGTAAAATAAAATATTTCTACAAACGTGGCGTTAACGCCACGTGCATTTTTTTCTCACATTAACGACAGAATGTGTGAACCATGTAAGTAGTACATACAGTACCGAATCCCGTCCCTATTTCGTGGTTTAAACGCTATAAATAAAAATATATCGTAGGTACTTACGTTGGAATTTAGGGATGTACTCCGTGAGACCCCACTGCGTCAACAAATCGCACACTTCTTCGTCAGCCATTTTGAAGCGCGATCGGCGTGGCGTCCCTCGGCTTGGCGTCTCGTCTGGAACGAAGTTCTGTTGCGTTCGCTCGTTGGCAGGTTGATGGTGGTGGCTTTGCTTTGCTTAGGTAGACTCGTTAACAGAATGAAATGCGCACCAAGATACACTACGACGTACAGAAGGTAACGATCAACTTGTAACGAAACGACCATAGATAATTTAATATTACTGAAACGACTCGCACGCAAACTGACTGACGCAGAAACCAGTGGCGTGACAGACAATTGAGTGTTGCCAGAGACATGCGCGATTTTAGTTCTGAAATGATTTTATCACAACACATTTTTATTTGTATTTTACCACGATATCAAAGACATTGAATGCGCGATATTTAACACAATGTGACCACAATTTTTGTATTCAAATAAAGATATAAACTTTTAGGGTAATTATGGAACTAACTATTTACATTCTAAAGCCCTGTGCCGCCGTCGTCGGTCGGCGGCACAGGGGCGAATACTTTTAAATTACCTACATTTTAATTATGTATGCACAATTTACAGTTTTAAAAGAAGCGGTGTATACTGGTACGCACAACCTTTGATGGATAGGATAACGAAGAAATAAATCGTGTTTAGACAGGACACGGTATTTATACGGAACGAAACCGGGATACGGCTAGCTCTTAGCAGTACATACGGTTTAACCTAACAGTATAACTGCTGACTCTAACAGTGTCACGGTAAACGGTTAACCGAGATACTGATTTTAGCCGTAAAACGGTTAAGGTGCTAACCGAGTAACGGTTGAAGCGTAACAGACATACGGTTAAACTATTAACCGAGTTACTGTTGATTTTAGCCGTAAAACGGTTAAGGTGCTAACCGAGTAACGGTTGACGCGTAACAGACATACGGTTAAACTATTAACCGAGTTACTGTTGATTTTAGCCGTAAACCGGTTAAGGTGCTAACCGAGAAACGGTTCACACTCTATAGGCCGCATTTAGACATGCGTAATTTTAAGCATGACCACCTCAAAGTGGACAAAAACGTGTGAACTTATTAAGGCGAAGTCAGCAGCAAATTACTTGCCATAGGAAATAAGGTCGATTTTCCGCTGCGTATTTGCGAAAACGTGTCGAATTGCGTTGAAAATTCACCCAATTTATTTTAATATAAAATATTTAAGGTTTTCGCGCTAATTCTGTACGATTACATAAACTTATAATGAACTTATTAAAATATTTTGATAAAAAAAAATTACAATCATCGCTTAAAATATCTAGAACCAGCAGTTCCAGAGATATGACGAAAAGTAAATTGAACATGACAGGAAGGTAGATCTCGTCGAAAGCTTTTATTTGAGTACCATCATGATGGGTCTAGGACCAGTAGTTCCAGAGATATGACGAAAAGTAAATTGATCAAGACAGGCAGATATATCTCGTCGAAAACTTTAATTTGAGTACCATCATGATGGGTCGAGGACCAGTAGTTCCAGAGATATGACGAAAAGTAAATTGATCAAAACAGGCAGGTAGATCTCGTCGAAACTTAATTTTGAGTACCATCATGATGGGTCTAGGACCAGTAGTTCCAGAGATATGACGAAAAGTAAATTGAACATGACAGGCAGGTAGATCTCGTCGATACCTTTTATTTGAGTACCATCATGATGGGTCTAGGACCAGTAATTCCAGAGATATGACGAAAAGTAAATTGAACATGACATGAAGGAAAATCTCGTCGAAACCTTTTATATGAGCACCGAAATGATAGGTCTATTACTAGAAGGTCCAGAGGATATGAAAAATAAAATAAATTGAACATGACAGGAAAGTAGATCTCGTTGAAACTTTTTATTTGAGCACCAATATGATGGTTCTATGACTAGAAGGTCCAGAGATATGGCAAAATAAAAATTGAACATGGCAGAGAGGTAGATCTCGTCGAAACTTTTTATATGAGCACCTAAATGATTGGTTTAGGACTAGAAGCAGAGATGTGACAAAATATAAATAGAGCATGACAGAAAGGTAGATCTCGATTAAACGTTTTATATGAGCACCAAAATGATGGCTCTAGGGTTAGGAGTTCCAGAGATATGACGAAAAGTAAATTGAACATCACAGGAAGGAAGGTCTCGTCGAAAACTTTTATATGAGTACCGAACTGATCTAGGACTAGAAGTTCCGGAGATATGACAAAATATAAGTTGAACATGACAGGAAAGTAGATCTCGTCGATACTTTTTATTTGAGCACTAAAATGATGGTTCCATGACTAGAAGGTCCAGAGATATGTAAAATAAAAATTTAACATGACAGGGTTGTAGATCTCGTCAAAACTTTTTATGTGAGCACCTAAATGATTGGTTGAGGACTAGAAGCAGAGATGTGACAATATATAAATTGAACATGACAGAAAGGTAGATCTCGATGAAACTTTTTACATGAGCACCAAACTGATGGATCTAGTATTAGGAGTTTCAAAGATATGAATAAATATAATTTAAACATGACAATTTTACACACTCATTGAATGGCTCAAAAAATATTTATCCTTGAAATAATTGTATTTTACTTGATATTTCTTTCAATAAATGAAAAATATAATTCGTTAGAATTTTGTCGTAGCATAAATATTTTTTGCCCATTTTCCTCAGTTATTTAGCATTTTTTTAAGTTAGCCTAGTTGGCAACTCTATTTTCGAGGTCAGCGGCGCCGCCGTGTAGCCTGTTCCATGCTTCGCCAGGCGGCGCCGCGGCGGCCGGCCCCGCGGGCGCCGCTCGTGTGTCCCGAGCCTAACAGAGTTTTCTATAATCTGTGTCCCGCACTTTTTTGTCCATTTACACAGTCAGGATGCTGAATTTTTAGCAGCGCTAGAATTTTGACATGCTTAAAATAAAGCATGTCTAAATGCGGCTTATGCCTGTTAAGTTCTGTTAACCGATTTACGGCTAAAATCCACAGTTACTTGGTTAAAAACCAAGTTAATGTCGATTTTAACTGTAAATCGATTAACAAAACATAACAGAGATACAGTTAAGCTGCTTACCGATTTGCGGTTGACACTTAACAGCCATACGGTTAAACTGTAACCGAGTTGCGGTTGACACTCAACAGTCATACGTTTAAGCTGCTAATCGAGTTACCGCTGATTTTAGCCGTAAATCGGCGAATAGAACTTAACAGACAAACGGTTAAACTGTAACCGAGCTGCGGTTGACACTCAACAGACATACGTTTAAGCTGCTAACCGAGTTACCGCTGATTTTAGCCGTAAATCGGCGAATAGAACTTAATAAAAAAACGGTTAAACTGTAACCGAGTTACAGTTGACATTTAACAGACATACGGTTAAACTGTAACCGAGTTGCGGTTGACACTCAACAGTCATACGTTTGAGCTGCTAACCGAGTAACCGCTGATTTTAGACGTATATCGGCGAATAGAACTTAACAGACAAACGGTTAAACTGTAACCGAGCTGCGGTTGACACTCTACAGACATACGTTTAAGCTGCTAACCGAGTTACCGCGTATTTTAGCCGTAAATCGGCGAATAGAACTTAACAGACAAACGGTTAAACTGTAACCGAGTTACAGTTGACACTTAACAGACATACGGTTAAGCTGCTTACCGAGTAACCGTTGATTTTAGCCGGAAATCGGCTAACAGAGCTTAACAGACAAACGGTTCAACTGTTAACCAAGTTACTGTTGAATCGGCTAGCAGAACTAAACAGAAATACGGTTAAACTGTTAACCGAGTTACCATTTATTTTAGCCGTAAATCGGCTAATAGAACTTAACTGACATTCGGTTAAATTGTAACCGAGTTACAGTCGACACTCAACAGACATACGGTTAAACTGCTAACCGAGTTACCGTTAATTTTAGCCGTAAATCGGCTAACAAAGCTTAACAGACAAACGGTTAAAATGTAACCGAGTTACGGTTGTCTCTTAACAGACGTTCGGTTGAGCTGCTAACCGAGTTACGGTTGACACTTGACATACATACGGTTAAAATGTTAACCCAGTTACTGTTAAATCGGCTAGCAGAACTTAACTGACATTCGGTTAAATTATAACCGAGTTACAGTCGACACTCAACAGACATACGGTTAAACTGCTAACCGAGTTACCGTTGATTTTAGCCGTAAATCGGCTAATAGAACTTAACAGACAAACGGTTAAACTGTAACCGAGTTACATTAACTCTTAACAGACATACGGTTAAGCTGCTAACCGCGTTATCGTTGATTTTAGCCGTAAATCGGCTAACAGAGCTTAACAGACAAACGGTTAAACTGTAGCCGAGTTACGGTTGACTCTCAACAGACATACTATTAAACTGTTAACCGAGTTACTGTTGAAATAACAGAGTTCAAACTGCAGATATTAGCGTATCTTTTCTCTGTTAAAGTTAGCAAGCTTACACTGTTAATATTAAACGAACGTAAGGTTGATTCTAACATAATCGGTTGGTAGATATTAACAGAGTCTTTTAAGTACTTGAAATCTACAGTTTTAACAGCTAGATCAGCAGAGTGTATTGCTATTTCCTACAGTTTTACAATAACCGTATCGACTCGGTTATTAATAGCAGAGATTTTTTGTTAATTTTAAACGAGTATTCGGTATGAAATAACCGTTTTGCCATTAGCAGAGTGAAAATCGCGTATTGCTAACGCTCCGTTTTCTCAGTGTGCCCCCGATTCGATTATCATAAGCTGCGCTACTATACTCATTTCACCTTGCAAATCGAGCTGCCATGACGGTTCTAGGCGGAAAAAAAAGTTGGCGGATGTACAATCAATTATTTATCTATTCCTTGGTATATATCATCTTTGGAGTTCATCAGCAAAGCGGTGTGATGAGCTAATTATAGCTGTAACTTCCGCCATCAGTGTACAGTACAATTAACAAAAACACTAGTATCATGACGGTAGGCGTAGCAGTAGGCCATCCAATTAAAATAAAAAAATAATTGAATTTCCCTTTTTCGTCTAATCGAGTTTGAAATGACAACGGTGCTAAATTAGTTTTAACTTAAAAAACTAATATACAAACAACATAAAACTTCTGTTCCCATTACAGGGTACGAGGTGCTCTCGACCGGGTCGGAGCTCCTGCTGCAATTCACGGCCAACTCGGACTGGCCGGGGCAAGGCTTCAAGGCCAGCTTCCAGTTCCAGCCGGTCGAGGACAGTACGGGTGAGTAGTCACGGCGTAATGGATAGGAAATCAAAACTGCGTATGTACACGGATAATGAATCGTCACGGCACTGGATAGTCAAAACCGCGTGCATGGATGATAAATCGTCACGGCAATGGGTAGCCAAAAACCGCATGCATGGATAATGAATCGTCATGGTGCTGGATAGTCAAAACCGCGTGCATGGATAATAAATCGTCACGGCACTGGATAGTCAAAAACCGCGTTCATGGATAATGAATCGTCACGGCACTGCATAGTCAAAACCGCGTGATGGATAATAAATCGTCACGGCAATGGATAGTCGAAACCGCGTGAATGGACACAATGAATCACGGCAATGGGAAAATACAGGAAATTTGTATGTTTATATCTGTCCCACGCGACATATCTCACATTACCGAAACGTACATGGAGCAAAGATTATTAATGTCCTTGACCTAGCCTGCATATTTGAGCAGGCTGCTCTTTACTGTACAGAGCATACAAATAAAAAAAATCGCCTTTTGGCTAAAATAATGCAAGTTCCGTGCTCCGTTTTAGCGTGTTCGCTGACAAAAAACAGCTCCTCACTGTTTTGGTTGTACACAGATCTCTAATTTAACGATTTATCACCTGTCACTATAACATCATACCACGGCAGAAGGAATAATAAATGAATTAAAAAGTTGTGATTTCATACATATTGTTCGGATGAGGTATTTATGAATACAGAAAGAAATTGCTTGGTTTGGTGTATTTATAGCGCGATTCATTATAATTTTATAGAATTATTGTGTGTGTCACGTCAAAGCTACGTTTATTTAAGTTGACTACTCTTTTTTTCATTTTAATGTTCCTGCTGGAGCCATGTTTCGCGCTTCTCCGCCTGATTCCGTCGGGGAACGGAAAGTGCCGGATAGATTAGAACTGTTTCTGCTCGATCAAACATATGCACATTTAAGAACTATCGAAGCTGCTGTGCAAAGGGATTTCTTTGCAACGATACTATATTTATCTTAACATCGTATGTTTGGATAGTAAATATTTTTGTTACATTATTTTTAAACAGAACTTGGCAAATTTAAGGTACAGCAGAGTTCACTGGTGGGAAATTAATGCTTTGTGGTTGTTGGTGTACCGGTAGGGCGTTTATCGGCTGGACGCAGCATTGCGATTACGAAGCGCAAAATGACGTGTAGGTGCTAAACTTACCCAAAACCGACAGATTTTGTATACGAAAGCTGTCAATTGACTGTCTGTCTGGGGATGGCGTAGCACCTACATGCCATTTCGCGCATCGTAATCGCACTGCGTAACCATTGGCTGCCCACTTTCTTTCTCGTTTCCAGTTGGATAAGTTAGTTAATTCTAATACCCACTACTTCAAGGCTCTCTAGCGATAGTACTACTACAGTAGTGTGGGCTCGCAACGTGTACCCTCGTCCAAATCAAATCAAATCAGCGAGCATTATAGGTGGAAAAATCCATCATGCTATGGAAATCGTCCGTTAATATATTCGCTATCGGCTTTACGTAATCGGTTGTAGCGACAGCGACAGCGAATTGGAATGTTTGGCTCTAGTGCTGTATGGGTATTTATGTGTAGCAATGGAAAACACGTAAAGATGTGTGTGTACATAAGTTATACATTTAAGGTGGGCCATCCCGCTCAACTCCCGATACAAACGGGGAAAGAAGATCACGCCCATATTTCTTGTCAAAGATCCTAAATTTTTCTCAAAATAACTTTATTTGATCAAATTAGATGTCTGATGACCGTTGGTATTGTAAAATTCTGTTTGGTTTCTAAGTTATAAGGTCCGAAAGTTTGAATTTTTCGCGCGTTTTATACAATAAATTTGGAGGAGGATTGGGAAATAATAAAGTAAGAACATCTTAAAATGATTAGTCATCAGACATAGCTTATTTAATCAAGATTTATAATCTATTTAATTTTTGTTAGATTTTTGACTACAGCGGTCGTGGTTTACTTTTAGCTATAAGTCGTTTTGTAATTAAAATTTTCGTAAATCTTACCAAATCATAGACTATGCACATTGTCTTTTTTGTGGACATGTTGCATCTTCCTCATCACGGAGCCTGTCTTTTTCTTTGAAACAGAGAAGGTCCAAGAGCTCAACAGCACAGTTTTGTACCGTGCCCGCGAATGAGTTAGTCCCGCCGGGTTGGGCCACCTTAAGAATATATTGACATATTACAGTTATTATTCTAGACGACAAAAATAGCGGCCTGCACGATGCCTTTCTGTTAACTCCATCTTTTTTCTTTCCTCAGTACACTGATCAATTCCAGAGCGTTCCCCCAAACCAGAATACCATTGGTTAGTCGCGCGTGAAAATAGGCATAATAAATCATTTTGAGCGTGTTTGCTTCTACTAATGGCTTGATCTGCTTTATTAATTTAATATGTACTAAATATGAGTAATATGTACTACTTAAAAACGTCGTCGAAAGAAGTCAACCGCTGCTGGGTACCATCTACTCCGATACCGAATAATCTGTTTTCAGGGCCCAGACATAGCATACGTGACGATGATTATTGTATGTTTTATGTTTGTACATAATACATTATAATTAATACACTTTAAATGTATGACATCAGCGCTGTAGGTAGTACAGAGGTAAATCCATAAAATAAACTTCCTGTTATCGTCAACAGGTAAATACTTCCTAAGAAAAGTTCCAAAAAATAACTAAGATTTTTACGGTTCACTTAACAGTTATTGAGCTCAATGTGCCATAAAATCTTTTAAAGACTCAAACTTCGGCCGTAACAAGCCGGTAGCTTTGTTTTTTGCGTTATTTCCCCTTTTCCTTTTCGCTCTATTAACAGTGCCTAGGATACCCTACCAACCGTACAAGTTTCTCTATTTATGGAGGTAGGCACTGAATTGGATATTACAACTGAAAAAAGATCAGATAACTTCTTTATTTTTTGTGTTCCCTAACGCCACGGCCAAACTTCGAAAATGTTTAACAACTTTCAAAACCCCACGGAGATTGTCCCATTCATTTCGTATTAGTTAATATATCATGTAACATTTGTAAAATGCATCCAAAGTCTCCTCATAGTAAGCTTATCTTCTTAATAAAAAGTACCTGTATAGCAATTGCTATTTAGAAGCCATAGACATACTTATTAACCATATATTTATAATTAACATAAAACAATAAGTATTAACATTTAAAAAAAATTTTGGGAATTGCTTTAAACTATGCAGATATATCACGTCATATGATTGGCACAAACAATGGATAGTTGTACAAACAATGGCAGTTATTCACGTAAGTAAATTTTCTGTTGCAACCATATCTTGCCAAAATACAATTGATAAATCGTGAATATGATTGGCGTATGGATTTTCAACAATGCACTCAACGCCTAAATGTTGTCGCCAGTTTTGTCCACAATTAACAGCAAAGTTTAATTAAAAACACCTATAAATTAGGTTAGGATAAATATATTTTTTCTTTGTAATCTTAAAAAACACTTAAACTCTGCTTAGATACAGTACTTTTTAGTTTTGTGTGAAAACAGCCTTTGCGCCCTCTGAAACTATATACCTACCTCTTTTGGTAATTTAATTACATACATATATAAAACCTATAGTCGAGCCGTTCTAAGAAGCGTTTTTTGACAGATGAGGGATAGGGAAGGGTAAAAACCAGAGTTTTACTTTTATATCGATAACATTTCAATAAGGAAAAGCAAAAATCTAATAATAGGCAATCTTCTCTAAAATAAAACACATTCATACAGATGGACAGGTGATTATCTGATTTCGGAAGGTGTTTCATAACCTAAATACAAGATCTTTTGCACATATACAGCTCTCAACGGAATAATTTTCCAAACATTAACCATTGTATATTTGGAGCAAAACATTTTAATAATATTTTGCTGTACACCTTAAAAGGAGCCTCTTCCACATACATTTTCATAGTAATTGACAACTTTTGTGGTGAGCACCACTTTTTTAGTCGAAAAACAGTATTGAGGACCGAAAAAAGGAAAACATAACCACCCAAAATGAAAAAATCGTGAATCTAAGCCGATTGTTATTATTCTATTTCACCTAAAATTACTGTCAGTTTTATTCGACTGATTAGACTTTCTTCTTCAGCGGTGTAAAGTTAACTGACTAGAAAAACCGGCCAAGTGCGAGTTGGACTCACGCACGAAGGGTTCCGTACCATCGCACAAGATTTACAAAATAAAACACGTTTTTTGTATAGGGCCCCCTTTAATTATTATTATTTTATAATGTTACCTATTTGTTGTTATAGCGGCAAAATACATACAAAATCTGTGAAAATTTCAGCTTCCTACCTGTTACGGTTCATGAGATACAGCCCTGTGACAGACGGACAGACGGACGGACGGACGGACAGCGGAGGCTTAGTAATAGGGTTCCGTTTTCACCCTTTGGGTACAGAACCCTAAAAAGCTAGATGATATTGCAATTAACTTTCCATTTATTATATGTGCCTAAACATATAATTTAAGAAATGAAGGAGGCATTCGGTAATTGCTGGAAATCCCGAGACCGAATATTCATTCTCACAAGCCAACATTGATAATCGTGATGATATCTATTTGATTTTCCTTTATAAGAATATTTAAGTAATAGTTATGAAAATTAAAGATATTAAAACTTAAATGGTCGATATTATTTTGCAGGTTCCCATCCCTATGGCAATTTACTCCCAGTGCTGGTACTGTACCATTATTTTGTTCATAATTATATTATTTAATACATTGTTAAGTAATTAATTGACACAATATAGAATAAAATATAATCTACAAGTCATAATAAAAAAAAACACATCAGCAAGCTGTTATTATTTGGTCCCAAAAATATAAAACGTGGGGTAAAGTGGTCTGTTCCATAATTTAGTCATTAGCTTTTCTTCCACACTGCTGTGTCAAAAAACGCTTCTTAGAACGGCTCGACTATAGCTACTGGCACGAGTGTTCTGTGTGGCGAAGTGGAAGAAAGGACGAAGTGTGTTCGTTCTCTTTGTTTTGAGGATAAACTAGCGATTTCGCGCGAAGCACCGACTTTATTAGCAAGATGGCGGTCGGCACGCAATCCGTGCTTATTGCGTTGCCCCGAAGATCTTCTTTGTAGGGGCCGACAACATTGACAGCATAAAATGACGTGGCTTTTCTTTGCCGTTCTTCGTAACTAGTTCCTATTCCAAATTTTATCGTTTTGTGCAAATATTGATGGCTTTTGTGAATACTGTAAACAAGTTTAAGACGAAGACCGAGTTTTAGAGCACTTTAATGCAGGATGCCTCAACTATATTGTTTATAATTTGCTTGCCGATCTAAATAAGTGAAATCATCGAGTAGTTATGTAAAATTCGACGGTAAAAACATTTGCGCCATCTATAGGAGGGTTCCGTAAACTATGAGCGAATACGCTGCCAACTCGTCTGACCAGCTTTGTTCCGTGCCGCTAGATGGCTGCTTTAGCGGCAATGCTAGCACATGAAGTACCACTAACCACCTGTTTTTATAACTGTCGGTAGATGGCGTTGAACGGATGTCTGCATACAAAAAATATGCTATTTTACCAATAAACTTTTCGAATATATTGTAATCATAAAAATATCGATACAATAATATATTTTGAATTGGGAATGATGATATAGCAGTAGATACTATGGTAATTATCACTCTAAGCATAGTTTCTTTCCTGAATAAATCCCATGAATATGTTTCTTACACCAACGCATTTTTAAAATTTTACTTTTTGTTGACCGATGGTTATTAAAACAATAAATGGACCGTCCCTACATTAACCTCCGTGGTAATTTACAGAGTACACTGCATATACTAAATTACCTGAGGGATGATGAGCATTGGGGTCAAATGCAAAACTTGAACTTAGAACTTCCAAGTACCCAATTTCGATTTGGTCTATACCTTTTTACAGCTTATTTCTTGGCAATAAGAAAAATATAACTGATTTGGGTGTTCTGTGTGTGTTTAAACTATTGTCTGATATTGGCTTACCACAGTTATTTCTCTCGGTCTTGTGGCAGACGTTTCGAACTGTCCCGTGCAGTTAATTTTCAAGGTCAGTGCGTGCGTGCGGCTGGGCGCACGTTTGACAGACCACTGTCTGCAGCGAAGATTGTATGAGTGGCTGTGGGTAGGCAAAAAACTTGGTGCGGTTCCGTTCTGTCGTTCAACGTGCAGAATGAGCTGACGACATCTTCCTGCGAATGCTTGTTTGGGGAGTCGGACTTGCTACATCTCAGAGGAGCCAGAACCGGATTCCAAACTACTGACAATTTGTACGAGTCTCGAAAATCTCGATGGACTTGCGGATAATCCTTGTGAAGATTCTTTTTTGGTGGACAAAATCTTCACCTGATCGAATTATTTGAAAACGCTAGTCGTTCGGTTTGGCGTTTACGCCAATTTAGGTGACAAGTGGGACTAGGGGCTCTGATATTTTATTTTTTTAACTGACCCGTAATATTGTATTTGAAATGTATTAACTCTATCGTTATCTTTATGCCAATTGACAGTACACTTTATACCTTTAGCTCCCTCCTACGTAAGGTGACACATAACTATAAAATGCTCGATAACTCGACTCGACTCGACAAAAAAGTGGTACATGTACATAAATGGGTATCGAACCAAATGCTTCCTAGATGAGAACCGCTAGGCATATTAAGATAATTACGTTTTAAATTATTTGTTATTTTCAGATGGTGACTCTTTGCTGAGGACAACTATTCCGCGTGGTTTCGCTGTCATCGGACCGGAAGTCAGTGCTGCCAGTGAGTGGGACTTTTTTCTTTATTTTGCCATGTGAACCGAAATAAACTTCGCCTGAAGAAGACTGCATAATATTTTTTTTCCAAAATATATAATTCCTTTACCGTAAAGCGAAAGAGGTTTTCAACTGAAAATAAGCTTTACCTAAATCAGGTATTTTATCTGAAAGATCTTTTTGAAATTAGTGTATATGTGTGTGTATGCGTGAGCGCGCATGGTTTTTCGATACCTACCCGTCGTGTAATAAAAAACTAGTTGCTTCTGATCAGTTAACAAGTACGCGTTTCATTATCCTTCTATCCCGTTAATTACTGTAATCTGCATACCTACTATTGGCGACGAGGAACAAACGATCTACGAGTGCAGTACAATGGCCAGAATGTTCGGGAATGTGGATATTTTTGACCACAAACAGCAAGAATGGGCGGTGTATAAGTCCCGCCTGCTTCACTGGTTTTTGGCGAACGACGTTACTGAAGAAACAGATAAAGCGGCAGTGAGACGTAAGGCGATCCTCGTGAGTTCGCTCTCCGAGGACTCGTACAGGCTGGTGCGAGATCTCGCGTTCCCGCAGGACGTCGGGACCGTCACGTTCGACCGGTTGACGGCACTGTTCGACGCGCACTTCACTGCGAAGCGGTGCGGCTTCGCAGATCGCGCGGCCTTCTACCGGGCGGAGCAGGAGACGGGCGAGGAGTTCGTCGATTGGGCCGCGAGGGTCCGAGGGCTAGCGCTACACTGCGGCTTCACGGCGCAACTCGAAGAGACACTGCGGGACCGGTTCGTCCTCGGGATGCTGCCGGGACCGGAAAGGGAAAAGATTTTCGAGAAGGAAGTGGCGACCTTGACCTTATCAACGGCAGTGGAGCTCGCGCAGGGAGTGCGCAGTGCGCGCATGGCTGCCAAGACAACGGCGGAGGTGTGCAAGGTGTCGGCGCAGACGGGCCCGGCCGTGGCCGGCCGCGACAGGCGCACGGGTGCCGTAACAGGCGGCATAAAGTGCAAAGTGTGCGGCTACGGAAATCACACAGCGGAAAACTGTAGATTCAAAAACTTTAAGTGTAACATTTGTGCGAAAATCGGGCATTTGAAAAAAATGTGCCCACAAAAAGGTGTTAAAGATGCTAGTTATTACTTGGAAGCGCATTCGAGTGGAGCGGGGAGAGGGGATGACGGTAAGCCAATTTACAACATTCGATGTGATCACGGTAAGCCTATGACGCAATCTGTCTTATTGAATAACATAGAAATTAATTTTCAAATCGATAGTGGGTCCGCCGTGACAGCAATATCTGAAAAACTTTATGAGAAATACTTTCAAGGCATTCGGCTCACTCCTAGCAAAATAATTTTGGTGAATTATACAGGAGGTAGGATAGATTCGCTAGGGACAATACGATTGTCTGTCACATACGATGGCCGCACGAGCGAGCTAGATGTATACGTAGTACGTAACGCCGCCACCGCACTATTAGGTCGAGACTTTATAAGCGCGTTCCAATTAGAACTCGGCCCTGTTAGGTATTGCGCCTCCACAGATGAAATGGCAATCAAACAAATATTTAATCGATATCCCACAGTTTTTTCTAAGGAAATTGGGTGTTTTAATAAATACAAAGTTCATTTGTCAATGAAGCAGAATTCAAAGCCAAATTTTTTTAAAGCGCGAACAGTTTCTTTCGCCTTAAAAGACAGGGTTAACGCGGAAATAGATCACATGGTGGAATCGGGCGTATTGGAACCGGTTTCGCATTCCGAGTATGCTTCGCCGATTGTTCCCGTGCTGAAGGCGAACGGAAGTGTTCGCATTTGTGCTGATTTTTCTGTGTCTATCAACAAGCAACTCGAGATAGATCAGTACCCACTACCGAGAATCGATGAATTGTTTGCGAAGCTACATGGGGGGGATGAGTTTACGAAATTGGATTTATCATCTGCATACAACCAGCTAGTGTTGGATAAGGACTCTCAAGGATATACATGCATCAATACTCAAAAAGGGCTATTTAAGTACACAAGATTGATTTTCGGGTTAGCAAGCGCGCCGGCTATTTTTCAGCGTGCAATGGAAACGACTTTAGCGGGAGTGGAGGGAGTACTAGTTTTTCTAGATGACATTCTCATCACTGGCCGCGACAGACGGGAACACCTGGATCGGTTAGAGGTAGTGCTACAAAAGTTACGCGACGCAGGATTTACTTTACAAAGAAACAAATGCATGTTTTTCCAAAAGTCGGTGACTTACCTTGGTTATGTTATTGATAAGAGAGGACTACATAAGTCGGACGAAAAAGTTCGCGCGATGTTGGAAGTCGAGTCTCCTAAAAACGCCAATCAACTGAAATCATTTTTGGGACTAGTAAATTATTATAGAAGTTTCATTCCAAACGCTTCAGCAATATTGTCTCCGCTCCATAATTTGCTACGTAAAGATACAAGATGGGGGTGGACGAGCGAACACGATAGCGCCATGAAAAAAATTAAATCAGAATTAGCATCGGACCGCGTGCTCGCTCACTACAACCCCCGGGCTAGGCTGTGTCTCACGGTGGACGCGGGACCGGGGGGGTTGGGGGCAATATTGTCTCAGCTAGATCCGACAGGTGAGGGGAGGGAATGTGAACGTCCCTTGTGTTTTGCTTCCCGCTCGCTTTCTCCAGCTGAAAAGAACTATAGTCAGATTCAGAAGGAGGCTACGGCTATAATATTTGGCGTCAGGAAGTTTCATCATTATCTTTACGGCCGGAGCGATCCATTTATACTGAAAACAGACCATAAGCCATTGCTAACGATTTTCGGGTCGCATAAAGGTATTCCGGAAGTGTCCGCGAATAGGCTTCAGCGGTACGCTCTATTTCTTTCCGCTTACAATTTCAAAATAGTGTATGTAAAAGGGCCAGATAATGCAGCGGACTATCTGTCACGCGCGCCGCTTCCCCCACCGACCGTACCGCGCTCCCTACCGCCCGCCGGCGCGGGCGCCGCGGGGCGGGAGGGGGAGGCGGAGGGGGAGGGCGACCTGCCGGTGGCGGGGGACATCGCTGCCTACGTACACTTTGTAGCGGATGGAGCGCTGCCCGTATCGTTGGACGATCTGCGGAGAGAAACCGAAGCGGATAGCTGCCTGAAAAACGTTAGCAATTACGTTATGAAAGGATGGCCTAGGAAGATCAATGATGAAAAACTGAAACCGTATTTCTACTGTAGGCTACAGTTATCCTTGGAAAGCGGCTGTCTAATGCGGGGTCATAAGGTCGTGGTACCTAAAGTGTTCAGAGAAAGGATGTTGGAGGAGCTCCATCGAACGCATTTAGGTATAGTAAAAACTAAGGCGGAGGCCAGATCGCGTTTTTGGTGGCCTCAGATCGACGCGCAAATCGAGCGTCATATCGGCGGCTGCGACGTGTGCACGCAGCTCCGTGCGGCCCCCCCGCGCGCGCCCATCGCATGCTGGCCCTACCCACCACACCCCTGGTATCGGGTACATTTAGATTTCCTCGGGCCTATCAATAATAAGATGTTTTTGGTAATTATCGACGCTTATTCGAAGTGGGTCGAGTGCTTTATGATGGGCTCGGGCTACTCATCCGCAGCGGTCATAGAGAAGATACAGGAGGTGATGTCGCGATTCGGCGTGTGGCATACGTGTGTGACAGACAATGGTACTTCGTTTACCTCTAGTGAGTTTAATAATTTTTGCGTACTGAATGGTATTTCTCACGTCACGACGCCCGCGTACCACCCGGCGAGCAACGGGCAGGCCGAGAGTTTCGTTAAAATTGTAAAGAAGGGCATTAAAAGTATAGCGTTAAAATATGATTCACCTAAGATAATGCAAGTGAAACTACTAGAATATTTATTTGCATATAGAAACTCTCGGCACTCAACGACGGAACGCTCGCCGGCGGACCTGCTGTTCGGAAGACAGTTGCGTTGCAGGCTCGACGTGCTGAGGCCGAGCGCCGCCGCACCCTCCCCGCGCTCCCCCGTCCGCCTAGCTGATACGGTGAGAAAAAATCAGTCCTTACAGATTAAAAATCACGGGGGCACTAGAAGTAAAAACTTTCACAAAGGGGACAATGTATTTTGTAAAATGTATGGACCACGTCAAAAAGAATACTGGAAAAAAGGGGTTGTAATAAGGGTTTTAGGTAACAACACTTACTCGATCGCGGTAGAAGGTGGAGACTCGGTTGTTAAAAAACATAAGAACCAAGTAATCGAGGACAAGGGACCGATCGCAGCCGCTTCCACCCCACCGCTTCAACCGCAACCTGCGGCACCGGGGGACCGCACCCGAGGCGTTCGTCCCAGCTCGGTGAGCAGCGACGGCGACGGTGGGGACTACGTAACGTGGTCGCCGCCTCCGCCTCGACCACCAGCAGTAGTGCGCTCGCCACCGAGTGCCGAGGAGCCGGCGCGGCCGGTGCTGGGTACGCCGCGAGCCGAGGAGACGGTCGTCGAGGTCGACGTGCACCGCGAGCCGCCCGCGGTGAGCAGCGATGAGGATGCGGACTCGGTGTACGGCGACACCCACGATGTCCCCGAAGTGGAGGAAGTCATGCAAGATGATGAGGGAGCGCCTCCATTGCGCGAGGAAACAACGAGCGAAACACCTTCACGGCGCTTAACAAGGGCTCGAAAGAAAATAAATTATAAAATATAATTCATATCTATTGTTGGAGGGATAGTGTATATGTGTGTGTATGCGTGAGCGCGCATGGTTTTTCGATACCTACCCGTCGTGTAATAAAAAACTAGTTGCTTCTGATCAGTTAACAAGTACGCGTTTCATTATCCTTCTATCCCGTTAATTACTGTAATCTGCATACCTACTAGAAATAAACATTGTGAACCGATAAGCTTACGTAACATACTGGATATCCATTTCTTAAAACAACTATGCGTACAATAAGTACTTTTTTTTTCATATAATAATCAATCGAGAAATTTATTTTATTTTTAATTGTAATCATAATTAATCAGAAATTTGTATCCTGGAATATTTTTTCTGCAACAATCACATCGTTATATACAAATATTACATAATTCAAGACCAAAATCTTTAATTATCTCATATTTTGTTCCAGGCAAAGATTAATTCAACCTTTTTTTTCATAATCGCAACACTCCAAAACATGTTTTTAAAAAACTTGACAAAAACACTAATACGTCAAAACGGATGTTTTACTGGATCATGGTAACTCACATGATCCAGGCACTCAATGTTGTACATGTAAATAGACTAGCGCCTTCTGCCGCCGCCTGTATGTAGAGCGCTCGGTCGACTTGCCGCACGGTACGAACTTCAACTAAACGTCAGATTTGATCACTCACTTGCGTGTTCGCCCGGCGAATTTAACATGGTAACTCTTATGATCCAGAGACTCAATGTTGTACATGTACATAGACTAGCGCCTTCTGCCGCCGCCTGTATGTAGAGCGCTCGGTCGACTTGCCGCACGGTACGAACTTCAACTAAACGTCAGATTTGATCACTCACTTGCGTGTTCGCCCGGAGAATTTAACATGGTAACTCTTATGATCCAGAGACTCAATGTTGTACATGTAAATAGACTAGCGCCTTCTGCCGCCGCCTGTATGTAGAGCGCTCGGTCGACTTGCCGCACGGTACGAACTTCAACTAAACGTCAGATTTGATCACTCACTTGCGTGTTCGCCCGGCGAATTTAACATGGTAACTCTTATGATCCAGAGACTCAATGTTGTACATGTACATAGACAGTGGCCCAGTGGCGCGACACTTCGGCGATCGCTCTCCGAAGTTAAGCAACGCTGGGTCCGGTCTGGTCTTGGAAGGGGGACCATTCGACCGTTGAGAGAGGCTGGCCGTGGTTCGGATTCCACGTTAAGCTGTAGGTCCCCTTCCATACTTACTAGGTGGTAGGGTTTATCCCGCCCGGGTTGGTACCATCGCATTGGATGAACGATGGTCGAAGCGGCAATGAAAATTGTCCATGTTTTCCATCCAGTTCAATGTAGCCGTGCAATACAATATAAGGAAGGTCCTGGCATGGTACCTAGTTCCCATGTGGTGTGTTGGGCTAATACCATGACAGAACTTGTGGTATTAGCCATCCATGTCCAGTCACATAAAAAAAAAAGATTAGCGCCTTCTGCCGCCGCCTGTATGTAGAGCACTCGGTCGACTTGCCGCACGGTACGAACTTCAACTAAACGTCAGATTTGATCACTCACTTGCGTGTTCGCCCGGCGAATTTAACATGGTAACTCTTATGATCCAGAGACTCAATGTTGTACATGTAAATAGACTAGCGCCTTCTGCCGCCGCCTGTATGTAGAGCGCTCGGTCGACTTGCCGCACGGTACGAACTTCAACTAAACGTCAGATTTGATCACTCACTTGCGTGTTCGCCCGGCGAATTTAACATGGTAACTCTTATGATCCAGAGACTCAATGTTGTACATGTACATAGACTAGCGCCTTCTGCCGCCGCCTGTATGTAGAGCGCTCGGTCGACTTGCCGCACGGTACGAACTTCAACTAAACGTCAGATTTGATCACTCACTTGCGTGTTCGCCCGGCGAATTTAACATGCTAACTCTTATGATCCAGAGACTCAATGTTGTACATGTAAATAGACTAGCGCCTTCTGCCGCCGCCTGTATGTAGAGCGCTCGGTCGACTTGCCGCACGGTACGAACTTCAACTAAACGTCAGATTTGATCACTCACTTGCGTGTTCGCCCGGCGAATTTAACATGGTGACTCTTATGATCCAGAGACTCAATGTTGTACATGTACATAGACAGTGGCCCAGTGGCGCGACACTTCGGCGATCGCTCTCCGAAGTTAAGCAACGCTGGGTCCGGTCTGGTCTTGGAAGGGGGACCATTCGACCGTTGAGAGAGGCTGGCCGTGGTTCGGATTCCACGTTAAGCTGTAGGTCCCCTTCCATACTTACTAGGTGGTAGGGTTTATCCCGCCCGGGTTGGTACCATCGCATTGGATGAACAATGGTCGAAGCGGCAATGAAAATTGTCCATGTTTTCCATCCAGTTCAATGTAGCCGTGCAATACAATATAAGGAAGGTCCTGGCATGGTACCTAGTTCCCATGTGGTGTGTTGGGCTAATACCATGACAGAACTTGTGGTATTAGCCATCCATGTCCAGTCACATAAAAAAAAAAGATTAGCGCCTTCTGCCGCCGCCTGTATGTAGAGCACTCGGTCGACTTGCCGCACGGTACGAACTTCAACTAAACGTCTGATTTGATCACTCACTTGCGTGTTCGCCCGGTGAATTTACCATGGTAACTCGTATGATCCAGAGACTCAATGTTGTATATGTAAATAGACTAGCGCCTTCTGCCGCCGCCTGTATGTAGAGCACTCGGTCGACTTGCCGCACGGTACGAACTTCAACTAAACGTCAGATTTGATCACTCACTTGCGTGTTCGCCCGGCGAATTTAACATGGTAACTCTTATGATCCAGAGACTCAATGTTGTACATGTACATAGACAGTGGCCCAGTGGCGCGACACTTCGGCGATCGCTCTCCGAAGTTAAGCAACTCTGGGTCCGGTCTGGTCTTGGAAGGGGGACCATTCGACCGTTGAGAGAGGCTGGCCGTGGTTCGGATTCCACGTTAAGCTGTAGGTCCCCTTCCATACTTACTAGGTGGTAGGGTTTATCCCGCCCGGGTTGGTACCATCGCATTGGATGAACGATGGTCGAAGCGGCAATGAAAATTGTCCATGTTTTCCATCCAGTTCAATGTAGCCGTGCAATACAATATAAGGAAGGTCCTGGCATGGTACCTAGTTCCCATGTGGTGTGTTGGGCTAATACCATGACAGAACTTGTGGTATTAGCCATCCATGTCCAGTCACATAAAAAAAAAAGATTAGCGCCTTCTGCCGCCGCCTGTATGTAGAGCACTCGGTCGACTTGCCGCACGGTACGAACTTCAACTAAACGTCAGATTTGATCACTCACTTGCGTGTTCGCCCGGTGAATTTACCATGGTAACTCGTATGATCCAGAGACTTAATGTTGTATATGTAAATAGACTAGCGCCTTCTGCCGCCGCCTGTATGTAGAGCACTCGGTCGACTTGCCGCACGGTACGAACTTCAACTAAACGTCAGATTTGATCACTCACTTGCGTGTTCGCCCGGTGAATTTACTATGGTAACTCGTATGATCCAGAGACTCAATGTTGTATATGTAAATAGACTAGCGCCTTCTGCCGCCGCCTGTATGTAGAGCGCTCGGTCGACTTGCCGCACGGTACGAACTTCAACTAAACGTCAGATTTGATCACTCACTTGCGTGTTCGCCCGGTGAATTTACCATGGTAACTATTATGATCCAGAGACTCAATGTTGTATATGTAAATAGACTAGCGCCTTCTGCCGCCGCCTGTATGTAGAGCGCTCGGTCGACTTTCCGCACGGTACGAACTTCAACTAAACGTCAGATTTGATCACTCACTTGCGTGTTCGCCCGGTGAATTTACCATGGTAACTATTATGATCCAGAGACTCAATGTTGTATATGTAAATAGACTAGCGCCTTCTGCCGCCGCCTGTATGTAGAGCACTCGGTCGACTTGCCGCACGGTACGAACTTCAACTAAACGTCAGATTTGATCACTCACTTGCGTGTTCGCCCGGTGAATTTACCATGGTAACTCGTATGATCCAGAGACTCAATGTTGTATATGTAAATAGACTAGCGCCTTCTGCCGCCGCCTGTATGTAGAGCGCTCGGTCGACTTGCCGCACGGTACGAACTTCAACTAAACGTCAGATTTGATCACTCACTTGCGTGTTCGCCCGGTGAATTTACCATGGTAACTATTATGATCCAGAGACTCAATGTTGTATATGTAAATAGACTAGCGCCTTCTGCCGCCGCCTGTATGTAGAGCACTCGGTCGACTTGCCGCACGGTACGAACTTCAACTAAACGTCAGATTTGATCACTCACTTGCGTGTTCGCCCGGTGAATTTACCATGGTAACTCATATGATCCAGAGACTCAATGTTGTATATGTAAATAGACTAGCGCCTTCTGCCGCCGCCTGTATGTAGATCACTCGGTCGACTTGCCGCACGTTACGAACTTCAACTAAACGTCTGATTTGATCACTCACTTGCGTGTTCGCCCGGTGAATTTACCATGGTAACTCATATGATCCAGAGACTCAATGTTGTATATGTAAATAGACTAGCGCCTTCTGCCGCCGCCTGTATGTAGAGCACTCGGTCGACTTGCCGCACGGTACGAACTTCAACTAAACGTCAGATTTGATCACTCACTTGCGTGTTCGCCCGGTGAATTTACCATGGTAACTCATATGATCCAGAGACTCAATGTTGTATATGTAAATAGACTAGCGCCTTCTGCCGCCGCCTGTATGTAGAGCGCTCGGTCGACTTGCCGCACGGTACGAACTTCAACTAAACGTCAGATTTGATCACTCACTTGCGTGTTCGCCCGGTGAATTTACCATGGTAACTATTATGATCCAGAGACTCAATGTTGTATATGTAAATAGACTAGCGCCTTCTGCCGCCGCCTGTATATAGAGCACTCGGCCGACGTGCGCGGCAACGAATCACTGAATAATGTGTAACCCGGCCACCGTCGACCGTCTCGTTTGTCTCTTCGATATGTCCTCAATCGTAAAGTTCCAGCTGGTGCCGAACCAAGTCGGATTCGAATAGTAACGAAACATCACGCGGTCGAAATACAAGGCATTGGTACGGACACAGGGGGAAATCAAATGGAATTAAATGTTTTACCTATTTATGATACTTTTGAGATTACCTCGGTCGTTTGACATGTTTGAAAAATGTAACGGCTTTTCACGCGGCAGGAAGAGACATTCTCCGACAATTCGAGCCAATAATTCAACCCGTTGTCAAGGAGGCATCCGCACTGTTCGTACGCAGCAGACGACAACAACAAGACAACGGGCTGAATGATTGGCTCGAAACGTCGGAGAATGTCTCTTCCTGCCACGTGAAAAGCCGTAAAAATTTTCAAACATGTTTTGACCTATTATTATAACTAATTAATTTCGTTAGTAAATAAATATGTTGTATCTTAAGGTGGCCCAACCCGGCGGGCCTAACTCATTCGCGGGCACGGTACAAAACCGTGCTGTTGCGCTCTGGGACCTTCTCTGTTTCAAATAATAAGACAGACTCCGTGATGACGAAGATGCAACATGTCCACAAAAAAGACAATGTGCATAGCGTATGACTTGGTAAGATTTACGAAAATTTTAATTTCAAAACGACTTATAGCTAAAAGTAAACCACGACCGCTGTAGTCAAAAATCGAATAAAAACCAAATAGATTATAAATCTTGATTAAATAAGCTATGTCTGATGACTAATCTTTTTAAGATGTTCTTACTTTATCATTGCGTAATCCACCTGCAAATTTATTGTATAAAACGCGCGAAAAATTCGAACTTTCGGACCTTAGAAACCAAACACAATTATACAATGCCAATGGTCATCAGACATCTATTTCGATCAAATAAAGCTATTTTGAGCAAAAATTTGGATCTCTGACAAGAAATATGGGCGTGATCTTCTTTCCCCTTTTGTATGGGGAGATGAGCGGGATGGGCCACCTTAACTGGCCATTATCAACGAAAACTCCGGCATCGACATTGCAAACCACTCCCTCAAAAGCCTTTGTAATTTGTTTTTATGTAACTAGATATAGACACATAGACA
Source organism: Incurvaria masculella (assembly GCA_946894095.1). NCBI lineage: Eukaryota > Metazoa > Arthropoda > Insecta > Lepidoptera > Incurvariidae > Incurvaria > Incurvaria masculella. The sequence goes on along the minus strand of OX335653.1, from coordinate 13,572,964 downwards.
TAGAGACATAGAAGACACCACATAGAAACTGGGTGCCATGCCAGGACCTACTTTATATTCCACGGCTAAAGTGAACTGGACGAAAAACAAGGGCAATTTTCATTTCCGCTTTGACCATCGTTCATTTAATTCGATTGTACTAACTCGGGCGGAATTACCATGGAGTTTCAAACGATTCCGTTAGTCGCCTCTTACGACATCGACGTGAATAAATTCTTGCCTCATAGAAATAGTTTCCGAACATTTCCGCCTTTAAATAATCAAAGCTTATTAAAATATCCGTGCAAAGATAAAATAGGAATATTTGTCTGAAAAATGTGTGTGAAATGAAATGTCACGGCGACGATAAAGATCTCCGTGTGAAAATCAATGAGAAATTATGGTGATGTACATTGTGTCTTACACGACAAATGGCTCTCCTAAAAGCGAAATCTACAAAAGCAACGGTGATTGAATGCACGATTGGAAAAGGTCGTGGTAAAAATAAAGTTTTTTCAACTCATCAACGAGCAAATTTTCCTTTAAAAGTTGAATTAGTTCGAAGCTTGCAATGTGAGCTCTGCGTCCAGATTAATGCAAAAACATATTTTTTCCCAAATTAATCCCCAAACTTTGTTCACAAGATTTTCCCCTACCTGTTTTCATAAATCTATAATAATAACAATAATAAAGCTGTTTATTTTATGAGCACAGATGGTATCATTACATTGTGGTGATTTTTAAAGTGTTAGTGTAAAGCAAAAAAAGCTGTGAATAGATATTTCCTCTTAATCTTAAAACTTAAGCCCTAACTATTAGTAAAGTCTACATCATTTTTTAAATTACTGTGCTCCCCACTGCAGGGTGAAGGCCTCCCCCATTTCTTCCCATTGTTTTCTCTCTTTTGTCTTTCTTGTCCATATTCTACCAGCAATTTTAACTATGTCGTCGTCCCATCTCTTCTTCTGTCGTCCTACGCTCCTTTTTCCATATCGTGGGTACCATTCTGGTTTCCCTTCAATACGAAAAAAAAATCATAAATCTACCACCTATTAATTATATTGCCTTGCCTAGATATAAGTTCATTCTGTTTCACGCGTATTTGTTACCTCGTTAGCCCCGAATCGCGCCACTCGCGGGCCAATTTGGCGTTTAAACCGCAACTGTAAAGTCCACAAACGCTATTGACATTAAAGAGCACAGTCGGACGTCACAGCCTCCCACCCTCACTTCACCCCTCAGCCGCCCTTGCACCGGGAGACTCACCTCCCGCTCAGTACTCGGGCAGGCTAGGCACAGCGCATACGTCCGAGGGCCCACGGCCAGCACCAGCTTTACACCGATGCCCTAAAGGATACAGTATCCAGTGATAATCCGTTCACAAAATATTAACGACAACTGTTGAGTAAAACTTTAGACCCGAGCTAGCCGCAAATGGAACTGTGTAAAATTACCGTGAAATAGAAAGAAAAGTTTCGTGTGTGATAAAGGCGGTGTCTGTGATGTGTTTGTTTACGGGGGGAATGTTCGGGCAGTGTCTGAACTGCGTGTTCGCGAGTTTAATTACGCTAACTGTGAGCTGCCAACTCACCGAAACCTCGGCGAAAACTGCCACAAACAGATACACAGGTGGGGTTGTGTGGAAACACATGCAAACACGTGTATATTATTGGTAACTTTTTACGTCGATGCAGGATTCTCAGTGATGGTCTGAAATGAAACCAATTATTTTCAATCATCTTCGTACCGAGATGTTTGCAAGAAAATCTCGCGTTATTCTCATTTCGTTGAGATAATCAATGATTTTCCTATGCAAAGATTCCATGAATCTTATAAAATTTTTAGACGCCGCAACTTGTCTAGTTTCGAAAAGATATTATTATCAGGGTGGGTTCCTGTCAGTTTTAATTTGATGCTTTACTTAACATCGTTTAAGGCCATGAAAACAGCTGATTGCCTTCACTTTTATAAGGACGTAAGTGAAACTACATTTTATACTTTTAAAATTAACTACAACACATTTCGAAATTTTAAAATATCTTAAAAATTCGTTTATATCTAATGATGAAACCTATAGTGGTAAATATCTGATGCCCGCATTTTTGTTCAAAAAATTTGTTTTTATGTTTATGCATATACATGTGCCTGATTTAAGAAATAATAACGAATTTACTTTTTTTATTACCGAAATTAGATGTCGGTTTGTTTGTGCATACAATTACGGGGTACGTGTGTTGGTAACTCTTCTCCCCCTAAACGACTTGAACGACTTTGATGATTTTTTTTTGTACTTATGGACTCACCTGGATGATTCATGGCTCTAGTTGAATCCGGTAGGTGGTGCTCTATTCAACATCGAGATTTTTCAAGCTGACTGATTAATTCACCCGCGAAGGTTTTTAATCACACTTTACCGGGTTAGGCTCAATTGAATGTCAAAAACCAGCCAAGTGCTAGTCTGACTCGCACAGGAAGGGTTCCGTGCCTTCGTGCAAAATCACAATTGTTGTATTTTTTATTAATTTTTATTTGACCTATTGGTTCTTATAGCGGCAAATAAAACACACAGTTCGTAAAAAAATCAGCTGCCTACGGTTCTGTTTTACAGTTACGGTTCATGAGATACAGCCCTGTGACAGATGGACGGACGTACAGCGGAGGCTTATTAATAGGTTTGCGTTGGCACGTAACCCTAAAAACCAACTTGACACAAGCGGAGTCGGGAACCTCAGCTAGTTTTATTTAAAGCTCTTATAAAACTGAACGCAATCTGCTCTTATCACGCCCTTAAACACTGTATTGTTACCACGTAACAGTTTAAAAGCTTCAAAACACTGTTACCTTGTCCTATTTTTTTTTATAAATTGAGGCACAAATTACCCTCCATTCAGACTAAGCCCCACTAATGGAGACAGCTTGTCAGCGCGTATCCCCTTGTATCATTTAATTAATTGCTATATTAACTCCGACAAAGGAACTTAACAACAAAATGAATGCTTCTGTTTTAGGTGCACGAAAGATACGGATATTAAAGGATCATTTGAGTATCCATCTTCTCCTACGATCCTAGATTCATACGACTTTTAACATTATTTTTAGTGCGTAAATAAAGTTTTATTTTAAAGTTTAAAGTACTGATTTAAAAATAAATTAACTATTTGTCAAAAAATTAAATAAACGTTCTTGCACAAATAGATAGATACAAGATTTTAGCGGAGGTATGGTCCAAACGTTTACCACGTGTTCCTTGGCATATTTGGAGCAAAAAAGGTGGATACATTTTTTTTGTACGACTGAAAACGAAAATCGTGCTCCCCATACATTTTTTTTGTAGCTATTTACAAAAATGTATATGAATGACAATTTTTTTTAAGTTGGACAACCAAATGTCTTCTACCTTTTTTGCTCCAAATATGTCAAGGAATACGTGGTTGGCTTTTGGACCATACAGTCCGTTAACACACTGTATAATTACTAGAGAATTTGCATTAGCACTGATAAACAATAATTTCACATGAATATCCATCGTATTATTAGACAGCTAATTTAATGTGAAACGAACGCAATTAAAGCACGCATTAACAGGTTTTAAATGCCTGCATACTACAAAATAAAGCAAAGTGCAGGGTTTGAGATGACAGCGCATGCGCATTCGTAGACAAAACTGCAAGCTCCGTCTCCGTGAAGTGAGCGAAACGTGACCTCGGAGCCGCTACTGCGAAGCTTAGCCCTGAGCTTAGTAGTGCTTCGGCTTACAATCAATCGATTTCCCCTTATCCGAACAACGATTATACGAATCCGACGAATAATGTCGGAGTGGCTGGTTTTAAACACTTCATAATATTTGGTTCACTCGTTCGCTGGATTTGATTGAGTCATGTAACCAATCAGTGATATAATGTATTCTGAAAGTTTTCATTTTTAGTATTATTCCCATACCATACCAATAGTTGCGTTCTTAGGGTTCCGTACCCACAGCGTGCCAACGGAACCCTATTACTAAGCTTCCGCTGTCCGACTGTCCGTCCGTCCGTCGGTCTGTCACAGGGCTGTATCTCATTATCCGTAATATTTTGCCGCTATAACAACAAATAGGTTACATTTTAAAATAATAAAAATGACAAATCTTACAAAAAAACGTGATTTCCTTGTGTTAAATCTTGTGCGATGGTACGGAACCCTTCGTGTGAGGGTCCGACTCGCACTTGGCCGGTTTTTTGTTATTTTATGAATGTATTGTTAACCAAACATACAGGCTGTAATGCACTGAATGAGTAGAGAATAAATAAATATTAAAATAAAAAATATATATTTTCTTTTTTATACATTGTTGAAATTTTCCGTATCGATTTTTTTATGGAGAGTCGATTTTTTTATAATTTGTGCTACCGTTTATTTCACAAAACGACTTCGTTTCTGATACTCATTACCTCATCACCAATCATTGCATAGGTTTCATGATGGCAACAAATGTTTTGATTGTACCCAAAAGCTAGTTTTCGCTAGTGAAAACCAGTGCCAGCAAGACCGCTTCTCACTGGTTTTAGCTAGAATAGTTGGGTTAGTTTTTTGTAAAAGAGGTGATAATCAACACTATATCCACACAACATTATCTCGCTACCCTCGTTGTAACGAGACGCTTACGTAGTTACGCGCGCAATTTCTTTCTTGCTGTAAATATTAAACGAATCTGATTTCTCTACAGTGAGTCCCGGGGAAGCCTTCCTCGGGAGCTCCTTTACAGGCCGTGACGAGTCATTAATAATTGAAGTGGGACTCTAGCCCGGGCTTGTTAGGTCGCGTTGTGATGCCACGACTCAATTACACCCCCGGAGAGACTGGGAGGGTCGGAAGCTACGGCGCTGCCGGTAGTCGTGTGCGGAGGCTTGCGAAAGCTCAGACTGTGCAGTCGTTTGAATGCTCAGCAGCCCTTGTACTCATGAAAAGAAACCCGAGTTTCACAGTTGAAAGTTAATCGCTTAAGTTTTGGCTGCCCATGACGTCACCCTTGATCATTTCATCTTGTGCCATCGCACTGTTATTAAAATAATAGGGTGACTCGTGTGAAAAAGTTACACACGCGTGTGTTAAATTAAATGGATCTATATGAGTAATACTGTAGGTAGTAATCTTTAGGTTTTCAGAAATAAGATAAATCGACAAGAAGTCCAAAGAAATGGAGTTAGTGAATGAAACCATAAAATCTTGCAAAATAAAGACTTTTATTTGGGAACAAACAATAACCAAGAATCGCTATAATTTTCAGCACACTTGAACCACAATTGTATATTATAATTTATACTTATCTTAGTTTTCGTTTGTCGGGAGTATACAGTGCTAGTGTAAATGTGTACCCCACGAGATCTGATAGGCGAAAGAGACCGGTTGCTGAACTAAAGCAGGCTCTGTTTTACCCCCTCCAACCGCGATCTCACTTGTGCGATGTTAAGTCACATTCAGCATGAATCACAATTCAATATAAGTACTTTTACATCTCAAGTAGTCTCTAAACGTCAATATGAATAATCTAAATTAACAGCTTCACATTAATAACATAATTCTTCATAAAGTTACATGAAATAATTTAGTAATTTTAGACAGAAACTAACACGTGCAACAATTTTTAATTGTCATTCCACGAGCACGAAAATGTAAGTATCCACTGGTGAGTCACGGGTGACCTACGAATGTGAATTACAAGGTTAACCCCGTAAATCCGTTCGATTCGCATCGTCCTTTGCCCGCCAGGCGAGTAAAAAAATTCAACCTACAATACTACTTACCGTTGAACCGCCCCCAAGTCCGACGGGTGAGATTGTAGGTAAAGCCTGTGCTCTCTCCGGTCGGAGACGATGTAACTGGACATGGATGGCTAATCCACACCCTCCGTCATAATATTAACCCACGACACCGCATTCCTGTAGCAGTTAGATGCCATGCCAGGGCCTTCCCTTTGTGAACACAGCTGCAGTGAACTGAATGGAAAGCATGGAAAATAACGGTATTTTATCCAATGCGATGGCAATAACTCAGGCGGAATCAACTCATAATGAGAATAATCAACGGGGCGGAGACTGAACCCAGCCTCCGGCATGAGAAAGACTATCTAATCCGCGTATCTAAGCTAAGAGCGGCGAGCCTACCTTGGGTTCTATACCTTGCGTTTACATTAATTTTTTTCTTATCCAAAAAATAAATGTGCATTTTCCTCGAAACCCGCTTTTCATGGTTCAAGGTTCTGCATAAAATTGCAGGTCCCCTTAGGAGCTTGATCCCAACCGCATTGATGAAATATGATCGAAGGGGCATTAAAAATTGCCACGAATAAACGGAATTTTCATAACGTTTGCGGTGTTAGAGGCTGAAGAGTAGTTGAATTGCAGTATCGTAGATATAGATGGACAGTATGTAGATTGGGTTTTTTTTAATCTTATCCTAACTTATATATCTAAAGCCGAAAATACAGCTCAATTTAAACTTTAGTAGTGTCTGTGGAGCTCCCGCGCTTAAAACCGGCCCGTAAGCTATGCTCCCCATACAAACGTAGTTTACTTATCATTTCGAAACCGCTATTCCAATTAAATTGATATTTAATATGTAATATCAGATAACAAATATCTGTATCTGCACGCTTTTGGTTTTTTGAAAAATCCAAACCGAACCAAATTAAAGCTAAAAGAAAATCTTCATACAAATTTTATTTTCTATGTGGTTTGACCCAGAATACATTTACCGAAAAAACAAAGACATGCAGACACAGATATTTGTAGCCTAATATTAGATACCAAATATGAAGTAAGTTGGAAGTGGTTTTCAAATTATTAGTAAACTACGTTTGTATGGGAGGCGAAATTTTCTGATGCTTACGGGCCGACCTTAAGGTGGCCCAACCCGGCGGGACCAACTCATTCCCGGGCACGGTACAAAACCGTGCCGTTGCGCTCTGGGACCTTCTCTGTTTCAAAGAATAAGACAGGCTCCGTGATGAGGAAGATGCAACATGTCCACAAAAAAGACAATGTGCGTAGTGTATGATTTTGTAAGATTGACGAAAATTTTTATTTCAAAACGACTTTTAGCTAAAAGTAAACCACGACCGCTTAGTCAAAAATCTAAGAAAAACCAAATAGATTATAAATCTTGATTAAATAAGCTATGTCTGACGACTAATCTTTTTAAGATGTTCTTACTTTATCATTGCGTAATCCACGTACAAAGTTATTGTATAAAACGCGCGAAAAATGCGAACTTTCGGACCTTATAACTTAGAAACCAAACACAATTTTACAATGCCAATGGTCATCAGACATCTAGTTCGATCAAATAAAGCTATTTTGGGCAAAATTTTGGATCTCTGACAAGAAATATGGGCGTGATCTTCTTTCCCCTTATGTATGGGGAGATGAGCGGGATGGGCCACCTTAAGTAAAGCAGGAGACATAGGGGGGATTTGTAAGTTCGTTCTAAACTGGGGCGAAAGATACATTCATAAAACTGGGTATGACGGTGAGCATACAATTGTGTGAGTGTAGTAGTGCTACCGGCCTCGCGACGCATATTTAAAATGATTTTTTAATCAACCTTTCAAGCATGTTGTATATGAGAAATGAATTTGTCTAATGTGCCGCCTCAGGATAGGCCGAAAATTCGAGAAATTGATCAGCCCCCGTTACTCGTGGAATGAACACGAGCAGTTCTTTCCGCCCTTTTTAGCGCCGTAACGTCTTGAAATTTACATGTACGGCTGCCGTGAAGTCACAGGAAATCTAAGATTAGAAATGTTTAAGCAATGCATTATTTGTCCATTGATCAAGGCACGATGTTGCAGGGCGACTGCCATTAAAATAGCGAAATTGTCTTTCAGGCCCTAACGTTTCCCTACCCCTAAACTATGTCGGAATTGAATCAATGTTTTTTTACCACTTGAGAAAGCTTCATTCTATGTCCGAATGTTTTTATTTTTTTGTAAATATCTGTATTTTTCAGTAAAAAAAATATAAATTGAACGTAAAAAAAGACAACTTTTTTCAAATCTTTATAAGCCAATATTTTTCAAACTAAAAGATATATTAAAACAATTAAAACATTAAGACATAGATTTCTATAATATATTTTAGAATCCAAAATTTTAGAAACCTACTAAAACATTAAGAGCATGGTCCGTAAACAGTTATCGCCCGTAGCAGGGGAATTGATAGGGCAACGACTCTGTTAAAGTGTATTCTTTAGACTGCCTCCTTCTGTACCTAGTTTTTTTTTATTTACTTGAATTCCGGAGGCAATGTTTAGAATGATAGAAGATGAACTTACTTATTTCTTTAAAAATGCTTAAAAACTGCCTTCATCTTGGTCACCTGCATTCGTTCGCTTCTTTCTCTGCCTCCAATTTCGCCTGCTCGTAGAGAGCCTCACACAAAAAGGGTGCCGCCACACGCGGAGTGCCCATTCTGTCGGTAATCCAATTTGAAAGTTGTCAAGAGCAGCTTTTTAGCCATTCCGGGCTATGCGGTTAGAGCGACATAATTAATTCGAGCGGGGGCCAGGCGGCGCACTTTCATGCATAAGTGAAGAACCAACACGCCGAGTGGGTCCACCCGCGCCCGGCTGGATTGCGGTGAATGGCGGTGCTCTATTGGCTAGCAGAGCACGCTCTCAGGTCTCTTCGCGTCTCATAACACCGGGATTACTTTGTATTCTGTTATGAACGGCCCGTAAGTTGCGTTCCCCATACAAACGTAGTTTACAAATCATTTGAAAAATACTGTTCTGATTTCCTTGATATTTAGTATCTAATATTATACAATAAATATCTGTGTCTGCACGTTTTTGTTTTGCTGACAAATATAAAGCAAGTCAAATAACAGCAAAATAATATCTTCATACAAATTTTCTTTTCTCTGTTGTGTGACACTGGGATATTTTTCTCGAAAAAACAAACACGTGGAGACATAGACATTTGTTGCCCGATATTAAGTCCCAAATATCAAGTAAATTGAAACAATGGTTTTCAAATTAGTAAACTACGTTTGTATGGGGAGCGTAATTTTCTGATGCTAACGGGCCCACCTTAAGAGCATAGAGGTCAACACCGCCCCATACCGATCATTACTATATTTTTTGTCAATTTAAGTTTTAATCTATCGTAAGTCGTAACGGGTGTTAAAGGGGTATGAGCGTCAAAGTAGATGGCGCCACGGTCGTTCGTAGTTATTTCTACTACAACGCTCCAAAAAAAGTAAGTTACAAACTATAACTGAATTGGCCGCAACAATTATATTTTTTGGACCCGGTGCAGGTATTGCGCACGCAATACCCGCGAATGGTATATTTTGCTGGTTTGGGTTCAGCCTTGCAGTATATTCGTAAAGTAGTTATTTTTACAGGGATCTTTATTTAATTAATGTGCCTTTGCTTCACGGTCGATTATACAAACATACATGTCACATTCCTCGGAATAAGCGACGAATTAAATAAAGTATATTTACTTAATTAAAGGCTAGTCCTTACCCAAGCTTACCTTTGAGCAGCCCAAAGGTAAGGTTTCAGAAAATTATATGTAGCTACGTAGAACCTTACGTGAAGCAAATAAAGAACGCTTAAGGATGTTCCGACCCATACAATGTTTTTTTTACACAGAACGTAAAAAGTATTGCACTTTAAGGCACGAATTCGTAAAAAATATTAAATATAGCCATAGTAGTTGCAGCGAAAACATATTCACAATTTCAGGTTTAATGGTTTCGTTGTAATTGCCGATTAGAAGTTTTACACCGTTAGATGGCGCTGTTAAATAAAAATCGTATTTAAATTAATTGTAACAAAACCAATAATCCTGAAATTGTGAAATTGTTTTCGCTGCAAGTAATATGACTATATTAAACGTTTATTATTAATTCGTGCCTTAAAGGGCAATACTTTTTGCGTTCTGAGTGCAAACAACTTTATATGGGTCGGAACAGCCTTAAAAAAAGAACACCATTCGCTGTAAAACAATGTGATTGTGTAACCAAACAAAATAAAATGGCCAATAAAATTTAACGAACAAGGAAAACGCAGACTCTAAAATATGCAAGAGTTCCCTTCATAAGCTCTCCGTGGAGTCCTGAGTGATTCACCATTCAAAATTCCATTACGGCTGCCGAGCTGGCTTCAAATTTTCAATAAGACCTGAATCGGGTAATGCACGTAGCAGAAGCAAGAAATATTTTCAGCTCCGCATGCTAAATTATTTATTGGATAGTCTGCCTTCTAGTCTCGGCCTCCACGCGAGCACAGCTGCCACCCCCTTACTCTCCGAAGTGGCAGTGAGAATATAAAGGTGCAATCCGGTCTATTTCTACATGCAGTGTAGAGAATTCATGAGGTGAATCCATCGAGTAAGGAAGGAGATGGCGACCCGGGTAGCGGCAGCATAGCCACGTATTAGTGATAATAGACTGACGTTAGCGCCGGCCAGTCAGTTCGCTTACGAACTCGGGATGCGGAACATCGAAATGTCGCCATCGCTATTGTTCTTACGTGTCTTTGGAACTCGAGTACGAAGCGCATCACCGTAAACGCCACAGTAGCCATTGGCATATGAAAGTAAAACGTGTGTGGGTCAAAGTTCAATATGTGGCGGTTAGGGTATCGCCTTGTCCATACATCAGGAGTGAGCTAATTCGAAATCAAACTGGCTGGCCGGCGCTACCGTCATTACTCTACTCACACTAAGTGGCTATGCTACCGATATATCATTTTCGGTTGCCACTCCCGTCCTTTCTTGCTCGATGGGTGACTACGGCAGCGAGAAGTATAATAACCTTTAGCTTAAAGCGGAAGGACTATTATTCTGGCAAAAAAAATTTTTTCCTACTTTTTGTTGCATTCTCCTTTGTTTTCGAGATCTATATATTTTATTAAATTTAGTAATATCTGAGGTACCCAGCTCCTTTCGGGTCAATTCCGTTTTGCACTGATGACGGGCTGAACCGTAGGATTAAAAAATATCTCATAAACGTCTTTGTTAGACCAAAATGGATCAAATTGTTACTTCACAAGGTATATCGAACAATAAAATAAATTCAAAACTAATACTTCGTTTACATAGACACCAGCTCATTTATTTTACGGTAATACAGTTACAGTATACGGCCGCGTATCACAAATTTTCTTCTCATTTATACAACTAATCAACCACTTGCTTGTCACGTGTCTCACCTTTTCAGAAAGGTGTCTCATCCTATTCAGATTACACAATTCAACGGACTCATTTTTATGAATGACGAAATCCACGTCAGCTGCGTTTACAGATTTCACCATCTTCCCACCGTATGCGACCCAATGCCTCTCGAAATGTCGACGCTCCTGTTCGGGAAAGCTTATGAAATCAGGATATAGGGCAACTTTTAAATCTTTAAATACGTCTGGTAATGGAGTATCTGGAAGCAATTTCAGTTTGGCTTTATATTTTTCTTCTTTAACTGGGCTGTCTACTTCCATGGGTACTGGACTATCGGGAAGTAATTTTTGTTTCCCTTTATATTTTTCTTCTTTCAATGGAGTGCTTTCTTCCATGGATTGGTCCTTATTACTTACACTTTGTTCGCTTACAGTTTCGGACTCGCGGGAGGAATTCAATTCATCGTTTGACTTTTCATTGTCTGATGATTTTAATGGGGAAGTTATAGTAGTTTTTTTTGTGAAGTAACTTTCAATGTGTTTAGTCTTTACTGGGCTTTCCTTAATTTTTTTCTTCGGTGGTTCGTTTGAAGATGTTGATGCGTCGTCATCATTTTTGGAGCTCTCAGCTAATTTATTCAGCAGTGTAATGTCGGTTTTCTCCTTGGAAGTTTTATAAAGGTGTTTTAATTCTTCGAAGTTTGTTGCAGTTTTCCAATTTTTGTCAGTTCTTATCCTCGTAACACGTGGAAATCTTACTGATATACCATCCGCAGTATGAATATTCGCTTTGGTGAACTCAGTACCTAAAAGCAATAATATCGTTACAAAAAGTTCTACACATCATCTGAAGCGGACTTGCTTATGTAACCAAAAAAATAAAACTCTATGTTGAATATTTATTTCTATCTAAATCAAGAATTGAACAGTGATATATGATATAGAATGTCTGGATGAGGAAGTAACTTATCCACCCACACCTGTACGCATACTTGTAATATACATGCTGAATTAACTAATTTGACTAATTTGAATTTTGAATCTTGAATTTGACATACTGCAAATGTTTCCTAATTTGTGTCAAACTATAATACAAAGACCAGGGGCGTTCTAATGTTAAATGTATTTAAAAACCAAAAAACATTTTGCATGATATGCACATACTTGACGATAAATAAACAAAAAAAATCATAGTTTTCATTATTGATGACTGTAAAATATCTGGGCTATACCTGTGATTTCCCAAACGGGCTGCTTTTTAGGATCCTTTGCCACAAAATCAGGGGTCATTCCCTTGTTGCAATCGAGCCAAGGAGGCACTTTGCCACTGTCCTGCGATATCTTCATCATCAGATCTCCAAGCTCTTCTTGTAGCTTCGCGAGTGTCTTATCGTCATGACCAGTGTGTACTTTCGTAACGGTTAACCAACGTTCTTTTTTATTGTCATGACAACCCATTAGGAAGACAGACATCATCCCCCCCTTTTTACCCGAACCTGTAAAGATTCAAAGAAAATTTTGATGTGTCATTATATTACGGGCAAAATTAAAAGCTTACAAAATTCTTTGTACTTACCAAACCACGCTCCTAGTACCACTAAATCAGCGGTATCAGCCATCGCTCCATCAAACAAATAATCTTTCTTGACCTTTAACCAATGTCTTTTGCCAGGTTCATACGTGGACTCCAAATCTTTGAGTACCAAACCTTCCAATCCTAATTGCAAAACCTGAGCAAAAATAATATAAATTATTTACCAAACATTTACGCACCGAAAATTATGCATGCGAGATGGTATTATTACTGCTACATATAATTTCTGATTAATTTACCTTTCCAATCATATTGGCCAAGTCAGCTGGTTTTCTGATCAGTTCCTGTTCCGAAAACATGACATGATTTTTAACTTCGACCATGTGTTCCTCTAGAATCTTCCTTCGCTTCCTTATCGGCACGTCTAGCAACACGTCTCCATTGTAGTATAAACAGTCAAACACGAAGAGACACACTTGAGCATCTTTAAACTCTGTTTGCTTGTGTTTGCCCAGCGATCCGAATGGCAAAGGTTTTCCGGTTTGCACATCAATCATTAAAACCTCAGCATCTAGAACCAAGTCTTCTCCTTCTGGAAATGCTTTGGGTAGGTGATTCTTAAAATGACTTATCTTATGTGCCATAACTGGTTTGAGTGCTCTTGAGAAATACAAAAACTCTGTACCCCTCTTATGCACCTGTACTCTTTCACCATCGTATTTGATCTCTGAAAACATTCCATTAGGACACTTTTTCATTGCCATATCCACTGATTTACAAGCTTCAGCCAACATAGGCAACACAGGCGTCATTAGAACTAATTTGGCTTGAACTGTTTTGTGCAAGGCGTCTTTGTGTTTAACTCCGCTGGATTGTGGTAGCACACGGGCCATTACCATTTCAATATCGCGAGATGTTTGAAATACACTGTAAGCATCAGGATGTACTCCTTCTAAAATGTGTTTAGGGCCCGCATTTATTCTCAAATCCCCTTTTATCAATCTTATAAGCATTCTTAAATCATCAGTTGTGCAGCGTTTAATAATTGTTTTGAAATGATAAATCTGTTCATCTTCCTTAGTCAAATCGGACAATTCTTCAAGGAAATTATTAATTTCATGAATGGTAAGGGTACTGTTAGACGAGGGCTTATATGCTCGTGATTTCTCAAAAAACTTTTCAATGGTATCAGCAATGTCACCTTGTTCGAGATGTGTGAGCATGTCATCCTGATCAGTATTGAAAATTCTTGAAAACAGCTTAACTAGCTGTTTACTTTTAAGATTGTAAACCCGTTTTACTGCCTGTGGTAACAGAAGTTTGCACCATAAGGTAACATCCCCTGTAAATTGTTTTTTATTGACGCCTTTTTCAAAGAAATTATTAACGACAGCAGTTTTTTCAGTATAAGCATCAACTCTTGCAATGTGTTTACAAAGTTTTACAAACTCAATAAACATATCATCTTCTGAAGCTATCAATTTATTTTCTTTAGGGCTTTCAGATGATGCTTTGGTGTCCTCTTTCTTTGGTTCAAGGTTGATTATTTCATTTTTTAAGACCACAAGGGGAACTTTACCACTATGCTTATCAGCATAAGCTTTTTCCATTTCATAAATTTTGTCAAGTATGGCAGCCTGGTCTTCTTGGCTCAAATTGCTCCAGTTTCCTATAGTCGAAACTGATTCTATTCTTTTGGTAGTAGGTCTTTGTTTTAAAAAGGCATTCATGAGGCAGTCGACATGGTACCAGGATTTCATCAACTGTCCTTCTCCATATGGACTCGGTATTACCTTGGCCATTCTTAATTCGGCATTCTCACATTTCTGTTTACAACTTTTACACGATGCTCGACCTCCTTTAGCCCGATCTACGAAGAATGGTTCTTCAGCCATTGCTTATCTCCAAATATTTTTTCCCCAAAATGTATTCCTCCTGCAACAAAAATAATCAAACATATGTTAGCAAATGTGACATTTTATAGCTCTCGAAGTCTTAAAGCACTTTAGATCTATTTTTATCTAAAACTACATTTCGTCAACTCAAAGATGGCCGCTGGTCGCCGTACCATATTTGCCAGCGTGCATGAAAGAACGGATGTAGCAACCGAAACTCGTTTGTATGGGGGGGGCGTAGTATACAAAAACGGTAGTGCCAGCGAGTCAGTTCGCTTACGAATTTGCTTACTACTTATTATCGTTTATAAGGCGTTTGATTGTGTGGATCACATTATATTGATGCGAAAACTAGAGCACTATGGTATAAGGGGCAAGGAGCTGAAATTGTGCAAATCTTATCTGAAAAACCGAAAGCAAATATGCGATGTCAACAGTACAAAGTCTGATGTCGAAGCACTGACCGTTGGCGTACCACAGGGATCTATACTGGGGCCCTTACTCTTTTTGATATATGTTAACGATATTTCTAGCTGTATTACCAACGACATCGAATTGGTCATGTTTGCTGATGACATTTCTCTCGTTCTGCAAAACCAAGATATAAATGTAATAAGAGAATCATTTCTTTAAGTTATGGAATCCTTACAGAATTGGTTCCAATCTAATAATCTTCTACTGAATGTGAATAAGACAAACTTAATGCATTTTGCGTTGGGAACTCAGCGTAGGAAAATAAATGAGGATATAGTAGCTATATCTAAAGATCTATCATTAAATGTTTGCACTGAAATTATCTTTTTAGGGGTAATATTTGATAATAAACTGAATTGGAAACCCCATATCGATAATCTTGCTGAGAAACTAAGTGCAGCATGTTATGCTATAAAGAAAATAAAGGAACTATGCGGTGTTAATGCTGCCAAATCAGTTTATTATGCCTATTTTGACAGCATTATGTCATATGGTCTGATGTTTTGGGGTACAGCAGTGGAGATAAATAGAATATTTATCTTACAAAAGAGAGCAATGCGTTACCTATTTAGCATGAAATCGCAAAATTCTTGTAGAGATGTTTTTAGAGAAGCAGGAATCATGACCCTTACAAGTAAATACATCTACCAAAATATAAAGTATGCCAGAAAGTATATAAATGATGCCACACTGAACTCGGAGGTACATAATTATGGTACGAGACATAGAAATGACATACATTGCATTAAAAATAGACTGAGTAAGGTTTCAAATAGCTTCATTTGTAATAGTATTAAGTTTTATAATAAAATACCTGAGGATATTAGGAACCTGGAAGATATGCCATTCTTAAAAAAAATTAAACTATGTCTACTGAAAAAGAGTTACTATACCCTTAATGAGGCCCTAGCTGACAAAGATTTTTAGTTAATTTAGAATTAGTAATTGTATTTAAATTTAGTTAATTTTGAATGTACGATATTTTTTTGTACCCATAGTAGGCAGTTTGCTACTAAATCTTTTTACCCTTTTATTTTTTGTATTGTTTGTTTATTAGTATTTATAATTGAAATGACCATGATAATCTATTATCATAAAGCCCTAATTATTTAGTTGACATATTTAGCTTAGTTTTAATTATTTAGTAAATTTGACGATGGTATATGCCAGAAATTGTAAGCTGAATCTATGTTTGCCTGTATGCCCTAAAATAAGAAAAAATGACCTGTCTGAGTGTAGCTTGTCTACCAATTTGACAAAATGATATACAATACAATACAATCTCCAGTTACTTCGTCACGTAAGAACACCTAAGAATTTCCAAGGACGCAATTTAGTTCAAAAAACACACGATCTTGCAGGTACCGAATTCATAAATGAACTATCTACAGCCAGAAGTTTTCCTACTAACGCTGCTAAGCTACACTGCCGCCATACAAATGTGTGTCGATCGCTACTCCCGTCCGTCTATGCTCGCTGATATGCATAACACACAAATCATCCGTTTACAATTGGTACAGTCCTAATACAGTTTCATCTTTCATCTTGTCCTTCCCTTTACTGGAAAGAAAAACGGGAAGCAGGATGTGCAGCATCTTTGAGTTATCTCATTATGCCATACTACACCAATCATAACCAAGAGTGTAGGATGTTTACCTGAGGAATCATAAACTATAAATAATACAAAGTAAGAATGTTTCATGATGGTAATAAAAAAATCCTAATTTTCTTAAATGTTTTCTATTTCAGCTTCTACATGCCACCAAGTGTTCAGCAGTGACGGCGGTAAGAACGGCACGCTGGCGTCACCATTGTACCCTGCTCCGTACCTCGCCAATACCTACTGCCACTACGACTTCTTCGGACGGGGCAAGGAGCGTGTTAGGATACATTTCGAAGACTTCAGTCTGCATAAGCCTATAGATAACATTGCTAGAGAGTGAGTATTGTTTGTTTTTAAATATTGTTGACTTGTAAAAAGTGTTCCATACATGGAAATATCTAAAATACTATTTTGATGGCCCTCATACAAGAAGTCACTTGCAATAATAAAACATAATACTCGTACAATACTGATCTAACAACAATCATTCGAGCATATCGATCAACGATCACTATTTGCTGATGACACTAAATTCCTTGACAACAATTGAATAAGTCACAAGATGATTCAAGTTTTTTTTTTATGTGACTGGACATGGATGGCTAACACATCACCTTCTGTCATGGTATTAGCCCAACACACCATATGGGAACTAGGTGCCATGCCAGGACCTTCCTTGTATTGCACGGCTGCATTGAACTGGATGGAAAACACGGACAATTTTCATTGCCGCTTCGACCATCGTTCATCCAATGCGATGGTACCAACCCGGGCGGGATAAACCCTACCACCTAGAAGGTAAGGAAGGGGACCTACAGTTTAACGTGGAATCCGAACCACGGCCAGCCTCTCTCAACGGTCGAATGGTCGCCCATCCAAGACCAGACCGGACCCAGCGTTGCTTAACTTCGGAGAGCGATCGCCGAAGTGTCGCGCCACTGGGCCAATGAGGCTGACTGAAGATAGCATCGATCACACCTTAGAGTGGACAAAAGATTGGTAACTGTCGCTGAATGCTAATAAATGAACTGCCTTGCATGTAAGCACGACCACTACATCTCCATTATATTGCCGATGGGTCATTTCACAAAAAGATCTTGGTGAGATCAAAGTGATCTTGATCGATAACTAACTATTGCTTTTGTTATTGCTTATTTAGCACATTACTAGCGAATTCCTCTTACTCCTACTTCTGCTCTGTCGCGTACCATACACATGCTGGGCTAGCCATCAAAAGTATATGCTTCTTTGATGGCCCGAGGGTTTTCGGACGGTAATATTTGTTAAATATTTCTTTGGCCCTCTAATATATGTATTAGGCGTGTTAGGCAAACCTGATGTCCATTCAGTAATTTCAAATGTTGAAGACGTTCTTTTATCCGTCCGATGAAGACGTTGCGCTTACCTCGATGAAACCTTTTGGTATTTTTGCATGGTCGACACTCGAATAAATATATACGCAGTTCCAATTGATGTACTTGTCTGTATACAGGTGTGTGGTGAACCAAAAGTAAAAGTCAAGTAATACACTATCATGTCCATATAATCCACTTTCGTTTGATTGCAGCTGCGAGAGTGTAGACTCTCTCCAGGCGTACGTATACGTGGACGGGCGCTTGGAGAAGGTGGACGCGTTCTGCGGCAGCGAGCGGCCCGCGCCCCTCATGTCCAACGGGCCCAAGCTCGTGCTCGAGTTCAGGGGGACTCACTCGTCGCGCTACGCACGTGGCTTCAAGCTGCACTACTCCTTCATACAGAGTAAGTGAATCGCCTCCAATGGAATACTAGCAATCATTATACAGCAGCTATCGACATACGTCACTCACGTGCAATGGGCTATAAGTGACACTCGAGATATGTAATATAATAATGAACACATTCGCAAAAAATCTAGGTGATTACGGCATGACTACATGGAACTGGATGGATTGCCTCTTCAATATTTTTTTCATTTCATGCGATCGATCGAACCAACCCGGGGTGAGTGAACCTGGTGAGTGGTGAAGGGACCTACAGTTAACATAGATTTGAACCATGAAAACACGTTTTCTCAATGGAAATGCATATAGCACAAGTAATCCATTACTTTTGAAACAAGTATGCACTCAATCTTATGGGATGTACCACAGTTAACATTATTATATCCGCCGAATTACAGAAGCAATGTCAACGGAAACGATTCTCTCATTATGCTATTCATATGAGCTCCTACTTAAAAAAACAAAATGTTGACAACATATCAATCAAAATCTAAACTCACACACATAACTCTGCTGGTCCCATATTTTTTTTGGAATCATTTATTTTCCCATTTGTTTATTCAAATATTCCTTAAGTCTTTTTTTTCCATAATTTTGTTCCCTCCTTCATTAAGGTTTATTACTAAGTTGTCATAATTTGCCCAGATTTCGGCATCACCAGCGGGCGGCAGCTAGCCGAGTTCCCATGCGCGTTCGTGTTCAACAGCAGCGAGGCCCGCAACGGCACATTCAGCTCGCCCAACTACCCGGGACCGTACCCGCGCGACACCGAGTGCAACTACTTCCTGTACGGCGCCGACAGTGAAAAAGTGCACCTGCACTTTGTGTACTTCGACGTGGAAGGGGTGCTGCCGTGAGTACACCCAACTACTTCCTGTGCGGCGCCGACAGTGAGAAACTGCACCCGCACTTTGTGTACTTCGACGTGGAAGGCGTGTTGCCGTGAGTAGACCCAACTACTTCCTGCGCTGCGCCGACAGTGATAAAGTGCACCTGAACGTTATGTACTGCGACGTGGAAGTCGTGCTGCCGTAAGTACACCCAACTACTTCCTGTGCGGCGCCGACAGTGAGAAAGTGCACCTGAACTTTGTATGCTTCGAAGTGGAAAGCGTCTTGCCGTAAGTACACCCAACTACTTCCTGTGCGGCGCCGACAGTGAGAAAGTGCACCTGAAAATTGTGTAATTCGACGTGGAAGGCGTGCTGCCGTGAGTACACCCAACTACTTCCTGCGCGGCGCCGACAGTGAGAAAGTGCACCTGAACTTTGTATGCTTCGAAGTGGAAAGCGTCTTGCCGTAAGTACACCCAACTACTTCCTGTGCGGCGCCGACAGTGAGAAAGTGCACCTGAACATTGTGTAATTCGACGTGGAAGGCGTGCTGCCGTGAGTACACCCAACTACTTCCTGCGCGGCGCCGACAGTGAGAAAGTGCACCTGAACTTTGTGTGCTTCGACGTGGAAGGCGTGCTGCCGTCAGTACAACCAACGATCTCTCAACGGCACTTTCAACTCGTCAAACTACCTATGGGCCCTTACTCGCGTGACACAGAGTGCAAGTACTTCCTGTACAGTGCCCATAGTAACAAAGTGCACCTGCCTTCATGTTCATATTGTATATAGCATGAAAACTGACAATGAATTGATGCAGTCTTTGTTTGAAGCTTCATCATGCTGGAGCCCTTATCGCATTAAATCGAATTTAAAAGCTCGATTGCAATTTATTAATCAACTGCAATAATCAACGACTTTTCAATATACTTTTTTAAATAATTATATATCTGTATGCACAAACCACGCAAGGTAATTTACGAAAATATGTTTAAGGATTGCACTGTAAGAAAAATTTAATTTCTCAGAAAACGTCGACAGCCAATTATCAAAGCTTTGAGAGTGATCAATCCTGTAGAATTAATTGGGAGATACCAAGAAAGCCCCACTGCATTGATACATTCTGATTGAGATATAAATAAGAATGCAATGAAACCTTTTTTTTTTTTTTGACACCAATTTGTAAAATCACAGGTGCGAAGCGATATCGGCCAGCGACTTTGTGGAGTTCTCCAACAAGATGGTCGACGACAAGAAGTACACGAGGCACTGCGGTCAGCTGAAGGAGTTCCACATCGAGTCGGATGGCAAGTTCTTCAAGGTCACCTTCAAGTCCAACGACCGGCTCGACGGCACCGGCTTCCGGGTCAACTACCAATTCTTGGAAGGGAGCGACGTGTACCAGCCACCAGTGGAAGATGGCGCTTCGAGACACAGCTGTAAGTATCACCACTATAGTGTTGGTAATGGGAGTGGTCAGAGTATTCATTCCATTTATACATGCAGGGTATTTGGTAATTTGACACATTCCTTCTAAGGGGTCATTGAACTATTTTGCATCAAATCTGTCCCAATCAAAAATCAATAGTTTTTGAGTTATTAAAACTATTTTAATTAAAATTATTTTTCTGAACAAACTTAACATACAGGAAACATTTGTGTTAGTAGAAAAGAGCTAAAACGAACTATACACCTCATATTTTCCTGAGAGTTATGAAACACCTATTTACTGGTAAGGATGTTAACAATGTCACGTTTTCTGGTTTCCTAGTAACAATTTAGAGGTTTTACAATGAAACAAGGTGTGAAGGAACCTACAAAAAAAATTCAATGCTTTAAAAAAATACCATTGTTAGTATAAGTTTGCAGTTTCAGTAATTTTTTCAGTTGTTTTTATTGTCTGAATTAACATCAAAAGACCATTTTATTAAATACCTAATCATCACTGTTTCTTAAAAAACTTTTACGTTTTTATACTTTATTAAAAAAACATTACTTTTTTCAGGTGTCCACGGCTACATTCTCGTCTTCTCGTTTCTATTAGCTCTTCATCATTGATTTAATATTTAACGGCGGACTGTAAATGGAGCGATCAAACAGCAATTAATATCTTATTTTTCATCTCTGTGACTCTGTGACTCACGAACAAGTCACTTCCGCAAATAATCTCTCGTGTCATTCTTGTTGTAGATAAAAGTATAAACTTTAGTTTTGTTTTACCGTTCTCTATTTTGCTTTGGAGCCCTCTAGTCACAACCGCCTCATACAATCGTACTTTCAGTATAACTTCATATTTTTTTGTAGCAGCCACATTTTTTTTATTTCTAAGGAGGTTGTTAGGCCGCCCGTCGCGATGCGCGGCCACAAAATCAATACGCTAGCGGCGTCTGCGACCATACTGCTCTGGAAGATCCTTTGAAGTGCCTTTTGGTTGGAGCGACCGCAACGCGCGGACCAGGGGGTGTGGCTAGAGTGCGACCTTGGTTGAGCGACAACACCGCTGTTAAAGCTGCCATGCTACCTGCTGCTGATGTTTTTTAACGAAAATAACGGTATCAAACAAACCAGCAATGAATTATGTTGAACTCCATGCATTTATTTTCTTTGGAAATAGCAGCATCATCAAGACATCGCCGTCATCTTCTTCCAATGACCATTTAATGATTCTTTCTTTGCTGCAATAAAGGAGTCAGACATGATTTTTTTTGTGATCAGAAGAAATAAGACAAAAAACTTCAAGCACCGATTTTGCGTAGGATACTCGATGAAAAGTTAAATTTTGAAGCACGATGGTGCGTTTTGGAGTTGGGAGGTGTGACTTAAGGGCTTATGTATCTTAATGCAGAAGTGTCCAAAAAACTCTCACCTACATTGAAATTGTAAATAAAATATAATAAATTTGTATTCACTCATTCGAATAGCCAGTTAGGTCAAACTTGGCCGCAGTCTCAGCACTCGAAGGAATAATATCAGTCCTATGTTGCAATGTTTGATCAAAATTTGTACCTGAATTGCTACACTTTGAACTTCATAAGGTGCATTTGTAGAATATCACTCAAATAAGTTGTGGAAGGGTACAAGGATGTCTTTCACTATTTGATTGTAAAAAATAATATAAGTCGTATGAGGCGAATGAGGGATTGATCGTTTGTGGTTCGGATTCCGCTTAAAACTATAGGTTGAAGCCCTTCCCTACTTGCTGAGTGGCAGGGTTAATCAGCCCAGGTTGGTAACATCGCAACCCAGTTTACAAAACACCTCAATTGCAAGTAAGTAATAATTTATATTTTGTAAATAAAGGCAAAGATACCTTGTACATTAATAAGAGTCGTATTCACTACGTATAATATTCACAACGTATAATATTCACAACGTATAAAAGTATTTTTTTCCAAAAAATTAAAACCATGCATATCGTATAATATTCACAACATATATTTTTATACGTTGTGCATGAAGAAAGTTTAAAAATAGAATCAACTCTTTGCATCATGCAGAACGTATAATAGTCGACAACGTATAATATTTCTAACGTGAATTCACAAAAAAAGAAAACCATGCAGAACGTATAATATGCCAAGAAGCACTGCATAAAGCGCCCTAATAACAATACATTTAAGGCTGAAATTGCTACGAATCAATATTTGTTAAAGAGTAACAATTTGCTACAATTTCGAAAGGCCACCTTATGCTAATTGAGACGGTCGAAAAGTCGCGTGCGAATATACGCTTTAAAAGTATACTCATAAGGGCGCTTATCGTATGAAAAGTTTTTGGATTATATGATATGCATGGTTTTCTTTTTTTGTTAAATAACGATCATAATTTTATACGTTGTGACTATTATACGTTATGCATGGAGAAAAAATTAATTTTATATTTTAAACTTCTTCATGCACTATGTATAAAATTATACGATCTGCCGATTATAAGTTGTGCATGGTTTTAAAATTTTGTTAAAATATGATATTATACGATCTGCATTTTAGACCATTAATAATTAATGCTTGGTCTATACATAATGTACAGGTCACATAGAATAAAAATAATGTGTTTCTATAAAAGTAAGGGCTAAAGTAAATTTACATGCAAAGCACAGGAGGAATTTATATGTAGCGATATTTGTGTATGTTTGAATGTCCATAAATGTGAAATTGTTGGCAGATTCATAACAAACATAACTGTAATTTATTGTTAATTAGTTCATATACGTAAGTTATAATGTAGTTAATCAAACATTATTCATTGTACAAATACATTAAAATTGTCTTGCAAGCCTTCCTTGCATTGTTTATTTTCATTAATAAAATTATTGGTTTTTTATGTAACTGGCAAATGTACGGAAACAATAGTGGTATTGATATTTTGATAAAATAATTATTAATATGTCGCTTTGGTACATTTCAGGAAAAAAATATGTCTGCTAAAAATATATAATGTTAAAGTCCAAAATAGGTATTCTTCATTTATTTATGGATATTATACATTAATTCTGTTAATTTATCTATTCATATGAATTCTATTAATTATGTTGTAGTCACTTACTGTAGGCAAAACTTTAAAAATATGTTTTTCATAACTAACCTAATATGTACTTACTAATGTAAATAATGCTGGTTTTAATAAATAGAAATTTAGTATTACATATTAGTTAGAAAAATCTTGAAATTGTAAATATTTTGTTACAAATACAACCATAGGATTAATTTTAATGAATAAATGTTTTTCAGAAAATTATAGAATATTGTTTGATTTAATTAGATGAAATATTTATTCTACCAAATTAATATTTAATTCAACTTTTCTTAAACAACATGACTACATATTTATTTAAATGAGAATGTTCTCATATAGCCTCAACAGAAATATATAATCATTCTCACCTCAATGCAACTCTACTAACATAACTTTTAACATTTTGGGAATTAGCATAACCTGATAAAAACTACCTCTATCAATTGAAAACATAGTTTTTTCTTCAAGTTTGCAAATGAATAAGACACATTTTGATTTTAAGCAAATATACAAATTTTTGTTTGTGTATTTTTTTAAATTAAAATCGTATTTGTTTTTAGGAGACAGAGGTCGGAGCTTGTTGTTTTTAAAAGTCAAAATTGGTTCGGCCCCTGTTTTTTTAGGATTCTGGCACAAACGCATGTTGGACAATGAAATTAAAGTCAGTCCGGCTTTTGCGGGTTCTTCAAGTCAATTGAACCTTTCATTCGGGAGGTCATTCCGGACTTGAAAAATAAGAATGGGAATGGTTTCCTCTTTGAAGCTAACATTACCCATTAGTAATTTATAGGCTCACTGGTTTAGGTTGTGCGTAGTCCGTCAGTCTGTCAGGCAATCACAGTACTGTTTTATATTTCTAATTACTAACCACCTTTTTTTCGAAACTTGGCATAATGGCTTAATTCAAACCTACTTTAATGATATTAGCCCAATACATTGCATTTTCAAAAGGAACTGGGTTTTTTTAGGATTATGTTAGTACATTCCCTTAATATGAAGATGGCTTCATTGAACTGCAAGGAAAGCCGTCTAAACGTTTATTGCCGCTTCAAACATCTTAAATTAAATACCTAGAAAGTCTGTACCTGACTGCCAATCATTCAACCAATGCCATCATCACCTATTATCGAGACCAAAATTGTTGTGAATCCTGAAATATACATAGAACATATTGCACCTGCTGTTTTGTAAAAATATTGAGAAAGGTTTGATCCATCAGAATCCTTGGGCAACTTAGCGGCTCCAGGTTCAAAAAGTATACCTTCTTAAGGCGCTTCAAGTTTATGTATAACTTAACATAACTCTTAAAGAGCATTAGTCCAAAATGATAAATTTTGAGAAAATTAACTAAATCGGTGTGCTGTAAAATGTTGTATGGACGGTGATATCATTTACCATTTTTTTTTTTACAGGAAAGAAGTTGTCTTAAAAAAAATGTATTATTTAAACAATTGCAGTTTTTTATTTGTCTTTTAAAAATAAATGCTATTTTAATTTAATTCAAACAATTAATTAATTTTAACTAAGCAATAAACAGAGACCACGCAATATGCTCGAATTCAAAGTAATCTTATCTTACAATACTCATCATCGTCACCATTGCACCAAGACAATTGGCCAACATACCTAGGTTCCTCATAAAAATCGGCAATGGACATATTGCAATATGTATTCTGTAACTGATAGATACCTCAGGTGTGGTCTTGATGGTGAGAGACATAAATTGCATTTGACAGCCTTTTTTTTAAATGAGCGAGAGCAAATGATCAGACTTGAAAAAGCTGTACACATGATTTGTTTTTGCTAGAAAGTGAACTAGCGAAAGTGAGCAAACTTTTACAAAATAATTCATAAATAAACATGATTTTTCTGACTGATGTTTTTATAAAAAAAAGCAATTCAAATATATATTAGGTTGTATATTTAGTAGGTAGGTAAAGTGGCAGTAACTTCAGTTTGCTTCACAGTAACAGACCGATAACACCTTCCTCTTTCTAATAGTAAGTATCCGGTGATTCTTAAAGTTAATAAAAGCGGCATAAAGTTGCTTTGCAGAGCGAGCGCTTCATGGTATTGGACACATCATCCTAACAGTAATAGGTGATTCTTAAAATTATTAATACAGTATAAAGTTATTTTACACACAGCGAGTTTAGCACAGTATAGGTACGATGGAACAGTATATTGTCTCCATACAAATGGACGAAACGCTGCTTCTACCTACGTGCCTCGAAGTCAAGGTTCCGCTAGGCATGAGCGATGGTACAAATCAGTCAATCAGTGATCGGCAGCCCGTACGGACGGCGGCGCGGCGGGGGTAAACAGGCGTAGGTAATTATTTCTATTACACGGCAAAGACGTCATACATGCTCCTCTTATCTATACTGTGGTAACGGACCATTCATTCCTTCCTCTTTCTAACAGTATATGAGATGATTATTCAGGCTAGCATTCGAGCATAAAGTTGATTTGCACACGACAAGCGCTTCACACTATTGGACAGATAATTTCTTACTCTTTCCAACAGTATATGGTCATTCTTAGAGTTAATAAAGCTCACCTAACCGGACTGAACCACCAGTCACCATCAATGGGGAATTCCCAACAACAAATTTAAGTTTAGTCTTTGTGCTTCCGTATGTTTTATATTGACGGATGTGAGTTATTAATGATAAAAATTTATGTTTTTTGTGTTTGTGTAGAAACAGCACCATAACCTGCTATTATTTACATAATTGTATGCATATGGTAGCACTCACCGTAAGTGTAACAGCACCGACAATTTGAAGACCGAAACCGCAAATGTTCACAAATCAAATGGTAAATTTACCTATGGCGGCTATCGTAATGTGTTTGAGAAGAGATTGATTGAATGGATGACAAAAATGTTTACATCACAGTTGAACGTACATTTTCTTTGCTACTGCGCGCGCTGTCAACTGTCAACGGGCTACGGTCCGAATTGCGTTCAAACGCTGTAGAAACAAAAGTAAATGAAACATAATATAAAATAAATACTAATAATAGTATAGAAGAGAACAGCAACTTCTCCTAAATCTTTGGTTGCATATCAATCAGTATAGTCGTTCAGAAATGCGTACATTGCAAAGATCGCACAGAAAGCAAATACAGTGAATACTTGTGTTCCGAATTTATATTACTGCTCATAGCCACAATTGCACGATATCAAATCGGAACGAACTTGAGCAGACATATGAGCCTAACCTAAGTATCTCAAAAATGGCTTGAAGTCTCGAGAGTACTTATTTCAGGCCTAGAATTGTCTAACCATACTAACAATCGGCGAAAGGCTTTCGTTATTTCAGAATACAAGTGCATACGATCAGAGAACTACAGATAAACACGCTCGATGGCAGCCATTTGACAGCATACACGGCGCACATACACGCGCATACAGCCCGCATACAGCTCATAGCGGCTGACCAAGGCCCGGCACTGCAGAGCATGCCGAGAAGCAGTCCGGGTAATAGGGGATACCCTCAGGCCCTTACCTGCACACAAATCGTGCAGAAGACCTAGACGAAGACGCACATGCTCTCAACCGTGAGCGCTTTGTACGATCTGTGTGCGGCTTAGAGTCACGTCCCTTATGTCAACATGACGTTCACGGAAGTGAATATTGCAATTCGGAACGGTTGTGTACGCGTACAGTCGTTACTTATCAAATGTATACACTGGAAAGAGAAGGAATTTCTAAGTCCCTTTTACTCTATGGTTGACGTCAGCATGTCAGAAAGAGATCTCAAATTTGTCTCTATTTCCGGTGTATAGATTTCAGACAAAACGACTGTACATTGTTGCAATATCTGCAATATACGCATTTAGGAACACAGTGTATGTGTTCTGTAATTATGTTCTGTGGTTCTGTACAAAGAGTTAGAAGAAGCCGCTGTGCGCCTACGGATTCTCTTTCTACGGTTCTGTGTACTCAAAAAAGAAAGATGAAGTACTGTTTTTTTGGTGTTGACTAGTGCACAGCTATGGTGTAGTGCTCTGCTTCTAGCTCAGCAGGATATTCTATATTCTATGAGCCCAGCCGAGCCCAAACACCGAGTACATTGGGCGTAGAAGGCACAAAATTACCGTTGACGGTTTTCCCGAGTTATTGAAGGTCATGGAGGCCAAGAGGAGCTTAGTGTAAGTCTACAGTTAAGCCCTTCTTTGCTGTTTACTTATGCACGGTTTAAGAATGAGGTAAATAAAACGACCCCAAAAACACGACACAGTCAAAATATGCCTTATTGTAACCGGAGAACTCTGGAGTAGTAAGGTCTAGTGATGGGTCTTTCGCGACCCGGATCTGACCGAACAACCCAAACATTTAACGAGTTTTAGTTAACGGTGTTTTTTGACCTGTTCACTCAGAAAGGTGGAACGGACAGAAAAAAAAACAAATAGGTACTACTGATTACAAATAAATTTGCTATCGGAAGTCACAATAGAAAATAATCTAAAAAAATATCATAACAATACGTTCACTTAATTATACTGTTGTGTTGAGGTTTCCATTAGCCACGCAAACCTGGCATGTTGCTGGTTGGATAGGATACAAGTTTTACTAACCACTGAAAGATGTTAGCTTAGGCCTAAACTTTTTTTGTATGGAATTAAGAACTTTTGACAAAACTTTTTTATGCAACCTGAATGGCTAATTCCGCTCAACTACCGTCATGATATTAGCCCACACTACATTCCCAAAGGAATTAGGTTCCATGCCAGGACTCCCATTAGGAGCACAGCTACACTGAACTGGATGGAAAACATGGACGATTTTGTATTGCCGCTTCAAGCATAGGTTCATTCAATGCGGTGGTACGAACTCGAGCAGGCTCAACCCTTCCGCCTAGTAGGGGAACCTAATTCCTTTGGGAATGTAGTGTATTGGGCTAATGTCATGATGGTAGTTGTGGGTCATTAGCCCGTTCAGGTCAGGTTGCATAAAAAAGTCAAAGCTTCATATGAGAAAATTACAAATACAAATTATCTTGTACACCAAACATTTGCCTATGTATTTGGTTCACCACAATTTTATCAATGTCACATTCCACTCCATATAGCTTTCCTGACGCTCCGAAAGAGCGATGCGGGCCCACTCTTGAGAGGTTATTTCGTGGATAAGGGGAAAAATATCTTATATACTGAAAGATAATTTCGTAGCTGGCAACTCTGGGTTGCCGGGCAACCCTCGCCGCTGTATCGCCGCCGACTAACTTTGCAATAATATCTTCTATAATTATCACTTTTCCACTGGAAAAGTTAATATGACACTCTAATTTGAGCGACTCGTAGCTTAGTGGCGCGGGGACTGGCCTAGCGTACCAGAGGTCTGGGTTCAACTCCGACATGCACCACTTTCTTTCTCTTTCCGAGTTCGATAAGTGCATTTTGTCACGAATGAGAGCTGCTCCATGCCCGGAATCCATGTCAAACTGTAGGTCCCCTTCCCCTACTAGGTGGTAGGGTTTAAGCCCGCCTGGGTTGGTACCATCGCATTGGATGAAAGACGGTCGAAGCGGCAATGGAAAATTGTCCATGTTTTCCATTCAGTTCAATGTAGCCGTGCTCATAAAGGGAAGGTCCTGGCATGGCACCTTATTCCTTCGGGAATGCGGTGTATTGGGCTAATATCATAACGGTAATTGTGTGGCCCATCCGTTTCAGGTCGCATATAAAAAAAAATCATCCAAATCTGTTTTCATTCCAAACCCATCAATTGTATTACTATAACAATTAATGGAACATATTATATTCTAGAAGGTCTAGGTCGCGAAGAGCTACTTCATCCCAAATCGATACCATGCTGCACTTCCTCGAGCAACACGCACAGTACCTCGGGCCCGGAGCACGCCCAGACAAACTGAGGCTCGACCAGCTGTGGTGGAGGCTGACCACTCTACTCAACACTGACCCCAGCTCCGTGCGCAAAACTCCGGAACAATGGAAAACTGTAAGTAGTTAAAAAGTTATTTTGTCATTTATATACCTTATTAAAGAAAGCAATAAATCGAAATATTTCATTTATTTTGTTACGGGACAAGATGAGAGTTTAATTTGATGACATTATATTACATATTTTTCATCACAATTGAATATGCATATTTATTCAAAATAAAAAAATTTCAAGTGATGCGGTTAAAACTGAATTCTATGGTGTTGAAGTAGGAGCAAGAGGACTACTACTAGCAATGGCGCTCTAGAGTTTCTTTCAGAATCTAGGCATGCCAAGATCGACGTAAAGATCATATATGGAGTGAGCTGCGAAATTGTCTCTGGATTCCTCCTACTGAATAGGTATAAGTAGAGAAAGGGAGCTCAAGAGCAGGACTGGGTATTCTCCGCATCCTAGTCCGCAGGCTGACGAGGCTTGAAGGGAGCCAAAACGGTAACTCTGGCGATCGGGAGGATGGCCACCTCCTAGACCCAAGCTCCGTTGAAACCCTGCTCTGCTGCCAATGGGTCCAAATTGTCGCCTAAAGTGGCATTTGTTTGATCAAGTAGGGTTTTAAAATGTATGGGAAATTAAAGTGCTCACTCAGTGGGCGTTAAGCAAACTAACATTTACGAGTCTAAGGGACGAGTGCACGAATGGACAAAAAAAAATCAACGTCAATGTATGATTAGACAATTCACTTTGTATGGACAGTATGAACTTCATGCGGTTCACTAAAAGTGACGTGTTTGAATATTGGTTAACTTAGCCCTCTTTTCGTGCAATCGGGGCTAAGTTTTATTGGACAGTTTACGCATCGTCACCGTAAATATGTAGACGTTGCTGTTAACGCTTACTCCGCGTTTTTATACAAATCGGTAGACCGACTTTGATTTTGCCATGTTGAAGAAAGTAAAACCACAGAATATGTCATAGTAAAACTTGTATGCGTTTAACTAATTTGGAAGTTCCGTAAACACCAACTTCCAGTATGGGAAGTCGAGAAATCCCACTTCCCATGCTGAACAGAAAAATCTGTTTTTGGCCTTTCAAGACCATACTAACTCAGCTGGACTAACCCTATCATCTAGTCTCTTGTAAACCTCTTTTATTTTATCCACGTTATAATGTGATTTTTCATTGGGAAAACTGGTCCTTGCTTGGTTTGTAAACTGTAACTTACTGTGTGATTTTTTATGGAACCTGACATGGATGGCTAACACCACACAACTACCGACATGATATTAGCCCAACTCACTTTCGCTTTATGTTCACGGCTACATCGGTGTAAATTTTTCATTGCCACTACAACAATAGCTATGATCTAAAGATTTTTTCCTTTACTTCTGTCCTGTTTCGTCATTTAAAGACAAGGCACCTAGTTCATTTGGTGTAATGAGCTAATTGGTTATAGGTGCGATAAAAATAAGCCATACATGTCCACTATTATAAAATAAAGAGGAAGTGCAACCTGCTTCAATCCAAGATCGCTCTCACATTTTACCAGCCATTGCTGCTAGGCTACAGGCTGCTTGTCTGACAAGATCCTGGTAATTAAACTTACTTAAAATACTTTCGTTATAAATTTATGATTTCTAAATTGTTGAGTGAAATGGTTTTGATTTTGATATCGTTCAATATGTGCTGCTAAAAAGTTTGGGAAAATGCTGGAGCATTTAGGCATTAAGGAACAGACATCTAGTTTAATATTTAAAAAAATACATTATATGTCTCGTACAAGGCTGGGCAAAGAATAGTCTAATTTATAATTTAGGAGACACCCGACAGCATGTAAATATATCATTTTAACTTGACAACAAATAGTTACACCTGACATTTCTGGAACTGTTGTTTTTATTTCAGGTTTGGAGGGACTTACGCTACAAAACTACAGCAAAAAGCTTTGATCGGCAGAGAAATCCCAAAGAGACCCCTCCATTCACTGCCCAAGAACGAAAAATTATGAAAGTCCTGGGGCATGAGGTGAAGGATGATGATACCCATGATGATAACTACGAAAACGATGCAGGGTCCTTTGATGAGAGCAATACGGCAGATAACAATAAGGAGGACAATGATGATGATACAAATACTGACTATATTAATGCTAAACCTAAGTACGTTGAGCAGGTTTTTTTAATATATCTACAATCCGAAGAACTCTTATGCCATACTGCTATTGTGCTGTCTTTAACGGTTTTAGGCAGTTATATCGGTGATTTATTTTTGCAGCAGTTTCATTTATGTACTTTTCTGGATTGGCTTCATGTTGTTTCCATGTGGTTTTTCTTGCTCTGCTCCTCCTGAGTTTTTTTTTTTGGTAAAGATTAATAACTACAATGTTGTAAAATTATCAACTCCAATATCTATTAGTGGTATCCCATTTCATCCAGGTCCAAAGGTTCGCGTTCACGGAAGACGGAAGAGTTTCAATATAATCGAATGTTGGACTTTATGGAACGACATCCAGATTTTGCAAAAGGAAATATTTCCAGACCAAAGACTGACAGAATTTGGAAAAGACTGGCCACCATTTTAAATTCTCGGAGTTCACAGAAATCTCCTCAACAGTGGAAAATGGTGAGTACCTCAAGCTTGTCCATCAAATTACTATCTGCAATATCGAATTTATCAATTGTGCACATTCAATGCACAAACCTGCTTGCTAACTGCATAGATACAACATAGAGAATATGTTAACTGAGAAAACAAATAAAATCAAGTTCACAGTTCTATTCATCTCACTAGTTATTGATTATGTTAAATGGTAAATTATCCTTACTTTTATGCCTTGACTTTTTTGCATCACAATGGTATACCTACATTTTATATATTTCTGCAGGTTTGGAGAGATCTTAGATATAACACTATGCGTCTCAAATTAAGAAACAATCCTCTTCAACTTGCAAAGATTGGAAACAAAGAGCTAAGAGTTCTGGCTATTCTTGAGGCAGACACTATACCGAATGAAGCAAAGGCAGGTGATGAAAATATGGGCGAAGACAGCAAACGCAATATTGTTCTGTTGCCTAAGTATGAAGATGCTGATTGTGGTACTGAATATATCGACGACACTTACACGGAGCAAAGTGACTCCAATGCAGAAGTTAACTCTACCATAAAACAGGCTGAACCTAAAGTTGATTCTTCAACCCCATTCCCAAACTTTACAGATGAAAATTTAATAGCAATGCTTCCAACACTTCAGTCGCAGAAAGTATTGGATGAGGATGAGGTCTTTCTTCTCTCCATCCTGCCCGCTATCAAACGGATGACAGAAGACGAAAAATATGAATTTAGAGCAGATGTTGCAAACCTTATTCGCGTCATGCGAAAGAAAAGACAGAAATAAACAAAACCTATAAGACAATGAAAAATGTTATCGAATTGTATTAAATATTTAATAAAATAGTTGTTTCTTTAATACTTATTTTCTTCTTTAATGAATAAAATTGCAATATTAAGAACTCTTAATCAATTTTAAACTTGGTTGCTGAATTTTCAGGTAAATCTGTAACAATAGCTTATTATAGATGTTTTTTGTAACGGGAAAAAAATAATAGAAAAAAAAACCGGCCAAGTGCGAGTCGTACTCGCATACGAATCGTTCTGTACCGTCGTACAAGATTTAACACAAAACAATCACGTTTTTTGTATGGGACCCCCCTATAATTTTTATATCTTTTTATTTTACCTATTTGTTGTTATAGTGGCAAAATAAATACACACTCTGTGAAAATTTCAGCTGCTTACCTATTACGGTTCATGAGATACATCCCTGTGACAGACGGTCGGACGGACAGAGGATGCTTAGTTGTAGGGTTCCGTTTTCACCCTTTGTGTACGGAACCCTAAAAATCAAGATCATAAGGGTTCTTCGGCAGTAGCGCATAATATCTTTTTCATGTGAAATTAGTATTCTTTAAAATTAATTTAACTCGATGAAAAATTCTGAGATTAACCAATTTCGTTCAGGTTTCAGAAGAGAAGAAAGACTGGAGTAGCCACCTCCCAGATCCAAACTATGCTAAATTTTATGGAAAAGCATCCAGAGATTACCAAACTGATGGTTATGTGCAGAAATAAGGAAAGATTTTATAGCCTTTGGAGGACATTGAGCGCGCTGCTGAACTCTGACCCAAGTCGTATACGCAAGACACCTAGAGAGTGGAGAAAGGTGAGTTAGTCATCAACAATTTGTTTACTTATTTAAATAGCAAACCCGACAGAAGTGGTCCTGCCCGAATATTGTAAACTAAATCTCAGCGCCACCTACAGGTCCAATTGTGAATCTAAGTCATCTAGGGACCCGAACACACATAAAAAAATTCATCAAAATCGGTCCAATAGTTTAGGCAGTTCAGTGACAAATGCGTGTCGAAAAATAATATACGTAAAGATAGTTCAAAAGCAGGCATTGCAAGTGCCTTGAGAGGAAAGATAAAAAAAGGGCTGCTCTTCTGAGTTTATGGGTTTTTCTTTCAATTAATATGATTATTGTAACAGGATTATTGTAACATGTAGGCAGGTAAAAGAGGAGGTGCTGGGAAATTAATATATTAAAGGAGGGGTGAGTATGAGACACATCCCTAGAACCAAAAAAAGATTAGACGCTATGAACTGAAAAATTTGTGTTGACATTTTGAGTCTCCTAATATATTGGTATTGTGATTTCACTGGGCATAGTTCGGTTATATTAGGTTAAGGTTAATTCGGCAAGATGAGTAAGATTAGCTGAAGTAGAAGCTTTATTGGAAGAGATAGAGATGTTTATTACGAACCTTTATTACTTTCAGATCTGGTTCTATTTAAAAAATAAAACTTCGCTCAAGATAAATGGCCCTTTAAAGAAATCGCTCACTGACCATGAACGAAGAATTGCAGCGATGATAGGAATGGATTCAACAAAAGAAGACGCAGCGAATTCCATCAATGACGATGTGCAAACGAATATCAACAGTGCAATGAAATCTATGCTACATCCTAGTTTTGTCACGGAAAACATAATGGCGTTACTGCCCACTTTGAAAAATCAAGATGTTCTTGACGAAGATGAGGCATTCCTATTCTCCATTCTACCCGCCATCAAGAGAATGTCACGAATTGAAAAGAAAGATTTCAGGGAAGATGTCACAAATGTTATCCGCAGAATACAGGAAGGAAATAGTTAAATCTATGTTCGTGTTATTGTTCAGTCCAAATGTTCTGTTGCCTATCATATAAAAGTGTTAAATGAGGCATCCATATGTAATCAAATTGACTCATTTAATATACAAGGTGTACAGTTATCAGTAATCTGAGCCGAAAGGGGCGATTCTGTAGACAAAACTGAACGAATTTTCTTTTAATTACATACAAACAATCATGCCTTTTTACAGAAATGTGTGGACAGGATAAAATGTATTTGTCTTTAAAACAAAATTAATAAAACAAAGGTTGTCAGTTTCTTGCGCAGAATTGCTTTCTTTCTGCTTATGCTACTGGTAGCTGTACACAACTGCCATGTACATACATATTTGTAGTACAGAAGCCCAGGTATTATTTATTATACTTAAGTATTGAAGTACCAGATGATCTTTTCGCATGGTTAAAGAATAAGGTATTAAATGTGGCATCCATGTTTTATCAAATACATTTATAACAAAACATATATTATTAAAAATAATAAAGTTTTTAAAGCTGTGAGATTAAACTGAGGTCTCTTTCCATCATAGTGATCTCGACCTTGGCGTAAAGGATGCTTAGCAACTCTTTAACTTTCCAATGTAACAACACTAATGCTGAGATTCATAGACGTTACTCGTGCTTGGCTGAGCCAAAGTATGTCTTTCGACTGTCAGTTTTGGCATACAATGTTTGGACCTAATGTCAAATTTGACAGTCGCAAGCCATACTTTGGCTCAGCCAAGTACGTATATCTCAGCATAAGACACGTGACCTTACCTCCATACATTCCGTATTACGTATGTATTATCCAAGCATAATTCATTTGACTGACTCTTCAAGCCAAGCGTTTATTAGCTTTACCTTTGTTGATCTATAATATATCCAAGAGCTGCTCTTTTTGCCATACTAATTTGTAATACATGTGGGAACGTAAGTATGTTCCTATAGAACATCTGTTATGATCAGTGGTCCCGATTTAAAAAAAAGTGCAGGCCCCTTAACATTATTGACGTATTTTTTTTATAATGGGACGCAGCCAACATACATTTGATATTTTATATTGGACTAGTTATCGTGCGTCAAGAAATGACAAAGATAAAAAATATATAGTATTTTCTTGCATTGAGGATTTCATGTTTCTATTTTTTTCTACCAAGTCTTGATAGGATCTCCGCTTTGAAACTTTAAAAATAATTGCAGAATATTTAATTACATTTTCAAAAAAAAAGCTTCCCTTGTAAATGTGATTAATGACCTGTTTTGAATATTTTTTCTAAACACATTTATTTTAAATCTTTATTATTTTTAGGACTTTTTAAGCTAAGCCTATGCCAGTCCCATAGTGCCCTTAAAACATAATACCAAGGAAACAAATAAAAAGAGCCACTACCTCCAAGAATCCCTTAGAGATAAAGACTTTTACAAAACCTTACATAATAATAAGATCCTCACTAATATTCCAGGAAGTCACGACATTTTTGGTCATGATAAGGTAAATGGCTGAATCTGGGTTCACATGTTAGAGACCAACTGTCTGACACTAAAAATGTTGGTCTGCCTGCTCCAATTGGTTGCGTTATCTAGATTGGCTATATAAAATAGAAGTTGGTATGTACCTGATAATTAATATACTGATTGTCTGGAAATATTGATATATATTAATTATACACATTTAGGTTATTTCATTAAATACTTAAATATACCTAAAGTTATATCTGTAACCTAAATCGCATATAACTACGAAATGCAACGAAATATTTGT
This sequence comes from Incurvaria masculella, assembly GCA_946894095.1. Taxonomy (NCBI): domain Eukaryota; kingdom Metazoa; phylum Arthropoda; class Insecta; order Lepidoptera; family Incurvariidae; genus Incurvaria; species Incurvaria masculella. Next base: position 13,536,334 of record OX335653.1, on the reverse strand, counting down.
TCAGTTTTGGTATTACTAAGCAAGTATGTACTAATACTTTCATACTTCGTTATTTGCAGACATTAACTTAACCCATTTTTTTTGGTCACGATAACTCCTTTTTCATGCGCCTAATCTAGGTTGTCACAGGCAGACCGACACATTTAGCTTCAGTTGGTCTTTATCCTGTCAACCCAGTTTCAGCCATTTACGTTCTCGTTACCATTTTTTATGCAACCTCCTAGTCTATAAGCGGTTGACATAACACACTATCCGTTTTCAGTAATACTTGTAATCTTTTTTCAAAGTGCCCGTTCCGTTTACATTCTAATAAAATATTATTTAGGTCTTCTTCTTTTGTGCAATGTTGACGATTTGGACTAACCTTCATTTTCATAAGAAATAATCATGTATTATTAAAATGTTTTCGAAATGTTAACTTGTTTAATTCAATGTTTCGTCCACCATTATGGACTTCATCAGGACTCGCGGCGCGACCTGGAGGACTTCCGACACGTCGTCCAGTCAGAAGTCAAGATTGTAGCTGTGGTAGCTCCAGCTGCCGATGAGGGTAGTTCCACAGCACGTTGCTCAGCTATGAATGTATCCGTACAAACGATACTTACGTTGTCCTCGATGGTATCGGCAACTGAAGCCTCGTGGTGCTGTGTTGTGCCAATAACGGAGACCACGACGGTGAAAGTTTCAAATCAAATCAAATCAAATCCTTTATTTACTTTTTTGGCCATACAGCATAGTAAATAGTATTTAAGATAAATAAATAATTTAAGTATTTTCATGCTGTCGTCTCCGTTGAAGTTGTGATGCTTTGAAATCTCAATGGATTCTCGGACCAAGCGTGGAATGTGGTGCCGTTCTACTGCGATTGTTTTAGCTTGGTCGAAACGAATCCAATAATTTCCTCCACTGTTCAAGATTGTTCACAAAGTGCTGACTTGTGAAACTCATTATTTTTCACTGCCTTGATATGCTCTGCTATTGTTATTTTAATGGTTCCAATTTTTTTCTGGAACCGTTTTAAATTTAAATTTAAATGACATAAGACAAGACAATTTAGTTACATGAAACGAATTTTACAAATATGGTTACACAGCCTAAACAACGAAGAAACAAAACGTCTACTAACAATTTTATATTGAAACTGACATATTACATTAAATTGAAAAAAATCAAATGAGAACGTTTATTATTGATAAATGCTTAGTCTATATACAATTGGATAGCTTATACTTGCTTAATTTTTAAATACTATGCTAGACCAATTAGTAAACTTAAGCAATTTAAATTAATTTAACGAATGTAATAAAGAATAGTGAAAGTAATAAATAACAAAAAATTGCAACTAAAATAAGATAGATAAAATAAACAACCAGCATATATCAACAATAGTATATTTGAATAGCATCACTTTATAAAAAAAAATAACTAAAAAGTCGGCTAAGTGCGAGTCGGACTCGCACACGAAGGGTTCCGTACCATCAATACAAAAACACACTTTTTCCCCCTTTAATTTTTATTATTTTTTATATTACAGCCCGACATTAACCCGAGCGGAGCCGGGTACCGCAGCTATAGTCGAGCCGTTCTAAGAAGCGTTTTTTGACACAGCTGTGTGGAAGGAAAGCTAATGACTAAATTATGGAACAGACCACTTTACCCCACGTTTTTATATTTTTGGAACCAAATAATAACAGCTTGCTGATGTGTTTTTTTATGTGACTTGTAGATTATATTTTATTCTATATTGTGTCAATTAATTACTAAACAATGTATTAAATAATATAATTATGAACAAAATAATGGTACAGTACCAGCACTGGGAGTAAATTGAAATAGGGATGTGAACCTGCAAAATAATATCGACCATTTAAGTTTTTATATCTTTTATTTTCATAACTATTACTTAAATAATCTTATAAAGGAAAATCAAATAGATATCATCACGATTACCAATGTTGGCTTACGAGAAAGAATATTCGGTCTCGGGATTTCCAGCAATTAACTAATGCCTCCTTCATTTCTTAAATGATCTGTTTAGGCACATATAATAAATGGAAAGTTCATTGCAGAATCATCTAGCTTTTTCTAGTCAGTTAACTTTACATCACTGAAGAAGAAAGTCGAATCAGTCGAATAAAACTGACAGTAATCTCAGGTGTATTTCACCTGAGATTACTGTCAGTTTTATTTATTTCCATTTTGGGTGGTTATGTTTTCCCTTTTTCGGTTCTCAGTACTGTTTTTCGACAAAAAAAAGTGGTGCGCACCTCAAAAGTTGTCAATTTCTACTCACGAAAATGTATGTGGAGGACGATCCTTTTAAGGTGTACAGCAAAATCTTAATTAAATGTTTTGCTCCAAATATGCAATGGTTAATGTTTGGAACATTATTCCGTTGAAAGCTGTATACGTGCAAAAAATCTTGTATTTAGGTTATAAATCACCTTCCGGAATGAGATAATCAACTGTCCATCTTTATCAATGTGTTTTTTTTTTTGAGAGATTCCCTATTATTAGGTTTTTGCTTTTCCGTTTTGAAATGTTATCGATATAAAAGTAAAACTCTGGTTTTTACCCTTCCCTATTCCTCATCTGTCAAAAAACGCTTCTTAGAACGGCTTGACTATAGTATCAAATAAATTAATAAAAATAATATTTTTTTGTTTGTTTGTTTATCCAATGGACAGGCAAAAGCTTTCGCTATACAGCCTTCTCTTTATTGTATCTTATGGATTGTAGTCCATTCTGGAGTGTCATGTAGTTAAATATTTTCTATTGTCTCATGTATATATAGAAATAAGGGTTCAAAGTTGGTCGGTTGACTTAATATATTTTTAAGGTCGAGCGGGATTTTTTCTCTTTCTTTGTATGTAATTTCTAAGCATTTATATAGTTTTTCTCTTTGCTCATCAAAAGCACAGCAATGAAAGAAGAGGTGGTCCAGGGATTGATCAGCTAAGTTGCAGTGTGGGCATACGGCGGTGTCGATAAGGTTTAATCTGTAAAGATGGAATTGAAAAAGACAATGTCCGAAACGTAGGACAAATTGTTGCATAATAGTTACCAAATAAATTGTAACGCATGGTGCTGCCAGACAAAAAAACTCGTAAAAGAGGCTCTGACCACTGTCAGTGCGATTCGGGGGATCATCCCAAGGGGCCCTAGGGATCATCCGTCGAAAAGGTGAAATCTGTCAACAGCCCAGTTATGTTCGGGCTCACGGTTCATTGTGACTGGTTCATTCGTATCGTAGCTGGCAGCACTCGACGCATAGTCGCGCGCGTCATCGCGTAGCACTATTACTGTGGCTGAAATTTCCAAACCATCAAAATCAACGTCAACACATGATTAAACACGTTACTTTGTTTGGACAGCATGGAAGGAACTCTAAAGTGACGCTGGCACTAAAAGTTACGTGTTTTAACATTGATTAACTCAGCCGTCTCTTCGTGCAATCGGGGCTAAGGACTGAAAGGACCAAAAAATCAAAATCAACTTAAACATATGATTAAACAAGTCACTTTGTACGGACAGTATGGAAGGACCTTCATGCGGTTCACTAAAAGTGACGTGTTTAAACATTGACTAACTCAGTCGTATTCAAAGAACACCTGTGAAAACTTTGTACGAGATTAGCACCATACAAAAACCGGTTTAATCCGGAGGATCATAGCCTGCTGTATAGTTTTGTGTTTGTCACAAACACAAAACAATACAGCAGGCTATGGGCGGATTAAAGTTAGTCCGTCCACTCTGAATACAGCATTTAAGGTGGCCCAACCCGGCGGGCCTAACTCATTCGCGGGCACGGTACAAAACCGTGCTGTTGCGCTCTGGGACCTTCTTTGTTTAAAAGAATAAGACAGGTTCCGTGATGAGGAAGATGCAACATGTCCACAAAAAATAAAATGTGTATAGTGTATAATTTGGTAAGATTTACGAAAATTTTGATTTCAAAACGACTTATAGCTAAAAGTAAACCACGACCGCTGTAGTCAAAAATCTAACAAAAACCAAATAGATTATAAATCTTGATTAAATAAGCTATGTCTGATGACTAATCTTTTTAAGATGTTCTTACTTTATCATGCGTAATCCACCTCCAAAGTTATTGTATAAAACGCGCAAAAAATTCAAACTTTCGGACCTTATAATTTAGAAACCAAACACAATTTTACAATGCCAATGGTCAGTTCGATCAAATAAAACTATTTTGAGCAAAATTTTGGATCTCTGACAAGAAATATCGGCGTGATCTTCTTTCCCCTTTTGTATGGGGAGATGAGCGGGATGGGCCACCTTAATAAATGCGTGCCGTGATCGCGTCAACTTAAGAAAAACCGGCCAACTTACTCTTGAACCCTTCATGTGCGAGTCCGACTCGCACATGAAGGGTTCAAGAGTAAACACACAAAAATCACGTTTTTTGTATTTCCTAATTTCATTTTTATATTTTTTTTGTTTTGCCTATTTGTTGTTATAGCGGAAAAATAAATACACAATCTATAATAATTTCAGCTCTCTACCTATTACGGTTCATGAGATACAGCCCTTTGACAGACGAACGGACGGACGGACGGACAGCGGAGGCTTAGTAATAGGGTTCCGTTGGCACCCTTTGGATACGGAACCCTAAAAATCGACCAACACTACGGTTGAAAGTTGTTCTGTTTTGTTTTTCTCTTTTCCGTTCCGTCCGTGCTTTCAGCTTTAATTCCATAACAGCAGCCCGAATGAATGTGTTGGAAAAAAAAATATTTTGTGTAAATGTCGATGTTTTCAAACTACATTTTTGTAACAGTGGAAAATGGGGTGCTGTCGTGCAATTTACTGGTGTGAATTGTAACGATTTTGGTTATTTAAGTGAAGAGCCATGGAGGTGATCACCTCCATGAGCTTTGCATGACTGTAATTCCTAACCTAGCTTCTCGATGTAAGTTTTTTTCTCTATGTACTTAAATAGTTAAAAAGTGATAATTTTTGCTAGCATGGCTAAGACTATTTAATAATATCTAATACTGCGGTTAGGGAAAGTCGGTAAACACAAAACTTAACATTGCCGTCCACTCGCTACAATTTTGCACTTCAAAAACATTGGTGCAAGGAAACAGAAAATACTTCCCATTTTGTTGCAGTGGAGTTTCATCTTAGGGCTCCGTCATTGTTGACAGATATGTATCATGAATTACATTAATTTTATTTAGGTACATTAATATGGTGTTTTGAACTTACAGCAATATATAAAATTAAATAAACAATTTCAATATCTAAAAGCGTATACACGTATAGAAGCTATAAATTATCAATTTATTTGCAAAATAATTATGACTTGATATGAAAACAGTAATTTTTCGTTATTATTGGAATTTTGAGACAACATAACTTAATTTTTATGAAATCTGTGTAACACAAACAGAATGTGTTATGGTACCTAACTACATATTATTGGTAACGACCCTACGTGACATACTGTACAAAGAGTTTGTAATGCAATTTGATTGAATGTTTCGACGATACAGTACAAAGACAATAATTGACCCAATATGAAAGTGTCTTGTGAAAATAGGCATTTTGGGAAGGAAAAACAGATTTTTATTTGGGAAGGGGTTTCCAATACATTCATAAATAAAACCAATTTTATTTATGAATTAACGTGTTTGCGTCCACTATTGGACATCCACCTCTCCAATTTTTCTCCAGTCTTCCTGTCTCTCAGCGGTACGGAGCCACTGCTTTCCGCCGACGCACTTGATGTCATCGTCCTACCTATCATCCATAAAATTAATGAATTTATTGTCTCGCGATCATATCCAAAATTCCACCAGGACTAAGGGGCAGGCTTGCACTAAAGTAATTATTAAGTAGTTCTTTTATAGCCTACTTTCTTCAAATAAATGTATCCTTGCTTCGCAGTCATTATAAGAAGTTCTTTTCTAGCCTACACATACACATAATATTCTTTAAATTGAACTAACTTGAACTCCCACAGAATTCTGACCGAGGCGACAATGGAGCGCATATTCAATGGGTTGAAGCTCCCTCCGCACACGCCGCCCGAGACGCGGGAAGTGTTCACCCAGTTCAGGCCGCTATGCTCGGAGCTGATGGTGAACCCTAGCACGGAGAGTCTCGATCGGCTGCTGGCGGCTGCTGCCAACGCGCCGCGCCGCGCGCTGCAGGAGATGCAGCTGTACCTCCTCTTTCCTATCGTCCACCACCTCAAGTCTTCAGAGTTGAGGTGAGTGTGAAAGAGAATTTGTATTTGGAATCTGGAGAGTATGCTGCACGCAGTAAATTGTTCCTTACGTATCATGCCAAAAATTTGGTTCCTAGAATGTAGATAGACCCTGTCTTGAAACCTGCTCAACCCTATGTAAACTGCCCTCGCAAGCAACTCAGAAAATTCTTGCCAACTTGTAAGTGTTGCGTAGACGGTCATAGGATCGACTCCTCTGCCGGATCGAATTTCCTTGCAAAAATGGTAATGCCTACTGTGGCGTTCAGGGTGATGCACTCTGTACATATGTGCCGTATTACAACCTACGAGTAGTTATATGATAATTGTCAAACTCTATTTGTTAGTTTGTCCTTCTATCATGGGGCAACAAACGGATTGACATTATTTTTGCATAGAGATATTTTATTAGCCAGAGAGTGACATAGGCTACTTTTCGTACTTTTTTTTTATATTGCCCAGGTACCACGGCTAGTCTTCTATAAATATAATACATTAAACTTAGTCTTGACACTCTTCTTAAAAATTACAGCAAGAAACATGAGGTCCAGCGGATGCTAGTGGACGGCATGGCCGCTGTTCTGAAGTTTATAAACGTGACATCCATCGAGGCCTTCATCAAGTACCACAACTGTCTCATCTTCCTCGTTTTCGACAAGCAGCAGCCGGGCATGGGTATAGTATAAATTTATTTCCCGTAAAATGTTACTAAGAAACATAACCCAAGGCTGGGCTCCTGGGGCAGCCACCAAAACCAGCAGTATGACTTTGAGTATTGTATGAACATACTTTATTATAATACTAGTTGTTACTACTTGTATATATACTTTTTTATTTGTACATTCAAGTCATGTACCATCTATTCCATGAGTTTTATCTAAATTGGTTTAGTTGTTAGGCTGTCGTAAAGGCAGCGGAAATCGATGATTTGAGAATTTTAAGAAATGCATTCTTAGTCCATTGGCCAAGGCAAAATTTGTACGGTGTCTGCATTAAACTAGCAAAAACGTCTTCCAGGCCCTAACAGTTCCCTACCCCTAAAAGTTGTAAATTATAATAAAAAAAATTATCACTTGAGAAAGCTTCAGTCTATGTCCGTATGTTTTAACTTTTTTTTAAATATTTTTATTTTTCAGTAAAACAAATTTTAAAATGAAGGTAAATAAATACAACTTTGTCCAATATTTTCCAACTTAGTAAAAAAATTAGTACACAGATGTAGATTTTGACACTAATTTAGAATCCAAAATTTCAAAAACATAGTAAAACATTAAGGGCTTGTACATATGTAGACAGTAATCACCCGTGGTATAAGGAATTGATAGGTTAACGGCTCTCTTAAGGTGTAGTTAATTTACCCCTGTTTTCAGTTGAATATCGATACATCACTTTCGGGTAAATTGCATATTTACATGGTGTAACCGAAAGGTAACTTTGGTATTTTTGTAACTGGAGGTGGTGGAAGCGGGCGTAAATCAAATAAAAAAAAGACTTTAATAGCATTAAACTCATCGCTGAAAAAGCAGAACCATTACCATTGCATTTCTCACAGTCATGTCGGCAGACATGACATTGTGGACTAATTGTATATCAATCATAAGAGAACCCATGCCTGTGGCATGTGTATGTATTCCGCTGTTGAAGAAGACTGTAGGTTGCGGGTGTTGGTAATTGGGCACAGGCTTAAACCTCATTCCAAAAGTCAGACACGCTGCAGATGTTTTCTGTGGTGCTGCGTTTCTTCTCTCTTGTCCGGAGCAGAATTAACAAATAATTCCACATGAATGATGGCTAATAAGAATAATCTCTATTGAAGTTTTTGTGTTCGATGATTTCAATGTAAAGCGATCCTGTTGCCATTATTTCAAGTTGTTGCCCAAATCCATATGCACACATACGTCTGACTTTGTAGAGTCGTAACTTTTTGCTGTAATTATGAGTTCTGAAATCCTATGCTAACCACACAGTAACGCCCCTCTAGCCTTTCACAAACTACCAGCACCTACCGCTGCAATCCTCAATGGTAGAATATGTTAATCTGACATTTCTTGTGGCGGGTTCTTGCCTGGTGATAGAAAGTGGGATTATTATTGGTAAGAACACCAACATACTCGGCGGCTCGTAGCCTAGTGGCGTGGGGACTGGCCTAGCGTACCAGAGGCCTGGGTTCAATTCCGACATGCACCACTGTCTTTCTCCTTCCGAGTTGATAAGTGCATTTCGTCACTAATGCGAGCTACTTCATGGTTCAGAATCCATGTGAAACTGTAGGTCCCCTTCCCCTACTAGGTGGTAGGGTTTAAGCCCGTTCAGGTTGGTAGGGTTTAAGCCCATTGGATGAAAAAAAGGTCGAAGCGGCAATGAAAAATTGTCCTTGTTTTCCATCCAGTTCAAAGTAGCCGTAAAGCTCATAAAGGGAAGGTCCTTGCATGGCCCCTAATTCCTTCGGGAATGTGGTGTATTGGGCTAATATCATACGGTGGTATTAGCCATCCATATCATGTCGCATAAAAAAAAATATATATACTATACATATATATAAACACTATGAACATCTCTGATGGCAGTGGCGCAGGTGCCGGAGGAGTTGAAGCTGAGCGTCATGCGAACCGTGACGCTGCTGGTGCTGAGACTTGCGGAGGAGGCGCGGTTGCAGCTATACCGCTCGGCACACACACCGCTCGTCGCGCAGTGCATGTACATCGCCGTGCAGATAGCTAAGCGGGACAAACTGCGAGCCCTGAGGTGTGCTCTTTTCTTATTAAAAATAATAAATGGTAAGTTTTTTTAGAAAGAAAAGGCACAAGTTCACAATGTTAAATGCTAAAATAACAGTAGAGCATCATATGATGAGATAATAATAATATTTGTGTAATGTACCTGCATATATATTATAGTCAAAACTGGCCATTGGTGGCTGTATTTTAGGTTGACAGGTGTAAGTTTAAGTTGGATAGAAAGGGTATGCATAATTTTATCCAATGAGAATTGATTTTCAGGGAGGTACGTAATAAATCTAAACAGGGTTTAATGTATGGGGGTTTGTTGATGTGTGTGCGAGCGTGTGAGGGCCAGGTCCAGAGGTACTGATCATTCAATGGAATAAAATTTGTCACCCTCACGCATCGGATGTAAGTCAAACCGTAGATATATATAATCGGAAAATTACCCTAAGCCCTAAACAATATCTAATTATTGGTTAAAAACAATTTTATGACGGTCTACAGACTCGAAGCGATGGATTGTGTGCAAGCACTGATGGGCACGCACCCGGAGCTCGCGACCGACTATCGGCCGCGTAGTCCACTGCTCGCCTCCGTCGCCGCCGAACTTGTCAGCGGCATCCTGCCGGGAGTCGTTGGTGGCCTGCAGGTGCTCAATGCTCTTAACTAACATAACCTAATTTACCCTTACCAAACCAAATCTATCGAGTTGAGGTTAAACGAAGATTTTTTGAACAGATACATGTTTGGTCTGGACATTCATCTAAAGTAGGATTCGACTCTGCAATCTTCAGATAATATGCCCAATGCTGTAATCATTTGCACTACCCATACAAGTAATTTGAGATAGTTCAGGAACAAAATGCTTTTGTTTGTTTTTAAAATATAATTATTTCTTTTTGTTTTTAATATGTATAGAGATGATCCAGACACATACATACTTAATCTAATTAATGATGGGGTCGTAACTATTTCAACCCACCATAACCCAACCCAACATATCGTATCCTAAAATTATGTTTAGAGCACAAAAAAATGTGTGGAATTTGATGGCAATACATAGTAATACGTCAAAAACGCGCAACTTTTAAAAATTTAAATAGTTTCTTTTGAACAGACTGTATAAATTGGTGGTTAACACAAGATTTCATTCGTTTTTCAGATGAGATTGTATCTGCTTGCCTAATTATATCCAGGTTGTGTAGACATGTCATTGCAACCCAAATTAACAGATTAACACATTGTAGGATGTTGCTGTCTCCAGTGAAAACCAGGGCCATGCTGTCACAGCTGTGAGTATGTTTTATTTATTTATTCATTTATATACACTAGCAGTCGTATTCAGATAGGACCTGTCAAAACTTAGTACGTGATTACCACCGGACTAACCATACAAAAACTGGTTTAGTTCGACCTTAAAACACGTACTAAAGTTAGTCTGCCTACTCTGAATAGAGCTGTAGCACCTTAAATCTGGTGCTAAATTGGTTGGGGCACTATTTGGTTATTAACATGTGTTTCAGGGCTGACATGGTCACTTCGTGTACCCAAGCCCTTTAAAATAAAGATTTAAAAAAAAAATTGTTTCTTTTTCTAATTGGTTCACTGTTATAGCACTGATCACTTCTTGTGGCAGTTTGTTCCAAGAATCCACCACTCGGTTAGATAATAAATATTTTCTTGGGTCAGAGTTGAAGTTGCTTTGGTTTAAAGAATGTCCACGAAGTCTTACATTAGTATTCATAGTAAATATGGTTCGAAGGTTACGTACATCGTATAGTCCATTTAAAATAGTTAAAGTTTCGATCAAGTCACCCCGGTGTCTTCTTTCTTCCAGCTTAGTGAGGCCCAGTGCATCCAATCTATTACATGACTTGTTCTTAAGGGGCATCACCATCTCAGTTGCACGTCTCTGCTCTCTGTCCAAAAGGTCAATAGCCTTTCTGAATTAGGGGTTTCAGACCTAGTAAGCATATTCTAGGAGAGGGCGAATGTAGGTTTTGTATAGTTTGAGAAACAAATCTGCAGTATGAGAAAGCTTTTTGTATCATATAGAGAAGTGAGTTTGCTCTCTTTACGACTTCAATAATATGAGGTTCCCATTTCAGATCATGTAAAATTTTAACACCTAGATCTTTCTGTGAAGCGACCGACTTTAATAGAGTACCATCGACAGTGTACTGAAGGTGTAAATTTCTGTTACCTATGTACATTTATCTGCGTTCAGTGAGAGTAACTAGTCTTTAGTCCATTGTACAGTGTGATCAACGTTATCTTGTATTTTCTGGTGACTTATTAGAGGGTTCCGGAAGAATTTTGTGTCGTCAGCAAATAGTGTGAAGTAGACTCCCATTAAAGCTTTCAGATCAGTGAGGAAGATTCCAAAAAGGACTGGCCTGATGACAGAACCCTGTGGCACTACGCTAAGGACATCATGTGGTTCTGACAGGTTCTCACAGACACGGACACAACATTTTCTGTTTGTCAGAAAGTCTTCCATCCATCATACCAAATTCCCACTGAAGCCAAAATGTTCAAGTTTGTGAACAAATTGTTTTATTGGAACACGGTCAAAACCTTTTCATAGTCTAGATATATGACATCACTTGGGTTCGGCATGTTCCACTCAGTGGTCCATTTGAGGAGATTGGTGACTGTCGAACGTTTCGGTATGAATCCGTGTTGCTCTTCCATTATAATTTTCTTCCTCGGCCAAAATACTCTTACATGCTCAATGATATTGTTTTCCATTCTTTTGCACAAAATACTTGTCAACGGATAGAACGATAGTTTAGTGCGATGAGCTTGTCACCTTTTTTATATATCGGGCTGACGGTAATATAGCTGTTGCTAAATAAAGGAAATACCCTGACCTGACACCTTCAGTAATGTGGTGTCTTCATGGGAAATGTATACCTGTGTGCATGCTTTACAACAATTTTTGTGCAACATTTTACGCTTGTTATTGTTTTAGATCTAGTTTGACTTGTTTGTTTTTGGATGTCTCTTCTTTTTGGCTAAGCATTAAAGCTTCTGTTTCGTTATTTTAGTTTTTTTTCTACTTTTTTTTTTAGTTGCTTTTTTGTCTTGCCTGACTTTTATATATATATAAACATTACATTTTAGGTGTTTTCAAATTTTCTTTTTGTGTCTTGTTTTATATTATAAAATAGTGTTATTATTTCTCACAACAAAGCTGTAAAAGCAGGCTGTTGTTCACAACATCTACTGTTAATAAAAACATTCAAATAAAAATTAACCACGGGGAGCTATTAATAATTAATTAAAGGAAATATGGCATACACAATCTCCGGTTGGTGTTAATACTGAGTTGCCAGTCAACAAAACTGATTTCATTACAATGCTGACCATTCGCGGTCTCATGCGCGGAATGGCACTAAAATATAGGGTTACCTGGCTTCGAATCCAAAATACCAAAAAAAAACTGCTGGACTCTGCCGACATTGACACACATTAGCTGTTAAGTTATCACCATATTTATGTTAAATCGTGGAGAATCAAGTGGTTATATAATTGTCATTAGGTTGTGACGTCATTTCCGGGTTGTGCATGCCGATATCCGCCTGATCAGAGATTTGACAGCGGTTTGGTTGTAGTTGTAGGTAATAGTGTAACCGAGGATTATGCACTCCAAGCTAAATGTTAACTATTTCCGCATACAGAAAGCGTTGACATGCATCCACTGCGCGGTGTGCCTCGTGATGCGCGACGCGGAGCAACCGCTTGCGCCCAACGCCACCGATGAGCGGTTTGCCGAGCTCCTTATCTCCGCACGAACCGCACGCCTCGATCTCGAGCCTGTACCGGGCGGTAATTTTTACATGTAACTGAACATGAATCGCAAATATCACACCTAGGGTGTTTTAACCACCTCTCGATAAAGTTCTCATTAGCTTTCGAGCACATACAGGTATGTACCGTGTAAAACTGTTCAATATTAGTCCTGATTTTTTATTTAACATAGTTCCTTGGAGACTGTATTTTAGCATCAATTAATAGTTTTAATAGCCAATTAATTCCCTTTAAAATAATAACTTGTTTTATTTCTACACTTTGGCATATTAACAGAATTTGCTATCTAAGGACTGGGTACATATACAATAGCTAATTACAACTTTATCTAATGGTAGTAAAATAGGCCCCTACTGTTATGATAGTAGCCTAACACACCACATGAGAACTAGGTACCATACAAGGACTTTATATTGCAAGGTTTAATGGACATGACTCAACGATACAAAAAAATCTTCATTGCTGCTTCGACCATCGTTTCATTCAAATCAATTCTACCAACCTGGGCGGAAAAAAGTTTTAGGTGGAATCTGAAGCACGAATGATGAATCCCTTATTCGACTCTTACCACATGCACAGGAAGAAACTTGGGTCCACTTGAATTATTTTTATGTGCCGGAATCCACATAGCACGAATGGTGGAGTCACGCTATTTTATTTCACTCTTCACTTGAAATTATCTCCGGCGGCGACACAGACTGTATAAAGTAATTTGAGTAAAAATCCAAACCTTTTATTTGTAACTAAATTCTGTAATCTACAAATAAAATCTGCAACTGAATCGAACAAGAGGCATTTACCAACAGATAAGGCGAAGCCGACGGTGCGCTCCCCGCAGTTCTTCCAAATGGCCGGGAAAAAGTTGAAGTTGGTGACAAAGAGTCTCACGTGCCTGCAAAGCCACGATCACAGCGAGGTGCGTTTTAGCCTTGCCACATTCTGCAGCCGCATTCTCCTCGAATGCGCTGGGTAAGTGTTATACTATTAGCTGGCTGATTATTTAAGTAAAGTTAGGAAAGATGCAATCTGGTGACAAAGGGTCTGGTGTGCCTGCAGAACCACGATCACAGCGAGGTGCCTTTGAGCCTTGCCGCATTATGCAGCCGCATACTCCTCGAATGCGCTGGGTAAGTGCTCTACTATTAACTGGCAGTTTATATAGTAAAGTTGAAAGTTACAAGCTGGTGTCAAAGGGTCTGGTGTGCCTGCAGAGCCACGATCACAGCGAGGTGCGTTTTAGCCTTGCCACATTCTGCAGCCGCATACTCCTCGAATGCGCTGGGTAAGTGTTATACTATTAGCTGGCTGATTATTTAAGTAAAGTTAGGAAAGATGCAATCTGGTGACAAAGGGTCTGGTGTGCCTGCAGAACCACGATCACAGCGAGGTGCCTTTGAGCCTTGCCGCATTATGCAGCCGCATACTCCTCGAATGCGCTGGGTAAGTGCTCTATTATTAACTGGCAGTTTATATAGTAAAGTTGAAAGTTACAAGCTGGTGTCAAAGGGTCTGGTGTGCCTGCAGAGCCACGATCACAGCGAGGTGCGTTTGAGCCTTGCCGCATTCTGCAGCCGCATACTCCTCGAATGCGCTGGGTAAGTGTTATACTATTAGCTGGCTGATTATTTAAGTAAAGTTAGGAAAGATGCAATCTGGTGACAAAGGGTCTGGTGTGCCTGCAGAACCACGATCACAGCGAGGTGCCTTTGAGCCTTGCCGCATTATGCTGCCGCATACTCCTCGAATGCGCTGGGTAAGTGCTCTACTATTAACTGGCAGTTTATATAGTAAAGTTGAAAGTTACAAGCTGGTGTCAAAGGGTCTGGTGTGCCTGCAGAGCCACGATCACAGCGAGGTGCGTTTGAGCCTTGCCGCATTCTGCAGCCGCATACTCCTCGAATGCGCCGGGTAAGTGCCTTACCATTAGCTGATGGTTTATATAAGTAAAGTTAGGAAAGGTGCAAGGTGGAGACAAAAAAACGGCAACAAAATTAGAACCCAGAACATGGTAGATCACAGCAAGCCACAGCAACAGTGTAACATTCTTACAGGAGTATGGCGCCGTCGGTGCGGGACGTGCTAGACGTGCTGATTGCGATGTCGGAGGACGAGTGCGCGCAGGTGTCGACGCTCTGCACGCACACGCTGTCCACGTACTTCCAGGATGCCACAAGCACGGCACGTGCTGCCACGCTTGAATCCCTCGCTGACAACTTTTACTTTATGGTTGCGTCACTACCACGCATTATGAATAATATAGGTCAGTGGGTTTTTATTATGGAATCCGACATGGATGGCTAATACCAGACAACTACCGTTATGACACACCACATTCCTGTAGGAATAAGGTGCCATGCCAGGACATTCCCTTGAGCACGGCTACATTGAACTGGATGGAAAACGCGGACAAATTTTCATTGCCGCTTCGACCATAGTTTCATCGAGCGCGGTGGTACCAACCCATGCGAGCCTAGTAGGGATGACATGCAGTTTTACATGGGTTCCGAGTCATGAAACACTCGCATTCATAACGAAATGAATTTATCCTACTCAGAAAGTGAAAGAAAGTTCTGCACGACCGGTGGGAGGATTTAAACTCAGACCTCTCGCATGAAAGGCAAGTCCTCTAGCCCCTAGACCACGAGCTATGCACGGGATACATCGTGTTCTTATTCGTATCCAATGTATTTTAATCGGTATTGAATTTAGAAGAAGTATATCTTTCAAAATATGCTTCCTCCGTAAGTCCCATGTTATGTCGATATTATTTTTTTATTCTTTTCATTGCAATCTGTTGCTATGGCAGGACATTCAGCAATTGGTTTGATCCTTTTTCTTCATGTCTTTTGTGGAATATATGTCGATGTAGCATAAAATACGTTTCAGACACCGCCAAGAAGATGTCGGCGCTGAATCTCCTCCGCGGCTACTTGTCGCTGCTCGCCGGCGAGAAGCTGACGCAGGTGCTGAGCACCCCGCACACGCTGACCATGCTGTGCAGCATGCTGGTGCATGCGGTCAAAATGGACTCGAGCGCGGTCAGCCTGTTGCTCCAGGACAGTATCCCAGGTACCAAATCTTGACAGACATCGCCACTCCGCCATGGTGCATTCATGGAAAGCTGAGCAGTTTTTTATTGTACCCCATTGAGTCGAGTATCGTTTAAGGCGCCTATATACCATAGCGTAAAATCAAGAATACGCACGGCGGAAGCTATCCAGTGACATCATGTCAGCGGGAGGGTACGCACGTTTCGCGCGCTCCGTCCCCGCTCGGCAAGGTACGACTAGTCTGATTTTGTCGAAAAAATAAAAACATAAGATTTTTAACAGCAAGGGGGATGTATACCTCGTTATGGCAGAAAGGTATAACGTTTTTTTTTAATTTCATTCTTCCCAATAGAAAAATAACAGAAAAAATGGCTTTGAAAGGTAAAAAAGGTCCTTTTAGAAATATTTTTTATTTCGATGATTACACAAGTGTTTTGGACAAAATGGGGATGTGTACCTTCGCAAACGTATGTTCTATAAGCTCAGTATTTTTTCAATGTTTAACAACCAAAGGCTTTACTGTAATCGACTTCAGAAAAACGTTCATATTTAGGTATTTATTCCCGTGTACCGTACTTTAAATTTTGATATTTTCAGTGCACTCCTACTAATATTATTGTGTTTTAGGTTAAACCTTGTTTAATTTGGTTTAGCGAATGGTCACGAAGTCCTGTTTTGTTCATTGTGTATACGGATTTGAGTTTAAGCACATAATTTTTTTTTATGTGACTTTTTTTTTTATGTGACTGGACATGGATGGCTAATACCACACCTTCTGTCATGGTATTAGCCTAATACACCACATGGGAACTAGGTGCCATGCCAGGACCTTCCTTATATTGCACGGCTACATTGAACTGGATGGAAAACACGGACAATTTTCATTGCCGCTTCGACCATCGTTCATTCAATGCGATGGTACCAACCCGGGCGGGATTAACCCTACCACCTAGTAAGTAAGGAAGGGGACCTACAGTTTAACGTGGAATCCGAACCACGGCCAGCCTCTCTCAACGGTCGAATGGTCACCCATCCAAGACCAGACTGGACCCAGCATTGCTTAACTACGGAGAGCGATCGCCGAAGTGTCGCGCCACTGGGCTATTGAGGCTGACCAATGGATGGCTAATACCACAAGTTCTGTCATGGTATTAGCCCAACACACCACATGGGAACTAGGTGCCATGCCAGGACCTTCCATTAAGTATTTTAAAAGTTTCAATGAGGTCTCCTCTTTTTCTTCTTACTTCAAGTTAAGATATCAAAAAAATTAAAACGTGCAGATATAGCTCTCAGTTGATTTATTTAATGTGCAAAATTTCAGAAAAATATTTGCCTGAAGAAACAGGCACACACCGTTGCATGGAACTTGGTCACCTCATCCCCTTAATGTCTCAAAAATGTTATAGAAGAAAAATATATACATATTTTTACAAGACTCTTCGAATATTATGATGCCAAAGTTACGGAAGTCACTCCTGTTACACTCATATACTTGTAAAAAAACAATGTTGACAGTCTAAGGGCCGAGTGCACGAAAGAAGAAAAAATCAAAATCATCTTCAAAGTATGATCAAACACAACACTTTGTGTGGAAAGTATGGAAGGAACTCTATGCCATTCACTAAAAGTGACGTGTTTGAACATTGGTTAACTCATCCGTTTCTTAGTGCAACCGGGGCTTAGAAAGTATATTAGTTCACTGACCTTGTCCGTCCATTGCGTCCCACAGACTTTTCGGCCGCGGCGCTACCAAAGTCGCCGTGGCTCCGACTGACGCACCTGGATGACGCGGCGTGTGAAGAGCTGCTGCGGCGCGTGTGCCGGCTGCTCGCCGCCACCGACTGCGCCGCGCCGATCGTGGACCGCCTCTTGGAGATGTTCCGAGAGGGGCAGGACCGCGCTGAGCTCGTCTACCTTATCAACTGCTTCACCGAAGGTAGGGCGCATCCTTTCCCGCAAACATGTCGGGGCGCCACCAACGTTGCCGTGGCTCCGACTCAATTCTTCGCCCGACATGCACCCCTTTCTTTCTCTTTATGAGTTTGATGAGTGCATTTCGTCACGAATGCGAGCTGCTCCATAATTCGGAATCCATGTAAAACTGTAGGTCCCCTTCCCCTACTAGGTGGTAGGGTCTAAGCCCGCCCGGGTCGATACCATCGCATTGGATGAAAAGATGGTCGAAGCGGCAATGACAAATTGTCCGTTTTTTCCATCCAATTCAATGTAGCCTTGCTCATAAAGGGAAGGTCCTGGCATGGCACCTAATTCCATCGGGAATGTGTATTGGGCTAATATTATAACGGTAGTTGTGTGGTATTAGCCATCCATGTCAGGTTGCATAAAAAAAAAGTCCCGCAAACATGTCGGGGCGTTGTCAACGCGGCCGTGGAACCTCCTGATGCACCTCGAAAACGCGCCGTGCGAGTGTACTCGCCACCAACTACTGCCCCGCGCCGCTCGTGGACCGTCTCTTGGAGATGTTTCGAGAGGGATAGGACCATACCGAGCTTATCTACCCTATCACAGCTTCACCGAGGGTAGAGCTTATCGCGTCCTGTGGGCTCTGTCAATCTCGCCATGTCTCCACCTGACCTACATGAATGGACACTCAAGTATTATTGTAATTAAATGATCGATTTTCATGTCATGGTCTCTTATGCTAGAGTAAAGCGAAGTGTCACGCGCAGAAAAACATCAGAGTTTCGCGCGTACCTATCAATGTGTATTTCGTTAATGTTATCATATATCTATGAAATATACGCCACATTGTGTGGCATTGAATTGAAAAAAAAAACAAATTTAGGTATGAATTATTACGTTTTCTTTCTGTCACACAATATTCTCTGGCAGCTATATTCATGGCAATTCCAATGTAAAATGAAAAATTCAAAATCTTAATTGTTAATAATAGCTTGTGTGGACGGCCAGCCTCCACACTCAAAACATGATATATAAATATAACAAAGTAGCGTCCTATAGGCATATGAAAGTTGCGTTGCGATGCACGCTTAGCGACAAGTAAAAATAATACTTTTGTTTTACGCACATCTGACTAAGCATAAAATCAAGGTCAGCGGAGGTAGGACCCTGAGCGATCGCGCAGGTACAACGTTCGAAAGTACTCGAATAATGCTCTGCTTAGCGACAGGTAAATAATAATAAAATAGTAAGAACACGACTCACGCGCCCAAGGCCAAGTGGAGACGAGGGGGTGGAGAGCGGGTACAGAGGAGCGGGTGTTGGCAGACAGAAGGAGGAGGAAGAGGGGAGGGTGCGCATGACCACTCGAGAAATGGCGGGATTCCAAGGAAAGGGGCGAGGGGGGATCAGAGCCCAGCACGGGCGGAGCGCGCGGATCCCGAGTTAGTTGGCGTCGGCGGTACCTGGAGAGCGGTGGGTGCCTCTATTTGAAAGAATTCGGCGCGAGGTTTGAATACGCGAGTGTTTTCTATGGAATTTGCTTTGGCAAAGTCCTTTTCCCTCGTTTAGATTCTGGTTTGGGGGCATTGAAACGGGTCATTGGGTTTGAGAGAGTAGCAAAAGTGCAAATTTAGGAAGCAGATGAGTTAGCTAAATAATCTTTATTTTCTTACAGAATAGGTAGATTCGCAAGCGGGTTTTTTTTGAAATTTTAAATAGAGTGAGGTGGATACGGCTCTGGACCTTGGTAAGTCTGTACATATTTTTAAGGACGAGGAGCGGTAGGAAGCCGCGGGAAGGTATTCCTAGCACGGGACACTTATATTTAGGATTATATTTTGTATTAACATTTACGCCGTGTGGGTGAGCCGACGGCATATGTATTGATTGTATATCGAAGCTCGCGCGGTTTGGGAGACGCGCAAGCGCATTGGATGAACGATTAAATATGCTGATGTACTGCAATTTTGACTTACGAATAGTATGGAGGGAGATTTTATAAAGATCTAGGTAAAGTTTTACGTGGAATAAAATCTCTGGATACAGTGGGGAGGGTTCTTTTGTGCTCGAATAATTTGTACTATATTTTAGGAAAGGTCTTACGTGCAAATTGATAGTGCGGCGGCTCGGTTGAGGGTACAGGTTGAGTTGTATGCGAAATGAGATCTCGCTTTACAGTGGGAAAGGCTACTGTGTATGATTAATGATTACTATATATTTAGAGAGTGTATTTATGTGTGTATTGATGGAGCGATGACATAAATGAGAGTTCTGTGTTAAGTTTTATGTGGAATCAAGTCTCACCTTACAGCAAGGAGGGTTTGCTGTGTAGATAGATGTGGATTATATTCAGGAAGGAATGGGAGTGTATGGGAAGTTAAAAGGTAGACGAGATAAGAGAGATAGGAGGAAGGGATGGAGGAGAGGAGACTTTCGTACCAAAGGGGACTCATGTTGAATCCTAGGAAAACCTTGTGTGGTTACGAAATAGGTCCAATAACGGGAAAGGGGCTAGTATTTAACTCTATAGGATGGCAGGTTACCCAGAGGGAGAGAGAGAGAGTTGCCTACAGAAAACTCACTTAATATTTTAGGCGGACGGGGACAATTGAGGTGGAAACCAGTGGATCGGTGAGGCTAAGACTAATTCTTTCACTATCATTGAGAACACAAGTGGAGACCAGGAGTGGGGGCGATGGATTATGTTAGTACTAAGATGGAGTTCTCGATATTTGGGCAAAACTAGGAGGAAAGGCAGAGCTGTAGGTTTGAAAGAGTACTAAATCGTAAGTAGATGATCGATTCGACCTGAGAACTGTGTTGTTAATCGTGTAAGTAATAAGCCGGGTCAAGAAATCATTCAGGCTTTCCTGGTCCAAACACTGGTGTGATTGCGAGAAGAAGCAATCTGTCCAGCTCGGCGGTTACGTCAGGAACATGTCTGAGCTATCCCCTAATTAAGTTACCCTTTCCAAGAGAGACGTTGGACTTCATCCCAATACGTGGAATCACAGTGCGAAACCTTAACAAAACGTAGAGTCCATCAGACGAAGTAAATACTCGATTCCCGTAGGGGTGACTCCACCGTGGTCTTTGTGTAAACGACAACACTCTGCTCAGGAGGTACTTGGAGTCAAAAAATGGATACACGAACTTCTGCGTACATATGACAAAAGATTAGTGAATTAGGGAATGAAAGAGGCTTATTTCAAAAGACTGGGGGCAGAGAGCTCTTGGTCCGATCTAAGCATTAGAGCAGGCTGTCTTGTCATGTTAGGGCCAAAAGACATACGTTTTGACGTACGTCCGGCACGAATAGGATGGTGATGGTAAAAAAAAAAAAAAATAAAAAAAAAAAAAAAAAATATTTTAGATATTTTTTTCCAGGGACAGCCTCGCGCCAGTAGGTGCGCATCGAAGTGGATGTATTAGACTCCAAGCTGCCAGAGAATCGAAAGTAGTTAGTTTTAAGTAGATTTTGCTACGGCTCTGCCAGGAAAAATGTTGTTATCGAGGGGTGAGTCAAGCCGAGCCAGTTATCCTTGCACGCTTAGAGCTGGGAGCTCATTCGATAGCTTGGGCTGCGAGTTTGATAACTAAGTAAAAAAAAAAGTAACAAAAAAAAAAAAGGGGGACAAAAATATATATTACGCCATTCAGCTTCCAGTCCAGGTAGTTAGTCTAAGACAAGGAAGAATGTACTAGCCTGGGGATAGAATAAGAGAGGGCCCGTGAAGGCCCCAGGATTTTAGGATGTGTAACGTGGTGAATGTTGACTTGTGAAGGGAAGAATGTGGCATGAAGAAGAGTAGCACTGGAACTGAATGGGTTTAAACAAAAAAAGGGGGGTAACATTATATACTCTTGCATTGCGGCTCGACTTGACCTGTCCGTCGAAAGGGAAGAAGAGGAGACATTAGAACCCTTCAGGACTGAGGAAATAGCTAAAGCAATATTGGGAAATAACTGAGGAGGATGCTGGACCCGGTATAGAGGCAAGAACTCACTTTCTTTCTCTCTCTGATTGGTCTAAAGACGGGGAACCGATGAAATAGTTGAGGATTAATATATCAGCAGAATGGAGGGGAAACCCAGGCTGAAATGAGTGCTTCGTGACGGAAGCTCACGAATCAGTCGGAAACTACTATTTTTTTAGAGAGCCGATCTGACATTATCGAGGGGCGAAAACGAAGAATGAAGGATAATGAACACGTGCGGTCGTGTGAGGAGGACAAGGAGGGTGTTCTTGTCAGTGGGTTCTTACCCCAGAATCATGAGAAATAATGTATGTGTGTGGGTGGAATGAGGAAGTGCGTCAGCGCACGCTGAACCAGAAAGATATCAATTTCCTAGGAACAGTGTTGAATAGTAGGACTGGGAGTCCGTAGTGTGGTCGACGGAACAGCCACGAGCACCATTTCGCTTTTCTAGACAAAATCTATCTAGCTAGCTACAAAAGAATGAAACGATATATTCTTCACAGAAATGTTAAGGCGATGGATGTTGAGTTGTGGGAAGCATGTTTAATCCACATATTTGTGCACGCTATGTGGATTTTTGTTTGCAGTGCAGCCAGAAAACGAGGCATTACGGGACATCGGTCGGGTCTGGGATCTCTATGAGGCTCCATGCCAGATTGATTGTACCTTAAACGTAAATGTAGCATCACTAACGAACATTCCGAGAAGCTGCGGATCCTGAATTTGAGCCTCAAGTTAGATTGGGCGGTACCCCTTTATACTGAAAGGAGCCGGAACCCATTAAGACTTTCATACTCAGTCAAACTCTAGAGAACCATGAAAGAAAAATATAGTATTGACATTATCGCACAAAACTACACTACGATAATACAATACATACCAAAAAATCTCTCTGAACATAAATGACACTATGACACCGTAATTTAAATTTTTGGCATTTGGACCTAGGAGTCATGTTCCAATATTAAATTTCACCTCGCTTGAGAGGAAGGCGGAGGCCATACCCTGGTTCGCTGACAACCGGCGACCAGGTTGACTATTTTAATAAATACAAAATCGGAAGGCATACCCATTTTGGATTGACCTCAGTGTACATTTCGCAGGCAACTTTCTGTTTCCCTGCTTAAATTAATCGACAACCTTGAGGGTTTGTCATGACTGCGGATAACCGCTTATCTTGAACTGCTGTTTCTATCAGCTCTTCTGAAAGCCTTTATTGGCTTTACCACGATCTGCCAAGTGCCGGAACCGTGAAAATGTGGAGACACTCTCATGACCTACCCTGAGTCCAGGAAAGGCTTGGCAACGTGTGTGGGTGATGTCACCTGTCGCAAAAATCTTTAATGTGGCTACGCTTTGGTGCATCCGAGGCAGTCCACGAAACTACCCTTAAGTCCATGCATTAGTAATGGCAGATGGGAAGGTCTGAGGTATGTCCTACATTCATGTGGGCTGGTACAAGACAGATTCGTAACTATGGTCACCCGCCGTAGTTTTCCGTCACCGTTTGATCGGCTGACAAAACGAACATTCTTGTGATACCTAATGTGTCGTACTTGACGTCGTCAGTGGACACTCAAAATATATAGTGGTCATGTTGTAAATCCAATACCCCAATTGGTATATAATGAACCACATAAACTCATAATTCCCTACACGGGAATTGAGCCTTGGTGTTCAGAGGCCATATTCAGGATGGTTGGCCGCCGCTTTTTGAAGCAGAGGTCGCATATACAGCCTGAAGGCAGGAAGGCGATCATGTGGGGACGCGGGAAAACAGTGCCATGGATGGACCTTGGACTGTGAGGGGCGTCACCATTACCCAATGGGGTAAAAATTTTTTGAAGTTCTGGGCACGCTGAAGTGCTCTAATCCAATCAATTCAGATTTGTGTTTGTATGTGAGAACGTGTGTGTGAGAGAGAGCGAAATTGTGTATTAGGTTAGGATAGAGAGAAGGGAACTGATTAGAAGAATCGAAAGAGACAGACAGCTAGGTACAGAAGGAGGGCATAGCACCAATGAGGATCTGACAACAATATTCAGGAGAATACATGTTACCTAAGCAAGTAATGTAGTCAAATAACTAGATTTAACGTGAGCAAATCAGGAAACAGTAAATGGGAATGTATTAGACGAATGGTTATGTAATGTAAATAAGGAGGGCATATAGGACGATCACGAGCCAATGGGAAGAACAAATGGGACGAGTGGATACATGGTAAATAGGTAATTAATGTAGGATGTATCCAAGGGAAATATAAGGTACATAACTTAGGTTAGATATGTATAAGCTAATGTAGGCTAGGAGTCTATTTAAGGGGGGGTCTGGAGGTTTACAGCTGTTGCCGTGACCACAGGATGATTTGTTG
Source organism: Incurvaria masculella (assembly GCA_946894095.1). Taxonomy (NCBI): domain Eukaryota; kingdom Metazoa; phylum Arthropoda; class Insecta; order Lepidoptera; family Incurvariidae; genus Incurvaria; species Incurvaria masculella. The sequence continues at coordinate 13,512,236 of OX335653.1, read as the reverse complement.
ACAAGGACTTGGTTATATCTTTAATCAAATCCTACAATTAAAAAGAACCAAGGTTACTAAAGGCACAACAAAGAAAATGGGTCAAAATAGCGTAGTCATATTATTCGTATTTGTTCACGAAAAATAACTAAGAAAATACTTGAAGCAAAAGAATAAAAATATATAAAAGTAATAAGACGTAAAATTGTCAGCAGGGAAATAGTTAAACGCGGTTAGTCGGTTCACGGAAAAATAAAATCATGTTTGTAAACAATTCTCAACATATTACACTGTTGTTGTAATTTATTAAAGTATATTATGAAACTATGAAAAGAGATTAGGGAATATAGGATGTTTCAACAGCACGAGAGCGGTTGTGTGATTACGCCACCAGCGCATTGAATGCGTTGTGTGATCGCGCCACTAGCGCATTGGATGCGTTATGAGAGACGCGTTGATCGCGCGAGCGCGACGCCGAACGTCTACCTCTGGGAATGCTCAGAGGTACCTACCAGGTAAATTGTTTGACTACAGTTTAGAATGTGTGAAAACTATTGCTCATGGGTTCAGAATTACTTTAAAAAATAGTACAAAGGTTAGTACCTTTGGAAATTGTTAATTATGTGTTCTGAAATGTTTTATCCGCAGGTAAGTCAGTATAAAATTGGTTGTGCTAATGAATTGGGTACTAAACAGTGTTATGAATTTCAGCTTAAATTAAGTTCTGTACCATTCTTCAATAATCCATTCTTATGGTGAAGTCCATCTTATCTGTATGTGTTACTCTCGTACCATTAACATTTCAATAATTATAATGACACACGCACGTTAAAGTCGGCAGAAATAAAAATAATAAAACCTAACTAAATTACGTCTCACTACGGTAAACAATCAAGGAAGTGATATCTTTTAGGTTTCTTTAAATAGAGAACCAATTTTCCACGAACGAAAATCGGTCAAAGGAAGATTTGCATTTAGGATCGGTTGGTTCCGTTGAGCGGATAGAACTGAATAATGTCTCCTCAGGGCGAATGTTGTCTTAGTATTTATATGAACATAGATTTCTATTTTACTATAGGAAAATTACAGATTACTAGACGAAAGGATTGGCTAAAGTCAGGACCGATTATATGGGGGGCCGATTGGGGTCCGAGGGATGGCGGCAATGTTGTGGGGGCGACCAATCCTAATGAAATTATGTTTTAATTACTATTATTGACTACGCTTGCTGTAGATTTACCATTTTACTTTAAATTATTCCGTTAAAACATTTATTAAATATTCGTACCCTGTCGAAATTATGGGGGGCGACGGGCTTAACATGAGCCTGAATTACCGAGGCGTTTGATCCACCGCTGAGTATTAGAGAGATCATGAGTCGAACACGTGGCTGAGATTGTAGAAGTATCGTGTGCGAAACATTTGTGTTGACCATTGGTCATGGGAAAGAATTGATAAAGTGCACTGGTCATATGTAATATATTAATAGAAACAAAGGTAAAGAGTGGTAGGGTAAATAAGTCGTTGTGCGGAGAGGAATATTTTAAAATGAGGTATGAGCCAAATTGAACTTAGTTGGGTAACATTTAGTTGATATGTAACAATTTGGTTCTCACATGGGTTCCGTAACGAAGACGAAGTGTGAGATTAGGTATAATATTGGTATTAGAATGGAGTGAGTAGAAAACGTGGGAACTTGGTGCGTAAACCATCATTCAACTTAAATATTGGTTAAAACTTTTGTGAAAGCAAGGAAGGAAATAATAATTATTATATTTTTTTTATTTTTATTACATTATTACATATTTTGTGGGGTTATTATAGTATTGCGAGGTAACATTGATTTGGATGGGGCGCGGGACGTTCCTTGCCGCTCCAACCGTCGTTCGTTCAGTGCGGTGGTGCCGACTCGGGGCGGGGTGAACTCGCGCGCTGAACAGCGGGTGTACATACCTATACAGTCACATGGATTGGTGGCGCGAGCGGCGGGTCACGTGATTCGTGCGTCTTGTGTCTAGGGTCGCGGTAGGAGCGTCAAGAATGATATTATTATTGAATAACGGAACCACGCGCGCTTATTACCATTATTCTAGAGATTGCGTTGGGGTTTATTTAAAGATAGATTGATTAATTATGAATGAAGGAATGGTTATGGATGTTAGATATTGAAGAAGACAGACTCCTTGAAGGTTACGATATTCCATCGGGGTTTTGTTGTTTTACTTTGAGTTTTAAGTTGGTGTTATTTGATAGGGGAAAAATATTAGGAATAAGGGATTAAAATTTTGCGGTTTATAGTGCAATTACTTAGACATATTTACAACAATGAAGTGCAAATGGCCTTGAGTGAGTAAGGAAGATTCGAGAACAAAACGAGAATTAGTAATGACTATGAGGTTATGTGAGGATGAGATTAACTAGAGTTAGGGTTCCGTAGAGATTGAAAAAAAAAAAAAGGGGACGAGTGCTAGGAGTGAAGTTGTTATGACAGTCTATTCCGGTGAAATCTGAGATCTGAATGCTCGGGTCGGAGGTGCATATTAGTACGAGTGTTGGACTTAGGGAGGATAATGTGATGTGTGGGTGGCTTCGCGATAACGAGTTGTGGATATATTATTGTATGAAGGTGGGGGCGAACTTTGTGCTATGATGCGATATCATGATGTTTGGATGTTAGTCGGGGTGATGTTTGCATGTGGTTTAGCCACAAGAAGGTTGACGTCATCATCGTATACGAGAGCGAGAGGTGTGGAATGGGAAATATTTATTTTAGATGATTTAGGGATGGGTCGGTTACTGTATATAGGGGATCGTTGTTGAGCACGGATGCGGACGGGGCGAGGCAGACCGTGTTGATAGTGAGCGATGGTGTTTTACCTTTTGGAGAAAGATATAATAATAATAATTTATTTAACAATTTTTTATTGATTTCTTTTAACAATAATGTTGACGGGTATTTTAGATTTAATACAATTCGGTGAATACTATTTTCGTATTTTGAGATTATTCGGACACAAATCTGAATTTATTTAGATTGACATAATAGTGACGGCCAAGTATTTTGGCTTGCGTTTTGAGTATTATTGTAACGTAGTTCGAGCAGGTGTATCATGCTGGTGGTAGGGTTTGGAAAAAAAAAATATATATTGAAGGCAAACTGGAGAAGGGGAACGCGTTGCGGTATAAATAAATATATATATATATATACATATACGTATGGTATTAAGTGAATGAAGGTATTGTTTAATTATCAAAGAGTGGCAATTGAAATCGTTGTTTCATTTCAATTGGGATCAAGAGAATCAAGGTTATCGTTAAATATGTGTTTGATTTCAGGAGTCGGGTTAAAAAAAAAAAAAAAAAAATTTTTAAAAAAATTTAGGAAGAAGATAGGGTTACATTCTGGGGGAGGGGGGTATTACGAGTGATGATGGCATAGGCTATTTAAGCGTGTCCCTTTCCCTAGAGTTCAACTTTAGTGTAAGTGAAATAGTATTAAAAGTGTGGATAGACTTAGTGAACGGGAGCATTGAAACGGTCTTATTGTGAGGTGACGACGGGTTATCTAAATATTTTCAGAAGTAGACAGGAAAATTGCGAGTGGTTCTAGCAAGTAGGGAAGTGAACTTAAATTTGAACTTGAGCGAACGTTGTTGGAAGATTGCGCGGGAAATTTCGAATACTTAGTTCAGTGTGACCACGGAATTGGAAAATAAGTTAGAAGTGACAGTTGCTCCAATATTGGCGACGTACTACGACCAAGGAGTCAGTATACGAGTTTGCGGCGGTGTTTCGCGGGACCACGGAATTGGGGAAAAGGTGGAAGTGATATTTCCGCTATGGCTGAGGGGGGGATTAGAGACTAGGAGGGCGTGGGGGCGATCGTATTCGGCTACATATATTTATGATAATCAGATAGGGGGGGGGGGTAGAAGGATAATGGGGGTTTCGGTAAGTTAAGGGTAGAGGTGTTTAGAATGGGGGGGGGGGTTAAAAAAAAAAAAAGGGGGATTAGAGTAAGAGTGTGTTTGAGTGGATTCAATGGTATAGTTTTCTTTGATATTTTGTGTGATTTATTATGATTATTAAATTGATTATTGAAAGAATATTTAGGAGAGTGTGAGCCATGGGTGTGTTTGATTAGGTTTTTCTTTGCTGAGCAGTAATTGAAATATCGTAAATATAAATCACTTAGTTTTTTATTACCATAGATATGAAGCTTGAATAAGGTTCTCTGGATTATTTGATTAAATCATTCATTTATTAGACTTAGTTTTAGATTATAAATTATTAAATTTGATTTATAGTGATGATTTCACTGTGATGGTTTGTTACAAAATATTCGAGGACACCATCAAATAATTACCTTGATATTTTGATGGTTTCAGCGAGTTGACAAAGTTGAAACTAAATAATCTGCTGATGGTAAATATACAAATGCACTTAATAAATTGTGGTTCAAGAAATTAAATATATTTTATTTTATTACTTTTAAGCTTCAAATCAGTAAATTTCAAATCATGTAAATTTTGAAGAGGAAAGGCTTTGATGTGTTTCAACCGATATTTTCAGAACATCTTTTGTTCAATTCTCTTCTCGTTTGAGTTGTCTTCGATCACGATATATGAGATAATTTTCACAGACGTTTTCCAAACGTTTGATTTATTAACGATCTATACTTCCTGTATTTTATGTTGGTGCTTTTATCAACTTTAAAATAATTCTTGGTATTGATTATGAGGTCGGCTACGATTCAATTTAACTGAATTGTAGAATACCTGTCTTGATTAAAGTAAAATGACATGGATTCTGTGGAGATCTCAATAAAATAACAAAACCAATAGAGTTCATCCACATTGCTAGTTGACCGTGTTGTCCGATGGCCAATTATGGAGATATGAGTGCCTTTTGTGTTCATGGCTTAACTAGTTCTGGAAAGTCGTTTATGAAGAAGATCCTTAGCTGAATAGCGGGTGACTTCCACCGATGGATCAGTTGTCAAGATGGGAACTTGCATACTGCAACGTGGGAAGTATTGGTTAACCTTCAAAACCACACACTCACCCGGAGTGCAACGTTGACGAGTACTACTAGTGAATTGACCATGAATACATAGGGTAAACATTGTTCATATTGTTCCCAGAGAACAACTGATAGCACCCTACAATTTCAATGCGAATTTGAGGTTCGATCATTGTGTATTTCAGACTATAAAGTTTGAATTTCTTGAATACATTACATAAACAGCTTTCTGAACCATTCCATATTAGGGCATTTTGATCATATAATGACTGTGTTCACTAAATCAGCCCAATGTCAGAGGAAAAATGCCAGAACCACACCTATTTATTAATGGCGAGTACAGGCATTTGCAGGGTTTAGCACGCTACTGCGTGACGCTGAGATGGCAGTAAAATCCAACCCTTCATAGTTGGTATGCTCTATGTACAACACTAATTCGAAAATGACCGTGTCATTTATGCAGTAACATCCAACCTTCATAGTTGGTATGCAAATAGATTCAATCAAGTTATATGATCATATCATAAGCCTGACCTCCCCGTTGGCAGATTTAAAGTAGAGATCAGTGAATTGGATCTCTTTATACTTTGCTAAATTTTGAGCATGGAAACTTCTTCAAAATGTGTAACAACAAAGAGGAGAAAGCGATTCGAATATTTGGGAAGGCTTTCAATTGGTTGATCGGTGGAGAACATTTTTCAATTTTCAATGGGGCTCTACTATTGGGGCCTAGCCCAAAATCGTCTTAATTTTCATCATTCTTTGTAATTTCCACGAATTTTCATTTCAATTTTCGACTTTTATGTATCGAAGGTTATTGAGCAGGAATATAATAACTTCTGCTGAAATATTTGATATTTTCTTAGTTAAAGAATAAGAGAAGAATATATACAATATAGTATGGGTGAGTAATATTTTAGTTGAATACTTAGGAAACTCTATTTGAGGTTAAGTATAAATGATTGGATTAAAATTAGATTAATAATACTAGACGAACACGTGCCTTTATTAGTCATTATTATTATTATTATTAGTCTTTATTGGTAGATAGGTATAGGTATGCTAGGTTAGGTTTAGGCTGTGGGTGATTACAGTTGGATTAGATTAGGTTAGGCTAGGTAAGATTAGGATAAATTGTGGATGTAGGTTAGGTTAACATAAGTTAAATTACTTTGAAGGAGGTTAGGTGCAGCAACAACAAACAAACTAACAAACAAACAAACAAACAAAAACAAAACTAAACAAAAAATGTTTCCATATGGGAAGTTCGCAGTAGGTGGAAGGATGTTGAAGGTAATTTTGAGATGGGGGCGTGGTTGAGGTTTCCTTATTATGGAATAAACACTTTATTTTCTTTCACGTTGTATCAATTGTCCTTACTTTATTGAATTAACTGCTTCCCTGCGTGTGGCATCATGTGCCATGTGCAGTCACAGTTAATTGGGGGCGGCTGTGGACGGCCAGCCTCCACACTCAAAACATGATATATAAATATAACAAAGTAGCGTCCTATAGGCATATGAAAGTTGCGTTGCGATGCACGCTTAGCGACAAGTAAAAATAATACTTTTGTTTTACGCACATCTGACTAAGCATAAAATCAAGGTCAGCGGAGGTAGGACCCTGAGCGATCGCGCAGGTACAACGTTCGAAAGTACTCGAATAATGCTCTGCTTAGCGACAGGTAAATAATAATAAAATAGTAAGAACACGACTCACGCGCCCAAGGCCAAGTGGAGACGAGGGGGTGGAGAGCGGGTACAGAGGAGCGGGTGTTGGCAGACAGAAGGAGGAGGAAGAGGGGAGGGTGCGCATGACCACTCGAGAAATGGCGGGATTCCAAGGAAAGGGGCGAGGGGGGATCAGAGCCCAGCACGGGCGGAGCGCGCGGATCCCGAGTTAGTTGGCGTCGGCGGTACCTGGAGAGCGGTGGGTGCCTCTATTTGAAAGAATTCGGCGCGAGGTTTGAATACGCGAGTGTTTTCTATGGAATTTGCTTTGGCAAAGTCCTTTTCCCTCGTTTAGATTCTGGTTTGGGGGCATTGAAACGGGTCATTGGGTTTGAGAGAGTAGCAAAAGTGCAAATTTAGGAAGCAGATGAGTTAGCTAAATAATCTTTATTTTCTTACAGAATAGGTAGATTCGCAAGCGGGTTTTTTTTGAAATTTTAAATAGAGTGAGGTGGATACGGCTCTGGACCTTGGTAAGTCTGTACATATTTTTAAGGACGAGGAGCGGTAGGAAGCCGCGGGAAGGTATTCCTAGCACGGGACACTTATATTTAGGATTATATTTTGTATTAACATTTACGCCGTGTGGGTGAGCCGACGGCATATGTATTGATTGTATATCGAAGCTCGCGCGGTTTGGGAGACGCGCAAGCGCATTGGATGAACGATTAAATATGCTGATGTACTGCAATTTTGACTTACGAATAGTATGGAGGGAGATTTTATAAAGATCTAGGTAAAGTTTTACGTGGAATAAAATCTCTGGATACAGTGGGGAGGGTTCTTTTGTGCTCGAATAATTTGTACTATATTTTAGGAAAGGTCTTACGTGCAAATTGATAGTGCGGCGGCTCGGTTGAGGGTACAGGTTGAGTTGTATGCGAAATGAGATCTCGCTTTACAGTGGGAAAGGCTACTGTGTATGATTAATGATTACTATATATTTAGAGAGTGTATTTATGTGTGTATTGATGGAGCGATGACATAAATGAGAGTTCTGTGTTAAGTTTTATGTGGAATCAAGTCTCACCTTACAGCAAGGAGGGTTTGCTGTGTAGATAGATGTGGATTATATTCAGGAAGGAATGGGAGTGTATGGGAAGTTAAAAGGTAGACGAGATAAGAGAGATAGGAGGAAGGGATGGAGGAGAGGAGACTTTCGTACCAAAGGGGACTCATGTTGAATCCTAGGAAAACCTTGTGTGGTTACGAAATAGGTCCAATAACGGGAAAGGGGCTAGTATTTAACTCTATAGGATGGCAGGTTACCCGGAGGGAGAGAGAGAGAGTTGCCTACAGAAAACTCACTTAATATTTTAGGCGGACGGGGACAATTGAGGTGGAAACCAGTGGATCGGTGAGGCTAAGACTAATTCTTTCACTATCATTGAGAACACAAGTGGAGACCAGGAGTGGGGGCGATGGATTATGTTAGTACTAAGATGGAGTTCTCGATATTTGGGCAAAACTAGGAGGAAAGGCAGAGCTGTAGGTTTGAAAGAGTACTAAATCGTAAGTAGATGATCGATTCGACCTGAGAACTGTGTTGTTAATCGTGTAAGTAATAAGCCGGGTCAAGAAATCATTCAGGCTTTCCTGGTCCAAACACTGGTGTGATTGCGAGAAGAAGCAATCTGTCCAGCTCGGCGGTTACGTCAGGAACATGTCTGAGCTATCCCCTAATTAAGTTACCCTTTCCAAGAGAGACGTTGGACTTCATCCCAATACGTGGAATCACAGTGCGAAACCTTAACAAAACGTAGAGTCCATCAGACGAAGTAAATACTCGATTCCCGTAGGGGTGACTCCACCGTGGTCTTTGTGTAAACGACAACACTCTGCTCAGGAGGTACTTGGAGTCAAAAAATGGATACACGAACTTCTGCGTACATATGACAAAAGATTAGTGAATTAGGGAATGAAAGAGGCTTATTTCAAAAGACTGGGGGCAGAGAGCTCTTGGTCCGATCTAAGCATTAGAGCAGGCTGTCTTGTCATGTTAGGGCCAAAAGACATACGTTTTGACGTACGTCCGGCACGAATAGGATGGTGATGGTAAAAAAAAAAATAAATAAAAAAAAAAAAAAAAAATATTTTAGATATTTTTTTCCAGGGACAGCCTCGCGCCAGTAGGTGCGCATCGAAGTGGATGTATTAGACTCCAAGCTGCCAGAGAATCGAAAGTAGTTAGTTTTAAGTAGATTTTGCTACGGCTCTGCCAGGAAAAATGTTGTTATCGAGGGGTGAGTCAAGCCGAGCCAGTTATCCTTGCACGCTTAGAGCTGGGAGCTCATTCGATAGCTTGGGCTGCGAGTTTGATAACTAAGTAAAAAAAAAAGTAACAAAAAAAAAAAGGGGGACAAAAATATATATTACGCCATTCAGCTTCCAGTCCAGGTAGTTAGTCTAAGACAAGGAAGAATGTACTAGCCTGGGGATAGAATAAGAGAGGGCCCGTGAAGGCCCCAGGATTTTAGGATGTGTAACGTGGTGAATGTTGACTTGTGAAGGGAAGAATGTGGCATGAAGAAGAGTAGCACTGGAACTGAATGGGTTTAAACAAAAAAAGGGGGGTAACATTATATACTCTTGCATTGCGGCTCGACTTGACCTGTCCGTCGAAAGGGAAGAAGAGGAGACATTAGAACCCTTCAGGACTGAGGAAATAGCTAAAGCAATATTGGGAAATAACTGAGGAGGATGCTGGACCCGGTATAGAGGCAAGAACTCACTTTCTTTCTCTCTCTGATTGGTCTAAAGACGGGGAACCGATGAAATAGTTGAGGATTAATATATCAGCAGAATGGAGGGGAAACCCAGGCTGAAATGAGTGCTTCGTGACGGAAGCTCACGAATCAGTCGGAAACTACTATTTTTTTAGAGAGCCGATCTGACATTATCGAGGGGCGAAAACGAAGAATGAAGGATAATGAACACGTGCGGTCGTGTGAGGAGGACAAGGAGGGTGTTCTTGTCAGTGGGTTCTTACCCCAGAATCATGAGAAATAATGTATGTGTGTGGGTGGAATGAGGAAGTGCGTCAGCGCACGCTGAACCAGAAAGATATCAATTTCCTAGGAACAGTGTTGAATAGTAGGACTGGGAGTCCGTAGTGTGGTCGACGGAACAGCCACGAGCACCATTTCGCTTTTCTAGACAAAATCTATCTAGCTAGCTACAAAAGAATGAAACGATATATTCTTCACAGAAATGTTAAGGCGATGGATGTTGAGTTGTGGGAAGCATGTTTAATCCACATATTTGTGCACGCTATGTGGATTTTTGTTTGCAGTGCAGCCAGAAAACGAGGCATTACGGGACATCGGTCGGGTCTGGGATCTCTATGAGGCTCCATGCCAGATTGATTGTACCTTAAACGTAAATGTAGCATCACTAACGAACATTCCGAGAAGCTGCGGATCCTGAATTTGAGCCTCAAGTTAGATTGGGCGGTACCCCTTTATACTGAAAGGAGCCGGAACCCATTAAGACTTTCATACTCAGTCAAACTCTAGAGAACCATGAAAGAAAAATATAGTATTGACATTATCGCACAAAACTACACTACGATAATACAATACATACCAAAAAATCTCTCTGAACATAAATGACACTATGACACCGTAATTTAAATTTTTGGCATTTGGACCTAGGAGTCATGTTCCAATATTAAATTTCACCTCGCTTGAGAGGAAGGCGGAGGCCATACCCTGGTTCGCTGACAACCGGCGACCAGGTTGACTATTTTAATAAATACAAAATCGGAAGGCATATCCATTTTGGATTGACCTCAGTGTACATTTCGCAGGCAACTTTCTGTTTCCCTGCTTAAATTAATCGACAACCTTGAGGGTTTGTCATGACTGCGGATAACCGCTTATCTTGAACTGCTGTTTCTATCAGCTCTTCTGAAAGCCTTTATTGGCTTTACCACGATCTGCCAAGTGCCGGAACCGTGAAAATGTGGAGACACTCTCATGACCTACCCTGAGTCCAGGAAAGGCTTGGCAACGTGTGTGGGTGATGTCACCTGTCGCAAAAATCTTTAATGTGGCTACGCTTTGGTGCATCCGAGGCAGTCCACGAAACTACCCTTAAGTCCATGCATTAGTAATGGCAGATGGGAAGGTCTGAGGTATGTCCTACATTCATGTGGGCTGGTACAAGACAGATTCGTAACTATGGTCACCCGCCGTAGTTTTCCGTCACCGTTTGATCGGCTGACAAAACGAACATTCTTGTGATACCTAATGTGTCGTACTTGACGTCGTCAGTGGACACTCAAAATATATAGTGGTCATGTTGTAAATCCAATACCCCAATTGGTATATAATGAACCACATAAACTCATAATTCCCTACACGGGAATTGAGCCTTGGTGTTCAGAGGCCATATTCAGGATGGTTGGCCGCCGCTTTTTGAAGCAGAGGTCGCATATACAGCCTGAAGGCAGGAAGGCGATCATGTGGGGACGCGGGAAAACAGTGCCATGGATGGACCTTGGACTGTGAGGGGCGTCACCATTACCCAATGGGGTAAAAATTTTTTGAAGTTCTGGGCACGCTGAAGTGCTCTAATCCAATCAATTCAGATTTGTGTTTGTATGTGAGAACGTGTGTGTGAGAGAGAGCGAAATTGTGTATTAGGTTAGGATAGAGAGAAGGGAACTGATTAGAAGAATCGAAAGAGACAGACAGCTAGGTACAGAAGGAGGGCATAGCACCAATGAGGATCTGACAACAATATTCAGGAGAATACATGTTACCTAAGCAAGTAATGTAGTCAAATAACTAGATTTAACGTGAGCAAATCAGGAAACAGTAAATGGGAATGTATTAGACGAATGGTTATGTAATGTAAATAAGGAGGGCATATAGGACGATCACGAGCCAATGGGAAGAACAAATGGGACGAGTGGATACATGGTAAATAGGTAATTAATGTAGGATGTATCCAAGGGAAATATAAGGTACATAACTTAGGTTAGATATGTATAAGCTAATGTAGGCTAGGAGTCTATTTAAGGGGGGGTCTGGAGGTTTACACTTGTAGACGTATAATAAGATATAGCTTACACCTGATTTCTAAATATTATGCTGTACTTACTAAGAAATATAAGTAAAGAAGATTAAATTAATATAACGAAAGAATAACTAACATATTGCTAAGGCTAGTCGCTGACTTGGTTAGATTTATTATTAATTTTTTTCTTTTACTAAGTCTTATTTCTGTTTCTCAATTAGTACTATTTTTCTTGTAGTTATATTATGAAGTGTTAAATGTAGAACACCTGTCAATTTTATTTTTTTTCGTATTATTTAATTTGTTCATTACCATGTGTCCTTTCCCTGGTTACTCATATCACCACCCGGGCCCACCATAATATCAGCGCTATAGACACATTATCTATAGCATATGCTGCGATGGGTCCATTTTGTCTACTGTTATTTACTTTTCATCGTTACTATGTAATTAAGTTTAATGCAAAAAAGAGACAAATAAACAATTTTTCTTTCTTTCTTTCTTTCTGATTTTAAGTTTGGCTTTGCTAAACACAAGTCTCCTTCAACAGCGGCCCCCATACACGTGGACATGGTTATCAACACGTACATCGAGCCCGACACATGGTACTTGCCGCTGGACGTGGGCAGCGAGGAGCCGGCGCTGAGCAGCGCGGACACGCTCGATGCAACCATCTACAACCCTCGTTCATGGGAGAAGGACTCTGTCCCAGGTTAGTATCGAGCAAATTATGATCACTTGCCAGATTAAGATTTAAACTCAACCTTTTGTAGCTCATGAAAAGTCGATACTTAAATTGATTTAGACAATCTGCCTTAAAAATAAAGCCAGTATACCATGGAATCGACTCCCTGCCGAAGTTACTCCCTTAAGGTGGGCCGTCCCGCTCAACTCCTTATACAAACGGGTAAAGAAGATCACGCCCATATTTCTTGTCAGAGATCCAAAATTTTGCTCAAAATAGCTTTACTTGATCTAACTAGATGTCTGATGACCGTTGGCATTGTACAATTGTGTTTGGTTTCTAAGGTATAAGGTCCGAAAGTTCGAATTTTTCGGGTGTTTTATACAATAACTTTGGAGCTGGATTACGCAATTATAAAGTAAAAACATCTTAAAAAGATTAGTCATCAAGATTTATAATCTATTTGGTTTTTGTTAGATTTTTGACTACAGCAGACGTGGTTTACTTTTATCTTTAAGTCGTTTTGTAATTAAAATTTTCGTAAATCTTACCAAATCATACACTATGCACATTGTCTTTTTTGTGGACATGTTGCATCTTCCTCATCACGGAGCCTGTCTTTTTCTTTGAAACAGAGAAGGTCCCAGAACGCAACAGCACGGTTTTGTACCGAACCCTCGAATGAGTTCGTCCCACCGGGTTGGGCCACCTTAAAGTACAACATGGGGTCCTTCAAACATGGTGTGAAGAAGCACTTGGCCGGCCGGCATGGTTTTCGCAGCCCCTGTGAAAGTCCAAAAACCCATGGGCGTTGTCGGGCGCCTTTAGTGTGCACCATATGCCGCGTTTAACATAAAACATTACAAAACATGGATACATACCTTATGCTCAAGAATCTTAATACTTTTCCAAAGACATCCAGCAGTTGGAACGGGTACAACGAAGATTCACCAAGATCCCCCTTGAGCTACGTAACCTGAGCTATGAAGAGAGACTTGAAGCTCTAAACCTGCCTACTCTGGAGTCACGCCGTCAAAGAGGGGACCTAATCGAAATTTACAAAATTCTCACCTACGACTGCCCAGAACTCATTTAAATATTTGCACGCAACCAGAATGTTCATCTTCGAGGGCACAATATGAAACTGCAAGTCACGGCCTCTAGAACGAATACTCGCAAAAACTACATAACCAACCGAGTAGTAGAGGCATGGAATAAACTCCCAGAAGATGTGATTAACGCTACGACCACCAACCAATTTAAAAATAGACTGGATAACCATGTCAAACAAAATCGAATGTAAAGAAAAATAACAAAACAAAATTTAAAACCACTTAGCAACTAAATTTATCAAGTTAAACGCTGGATTTAGACGCATCAGCATATGCTGCCTGTCTAAAACTTATAAATATAAATATAATATATAAATCTAAGTAGTATTTAGAAAATAACTTTGTCATGTCGACAACAGCAGATTGCACTCGCTTCTACAAGGGCGTAAGTGAAACCAATTTATATTTCAAGAAGTTGGAAGATGCATTGATGGTCTCTAGCTATAATTGAAACCTATGCCGGTAAATATCTGATGTTCTTTTCGATCAAACTTTTTTTTTTAATTTTAATGTATATTTGCTAAAATAACATTTTAGGAAACAAAGTACAGAAACTTACAATTAATCTGTAAATTATAGCTAGACCGTCAATCTTCAAATTCACTCTTTTGTCTAGCAGAATTTGTGTAGTTATTTTTAAATATAATAAAAAAATATTGGTTTACTTACGTTTTTTCAAAACAAAACGCATTTAGATTATCACTCCCTTAAAAGTCTTGTGAGGGCATGTGTTGCAACAGCAACAACTGTGAAATCGAATTCCCCGCGTCAGGGCTGTACGAGGGAACCGTGGAGACGCGCTACACCGACCTGAGCTACCAAGAGAGCAGGGCGGTGACGGCATGCGACACCGGCGGCGGCGGCGGCACGCTGCGCGCGGCGCGAGACAACATGGTGCTGGCGTGCCTGCTGACGGAGGGCGTCGGCGTCGTCGCGAGGCAACTCCGCGAGCAGTTCCAGCGGTACCTACTGCGAACGCTGTGTCTGCTGTTGGAGCGAGTAGGTCGGTGAGCTCTGCATGGGTTTGGGGCCACTCGCTAATTATTTTATCTTTATGCGACCTGACATTGATGGCTCATACCATACAACTACCGTTATGATGTTAACCTAATACACCACATTCCCGAAGGAATTAGGTGCCATGCCAGGACCTTCCCTTTGCGCATTGAACTGGATGGAAAACACGGACAATTTTTCATTGCCGCCTCAACCATAGTTTCATCCAATGCGGTGGTACCAACCCGGGCGGGCTTCACCCTACCGCCTAGTAGGGGAAGGGGACCTATAGTTTTACATGGATTCCGAACCATGGAACAGCTTGCATTCGTAACGAAATGCTCTTATCGAACTCAGAATGAGAAAGAAAGTGGTGCATGACCGGGCGAGGATTTGAACCCAGACCTCTCGGATGAAAGGCAAGTGTTCTAGCCCCTAGACCATGAGCTGTTACAATGTAAGGTACAAGACAAATTTTAGGATTTAGTGGTAGAGAACACCAGAACTAAGCATCTATTAAGCATGGAGAGAACGGAAATCATAGGTTTTATGCTGGGTCCAACTCCAGAGACAAATACTTGCATATATTTAATTTCTTTGGTCTAAGGCTATTGAAAATATGATGTCTTGCAAGCATACATGCACAGCCGTCCATGTCAATGACAGACAAAAAATGACCGCGTTGCGGGCAACCTCTAAATTCTCACCAATAAACGCACAAAACTGCACATGTCAACTCTACTACCATTAACAGTGTCAGAAAGATAATTGACAAAAAGCAAACTTAAGTAATAGATAACAATTGAATGTACATTAAACAATACAAGTTCACTCGGACTAATAAGGAATACACGCATCAGTGCTGCTAGTGTTTACATAAATATGTAAATCAATAAAATGTAACCATTGCAAAATATTAAGTTCTTCACATTTTTAGGCAAAAACTCAAGTGTGATACATTTTCGGAATTTACTCACCACGTGTACCCACATTTAAAACCTAATGAAACATGCAACCACGACCCACTTTTCGATTTACAGGCAGCAAGTATGAGATGTTGCGGTGGGCGGGACTAAAAGCTTTGCACGATGTAACGCTTGCGGGTGGTCACGAGGACATCTCGGCGCTCGTGCGAGCTAACGCTGACTACTTCACCTACCAGGTCACGGCGCGCTTGAAAAAGGTAAACTGCTATTCACTGGGCTTGGATAGTGAGGAGATGGTAAGTCATTGTTAAACCCATCACCACACATCTAATTATTTGAATGTGTGCGACATGTTTCTCGCTTTTATTGATGCGTCCAAGAATCTATTATGTTTTGGTGAAAGATGTAAATAAAAAAACACCCGGGGGATATTTAATTATTGATTTATTAATTTGATGAACGAGCAGCATAAGCTGATGTGTTCATGTCTGAGTTCACTAGTGCTTTGTTATTACGGTTACTTTAGTTAAGTGTTTTTAGGTGCTTTTCAAGTCCGTTTTTAAAGGAATTGGCTTGCACGACATCTTCAGGTAGTTGTTCCATATTTCCACTGCTCTATTGGACAGGAAGTGTTGTCTCAGGCTTGTTGAGCTGACAGTGGCATTGAGCTTCAGGCTATGACCTCGGAGATGACTATTTGTGTTTCTATTGAAAAGGTTCTGCAGTTCTGTATGTTTCGAAATTTTTTTACTTATCTATTAGCAAAAACTATACGGCGTGAATAGAATATGAACAGGACTTCCATTCTGTTCATTGCCGTACACCGAGCATTCAGTGCGAAATAAACTATAGTAAAAAGTCATCGTTCAACAAGATAAATCAGTGACTTGTGTGTGTGATGAACGGCATTTATTTTGGCAGTCTTGGAACAGCGTGTCGGCGCTGCACATACTGACAGTGGTGATGCAGCACAGCGACGCAAGCATTCTACCTTGTCTGCACGGCATCATCAACAATGTAAGTACTACAGTGTGTTAGCATCTGTGACAAAGGTAGATGTGCTTCCATATTTTTTATGGTTCATCAAATTTACTAGAAGGCTACAATTCACTTCTCACTAGGGAATGCAATCCCGATCCCGCGGGATCCCGATCTCGCGAGATCGTGTGTAATTCTTCGGGATCAATCCCGACGCATCATATGACGAGATCCCGTTCGAGATTGCCGGGATTGGGCGGCAGTGGTCAGCGACGCTACACGCCACTCGGGGCGCAAGCGGCGCGCTCAAAGAATATAATACAGGGCGCGCTGACTGACGGCCGCGAGCGGCAGGAACGCCAAACAGCGTTAGAAAACTATTCCGACTATTTTCGAATATTAGCGACAGGTGACGAGTGGGACAGATAATATAGAACTGTGTCGAGTAAGTGAGAAAGAAGTATATGCGCGCGGAGAGGCAGTCATTTGTTTGTGATTATTTTTTTCATTTTCAAAATCTCTCGTAGGTAACTACTTCCTAATTCCCTTGAAATATGCTTATTGTTTTGATTACCTAATTTACCTATGTTAATTTCCTTAAAACCTGATAATTATTTAGTTGGAAAGATTAAAGAATAAAGGTTTTTATTTTCTTTCGAGTAATATGTTATTTTAGTAAACCTCACTATCACAAACAAGCAGTTATTATCTTTTTCAGTCATCCGAATTTAATTTTTTTTTTAAACTAGACGGGATCCCGAAAATTCCGGGATCCCGCGGGATTGATATTTCTAATCCCGCGGGATCTCGAATTTGCAATCTCGAGTCGGGATTGCATTCCCTACTTCTCACTCACCTCTTGTACACTTGACCAACTTGTACGTCTTGGTTCTAAGCCTTATAAATTCATGCAAAAAAAACAATATTTTCAGGTACTCCTACAAAGCTGTGACCGTTACCATTTGCAAGATGCATCGGCATATCTTCAGGTTTTCCTCACCTATATCGAGTGCGTACAGAGATGGTTTCCCGAGACGCTCCCGGACAATGATCAAACCGAATCAGTTTTAAACTGGACCAAATGGAATGTATTATCGGACACTCTAGAATACATAAATAATGTGGAAATGCCCGAGAGACTGATGTCACAGAATGATTTCGAAGAGGAGACGGGTCAGACGGTGGAAGAGATGTTTCAGGAAGACCTCAAGAAGAGAGAAGAGGATGATGGGATGGATGGTGATGATGTAAATGATAAAAATGGTAAGTCACTTTGTTCAGGACCGACATGTACGAAGACCCAGATAATTGCCTCGAAATGTAGTTCGTCTATATGTCAGTTTGACATGTTCCATGTTCTCTCATCTGTGCCGGGTATTCTCGTATGTCGACGTGGTTATTGAAAAAATGCTTAGAGAGAAAATATACTAATTCGCAGTAGCTTAGCCTCTTGGCAAGCCAATTAGTGCGTAGGGACACAAGATTAGTGGGTTTAATTGTGTAAGTACACATACTCCGGTGTTTTGGCATAGCTTGAAGTGCTTGTAAAGGCATGCTGGCCGGCTAACAGCAGCGTGAATCACCAGAACCAGGTATAACGTGGCGGCGCTGGTATGGGAAGGAAAGTCACAACTTTAAGATGGCATACATACTTTCTAGAGACAAAGAATTGCCACAAGACAACCTCTAGGGCAATTAAGGTGCACCAGAAAAGTAGTTAAGTTTGAAGGTCTTTGATGACCTGTGAAAATGATTAGAGCCATCATTTATTTTTAGGTGTTGGGTTACTAGTGATATTGCAACTTTTAACAATGTTGTGAGAAATTTATAATTAGTTATTGTGATAATGGGGAAGAAAACTGCTAATTTATCACGACAGGTGGCGTCTAAGCGAGCTCACCTAAAAGATCTGTCAAAGCTGTCAAATACAAAAAAAAAACAGAACACCGTTAAGGTTAAGTACTCTTTCAAATAGTACAGAGCCTCTATTGCGAGTTCCAAATCACTTATCGGAATGTCACTAAGCTCTTCGATTCAGCAGGTTAACACCATTGAATAGAGCAGGCATTTGAGGGATACACTAAATTGCCCTTCCATTGGATTTTATATCTGTGTAGATACATATTGTCAACACATTTATATGATTTCATATTTTTACACGAATATTTTTTATTTTTTATTTATTTATTTATTTATTCACACAAATATAAACAACAAATAATATTCGCTACCACTTAAACTGGCCCAAAGGCTGTATTATAAGTGGTAGGCTAGTTATGTTCAACAATGTTCACCTACACACTGATCTTGTGTTTTACAAACATTACAGTCACAATCACAATCAATGCTTGGGTACATTCTAATATCTAACCGGAGATTTATGTCTACCCTCACTACAAATTACAGAGATTAGGCTCGCTGCAGAGATACGACACACCGTTGCATAAAGTGGTAATATTAAAAAATAATAATAGGGTAAATCAAATAAATGGTAACTAATTGTTACTTCATTAAATCTTGTAGAAAAAGTGCATAAAGTAAACTAAGACTAAGTAAATATCCCAGGTATTTCTCAAGAATAGTGCAATCTAAGTACTTGTTACATTTCACGTGAGTTTTATAGATATACCGAAGTGTTTAAAAATAAACTAACATTAAAACTTTTCAAAAATTGAGAAGAATTAAACTTACAAGCTCACTTAGCTCCTGGCTAACGTGATACAGTAAGCATAGTTTCCGTATCTTCGTAGTTAATTGCGAGCAAGAGGTTTTTTATGACCTTACGACATTTAATCCAGGTAAGTGTTCGTATATTTTCAAGTTTATCAACTTTGTTGTATAGATGTGGACCTAAATACCACTGGAAGCGTTGCGCCGTCCACGTTCTAGTAGCTGGCACTGGTGTTTGGTTTACATAACGAGTGCAATATGCATGAGTCACAAGAGTCTTATCTTTTTTTGGTTGGTGGTGTTTTAAAATAACATTCGAAATAAATAATTTTCTTACACTCAAAACCTTGGACTCACACAATAAAGTTTGTGTTGGATAGCGAAATGGTTTACGTAACATAACGCGCAGCACAGCACGCTGGGCTCTTTCCAGTTCTAGCATGTGTGTTTTAACTGATCCACCCCATGCGGAGATGCAATATAAAAGCCGAGATTGACAGAGTGCAAAATATACGGTACGAAGTAAATGTTTACTGGCAGAGTTACGTATACGTTTGAATATATATATGATACTTCTTATTTTACTCACTAATCCAGTAATATGAATTTTCCAGCATAAGTTTTCGTCAAGTGTCACTCCAAGGTAACGTATATCTGTCACTCTCTCTATCAACTGGCATTTACATGCCTGCCCGTTTTTACATGTGTGTAACATAAGTTTGTGTATGTGTGTGTCTGGTGATGTTGAACTGTTCATGCTGAAAGCTATATGTTTTGTTTTTTGCACGTTTAAGTTGAGTAAGTTAGAGTCGAGCCATATTTTGAGCCTCCTTAGTCCGTCCTCGGCAGTTCTGTAAACTATGTCCCAATTTTTGTCTGTAAAAACAAGTACAGTGTCGTCGGCGAATGTAAATATTTTACAGCCTAGTAACTGCTTTTGGCACAGGTCATTAATATACATAGTAAATAGCGTCGGACCAAGTACGCTACCCTGAGGTACCCCAAACTCGACTGTGACTTCATCGCTCACTACATCACCTATCCTGACACACTGACGTCTATCCAAAAGGTAACTTGAAAACCAAGTGAGTGGTAGTCCTCTGATTCCGAATTGTCGTTCCATCTTTTTCAGTAGTATAGGTAGGGATACAGTGTCAAATGCCTTTGCTAGGTCGAGAAAGAGTCCTATACATCGCTCTCCTTTGTCCATGCTTGTGGAGATGTAATCGGTCAAGTCTCCAACTGCATCTTCTGTGCCTGTTTCTTTCCGAAATCCATATTGATTTGGCGAGAGCAAGTTATGTTCTTCAAGATATTGTGTTAACCGCACCTTGACTATTTTCTCTAGTATCTTAGACAGAACAGAGAGCAAAGATATTGGTCTGTAATTGGAAATAATTGTTTTGTCTCCCTTTCTATGTATTGGTGATATAACTGCTTTTTTAAAGGGGGCTGGAAAAGTTCCCGAGGAGAGGCTCAAGTTAACTATAAAAGTAAGTGGCTCGACAATTAGGGGACCTGTATGTTTAATTAAGAGTGAACTGATACCATCCCACCCTCCAGCACTTCCAGTTTTTAGTGCTGTAATCAGTTTGGCGATTTCTAACGGATCAGCTGGTTCCAAGAATAGTGAGCCTGCAAAAGGTAAGTACGAAGTTCCTACTTCATCGCTTAGGTAGTTTTCAGTAGTGTTAATAGTTTCAAGAATGGATGTTGCTCGTAATTTTCCAACAGACGCGAAGTATTTATTTGCTTCGTTCACAGAGTTTATTTTATTATTGTCTATTAATAGCTCAGTTGGTAGAGAGTTTGTTTTTGTAGGAAGATATGCTGCGTCTTTAATAATTTCCCAAGTTTTCTTTGGATTATTGGCAAAAGTGCGAAGTTTGTTTTCCACATATATATCTTTGGCCGCAGCTGTAGCACGGTCACATGTATTCCTGTATGCTTTATATCTCTGTTCTTTAATTACATCACGTGGCATCACTTTGACCTGTCTGTGCATATTATCGCGCTTTTTTAAACATTTGATTAGTCCGGGAGTAATCCAAGGCCGTATATTATTCTTTGATCTAGGAATTGTACGGATCTGAGTGTTTTTGTCGATGAAGTCTTGCAGTATTGATATTAAAGTACTCGCTGCCTCATTAACATCTTCACATTTTGTCACTTGGCTCCAGTCGTAATTTTCGAGAGAGTTAGCAATACATTTATAGTCCGTTGATCTTACTAAGCGTCGAGTAGGTTTCGTGGATAACCCAGTTTCTCCAACACTTAATAGGATTGGAAAATGGTCCGTAATTGCAGTTTGGCAAACTATTGTCGTAATTTCCGTTTTGCTTCGTACCATAAAATGGTCAATGCATGAAGATTCTCTTGTAGGCTCTGTTATACATGGGATAAGCCCATGTTCCGCAAGTAAACAAAGATAGCTTTCCGATCTTCTATCAGGATATCATATAAAAATCCATGGAGAGTGATTCAATGTATCAGTCGGAGTACGTGTAGTACAAGACGTGCGATGTGTCGCAGAGGAGGCGGCGGCGCCGGAGCACGTCGCGACGACGCTCGTGATGCTGCGCCGCTGCGTGCACTTTGCGTCGTCGCGGTCGCGGCCCGAGCGGCTGCTGGCGCTGCGCGCGACGCGCCGCGGCCTGCCGCTGCTGGCGCGCCGCGAGGGCGACCTGCTGCCGCTGTGCCACGCGGCCTGGCCGCCGCTCGTCGCCGGCCTCGCCGATTCCGATCCGCTCGTCTTCCGCGATGCTTTCCTTCTGCTCGTCGAGATGGCGCGACTATCCAAGGATTTCATACGGAACCGAGCTATCAAGTGAGTTAGCTCAGTCTTGGCTATATTTGTGCAAGTTGAGATGGCGGGCCTCTCCAAGGATTTTATTCGGAACGCAGCTATCAAGTGAGTTAAAGTGTTGCGACTTTGCCCGTGATGCTGCGTTGTTGCGGACACTTATTGTCGTCGCCTTCGTGAATTTTTTTTTTATTATTGAAATAGTACAAAACATTTTATACGATATTATATTAATTGTAGTTGGAAGTCAACCTTATTTCAAATGAGTATTTACTTGATGTACCTTTTTCTTTTAGAAATTGGTAAAAAATCCACTTGTATGTAAAAGCAATTTTTCACCTCTACATTCTCCCGGTCACAGAAAAACAAGGAACATGCGAGGTTTCTTCGAATGAATGAATTGTGTTGATCAATCTTATTTCTTTCATTCCATTCCTATCGCATCCATGAAAAATGTATCTAAATCGAATGAAATGGAAAATTTCAACCTCTTTCCTCACCAGCCGCAATTGCGGTTGATCCGAGTCAGCCGTACGAAAGTATAGAGCCGCAGATGCGGCTGTTCTGAGCCAAAGGATGAAAGGCAAAACAGACGTGTTACGTGGGAAAAAAAGATCCAGGCTGTCACTGTCAAATAAACTCTTAGTCTATAACATCATCCTGAAGCTAGTTTGGACCTATGCATTGGAACTGCCCCATAGCTAGCTCATCGAACATCGAAATACTACAACGCTTCCAACACAAGGTCCTTCGCAGTATCAGCAATGCCTCATGGTTCACCAAAAACGAGAAGATCCACGAATACCTGAACGTAACCACCATCAAGGAGGAAATCCAGAAGCGCTCAAAATCCTACAAATCACGACTACAAAATCACACAAATCCTCTAGCCGTGGGACTATTGGACACTAAAATGTAACACGGCTGAAGCGATGCAGAATTGAGGCCGAATTATAAAAGCAATAATAATAAATACAGTAAAAATAAATATGAAACTAGTCATCATTGGACGACAGCTTTTCAAGTCAATCCACATACCCAAACCTCAAGTCACACCCAAGCTGATTGCAGAGAGACAAGACACACACAAAAAAAACGTGTGAAAGCCAACCATATACGTTTTTTGATATTATTATTGACGTGGGCATTGTGCAGGGAGGCGCTGCCGAGCGTCTGGCAGCGACTGCGCCGCGCGGCGGCGGACAGCGCGCTGCGCGACGCGGGCTCCGCGTACCGTGCGTCCCCCGCGTACCGCGCGCAGCTCGCGCTGCTGAGCGCGGCGGCGCCGCTCGCGCTCGACCTGCAGCTCCGGGACGCGCAGCTCGAGGAGGCGCTCGCCGTCATCAGCCCGTACCTGTCAAACAGGCAGCCCAAACCGCTGCAGGTGCGTGCTGTTTCATTTTAGGGTTCCGTACCCAAAGGGTAAAAACGGAACCCTATTACTAAGCCTCCGCTGTCCGTCCGTCCGTCCGTCCGTGACAGGGCATCTCATGAATCATAATAGGTAGGCAGATGAAATTTTCACAGTGTGTATTTATTTTGCCTCTATCACAACAAATAGGGAAAATAAAAAAAATAACGAGATTTTTTTGTGTTAAATCTTGTACGATGGTATGGAACCCCTTCGTGTGTGAGTCCGACTCGCACTTGGCCGGTTTATTTTAATGCAACCTGACATGGATGGCTAATACCGCACAACAACCGTTATGATATTAGCCCAATAGACCACATTCCTGAAGGAATAATTAGCGATGCCAGGACCTCCACTTTATTAGCACGTCTTGAACTGTATGAAATCACGGATAATTTTGTATTGCCACGATTGTTTTCTCGACTATCTTTTCTTTCAAACCCTGCCGCCTAGTAGGGGAAGGGGACCTACAGTTTTACGTGGATTCCGAACCATGGAGCAAGCTCCAGTCGTGACGAAATGCGCTTATCCAACTCAGAAAGAGAAATGAAGTGGTGTAATCACTATTCCACGTGCCACTAGGCTATGAGCCACTTGATGTGTTGACAACACGCCAGTAAGTTTGTTTTTGTTCCGAACGCTGAAAGCTCTCACACCTTGGGCCTGAGACGTTCTTCTTTTTGAATGACTAATGCTAGTTACTACTGGCTACTGGTCTTTGAAAAGTCCAGCCACAGACTCAGTTAAAAAAAAATCTTAGGACTAGACCATGCATATAAAATCAATATCGTTCCATCTCCTAAACCACTCAACCACAACCTCTGTTTACCAAGTATAGTGGTGTGATTCCACACCACCATACTTTGCTAAAATTTGTTTAGTTGCGTGTCGATTGCAAACACAACTGTCGCTTGCGCCTATTCGACCCTCTGCTTGGGCATCCTCTCATGTTCCCCACACCTTTGCCCTAACGCTGCAAGGTTGTGCGGCTCGTAGCCTAGTGGCGCGGGGACTGGCCTAGCGTACCAGAGGCCCGGGTTCAATACCAACTTGCACCACTGTCTTTCTCTTTCAGAGTTCGATAAGTGCATTTCGTCACGAATGCGAGCTGCTCCATGGTTCGGAATCCATGTAAATCTGTAGGTCCCCTTCCCCTACTAGGTGGTAGGGTTTAAGCCCGCCCGGGTTGGTACCATCGCATTGGATGAAAAGATGGTCGAAGCGGCAATGAAAAATTGTCCGTGTTTTCCATCCAGTTCAATGTAGCCGTGCTCATAAAGGGAAGGTCCTGGCATGGCACCTAATTCCTTCGGGAATGTGTTGTATTGGGCTAATATCATAACGGTAGTTGTGTGGTATTAGCCAACCATGTCAGGTCGCATAAAAAAAAAAAAAGGTTGCAAATATATTTCAAAATAGAAGGCATTTCGATCCTTCCCAGGACCGTGGATTCTGAGAATTAAGGTTGTCCAGAAAGGCTCACAATAGGATGGAGTGTGCAATAAAGCACGTATTTCAAAGCATATTGTTTCGCTCGCGATTATTATCCGGCCAGCAAGACAGTGTCAAATCAATAACTGGGGTGATATCAAATCGCTAAACTCAAATGATATTTACTGGATTATCATAAAACCCTTGTTAAAACGGTGCCAAAGCCCTGCTATCTTTAAAAGACAGCTGAAGGCCTGGCTCCATACTAAAGCTTACTGCAACGTAACAGAGTTTCACTATAACAAAAGTTAGGTAATAGGTTTAAAAAAAAATGTTGGTTGTGTAATGTCACTGATGTATTTTATTTCTACACACTTGAGTACTCGCACAAAATGCGAAACTCTATTGCCACACCTATATTTAGGTAATCACTATACATTGTAAAGTACCGTTTGTTCACTCATTCGTACTATTTGAAGTGATACGGCAATAAATAATTTTGATTTTGACATATTTAGTTGGGTTTTAATTATTTAGTAAGTTTGATTATGGTATCAGAAATTTTAAGTTGTATTATGCTGTTTTATGCCCTAATGGAAATATTAATTATCTATATAAGGAAATATTACAAGACACAGAATTGCTTCCGATTCATCATTGACAGCCTATGGCACCAAAAGCGTGGATATATACAGCAATGATGACCGTAATATCGTATCGTTGAAGGCGGCCGCGGTGGCGGCGTTCCGTCTGCTGCTGTCGCGCGAGCCGGGCGCCGCCTGGCACCACCTGCGCGCGCTCGGCCACGGTGGGGAGCCGGCGCCGCCGCCGCGCGCCGCGCGCCGCCTGCCACTGCACGCCGGCGGCGCCGCGCGCCCGCCCGCCGACCCCGCCTACGCGCGCGCCCTCGACGCTGTGTTTGCCGAGTAAATTCAGCGGTTGCGGCGAGATAGCACACATTAACTACGAGCTGAATTATTTCCTGGATAACTTTTATCCGCTGTTACGCCTCTTTCGAGTTTAATTTTCGCTCCAAAAGGTAGCCTGCTCTATACCGAAACTCATCAAACTTGGTTCAGCGGTTTAGGCGTGAAAACACAAGACAGAGTTGCTTTCGCATTTATAATATTAGTATGGATAAATTATTTGCCTGGATCCCATAGGACTATCGTCCTATCTAGACTAGTCAAAGAAAAATCGTTGCATAAAATAACTGTCGAGTTCCTGTACCATCATACCTTCAGACACTTGGGGTCATCTGGATACCATTCAAGACCAGAGAACTCACTGATCCAACTGACCCAACGAGCCCAAACTCGAAGGGGTGTCATCGTGTAATGGTGTAGTTACTGTGAATCCTTTTTATCAGGACCTCGTTAAACTTCACACTAGTCAGTCAGTCAGTCAGCGTGTTTGCGTCCACTGCTGGACATACGCCTCTCTAATTTGTCTCCAGTCCTCTCGGCCCTCAGCGGTGCGGAACCACTGCTTTCCGCCGACGCACTTGATGTCGCCGTCCCACCGGGTTTTCCTGTCCACGGACGCCAGTGTAGGACACGGTTCTCCAACGGTCGTCGTGACTTCGGCTGACATGGCCAGCCCACTGCCACTTGATTTTAGCCACCCGGTGTCCAATATTTCACCAGGCTCGCACCCAAATTTGTAATTTATGTAAATAAGGTACGAAATTAATGTAAGTAGGTTATGACATGTATTTTTTACCATAACTAGTCTTTTATTATGTAAGAATAAAAAAGTTTAATAAAACAATTTGAAATACAAAAACAACTGTTTATTTTTAACTATTTAGTCTTCCTCCGTGAATGGCCCTCTAAATTAATACTAAAGAAACATTTGATTTTATTTACCTAGACCCCTTCACACCCAAATCCACACAGACAATAAAAAATATCGATAATCATAACAGAAATATCACATTCACATAGTGCTATAAGAATGTTCTGTGTCTGACTCGCAACAGACATATATTATTTGGTAACTTATTGTGGCCCTGATACACTTTCACATATGGCTCCTTCCTATTGATTCACGTCGCAACTATCCCGTTAAGGTTACTAATTTCTAATGTTATAGTGTTTTCTAAACGCATGTACTCAGCAAGACTCCAATCGTATTCTAAGATGCAATCACCCAATCGATAAACGCATTTATTGCACAGTTTCGATACCACACCGACGATGTAAGACTACACGAAATCTTCACTTAGGCACACTATCCACCGTCGTATTACCATAAATATAAATAACGAATTATTCTAGCTAACCGATCTGCATATGTGTGAAATTGAGCTAATAGAAAAAATACAATGAACCTTTTATGGAGAATAAGTTGGTCAAATTGTTAACAACTAATTATCCTTTTTTTTTGCAATGCTATCTGTTGCCCTAGTCGGAGTATTCTCCTAAACTCGCGTTTACGCGACTTACTTTCGAAGTCATGTTGAAAATGTCGAATGAATCAAGATTGTTAAATGTAAAATGTAGTATTCCAAGTTTAAGTTTCACTTGGTGTCGGTGAATAAAGTAGATGATCATCGTATATTGTCGTCTGTAGGTGTAATATTCCTTTACTGCTTTCCATGTTAGTTATAACTGAGATGGAAGATATTTAGAGAAAGTGATATGCCAACATGTCAACACTGTCAAACTTTGCCAGTGGCGAGGCTACATATTAGTTATAGGACGACGCAACAGAAGATATTGAAGTGAAATGTTTTATTATCTTGGAATAAATAAGAATAGTTGAGAAAAAACGAGAGTCGACGTAAAACTCGAACTAGGGCTCTCAAAACATTCACCAATGCACACGAAACACAATGTCAAAGTACAGAAATAAATTGAATTAATTTAACACAATTCTTGACAATGAGATATTAACAAATACGTACAATGATAATATGAATGAAGGTAATAGTAACCAAATAGAAGAAGTGATTCCTGTACAACCAATGTTTCCTTAATTTTAAGATTGCAGTCAATGGGGAAGAAAACTGCTTATTTATCACGATAGGCGTCTAAGCGAGCTCACCTGAAAGTTCTGTCAAAGTTGCCAAATACCATACAAAATAAGACAGAATAGATTTTAAAATTTTATTTACTCAACCTACGTAATTGAAATGACAAAATTTCTGAAAGTTCTGTCAAAGTTGTCAAATACCATACAAAATAAGACAGAATAGATTTTAAAATTTTATTTACTCAACCTACGTAATTGAAATGACAAAATTTTCTCGTTATTATTTTGAAAGTTGTTTGTTTCAAATTATGCTAATGAGAAGTTTCCTTCAGTCGTTGGAAAGAAAATATCAAAATAACATAACCTATAATATTTCATTTCAAACTTTGTGCTAGTCTATTATTAAAATTAGTTTGAAGACAAACAAAAGCTCTTCTTTTCCTCCACACCTTATTCTAACTGGATCATGGAGTACATCTTTCATCTAAAAACTCGTAAAAAAACTTGACAGGAATGACAGTTTTGGCGTTTCTAAGGTGAGTTCGCTCATGCGACACCTACAATAAGCTTTGAGTTTTCTGCCCCATTGAATTAATTTCTGTTGAAGTACGTACTTGCAGTAGCACCAACATGTTAATTCTTACTTATGTTTTTTTATTTATTTCATTTCGAATCAGATACTTCATGGTTAGGAAACTTTTGCCTACTGATTTTAGGGTTAAGCCCACTGCATTGAATGAAATATGGACAAACTGCAATTAAAACAAATTGTGTTTTGCATCCATTTCTATGTTATTGTGCTCCAATGAAATGTAAGTGCAAACATGGTAAGAAATTCTCTGTGGATGCAATGCGTTGGGCATATAGCAGCAATCCTTTTCTGATAACAAATTGAGAGAAAATCAGGCTTCCTTAGGGATGACAGTACGATGTCACAATACATTACAGGTGTTTTCTAAAGTGCTAAAACTGATTGGAATAAATAATCGCATTCGTTTAGTTCAATACAAATGCTCCCGTGAAAAACCCAACTTGTACTATAGACCTCAGGGCCCGGTTAGAATCATTTCCACGCTTGCCTGAGCATTTTCCTAGATGCAAAGAATTTGGTGCTGTAGGTTGCAAAGATCAATGCTCCCAGGACGAGTGTGATGAGATAGTAGTCGAAGTCGTCCTTCAGCAGATCGAATGTCTTCGATGGCGCCACCCTTGTGTAGAACAGATCTGAAACAAAAGATTTGTTGATACAAAATCTGAGTGCAAAAGTGTTTTTGTAGTAATTTGGAAATATCCGTCAATACAAAATCGCGTTCGGTGTATTCACTGAAGAGGAAGGAAGGAGATGTGGCATGCGGTCGATATCGTGTCTGACGTATGGTCAATTTTTTTTTTTTTGTATTGTTGTTTTGTCTGTTGCTTCGCGATCTGTGTAAACACAATGAGCCATTCAGATGAGCTTTGCATTGTGGTTTTGTTAGCCAGAGGGATTCTTAGGAGTCCCTTTTCAATTTTCCGTGGCAATCCAATGGCTCGCGTAGGGACACTATACCACTTCAGTGTGGAATGTGTGATGCTCCCTGTGCCCACTAGTTCCGATGCCTGTTGATTGACGTGACCGATATCCTCTTCTGATAGCTTTCACTGTGTCTAGCGATTTATTGTTTGACGCTGTTGATTTTAAAGTCCTCGTATATGGATTTTTTGCTCACGTAGTAGGGTATGTTTAGCATAGCCAAAGGTCAGTGACTATATAATTGTATGGGAATCTGACGGCGCGGCATATGCCACATAGTCTGAAACATCGCCACCGCGCGCGAATGTGTTCTAAAAATGCATTCGTCAAGTCAGTTCCCACCCACAAGAACCCTCCAATACATCTCCAGCTATGTTTGTATGTGGCATATACATTTAAATTGAGTTGGTAGATTTTAAAAATTTAAGACGTCGGGTCTCATAGTAGGCGCCCTCGATGGCATATCTCCTTCCTTTGTATCTATGGGTGTATTAGTACAAATTATTGTCGTAGATCCAAAATGATGCATACATACATCAAGATCTCACCGCCCATGTACTTATGCAAATGACATAAAAGGAAATTCTCCTACTCATGGACTACCCTCTCCTCACCAGAACTGTGAGGAGACGGGAGTCCTCTGCCGGACCTCTCACTCACCTAAAATTCATTACATAGTTTGCTGTCTCCATGGGGAAGAAAACTCAAGCCTCAGTGCCGCATTTGTGACTGGACATGGATGGCTAATACCACAAGTTCTGTCATGGTATTAGCCAAACACACCACATGGGAACTAGGTGCCATGCCAGGACCTTCCTTATATTGCACGGCTACATTAAACTGGATGGAAAACACGGACAATTTTCATTGCCGCTTCGACCATCGTTCATCCAATGCGATGGTACCAACCCGGGCGGGATGAACCCTACCACCTAGTAAGTAAGGAAGGGGACCTACAGCTTAACGTGGAATCCGAACCACGGCCAGCCTCTCTTAACGGTCGAATGGTCACCCATCCAAGACCAGACCGGACCCAGCGTTGCTTCGGAGAGCGATCGCCGAAGTGTCGCGCCACTGGGCCACGGAGGCTGACATGCATGAGCAAGGTCACCTTAAAAACGTCAAACTGTCATTCGTGTCATGTTTTTTTACTTACAAGTTTTAGATGCAAGAGTTACTCCAAGGTTTGGAGGAAAAGAAGAGGTTTTATTTGTCTTCAAACTAATTTTAATGTGATAGACCAGCACAAAAATTAAAATGAAATATTATGGCTTACGCTGTTGTCATATATTCTTTCTTACAACTTCATTTGATTAGAATAATTTGGAACAAATAACGAAATTGAGTCATTTTAATTAGCTAAGTTGAGTAAATAAAATTTTTAAATCTATTGTTTTATTTTGATAGATCTTTTAGGTGAGCCACCTATAAGCAGTTTTCTTTCCCAATGTGACAAGCAAGAGTAGCGAGCCGTCACGTAGAAGATGTCGGACTCACCGAGCCCGTATGCGAGCACGAGGCACGTTGACTCGAGGCCGGAGGGCGCGGTGTGCAGCGCACGCGTGCCGCTCAGCGTGCGGTTGTAGTTGACAGCTGCCTCCGACGGCAGCGGCAGCTCCGGCGCGTACTGCAGCAGGCCCTCCTCGCGGTGCTCCTGCGTGAGCGCGCCCACCGGACGCCGCGGCTCGAGGTACGCCCACGGGATCTCCAGGATGACGCCCGTCGACAGGGACACTGCAAACACCATGGTGTAACATGGTAGTAACATTTTAAAATACCATTATCATTTTTATATACATTTTAAAAAACAAGCACTTCATCGCCAACAGAGTTGTGGACTCTTAGAACAAGCTACCTAGTGATGTTATTGGTTCGAATTCAGTGAATCAGTATAAAAACAGACTCGGAAAAGTATAAATACATAATAAACTTAACAGCCGTATTTAGAATGCGCGGACTAACTTTAATACGCCGGACCAAACCAGTTTTTGTATGATTAGTCCAGTACTAATCTCGTACTAAGTTTTGACAGGTTCTCTCTGTATACTGCTGTGAGTGTTTTGATATAGACGAGCATCAGCAAAAGCTGCTTGTCTATCCAAAATAAAATAATAATAATAATTTATCTGGATTTTAAAACACAATAACAGAGGAAATACGTAAACATGAAACTAGCCAACACATGTGAAAAGACATTTACACACAGTGTAAATCAAGTAGAAGGCACATTCATAATTAGTTTGACGGTTTACCGCACGTATGAGGAGCAGGACGTGCTGCTCGACGTTTCGGAGCCTTACATGAGCTCTCATACGCGCGGTAAGCCATCAAACTAAATATTATAGTTATGTCCCGCGTAAGTTTTTAGTGATAGAAGGCACATTATTCATCATCATTCCTGTCAGCACCCTCGTACAGCTCCACAGTCGCTGTCGGGAGACACTCACGCAGGATGTGCTTGTCGGCGATGCCGCGCTCCGTGATGGTGTCGGCCATGGCGGCGAGCGTCGCCGGCAGGATGTACGTCTGCCGCTCGACCAGCGGCGACACGGGCTGCGCCGACAGCGAGCTGAACGCGGCGCCGGCGGGCAGCGACCGCGACGCGCCCTCGTACAGCTCCACGGTCGCTGTCGGGGCACACACATCTCGTATGAGGACGCAAACAGTACTTGAACCCTCAAAAATACTGTATCTCATAATTTAAAGTGGAATCGCAAACATCTATATAAAAAGTAGATTTGAAAAATAAGATGAATTTAAAAAACCAACAGAACTCGAAGTTGTAGCAACAGAGCTACCCAGACTATTTCATCACCTGTCAAATTAGCTCACTCACTATCTGACTATTGCCACTTTAGCTACTAGTTGATGCTGAAAATGGTATTTATTTATTTAATAAAGGCGAGCTCACAGTGCATTTACATAACAATAGAAAAATAAAATAAATGAAAATAAAACCAATTACGAGCTCACACAGCTGGAAGAAACATAAAATGAAAACGTGAGAATTACAGTGGCACGATCAAACATAAACGACAAAAAATATACATTTTAACAAAAACATATAGGTTAGGTCAGGTTTTTTGTATTTGTCAGAAGGGTTGGGCAAATACATAAAAATGTAGGAGATTGCTGATGCAGTTTTCAAAAGCTACCAACCCAATCTCAACGTACATCCAGTGGCGTGCCCTTAATAGAGGCAGAAAAGCAGTGCCTACCCTGGAAATCTTCATCCTTCATCATGTAATAAACCATAGAATATCTTCTTCGTATTATTCTCGTAAAAGATGCTATGAGCTTGAACTCTATTGCAAAGTGTTAAGTAAGAAATTCCTTCAAACAAATGGATGGAAAGGCACGCATAGCCAGTGCCTCTAAGTTACGCACACTAATTAAATTTTCGCTCTATACTACTACAGAAAAGCGCATAGGTGTACCTGACACCTAGTCGCTTAACGCACACATTTACAGCAAAAATACTCACAGAAAGGCACTGCCTATTGCAATTGTTTTCGACCCTTGTGCGACACGAAACGCACTGCTTTCGTGTGCGCTCGCTCATTTATTTGACTTACGAAAAAAGAGACACATTCATTGTCTGTGCCCTAATTACTCTGAGTCTGTGCTTAATCTAAAGACAAAACAAACCTTTAGGTTTGTCTGGGCAGTAGCATGAACAGTACTGTTCGGGTACTGCAAGTGGTCAATAACATTATAAAATCGCCTATATCTAATAATTTCGAGTTGAATTTAGAATAGATCGAAAATGATGTGAGTTTTCAATAATTTTAGATTGTTGTTTGTGAAATGGGAAAGTGAAATTGATCTCTGCGAAATTTTTATTGCGAGCCGAGCGGCGGCAGCACGATCAAATCTATTAGATGAATGTCAATTAGCTTGAAAATGTATTGTGTGTTTTGTGTGCTGTGTTAGGTTATTATTCAAGTTTATAAATGTACAAATGTTATCAGTTTCGCGAAAATGTATGGGTTGTCGTGTGACGGCTTCTAATATTTGTTTAAAAAAACAAATACAGTGTTCATTTTGGAGGTTTTCGTATAGTGATAAGTCTAAAATTATTTCGACCGGTAGTCCAACAGATGATATTCAACTTACTCAAACGAAAGGTAACATCACGCGTCAATTTAATACAAGTAACTATGTATCATTCTCATGGTTAGCCGACTGTAAGTGCACCGCGACACTGTTTTGATTTAATTGCATTTTATTTTCAAATACAACAAAATGCATGGAATGATACTGGGTATGTTGATTTGAATAATTTCGTTCACGCCGCGAACAAACATGATCAGTCAGAAAAACATTTAGAATGCAGCATAGCTTTTCACATGTTTTTCAAGGTAAATCGAATCGAAACAAGTTTAAACAGTCAATTTTTTAAAGACTTTTTTCAAAGCCACTTTGGGTATCTATCAATTTGACATGACATGTATTTTAATATTCATTCAGCTACTGGATGCCCGATGTGGACAAGAAAAAACTACAATTGTCTCTTCAAGTTTGTTAATAAAAAAGTCAGAATTCCGGTATATCCAGTTGGTTGGTAAGTTCACCCATTTTTTGTTTACATGTTTTTTGTACTCATTTTTTTTTAACTAGCTGCCTACCCTACCCAAAAAAGTATGTGCTCGCCACTGCGTACATCCCACATGCAAACATAGCCGCAGACATATTGGAGGGGTGGTGTGGGTGGGAACTGACTTAAACGGATTTTTAAGCATATCGGTCGCGTGGTGGCGATGTTTCCCATGCAATTATATGGTCACATGAACCATATGGCGGAGACACGATATCGACCGCATGGCACATCTACTTCTATTCTCTTCAGTGGTTGGGCAGCATTTTCATAGAAATGTCTAGCTCTAAATTATTGAGAAAAAAATATTGCTTAAAATTATTAGCAATTTTTCCCTACTTTATGGTTGCCGACATGAAAACGACAACCTATCAAATTAGGCGTACTGCTGTAAATGTATATGTTATGAGCATGACGGTTGTCATATAATCGATTGTGGTGTGCTTGACTAGGTACCTATTTCTGTGCGTCGATGCTTGTCGTTGTGGTACGCGTAGGCGAGCAGGTTGTCGGCGTGCACGGCGTGGGCGGTGGCGCGCGCCCGCCGGTGGCTCTGCGCCGCCACCACGCTGCCCGACACCACGTCCACCAACACCATGTGCACCACATCTGTGGGGTTACATTAACATTATTAGTACCACGCACACAAGCTATTGTCAATCTGGTAGCAAAGGGTTAATATTATATAGTTTTTTTTAGCTGTAAGAATAATAATGGATTTTGTATGTTGACTCTTTGTTTAGAGGTCACTGTTTCATGACAGAAATAATAGTATTAAAACCATGGAGGTGAAGAAATAACAGGAGAATGGATGGAACTATAAAAGTGTCAACACGTCAATTGTGCCGCCGGAGGAATTCGACCTTTGTTTCGGCATATATTCTTTGGTTTTGGCACTCGCTGAATACATCATTACGAATGGAGAATGACGTAACGGCCATCTGGTTTATTGAATAAATATTCTTATCTTTATCAGTTTACCTACCAATTTGGGAGTTTTCAAATTGGATTTTTTTCCCTTTTCAACACTGCGCTACAAATGTGTACGGCAATATAATGTTGTAAGTCGCGTGGCGTAATTTTTTGCGCGCTCGTTGTATTGATGTTATTCCTCCATACATTCTTCACCTCCATGATTAAAACTAAATCGTACAAATAAAAATAAAAAATCCTGGGTCTCCTCTGTCCCTAAAATATGGTTGAGAGAGGCGATGGCTGTGCCCGGCGTGATGCTCGTGAACGGTTGCTGTTTGTGGGGACTGGCTTGCTCCAATTGGCAATATGTTAGATGGCGGACATGGTCTTTACAAATAAACTGATATTTGTCAGGAATGACATCAATTGTTGATTCGCGTCAATTCATATTAATTTAGTGTCTTTATCTGTGATTCTAAATATGATTGTAAACTTAGACTGGACGTTGAAAAAAAAAACCAGCCGAGTTTCTTGCCAGTTCTTCTTCGCTGGGATTGCCGAACTGGTTAATCATAAAATATGACAAATCCGTGCGCAGTGTACTGTCTATGGATGATGAATAAACAATAAAATTAGCTGCGCCTTTAAAGAAACGATAGGAAGTTTTTTATTTTTTATTTTTGTGCACACAGTATGATATGAGACACACCGAGACATGCAGCTTTGAGTGTGCATTCTAAATCGGGATGCTTGTGTTCGCCGCGTGCACTGTAAACGTTGACAGTTCAAATCGGACCGTGGTGATACTCTTTGTTTGTATTTGTTGCTCTCTCTCGCTCACTTAATGCACACGCCTGTGTCGTGCTCTTGTTAAACGCGTATGGTTGTAACCTGTACACTGTAGGAGAGTAGGGCGGTACCTTTATGCACGGGGTCCGGCCCCTCAGTGATGAACAGCACCAGGTTGGGGTTGATGTACTTGTACAGCACGCTGCGGTCGCCCATCACCTTGCCGTGCGAGTGCACACGCTCCAGCGGACTCTTGGGCACGGCGCGCACAATGCGGTGGCCCGAGCCGCCCACCGCCAGCGACCACGTCCGCTTGGCGATCACAGTCTGACGCAGAGACCATCCAGTTAAAATGTGAATGAAGGTTTTCAATGACGACATGAGACAATGAGATTTATACAGAAAGGAGATATTACCTTCTGGTCCGTAATGATAATAGTTTGTCAGGCTTGGTAGCCTAGTGGCGTGACGGCTTGCGATTCGATAAGCTGGTTGAAACAAATCTAAACGTGGTTGTGTTCTAGATGGGTGACCGTTTAGGTTGGCCATGATTCGGATTCCTGTAGGTCCCCTTCCTTACCTTATGTATTGTGGTAGGGTTAATCCCGCCCGCGTTAGTACCATCGTACTGAATTGGTCGAAGCGGCAATGAAAATTGTGCGTGTTTTCCATCCAGTTCAATCTAGTTATGCTCATAAAGGGAAGGTCCTGGCAAGGCACCCAATTCCTATGTGGTGTGTTAGGCTAATATCATGACGGTCAGATTGGTGTTAGCCATCCATGTCCAGTTACATAAAAAAATAATCAACAAAACAATTTATGATTTTGCATAATGATGGTTGATATATCAGGAGGTGACTGCAGGCACGGTATTGTATTTATTTATATTATGTAGCTACTTACTCTTCCATTGTACTTGAGCGCAAATCCCTGCACGTGTGTGGTCTCTCGCTCCGCTACATACAGGTAAAAGTCCTCCACCAGGCTGGAGGCAGACACTGGTAACACCTGTGCAATATTGAATTAAGCATTACATTAAATATAACAATGAAAATAAAACAGTTTAAATCAACGGCTCTAAGGGTAATTCGCCTAGAAGTTTGTTAATATGATTCAGTATCTAGTTCATTGATCCTGTCATGCTACTAGTACTTGAAGTCTTAAAGGAGTATGAAATAATATAATTTACTATAAATAGCGGCTCGTAGCTTAATTATGCGAGGACTTGCTTGCCATACCATAGGCTCAATCTCTGTCCCATTGTTAAATAATGCTCACACTACCCTCGCATCGCCTATTGTCCCCAAATTACAGGTTTGGTAGTAGCAAGTCGACCGGTTTGTGAGTGAACCCTTCCTTATTCCAAGGGGACTGTAGAGTAATCTTAGCTGCACCAGGTGAGTCCATCCTCCCAAATAGCTTCCAAACCCAAAACCTTACAGTCCACTGCAAACCGCGTCACCCATTCATGCAAATGTTTTCTTTCTCTTTGAGTTTGTGTGTCAAGTAAGTGTAAGGAGTTTCATAAGTAAGTTTTCCACCCAGTTTTATCATAGATTAATCATTCCTTACTGGCGTAAGTAGATGGCCCACCGCCATAGTAATGGAAGTTTCACACAATATGTGTTAAGCAAGATGCCCTCTATTGAAAAAAACGTATAAATAAGATTTTTACTTCTATTCAATCGATGAGTGCTCACCTGAACGGAGTCCTCCGCGTCAAGGAGCACGAGCGCGCGCAGGTGCTCGGCGTCGGCGCGCGGCAGCAGCGCCGCCTGCTTCAACCTGTAGTCCAGCGCGAGCACCCCCTCCGCCACCAGCTCGCCCGTTATCGGGTTCACGCTCACCAGCAGCCCGTTGCCCGTCTCCTGTCCATCGGGAACAGTTCACGCGTCACGCCCATGGAAGAGAAAAGTGTTATGCGGGCCTTGTCTGGGACGTCAATCGGTCATACAAGCCCCCCCCTTCCGGGGCCACACAGTCAAACCATCACCGCCGTGCTCAAATGTGTTCCCGACAAACAAAAACCCCGTCAGCAGTTTGCGTGTGACATGTTTAAGTTCAGTTGGCAGTTTTAGAAAATGGGCGACAGGGAGTCTCATCGTAGGCAATTTTTTATCTGAGGTCATGCTAATTTCCATTTAAAATTATTTCAACTTCTTATTTTATTTATTTTATTTTTATTTTAAATCAGCAGTCATATGGTAGTCAAACTACACTAACCCCGGTTGCACGAAGAGACAGCCGAGTTAATCAATGTTCAAACATGTCACTTTTAGTGATCCGCATAGAGTTCCTTCCAAACTGTCCACACAAAGTGACGTGTTTGATCATACTTTGACGTTGATTTTGATTTTTTGTACGTTCGTGCACTTGGCCCTAAGTCATAATCTGATTGATCCGCGGATTCGATTATTTCAGTGACAATGAAACTTCACTGGTTTATAGGTTATGATTTAGTTTTTCGTCCAAACATACATTTTTGGTAGAACAGTCTCAAGCAAAGAACCCAGAACTACTGCATTATTTCTTATACAGGCATGTTGACACAAATAGGCAACAAATGTTTGATATTATTAGGAAGAAAATTTTACATGTGATGAAAGGACACGCTGCACTTTGTAGTATTCGGCACCAACTCAGAGCACACCTTGCCTTATCTATTTATTATATCTACCATACATCAATACAATCTCTTAATACTGATTTCAGTCAATCAGTATATTGACACCGTCACAGATAAAACAACTAGTTCAACAACAAAAGTTCCTAAATTCCCAGACCCTAAATTCCTATATCGGTTGACCGCACTCCGCTGGAATATGTAGATAACTACATATATCTGGGAAAGCAAAAATCTTTTAAGAACTCCAGACAATTAGATGAGATAGAAAGAACAATAAATATCAGCTGGAAGACATTTTGGAGTCTCAAGGAAATTGTCAAGTCTAAACTGCCACTGAAACAGAAGAAAAAGGTTACGGACTCTTGTATACTGTCCAGTATAACATACGACTCAGAGACTTGGACATTCAACAAAAAAATAAAAAGTTAAATACAAACATGTCAACATTCAATGGAAAGGAGCATCTTAAATATAAAAATCAGCGGCAGACAGAAATGTACAGATATTAGAAACAAAACGAAGATTATAGATACTCTAAATTTCTCCCAACACCTAAAGTGGAAGGGGCTGACCATGTGGCTCGCGACATGACATGGACGAAACGAGTCACTACATATCCAGGTCTACAGAACCCGAGCAGCCATAAAAGCAGAAGGTTGCCCTCGAAAGCGTTGGGTCGACGACATACGAAAGTATGTCGTCGACATATTACAATGTAATCTCATTGATCCGTCACTATTAAAAACCGGAGGGTGCCGGATTATTGGAATGTTCAGATTACTGGATTACAGTGAAAAAGTCATAGGTAATGAATAAAATAAAGCATTTCATAGAGGAAATAAATTGTTGTAATGCATTAAATTGACATGTAGGTACATATGCTGTTTCTATTGTTCTTTGTTCTTTGCCTTAATCTGTTCTAATAGGTCGGGGAAAAAGTCTTTTCGCATTATAGTATGTATGAACTTGTAATAAAATCTCTTTGGCTATACTATTTGTATCTGGCTGGTTTTGGTATCATTGAAAGTTTAAATTTTAAAGAACATAATTCCAAATTCAAATTAGGAAAATGTGTGATTCTCATTTGTTTTTCGTACTGTCAAAATGAGTGAATCTAATGAAGAAATTCGATACATTTTAAAATTTTACTACAAAAAAGGTAAAAATGCAACGCAAGCCGCGAAAAAAATTTGCGATGTTTATGGACCTAGTGCAGTGTCTGTGAGAGTAGCACAAATTTGGTTTAAGCGTTTTCAATCCGGAAATTTTGATGTCAAAGATGCACGTCGCTCTGGTCGCCCTATTACGGATAAAATGGATGCCATTTTTGAAAAAGTGGAGCAAGATCGGCATATCAGTAGTTACGACGTAGCTGAAGAACTAGGAATTGACCACAAAACAGTTTTGGCGCATTTGAAAAAAACTGGGTACACAAAAAAGCTCGATATTTGGGTACCTCACGAGCTCACTGAAAGAAACCTAATGAACCGTGTACTCATTTGTGATTCTTTATTACGACGTAATGAAACCGAACCATTTTTGAAGAAGCTGATAACTGGTGATGAAAAGTGGATCACGTACGACAAGAACGTGCGAAAAAGGTCGTGGTCAAAGGCCGGTCAAGCTTCACAGACTGTGGCGAAACCCGGGTTAACTCGCAACAAGGTGATGCTGTGTGTGTGGTGGGATTGGAAGGGCATTATTCATTATGAGCTGTTACCACCAGGCAGGACCATCGATTCTGAACTCTACTGCGAACAACTGATGAGATTAAAGCAAGAAGTTGAGAGAAAGCGGCCGGAATTAATCAACAGAAGGGGTGTGGTTTTTCATCATGATAACGCTAGACCTCACACATCTTTAGCCACTCAGCAAAAACTAAGAGAGTTTGGCTGGGAGGTGTTAATGCATCCGCCGTATAGTCCTGACCTTGCACCTTCAGATTTCCACCTGTTTAGGTCTCTTCAGAATTCTTTAGGCAGTGTCAGGTTAACATCACGAGAGGACTGCCAAAACCACTTGTCGCGGTATATTGATCAGAAGTCCCAATATTTCTATAGCAATGGGATCATGTCCCTACCTACAAGATGGCAAAAAGTTATCGAACAAAATGGTACCTACATACTTTAGTTAAATGTAAATAAACCATATTAAAAATGTTTTGAATTTTCTTAAAAAATGCGAAGAAACTTTTTCCCCAACCTAATATCAAGGAATCGTTTGGCAGTAGCATTTAGATCTATATTTAATAACATTTCTTTGCAGGTTCTTCTTTACTGGGTTGATCGAATCTGCGGATCTTTGTGACGTAACTTAGTGTAGTTTGACTACCAAAAAGTTTAAATAAATGAAATGAAATATGTAATTGACTAGTTTTAAAATAATCCTTAATTGAGGTCTGCTTTTTTGCAACTTGTAGTCCTTGGTTAAAAACCTTTTCTCGCATGTTGCGAAGAATTATAATATCTTTGGCAGCTATGCCATTTTCTTCTGCCCATGTGAAGTGCACATGTATAGAGGGGCGCGGGAGGCCGTCGGCGGCGGGTGCCGGATTATTGGACGAGCCGATCAGTCGAAGTGCCGGATTAGTAAGATTACACTGTATTTATTTTTAACCAGACAGTCTTCTCGGAACAATAATGGCTGCCGACCTTGTGACTGGCAACGATGGTGGCGTGAGCGTCGTGCGGCGGGTGACGCGCCGAGCGACGCGCGAATATGGAGACGCCGCGCTCCGTGGACAGCTGGGGCACGTACCGGGACCACAGCACCTCGCCCGAAAGGTTGTCTATGCCGAATATCTGGAAGCAACGAAAGCCATCATCAAACAGAGTGATTTCTTAACAGTGATTAAAATATTTCCAGACAGGTTAAGTAAACACTGTTACTTCTCCATTCAGAGATCAGAACACTACAAAGGTATTTGAAAGGTCAAAGCCATAGATAAAAAATATGCCATCTAGCGCACTTACTATGAGAGATCACTGTCTCCAATATTCTAAAACTACCAACCCAACTTAAACATACATGCCACACGCAAACATAGTCGCGGACGTATTCGGCGACGCGATATGGAGCGCATGCCACTTCTCATGCCTTTCTCTTCAGCGGTCAGAGCATATAGACCTGGCGGACAAGGACTCACCTTGCCGGTGCTGGTGGCCGCCACGATGACCTTGTGGAGGTCGAAGTCGTCGCGCACGAGCGGCGCGCGCGCCCGCGGCTCGTCGTCGCGCGCGCCGCGCGCCGCCCGCGCCGCCGCCCGCAGCCACGCCGCCAGCTGCTGCGCCTGCGAGTGCAGTCGCCGCGTCAGCGCGCCCCACACGTCGCCTGCGAGAATGCACAATCGTAGAAAAACCGGCCAAGTGCGATTCGGAATCGCACATGAAGGGTTCCGTACAAAATTTACACAAAAATAAACACGTTTGTTGTATAGGCCCCCCCCCCCCTTTGAATTTTTATAATTTTTTATTCAGCCTATTCGTTGTTATAGCGGCGAAATAAATACACACTCTGTGAAAATTTCAGCTGCATACCTATTACGGTTCCTGAGATACAGCCCTGTGACAGACGGATGGACAGACGGACAGACGGACGGATGGACAGCGGAGGCTTAGTAATAGGGTTCCGTTGGCACCCTTTGGATACGGAACCCTAACAAAGGACAGCAATAGATTGATAACATCATAAAACGTACAAAATCATATACCTAGCATAGACGAACAAAGCGTGGTAGTGAGAAGTCAATTCAGGTACCACTACCGCGGGAGATGGAACACATCTGCTCGATAAGACAACTTCTGAAATCGTTATCAATACATTGGAGTCACGCTTATGGATTGTGAAATGTTTTTTTTGTGAAATCTTTGATTTCTCTAGTTTTCCTTAAAGAAAACATGGTGACCTGTGCATTTATAGATTGTTAAGTCAACGGGAGTAAAAAACCAAGACAAACCATAGACCTAGCATAGCGCGCTGTGCTTACAAGACGAACAAAGCGTGGGAGTGAAAAGTCAATTCAGGTACCACTACCGCGGGAGATGGAACACATCTGCTCGATAAGACATCAGCCTCAGTGGCCCAGTGGCGCGACACTTCGGCGATCGCTCTCCGAAGTTAAGCAACGCTGAGTCCGGTCTGGTCTTGGATGGGTGACCATTCGACCGTTGAGAGAGGCTGGCCGTGGTTCGGATTCCACGTTAAACTGTAGGTCCCTTTCCTTACTTACTAGGTGGTAAGAGAAAATGGCCTAATAGGACATACATTTAATAGAAAAGACCAAAGGTGTTATAGGATTGTCATAAGGAATCTGCACCATACAACACCCCACTCCTCCATAATAGAAGCAATTGAAAGCTCCGGTAACACTGTAACTGGGGAAATTATCAATGCTAAATATGGACCAGAAAAAATTCCTACCTCAACATTCTTTGTGAACCTACAACCTGGACCCAATAATAAGGCGGTCAAGGAAATAAAGATAATATATCATCAATCAATAGTGATAGAAGATCCTAAGAAGCGAAAAGCGGTGGTTCAATGCCAGCGATGCCAGCAGTATGGCCATTCTAAAAACTACTGCCTAAAGCCTTACCGTTGTGTCAAATGTACAGAACCACATAAAACCTCCGAATGCACAAAAAAGGACCGCAACACTCCAGCCCAGTGCGCTCTATGTCTTGGCCCCCACCCGGCTAACTACAAGGGATGTCAAGTATATAGAGAAATACTTACCAGAAAAACCTCCAAACAGCCGCGGCCAAAAGGAATAGATAGGTTATCTAACCAAAATAACTTTAAAAAAGACTCTCCCAGAAATACAATGATGGGCGAAAAGGAGAACAACACAGAACACAAACCGAGTAGGGCATCATATGCCGAAGCAACAAAGAAAAACCATAACAAGAAGACTGAAACATGTAGCACAGAAACACCCACAAACATACACTCTCTAGAAGATATGCTTATAAAACAATCGGAAAAGTTTGATATCCTCCTACAACAAATGGGTACCTTAATGAGTCTCATAACAACACTTGTCAGCACAATGACGAAATAGATACACTCAAAATAGCGACATGGAACATTGATGGGCTGGCTCCAAATAAGTGTGAAGTCGAGACCTTGATTAACCTCCACAAGCTTGATATCCTACTCGTATCAGAAACCCACTTTACAGCCAATAGCCTGATAAAAATTAGGAACTTCAATATTTACAATACAAACCACCCGGACGGAACTGCTCACGGAGGATCCGCCGTTATAATAAAATCTTCTTTAAAACACCATCTTCTCCCTGAGTTCAGAACCAACCATATTCAGGCGACCACTGTACAGGTTGAAGACAGGCATGGCCACTTCAATGTCTCCTCAGTATACTGCCCCCCTAGATATAAAATAACGGAAGACCTACTTACCCAATATTTTGGTACACTTGGAGGGAGGTTCATAGCTGGCGGCGACTGGAACGCTAAACATACTCATTGGGGATCCAGATTAATAACAACAAGGGGCAGAGAACTCAAAAAATGTATGGACAGTCATTTTCTTAAGCCTTTATCAACGTCTGAACCAACACATTGGCCAACTGATCGCAAGAGGCTACCGGATGTGCTAGACTTCTTCATCACTAAGGGTCTATCCCGTCTCTTCCACTCAATAAAGGGCTCTCTTGATAGCTCAACCAACCATATTCCTGTAGTCTTGACTGTAAGTACCATAGTTACACATTATGAAACAAGGCCGACCCTATACAACAAATACACAGATTGGGAA
This sequence comes from Incurvaria masculella, assembly GCA_946894095.1. Classification (NCBI taxonomy): domain Eukaryota; kingdom Metazoa; phylum Arthropoda; class Insecta; order Lepidoptera; family Incurvariidae; genus Incurvaria; species Incurvaria masculella. Next base: position 13,468,280 of record OX335653.1, on the reverse strand, counting down.
TCATTTCGAGAACTAGTGCAAGAAAATCTACAGCTTAAAATAGCTTTAAAAACAAATAATGACATTGAATTCGGGGTGTAAGGGGTGACGGAAACAACATCTACCGGCCCAACTGTCAACCTCCCCTGCACGTGGTGCACCCTGCTAGAAAACGAAAGAGGCTCTGGCGACCGAGCAAGTGGCGGTATAACCACTCACATAGAAAAGGCTCTCACAAGCCTCGGGGACCAAATACCCCCTAAACAGAGTGACCTAGGAGCAAGGATAATGCCAAAACCAAATATGGAAGCGAATTTGAAAAATGATATACCCCAGGAGGGTACCGGTAACCCCGGAGAATCCCTCCCCGAACCCTGTTCGGGCAGCCCCACCGTATCTGGGGGGGGCACAATTTCGCTTATAACTCAGGATTCGAAACAACATGAAAACAAAACCCTCAACACAAACAAAACCGATGTTACTTACCAGACCACACCAGTTACAAAGAGCGTACAACAGGTATTCCATCCCAGCCTCTTCATTACAAGACCAAGGAGCTTATCTATAGGCAATAAACCGAACCAGCTAACTGGTATCATGCTGAACACACCACCAGATAAAGACCAACAAAGCCCATTCATGCATATTGATACACACACCCCAACAAGTGATGCAACTGTTAGTCCACCCACATGGCAAAGAGTACCAAAAGTGAGACAGTCCAAGAAGAGAAAAATGTCTACCTCACCCCCGCTAGAAAGCATTTCAATCTCCAATCGATATAGCCAACTACCAGTAGATCTGACTGACGAAGGAGTAACCCAACCCAAAGAAAGAAAACCTAGCAAGCCCCCTCCCATAATCCTCTATGGCATCGAAGATGTTAATAAACTCACTGAGCTGCTAGAAACGGTTGCAGAAAAAACTGAATTCACATATAAAATTATAAACAGACATCAACTGAGAATAAATAGCTCTGATGTAGAAACCTACAAAAAACTAATTACAATAGTAAGAGAAAATGGCCTAATAGGACATACATTTAATAGAAAAGACCAAAGGTGTTATAGGATTGTCATAAGGAATCTGCACCATACAACACCCCACTCCTCCATAATAGAAGCAATTGAAAGCTCCGGTAACACTGTAACTGGGGAAATTATCAATGCTAAATATGGACCAGAAAAAATTCCTACCTCAACATTCTTTGTGAACCTACAACCTGGACCCAATAATAAGGCGGTCAAGGAAATAAAGATAATATATCATCAATCAATAGTGATAGAAGATCCTAAGAAGCGAAAAGCGGTGGTTCAATGCCAGCGATGCCAGCAGTATGGCCATTCTAAAAACTACTGCCTAAAGCCTTACCGTTGTGTCAAATGTACAGAACCACATAAAACCTCCGAATGCACAAAAAAGGACCGCAACACTCCAGCCCAGTGCGCTCTATGTCTTGGCCCCCACCCGGCTAACTACAAGGGATGTCAAGTATATAGAGAAATACTTACCAGAAAAACCTCCAAACAGCCGCGGCCAAAAGGAATAGATAGGTTATCTAACCAAAATAACTTTAAAAAAGACTCTCCCAGAAATACAATGATGGGCGAAAAGGAGAACAACACAGAACACAAACCGAGTAGGGCATCATATGCCGAAGCAACAAAGAAAAACCATAACAAGAAGACTGAAACATGTAGCACAGAAACACCCACAAACATACACTCTCTAGAAGATATGCTTATAAAACAATCGGAAAAGTTTGATATCCTCCTACAACAAATGGGTACCTTAATGAGTCTCATAACAACACTTGTCAGCACAATGACGAAATAGATACACTCAAAATAGCGACATGGAACATTGATGGGCTGGCTCCAAATAAGTGTGAAGTCGAGACCTTGATTAACCTCCACAAGCTTGATATCCTACTCGTATCAGAAACCCACTTTACAGCCAATAGCCTGATAAAAATTAGGAACTTCAATATTTACAATACAAACCACCCGGACGGAACTGCTCACGGAGGATCCGCCGTTATAATAAAATCTTCTTTAAAACACCATCTTCTCCCTGAGTTCAGAACCAACCATATTCAGGCGACCACTGTACAGGTTGAAGACAGGCATGGCCACTTCAATGTCTCCTCAGTATACTGCCCCCCTAGATATAAAATAACGGAAGACCTACTTACCCAATATTTTGGTACACTTGGAGGGAGGTTCATAGCTGGCGGCGACTGGAACGCTAAACATACTCATTGGGGATCCAGATTAATAACAACAAGGGGCAGAGAACTCAAAAAATGTATGGACAGTCATTTTCTTAAGCCTTTATCAACGTCTGAACCAACACATTGGCCAACTGATCGCAAGAGGCTACCGGATGTGCTAGACTTCTTCATCACTAAGGGTCTATCCCGTCTCTTCCACTCAATAAAGGGCTCTCTTGATAGCTCAACCAACCATATTCCTGTAGTCTTGACTGTAAGTACCATAGTTACACATTATGAAACAAGGCCGACCCTATACAACAAATACACAGATTGGGAATCATTTCGAGAACTAGTGCAAGAAAATCTACAGCTTAAAATAGCTTTAAAAACAAATAATGACATTGAATTAGCAGTTAAAGAACTCACGACAATAATCCAAGAGAGCTGCTGGAGATGTACACCTGAAATACAAGACTTCCAATCAAGACATAATGTGGTGCCCGAAAACATCAGAGCGAAAATTCTCGAAAAGCGACGACTACGAAGAGTCTGGCAAAATAGCAGGCATCAAGAAGACAAACGGGCGTTCAACAAAGCTATACGCGAGCTAAAGGAAATGATCCAGCTGGCTGAAAACGAAGCAACCGCAGCCTACGTAGAATCACTAACCGCCTCAAAAGACACTAACTACTCCTTGTGGAAGGCATGCAAAAACACAACTCGACCTGTCATACCCAAACCTCCAATAATGACTCAGGAAGGAAAATGGGCTAGAACACATCAGGATAAAGCGAACATCTTTGCAAATCACCTAGCAAAGATTTTTATCCCAAATGAACCAGAAATTGACGTAGATGAATCAGATATTGATGAAGTTATCAACCAAGACTTTCAGCTAGATGTTCCCATAAAGCCCACAACTCCACAAGAACTAATTAGAACAATTAATAACCTAGTAAACAAAAAGGCTCCAGGCTTCGATCTGATCGACAAAAAGGTACTAAAAGAACTCCCTCGAAAAGCCTTAGTATTTATAACATCCCTTTTTAACGGCATGCTCAGAACAGGATGCTTCCCAGCCCTGTGGAAAGTGTCACAAATTATAATGGTACAGAAACCAGGAAAACCCAGCCAGGAGCTTACCTCTTACAGACCAATCAGTCTGTTGCCGATCTTATCGAAACTATTCGAGAAGATCCTGCTGAAAAGGCTGTTAAGTGCTCTCTCGGAACTATCCATTATACCAGATCACCAGTTTGGCTTTCGACGGGAACATGCCACGATCGAACAGATACATAGAGTGTGCAAAGCTATTAGGACATCATTTGAACACAGAGAATATTGCTCCTCCGCCTTCCTGGACATACAGCAGGCATTCGACAAAGTATGGCACAAAGGATTGCTATTTAAAATAAAATCACTTCTACCGCACTCATTCTATAGCATCCTAAACTCCTACTTAATGGAAAGAATATTTCAAGTTCGAGAAGGCGATGCTACATCTCCATTCTATACAATACATGCAGGGGTACCCCAGGGCTCCGTTTTGGGCCCAGTCTTGTACACGATATTCACCGCGGACTTGCCGCAGATCCCAGGGGTGACCATGGCTACCTTCGCCGATGACACTGCAATACTTGCATCTAGCAAAAACCCTGCAGCCGCCTCAGAGTCTCTGCAAAGAAGTCTATCAAGTATCCAACTATGGCTGAAGAAATGGAGAATCAAGGCAAGTGCCTCAAAGTCTGTCCATGTTACCTTTACACTGAAAAGAGGAGATTGCCCACCTGTGAAGTTAGGTGATCAAACACTTCCGCAAACCAACTCGGTTAAATACCTAGGGATGCATCTGGACCGCAGGCTAACATGGAAAAAACATATCCAAACTAAGAGAGATGAACTCAACATCAGGTACCGGGGACTGTATTGGTTGCTAGACAGGAATAGTAAGCTGTCGATTGACAACAAGCTCCTTATTTATAAGACAGTACTCAAACCTATCTGGACCTATGGCATGCAGCTATGGGGTTCTGCCTGTGACTCCAACGTCAAAATTATGCAACGAGCTGAAGACTCAATACTGAAACAGCTAGCAAATACCCCATGGTTCATAAGAAACTGTGAGGTCCATTACTATCTTCAAATCAAGACAATAAAGGAAGAAATAAAAACAGTTGCTGCAAAATACAAGAAGCGACTTATGAAGCATCCAAACCAGCTGGCAGTGCAGCTTACTGTCCCCGACTGCTTACGACGCTTGAAGAGGCGTAACATACTGGACCTAGATGGCGTAAACAACGTCCCCGAAGCATGAGAAGCTCCCAATGGGGAACTAACTCTACACGACAAAACCACACGCAACACATCTGCTCATAGTCTAGAGACTGATTGCATGATAAATACACAGAGAAAAAAAAAAAAAAAAAAAAAAACTAGGTGGTAGGGTTAATCCCGCCCGGGTTGGTACCATCGCATTGGATGAACGATGGTCGAAGCGGCAATGAAAATTGTCCGTGTTTTCCATCCAGCTCAATGTAGCCGTGCAATATAAGGAAGGTCCTGGCATGGCACCTAGTTCCCATGTGGTGTGTTGGGCTAATACCATGACAGAACTTGTGGTATTAGCCATCCATGTCCAGTCACATAAAATAAAAATACAACTTCTGAAATCATTATCAATACATTGGAGTCACGCTCATGGATTGTGAAATGTTTTTTTGTGAAATCTTTGATTTCTCTAGTTTTCCTTAAAGAAAGCATGGTGACCTGTGCATTTATAGATTGTTAAGTCAACGGGAGTAAAAAACCAAGACAAACCATAGACCTAGCATAGCGCGCTATGCTTACAAGACGAACAAAGCGTGGGAGTGAGACGTCAACTCAACGACGCTACTGCGAGTTACAGGGAGATGAAACATACCTACCCGATGAGACTACTTTTCGAGTCGCTAAATACACAGTGGCCCATCATTAAATGTGAAATGAGTATTTTGTAATTAATTATCTAGTTTTCCTCAAAAAAGCATGTGTTGAAGCCATGGTGACCTGTCACATTTGTATATTGTGAGGTGAACGGTGAACTTACAAAAGGCCGTGGGTATTTCTTATCTAAGTTTTATTGTGGCTCTCTGCCTTTATGTTAATAGTTTCTTTTATAAAATAAACTTTTTTAATTTGAATACAATTCTAACGAGAAATATGTGGTGCAGCCACTAGGTATCGTATCGTAATCACGTTTTATGGTCGAAATCTTGGCAACAACACAAACATAAAAAAGATTTTACGGGATATTACCAGGCTATGCCGGAATATTGAGGCGTCCGGATTAGAGTATGCAAATATTTTCATTAATAGAAAAATATTTTCCATGCATACAATAAATTGGTTTTATTTATTTTGCACAACCACATCACAAAAAATAAGATAATATGCCATAGTTTTGTATTAAAAAAATAATAATATTGCATACATATTTATGAAGTTAAGAAGAGAACAAATTTTTTTTCAATACAAGTTTGTATTTGTAATACATTAGTATAACATATGTTAATCCTACCGTCAGCTGTCCGTATTACTTGGATCACCGGACTACTGGAGGTCCGGAATATAGAGATTCTAATTTGTTTCTGATTTAGCAACGGTTTTATAAACCGGAATTTAGAAATATGGAGTAGGTATGTTCTTATATTAAACTAGCAGCCCGTCCCGGCTTTGCACGGGCATAATATAATTTAAAAATATTATTTTGACACAATGATACACAAATAAACCCTTCTTACGTAAAGAGCAATACCTACATTAAAATATTTGAAATAAAAATAATAAATTTTGTGAATATATTTTTTTTGTATTTCTTTTCTTTTTTGGTATTTTTTACTTTTATGTATTTTTCATACTATTAATTATTGTAAAAAGGTAATAACCACAAAACTAAAGCCATTAAATAAATAATTTATTGAGTTATAGCCAGGGAGTAAACACTATTTGATGTTGTTTTATTTTTCACTAAATAATTAGCTAAACTGTTATTATATGTTATAACAACATAAGTGGGGCGCAAAGGCGGGCTTATCCCTCGAAGAGATTTTTTCCAGCCGACCTTTGGGTGTTTGAGAAGTTCAATAGGTATATATTCGTAGGTAGTGGAGAGCCATGTCTTTGGAGAATGTATCTTCCTGCCGCGTGAAAAGCCGTAACATTTTTCAAACATGTTTAACTGTTATTAGCTACCTACAACGACTACTATAACCTACAACTAAAAATTATTTCATCGAAAATCATTAAAACTATTTAAGTCACTTATTTATTAGGATAACTAAATGTACAACATATCTTAATGGGTCTAGTTCTGAAAAGAACTTTTTGAATGCGTAGTTATTACCTACTAAACTAATTATCATCAAGCGACAAAATATTATCAAGCGACAATTTCTAAAATTCCGCACACGGCTGCTGCGTAGGGAGCCGACTGACTCCCCTCCCGTACCTCTGAGTGACGCCTACAAACTCTAAAACGCATAGTTGGCCGAGCGGAGTTTTTTCTAATTTTTAAACTCATGATATCTTTCGAATGAAATGTCCGAATCGAATAATTCACGAATTCGACTGCTTCAATACCTTTATATTAAGATATTGAAACAGTCTTAAATAATAATTTAATCTAGGTACAAATAAAGAGCCTTTTCTAGCGGCGGTATTAAAATTTTTATTTTAAAATAAATGCACACTTATTGTGACATAACTATAATAGTTAGATGTATGGTGTCGCGACTGCATATGCTGTTTTGTAGATAATAATGTGTTCTATAAAATTGCATTACATCATTTTGTTCTATCGTGAATAGTTTTCGCAGCGCACGCGATGTAAGGAACATTCTTGGTATTTTTTTTGCACCTAGGGTTACGTTATCGGAGTTTTGGTAAGGATCCCTAATTTTTTTAAGATAAAACATAGCCTATGTCCGTCGGATAGACTGTAGCTTTCCAACGGTGAAATAATTGTTCAAATCCGTTCAGTAGTTTCGGAGCCTATTCGGTTCAAATACACAATCAAACCATTCCTCTTTATAAAATAAGTATAGATATAGATACGAACATGCATGAAATAAATCAACAAAAAAATATGAAATAAAATATAATAGAATAGCAGTACAAATCAACAAATCATGCACCATTATCGTACAAGGTCAACATAACGTGCACTTTTATGGAAAATACTACAAGTGACCAAATGACAACTTATTGGCTGTCTAACGCCATTGTAGTCGTCTTAAAAGCAACAAAAAAACTGTATCATCGGGTTTCTTGCTACTAAACTGACACTCCATCTAATGTTTACTCACTGTATATCTTCTGGGCCGCTAGAAAAAACATTAACGTTAAATAAATATATAAATATACATCTAGGTTTTACATAATTTGCAAAATGTTAGAGATTGTGTTCGGAAATGCTAAGAAAATTTGCAAACACATATTAGAAATTTTGCAAATAAGAATATAGAGTATAGAAGTCCTTGGCCACATTTTTTTGCTTTTGTAGTCATTGTATATTCGTCGGTGACCCGACACACTCATACATACTCACACGGTGATGGGTTTTAATGCTAAATAGGCTTGAAAGTAGGTTTCTTCAAGTTGTTTTTCTCAACTGGACTTTGCCGAAAAACCCTTTCGAATTTGAGGATAGAACCTGGGGGTTACCACCAATTTAAAAGAAAATAGTCAACACAAAAGTTTAAATGAGAAGTCCTAATATGTTCTAAGCACCTTCACATCTTCGAAGGAGGTCAATATGTAACAAAAACTTGAGCATGTTTATGAATAAGAAAAATGAAACGCAGATTTTTTTTTCAATAAAATAATAAACACCGAGACATTGGGAGTTCATCCATAAACAGAAAAAATATTTAAGTCATCATGATTGAATAAAGATTTAGAAAATCAGGTCATAAATAAGGCATGGCTCCTGTTAAAATTCGGTCAAGGGAAGTCAAGGTCAGTCGGTCATCTATTCGGTCTCAAACTATCTATTGATTAAACATTTACAATAATTTATTTTCGCAAACAGTTTAATTGATAAGTGTCATGTTACATATTGATGTCCTTTAAGTATATGAAGCGATGCTATTATACCCGGTGAAGTATTCTTGTTAGTGTGTAGGTATTAAAAAAAAACCGAACACTAACCTTCCTTGTGCGTAAACTCGGTCTCGATGGCTGCCTCCAGCTCCGACACGGGCAGGTCGACGAACTCCACGGCCGCGATGCTCGCCAGAGCCTCCTCGCGCGACCACAGCACATTACCTAGAAACCGACCAGGCAAGTGGTTACCAGGCAAGTGGCCACCAGGCAAGTGGCCGCCAGGCACAGCTTGCGATTCGATAAGCAGGGTGAAGCACCTGTGAGCGTGGTGGGGTCCTGGATGGGTGACCATTTTCAACCGTGGTGGCTGGCCGTGGTTCAGATTTCACGTAAAACTGTAGGTTTCCTTCTTTACTTACTAGGGGGTAGTGTTAATCTGGCCTGGGTTGGCGCCATCGCATTGAATGAACAATGGTCGAAGAAGCAATGAAAATTATCGGGTTTCCATCCAGTTCAATGTAGCCGAGCAACATAAGGAAGGTCCTGGCTTGACATCTAGTTCCCATGTTGTGTGTTTGGCTAATATCTGACTGTCAGTTTGGTATTAGCCAACCATGCCCAACTACACGAAAAAAATCCATGGCTAGCAAGTACGTGGCTACCAGGCACGTGGCTACCAGACACATGGCTACCAAGCGCGTTGCTGGGAACGAGCGGGCTAGGCCTGCATTACAATGTTTAACACAGTCATTTGATTTGGTTATGCCTCTTTTGACACATGATAGCAGCCAGTATGAAAGTTGTTGTTCAACAAATTTCCTGGACTGGATTTTTAATGATTTTCCAATTTTAGGACAAAATCATTTATAAACCTATGAAAAATTAAAATTAGCTGGTATTGTGAGATTTAACATGTTAAGAAACATCTAAGGTAAGAAATCGGTGAATGGACATAAAAACACAGGAAGATATTTTTGAGGATTTTCAAGAGCCACACTAAATTGAGAATTGCTGGAACAGATTGATTCAGTGTTCGCCTACAACAATAGCTAACCCACGCGGTAGGTCCCGACCTTGCCGCTGCAGCAGTGTGGCGGAGTGATCAGCGCCGGTGACAAGGAAGCGGCACGCGTGCGGGTCGCGCGCCGCGCGCGTGCACAGCGCCGCCGCCAGCGTCGGCCCCGGCACCGCCGCCTCCGACCTGCTCGTCAGCTCCGCGACCGGCGTCCCGTCCGACAGGCGGTGCGCGCTCAGCTCCACCCCCTGGAAGGTGACGCGGACAGAGTGGAGTGGTCGGCGACAGTGGGAGAGCGGCATGCATGGTCGCACGACGGGCGCATGCATCGCCCTGGCGGTAGTGTCGCCACCTTCGACCTACTCGTCATCTCCGCAACCGGCGTCCCGTCCGACAGGCGGTGCGCGCTCAGCTCAACCCCCTGGAAGGTGACACGGACAGTGAGGAGTGGTCGGCGACAGGGGGACAGCGGCATGCTTGGTCGCACGACGGGCGCATGTATCGCCCTGGCGGTAGTGTCGCCGCCTTCGGTCTAATTGTCATCTCCGCGACTGGCGCCCCGTCCGACAGACTGTCTCCACTCTGGAAGGTGTCGCGGACTGTGTGGGGAAAATAAGCCGCCTCCTCCGACCTGATCGTCATATTCGCCACCGGCGTACCGTCCTATATGCGGTAGGCGCTCATCTCCACCTCCTGGAAGTGTCGCAGACAGTGGAGGAACGGTCGACATTGGGGAGGGAGCAGTATGCATTCTGGCCGCACACCAGCACGAGACAGCTCGTGGTCTAGAGGCTAGAGGATTTTTTTCTTTTATGCGAGGAGGTTCCAATCCTCGGTCGTGCACCACTTTATCTCTCTCTCTGAGTTTGATAAGTGCTTTTTCGTCACGAATGTGAGCTGTTTCATGGTTCGGAACCCATATAAGACTGTAGGTCCCCTTACTCTGCTAGGTGGTAGGGTTAAGCCCTCCTGGGTTTGTACCACCGCATTGGCTGAAACTATGGTTGAAATAGACATAAAAATTGTTCAATTGAAAAATTTGTTGTATGGTATTAGCCATCCATGTCATATATCATATATTTTGCATTTGAAAAAAAAACGACCAATTGCGAGTCGGACTCGCATATAAAGGGTTCCGTACTATCGTACAAGATTTAACACAAAAAAACATGTTTTTTCTTTTTGATGTTATAGCGGCAAAATAAATGCACAATCTGTGAAAACTTCAGCTGCCTACCTATTACGGTACGTGAGATACCGCCCTGTGACGGACGGACGGATGGACAGACGGACAACGGAGGATTAGTAATAGGGTTCCGTTTTCACCTATTGGTTACGAAACCATAAAAACACTGGGCGGGTGCACGGCGCCGTCGCCATCTTAGATGAATGAGAAAGGAGTAGACACGGTACAGGAGGTAGTAGGTCATTTTGCAGAGTTCCCTATGCTGGACGGCACACGTTTTCTCCCAACCATAGCTCAGCGTCGACTGAGTAAGTGAATGAATAACACCTACTATGCAGGTGCCATAGCAATGTACTGTGGTACTGTTGACGACATCTTTAGTTTATAAGTGCATGCCTATGTATATTCACTAGCTTTAGGTTGTACTTATAGATGTATTTAGATATAGTTGCATATGCATTGTGACATGTTTTTATGTGCATCCCTTCTCGCCTTCGTCGCCACCACCCGCGCAGACAGCGGGTGGGGGTTGCGGGCGCGGGAATGGTGCGGCCGAATGCCGCGAGCGCACCCAGTCGCCGACGAAAGCCCGCCAGGGTGACAAGAGAATACACATTTATTACGAGATAACAGTTTTTCATTTCAAAGTGATTAATTGAGTAATAGTGTGATAGACGCCGAAATAAGTAGCGGTCGCTACGCAGCTCCCTCTGAAAGCCTGCATCCTACTTGCTGGTTGCCTTGTCGATAACGTCAGAAGACACAAGAACCTACCGCACGACGCGACGCGACGCCGATCGTAACAGGTACCATATCTACATTCTTTCATTAATCTAAGGTCGCCACTGAAGAGAAAAGGAAGAAGAAGTGGCTTGCGGCCGTTATCTCTACTTTGCCATATGGAAAAAGTGTGCACATAATCGTATGCGAATCTGGCCAAGCGTCATATGCCACAGAGTCGAAACATTGCCACTGTGTGACACCAAAATGCGTTTGTCAAGTCAGTTCTCCACCCACTAAAACCATGTTTGCGTGTGGCATGCACGTTTAAATTCGGTTGGTAGTTTTAAAAAATCAGAGAGAACTGGTCTCATAGTAGCACACACAAATGGCAATATATCCTTCTGTTTTAATCTGAGGCAGTCGCCAACCCAGGCCACATATTATTCAGCTAGCGATATCAATTAATAATACATAAATAAAATAATCGATATAATTTAGGTATGAAATCATAATTGTGTTATATCATTAATGTAGACGAAAAAAAAAGACGAAATAAAAACATAATTTATAGACCAGTGAAGTTTCTTTGCGGGTTCTTCTTCACTGGTCGATCGAATCCGCGGATCGATCAAATTGTGACATGACTTAGTGCAGTTTGACTACCAGAAGTTGAATAAATAAATGAAATGAAATAAAATTTACTAGTACATCATTTCACCACTTACCCCATCCTTGTACCAAGTTTGCAGCACCAAGGCGCCCTCCGAACTGTCCACAATCGTAACACTCGCGCTTGAGTCCTGCAGTTTCGTGTCCAGGACCTTCAGATTATTGTCTTCAGTCACCAAGATGCGATCGTCCACAACAAAGCCAGGCACAGCACTGTTTCCGTCCAGTTGTCGCATTGTTCCCGTCGTTTTGGACCAGTCGACGTACGTGGAGAGAGGCTTCGAAGTAACGTGGAGGTCGCTCGATGAGACTTCCACTGTGAACACGTACTGGCTGCCGTACTCGCCCGATATGCACGTATAGCGAGGTGCATGCAGCACGCATCTGAAACAAATTTAGTTGTGTTGATAAATCATATTTTAAATGAATGAATAAGCGTGAATATCACCATGTTTAAATTTTTGTACGAAAATTTGCATTCGAAATTGTATAAAACTCATTGATTTCCACATTATAAGCAACACCTCATTGGTTACTTTTTTAGCGGTGTTTAAAAGCAGTTAAGACTTAAATGATTGACTAACGTTTAATACCAAAAGCGATGATGGTGGAGAAAGCAATATGGTTAAAATAGTTTTATAAATAAGTATATAACTGGATGACCACACCTCTGTCATGATATTAACATGGTGTAAGAAACCACATGGGATCTAGGTGCCATGATAGGACCTTCCACATTCTATTACAGCCGCTTCGACCTTCGTTCATTATATGTGAGATGGTACCAAAGTGGTTCAAGATTAACCCTACCATCTAGTAAATAAGGAAGGGACCCATAGTTTAACATTGAATAATGCTGAAGATAAAATAAAGGTGTAGGTTAACTTGTATTATTTTTATCTGCCGGGAGCCACATTGCACAGCAGCAACTAAATAGTCCGGGAAGAATTTTAATAGTAGTGTTTGTACGTCTATTGATTGTTATCTCTTTTTCAAAAGATCTCGAATAACTAACAATTCAAACTAGCGTCAGCTGACGCACCGCGGTGGGTATGGGTGGGGAGGTTGCAAAAGTGGAAAAATGTAAAAAAAAATCATAAATAGCTGACTTTATCTTGAGTTGAAACAAATCATCAGCTGCTTTGTGGAGGGGGGAATGAATACTCATCTACTGCTCGCAAGAACTTTTAAGAAAAAATAAGTAATAATACGCCAGACTAAATTTACTAATGAAATTAAACTAGGTTATTGTTGTAAGTATAGAAACAACAATCAGCTGCGAGTGTAGTGGTGGAAAAACTGTCAACTGACGCAGTAAAGATTAGAAATATTGGTGCATTGCTACTACACTTTTCCCTTTAGACCCATAATTTGAGATAGATGTTTTGCTGTATGAGGCCATAACACGACATTGTTTCACTTATCAAAGTTCCAAGATCAACTATTGATGTCAACATAGGCCGGCTTACTATGACTTTTTTATTTGAGATACTACCTACCTCCCAGACTAAAGCTGGTGCATGTCCATATTTTTAACTAGTCAATGCTGATGGTCTCATGACAAACACCGAAGAAAACATGTCATATTTTCTCCGCCTGCCTCTTCAAATCTAATGCCTAGCTCTTAGTTAATAAAGAGTGATGGTAAGCCTATCATTTATGAAAAGAATAAAGCTATACGTAATCACAAATGGCATCAAAATCGGCTAATTATAGTTCTTAAAATTTTACTTAAGCTGTGACAGCTATCATCGAAATGGTCATGTAATTTTTTAACGGTATTTATGACCTTTGGCAACCTTGTATTTTATGGGATAGTACATTTTCAATACCGTCTCACCCTTAATCGTCTCACTTTGACAGCTGTCGCAGCGATCGAGCTAAGTTTTAAGAACTATAGTTCACGTCCAGCCGGGTGCCAGGCATTGGATTTTACCAGAGTTAATGATGATCTTCCTGCTCTCAAGTACCAGCCCTTTCCAAAATGAAACACACATTCCAGAGTAGAAATTACTCATACATACCCTTGATTGACCCAAGGCGCAGAGAGGCGCTGCGTCTTGCCCCTGTTCTGTCCGGTGCGCACACTGTAGCTGCTGACCTCGAGCCGGGAGCCGGGCACGGGCAGCACGTGGTACAGCTGTCCTTGCTGCACGAACCACTGCGAGAGCTCCGGCGCCTCAGTGTTCAGCGTTAGGGCCCACTCCCACAACATCAGACCTGGCAGTGTCATATTGTATTGTTTATTCATCATCCATTCACCACGGCACTCGGATTTGTCATATTTTAACATTAGCCAGTTCAGCAAAAAAAAGGTGTGTTTGTTATGTATCAACATGCACTTAGTCTAAATTTATAAAAGTTTTAACAAAAACACAGGTAAATGCGAATGTTAAAATTTCATCTTTAGTTGTATCTGCTGGTTTTAATAATAAATATAGCTTGACCATCAATGCATCTTTCACCTTTTGGAAATTCCAAAAAAAGTACTAGTTTTGTTTAAATAATAAAACATGATTTCACTTAGGCCCTTATGGAACTGAATGCAACCTAAACGTGGAAACAGGCACTCAATTGATACATTGAACACTAAGCGCCGAGTGCACGAAAGAACAAAAAATCAAAATCAACGTCAAAGTATGATCAAACACGTCACTTTGTGTGGACAGTATGGAAGGAACTCTATGCGGTTCACTAAAAGTGACGTGTTTGAACATTGATAAACTCAGCCGTTTCTTCGTGCAACCGGGGCTAAGGCTGAGATAATTGTCCGAAGCGGCAATAAAAAATAGTCCGTGTTTCCCATCCAGTTCAATGTAGCCGTGCTCATAAAGGGATTGACCTAACCTAACCTAACCTAACCATCGCATTGGATGAATAGATGTCCGAAGCGGCAACGAAAAATTGTCCATGTTTCCCATCCAGTTCAATGTAGCCGGGATTGTGGTGTATTGGGCTAATATCATAAAGGTAGCTTCCATGTCAAGTTGCATAAAAAAGGAAGAAACTAAGACTACCAAATAAATAGTCATCACAAAAACAAAGCTAATAAAAAGTAGTACTTTGTGAAGTAACTTTGACATATTTTGTATGGACGAAATGACAAAGTAATGAAAAGTGACATCACAAAGTACAACTTTTCGTTAGTCTGAGTTTCTGTGATGAGTATTTATCTCAGCCTAAGTGATTAGTGATTGATCAATATAATCACGCCAGCTACAACTTGAGCATGCTTACAGCTGTGCAGATAGAATGTTGAGCTACAGAAGTAATAGAGGCAACAGAAGCAACAAAAGCCTATCCGTATGAAAATCAATTTGGCATACATGAAAGCTGCGACGACGGGATTCCTACACGCCGGGACTAACGAGCGAGAGGGTATGAGGGGAGAAAAAAAACATTTAGCGCATTAGCATACCTCAATGACTCCTCGTTTTTTATGAAACTGGACATGGATGGGTATACCAAACCCATTGATATTATCATATCACACAAAGGAAATAGGCGCCATGCCAGAACCATCCATTTTGAGCACAGCTACATTTAACTGGATGGAATACACCATAAATGTTTCATTGCCGCTTCAACCATCTTACATCAAACATCTTGCCATCAATCCGGGCGGCCTTAACTCTACCACAGTCGGGGAAACGAACTACAGTTTTACATTAATTCCGAACCATGGAACATCTCGCATTGGTGTCGAAATGCATCAAGTCTGGAAGGAAAGAGAGAAGTGCATGAATGCGGGGGGGAGGGGGCGGGGCTTGAACCCACGATATCTGGAATTAGAAAAAAGGCCCCGCGCCCCCGCGATATGAGCTTAAGGTCGGCCCGTAAGCATCATAAAATTTCGCCTCCCGTACAAACGTAGTTTACTAATAATTTGAAAACCACTATTCCAACATACTTGATATTTGGTATCTAATATTAGGCTACAAATATCTGTGTCTGCATGCCTTTGTTTTTTCGGTAAATGTATTCTGGGTCAAACCACAGAGAAAACAAAATTTGTATGAATATTTTCTTTTTGCTTTCATTTCATTTGGTTTGGATTTTTCCAAAAAAACAAAAGCATGCAGACACAGATATTTGTTACCTGATATTATATATTAAATATCAATTCAATTGGAATAGCGGTTTCCAAATGATTAGTAAACTACGTTTGTATAGGGAGCATAGCTTACGGGCCGTTCTTAAGCCCTTTTAACAGCACATAGCTAGCGCGCGCCACAGTACCTGTGGCGGTGTCCCAGCCCCGCACCAGGTAGGGGTTGTCCCCGGACACGGTGATGGCGGCATCGCTCACGTGCAGAAGCTGCATCTCGCCTGCGCCGGCAGACTCCAGCACGTGTCTCCAGACTACTTGACCTGCAAAACATTTGACAAAATTTAATAAGGATGGCTTTATCGGGTACATAAGGATACGTTGTGGGGAACGTGGAGACACTACCCAAGAAATATGTTGTCTATAAATTACCTCCATTTTCGGTTTATTAACCAAGCTATCATGTTACCAATTTCATTGGAGGTAAGAGTCCATTCATTGTTCTCATTATATAATTTAATAAATTTCAGATTAATATAAATTAACATCAACTATATGAAAACTCGGACTATCAAACTTATAAACATGAACGTAAACTGTGTCATTTTATTTATTTCAAGCCCAATATAACCTTATATACAAATTACTATTGTTATGTTAATTATAAATTTGGATCGTTTTATTTATAAATCATCCTACTGCTGGGCAAAGGCCTCCCCCATCTTCTTCCACTTTTCTTTGGCTTGGGTTAGCCGCGTCCACATCTTCCCAGCGAAAGCGTCCAGTTCGTTTCTCCATCTTGTTGGTGGGCGACCGCGACGCCGAGTGCAGTAGCGGGGACACCACACAGTGCATTCTTTTGTCCAACGTTGGGCCTGCATTCGCATTTTGTGCCCAGCCCATTGCCATTGTTCATTACTATTATTCAATTAATAAAGCTATTATGTAACATATAATACAAAAATATAAGCACACAGGAAGAAGTTAGGCATACTTCCAAAATACTTGACTACTCCTAGTATCCATGCAACATCTATGCGCTAATGATAGAACGTCCAGCATCCTAGCAGGACTTTGACGTACTACTGGTAGGACACTCATCTAGGCCTATTTTGTTCACTGGAAAGTGAGCTTCTCTCTCTACGATCAGGCTGTGAATGTAATTCGTGGGTCGGAAACAGTTGGAGTCGCCAATATTTTGATGACGATTTTGACAGTAGTTATGGTTGGGGGACTGTCAAAAAACTAGAAAACCAATACGCAAGAGTTTTTTGGGACAAGCACCAAAAAGTGAGCTTCTACTACAAAACTGTGGTTCACGATGCATAATATTCTCGCCGAAAACAAGACGGGATTGGAATAATAAAGATTTTTGTTTTGTTTTATAAAATGTGATGAAATAATCTTATTTCATTCTACTTTTTTAATCGTGAATCCCTATAGAATAGAGACTTGCAGTACCTACGCAATTAATAAATACACATAGAATTCCTACTTTCTGTGGTCCTTACATAAATCGGGAAATTACATGCTTAAGCACTAAAACTATTAATATGAACGATTACATTTTCAAAAGGCACTGTGCCCGCATTATTTACATAATGTCAGTGACATACTGCAATCAGGGCACTGAGGCTATTTCATATATTTTGAACCACAAAGTGGGTGTCCATCGGCTTGTCCTTCCGGATGTTCTATCATTGAGTAGTATGTTTACATAAAAAAATATATATAAATAAAAAAAAGATAATCTGAGTTATGTGCGTAGGTAGAAGTGACAATCATTCTTCGTTAGAAAGCACATTAGTACATTCGTTGACAAACCGAAAGTGAACCGTTCTTACAAACCTGAAAATGAGTATTAACCATGGTAATCTTAAATCATCTATAAGGTACACGTGTTACACATGAATGCATTTCCTTTAAATGTGGATTTAGTGATTTTAGAGACGCAAAGCTAACCAGGGCTATGCCAGGTATCAATAACATTGCGTAAAGATGTGGCAAATGAAAAACACTGACCCGTCTTGAGGTTTAGGGCCGCAAGTACATTCTCTTCGGTGGCGACGATGATACGCCGCGCAGCCGACACGGTGTCCAGCCTTGCGAACTTTATGCGACCTACATACGTCTGCCGCCTGCAATGCAAAAATCACATGGTAAAAAAATATCTATGTAAATATTTAAAGTGGTGAATAAACCCCCCCCCCCCTTCCCCCGCAATATTTCCCGGATAGACCTGTGAATCATAAATTTACCAAAAGTAACAACCCTGGCAGGAGAGAGGTGCGCGGATCCAGGTTTCGCCAAGGGAGCGGTAAAGCAAGGCTCTTGCCTAAGGAGGACTTCAAACTTATTAAATCGAACAATTTTGCGTTTACTGCAAAAAACTGCAATCGCAAAAAGAGATTGAAGGAAACGTTCAATCAAAACCTAGAACCATGAACTTGTTGTGGGGCGTTAACCAAAATAATCTTTGCATGTAAAATATAGAAAAAGGTGAAAAGTAAGGGCCTGATTAACAATACAAGGGCTTTAATCAGCCGAATTGAGGTTATCATACCAATCGAATTTTCCGATTTGGTCCTCGTAGATTGCAACGGACAGATTCAGCAGACTCAATAAAAGCAGTACGAGGTAGAGCCCGCGCGCGCGGCGCACCGTCTCCCTCCACACACACATTGCGAGTCACCAAAATAAAAATTATAACTATTCCTCTTCTTTTAATTTTTCGCTCCGCTGTCGCCTCGCCTGTCGCTGTCACATATTTGACACAGAATAAAAAATTAAATCTGTCAGTACTAAGTTTTTTAAAACGTCGATTATTTCTTACGGAAAGGCGAAGGACTTGAAAAATACGGAATGAGAGCAGCAGCGGCGGCGCCGCGGCGCGGGATGTATACGCTCGAAAAACGTGCAGTGAATTTCAGTGCCCTTTTGGCTCAATATAGGTTGATATCGCATTATTATTTACGTTACATACACACTAACACTCGTATTATGCTCGGATTTGTCATTTTTTTTAGCTAGGTTTAACAAATACAGCGAAGAACTGGAAGAAACTTAGATAGAAATGTTTTCATTGTCCACTTAGTCCAAGTTTACAAAAGTATATGCCACTGCTTACAGACGAATGAGTTACTAGCTAAGGTACGAGGCTCCGCTCGGGTCAATTTCGTTTTGGCCTTACGTTAAGCTGAAACAAAAAAAATAGCCCAAAGGGCTCATCCCAATGGCTGGTTCACGACGATGTATGTATATACCAAATTTAAGGCTGTCGTGAAGTCACAGGAAATCTAAGATTTGAATATTTTAAGAAATGCATTATTTGTCCATTGGCCAAGGCACAATTTTGCACGGCGACTGCCATTAAACTAGCGAAATCGTCTTCCAGGACCTAACGATTCCTTACCCCTAAAAGTTGTCAGATTTCAATTTTTAAGATTCATTGAATTTAATAATGGCTAATTTAAAGACACATAGATTCAACTGACTGATGAGACCAAAAGGAAATATGCAACCGGAGCTCCAGTGACTTTTTTCGTGCAACAGAAATGTTATAGATAATGTTCGAAACCATCGATAATTATTATTAATTATTTTAATTTTCAAATATTTCAACTTTCATGATAACTCCAGCGAATATAATTCGATTTAAACAGTAATTGAACAATTCGTTCCATTGCAGAAAAAGTAGAACCATCTGTGGGATGTGAGATATTTCAACAATTTACGATTATAGAAATGTTGGTAATTTTTTACTATAATTCTTTTTGGGGTTCCGTACCCAAAGGGTGAAAACGGAACCCTTTTACTAAGCCTCCGTTGTCCGTCCGTCCGTCCGTCTGTCACAGGGCTGTATATCATGAACCGTAACAGGTAGGCAGCTGAAATTTTCACAGAATGTGTATTTGTTTTGCCGCTATAACAACAAATAGGTAACATTTAAAAGTAATATACATACAATAGCGTATTTTTTTGTGTTAAGACTTGTACGATGGTACGAAACCCTCCGGTTTTTCAATTAGGTATATTGTGCCACTACCCGTCTCATTATATTTATTTTCATAAATAATAATCCGATGCACAGCGCCATCTATTGCATAACAGTGATAATATGTTGTGCTTGTTTTCTCGAATTGCACGTTTCTCTCTAATAACCACTTTTCATGCTTTTTAGATAGTTGACCGCATATTTTTTATTGCATAAAATCTAAATTGTGTATGGGGAAATCTAGGCGCAGCCGTCAATAAAACCGTATGAGGTTTTTGTGCCGAGACACCAAGTTGTTTCCATAAGTTTTTCCCAACTCTTGAATACATAACACTGCGGATTCTGGAGGCAAAATAAGCACATTAAATTTTTTTGTCTCTAAACTCAAATAAATATCTCAGTTCACATACTATTTCATGTGAGTTCGATACGAAGTGTTTGAACTAGCAATATGCTTATTTTATCCTTTAGAATAACTCTCGGCGGTGTTGTGCCCACTAAAATGAGCTAGAAAATCTAAGAATAACTTGCAATTGATTATAATAAAGAAAAAAAAACTGAAACGCGATGCGGCGCAAACCTCGCACCTCTGGCTCAGGAAGCGACGCCCAGCGCGCTGCACCAAACAAGACTCTTGTGCTAATTGCGAAAATAGTAATCACTTCAGTAAATGCATCATTGAGAATTTATATGCATCTGCTGAAGTTTCTATGAGTTTACAGTGTCTAAAATGTATCAATTCGGATTCACCTTAGTCAAAACAATTTAACTACATACAAACTTTGCCATGCTCTTTGATCTAGAAATAATCAATGGGTAACAAGAAAAAACGGGTATTTTTCCGGGTTTATTACGCCCGTTCACTTAACAATCTATAAATGCACAGGTCACCACGCTTTCTTTATGGAAATCTAGAGAAATCATCAAGATTTCACAATAAAACATTTCATTGTATGAATGAGCGCGGCTCAATGGACTCGATTCGAAAAGTTTTCTCATCGGACAGATATGTCCCTACTCTCTCTAACTCGCGGTATTGCTATTTGCGTTGACGTCTCACTCCCACACTCTGTTCGTTGTAAGCACAGTGTGTTTGAACAGTACAAAATGCAACTAAACGGCAAAAATCACACACTTGCCTGTTGATAGGTACCGGTATGGTACCTGGCTGGCGTCACGCCCGGTCAGGTGGGTAACGATGTAAGATTGTACGTAGTCGTGTTAACCAATAAGACTTCTGACTTCCCTTCGATATGATTTATGTTTTAAGTTCCCAATGACCAACCGTTATCTGTGTACCTCTCTAATCAGAGCATCCCATTTTCCCACTAAATGTCGTTAAATGCTAGCGGTGACCATAGCACAGTGCGCCACATTCTCTGATCAGACCAAGGCCAGCTGACGCTCTCTGCTCGCGGAGTAGATGCCCGGACGACAAGCGCTTGCCAGGCACCAAAACACTGTCCACTCCTGCAGCTCACTACTTAGCCACTGCAAGTCTGCCTTCAATGCGGGCCTAAGCCGACAACAAAATA
Organism: Incurvaria masculella; assembly: GCA_946894095.1. NCBI lineage: Eukaryota > Metazoa > Arthropoda > Insecta > Lepidoptera > Incurvariidae > Incurvaria > Incurvaria masculella. Next base: position 13,446,835 of record OX335653.1, on the reverse strand, counting down.
CTCCTCTGTAGTTACGGCTGAGAAGCCCGGAGAAGGAATGAGTTATAACAGAAAAGTAAAACACAAATTATTGTAAGGAAATAATTTAATTTTACCCAGTTTTCTCGAAATTGTACACAGTTTCTAGCTGAAATATTAAGTACGTGATATTTGCCCCATGTGAGATTTGGCTGGACCCCCTCCCCCCTAAACATCTCACGTAATTAATGGACGCCCCCTGACCACGTCGACGGGCACACATATAACCACCAACACCACGCCAAAATTTACCAATGACCATGCGTATTACCACGTCGATGGTCACGCCCATAGACCTAGCATGCGCGCGCAGTACATCCTATTTCTATGGTCACGCCTATAACGTGCTGATAACCACGGCAATTTGGCCGATATGCTATCACAGGAGCCTGCTCATATAATAATTATGCTCATAAAGAGAACCCAGGCCTTCATTAAGCTGGTTGGAAAACGAGAAAATTTCTTATTACCGCTTCGACCAACTTTTCATCCAACTAGCCCGGGGGGTAAAGGACCTACAGTCGTATTCAGAGAGAACCTGCTGTCAAAACTTAGTACGAGATTAGCACTGGACTAAACATACAAAAACCGTCTTATTCCGGCGGATTCAAGTTAGTCCGTCCACTCTGAATACAGCTATTTATCCAACTCAGAAAGAGAAAGAAAATGGTGCAGGATCGGCGCTAGGATTGATACCATGACCTATGTAATGGGAAACAAGCCCTCGCGCCCCTGAGCTATGAGCCGTTTTGTCGAAGAAGCAAGAGAAGTATGCTGACTATGCTGAAGTACATATGAACCGGTGTACAACAAATACATAGGTACTTATTTTGACCTTTCAGATTCGCGTCATTAATTATCACGGAATATTGAGGAGGATTATTATATTCCTGACCTCACCTCTAAATCGAATGTTATACACATACGGTGATAGGTAATCAATTTAATAGATAAAAATGTTATCAGTGTCTAAGCAGTGCGAGCATTAGTACCTAAATATATGTCAGAAGTAAAAAAACCTAACATGTTCCTTTACTTAACCTTGTTACAATTTTCTTTATCTGTTCAATTTATTATGTTATCTTGCATGCTTCATTATTTCTCTCAATAATGTAATGGAATTATTTTTATTTTTATTTACCATGCGTAACTGAACTTTTTGGACAGCATCGCAGAAATTATAAACATCTATAAATATAAAAGAAAGACGTGTTAGTTACACTTTTTATAACTCAAGAACTGCTGAACCGTTTTGCCTGAAAATTTGTGGGGAGGTAACTAGAACCAGGAGACGGACATAGGATACTTTTTATCTCGTTCGACTTGACGAAAAAATCAAATAAAATAAAAAAACATTTTCCCATACAAAATGTTCATAAGTTTCGTAACTGTCAAACATTTAATGTTATTGACGGGCTATACGGTAAAATCTCTTCTCAAATTAAAGAACATATTTAAATAAAAGATGAAATTTTCCCTTTACATTACTATATCATTCAAAATAATAGTTTAAAAGACATCATATTAGGGATCATCAATCCCTCATATTTAGACATTTCCTACCACTTCTTTCCATTGGACAATCTAATCATTAATGTATTCTTTTTATCTGACTCTCTATTTATGACAAGGCCTCTTTACAGCTGATGATGAAAGTAAAACTTTATAATAATAGACATGTTTATATGATCTGAGATGCGTATTGGATATTTGTATGTTACTTCTTGCAACCATCTGACGTATCTGAGTGTATGTAATGTCCTATAGGTACATTAATTAATTAGGAAAATGAAATGAAATGAAATGAAACTTATCCGAGTTCGATGCAACTTTAGGAATCAATGAAACTTTAGGATCACTTAGCATCACGCTAAATCGTCAGAGGTACGACCCTACATAAATACATACCTTCACGCTGCTTTCCCGGAGGGGTAGGCAGAGATGATAGAGCGCCATAAGGTACGATCACAGCATACCTCTTGCGATATTGGGATAATTGGGAATTGGGACTGGGTATGCAACGTAGCAGTGCTAGTGCAGAAAAGTTCTGGAGGCACATACTTTTTTTTTAAATATACTACTACAAGTCTACCAATTTCGATTTTTCAACTATCGAAATTAGTTGTTTTTATTTTGTAACCTATAAAAAGGAGGACGTTCTCAATTCGTCGGAATCTGTTTTTTTTATAAATATATTTAAAATTCGCCACATGTTAAGGGCCTTTATTGGCAGCTTGAAATTAATGCAAGTACAAGATAATCAGCACTTTAGTAATAAAGGCCCTTTAAGTGTTGATTAAAATAAATCAGCACTTGGTGAAAACCAGGCTAAGGGTCTCTCCCACCAAGTACTGATTTGCTTAATCCTCACATTAAAGAGCCTTTCTTAAAGGGCCATCTCGCAATCAATACCAGTACAAGATAATCATCATTTTAGCAATAAAGGCCCTTTAAGTGTTGATTCAAATAGATCAGCACTTGGTGAAAACCAGGCTAACTGTCCTAAGTTCATAGTAAGATATCAAGGTCTTCCTAAAATGTAAGCAGCAATGTATGTTAGGGAGATGACAGACCCTTTTGATTGAAGTCATAAAATTAGGTTATTTACGCTTTACTCGGGCGGGGTTACATAACTAAGAAAGAACCATAGCGAAAAACCTGCTAAGTGCGAGTCGGACTCCGTACCATCACATTTTATTTTCTTTATTTAAAAAATCACATTTTTTTATGGGGGCCCCTTTATTATTTTTGAATTTTACCTATTTGTTATTATCGCGGCAAAATTAATACACACCCTGTAACATATCAGTTGCCTACCTATAACGGTTAATGAGATACAGCCCTGTTCCGTACCCAAAAAAAAGGCGAAAAAATAGAAAACCATTAAAAAACGTGATTTCTGTATTAAACCTTGTACGATGGTACGGAACCCTTCGACTCGCACTTGGTCGGTTTTTTTAAATAAAAGATTGTTTCGATTGCGTAAAACTTCCTGTCTTCAACATTTAGAGTAATTTTCCTTTAATTTGGGTCCTTACTTTCCACATTGCGTTTATAACAAGCCCGAGTTGTATCCAATATGCATAACCTGGAAAACCCTGGGAATTTCTGCAAATACAATTGATCACGATGACGTCTCACAGAGTGAACACAGGTCAACGTCATTGGCGGTTCTTTCAGCCGCATTATGATAAATAGATGCGCTTTATTTTAGGGTCGAGGATCCGGTTCACCCCTCCGCCCCGTCTGGGGTCCACAATGGGCCGGTGGCTGGGCAGGGACAGTGCAGCAGACCAGTTTGTGGACCACGTTCGATTACTAGCTAAGGGCCAAATGCCCTCTAAAATCTAAATGAACGATTTATCAACGTATGATTAGACACGTCACTTTGTATGGGCAGTATGGAAGGAACTCCGTGCGGTTCACTGAAAGTGACGTGTTTGAACATTGATTAACTCAGTCGTCTCTTCGTGCAATCGGGGCCAAACATATTCAATATAATGCCACAATTCTAAGTTAAGTTGGTAATAAGCGATCGACTGATTGAAACCTTGAAGTGTTTATGGTCTTTCCCATTGATACCATATCCCATAAAACTACCTTGCCCGTTTGCAAATAACCTTACACAATCTTATTCGTTTTATAAATTTAGGCGTAAGTCCATAAAATATAAAATTATATATATATATAAAAAAACTCATGACCCTGTTTCAAATTTCATAATTTCAATGTAGATACCTTTTGTTTCATTGCTATGAATGTTTTATTCCCTTTTGAAACATTCCATGCATAGCCAAAAAGGGATAGGAGACATACCTATGCCATATTTATAGTAGCTTCGACACTGCAATTAAGGAATCCAGAAACTTAAAAACTTTTAAAAAACAAGTTACAACAATATTACTCCACATGTCCTCAGACGAAATCGAAAAACTATTCAGTATAGAAACTTAAAAATGAAACTCATACTAACATTTTTATGTACACCAATCACCAATAACTGGCTCTTACACATACTTATACATACACATACACATATACACATCACTACACACCTTTGCACAACCATGCTTATGTACTTTTTCATGCATACCCATACCCAACCACAAATAATAGAATTATAGTGTAAAATACTCAATCACACAAACCAGCACTTTTGACACTAAACTTTTCAGAGTCGATAGCGATTATTCGCAGTTCACATTAAAACTGTTGCTTTCCGTCAGTTGCACCCTACTACACAGAATTAAATTCTTTTGTAGGTTGCACAGTGCAAATATGTAAAACTTTAAAGACTGGGTAGAAAAAAGAAATGTATGCTACCTGTTCATGCTATATCTGTACAATTATCTACTTACCTTGTGTGTGAAATAAATAAATAAATAAATAAATAAATAAATAAAAATCTAGCGCGCCTACTATGAGAGCCGCAGTCTCCTACTTTCAAAAACTACCAATCCAACTTAAACGTGCATGCCACATGCAAACATATTCGCAGACGTAATTGAGAGTTTGTGTGGGTAGGAACTGACTGGACGAACGCGTTTTTAGAGCACATTCGCGTAAGGTGGCGCTGTTTCGACAATGTGGCATACGACGCGACACGGATTCATCATTGCCTGATTCCCATATAATTTATATGGTCACTTTGACCGTACGGCGGCGACGCGATATCGACCGCGTGCCACTTCTCCTTCCTTTATCTTCAATTTTCTATTATTTTTATTTTTATTTTCTATTATTTCTATTATTTTTCTCCGTGGATATCGACGAAGAGCACTACTCTCTACAATGTGTAATCTTCTGTTCAGAGCTCTCTTGCTTGACTTTAGCTGATGCAGAATTTCACACATTCAATTTCATTTTAATGGCTTTTTTAGGTAGAAAATTCGCTAGATAAAAGTTATTTTTAGTTGTATTCTGCTTGGCTCATGAAAAATCTTGCAGAAATTGTCAAACCAAACTTCTAGACGGGAAACGAAAACAATACCTGCAGGCCTATTCCTGGAATTCCGTAATCAGCAATCGGAGATCCTGAGTCCAGAAAACCTCTTTTATAGCGGTTATAATTAAATTGGTACATTATTCGTGGTCTAGTAAGGTAAGTGATTAACGAAGGATAAATGCATAGACCTAGCATAGTGCGCTGTACTTGCATTCTTAAAATAGTATTCAGACTGAGCGGAACTTTACTACCCGTATTAAGGTCGTACTAAACCGGTTTTGTATGGTTAGTCCGGTGCTTATCCCGTGTTTTGAGAGATTCACTCTGAATACGACTGTTAGCCTATGGATAAATGAGTGCCTCTGAAGTGCAGTTTTCCTAAAAAATATAAAGCCCAATTTGCACGCAATTTCGCAATTGATGTAATTGCAATGCTGATATTAAAAAGTAAAAATAGGGCGGTATTCCTTGGTACACCACAGACATAATGTCGTTACGAGCGGTTTTATTTCGGAGCCGAAAAAAATTTTTTTTAGCATTAGTAACATTAGTGTATTAAAAAAGCTAGACTGGCTCTTCTATACTTTATACATGTTTTTTGATCAAAGGCTGAGAAGAATGTTTTCTACATTGTTTTTTATTAACGCATTTATATATTTTTATTAAGCACGTCGGCTAAAACAGAAAAACTTTGAAATTATATTTATAACACATGCACTAAACATAAAAGGTTGTAACAAGACCTATTTAAACTGTGTATTCAGAGAGGACCTGTCAAAAGTTAGTACGAGATTAGCACCGGACTAACCATACAAAAACCGGTTTAGTCCGGAGGATTAAAGTTAGTCCGCCCACTCTCTTCGCCGAAATGTATCGACTATAATATGACAGGTACCACAATTCAAAACAATTCCATTGTTATGGCTGCGTTCGCTAGACCGTGGCACGCAGTGCCCTCAGATAACGCAAATCCAGAGCACGTAATTGGAGAAAAATAGACTATAAAAATTAACCTTTCCTGCAAGGTAGATAGTTTAACCTTTCTCTATAGATATTGAAAAACACTAGTATTACCTCTGCTTTATTGCATATTAAATAAAACTAATGCCAGCTCCGTTTGTACGTATTAGGGTTCCGTACCCAAAGGGTGAAAACGGAACCCGATTACCAAGCCTCCGCTGTCCGTCCGTCCGTCCGTCTGTCACAGGGCTGTATCTCGTGAAACATAATAGGTGGGCAGCTGAAATTTTTACAGAGTGTGTATTTATTTTGCCGCTATAATAACAAATAGGTATAATAAAAAATATTAAAAATTAAAGGGGGGTCCTATACAAAAAACCTAATTTTTTTTGTGTTAAATCTTGTACGGAACCCTTCCTGTTCGAGTCCGACTCGCACTTGGCCGGTTTTTTTTTTTCGGTAACTACTCTTATATCCGTGATTACAAGTCTCTAGAGATTTGTATCAAAATGATTAAGGGTGTAAATCATGAATATGAGTTAAGTCATTCAAATGTTTTACTTTATTTAAAGTGCAAAATTTCAGAACAAATGTTTCTTCATTTGACTGAGAAAACCGGCACCAGCCATTGTATGAAACTCGATCACCTCATTATCCTCTTAAGTACGGAGCCAAGTTACTGACTAATATCATTATTATCGTAGCATTCCTAGTATCAACTATCATCCGAACTAATGAACCTATGGGCTAAAAAAACCGGCCAAGTGCGAGCCGGAGTCGCACACAAAGGGTTCCGTGCCACTGTACAAGATTTAACACAAAAATTAGGTTTTTTGTATGGGGCCCTCCTTTATTGTTAATTATTTCTTAATTTTACCTATTAGTTGTTATAACGGCAAAATAAATACATACTATGAAAATTTCAGCTGCCTACCTATTACGGTTCATGAGAATAACCCTGTGACAGACGGACGGACGTGCGGACGGACGGATGGACGGGCGGACAGCGGAGGCTTAGTAAGAGGGTTCCGTTGTCACCCTCTGGGTACGAAACCCTAAAAATGTTTGTAGATATCTGCCTAGGGTTTTTATCGCTAGTACGATGCGGTGGTATCTGTGGGAAACCGTAAACCTAATAATTTTCCATAATAAAAAAACAAGCAAACCCCTGGAATTGAGTTGAAAATTTGCAAAGCTAGCCAGGTGCAAAGTCCATGCGATTCACGTTGCAATAAACATGCAGATGCTCAAATGTATCTACCTAAGCGTCTACGGTTCAGCATCTTCAACCCTTCGCTGGCCGGAGCCGGTGGCGATCGAAGCTGTTTGACGAGAAAGGCGCTCATCGCATCCTCGAAACTCGATTCAACCCTATTATAAAAAGCATTAATGGTTTATCCAACAATGGGGTAGATTATGCTAGGTGAGAATCATCTTTTCATCTGATTCAAATCTTGTCCGTCTTGTTTGCTCACCTTATAGTGAGGAGATAACTATTTCACAAAGGGCTCAGCGCCTCGCGCGAAAATAGACGCTTTTGTGTTTTCTTCTCTTCGATTTCGGATGCGGGAATTACAACAGTATTCGACAAATTCAGACGTCGCGGCCGAAAGTCTCACGCACATTTCGCCTTCGAGGCGCCAACGTTGCGGCACGTACTTGTGACTTAACAAGGTCCCAATTGGAGCCCTTTTCTAGCGCGCGCCTTTGCTATGATCGGAGTGAAGTTGTCGCTAGTCGCAGTCGTCTCGTCGAGTCGTCAGCCGGAAGTTGTGGGTGCAAGCGGGAGTTTTAAATAGTTGAGTCAGATTTCACTCCGCCATACCTAATATGTTTACAATGTGATAACCGACCTCAGATTTTCAGAGCCATCTCCAAATACGATAACCTCAAATACATTCTAATTTAAATTCGCTTTTCATAGTCGGTTTCAAGTTCAAACGTTCCCGAACCTTGAACTAAATTCTTTTCTTAGAAGCTCCGAGCCCGTGCCACGTGTCTCGCTCAAAAGAGTGGAGCATCTTACTACGGAATAGTTCGCGTGGATATTGTTATTACTATTTCGTGTTGAGGGCAAGCACATGGCAGGTTGGGCCCGAGGACAAAGCAATAGAATAATGGCCTAGGGCAATAGGTGGAGCGATAGATAGAGGGAGCGCAAGTTACGTCCGGCCGACGTCATGGCGACCTTGAGTTCCCTAATATTTTGATTGCGTAATATGTAGGTAGATAGACCGTCCTACAAACACATTGAATAATCATCAGCGGAAAACGAAATGGATTAGAGGTCGTTGATCCGACGCGGCCGTGCGTGAGCGTATTGGTGAGCACGTTTAGTTACGCACACAGGCACGCGGGCGGCGCGCGAATTACATCTGCGAAATGTGTAAAGGTCAGTGAAAGGATTTATTCGAGTCTCGACTTTATTAATGTAGGCCTGTTGCTACGCAGGGTGTCCGCGAATCGATGCCGATTGCGAAATAAGTCATTGTTGTGATGGTTTCTGCCAAAACCGCACGTCATACAAAATTACTCGGCGTAGCTTTTAGAAAGCCAGGTCCGTTCTGAAATTGTGTGCCTTTCTGTCTCCGTGCAGATAACACGCGGCGTTATCTGCGAAATTTGCGACGGCCGAGTCCTAAAAGTAAGTGGGTTAGGTACCTACCCTATCGCGTTTTCGTGCCAATAAAACCAGTTCGCCTGAGAACTCTTTCTCAAGCTGCGGAGGCCGGAAGCCGAGCACAGTTGGTTTTGCCGCGACCACAGCGTCGCCATTGATATAGAGAAAATGTAAGAAAGGAAGCTCGCATGCTTCACTCCGCGAATCCAAGCAGAAAAGGTAAAGCAAAAAGCTGCGTCGTTGCCAAACGAAATTGGACGCGTCGCGGTTCTAGCAAGATTCAAATTCCAGACACAGGCAGGTGTGACTTGGAATCTTGTCATAGTGGACTGTCTGCAGCAGCGGGGCGTTCGCCAGCTATAGCTAGCTTTGTGCTCAATGCAGAGAACGGCAAATTTTTATGTCTGGTAAAGTACTTGCAGCATGTACTTGCGTGTACTTACGTACTCGTCAGACAGGGAGGGAGTCATGTCGTATATGTATGTAGGTACGTGCATGCTATTCGCACACTATCGTCAAAGCTATCGCGTTTGTCTTTCTTGGCCGTTGCAACCCTTTTAGAAATGTATGGTTTCATCCCACTTTCTGATCACGTTTGTGTTTCCCTGATTTAGTTAAGAAAATGTTTTTTGAAAATTAGGTAAAGTAGGTACCTACAATTAGGGAATCATTTCATGCATTTATATTTCGATGTTTTTCTAAGTTCGAACTTACTTTCGAGTATTAAGTAGGTAGGTGCCTAAATAGTTAAATCTAAGTTTATTTTCAGTTATATTTCTGGGTAATTAACAAGCAACATTTAGGCCACACATGCAAAAGGCTTTCATTTTGCGATATCTGGGTCCAGTAAGAAACAGGTAAGTTTCTAATTAGGATCACTATTTGCTTGCAAGGCAGGTGTAGCCTGTCAGGTAAACTCCGATAGTCATGGCTGGGCAAAACGAAAAAAATAATCGATAGTGAATACCTAACCGAAGGTCAAATGGTGGTGCGTACTCGTACTGCAAGTATGCAGAGCTCGACGCGGCATCTGCTGCATGCAAGCCTGCACCGGCCCCCCGTCACCCCTCGCCCCCCCGCCCCGAGTCGCGGTGCAGCGCCCCGCCCCGCCCCGTCCCGCCGCCGTCTCGCCGCTGCTGCCCCCCGCCGGCCGGACGAGTTCGCCTTCGCCGTCTCACCTCGCGCCCGGCTGCGAGCGCGACGCGCTAGCCGCACAATTCGCAATCAAAATTCATCCGGGCGGTCCAATCCAAAGTAACGTGCGGCTAAATTCGAACTCGCCACAAAATCGATCCATCGTTCCTAAAAAAATATTCGCAAAATTCGCGCGTTCATTTCGCGGGTGTGAAGTTGGTTCGGATGCACTCTGCACTGCAGGCGGCGAGCGCGTCGTTATGAGAACCCCGTACCGGCGGTCACGTTGACGTCGCAGCGCCGCCATATCTGTCTCGGCCGCCGCCGTTTGGCGAAATTATACCTAGGTAATTATCGCACTTTTCGCGAATCGAAGTCCAGCCGCTGCCATAAAATCACGAGTGATTTCATAAGAAATTTTCTATCGCCGGTCGGCTACACTCCATTCAAATTTCGGGTTGCGCGCCTGCGACAGCCGGTGCAGTGCTCGGCGCAGAGTGCATGGTGCGCGGTGCATTGCGGTGCTGCAACCGGCGCAGTGCGGTGGCGCGCTGCAGTGGCCCTCGTTTCTCGGTCACTGTCCATTTCGCTCAGTGCTCCACTCCAAGTTCAGCAGAGTTCATTTGCGAATCGAAGGATATTCGCTCGCGCGCGGGAGCCGTCATTGTTTACTCGGCTGCGTCGCCCCGGTCGTTGACCGGAGATTTTCGCATCTTCGCACGCTATTGTTAGGCGCGCGGATACGACTGTCTGTGTCGCTTCGTGTGTCTCCAACTGGAGGAGTCCCCGGTCGGTGTCGCGGGTTCGGTACCTTCGGTATAGAATAGTGGCCCGCTACCCTGCGTTCGATATTTGAAATATTTCGTGTCGAGTCTAGCTCCCGCCGCTTCGTTCGTTTGTTCGGTTTTCCTGAAATGTCATTTGTTTTTTTGTGTTTCGGTCGATAGAAATAATATTCATCCAAAATTACAAATTAGAGGTAAATATCCCCTACTCCGACTGGATTCTAATTGGTAAAAGTCTTAGCTTAGTTGAAATTAGGGCGAAACGTGCGCGGGCGCGTCCTCCCGCCGCGCCGTCGAGTAAAGTTGGTGATGTGGTGTGTGATGTGTGCAGAATGGCGGAGGGGAACGGAGAGATCTCGCTCGAGGAGGCGGCTATCAAGGAAGAAGACGTGGAGCGCACGCCCGACTACCGCAAGCTCATCGAATATGGCCTCGACTCCAAGGTGAGGCTGATCATAACCTACTTGTCTTTACCAAATCGCGCCTTCTCTACTCCTTCGCTACCCCCTGGCCCTGGAGACATGGCAAGATTGTTACAAAATATCGATATGCACCATAGACAAGCATGCAGCACGAAATCAGACGAGCAGGACAATGCTCCGGTACAAATATATTGGCTAGTAAAAAAGCATTCAAATTAAATCATTTGAGCACAGAGACAGTATAGACAGATTATTTAAAAGACTGATAAAAATTAAATATAAAAATTTTGCTTTTTGTTACCTCTTCTAAAATTATCTAACCGCTCTCGGTCTTCCAATACCTACATGAAACTTTATTTAAACTGAATGAAAACTGTTTTTGCAATGTCCGCACTGTATCTGTAACATGGGGTAATTGGTTTGACCTTCACTTTTATTGGTCTTACATCAATATAGTACCTACTCATATATTTTTTTCCAATTGGAATCCAATTGGTGGATGATTTACATAAAATTGCAATTCACATAGGCGCTAATTCTCAATAGTCTCCGTGAGCTTTGTTTATAGTGGTTAAATGTAAATATTTTTTTTTATTTAAGAACACCTCCAAATAAAGTATCACATATATATCGAGTGTATTAAAAAAATTGAACCCGCAGACCCCAAAGGCCAGTTGTCGCCAATTGGAATAATATCCCATAATGTCACCTATTAAATTATCCTTTTTACCTGGTCTGTTTAAGTATCTCCTGACTATATTGACTTGACCTCTGGTATACCAATCTAGTATCACGCTACTAGAGCAGCGATAATTTTATTTTCTTTTGATATGCAATGCTTGAGTAAAATGCAAAACACATGTTATCTCCACTTAGCAACAATTTAGTACTGAGACAAATAAGTAGCTTAATTTCACTTTTTGTACTCACAGAAACTTTAAATGTTAACTTGTGAACTGTTGTTCGGCCGAGATTGATCAAACAATCATAACGGTGAAATAATTATTGACACGCCACATTCGAAAATGCTCAAGCCAGTTGGGTGGGGCTTAAGAACACTTTTCAGAATCTAAAGTTAAAGTCCGAATTCTTACCTAAATTGGCATTTACGGAACCTCGAAGTTACATAAAAAAGTCAAACCCATACAAACTTTTATTACTTATTCTGTGGTTTTACGTCTTCAAGGTGTCAAAAAATAACTCTGACTATGGATTTGGATTACTTGCTTCGAAGCATCGCTTCGCCGAACTGCGAATATCACTTTTCTACATTACGTTGGGATATCGCTAACTCTTTCTTTTCGTATGTCATATTTGAGAGAGCAATTAATTGTCAAAATCGTGACCGGCTATTTTACCCTTTAGGCGGCGCGCAAGACAAACCACTCCATAGACAATAACAAAACACGTGCGTAAATAAGCTGAATACCGAATTTTGAAAACCGCACTCAAAATTTAGCGTGTTATGTTTGTCCGAAACATAACTCATAAGGAATGGTTTGGAATTGTACAAATAGCAGAATCGGGCTTCAGTTTGTTTATTGATAATGGGTAAGAAAACTGCTTAATTATCATGACAGGTGGTATCTTAGCGAGCTTACCTGAAAAATCTGTCAAAGCTGTCAGATGACATACAAACACTGCGTTCCTAAATTCGCATATCGCAGAGATTGCAGCAATGTACGTGTGCACGGCCATTCTGAATTTCTTATATTCACTCCCGTGAACATCATGTTGACATAAGGGACGTGACTCTAGACCGCATACAAAGTGCGCACGGTTGAGAGAATGTGCGCCGTGTACGCTGTCAAATGGCTGTCATCGAGCTGTCCTTAAGCGTGTTTTTCTTTAGTTCTCTGATCGTATGCAATTGTATTCTGAAATAACGAAGGCCTTTTGCCGTTTGTAAGTCTAGTTAGACAATTCTAGGCCTGAAATAACCACTCAAGAGTTACAAGCCATTTTCGAGGTGTTTAGGTTAGGCTCTGACACATGTCTGCTCAAATTCGTTCCAATTTGATATCGTGCAATTGTGGCTATGAGCGGTAATATCAATACTGAACACAAGCATTCACTGTATTAGCTGTATTCACTTTCGCTGCGATCTTTGAAATGTACGCATTTCGGAACGTAGGGAAAATAAAACAGAGTTGATTTTAAATTTTTATTAACTCAACGTTTTATTAACTTAAAATGACTTCATTTTTATTTAAATTTCCGAAAGTTTATTGTTTAAAATTATGCTAATCAAATGAAGTCATAGGAAAGAAAATATAACAATAACATAACCTATAATATTTCATTTCAAACTTTGTGCTGGTCTATTACATTAAAATTAGTTTGAAGATAAACAAAAGCTTCTCCTCTTCCTCCAAACCTTACTCTAACTGCATCATGGAATCTAGCATCTTGCATCTAAAAACCCGTAAATAATTTAATAACTTTGACATTTCTATGGTGAGGTAGCTCATGAGACAGCTACAATAAGCTTTGAATGTTCTTCCCCATTTGGTACACAAAAAAATTTCATCATTAGATCACAATATAATACAAACACGGCAATGTCGATGTGTTTACGGCCACGATTCGCAAGCTGTCAAACCAAATCGGACTCGCAAATGTTAGATTGCTTGCCGCTCATTGTGCTCTCTTAAATTTCTTTATACATTTTCAAATAGTCGATCAGTTTGGCTTAAATGCCAATTTAGGTGACAAGTCGGACATTAATTTCAAAATCATTTTTACTCCTAGGTCTATGTAAATATGACAGGGATATGATTCTTGTCTGTACTACTGGTGTACTAACATGAAAATACATGACTTTACTGAACACCTCCTGGTGTAAGTGACAAGTAACCATTGCTTTTAAAGGGGTTACTGCATCCACGGTAGATGGCACCATCTAATTTGACACGCCCTTAAGAGGGTCCTTCCCGACGGGACTAATTTATTTGGGGGCACGGCACAAAATCGTGCTTCGACGCTCTGGCGTCATCTCTGTTTAAAAAAAAAGACAGTGGCCATATTGAGGATGCAACACATCCACAAAGCAGACAAATGAAAAATGAAAATGAAATGAATGAATGTAAAATCATGAGGTAGTAAAAAATAAAAAAAAATAAAAATATTTTTTGAATCTTTACGGAACAAGGTACGCTTGACGACAAAGATATCTTAGATGTTTTGTGTTCTATCGTTAAGTAATCCACTTAGTGTATAAAGCGAGCGAAAAACTAGAACTTAGGAAAAAACAATTTTAGTTCAAACAACAGAGCTATTTAGAGTGATGATATTCTTTCCACGTTTGTATGGGGAGTTGAGCCGGAAGGCCCACCTTTAATGTCACTTAAACCCTGGCAGATTCAACCCGCAACTAAATAATGCCCCGCACGGCCGTCGTTTCTAAGTAACCCTTAATATACTAATGTGATATATTTTTCCATTGCAGGTGGCCTCTAAACTGGACGAAATTTATAAGACTGGAAAGCTAGCGCACGCCGAGTTGGACGAGCGTGCTCTAGACGCCTTAAAAGAATTTCCATCCGACGGTGCTTTAAGTGTACTTGGACAATTTTTAGATTCAAATCTCGAACATGTATCAAATAAGAGTGCATATTTATGCGGAGTCATGAAGACATATAGGTGAGTCCTTCATAATATGTTGAAAGGTTATCATGAGAAGGTTCATTTTTTATATGTGGGTTTTATATGATGCCTCCCATAGATTGCGCCATCATAACCCAAGGCCTCTTTCGATCGAGAAGTCTATTCCAAAACCAACCATAGAAAATACAAAGTGCATTCATTTTTTGATTAGAGCAGAATCCACTGACTATAATCCTCTAGACTAGCCTGTACTTTAGGTAAAAACTAAATTTTTATTTTTCGCCAAAATCGCCAAAACTATTCAAAAAGGCTAGGCATGTGTCATCTACAGAGTCCAAATTGAGTATATTCTGGAACCCTCTTCTGATTTAGAATTTTTTAAAATATGCAATCATTCTGCTCTACAAAGTGCAGATAGGGTTTTGGGTGAAACATTGTCCGCATAACCTGTGGGATGGATCTGCTAAGGACCTGCTTGGCTCTTCGGATTTGACAGCGCGGTGCCGCCGTGCAACTTGTGGACGACCCCTAAGTATTCCAGAATTTGGAGACCCTGCAACTCCCAGAATTAGTAGACCCTCCAACTCCCGGAAGTATCACAGAATTAGGATAAATTGCAAAAGGATGTAGGGCCTTTTTTATGTGTTATCGTCTGTATCACAGACTGTGCTTTTCCTGCTTTTTATGTGCAGCTCCTGCATAAAGCTGTTAGTTCCCTATTCGACCATTGCTCAACTCGCAATTCATGGCCCAAATTCCTATAAGGGTTCATAAACTGTGAAAGAAACTCCCTGCCCGGGAATCCCTAACGTGCAACGTACGATGGGGTCTTTGAAAACGACGATCAAGTTTGCGGAAGCTGAATCTAAACGTACGCATCCGGCATGTGACACATTGATATTGCACCACAGAGCTCGTGTTTTGGTGTATGACGGTACGACGGGTGTGTTTGCAGACAAAAGAGTCGCGCGGGAATGCCGGGCGTTCCGACCGCGTCACCCGTGTTGCCAGTCAAGGGGCCCGATGAAGAGAAGATTAAGTTAATTCTCAATAGGACAGGATACGCATTAGATGTAACTACAGGTGAGCACGGTGACCTTTCAATATTTGGAGGTTGATACAAGCATTCAATAGTGGCTAATGGTGATTAGTGTGTAGCAGGTGTATTCAGATTGGGCGGACTAAATTTAATCTGCCGGACTAAACCGGTTTTGGTATGGTTGGTGCTAATCTCGTACAAAGTTTTGACAGATGCTCTCTGAATACGACTGTAAATCTTTAGTCTAAGTTGTGGGATTGATCAAACTGGGTAATGACTTTTGTTTTTTTCATGCAACCTGACATGGATTGCTAATACCACACAACAACGGTTATGATATTAGCCCATTACACCATATTCCCGAAGGAATTAGGTGCTCTGCTCTTCCTTGGCATGGTTATACTGAACTGGATGGAAAAACACAGAAAAATATAAAACATTGAAATAAACATAAAACAATACATTTTTAATTAAATAAGTTCTTATAACTTGAGAATTTTTTTAGGGGTCATAAAATTTGTATTTTACTTTTTTATCTTTAATAAAGTTACACATTTTACAGGCCTCCCGGCATGTAAAACTGTATAGAAGTTGTACGCAAAATTGCATATTGGGCCTCCAGAGTGGTTCCCTGCTACGCAACATTGCGTGTTCAGCATTTAAGAGGAATAAATTCCTTAATATGTACTTTTTCTGAAGTCGATTGCAGTAAAGCCTTTCGTTGTTAAACATTGAAAAAATACTGAGCTTATAGAATGTACGTATACAATTGTTCACATCCCCATTTTGTCCAAAACACTTGTATAAACATCGAATTAAAAAATATTTCTAAAAGGACCTTTTTTATTTTACAAGCCATTTTTTCTGTTATCTTTCTATTTAGAAGAAAGAAATGAAAAAAATCTTATACCTTTCAGTCATAACGAGGTACACATCCCCCTTGCTGTTAAAAACATTTATTTTTTTGACAAAATCAGACTAGTCGTACTTTGCCGAGCGGGGACGGAGCGCGCGAAACGTGCGTACCCTCCCGCTGACATGATGGCACTGGCTAGATTCCGCCGCGCTTCTTCTTTTTAATTTTAAGCTATGGTATATAGGCGCCTTAATGGGTTAATCGGCCATACAAATATTTCTCGGATTATTGCAACAGGGCAACGGAAGTATGGCGGTCCGCCGCCGGGCTGGGAGGGGGGCACGCCCGGCACCGGCTGCGAGGTCTTCTGCGGCAAGATCCCCAAGGACATGTACGAGGACGAGCTGATCCCGCTGTTCGAGCGCTGCGGGACCATATGGGACCTGCGCCTCATGATGGACCCGATGACGGGCGCGAACCGCGGTTACGCGTTCGTCACCTTCACGACGCGCGACGCCACCGAGAACGCCGTGCGCGAGGTTCGTTCTCTCCCTCCGGACACTTGTGTCGCAGCAGGGGTGCTCTCGGAAGGGTAACTTTGCCCTCCAACATAACTCGCTGGTGTCGCAGAGAGTCTAGACCCTGATTTGGCTTTTTACTAAAGTAGTTTTTTTTAAATGTTGATTTAAGCGGTGAAAGCCGGAAATCTGAATGGTATAGTCGTGTCACGCGTAAGTTTAAAAACTACAATCAATATTGGTAATAGTTTTAAATTGGTTAAAAGGTTATAAATTAACGTTTATATTTGGTTAAATATGTTCATGTCAACTTTTATTTTGAGGTTAATTAAATTGGGTTCTGTTGGAGGGCACTGTTTGTATCACCTGGTGATTTTTTTCAACCTTTGAAACTCGCCGATGGTGTATTGTTACAGGATTTGTCAGTGTTGCTATCATAAATACAAGTTAATAGCCTGATTCGGTTGGCGATAACGCAAAATACAGTATGCTCGCACTGTCCAGAGAGAAATGTAAAACTTGTCCTCGGTGTGACTTGGACAATTGTTCTATGCAACTATTCTCCAGGTCACAAGGTGGGCAAGCTCATACGTTTTGACACGGCCCGAAATCTGCCGATTTCTCCGTTACAAACCCTACCTGCAAAGGCCCCGGATAAATATTCGGTAAAGCCATCTGACCAGCTGAGATGTTAAGCTCATCTCAGTTTGAACAATACCGTAATAATCAATTTCTTTTTGCATGGCTGTAACATGCATTGAGGCTCGCGTGATTATTTAAATGTAAGGTATTTACTTGTATGACTGATGGATGACACATGTGCAGACATTGTGATCTGTACGCAGACAAGGACACAGTGAACAAAGGTTGACTACATACTGCTCTTCAGAAGAAAAACACATTTCAAACACATCAGTGTCTTCCATAAAGTTTATTTTTCTTTTACAGTATGTTTCGGTATAGCTTTGAGAAACTTCAGGAATAAAGAGTACTCATTATTAGTAGTAGAAAAAAGGTTTATTATGCAAATCAAAACCCCCCATGATTTATTTTTTGTGGTTCCCGAACACATTAACCCCTATAACTCTAATGAAATGTATGGATACCTAAAAAAAAGGTTTTCCGGTTTGTCCCATTTTAATTTTTTCTTCGAATAAAGATGACTTCCTAATCCTGAACTTTAAGCAATCCTGAAACACCCTGTATGCATCAAATTGGACTTTGCTATGTTCTTAAACTGTTTTAAATTGCAATCGAAAGTTAATATATTTCTTAAATCAATACAATTCGCATGACATTTAACTTCAGTTAAGTGCTCATAAAATACCAATGTTTCCCAAAGTGTGATTAAATGCACCTTTTGTATTTACCGCGCTATTCAATGTCGCTTTTGCAAGAAAGCACACCAGTGTGTGTTCTTTGCATTTACGTGCTTCAACTTGCAGAAGATTTCCTTTCTCAGTCAGTTGCATTCTTCTAGATGACACCGGAAAATAAGATATCTACCCTTTTCTTAGTTAGTAGAATTTGTAAGTTGAAACACGGCAAGAAGATCGATGTTATCATGTCATACAACTTTGTTAGTCCTACTAGCCCCATAGTATAGCAATCTCATTCCATATTCGTTCATGCAATTTACTAATATGATAATAATTTTTCATTAAACCTCGCTGCCGATTGGAATTAGGTTTTGCTATCGATTGAAAGAATTCCATTGTCATAATGTTACCAGTCACTAAATATTTTGGTTGTCCCCCTAAATATTAAACTTATTTCTAATTCATATCTACTTTACAGGTGATCCGATCGAATATGTCGTTGAAGTATTATTGCAAATATCCACACTATATTTTTATTGTTGCACACTTCATTAACTTGCAACACACCGTCGGGTTGTGTAATCTCGTGTGTTGCAAGTTTAGTAACAATGTGCCCATGTGAAATTGTCAATACTCTCATATGCCATCAAAGCTTTGTGTACCTATATGTATTTCAGTGTTAGAACGCATGAACCACTAAAACAGTGAGATACTGCCGATACCTTTGTTGAAAATACTTGCCACGAGTGTACAAAATGCGCTTACTTGATTAAATCACTTAATTAAACCTTACTTAAACTACAACCTTAATTAAAATAATTTGCATTGCATGGAAATGAAGTCGACATGAAATTATTTCTCAACTCTTTTTTTCGGCAGTGTCTCTATTCCATATCACCAAACTTGTGTTACCTAATGTGCAAAATAACACCTTCATTATAATCTGGCCTTGCTTTATCCTCCGATATATCATCCCATTTCTTACTATTTGCACCTCGTTATTATTTTATTTGCGATTCATTATTTTCTTTACTTTCCGTCACATTCATGTATTGCTTACTTTTATTTTCACTTGAACAACCGGTCCACTGTTTTCCAGGGCAATTACAGAAATTGGCTTCGAAATACGCAACTAGAGAGAACAAAATTACACAGGCTCTCCTCTTTGCTAATCGCTCAACATTTGGCTTCCTCATCCAAATTTTCAATCACGTCGATTGGCTTTTAACATCATTCGCATCGCAAGTGACCATCATACTGTTCGATTCACCGAGTAGTCGGACGGGGCTTCCGCTGTGCGGCTTGTAGGCAAAATTTATGTACATGTGAGCGGAGACGCTGTCGCCGTGCTCAGATTGCAACTCTCGAATTGTTTTTCAAAATTTTCCCTTGTTGTTATTTTTCCCACAGCTCGATAATCACGAAATAAAGCCAGGCAAGACTCTGAAAATTAAGGTTAGCGTACCGAATCTGCGACTTTTCGTGGGCAACATTCCCAAGTCCAAAGGCAAAGAGGAGATACTGGACGAGTTTGGTAAATTAACAGGTAAAGTTTCACAAGACTGAATTTAGATGGGCTAGTACCGGCGTGTCGGTATGAGTGATTTGGCTTTATTTGGACCGCTGTGGGTGGCACCTGTGGCTTGCTTGTTTGCTCCCCCGCCCGCTCCGGCCCCGCTTGCCTCCCGCCGCCCCCTCTCCAGTCATTCGGTCAGGCAGGACCGCGGGCGCAGCCCGTCCGCCTCCGCGCCGCGCCGCCCGCACCTCCGCGATTGGCTATTCTTCCCAATTATTCTTCCAGCTGAATGACTATGAAATTCGAAAGGGGAAAAAGATTGGCGTTACAGTTTCCTTTAACAACCACCGTTTGTTTGTGGGAAATATCCCCAAGAATCGAGATCGAGACGATCTCTTTGAAGAGTTTACTAGGCACGCACGTAAGTCTTTGCGTAATTCTAAGTGCTATCTGATTTGTCCAAAATTTGCAGAGAAAATTGTCCCATAGAAGAGTAAATGTATCATAGTGTGTGCCCTCTGCCGGTGCGTCACTTGACCGCCTGTCCGTTGCACTCGGGAGCGGTGCAACTATAAATAGAATCAAATAAAAAAATAATCGAATTAAATCTATTCACTTAATGACTGGAGAAAGTCCGTCTGCCATTCTATAGCCTAGTTTCGAGACTATGTTATCCTATGAGATGTTTCATTTGCTTTATGGTTTTGAAATGAAATCGAGTGTGGGAGTAAGAGGGCACAGGGTCGTGCTTTTGATTTTATTAGAAAGTGTGGGGCCGAGGAGGGCGTGTAGTAACGTGACTTGTTGGAACTTGCAGCGGGACTCATGGAGGTAATCATATACAGCTCGCCCGATGATAAGAAGAAGAATAGAGGGTTTTGTTTTTTGGAATATGAGTCTCATAAAGCGGCATCATTAGCGAAACGTCGACTGGGAACTGGCAGAATAAAGGTTAGTGAAAAGCTCATTATCATTGCAACAGTTACGGTTAAACAAGCACTTTTCACTTTGAAACTACCACTTTTGCTTTTGTTTGTGTGATGAACTTGTGACAGATTATTCACTTCAAATTACATAATCTTTAGGATCAATCCAGAAACGTGAAGATAAATTACTTCCTTCCTCTAACTAAAAGTTACACTCCACTTAGATTTAAACAAGTATGTGTATCTTCAAAATATGTTTTTATTTAAGGTTTGGGGCTGCGATATCATTGTTGACTGGGCGGATCCCCAGGAAGAACCCGATGAGGTAACCATGAGTAAGGTAAGAATTAAATTCGAGTGCTATTTCTGGCTCCGTAGAACAGAATATTCGGTCTCTGGATGCCCTTATTTTATTGATGATTGAGTTAGGTTAATAGAATGTGTGGATAACTCATTGGTTATCTGTCCGTCTGACTTGAGGCAAACACACCAACAAAATCGTGGGTTTCCTCACAATATTTACCTACATTATAAGCATTATCTATACTTCTATACTAATATTATAAATACGAAAGTAACTCGGTCTGTTTGTTGCATTTTCACGCCTTAACCGCTGAACCAATTTTGATGAATTTCGGTTGAGAGATGTTGGGGTTGTTGTTGATGGGCGTGGTCGCTGCCTGCACTTGGTCTCACGTTGACCACGAGTTGTTCCTTTGTACAACACCACAATATATCTTTCTACCCTAGCCAGACAATGTCGTCTATGAAGGTGACGAGGCGGCCCGGGTGTCTGCAGACCTGCGCAAGCAATGTGGGCGAAAGCAGCAGCACCCTCCGTCGTTCGCTGAGCACGTTGCACTGCAGAAGCACGTGTTCAGCAGTCTAGGTTTCCTCCAGCAGGCCCTGCATAGAGGACTATCTGTAATTCCAAGTGTATGTAAATGCTTGTTTAGCAAACAGTGACCCGTCATCAATACCATAATCTTTCTAAGGTTTACCCTATCCAGCCTTAAAAGTTAGCGGGCCAGTCCCTTGCTTAGGGTAGGTAGAGCCACCCTAGACTGCCTACAGTCTAGACGTTGGCCCACCTACTCGTGTGCTCTTCGGATGTGAGAAGTTGCAGGCTCTGAGAATGGTTGGTTTAGAGATAGTCTAGACCTTGAAGAAGGACATAGGCTACCTTTTGTGGCGAAAATTTAGCGCGAAGGGGATGAAAGTTTGTATGGGGAACTCATATAATATCCAGGAAATCATTAAGCCAGATATCAGTCCAGAAGAAAAACCTCAGCTAGTTTTATGTAAACTCATTGTAAATTTACATTAAAGCACGTTGCAAGCAATCTCAAGTGCATCATGTAAACACTTTGTAACCGCGACTCGCGCGAACAGTCCCAGCATCTCGATATTGTTCGTCTACAGCGAGAAAGAAGGTGATCAAATATGTTTGAATACTGGTGCAAGTACTGACAATTTCAAACTATTCAAGATGACCTAAATAGGGTTGTCCAGTGCACCAAGGATTGGATTATTTCATTAAACCCGAAAGTGCACTGTGTTACATATTGGTCCTAAAAACCCCCATTGCAGCTACACAATTGATGATAACCAATTAAAATCAGTCACATCACAAAGTGACCTCGGATTAACTATATCTTACGAACCTAAGTGGGATCTACACATAACTGAAACAGGGAAACGTACAAACTCCCTGCTTTATATGATCCGAAAAGCATTCTCTATTATTACTCCGGAGTTATTCATCAAGCTATATAAGACATATGTGCGGCCACTTCTTGAATACGCCTACCAAATTTGGAACCCCTACTTCAAGAAGGATATAGATGTACTTGAAAAAGTCCAAAGACGAGCATCAAAGATGGTAGTCACCATGAAAATCAAACATTATGAGGACCGCCTAAGGCTATGAGGCCTCACAACACTGGAAAAACGCAGACAGCGTGAGGATCTTATCGAAACATATAAAATACTGCTTGATTCCTATGACGTCAATAATTTAAAAACATTGTACACATTTAACACTAACGAAAGGCTACGCGGTCACTCGCTAAAGATAAATCGCACCAAATCCTCAAAAACATTTCCTAACAAACCCAGTTGTGGATAATTGGAACGGACTACCTGAGGGAATAATAAGTGCATCGTCAGTAAATGTTTTCAAAAACAAACTGGATCTTTACTTAAAATAAAAATAAAAAAATCTTAGACAAGACAATAAATAAATAAGTGCAAGTGCTTAAAAACAAAAGTGCAAGTGCATAAAAAGAAGTGCACGCATCAGCATAATGCTGCTAGTGCATTACAATATAATATTATAATAATAATAATAATAATTAGCTATTGCGGACAGTCTGCCATGGGCATTAGGCTTGATTCTAGGTTAAATTGGTCATATGGCGTACGCCGGGACCTAAAGGTGCCTGACGACGCCCATGGGTTTTCGACGATTCAGGGGGCTGCGAAAACCATGCCAGCCGGCCAGGTGCTTCTTCACACCACGTTTGAAGGACCCCTAGGACTCGTAGCCTAGTGGCGCGGGGATTGGCCTAGCGTACCAGAGGCCTGGGTTCAATACCGACATGCTCCACTATCTTTCTCTTCCGATATGTGCATTTCATCACGAATGCGAGCTGCTTCATGGTTCGGAATCCATGTGAAACTGTAGGTCCCCTTCCCCTACTTGGTGGTAGGGTTTAAGCCCGCCCGGGTTGGTACCATCGCATTGGATGAAAATATGGTCGAAGCGGCAATGAAAAATTGTCCGTGTTTTCCATCCAGTTCAATGTAGCCGTGCTCATAAAGGGAAGGTTCTGGCATGGCACCTAATTCCTTCGGGAATGTGATGTATATATCATAACGGTATTTGTGTGGTATTAGCCATCCATGTCAGGTCGCATAAAAAAAAACCCCCAGATCGTAATTTGGGGGAAATACCTCGGAAGGGAGTTCATTCCATTGTTTACCGACCCTACAGATAAGGGATCTAGAGGATCGGTGGGTTCTTATTTTTGGAATGTCGACTGTAAATTTGTGCATTTTCTCCCTGTTCCGCGTTGACCGAAGGTAGAACCGTCCCCTTTGTACCTTCAGATCAGGGCACTGAACAGGGACTTCAAATGTCAGGCGAGCTGTAACTCTTTGCACCAGTCTGGATAATGTGCACCCGAACAAGAAACTCGAAAGGGGATATAGGAATGTAATGTGTGCTTTTGCAGGTGAAGGTGCTGTACGTTAGAAACTTGACTCAGGACACGACGGAGGAGACGCTGAAGGAGACATTTGAGAACTTTGGGACTGTGGAGCGCGTGAAGAAAATAAAGGATTACGCTTTTGTACACTTTGAGGATCGAGACTGTGCTGTTAGGGTGAGAAGTACACCTTTTGTTTTTTTTTAATAGAGCTATTAGTCTGAGTGAACTTTCATCGCAAGTCCGAGTCATCGCATAGGATAAAACGACGGCTGAAGCGGCAATGAAAAATTGTCCATGTTTTCCATCCAGTTCAGTATAGCCGTGCTCATAAAGGGAAGGTCCTGGCATGGCACCTAATTCCTTCGGAAATGTGGTGTAATGGGCTAACTTTACAAAAGCATTTGTCAGTGCTTACAGTCGGACGAAAGATTGCTGAAAATCATGAAATCACGCATTCTGCATAAATATTCGTTAACTAAAACCATCAAAGAAAACTTTGATTAGGACATTTTAGAAACCTAACTTCTACTGGAGTGTGTCCTTTATATCTCTCATCTTTATAAAATGTAAAACTCATACTGGGTTCTCAGTTGGGCACCACACTGTCGCACTAAAGGTTCCTCTTTAGCACAGCACTGCAGGGGTCGATTCTGAAGGCATAACTAAGTTCCCTCACCATTTAAAGTACATAGTTTTAAGTAACAAAAAAAAAATGCCAGCATTCATACATTTCATTGAAGTCATGTGACAAAACTGGATGGCAATTTAAATGGTTAGATGCTTATGTTTTCCTTCTGAATCAAGCAGTAGTGTGCGCATTAGAGCACTCTGTTTTGTGCTCGCCCTGTCGGCCTGACCGAGCGGTTCGCGTGCAGGCGATGCGCGACCTGGACGGCAAGGAGCTGGCGGGCGCCCGGCTGGAGGTGTCGCTCGCGAAGCCGCCCTCCGACAAGAAGAAGAAGGAGGAGATCCTGCGCGCGCGCGAGCGGCGCATGATGCAGATGATACACGGCCGCGGCGGATACGAGTACGTATTTTGTTTTTTTTTTGCACTCGTATTCAACACTTCTTAAAAAACTTAAAACAAAAAAACAAACACACTTAAAAACCAGTTACACAAACACCTTAATAGTATTAAACTTAACTAAAAACATAATAATATTCGTTTAAAAACTTTTAAAGTACACGCATCAGCTTAAAGCTGCTAGTGTATACTATCAATAATAATAATAATAATAATAAAAAACTTCTCTGGCCCTCTATTACGAACGCTGTCAAATAAGTGCTATGGAGAAGGCAATCACTGCATTCCGAAATGCGTATATTGCGGAGAATTCACAATGTACGCGTACACAACCGTTCCTAATTGCCTTTATTCACTCCCGCGAACGTCATGTTGACATAAGGGACGTGACTCTAGACCGCAAACAGATCGTGCAAAGCACTCCGGTTGAGAGAATGTACGCTGTCAAATGGCTGTCATAGAGCTGTCATTAAGCGTTTTTATCTGTAGTTGTCTGATCGTGTAAACTTATATTCTGAAAAAACGAAGGCTTTTCACCTTTTGTTAGTCTAGTTGGACAATTCTCGGCCTGGAATAACTACTCTCGAGACTTACAAGGCAATTTTGAGGTAGGTAGGTAAGGCTTTAACACATATGTCTGCTCAAATTCGTTCCGATTTGATGTTGTGCGATTGTGGCTATGAGCGGTGATATCAATTCGGAACACAAGTATTCTTTCTCTGCGATATTTGCAATATACGCATTTCGGAATGCAGGGGATATCGCCTATAAAAAATATTGTATTCGTTTGACAGTTGGTATCGAAAGCGCTCTCTATACTATCTGTCAAACGCATACAATATTTTTGACAGGCGATAACGCCTTCTCGATAGCGCGTACTCGATAGCGTTCGTAGTAGGCCTTCCTGAGCAGTGGGGAAGAAAACTCAAAGCTTGAAAACTCAAACGCAAAGCCGCGGACCTCACCTTAGAAATGTCAAAACTTTCATTCCTGCCAAGTTTGATTTACGAGTTGTCAGATGCAAGATGTACTCCATGATGCAGTTAGAATACGTTTTGGAGGAAAAAAAGAGCTTTCGTTTATCTTCAAATAATTTTAAAAACGGCGGGAGAGCATCTATTCAGTTTTATTTTGTACTAGCTGTGGTACCCGGCTCCGCTCCTTTATCAAAAAGTCCGTTTCGTGGCTTGTAAGAAGTAAACGAAGAAATAAAGGCAGATAGTGATTAAAAAGTAAGCGCCCCCCCCCCCCCCTAGAGCTGCGGCCCTCCCGCTGAGCTACATCTTAACGTAAGCGGAACTGAATGATATATAGCCTATACTGTGTCCCGTGTATTTACATGTACGTGTATTAAGTTTCATCGATTTCGGAAGATCGGTTTAAGAGTTATGGAGGAACATACATACATAACTGATTTCTAAAATTCATCAATTTAGTCTTAGTATCATACATAAAGTCTTCAAACGAAGTATCTTAGAAAACAAAGCAACTTACTCCATGAACACCCCTTACAGATTTATTATTAGTATAGAAGATGGTATCTGAGAGATTTGACAGATTATTAAGTGAGCTCGCTTAGATGCCACCTGTTCTGATAAATAAGCAGTTTTCTTCCCCATTACCTATTACGAATTAATTACGAAGATGTGTGCATGTAACGTTTTTTCTTTCCCCCTACTATAATTATTGAGTCCGATTTTAACAATAAAAAAAATATATTTCCAGTAATTGATTTTGCTCTTTCCGGCAACGACAAGGCTCTTCTCCATTGGCAACTCTTACATGGGCAACAAAAAAATATAAAAATTTCATTTCATCAAGCTAGACGTCAATCAATGTAGAATTAAAACAAAGGTTATGAAGGAAATGAGATTATACGGGGCAGTTCTGAAAGGACCCATAAAATTGTCTATGTATGTGTATATTTATCAATTATAGGTATAGGGTTGTACGGCTAAAATATAATTAAATGTGCAACTGATGGCATTGGTTTCCTTAATTATTTTTAACTTTATTACAATGAAAATGATGACTGAAAAACGCAAATATTAAATAATTACTGCAATACTGTGCCACCATTATGTCCGTACGGGCCGATCCTGTCTGACGGTCTCTCGTGTGACTCTGGCCGCAGCCTAGATGAGGGAATTGTGGTCGGCAGGTGCTCGCCGGCGCACGGCGGCATCGTCGGCGGCGGCATGCGCGGGCGCGCGCCCTCCGCGTCGCACGGCCGCGGCACGCCGTGCTCGCGCGGCGACTACGGTCAGTGGGCATGCGACTTTACGTACACACACTCGCACGCTACGGCGGACGGTCAAACACGTTTGCCTTTCCGATATGGATATATATATATATACACGCACACACAACACATCACCAATGCCGCCACCGTGACTGCAGGTTAACGATAGGTGCACCAAAGTTTGAGAGATAGAGAACGGGCATTCGGGAGAATTCATTAAATTACTGAACATGTCCTTGCATGTCACTTCCCATTCTACTATCGCACAACGCGTAACAGGCAGGGAATGCACCAATTCACTGTCGACATTCCCAAAATAAGAACCCACCGATCCTCTAGATCTTTTATCTATAGGGTCAGTAAACTATGGAATGGACTCCCTGCCGAAGTTTTTCTCTCAAAGTACAACCTGGATCCTTCAAACATGGTGTGAAGAAGCACCTGGCCGGCAAGCATGGTTTTTGCAGCCCCTGTGAAAGTCCGAAAGCCCATGGGCGCCGTCGGGCTACTTTCTTGTGAGGTCCTGGCGTGCGCCATATGCCGCACTTAACATAAAAATAAATGAAAGATTTCAAAACATCAAACTTTGCAAAACATTTAGGGAAAAGTAAGTATGGGAAAAGGCTAGAAATAAAAAGCGAAGCTAGGCATGTTTAAAGGATGAAATGCTTAATTTTTACTGAGTACCACACTTCAATTCAGTTTCTACTAACGGCTTACTAACATCATCTTTGACATTTGCTATTTTAGGTCATGGGAAAGCTAAAACTTTTCAGAAATGCTTTAATTCTTAATTTTTCGTGACATACCTACATCACCTTTTGCACATTGTCTTCCGAGCAATCAAAATGTGAATACAAGGAATTGGTGTATCTACGCTAAGCGAAAAAAAGACGGCACATTAATCATAATGAAAATATGTGTACTTGTGAATAATGTGAAGTGTATATATGAAATTTTTTTATGTTACTGGACGTGGATGGGTAATACCAAACTGAACTTCAGATAGCCTAACACACCACATGAGAGCTAGGTGCCGCCAAGCCAGGACCTTCCTTATATTGTTCGGCTACATTGAACTGGATAGAAAACACGGACAATTTTCACTGCCGCTTCGACCATCGTTCATTGAATGCGATGATCCCAACCCGGGCGGGATTAACCCTACCTAATAAGGAAGGAAGGTTGTTGTTGTTGTTGTTGTCGGCGAGTGGCTGCCGACGCTTGAACGCACTTGACACGAGGCCG
Organism: Incurvaria masculella; assembly: GCA_946894095.1. Classification (NCBI taxonomy): domain Eukaryota; kingdom Metazoa; phylum Arthropoda; class Insecta; order Lepidoptera; family Incurvariidae; genus Incurvaria; species Incurvaria masculella. The sequence goes on along the minus strand of OX335653.1, from coordinate 13,418,445 downwards.
TGGAAGGAAGGAAGGTAACCTACAGTTTTACGTGGAATTCGAACTACGGCCAGCATCAGCGGTTGAAAATGGTCACCCTTATCTGCTGTCAGAGCTCGGTCAATCCATATTACTTTACGGCCGAAACGATAACACCGTTGCCTGTCTGTTTCTTCTTTTCATTTTCACATTATTCACTTATACACATACTTATATCACAATAATTGTGAAGAAATCGGTTAAAAATGGCCACTTATTAAGTTTTACGAGACCAGGGGAGATATTTCATGCAAGGGAGTGACATGGTATATAATATTGAAGTCTAAAGTTATTGATAGGAATTCCAGGGAATAAACATTTTTTCGAGTTAATGTGCGATTATTTCAAAACGAAGTAAGGAACAATGACCGAAATAAAACCAGAGATAATAATATTTAGTTTCTGGTGTATTTTTTATGTAGTTATTTTTGTTATGCCGACGTATTAAATGCAGGACATTGGAAAGGACCATATTGACAATATTTCTTCTGACACACTTGTGAGTTTTTTTATACTTCAGTAAACATCAATGTTTACCAGCGATAAAGGGACTAATACTATAATTTGTGTGGATTTATTCTCTGGATAGCAACGTATTTCCTGTTTATTTCACCTGCTTATATTATTAAAACTAAACCCTTCAAAAAAAGTTTAAGTCTTAAAACATTTTTGCAATAAAATTGTAAAATATGAGACAAACATGTTTCTTCAGAATAAAAAAAGTAAGCCAAGGTAAGTGGCAGTTGCTGGAATCATACCTTTTTTTTGACACATCTACTTATTCCAAAATTAGTTCCTTTAAAACTGACTATTCGTAAAAACTATTGAAGGAAATTAGCTTTCTCTTTGCATCTGCCCATTTGTGTCAATATTTTCTAACATGAACATACACGAATGTATGCCACAAGAGATAGCGAATTAGCTTCATCCAAAAATTAACTTGGTTTGCATGTTGGGTGATGGAATATCTATCTATTGCAAAGCTGAATTTCTACCGAGATTTAAACCAAATGTGTGGGAACATTGTCACATTCATGCATGCTTCGTGATCGTGCCTCCAAAAAATCACAATATTGCATGCTCCATACCATTTTCTGGGATGAAGAGGATGGAAGGTAGCTCGGTGAAGGTGTAAGGATGCGCGCTAGCCAGTTCAGTTCCCCATAGCCCTGCAACAATACTTGTAGCATGTGTTTTTGTGAAATCTTTTCCCGGTGTGACTCGTGCCGCCAGCTAAAGTAGTCAGTAAGTTAGTTAAAAGTTTAGCTTAGCCTCTAAAGGGCCTGTATTGTGTGTTTATAGATTATGATTACGACTATTACGGGTATGGTGATTACCGAGGTGGCTACAATGAGCCGTATTATCGGTACGATGAGTTCTATTTTGATTATGCGGCGCCCCCGCAACCGTCCGCAGTACGCCCAGCTTCCAACAGAGCTCAGCCGGTGGGTGTCCACACAGTAACTAATCACTCTATACTACTAGACCGCTGTATTCATTATTTACGATTTTGAGTTGCGAAATTCATCTATATTTATTTTGGTTTATCCCACCCTATCGAATGGACCTCCAGTGGTCACCGCGTGTAGGCCTGACGGTGGTGATTGTACGCGCGCGAGCCCCGAACGACCGCGGTGACGCAGTGTGCGCTGCGTCCCACTTCACCTGTGCCGTGATGGGTGTGACGTCACGCACGCTGCGTGACCGATATCGCCATGCCTGTTAAACGACACTGACGCACTGCCGGGAAAAGTCAATTCAGTGTGATAACAAAGACTCGAACGCGACCAGGGTGGAATTGTGACTCCACGAGGACTAATCGATTCGTTCAAGCTGTGGCTGTTACTCGAAAGGACGCATCGTTTTTGATGCGATAATCGGGAGACCGCAATCTCACCACCAGGTCTGCTGGGTTGTCTCAGCCCCCTGCTAACATTTTCGCCTGTCGTTTTAATTTAAAAAAACCTTACTTTTCAGTTTACCATTTCATCCTTGCTACGCTTGTTCATCACGCTGCCGCTTTCCGCTTGTAGTTGAACCCTGTTAGTGCTTTGCTTGGTTGATGAAACCTTACTAACACGTTCCATGCTTTACTTATCTCGCAAGTAGGTAAGTGAACAATCTACATTTTTATTGGAACGTCGTAATCAGTGCATTGCAATATTTAAGTAAAAAGTAGTTTCTTCTTTGAATTACAATATATTTGAGACAAAAAATGTGATAATTTATATGAAAATTAATTTGTCCAATTCGCAAATGCCTCAGGATGAAGAGCTCGGACTTGGCTCAAACTCACTTTACTACGATATGGCTGGAGGGATTCAGGTACAATTTACTGAATTACCTTTTTCGTGAAATTTTAAATTTACCTGCATATTGAATACTGCAGCAAGATGAGTTAACAAAAATACATACTTAGCCCCGGTTGCACGAAGAGACGGCCGAGTTAATCAATCGTGCACTCGGCCCTTAGTCTGTAAATAAAGACCACCCCACCCCATGCAACTTCATGTCCTAATTGTGTTCACTAACACGTCTTGTGTTGTCGCTAAACGCTACATTTGCGCTATTCTTAGATACTAACAGATTATTGGGGTACACTTGTCTACAACACTAACTGAATAATGTTTTTGATAAAGTATTATATGTTTTTAATGTATTGTTTGTGATAAGGAGATGTTCAGACATTATTACGATACTGTATGATGGGTCTTTTGGAAGGTAATAAGGGCAATATGTTTGTCCATTCAGTCATTCACAAACATATGTAGTTATGATCCCAAACTATAAAATCTAAGTTATTGTCACTTTACAAGAAACCTTTGCCTTGAAACCAGGGGGTTGCCATGGTAAATAACTCCCCAAATAAATAGCAGAGGTGAACAGGGAATTGAGTTATTCAATCAGACGTAGTTGCATTTCGTACCATGCCAACTAGTGAATTTCAGTTCACTTGGCCTAAAAACACGTTTTTGACAGTTAGCATGGTACGAAATGCAACAAAACGTCATAATTAATCACTCTCTTGCCAGACACCTAAGTCCGCTAATAGATAACTCCACTTTCGAGCGTTAGCGTTAAGAGATAACCCCGAAATATTACCAACTTTTGTGTTATCTCATGACGCTAACACTCGAAAGTGGAGTTATCTATAAGAAGACACGGGCTTCTGTTCTCCAGCTATTCACTCGGCGAGTCTGCTTACCATGGTGACACCCCTGGATGAGTGAATGTAGCGAGCGGTTCAGTGAAGGTCCGTGCGTGTGGATGCAGGGGGGTGGATCATGTACGACGGGCGGTCGATGGGGCCGGCGCGGGGGCGCGGCTGGGGCGGGCCGTGGTGGTACGCGGGGGGTGGGGGCGCGCGCCGCGCGTGGCCGCCCCACACCCAGCGCCATGCGTGGCAACCCGCGCGCCAAGCCAAGTTTACCAGGTACGAGTAAGTATTGACCAATCACTTTTTTTTATATCTCTCTGACATGGGTACTACATTGTAGTATGAATTTGTTTATTTACTAGTTTATATTTGATTCGGATTATGGATATTTTGAATGCCTTTTTTTTGTATCTGTCATTTATCAACTTTTAAAAAATCGCTGATATAATGCCCAGAGTGTAGTAGTTATTTTGCAATCATACCATATCAACACATTTAAAAAAAACTTAAAACTTAAATAACTCAAAAACTATTGATATTAGACCCCCATTTCACTGAAGAATGACCCCTTAGAACGAATGTATCGAATTACCAAACACTCTGTAAATCATGTTCTTTGTGAGCAGTAGTAATCAATCACTGTAAACTAGTATGTATCAATGAATAAAAATTATACAATGACCAACCTAGCAAAGATTCATTTCCAGCTCTTCTTCGTCAGAAGCAATCGAACCGACAGGAAAAAAAAATACGAATGCGAGTGTGTAATATACATCTAATGGAGGAAATAAAGAAACTGAAAGTTAGGACACTACATACTGTCAATTGCGACTCGAGACTGTCAAATGAACTCTGTGTGTAACACCCGATGACAGTACATACTGTCAAAATTCGTGAAAATTATACCAAATTGACCGTCAGATATTAGCCTAACACACCACATGGGAACTAGGTGCCATGCCAAAACCTTCCTTATATGAACTGGATAGAAAACACGGACAATTTTCATTGCCACTTCGACCATAGTTCATTCAATGCGATGGTACCAACCCGGGTGGGATTTACCCTACCACCTAGTAAGTAAGAAAGGGAACCTACAGTTTAACGTGGAATCCGAACCACAGCAAGCCTCACCCGTTGAAAATGTTCACCCATCCAGAACCTAACCGCGCTCAGAGGTGCTCACCCAGCTTATCGAATCGCAAGGCCGCACCACTGGGCCACCGAGGCTGAAATATTATTTAATCTCTCTCCGTGTCTCAACCTCTGCCAGTCCAGCAACTGAGTTATACTGCCTAGATATACTTAACTTGCACTCTGTTGTTACAGCTTGTTTGATGGTATGCGTGTAGAGCGGCATGTGATCCTTTGATGAGACCTTTCCTAACTCGGTAAATAAACCTGTTCCTTTCTTCCTGTAGCCCGAGGACTCTTAGTAGTGTTGCTGTAATCAAGCAGTGAATTCAATCGTGAAATTAATTTTGGGTCGTAAATAAGTTTTCCTTATGACAGCAACATAACTTAAAGATTCTCGCATTTCCTACAATTTTTTCCTAATCCTTGTATCTAACATACTATTTTTTTTATTCAATTATTTGACCAAACTTATAACCAAACCATACTCGGACCAAACTTTATGGCTGATGTGAAGTTGGCGCGTTTACACACGAACACAAATCATAGGTCAAGCGGCGCGCGGCGCGCATCATACCGTGTGCAATCACAAACTCGGCGTGAATCAGGAATGGCCAAAAAAGTTTGGTCTGAGCTGTACTTTGATTTAGATTTTCTATTGTAATGTTTTGAGTTCCTTTTAGAAAGTTATACTTGTGCCATTAAATAGATACAATTTTTGGTTAACCATGTAATTAATAGGTGACTTTCAATTCACAATTTTTAGCATGTCCATTGTTTTTCCCTATATGGCTCAAAATCAACAAAGTGGCAAATTTGAATTTCGATTTTTATTTGTTCGATTGTTGTTGTTTTTTTTCTATATATAGAAAAAACCTTAAAAGCAATGAAAATGTATGTGAAGTCAACTAAAACAATCAATACACTTACAACTTTTAGTTGGTGACTTGTAACTTTAGTTAGAATATATATTTTTTATTGATAAGTGCCTTCCTCATTGTGACCGATGTCTGTTACAGGTAAACGTAAATACGATGGGGGTCACCAGAATCAAGGGGGGGATACGAAGCGTCGAATGGGAGGCGGCAGGGGCGCAGACTGGGAGACGGAGCCCCTCGCGCAGCAGCCCCTAGCCGACAACGGCACGTCATGGAGCTAAAGCCGTCGGGCTGCTCTGCGCCGTGCGTGACTTTACTGTGAGGTAGCAACGGAGCTGTGATGGACAGTCTGGAGGCCGTCCGCCGTGGGTGACAGGTCCTGTGATAGCTTTAAACGGGCTCGACGTAGCGTCGGCGCCGATAAACTAAGTTAACTTATTTGGGGCGAGCGGCGGGCCGGCGGCGGCGCCCGCTCCGGAATGAACCTTTCGTTGCAATATTTGTTTCTCTCGTTAAAAAGTATTTATGGGGAGCGTCGCCGGCGCCGGGCCGCCGCGCGCCGAGCGGCGAGCGAGGCTGATCGCGAATGATCTCGGGCAATAGAGCAGTAGACTAGTAGCAGGTGTGATGTAGAGTCGATGAGTTTAGTCGGTCACGCGGGTGTCGACTCTGGCGGTTTCGCCCCTTGTTTCTGGAGATGCACTACACTATCGCAGGGGGGGTACACCGCCCGCTGAAAACAAAATCAATATTCGGTTCATGGTTACGTTTACGTTAAGGTTCTCGATGTAAGAAGAGAATCTTTTTTTTTTCTACGTATGTGTTTTTTTTTATTAATTTGATTTTCACGTTTTCAATTTTGTAACGCATTGATTCCGTAAAAATCTTAAGTAGGACGTTATGAAATGTTTGGAATATAAGTTTCCCGTTATGCTTACATTTCTTCACATGTATTTGGCGTATGTATGATATACATAATATTATGTGGGCGCGCGGGCGCGGGCTCGCCCGTTGTTGTTGTTGGTCCGTGCGCCGGAGGGTGCATTGCCCTCACCGACTGTCTGTTTTTTTACATGTTATTCAATATATTTTATTTCTGCAAAACGCATTTTGCGATGTGATGTGTATTTTAGCAGTAATTATTATATTTAAGGAGTTTGACTGTTCTTTTTGACATACTTACAACCTTAAGATATTTGCAATGAATTGACATAAACTCTTACATTTTAACATGAGCAATTACGGCTAAAATAAGACCACTTCACTTTCATTGCACTCTGTAATATTTCCAAACTGTGTTCCTGCTTTAGTTTTTTTTTTTTGCTTAATTTTTATTACATGTTTGCCCTTTTAAAATACATTAGTGTTGAAGTAGTAACCTAGTGAAAGTTAGGAACTATGTAACCTTTCTTACTGCTGTACTAAACTTTATTTGTACTTTCGGCCACATAACATGTCAAAACTAGGCTTTGACTTGTATCCAATGTCTTATAACAGTTATATGTGGAATAAATTTGCAAAACTGTGTTTGCCTTACATGGTAGTTTTAATTTTATCCCTATTTATCAAGAATGGATGGAACCAATATTAATTCAAAATAAAATAAAAAATATCCACCTGCATCAGCTGATTGTATTTTCGGATGGTTAATACTTTGGCTTGGAAACTTCCTGGAAAATTAAAAGGATTAAAAAAAAAGATGGATACATTTGGCCCTCCATAAGCATCTATAAGATTTCGCTGCTCATACAAACGTACTTCGGAAACAATTTTAAACCACTTGCGCAATAATAGTTACTGGTTTCTGCATGTCTTGACATGAATTCTATAAACGTCTTCTTCAGCATCCCAGCGGGCATTCCAGAAAAAATTTGTAACGGAAACCGTGTACTTAGAAAGGTTCACACTATAACCCTGTTACCAATAAATCCAGATGAACGTCGGAATTGTTATACCATGTTTTGTCCCGAATTTGAAAATGCATGTCAAATTAAAAGACAAAACATCATATATAACTATTCTGATGTTGATATAGGTTTATTAGTAAAGATAACACAAAAATATATGTTTGACTCTCCCTGTAATGTGGTCATCGACAGCGGAAGTAAGCGCTTAAGGTGGCCCAACCCGGCGGGCCTAACTCATTCGCGGGCACGGTACAAAACCGTGCAGTTGCACTCTGGAACATTCTCTGTTTCAAAGAATAAGACAGGCTCCGTGATGAGGAAGATGCAACATGTCCACAAAAAAGACAATGTGCATAGCTTATGATTTGGTAAGATTTACGAACATTTTTATTTCAAAACGACTTATAGCTAAAAGTAAACCCCGTCCGCTGTAGTCAAAAATCTAACAAAAATCAAATAGATTATAAATCTTGATTAAATGAGCTATGTCTGATGACTAATGTTTTTAAGATGTTCTTACTTTATCATTGCATAATCCACCTCCAAAGTTATTGTATAAAACGCGCGAAAAATTCGAACTTTCGAACCTTATAACTTAGAAACCAAACACAGTTTTACAATGCCAGTGGTCATCAGACATCTAGTTCGATCAAATAAAGCTATTTTGAGAAAAAATTTGGATCTCTGACAATAAATATGGGCGTGATCTTCTTTCCCCTTTTGTATGGGGAGGTGAGCGGGATGGGCCACCTTAAGAACGGCCCGTAAGCTATGTTCCCCATACAAACGTAGTTTACTTATCATTTCAAAACCGCTGTTCCAATTGAATTGATATTTAAGGTAGCCCAACCCGGCGGCCTCAACTCATTTGCGGGCACAGTACAAAATCGTGCTGTTGCGCTCTGGGACCATCTCTGTTTCTAAAAATAAGACAGGCTCCGTGATGAGGAAGATGCAACCTGTCCACAAAAAAGACAATGTGCATAGTGTATGATTTGGTAAGGTTTACGAAAATTTTAATTTCAAAACGACTTATAGCTAAAAGTAAACCACGACCGCTGTAGTCAAAAATCTAACAAAAACCAAATAGATTCTAAATCTTGCTTAAATAAGCTATGTCTGATGACTAATATGTTTAAGATGTTCTTACTTTATCATTGCGTAATCCACCTCCAAAGTTATCGTATAAAACGCGCGAAAAATCCGAACTTTCGGACGTTATAACTTGGAAACCAAACACAATTTTACAATGCCAATGGTCATCAGACATCTAGTTCAATCAAATAAAGCTATTTTGAGCAAAATTTTGGATCTCTGACAAGAAATATAGGCGTGATCTTCTTTCCCCTTTTGTATGGGGAGTTGAGCGGGTTGGGCCACCTTAATATCTAAAATCATGGAACCAATATCTGTGTCTGCATGCTTTTGTTTTTTTGAAAAATCCAAACCGAATCAGATGAAAGCAAAAACAAAATCTTCATACTAATTTGGTTTGACTCAGGAAACATTTATCGAAAAAACAAAGACATGCAGACACAGATATTTGTTGCCAGATATGTGATACCAAATATCAAGTAAATTGCTACAGTGGTTTTCAAATGATTAGTAAACTACGTTTGTATGGGAGGCGAAATTTTCTGATGCTTACGGGGGCACCTTAAACAGGTGTCGTTCAGTATTAATCGCGATAGCATCTACACTTATAAGATTTGAACGAAATGAATACTATTTGAGACTAAAATCTTAACTATATTTTGTGGTAAAAAAAATTACGATTAAAAGAGTTACAACATAATTATAAGAAATGCCAAGACTGAAACTAAAAGTGAAAATTAAAAGCATGAATCCCGTTTGCGACCGACCGAAATGACTTTCAGGAATGGAGAATGAGTCTAATGTTTAGGTAGTTTACTGAGAGTCACACCAAAAAATAAATTCTCGTGGTGACACTAGTGTAATAAATCGGTGTGGCCATATGAGTCTGCAGTACCTCTATAAGAAAGATGCTCAGAAGAACAAAACCTGGTCGAATCAGGTTAGCGAAGATGCCGAGCGGTGACCGAAAAAAACCGAACTTTGGAGCTGGCTTTTGTGAATAGTTGTTAGAGAAAATTGAACTCTTCTGCACATCAATCCTCCGAGATTGATGTTGGAGTTTCTTTTTGTCATTGAATTCACTAAAGAAAACAGGTAGAGTAGCCTGAATTCTCCCACCCCAATATATTTTTATTTTTATCCAGTCTTATTTAACCTTTTACCCAATAATGAACCCACACATTTTTACAAAAAAAAACTGACTTCAAAGAAAATTTATTCCAAAACAAATTAATATGCACTAAAAAGTAAAAAATAATTGCAATTATTGTAGTTACTTTTTGAGTCGGTGTCAGCCAAGGCAGGTTTGTAACTATATACATATAGTTGTAGGTGAGCTGTGCTTGTGTCGCGCTTTTATTCAGTCTTTATTTTAAAAACAGTTATACAGACTGATTTGAAATAATATATTATCATTACAATATTTATATACATCTTCCCTGGTAGTGTTAGGAAAAGTTTCAATGAGATATTTTTTACAATTATTTTACAATACTATACGAAAGAAAGTAAAATATTATGAAGCACAGAGTTGCCCTTCTAGTTAACCCTTTACCAGCGGGTGCTCCCGCGATCACTGCACCGCCTCAATACGTGGCACTCGGGATCTTAGCGACATGTGCAATTTCACATCACATTGAAATATTTTTTCTAAGCGAATATTTAAGATAGAAGTACTAAAATTTGTATACTCATAGGCATTTGTACCTAGAATAGATTACAATTTGATTTCTTTCGAAAATATCTATTTTAGCACACAACACAAAAATGTTTAAGTTTTCTCTAAATCGCAATTTCACTGTTGCAATAGTGTTTTGGGGTTAGAAAACCCCTGCAAAACGTAACACTAATTAAGAGTTATGTGTGCATTTTTCAATGGATTTAGCACAAAAACACATCAAAACAATCTATTAAAGCAATCAAGTTATCTGATGCAATAATATATTATTACAAGGTGATTATGTATGGGTGTTAATCCCTTTTAGGGTTGATTTAGTGTCCGAATTGTTTCAGTATCCTAAATAGTACAAATTTTTGCTACAAAAGGAGGTTAGTGATTTTTAGGGTTCCGTACCCAAAGGGTGCCAACCTGGATGCCTGGCCTTTGGTTTTGGCATTCTCCTTTAACAATTTGCAAACAGCTTCACCGTTACCACCACATATTGGACTTGGCCTACAAAGTGGCATTTACCACTCAACTGATGCAAAGAATTGTCACTAATGGAGTGAGAATGATTTTTACTGCCCAGTTCCTAGACTAATTCCTGTTGTAGTTATAGGTGTAACCCAGCCTATTATTTTCGGCGGATGGCATTAGTGTTAGTGTAAATATATACTGAGCGTGCATTTATCAGTTCCCTACCCCCTCTGTTGTGTGCCCTCCTCCAAGTAAACAGTTTCGGTAGCTCAGTGTGCGACGCCTTGGGAATCGATAAGCTGGGGAAGCACCTCTGAGCGCGGTAAGGTACTGGTTGGGTTACCATTTTCAACCTTGAGGCTGGGCGTGGTTTGGATTCCATGTAAAACTGTAGGTCTCCTTACTTACTAGGTGGTAGGGTTAATCCGGCCCGAACGAAGTTCGAAGCGGCAATGAAAATTGTCCATGTTTTCCATCCAGTTCAATGTAGCCGAGCAATATAAGGGAGGTCCTGGCATGGCATCTAGTTCCTATGTGGTGTGTAAAGCTAATATCTGATGGTCAGTTCGGTATTTATCATATTTTAATGCATTTTGACTAATTATTGGGATGTAAACCTAATTGCATAGACACAATAAAATTTCACTTTGGATAAATGTTATTAGACATCGTATTTATGTATGCAATATAACACAAGACTTTTACCTGAAATATATAAAACTAACCAATCAAGTTGCTCTAACTGCAAATATTGGTGTCTGTTTCACAAAAGCGTCCAACTTCGTCTTGAATATTTCACTAGTAATCGGCTCATCGATCGCACACATTGGGTTTCTGACCACGTATTTGACGTAAACTTCGCTGTACAATTTCTTCAGTAAGTCACGGACGCCCTGCGCCTGATTGTCGGTGTTCATTATGAATTTGAGGCCTGATGGAGTCTCGAAGCAGTGCAAAGTATATTTGGAGGTGCGGTAGTTTAGGAACCCTTCCTTAGGGTCCAATGGAGATATTTTTGCAACAAAAGACTTGATTGAGAACAGCATACCATACATGAGTTTCCCTTCCTGCAATAAGATAATACATTATATGGGGTTACACAGTACGCTTAGTCCATAACTTTTTCGGCAGTATTTGCATCCCCAATATCTTCGCCTCTAAAATAGCTTCCAGTGATAGACGTAGACATAGACCATTGGGTTCCACATTTTATAGATAACTAGCAGCCCGTCCCGGCTTTGCACGGGCATAATGTCATTTAAAAAAATATTATTTTGACACAATGATACACAAATAAACCATTTTTACGTAGAGTTCCTACATTGAGATATTTGAAATAAAAAAAAACTTAGATATTATGATTATTAGATATTAGAGAAATAATAAATTCAAAGTGCTATAGGGAAAACCGCGGCCTCCGAGGCACGCTCCCGCCGCCCCGGCCGGCCGGTACCGCCGCAAACACTACATCCCGCAATTTTTAAATCTATAATATCTTCGAAAATATTCATTTAAATCATATGCTGTAAAGGGCCGTATAGATCTATATTAAATCAACAATGTATGTAAGGTATTTAATTGGATAAGGATTAATGCAGTATTGGATAAAATCGCTTCGAAAATTAGCCATTATTTGTCGTAAAAAGTAAATGAGAATTTTTTTTTATTGTGGGATATCCATAAGAGATAGATATATACCATCGCGGAGTTTTCTGTAGACCTTTTCAATGTATACAATACTTAATACATTATTTTGATAAATCTCGTAGGGTTCAGCCTGCGTTTGCAATGTAAGCGGAAAAAAAAAATTTTTTTACGACATCACATTGGAAACCTCAAAAATAACAGTATTTCTCCAATATTTAATGGATGTTATTATACATATAAACCTTCCTCTTGAATCACTCTATCTATTAAAAAAACCCGCATCAAAATCCGTTGCGTAGTTTTCAAGATTTAAGCGTACATAGGGATATAGTGATATAGGGACAGAGAAAGCTACTTTGTTTTATACTATGTAGTGATTATATGTTAAAGTTCTTACAGCTATCGAATCAATCTGTTAACCACGGTTTTACGATTTAATCAAGTTCTAGGACATCTATCAGAACATCATTCTTTTGCTATTTGTAAGGTATTAGCGCAAATAGACGTATGGACAAAAATTATAAAGATTTATTTTCATCCAAGTTGTTTTAGAGGTACTCTGATAGTGTATGGTAGTAGATATGGTAGTGACTTGTTTCAATTAAAAATCTAGTTTACTCGTAGGTAAAAATATGTGATTAGGAGCATTCTTAAAAACCCGGCCAAGTGCGAGTCGAACTCGCCCACGAAGGGTTCCGTACCATCGCATAAGATTAACCACAAAAAATCAATGGGAGCCCCCTTCATTTTTTATTATTTTGAAATTTTACCTATTTGTTGTTATAGCGGCAAAATAAATAGACACTCTGTGAACATTTCAGCCGCCTTCCTATTACGGTTCATGAGATACAGCCCTGTGACGGACGGACAGCGGAGGCTCAGTAATAGAGTTCTGTTTTAACCCTGTGGGATCGGAACCCTAAAAAGGATAGGGATGAATAAAAAAGTGTAAGTTAGTAAAGAGATAAAAACATTTTTACTTGGGTCTGATCCCACAATGATACGCAAGTACAGTAATTAGGGCCAAATCACTTCTCTGCCGATATCGGCAGCATGTAGATGACGAGTTAAAGATTTTATTAGTTTTTTTAAATCTATCGAAAGGCAGAACAGTGTTATATGGGATATCTTACCTCTTCCCTTGAGATGCCCGACTGTTTGGCGCGATGCCACTCTCCATAGTATAGCAATGCACCCTTTCGGTCAAAAATATACAGGTTGAATATGGTCATGCCGCTGCAGGAAGATCGACCGTCGCTAGTGGTCTTGTGGAATCCTGCGATGGCAGAAGCAAAGAAATCTTATTATGGGGTGGTATTTTTATGTTAAGCAAGGCATATGGTGTTCGTATAAGAGGTCCCGATGACGCCCTTAGTCTTTTGAACCATCAGGGGTCTGTGAAAACCTTGCCGGCCAGCCAGACGCTCCTTCACACCTTGTTTGAAAGACCCCAGGTTGTTCTTTGAAGGAAATACCTCATACGCATTTCACAGTTTACCGCCCCTATACAAACATAATTTAGAGGATCGGTTGATTCTTATTTAGGGACTGTCGACAGTGAATGGGTGCGTTCCCTGCCAATTCCTCATTGAGCGATTGTTTAAAGGGAACGGTGGAATGGTGCATTTAGCTCAGAGAAGCAATCTGATTGGAAAATATTATTTTTTTACTACGATCTGTCTCCTTTCTGGGACATTTAATAGTAGGTTTGTTGGTTTTATTTAATTGGCATGCTCGGTATGTGACCTTTGTCACATCCTACTTTATTATTATAGCTATTTCAGTATGTCTTGAGGTATTTTCCGTTTTAGCCTACGATTTATTGGGTTTACTTCCATCAGATCCGTCGCCAGGTTGTTTGGGTGACATTTTATTCTTTTTTCATAAGTCTTAGTGTGTCGGATAATTTCTTGCCTGACTGTAGCAATCTGTAAGTCGTGATGTAGTTGTTCGTTCGTGACGAACCAAGGAGCATTGGTTATTATTCTTAACATTTTATTTTGGAATCTTTGAATAATCTCGATGTTGGAGTGGGCAGTTGGATTCCATAGCTCCAGATAGGTATAAGTATCGGCTTGTACACCAGAAGTTTGTTGTTGAGTGATAGTTGAGAATTTGCGACCAATGAGCCAATAGAGCTTACGCATGTGTAGACCTAGTTGTTTGCGCTTTGTAAATATATGTGTTTGCCAAGTAAGCCGCTTGTCCAGGTGTAATCCTAGGTATCTCACGTGATCTGCTTGTGGGATTTCAAGGTTGTTGAGCTTCACTGGTGGACAGGTACCTCTTCTAAGGGTAAAGGTCACATTGACAGACTTGGATCCGTTACCCTCAATCCTCCACTTCTTCAACCACAGTGAGATAGTAGTAGAGATAGCAGTGAGTGGAGTGAGACAGTATCATCAGCAAAGGTTCCAGTCCACTTTGCAGGATGTTTGCAGCCTCTACTGGTGGCAAGCTAAGATTGCAGTATCATCAGCAAAGGTTCCGGTAGTGATGCAGTCTGAAGTTGGTAGGTCAGAGGTATAGATAAGGTAAAGAACCGGCCCTAGCACACTGCCTTGAGGGACACCTGCATTGATACAGTTGAGGCCTGAAAGCGCCTCACCACTCTGGACAAGGAAGTGTCTGTTCTTTATAAAGGACTTTAGGATTTCATACATGTAGTTGGGTAGAGAGGATTTTATTTTAAATAATAGTCCCTCGTGCCATACTCGGTCGAATGCTTGTGAGATGTCCAGAAATGCACTCGCACAGTATTTTTTGGTCTCAAAGGTTTTGTTTATCTCAGTTATGAGCCTGTGCACCTGGTCGATAGTAGCGTGCTTACAACGAAATCCAAATTGGTGGTCAGGAATAAGCTTTTTCTGTCAATACGCAGAGCTGTACCCTGGAAAGTCGGAACTGCACCGAACGACATACGCTTCGCATTATGTATTTTTTTTTTATGTATCCCGCTACTTAGCAATCTGTTTGTTCCAAACAATAATCTAATATGCTGTCAGATTTTCATAGGTTAATGTGTCCTCAGCGAGACGTGCACCCAGTGGTGCTATCCTCGTCATTTGTCTGCGAATCTTGTCGCTAGTTCTGGTATACTATTTCTCTTGAGTCGAGAGAATGTTAGACTGCCCACTCCCTGCAGTTCAGCAGCTAACTCGTTTATATGTTGGTCCAGTCTGACTTGATAACTCTTGCTGTTTGATTCAATTTCTTCCTTCACTGTTCGCAGATTAAAATCTAGGCTCACATATTTATTGCTTACGTGTGGTGGAATATTGAACATGGCTCTCATTGTTTTACTTTGAAACCTTTCTAGTATTTCGATATTACTATGGCTGGCTGTGCCCCAGAGCTGAATGCCGTAAGTCCATATAGGTTTTAGTATAGCCTTATAGATAGCCATTTTACTGGCATCTGTCAACTGTGATTTACGTCCGATGAGCCAGTACATGCTGCGGAGTTTGCAGTCCAGTTGTTTCCTTTTAGTCCATATGTGCTTGCGCCAAGTGAGTCGTCGGTCGTGATTATATTATGTAAATAGGCACAGATATCTTGCTAGAACGAGGTTCTGCAGAACCCATCCATGTCTGCCTCTTCGTTCAGTTACGAAGATATACCTATAATTGTTGTGTCAGTTCTTTCCTTCAAACACTGCTTAATAACACATTCTTATGGCCGGTACACTCTCACCGAGACACCCCCAGACATATTGAGTGTACATAGTAGCGCTTGTCTTCCTTGGGGTGTCGAGTGTGTGCTTTGCTCTCAATCGATCTGGTGTCGGTTTTTTGAGCCCGAGTCGAAGGGTCTCGCGCAAATCGCGAATGCATGCGAGTGTCTCACTGTACACTCTTGTATTGCCCAGTTTCGCCCGTGCTGTTGAGCTGCGACGACGTGAGACTAGATTTTGAGCACATCGTGGCACATGTGCGGGTGGAATTGCCTTCCATCCTAGAGGTCAATTGTCTGTGTTGTCGATCTAGTTCAATGTAGCCGTGCTCATAAAGGAAAGTCCTGATATGGCAACTAATTCCTGGGAATGCAGCGTGTTGGGCTAGTATCATGACTGTGGGTGTGGTTTAAACTCATGTCGTCACAAAAAAAGTATTGCTTTCGTGATAAAGAAAATGGCCAGGAAACATGAGAGCAAACTTATTTTCTTTGAAATTAATCAAACGTAACCCGTATTATGGACCCTAACAACAGGAGTTTAGCATTTGCATTACGCATGGGTACGCATCAGTAAACAAATCAGATTTTCAGTTCCGAAGTTGAAAAATAAATGGTATTCAATCATGGCGACTTATCGAGGTCATTTAGAAACATAAAAAATAATATTAAAATAGCTGATGGTATATAGAACGACAGCAGAAGCAACGTTTACTTCCATTTCCTCGGAGTTCAAACTGCAACTGATCTAGCGAGTGTCGAGGGTCGCCTTCGCGCACTAACCTCGCCCAAGCGAGAGCTAGCGAGAACACGTAGACGAGAGACGAGAGCCGCGATTAGAAAATCATTTTCTATGAGAAAATCAGTGGGGAACATAGAATATAGAGAAGAATTGGTTGAGAAGGAGTACCTCGTCGGAAGTGCTGGTCACAGAATATGAACTTGCTGAACTTTAATCTGTACCAGTAATATTATATTATCTATGATCTGTACTACTGACTGACACGAGTAAGGATGTTTATGTTCTGTGCTAGTGACACTAATAGCCGTATTCAGAGCATGGAGGTAAAGAAATTACCGAGAGCGGATGGAACTAAATAGTGTCGACACCACAATTGTGCCGCGGGAGGTGTGACAGCTGGATGGACTCTCGGTGAATACGATTGAAGAATGACGTACCGACCATCTGGTTTATTGAAAAATATTTCTTAACTTTATTAGTTTACCTACCAATTTAGGAGACTAACAAATTGGATTCTTCTCCGTTTTCATCACTGCGCTACAAATGTGTACGGCGATATAATGTTGTAAGTCACGTGGCGTCATTTTTTACGCGCTCGTTGTATGCAAATTATTTTTCCATAATTTCTTCACCTCCATGTCTGTATTTATAGCTCATAATTTCCGCATCCAATATTTGCAAATGCTAGGGTTTTGCACAATTGTATTAAGATAAATTACATTACTGCTTACTGTGCTTGCTATTACAGTTTTTATACCGAACCATACAACATTTTGGTTTATACCATCAATAACAACGACGAATAACTATAGCCCCATCTATATACGTGAACGCACCAGCGGCCTCACGGTCGATTATACATACATACAAGTCACATTCCTTGGAAAAAGTGACGTACTTGCTTAGTACGAAAAAGTATATTTACTTAAGTCAACCTAGGACCGGCTCTAGCGTCCGATGCTAAATACGATTTTGGTGATGACGGCATATATTTGAATATTCAATCTTCGCAGTCAATGTCCGCAACGCAGATGAAGCGTTAAATAAATGTATGTAGGTATAGTCTTAAACACTGTGTTAGTAGGAGACATTCATTACGGGAGAAGGGACTGTAGGAGAATTCCAAATTATGGGTATACAGCCGGTGGCGAAATTGGTAGACGCAATACCCGCGAATGGTATGTTTTGCTGGTTCGGGTCCAGCCTTGCAGTATATTCGTAAAGTAGTTCTTTTTAATGGGCTCTTGCTTCACGGTCGATTATACATACATACATGCCACATTCCTTGGCCTTACGAACCTTAGCGAACGTACAACTTTAACATTTTTGGGGGAAAATACATGTTTATTTTCACCCGCCAGGTGGGATGACGACATCAAGTACGTCGGCGGAAAGCAGTGGTTCCGTACCGCTAAGGGCCGGGAAGACTGGAGAAAAAATGGAGAGGCGTATGTCCAGCAGTGGACGCAAACACGCTCACTGACTGACATGTTCATCTATGTTCGGCGTTCTTTGGTGTTAATGTGTGTTTGGTATTCTTGAGAGTGTTTAAGTGTTCCTTGTTATCTTGAGTGTTCTTAAGTGTTTTGGTGTTCTTAGGTGGCCATTGCTGTTTTACCAGGATTATCTCCGGACTAATCCGCATTTAATCGGCATTTTTAATTATGACAGTCTACTCTGAATACGACTTTTAGATGTGTTGCTGTTCACATTAGCGTTGCATACGGTGGCACGTACGAGTATTTCTGGATACTTAGTAGGACGAGTACGGTGACAAAAAAATGCTAGTGACAGTAACTAATGACAAAATATCTACAGTGACAGAATAAAACCATAAAATCTCTGGTTTATCTGGGAAATCTCTCCGTGCCGTTTCCACCACCGCTCAACGCTTAGCAGGCAAGGAATGCACCCATTCACTGTCCACTTTAAAAAAATAAGAACCAACCAAGCGATCCCCTGGATCCTTTCTCTATTGGGTCGGTAAACAATGGAATTGAACCCCTGCCAAGGTGTTTCCCCCAAAGTGCAACCGGGCCCCCTACTACGAACTCTATCGGGCAGGCGCTATTACAAAGCTGACAACGCCTGTCAAAAATATTGTACGCGTTTGCCAGTTGGTATCGAAAGCGCTTTGGAAACCATCCGTCAAACGTTAGAATTCCTGCATATTTCGATATTTACCTGACTGTCATAAAGACCTAATTTGTCCGTCTGTGGTAACTCATGGGCTCCTGAGAAATTACAGGAATTTAATTTTCTATTTTCAAACATAATGTAATAATCACGGGGTTGAATGTGTCTATAATCATGCAGTCAAGTTTGCGAATGTTCCACGTGAAGTGAGCTAGGACGGACTTCAGTCCTGTCTTAAATGAACTATTGACCTGAATTAAACAGAAATTAACTGACGGCAGCTCTATCCAATCAATAGCACAATTTCTCGTAGGATGCTTGTTTTTAAAATTTACATTTATTTATTTTAGCAGTAAGTAAACTACATGCACCACCGCGCAGTGACCCTCCGTATGAATATGGCGATAAATCCTTTGCGTTTCCCATAACTATCCTGCAGAGAAAAAAATATATAAAATGTCGTCTTTACTCCAGCCAGTGGATCGGACATGAATCCATGATGGCGGCACTTTAATTTTGAATAATATTATTTACCTAAAATAGTTTTTCATTTCCTCAATTTTTTCAGCAGGTTGCAAATATTTTTCCGATCAATGGTTTTTTTTCACCTGGTAACTCTTAAAAGACAGTGGTGCCCTCAGTCGGGCACAAAATAAGCTATGTGGGACTATACGAAGTAGCAGTATTATATTCTGTGGAATAATTCTAATTATAAAATAGGTTATGATGCTGTCTCTACAAAAAACACAAAAACAACAAATGTTGCTATTAGTAATATCCTTCTGCCTACATAAATATTGTAAACATACATAAATAATAATTGTAAAATAGGTACAATTTAATTTATTTGCACGCCGCAAACTTCAGCAGTCAAATTCACGGTTCGAAATTGAATACCATACCAAATAAAATGCGATTTAATACGGCAATAATCAGCGCATTAAAGTTAGTCCACCCGCTCTGAATACTATCTAACTACTGCCGATATTTTTCAAATCTGCCACACCGGTCAAGATCGAATCACCATCAAAGAAATAAAATAAAATATATCGTCACCGGTCGTGTGTCACCGGTCGATATCGAGTCACCGTCAAAGTAATAAAATAAATATTGTCACCGCAGCGGGCGCCGATATATCTTCTGCGCCGATATATCTTCTGTGACGATATATCGTCTGTGCCGAAATACTAGCCACGGAAAATATATTCCCACCTTCTCACTCTGAGGTATTTAGCGTCGTGAGGGGAAAAGGGACAGACAGGTGACAGTACTTTCTCGCCTTCTCACTCTTGACGTATTGGGCGTTATAAGAGGAAAAGGGACCGACAGGTTACTGCCACCTCGCCGTGCGGTTTGGTCAACCTTTTTTCAAACGTATACTGATGAATTTAAGCACCGTTTTAGTTTGTTGCAAAGATCGAATGTCACTCTATCTCTAGGCAGAAGTAAAGTAAGTCTGTATGTATATGCGTGTAACCGCGTCACCGGGTATTTTAAAATTCAGTCACCAGTAATATCGTGGCTAGCCTGTACGCGGTGACATATACTAATGACAATAAATACGACCCACCGCTACAATAAACTAACCGAAAATGCAAATGGACATCTCTGAATGTGAAATTAAAAGCATGTCTTAAAAAAATAAACAAAGTGGATTGTCAATGTCACATATTTTATTCTGTGGTACTGTAATGTCTACTTGTGTTTAGATTGTTTTTCCGTGGTTATTTGATTGGTTGGATTGTCTTATTGGGCTTATTAAACCCTCGTTACCGCTCTTGTGGGTTATTTCATCCTCGTCATGGTCGGCACCTTAATCAGTGAGTACAGACCTACTGCATGAAACAAACATGAAAGACTCGGGCGTTTGTTTTGAGGTTATGAAATCCCAAGTTAGAACTCAGTCCGTACCAAAAAAGGGCAACCCAGCGAACCTCCAACTACCGAACTTTTTGCGATAACTTCTCTTTTGTGTGAAGTTATGGAGCGTCTCATGTGGTGATTATGAAAGCTGAAATTGTCGAGAGAAAATCTCAATTCGGGAATTGTAATATCGTGACCTCCTAATAAGAGCAGCTCCACTGGATCCTCCCATTTTGGCTACTCCGTTTGGCGCACTTGTTTAAGTGGTGCAAAGAAATTACTTCTATTGTATTTTTGTTAAAAAACAGCTTTGAAGTTTATTTCATTCAATCAAAGAGGCGATCAGCCTTCTCAAAAACTCATAGGTGCTACAAACAGTACCAATTAAGCATTTTTCAGATTTTTTACATAATTTTTTTTAAAGCTGACAACTCTCATAAGTAAATTATTAAAAAACATTTCATCCATTGAAATGAGGGCTGCTCTTTAGATTAGTACATCCTTTCTACCAACTATCTGGGTATCAGGGATGGTAGAGTAGTTTTTTATAAACATTTTGATGTAAAAATTTGGGTCCGGAGATATCTATTTTCCTTGAAAAAAATTTTTTAAAAGTATTTTCTTTGTGCTCATCGATACATTTAGTTCCGTATTGAGACGCGACTTGTCTTTCCATTTTTAAGTTATATCAGTTGGCATTAGAATTGCTCGTATGTTGCCAACACGTCGTTACCCATAATTAAGGGTAAAATGATGGTGTGCGTGTTTAGAATGTTTTTAAGAAGCACGGAGACGAAAGCTCGCACAGGACGTCCTGAGCGTTTGCAACCGACATGAGCCATCCCGACATGGACCAGTTAGGTTAAGGTTAATTTATAGAAATTAACCTTTGGTAATTTTTTTTGTAGACCACGGAAAAATAAATTAGTTCATGGCAATACCATTTTGGAAAAATGTTGGCGCAACTGCATGTTGTCGCTGGTCGTCGCTGTTCTATGTGTATGTATACATTGCATTTGTTTTTGGATGCTGTCGTCACATTTATACCATTTAGAGAGTGGTGAAAGTGGACACGCCTAGTTTTAAATGATTTCATTTGTGCGAAAAGGACGCAGTATTCGTGTTTGTTCAGTGTTTGTGATGCAAAATTTCGTCAAAAATTCAAGTTTGTGAGATTTTTTTTTATGCTTTTTTTCGATTTCCCGACCCCAATTTTGATTAAGAATAACGTATTTTGAGGCCTTTAGTAGGTATTTTTTTTATATTTTTAATCGCGATGTACTAATAAAGAATTTCCGAAATGAGAACTAGTTAATTAAAAAACTGCATTCCTTGGATAATTAAGTCACATATCAATTGCTATTACTGTCAAACATTTTATTGTCGTGAATAAGGTTTAAATGTAAATTGTGATTGTGATTCCTTTATATCATAACCTTTATAAATAGCTTCCCTCACTTTTTCACATACAGTAGTAGTGGCGATATCAATAATAACATATGGTTGTGTATACACAGGGTCATTGCTTTTAAATGCAGCTGCTCAGAAGTTGACCGTTCCAGCTGTGTGCTCCGCTGTAAGTATTTATTTTCATCTACACAACCAGGTATATTTCCGGCAGGTACTTTTGGCCTACTTTTGCCTTTTATGATAAGGCAACTATCTTATAGCATTCCAGGCCTATATCGATCGAAGCAAACATGACGTGTTAGCGTAGCAAGATTATAAATATAGTAGTCTCATTCATCCGACACTTCAGTACATCGTTATGTACAGTAGTACTGCACCTTACATCATCGAACCCCTTTGCCTATACCCCTTCCCTAGCTTGATCATGGGTTTTCATTTATCTATTAAACATGCGCTTTCCGAGTGATTTGTGATAAAAATTTGTGGTCAAGATGCAAAACAATTTATCTTGAAATTCCTTTTCCCATTATTCAATCCAGTAATCCAAATATTGCAATAATCCGGCACCTCTTGGTATTTGATAGTGCCGGATTAGTGAGACTACTGTGATGTATATCGTCGTAATAAAAAAAATGGTTGTACTTCATTTCTTATTTAACCCTTGACAGCTAACTCTACAACTAGATATCAATACTAACCATAAGAAATATTTGGTACTCATGGTTTACTTTTGTTTTTTAAATAACTAAGCTGAACATGGATGACTAATACCACACCAGGCCATTTTTAAGTGTTTTTTATCTATGAACCTTTTCTATATTTAAATACTTACCAAATAAAAAAAATATTAAGTGAACAGTGAAAAAAAATATGATTTGTATTTTGAGGCATTTCACTTTATGACTATATCGGCTATAATACAAAAATATATCGCTTTTTGATCAAAGCACCCAAATGTTTTGCATCACATTTTGTTGAGCATCACAAAACTATACGCAACCAAGCAATCCACAGCTGAGGGGTTGCCTTTCTTCAACCCTAATCTGTTCTTTTTGAGAGTGGTCTCATCTTACCAAAACTACAACGATTCGTGACCATAAAAAGCATTATTTTGTAAATAATTTTCAGAGATCGATCCACATTGAATCTACTAACTATGCGGCACGTAAGGGCACCAGGGAAAAGGCTCGCGCCAAAAAAGTTAAAGTAGAGATCACCAAAGTGGGATTCATTCCACATAATCTCAGAGGAAAGGACAAGTGAGTATACATACCAAAAAACCAGACTTTCTCAAGTCGATCTATTTCTATATAATATAATTTGTTGTAATTATGTGCACTTATCAAAGTCAAAGAGAACGAGAGTGAAAGATCCAACGCCTGCCCGGGTGAGAGACGCATGGCTGGGCCATACACTATGCATAAAGCATAATATGTTCTCGAAAGTGTAGAGATGTGAGGTTGTTGTTTGTACCTTTTGTTCAAAAACACATTTCATCTCTTACTACCTATGCCAGCCAATATCCTCCATGCAGGCTATGATTCGGCCGGTGTGTGCAAGCGATTGTATGACACTTGATCTTATTTTTCAAATCATGACCATATGATCTGTTTAAAATAGTAAACTCACAGAGAAACTCATTTATTATAACAGTGATTTTTTTAATGTAACTGGACGGCAACACATCACGATGGAACTTCACGGTTACATTGGAATGGCTGTTAAACATGGACAGCTTTTATTGCCGCTTCATCCATCATTTATTTATAATGATACCAACCCAGACGGGATTAACTTTGCCACCTAGATCAGTGGTTCGTAACCTTTTAGTGATGAGGTACCATTTGACAAAATGTTTGTCTTGCCGTGGACCACCAACTGTTGGAATTAAGTAATGTAAATCTGAATGAATAAAGAGTTGTTCTATCTATACATAAAATACGCATACAAAAGTATTTTTTTACGAAAATTTTACTTTAAAAATGTAACTATATTATTTGAATGTGTTATTTTTTTTAGTTTTTTCTTTACACTTTTTATGTCACTTATTTAAACTTTTTTGCATGGCTTCGCGGACTACTTTAGAGGCTTGCAGGGACCACCGGTGGTCCGCGGACCACAGGTTAAGAACCACTGACCGAGATAGTTAGCGAGGAAGGGGACCTACAGTTTTACGTGGAATCCAAACTTCAAATCCCCTAGTCTCCTCGTACAACTTGCACGGGAAGAAATTCAATGAGAAAACTTGTATTCTTTTAAGTGCCTTAATCAACACAGCACGATGTCACAATGTAATCGTATTTTATGTTTTTCGAACCCAAAGCTTAAATATGAGTCATTTTCACTTTACCTGCAACCATCATTCAAAATTCTGTTCAGTTGAATGCATATTCGTATTTCGATTGTGCTTGTAATGATGTATCCATGATAGTATTATTCATTGATTTTGCTCATTATTCACTCGTCAAAGATTCACAGGATATGGCCTTGTAAGGTAAATTCTGACAATTTGTTGATATTTGTGAAGACATAGCAACAAGCTAACTCCAAAAATCTCCTTTACGCATTCAGACTGAAGAAGGTGCACGTAGACAAGCATTTGGACGACTCGTTCAAGTCGGTCAGCCGCGACGATGTGTTCCCGATGCGCTACCACCGCTGGGTGGTGTACCCCGCGGTCGAGGCGGTGCGGCTGCACCAGGAGACGCACGACCGCACCATGTACAATGTGCCTGATGCGCTTGTGTTGGCGCAGGTTGAGATGAACATGCAGGCGGCGAAGAAGGTGGCCATTTTGTTTTTAATTGTATTGACAGATGGGATATTCTCTATTGAATTTGATATTAACTGGCCTTTTTTGTTGGTTGACTTACACAATGGTCCCATTTGAACTGTAAACGATTACAGTGCTTTAAGCGTATACAAATGTCCTGAATCAGATTGCATGCTCAATGCTGTAAGCATTGCATTACAAATGATTCGCACCGTTACGCTTACGGAAACAAAACAACAGACATGGAACAAATGATATTCGTTTTTTTTATGTAACTGGACTGTACCAAACTGAACATCAGATATTAGCCTAACACTCTACATGTGAACTAGGTGCCATGCCAGGACCTTCCTTATATTGCTCAGCTACATTGAACTGGATGGAAAACACAGACAATTTTCATTGCCGCTTCGACCTTCGTTCATTCAATGCGATGGTACCAACCCGGGTGGGATTAACCCTACCACCTAGTAAGTAAGATAGGGGACCTACAGT
This sequence comes from Incurvaria masculella, assembly GCA_946894095.1. Classification (NCBI taxonomy): domain Eukaryota; kingdom Metazoa; phylum Arthropoda; class Insecta; order Lepidoptera; family Incurvariidae; genus Incurvaria; species Incurvaria masculella. The sequence continues at coordinate 13,393,381 of OX335653.1, read as the reverse complement.
TTTAAGTGGAATCCGAACCACGGCCAGCCTCAATGGTTGAAAATGGTCACCCATCCAGAACCTAACCGCGTTCAGAGGTGCTTAGCCTGCTTATCGAATCGCAAGGCGTCGTAGTAGGCGTCTAACGAGGCTGTTGTAGTAGTTCACCCCAAATTTTAATCCAATGAATTCCCTAAGCAAAACTTGGCTTTTCACCTGAGAGGCAATCAACGGTTTGTGAAACAACCCGGTTGAAATACGATATTTAGCACTATAGGAACGTCAAAATGTGACACTGACAGTAAATGTCAGATATTGCATGATCTTTGAGCACATTAATAGTAATTTAATTAGCAGGTGCGTTTCTAGAACCGCTACATCGAGAATTTCACGCGCACGTCGCTGCTGCGGCACGCGTTCCCTCGCGACGAGCAGCGCTCGATCCTCGCGTTCTGCAAGGGGCAGGAGCTGGCGAAGGGGGCGCTCGACGCGGGCGCCACCACCGCCGGCGGCGTCGAGCTCATCAAGAAGATTCAGGTGCGCTCGGGTGACGTTTGTTCCTCCTTCATCCAAAACTTGACCCGTTATGGTGGTTATGTTTTTTCTCGGAACATTTCTTTTAATAACCGGGTGGCTAATACCTCACCCATCATGATATTAGTCTAACTTACCGCATTCCCGAAGGAATTAGGTGCCATGCCAAGACCATCCATTTATGAGCACGGCTACATTGAACTGGATGGAAAACACGGACAATGTTTCATTGCCGTTTCGATCATCTTCTCATCCGATGCAATGTTAACAATCCAGGCGGGCTTAACCCTACCACCTCACAGATTTACATGGATTCCGAACCATGTTCATATTCATGACGAATGCATTTATTCAACTCAGAAGAGAAATAAAGTGGTGAATAAACGTGGTGGGGGTATTAACCCATGACCTCTGGCATGCAAAGCAAGTCGCCGCGCCCCCTGCGTTATAATGTTTGATCTTTGCAATAAGAATATTGCAAAGGGCTTGAAGCGAGCCAAAATTCAGTTTAAATTAAAGTTCAAATTAAGTCCTGGCCTTGATTGAGACCCTGATCTAGTCTACTGCCAGTGGGCCTGGGTATGTTCGGTGAGTTCGACTAATATTCCATCCGAATCATAGAAGACTGATTTATAAACAACACTTATTAAGATTAAAACGAAAGTACGAAAATGCGAAAGTTTGTTTGTTGGTTTGTACTCTTTTCGCGCAGCAAAGGAGCAGCAGATAGAAGTATTTTTTTTGCATACATATATATACTTTATGGGCCGGACAGTGACAAAGCTTACGTTTTTATTTCGGAAAACATCTTTTCGGTACTGTCCCGAGCAATGGCTCTAAAACCGAGTATGGTACGGGAGCTGGCTGTTTCTCAGCAGACCTCAATATCAAAAGAACAGTTATGCTGGGCGCCGGAAACTCCATCTTTCAGGCGGAGTGTGTAGGTCTAATTGAGGCAGCCGCAGCAATAAAACAGCGTGAAATGGTAGACTATACAATCAGAATACTAACCGACAGTGCATCTGTTTTGAAGGCTCTTGCCAATCAAACATTCACTTCAGGACTAATTAAACAATGTCATGAGGCTTTACAGGACATCTCAATCGACAACAGGATCACACTCCAGTGGATAAAGGGACATAGCGGGAGCCATGGCAACGATGCGGCCGACGATCTCGCCAAGGCGGGTTCGAGTTTAAAGCCCGTCGGACCAGAGCCATTCATGCCAACCCCCTTCAGTGAAGTCAAGACCTGGCTGAGGAAACGAATGACACGGGCTCACACTGCAAGGTGGTCATCTACAGCAGACTGCAGACAATCAAGGGAAGCAGTGCCAGCACCGGATCCACACCTAACAAGGAAACTCCTACAGCTGCACAGACCACAGTTGAGAACGGTGGTAAGCCTACTCACGGGCCACTGCCAGCTCAACAAACACCTTCACACAATTGGAGTCACGGACAGTCCCCTCTGCAGGGCCTGCTTGGAGGCGGAGGAGACACCGGCACATATAGTCATGGAATGTAGACAACTGCAGACATTTTGGACGGGGGTCTTTAGCTTCGAAAGGAGCGACCCGCAAGTGTGGAAAGACCCTAAAGGGCTGCTACGCTTTGTGGAAGAGCTCGGCTGGCTGAAGTGAGCCAAAAGTCGGGTTACTGAGCACAACGGCCTCGTGTCAAGTGCGTTCAAGCGTCGGCAGCCACTCGCCGACAACAACAACAACAACAACTGTCCCGAGCAGAGCTGATATTCTATAAACCAAAAAAAGAGAGCTGTAATAATAATGAATTTTATTAATATAGTGCAATTTTACCAATCGCATTGCAACACATCCACCTAATTGGATATTACTTCAGGGCTGACCGGCCAGCTAGACCGTTTCTCATAACCCAATCGTCCCTTATCTCTATCCAGGAGGGCGAGCTCAAACTGGCCGACTTTGACTACGTGATCGCGCACCCCAACATCCTCACAGAGCTGGTGCCCATCCGCGGGCTGATGAAGCGCAAGTTCCCCAACCCCAAGTCGGGCACCCTCGATCCTGACCTGTCAGCGCTGGTGCGCAAGTTCGCGTCAGGCGTGCAGTACCGCGTCAGCAAGGACGAGACGCAAAACGACTTCGCCTCCATCGAGGTTCCCATCGGCAGGGTGAGTTCAAATTCTTCAACCCCATGTCGGGCACGCTTGAGCCGGACCTGTCTGCGCTGGTGCGCAAGTTCACGTCGGGCGTGCAGTACCGCGTGAGCAAGGACGGGACGCAGAATGACTTAGCCTCCATCGAGGTCCCGATTGGCAGGGTGAGTCCAAGTTCCCCAACCCCCTGTCGGGCACGATCGACCCGGACCTGTCAGCGCTGGTGCGCAAGTTCGCGTCGGGCGTGCAGTACCGCGTGAGCAAGGACGAGACGCAAAACGACTTCGCCTCCATCGAGGTTCCCATCGGCAGGGTGAGTTCAAATTCTTCAACCCCATGTCGGGCACGCTTGAGCCGGACCTGTCTGCGCTGGTGCGCAAGTTCACGTCGGGCGTGCAGTACCGCGTGAGCAAGGACGGGACGCAGAATGACTTAGCCTCCATCGAGGTCCCGATTGGCAGGGTGAGTCCAAGTTCCCCAACCCCCTGTCGGGCACGATCGACCCGGACCTGTCAGCGCTGGTGCGCAAGTTCGCGTCGGGCGTGCAGTACCGAGTCAGCAAGGACAAGACGCAGAACGACTTCGCCTCCATCGAGGTCCTCATTGCCAGGGTGAGTTCAAGTTGGGCTCCAACTCCAATGTCCAGATAAAGTACAAAAATCTTAAACAATGTGTAAGTAGAAGGCATTGACAAGGATTGGATAGAGGGGCTGTGCACGAAAAAAAATATACTTGTCAGCCTCAGTGGCCCGGCCCAGTGGAGTGACACTTTGGCGATCGCTCTCCGAAGTTAAGCAACGCTGGGTCCGGTCTGGTCTTGGATGGGTGACCATTCGACCGTTGAGAGAGGCTGGCCGTGGTTCGGATTCCACGTTAAACTGTAGGTCCCCTTCCTTACTTACTAGGTGGTAGGGTTAATCCCGCCCGGGTTGGTACCATCGCATTGGATGAACGATGGTCGAAGCGGCAATGAAAATTGTCCGTGTTTTCCATCCAGTTCAATGTAGCCGTGCAATATAAGGAAGGTCCTGGCATGGCACCTAGTTCCCATGTGGTGTGTTGGGCTAATACCATGACAGAACTTGTGGTATTAGCCATCCATGTCCAGTCACATAAAAAAAAAAACTTAAGCTATGCATAAAACAGGTAAATGTAAAGAAAAGCAGCCGCTTAAAAATTTACATAATTTTTTTTTTTAATTAAGTTTGATTTGATGATATTCGTTATTGCTTTGCCTTTTCAGCTGAACATGGAGCCGCATCTAGTAGCTGAAAACCTTGAGGATCTGCTGAAGGATCTTAACTCAGGACGGCCCAAGCGGGAAGGATTGTTCATTACTAGGTTGGTTATGAAGGGCACTCTAGACACGCTTATATTTTAAAATGCACAAGCGTCCTTCGCATTTTTTTATTGCCGCTTCAAAATTTCATACTTTAAGGTGGGGTGATGCTTACAGGCCCACTCTAATGGTGTTTCTGTTCCAAAGTTATGAGACGTAAATATTATATAACCTAACCTTGAACTTTAACCTTTGAACAGAAGACGTTAGAAAAATGGTTACATGTTATAAGTGCAGATTTTGAGGTTAAAAACTTTTATTACAAAATTATTTTTTTTGCTGCGACTAAAAACCAAGAAGTTATGATGGAAATACTATTATATGGGTTGTCATTAGACAGCCCTTTTAAATTTTAAATGCGCCATAAACCTAAAACCTTCCTATTCCCAAAAAGAAAGTTATGATACAATAACAACCAATATGACCTTCACACAATTCGATATAAAAAGAAAAATCAGCCTAGGATGACGCTTCAGTCCCCTTGGAATAAGCAAGGATTCACTCATGAATCGGCTGGCTTGCTACTACAAAATCTGTATTCTGGGGAAATGGGCGATGCTCCAGCTGCGGCAATGTAGTCCTTCCTTGGTAGTTGCAGTTGAGAACTTGTTTTCTGATTTTAAATGTGGGACGATTGGTTTTGCATGTGGTTCGAAAGGAAGAGTTCGAATGAATGTTCATTGACTTTGACTACTAATGTACACCACGTCTCACCCAATTATGTTTTTAGGCACACATCCTAGCAAGCTAGTAGTGAGCCCATTTGCTGTGGCATATTGCTATTTGCTAGATAGTCAAACATCACCAAAGTGGTGGAATGTCCTCACAATGTTTTTTATTTACTATAGTAAAACAAGGCCAATATTTATACCAAATAGAAATGAAGGCCCAGAGTACTTTGAAGTTGAAGAAAACTAAATACTAAACGAAACATATTACCTAATTGTTAAGTTTACAAAATCAAAGGATCGTCGGTCAAAAAAAAAAATTGCAGCTGCATAATTCCCCAGGTTATGACATCATAACTGCAAAAGTGAATTTCGGACGTGCAACATCGAATGTTCATTGCGCTCAATAGCATCCTGTGAAGTTCTTACGTGTTTTTGGAACTTAAGGCGGCCCAACCCGGCGAGACTAACTCATTCGCGGACACTGTACAAAACCTTGCTGTTGCGCTCTGGGACCTTCTCTGTTTTAAAGAATAAGACAGGCTCCGTGATGAGGAAGATGCAACATGTCCACAAAAAAAACAATGTGCATGGTGTATGATTTGGTAAGATTTACGAAAATTTTGATTTCAAAACGACTTATAGCTAAAAGTAAACCACGACCGCTGTAGTCAAAAATCTAACAAAAACCAAATAGATTATAAATCTTGATTAAATAAGCTATGTCTGATGACTAATCTTTTTAAGATTTTCTTACTTTATCATTGAGTTATAAACCACCAACGTTATTGTATAAAATGCGCGAAAAATTCGAACTTTCGGACCTTATAACTTAGAAACCAAACACAATTTTACAATGCCAACGGTCATCAGACATCTAGTTCGATCAAATAAAGCTCTTTTGAGCAAAATTTGGGATCTCTGATAAGAAATATGGGCGTGATCTTCTTTCCCCGTTTGTATGGGGAGTTGAGCGGGTTGGGCCACCTTAAGAAGATTACAGATCTCAAAAATTAAGTAAAGTAAGTAAAATTCAAAAGCGAACACTCACTCTGGCGCTGCCGGCATTGTATGGAAGGTGGCTACGTCGCCCCCTACAAGATTGTGTTGCAACTCCCGTTCTTTCATGCTCGCTGTACAAAGCTCATTAATAACACTGCAAAATGTTCTTGCTTTCTTTAATGTGTCTTTAACAATTTCAGGTGTTTCCTTGTGAGTCCCCCGGCTAAAGAAAAATTGAAAGTGGACCCGTTCGCGTACATCAGCCCCACACTCGCTGTGCAGGAAGAGGACTCGGATGACGAGGCCGAAATCCAGATGGCCGCCCATGCATAGGCGGCGCCCACTCAACCAGTTAGCTCTGTGTACGCAATAGTAAGGAATTTTATTATAATAAATCGTGATGTTAGCCTGCGTTTTTTGTTTGAATTTTTTATATATTTATTGAAACCAATAATCATCCACAAAAATTATGTCATTTCCTAATGGCCAATTAGTCTGCTTGTTTTGTTATTTGAATATTTGCAAGTTATATGAGATCATCTTCCTTAGACGGATAAAGGAAAGAAATGCCATACCTGATCATCAGTTTGGGTCAGATTTCCTCACTCGACCATGGAACAAGTTCATAAAGTAGCTCAGAAACACAATCATTCGAAATAAAAAGGTGTATTGCTCTGCCTCATACATTCTCAATCTCTGCATCAAACTATTTGTACGGTTTGGATGTATCTATAGCTGTGAAGTTTTATCAGGATTTGAGTCACTACTGGTCAAAATCATCAAATGTAGCCGAGGCAATACTGGGGTTTTAGCTATGTCTCAAGTGAATAGGGCATACGAGACGACCCAAGACGGATCCTTGTGAGACACCAGGCGGTTACCATGGTAGATAACTCGCCAGGTGAATAGCAAGTGAACAGGCAAAAAAAAAAATTTAATCTGAAGTGCAACTAAGCATTTCGTACCATGCCAACTGGTAAATTTCTGTTCACTTGCCTAAATAACACGACATTTGGCATTTATCTCTCTTGCTTGTTCACCTGCTATTCACCCGGCGGGTTAACTTAGCATGGTAATTCCCCAGCTCTCATTTCATGGAATTCTGAACGTTTTTGTTGATGATAACTTTAAATATTTAACCTTCCAAATACGATTCCAGCTAGGTTTAAAAGTTGTGTGGGAGATTTTTATTTATTTTTTACAAGATGGCCTTGTTACCCTAATTAAAACCGGCTGGATCTCTGAACAGTACTTGTGGTGTTCCAGAGAATATCTTATTTCATGTTAATACAACAATCCTTGTGCATATATCTGCTCAATGGTCTAATGTGTGCCTCTAAACCAAAATTGGTGGTCTGGTATAAATGAGAATTCTGGTATTGCTGTATTATTACGTGCCTATAAGCAAATCATCCCGGATTCGCTTTCAGTTCAATGCAGCTGTGCTCAAATAAAAAAGGGTCTAGTTATATCCAGGAATACGATCCGCTGGGGATATAAAAGCCATCCATGTCTGGTAATGTAAAGGAACAAAACAATAATAATGTTATACTGAACAGGAAAGTGTCCTCGAGTCAAACACAAAATTATCTACACAAATAAAACAAAAACATACATTATAAAAAGTATTTTTTTATTTAATGATAGAGTTATTTACAGGGTTCTGAATCGGCTACAGCTTGCTCAAAATCAAATTTCAAGTCAAAATTAGCAAAGCATTATATCTTAGGAAGACGTGGACTAGTGTTATAGCCCAGGCTGGTCATCATTATTATTTGTTTGACATATTTCCTTACATCAGAAGAAACATGTTTACTTTCCTTATAAATGCCTCATCCCTCATATTTTGCCTATTACAAATAAATATCTACAGACAACCCTACTTTTTTCTGTGGTATGATAAATACATATAATTTTTTTACACTTTTTCTTGACCATTTCAAGTGGAATAGATCAGAGTAGGTTCACTCTTTAAAGCAAACACAAAATCAGTAAAATGTTTTACATAATTGTTAAACATATAGATAGTTTTTACATGTTAAATTATCTATTATATTCGGTCAGAAATAACTTGCCTAAAACAAATTTTAAAGAATTCAATATAGAAACCAAACTCCATGGTGGTTGATTGGAATATCACAATTACAACAAAGGCAAGCTCAATCAAATGTTTTAAATCATCACAAATGTGGGCGAATCTCATAAAAATGATACAAAAGAAATGAAAATATAAACTGAACAAATCTGCGGCGTAACTACCATCTTCTTTGTTTTGCATTTGGTTTTCATTTTGCCTTTTATAAAACCCGTCTGGTTCAATGGCGGTACTTCTCGTTTAAACTACCAAGTTCTCATGAACCCACTTGAAAGGTTATCTGAATTAAAACAATAATAACATAAAGAATTGGCCAAGCGGCAAAACATGGATGCTGCGGACTGAAAAAGCAGTAATACTCAGCATTTTGCGGACCTGTACTGACCTTTTCCAAATGCCCTATTGATTCAAGTAATTCTGTAAAATCCAACTATGGCAAGTTCATGCATTGTTATTGTAATTTGATTTGCTATTTTTGCCCATACAAAACGTGACATATCTCTTTTGAATGCTTGAATGCTAACACAAGACGCAAGTAGGGTGCATAAAGTAATACGCTAAGAGGTAATAAATATGTATATCTAAATTATAGGTTAGGCTTAATATAGCCAATAACCTATTTGATGTCAGTTTCTGTTCTGTAAAATGAGTACTTAACTGATTATGGCCCCAAATAAATGTCATGTGTCGCATGAGACAGAAAAACCGCATGCAATTTTTTTTTTTTGTAAAAGATCAGAAAGAAAAAAAATCTATTTAAAAGGCACATTTACCTCAAGTTCTTATTAACACAGTTAAATGACTTTATTTCTCATTTGAAAAACAGCAGCATACAAAATTCGCACTTTCTTCAATAAAAAGGCCTGAAAACATATATGCTGGATAGGGGCGAGTTCTGATTATCGCTAATATGCAGTTTTTCAAAAGATGGAATAATCCATGTTGATTGCAACTTACATCTAAAACTTATTACTATATTTACAGCCATTTACATAATTACCGGTCTATGTATTTCGAATTTTCCAGAAAACAGTATACATAATTTAAAAAATCAGTTTTTCAGTGGTTGCATATTATGCATCACTTATAAGCTGCAATAAAAAAAACTATGCACATTTATATTGGAAGTCATGATTTTTTCCTAGTTTTGACACAAAATAAAGAAAATAACAAAAAAATACCCCATAATAATATTTACAATAAATAACTTAATTTATCTATTCCAATGAACACAACGAGATATAAATGTCCCTGTTTTATTTACAAGTTATGCGACCAACAACGTTCAACTACCTAAAACTTGCCTTAACAGAGGTATTACACATGTTTCTAATTTTCTTAAAAAATGGAATTTATTAATGTTTTATTAAAATACTACCCGTTTATATAATTTTCTGCTCTTTGATGTTTCATCCATTCCAGTATTGCTTCCTGTAAATAAACAATGCATTTTAATATTTCATCAATGCATCATTTATCAATGCATATAATCTTTACACCATTACCTCCGAAATATTTTAGATAAGTATTAGTTTGTTAACCCAACCCATTATTGTACCGTGCAGGAAAACATGCAAAAACTGTTTTGTTCTAGTTCTCTAGAACATCAAAATTTCGTGTATGTCGACTGAAGAATTAGCAACGAAACTCACTAAACCTCACCTAGTTATGTAGTATAAAGATATATGTATACTACATATTATTGCTATGATATAGCTTTTAACAGCCTGTTAACGTTGACTGGGCTCTTGAGTGTAGACCAACGAGACCTAGGGGTGGACTTGTAACATTTTAACATGTTTGTGCACTGCATGTCTTCCACCTGTTACATGACACTGGCTAGCAACTATATTAAGCGGGTAATACCAGCAATGGCCGCTTTCATCAGACGATTGCTTACCTTAGAAAATATGAGGAAAAAAGTGGTAATTTTTCGCTAAAGAAGCTAACAAAAAACTTACACACCTAAAAAGGGGTAAAATCGCTAAACATGGTGTAGTTATGATTTTTCCATATGTTGTTAGGACCAGTACCACCAGCTTCGATAAACCTGTAGTAAATACTTAAAAGACTGACAATAATTTTTTTAATTTTGTTTAACTCATAAATTCTGTGTTATTTCAATTAGTCGTTTTTATTATAAGTGAAAAAATAACTTTTTGCGAACCGGCCCCACCAATCTTTCTAAAATCGCTCTGATGGTAAGTTGCTTGCCGGAGAGTTGGGCTTAAGGTGGCCCAACCCGGCGGGACTAACTCATTCGCGGGCACGGTACAAAACCGTGCTGTCGCGCTCTGGGACCTTCTCTGTTTCAAAGAAAAAGACAGGGTCCGTGATGAGGAAGATGCAACATGTCCACAAAAAAGACAATGTGCATAGTGTATGATTTGGTAAAATTTACGAAAATTTTAATTATTAAACGACTTATAGCTAAAAGTAAACCACGACCGCTGTAGTCCAAAATGTAACAGAAACCAAATAGATTATAAATCTTGATTAAATAAGCTATGCTTGATGACTAATCTTTTTAAGATGTTCTCACTTTATCATAGCGTAATCCACCTCCAAAGTTATTGTATAAAAAGCGCGAAAAATTCGAACTTTCGGACCTTATTATTTCGGCCAATGGTCATCAGACATCTAGTTCGATCAAATAAAGCTATTTTGAGCAAAATTTTGGATCTCTGACAAGAAATATGGGCGTGATCTTCTTTCCCCTTTTGTATGGGGAGATGAGCGGGATGGGCCACCTTAAGTGCTCAGCCTTGTGCACTCTGTGCTCTGGCAAGACTTGCCATAATGATATAATCTTGAGACGAGCAGCCCAAAACAGACAAAATACCCCGGAAACTTCCTTCGGTCCCGGAATGTGATTGAAATTTTCAAGAAGAGATTAAGAGATTAAATTATTCTATGCCCACTTGTTCTATCTTTCTTGGAATGCCCACAATTTGTTTTGAGTGTTTGGAGTAATTTCTGCTGATATCTTTTTACTTTTTTTTTATGAAAGACCGGTACGGGTGGCTGTGCTGAGGACCAAAGGCGCTCAGAAAAGCCAAAAACACCTCGCCTCGCGAAACCACGCTCAGCGAGGCACCATGCCAGCGGATTTCCGGACTATCGCTCGTAGCCTAGTGGCGCGGGGACTGGCCTAGCGTACCAGAGGTCTGGGTTCAATTCCATGCACCACTTTCTTTCTCTTTCTGAGTTTGATAAATGCATTTCGTCACGAATGCGAGCTGCTCCATGGTTCGGAATCCATGTAAAATTGTAGGTCCCCTTTCCCTTCTAGGTGGTAGGATTTAAGCCTGCCCGGGTTTATAGCATCGAATTGGATGAAAAGATGGTCGAGGCGGCAATGAAAAATTGTCCGTGCTTTCCATCCAGTTCAATGTAGCTGTGCTCATAAAGAAAAAGGTCCTGGCATGGCACCTAATTCCTTCGGAAATGTGGTGTATTGGGCTAATACCATAACGGCGGTTGTCTGGTATTATCCATCCATGTCCTATCCATCATGTATCATGTATTATCCTATTCACTTTATACAGATCGCCGTATCCGGTACCAGGGGCGCACAGAACATCGCACCGAGCGGTCACTTGTCCTGGTGCATGTTGTTCTGGCTGTTGTCCGGATACTCCTCGTACTCCTCCCCGTTGTCCTGCCCGTCGTCGTACTCCTCCGGGGTCTCCTCGAGGTTGTCCTCCGTGGGCTCGCGGTCGCCGTGGTCCGCGTGCGTCGGCAGCTGGGGCATTAGGTCCTGGGTTACGGGAACCGGGTTAGCGTGTTAGTTCCGTCTCTCGTGGGTTGAGGGCGCGATGAGAGTTGATTGCGTTCAGTGACACAACATTTAATTGTGTTTATAAATAACCACAACGAATTTCGATAATCCAAAAAACCGGCCAAGTGCGAGTCTCGACTCGCACACGAACGGTTCCGTATCATCAACACGTTTTTTGTATGGGGCCCCCCTTGAATATTTTTTTTACCTATTTGTTGTTATAGCGGCAAAATAAACACAGATTCTGAACATTTAAGCTGCCTACCCATTACGGTTCATGAGATACAGCCCTGTTGCAGATAGACGGAAGGACGGACAGCGGAGGCTTAGTAATAGGGTTCCGTTTTCACTCTTTGGGTAGGGAACCCTAATAAATATGTAGATTGATGGTCTAGCTATAATTTAAAGATAAAACAGTAGCAGTCGTAGTCAGAAAGCACCTGTCAAAACTTAGTACGAGATTAGCACCGGACAGAGCATACAAAAACCGGTTTAGTGTGGCGCAAAGTTAGTCCGATCACTCTGAATAGGGCTGTATGTCTTGGGTATTTTATGTTCTCAATTTAGACAAATATTCATTAATTTTCATAAAAAAAGTTTGTCTTGTGTGTGAGCATCAGATATTTACCGTTATAGGTTTCAAATATAGCTAGACCATCAAAGCATCTTTTAACTTTTTGAAATTCCAATATAAGTAGTAGTTATTTTTAAACATAATAAAGTATAGTTTTATTTACATCCTTATGGAACTGAATGCAATCAGGTGTTATCACGCCCTTAAGGGAAGCAGGTTTGTGTTAGGTTGTCTATGTATCCTGGGAAACGGGAACCAGGTTAGAGGGTTAGTTGTCTATGTCTTGTATGATTTCGAGGGTTTAGATGCATTCTGTGATGAAGGGCGATGAGAGATCGTTCAGAACCCTGGATGAAATCAGAAAAGACGTTTCTACTTGTACCACAACACTCAAACAATCTCGCTTTACGTAACCACTATCAGAGCCTCTATTACGAGTTACTCATCACTTATCGATCAATCATCGGTTTCGCTCGCTCACACCACTAAATAGAAATTGTTCGATGTTCAACACATTAATATTAATTCACATTTCTGCACAAATATGAAAATCAATGGACAAGTGACCTAGTGTATGCCTTAAATGCTTTATTCAATGTTGTAAGTGAGCAAAATTCATAATCTTAGTGATTGATCGATACGCGATGTGTAGCTCGTATTAGAGGCTTCAGTACCATTATTTATACATTGATATTAGGGTTGGTTCTACACTGAGATTTTCTATGTGGTTCTACACTAATGTTTTGCACAGGAAACATGCTCATAGTGGTAGCTAATTGAAAGTAGCAACAAACAAATATTTCTAAGACGATCATAAGTCCGACACCCAGCCCAGTAACTATAAACTATGTAGCATTTCATATCTCACTCGTGGTCGACAAGACTACCGGTTAATTATGTTATGAGGCGAGCATAGATACAAAGCAAGGTGATATGCCACCTAGCGCTTCTACTATGAGACCCACTGTCTCCAATTTTCAAACACTACCAACCCAACTTAACAACGTACATGCCACATGCAAACATAGTCGCCGACTCATTGGAGGGTTTGTGTGGGTGGGAGTGGCTTGACGAATGCATTTTTAGAGCACATTCGTGCGCGTTGGCATACCACTTGTCCTTCCTTTCTCTTCAGTGGAAGTGAGTGTTTGTGGCGCGCTAGGAGGGCAAGTCTTTTTTAACGTTCTTGAAACACACAAAAGAGTACCTACAATCACGGAAGGTACGCCCATTTCAGGCTCGTGTACAAGACAAGTCCAGTAGCACCCTACGGTCGGGTTTGTTTTGCACATGTGGCGCGCCCCGTCCCCCGCCGACCAGCCGCGCGGGCGGTGCGACCCCCTCCTTCCGCTTCACCTCCGCGCGATGCGAGCGCTTCGAGCGCTTCGAGCAGCGAGTGCTAGTGGACTTTCGAATGCGACCGTACCTTGGGCGGTCGCCAGCCGCAGCCGGGCAGCGGCAGGCCGTCGGGTCCGAGAGGGCACGGCGCGTCCAGTCCGGGCACCCCCTGATCTCCTTTGTCGCCGCGGTCGCCCTTGCGCCCCCGCTTCCCCGTCGGGCCCTGTCGCCGACAACACGCTACACTACACGAAATTATCCAATCGTAGCCCTGTAGCCAAACATAATTTGGATATCGTTTCAAAATTACTTTTTTTAATGTAACTGGACATGGATGGCTGATACCAAACCGGCCGTCCGATATTAACCCAGCACACGCCCCACACACTTTCCCAGTGAAGGGAACTAGGTGCCATGCTAGGACCATCCTTATATTACTGATCCGATCTAGGGGGCGTCAACAGCTGCTTGCTGCAGACACTTCTCTAAGAGTGTAAATGAAACCATATTTGAATCGCTCGTTTATGAAAGGGCATCAGTCACAAAAATATTTTTCGTCGTTTATTGTTGTTTCGTGGCCATATTTAATAAGTTATGCGTTAAAAGGTCCACAGTCCTTTTCGCAATCTAGCCAAAGGAATCGTGTGCATACAGTGATAATTTCAAAAGGGCCAAAGTCTTGGAGAATGACCCATTAAAATTTTTTTTCACAAAGTTAACCTCGGTGGCATGATGCCTTTAAAAAAAAAACCGATTCATAAATAGAACACATAAAAAACTATTTAAACACAAGATCTCTGAATAATTTCTTTGGATATTGTATGTGACTAATAAGTTTGCAGAGGTTTTAATTCTTTACAAATCGAAATTAAATTTATTTACATTAGGTACCTTATCCACAATGTTCCACATTAAAAATAACAATACACGTATTGTCTACGATCCCTTATTCAAAGAGCATATTTTACCCAGCAAATACATATTCATGCTGTACTTAAACAATTTACTTACAGACTCTCCCTTGTATCCCTTGTCACCCTTAGGGCCCTGTTAATAAATATTTGTTATTAGTTTAGTTAGTGGTTGAATATATAATAAAAATATAATTCACATTTATACACAAAATTACAGACATATGCACCCACCTCTTGACCAGGGATGCCGTCTGTTCCCTGGAAAGTATTAATATGTTAAATGAGTTTAACCACCCTAAAATATCACAGGCATGCGACTTCATGGTAATTAAATCGTCTTTGATGCTGTTAACATATATTAAATTATCATCAAATTTATGTTAATAAAAATAAATGTATATCATGGTAGCTAAAGATGTATTCGTCCTATTTTGGTCGCTTTCGTTTCCGAAAGTATTATAAACACAGACATAGTGACGAATTAGAAGTATACGCATGCAGCGTTTCCGATACAATTTACTTGCCTACAATAAATTATTAATTTCGGACTTCTATAAACATCAAAGTTGTGAATCGGTCCGCACGCAAGCACGAACGCCTCCTTGCGGCTGTACTCCTCTTAGCTTTCTTGTTTGATACATTTTGAAGAGCGTCCGTCCTCGCGCGTCACTTGCATTAATGCCATTTAAGCGGCGCTCCTTATTCACAAACGAAACAAGCCATTAAACGGGGAGATTCAATATACAGTACCTAATTCTCCCGTTAGATGCAATAGAAAATTTTTTTTAACTGTGAAACGTATAAAATGTGTCCACAAAATATTCAGGGAATTTATCCCGCTTGATTTTTGTTTTAAACCTTTTAATCTAGTATAATGCTTCGTTTAGGAAAACATTCCAACAAAAAATGCATTCGCACTAAACATTGTTGGATTCTGTTGCATTTGTAATCTACACACGTACTATATCATATTGCAAATTGCATATTTCGAACGGGAGGATTACTGCGGTGGGCTTCACACAAACTAAATGCTAATTTGATGGTCTAATTAATAGCGATTTAAAAAACAGATAAGATTCAGTACAAAGATAATTTGAAGCAGTACTTGAATTTATGCTACCAACTAATTTACTAGGTAATGTCATATCCATTGAAATTTCAAATATCGTAGTTAAATACTATTGTAGAAACTCACTGGCAGTCCGGGATCACCGCGTTCACCCTTCGATCCTGGCTCACCCTGTGCACCCTAAAATAATTGTTAGTTTTTTTAATAATAGGTATGTTAGGCATGAGAATGCTTTACATGTTCACCCTGCAAAAGTAGTTTACAGCTCGGGCCAAACTTTATGGCCGAAGTAAAATTGGCACGTTTTGCTGCGGGGTGCACAAGTTCTTGTAGAACAGGGGCGCGCCCTCGGGAGCATACCCTACCCTGCGCAAACTCGGACTTAGCGTATGAACAGACCGGCCAAAAAGTTTGGCCCGAGCTGTACCAATCATTTGAAAATCACAGTTTTTATTTACTTTATATTTGGTATCTAATATCCGGCAACAAATATCTACGCGTTTTGTAAAAATCAAAACCGAGTCTTTTTTTTAAATTTGTTTTTTGGGCTCTGTCCAGTGTAGACAATTTCCCAGTTTCAAGTTTCACTTCTTGATTCTTGAATTCTTGAATGTAAAAACGACAAAATCATCCAAAAAAATTTGACGTCACATTAACGTGGCTTCATTCAAGACACATTTTCGAAAAAGAAAAAACGTGCAAAGACCGATATTTGTTGCTTATTAGAATATCAAGTCAATTGGAACACTGGTTTTGCAAATCATAAGTAAACTATAGATTAATGAAGACCTAGATGGCTCACCAATAGGTCAATGCCGAAGGGACGAACAATAGATAGCGCAACTGCATGGATACATATTTACGGCTATGGAAATAGGATGGCGCCACTTTCGTAACTAGAACTTGCGTATTAGTAAAGCGTAATAATCTGTTGAATTTAAGCGTATAGGTATAGCTAAAATGCCATAAGAATAAGCATTTATTTCTCTTATTTCGTTTTTACATCACGAAATAAACACTAAAATATAGGTATTAAGATATTATCATTCACTTACTTTCATTCCGTCTAACCCGGGAGGACCCTGCGAAGTACACACCGTTAATTAAGAAATCACTGGTATCACAGATCAATGACAATATGAACTCAACAAAAAAAAAAACTAACTAACCAAATGGACCCAGCTAAGAATGTTTTAATCTTACTTTAAGTTATGCTTCAATTAATCCCATTCTTTTTTTAATAACACTTATTAAAGTACTTTTAGGTCCGGTTGAAGATAAATACGTTGCGAGAAAAATACGCCAAGCGACTTCACCTTAGAAACATTAAAACTGTAATTTTTGTAATTTGTTTTTATAAATGAAATAATATGTGTATGGTGTGCTAGTGCAGTTGAAATAAGGTTTGGAGGAAAAGAAAAGCTTCTGCTTATCTTCAAACTAAATTGTAATTGAGCAGTACAATATTAATTAAATTAAATTATGACTTCATATGGTTAGCATAATTTGTAAGCACATTTGTTCACTATATTTACGCAGGTACAGGAAGTTAAGTCGTTTTAATAACACAGAATGATAAATCAATATTTAAAATCTTTTTTCAAACGGTTTTATTTTGTGTTGTATGTGACAACTTTTACAGATCCTATAGGGAATGTGGTCTAGACGCTACCTATCGTGATAAATAAACAATATTTTTCACCATTATGCAAATATATCATTGAACACGTCAGTTAGCTATTGTAAAATGCATACAGAGTAAACGAAGCTTCGTCTCGTTCTCACAAAAAGTGAAGCATTGCAACTGGGCTTTACTTAATCATGATTAATACTTTAATTTCTTAAAAACAATATGATATGTATTATGTAGTTGTCCATGCCTTAAGTACACCGTGCTTGCATAATTGTTTCAGGCCATGCACATGACTAAAGAAGCGATAAATGAAAACAGTGAAATCAGTTTACCCAATATCACTCAGTGTCATGTACTGTAATGATTCAAATTCCCACATTGATCATTTAGCCCTCGGGTGAGAGGTCCACCATTATTTACAGAAATCACATGGTAATAAAAACTGAATGTATTTTTTTGGATAATATTAATTGATAATTAATGATATTGTTTTTACTCAAAATGATCTATGTCGGAAAATTTGAAACTTTGAAAAACTTTGAACATCTGAATTATCTTTGGGAATATCATAAGTAGTATGTTCGAATTGAAATCTCACCTTTTCCTTGTATGGTATGCATTCGAAAAAAAAACAAATGCAGAGAACAGAAAAGGAAAGAAACAAAGTATTATATGCACGTGCATGCCAGTATTTTATTTTTCATCAAAATAATTTGTGAAAACAACATTTTTTCGTAATCATTGTCAATTATAATTACATTTATTATACAAATGACAACTTTATCAATTCCATAAAAAAACTAATTCGTACCAGCTAATTATGGCCTTAATAACTAGGTAACTATACCTAATACAATGCAGTTTTGTAGAAATATTATAACCGGCATTATTTTGGCAGCAATTCTATTGCAAATCGAGGAATTAACATTTCATAATAACATTTACATTTTTGTGTTTAAAAAAATCGTAGAAAAAGTATGGTATAAAGTCGGGCATCTTTAAGTATATCATAATTATAGGTTGAATTCGGAAAACATAAACATAAATTTACAACAAATTCTGACATTGTGCTTCAAATATTCCACATAATAAGTAAATCGACAATAGCAAGTGTGACTTTAAAAAAAATACAAAGTAGAGTGAAAACTTCGATATGAATCGATCTATTTACGTCACATTTCCTCTCAGTTGAATTAAAATTGAAAACAGCCATGAGTTGAGAAATCATTAAAGCATTTATTTGAGACCGCAGATTGAAAAGGAACACCGCGTGTCCCTTTTCATTAAAATGTAATGCCCCACGTTAATTTAGTTCAAGTATATACAGTTTCGATTATTATCTTTTAAAGTAAATTTAAAAAAAAAAATCCCAATTTATTTATTTCTTTGTTATTATTTATTTTGAAAAATCTGTTTAACTTCTATACTGACTTTCATTACATAAAAAAGTTGGTATTTCGATCAGTTTAAATGATCGAATTCGACAAAAGTGTAGAGAGGCTCACCCACTTTACGTTGATTCCGCCTTTTATAAAAACTTTAAAAACTTCATTTGCTGGCGACGAAAAACCAAACCGACCCAGAAAATCTGTTGGGCAATGTTTAATCTATATACGTACCTTTTTGTTATCTATTCATTCACAAATGGAAGCGGGCATTGTTAGTAAAATCCACTGTGAACCCACGAGGCATGTAGTTCTTAACACTGTGTAAATCAAATCGATCGAAATGTTATGTGTAAAACACATAACACTTCAAGTATCTCCAAAAGGTGAAGTCCCATAAATAAATAATCACATCTTTTACGAAGCGAGGAATCTCGTGGTACGAAACAAAATCTGCGTAAACTGGTAGCTCAGTTTAGGGTACAGTCACGTATTTTTATATCATTACACTGGAGCTTAAGCAATCATCCTGTTAGTGTTTTTTAACCGACTTCAAAAAAAAGAATGAGGATCTCAATTCGTCGGATTTTTTTTATGTGTGTTCACCGATTACTCGAAGACCCCTGAACCGATTTGGAAAAATCTTTTTTTATTTTTATTAAACGGTTCTTTTATTTAAATGTTCCCGATCCTCCACCTATACCTATGTGAAAGCTCATTTAAAACAATCTTCTCCCGCTGCGTAAAAAAAATAGATTTTGAATTCTGGACGTAATAAATGACTAATCTTAAGACTTCTCCAGCTGTGTGAGCTCGTAATTGGTGTTATTTTCATTTATATTATTTTTCTATTGTTATGTAAATGCACTGTGAGCTCGCCCTAATAAATAAATAAATAAATAAATAAAATAATAATAAATAAATTCTGGGGCAAACAATTTGGAGAAGCACATTAGATTTACGAAATCTTGAAAAATCGTTTAGTAACAATTATTAGCATAGCAAGAAGGAAAGTTCAATTTTTAACTGCATCATTACTGACAGGCAATATTCTGAATTTTGACTCGAGTAGCAACTATTTTGAAATATAAACAAATTTAATTGAGGTGCACATTACTAAATAATGTTTGGGAAATCTTGAAGATGTAACTACGAACAACTATTCGCTGTCCCAGAAGTAAAGTTCCATTTTAACTGAATCATTACTGACAGGCAATTTACTCAGTTGTTTCTCGAGCAGTAATTTCAAACATAAATAAATGTGATTTTAAATTATTGGGGAAAATATTTAAAGGTGCACATTACTTAAGAATGTTTGGTAAATGTTGAAGATGTAACTAGGTAACTATTTGCAGTCCCAGAAGTAAAGTTCCATTTCATCTGCCCCATTACTGACAAGACATTTACTCAGTTGATTCTCGAGCAGTCAATTTTATATGTTGTCAAGACTTTCCCCAAAATTGTTATTATTAAATTGTGATTTATTTTGAGCTTACATTATTCTCATTCAAACGCCAGCAAATTACAATGATATTTTCGCAGACAACAACCTATCCTAAATAACAATCACACTTACACAATAGTTCATACTTACTATGATAAACAGAACTTAATACTTAGAAAGGTCGTCTACTTGATTTTGCTTAATTTATTGAAAACTGTCACAATGTCAATGAACTATCAATAAATAAAACAAAACCAATTAGCATTTACATGACCTTCATCTTATTTCTATTTTGCCAATGGGACGGTGTAAATATGGGTTTATAAGATAATTTGTATTCCTTCCAGGAAAATAAGATGGCAGCGGTTGTTATTCGGCAGTTTCTTTTAAGTGATTTCTGTTTTTATTTAACCACTGTCATCTTACGTCCACAGAATACGTATATTTCTAACTACAAAGTGGACGTAACGATAAAATATTTAATCACTTGCACGCTTATAATCAGAGTGAATTGAGACACATACATACTCAGACAGAAACTTTTTACAAGACTTCGAAAAAAGAATAAAATGGGAGTTAAGTAGTGAACAATTTAATAATCCTAACTATCAAAATACAAAAAAATACATCGTTGCTAATATATGTCGGAGTAGGCTACTAAGTTTACTCAATGCTTACATTTTCATATGGTTTTTATATTATATGATCAAAATTACAAATTATTACGAATGTACAAAGAGTAATTAGAATAGATTTCCCTTCGGTATTTTATAATATATAGCGACTCTCATGGCCGCCATTAGGTTAAAACAACAACAAACCTATACGCCTGCTAAAGCACAGGCGTATTGGCTCGGTACTCTTAATGACATTGTTTTAAGGCTGTTCCGACCCATATAAACTTGTTTGCACACATAACGCAAAAAGTATTGCACTTTAAGCCACGAATTAATAATAAAAGTTGAATATAGTCATATTACTTGCAGCGAAAACAATTTCACAATTTTAGGATTATTGGTTTTGTTACAATTTATTTAAATAAGATTTTTATTTAACAGCGCCATCTAACGGTGTAAAACTTTTAATCGGTAATTACAACGAAACCATTAAACCTGAAATTTTGAATATGTTTTCGCTGCGACTACTATGGCTATATTTAATATTTTTGACAAATTCGTGCCTTAAAGTGCAATACTATTTGCGTTCTGTGTAAAAAAAAAATTGTATGGGTCGGAACATCCTTAAGTTTTAAAATCGGAATATGCAATAACGGAAATAATTCCGAATGGTAAAGAAATTATAAGTTCTCATTATTTAACTTAAAACTATAAATTTACTCAAAAAGGCAGTTTTTTCATTTACATTAGCCATGTTCGCGGTTTTTGTTAAAGTTAAGAAGATAATGAGGTGATCAAGTTCCATAAAATGCCTGTGCCTGTTTCCTCAGTCAAGTAAGGAAATTGTGATATTTTCCATATTAAATAAATCACCTGAGAGCTACGTTTGTACGTTTAGTTTTTATAGTTCATAGTTCAAAATATTTATTCCGTAGTGTATGTGATTTTAAATGCATCTAACTGCACTTAATACTATAGGACATGTCAACATTTTACTATAAGTAATAAGATAATAAATACTTCATCGATTATTCCTTAAGTATAAAAATGCCTTGTCGGTTTTCAATTAATACTATGTACTAAGAATACTGACACTATAACACATCTAATTAAAGCAAATTTAAATTTGCTAACTCAATTTGTATCCATGATTTATGTTGCATACAAATTGTTAGAAAACTCAAACGTACAGATGCAGCTCTAAATTGATTCGTGTAATGTGCAAAGTATCAGAAAAATATTTCTTAATTTAACTGAGGAATCAGGCACGAACCATTGATGATCACATCATTATCCTCTTAATATTTAATGTTTATTTTTTACGGTGTGAGCTTTGTTTGTTTTTGGATAACGATTTTACACAAAAGTACTATTCAATTCGTTAATGTACTTTACTCACATGTTTGTATTTTACATCTATTTAAAAAAAAACATACTTTTCTGGCATATGATACAATGTCTACGATTCGTATTTACAAGAAATAATTGTGTGCTTATAAGCTGACATATCGTAGATTTAAGCATTAAGTTTTAATTGCCTGATTATAAGTAGTTAGTGAATATAACCTCGCATTAAAATTACATTGGACAATATTAAAATATCTGTACATTTTTTGTCATTTTACTTTGTAATATGAATGTAGTGATTTTTAATAGATACTCCTCTACAAGGTTTTAAAGGTTGGAATATTAAGATTAAAATGTATATTTGTCGTTTAGTAATGGCATAAAAAATATTATTCAAAGAGCGGAGTGGTCGTAAATAATAGAATACTTACAAAATGTAAACGGATAACAAGGTGTTATAACTAATATTTTATTTCGTAAGTGACTAGACAGGTTTTGAGAGCAGAGTGGGCAGTCTGAGTTCTCACCGAAATTGGCGTTTACGGCAAACCGATCGACTGGCGTTTTCTCCACACTCCATACAAGTTTTTACTAGATATTCTGTGGTTTTACTTCTTCAAGCTGTCAAAGTCAAACGCGGACTTCCGATTTGTATGAAAACGCGGAGTGGACGTAAACGGCAACGTCGACGTATTTACGGCAACGTTGAGTAAGCTGTCAAATCAAGC
The DNA here is from genome assembly GCA_946894095.1 of Incurvaria masculella. Taxonomy (NCBI): domain Eukaryota; kingdom Metazoa; phylum Arthropoda; class Insecta; order Lepidoptera; family Incurvariidae; genus Incurvaria; species Incurvaria masculella. Next base: position 13,370,798 of record OX335653.1, on the reverse strand, counting down.
TCGGACTCGCAAATGTTAGTTCGCTTAACGTCCGCTGCGCGCGCTTTTCAATTTCTCCATACATTTGAAAACGCCAGTCGATCGGTTTGCCGTAACGCCAATTTAGGTGACAACTTAGACTACCGGCTCTGTAAACACACGATTTGTATCAACGATATAAAGTCGCATACATTCTCAGAAATTACTATCTACCAATATACATGTACAGAAAGCACACACTGAGATGTTCGGAAAGTTCGCAGTACCGTCCCGTGTGATGAAACATGTTCAGTTCGAAATGGACGTAAGCGCCCCGCGGCGACGCTACTTGAAGTCGATGGGCCAACTGTTATCCTGAAGAGGGCCCCATGCACCCACCCCAGTTAGCCAAATATTCACCCATTCTTATATAAGACACGGTCCGCTCAAACTCCTATTTCTGAATGTACAAAAATAATCTGTTATGATATGATATTTGGACAACGCCTTGGAAATTAGTACGTTAGACAAGTTATTAGTTATAAAACAAGGTTTCTTAAAGAATTTGCATTACTATTAGGTTCGTCCGCCATGTTTTTTCAGTGATATGTTAAGGTCAATGAATGTAATGTAACCAGCTGTCTGACCAGTACCAAATAGTCATAAACATAATGCAAATTTCTTAAGAAATGTTTTTTGTTAGTAAAGGTATTATATAAATCACCACTAGATAATCTCTTGGGTAGGAAGTTAGGTCTAAATGATCTGTTACAATTTAGAAGAATGGGTGATGCGTTTGGCTTACCCTAGGGCCAGGTTTCCCAAAGTCTCCTGCTCTACCTTCTTCTCCTTGAGTACCCGCGGGCCCCTGGAGACATGAAAAGAAAATGTATATTTTAGTTATCTCCTTGTGCTAAGAATAAAATTCCTTTGAGGCTGTGGTGGGATTTACCCTTTTAAATAAGCTATCGTTAAATTTTTAAAATATTAAACAATAGGGACATAGTGAGTATGACAAACATATAGAAACAATGAAAACTGAAAACAAAATAAGAAACAAAAATAATTAAATTACATCGCAGCTATATACTAAACTACAGTCCATAAAATAAGTTTTTTTTTTGAAAAGACAAATTTTACATACATTAAAGCATGCAAAATTTGTCAGTTTGACATGCCTAGTGACCAGTGTTGCCACTATAATGCCTTTGAGTTTTCGTGCCCAGCAGTGGTCAATAAAAATAAATTCGTTACAGATTTTCCAAATTTTTATAATAATAGCAACGACACTAGAACAAACTTTTGACCAATCAAATGAATACGGTTCCAAAACAGTAAGTTGATGTTAATTATATATATATTTTTTTGACAATCTGGCACCTTTTCGGCAACGGTCTAGTAACATTCCTAAACGTCTCGTAATCGCAGATATAAATAAATATTTTACAGACTGTAGTATCTATGTATCTACATATAAAAGTAATAATAATACTCACTGGAAGACCCATAGGTCCGGGATCACCCTTAGCTCCCCTTTCTCCCTAAAATAAAGATGGAAAGAAGACGGTGAAAAGTTTATCTTCAAATTTCTGAATTCGATATTTCATGAGGTAATTCTACAGTTAGGCCAATTGATACAGGATTTCGTTTCTATCTTTATTTTGTGTCTTCCCACAATAATACTACTGAATAAGCAGACTGAAAGCACTACTTAAAAGAAAACAGTCAAACCAAGATTTGGTTGCAGAAAGTCACCCGTTTCTGTAGAGGCACACTTCATACAGCAAAGAAAGATAAAACTAAATAAATAAAATAACAACGAAATATGTAAACAACTAGAAATGAACTGAACTCTTAAGTATTCCATCAAGATCGCCTAATCTTATTTTTTAACCATTAACATCTACTTTTATTTTCAACTGCCCTCAAACACATCTTGGGTTATTATCATTAACAGCTGTGACAACATTTAAAATTACTATGGCTATAACATTTAATGAACGATGCAACAGTCACTAGCGAATCATAATAACCCTTTGGATATAAATAAAAAAAAATGCGTGGGAATACTTACAATCTTTCCCTTGCCCCCGATTTCGCCCTTTTCGCCCTTGATGCCGGGCGGGCCCTGGATCCCCGGGATCCCGATGGGCCCCGGCGGTCCTGGGGGGCCCATCAACATCTGAAACACGGTCATTGAGCTCAACAACATGGCCGGTACACAGGGGTTGATTGGCGGTCGACACCATAAATACCTTGGAGCGTTTCCATTTAAGAATATTCAATGCAAATGTGGGGGTGGTCCTTGATGAGGACATATACACAAGGTTGATTGGCGATCGACTAAACCTTGTAGCGTTTCCATTTAGGAATATAAAATTTAAACGCGGAGGTGGCCCTTGACGAGGACATATACACAAGGTTGATTGGCGGTCGACTACACCTTGTAGCGTTTCCATTTAGGAATATAAAATTTAAATGCGGAGGTGGCCCTTGACGAGGACATATACACAAGGTTGATTGGCGGTCGACTAGACCTTGTAGGGTTTCCATTTAGGAAGATTCAATTCAAATGTGGGGGTGGTCCTTGATGAGGACACATACACAATGTTAATTGGCGGTTGACTAGACCTTATAGCGTTTCCATTTAGGAAGATTCAATTTAAATGCGGGGGTGGTCCTTGATGAGGACACATACACAATGTTAATTGGCGGTTGACTAGACCTTGTAGCGTTTCCATTTAGGAAGATTCAATTTAAATGTGGGGGTGGTCCTTGATGAGGACATATTATACAGAAAGTTGTGGATTATCCGAAGCAAGACGATGGAGACGATGGACTCAATGAGAGCCCTGAGAAGTTTCAATGTTTTAAAAAAATCCCCAAGATCGTAACTGAATTGAAACAACCAAAAACATTTTTGCAGCTGATTCCTTTGTTGGGGCGGAAAACAAAACGTACCCTTCACCCAAACCCCCAGTCCAACCATCGCCTGAGCTAGTTGTCGAGGGTAGCGCTCCACGCTCTCACCCAACCGAAGAAGCCTTCACCGCAGGCTCACAACCAGTCGCAGTTCTACAAAAATGTATCAGTTTTTCCGCAGTGCCGATTCTAAAGCCTTCGCCGATGTATCGCGTAACGAGGCAGACTCCTGGGATGGGAGACATGATCTGGTGAGACGAGGCCGATGCTTGATATGATTCAGGCTTTCTTCAACCAGAGAAGCGCTTTGCGAGACCTTACCGTTGAATTATTTAACTATCCATATAAATAACTAGTTGCGATGCACTAGGAGATCCATTAAAATTTTTGGTGTTTTAAACCTTTATCTATGTGTAACTCTGCTGCTTAAAAAATCGGAAATCTCGTAAGATTCGATCTTTACCAGTTATGGCATATTCTATGTGTTCAAGTCAGTGATATGTAAACGGTAAGGATATGCCCTTTCATACAATTCTGTCGTCTGTTACGGTATTCCGATATTCCGTCTTTCTTTGCGTGTTTTATGTAATTCTTGCACGGTTTTACCACATAATTGGACATTTCAGGGGCGCATCATTAGCCAGAGGAGACGCCAGGCATATGACGACAGCGAGCGGCTGTCTGGCGACAAAGTGGTTTCCCCGCGACGCATAGAACACCACTTTTGTTGTCCATTTTTGTTGAATGGAAGGACTTGTCCTTACGTATTAATATTTATGTCAATGGTTCAAGTAGCATTCAAAATATATTGAGACCTGGATCTTACACTAGAACACGCAGCGGCGGGAATCTGATGTTTTAAGTAGGTAACATAATTTTAAGCAAGGACACCAACTCAACTTGCGACCATGCTCTACATACTTGGTCTATTGAAATCTCTATACTCAGTTAAGACAATGAAATTGTAGTTGAAGAAGTAGAGGGTAAATCTCAAATAGAGCTGTGTTTTATGTTCTGTATGTAGCAATAAGGTTTTTAAAACGAAGTATAAAATGGTTTTAATTAATCTTCAGCAATCTCAGTGAAATGTTGATTACATTCTTTAATTATCTGGTTCTTGTGTTTGTGAAAAAAAATTGCATTGAAATGTTGTTTACTTTTGTTAAAATATTTTCCTTTAGCTAATACTATGTTGTTGTTGCATCATATGTTATTTGTATTCTAGTTTGTTTCTTTAATTTTGTTTTTTTTTGTGATTTCCGCTACCTCAAAAATGTTTTTATTTACTTTTTAGATAACAGGAGTTCACTTAAAACCAGCTGCGATGGAACTAATATGTTCTATCGCAATGTACTGTGTGAAATCCTTTTCAACAATTCATTTAAATTCAATATGTTACTTTTTTATATCTGTTTATTTATTATAATGTTGTATGTGTAATCGATTATGTAATTGTTGAATAAATGTATTTTCTTTCTTCTTCTTTCTTCTTTCTTTGAGTTTTTGATATTAAAATCAATGAATATAATTTAATGAAAAGTTCAAAACTAATGAGGATCCAAAGTAAGAGAGAGCATAATCTAAGAACATCAAGTGTAGAAGGATTACTCACCATGTCAGATCCGTATAACTCCATTCCGGTGCCATCACCCTGTAAATTCAACAATGGCTATAAGCAACAGATCAAACTATGCTTCGCATAGAAAATAATAGTGAAATACTTACCACTTCCTAGCCTAGAAAATTTGTTCAGAACTTTGAGATGGAAATTATTTGATTCGATAAATATTAAAAAATATTTGAGGCAGTGATAAATGAAAACATATTTTTTTTAATATAATAATATCAGAATAATGTATTCTGTGTACCCTGTGCAAGTGTCCGTAAATTATGAAACCCATGCAGAAGTAGATTGGAACTTTAAACCACTGCCTGCCATTACGGCACATTTCATATTTTTTTATTTTACATTATTCAATCAATACTTGTGTCTAGTTGTTTCTCAACCTTGGGTCAAAACACAGCAATAAGAATGTTGAGGTAAATTGACTGTTTTTATTTAAAAGAAATCACAACTGACTGATATTGAATAAAAATTACTAAAACAGTTTTAAAAAACATTTAACCGACTTCAATTACGAAGAGGAGTCATTTTATTTCATAACATTTATGAAAATACCACCCTGAGATATCCCCAGTAGAACACCCCAGTAGGGTATTGACGAGAAAATCGGTTGACAATTTGCGGAGATATCATGTAACATACATACAAAAAATAAAACAAATCGGCACGGTTTTGGTGAAGAGCATACCAACAACATGGAATTGTTAATGAGAGAAAATAGATACCTGTCTTCTCCTCAGCTTCTTGTATTTCTGCTTCCGGGTTGTAAGCACATTGAAGGCACCATGAAAACATAATATTCAGTTAACTAACAAGTTGTTTAATTGGAACATCACTTGGAGGTAAATTTGTGAGAAACATTAGTCAGGCAGATTGAGTTCAGTAGTTACGATGGAACTTAAGTAAAACCACATACATGTATGATACCAACTACAAAGAATTTAAACTAAACATTAAAATTGTTGACTCGTGACCTAGCTATAATTTATTAATATAACGGTTATCGATCTTGCATCACGCTTTCCATTACAAAATACAAACATACATAAATCAAACTGTGTTTTTAAAAATATTGATGAAATTAATTGCGCCAGATATTTAAAGACAATCAATTTATATAAGGTCCATCATTCTAAATTGTGTATCTAATTTTTTTTTAAAGAATATGGTTACAGGAATTATTTGACGGGACGGGGCTCGTGACTAACTTCACTCGAATTCGCGAAGGAAAGTACGCGGCAAAACCGCGACAAAGTACTGAAGTTTGTGAAGTGAAGTGAGGGTTTTAGCAGTTTGACATTCAAAATGGCGGTGAACCTATTCTTATTTGAATTGCATTGTACGTCCTTTTCGGACTGGGAGCAATTAGCCCATTTATTATCAAGCCCTTAAGGTGCCCCCGTAAGCATCAGAAAATTTCGCCTCCCATACAAACGTAGTTTACTAATCATTTGAAAACCACTGTAGCAATTTACTTGATATTTGGTATCACATATCTGGCAACAAATATCTGTGTCTGCATGCCTTTGTTTTTTCGATAAATGTATACTGAGTCAAACCACAGAGAAAACAAAATTAGTATGAAGATTTTGTTTTTGCTTTCATCTGATTCGGTTTGGATTTTTCAAAAAAACAAAAGCATGCAGACACAGATATTGGTTCCCTGATTTTAGATATTAAATATCAATTTAATTGGAACAGCTGTTTTTAAATGATAAGTAAACTACGTTTGTATGGGGAGTATTACGGGCCGTTCTTAAGGGGCGTGATGGGGTGTGTGGCGCAACATACCGATTCTCCCTTGTCGCCCTTCTCGCCCTTGAGTCCCGGGTATCCCGGCGGGCCGGGCAGGCCCGGCGCGCCCAGCATGCCCGGGGAGCCGATGTCGCCGTACTCGCCTTTGTCGCCTTTAGGCCCGATCTCGCCCTGGAAAAAACATATTTGATGTACAGCAAGTTGTAGCGGCAGCCACTGCCAGAACTTCGGAGTCTTCACAAAAATCATTTAACAGGTTTCTCGGTAAGAACTTGACTTTTGAAAAAAAAAAATTTTTTTTGTTTACATTTTTTCTACATCCAGTATGGAGTTAGTGATGACATGTACACATGAAACGAAATATCGGTTCAATTGCCACCGTTGCTCTGTTGGCAGATATGACCTCTTTCGGACGAAATTTTGCAGAAAGAGCTGCTGGATTTAATGAATTTGACGTGCGATTTCATCGTTGTTGCTGTTCGCATAGACCTTACTTTTCATAAAACCCCAGAGAAAATAGTTCCAACAAGTTAAATCGCAACTTCTTCGCGGTCAGTTTTGGTCTCCAACCTGATAACTTGGTTTGAAACAAAGTCATTGTTTCGCGTGCGGTGTGACAGATGACGCCATACTGTTGAAATTACATCTTATATAAGTCGAATCATGGAGGGGATTTCTTCACCTCCATGAGTCAATTCCGTCTAATTCTTGCCAAAAAAAGTCAGTCATCATTGCCGTCGAAAGTCACCGGTGCAACCGGCCATTTAAATAGACAACATAACTAGACAACATAATTAGTAACACTAATATAAAAGGTAACAGTGTAGTTCATGACATTCACCTATCAGATCATACAGGGCAATCATTTCATTTTCTTCAAAACAAAAATAATATCTTACAACACTGGTTTATTGAAAAACGAGATTATAATAAGGAAAACATTTCTAAGTTTGTTACGTGCCTTTAAAATTGCACCTTCTCTGATATATATGAATTAAACGAAACAAATGCCGCTTTCCAGAAGTTTCATGATATATTTTTAATATTTTACGATCTATGTTTCCCTATAAGAAGAATAAAAATAAATAATCAAAAAAGAAAAATTAACTGGTTAACGAAAGGAATTCTAAAAGGGGTCAAAACCAAAAGGGCACTTTACTGGAAATATAAACACCACCATTCTCCCGAAAACAAGAAGATATATAAAAAATATTCCAAAATTCTTAAACACTGTATATGCTATTCTCAAAAAATGTGTAACAAAAACTATATTGGTATTGCCTCAAATAAATGTAAAGCGGCCTGGGACATTATTAAGAATAATACGACTGCTATGCAAGCAAAGGTAGAAATTAAACAAATTATCTGTGATGGAATAAAATGTATAAACCCGAAAGATATCGCTCAAACATTTAACAATTACTTTATTGATATAGGTAACAAAAGTTGCCAGACATTCAACGCCCACACTATGGATTACTCAAAGATAATATCAAATGAGTCATCAATGTTTCTTAATTTGTGTTACTCGTCTAAGGTGAAAAAAATAATAATATCTCTTAAAAACTCTAATGCAGTAGGTTTTGACAGCATTTCTACAAATATTCTAAAAAAATGTGTTGATCAAATCGCAGAACCTCTCGCATTTCTTATTAATCTGTCTTTAACTGAAGGTAAATTCCCTGATAAAATGAAGAAGTCTATTGTTAAACAACTATTCAAAAAAGGAAAAAAAGAGGAATCGAATAACTACAGACCTGTGACACTTATACCAATTTTTGCTAAGGTATTTGAAAAAATTATGTTTTCGAGATTAAACAACTTTATAAATAAATTCAATCTTATTAAACCGGAACAGAATGGCTTGAAAAAAAATAAATCTACTACTCTTGCAATATTTAATCTCCTGAAAAGTGTTACTGAATGTATTAACTCAAAAACACCTGCCACTGTCATTTTCATGGACATGAGTAAAGCCTTTGATTTTGTATCTCATAAAATACTACTCCAAAAACTACATAGATATGGAATTCGGGGACCAGCATATAAATGGTTGGAGTCTTACCTGGGTAACCGGATACAATGCACAGAAATATTAAAGTACTCAGAAACGTCTAGATGTGTACAACAATATAGATCAGAGTATAGAACCAACTGTCACGGTGTGCCTCAGGGCAGTATATTGGGTCCTTTGCTTTTTTTATTGTACATCAATGACTTACCAGATTATATTAGTCACCAATGTGTTTTATTTGCTGACGATACCTCAATTATTATTAAATGTATTGAACCGGAGTACTACGAAAAAGAAGTAAATTCAGCACTAGCGCAAGCAATAGAATGGTTACATCTTAATAATCTTGTAGTCAACCTAGAAAAGACCACATTTATGCAATTTTTTACACATCAAGGTAAACCTGTCTCTTTAAAAATTATGTATAACAGTCAACAACTGAGAGAGGTAAGCGAAGTAACATTTTTAGGATTAAAACTAGACTGCCACTGCAATTGGAAGGCTCACATAGACTCAGTGTGTTCCAGGTTGAATAGATTTGTATATGCCCTCAAGAGATTACGTTCTGTTGCATCACAAGAAACTGCGTTAACAGCATACCATGGATATGTGGCATCAGTTCTCAAATCTAATCTAATCTAATATAAATATTATAAAGGGGAAAGTTTGTAATAATGGATGGATGGATGGATGGATGGATGTTTGTTACTCTTTCACGTAAATGGATTACTGAATGGATTCTAATGAAACTTTACAATAATATAGCTTATACATCAGAATAACACATAGGCTACAATTTATAAAGATATTGTGCCCATGGGCTTTAGAACTTTCACGGGGCTGCGAAAACGATGCCGGTAGCGCTACTTCACACCGGGGGAGCGGGGCCGGGGGCGGGGCGGGCGGTCCGACGGGGGCGGGTGAAGGGGGGGGCGGGTACGGCTTGGTATTTCCCGCAACTTTAGGACTACTTGGTAAAATCCTAGAGAACCAATTACTCGATTTAGATGCGGATTGTATCTACGTCTAGCCTGATTCTACTCAAAACGTATAGGCTACATAATATAACGCTTCATTACCAGAAGGGTGAGTAGAGAGTGTTAAATTCTTATAACTTGCGAACCAATAACCCGATTTATGCGCATATTTTATCAATGTATAGGATCTCTGGGAGCAGTCAGGTTCGAGATGGGTTACTGTTATCGATGTTGAGGCTAGCTGTGGGTTGGAGTCCACGCAAAACTTACCTACATTACACGTTACTTACTTACTAGGTAAACAATGTTGCAGTGCAAGTGCAGAAAGGTTCTGGCGGCAAATGCTTTTTTTTTAAATAGCCACCAAATGTCAACGAAGCTCTAAATGGGAATTATTGGATGTTTCTCATTAAATCATGATATTTCATCTCGAACGATCTTGATTAAATTTGGTAGATGGATACATTGTCCTGGACAATCTAATAAATATTATAAAGGGGAAAGTTTGTAATAATGGATGGATGGATGGATGGATGGATGGATGTTTGTTACTCTTTCACGTAAAAACTACTGAATGGATTTTAATGAAACTTTAGAATAATATAGCTTATACATCAGAATAACACATAGGCTACAATTTATGTGCCCATGGGCTTTAGAACTTTCACGGGGCTGCGAAAACGATGCCGGTAGCGCTACTTCACACCAAGGGGAGCGGGGCCGGGGGCGGTGGCGGGAGCGGGGCCGGGGGCGGGGCGGGCGGTCCGCCGGGGGCGGGTACCGCTTGGTATTTCCCGCAACTTTAGGACTACTTGGCAAAATCCTTGAGAACCAATTACTCGATTTAGATGCGGATTGTATCTACGTCTAGCCTGATTTTACTCAAAACTTATAGACTACATAATATAACGCTTCATTACCTGAAGGGTGAGTAGAGAGTGTTAAATTCTTATAACTTGCGAACCACTAACTCGATTTATGTGCGTATTTTATCAATGTATAGGATCGCTGGGAGCAGTCAGGTTCGAGATGGGTTACTGTTTTCGATGTTGAGGCTAGCTGTGGGTTGGAGTCCACGCAAAACTTACCTACATTACACGTTACTTACTTACTAGGTAAACAATGTTGCAGTGCAAGTGCAGAAAGGTTCTGGCGGCAAATGCTTTTTTTTTAAATTGCCACCAAATGTCAACGAATCTCTAAATGGGAATTATTGGATGTTTCTCAATAAATCATGCTATTTCATCTCGAACGATCTTGATTATATTTGGTAGATGGATACATTGTCCTGGACCAGTTTGACCCTATTTTGGATCAGCCATGTCGGATGCTTTTTATCCATGAAATAATTTAGCCGACGCTAACCCGAGCGGAGCTGGGTACCGCAGCTAGTAAATAATATAAAGGGGAAAGTTTGTAATAATGGATGGATGGATGGATGGATGGATGGATGGATGTTTGTTACTCTTTCACGTAAAAACTACTGAATGGATTCTAATGAAACTTTACAATAATATAGCTTATACATCAGAATAACACATAGGCTACAATTTATGTGCACATGGGCTTTAGAACTTTCACGGGGCTGCGAAAACGATGCCGGTAGCGATACTTCACGCTAGGGGGAGAGGAGCCGGGGGCGGTGGCGGGGAGCGGCGGCGGGGGGAGGGCAGACGTCGTGACTGTTTGGTGTCCGTTTGGCGAATTTTCAAGGCACTAGCGATTTGTAAAACTTAGTACATGTACATTTAACTACCCGGGAATTAGGATTGGCTAAATAGAATTCAGTTCCGCTTACGCTAAGATGGGGCTGTCATACAAACTGCAATGCTATGCACGGCTCGGCTTTGCGGCGGCAGCGCTTACTTTTACTGAAGTACGGCTTGGTATTTCCTGCAACTTTAGGACTACTTGGCATCACGCTAAATCGCCGGAGGAGCGACCAACAGAATAAAATCCTTGAGAACCAATTACTCGATTTAGATGTGCATTGTATCTACGTCTAGCCTGATTCTACTAAAAACTTATAGATTACATAATATAACGCTTCATTACCAGAAGGGTAAGCAATGAGTCTTAAAGTCTTATAACATGCGAACCACTTACCTGATTTATATGCGTATTTTATCAATGTATAGCATCTCTGGGAGCAGTCAGGTTCGAGATGGGTTACTGTTTTCGATGTTGAGGCTGGCTGTGGGTTGGAGTCCACGCAAAACTTACCTACGTTACACGTTACTTACTAGGTAAGCAATGTAGCAGTGAAAGTGCAGAAAGGTTCTCGCGGCAAATGTTTTTTTTTTTAAATAGCCACCAAACGTCAACGAAGCTCTAAATGGGAATTATTGGATGTTTCTCATTAAATCATGCTATTTCGGCTCGAACGATCTTGATTAAATTTGGTACATGGATACATTGTCCTGGACCAGTTTGACCCTATTTTGGACCAGTCATGTGGGCGAGTTATCCATGAGATAATTTAGCCGACACTAACCCGAGCGGAGCCGGGTACCGCAGCTAGTATGGTATAATATTGTGGGGGAATTCAACTAAAGCAAAGAATGCATTTATTGTTCAAAAAAAATGTATAAGGTCAATATGTGGAGCAGAAAGATTGGATTCGTGCAAACCATTATTTAAAGAGCTGAACATATTGACCTTACCTGCACTATACATTTATGATGTTTGTTTATTTGTTAAAAAATTTCCACATTATTTTAAAAATATCAGCTCCATCCACCAATACAACACACGAAGTCGGAGCTCTAACAAATTAAGCTACACGCAACCTAAGATTGCACTGTATCGCAATAGCGTATTTTTTATGAGCACAAAAATATTTAATAATATACCGAAGAAGTTTAAAGACCTGGACTTCAATAATTTTAAAAAAGGTTTATTCAATTGGCTAGTAGAAAAATGTATTTATTCTTTAGACGATTTCCTAAAAATTAAAGAAAGCTAAATTGTAAATGTAAGGTTAATTATGTTTAATCTTGTTAAGTAAATTATGTTTAATCTTGTTTGCATATAAATATGTATCCTTATTTAATTTTTGTACGCCATAGCTGGCAATCTTGTGGAGATACCGAAAAGTTTTTTTAATAACTCTGTAATACCCATAAGAGCACAAATAAATTTCATTTCATTTCATTTCATTTCATTAAATGTAAATTAAATAAAATTTAATGGATATTTTGTTTCATGTGTAAATGTCATTGCATTGATAGGATTCAGGAGCGTATATTACGTATGCAAACTAATTAACGCACGAATTGGCCTCCTGATCACCTAGAACCACCACCGTCCGCTTGACCACCGTCAGCCTAGCCCCGATAATGTTATTTTAGAAGTATTTAATAAAATTATTTGAATCAAGACGAAAACTGTTCTCTTCGGAAAATACAGCAAAATGTTATAGAAATTGTTTTAGCTGGTAATTGTTAACTGGCCGCTGAAGCGCCGACGCTACCTTCGTTTCGGAAATGCGGTATGTTGGTCTCATATAATGTTATTAGCCATTCATGTCCTACTGCATTAGAATAACTTATCTGAGTTTGAAAATCGGGTGATATACAGGGTGGTATAAACCTTAACCACCTATTTCTTGGCATATTTGCAGCAATAGCGTGGATGAGATTTTGTTTAGGTTTGTTTCCATACTAAAATAATGAACATACAATTCCAATTACAAAACTCTCCTAAGAAAATGTTCATACTGGTAACATCGCACCAGGTTCTCAGCTGCTGGCTTCAAGTAGGTTGAGGATTTTGAGGTTTAAGGTTTTACTTATACATTGCTTTACGGCTTCCTGTCCAACCAAGGCGTTCCACAAGGTTCAACCATATCTCCTAAACTGTTTCAAATTGCAGTAATGCTTGCCTCGGTGATTTATTAAAATATATTATAGCTGATATAGTATATTAACTTACTAATATGAAATAACTAACCGGTTTCCCTGGAGGTCCCTGGATGCCTGGGTCGCCGTTGATTCCATTGGTGCCGGCTGGTCCCTGCGGTCCAGTCACTCCAGGCGTGCCTAGAATATTCGGAATGATTGATAAATAAATAACGTTCATCTTCCTAATTATTGTATAAGCCTTCAGATATTGATTTTCAGACAAAGAAGTAAAATTCTGAAACAATTATTTTACTCAAATGTAATGGAATGGTTTGTATTTATGCTGTCTAATGAAATGTTGAAACAAACAAAATATATGTTACCTGTTATGACCTGTTTGTTATTTACAGTAGCGGTGCACTTGTAGGCTTCCTCGCTGAAGTGATGTTAGTCGCCAGACCACCGAGACATGTTACTGTGCTATACATTCAATTATAGTGCAACAAATTACTAAATTAAACCACTACAAATTAAAACAAAACAACTAAGCTCCTTATTTCTAACAAAATAACTAAACAACAAAGAAACATTTTGAGAAAGTTGTCATTTGCTTCCTTGTTCCCAATGTTATGTTATGTTTACACTTTGTGAAATCAATAAACATTCGTGCAGATGCATACATGCAAAGCGTTGTCAGTGTAAATATTATTAGCTGGGTGGATCTTGGTCGATCCCCTCCAAGAGCAAGCGGCTGCGCAGATACCAAATCCGATCTAGTTTTATACTTATACTCGAAAATAAAGTACGTTAATTTCCTTTAGTTTTGGAAATTTCAAATCAGCAGCAAAAAGGAATTAGGCACATTCAGAAGAAAGATCAATTTCATTTAAACATAGATGAATAATATGTCTGACAGATTTGGTTTAGTACCAAGAGAAGATCGAGCAAGGGGCTCAAGAATATCAATCATTAGTCAGGTTACCCTTTTGCCCCGTTTTCCCCTCGTGCCCTTCTCCCCGGCCGGGCCTATGGGCCCCACTTGCCCCGAGTCTCCTTTATCACCTCGAAGCCCGTCGGGACCTTCAAATTCAGGTCAACATGGAAATTTTATTGCTATCGTTTACAGTGACGGAAATGTTGTAGCAAACTCTAAATACACTGTGTCGTTCTAGGATTTTTTATTCCAAATTTAGCTATTTGTATGTTAAGACAGCTACTTGATTGTAATGGCGGTTAACACTTAGGGTTGTCCGGTGTGCCGTATCGGGTTCCGCTGACATGTTTCGCCCGCTGACCTGTTTGTTTGCAGTTCACGATTGACAGGCCGAATTGTTGAACGTTGTTCTAGGACAGTCACCGTCTAAAGAAGCTCGCGGCGCAGCGAGTGGAACATGTCGGCGAAACCCGATATCAAGCACACCGGACAACCGTAAGTGTTAACCGCCATTATGTGCAGCGACAGTGTCAATTTAAAAGCTACATGTTTGGTTTATATGATGCAAGCATTGTTGGATGTTAAGGTGTGAATGTGTTAAACATCTAAGACTAAAAAGTTAAACAAAAAGCCATACAATACTTAATAGTGACCACACATCTATTTCAAATTCTCCCGTTCGTTTTCAAAACTTGTAATAAATCCATGCAATCTAGGCCCGCCGAAACAAATTCTTATCGACCTCAAGTGAGGACGTACCTGGGGGTCCGGGCGGGCCCGGGGGTCCCTCGATGATGCCGGTGGGGAATTGGTCGCCCTTCAGCGTGGTGGTGAAGCCGCGCTCGCCCTTGTCGCCTTTGTCGCCCTGCGCACGCGTCGGAATATTTATAAAAAGATACGTCACCATTGTTGGTTGCATAAGTTTGTGTACATACATTTAAAGGGTCGATATCATAACTTCCAAAAAGCACAAGGTTTGTATAATCCAAAACATCCAAAAGTATGAATGTTTCGTGTGTAGGTTTTTTTTTTTTTATGTGACTGGACATGGATGGC
The DNA here is from genome assembly GCA_946894095.1 of Incurvaria masculella. Classification (NCBI taxonomy): domain Eukaryota; kingdom Metazoa; phylum Arthropoda; class Insecta; order Lepidoptera; family Incurvariidae; genus Incurvaria; species Incurvaria masculella. The sequence continues at coordinate 13,355,716 of OX335653.1, read as the reverse complement.
TAATACCACACCTTCTGTCATGGTATTAGCCCAACACACCACATGGGAACTAGGTGCCATGCCAGGACCTTCCTTATATTGCACGGCTACATTGAACTGGATGGAAAACACGGACAATTTTCATTGCCGCTTCGACCATCGTTCATCCAATGCGATGGTACCAACCCGGGCGGGATTAACCCTACCATCTAGTAAGTAAGGAAGGGGACCTACAGTTTAACGTGGAATCCGAACCACGGCCAGCCTCTCTCAACAGTCGAATGGTCACCCATCCAAGACCAGACCGGACCCAGCGTTGCTTAACTTCGGAGAGCGATCGCCGAAGTGTCGCGCCACTGGGCTATTGAGGCTACCTAACATAACCCAATTGAAAATTTGAGTTTTAGATGCCATGGGTGCTGAATCTTATGCGCTTAGGACTTTACGAAGCGTTCCCCAATTGAATAATATAATTATGAACAACTGCAGTGGTACAATATGCGTGGGAATTTGTAGTTAGACAGCATATTGTGTTGCATTAAAAACTCGCCACAAATAAACCGTTTTCGTAATAAAAAAATATAAAAATCTTTTGAACCCGCATAATCGTATTGCCATCATATCCTTAATTTTAAGTCGCTACCACAAAATTGTCTACTTACAATCTAAGCTTTAATAATAAACTCCTTTTTTATTCAAATAATCAAAGCCTTTTAAAACATATTTTGAAGGCATCATAATGTTGTTATTATTAGATGATAAACTGATAACTGCTCCGTGTAATTAGATAATGAAAACTTCAATGTATAATAGATATTAAAACAAAAAATATGTCGACAACCGATGAAACAATCTGATAACCATGAAGTTAAGATGCGTACAAGACGTTGCAAAGATGGGGACGGGAAAAGGAGAGAAAACATTTTTTTGAGACCTTATTATCTATGCATGTCGGAAATTAAATTTTCCAAGCGGATTTCATCGGCATCAAATTTTTTTTTTTTTCGACGGAAAACTTGATTAAATTGAAATAACATTCTCTGGAATCTGTTCGTCAATAAAATTAGCAACTAATAAATTATGGAAAACAAAAAACCACTATTAATAAACAAAACTACTTTGTGCAGGTAATTTAATAAGAGGTTAATGGCATTTCAATAAGAGACTGAAAATCAATAGGTTAGTTGGATATTCGTTTACATTATAATATTCAATTGTGTTAGTAATTTTAAAACCTATTTCAAAAAAAGAACTTAAAATAGTCTGAAAATGTTTTCCCTGAACCCCTGAAAAGTAAGTATAAGTTATTGGTTCTACTTCTACGATCAACCAACACATTAGTAAAGACCTCAACCGGACCGTAATGCGACCCGGAAGAAAGCGTTAGTGATATCCAGCGCCCGTAATGCATGAGTTCTTACTGGTCTACCGGGTAGCCCCGGGTAGCCGAGCCGGCCCGCGGGCCCCGGGTAGCCGGGCAGGCCGGGCATGCCGGCGTAGCCCTGCAAGTATGTCCTTCTGTCACATCGGCGGCTCGTAGCTCAGGATTGCGGAGACTTGCTTTCCATGCGTCACCCGTTCATGCCCAACTTTCTTCGTATTTTTGAGATTACGTCACAAGCAGTTACGTCATTCTGTGACATCGGCGGCTCGTAGCCCAGGGGCGCTGGGACTCGATTTCCATGCGTCATGGGTTCAATCCCCGCCCCGTTCTTGCCCAACTTTATTCGTCTTTTTGAGATCACGTCACGAATGCGAGCTGTTCCATGGTTCGGAATCCATGTAAAACTGTAGGTCTCCTTTCCTTACTTGGTGGCAGGGTTAGCCCGCCCAGGTTGATACCATCGCATTGGATAGTAAAATGGTCAAAGCGGCAACAAAACAAATGTACGTGTTTTCGATCCAGTTTAATGTAGCCGTGGTCATAAAGGAAACGTGCTGGCATGGCACCCAATTAAGCCGCGGAGGGTGCTCCGGATATTATAGGTTGGATGGGGATGCAAGCTGTGCACATGTATAAACTTATCGAGCATTCTAGTTTGAAATTTTGCTTGGAAAGAATCGCCGGAACTCACCTTCGGTCCGAGGAGGCCCTGCGTCCCCGGCGGGCCCACCGGGCCGGCGGCGCCCGCGGGCCCCCGCTCGCCCTTGGGCCCTACCTCCCCCGAGGGCCCCTGGCGCCCATCGTGCCCCGGCAGCCCCTCGGGCCCCTGCGGCCCCGCTGGCCCCGGCGGCCCGGGCTCCCCAGGCTCGCCCTGTCGGCGTCGAAACATTAATATACAACACACATTTTTTTATCTTGTTTGCACACACATTCACACTCCATACTTACACGCACACACCCTAACACACCTTCACACACTCTTACTCACCCTCACACCAACCCACGCACCCTCACCTTAAATCCTTAATATTAAAACCTTTGTTACTGTTAATGTTAGTACTACATTCTCATGTAAAAACATATTTTTGCCTTTTGAAAATTACACTGTCTAATTTGTACATAGTTGTAAATTAGCTGTAAGTTTTGCATGAAATAAATAAATAAATGAAGATTTAATAAATTAGAAAAATACAAATCAGGCGAAGTTTCTTGTCAGCTTCCTTCTTTACGAAATAGTAATCGAATCGGCAGACGAAACATATTGTTGACGAATCCGAGTGTGTAATATTAGATGCATATAAGGTGATAAAAAAACCGAACAATATTCCTCTGTGTAATTAGAGCATAACCACGTAATGCTGTAATTTTTGGTCGTAGTTGACCTTTTTCTGTTTCTCAAAAGATTGTTCTCTTGCTCAGTCTTTGGGTTATATAGCTTAATGCTACATAGGCATAACTATTTCTTTTTAATACATGATTTGAGATTACCGTGGTTAACACTCATTTGAGGGTTTGTGGAAAACGGCTTACTAACGGTGTGTCGATGATATTGCACGACGTTTCGGACCAAACGTTTGGTCCATCATCGACACACCGTGAGTAAGCTGTTTTCCACAAACCCTAAAATATTTCTTGTTACGAGAACTCAAGTTAAACAAAGTTTTTCTGATCGAGTATACAAATATTATTGTGTTGAGTTCATTTTCATTATTTCTTTCTATTGCAGCCATTTTGAAGAAATGGCAAACTTCCATTAATACCACGAAAAAACTTTTTCAATGTTTCGTATGCATCTAGGTTCATTCAGATGTAATATTTTGCCAAGCACAAATATCCAAAATACCTATAAAACTAAATTTTGGGGTAACTGACCATTCATGTTCTTGATGTCCGTCTGTTCTTCTCTTGTTTTATTATTTTACTAACACAATGTCTGTACTTACCACAGCTATCAGAAAGTAGGCCATGCAAGGGAAATATTATTAGCGCTGTGTATAAAAACACAAATGACTCATGCGATGAACAAACACTAATCGTGCAAGGCATGGCAAGGTTATGGCATAAATTAACTATAGTAAAAATGTTATTCGATCATAAAAAAGGTTTCTAATGGTAACCTTAGGACAGTTAAAGGTCGGATAAGTAGATGTATTGGTTAGAGTTTAATCCAAAAGGAGTGAATGCTATTAGGGGGAACTAATGTTGAAGACAAGATATAACTGTTTCAGTCAGCTTCAAACCAACCTTTAGTGTAATGATCGTCTGGGCTGATATATTGTGGCCCGCAGCCTGAAGACCCTATAAACCCAAAATCATAAAGCAAAAACTAAATAAATACCAGTACATACATAGAAATTTCAAACAAAAATATTCACAATCGTCTCGACACGTATTTTTTCTGAATTTTCCATTAATATCGTAGTTCATACAAAAGATCGAACGATTGTTGAAATGAATTAAGCGATAAATTTACGATGATGTGGTTCGAAGTCTTCTTCCAATTTGTAATTAGATGCAAGATTTCCGTGAAATAAAAAAAATAACTAAAACTTAAGTTATTCTACATAGTTCGACATATTTTTTTTACCAGTAACTACTTAAAGCATACATCGATTGAGTTTGAGCAGTTTATATACACTAGCTAAGGTTTACGGCTCAGGTGGGGTCAATTTAGTTTTGGATATTCACCCGAGTGGAGCCCGGTAAAATAAAGTCAGAAACCTTCGTGGGCGTGCGTTCAACTCACCAAAGTTTCATCGCAATCGGGTGAATGGTTTAGGAACGTATAAAGGAAAAAACAATACAAAATCTGCTACATTGGTTCACCCCTTTAGGGATATTTTTCAATATCCCATCTTAGTATGTATATTTTCCAAATTTTTAATCTCTAGATCCAGGGGTTTATGCTGTGCGTAGTCTGTCAGCCAGTGAAGGTACTGTTTTGTAAGTATAGCCTACATATAAGCACCTACATAATTACAATTATACTTGTAATTTAAATACATTGATGTCTGTTTAAACTGATTAATGGAGAAAGGACATGTCGTAGACATTATAACACGAAATAAAAAGGAAATAAGCTACATTTACACAAGGTATGTCATGCATCTAACTACGACAAATCTGTTCATCATACTTAACATTTAATTTGGCATAAGTGAACAAAATAAAACAAGATTTAAAAAATACGCTGCAAAAACGACTACGGGTGCATCTGGAACAATCTACTCGTACCTTCACGGCTATTATCTCAGCCGAGGTGTACGGACTCATTTTATAGCTGTCCACAGATCTTTTCATGCCCTGTAATAACAAAATGGCGGTGGGCATTGAGGTCGGGAAAGGTTTATCAAACAGTGACCTGCCATGACATCACTGTTTACAAAACAGTTGCATCTAATTTCAATGTGTATGCAACCATGGTTTCTCAAACTTGATGTAGACCAGAGTGATTTTGTTGGAAATTTGATTCGGTAACTTACCTTTACTGCTGAAAATACATCGAACCCTGGACTTCCAAGTTCTCCCTTGTTACCCTTGTCACCCGGCCGGCCCTGAAATGGAAAAATGGCAAATAAAAAAAATACATGGGAAACAATCATCCTCCTAATTGTACACAATCAAAAAGATAATATATATTATTTTTCAGCGTGAGTACCGGCACTTAAAAATAATACAAGTGGTCCCACTGTATTTTAACAAGTGCATGTATAAGAGAGGATTAACTGTTCAGTGGCAGGGTTAATCCTGCGGGTTGGTTGCACATTGAATGAACGATGGTCGAAGCGGTAATCGTATTTTGATTCCAGTTCTATGTAGCCATGCGATAAAAGGATAGTCCTAGCGATATACCTCCCATGTGGAATGTTGGGCTAATATCATGACAGCAGCTATGGTATTAGCATAGATTAAATATATTTATTCTATGGTATTAGCTATCCATGTCCAGTTACATACAGACATACAGATTTTACAAATAGCTTTGGGCTTCCACTAAACATAAAGCAGTCGTCAAATACATATTGGGAAGTAGTTGATGAGGGCTAGAGAAACCAAAACAAACCGTTTTAATCATAGAAAACCGCGCTGCGCACGCATGCTAGGTCTATGGTTTTTACAATGTCGTCATGTATATCGAATGAAAATATATTCTTTATAAGCATTTAGTAAAATAAGCCTTCGAAGCCCTTCCTTTTTCCACATGCGATTTTCGCGCCAAAACAACTGTCAATGTCGACTCAAGAATAAATGATATCTATTATGTAAACGTATAAATAATATAAATAAAATTACTTACCGGATCGCCTTTTGGTCCATCCAAGCCGATAGGTCCCTAAAATAAAAAAAATATTTCATTATTATCTTTTGAAACAAACTCTTAAAATATTTAAACACAAAAGCGACCAAGTACCAAATACCATACCGATTGTATTTTAGATATAAATCAAACTATTTGCTTTTTCCAGTCTTTTTCAGAAACCACATTTTATCAATTTTAGCTTTAATCATTTGCTGCCCTGTGATTTAGATATTGATGAATTCGGTTCCAAGATCAGGGGGTCCATTCAGAGCAAGAGTGAGTTCGAGTTCGGGAGTGAGTTAACCTAAAAATAGCTGGGAAATATATTATTATTGAAATAACGGAACCGTTATTTATACTTCCAACGGATTTACGGGACAAACCAGATTTTTACCTAACTGTAATGATGTTCTAGAAGTGTGGAAACAGTAACTATTTAAAAAAGTGAGTTGATATTTAGTGGCGAACTCGAACTCACTCTTGCTCTGAATGGACCCCCAGGGCGGAAAACGGTTATCGCTCTTATGTTTGTTGCTTCGAAAGATTAAATCAGAGTTAGTCCAATTGCACAACGGCTCATCAAATGTTACCTGTAATAGTTTAATTTGACGATAATGTAGCGGATAATTAGCCTTCATCTGAAGTCGATTTGCACAAAACATTTTTTTGGCATAGTTAGATCGCCAGGCATTGGAACGCAAATTGTCCCTCAAAATAATCGGCATTTATTTGTATGGCAACTTCCAGAAGTACCTAAGCGAATATAGTGCTGTATTTCTTCCCACAGCATGATAAAACAGGGGCAATTTAAGAATGGAAGGCCATCCAACGCTAGGCCATCTAGCGACTCAATTCATGAATTGTTCGTACAAACCAATAAAAAATGTGTTTTGGCATTCTAGCCGCTAGCAGTGTTGCTAGCGTCTAAAATGTCGGTTCGCTAACAGCTGAAGCCTAAGTGAACTATTAGATAACACCAATTTCGAGCGTTAGCGTAGTGAGATAAACCTGGAATAACACAAATGTACCAAATTTTATGTTATCGCATAACGCTATCGCTCGAAAGTGGAGTCATCTATCAGCGGACTCATGCTTCTGTACAGACTTAACGGATTACTTATATTCGCACCGGATCCCAGCCTGCAAGGAATACAAAGTATTGTATTTTATTAAAAACGACGTTTGTCTTGTATTTATTATTGTAATTTGAAATCTTATTCAAAACAAACTATAAGCCCCTGACCCGGGTTAATAAGATTGAGTCCCCATAAGATTAGCGGCTAAGATAAGCGATCGAGATAATGAATATCTTTTCTGCATTTAAAATGTTGACTGATCAGGCTTTAAAAATACGTAAACGTCGATGTTAACCTTAATTTAATTTTATGCAAGGGGTGGAACGAACAAAGCGGTCGCTAAGTTCTCAAATGTCAATGTCCGTTTTTCTCACTGGCCTTGAACATACTACACACTGTAGATAGAAACACAATCAGACCTTATGGCTGTTCCGACCCATATAAAGTTGTTTGCAGACATAACGCAAAAAGTATTGCACTTTAAGCCACGAATTATTAATAAAAGTTTAATATAGTCATATTACTTGCAGCGAAAACAATTTCACAATTTTAGGATTATTGGTTTTGTTACAATTTATTTAAATACGATTTTTATTTAACAGCACCATCTAACGGTGTAAAACTTCTCATCGGCAATTACAACGAAACCATTAACCTGAAATTGTGAATATGTTTTCGCTGCAACTACTCTGGCTATTTTTAATATTTTTGACGATTTCGTGCCTTAAAGTGCAATACTTTTTGCGTTCTGTGTAAAAAAAATATTGTGTGGGTCGGAACATCCTTAAAATGCACAAAAACACGATCGTGTACCGAGACGAAATAGAAAATACATGCATTTGGTTCTTTATGTTAAATACGAAAATTTGTAAGTTTTCATGCGAGGGAAGTTTAAGAAGTAGTAGTTTGTTAATGGAAACAGGCAAATAATTAAGGTATTCAAAATAATTAAATTTGTTAGAACTAATACACACAAAGATCGCCTGTGCCATGTCTGGCTCTCGAGAACCTAATATTCCGTCTCATGGTACCCAGCGGTTGCCTAATCTCAACCTAATTTCGCGATAGGTAATTAAAAACCTATGCAATATTAAATTAATAGTAAATAATAAATAATTAAAACACAGGATTTTCAAAATTGTAAATCGAAAACAATTCGAAAGGAATAAGAAACTGTATTTAATCAGGTTTTCCCATATGTAATTTAATTTGATTTTATCGACACGGAGAATCTCTATAGAATTTTATTAATTTAACTTAAAATGCGTAATTAATTTTCATAAAAACATTAGTGCCAAATATAATCTGACAAAAAACCCAAATAATTACTTAGAGCAGTGTGCACAACCGTTGCTTAAAAAATAATCATCGATTGGAAAATTCACTTTTGTGGGACCTATTCAGTCAAGACAACTTGAGGTCATTTAAATACTTTCACAAAAAGTGACGTGTTTAATCGATGGTTTATTTTTAAATAATGGTTATGCACTCCGCACTTAATCTAAGGGATTCGGTAACATTTAACATTGGATTAAAAATGTGTGGAACCGCTTCAAGCGTGAAACTGGGTTAGTCGGGTTAACAAAACAATAATACAAATTCTCCGGTTATTAATGTTATGGAAACAAACTACAACCGAGGAACTAGTGAACAAACAATGTTCTGACTAAGCCTTAGCAGTCACATGTAGGTACTTACTACCCAACGTATTTGCTTACCATAAAACCACGCTCTCCCTTTTCTCCTTTGGTAGCCTGTGGATTTTAACTCTTTGTAATATGCGACAGTTGGTACATTGTATTCCGAATAATGTGTGTAATTTGAAGACGTGTGTAGAAAAAAAGTAGGATTGATAAAAATAAAATATTGCAGAAATGCATCGGAAAAAATAAATGAATGAAACGTAACGTGCTTTGAATTAAACAGACTAACAAAACTTTGAAGGATAAAAAAGGCAGTAAAAAAAATGGGACAAATTAAATACATCAAATTACCGGAAATCCATTTTTCCCCGGTGCCCCTGTCAATCCCTGAAAATAATATTAAAATAAAATAACAGAAACATATAATTGGACGAATGTAAAAGGATCTAAGGTCGTGATTACAAAATTAATAATAATAATAATTGTTAAATGGTGTCTTTATTAATAAGAATTTCAAACGGAAAATCAAAATAATGCTGATTGAAAAGAGTTATTACAATATTAAGGATGCTTTGAGAGACAATAATTTTTATTTTTAAGAGTATGACAACTGTAAATTTGTATTTTTTTGTGACAATTCTGTATTATGACTAATGACATTCTATCCTACATTTAGTAGCGGATTTTTGTTTGTGTGTATTAAATTTAGACTAGATTTAGGTACATTGACGATGGCACTATACACCAGATTTAGATTAAGTTCGTAAAATAATGTTGACTAGTATTACATTGACGATGACACTATACACCAGATACTTCAATATTCATAATTCAGAATCATAATTATTGTATTTTTTTTTAAATTTATTGTTTTTTTTATATTAATTTTTTACGTTTCTCCTTATGTTTTTCTTGCGAGCGGTGGCATTGATTAATTAACTACTTAAGTTTTAAACTTATTTTGTGACTGGCAAAGTATGTTTTCCAGTTCTTCTATGCATGGAAATAGAGTATGCGACATTTATATTTTTGACATAGACCTTGCATAACGATTTTTGTCATGTTTAAGTGTAGGTTACCTACCTATGAATGTAATAAAACAATACATTACAATTCAATTTGGGCCACCTCCAATTTTGTGCAACGAGGTAAACCAATTAAGAAATCTAATGTTGGTGCTTTGAAATTATTTTTTTATTATATTTATTTAATATTTATTAGGCTAACAATCACAACTTTCTAATGATTATTTTTTTATTAAGTGACGTAGGGCTTATTTTTCAATGGTCAGATAAACAGCCAGATAACTATTTGACGGATTTATTTACGCTTCTGCTTACCCATCCGATATAGTAAGTCCATATGTTTATTAGTAAAATTATAGTCAGATAATTGTGATAGAAGATATAATTTTCCGGCAATCACTATCCGTCTTTTGACAAACATGAATTTGTACTATCAGTCTGATAAGTACTTTTTTTTCATTTCATTTCATTTATTTATTCAACTTCTGGTAGTAAAACTACACTAAGTCATGACACAATTTGATTGATCCGCGGATTCGATCAACCAGTGAAGAAGAACCCGCAAAGAAACTTCACTGGTCTATAAATTATATTATACTATCTGAGGATTGAAAAATCGGCCCTTAGTTTAGTTTCGAATTCGTTTAGTAATTTGTTGTTTGTGCTAAATTTTAATGCTGTAATAGTGCAACCGGCGCGAATCATGTGTTAAATTTGAGGCAAACTCTTGTATGGTTTCTCTTACGAATCCAAGTTCAGACTTAGTGCTGCGTAGTCGTGTTTTTTTTTAAAACTCTAAAATGTTTGGTTCATTATTAATGTAATCTATTTTCCTGTGTGACATATGTTGAATAGTGTGTGAAAAGAAAACATTTGTTACATGTATGCATTAAATGCCTGGCGTTAGGGTGGATTTTTTTAGAAGATAGACTTTAGTTTTTCCCTACTAATTTAGATACCTAGTTAAAAAAAGTAAAGTTTATATATTTCCTATTATGTGTTTTCGACGCATAAATAAATTAACAAATAGTTATGTATTGTTTCCTATACATGTGTAAATACATACTTTTAGAGCGTCAAACATTAGTCTAATGTAGCGAAAGCGAATATAGTTTTACAGTTGCTAATTCATTAACTATACTAAATTTTGAGGGTGATTCGAAAGGAAAACACAACAACTGTTTTTCTCTCGGGGTTTTTGGAAGAAGTCAGATCAAGCCATATCAGATAAACCATGTTATACATGCCAACACGCCGTTTCACTTACGGCACCACAAGGTGAGATCACATCATATTTGACGGACGGACGGACGGATGGACGGACGGATGGACGGACGGAGGGACGGACGGAGGGACGGACAGCGGAGGCTTAGTAATAGGGTTCCGTTTTCACCCTTTGGGTACGGAACCCTAAAAAGGCAGTAACTACATATGGTGCCCACGTTTAGTTACCGCCTTTTAAAAAAAGGAGGGCAGCGTTGCACTAAATAGCATCCTGTGAAGTTCTCGCGTGTCGTCGGAACTCTTTGCTACTGCCGTCCTTCAATGCTCGCTGGGTTCTACAGATATTCGAATGTTTGGAAATGAAGGAGAGTAAAGTTGCTTATTTTTGTCTGTGGAATCACCTCGACAATCCACCACAGGTTAGCTTAATACTGGATATACTTACAGGCGATCCCGGTTCTCCCGCATCCCCCTTCTTGCCTTTCTTCCCCCGCTTTCCCGGAGGACCCGGCGGTCCTGAAACAAGCGACAAGCATATCATTAAAAAAATGTGGTGTGGCAGTGAAGCGTAACGCGGAATGTTTAATCTTTGCAGTCAAGGTCCAGACATTCTTAATATTTTCGCAGATAAAGTGTTAAATCAATGTATATATAATCTTGAACACTGTTTTAGCATGAGGCATGGATTAAGGGAGGAGGAACTGTAGGAGAATTCAACAACATGGGTATAGAGCGGGTGGCGGAATTGAGGAAGCAATGATCGCGAAAGGTATGCTTACTAGTTCAAGTCCAGTCTAGTATTCATAAAGTGATTCGTATTTACAGCTTTCTTTCTTCACGGTGGAAAATAAATACACGTCACTTTCTGTACAGGAAAAAAATACTTACTTTACTTAACACGATATATATCTCCAAGACGTTTTAAATTGTATTAAATTGTATGAATCAGAAACCGAACAAAACTGTGACCTAGCTGGGGCATGGCGTATGGTGTACGCCATGCCCTCACATAAGAGATGCCAGGAGTCGTCAATGGGCTTTCGAAATTTCGGAAGGGGTGGCGAGCAAATACGCATTCGTATAACGGCAACGTAGCCACGAGTTGATGAAAAAAACCGGCCAAGTACAAGTCGGACTCGCACACGAAGGGTTCCGAAACGCGTTTTTTGTATGGGGACCCTCTTTCATTATAATTATTTTAAAATTTTACATTCTTACAATCTTTCATTATTAATATTTTTTATTTTATGTTATAGCGGCCAAATAAATACACACTCTGTGAAAATTTCAACGGACTACCTATTACAGTTCATAAGATGCAGCCCTGTGACAGACGGACGGACGGGCGGATGGACGGATGGATGGACGGACGGACGGAGGCTTAGTAATAGGGTTCCGTTGGCACCCTTGCGTACGGAACCGTAATTGCGTCCAGTGAAGTTCTTAAGCGTTCTTAAGTGTGTTCTACATGTCGTTGGAACTCGAGAAAATAAATAGCAAGCGAATTCGTAAGCGAACTCACTCGTCGGTGCTTTAATTTTGTACGTAAAATTTGCTACGCCCCCACCCACAAAAGCAAATTTCGTTTGTTACTCCCTTTGTTTCATGCTCGCTAAATTGGCTGCAAGAATATGTATGTCATCCATACTGGGTGCATCCTATGTCAATAATGGGTAATGAATGTGAGCCAATCAATCGGACTCAACGTGAGTGGGGTTTTGGTCCGGTGTCGGTCAGTTGGACCCGTGTCCCGTTCGCCTGTCACGTGCCTTCGAGGGTCCTTCTAGTGTTGAGAGGCTCCTGCAAATGCTTTCGTTGTCATTAGAGGCGGTTGCCCATTAAAGGTAGAAAAATCGATATTTAGTGGGCAAAACATTATGGGTAGTTTCGATGTATTGAAACTTAAAGTCGTTTTCCAATCTGGTAATCAACCAGCCCCACCGTATTGAGAAAAAAGTGTCGATGGCATAAAATATATCTTGGGATATGTTTTTTTTAAGCTTTTAATAATGTTTAACTAACATTAAAGGTTCCTGAGATGAGTTAATACTAAACGAAACATGGCACAATAAACTCGCACTTCTTCCTTGCGTTACCACATTCCTTGCAGAGCCGTCGTTATCAACTCGATGCTTTTCTTTTATGGAAAATCCTCAACAACCGTGCGGACTCCCCTAATTTGCTAGAAAATATTTGTTAAGTAAGTTTAAGTTTATTAAGTTTTATAAAGACATATTTCACATTCCGAAATGTACAACCAGTTATGCTCAAAACACTTATACTCGTATAAGGCGTAGCATCGGTAACTACAACACTCATTTTCATGAAATAGACCTGTTTCTAAATTCCTCATTGGGGGCATTTAAGAACCAGATAAAAAACGGATTTTTTTAAATAAATTCATTATTTTTAACTTACATACTATAAACATATAACTTTTTTATTTAATTAATGTTTTCCTTACTTTCGTTACTTAGTTAATTCATGTTTTGTTTGTATTGGTACCTGATGCACATCTTTTTTAGTTTTGTTTGATTGATATGTGTTTCATTTACTAGCTATGTGCTGAGCTGTCCGTGTAAAAGTAATTTTGTTAATTTTTTATATATAATTTTAAATAATCTATAGGTCTAAGCTTGATTTATTTTATTTTAAAATTTGTATGTGTGACTATTTCAATCCAAAAAAAATGATAAAATAAAGTGTGTGGAATGGACGATCGAAATGTACTTCCGGGATCGTACCGCGTGACGCTGGATTATCTCAGCTGGAGTGATGCTATCTAAATTGACATCAAATATTTATTAGATAGTTCAGCAAATTAAGAAGTAAACCGAGAAGTAAACAGGTTTCAGTTCGGGGATCTCCTAAATTTCTTTGGTAAGAAGGACCCAACAAATTCGGTGATACCTTAAATGTCGACAATAAGAATGACCCAAGAATTTCGGTGATCCTCAAATGTCGAAGGTAAGAAGGACCCAAGAATATCAGCGATCGACGCTATGTCGACGGTAAAAACATCCCAAGAAAATCGGTGATCCCCTCAATTTCGACGGTAAGTACCCATTAAATTCGGTAATCTGCTAAATGCCAACGGTAAGAAGATCCCAAGAAACTCGATGATCTCCTAAATTTTGACGGTAATAAGGAGCGGCTCGTAGCCTAGTGGCGCGGGGACTGGCCTAGCGTACCAGAAACCTGGGTTCAATACCGACATGCACCACTGTCTTTCTCTTTCCGAGTTCGATAAGTGCATTTCGTCACGAATGCGAGCTGCTCCATGGTTCGGAATCCATGTAAAACTGTAGGTTCCCTTCCCCTACTAGGTGGTAGGGTTTAAGCCCGCCCGGGTTGGTACCATCGCATTGGATGAAAAGATGGTCGAAGCGGCAATTATAAATTGTCCGTGTTTTCCATCCAGTTCAATGTAGCCGTGCTCATAAAGGGAAGGTCCTGGCATGGCACCAAATTCCTTCGGGAATGTGGTGTATTGGGCTAATATCATAACGGTAGTTGTGTGGTATTAGCTATCCATGTCAGGTTGCATAAAAAAAAGGACCCAAGAACTTCGGTGATCTGCTAAATGTCGACGGTAAGAAAATCCCAAGAAATTCGGGGATCCGCTAAATTTCGACGGTATAAAGTACCCAAAAAAATTCTGTGATTTGCCAACTGTCAACTCGACGGTAAGGAGATGCCAAAAAACTCGATGATCACCTAAATTTCGACGGTTAGAAGTACGAAAGGAGTTCGGTGATCCCCTATATTTCTACGGTACGAAAGACCCATGAAATTCGGTGATCCCCTAAAAAAATCACAGTCGATCTATAGGAGCTAACCCATAGGGCCGTAGTTGACGCTAATGCGATTCCACTGGTCCATCTGTCCTTCGATTGTTATGCGACCCGGCGCGGCGCATTGACACCGACTTGTCTATGTAAATTTGGAAAATACGAACAAATTGGGTCCCCGGTTCGCCGAAATTAATTAATTGCTTCCGCGGTCACCGTTTTATTGACCTCTGAATGTATTTGGACGAGAAAAAATAACGAACTCGTTACGTACTATATTACATTTATTTTAAAAAACTCGTAGCTCAGGGGCGCGTGGACTTGCCTTGGGTTCAAATTCCCGCCCCGTTCGTGCACCTTTATCTTTCCCTTTCCGAGTCGGATGAGTGAATTTCGTCCAGATTGCGAGCTGTTCCATAGTTCGGAATCCATGTGAAATTGTAGATTCCTTCCCCTACCACGTGGTAGAGACCCGTCGGGTTTGGTACCATCGTATTGGATGAAATATGGTCGAAACGGCAGTAAAAAAAATCCGTGCTTCACTTCAATGTAGCCGTGCTCATAAAGGGAAGGTCCTGGCACGGCACCTAATTTGTTCGGGAATGCGGCGTTTCGGGGTAATATCATGTATGTATACATACTATCAACATGAAAAAAATTGCAGGCATCATGAATGTTCCTAGCAACATTTTAAAGAACATTCGTGACCCCATCACGGAATATTTGAACCTGTGTCACCTTTAACCTTATGTTTTATGCACAATGCTTCAAATGAGGCGTATTGTTAAGAACGGGTTAATTAATAGTCTTTTGAAACTTTGTATGTTAATTCTGATGTTGAAGTCTGATGTTCAGTAAGAAGCATGCTTCTTATAAAAATAACTATGTAGTCATGTTTAAAAACTGTTACGGCTTTTCGACGTACTTTACGGCTGAGACGACTCTCGTCTGCTGCGTACGAGCGTGCCGGATGCCTCCTTGACAACGGGCTAAATTATTGGCTCGAAACGTCGGAGAATGTTTCTTCCTGCCGCATGAAAAGCCGTAACAGTTTTCAAACATGTCTAACGACAGCGGTAATCTCAAAAGTATGATAACTATGTAGTAATTATTTTACATCTTATTTAACAACAACCTCTCACCCCAAGCGCATATACTGTCTCCGTTCCGTCGTGGGTAAAAGAAAGATTCCGACGAATTGAGAACCTCCTTTTTTAGGGTTCCGTACCCAAAGGGCGAAAACGGTACCCTAATTCTAAGCCTCCGCTGTCCGTCCGTCCGTCCGACTGTCACAGGGCTGTATCTCATGAACCGTAATAGGAAGGCAGCTGAAATTTTCGCAGAGTGTGTATTTATTTTGCCGCTATAACAACAAATAGGTAAAATTAAAGAAATAATAAAAATTAAAGTGAGTCCTCATACAAAAAAACGTGATTTTTTTGTGATATATCTTGCACGATAGTACGGAACCCTTCGTGTGCGAGCCCGACTCGCACTTGCCCGGTTTTTTGAAGTCGGTTAAAAATGTATGCCTAAATGTGTTAATAAAAGCAAAGAACGGCTCTACCAACTTCGGATTTTTTTTCAAACATTCGTCTAAGCCCGAGGGTGGTTCTTAGCTATATTTGCAACCGATGGGGGGTGCTCCTGTCGAGATCCATTTTTTAATAACACTTCGGCGAGGGTGAAACCACATTTTACCGGGCATGTCCAAGACGGGCCGAGCGGAGCCGGGAACTACAGCTAGTAAGTAAAAATTCTCGCTGCAAGAATTACAAAGGGACGTTAACGGTTATGCCGGAACCTAACACGAATGTAGGCACGATAATTATAACTCTATAGAAATTAATAAAATGAAAAAATAGCATGACGGGTGCCGTTTACGGCTCCCAGCACCGAGATTCGGTGTTATCCGCTGTGACTGTAACATCACCGAAGTAGTGGGTTTTCTCGCAATGTTTTTCTTTTTGTGCTTACGACGTTAATGGGGGACCAAGCGCTGACTGATGGTTTCTTGGACCATTTGGAGCCAAAAACAAGGACTAACACTTTACCGAAAACTTAATATTAAATTTCGTAATTAATTACAAATTAATGTAGTCTACATTTCGGAACTAGGAACTGAAGAAAAGAAAAAAAAATCAGTTATATAGAAACTTCTGTAAAGGTACTTATGGAGTATTTAATTAAGTATACATTTCGAATGTATGAACAATTGAAACAAAAAAAATTAACAATTGTATCGAAACTACTGCAAAGGTGTTTATAGAATTAATACATAATTTAATATCAATCTTGGAGATATTAACTAATTAATGATAAACTAAAATTAACAGGTGTATCGTAACTCTTGTAAAGCACAAACAACAAATATCACAGCAACAAAGCGAGACCCAAATTTAAAAAAAACTGAAGAGACGTTGTCCTTTGAGAATAGCAGCGCTTGCATGAGATATGGCAAAAAATCACCGTTTTACAAACGCAAACACGCGCGCAATAACAATAGCAAACTTGTTTGCTCCCAACATGAACTGGAATTCCTGGTTGCAGTTGTTACCATACGTCAGTAAACACCTGGTATAATGACCTTCGCAATATCGAAATGGGAAAGAAAGTGGTGCCGCCAACTCCATCGAAAATAACAAAACCTCACCAATCATACTTAACCCTGAACATTAACCTAATCCTTCGCTATATTGCAAGCATGTTGTGCCGATACCACGTTGCTATGAGCTCTGTAAGAGCTATTTGTACAAATTGCCAGTTTGGATCACGCGAGCCCGCAATCCGTCACTTCGAGGCCAGCGGACTTCCGAGATGCCAATCTCTGCAGGTCAGTGGGTAAAACTCGGGCAGAAACATAACTGCCTTATCGTATAGCAGCTGTGGAACGCACACTGCCGTTAAAGGGTTAGGATAGTCCGTTCTAAAATTTAACAACTTTTTTGCTCAAATGAAACTTCGAATTTAGCTCTACATCACGTGGGAAGATACAACAACAAACGTGACATACAACAAACGTGACATCAAATATAATAAACACGTAACTGATTTTGCAGGAAACTGGTTGGACATGACACAGTCAACAAAAAACATCCTTCATTATACAAATACATGCATATTAAATCAGTCGGAGGTTCGCGGTCGGCGCATACAGACTGGATAACCACACCGGTACAGAATCACTTATCGTTGTAACGTGAAATCTTAAGAGAAAGTACCAAAGAGCCCTTAGTTCGGGGCTCTGCTGTGTGAATGATAATCCAGATATAACCAGATTGATCAAGTTATGTCTCGTCTGCTATTGAGGAGCGTGTTCCACGCGGCAGGAGTCCTGCACCATGCCTACGTGCTGTGGTTCGCCAGTGGCCTGGCCAGCACTGTCGCCACATGCGGGCTGCAGCACCACCCCCGCATAGCCGTTGCTGTGAAGTACGGGCCACGATACTTGACCACCTGGAACTTTGTGAGAGATATTCTTTTTTCTTGCGTTAAAAAACACGTTTTACAGTGGAATATAGAGTACTTAAGTTCTTGAACTTAATATCTCTCTTTGCGAAAACCCTTTTTTTAATGGTATAATCCGCTCCTTTTTTTGTTGTTGTGCCAAACTGGAATGGTGATATTGGCTAGAAGATGTTTCGAAAGTATAGAATTATAAATTCAGTATTCATGCAACTAAACAATCCAGACTGCAGTTGGTGGACACTTGATTAAAACAGCATAATATATCGTTTAGTAATAAAAAAAAAAAATTATGCTTTCACTTTTATATTATTGCAATGACATATTTCCATATAATAAATCGAAAAGGAAACATGAACATTTTCCGTATTTTCCATTGAGTTTAATGTAGCCAAGGAATATAAGGAAGATGCCTGGTTCCGATGTGGTGTACCGGGCGAATATCATGCCAGTGGTTCAGTCACAAAAGCAATCAAAACATACTCCGCTGGCCACAGAGCCAAATATAGGTTGGGGAAAAAGTTTCTTCGCATTTTTTAAGAAAATTCAAAACATTTTTTAATATGGTTTATTTACATTTAACTAAAGTATGTAGGTACCATTTTGTTCGATAACTTTTTGCCATCTTGTAGGTAGGGACATGATCCCATTGCTATAGAAATATTGGGACTTCTGATCAATATACCGCGACAAGTGGTTTTGGCAGTCCTCTCGTGATGTTAACCTGACACTGCCTAAAGAATTCTGAAGATACCTAAACAGGTGGAAATCTGAAGGTGCAAGGTCAGGACTATACGGCGGATGCATTAACACCTCCCAGCCAAACTCTCTTAGTTTTTGCTGAGTGGCTAAAGATGTGTGAGGTCTAGCCGGTTCATTAGGTTTCTTTCAGTGAGCTCGTGAGGTACCCAAATATCGAGCTTTTTTGTGTACCCAGTTCTTTTCAAATGCGCCAAAACTGTTTTGTGGTCAATTCCTAGTTCTTCAGCTACGTCGTAACTACTGATATGCCGATCTTGCTCCACTTTTTCGAAAATGGCATCCATTTTATCCGTAATAGGGTGACCAGAGCGACGTGCATCTTTGACATCAAAATTTCCGGATTGAAAACGCTTAAACCAAATTCATGCTACTCTCACAGACACTGCACTAGGTCCATAAACATCGCAAATTTTTTTCGCGGCTTGCGTTGCATTTTTACCTTTTTTGTAGTAAAATTTTAAAATGTATCGAATTTCTTCATTAGATTCACTCATTTTGACAGTACGAAAAACAAATGAGAATCACACATTTTCCTAATTTGAATTTGGAATTATGTTCTTTAAAATTTAAACTTTCAATGATACCAAAACCAGCCAGATACAAATAGTATAGCCAAAGAGATTTTATTACAAGTTCATGCATACTATAATGCGAAAAGACTTTTTCCCCGACCTATTATATTGTTCCGCGATATGTCAATGGTATCGTGTCAATAAATATTTCTATATTTATGTAGGTACGTTCCTCGGAAAGGATAACCCATATTTAATCTTCATTCAATAAATCATTTAAATACTTGAGAGGAGTCGTATTCACTACGTATAATATTCACAACGTATAATAGTATTTTTTTCCAAAAAATGAAAACCATGCATATCGTATAATATTCACAACGTATAATGTTATACGTTGTGCATGAGTTTAAAAATAAAATCAACTCTTTGCATCATGCAGAACGTCTAATAGTCACAACGTATAATATTCCTAACATGAATTCACAAAAAAAGAAAACAATGCAGAACGTATAATATGCCAAGAAGCACCGCATAAAGCGCCCTAATAACGATACATTTAAGGCTGAAATTGCTACGAATCGATATTTGTTGAAGAGTAACAATTTGCTACAACGCTTATTGAGACGGTCGAAAAGTCTCGTGCGAGTATACGCTTTAAAATTATATTTATAAGGGCGCTTATCGTATGAAAAGTTTTTGGATTATATGATATGCATGGTTTTCTTTTTTTGTTAAATAAAGATCATAATATTATACGTTGTGACTATTATACGTTATGCATGGAGAAATAAGAAATTTTATTTTTTAAACTTCTTCATGCACTACGTATACAATTATACGATCTGCCGATTATACGTTGTGCATGGTTTTAAAATTTTGTTAAAATATGACATTATACGATCTGCATATTAGACGTTCTGCCGTTCCCCCCTTGAGAGCATATTTTCAAATCTTGGCAATCTAAATGCTGTCCAAACGGAATAAAGGAGAAAAGTTTATCCTGCTGATTTTGTGCATCGATCGAGTTTTGTGAACTCAACATGCCATGAACGTTATCCTTGGCATTGGATATAGTGACCTGACCGTGCAATCATTCTGTCCAGATATTTCAAACAATATTCCTGGCGTTGTCGTTGTGGTGCGACTGGGCTGAGTGGTCGCGACGGAAGTCAACTGTTACGCAGGCCCGGGTTCGGTACTGCCGGGAGACGGTGTACCATGCATTGGTGTTTCCATTTACATTGGTGAGTTGTTACTTTGTAACAGGTTTTTGACTGTTGAACACATTCAGAATGAAGCAATCTTATTCAGAGGCATCGGTGTTAAAAGCGGAGAGGGGTATAATTTCTTCACCTCCATGGGTATAATATTATCGGGCATATACACTTAATAAAATGTCTCAAAGAAAAAAAGGCGATAAAATTAATAAATATAAACATTAAGATGTTCATTGGTTTATCAATATGTTTATTAATAATTCTAATTTATAACCTCTTAAAATTTTAATAGCCTTTATATTTTCTCAATATAAAAAAACGTGTGCACGATTTTGAATTTTGAGTCACCTGCAGGAAACTTTATAACTTTAGAAGTTTTTTTTTTTACTTGTACTGTTTTTCTATTACAAAAATGTTTCTGTTAAAATTAATTAATTTGTGTTCATGTTTACTCTTGTGTAGCATCAAGTGCATCTATACTATTTTATGTTCCAGAGGGAAACGTAGTGGAGGGAGATTACTTGTTATTAATAATGTTATATTTTATGTTTTCTGTATTTCTCTCTTTGTTTTCTCCTAAATAAATAAATAAATAAATAAATCATGAATAAAAAAAAGGCGTAGCAGCAAGTCGCTTAGGTCGCTTGTGCGCCTTTCTTCGCACCGTTCATACGACATACGTACTAATATTATAAATGCGAAAGTAACGCTTTCTGTCTGTTACGTTTTCACGCCTAAACCGATGAACCAATTTAAATGAAATTTGGCATAAAGAGAGTCTCGAATTTGGGAAAGGATATAGGCTCGCCTTTGGCGAAAATTAAACTCAAAGGGGGTAGAAAGGGCGATGAAACTTTGTATGGGAACACATATCACATAAAATGTTAGGTCCTGCCATAAGTCCGAAACGACATTGACCCGAGCGGAGCCGGGTACCTCAGCTAATAGAAAATAAAACTCGGATTAATAGTCATTTGCTTTTCGACGATAACAACAATATCTGAGCCCGTAGTCCCAGTTGTCACCTAAATTGGCGTTTACTCCAAACCGATCGACTGGCGTTTTCAAATGTGTAGAGAAATTGAGGTGCGGGCGCAGTGGGCGTTAAGTGAACTAACATTTGCGAGTCCAAGTTTGATTTGACAGCTTACTCGCCGTCGGCGTAAATACGTCCACGTTGCCGTTTACGCCGATTCTGCGTTTTCATACAAATCGGAAGTCCGAGTTTGACTTTGACGGCTTGAAGAAGCAAAACCACAGAATAAGTAGAAAACATTTGTATGGGGTTTGACTTTGTTACGCAACTTCGAAGTTGCGTAAACGCCAATTTTATTTAGGTGAGAACTCAGACTGACCACTCTGATTCCATTTCCCAGTACGTCACGGCGGTATTCTGGGCGCTGTACTCCCTGGACCGCGAGCTGGTGTACCCCCGGGTGCTGGACCTGGTCGTGCCGGGCTGGTACAACCAGTCGGTGCACTCCTGCATCCTTGTCGTCCTGGTCCTGGAGAGTATCCTGGTGCCCCGAAGCAGCGCAGACCGTCAGCACCGCAAGCTTTCGCTCCTCGCGGTTAATGTTTATTCGATAATGTGAGTACAAGCATGGATCCAATCATCTTTGTTGATGTCGGAGCAAAACAGGTCTTAATTTTTTTCGACTTCTTTTTCAGCTATTCATGGTCAAGGTTTAAGTTCTTGTATAATTTAACGCCTAGTCCCACACTGGGCCGTTAACGATATTCTCTGGCTTCAGAGTTTACTAAACTTGGCCAGGAGCATAGAAGGATGAGAGTAACGATCGAAACTCATTCGTATTGCGGCAGCGCTGCAGTGTAGCCACGAGTTAGCGGTAAACGTATAAATTAGTTTGCCCGAAAACCAAACAAGAATTCAGCAAAATAGTATCTACATTTTTAATATTTTTCTTTGACCTCCCATAAGTATCTCCTGAAATAAATTTTGTCGATGCAAACTCAATTGATGCATTACCAGTATCAAAAATGATAGCGTTTTCACCTTCATTTTAGTAAGACTCGGTGGCTAAGAGTTGACACTTCGACATCCAAAAAAATTTGTTCGCCGTTTTCTTATTTTCTCAGTTCAAAACCATTGAAAGTTCGTAACGTTAAATTGCAGGTATCACTACACTTACTTCTTGGACGGTGTGTGGCTCTACCCGTTCTACGAGCACATGAGCTGGCCCCAGAGATTCCTGTGGCAGGTGCAGTTTTGGCTGGTTCTTCACCTGCTATACGAGGCGCAGTGGCCCATTCTGAGAGCACTGCAGGCTACAGTCCATGGAAAACAGTATGACAGCAAAAAAGTTGACGGTCCCAATGGCGCAGTCCGAAATGGGGTTTACCTTAGTAGTAACAGTGAGATGATTACGTAGACATTAAGAACGGATACAAAGTAACACTTAGGGCTAATTGTACCACCATACCTAGTAGCACGTGTACGCGTGGAGAAAATTGATTTCAAATCCACGCATCACACACAAATCTGACCCCGAGGGCCGCAGCAAAACTCAGTGATGACGGCAATTTCGTCTAAATTGATTTACATAATCACTTTCTCGAAACCTCGTATTTTGTTTAAGCGCTCCGATCAAAATAGCCCATTAGCGCCGTGATGATAGTAATAAAGTATTCATTACACGAGAATGAATAATTCGTTGCACCTCCTTCGAAATTGTTTACGCAATTTGAGGCTCCAACATGACGCTTTTGGAAGGAGAATCGTTATTGGACTCTTGATTTAAAGTGATCAAGTCATAAACTTTAAAGTCCCTCCAAGAATTTTCCTTTCCAGCATCACTATTTGACTGCTTGCAATTAATACTTGCTCTTCTATTTTTTTTCTGTTACTTTAATATTTATTATGTTAACATTTGCTATTCTTTCACCTTATACGGCACTTTTGATTAAACTTCAACTCAAAATATTGTAAACGTATTATTTTCTACCTTCGCTCAACGCGGAGTAGGGAGAAAATGCACAAATTCACAGTCGACATTCCAAAAATAAGAACCAACCGCACGTCTAGATCCTTTATCTATAGGGTCGGTAATCAATGGAATGAACTGCCTTCCGAGGTATTTCCCCAAATTACGACCTGGGGTCCTTCAAACGTTGTGTGAAGAAGCACCAGTAGGTCTATTCCTGGCATTCAGTAATCAGGAATCAGGAATCCTTAGTCTAGAAAACCGCTTTTATAGCGATTTTTAAAGCGAGTTTTTCTCCGGAAAACCTTGATTGATTAAAAAAATTATGCTCCGGAATATTTTCGTCAAGAAAATCGCTTTGAAAATCGCTACAAAAGCGGTTTTCTATACTCAGGATTCCTGATTCCTGATTACTGAATGCCAGGAATAGACCTACTGGCCGATGGGCATGGATTTCGCAGCCCCCTGAATATTCGAAAACCCATAGGCGTCCTCGGGTACCTTTAGGTACAAGCGTACGCCAAATGCCGCGCTCAACATAAAAAAAAATGTAGTAGCAAAAATGTTTTTGTTTACATGTATGACTGTTTCATAATAAAAAGAATAAAAGAAATAAAAGTAACAATCTCGTTGTTTTGCATTGATATTTTTTATATGTAACTGGACATGGATGGCTAAATACCAGACACCCACCGTCATGATATTAGCCCAATACACCGCCTTCCCAATTAAATTAGGTACCATGCCAGGACCTTCCATCAAATAAAGGTGCTGTGATAATGCCTCTGCCCACCCCTCCGAAGCGTCGTGAACGTATGTAAGTACGTAGTAAATTATCATTGGAGCAATGAACTCATGGACAAAATAACCGTGGTAAATTGGTGAGACACTCGTGTTCAATAGGGTGACAGTAGAGGGGCCAACGCAGGCTAGGGGAAAGCAGGTACGTCTCTCCCTGGGGAACTCTCTAAGCAGGTCGGAGGCCTCTTCGCTCCTAATATTAACGGTAATGATTTGATTAGCCCGGGGGCGCAACGTGTCCCCTGCCGCGTGTAATGTGATCTCGAGAAACAGAACATGATTCTCGGATCATAAATCTGCTAAATGAAAACGTGGTAATATTTGTATTGTTGGTGGAGGAATTTTAGTTATGTAAGCAAAGAAATAGGAATCAAATAATAACAACAAGTTGATTCGAATAAAAAAACCGGCCAAGTTCGAGTCGGACTCGCACACGAAGGGTTCCGTACCACTGTAGTTATTTAATTTTTGTAATTTTTTGTTTGAACTATTTGTTGTTATAACGGCAAAATCAATACACACTCTGTGAAAATATCAGCTGCCTACCTATTACGGTTCATGAGATACAGCCCTGTGACGGACGGACGGATGGACGGACAGCGGAGTCTTAGTAATAGGGTTACGTTGGCACCCTTTGGGTACGGAACCCTAAAAAAACCTGAATAGGGAGGTGTTTTGGTTTGATACCCGTTTTTTATTCCCGGCCTCATCTCGACTATTTTTCCTGCGCCTGCGTTTATTTTATTATCATAATCCCATCGAATTCAGTAACATATTAATGAACAAAAGTTCATTAAAACGGTACTAAATTCTTTCATGTGACTAAGTGATGGCTAATACCACTCGTCCTGTCATGACATTAGCCCAACACACCTTATGGGGCATGGTGCCATGCCAGGTCCTTTCTTTAATTGCACAGCTACATTGAACTGGATGTAAGCACGGACGATTTTCATTGCCGCTTCGACCATCGTTCATTCAATGCGATGGTGCCAAATATTGACTTAAAAGTGTCATAAAAAATTGCATCATGAGATCAACATTTCTTACCGTACAAATAAAATGATTGCGCGCCATCTATCGGCATATTGCAAGGCCGATACATCGATACAATGTTTGAATATTGACTCAAATCATAAAATAAGAGGTGTTTTACTGACAAATAAAGCGTAGGTCCAGACTTTAAATATTTTTTTCTTGTGTAATGTTTGCAACATTTTACACAAAATCTCCTCGTGTAATCGACTGTTCGCCGAAAATTGCGCCGCAGATCACAATATTGTCCCACAACCTAACACCGCCAGCGCCATGTCGCGAATGACGCTAAGCCACGCCTTCTTATTACGTGGGCTGTGACGTAGAGACCCACTTGGTGGACACAGACCCAGTTGGCTTAGACCATCTCCTCTCTACCTCGCTCCTCCGTGGGTGGGCCCAATTGCATTTTCTTTAAAATTTGCAGTTATGGTTGAAGGAAATAAGCAAAATAACGTGGAAACCCTGAAATAAACTGATGGCATATGCTACTTGCATCGCAGTCTATTAGCGGTCGATTCACCGGACACAGGCAGGTGTGTGGGAAGTGAGGTTTTAATAAAAAGACCCCCCACGCGGCTCGCGCACGTCGGCCGCGCAATCGCCCGGCCGAGGGCCGTGTAATTGCGATCATCGGGACTCGATTAGGCCGCTCTCGGCGTGCGTAAGTAGGGGGTAAACGCGCGCTTTCGTACGGCCACGTACGGTGGCAATGTGCTGGATGATACAGCGTGTGTAATGTGGACTGGAGAAGGAGAGGCGTGTCCAGCAGTGGACGCAAACCCGCTGACTGATTGACTGACTGAATGTGTGTGGGTACGTGCTAGGTGATAGCTTTGATATTCTGGATACAGTCTGGCGATCGTAGCGCTCTCTGCATAGAGCTTCTAATTTCGACGTACCAACAAATGCATAGAAGCTAGTCCGAAAGTACTACAACAGAGGGCGCTACCCAATTCAAGGTCGAACATGGCAAAAACAAAAGAAGACTGTAACGCTCTATCTAAATATCCATGCGAAATCCATGCTAGTATAACAAATGCGAAAAATCCTCTTCCGTACTTACTGGGTGGTGGGGTTTATTATGCCTAGGTAGGAAGGTAAATACCATCGCATGGAAGGAAAGATGTGCGAAGCGAAATCTTTCAAAACTTCTTCGTACAATTCCGTATATTTCCTTGCATTTAATGGGAATGTTAACATGTTTCTTATTCAATAAAGCCATACCGGCTTAACTGATTTTGATTAAATTTGGTAGATTTTTGATTAAATTGGACCCGAGCTAAGCCGAATGAAAATAAATTGTCGTCTGGTATCTAAAGCCGTACAAAACAAAGTAAGGTTGGAATAGACTTCTCTATTATGTTATTGAGTCTTCAGAAGGCTGTGAAGATACTCTTATCACACTTGGTTATTTCGGGATTAAAATTGTTAAATTAAAAACATGTTTTCAGTTCTACTTTGATTTAGTTTTATCTTAGCTAATTCGTTACATGATACAAAAGTACTAAGTTCAGATCCTTTTTTATGGAACCTCAGATGAATGGCTAATGCCACACGACTACCGTCATGATATAAGGGCAATACACCACATTCCCGAAGGAATTAGGAGCCGTGCCAGGATCTTCCCGCATGAGCACGGTACTGGACTGGATGGAACATACGGATAATTTTCATAACCGCTTCGACCCGCTTGAAGAAATTGGCCTAACCTGACCTAACCTGGCCCTGGTAGGGTTAATCCCAATTAGTCCAAGTAAAATAAATAAAAATAGTAATTAAGGGAACCTACAGTTTTTCATGGAATCCGAACCACGGCCAGCCTCAACGGTCGAAAACGGTCACCCATCCAAAGCCCCGCCTTTCACCTTGATTATTGAACAGCAAGGCGACGACGTCGCGCCACGGAGCAGATCTAGATCTGAATCTCAAAGACTTGGGTCTCTTCCACCAAGTACTGATTAGCTTAATCCTCACATTAAATAGCGTTTCTTACTATCTTGCAATCGATACCAGTACAAGATAATTAGCACTTAAGTAATAAAGGCCCCTTAAGGCTGTTCCGACCCATATAATGTTGTTTGCACACATACCGCAAAAAATATTGCACTTTAAGCCACGAATTAATAATAAAAGTTTTATATAGTCATATTACTTGCAGCGAAAACAATTTCACAATTTCAGAATTATTGGTTTTGTTACAATTTATTTAAATACGATTTTTATTTAATAGCGCCATCTAACGGTGTAAAACTTCTAATCGGCAATTACAACGAAACCATAAAACCTGAAATTGTGAATATGTTTTCGCTGCAACTAATATGGCTATATTCAATATTTTTGACGAATTCGTGCCTTAAAGTGCAATACTTTTTGCGTTCTGTGTAAACAAAACATTGTATGGGTCGGAACATCCTTAAGTGTCGAGAGAATAAACCGCGCATTTTAATCTCTTTTATTGAATAAACGATATTGCGACAGGGGAAACCGTCCTGTATCGCTAAGTCCATATGCCTGGAGTCCCCCCTCCCACATTTCCAAGTTAAATGAGTTAGATCAATCTCTATTAGCGTCCATTCCGCGAAGTTAGTGCGCCATTAAGCGGAGCGATCTTATAATTTGCAAACTCTATTTCAACAGGACTTTATCGTCGATTGCCTCTGAAATAATAACTGAATCCCGTTGTGTGCGGTGAATCGAACTTCGGTCAGTCAGGACCTATATAGTTACAGGGCAAACGTGAAAGTGGTCTTTTTCATCGAAGATCATAGGGGTTTATTTTCTTCCATTCAAACAGTCTTGGATTCGTCAATAATAATTTCCTAGATTGAAATTTCCTTTTCCGTTGCAAATACGGGTGCTACCATGGTTTAGAACCCATGTTAACTGTAGAAGTCGTATTCAGAGAGAATCTGTCAAAACTTAGTACGTTATAGCACTGACCATTACTATACCACTAACCATACAAAAACCGGTTTAGTCCGGCGTATTAAAGTTAGTTCGCACACTCTGAATACGATCGTTAGTGTAAGTTTTTCTTACTAGGTGGTAGGATTAAGCCCGCCCGGGTTGGTGGGTAAAAGATGGTTAAAACGACATTGAAGATCTCTCTTTTATTTGATTCATAAAATCAGTATTATAAGCTTATAAATTCATGAAAATTTACGGATAGCTAATTAGAGATGTTTTATTATGTATACTTTATTTATTTATATATTTATTTATGTATAGGTACACCAACAGTAAACACACGAACAACTTATATAACTATGCTAACAGTACAATACTACAAGAGTAAGTGCCACATTCAGGGTGTGAGTACCAATAATAGGTATACACAGCACTCAAATTAAGCTCTTAAACTAAATTATTATTACGAAAGGTAAATTGTAAAATAATGTGTATAAGTCTAATCAATTTCTGACAAGTAGGAACCAATATATTGTTTAAAAGTATAACTACTAAGGTTAAAAATATGGAATTCTATTTGACTGGGGAGATCATTATAACAACGTAACATTCTCGGCAAGCTTGACTCTGATGCTAAATTAGAAGTAGTAAGTGGAACTTCAAAAGTTTTGTTGTAACGTAACCTAGAATTTAATCGTGGCACCAAGATACCGACTTTACCTAGGAGTTCAGGGCAATCCAAGTCACCGTTTATCAGTTTGTGGAGTTTGTATACTAATCAAGCAGTGTCATTACCACTGAAGAGAAATGAACGAGAAGTGGTATGCTGTCGTTATCGCGTCTCCACCGTTTGGTCAAAGTGACTATATAATTGTATGGGATACTCCAATATGTCTGCGACTATGTTTGCATGTGGCATGGACGTATAAGTTCGGTCGTATAATGGAGACAAAGGGTCTCATGGTAGGCGCGCTAGATGGCATATCTCCTTCCATTTTAGGGTTCCGTACCCAAAGGGTGCCAAAGGAAAGTAATAGGGTTAGTAATACTAACCCTATTACTTTCATTTATGGTCGTTACTGACAAACCGCAGGAACTAGACCTTGATAATTCGGGAGAAATATTCCTTGCATAACCTAGAAACGCACTAAGATTAATTCCACACTTACAGGGGTGAACGGATGGCAAAATCTGTATGAAAAAATGTTTTGTCCTTTATGATTTACTATTCATTCATTCAGTAGGGAAAATAACCTACAGTTTCCATGGATTCCAAAGCATACAATTCTTAACGAATACGCTGCTATAAATTTAGGATAAAAAAAGAAAGATCTTTATATGCTGGTTTCGATCCCGCGGTCTCGAGGTTTAAAGATAAATAAAATTCACCTCATAGATCTACTCTTAGACAGACGCCCCTCATTGAAAGTTGGAACAAAACAATGGTAGAAGAATTCCATCGAGACATAAAAAGTATTCTTAAGCCGCCATCAATCTGCGTGTCCGATCCCCCGCTTACCCCCCGGATCATCTCGTAACTTCGTTATCCCCGCATCAGTACGGATGGCTAACGCCAGTGCAGTCAGGCTGTTGAGATAAGCGGAGATACACCCTGCCTTCTGCAATATTGACGTAAGGGAAAGTGTCAGGAATTTGAGTGCGTCATATGAATTACCCTCTGACGCACTCAAAAGCCTCACTATTAAAATGCAAATCTCAAACACCTTGCCAAAAAGGCACTTTTAAAATAGTATTGTGTCCGTCATCTGGAGGTGTGGTGTTGCGATACTAGAGATATAAATTAATTACAGCGAAAACAGAGAAAAATCCGAGACATCTTTCTTTCGTGCTGCAGTCGACCTAGAATTAAAAATGTTTTTCTATTTCCATTGTAACGAAATGATTTTTTTTAGTAATATTAGCCTCGGGCTTATGTCATAAACAACACTGGGTGCGATCGGGTTCGCAATGGCTGACCGGTAGACTGTTGAGGCTGGCCGTGGTTTGTGTGACTGGTAAGTCTGTACAGTAACTCTTCACAAATTCAAATATATTTCTACCATGTTCTAGGCAAATATTTTGGATGCTAGAGTTAATCCAGCTCGAGTAATATGTCGCATTGAATG
This sequence comes from Incurvaria masculella, assembly GCA_946894095.1. Classification (NCBI taxonomy): domain Eukaryota; kingdom Metazoa; phylum Arthropoda; class Insecta; order Lepidoptera; family Incurvariidae; genus Incurvaria; species Incurvaria masculella. The sequence continues at coordinate 13,325,518 of OX335653.1, read as the reverse complement.
AAAGATGGCCCGAGCGGCAATGAGAATTGTCAGAATTTTCAATCCAGTTTCTTGTAGCCGTGGGATATAAAGATGGACCCGGCATGACGCCCATGTATATCCTTGAAAACAGTATTTTCAGGACAGCCAAAAATTGTTATCTAATCGAGCGGATGTCTTCTAAAGCTAATGTTGAACAGTCTCAGTTTTATCGACAAATTAGTAAACATACACAGAAGAAAATTCAAAATCACATGGAGATTAGGAAAAAGATATGTTTTTATGCCGTCCGCACCACGGTCTACTTTGTTTTCCAATGCGATGTTGATAAACGACGCCAATAGGAATCTATCAAGAAAATGAACGAACGAAAAACACGAGAAACGGCGCGGCCGAAGAAAAACGCTTACGAAAAGGCAAGAAAACGAGATATTTGTCCGATAAGGCGTGTCTCTCGGATGTCGCGGCGATGTGATTAGCGTGCCTGATTTATTGGTTTCAGGTCGCCGGTCGTCTGACAGAACGTCGCTATTATTTCGTAATGATCTCCCAATTTTATAGCGCGGGATTTGTGGGTGGGGATATAGGGGTTGCGAGTAGAGTCCACGCTTCGAAGCTTCGGAAAATACAGGAGGTCGTCCGCTTCTCCTAGTACACGGTTTCCAAGTGCGAGTCGGACTCGCACACGAAGGGTTCCGTACCATCGTACATGATTTAACACAAAAAACCTTTTTTGTATGGGAACCCCCTTTAATTTTTATTTTTTTTATTTTACTTATTTGTTGTTATAGCGGCAAAATAAAAATACACTCTGTGAAATTTTCAGCTGCCTACCTATTACGGTTCATGAGATATAGCCCTGTGACAGACGGACGGACGGACGGTCGGATGGACAGCGGAGGCTTAGTAATAGAGTTCCGTTTTCACACTTTGGGCACGGAGCCCTAAAAGCTAAGTTAAGACAGAAAAAACATTATTTTCAAACCCGTCACTGCTCGTCAAATAAATGACTCTGACACAGTGTAGATATGTAACGTAACCACTTAAGGTCGGCCCGTAAGCATCAGAAAATTTCGCCTCCCATACAAACGTATTTTGCTAATCATTTTAAAACCACTGTTCAAACTTACTTTGATATTTGGTATCTAATATTAGGCTACAAATATCTGTGTCTGCATGTCTTTGTTTTTTCGGTAAATGTATTCTGGGTCAAACCACAGAGAAAACAAAATTCGTAAGAAGATTTTTTTTTAATTTCATTTTATTCAGCTTGGATTTTTCAAAAAAAAAACCAATTCGTGCAGACACAGATATTTGTTACCTGATATTAGATATCAATTTAATTGGAATAGCGGTTTCCAAATGATTAGTAAACTACGTTTGTATGGGAGACATAGCTTACGGGCCGTTCTTAAGAGGATAGCGAGGTGATCAAGTTCCATACAATGGCTCGTGCTTGTTGTCTCAGTCAAATTTGGTAAATCCGGTGCAAGTGCATGAGGAAAGCGTCTAGATAACTCCGTCCATGTGAAAATATAGAAAAAGTTTTGTCCACATATCGGAACTAGATAACCAGCATACATGGATGTTCTCCGCTCATTTATTTCTCATACATTTTCAGAATTGCCCCCAGTGGCCTTTTTTACTGATTAATGATTCAGGAGTGTGCATTCCGGATGTAAACTAATTAGCGCTAGAATTGGCCTCCTGTTCTCGTTCGAGCTCTACATATTCGTCGGTTTTCAGATATATTTAGGACTGCTTGAACATTTTCTACCCTCTTCTAAATTCAACAAACCAGTTAAAAACCGTTGCTCGTGAACGAGCAGACTCACCTAAAGTAGTAGCAAAAAGTACAAAATATTTTTTGTGAAAGCTCCATTTTGTAAAGAAATTCCCTTCAGATTTTCTTTGAAATAAACAGTTTAAAAAAAATTAAAAAAAAAGGTTCCAGTTTTAAAAAAAACAGTAAATAATAAACAAATAAGTTAGGCTTAACTAATTTACTTTGGCATGATCTTCGCATTAAATTCAATTTAAATTGAAAATGCATTGTAATATCCATTTGAAAGTCTCGTAGCAAATATCACATAATTTTATTCAGAAATTCGTGACCTTTTCTACGTGCCTTTATTTCTAAGTATGGAGTATGTATTTAACCTTGCTTTTTATTTTGTTCAGTATCTAGGAAAATGGTGTTCATTTGCCTTTTTTTCCTTTTCATTTCCCAAGAAATGGGAAGCCGAATAAATACCTACATCTTTTTAACACCGAACGTGTCCATTTGTTTTTCTCGCACATTTCCACCCATTTAGGTAAGTAAAACAAAGCATTTACTCAGTAGAAGAATTTATACACACTAGCAAGTTTTAAGTTTCAAAATGTTGTATTCTCTGTCCATATTTTAACAATGTGTTTTCTTTTGTACGCCGTAACTGGCAACTTGTGGAGATACTGAAAAAATATGTAAAGACTTGTTTACCCATAAGTACACAAATAAATTTCATTTCATTTCATTTCATACCTACAATACTATAAATGAGAAAGTGTATAATATGTTGGTTTGCCCTCCTTTCACGTAGCAACCGAGCAACGGATCGACTTTTTTAGCATAGGAATAGTTTATGGGCTGCAGGATGACATAGGCTAAACAATTGAAAAAATCGACAAGGTCCCCGGAGCTGTTCGGGGACCATGTTAATTTTATGAGGAAAATAAGGGGTAATTTTGTGTTTTAAACTTATACATAAAACTTCCTAGTGCGACGAAGGTTTTGAAAATTTTTTTGCAGCAAAATGTTTTCCAAACATTCGAAAAACATTCAATACGCACGTGTGGGACCGCAGTTGATTCGAAGACTATTTTCTACCGACTAAATTAATTTATTTCAGAATATCTCCTCCGGTCGCGTGAAAAGCCGTAACATTTTTCAAACTTGTTTAACGACCGCGGTAATCTCAAAAGAGTCACAAGCATAGTTCTCAAATCAGAGTTCATTAAAAAGATCGCAAAACATATTTCAATCGACAAATCCCGAGGTGCCGAAGACACGTAGTTTCTTGCACATCGGGCCGCGGAGAGTGGCCCGTGTAAATTCAGCGGCTCGATCGGCGCGACACCGGACGGCGTTCCGTCTTGACTGCGGGACTCACGCGGTGTCGTCGCGCCGTTACTCATGCCTGCAGCCGCTGTAATCCCATTAATTTATGGGGGGCGGATCCGTCGCTTAGTAAACATCGTTAAGCGAACTGGCAGGCTTAGAGCCAGCCGAGTGGGGCTTACATTCAAATTAGAGCTTTTAGCTAAAGCTGTGACGCGAGTGGCTGGCTGCGATTCTGGAGGCTTCCTCAGACGCCGCTACGTGGTCTACGTGAGGTGGTGCCAAATTAAAGCTATGCTCTGACCTTTTTGGAGGGTGAATCATCGAGATAAGTCCATGGAGTACGGAGCGGTGACGGCTAGGGGCTCCGTTACGATTTAGAAAGAAGCTCAATTCAAGCATTTTAGAATGGCCACTTTGACACACCAATAGCCATATCGACCAAGCTGCAGAATACAGTTTCATTCGTTGTTTTCATAAAAAACGGGATTTAGGTGTAGGCTTCTTAATCCTCCATAAATAACACTCGGGCTTTGTCTCGATTCCTGTGAATTAGTGCGTTATTCAGGTTTGATTTCTGATACTTGAAATTAGCTTTCCATTGATTATCTGATATGGTATCTGTGATCGTATGAGCGCTGTATTATCTCTGCCTACCCCTCCTAGGTGTGAATATTATCAGTCCGAGTCCCTAATTGAATATGAGTCCGTATGTCTTCATATCTACACGAACGGTCCGAATTGTATACATTGCATACATTAGTAAAAATTTTATTGATGTTTTTACTGGAACTGGACATGAATGGCTAATTAGCTAATTGCAACACAGCACAAGGAAATAAGGTGCCATGCCACCGAGCCAACCTTAACTCGTGTGTCAATCAGGTTTTTTTGTGTCACGGATGTGAGAAAGACAGCGTCATACTTAAAGACGCATTGTGTGCGTCTCTCTTAAGAATGGCCCGTAAGCTATGCTCCCCATACAAACGTAGTTTCCTGATCATTTGGAAACCACTATTCCAATTAAATTGATATTTAATATATAATATAAGTTAACAAAAATCTGTGTCTACACGCTTTTGTTTTTTTGAAAAATCCAAACAGAATTAAATTAAAGCAAAAAGAAAATCTTCACACGAATTTTCGTTTCTCTGTGGTTTGACCCAGAATACATTTACTAAAAAAACTAAGACCTGCAGACAAAGAAATTTGTAGTCTAATATTAGATACCAAATATAAAGTAAATTGGAACAGTGGTTTTCAAAATATTAATAAACTACATTTGCATGGGAGGTGAAATTTTGGGATGCTTACGGGCCGACCTTAAAGCATGGGCGCGATTTCTAACCCAGAGCAAGATTTGGTAAATCATATCATTGGCTACGGCTAGGGGTAGCAGCGTGAAGGTGCTTCCGTCCCTGCTTCCCGTCGACGCACCCCCGCTCCCCCGCGCCCCCTCCGCGTCGTCGCCCCGCGCCGCCCCGGCGGGCACTATTTACGGTAATTGCTTCCGACTCCACAAAAGTCGTATCTGCGTAATGCCTCGCCGTACGTACGTCCCGCGTAGCAGTTCGTGCCTGGTGGGTGGCGCAGCTGGCCGTTCGTCTCTCGAACCTACATACTTACTTACCTCGTGTACGTATTTATGTAGTATAGTATGCACTCGATGGAATGGCAACATTATATTCTATAGGATTCAAGAAAATGTAACACGTTTTGCTGTCCGATACTTCTAGCTAGAGTTGCCGTAGCAATAGCAATGGTAAACATGTTTAATAGTTAGGCAGTTAATTTATTAAATGATTGAAATTACTTCTTATATGAATTTGAGGTAAGCCATTTGTAAACGTTCATGCTTTCATTCCAAAGTAGCAGGCAATGATATTTAATAAAAATATATATTCACGACAATGTAAAAAAAATAGCTGGAAGTGAATGGGTAATATAACACCTACTGCAGTGATAATTGCCCAACACGCCTCATGGGAAATAGGCGCCATTCCAGGCCTTTTATTATATTGCATAGCTACATTGAACTGCATGGAAAATACGGACAAAATGCATTGCCGGTTCGACCATTCGGACGAGATTAACCCTGCCGCCAGTAAGCAAATGAGCCAAAGTTTTACGTGCAATCTGAATCTTGAAAGATAAATCCTTAGTCGTTGATTAAATCCTAAGTCAAATTTAATCTTTTCAATACAGATACACCTTTGGGGTTATCACGAATTGTAAAATCATCTTGTTGGGGTTATGCCCGTAAATAATAAGTAAACAGTAAAATATTTACATTTAATAAACATAAAAATACAGTGTAATAATGTCGATATTGTTTTATATTAGGTTAAAATTTTTTGATGTCATGTTTATCATTTTTTAAGACGATAAAAATAACTGAATAATTTCCAGCTAAAGATAATAACTAACATATATTTGTTTGTTGTCAATTATTATTAATATATTTTTTAACAATTATAAGTAAAACCCACATAGATCATTTTAGTGAGAGCTACGATAGCCATTTAAATAGAGAAAAAAAATCAAACAATTGGAAAAAACATCATCAGCAAATATCTCTTGAGAATTTCCACTTTGATCTTTTCATCTCCTCCTCTATGTATTTATCTGCTTCATTTCACATTCAATTATCATGGCAAATATATTCAAGAGCCCTCAAATAAGAATCCAATTACAAGAACTTCAACAACTCACGGTACCTCCGCAGGGAGTATCTCTGCATGAGGACTGTTATTGTTAATCATTATTCAAAGTCTTCAAATTTGATATTTATTGGAAAGCAATAATAAAAATTAGCTTATTTACAAAATAAACATTGAGAAAAAAATAAACACAAAAAATGAAATTAAAAAGTAAGTAAATAAATATCATAAACTCATCATATTAATTAATAAACCCATTTGCAATGATATTTAATAACATTGAATTTTGTAAGTTTGTTATAACCATGCATTCATAATATGTGGTACATCACTAAGGGAATGGAAATGACCACATCTCACGACCAGGACCGTTAAAAAAGAATGGAATAGCGTCGCAACTATAGTTTTTATTGGTTTTTGTAATAAAAACCGAAAATAATCGGACTATTTTTGTGATACTTTAAATTGGTTTTAAATTGAATTGTTTATGCTTTAACCAACTTCCGAGATTTATAGGCTCGTTGTATGGCGTTTACCTGAAAGAGAAAAAAACTCGGCAACGCGGTAGCCGGGGTGTCTGTAGTCCATTTATTTTTAAAGTTCTTCATCACGATGATTGGGTTTAAATAGCTGAAAATGTCATTTGGAAAAATGGCAAGTAAAATTATACCATGATTTTTTTTATTGAATAAAAGTGAAGGGTGACATTACATAACACATGTTCCATTAGTGATATCCCAGTGATATCTTCCCGCAACATCCAAATGGATTCCACGACAAGCGATGTAATCAATCTCTCACACAAACTTTTCTAAAGGGTGACCACTCGCGATAGTGCCTGAATATATCGACAGTTCGTGAGTTGTCGCCTAGTGTGTGAACGCCCTTATCTGCCTAATGGAGTGTGCCCCGTGTGACGCGGCCCTTACGACATGATGTAGGAAGCAAGGAGCACGAATGAACAATTTTTGTTAAGAAAAAAATATATTTAAATTGAAACCTCGGCAGTTGTGTTATTTACAAAAAAATATGGTTTTACATATCCCAAGCTTTGGTTTACGTAATTTTCACATGAAAATTTTATGTTATAAGTTTTAAATTAAAAAACACATCAAAAGGTACATTAGTACTGCCATATAAACAAAACTGTTTTCGCTGAAGTGTTCTCAAGCACTTCACAATGAAAAGGGTCATAAATGATTAAAATAATGATAATAAACCCAAATAATTAAAACGCCTTCTAATGCAGCAAACGCTTAAGAGATAGGTATCTAATTTATATTACTCATTGCCATTAGAATCTTATGTGTATGGGCATTTAACGTTTGACTTATGGACCACGACATTTTTTTAAATATTTAATTCAGAGTGACATTAAGATTCTTTTATTCGCCTTTATCACATTGTTAATTTTATCTTGCAGAACTACAAATGAAGGATTTACCATTAGCTACTTTTGTCTAATGATACTTTCAAGTTCATAGACAGTTAGAAATCCAGAAACAGCCAAGATGACAGGAACCAAAGTAAATTAGCGACACGCAGTATTTTGACAACTGACAAACACCTGAATATTTATTTAATGAGAGATTACTTCGTAGTAAATGTTACGTAAATATAAATATTTTGATCAAATAGGGCGTAACAACGTCTTGAGGTATGTGTGCAAAATAATCAGAATATTAATAATTATGAAGAACATGTTCACACCTCCCTACGTCTCTGTGGAGAAGGCATGATGATTATAATTGTATGTGTTTATTTGAGCATATAACATGGATGAGAGGTTAAATCACAGAGCAACCGAAGAAAGCCGGCCGGACAGGTCAAGCTCTGTGAGGTGAATTCTTCGAGCATTTAGGACTAATTATTTCAACTGATGAGGTAATTATGTGTAAATAAGAATTAATGGAATATGTATCCATTACAGGACAATTGATATGAATTATAATACCTCAATATTATTATAGTTACACTGAAATGAGTGAGAGATTAGTAAATAAAAATTACTATTTTAGTGTCCGTTTCAATAACTTGACAATACGGATCGGTTGTGCAGTTAAACTAGGAAGTATACATTACTTTCAATGATAAACAATACTTCCGTCAACTACTCTTTTACCTCTTGGTTGCTCAAGAAAACAAATCTACTGGTTAACAACTGAACGATATCACAACATTCAAGACCAGAGTGGTCAGTCCGAGTTCTCACCTAAATCGGCGTTTACGGAACTTCAAAGTTACGTAAAAACGTCAAACCCCATACACGTTTTTGCTACTTATTTTGTGGTTTTACTTCTTCAAGTTTACAAAGTCAAACTCGGACTTCCGATTTGTATGAAAACACGGACTCGGCGTAAACGGCAACGTCAACGTATTCACGGCGACGCGACGTTGAATAAGCTGTCAAATCAACCTTTGATAAGGATAAAAGGCAAAAGTTAGTTCGTTAAACGCGCGCTATTCAATTTCGGCATACATTTGAAAACGCTAGTCGATCTGTTTGGAGTAACGCCAATTTAGGTGAAAAGTGGAACGTCGTGTATGAACCATACTTTCAGATTTTCATTTTCATTGCGATCTTTATTTCCATCTAGTCGTGCGATGTCTACATCCACATTACGCAAGCCCGCCCCTGCCGGCCCGGATAAGGGTGGGTTTACATAAAGCTGCCGCGAGCTAGATCTCGACTCACAATAGCGACGAGTGAGTGATGAATTTCTGACGAAATTCGCCCGCGTGGGGATTCGCACGTTACACCCATATCTATACTAATATTTATCAATCTGAAGACTTATTTTTCTTTGAACGCGCTAATCTCTGGAACCAGTCGGATTTGAAAAAATATTTCCACATAGCCCAATACTTGAGGAAGGCTATAGGCTATTGAACGTCACGCTACGACCCTTTGGAGCCGATAAAAAAAAGTCAGAAAGAAGGTTGAGCGAAAATGGAGTCGGGGACCAAAGGCGCATTCGGGTGGTTGTCCAAAATTAAATTGACCCGAGAAGAGTTGGGAACATCAGCTAGCATTCAAATATGTATAGGTTAAGATTTAGGAAATGAAAAGCAGTTGGGATTGGTATATTTAAATAAAAAAACAAATAATTAATTATTGTCGAACACGGAGCAAATGTCCTGTGCTGCGGAGGTAGTACAGCACCTGAAATATATTTATGTCGAAAATATCAATCATTAACGCGAACTATGTATATTCTAGCGATGTGAAGAGCTCTGAGTTCTCACCTAAATTGGCGTTTATGACAAACCGATCGACTGGCGTTTTCCGTAAAAACGTCAAACTCCATACAAGTTTTGACTAGATATTCTGTGGTTTTACTTCTTCAAGCTGTCAAAGTCAAACTCGGGCTTCCGATTTGTATGAAAACGCGGAGTCGGCGTAAACGGCAACGTCGAAGTTTTAAGGCAACGTTGAGTAACTTGTCAAATCAAATTCGGACTCGCAAATGTTAGTTCGATTAAGGTCTACTGCGCGCGCTCTTCAATTTCTCCATACATTTGAAAACGCCAGTCGATCGGTTTGCCGTAAACGCCAATTTAGATGACAACTGGGACTAAGTATATGCTGTGTACATCAAACGAGAAGGCCCCGAAGCAAAACAATGTATGATCAATACGTCACCAACATGGTGGTGCGTTCTTCACCAAAAGGTCAGCAACCCCAGAGGGTGGATCCGGTTATAATGTTGGGGCAGGAGAAGATTTTGTTAGGCTGGTTACTGTTGGTTTCATATAGTTAAATTTAAGGATCATCCATAGTGCAACATATCATATTCGTAGAAAAAAAAAATTAAGGTGGGCCTTCCCGCTCAACTCCGCATACAAACGTGTACTGAAGATCATACGCATATTTCTAGTCAGAAATCCAAAATTATATTCAAAACAGCTTTTTTTGATCGACCTAGATGTCTGATGACCTTTGGCATTGTAAAATAGTGTTTGGTTTCTAAGTTATAAAGTCCGAAAGATCGAATTTTTCACGCGTTTTATACAATAACTTTGGACGTGGATTACTCAACGAAAAATTAAAAACATCTTAAAAAGGTTAGTCATCAGACCTAGCTTGTTTCATGAAGATTTTTAATGAAGTGGGTTTTTGTTAGATTTTTCACTACAGCGGTCGTAATTTAATTTTAGCTATACGTCGTTTTGTTATTAAAATGTTCGTATTTCTTACCAAATCAAACAATATGCGCATTGTCTGCTTAGTGGACATATTGCATCCTCCTCATCACTGAGCCTGTCTTTGTCTTTGAAACAGCGAAGATCCCAGAGCGCTATAGGACGGTTTTGCACCGTGCCCGCGAATGAGTTAGTCCCGTCGGGAAGGGCCACCTTAATTTCTTAGTAAAAAAAAGGATATTTTGTGTAATAAAATAGCAGTCGGGGTTTGGTGTGGATTGATCGTCTCGTCGCCAACCGCTGCGCGGCGGGTGTCGGTAATCGCCCTCGTATGGTGATAATGTGACAGCTGAAGGGTGGCGGTGAAAATATTTAGGAAGCAAAGACGAAAATCCAGGAAACTCAATCAATAAATCACCACCAAGGGAGGCAGAGTGTTCGATGCTATGTGCCATACGAAAGAGGTTAGTGAGACTAGATGGGCGCACGGTATGAGGCTGGAGCATGGTCGGTGCGGATATCGGACGCTGACATGTAGGTCTCGTAAGCTCAGGTGCGCGGCGACTTGCCTGGTATGCCAGAGGTCATATATCCGCCTCGTATATGCACCACTTTATTTCTCTTTCTGAGCTGGATAAGTGCATTTCGTCATAAATGCGAGCTACACCTCGGTTCGGACATGCATGTAAAACCGTGACTACTTCCCCTTCTAGGTCGCATAAGATGAAAAACTGGTCGAAAAGGACATTTCATATCATTTATCTAAACTTTTGGTAGTCAAACTACACTAAGTTTCATCACAAAGTAATCGGCAGATTCGGTAAACTCAGGAAAGAAGAACCCGCAAAGAAACTTAATTTGATTATATTTTTGATCCGTCTACAATAATGACACAACAAGAGAAATAGCAACCCTCAAATTACTTGACTAAGAATGTTGCCAATACAATAATATATAAAGTACTAGCTGAGGCACCCAGAACCGCTCAAGTCAATGTCGTTTTGGACTGATGTCAGGCTGAATATTTTTCCGGGATATTATATGAGTTCCCCATACAATCTTTCCTCGTGTAAACGCAATAGACAGATATTACTTTCGCAGTTAAATATTATTAGGTATGAACATTTTCCGTGTTTTCCATCAAGTTCAATATCGGATGCATGGCATGGCAACAATTTCCTTTCGGGATTTGTTGTGTTTGGCATGAGCCATCCATGTCCAGTAACATAAAAATAGATGTATCTTTATATTTATACGATATATGCCAAACGATATGCCTTAAACCTAATAGCCACGATATAAAGTAGACAGAGGGTTCGGTACATTTTTTTATAATATTTCATGATATTATCTTAGCACACGACGTGAGAACTAGGCGACATGCCAGGACCTTCCTTATTTTGCACGGCTACATTGAACAGGATTAGAGTTTTGCCCTTTATAAATTCGTTGAACCATCTAAAAATCGTTGCTCGAGGAGCAAATCGCCTTCAAAGCTATACTTCACATATTCAGGTAGTAGATTATAGGAAGCAAATGTTCTCAATTTCTCCATAGTAGGTGAAGAAAAGGCGGGAAGGTATGACGGAGTTATAAAGAAATGAATCGTTTTTTTATTACCGTTATTGTTGCTACACGTTCAATGTTTAAATAAATTTGCTACTTAAAAACAAAAGATATAGATGCGTTCCGTTTTTTAATTTCGAGCATTGTACCTATAGTTTGTGCATACATTCGTATGTTTACATATTCATGTAAGCATAAATAGCAATATGTATGTTCACGAAAACAATCGGACCCTATCAACAACAACGATATAACCAACAACCCCCTCGAAGTAATCCCAAGTTTGTGTTGACGTGCAAGGAGCAACTTGGAAACTGGTGCGTATTTAAGGATTAACCTTTTCGTACCCCTTTTGTTCTGGCGCTCACTTTCACATCCGCTTTCTTCACGATTCATGGGCATGGCAGATTCTTCATTGTTTTGTTTTAGAAATTAGACAAATATTCATAAACTTTCATAAAAAAAGATGAAACGCAGAACATGAGTGTCAAATATTTACCTTTATAGGTTTCAAATAATATGCATCGTTATTCTTTTTTGAATTCCAAAATAATAGGTATTTTAAGAAATTCTAAAGAATGGTTTCACTTTCGCCCTTGTGAAACTGAATGCAATCAGATGTTGCTACGCTCTTAAAGAAGAATATGTATTAGAAGATGTATACCTTTTTTTCAGTACAGCAGTGACATGGCGTATCTCAGTCTCAGCAAGGGGTGCTAAAATCATGCCCGGCTCACATTAAGACATCAAGTTGAATTTATGGGAAAAATGTCTCCCCAAAGAAACCAAATAATTTTCACAATCTACAGACCTTGTATATTTTTTTATGCAACCTGACACCCAGCCCAATACACCACATTCCCGAAGGAATTTAGTGCCATGCCAGGACCTTCCCTTTATGAAAGCATAATGTTCTATCGCATTTAACTCAGAAGTTTCGTCTCTTCATGATCAACCATTTTGATATCCAACAAAATTAATTGCGACAAAACAAAATTTCATTCGGAATCGAACCAGCAGCGCCCGAATTCTAGTCAAGCAGCACTTCGAGCGCAATTCCACTGCACCCTCTTTATCTGACTTCCGCAGTTTTCGCGGTGGGAGGTAGCGGAGGCCGGGGTGGAGGGAGGGGCGGGGGGGCAGTGGCAGCGGAGAGATGCTGAGTTAATTCAAAGCACGGAATTAGCGCCATCTTAGGTGCGGGAGCTTCCGGCGAATTGCAAGGAAAGGGGGACCGTGGGGTAGACATTTTATTAACGTGTGCGCGTAGATGATCACTTACGTATAATAAATGTGACAAGATGATCACTGCAACATTCGGCATCGAATTGTGTAAAGATTCCTTATAAAATGTACCTTTTTCCATCACCTCTTATTCTTGGAATAATCTTCAAAATATATTTGTTCACTTATGATGAAAGGACCCTAAAGGAAATGGTATCTCGTCGTAATGAGCAATTTATAAGACTGAAGTTCATTTTGGAACTTCAGACTATATGTTATTATGGTAACTATATATTATCAACTACATTGCATTTGTTCTATGGTTCACGAGTTGACTAGTCTCAGCGAAACGCGCACTATGGACTTGTCAGTGGTGCAGGGATCTCAGCAATTTACCCACAAGAAAGAGCCTTTAAAAATGAAAGAAATAAAGGAAGAGCTATAAACGTTCTCCGCTCGGCTTGGGAGGTCTTCATCCGACGTAGCAGCAGAAATTAGAAAACAAAGGATAAGCTACTGAAGAAACCGCACCGCCTCCGCACCGCCACCGCGGCACTACCGCCTCCGCTACCGCCGTGCCGGCCCCACACGTGTGCTAGGCAAGCCCTCGACTCCCGGAGCCAACACGAGTGCTGTCCTTGAGCGAACTATACAAAGGCGAGAGTTTTGCACTTCTCGCTGCATGGAAGGAGCAACCAGCATAGATTTCGTGGTGTATAAGGAAATGATGCTCAGCTCTGTTATCTGGCCTGGATCGTCATTAATGGGAAATCATCTCGTATATAAAACAATATTAATAAATAAAACTGGCGGACTGTGTTGGGGATGTATGCGTTCAACGGCATTTTTATGATGACCTATCTATGGATAGATACTTAAAACAGAAAAGAGAAGGGTTAAATTCCACTGAACTTTCTCATGCAAACTTTACAGTCTGTTTTAGAAATCCCTCGAATGTGTCCCAGTTTTTAAATAGAAGAGCCAATGCATTGCATAAAAAGTACGCGGCCAAGAATGCCCGAAAGTCTAAAGTCGAAAAAACGATGGTCGAAGCAGCAATACATTTTTCACCCAGCTCTATGCTGCCGTGAAATATAAGGAAGGTCCTGAAATGACACCTAGTTCCCTTGTGGTGTGTTGAGAAAATATCACGGCAGCAAGTCCTTACCGTCCAGTGGCATAAAAAATTATAGTACGCATTTTGAAAGGAAAAAAATAGATTTTAAGAATGATTGCGAGATATTCGCGTGTTTTGTGACCACACATCATTTATGTATAACGGGCGGGGGTAACGAAGTAGACGGCTTGATCGTGCAGCCAACCCGCAGGGCGCAGGCAAGGGTGGTGGGCTGATAAGGAGCGCCGGCGGCGAAACTTCTGCTAAGCCTGTTGCTGAGAAAATTGGCTGAGACGGTGCAACGGCGGGGCGGAGCTCGTTCCCCCTCCCCTCCCGCTGCCCCCTCCGCCGCCTTTCAAGGGCGACCGCATGTTATCCAGAAGGTATCTAGCCAATCCACATAACTTTCGTCTTTGGCGTTTCATGATTTCAAGTTCACCTTCAGGTCTATTGCAGGCACGTAAACAATTTAAGCATCGCCCATAGGGTTAATGAAGCGTAAATGTATTGTGAAGTAATGAGATAAACGATGAGCGTAAAGATAAACGATTTGGTACCGATCGATTGATAGGTATCAGACAGAAAATATCACTAGACTTGAAGTGGAATTACCAAAACATAACAAACGTTCCAACTTCATCATATTTAGAAAACATTGGTCAAATTATTTTGTATTCTGCGGTGGCATTATCTGTATCGCTTACAATTTAATTTTGTTACACGAGTAAGTCATCTACAGTCGTATTCAGAGATCACCTGTCAAAACAAAAACCGCTTTAGTCCGGCGGATTAAAGTTAGTCTCTCCACTCCGAATACGATAGTTTGAATTAAGTATTATTCTGTCCAGTTTGCATGGAAAGAAAGTCTTGCCAGAAATGTTATACTAAGGAACAAACAGCAGCCAAAATGGTGGACGAAGTGTTGTGTTGGGCGTTACCGTGGTACAGGTGAATATCAGATATTTAGTAGCATTTCGTACCCTGCTAACTGGTAAATTTCAGATCCATTGGCCGAATAACACGTCGTTTGACAGTTACCATGGGTAGTTGTGCAACCAAACGCCAGGTTTCATCACTCACTTGCCTGTTCTCCCGGAAAGTGAATTTACCATGGTAACCTCTCAGGTTTGATCTGACCTATAAACGGCAATGAATGCATCGACCCTTCGACGTCACAGAATAAGTAACGATCGCCAGGAACGTGTATGAAACGTGAGAACGTGGAAAAACCGGACAAGTGCGAATCGGACTCACACACGAAGGGTTCCGTACCATCGTACAAGATTTAACAGAAAAAAAGTAACGTTTTTTGTATGGCCTTTGTATGGCCCTTTAATTTGTATTATGTTTTTATTTTAGCTATTTGTTGTTATAGCGGCAAAATAAATACACACTCTGTCAAAATATCAGCTGCCTACCTATTACGGTTGATGAAATACAGCCCTGTGACAGACGGACGGACGGACAGACGGACGGACATCGGAGGCTTAGCAATAGGGTTCCGTTTTTACCCCTTGAGTACGGAACCCTAAAAAGGAATGGGTACAATAGACAGATATTCCATTCTGTTTCAGGTTGTTCCTTGTGTCGGGATAGCAGCTTGCCGTTGTGCCCACTCGGGCTGTATCTACGGAGATAATGTAAGGTTCCGCGGCGAATCACCTCCGACTCTCGAATCTTTGTCTGCGAGCGCGGGATTACTCAGCCACAACCATAGACTTAGAATGTTAAGACTTACCGAGTCGAGTGACGGATGAGACCAAAGTTGTTTCATACGAAATATACTGAAATTACTTATTGTACTCCAAAACATATCTAAATCGGTTGCATCTCAAGTTATGTCGCAAGTTTTACTTAGACGTAATGAGGAATATAAATATAATATATGGAAATAATACCGATAAAGAATCATTAGGTCACCTCTTATTGAACAGACAAAAGTAATTTCTACGGGTTATTACGCCCCACAATCTCCATGATCTTCATGGAATATACAAATGCTTTCTTTGAGGAAGATAAATTTATTTATTAGCTGTATTTTAATCATATAATTATGTTTATCTGAGGCTCCTATCATTTGTTCAAAATTTGTTTATACATATTTGCCCCGTTTGAGGAATCAAAGCATCGGGGTCTTTAAATTATGGCTGGAAAATTAGTCTACACATATGTTTTTTTTTAATAATCGAAATTTGTTGTACTTAGTTTAAAAAAAAATGTTTTACGAACGCTCTTATGGGACCGAATGCAATCGCAACACCCCCTTAAGGATGTTCCGACCCATACAATGTTTTTTTTTACACAGAACTTAAAAAGTATTGCACTTTAAGGCACGAATTCGTCAAAAATATTAAATATAGCCATAGTAGTTGCAGCGAAAACATATTCACAATTTCAGGTTTATGCCGATTAGAAGTTTTACACCGTTAGATGGCGCTTTTAAATAAAAATCGTATTTAAATAAATTGCAACAAAACCAATAATCCTGAAATTGTGAAATTGTTTTCCCTGCAAGTAATATGACTATATTAAACTTTTATTTTTAATTCGTGGCTTAAACAACTTTATATGGGTCGGAAAAGCCTTAAGGCTCTGGTACTAGCCAAATCGCAAAGTTAGACGAGGCACACCAATTCAACCAACTAAGGGCCGAGTGCACGAAAGGACAAAAAATCAAAATCAACGTCAACGTACGATTAAACACGTCACTTTGTATGGACAGTATGAAAGGAATTTTATGCGGTTCACTAAAAGTGACGTGTTTGAACATTGATTAACACGGCCGTCTCTTCGTGCAACCGGGGCTAAGTGTGCCGATTAGAAGTGTCATTCTTACAATATATGATTCCTTGTCTAGGGATCAACCTACTTTCGTTAATGTATGTTTTCTTTTTCTTTACAAAACACATTGCGGAAACGGTGTCCATTTCCGAACTTATTTGACTAAATGTAGAAATCCAAAAGCAAATGGAAGTAATTGTTTATGCATATACGCTGTTTTTACTTATGTCTAGAAATCATATAACTTTCAGATTTCTAATGTGAAAAATCGACTTTTTAATTATTATAATTATTTAAATAAATTATGTAATAAAAAAATATTAATAATCCATTATCAGTCTGGAGTTCTATTTGGACTTGCTGAGGCGTTTCACTACATATTATTACATTTGTTTAAAGGCGCATTTGTATGGCGCGAGTAGTTGACTAGGCCTAGCGCCTTAAGGATCCCAAACACTGTGTTTTTATAGCGAATCGAAAAGTTTTCGTATCGGGTAGGTGTGTTGGGGGAACGGCAGAACGTCTAATATGCAGATCGTATAATGTCATATTTTAACAAAATTTTAAAACCATGCACAACGTATAATCGGCAGATCGTATAATTTTATACGTAGTGCATGAAGAAGTTTAAAAAATAAAATTACTTATTTCTCCATGCATAACGTATAATAGTCACAACGTATAATATTATGATCTTTATTTAACAAAAAAGAAAACCATGCATATCATATAATCCAAAAACTTTTCATACGATAAGCGCCCTTATATATATAATATTAAAGCATATACTCGCACGTGACGTTTCGACCGTCTCAATTAGCGTAAGGTGGCCTTTCGAAATTGTAGCAAATATCGATTCGTAGCAATATCAGCCTTAAATGTATCGTTATTAGGGCGCTTTATGCAGTGCTTCTTGGCATATTATACGTTGTGACTATTATACGTTCTGCATGATGCAAAGAGTTGATTTTATTTTTAAACTTTATTCATGCACAACGTATAACATTATACGTTGTGAATATTATACGATATGCATGGTTTTAATTTTTTGGAAAAAAATACTATTATACGTTGTGAATATTATACGTAGTGAATACGACTCGGTGTGTTCCATCTCTCCAACTAGCGGTAGAAGCGCTTGGGTTGACTTCTCACTCTCCCACGGCGCCGCGGCGTTTGTCTTGAAGCACAGCGCGCCCATGCTAGGTCTGTGGCCACGAAACCCCCCTCCTCCGCCTCCGCCCCCGCCGTAACAGAGCCTAGCGATAAGGGCAACTCGCATGCTCCTTTGTTTCCGCGAGAAATCAAGTGGGAAGACATTTTACTAAGTGCAAACCTCGAATACACATGTAGACATTCCAGGCACTGTGGTAGTAAAGAGCGGTCTCTTTTAAGACGTCCTCAATTAAAATAGAATTAGAACTATTAACTTGATTTCGAAATAACGTCATAAATTAGATACATTGTAGGTATCTTAAATGAATAAGTCTTTCTTATTACTGGCAAGACGTTAGATGTACATTTTGTAGTATGTGCTAGAATATGCCCAAGGCTACGACTGTGTTTAAGTTCGAAGAAAGACAGTGGAGTTTTCTCAAATATATCTTATATTTAACATAGTTAACAGTGGAGTGTTAACCCTCCGGATACCTAAATAAACTTTCCCACAACTGGTAAAAACAATTAAGGCACACATAATTATTGATAAAATACTCAACATTGTACGGCAGTTTAATGAGATTATTTTTCTCTTGAGCCAACATGTGACTTAAATAAAAAAACATTCAATAATGCCAACCCTTCGATTTAAAGGGAAAGTTTTGGTACCGCATCTGGAAATTTTGGGAAATCGGTGTGGTGATGTGTTCATGTTGATTCATAACAGGTTTTACAATTTGTTTTCCATAATATCCTGCGAAAAACATTATAACAGCGAAGCAGGATATCATGCCACAGATACTACATAAACTAAACTGATCCAGAACTCATATTATTATATCATTACTGAAAATATAGACATGTACATTACATTTAGAGATAAGACTGCAGATTCACTGATCCTAATGAACTCGAAGCGTAATTTATCATCCCAAAGTAAACTTATACAAACGGGGATTATTTTCTTTTATAATTGCTCGAAATTGTAAGATTCAGCCCTCGAATGTTTATTCAATATATTGAAACTTTGAAAGGGGCCCGTCTTTATAAATGGATCGCTAAAAGGGCAGCAAATCAAGCACGATAATTAAGAGGGAGTTTGAAGGATTTTGAATTATCCCGACATAATGCAAGCAATCAGAAGCTTCATTCACTTCAATTCCGATTCATTAATGTTTTATGAAAAAGATGAAACGTCAAGCGAGTGAAAAGTTTTAATCCTTTTTCAGAACAAAATGTTTAGCTATTTTACAAAGTCTCGCTGAAATCTCGCTGAACTTCAAGAAATGAACTATTCATTTTAGTAAATTAGGCTCTTAGCGAACTGTATATTTCTTGTTAGTAAAATTATGTAATCAATAAATGAATCGAAAATAAGTATGGTGCCAAAGTTGTAAACTATAATGTATCCGCAGAAGGGGTGTTTCCTATTAGATAATACGACTAGGAAAAACGTAGTGCATACCACCTTGTTAGGCGATGCAGCATTTTTAAGGTGGCCCAACCCGCTCATCTCCCCATACAAAAGGGGAAAGAAGATCACGCCCATATTTCTTGTCAGAGATCCAAAGTTTTGCTCAAAATAGCTTTATTTGATCGAACTAGATGTCTGATGACCAATGGCATTGTAAAATTGTGTTTGGTTTCTGAGTTATAAGGTCCGAAAGTTCGAATTTTTCGCGCGTTTTATACAATAAATTTGGAGGTGGATTACGCAATGATAAAGTAAGAACATCGTAAAAAGATTGGTCATCAGACATAGCTTATTTAATCAAGATTTAAGAGCTATTTGGTTTTTGTTAGATTTTTGACTATAGCGGTCGTGGTTTACTTTTAGCTATAAGTCGTTTTGATATTATTTTTTTCGTAAATTTTACCAAAACATACACTAAGCACATTGTCTTTTTTGTGGACATGTTGCATATTCCTCATCACGGAGCCTGTCTTATTCTTTGAAACAGAGAAGGTCCCGGAGCGCAACAGCACGGTTTTGTACCGTGCCCGCGAATGAGTTAGGCCCGCTGGGTTGGGCCACCTTAAGATAAAATCCACAAATGAATCCTTCGTCGGGCGTCATTGTTTTCATTGGTTGTAATTAAATGTCTTATTTAGTGTGAGCAAGACTTTGATATTTTAAACTTTTTACGAATGTGACATGTATGTATGATATTTTAAACTTTTTAGGAATGTAACATGTATGTATGTATAATCGACCGTGAAGCAAGGACACATTAATTAAAGAAAGATCCCAATAAAAAGAACTACTTTACAAATATACTGCAAGGCTAGACCCGAACCAGCAAAACATACCATTCGCGGGTATTGCGTCTAACCAATTTCGCAACCTGCCAATTTCCTTGTACGAAAAAGTATATTTATATAAACTTTTAATCAAACATTTTTTAACCCGCAGCACCCACAGAGCGCCCAATATAAGACGTTGATTGGGCGAAGCTCTGAGACTCGGCAGATGTTTTTCGGAGGCAAACAGACCAGAGCTGCGGTGAGGAGAGGATAGACGAGGGGGAGGTATTAATTGAGGAATGGCGGGTTCACACTACGGAGAAATTAATTGAGTCAGTAACACCGAGCGAGTCAGTCATAATACGAAATTAAGACAAAGCTGGATTTCTTGTGGGCATCGTATAGCGTGTTGGCATTTACAGTTATGGTGAAGAGAAGTTTTAGCGTAATATGTGATTCGATATTAGAGGCAGACATTGTATTAGTGTTGATGGCCTGGCAAATAAGGCTGGGATTTCCAAGTAATCTATGAATGGCGAAAATATTCGATTAGAAGAAATACTTCAAAAACTCTAGAGTTAGACTGCCCTTCGATATTCTACCATCGCAAGAAGCCAGAAATGCACCAACAATACCTCGAATTAGAACCAAACGAACCTATAAATCCTATGATATAACTAGGGGTTTCCGTACCTTGCGAGAAAGTTTGCAAGTCCATAGGCGTCGGCGGGCACCTCTTAGGTGAGGGCCTGGCGTACGCCATATGTCGCGCTTAACATAAACAAAAGATAGTCCCAAATATTAATAGGCCACTTATCGAAATTAAATAAGTCACGTTTTGCCTGCATCTGGGTAAAGTTTTCAATGCAAGTTTACAGAAAAACAGGAGAACTTTCTTTTTCTCGTTGCATCATACTGCAGTAGTTGACCGCCACAACGTGTGACCCCAGCATCTGCGGCGTGAGCGGATCGCAAGCTTCTTTGGGGAAAGCCGCGGGAAAATGAAAGAAAATTTGAATAAGCGCCCAAATTAGACGGCAAGGCCTCGCTTCCGATCCCCCGCTGCGAACGTAATATATTTAAACGAATTCATGATTTAATCGCAATGATTACGGAAAATCATTGATTAATTATTGGGACAAAGACTACTACGGCCTGATTGGTAAAAGGAGAGCGTACAAGAAATTCGGTACCTCAGTCGAGCGCTCTTGGCGGATATACTTTAAGGCCCTGGTACTAGCCAAAGTTTGACGAGGCACCCCAAATAAATTAGCTAAGTCTGACGATTATACATTTAATTATTACAATATATGATTCCTTGTCTAGCGATCGACCTATTTTCGTTAATGTGTGTTTTCTTTTTCCATACAAAATAAATTGTATAAACGGTGTCTACTTCAGAACTTTTTTGACTTAAATGTAGAAATCTCAAAGCAAATGGAATTATTTGTGAATGCATATATGATGTTTCCACTTATATCTAGAGATCATCTACTTTATTATTATTATTTTTATTCAAATAAATGATGGATTCATATAAATCTGGAGTTCTTGAGTATAAGGTTACACGCATATTATCTCAGTCAGTGTAGCGCTAATATTTAGGGCTAGATGTACATTAAATAAAAACATATTTACATACACACAATATGTATGATGTATGTATTATATATATATATATATATTTATATGCAATATTATATATGTAGGTTTATTGTTATAATATTTTTAAGTAAGTTTATTACATAACTAATGTATGTATGTATGTACCAAATGATTACTTAGTTTTAGGTTAATACTCAAAGTAACACACCAAACCTACCGCCACTACCTACGAATATATACCTATTAAATTTCTCAAACGCCCAAAGGTCGGCTGGAAGAAATCTCTTCGAGGGATAAGCCCGCCTTTGCGCCCCACTTATGTTGTTTTTGCACTATACTTTCTTTTGTAAATTGTTTTTTTTTTGTGGCGTAATAAAGAATTTTCAATCAATCAATCAATTCTATTTGGACATAATGAGGAGTTTAAATACATATTATTACATTTGTTTGGCGTGAGTAGTGGACTAGTCCTAGCGCCTTAATTTGGGGCTATTTCTTCCAAGCATATTAATACACTCGCATGGGACATACAAAACATTTCGCAGGCAACGCGAAGCTAGCTAATAACGAAAGATAATTCATTTGCTCGTGCAGACACACCCCAGGGGACGGCTGACGAAGGACAGGGGTTCCTGAAAAACTAATTGAGATTGAAACAAGCTGTTCTGGGATAGCAGCAATGTCAGACACCGTACATGTGTTGCTTACATCACGTTTAATGTGATATAAATCTATTTTACTGCACTCCCGGAGTAACCTAGCTCAGGTTCCATGCCTATCATTGATCCTTGAATTGGATTCCAAACACAGAAGATTGTCATGTGGTCATTACCCGGGTCGCGAATGTTCGCCCGAAATGCGGACGTCAAGTCAATTCCCACCAAAGCAAACACTCCAATACGGCTGCGACTATATTTTCGCGTGTCACGCACGTTATTTCGGGTTGGTAGTTTGAGCGAAGTGGCGACAGCGGGTCTCATGAAATACATGTTAGATGGTAGATCTCCTTCCTTTTTTGACCTGAGGTTTCAAAGCATGAAGCGAACACGTGTGCATAGTGAACTTTACCATTTCAAACTCAAAGAGATGCAAATCGAACCATTCATATCGAATACGAGGTACCACACTATTTACTTCCGGGCTACCGGCCACAATTAACTTATTTTTTCGACCGCAAAGAGAGACTAACCATCACATTGGTGTCGACATTTCCAGTGCGCTTGTCTAACTAACTAGCTAAAATATGTACGTTCGATTACAAATTAATTTTACTGATTGCTTACACTCAATTAATATTAATCAAGAAAATCAAGAATTCACGCCGTATGCATGACAAATATTTTTCTATCTTGCAAATGCTATGCCCGAAATCTAAGATGTTGCCAAATGGAGCAGGCTAGTCTCCATTGCACACCATCAAACCGGGTGCAACACATATTAATAAAATACCATTTGCTCACAGTTACAAATGAATCCAATTCAAAAGAACATCACCGCTTCCACTGGCCACCGTCTTATGTCAAGTCAAACACATCCGTACATATACGGACGGTAGAGCCGGCCTTAAGTTCGATTATGAATTAGCCATCGACATAATCGATGGAATTAGCTCACCACTGATGTTCTCGAGTTCCAACGACTCGTCAGAACACGTAAGAACTGCAAAGGACGCCATTCAGTCCAACAAACATTCCATGTTGCGCTTCCCGAATTCGGAAGCGAACGGAAAGCCCGGCGCTACTACCAAAATATTATCACTGAAACGGAGCTATGGTGCCGCTTCGGTCCTCCCTAAGTCGATGTTATTGCCTGTCGTATATTGCTTTGACTGTAGCGTTTATTAGCCTCCCTCCGTAGCAAGATGGACGTGAGGAATTCCTCTTTGCCCGTAATTATATCGAACGACGGACCCCCGAATTTCTCGACTGCTCGCGCATGGGGATGTTCCTTTTAATTCGCAAACTCGGCTAATCCTATCCAATAAGACATTGCGATCGTGTTTTATTGCCATTCTTAGGGGAATTATTTAAAGTATTTTGTGTGCGTATGCACGGACAAAAGAACGTTAAAGAGGAATGGACGCGAGATAGAAGCGTCGCCGTAATAGTTTTTTATGTGTTTTCGAAAATGATTGATTCAAACAAACACAGATAATAAAATCGTTTTTAAAGAAAAATGCAGGCTCCGTGATGAGGAGGATGTCCACAAAGCAGACAATGCGCATAGCGTTTGATTTGGTAAGATTTACGAAAATTTCAATTCCAAAACGACTTATAGCTAAAAGTAAACCACAACCGCTAAAGTAAAAAATGTATCAAAAACAAATTGAAAATTAACGTTCTATGTCTGATGACTAATCTTTTCATAATGTTTTTATTTTACCGTTGAGTAATCCACCTACAAAGTTATTGTATAAAACGCGCGAAAAATTGGAACTTTCGAACCTTGTGACTTAGAATCCAAACACAATTTTACAATGCCAATGGTCATCAGACACTTAGGTCGATCAAATAAAGCTATTTTGAGCAACATTTGGATCTCTGACAAGAAATATGGGCATGATCTTCTTTCCACGTTTGTATGGGGAGTTGAGCGGGAAGGCCCACCATTAAGGTACTAATACTCGAGGACCATTAAGGAGATAATACTCGATACAATTCTGAAACCTACTGTTATTAGCCCAACACACCGCATTCCTGAAGTAATTCGGTGCCCTTTCCTTTTTTGCACGGTTACTTAAACTAGAGAGGCATTCACGGACTCTGCGTGAGTATAAACGGATGCTTACTAAACGCTGGCGCAAGTTAGCGTTAAATTCGCAAATTGGTATTCACGTGTGACATATGAAAGCTCTAGCGTGCGTCTGCTGATGCTTACGGTACTTTTCATCAGCAGCGACGCATCCGGATTGGTCAGTTTGTAGAACACCATTTGGTAGCGGAAAATACGCTATAAGTGTGAATGACGCAAGATTGCGACGCGTTCGGAAGCTAGCGAAAAGTCCTTGAATATCCTCCCAGGAAGGAAAACTAGGACCATTATTCATTGCTGCTTCTACGATCTCTTCATTCAAAACGTTGGTCTTAACCCAGGCGAGCTTAAACCTACCACTTAATAGATGAAGAGGGACTTTTGGGAGGGATGAGACAAATGTTGGGATGAAAGACGAAGGGGGAGTTTTGAATGGGTTTCAAAACAGGCAACAGCTAGTATTCGTGAACAAGTCAGGTAGAGAAATAAAGTGGTGCATAAACGGGGCGATGATTGAGATTTGCTTGTTTTTTATGTAACTAGACATGGATGGCTAATACCAAACTGATCGTCAGATAACCTAACACACCACATAGGAAATAGATGCCATGCCAGGACTTTCCTTTTATTGCTCATTCAATTAACTGAGCGAGCGCGAAGCGCGAGCAGTCTTCGTTTCAGCTTGGGCAAAGCGCTTTCGTGTGTCTGTCCGACTGTTCTCTTCCACAGGTCGCATTCCTCAACCGATTGTCGTGAAATTTTGTGAGCAGATTCAATAATTACATAGACTTTTTTTGTTTGTGATCATTTTAAATAATGTCACAAAAATGTATCTGTTTACCAAGTGAGAACAAGCAAGTAAAATACATTGATTTTGTTTTAAGGTGCGCGGTGAACATTTGTTCAGTTTTAAGCTATGCAAAGACAGGTCTACAGCTCAGAGAGACTATAGTTTACCATGGTGACACTCCGGATATTAGCAATCCATGTCCAGTTTCATAAAAAAAATATTATAATCAAATAATACCTACCCATAAAAGAGTTGCCAATGAATCCAATGAAAATCAGAACATTGATCCGCAGAGCACGAGGGAACAGGGGAGCGGTCGGCGGCCGCTGATTGAATGATTGAATGGAGGCGGATGGACGGATTGTTCGCTAGTAACCGCGCTTCCGACAGCGAGAGCCCAGTTAGTCGAGCCATGGATCAGGCCGATCACGACATGATCCACGATACGTCGATCCATGATACATTTATTTATTTATTTATTTATTAGGAGAAATCACAGAGACAGGTCAATACAACAATTGCAAAAAAAAACACACACAAAAAAAAACACTAAACTTGCCTCCACTACGAATTCTCACTGAAACACATTGGAATATTAACAAAGTATAGGCGTTAAACACAAAACGTAAATAATAAGCCATAGAACATGAAAAGAAAAGAAAGTAAGGTTACAAAAAAGGACAAAATATATAACACAGAAAACAACCAGCATTTTCAATACAAATGAATAATAGCTACTTACATCATATCATATGACGTATCATAACATGATATGAACGGGTTAAGGCAACGTGACATCGATGCATGCATGTATATGGGTGAGTATTTTCCAGTTAACCGCAGTGATATGGTATGGTTATGGCTATGGACATTCAAACATTATTTGAAAGTGTATTATTTACTGTGCAAACCAAATTCTAGCAAAATGTAAAGTGAGGTTGTATTTTAACACCAGTCATTTACACTCGTTAACATGAGTTATATCGTTTGAAGTTTGGTCGTCTGTACATCAATAGTGGCCATGCTTCTTTAGATACAATGAAATTGTTTATTCAAGCTGTACTTGGGTGGTTATCCAGATTATCAGCCTATAAAGCCACTGCCACTGCCACTGGCGCCGCGCCTCGGCGTTCGATAATCGAGATTGAGAGACTCTGGACGCGGTCGGGTTCCGGATGGATACAATTTCCAACCACGGAGGCTGGCCGTGCTTCTGATTTCACGTATAATTGTAGATTCCTTAGATGTTTTTTTTCTAAAAACGAGCTTTACTTCTAATCGGTGCCTGCAAACAATGTTATACGTAAACGGAGGCAACCAAACACGAACACAATTATGGATAAGTGCCTCCTTCAATATTTTCCTCATGCCGCTTTCGGGCCATTCCTTCGCAATCCCGCTACAATAAATGTGGAGTGCATATCCGCTGATCACAATATACTGATACGACACGTCACTTTTTATAAAAAGTATTGATGGAATGACTCATCTTAATGACTCAAAAAGTTACGTATTTAATTCATTAAATATTTTTAACCGGCAGTTGTGCAATAAGAATGCTGTTGTTGAACAAAACTTCGCTGCGTACAATGATAAAATGTATACAAGTTGAAATCTTTGAAGCCAATAGATACCTGCGTACTTACAATCATGAATCGCTCATCGGTAAAATTTTGCCTTTTTTTATGAAAATTCAAAGAAATCGAAAATATCATATTAAGGCTGTTCCGACCAATATAAAGTTGTTTGCACACATAACGCAAAAAGTATTGCACTTTAAGCCACGAATTCATAATAAAAGTTTAATATAGTCATATTACTTGCAGCGAAAACAATTTCACAATTTCAGGATTATTGGTTTTGTTACAATTTATTTAAATACGATTTTTATTTAACAGCGCCATCTAACGGTGTAAAACTTCTAATCGGCAATTACAACGAAACCATTAAACCTGAAATTGTTAGTTATATTTTCGCTGCTATGGCTATATTTAATATTTTTAATACGAATTCATCCTTAAAGTGCTATACTTTTTGCGTTCTGTGTACAAAAAACATTGTATGGGTCGGAACATCCTTAAGAGAAACATGATGTTCCTGCCAAATCGGTCCTAAAAAAGAATCCCTTGAATTGAAAAACGTGTCCCGCATCACGAGCTGTTTACATGTATATAAGTGCCATAGATATTTTACTTAACTTTATGTTAGAAACATTAATAGGGAGAGGGCGATTTTACAGAAGACCTTTAAGTCTACCGATGGGTCCGTCATAAAATAACATCTTACAAAAGTTACAAATTACCACAAGGCGTCTGGATTACCCATGCTTACGGCGCTCAGCTTGCGGGCTCATATTTTTTGTTTTTCGGGGAGGGATTAAGTTGATTATAAAATGGAAGCTGCGCTAAGAAAGGGAGGATCTCTGGCTGGCGTGTAATGGCTTAATAATGGAGGGAGGGTAATATCTGGTGATTTGTAGCGGGTGCCAGGGACAGGGCGCTCCGCCGCCGGAGGCGACGGGATGGGCTTTGATCACCCGCCATTTTACCTATTGTCTCGGAAATGGTTTGAGTAACTTTGCCTAATGTGAGGACCTATAAAATGTTAGTGTTAGAATTTGCCGGCGCTAAGCTTGGGACCTGATAAATTGTTAGATTCGCCGTTTGAGGAGGGTTTGAAATGTGTAATGATAGCTCAGCGATGGACCTGTAGAATTGGGGACGAGGAACCCGGTTTTCATCCCTGAGACGTCCGATGACGTCACACGGCGAGCAACACACGATAGTCTGTATAAAATCCCTAACTCCTAAAATGAAGGAGGCGACAGGAACAAACACAAAAAAATCAAATAGGTGCTGCTCCGAATAGAACATCCTGTAAATAAATTGCTAGGGATGCGTTTATTATCATCCCATTATCGAAATATATATCTTGGCCTCGGGTTAAGTTTGCTAATAAGGGTAAGAATTAATTTTGGGAATTATAGACATTGTACCTTATACACTCACTCACTTTACTGCTGGATTCAAGCGAACAAAACGGATTAATTTTTACGATGTTTATGCTGTTCAAGCCATCACTGGATTAATGGTTTGATCTCAAAAGAATTGACTTTTAGAAGAGATTAGCGTATTATGTGATCGGTGTTTTGGTGTAGTGCGAGCGAATTGCGGGGTGGTTTTGCAGGGTTGCTCGGGTGTAGAGCGTTCGCCTCCGTCCCGATGCCCAAGGTCATCGACGACTCTAATCGCCTTAAGGGCGTGATAAGTGCCGATTGCGTTCGGGTTGATAAGGACGTAAGTAAAACCACATTTAATTATATTTAAAAATAACCACAACGAATTTAGAAAATCAAAAAAGTAAATATGTAGATATAATATCTAGCTACAATTTAAACATAAAACTGTAAGTACCTAGTGCTTCTCAAATTAAACACATAGTCATAAACTTTCATGTAACCAATTTGAACACAGAATATGAGCATCATATGTTTACTGTTATAGGTTCAAAATTTAGCTTGACCATCAAACCATCTTTCACCTTTTTGAAATTAAAAATAAGTAGTTGTTATTTTGAAAAATAATGAAAATCTGGTTTCATTTACGCCGCCATTAAATACGTGACAATCGTAATGCGACCGAGTAGAATATAGCTCCCAAATCAAAAAGTATTGACCTACTTTTTCGCTTATCTTCAAGGTACTTTCTGATCTACTTCCTAGAAGATTCTTCGGACAGTGTATTAACGTAAAATACAATAATGTACAGGGCAGGGGCACAAATGAGCTTGCTCCCTCGAGAGTAAAGCCAACAGTACAAGAGTGGCGGGTGGTACTTGCTTCGGTAAGACCGAGGACAACACAGCAGCCACTGTTATCAACTTTCATTTACATAATTTACTTTCAACTCCGCTTGTTTAGGCAAATGGTTGCCAGCGGAGGTTTACTCAAGGAAATTGCTGTTTTTGCGCTCTCCGCGAGAATTAGAGGCGGCAAGAAAATTCAGCTGTTTGTGAATGGAATTCTGATAATTTGTTTGCCCCTCCTGATGGTTGATGAAGTGTTGTGTTTATTCTAGTATATCTCCACTAAACGCGTTAAAATCTGTAGTAGATTAAACTATCTTGCCGGGTAAATCACGAGTTAATAACACGTAAGCTTGCACTGATTTCCCATCTATATGAATATTTGTATAGCAGGCCTAAAAAATGTTTTCGTTTGTGACTAAAATCTCGCTTTTCATACCAATTAGAACCATACCTCCAAAGGTATTTATTGATTGATCGCTTAAAATGAAAACGACATCGCGTGTCTACAACCTATTGGAAATAAATACTCAAATATTAACAAATTAGACGTCTATTGAATTCCCAAAACACGTCAGCAATTGATATTCTTGAAATAGAATGTTACGTACATACTTAACTCCAACGACGAACGATTAGGTTGATTCATACTTTCAACAAACGTTTGATAACGATCTATTTGTGCCACCCCTGTAGTTAAGTCGCCATTGGGGCTTTTCTGTAGGGCGATATCAAAATTAGTGCTGTCACGTAAGGGTATAATTTAAAACGGATGTTGTGATATATCTACAAGACGGATTGTTTCCTTTGGTTCTATGAGAGAAAGACAAGTATATTTTAATTTATAGGGTAGACATTGTGTACCCTGCGGCTCGCATTATAGGGGCGCGGCGACTTGCCTTGCATGCCAGAGGCCATGGGTTCAAATCCCCACCCTTTCATGCACCACTTTCTGAGTTGGATATGGGCATTTAGTCACGAATGCGAGCTGTTCCATGGTTCGGAATCCATGTTAAACTTAGGTCCCCCTTCCCCGACTACGTGATAGGACCATCGCATTGGAAGGATGCAGCTGTGCTCATAAAGGGAAGGTCGTGGCATAGCACCTAATTACTTCGGGAATGCGGTGTGTTAGCCTATATCATGATGGTGGGTGTGGTATCTATCCATGCCCAGTTAACTAAAAAAAGTCTACGATAGTATTATAAATATGTACTATCTAGAAGAATAAGCATATTACGTTAATTTAATTCCATCAATAAATGTTCCTCTGAGTAACTTGCTCCTTATTTATTGCATGTTATTTATTTTTCTTCTCATCCTTCTTCGTGAGTTCACGTGTGAACCAACACTTCTAATGGTTTCGATCCCGGGAGCGAGTGAAAAACTTAATCCCCGTAATTGAGTTGTATCCCGAAAGTAATAGGTAGCTATTACAAGCCGGAAGATTAAAAGGACCTTAAGCCTCGGTTTTTATTAAAAGTAATAATAATGTGCGTTGACCCTTTTTATACCATTTTGACCCTTTTTAATGCTACAACAAAAATGTTTACAAATTTTGAGCAAAAACTACAAAGTAACATATTTTGTTTATATTACTTACGAATATGATGTAGAAAAGACCAGAAGTAAGTAAGGACACAATTATTAAAGTAAGAACGCTGTAAAAATAATATGAGAAAAACCTTTCGTAGTTAGAGCGGCTACCAATTCCTCCACCTAATCTAAAAATCCGTTAGCCGCAGTATTTTAGATTCAACACAGGTAATTTATTAGAACGCTTTCCCTGCATTGTACGTACTATTTGCAATTTTTGGAAATACTCGTCGACTCAAGTCAAGACTGAGTTCAATAAATAAAAACAACAATTTTGTATTACATGTAATTAGGTTTTTTTGAGTAACTGGACATGGACACCTACCGTCATGATAATTGCCTAACACACCGCATTCCCGAGGGTTATCATGCCAGAACCTTCCTTAAATGAGCACGGCTATGTCGAACTGGGTGGAAAGCTCGTACAAGTTTTAATTTCCGTTTCGGCCATCTTTTTATCCAATGCGATGGTACTGACCCTACTAAATTTACATGGAAACCGAACTCGCATTCGTAACTAAAGTTAGTTATCCAACTCAAAAAAAGAAAGAAAGTAAGAACGTGTCCATGCTTTGAACCCATGTCCCCTGGCATGGAAGGACAGGCAACACGATCCTGAGCTACGACCCGCTAAAGCAGTGGCGTGCACAGACTTTTTGGGTAGGGTAGGCAGCTAGTTAAAAAAAAATGAGTACTAAAAACATGTAAACAAAAAATGGGTGAACTTACCAACCAACTGGATATACCGCTTTCCAAATGTTTTTCTGACTGATCATGATTGCTCGCGGCGTAAACGAAATTATTCAAATCAACATACCCAGTATCATTCCATGCACTTTTTGTATTTGAAAATAAAATGCAATTAAAAACAAACAGTCGCGGTGCACTTACAGCCGGCTAACCATGAGAATGATACATAGTTACTTGTATTAAATTGACGCGTGATGTTACCTTTCGTTTGAGTAAGTTGAATATCATCTGTTGGACGGCCGGTCAAAATAATTTTAGACTTATCACTATACGAAAACCTCCAAAATGAACACTGTATTTGTTTTTTTAAACAAATATTAGAGCCCTCACACGACAACCCATCCATTTTCGCGAAACTGATAATATTTGTACATTTATAAACTTGAATAATAACCTATAGTCGGGCCGTTCTAAGAAGCGTTTTTTGACAGGTGAGGAATAGGGAAGGGTAAAAACCAGAGTTTTACTTTTATATCGATAACATTTCAAAACGGGAAAGGAAAAACCTAATAATAGGCAAACTTCTTAAAAAAAACACATTGATACCGATGCAAAGTTGACTGTCTGATTCCGGAAGGTCATTCATAACCTAAATACAAGATTTTTTGCACATTTACAGCTTTCAACGGAATAATGTTCCAAACATTAACCATTGCATATTTGGAGCAAAACTATTGATGCAGATTTTGCTGTACACCTTAAAAGGATCGTTCCCACACACATTTTCGTCAGTAGAAATTGACAACTTTTGACGTGAGCACCACTTTTTTTGTCGAAAAACAGTACTGAGAACCGAAAAAGGGAAAACATAACCACCCAAAATGGAAAAAAAGGGCGACGTGCAAATGAATCTAAGCCGATTGTTATTATTCTATTTCACCTAAGATGACTGTCAGTTTTATTCGACTGATTCGACTTTCTTCTTCAGCGATGTAAAGTTAACTGACTAGAAAAAGCTAGATGATACTGCAATGAACTTTCCATTTATTATATGTGCCTAAACATATCATTTAAGAAATGAAGGAGGCATTAGTTAATTGCTGGAAATCCCGAGACCGAACATTCTTTCTCGCAAGCTAACATTGGCAATCGTGATGATATCCATTTGATTTTCCTTTATAAGATTATTTAAGTAATAGTTATGAAAATAAAAGATATAAAAACTTAAATGGTCGATATTATTTTGCAGGTTCGCATCCCTATTTCAATTTACTCCCAGTGCTGGTACTGTACCATTATTTTGTTCATAATTATATTATTTCATACATTGTTTAGTAATTAATTGACACAATATAGAATAAAATATAATCTACAGGTCATAATAAAAAAAAAACACATCAGCAAGCTGTTATTATTTGGTCCCAAAAATATAAAACGTGGGGTAAAGTGGTCTGTTCCATAATTTAGTCATTAGCTTTCCTTCCACACTGCTGTGTCAAAAAGCGCTTCTTAGAACGGCTCGCCTATAACACAGCACACACAACACACAATACATTTTCAAGCTAATTGACATTCATCTAATAGATTTGATCGTGCTGCCGCCGCTCGGCTCGCAATGATAATTTCGCAGAGATCAATTTCACTTTCCCATTTCACAAACAACAATCCTTTTTATCGCACAAACAATACAAAACAAGAATACAATTTATATCTAAAATTATTGAAAATTCACATCATTTTCAATCTATTCGAAATTCAACTCGAAATTATTAGATATAGGCGATTTTATAATGTCATTGACCACTTGCAGTACCCGAACAGTACTGTTCATGCTACTGCCCAGACAAATCTAAAGGTTTGTTTTGTCTTTAGAATAAGCACAGACTCAGAGTAATTAGGGCACAGACAATGAATGTGTCTCTTTTTACGTAAGTCAAATAAATGAGCGAGCGCACACGATAGCAGTGCGTTTCGTGTCGCACAAGGGTCGAAAACAATTGCAATAGGCAGTGCCTTTCTGTGAGTATTTTTGCTGTAAATGTGTGCGTTAAGCGCCTAGGTGTCAGGTACACCTATGCGCTTTTTTGAAGTAGTATAGAGCGAAAATTTAATTAGTGTGCGTAACTTAGAGGCACTGGCTATGCGAGCCTTTCCATCCATTTGTTTGAAGGAATTTCTTACTTAACACTTTGCAATAGAGTTCATAAGCTCATAGCATCTTTTACGAGAATAATACGAAGAAGATATTCTATGGTTTGTTACATGATGAAGGATGAAGATTTCCAGGGTAGGCACTGCTTTTCTGCCTCTATTAAGGGCACGCCACTGCGCACAAGTATTGAACAGGTTCATTCATTCATTCAGACATCCCAATACAGGTGTCAGATCTGATCAGGGCATCGTTTAACAATATCAAAAATATTTTATGCACAGAGAAACATTTCATCATTGCGTTATAGACTCAAGTAACAACGACTTGGTGCGTCATCTGTTGATCAAATGTAATGAGTTAAACATGTAAGTTAATTCGGATCCCAAAGAAAGTAGCGCCGAGCTTGCTAATAAAACCGCTTTTCAAAAGAAGAATGTGACAGTCGGTAAGGAGCGGCCGGTCGTTGAATAGGCCCGTCCCCCGCGGCGCGCGGAGCCGACCGCGACGCCACCATTGTGGCCACAAAGCCGGCCATTCTTACCACTATATTCACTACAAAGGACAGCCCGTAAAGACGAGTGCGCGTGTGGCACGATCGATCCGTGGCCGGAGCACTCGAGCGGCAATCGCCTGGCGCCAGCTTGCAATTTCTCAGAAAGAAACGTTTCTGAAGAGAAAACGCTTTCGTGGTGTTTTTATTTGCGCATGCACAAACATTTAATAGATACATCGAAATGTTTTTTGTCCGTCAAGTTGAAAATAAAAACAGCCGTGTTTACAAATTAGTAATAAAAAAAATTAAGATACCTGAAACGTCATACCTAAGCATCGTTTTTGGACATATTTTTTTTTTCTTG
This sequence comes from Incurvaria masculella, assembly GCA_946894095.1. Classification (NCBI taxonomy): domain Eukaryota; kingdom Metazoa; phylum Arthropoda; class Insecta; order Lepidoptera; family Incurvariidae; genus Incurvaria; species Incurvaria masculella. The sequence continues at coordinate 13,291,301 of OX335653.1, read as the reverse complement.
AAATAGTTTATTTTTATATATCCCAGCGTTTCAGCACTTTTAGCTGTTGGCTCCTTTACTCTAGCGACACTCAAGAGTTCCGCGAAAATCCCTTATGTCAATATTCGCCTTTTTTGTTACGTAAATATGAACAAAAATCTACGGAATCTGCAATAATTAACATCATGTATTACATTTTGTGTTATCTTTTCTTAACTAAGATCCGTCCCATGGATTAATGTTATTTTCATCCACGGGACCGTAACAAATATTCCTTGCCGCCAGTAGTTCCATTGGCGCCAGCATTTTACATCTGTGTAAATAACCTCCCTGTCCGTCCGTGGGCTTCACGGGACATCGGCGACTGTATCAAACGTTGGTAGTTATGTAATTAGGCCCTAAAGTAGGAGCCACTCGCCGTGAGGTCCCACCAGGGGGCGCCCGAGGTACGGCGCAAGCGGTTAACAACGAAATTGGTATCACAGGAGAATGTTTATTCCTGCACTTTCTATAATTTGTCTTGTTGACCACCGGACTCAGTACATACACCATAGGCGCGAAGCCTCGGCTCTCCACGATAGAGATTAAGCAAAACTGGGAGGTTCTGGATGGGCGACCGTTGAGGCTGGCCGTGGACCGGATTATACGTAAAACGCCCTTTCCTTCCCAGGAAGGGATTACGCGGGAATAATCCTACCAGGGTTAATTCCGCCGGCTCGGTAACGTCGCATTAAATGAAAGATGGTCGAAGCGGCAATGAAGTATGAAAATGCTGAAATTTTCACAGAGTGTGTATTTATTTTGCCGCTATAACAACAAATAGGTAAATTTAAAAATAATCAAAATGAAAGGGGGCCCCCATACAAAAAATGTGATTTTTTGTGTTAAATCTTGTACGATTGTACGGAACCCTAGGTGTGGGAGTTTTTTTGTGAATGCTTCAGACTTCGGAACCCCTGTTGACATTTCAGCATAACCCACCCGGATGACCCGCAGCGACGAGAATTGTTTGTTTTAATTTACTTTGTTTCATTTATTCATTTCATTATTTAATTTATTTAATTTGTTAAATTTACTTCTTGAATTCCAAAGCCTTGTTCAATTTATTTGCCCAAGTGTGAAAGAAGAGATGGCGCAACACACAATCCACAGGGTAATGAATAGCGATATAGCCATATGCCTATAGTATTTTCGGATAACTGACAGAAGTTTCAATCTGTTAGGATTGCTTATTATCCTGTGCTTAATTTTTTCTTGATTTCACGATAAAGATAATTCTGAATTCTCGTTCTCGAACTTTGATTTCAATAACGAAGGTACGAAAACTAGAAAGTTTTCAGGTAGGAAATTTAACTCTCCCGCCATGCCTACAATTTTTATTTATTTCAATTCAAATCTTAAGTTAATATTTTTCCCAGTTCATATTAGCCGAGAATTCAGTGTGCGTCCATAAAAAAAAAAAATTTAATGCATAAAAAAATGTCTTCTGTATGTGAATTTCTGTGTATTGCTTCACTTACCATACATTTCTGTGGGCTAAAAAAATGTAATCTCATGCTTTAGGCCTACCTGTTTAATAAATTTCGAAGCTCGTCTGAAAAGGGGATTGTAGGCTTTCGCTCGCTACTTGAGACAAGTCGTCGGGTTCTCAAAAGCTGTTTTATTTACGCCAGAAGAGTGAGGGTGCTACACGTCTCCATTAAATTTGACGCTGAAAAATGAAGGGCACGAACCCAATGAGCCTTCTCCGCTTAACCCAGCCAGCCCCTTTAGCGGGACCCTACACGTTGGATCGACACCAGCGGGAGTCGACAACAGCGGGTGTCGACACTGGGAAATTATTCGGCAGCGAGTGCATGGACGTGCATGAGATTGCGGATTTACCTAATAATTCAAGCTTAGAATTACTATCTAAAGCCTGATAAAATGTATTTAACCGGTTTCCGGTTCAATTAGATACAACAGTCTCAATACACAAATTGGCACATGTTCACACGATACTACGTCACTGCGTCTAGTCGATGTTATATTGTCGAACGTACTGAGTCAACACGGAACTGATGAAGTCGTAGGTTTCTAAATATACGTACATATACATATACAGATACAGTTGTTGTAAGCACCTACAATTGAATTAATGGTATCTTTAATATTAGCTTTCCAGGTGTAAAAATATCTCGATACATTTTTGAAAATTGCTGTACACACTGCTATTGTGTTACACGGACATTCCTGGCAAAACATACAAATAATTTAGTATTCTAGCAAATCCATTGCAGTCAACTTATATCAAACATGGTAGCATTGACTCTGTCGTCTGCCTATAGTGGTGAAATTCCCTCATCTCGCTACGAAGGCAGCACGCCTCCTGCGCGCGCTCCGCGCTTTGCATGTCGCGAGATAAAAAGAAACGCCCGAAAAAAACAACACCGGATTAGGACAGAGATGCATTAGGACAATCCGTGTTTATTCCGCTACTGATAATCAGATTCGAGACATTAATCATTGTTAAACATTGAGAAAACGGATTATTCTAATACTTAAATCCAACTTACGTCGTTTTTATACCGTCGTTTTTTGTGAGGTAAAAAAATTACTTAAAACTGAATGAGTTTCTGAATTCAAGCATGAAAATACCTCCAAATTCCGTGCACCAGAATTTCTAAATTTGCGATTGTCACTTTCGTGTAACTTGCAAGCGATTCACGGCCAAATTACAGACATAACAGAATAATTTAAATGATTTCTAAAGATTGGAAGGAAGGATTATAAGGGGTTTGTCGTGGTTCGCATTTCAAAAAAGGTTTTTTACTTAGTAGGTGATCGGGTTAATCCCGCCTAGGTTGGTACTTACTTATTTACATTTTTAATACCTTTACACTGAGGGTTGCTGTTTCTATAGGAGTGTTTCCATTATTTGCCCCATACAAATACGTTTTCAAATCCAGCCTACAATAATAACAGAAAAATGATTAAAAATGATTAAAAATGGTATCTAGTCCATAATTACGGCTCGCAGTGGCAATCTTTTGTTAGGTTTTATTTGATAAATAATAGCCTCGAAACTTGGAGAATTTTCGATAATTGAACTCTTTTTTTACAGCAAAATTAAAATAGCCTCTGAGCGAGATTGTCAATGAATAAAACTATCTAATAAAAAAACATGTTTTAATTATAACCTAAATTTTATGTAATTTGAAAAACAGTGACCACCATTTTACATGTATTCACGCCACTCTCCGCTTCGAGAATTTGAAAGCTTTCAAAAATTTAAATTTAGCAGTAGCTTTTAGTTGTTGTAAGTGTTTATTTTAACAAATTCGCGGATCATCAGTTCGTGATGTAATTTAGTGTAGTTTTCTTACCATAACTTTAAATTCGGTGAAATGAAATCGAATGAATGATGGTCGAGGCGGTAATTAAAATTATCCGTGTTTTTTCATCCAATGTAACCGTGCAAAATAAGGAAGAGTCCCGCATGACACTTGTGGCCAGCGATATGCTTGCTTCCTTAAAGTGTTGGGCTTAATACCATGACAGTCGGTGAGCAATTAGCCATACATGTCCAGTTTTATGAAAAAAAAAAACAGTTGCACAAAAGGACACAAAATAAACTTTTTATGGACAGTATGAAAGGGAGCCGAATCAACTCCATGCGGTTCACTAAAAGTAACGTGTTTGAACATTGATTAACTCAGACGCCTTTTCCTACAATGGGGGCTAAATGGCAACAATATAAAAGACGCCGTCCGTTCCGTCTAAGAAGCGATACAGGAGTGTAGAATATCTCGGTATAGAAGGTTGTTTCTCAGCCGTCCAGCTGACCGCGCGGGAGTGCGACCCTGGCTTGGGGCTGCGGTGCTCACGACGAGGGCCCTGGAGGTGGCTTCCCGGCCATGTGTCACCGGCGGTGACGTGACGTCCGTACGTGTTGCGGCGCTCTTCCGGCACAACCTAACCTTAGATTTAGTATGTCGCCGCCGCTTCGCTCTAGGTTGTTCTAAGACTACGATCCTTCCTATAGGATTATAAAAGTTATTTTTTCAATTACTAGGAAGGTAAAGAAACGAGATGGTTTATCTAGCATCTCTTCCTTTTGTTACTGTATTTTTGTAAATTTGAATTTTAAAATCCTAACAACAATTATAAATGAGGTGTGTTTTTAATGTAACTAGATTGGATGCCTAATATATACCCACAGCTATGATATAAGCCAAAAACAACGAATTGCCGTAGGAGTTCGACGGAATGACAGGTCTTTCCCTCCAGGAGCACGGCTACATTGAGCTGGATGGAAAATAATAACAATTTAATTGCAGCTTCGACCATGTTTTCATCCAATCCGATCGTACCAACCTGCCACCTGAAAGAGGACGGGGACCTTCAGTTTTACATGGATTCCGAACCATTGAAGAGATCGCATCGCTGGGATGTCATTCTTTCATACAACAACGGGGAAAATATCGACGTAATTTTGCATAGAGATGCTGGTGAGAAATAAGTCTATTATTAACACCGGATAAATATTTAGATATCGTCCCGAGCGGACCCGGGTACCACGGTAACTAATAACATAGATCAGCAAAGGAGGTTTTTGGCCTAGAGATCAATAAGTGATATATTATCGGATAGGTCTTATACAGCGAATCACTGTGGGAAAAACGTTACAGACGAATAACTTTTTTTTATATAAAATGGTTTTTTTATTATTGCTTTTTCAGTTTCCTTTCGTTTTTAGGTAACAAACAATTACTTTCAAGGCTAAATAATAAATCATTATTATTAGTATCATTATTAATTTAACACATAAAGTTACTTTTGTATGAAAAATAAACATTGCGCTGCTTACCTGCAGTTATGAATAGAACAACATGTTTAAGTTACGCTATGAATGTATTATTGACGACTAATCCAAGTCACAGAATAACTAATAGTGTCCAAGTTTTGACTAAAATATAACATGTTTTAAGCTGCGTTTATTCATACGCGCAGGTCTGGATCATGAAAACAATTATTTGCACCTTTACACCACATATCCTGCATCGAAGGATTAACTATAAAAATATTAATATAAAGTTATAACTTCTACAGATTGTTTTTTATCTTGCAGCTGGTTACTACCAGGAGCCAAGTAACACTAATATTTTTAATGAAATACAGTGTATTAAACATTAATTGCTTGGATATGCGAACAATGTATTTATACACTTTATAATATATGTTAATATTATCTGAAAAAAATACACCTACACTACTCTCAACTATAACCAACCATAGTCCGACGAAAGACCCTCTCTCCTATAGCACAGGGAATCCTATTTTGGGAGACAGGGATCCTACAAAATTTAACTACTACATGTTAAAGTATTAAGCAAAAATATTCTTCTTCATTTCGACTGCCGCGCTTTACATAAAAAACATATTAAAAAAAAAAAACTTATTATTTGTCCATAAAGATTTCTATGAGAATTACTGCCATAGAAGAAGTTGTTACACATAATAAAATATTTTTAAATAAAAAAAGGACCGCCTTCAAAAAACCCGGAACTAAAAAGCAAAAAATAATTGGTTAATTTCAATTAATGTACGAAAAGCTATTTTAATTCTAACTAATTATGTACAATTTCTTAATTTTTAATCATCTTTTGAAGTCGGTGCCTTGGGTAGAGTTCGCTTCGCACGCTGCTGACCGAACAGACACTATTTCAGCCGAACACACCCGAAGTCTACGAGAGCGTAAACAACCTGAGTCAGCAATGATTGGTCCACAGAGCTGGAGATGCCCTTAGCGTTGGTTTACGTGCAAGCTGATATCGATACAGCGCAGCGTACTGAAATTGGGTTTCAACGATTATTAGTACTTTCGGCTTTATAAAGGCGCGCACTGTTGAAGGAGTACGTTAATTCGCTGCTCTGTGTTGATTGGTACTTCCCTGCGACATCGTTGTCTGAACGAGACGATTTCTGCCGAAATTGGTGAGATCTGTACTAACCGCACACTCGTTTTGACACGTAGTTGAGAGCAGACACCTCAAAGTCGCTACCTATTGTTTTCTGTTCTTTTTTATATTTGTATTTTTGTTTTGTTTTGTGTTATGTAGGTATTTAGGTAGAATAAAAAGTACAAGCTACAACTACCTAAATATTTATCATATAAGTGGTCGTTGTTTTTATATTGGTTTGTTCGTAGGGTTTTCTTGTAAATATTTTGTTTTTACTGTGTTAGGTATTTAGTTTAAGTATAAGGCATATTTAAATTACAAAGTACTTGCCTAAATACCTACTTACATACGTTTTTCTGACCTGTTTGTTTATTTAATTTTTGTTTTTGTGTTTTGTTCAAGTAGGTAAATGTAAGTAGCTACCTACTTATATTTCTTTCTTAGCCATAGGTGATATTAATCTAACTACTTGCAGCCCTTAAAGAACGTCTACCCAAGGCACCGACTTCAAAAGATGATTAAAAATTAAGAAATTGTACATAATTAGTTAGAATTAAAATAGCTTTTCGTACATTAATTGAAATTAACCAATTATTTTTTGCTTTTTAGTTCCGGGTTTTTTGAAGGCGGTCCTTTTTTTATTTAAAAATATTTTATTTTTTGCTTTTTAGTGGTGGCGTAACTTTTGACTCAAGGTGGGCGAGCCCTCCTGCTTAACTTCACATACAAAGTGGAAAGAAGATATACATACATATACAATACAATACAATGAACGAGCATTAGCAGAAATAAAACCATTGAGAAATCTCATTTCTGACGAAAGGTAGACCGGTAACTATCTGGACTCATGAGTTCACGGTTGATACGTACGATAATTGATACGATGAGATCACGTGAGATAGAGTGCTGTGACAGACGGACGGACGGACGGACAGCGGAAGCTTAGTAATAGGGTTCCGTTGGTGCCCTTTGGGAACGGAACCCTAAAAAGACAAAACAACGAATGACCGGAACCGCTGAGCTTCTGAATTTCTCATCTTTCCCTCGTTCCGGATAGTCTGTTTCTTGCGTAAGTTTAAGTTGTATGAAAATGTGTACATATTGGCCTCGTGTATCCCCCCTTAACAGTTGAATTTTGTAAAATCCGTTGTGAGCGAGCCTTTTCGTCTTAACAAGAAGTCACTGAAAATTTTAAGTTTCGAGGATAATTGGTTTCAGAGATCTCAACATGAGTGGTTTTCGCCTAAATGTGTTCATTTTGACCTGTTTTACCCCCCTAATAGTATAATTTCCAAAAATATTTTCTTCTTAAGCAATCCCATCTAAAACAAAACATACTCTGACATTTCTGAGTTCAGCGGCTCTAGAAATAGAAATGTGTACAATTTGCCCTCTTTTACCCCCCTTGAATACCCCCAACAGTTGAAGTAAAAAACAACCTCTCATACTGAGCAATCTCACCCGAAAAGAAAGCTGCTGTAACTAAAAAATCACATTTCTGGGTTCGCGAGGTTAAGAAATTCGATGTTTGTTATAATTAAGTACCAAACTACTGAACCGATTTTGATAAAAAAAAAAATGGGACCAACTAGAAAGTATACCCTTTCAAACAAAAAAAGAATTTTCCAAATCGGTCCAGGGGTCTTCGAGTAATCGGTGAACATACATAAAAAAAAAAAAAAAAAGATTCCGACGAATTGATAACCTCCTCCTTTTTTGAAGTCGGTTAAAAATACCTTTCCGATACAATAATTTATCATCATTGGTCTCTAGGGTCCATGTATTTGCCCATCCTTACTTCCCAAACTTAATGGAATTGCCAGTTAAGTCTTCCGACCAGAAAGTAACGCTTAAGATGGTTTTTTTTTTATGTGACTGGACATGGATGGCTAATACCACACCTTCTGTCATGGTATTAGCCCAACACACCACATGGGAACTAGGTGCCATGCCAGGACCTTCCTTATATTGCACGGCTACATTGAACTGGATGGAAAACACGGACAATTTTCATTGCCGCTTCGACCATCGTTCATCCAATGCGATGGTACCAACCCGGGCGGGATGAACCCTACCACCTAGTAAGTAAGGAAGGGGACCTACAGTTTAACGTGGAATCCGAACCACGGCCAGCCTCTCTTAACGGTCGAGTGGTCACCCATCCAAGACCAGACCGGACCCAGCGTTGCTTAACTGCTCCGTTGCTTATACTAGCCAATGCGAATGGTTTGATTACGTTTAGTTCCTGATTTCTATGGAATGAGAACATGAAATAAAAACCTGTATACATCCAGCTAACGCTCTACCAAAACAGAAAGAAAAATGTTACAGAAATTGATATTTTATGCATGGAAACATTTTTTTAAGTCAGGTCTCAAATATATTCTTTTTCAAGTTTGGGGCTTATATTGATATTAACTAATCTTTATTTTGATACCATTTCAAAGATCTTAACATTATCTACCCATTCAGCGAAGAACATGTTAAACTTTTTCCAATTTATTTAACGAAACAATAAAAATACCGGTTTCGCGCGTTATGCGGGTTGGTCACATTTAGAAATCACAAAAATTTGGTCACAGCTCGAACTAAGCGACGTCGGGCTCTGGCTATCTCGTTTTAATCGCAAAAATTTGTCCAAAATGTTTAGGTATGAGAATGCTCTTAACTAGGTAAAATATCCAAAGAGGCCATGCTAAATGAGCCGCGTAAAGTTCAATACTTGTTTCGTCAGTCCCTGCATCGTCAATTGGTTGATTACTCAAACGTTTGTTAGCCGAGGCGTAAGGCAAACTTTCCTGATTCAATTACCACCCTAGGTCCGGCGACGGAACTCGGATGGTCCGGGGACGTAATGGGACTTGTTTAACTATTCGGGACAGTGAGTGAGGAAAGACGGGAAGGGTTCTGTAACATCGTATAAAACAAAACAAAAAAATATTACGTTTCTTATATGGGGCCCATTACTTTTTTATTTGTTTTTAATTATTACTTTTTGTTGTTATAGCTGTAATGGAAATACACACTCAGTGAACATTTTTACTATCTGCCTATTACGGGTCATGAGATACAGCCCGCTGAAAAATGAGCGGGCAGCGCAGGCTTGGTAATAGGGTTCCGTTAGCGCCCTTTACGGAACCTCTAGTACGGAAACATAAAAATATCTCGGCCTCACACATGTTTGTACACCCACGTTTAAAAAGTCTCCACTCAAAATCTTTGCGACGAATTGGGTGCTCGGACTGCGTGGCAGTTCTTACGTGCCGTTGGAACTCAGAAACATCAGTAGAGAGCGAATTCGTGAGTGAACTGACTGACCGGCGTTACCGTCAGTGTACGTAACATCAATAAAAAGTCGCTACGGTGCCGCTATAGGGAAAAATTCTCGTCGCCACTTCCGTCCTTCCTTACTTGATGATTTGGAACGACAATAAACGTTTTCTCCGCTCGACATTACTCGTACCGTGAGTGAAATCGTCCGAATAGCGTCCTTCATGAATGAAAACAACAAAACAAAAAATTCTAAATTCATGTATGCAGTAAATAAGTTGGGATATCAGTCAGCCTTTTACCCAAAATGTATGTTACCTACTGTGGTCTTACGTACTGATAAGTATCCCAGAAAACCTGTAATCTTAGGGAAAATGCTTGGAATATAATCGTCTTATCTGATAAATAGGTTCGGTAAGGTTAGATCAGGTTAGGTGAGATTAGTTTCCATTGGGTTCAGTTACATTACACTTTATAAAGTAGCTCAATTTGCTGGGTACATTTTAACCGTAGCCTAGAGGTACATAAATGCCTGAGGGCTTGCGGTCTCTTGCAGTGATATGCGATTTTTCAAGGATCTCCGTGTTATTTTTGAACTAAGACTTACATATGTTTTTTGTCGAGAATGCGAACTCATGTCAAACTGATGCTCCTCTTTTTTGCTTACTAGGCAGTAGAGTTACGCCCGCCCGAATCGATTCCATCGCATTGTACAGAACGTAACATTGCATCGGAAACGAAAAATATCCGTGTTTTCCATTAAATTTAATGTACCTGTGCAATATAAGGTCCTGGTATGTTCCCACGTGGTGTGTTTGTTCAGTATAGTGTTAGTATGTGTGGTATTAGCCATCAATGTCCAGTTACTTGAAATAATCAATTGGCGCCGATACATCCAAAGCGTTCATAATATTTCGGAATGCCAACTATGGACCGTTTCCAGATATGGTCTAGTGTGCACGTTTAAATACAATGGATGGACTCTTCACTAAGCCAACTGCAATTACGGAGACGACAATTAAGATAACCGCCCTAAATCTTAACTGCAGTTAAATTGTTGTTGAGACTCCCACTAGCCCGCAGCCGACTGCAAGCAAAGTTTTATAGTTTAAATTATTTTATCGCCTCGGTCTATAGTTACACGAGCAGTTCTCATTAACGTTCTGGAGTATTGTCTTTCTAATCGTCGAAACAAGAAGACCACAGTCGATTTTATAATTGTACATATTTAGAACCAAATACTCCAAAACTGGAGAGAGATAAAAGTTACTATAAATGTTGAAGGATAAAATATGTAAGGCAGTCTAAACGTCAAAACAAGAAGACCAGAGTCGATTGCACAATTGTACATATTTAGAACCAATAGTATTACTGGAGAGCGATAAAAGTTACTTTAATTGTTGAAGGATAAAATATGTAAGGCAGTCTAAACGCCGAAACAAGAAGACCAGAGTCCATTGCACAATTGTACATATTTAGAACCAATAGTATTACTGGAGAGCGATAAAAGTTACTATAAATGTTGAAGGATAAAATATGTAAGGCAGTCTAAACATCGAAACAAGAAAACCAGAGTCGATTGCACAATTGTACATATTTAGAACCAATAGTATTACTGAAAAGCGATGAAAGTTACTTTAATTGTTGAAAGATAAAATATGTAAGGCAGCCTAATCGTCGAAGCAAGAAGACCTAAGTCGATTACACAATTCTGTGTAAAATCAATAGTATTACTTACGGACATCGACGAATATTACTGGAGAAAGGTTAATGTTACTTTAATTGTAGGAGTACAAATTTCAGGCAATATTATTTTACAAGCAACAAGATCTGGGTCGATTACATAATTGTGTGTAAAACCAATAATAGTGTTATTGGATAGCGGGAAAAGTTACTTTAATTTTTGGAGGCAAATTCAAGGCAGGCTTCATCGTCGAAGCAAGAAGACCTGAGTTGATTAGACGATTGTGTGTAAAACCAATAGTATTACTGGAGAGCTGTAAAATTTACTTTAATTGTTGGAGTAGAAATTCAAAGTGCCGCGCCGCGTGTTATTCTGCATTCGTACCTGAAACAATCAGAAACATTCTGGTAAAACTTGAGCGAGTTCGCACGCAAATCTCGAACTAGAAGAAAATAAATATTTAAATTTCTGAAATTAAAATATGCTAATAAATGCAAATAAGGTAAGACGATATCTTGGATAAAATTCGGTAGGTCGGTCCGCTTCAAAATCGGAAGGTTGCTCTGCTCCCCAACCAGCTTGAAATATTCCAAGTGTTAAAATATTGAGGAATATTATGCGGTATCAGATTCCGCTTCGGATATTGTCGATTTACACGGAATTAGGGTTTAATATGTTTTTACTAACAAATGTAAAAAATGAAAATCCTAACTTTTTAAATCATAAGAAGAAATAATGTAATATAGTGTACTATTTTAGAAGGACGACCGCTATTGTGTTAGTTGGATAACAAAAAGTTTCTGAATCCATCAACATGTATCTAATATTGGCCTTTGTGGATTGTTTTTGTCACCGCCAAGTTAGTTAACGCGAGACCAAAGGACGCAAGAGAACGGGGACCTGAGTCAATAAGAGCGGATATTTGAGGCTAGAAAAACATTTCAGTCGGTTCCGCAGATCTGTTATACACTATTTGTAAGTGAGCTAGGTCTGTAAGCTTTTGTCAATGAAATGCTTCGCATCATATTTTTATAGAGCTTCAGAATGACTAATTTGTAAACAATTCTGCAGTTTCCAAAATATGATAAAGATGGATGAATAGCGATAAAAGATATACCTATATTATTGACCGTGGAAAGAGCGAAACTCGAGCTCTCGGTGATCACCATTCCAGATTGGGCAAAAATGCTTTCGTATGCCCGGCTGTTCTCCTCTACAGGTCGCATTCCTCAATAGATCTTCGTGAAATGTTGTGAGCAGGTTCGATTATTTTATAAACTTTTTTAGCCGAGCTAGTTCTTGTAATTTTTTTATTGTTTTGAAAAATGTTCAAAAATTACAAAAGTCCAATAAAACAGACTCGCGAGGACTACAGTTCAGAGAGCCAATAGCTACTTGTAGATATTTGTTGTGATAAGTCATGTGTATTGTGTGTTATACAAAATATTTTAATATTTTATTATCAATGTAATCATGTATATGGACTTATGATCTGAAATAAATAGTTTTTGCGAGATTTCATTTAATTTTAGTGTCCATTCACTTTTCAGATAAATAATAATTAATAAAGTAATTTACACTAGACACGTCGACTGTTATTGTACAGAATATAGGGTACACTACTTGTTCTAGAGAATTTCAGAAATGAATCAGATCACTCAAGTGAACTGTGATCACCGGCTCTTTCGTGGGAAAGAGCTCACCCCTAGGGTGATCCGATGTCGCAGAAAGGGGTAGAATGTTGGCGCAACCTCTGACCGCAGAACCCTCAGACTAACACGTCGCGTTCATTATTCACGTCCGACACACTCGCCGCCGCCGGCTTCGGCAAAAAGATCTTGTCATAGGAGGGATACGACCACATACGACCATGCAGTAACTTCTTTATGTCGTAAGTTTCTCAGATACGACGATTTCAAGTTATGCAATCTGAATGATATAAAAGAAAATGCTTGCTGTTTAAATGGCATGGATACCTGACATTACGCCCAATACTAGATTGGCCCAAACGACTCCTGAAGGTAGGCACTTAGTGCAGACCAGCATAATCACATTAAATTGAGCGCATCTATGTAAATTGAATTGGATTTTCCACATTACAATTCTTCATTTTCGCTCAAATATATTGCCCTTTTCCTCTCTATTTCTTGGATTCCCTTCAATTTCAGTTTCAACGTACCACGATCAGCATTCATAACGCAACGGAAAAGATACTTCAATGTTTTTATTGAAATCAACAAAAATTTGAAACTAAAACAATAAACCGATACTTATCCGCAACTTAAATATCGGGAAAATAAACCCTATTCACGTTCCAAAACGGTTTGATTTGTACCTATAACAATTGGGAATTTAGTCTCTGAAGGAGCTAAGACCGTGTCTATGCCGTGTGTGAAGATGACAAATAGTCAGCTTCACACATGAAATAGACACGTTTTGTAAATCAACTGGGCATCTGATTAGCAGACAGCTTCACAGAAACTGTCCGTCACCAGTCAGCAACGAGAAACGACTTGACGCTAATGACAACACTGGATGTGCTTGATGTCTGTAAATATTAACTAAAAGCAATTTAAAAAGTAAGGAATTAAAATTAAAAACTTTTCTTAGGACAGCCCGGTTTAATAGAAGTAAAATTGACAGTATTTTTTATCTACTTCAATGCCCCAGGCTTTAACTAAGAGAAAGTTTAATAGTCTACTGCAAATCATAATGTGTACCATTTCTGTATTCTTCCAATTGCTCTTACAAGCGGCTTATATTTTCATCAGACCAGTAACTCACTATTCCGGTCAAACTGTCATCAGAGACCCTCGGGGAGGTAAATAAAAGTCATTTGAAATTTCCCGACCCACCTACGCAGGCCAATTTATCTTGCTTTATTATTGTCTTCCCTATTAAAGGTAACATAAAGACGGTGAACTGCTCTAATGCCTCCGATCTCAGATTACTGATAAGTGCAGCGCCCGCGCAGGAACCGCCGCCCACGCTGCTGGGTCGAGACGTCCACATTCGAGACTACACTTAAGGTAGCCCATCCCGCTCATCTCCCCATACAAAAGGGGAAAGAAGATCACGCCCATATTTCTTGTCAGAGATCCAAAATTTTGCTCAAAATAGCTTTATTTGATCGAAATAGATGTCTGATGACCATTGGCATTGTAAAATTGTGTTTGGTTTCTTAGTTATAAGGTCCGAAAGTTGATATTTTTCGCGCGTTTTATACAATAACTTTGGAGGTGGATTACGCAATGATAAAGTAAGAATATCTTAAAAAGATTGGTCTTCAGACATAGCTTATTTAATCAAGATTTATAATCTATTTGGTTTCTGTTAGATTTTGGACTACAGCGGTCGTGGTTTACTTTTAGCTATAAGTCGTTTAATAATTAAAATTTTCGTAAATTTTACCAAATCATACACTATGCACATTGTCTTTTTTGTGGACATGTTGCATCTTCCTCATCACGGACCCTGTCTTTTTCTTTGAAACAGAGAAGGTCCCAGAGCGCAACAGCACGGTTTTGTACCGTGCCCGCGAATGACTTGGGCCCGCCGGGTTGGGCTACCTTAAATGCAGTTCTTATCACTCGCCAGCAAAGGACGCGACTAATTTTTGGGTTGGGTTTATTTGGAGTCTCGCAAGGGTCTGCTTTAGAGCCAATGATGTTTGATAAAACTTTTATTTTTATAGACTTTGAAGATTGTTATTATCTTTATTATAGTTATGGTCCCATCTAATGCAGTAGAACTTTAGAAATAGCAGAGCTTTGTGGAATTGCGCTCTATTTAAAACTGAAGAAAGGACATTGTGATACTTATTAGACATACAACGAGTAATATAAATGCGAAATGTAATTTTTGCGAATGGTGAAAACATATTATTTGGAAGGATTTGCATTGTGGCCGTAGGACTTTTCCCATGACTACGTTTTTTATTTCAAAATGGTGATTATTATAATGATTTTATATTTGGGTGTCAATGAAATGGCCAGGTGAAGAGCCTCGAGATACGGCAAGACATAACGTTAAAATGTTCAATTCAATCGTTTACTTTCATATTACTACATATGTCACTGACTTTAATCAACTTTAAATAATATTTTAATATATATATGTTTATTTTCCTCTATTCGGTGTATATACTATCTTGAATTCGTCATTTTTTAAAGACGGTTCGATTACCACGGATGAAAAAGAATCTGACCAAAAAAACTTCAAAATACAAATGTATTTTAATTTTAATAAGTAAAAATAATAAATGTGATATATCCTTTACCACCTACAGAAAAAATAAAAAGTAATGGTTTGAGAGCAACTTCAACTTCAAGTTTAATGGGCACCGCTACAAGGTTCAAAATGTTCAAATTTTCAAAATGTATTTTATAGTAAGTAATATGACCAATAAAATGATTTTTTTTAAATAAGATTTCTGGATGAATTTCTGGCCAACACATAATACTAAAATTTTCGGTTAGATCGAAGAAATAAAAAAAAGTATCTGAAGAATATGTAGTGGAAATGCAATGCATTTAATTTATTGTGATCGACAATTTTTTGTTAAAACAACAAATAAATTATGAAATTTAAAAAACTAACTAAAACCATCTAAAACTTAACTTAATAGCTACAATTCTCGGATTTAAGTAGTTTTTTTACAATATTAGACAGTTTCGACAGACATGGCAGGCCGGGCGGCATAATCGTGACAAATAAATAGTTTTGTTCCCAATTGTCGATCGGCACTGACTTCATAAACGTGGACGTTTTGTGGAAATACGCTTGAGATGCCATAAAGTATTGAGTTATCGAGAAAGGTAAGATCATCATTATACTTTACACGTTAGAAGTTACATCGTTTAACGAACCCATTAATATGACTTATCATCTGCTAACCCTCACCTGCCCCTTGATGAAGCTTACTTTAAGCCCCGATTGCACGAAGAGACGGCCGAGTTAATCAATGTTCAAACACGTTACTTTTAGTGAACCGCATAGAGTTCCTTCCGTACCGTCCATACAAATTGACGTGTTTAATCGTACGATTTTGATTTTTTGTGTGTTCTTGCACTCGGCCCTAAGTCTCTCAAAACCGACGGATAACGGATTACCGAGAGGTTTTATGAAGACACACTGCCCGCGAAAGGTTTGTTTGCTGGTTCAACGCGTTATGCTTATAAAATAGATTCTAACCTTAAAGGCTAATTCTATATACATATGTATCATATTCGTAGAATTAGTATAGTCTTTTTCAGAATACATTGAACTTGTTTGCCACACAGGCTTACGGTAGAATATCTACATTCAACTGTAACTTCTTAACTGTCGGGTCGAGGTAGTAAACACATATTAATTGCTTTGTTGATGTCCAGCACTAAACCTTAATTAGAAAACGAAGTCTTAGCTTATTTCAGTACATTTCGGCAAAATGCATTTGATGCAGTCTGCCGTGACACATTCTGCATTTATACTACTTTCGCATAAAGTCAAGCATCTTTTTTGCCTCACATGATAATTTACATAAATTTTAATGTGATATTATATTAAATTACCTGATTCCAAGATCAGGTAAACATTTTTGGAAATCTCGTTATTGAATTATGTCCACTGAAATGATGCATTCAATATTATATCTATATGACCTTCATAACTAGTTTATCTATAAAAGTATGGGGCACACTTTAAAATTAAATTAAATAAGGAAATAAACCAAAGGTTAATCTAAATTTAATATTGTTGAAGTTTATTTTTATGTTAGTTTATGGTAAACATTAACAAAATGAATTGATCGGATTAAGCGATATCATTACGAAAACATCCATAAATTAACCACAAAGCGGCGACGCGGCTTCACTCTCATTATTTTTTTAAATATGAATCTCACCTGCAGAGAGCACGGATTTGAAAATGGCTCTAAAGGCTCACAACATTTTCTAAGGCATCGTGTCATTCGATTTTGCAATATACTTTTAGAATGCATTGAATCTCCGACAGTTGATCAATTCACTTGCACAGCTGTAGTTAAATTGATATGTTTGGAATGGATTGTTTAATGTATAATGAAAACGTAATGCATTCTTATGGAAATTAATAATTCTAATGAACTATAATATCAGCAACCATCGCATCATTTAATTTAAGCATAAATACAAATAGGATACTAATTTGAGCATTAGATATTTAATGTAAGGTACACACAAAAACTATAACAGGATGTCTCATAAGCCGAATTTCGGGCGACATGCACGCCCTGACACACGCCCTGGGCAAGATTGAGGGTCGTCGGCAAATCCATTAGATTTAATATTAATCCCAGTAATCTTAGCACTTGACAAACATCTCTGCGGTTAATCCGCACATTAATCATGCATGGAGCGTAGAATGGCGCATATTTACTCTTCACTGGGTGATTTATCCAACCCGCTCTCGATTACGCAAGGTAATCAGTTCTCTTGTTTGGAATCTATGTTATATTTGAATATTTGTGACTACCTCCAAATTTGGTCACAATTGAGACCACTCTTATTGGCGTCCATGTACGTATTGTTTATAGTTTAATTATCATTCATTGACTAAGCCGTATACTGCATTCATATTTGTCATATCAAGAATCATAGCGAAAAAGAACTGGCAAGAAACTTCCCTTGAAATTGACTAATATAGTATAGGTACTAATTATTGTCTGTATACAAAAACGTTTCAGATTCAGATTCAGTTTTCCGTCAATTACAGACATTCGAGGTATTTGTGTCTGTTTGTGTAAATAAATTATTCTGATTCCTACTAACATTAACTGCAAGTATTTACTATAACTGATAGGAGAAAAAGTTAAAATCAAGAAAGTCCTATGCCAAAGACCTTTCGATTAGATCCTTTTACAAAAGAAAGAGTTATTTCATCTTACTAGGCTGCATTTAGATTATGAATAAGAGATACCTTCAAGAATCTTTCGAAGTCAAATCTCTAATCAAAACCAGTCAAAGCAATAGTGGAACGTCTGCAATCACACATTCTGATCACCATGCTGTGGCGGCTTCAAACGAAATTGTGTCTTAATTAATCATAAATAGAGATGCAATTTGTGATAGCGCCGCATGCTTAACATAGATGCAACGTATCGAGGGCCTTCATAAATGAAGAGATGACTCTAATCAGATCTTGGAATGAATTCCAGCTACTTCCAATGTAATTGGTTCCGTGGGCGGTGTTGTATATTGAATGTTATCTTCATGGACGAGGTGAACGAAAAGTGGAATAAAAAGTTAAGGAAAAATGTTTCGACACCATGTTTGCAGAGATAAAAGATTTCAGTTGAAAGTTGAACAGAATTTTAAAAGAAAAATTCCGGTCAAGTGCGAGTCGAGCTCGCAAACGAAGGGTTCCGTACCATTACACAAGAAAAGAAAGAAATCACGTTTCTTGTATGGTGGCCATTAATTTTTTTTTGTTTTTATTTTGGATGCACGGATGGACAGCGGAGGCTTAGTAATACAAAAAATATAAAAAAAACCTTTGGTTACGGAACCCTAAAAACAGTGTAATGTTTGAAACGGACAAACATTTTACCGCAGAGATAATACAATTTATGAGCTGAGGTTCCCGGCTACGCTCGGTTTAATTTAGTTTTGGACCTGTTTTTTATGTGAGAAATAAAAATAAAAAAAAGTTGGTCGGAAAAACTTCTGGAACTCGACAAAAGAACCACCTACCGGGTCCAACTATAGCTAAGGACCATCCAGATTCAAGCCGAATGGGAGAATGATTAAATTAAAATCGGTCAAGCCGTTTAAAAAAAATAATTACTAACATACATACACACACCGGATTATATACAGGGGTTTTTTACAAGGGTGTTTTCATGGCCAAATCTTAAACTATAAGAAATAGCGAAAATACTCAAGGTTTCACGAGGACGATTTTTATAAAAACGAAAACTTCATCATTCGATTTTTCAAACAAAATGTTGTTTAAAAAAGCAACGAGTTCGATTCCCTGCTCAAAATCAGTCTTCGAACCGGAGTCACCCTTTGATATTTCTAATGGTTTTGAATTTGGCAATTGTTTCATTTCTTTTATTTAAACTTTTATGGAAGATAAACTACGCTAAGTTACATACATCAAAAATTGTAGATACGCGGATTCGATCAACCAGTAAAGAAGACATGAAAAATTCACTCTGTATACAAAGTAAACTTTCTTAAAGAGGTGGTTTTAAAAAAATAAACTGAATACACGGGTATAAGGAAAACAGTAGATATAACGTAAAAGTTGTCGCAGTTATTACTAAAGTTATTGGAAATTAAGAAGATGGATGATCGTCGTTATGCCGCGGGTTCAAAGGGAACGGTGGCTTCGAAGAGAGGATCGCGTGCCCATGGCAATAAGCTATTAATATTAGGACTTTCCACCGTAATTTGATACTGTAAATGCGTTGAAAATTATTTTTAAACTATTTCTGAACACGTGTATTTTAGTGGAATGATTAAAAGTATAAAGTTGTTTTGGTAAAGGTTTGATTAACGGCCCCAACAAATCATTATGATTTCTTTCTTATTGACGAATACAACGATTACTAAATACCTACAATGATTGAACACATTTTATTCGTGGCGGAAAACAGCGTTCACGAGAAAACACTGATGTAATCCCCCATAAACCGCCGACAGGCAGAATATCATTCATAATATTTTTTTACTTCCATTTCCCGTTTTCCTTGCGCCGTTTTCCGAAGAATTGCCTCCATAGAAAAAGTGACACATATCTCGTAACAGAAGGCAATCACACCGGCGGGGGTGGGGGGTAGTGGGGTGGGGGTGGCAGGAGAGGAGTATGAATGACGGCGGCTGATAAGCGAAGAGTCCCGCGGGAGCTATCCCGGGCCAGGCAGGATATATGGCTTCATGGCCCCAGTGCAGGGAGGATGGAACGGTTTATTGTATGTGAGGCGCTGTGATCGAGAAACACACGCATGTGTGGATCGGATCGGACTTGCAGAAGGATCCAGGTTAAACCAAATGTTTCTATCTAAAGTAGGCGATACACTGTCGAGTAAGCTCACGTCGATTTTACTGGCGGTCCTTGCATTACTAAAAGGCATGCGGCCTAGCCTCGGGCCTAGCTGCGAACCCAAAGTGAATGCCGAACAGCAGTGCTCGGCATTCACTTGCCGTGAGTGTAAACTCAAAAATGCCACAAAAATGCTATGAATCTACTTTTTACCTTATACTATGAGATTATGTTATTCTCTCTTAGAAAAACGCAAAACAACGCTCATGTTCGGTTCGCGTTGAGATTGCGCCGCACCGCGCCATTGCGTTGCATCGCGTTTACGTTCAGTTCGCGTATTTACATCTTAATTTCTATGTTTGACATTTGCTTATTTTGGAAAGTTTCTGAAAATGGTTTCAACAGTTTCAACCCATTCCTTTGCGGATTTTTTGTTGAAAACTTTACCGTCTCAACCTAAATTTGATTGGTTATTGATCGAGTGATGCGCGAAGAGCGAGCGTCGCGTCTCCGTTTCATCTTAAGGTGGCCCATCCCGCTCATCTCCCCATACAAAAGGGGAAAGAAGATCACGCCCATATTTCTTGTCAGAGATCCAAAATTTTGCTCAAAATAGCTTTATTTGATCAAACTAGATGTCTGATGACCATTGGGCATTGTAAAATTGTGTTTGGTTTCTATGTTATAAGGTCCGAAAGTTCGAATTTTTCGCGCGTTTTATGCGATAACTTTGGAGGTGGATTACGCAATGATAAAGTAAGAACATCGTAAAAAGATTAGTCATCAGACATAGCTTATTTAATCAAGATTTATGATCTATTTGGTTTTTGTTAGATTTTTGACTAAAGCGGTCGTGGTTTACTTTTAGCTATAAGTCGTTTTGAAATTAAAATTTTCGTAAATCTTACCAAATCATACACTATGCACATTGTCTTTTTTGTGGACATGTTGCATCTTCCTCATCACGGAGCCGGTCTTATTCTTTGAAACAGAGAAAGTCCCAGAGCGCAACAGCACGGTTTTGTACCGAGGCCGCGAATGAGTTAGGCCCGCCGGGTTGGGCCACCTTAAGCAAACATGGTTTCGTACGTCTGTCCGGCCTCCGGATATCTTGCTGTTCCGCTCTACAGGTCGCATTTCTCAACCGATTCTCGTGAAATTTTGTGAGCAGGTTCGATTATAATATTTGATTAATTTAGTGACCGAGTGTCAGAGAGCACCGATATAGAATACTAGAATCACGCATTGCCGAGTTCGCGCGACCGTAGTACGGTCTGTTGAGTCTGTGACTATGGAGCTGTCACAATTAGTTACACGAGCTGGATGGAGGTAAGATTTTGTTGGTAGACCAACGACACGTGTAATTTGTGCGGTTTGCGGTTTCGAGTGGTGTTTTCGGTGCGGGCTACCGCTACCGTGCTAGTGGAGGGCTTTTGTGAGTGCTGTAGTGCCGTGAGGTTGCATTCTTCAGCCAGCCAAGGATTCAGTGAGCTCCCTAGGATCCTATCTCAGACCCATATGCTCATGACCTCTGCAGCGCCACTAGTTCGACGGGGTGAGTACAGCTTCTTTAATAATATAAAATGTATTTGTCTATTCAGGTTATCGGAAAAAAAACAAAATGGCGGAGCTTTCTTCTTAGGAATTAATGCTGCGGAACCAGTTTTGTTCTCAGAGGATGTTTTTAAAGAGCTGGACACGCATCGCTAGTGCCATAGGCTACTATTATGTGGCAGGACAATCATAACACACTCCAGAAGAAACAAGGTGTTATGCAAGGTGTAGAGTTCATGTGAACTTGCTGTTCGATATGAAGTATAGCCCAAATTGTACTCATATTTATTGATAACATTTTCATATTGTCTTCATGTTTCCAACATAAAACAAAATGATGATTTAGCACGGGCCATTAGCTCCGAACAGCGGCGGGGTGAAATGCCGGAGGATGAACGGAGAATTGCGCGAAAAAGCGAAATCGTTGACGTGAAAAATTGTTGCAACCGCGTGAATGACTGCCCTAATGCGCGCCGCGGACCCGAACATATATTTGATTTCTTTGATGAGATAAAGATTGTGGGAAAACTTATTTCCGCTTAAATATCAGGGGCCATTTATGATAATTTCTCGTGAATGTTCACATCTATAGGTTACGCTACGCTTTAAGACGTTCTTCTAATCGTGTGAACTTAGTCTGTGGAGGTGTGTGTAATCGTAAACGAAAATAAGTTATGCTGTGATGGTACCGCATCATCTTTGCTGATTAGGCATGCATTTGAAAGAGTTGAGTTTTCGAAACACTTACGAACACGCACGAAACAATATATATGTTATAGCAAAATATGGGTGCAAAAGTATACTAAAGATAAATCGGTTAAAATTATTATTTTTTTGAGAATAATAGAAAAAAGATCGCTCAAGATATTTTTTCTTACCATAAACCTGAAAAGCGCACTCGACACGGGTACACATTGAAAATCGTAGTAACCTTAAGGCGCTAGGACTAGCCAACTACTCGCGCCATACAAATGCACTCTTTAACAAATGTAATAATATGTAGTGAAACGCTTCAGCAAATCCAAATAGAACTCCAGACTGAAATTGGATTGTTAATATTTTTTTATTCCATCATTTATTTAAATAATAATAAAAATATAAAAGTTGATTTTTCTCATTAGAAATCTGAAAGTAATTCGATTTCTAGATATAAGCAAAAACAGCATATATGCATAAACAAAAAATTCCATTTGCTTTTAGATTTCTACATTTAGTCAAAAAAGTTCGGAAATGGACACCGTTTCCGCAATGTATTTTGTATAGAAAAATGAAACATACATTAACGAAAATAGGTCGATTCCTAGACAAGGAATCATATATTGTAAGAATGACACTTATAATCGTCAGACTTAGTTAGTTAACTTGGGGTGCCTTGTCTAACTTTGCGATTTGGCTAGTACCAGGGCCTTAAAGGAAAAGAAAAATAAATATGTGTTTTCTCAGCATGATTTAAAATTGTATCACCATCAAACCTTATAAGAGTTTTCATAGACTTAGCCCCGGTTGCACGAAGAGACGGCCGAGTTAATCAATGTTTAAACACGTCACTTTTAGTGATCCGCATAGAGTTCCTTCCATACTGTCCACACAAAGTGACGTGGTTGATCATACTTTGACGTTGATTTTGATTTTTTGTCCTTTCGTGCACTCGGCCCTTAGTAGTAGAGAATTATGCATCAACTGTTTGTACTTATTTCGCTCCCTAAATGCATAAAAACCCATCGTGTAATGAACTGAATTAAATCTAGACTTGATAAGCAAAATACTTGCGTAGTTTTTTTTGTCTAAGAGTATGAATGGATTATGGATCTGTGATATTTCCCAGAGATTTCGCTCGAATACTAGAAACTTGGCGACACTATGCATGGACACGAACACAGGTAATTGGCATCTAATCTCCCTCTTGGAACGGTCCCCAGAGTTCACAAAGTACTTTCGGGAAGATTTCCAAGAAATAGAAAAGAAGTAAACTCCCGAACGCGATTAATACAATCCAAAGTTTCCCAATCTGCGCCACGCGGCACGCTGCGGGCGGCGGGGCGCGGGGCGGTGGCAGCGGGGCGCCGCGCAAACAGAATGTCCTTCATTACGGAACTACCGTCCTGCCGCCGTGTTCTCGAACTTTTTCCCGTGTCCCTGCGCCGATAACGCGAGCCAATCTCTCGCCGATGGCGTGTTCGTATGTGTGGTACTTAGCGAGTTTGCAACTCACACAGCGAGTTTTTCTGCAAGAATTGATTGGGGATTGTGCTTGTTCAGACGATGCGAGCTTCGTTCGAGGGTCGAACGATTCCTAAAAGCCGTGCTGAAATCAAACTTTGTCATTCCGACACGACTGTAATTACCTTTTTAGGGTTCCGTACCCAAAGGGTGCCAACAGAACCCTATTACTAAGCCTCCGCTGTCCGGCCGTCCGTCCGCCCGTCGGTCCGCCCGTCCGTCCGTCCGTCTGTCACAGGGCTGTATCTCAGTAACCGTAACAGATAGACAGCTGAAATTATTAACAACAAATAGTTAACATTGAAAAATAATTAAAATTAAATGAAAAAACTTGTTTTTTATGTCTTAAATCTTTTACGGTAGTACGGAACCCTTCGTGTGCGAATCCTACTCGCACTTACCCGGTTTTTTAATCTCAGTTTCAAGTTAGTTAAAATATACCAGGCCCATATAGCAGTCGCTAGCACAATAGAAACAGTATTGAACCATTAATTCAAAATACGAGATATAACTCAAAGTTTGTTGTCAGAAACCAACCCTCGAATGGCTTGCAGGGGCTTTCGTTGTCTCATCAAACGTTGACTCGTCACGGATCTGAATGTGTGCTCTGGTGCGCCATTGCGTCACGGGGGGCTGCCAACTAGGATGCACGAAGTATAACCAATTAACTTAAAGTGTGGTGCATCGCGGATTGGGCAAGACAATTGTTCCAAAAACCTTGGGACAATCATCCCACGATAGTGGTTAGTATTCATGATGTGCAGATTTTCATTATTTCTAACTTCGCGGTGCACACATCTTATCATACTGGCCACATCATTTATTTGTCATGGAAATATTTCTTTTCACCTGCTCACAAGAAGAAAATGACTTGACTCGGCGCCGTAAATGCGGTTTCGGAATACAGTATTGAACATTCAGGAATAAAGTCTGTAAAGTGCGCAGTGACACACGTTGTACCATGCATTTTTTATTTACCTTATTTTTATTTTATTAGTTCATTCTATATTTATTTAGGTCCTTCGAGTTTATTTATTTATACCATCACCTATACACCATAATCACCCAAGCCATCTTGGTCGCGCTGGCGAGTCAGTTGCGAAGGGTGAACAATCTGTTTATATGTATGTATAAAAAAATATAGTTTCGTCGATAACTAAATGTCTTGCAACTAGGCTCAGTAGCAGTTGTTACATCGTGATATAATCGCACCCCGTCTGTAGACAGACGTTCAATTAGCTGGCTTGATGATACTTCGTTCCATATAGTCAACATTTGCTGCGGCGCTTGATACGCTGCTGAGTGCCGTTTCTTCATTGTGCTGGGGCGGGGAAGAGAAAAGTAATTATATAATGGATTAATACCCTACTGAAGAGCGAATGTGCTTCAAAAATGCGTTCGTCAAGTCAGTTCCCACACACACAAACCATCCAATACGTCTTCTAGGTGATGATGTCCCACACACACAAACCATCCAATACGTCTTCTAGGGGATGATGTCCCACACACACAAACCGTCCAATACGTCTTCTAGGGGATGATGTCCCACACACACAAACCATCCAATACGTCTTCTAGGGGATGATGTCCCACACACACAAATCATCCAATACGTCTCCTAGGGGATGATGTCCCACACACACAAATCATCAAATACGTCTTCTAGGGGATGATGTCCCACACACACAAACCATCCAATACGTCTTCTAGGT
Organism: Incurvaria masculella; assembly: GCA_946894095.1. NCBI lineage: Eukaryota > Metazoa > Arthropoda > Insecta > Lepidoptera > Incurvariidae > Incurvaria > Incurvaria masculella. The sequence goes on along the minus strand of OX335653.1, from coordinate 13,265,934 downwards.
GATGATGTCCCACACACACAAACCATCCAATACGTCTTCTAGGGGATGATGTCCCACACACACAAACCATCCAATACGTCTTCTAGGTGATGATGTCCCACACACACAAACCATCCAATACGTCTTCTAGGGGATGATGTCCCACACACACAAACCATTCAATACGTCTTCTAGGGGATGATGTCCCACACACACAAACCATCCAATACGTCTTCTAGGGGATGATGTCCCACACACACAAACCATCCAATACGTCTTCTAGGGGATGATGTCCCACACACACAAACCATCCTATACGTCTTCTAGGTTATGATGTCCCACACACACAAACCATCCAATACGTCTTCTAGGGGATGATGTCCCACACACACAAACCATCCAATACGTCTTCTAGGTGATGATGTCCCACACACACAAACCATCCAATACGTCTTCTAGGTAATGATGTCCCACACACACAAACCATCCAAAACGTCTTCTAGGGGATGATGTCCCACACACACAAACCATCCAATACGTCTTCTAGGGGATGATGTCCCACACACACAAACTATCCAATACGTCTTCTAGGGGATGATGTCCCACACACACAAACCATCCAATACGTCTTCTAGGGGATGATGTCCCACACACACAAACCATCCAATACGTCTTCTAGGGGACGATGTCCCACACACACAAACCATCCAATACGTCTTCTAGGGGATGATGTCCCACACACACAAACCATCCAATACGTCTTCTAGGTGATGATGTCCCACACACACAAACCATCCAATACGTCTTCTAGGGGATGATGTCCCACACACACAAACCATCCAATACGTCTTCTAGGGGACGATGTCCCACACACACAAACCATCCAATACGTCTTCTAGGGGATGATGTCCCACACACACAAACCATCCAATACGTCTTCTAGGGGATGATGTCACACACACACAAACCATCCAATACGTCTTCTAGGGGATGATGTCCCACACACACAAACCATCCAATACGTCTTCTAGGGGATGATGTCCCACACACACAAACCATCCAATACGTCTTCTAGGGGATGATGTCCCACACACACAAACCATCCAATACGTCTTCTAGGTGATGATGTCCCACACACACAAACCATCCAATACGTCTTCTAGGGGATGATGTCCCACACACTCAAGCCATCCAATACGTCTTCTAGGGGATGATGTCCCACACACACAAACCATCCAATACGTCTTCTAGGGGATGATGTCCCACACACACAAGCCATCCAATACGTCTTCTAGGGGATGATGTCCCACACACACAAACCATCCAATACGTCTTCTAGGTGATGATGTCCCACACACACAAACCATCCAATACGTCTTCTAGGTGATCATGTAAGGGCGAAGAGGCCTTATTCCATTAGAATCCCAATTCCAATAGATGAAAGGGGAAGAGATATGAAATCGAGAGCGCCTTCTATGGGACCCGCTGTCTCCAATTTTCAAAAACATCCAATCCAACTTAAACGTACATGCCACATGCAAACAAAGTCGCGAGCAAATTCGCGTGCGGTGGCGATATTTTCACTGTGTGGCATACCACGCGCCGTCGGATTCCCATACAATTATAAGGTCATTTTTAGCATATAGCGGAGACGCGATATCGACTGTATGCTACTTCCCGTTATCCTTAGGTGTTTCTTAGTATCCTTAGCGTTCTAAATTTCAATTATGCGTCCTTGCTTGACGGTTGGATTCTGCATGCATACAATTCCTAGCATTAAAATTGCGATTAAATATCAGTCCCAAAATATTTGGTGGTACATATAAATACTTTGATGTTTTACAAAGTTTATAGTAGCGTGTAGCAATACAGTGACCAATGATCGTAATATTGCAGAATGAGTTGAATTTCAATAGGCAGTTCGATTGTTACAAAATGGTAGAATTTATAACAACGACCGAGTGTAATAAATTCCTTTAACATGTTTACATAATACGTTGGTCGTCCTTTGAAATCGCCCAACAATGTGGTTCAATGGCACAGCACCAATAGAAAATTGAGGTTATTCAACAATGGCGGAACAGTGTTCGCTTACAAACAGGATTACCATACTGAAACTGTAGAGATCGCTCAATGGAAAAACGTCCTGCTTAAGAACGGCCCGTAAGCTGTGCTCCCCAAACAAACATAGTTTACTAATCATTTCAAAACCACTGTTCCAATTTACTTGATATTTGGTATCTAATATTATACAACCGATATATATGTCTGCACGTTTTTGTTTTGCTGAAAAATATCAACCAAGTCCAATCACCCAAGCAAAAAAAAATCTTCACATAAAAAATATTTTCTCTGTTGTGTGACACAGGATATTTTTTTTTAAATAACTATAACGTACATACATAGACATTTATTGAGTGATATTAGATACCAAATATCAAGAAAATGTGAACAGTGTTTTTCGAATGATTATTAAACTACATTTGTATGCGGAGCGTAATGTTATGATGCTTGGACTTTAAGAACAAATCGTGTGTTATGATGGCCAATTTGGGGTCTATTTGGTGTATGGAGAAACATACACGCATCATAAAGTCCAAAAAGTACAAGATCTGAAATGCAAAATGGTACTACTGTGCATAACTGTGACTTTCCGGGCTTCATGCTCGCTTATTTCTTCTTTCATAGTCTATTGTGTCTCTATTTGATTAACCTTAGTATAACATTTTTTTGTTTTTGCTCACTTGCATCGCTTTAAATGGTGTGAGACGTAAGATGCCTGATTGGACAAGCGTTCAAAAGTGCGGTACTGTAATGTCGGGCTTGGGGGACGATGCTTTGATTATGCCAACTATTACAAGCTAGAATGAGGTGGGAAGTGTGTTGTTAGCCGGAAGGATCTCTACTCCAGCGATATCGAAGGGTGGGCGGGGAGGGGGCTAGAAACCGTTTGTTTTGGAGCAACAAGCTCTTGACTGCGCGAAATTTGCATAGATTTACATCTTACCATCTCGCAGGCTTTGTTCGGAAGGGCGGTTCTTTAAGATCATAAGGCCCCTTTTATGAGCGAAACAGCGCTTTTTGTTAAATTCTGCGCGGCCACAATCTCAAACAAAATGTGTAGGTAGAACGACAAGAGGTCTTGCTATTACCATTTTATTAATAACGAACCATCTTTGAATGAGCTGTTAATGTGGTAACTGGAAAATCTGAATACGTTAACCAGAAAAAAAAACACCGTTCAGAGCGAATAAATGTTGCTAAAAAGTTTCATTACATGTCGATGTGTTTATAAATTAAATATGAATAGAATATAAGAACGTTGAAAGAATATATAAAATTTGCAAATTTTTTGTTGGAGATCAAAAATAATACTAGAATCGGCTTAATTTCATGGACATAAATGTCCATGAAATGAAATGTGTTTTTTTAAACATTTTTTTACTTTCCCATATTTACTAATAAAATGTCATTGATGAAACAGAGATTGTGTGAAATGTAATTGATGTAATAAGAAAGTCGGCTCCGGAAAGCGTTACTTATGCAATTTATATGTAGTTAACATGGTCAGAAAAAAAAATTTTTTTTCATGCCTAAACAACACCGAATTAGTTAATTTCATAATATGCGACAAAAAATCCTTTTATTCACGCTGCCAATTTTGGAGAAATGTTCTCAGTTCATGGATCGGTATAGACAAGGGGTCTACGGCCAAGACTTCCAAAGTCCACCAATTGGCGTCACGCAAGGGTTTCGAGGCGTTAGAAGATTGTTGCCCACCAGGCCCTAAGGGAGAATTTAACGTTCAATAGGACAAAGACTTATTCGTAACGCGAGTTGATTTAGTGGGGCCGGCCTCTTGCTCCGCCTCGTCACGTCCGCGGAAGGCTATTTGAATAGGTTAGATAAAGGAGTAAAGGAAAATAATTTTCGATGCCTCGGGTGAATAAACAGGTGGGACGCGGAGCCTTCGTGGAAAGTGCAATGGTGTGGGTGGGGCAGAGATGGAGTAGCGTCTGCTAAACCAATAATAGTTTTTTTTTTGTGTTTTCTACATGGCAAGGAATTGGAGAATAAAATATTAGTGTCTCAAAAATAAGCCATTTAACGGGGTTTCGATCGTGTCCGGCCCGTACAAAGTTTCTCGTGAACACCACACATCGCCTTGTACAGCTCGTGGTGTAGGGGCTAGAGGACTTGTCTCTATGTCGTTTTGGGTTCAAATCCTTGTCCCGGCCATGCACCACTTTCATTCTCTTACTGAGTGGAATAAGTGCATTTCGTTACGAATTGGAGTTGTTCCATATGATTCGGAACCCATGTAAAAATGTAGGTTCTAGTACGTAGTAGGGTTAAGCCCGCCCAGATTGGTACCACCAACGCATTGCATAAAACTATAGTTGAAGCGGCAACGAAAATTTGTCCGTGTTTTTGATCCAGTTCAGTGTAGCCGTGTTTATAAAGGCAAGGTCTGGCATGGCACCTAGTTCCTTGGGGAAAGTGTTTTATTGGGACAATATCATGGCGATCGTTGTGTGGTATTGGCCATCCATGTCAGGTTCCATAAAAATCGTTGGAGTAGGCACCAAGTTCGCCCCAACTTAAAAGTTTTACTTTTATCCAAATATAACACCACCATTCTGTAACAATTTCACATGCCATGCCGTGTCACTCGGCTGCTACACAACGGCGGCGACATGACAACTGCACGGCGCGGCGCGGTGTCGCCGACGAAGCCGTTGGTTGTCACGCGGTTGCCACGTCACGCAGGGCCTATGTCACGCAGGAATTCTCTCCGCGATTCGGACTTCTCAGACATGTTGGGCATGTCACACGGTAGACTCGACCTCAATACGGCAATCGACTGACTCTCTTTACAATTATATTTATTTAAGGTGGCCCAACCCGGCGGGCCTAACTCATTCACGGGCACGGTACAAAACCGTGCTGTTGCGCCCTGGGACCTTCTCTGTTTCAAAGAATAAGACAGGCTCCGTGATGAGGAAGATGCAACATGTCCACAAAAAAGACAATGTGCATTGTGTATGATTTGGTAAGATTTACGAAAATTTTAATTTAAAAACGACTTATAGCTAAAAGTAAACCACGACCGCTGTAGTAAAAAATCGAACAAAAACCAAATAGATTATATATCTTGATTAAATAAGCTATGTCTGATGACTAATCATTTTAAGATGTTCTTACTTTATCATTGCGTAATCCACCTCCAAAATTATTGTATAAAACGCGCGAAAAATGCGAACTTTCGGACCTTATAACTTAGAAACGAAACACAATTTTACAATGCAAATGGTCATCAGACATCTAGGTCGATCAAATAAAGCTATTTTGAGCAAAATGTTGGATCTCTGACCAGAAATATGGGCGTGATCTTCTTTCCCCTTTTGCATGGGGAGATGAGCGGGAAGGGCCACCTTAAGTTGGAATATCTTCTCACTAACAGTAACTTCTTGCTCCAAGAAGATGGCGAGAGTCGTTACCTTATCAATTGCCCATACTACGGGCGAGAACTGTTTCCATGCTTTAATTAGGTTTTTAAAATTTTTGATTCTAAATATATTGTAGAAATTTATGTCTGTATGTTTTAATTTTTTTAATATACATTTTAGATTAGAAATTAATGGCTAATAAATATTGGACAAAAGTTGTCTTTTTAGGGTTCCGTACCCAAAGCGTGAAAACGGATCCCTATTACTAAGCCTCCGCTGTCCGTCCGTCCGTCCGTCCGTCCGTCTGCAGGGCTGTATCTCATGAACCGTAATAGGTAGGCAGCTGAAATTTTTACAGAGTTTGTATTTATTTTGCCGCTATGACAATAGGTAAAATAAAAATTAAAAAATTAAAGGGGGGCCCCCATACAAAAAACCCTGATATTTTTGTGTTAAATCGTGTGCGATGGTACGTAACCCTTCGTGTGCAAGTCCGACTCGAACTTGGCCGGTTTTTTACGTTAATTTTCGATTTTTTTACTGAAAAACATGCAGGTAAATACAACAAATCAATACAAACGGACACAGAATGAAGCTTTCAAGTGATAAAAATAATGGATTTAAACTGACCACGTTTAAGGGTAGGGAAACATAAAGGCCTAGAAGACGATTTCGCTATTTTAATGGCAGTCGCCGTGCAAAATTGTGCCTTGGCCAATCGACAAAGAATGCTATTCTTAAAATTATCAAATCTTAAATTTCCTGTGACTTCACGACAGCCTTAAGAGACCAATAAAATTCCACACGTCGCCTCCGGTGCGTCGCCGCCGCCTAGGTCGCAATATGGCGCCGCCAACGGGCACTTCTCGACAACTCTCGGACAGTTGGTTTAATTTAGAACGCATCTGCCCTCACGCTCAGCCGCTCGGCCCGCCACTTGGAGGCATGCCCAATGCCTTCTACTCTAGACGCAATCTTGTTCAACCTGCGTCTTCGGTGGAATGTATTTTTCCCTCAGTGGGAATACTTTATTGCGAGCTTTTTTTCTAATGTCGACCTCCTTGGATGGCAGTTTGAATAAAATTTACACAGTTGCTTTAGTTAGTTAAGGGCAGATCAGATTTTTTTCCTTTTCCGAATGTTTTGGTCTTCTTCTTCTTCAGCGTTTTGTTGTCCACTGCTGGATGTAGGCCTCCCTCAGACTTCGCCAAGTTGTGCGGTCTCCTGTTTTTCTTCGGCAGTTGTCACCTGCTGTCTGACGTATATCGACGTATATCGTCGACTGTCTAGGTACTTTTACAAAATTATTGTATAAATTGGGTTTACACATTAATGGGACCATGCGTCGGCCAAAGATAGGCTGTTTTCAGAAATTCATCAAGATATATAATATTAAATTTCAGGAAGCTGAAATTATTTATGTTAACGATCCATATCACGCTACCTCTCAGAGTTAAGCGTTAATTTTACCAATGTTACTTAATTAAGTAATTACGCTGAAATTTATTAGTTTCAGGTATGCTATGCGCATATATTTATCAGATATATGCAGCTCGGGGTGTAGGGGCCAGAGGACTTGCCTTTCACGGAAGATGTTATGGGTTTAAGTTATTTCCCTTTCTGAGTTGCATTAAGTTACGAATGCGAACTATTCCATGGTTTGGAACCTATGTAAAAGTGTAGGTCCCCTTCCCCTACTCCATGGTTATGTTAAACCCGCCCGGGTTGGTACCACCGCATTGGATGGAACTTTGGTTGAAGCGGCAATGAAAAATTGTCCGTGTTTTCCATCCAGTTCAGTGTATCCGTGCTCATGGTAGGTCCTCGCATGGAAGCTAATTTATTTGGGCTTTCAAATAGTTTTAACCTTATAATTAACTACCTACTTTAAAGAAATAACAGGAAATATAAAAAACATATGAAATGAAATGAAATGAATTGAAATGTATTATGTACAATAAGACATATGGCTTACGTCCACAAAGACCTATCAAAAGACGCCCATGGGCTTTCGAACTTACACGCAATTCTTAACCTATGCATTAGACATACGTGAACCAGAAGATTGTTTGTATATTTTTATTGGTTTTAGTTAATTATTTCGTAAACATGGTCTTGCTCCACCGTTTTATGTTATTTTTTTTGAAATCATGAGATAACCTCTTTTTGGGGTAACATAATGCCTTTTTAGAGTTCATATAAATGCATGGATATTCCTCAAGAAGGAAGCGAGAATGAACGCACAATGAATATCACTAATAATATACCATTCTAAACGGTAATTTTAGCGTACATTTATCCAAAGAGAATGCCTAAACAGCGCCTCTCCGTATTCCTAAAATATCCATACAAAAGCGAATAAAGCAAAACCACGTAAATATTAAACAAATACACAAAGGAACGTCAAACCTTCAATGAAACACAATATAACCTTTGTGATGAGCTACTGAAACTGAATATATATTGAACACTTCCAGGAAAAATCTCTGCTTGTTGTCGACTCAATAATGTATTAGGGACATCATAATATTTTTTCAGATATATCAGCATAACACCACCACCCACCATTTTTCCCTTGTATCTACAAAATGTGTATACTTGTAAAATGTAAATCTCTTAACTCATAACAAGAAGAACAAGGTAGATAAAAAAATATTCAGTAGGCTTAGGAATCAGAATGTATCCGAGTAGCAAAATATGTTAAATATCTTTTAATTGAAAGAGCGAACGAAATGAGCAAAGTTCTCCCAATCTACTAAACCATCCGGCGTTTCAATGTATGTATGCATAAATGTTTGTTCTACGATAACTCGAGTATTGTTGATCGGAACGTCATTGCCGAGTAAATACGACAAAACTAAGGTTTTGAAGAGCACGAGCCAAATCGAATCAGTGGTTTCTGAGATAAGAGGGGTTGAAAAAACTAGATGGCGCTGACTCCATTCGACATCGCGCTATCGTCTTGCAAAAATGTATTACATGATTTTGATCGTAAACAACGTAGATAGGTTGGAATTTAGATGACGCTGTCTCCATTCATCGGACCAAAATCTTTATTCTAAGCTAAAATGCCCATAAGGGTAACATACAATTTTATTACGTTTGGACCATACTCCCGTTAATACCATTTGTCAACGCCTGCTCTTTTCTCTTCTACTCGTACACGCACCGCCCTTTTTCTCTTTCTAAGATGGAAAAGTCCATTTAGTCACGAAGCCGTTCCAAGGTACGAAGCCCGGGTTGATACCATCGCATTGGATTTAAAAACGGTGTGAATTTTCCATCCAGTTATCCAGTTCAATGTAATCGTGCTCATATATTCTCATAGACTCGACGCATTCATGCAGAAGATTCCAATGACTTGCAAGCAAAAATATGAACCTGCGACCACCCGGTTGTGGCGATTCCGGTTAAACGCAATACACACAGCAGGTAGCGTCAATATTTACGTGAGCCCCCCACGCAACAATACGCAGTTAATGGAGTTATCGCCTAACGCCCCACCCGTGGTAATGTCAGCTTGGCCGGCGTGAAGAGCCTGTGGGGGCTACCATGGTGCATTAACTCGCTGGGTGAACAAGCAAATTAGTGTTTAGTTAAATTCCATACCATGCTATAAAACGATGCGTCATTCGGCCAAGTGAACTGAAATATCCCAGTTATCATGGTGCGAAATGCAACTAAACGTCAGATTCAATCACTAACTTGCCTGATATTTTTTTATGTATTTAATGTAAACGACATTACCGTCCGTATCCTGCTTCCGACGAATGTCACGACCAAAAGATTATTTTGAAAATATGATTACAATGCTCCAAATTCCGATGTCACTGAAACTCAAATAAACTCAATTGCCTGTTCACCTGGCTAGTTAATTTAGTAACCCCTATGCTGTAGCTGCAGCACGGAATTGCAAACTGTCACAGAAGGCCTATTCCTGCCGTAAGCAGGAATCAGGAACCCTGAGTCTAGAAAACCGCTTTCATAGCGGTTTTCAAAGCGATTATCTTGACGAAAATATTCCGCAGCATAGTTTTTTTAATTAATCAAGCGGATTTAGGAATTCCAGGAGTAGGCGGGCAGGGCTTACTCGATGGGCTTATAAAGGTATTTTTATGGAACCTGATATGACACCCATTCTCATGGTATTAGCCCAACACACAGCATTCCGAAAGGAAATAGGTACCATTCCAGGACCTTTCCTTTATGAGTACGGCTGATTTTGCAGCCAAAGGAAACTTCAAAGCTTTACAATTATTTCTAATGTTTTCCCTGTGGTTCCGATTTTGAGCATCTTCTCCCAAATATTGCCATTTTTACTCACCAAATTATTGGAAGGTTTGCAAGTAACTAAAAGCAACAAGTACAGAAATCGAGTTATGTGTTTTTTTATTCGTAAGATAAAAAACAATATTTACAAAAAATATTAGGAATAAACGTCTCCGAAACGAAATAAAAAACTCAAAATCGTCAATATCTCTGGAATAGATTTTTGGACAAATTGCCCTCGAGAACTCAAGATATCGACATACAGTATTTATAGTTGATAAATGAAAGGTTTGATTGAGCCGATATACCTACATACATGTATGGCATGACACCTAGTTTCCAAGTGGTGTTTTAGGCTCATATCCTAGTGGGGTATGAAATTGGGGGGTCATATGATCAAGAAGATCTTTTTACGGCAGGTATATGAAAACTGACATGGATGGATGCTGCTAAAAGAATTGAAAACAAAAACATTATAATACTTAAAAGTTACCAAAGATGGAGCTAACCGGATCATTGGCAATATCGCCCGAATGGTTCAAGACAGATCTTCACGAATCTCCTCGCAGGAAGAAGATTTCATTTAAACGTGGCATTTAATAATTTAAATTCGGTTCAAACAAAAGGAAGCCGTCGATTTCGCGATCGGTATGCATCGCCGAACACGCCGGATTTCCATTTGTCAAAACAGCATCCTCAAAAAGTTCCTCGCAGTAGATAAATCTCGCTGAGAATTCAAACGGTCTGGTCGCTCAGTCGCCGCGCCGCCTGGCTGGCTGCCAACTCCTCGCTTGCACCCAGGGGAAGAGGTATACCCTTTCTGGAGAAGGCGCTTGCTTTCACCTATTTTTAAAATAAGTTCCACTTTTAAGAAGAGCGATGCTCCCCTTACAAGCGTAGTTTGAAGATCATCCTTTTTCAATAATTTACTGTTTATATGTGAATTCCGTCAATGTTCGTGTCTGCAGGTTTTTGGCTTTTACAACTGATTCAAGTGACATCTTAAGGTGGCCCTTCCCGGCGGGACTAACTCATTCGCGGGCACGGTAAAAAACCGTGCTATTGTGTTCTGAAACCTTCTCTGTTTCAAATAAAAAGACAGACTCCGCTATGAGAAGGATGCAACATGTCCACAAAGCAGACAATGCGCATAGTGTTTGATTTGGTAAGATTTATGAAAATTTTAATTACATTACGACTTCTGGCTAAAAGTAAACCACGACCGCTGTAGTCAAAAATGTAACAAAAACCAAATTGATCATAAATATTCATGAAACAAGCTGATGACTAATCTTTTTCAGATGTATAGATGTTATCGTTGAGTAATCCACCTCCAAAGTTATTGTATAAAACAAGCGAAAAATTCGAACTTTCAGACCTTATAACTTAGAAACCAAACACAATTTTACAATGCCAACGGTCATCAGACATCTAGTTCGATCAAATAAAGCTATTTTGAGCAAAATATTGGATCTCTGACAAGAAATGTGGGCGTGATCTTCTTTCCCCATTTGTATGGGAGCGGGATGGCCCACCTTAAAGAGAATCTCCAAGCACACTTTTTATGTTTTTATTTCGAAAGAAACTTCTTTAAAAAAACAAAATCCTGGTGACGCTTGTTGATTTACATATAAAATAACAAAAATAAAGTGAATGGACACAGTGGTTTTAAAACAATTTCCGATTTAATAAAAAAACTCTAGTAAGTTACGAACAAACTGATAGATCCGCGGATTCGATTAACTCGGTAAAGAAGAAGAACTTAAGTTTAAATATTTTTTCCCTCCAAATTCATGAAATAATATAATATAATAAAACGATTTGACCTAAATGCTACTGCCAAATTATTTTTTTACAAAAGAAACAGCAAATTCTAAAACGGATAGGTTTTTCCTGCGAATTCATACCGAAATTACTTACTTTTTAAGCCATGAGCCATTGATCACTGAATGACATATCACGTCGGTAACAAGCTTGGAAAGCGCTAGGAAAACACAAAATAATAATTCGTGAATTTTATCAAAATATGATTATTCGCCATTTCATTATTACTGGCCTTGAAAGAAGATCTTTTTGTACTGAAACATTAGACACTGGATTATAATTTCTTATGAAACGAGAATTTCCTTTAGTGAAACCTAAAACAAAGGTATCACGTACTTAATTACTTTGAAAATTTCGTTCCCTAAAAATGTACAACCCCAATGGTTGTGCATTACTAGATATAATTAGAAGTGGAAGCCTGGTTGGTACAAGTAAAATATGCACAAAAAATTCATTCATATTCTAGATTTAAGACGATATGCCAAACATAATTTGTGAGAAGCATTAATTTCATAATAAATCTTAATTAGAAGCTTTGTATTTTGACCTGCCTAGTATTTTGAAAATCAGGAGAAATCATTCTGGTTCGACATTTTCTGGAATCGGGACTCGAACCTGCGGCCGGGAGATCTCTATTAAGGTTGGTACAAATGTTCTATTGGCCCAGGTTACGTCGTAAAGTTTCTGCAAACCAAATATTTTTGCCCCCCTCCATCGGTTAGCATGCATTTATACTGCGTACAAAAGGAGCCAGTGAAAGAACACAATAATTCCCTATTCTAAGCTGAATATATTTGATGGTGATTTTTTTTTTAATGCAGGGTGATTTGCTGTCATTCATCTTGTTGCATAATGGCCAGTAAACTAGCGAATTGTTCGCATTCAGGGCCGTAACAGTTGATTCGAATTTTAGAAACGTGCACTATTTTTAGTACTATATTGTTTCAGTTTTGGCGCTTTGGATTTTGAATAAATCATATTTTATACTTAGAAGCCATGAAAACTTGTAGGTCCTTTTCCGAGACATATTTGAAAAATTGGAACCTTGACCTGTCAAAGGGCTGTATCTCACGAAGCGTAATGGCAGCTGAAGTTTTCACAGAGTATATATTTATTTTGCTGCTATAACAACAAATAGGTGAAATAAAAAATATATAAAAAATACAAAAAAACACACAAACCTATTTCTTTTGTTTTGAATCATGTACGATGGTACGGAACTCTTCGTGTGCGAGTCTGACTCGGAGTTGGCCAGATTTTTATTTTATTTATTTTTAAAACAAGCGGTTCAGTTACTGATACGGACTGAAGTCCTTCGAATATGCGAAGGGTGCATCCAAACTCCGTGTCTGTGTCAATACAGTATGTAAATAGTATTCAACTCGTGACGTACTAAATGGGCTGTGGACGCACTGCACTCATGTCTCCTGAAGGGCCCTGAAAATAACCTCCACCCTGTCGTCGGCACGGCTGTCGCACCCGGACCATTACCACCGCTGAATTATCAATTCCAATTGACGTGAAATAGCGTCTTGACGTCAGCGGTGCGCAGCAATTTCGTGGAACACCCGAGCATTGTCTTGTCAAGACTCATTATTGGTGTAGAATTGTCTACAGCTGTGGGATTTTATGAGCGCTGCGATATCGGTGCAAGGTAGAGTTTTAATTTACTCTTTATCGTAGTCACTCGGCGCTTTGTTGGCTTGCTCGCTGTTTTAGGATTTAAGGTTATTGAACAATAAAGTATTTGATAATTTTATGTATTTCATAGATGTCTTACTACCGTTATGTCATTAATTTAACATTAACGACATCTACATTGAAGCATTGTAATCTGATTTTGGTTTGTAAATTCGTCTGAAGCAGGATTCAAACCTGCGTCATTTGTATTATATGTCCACTGTTCTACCGCGCAGCTATTCAAACAATTACATCAGCCAACGATTTTTTCGATTATACTCGAATCGACACAATGTTTCCGCTGTCTACTACTAGATGGCGCTGGTTTCGCATATTGATCCTACGCGTTTTGACTGCAATCATTGCAATATCAACCTGATTGATGTAGTCACCAAAGTCGATTTTATTCTACGGTCAATCTTAAAGCACGTAAACATTTTAATCTGAAATCCGGAACGAATAACAAGAATTCTTGCTCATATATCAACGATAGCAAATCTATATACTCGTGTAAATACGGCTTTACGTATCTTTGTGAGATAGTGAAGGATGACACAATAATGCAAGACTTGTAGGAAAACACTCGGCAAGCGTAAACGCTAGGAGGAGCGCTAAGAGGATAAATCTAAACATCGATCCCATAGTTTGCTATGTCCACTACTCGCTGTGAATTTGTTGGTATAAATTAATGTAAAACAACAGGACTAAGCAAAATATGAAGCAACACAAATCCAAAAATCTCTCATAGTTTGTGAATGTTTAAATCAATAATGTTTTCGGTATTATAAACGATTAGTACTGAGAGCGAACTGTGAACATCTCTCGTCCATTCCTCCAAAAGGTAAAAAAAATAAATAATAAAACAGAACGTATGGGCCCCCGAACGTACGGAACTCTTCGTCCGCCTCGCACTTGGCCAGTTTTTTTAACGTACTTTCAGTAACGCTTAGTATAGGTTCGACTTGTGATATTGTGTTTTACGACTCGTTGTTTCACTCGCTAAAGTTGTAAAAAAAAAAAAAAAGTCGGATGCTCACCTCGACAGCCAACGCCGTCCATCAAGGAAATGGTAATTTTATCAGGCGCCGGAATAAAAGTCCGCGCAGGTGCGCTCCTCAGCGGGGTCGCTTTTGCATCGAGCTGATACTTTGTCGGAGAACTCGGAGAAAACTATGTTTGCCGAATTTTCAAACACCGTAAACTTGCACCTCGTTACCAGCCCATTTCCCGGAGTTGCCAGAACTTTTCCGATCCGCACCGCCAGCGAGTTGGCGAGACAAATTGAGCTGTTTGAGACTTGGTTGTTTTCTGAATACGTATTTCCTGTTCGATAAAAATCACCCAAAAATAGGGTATTAGAGTTTTCCGAATAGCGCTAAAGTTGTACAGTGAAGTAAAATATATTAGGGAATAAAAAACCAATACGACAATGACATATTTTGTGAGAACAGCGACAGACAAAGCAAAATTATTGACATCACAGGTTTGAATGTTCATAAAACGTATCAGTAAAGATAATTTAAAGTAAGCAAGTAAAGTGACAGTCTCCAATTGGCCTTTTTGGTTTTAAGATCCTTTTATATTGTATGTTTTTGGCTGTTGGTTTCCAAAGATAGATATCAATAAATAAAAGTGTAGATAATGTTCAGTGATCAAACAATTTGGGAACGTAAGGGGCGTTTCCGGGCCAGTCGCTAGAGTAGGTCTGCAAACAATGATAATAAAGAAGAAATCGCATCGACAGAAGCCGAATACAGCGCTTATCTTTAGGGCCACATTATACGGAACAAAAGCAATAAAGAAAGTCATAATTTTCTCTTGAGAGAGTACTCAGCGAGCAGCTGTTAAAGTTAGGCTGACAAAGAGTGGAAACACCTTTCTTATACAATATTTAATAGAGAAACAAAAAGCGACGAGTTAATTACTTTCCACTTAGCTAACGATTTGATGGTTTGTCATAGTTTCATACAAGTAAGTGTGAAGACTAGTGTATAAGTTAATAGATAACATCGCATTCGCCATTTTGACACCAGCTAAATTTTGCTTCACGACGTACCAGATTAGTCGCGTCCCTTGAAAACAACAACGCGATGTGACAATTTGAAAATAAATGTATGTGGTCAAAATGCACTTGCCAACGATGTTTGTGTCATTATGGGATAGACAAAAGAGATGATTTTGCGTGACCTATTTGTTCCAGAATGCACATGCAAAATGAAGACCGTATTAGCAGCAATTTCCAGCAACATCATGGATAGCCAACAGCACATCTTATTTCCGATTTCCAAAGGAGCTTTTTTTCATGCCCAATTTATGACCAGAAATACTACCCGGAATTATATAGGATTTGGTTTCTGCGCAGCCGCTGGCACTTGGATGGGGTAGGGCTCGACCCATCCGCCAAATATAAGCACGAATTCGCCCGGATAGAAAAAAGATATCCAAGCTCCTCTACGGACTAATATTAGGCAGAGCAACTTGAAAAGCATAACTGTGTAGAAGATCAACATTTTGGGCAGACTTTAAATCCTGTGTGGTACGTAGCGAAATGGGCATACAGTTCCACCTTCGATTCGAAAAATGGAACCGTAAAATAAATCGAAATCCGCCTTCCACTTACTTCTTGAAGATATTTAATGCAATGTGGTATTATTTTGTGATGCATCGGCTAATGTCATCTAACCGAGTTCCTCCAAGAAGGAACATTAGGCTTGACTATCCCAATGGGCGGACTCTGTAGCACATCAAACATTTTGAGCAGACTTTAAACCCCGCTTAGTACGTGGCGAAATAGCCCTACAGTTCTGCCTTCCATTCGAACGATGGAACCATAAAATAAAGGCGAGATCCTCCCTTCCACTTAAATGTATTTGATACCCGACCGCAATCGATTCGCACTCTCTTAATCAAAGTAGCTGTCACATTAAAAATGCCAAATAACACAATTCGTTGCCCGAAGTGCGTCCAAATTAAACGCACGAGCGAACTGCTCGGAGGGTAGGTGGAAAAGTAATTTGCCGCCGACGACGGCGCCCCCTGGCGTACATTTACATATTTATATGTCATCCGCAATAACTTGTCGGCCCGGAGGCGCCGTTATTGGCCAAAGTTTATATATTGGCGGAGGTGAGGCCCCCGCACTTGACTTCACTCCTTCGACGAGTTTTGGGGACCGATGCATGCAAATCGAATGAGCTGCCGGTTATTTGAGGTTTGGGTTTTTTGGAGGCATGAAAATATTCAACGACTTCGTCGAAGTTATGAACGCTAAATAATAAACAGCACGAATGTAGGATATTTCCTAAAGAAACTGCATACCAAGACATGGCAGTTGTTTTTCTTATTAGACCCGTTTCAAGCCGACTTATCGGCGTTAAATGTTTCACCTTAATCCAACGCGTATCTATCATCAACATTTTCAACGCCAACGCCTCTTCCTATTCTTAGGCAATATAAGTGGTTAATTTTACTATCGAGGGTATCGTAAGAGGTTATATTTAATAAGGTACACATATACTTGAACAACTGGATACCGTTTTAAACAAAGCTATCACTGGAAAAATAGGGCTAATTTATAAGCCGTCTCGCCGAGTTTAATTCCGTTCGGTGAGGAAATTCCGGTGCCAGAATTTATATCGGCAATCAGGCAGCAAGTCCGCCGGCCCTAAGCAAATAACGTGAAATTATTTTTACCGCACGGAGGGAGATCAAAGGCGACAGGTCGACTGTTAATTGGACGTCGGAGATATTAATCTTGGTGCAAATAGCCGAGGTGGATGGGGAGTGTTATATCGAGAGGTCTCGATGTCTACCAGTACAGTCGACTAAATTTTAAAGGACACAAATTTTGGTTTTTTTTTACGGAAAATACAGATATTTACAAAAAAATATAAAGATACGGACATGAAACGATGCGGTCTAAGTGATAAAAAAAGTTTGATTAAAATCTGAAAACTGTTACAGGCAGGGAAACGTTAGGGCCTGGAAGACGACTTCGCTATTATAGGCAGTCGCCGTGCAAAATTGTGCCTTGGCCAATGGAGAAAGAGTGCAATTCTTAAAATTTTAAAACAATAGATTTCCTGTAACTTCACGAGAGCCTTAAAAGTAAAGGATATCTCTTTAAGCCTTAACTAAAGTTTAATTATAACCGCAGTTCAGGTAAAATTCTATGTTGTTCCTGGTGGTAACCTCCTTTCATTATTGCCAAAGTTTGGTAAAAACGGTATCTAAAAGACGTTCCCAATTGTTAGGTTTGAATGTTAAATAGTCTATTATTTAAGTATTATAACTGTTCATTTTTTTCCTTCTATACGAAGAAAATCTATCCTTTAATGTTCGGTCGACTGTACTTAGGAATGCCGAATCTAAAAATTCAAATTGCAACCAGATTACAATCATCACGATTTTTCCACTGGCGGTAAATCTTGCAGACACTTTTTTATTTTGTATGCTTGCTTTGCATTAGGGAGATATGTTGGCTTAGCTTATTTCTTGAGTACATAAACGAAATAGCAATAGAGCGATGTAATTTATTGATCGGTAACGTCTTCGTGATTTTCATATATAGCATCAACATTTTATACCCATACCCACCGACATCTTTTATCTTTACAAATTCTTGTAAAATCCAGCGTCCAATGTCAGCCTGTCTGCTTGTAACTTCGGAACAAGTGATCTATTAATTTAGCAGAGATCTAAGATCTTCAGAACCACTTAACTGATTTTGATACGGGTTGAAGCATCGTACACTTAGCCTGATTTTTCAAAATATTTTTAAGTTACTTACCATCGAGCTGAATTCAGCTAAGGGGTGAGAAGTGGGGTTACATATTAGAAAGTCGGGAATACACCGACTGTTTTTCGTCGGACTTCAACGCGGGCAGAGTCGCGGTAATTTTTATTAAGTCCACTATATACAAACAACACTAGTAAAACTGCTACTTTTAATACAAATGGCGACCTCTAGTAGGCAGTTAGGAAGCAGTTGGAAACGTACTATTTCACGACAGGTCACGACATTTTTGGTCACGATAGTGTAAATGGCTGAATCTGGGTTCACAGGTTAGAGATCAACCCTCTGAAGCTAAATATGTCGGTCTGCCTGTGCCAAGTGGTTGCGTTAGCTAGATTGGTTATGGAAAATAGATGTTGGTATGTACTTACTGATGAGTATGCTGATTGCCTATAACAACGAAATGCAACCAAAGATTTGTTCAGTTTTGGTATTACTAAGTAACTATGGACTGACACTTTCATGCTGCGTTTTTTGCAGCCATTTGCCTTATCATATATTTTTATTGTAACGATAACTACTTTGTAGGGTTCCGTATCCAAAGGGTGAAAACGGAACCCTATTACTAAGCCTCCACTGTCCGTCCGTTCGTCACCGGCGACCTAATTTGCGACATCTCGTAGCGACGCGCCACGTCGCAATAAAACCACAGGCGACGGCTGTAAACCCGACGACCGCGGCCACGCGTCGCGACGTGACCAGACGGAGAGGCGACACGTCGCCGCCTCCGCAGTTGCGCACCGAAGAGGAAGTTGGAGGAAGTGGTTGCGACCACATATACTGGATATTAGTGTCACGTCTTGGCGTGCTCGGGGGTGGCGTAGCTCAGTGAAAATCCAGATCATCGGGAACCAGAACTTTATTTGGCAAAATTATTTTCTAAAAACAAAACTCTCTCCGATCCGCTTTTTCTAGTCTCTCTTCGAACACGGAACTGTCATTTTTTTTAAACTATTCTATTTTATTTTTATGTGCATGGCCTGGCATGACACCCTTCCCTATCTTTACAAATTAGTTTATGTTCCACCAAGTTTAGTTCTGAGGTCCCAAAACTTCGAGGAGTATTTGCTAACTAATTTCAAGAACTGCCCGAGTGGGGCCCTGTGTCCCATATTCATTTGTGAACACAGTTTGACCGAGTAAAACCTCGTCAAAATCTCAGTCAGAATCCTTGACCTGACAGTCGAGCAGACAGACATTTATATTTATAGAAAACGATCACTAGATCTGCTCGCAAGAAGCTAGTAACAATTTATAATATATACTCTATACTCTATGACTCCTTACAGACCTATGAAGTAATTGCCTTGTGTGGCCGTTACTTACTATCAACTCTGTGACAGAAGACTTGAAACTCTATGGATCATTGTATGCTGTCTTCTGAGACTGGCCGCTGGCCGGACAGACTAGACGTTTGACAGGTTGTCATACGTCACTTTGTAACATGAATTATTTTAAACTTCACAACCCACAACATAAATTATTCTACATAGTTAAACATAATCTTTTATAGGCCTGAGATAGAAAGCTAGAGCCATACGGGCTCCTTAAACATTTGCTTCGTCCTGTTTGCTTCGTCCCGATTTTTTTCCGGTTGGTTGATGAGTGCATGACTCCAGCCTGAAGACGCTCCCAGCCGCCGACTCGAAGACGACCGAGCGAACGCCGAGGACCAGCGTGCTTTTGAAGCTCAGCACCCAGCATCGGAGGGTAGCGCGTTCCAAACTCGATGGCATCACACAACAACATATTAGACTAAGTCTTACGAGTCCTTTGTCTATTTACTAAGATGATACTACTTAATAGAATACATGTACTTACGTAAAATTATTCTATTTATTTAACTAATATGATAAACCTAATCAGGTATGGACGATGGTACATAAGCCAAAATATTACAAATAAATCAATTAATAATATTGAATTAAATAAAATTTGGTCTATTTCACTAGAATATTATTTAAAGTTACGGATGAAATCAAAGGAAAACATACTTATGTTATGTTATCTAGAGTTATTACTAGAGTTATAATTAAAAAATATGTATGATTATAGCTATGGTACAAACATAATTATTTTAAGTACAAAAATCATCCATGGATGACAACCAAATTAGGATAATATTATGCTAAAGAAAGGTAATACAAAGAGTGAAAAAGATATTTAATAAATGAGATGATACCTTTCATTTCGAACATTCGGAATGCAATATTATTGGATACGAAGGTTTTCGCCTACACCTGGGTGTGCTACCGAAGTTATCTATGTTTTCTTCAGAGAAAACTAAATATGAATATGAACATAATCGAATCAATATATCTATACATTTCAGTCAGATGAAATTAGATAAAATAGACCCTAGTACGTTGCAAATTCTAACCGGAAGTTACCGCACATCGACCCCATCGTTATTTACTCCAAGAATAAAATGCTCTGAGTAGACCATGAAATTAAAATAATTCAACAATTCTACAAACTTATATACTTGAGACCCTTCTCGTACACACAAACTTAATCAGTAAAAATAATAGGCAATCAAATAAAATTATAATATATTCCTAACAGGAACAGATTCAAAATAATTACTAGCCTAGATTTATTCGCATTCAGAATTATTCCAAATATGTCACGGTTAAGACCAAATGGATATTTTTGAATTTTGGGAATGGCTCTTTACTTGACCCTACCCTATTATACTAAAGTAAAATAACATAAGTACATACTACTAGTGCGGTGATTGTACAACAAAATAAAGATCTAACTACTAATATATGCACATGACATATTATTAGAATCAAGACATGGTAAAAAAAAAGGATTATTGGTATCAGTTACGCACGAATGTAAAAAGGTTTCATTCTATTCATGTGAATATTTTGTTCGAATTTCAGCTTATCATTTAGACTTTTTATTTTGTAATTCACTGGAGATAATCGAGCTGTGATTCTATAAGGACCTTCGTACATGCGTGCCAGTTTGGTCTTTTTCCCAATGATTTTACATGGGTTCTGAACTAAGACCAATTGTCCCGGTTCGAAAAGCATCGACTGTCTTTTCCTATCAAAGGTTTTCTTCTGTGCCTTCTGACTTTTTGTGATATTTGCTTTAGCTTGTTGTTTTAACTTTTCGATGAATTCAATTTTCTCTGTTAATGTTAATTTTGTAGCATTACTCGAAAAATCAGATGGGAATAGGGGTTGACGACCATAGACGAGCAAGAAAGGGGAAATATGTGTTGAAGATTGATCAGCTGTATTGTAGGCAAACGTTACCAAAGGTACATATATATCCCAGTCTCGCTGATCCTGTCTTACATACATCGAGAGTGCCTGTACCAGGGTACCATTAAAACGCTCGCAAAGGCCATTTCCTTGTGGATGGAAAGCCGTAGTCAGAATAGAATGCGAATTCAACAATTCGAGTACGTTCTTGACTAACTTTGAAGTGAAAACGGAGCCTCTATCTGATATTATCTCCTTTACTACTCCATGCCTACAAAATATATTTTCTATCAAGAAGTTAGCTACCGATTCTGCTGTCGCTTTCTCTAAGGGTTTCGTCTCAGCCCATTTTGATAAATAGTCGATCGCGGTAATTATATACCTATTTCCTGTATTTGATTTCGGCAGAGGCCCTATTATGTCGATACCTATTTTATCGAAAATTCCGGCCACTGGTATGTTAATCAGTTCACCGAGTGGTTTGCCTGAACGATGTTTCTTCTCCTGACATATTTTGCACGTCTTGACGTAGGACTCTACCTGTTTTGCTAAACCTGGGAAATAATATTTTGAGCTAATCTTTCCTAAGGATTTAGCTAACCCTAAATGACCTCCTGTTAAGGCTTCATCATGAGCCTCTTTCAGAATATTGTTTACCCTTATTTGTGGAAGCACTATTAAAATGTGTTCCCCGCTGGTTACTTTGACCCTTTTCTTTAAAATACCCTGATCCATAAAGTAACCCTTGAATGCGTTGCTATGATGGTCCTGTACTTTCTTTATTATGGCGGCACAGAAATGATCATTTAATTGATCTACGGATAAGGAATGATTACGTAATATATAGCTATCCTGATGTGGTTTTCCTTGAGGTTTTATAAAGTAAGTTGGAATCTCCACGTTTCCTACCTCTTGTTCCTCCTCCGTATATTGGATTCTAGATAAGGCGTCCGCTACGAGGTTTTCCTTCCCTGGACGATGGATAATTTCCATTTCCACATCTTGTAATTTAAGAGACCAACCAGCTAACCGTCTATTCATATCCTTACACGACTGCAACCAACACAAAGCTCTATGGTCTGTGACCACCTGAATTTTCCTACCCCACGTAAAATGTTTAAAATAATCGAAAGCCCAGATAATCGCTAAACATTCCTTCTCTGTAGTGTTATATTTCTTTTCTAATGAACTTAAACCTCTTGACGCGAAAGCTATTGTCTTAAATTCTGATGGTTTATTCTGCTTTGATCCCTGCATAACATGTGCACCAAGGCTCTCATTACTGGCATCGACAGCAATCCTTATAATCTCCCCTTCATCCTCGGAAAAATGACTCAAACAAGGTGGTTTCACCAACTCTTGTTTTAGCCACTGGAAAGCTGTCTGTTCTTCTTCACCCCATCTAAACTGAACATTATTATGCGTTAACGCGGTCAACACTAAACTCTTCTTGGAAAAGTTTGGTATAAATTTTCTAAAGAACGACGCTAACCCTATGAACGACCTTACCTGTTTTGCTGTTTTCGGAGTGGGAAAGTTTACTATCTTCTCTATATTCTTTTTCGCTGGGGATATCCCTACTGCGCTTACCTGATGCCCTAATATAGCTACTTCCCTGACACCAAACGAACATTTATTTGGTTTTAATGTTAGCCCCGCTAACCTTAATTTATTTAAGACGTTACGGAGATTATTTAAAAATATCTCATATGACTTACCATATACCAGGATGTCGTCTAAGTAGACGATCGCACCGTGATATTTTAATTCCCCTAATACCCTATCCATCAACCTTTGAAAAATTGATGGACTCGTTTTCAATCCAAAAGGTAGTACGTTAAATTCATACAGACCCGAAGACGTGCAGAACGCAGTCTTTTCCCTATCCTGCTCGGCGATTGGTATTTGCCAATAACCGGCTAATAAATCTAGCGATGCGAAATAAGTGGCACCCTGCAGACACGACAATAAATCATCAATACGGGGCATCGGATAACAGTCATTCTTAATCAACTTATTTAAAGGACGGTAATCGACGCAAAATCGCCAGGTTCCGTCACCCTTCTTTACCAGAACTACCCCCGACGAATATGCACTCTTTGAGTGTCGAATTATATTATTACCTAACATTTCTTCTACCTGAGTATTTATAATATCCCTTTGCGCCATTGACACTCTATATGGTGGTCTGTGAATGGGTAGGGTATCTCCCGTATTTATTTTTACTTCATGGTGGGTTGTTTTCCCGATGTCTCCGTTGGAGTACGCAAACCTATCTCGATATTCATATAATAACTCATTTAATATAGTCTTCTGTGTTTTATTTAAATTCTGTCCTATTTCGTACGTAGTGTTAGGCTTCCTTGAGCTCGTGGTAAACACATACCCCACCGATGGTTTCGCATTAATGAAATAGTTTCTGGTTTTATTATCGATTGGGATATTCACTTCCTTCAAAGTACACTCACTAAAAGAAAATGTTTTATTTAGTCTGTGTAGGATTATCTCCTGTCCTGAGTAATCGACCATGGCCCCTGTTTCTTTGAGAAAGTCTACCCCTAAAATAAGTTCTGTTGGAAGGTCCTTTATCACAATCACTTCTAATATAAAGTTTAAATTCTGGATGAGCAAATTAATGGTAGTAAATCCAGCAATGTTCAATGAATTATTCGAAGCACTTTTTAATGTAAAGTTTTCTGCTATTTCAAACAAATGTCTCCCTTTAACCACTTCATAGTTTATGCAGCTTTTCACTGCTCCCGTGTCAACCAAACCCGCAATTTCCTTGCAAAAATCACATGAGTACATGGGTAAATAGAGTATCGTACCTTCCTTTATCACGGGCGACATTACACGTGTCTCAGTCCTTACTAGTACTGTCGCCCTTTCCCGTTTGGGTGTACTGGTGCACCGGAATGGTGACCGTACGTCCCAGGGGCGCCCGCATGGCCTTCGTTAGGACGTGTCCTGAAGTCGTAACGTCCCGGGACAGGCCTTCGACGTGACGACGCCGCCAGATGCCGGTCTGCTACGCTAGCTGCCTCTGGGTTCACAAAACAATTGTCTGGGTACCACGGTTGAGGTGTTGCTACCATCTGTTGTTGCAAATTGTTCGAAGACGTATGGATAGGTAACTCGTATGTAACGTCCTCGGCATTATTGTTTTCGTAGTATTGTATATCTTGAATTGCTGCTTTCAATTCAGAGATTTTAATAATGTTCCTTCCTATCAATTTATGGGCCGCATATGGTTGAAGCGCAGATATAACGTATTTACATATTTTCTCTTCGTCGTCAAGCTTTGCTTTTGTAGCGAAGTTCAACATTTTATAGGTGAAGGTAACTAAGCCTTCATCCCTTTGTTTCGTCGTGGTCAGTAGAAGAAAATAATCTATTTTCGATGGAAACTCCTCGGTCAGACTATTTTTTATTTCCTGGTACGTACGATCCTTAATACCCGCATAAAAATAAGCTGCCGCTCCCTTTAGGTAGGCGGGGAGTGCTCCCTTTTTTATTTCCTCTGACCAAGCATATCTTGCAGCTATGTTTTCAAAGGAATATAGAAACTCTTCCACATTGTCCTGGCCATCGCCCCCAAATTGAGACATAATTCTCTCCATTTTTCAGAATAGAACCCTAATCAAACCCTACATAGGAAAAATAGCACCACACCAATTAATGTTCAAGATGAGAATACACACATGAGTTCACAATGTTCAAGAAGAAATACTCACCAAGGAAAGTCCATATTCCCAACCCTTTATATACTAACACCCGACGTTTCTGGGCGTCGTCTCCTTCGCACCGTGCGCTACACGTGCAGCAGCGGTAGCCCGAGCAGCAGTGGTACGCGAAGCAGCGCAGGCCTTCTACGGCCTAAACTTCGACTCCTCCGACGATCTAGGCGATCTAGGCGCCTCCACCAATGTCACGTCTTGGCGTGCTCGGGGGTGGCGTAGCTCAGTGAAAATCCAGATCATCGGGAACCAGAACTTTATTTGGCAAAATTATTTTCTAAAAACAAAACTCTCTCCGATCCGCTTTTTCTAGTCTCTCTTCGAACACGGAACTGTCATTTTTTTTAAACTATTCTATTTTATTTTTATGTGCATGGCCTGGCATGACAATTAGGTAGTTACTTCTTCGTGCTAAGCGAGTTCGTCATTTTTTCAATGATCATAATTCTATTGCTGAATCACCCCTTACCAAGATACTGGATATTAGGTAGTTACTTAGTCGTGCTAAGCAAGTTCGTATTTTTTTCAATGAGTATAATTCTAATGCTGAAGCGTCCGATACCAAGATACTGGATATTCGGTAGTTACTTAGGGCCGAGTGCACGAAAGGACAAAAAATCAAAATCAACGTCAAAGTATGATCAAACACGTCACTTTGTGTGGACAGTATGGAAGGAACTCTATGCGGATCACTAAAAGTGACGTGTTTGAACGTTGATTAACTCGGCCGTCTCTTCGTGCAATCGGGGCTTAGTCGTGCTAAACAAGTTCGTAATTTTTTCAATGAGTATAATTCTAATGCTGAATCGCCCGTTACCAAGATACTGGATATTAGGTAGTTACTTAGTCGTGCTAAACAAGTTCGTAATTTTTTTCAATGAGTATAATTCTAATGCTGAATCGCCCGTTACCAAGATACTGGATACTAGGTAGTTACTTAGTCGTGTTAAGCAAGTTCGTATTTTTTTCAATGAGTATAGTTCTAATGCTGAAGCGTCCGTTACCAAGATACTGGATATTAGGTAGTTACTTAGTAGTGCTAAGCAAGTTCGTAAATTTTTTTTAATGAGTATAAATCTAATACAGAATACAGTATTCTAGGTAGTTCCTTAGTCGTGCTAAGCAAATATATTTGTTTTCAACGAGTATAATTTTTCGGTAGAATTAGCCGTTACTGATATACTAAGGGCCTAGTGCACGAAAGGACAAAAATCTAAATAAATGTAAACGTATGATTAAACACGTCACTTTGTATGGACGGTACGGAATGCAGTTCTCTAAAAGTGTTTGAACATTGATTAACTTAGCCGTCTCTACGTGCCATCGGGGCTAAACCTTAGGTCGTACCAAGAAATAAATTAATATAAATAAATTAATAAATACTAAACCTACATATTTTTATGTCCAATTTTGATCGGTGCCTATTCGACCGTTGAGATTGTTGTGGATACTTCCTTTCTAGATAGTTGGTAGAACAAATTTCGCGAAGGTTGGCACCATCGCGTTTAAGGAAAGATGGTCGAAGAGCCAACTTCCATCAAGTTCAATGTAGCCGTGCTACTTTCATATTCTAAGTCAGAGCGTTCCTGCCCTTTGGGTCATCGGTTTCCAGCTGGAAGTTACTCTGGACGTCAAGCGCGCAGTGTCTCTCGATCGCAAGATTCATCGGGGATTTCCTTCACGGAGTAACGTTCCCTCCACTTCAAGCCGAGACGGAATACCTCAGTCTGCGGCGGAGATGATTAAAGATCACACGGCGTGATCGTCGACACTCCCCAGGTCTCCCCGGGGAGGGGGGGTGGAGCCCCGCGGGACGAGGGGTGGACAGGCTCCTCGCACGTGTCTTTGATTGGGCTTTTGAAATCGGCGACATTTTTATCGGTCGGCTCGGAGCTGGCGAACACAGATTGTCTGTTGAATGATTGTGAACTCAAAAATCGCAAGATCAAACGGCTCTCTTCGTCGGGTTTGCCCGTGGGATTCGAAGGGAGGATTTTATTTGCGGTGGTTATTTACTTACCGGCGTGTGGGGCTGCAGATTCAAAAGGTACCGGTAAGTTGTTTGAGATGACCTCTTATTTATCAGAATTACCTGAAACAAAAGACAAAGAATTTTATTGACATACAAATTATCTCTATTGCTGAGGTTACATTATAATTCAATT
This sequence comes from Incurvaria masculella, assembly GCA_946894095.1. Taxonomy (NCBI): domain Eukaryota; kingdom Metazoa; phylum Arthropoda; class Insecta; order Lepidoptera; family Incurvariidae; genus Incurvaria; species Incurvaria masculella. The sequence continues at coordinate 13,238,814 of OX335653.1, read as the reverse complement.
GTTTAGGTCCCAGCAGCTAACTGGAATCAAATGACGACGTAACACTCCTGTTTAGAAATCGATTATTGAGTCACACCGGGGGCTCGGATTGAGCTGCGCAGAGAGGAGACCCCAGGGTTCCAGTTATTTGCTGGTCGCTAGACGGAGCAGCTAGCTTACAGACAAGTGGTCTCGATTATTGATGAGGAGATACGGGAACGCCACCTGGTGGGAAAGTACCCCAAATATTGAAGACAAGAGATTTTACTCACAGGAAACATTTCCTCATTTTAAAAAACCAAGTTGTATTGCATTTGCTTGCTTCAGCCGAAAATGGAACTGACAAACATGCGAAAAGAATCATGGCAACAAACATCACAGGTGATTATTTTTAAGTTAGTCTTATGTATCATACCTATCGGTAAATATTAGGATATTTATTTTTAGGAAGACCGTGAAACCTAACTAGGACATAGTGACAGCAGACATGCATGCAGGCAGGACTTGATATTTTATGTATCATCTAAAACAGAGTCAGTGCTGAGTGTCCATCGTGTTACCAACTTACCTCTATCCACTACGCCAGAGAGCGTTACGTGCGTTATCTCGTGCGTTGCCAAGCATGGGGAAGGAAATGTTCCCGAGGCGAGTGGGCGGCCTCCAGGAAGAGATGGACGAGCTGATACGGCGAAGCTTCGAGGTGATACATAGCTTCCTACCACAATACTAGATTACGCCGTGTTATTTATTGTATTAAGGAAACTAGATTTTGGTTCAAACAAACTAGACGAATCTTTAAAGTTTTATGATTTATTCTAGGACCAAACTCTCGAAAGCTTGAATCCGGTATTTCAGTCAGTTAGTTAGTGTGTTTACGTATGGAAACCTCTCCATTTTTTCTCCAGTCCTCTCGGCCCTGAGCGGTACGGAACCACTTCTTTCCGCCGATTGCACTTAGTCCGGTATGACCAACGAGAAAAAACCGACGGATGCTAGCTTATTACATGCCCTACTAACTGGTATTTATGTATTGGTAGATGTAAGTCAACGACTACATCAAAAAAGTGAATCGATTTATCTTCCTTTTTAAAGTTCACCAGAGCGGTGACCCGAGAGAGAGTTGCAACTAGTTTTATTGATGGTACATAACTTAAATTTGCGACCCGTCATAATTGAGCTAAAGCCCTTAGTCTGAGTTTTACACCAATGCGAAATACAGGTCCACAAATATGCCTCAATCCGAGTTTACTTTCTTTCTTATGATAAACGCTAAAACATTTTACAGTTGATGTCATCGTTAGCGTCGTGCTATTATTTTATCCGTGGATTCGTTGATTACTTAAAAAAGTCGAAAGTAAAACTCGAACTCTATAGAACGCAATGATATGGACATGGACAGCAATGATGCCCATAAGCATTGGGAAATGTGGGAGGCCAACGAATGGCCAAGGGCCCTTTCCCGCTTCCGTTGAAAGACCGCATATAGTAATCTTAAGCAAATATGGAGGCAGACCAAGGAATTCATGGTTTAGCTGTACGACCAGCCTATTCGACTGACCGACTGGGCTTCTATACTTATGTGCCCGCCCTTTGCTATTCTCATGTGCTCCAAATAGTGGGATTCCTCTGACTTGGAATTCCGGCTATTTATCAACGTCTCCACGCAGTCGACTTGATTTTTGACGTAATATTTTAGTTCTCTCGTAAAATGTCTCGCCCGCCGCTTTTTGCCGTGCCGTTTGGCCTCCGCACGGCGGCGAGTAATGGATACTGTCCGGCGACAGTGCTCGTCTGCTCGCGCGGCTCTCAGCGGCTTTTGTCCCATTGTGCAGTGGAGGAAATGAACTATTAGGCTGCGACTCCACTAAATGGCGAGCCACGGAGCACTTACTCCGATATAACCTATGTAGGTTATATAATAGGCGATATAACGTAGGAGCGATGGGTTGATTATGTCACTTGAAGTTAACAAAACAATTTAGAGGATATCTTTAAATGGCTAGCTATGGAGTAGTGTTGTGACGGCACTTTTGAATAGGTTTTTAAAAAACACTTTTCTTATAACACAATTTATTTGATAAGGTTCACAACTTTAGCACAGATTTTCTATCAGTTCTGACACCACTTAGTTTTGGAAGAAAACTAAGAAAACACTTTGAAACACAGAATTGAATTGATTTACAGGATAACTTGGATTTATATACGGACTTAGATAATACACGGATTTCGGCAGCGCATCCGCACGCGATTGACTCTGAATGTTGACTGAACTTTATTGCTTGGCGACAGCGCCCTTTATATAGTAAAACCGTGAGAATGCTAGTGTCAGCAGTAATGTAGGTCTATTACAGCTCCCCTGGGAAAGCTCGCAGCTTTCAGGATAGACAAAAGAAAGCGAGGAGTTAAACTGCTTCCAAGGCTATCACAAAGTTAAGTGTCATACTAGAAAAATATTGAAACTGATTTACATAGCTATACAATACATGAAATACAAAATTTGACATTCAACACACTAGTGGTTTACATTGATCTTAGTTCTAAGCATAGCTTTCCTAGCACAACTTGGCGTGATAGATGTTACATCATCTTCAGAAGTTTGGATTTCTGACATTTCTATCGAGTTACTTACTTTAGAAGAGCTTCTAGCGAGTCTCTTGTTATAACACTGATTATATACTTTAATACATAGGTTTGCATTGTTACAACACATGTATTTGTAAAGTTTGTATACAAGGTAAGATATTATACATGAAGATGCTAAGTATACAAGGCCAGAATAAATGTTTCCATATTTTATATAATGCGGTTGAGTTTTTATTTTATTTAATTCATCACTTAGATGGTCCAATTTGTGAGATGAATATCTCAAAGAGTCTAGATCTATATTAGACAATTTTATCGGAGACATATTTTGTAAACTTTCGTTAAAATTTTCTTGAACACAACAGTCATCATTTATAATATCAAAATTAGAAGTTAAGGGTTGCACTGTAATATTTTCAAACAAAACAGGCTTAAAAGTTAACAGTTTATGATATGCAATACAATTCACAGGTAGGGTTAGAATTCCAGTGCCAATAATAGTAAAATCTTTATAGCTATCATTACATTTAATACTTACTTTGCTAGATTTGGATTGTACAAAAATCCATTTATTGTTGTTGAGTCGCTGCCAAATATCGACTTCTGCATAAATGATTTTAAAATTACATTCTACCGGAAGGGTAGTAACTATCTCTGAAATTAATTTAGTTTCACAACAAGGGTTGGTTATGGCAGAATAAACATTTTCTAAAGGACAAACATAGTGACTCTTATCGGTTCGTTTACAAAGTTCGAGGTTCTCGACAGGTGAGTACATTAGCTTATCTTGCTTGATAGCCATGAACTTGAAAGTTGGCGAGATGAGCGCATAGGTACTTGCGATAGCTGAGTCATGCGGAGTCGGGAGAGGAATAATTTTGTAAAGGATATATTTCGTCGGTTGCACTAAGGGTATTCTTAGAATGAATATTATCTTCTTGTCTAGATAGTATGAAAATAATTGCGAGATATCCGTAAGGGTGTGAATATTATTAATATTAAGTGCTACGGGAAAATCTCTACTTTTAATAAATCTATTACTATGGATATTTAATTCCGAAAGAAGCTTAGTGGGGGTGATTACAAAAGGATGTAGGGTGTTAAGTTTAGCAAAAAGAATGGAGTTTATAGTATTTTCAAGGGCGAAAGAAAGAGTAAGGAGTGAGCTTTCCATCGCGGATCCAAGGGAGTTTATTCTTATATAGATTTTAAACTGAGTACTTTCATTAGATATATTTCTTATTAATGTATTTATAAATGTTATTCCATTATTTAATATTATTTCGTTAGAGTTAAGCTTCGAAATAGTTTCGTTAAAAGAGTTAATAGTAGATTGGACGACGTGGATGTTTTCCTTCATTAGGTTGGTTATCTGAGTTTCGTCCTGCTCGCAGTGTTCTATGGCGTTATTATATTTTTCAGCATCTGAAGAGTCTAATGTTCCAAAGAAAAATTTAAGAATAGATCCTCCGAAATTCATGAGGCTTCGCTTAGATCTATCATTTGAGATAATGTGAGACAAAGATTCCAGATGAGAAAAATCTTGCTGCAGTAAGACTTTAAGGGGTTGGATTGTAGCGTTACAAAGATTACTGAAACGGCGATGTTGTTGGTAGGTATGGCATATAGAACTTAAGATATTCATATTAGTTTCGACATTTTTTTGGTGTGGTTCTATATACGAAAGGTCTACGTGAGTTACCACGTTCCAATAATCGTCAGAGTATTGAACTGTGCCTTCGGGATCGAAGTATAGGCCAGGACTATGCACTATAGGTTGTATGAAGCATCTTGCTGTGCTTATAGCGAAGAGTATTATCCTGAAATAGAAGAAAAATAATATCTATTTTAATAGGGTAAATTATATTTATGTTTTCCTAAAATTCTAAATTTAATCTACTTATTCGTGAGCTGGTTTCAGCTCGTCGAAGTGGTGACGCACATGCTTCCTGTTTATCAGCAGGGTAGCGGTGTGTCTACCGTTTAGTTTAATTAGTTTAAATGGGCCTTTCCAAATCGGAGATAGTGATTTGGATTGTCTGGGGTGATTCTTAACATACACGAGGTCTCCGGATTTATATTGTGTTTCGCGTGAATGATGGTCGTAATATCGCTTAGAGGTCTCCTTGCTATTCGCTATGTGCTCAAGGGCCTTTTCTCTACTTAGGTTCATTCTATATTTTAACGCACGGATGTATTCGGGGTAAGTCAAGTTGGGGTTTTCGTTATATACTGAGTTAGGGATATAGGGCTCGTAGCCGAATAAAAGTTCGTATGGCGAGTACTTAGTTGTTGTATGGACATTCGTATTATACGCTAGTATAGCGGTATGAAGAAATTGATGCCAGTTATTTTGATTTTCATTTACGAAAGATTTTAAATATTCCTTAAGGGTGGCGTGACTCCTTTCGAGTGCGCCATTAGTTTGAGGATGGTAAGGGGATGAAAATATATTTTTGATTTTAAATAAGTCACAGACGTTTTTGAATAGTTCGGAAATGAAGTTAGATCCTTGATCAGTTAAGACAGTTTTAGGAATGCCAAAGTGAGCGATAAAGTGAATCAGCTGTGTTGCTGTCTGCTCAGCTGAGGTAGTGATAAGGGGATACGCGGTAAAGAATTTAGTGAGATCGTCTTGCAACGTCATGATGTATTTGAACTGGTGCACACCTGACTCGGGCAGGGGACCTACAATATCGAGAGCGATCCTCTCAAAAGGTTTAGTACTGGTGCTCGTTATCTCCATTGGGGCTCTATTAGTTTTACGCAAGGGTTTGTTTATTTGACATGATTTACATTTCTTTATATAGTTTTTTATGTCGGCACGCATATTTTTCCAAAAGAACGATTGGCTGATACGATTAAACATCCTCGCGAATCCTGGGTGTCCTGCGACCGGGGTATCGTGGTTTTCGCGCAAAATCTTTTCGACTTCCGGGGGAGTTGGGTAAATGATCTTATTCTTATACACGTGGATCTTGATTTTAGTGTCATGAAATATATGCAACAGCATGTTGTATATTTTAGTGTAAGACAGTTGAGAATAAGGATCTTTGAAATCAGAAATAGCGATCTCCTTAATCTCATTGTGCACAATCATGAATCCTGTTTTAAAGCTCTGCAAGATTTCGAATATACGTCTGTATGACATCTCTTCGTAGTGATGTACCCGTAAGAAAAGATGAACAAAATGCTGCTTTTCATTAGATGTAATCCAGTAGGTGAACAACTCTCTTTCGTCATCCCTGAACGAAGGATTTTCAGTGGACAGCTCAAGAATTTGTTTACAAAAGGGGATGGATTCATCTAAATCTAGGGCAGTCGGGTATAGCACATGGGAACAATGGGTCTTTAAGAGGCTCTCATTGTGTTCAATGATGTCTGTGTCATACGGGATCCTAGATGATCGGGATATTTTCAGATAGTCTTCGTAGGTAGTACTAGAAGATTCGTTGACATTGACAGGTATACGGGAAAGTGCATCGGCGTTGTTATTAATAGCGCCGGGTTTATACACTATCTTGTAGTCGAATTCTTCTAGCTTTAGTCTCCAACGGACTAATCTAGATGAGGGGTCTTTGACGTTAAATAGCCAGGTAAGCGGACGGTGATCGGTAACTATAGTGAATGTGCGGCCAAATAAGTACGGTCTGAAAGTCTGGGTGCCAAATATGATCGCAACACACTCCTTTTCAGTAACACTGTAGTTACCTTCCGCGCTATTTAACTTGCGAGACGCAAATGCGATTGGCCGATCCTGATTTTGACCTTGACCTTGACCCTGGTTTTGACTTAGTACACAGCCGACGGAATGGGCTGAAGCGTCACAGGTCAAAATGAAAGGGAGGTCAAATCTAGGATACTGAAGTATCGGAGCAGAAATAAGTTTGTCCTTCAGTATTTGGAACGCATTTTGCTGGCTATCTGTCCAACCAAAATGAGCGTCCTTTTTCAAGAGAGACGTCAGGGGTTTCGAGATATGCGAGAAGTTCTGTATAAAGCGGCGATAATAGCCTATTAATCCTAGGAACGACTTTATTTCCTTCGGGTTTCTAGGAACAGGATATTCGGCGACGGCCTTGACTTTATCAGGATTAGGAGCCAGACCTTCTCGAGAAATTATATGCCCAAGGTAAGCCACTTCCTTGTGAAGGAACTCACACTTGTCCGGCTGTAATTTCAAGTTGAATTGACGCAGCCTCTCAAATACAAGATCTAGCTTTTCAATGTGAGAGCTTACGTCACGGGAATAGAGAACAATATCGTCTAGGTAGACAAAACAGTGTACGCCTTGTAGACCTGACAGCACATTGTTCATAAGATTTTGAAAAGTGGACGGTGCATTTTTCAAACCGAATGGCATTCGGGTAAATTCGAAGTGACCTGAAATGCCATTGGTAATCACGGAGAATCCGGTTTTACTCGCGTCTTGAGGTGACATCTCGATCTGATGAAATCCTGACGCTAGGTCCAGAGTAGTAAAGTATTTACATTGGCCTAACTGGTCGAGGATATCGGTGATGAGAGGAAGCGGGTAGACCTGAGACACCGTGATGTCGTTCAGACGGCGATAGTCCACGACAATGCGCCACTTTTGTTTCCCTGAGGAATCCAGTTTTTTCGGGACCACCCAGATCGGTGCGGCCCACGGGGACATAGACGGACGAATAATGTTTTGCTCAAGCATTTTCCGAATTTGTTTTTCAACTTCATCCTTGTGACACTCCGGAAATCGATAAGATTTTACATGGACCGGAGGGTTGTTTTGAGTGTCGATCTCATGTTTTATAGCACTCGTTGTCGTCAGTTGTTCTCCATCTAAGTGAAATATATCTGTGTATTTTGCACAAAAGTCTAATAAGGGTTGTTTTTCATTTACGTCCAAATGATCAGTCCGGATTTGGTTGAGAACAAGCTGATGACGGCTAAGGGTAGTTTTGTCCGATCTCGGGAGATTTCGCTGATTTACGTGATTTAGGTTGAATTCGGCAAAAGTTTGTTCGGGTTCCTTGATTTCGGAAATAGGGGTGAGTTCAATTTTGTGATTTTTAATTTTAATTTCCGAGTTAGTCGTATTCGATACTATTACGTTAACGCGTCGGTTACGTTTAAGTTGAACAATGGAGTCGGTTATATACACGCCGCGAGAAATTTGCTGACTTAGCGAGAGATAAGAGTTGTCGGGCTCGAGCCGGTGACCTAATGCTGGTTTCACCGAGCACTCGATAACACATTCCGAATGAGGCGGAATGGTAAATATATTTTCTTCAAAAAGTAGTTTCAGGGTTTGATCTCCGATTGTAATAGAGTTAGTTTCATAGTCAATAGTTACGTTATTTTCAAAGAAAAAGTCATTACCTATGATTCCATCGTAATTAATGCAGATTTCGGAAACGACGTGAAAGTTAAAAGATAAAGAGGTTTTGTCAGATTTCACTGTTCCAAACGGCATCATAAAAGTGCCGCTGGTTAGACAGTATGAATCTCCGTTTTCTATCCCTTTAAGCTTGACCTTGAAGTCATCGAGCTTGGGCTTTATCTCAAGGGAAGATTCCTTAATTAGGCTTACTGATGACCCTGTGTCCACAAGTAGGCATAGTGGCCTATGTGAGTAGCGGGTATAGACATGAGTATGTGGTAACGAGATTTTCGATTTTGTATTAATTTCAAAAACTTTTAATTCAGATTTCGAGATTTCGTGAGTTTCGTCAGATTTAGTAAACAGATTTTCGGCAGAGTTAGTAGGAATCGGATCTGGAACGGAGTTAGCTGGATTCGGGTTCGGAACTGGATTCGGATTTGGAACGGATTTAGCAGAGTTCGGATTTTCGACGGATTTGGCAGGATTCGGATCTAGGACGGAGTTAGCTGAGTTAGTTGGTTCATGATTTAGGACAGATTTAGCGGAGTTAGCATGCTTCAGATTTTGAACAGAGTTAGCGTAGTAAGTATGTTTCGGATTTTGTACAGATTTAGCAGAGTTAGTAGATTTCGGAATAATTTCAGATTTAGCGGAGTTAGCATGCTTCAGATTTTGAACAGAGTTAGCGTAGTAAGCATGTTTCGGATTTTGTACAGATTTAGCAGAGTTAGAAGATTTCAGATTTTGTACAGATTTAGTAGAGTCGTCGGATTTCGGTTCAGAGTTAGCATATTTCAGATTTAGCAAAGAGTCAGAGTCAATCGTTTGTTTATAATTAAAGTCAACAGATTTTGTGCCATGTTTATAACTAGGCTTCGGAAGGCACGGCTCCGGAACCTTTAGGCATTTAAATCTTCGTAATATTCTGCTGAGTCATTGAAATGCACACGTGGTGCCGGTTGTCTCATATCTTGAGAAGGGCGGCGCGGTTCTGCGAATCGCTGAGCGCCGTTCTCACGGGAGCTGGGCCCGTTGTTGGTCTCAGGTGTCCGGTGACTGTTATTGTACTGGCGCTTCCGACACTCTGAGATAACATGACCATGCTTCTTGCAATAGAAGCACGTTTTATCGCCTGACTTCGGCGCTGAGAATGAATTAGGTCGGTTTTCATTTGTGTTAACCGGCCGATTATAGTTATTATATTTCGGGAATGGACCTTTCGGAGGGGTAGGTTTGAAGTAAGTAGGGGGAGGTCGAGTGAGTTTAAGGACTTTCTCCTCCTCTATTGCAAGTCCTACGGCTTCGTTAAGACTCGATGGGTTCCTGCACCTTAAAACAGTAGCTATACTAGGACTAACACCGATTATAAACGCGTTAAGGGCGAGGTCGTCTATTTCGGCGACCCTGCCTACAAGTTCGGCTTTGTTTCTGCAACTGTGGTGTAGGTCTGCCTGGAGACGGGTGAGGCATCCTTCCAACCTCAATGAGAATTGAGTTACGGGCTCGTTCAGATTTTGGCGGCAATTCTGGAGGTCCGCTAGAAGATGCGTGTGGTGCTTTTGCTCACCAAAAGTACTCCTCAGGAATAGTTTAAGATCCTTCCAGGTTTCAAATACTCTAAGGGATGCTGCAACTTGTGCTTTTCCCTCAAGCTGGGATAGTATGTACTTGAATATTATATTCTGCTGCTCGTCGTTTGCCAGATCGACGGCATTATCGCAGTTTGTTAGGAAAGCTGGCAATGCTTCCCTTTGTCCATTGAAGGGCTTCACGAACTTAATGAGGACAGTTAATGGGACTTTGTCCGACATTTTTGCGATTACGCTGGGGGTTGATGATCGGCTTGATCCGGATAAAGAGTTGATTTCCTCTTCGGACATGAAGTAGTTTAAGTTTTAAACTTACAGGAACTGGAACATGATCTGGATAGGCGAGAAGTCGTTGGTTTAGTCAGCTGTTAGCTCGGGCAGGCAGGCTCAACCACCGGGGCGGTGAGGCTAAATGTCGCTGGATCCGAGGACACAGAAGACCGTGATGTGGACGCGGTGTGGCGGGATCTATCCGCCTTTCTGGACCAGTCAGGCAGACTCAACCACCAAGGCGGCGAGGCTTACTGTCGCTGATGGCTAGTCCAGGGGCTGGATATCGCTGAACAGGATCCCACTTCTCGGACACCAATTTGTTGTGACGGCACTTTTGAATAGGTTTTTAAAAAACACTTTTCTTATAACACAATTTATTTGATAAGGTTCACAACTTTAGCACAGATTTTCTATCAGTTCTGACACCACTTAGTTTTGGAAGAAAACTAAGAAAACACTTTGAAACACAGAATTGAATTGATTTACAGGATAACTTGGATTTATATACGGACTTAGATAATACACGGATTTCGGCAGCGCATCCGCACGCGATTGACTCTGAATGTTGACTGAACTTTATTGCTTGGCGACAGCGCCCTTTATATAGTAAAACCGTGAGAATGCTAGTGTCAGCAGTAATGTAGGTCTATTACAGTAGGCACTGTTATTTTACGTAGGAGAGGTGGTTTCAATATGTCAGCATCAAAATAGCATGCGTCAATCACAGAAACGTAGAGAACATCTTTAGTGACGAGCCGCAGAGTAGTCATTGTGCTAGAAGTAGGGTTGCCATCTCTAAAATTTGGCAACCAGGACAAAACGTGAAAATACGCATGAAAACCCCGGATTTTAGAGCGCAGAACCCGGAAATGTCAACAGGTTTTTTTAAATAGTCAGTGTAATAAAGTTCGTGTGTCGCGGGCGGCCCAAGACTTTAAATTTGTAAACCCGGACTACAAATGAAGCCCCGCCCGGACGCTTCCCGAATGCCCTCCAAACTAGGACGAATCCGGGGAAACCCGGACGGATGGCAACCCTAGCTAGAAGCGATGGTTTAATTATGTCAGTTTCAAAATAGCATGTGTCAAGACAAGGTTGGTTTCGCTTCTTCTCGAAATAAAACACAGTAACATAGATGACATCTTGAAATAGCAAGCCATGGAGCAGTCACTGCGATATATCGCAAGAGCTATGGGTTGATTGTCACTTTAAAAAAAAGACCGGCTAAGTGCGAGTCGGACTCGCACACGAAGGGTTCCGTACCATTGTACAAGAGTTAACACAAAAAAGTAACGTTTTTTGTATGGGCCCCCCATTTAATTTTTATTTTACTTATTTGTTGTTATAGCGGCAAAATAAATACACACTCTGTGAAAATTTCAGCTTCCTACCTATTACGGTTGATGAGATACAGCCCTGTGACAGACGGACGGACGGACGGACGGACGTACGGACGGACAGCGGAGGCTTATTAATAGGGTTCCGTTTTCGCCCTTTGGGTACGGAACCCTAAAAATAATATGTGCCATGATTTGATGGTTTGGGCCAAATAATGTAAAATAAACTAAAAATAACTAAATAACGACTCTAAAATGCTCGCCACGAATTTCTTCATTGTAATAAAATTAAATTACGATCAAGTGATATTCTCGGTGAATCTTACAAAAAAGTAAGCATAAAAAATATATTTTTCTCTTAGTGTCATAATGAGCATGTTTGAAGAATTGAAATGATCTCAAATCTTCTTTGATGAAAGCAACTTCATCGGAAGTTAGCTGTAGCATGTTCTATGAGGTACACAGGGTGAAATAGTAGCCGAGGCAGTTAGTCAACGACTCCTACGACGATGGTGGGTTCATCAGCTCCAGTTGATGTGTGGTGCCTGTTTGGGGACAGTGAGCGATCCGATACTCCAGCGTTTATTGCCGACATTCTGCACACAATAAGGGCGCGCGGCGGCGGCGCCGAGTGGATGCCGACGAGCGTGTAATGTAAGTACAGTCGCGAGAAAACGTTGCGCAAGCACGCATATCTGTACTACACGTATGGATTTTTCATGTTACTGGATATGGGTATCTAACATGACACCGATCGCCCAACACGTAGCATGCCAGGATTAGGAGCCATGTCGGAATCTTCTCTTTATGAGCACGGCTGATTGAACTGGATTGAAAACACGGACAAGTTCTTATTGCCGCTTCGACCATCTCTTCATCCAGTGCGATCTGTGAATGGGATAGTACTTCCAGTTTTATATAGGCTCCGTACCATGGGCCAGCTCGAATTTGTGACGTACATGTCACTTATCCATCTCAGAAAGAAAATAAAGCGGTGCTCAAACGGGGCAGGCATTGAAGGTCATTAAATGAAAAATTTAAAAAACCTACCTGAAACTGTCAGAATATGATGTATTTTAATGGAACTGGATATGGATGGCTAATACCGCACCGATTGTTTTTTTTTTTTTTTTATTTAGGTTCATCAACAAGAACACCACTCAAACATACATAGAAAATACAGATAGAGGATAAAAGACTGAGCGTATTCTTAATTATAGACGAACACAACATTCACTACAAATTAATACCTAACCTAGCACAATGCGAGCTAAAATTTCAAATGACACTAGCACATAACAAGCAAAACACAATAATAGAACAATAAGATAAAAGAAAAAAATATTTAAAACGAATATTACATGTAACATATATTAGGATAAACAGTTACTACCTTTCTGAGATTTTTCTTAATTTTTCCCTCCATTGCCATTCCAGAACACACATTCAAATCAAAATCAAAATCTTTAATTTTTGATATTGCGTTGAAATTGGTAAATATTTTTGAAAGAGACGAATGAAAACCGAGATTTGTTCTAAATTTATTAATTTTAAGAGGAATCAAATTAGTTGCTCTAGCACCACGTCTGGGAACTTTAAACGATACTTTTTCTAATAAGAAGGGACAATTAATTTTATCGTTTGTAATTTTGAAAAGAAATGTTTGACCAGCTATAAATCTACGCTGCTCCAGAGATTGCACTTTAAAATAGTCCAGCCTGTTTAAGTAATGAGGTAAATGCCTGGTTTTATTTGTAGAAAATGAAAGATAGGACAAGAAGCGTTTCTGAACATTTTCAATTCGTTGTATATGGACTTTATAGGAAGGACACCAGATAATACTACAATATTCAAGTATACTTCTGACTGATATGATGACTGATGATGTGATGATATTAGGGAAACACACCACATCGAAACGAGGCGCACTCCAGAACCTTCATTATATTGCACGAATACATTAAATTTTATTAAAACACGGAATGTTTTCTTTGAAATTTTGATGACCAGGATTTGAAATGTGCATATCCTTTTAGTACTGGCACTTGGTCCATGGCGTAAGGGAACCGGTTCCCTTCAAGGGCAAGTTCCAAACGCAACGAAGCAGAATATAAGTTCGCCTGTGCACATATTATGGGCTGACAGTTCCTTGGAATATAGTGGATCTTACTCACTGCTTATGTTAATTTTTTGGGGGTGTTTCAGTATGTATGAGGCGACGACACGGCCTTTGGCTATAAAATGTGCCCATTTCACACCGTGTAGAGAAATGCAGTTGTGTGGGTGCCGTTAACGCCTTAAAAGGATAATGATCGAGTTCAATACAACGGCTCGTGTCTGATTCCTCACTCAAATTAAGAAATATGTTTTGCACATTGAATAAATAACCTAAGAGCTACGGCTAACCTAAGAGCTATGATATTCGCCATTTAACTTTTTCATACAAATCCTTGGAGGTTTAAAATGGAGGATATAAGATAAGTTATCAAAAAAAAAAACAAAACGTACAGACGCAGTCAGTTAATTTAATTATTGTGCAAAATATCAGAAACAAAATTCTTAATTGCAGTGAGGAATCATGCACAAGCCCTTGTATGGCCTCATTATCCTCTTATTTTCAAACAATCGATATATAATTCAAACCGTAAGCTTTAGCTTTATGTGTCGACTGTACCGACCGGCATAATCGTAACAACTCCGAGGTCCGTCTCGGGCCGTTCGCCATTAATCGCTGAGCGGTCGCCGCCGCCGCGCCGCCCCGCATTCTGCGCCTCGCGCGGTGATGAAGACAAGTTTTTCGCGATAAATTACCGCGAAAGACGGCAAAAAATTGTCGTCCTTGCGTACTCGTGGGCTGCGCACTTGATCCTTGTCGCACTTGCTAGTTCTCTGGCTTTTCGAGGCTGGGGGATTATTGTAGGCTTATCTCAATTTGCCGAAATGCCATGATCTCTTTGGAGACATATAGCGTTGAATAACAGGGCCATAAAGGTGAACTTAGTATAACTTATAACTACGTAGCATGAAAACGTACTGAAAAAAATAAATCCTGACGAAAAAGAAAACATTCAGGAAAAATCTTAAAATTTGATCGAAATGTACAGTATTATAATTTTAAAGTTGTAAATTGATTCCAGTCCATTCCTAGTTTTCTTGTACATACTATATTTATTTACAAATATATTCATGATACTTCACTTGAAGCTCACACATAAAACAAAACTTTCGGGATTAGCTATACTTTTGTCTTTACACGGACTGTTCCCAAATTATATTAACCATACCATCGATACTAATATTATAAATACGAAAGTAACTCTGTCTGTCTGTCTGTTACGTTTACACACCTAAACCGCTGAATCAATTTTGATAAAATTGGATACAGACTTAAGTCCAGACCTTTAAGACGAAGAAGACTCCTATATAAGTCCTTGCCTTTCCGTGTGAACAAAGCCAGAAAAAAATGTAACATTTCACAAGACTAACCTCAAATATGCATTTTTAAAAGTGTCTGACGGTTTATTACTGCTGTTAAAGTAAAGTAAACCATATAAATTATTGTGTGTAAGCATGTGAGGAGTGAATATACGTTTGGTTGATACGGTACCGTTTAAGTAGTAGCGCTTTTCTGGCCCATAGTAAAATCGGCAATGTCCTTTTAGTTCGCTAAACGCCCCCTGCACGCGCTCTTCAATTTCTTCACATATTTGAAAACGCTAGTCCATCGGTTTGGCGTAAACGCCAAATTAAGTGACAAGTCAGACTAGGGGCTCAGAACAAATAATGGATTGGCCTCGAACACTCGCGGAATAAACTGTAGCTACAGATGGCGCCCGAGCTAATGACACGAGCACGTCCGTTGTAATGAAGTTTTAATGTGACCGCGACCTAACGACGTGTTACGACTACGTCTCGCCTCGCCAGTGCGAACGCGCCCTAATCTATGTTTGATTGTACGCTTTGGCGGAGATAGATAACGAAAAGCGGCCGATTGGGGTAGGACTTAGGGCGAGAGCCCACTTAGATGTTCGAGATCAGCGAGATAGGAGATGAACACTTAGGAAAATGTTTTTGTTATATTACCCAATAGGAAATATGTATGTATTCTTATATAAGCTGTAACAGCAATCACTGCCGTAACTTCGAGATCGTAGATGGCTGATACGAAAAGCCCAATATCGTATTATTTTCAACCTTCCCTTTATTAGCACGGCTACATTAAACTACATAGATGGAAAAGGTTTTTCATTGGCATTTTGACACTGACGGATTGCGATGGTACCAACCCGGGCTGGCTTAACCCTACCAGGGACTTATAGTTTTACAAAGACTCTGACCCAAGAAACAGCTCGCATAAAATGTACTCATCCAACTCAGAAACAGAAAGAATATGGGGATTGAATGAACGCGCTCTGAGCTACGAGCAAAATGTTGAGGGTTCGAATCCTGCTTCAGAGGAAGGTTTTTCTGATTATTTCCAAAATCCTTCCTTTTCTAATGTCCTTCATGTAGAAATTGATTGAAACCTCAAATACTATTTATCATTTTAAATTAATATTAGTCTAACATCTGAAAGTAAAGTTTAAAAATTAAAACTAAAACTAAAGAAAAATGTGGATCGGAGATCGATCCAATGAAATATGTTGGTTTAAAGGTAAAATATTTCATTGAAGCAGCCGATGTTTGCCCCAAAGTGCCTAAAACACTCGCCGCGTTGCCTCTTTGAATTTCGAGACCGATTCTTCGGAAAAAAAGACTTTTGCACGACAATCGCCAGACTTCTCCACTAGGAGTTTTCCGATGTCATCTGCAAAAGCCTTAGCGTCCGGTGACCAAGGTCCAAAGGTCTCGACGGCGAAAGGCTGAAATTCCAAACGGTCAAGCAGCGATGTGTACTTAGACACTTTAAGAATGGCTGCGTTTGTCGCGGCCGCTCCGGCCACTCGGGATGTGTCGTGCACATGGGACGGTGCCAAGGTATCGACGCACGTCGCATCCCATACCAAAGGTCTGCCTCGACTCCATGGTACCAAGGTCATGGTACCAACCTCAAATTAATTTAATATGTGGTTACAAGAGTATATTTCACATGTTATGCTTAGACAGTTTATTAAAAAAGCATAACCAAGTGTCATATGGCGTTGGCAGTACATACTCGTAATTTAATAGACCTACAAAGAGTAACATCATTTGAAAAAGTAACTTTCTTAAAATATTAAATATTAGACATTCCATTCCATTAGGCACAAACATCAATCGTTTATGATTGACACTGAGCGCCTATGTAAATCGGATCCATAGGACGGTTGGTTCGATGGTTGGACGGGCCCACCCGCACCCCGCGACGCACGTCACGAGGAATACGCCCACGCACGAAACTCGGAGATATTTCTGCGGACAAAGCCAGTGTAATTCACGGGAATATCGCTGGCTGTTTCCCGGAAGATATACTGCCGCCGTTGGGGACTGGATGGTGTTATGCAGCTTACTGCATAACACCTCTCTTAAATCAGATTGTAGAACGCAATAATATCATAAACTGATGGAGAGGTTCCCCCGGGCATCCTTAACAGGCGTAATTAATTCAGAACTCACTTTGTCATCAAATTCTAGTTACACGAAAGTTTAACACAATATAAGTTTCGGACAGATAGTCACCCTAAATACGCGAATACCATTCGTTCTTCGTTCGCTTCGATGCGATCACCATATTTAATAAATACCTAATTTTAATTGTTAATTAATAAGTTTGTAAACATAAAAACAATTAAAAGCGTATTTTTATTTCTTAAACAGATTCCTATTTGACTCTGTTACACCGTATGCCCCAAGCGAACATATCCATGAATCCTCTGTGCATACTGTTGCGATGATTTAAAGAAATAAAGACATATTATATATACCGAGATTCCTATGTGATCCTTACTTAGCTCTAATATGGTCGTTTCTTATAACAGCCATTTATATAGGTTCTGCAGTGGTTCTACATTAAAATTATTTTCTCCATTCGTGTTACTCTATTCATTTAATTTCTAGGAAATGAACACGCATGCATGCATGAAATGGAAGAATCGGATGTAAAAAGAAAACAGTATATTTTAATTTCGAAAAAAACATTCTGAAAGGTGACGTTTTAGAGGATGTCGGGGTCATAATAAAGCGACTCGTTGATTGGTTATTGATGTCGGAGCAATAATAGAGCGATGCGCCGATTGGTTATCAATATCGGGGTGATAATATAGAGATCCGTTGATTGGTTATTGATGTCGAAGCAATATATATATGATGCACCGATTGGTTATCGATGTAAAAGCGATAATATAGCAACGCACTGATACTAATAGTTATTGATGTCGTGCTATAATATTGCGACGTGCTGATTAGTTTTCGATGTCGCGGCGATAATATACCGATGCCCCGATTGTTTATCGATGTTAAGGCTATAATATAGCGATGCGCTGATTGGATAGAGATCACCGCCTCGACAACATTAGCCAATCAGCACGCTTCGCTGACCAATCAGCGAATTGCAAGCGTCTTTCCTTCTTGTCTATTAAAATTAATAGAGTACAATCTGATAGTAACTTAAGGAAAACGAAGAATGAGATTGTCACAATTGCAGTTTAATCAAAAGAACGTGTCGCCCAGAACAGTTGAATTAAATTTTTCATGTCCAGTACACCATTTACCATGCCGCTGTTGGTTGGCATCTTCATAACTCCTTCCGACTGTAAAGTAAGCAACATTTCAATCGGAACCAGCGTGGACTTTACTCACCGAGAGACCTACGCTGCTTTTATGTCGCATTACGAAAGAGGAAACCTTGTATCCTTCACAAGAAGGGGCTATTTACGTTAAGTTGGGTAGAAAGACCACCCAAACCAAATAATCAGGCACCTTTCACACTTCCAATAATGAATGATTTTTTGAAATGTATTTTCAATGAAGAAACTTTTATCTTTTAAGGGTGCAAAAATATTACAAAACGCTCTTTTTATAAGTAAGTAGGTTAATTTCATGATTTGGTGATTTTCATTCTTGATGTATTTAACTTTTATTTTGAATACAAATAAAGAGTCGTATTCACGACGTATAATATTCACAACGTATAATAGTATTTTTTTCCAAAAAATTAAAACCATGCATATCGTATAATATTCACAACGTATAATGTTATACGTTGTGCATGAATAAAGTTTAAAAATAAAATTAACTCTTTGCATCATGCAGAACGTATAATAGTCACAACGTATAATATGCCAAGAAGCACTGCATAAAGCGCCCTAATCACGATACATTTAAGGCTGAAATTGCTACGAATCGATATTTGTTGAAGAGTAACAATTTGCTACAACGCTAATTGAGACGGTCGAAAAGTCGCGTGCGAGTATACGCTTTAAAAGTATTTTATCATAAGGGCGCTTATCGTATGAAAAGTTTTTGGATTATATGATATGCATGGTTTTCTTTTTTTGTTAAATAAAGATCATAATATTATACGTTGTGACTATTATACGTTATGCATGGAAAAATAAGAAATTTTATTTTTTAAACTTCTTCATCCATTAAGTATAAAATTATACGATCTGCCGATTTTACGTTGTGCATGGTTTTAAATTTTTGTTAAAATATGACATTATACGATCTGCATATTAGACGTTCTGCCGTTCCCCCCAAATGAAGACTTCACTTAAATTGGCTTATTGCGTGCTGACGTTTTTGTATGAAGTCATTTTCTTTAATTCTTATATTAGATGATGATTATTTTTAGATGATGATATATTATTATTAGATTCTTAAATGATAGATATATATATATACTATTATCCATCATTAATATTTTGTCTGCCGGAGTCATGGAGTGAACAAGGTAATTTTTAATGGTACACGTATTAAAAATAAAAAGTGCGTGAGTCGAAATGTAAAACGATCTTAACAATGGTCGAAGAGTGTGTCTTGCCAGTCTCCCAGCATGTACAGCTTGCGAACCTTCAATTACCGCCGCCAGTGTTGGAGCGCGACGAGGATGGTAAATGCATACTATTATACCAGCGGTATTTGCCTCTGAAAGCGTGGTGCTTTGGTTGCCTCGGCCTCCGCGTCTGGTAAATCACGTTGCAATTGCCGATGAGCGGTGGTTGCGAATATGCGTTGTATTGTGGAATACACGCACTTGAAATTGTTGGATGTGAATTAAATGATATCAATGTAAGTGTTGATAATGTGACCTGATTCGTGGATGAAGGTTTGAATAATAATGGTAAGAAGACTGAAGCTGTTGCTATGTGAATATTAAATTAGGGCGCAGGCGAAACGATAATTATAAAAATGTTAGAGATTGTTTTGACATATAATCAGGAATTAATTAGTATATTGGTGTTGGTGGCCATCCATTCACTGTTACAATATTAGTCCAATATACAGAATTCCCGACGGAATTCAGTGTTATGTTGTTTAAGGTTGTTGTCGTGCTTTGGCTGCCTCGGCCTCCGCGTCTGGGAAATTACGTTGCAATTGCGATGGACGGTGGTTGCGAATCTGGGTTGTATCGTGGAATACACGTACTTGAAATTGTTGGATGTGAATTAAATGGTTTCAATGTATGTGTTGATAATGTGACTTGATCTCGAGGATAAATGTTTAAATAATAATGATAAGAAGACTGAAACTGTTGCTATGTGAATATTCAATTAGGGTACAGGCGAAACGAAAATTATTAAAATTTTAGAGATTATTTTGATATAGAATCAGGAATGAATGAGTTTTATTAGTGATGATGGGCACCCATTCACTGTCAAAATATTATTCCAATATACAGAATTCCCGAAGGAATTCAATGTCATCTCCTGGTGTTCAAGGTTGTTAACGTTTTGAGAACTGAATGTCCGCAAAATGGATGCTCGTATTTCAATTACCAATAATTTGTTCTAATCCTTGATCAAATTAGCGCGGCGGTCATATAAATGTGCGCGAATTCCACAGTCTAATACCGAGGGATAAATAATTACGATAGCAGAGCGAGAACGGGTTTTCTATCAGTAACTAGTCCGTTGCCGCCAAAGAAATGTAATAAATCTCAATGATAAAGGAACATGGTTATCGCATTAGGAGTCACGTTAGAACATAATTGTAGTTGATTTACAGTAAGGGTAGGAAGTTATGGATACGATACAATTATCACAAAACTATGTTTAAGCTTAAGATAACTAAACGGTACCATGATTGTAAACCTACTAATGCTAAATGATTTTGGAAACTTAATACTGATTTATTATTTACCCCATTACGATAGCGAAACTTGTAAGAATAAGCTTCGTTTTTACGAAATTCTGATTTATTTTAATCGACACTTAAAAGGCTTCATTACTAAAGTGCTGATTATCTTGTACTGGTATAGATTGCTAGATTGTAAGTAAGACCCATTAATGTGAGAATTAAGCTCAGTATTTGGGGGAAGAGACTCTCATGCTGAAATTCAAAGACAGTTCTTGAATTTTGAGACGAGTCGATAAATCGAGGCATCGATTCTCAAGTCTTCCGACTGTCAAAATTGACATTCGGAAGACTTGAGAACCGTCTCAAGACCCAAGAACTGTCTTTGAATCTCAGTGAAAGACTTATCTAAGCAGACCGTCAGCGCACTAATGCTCAGGTCAGTCAACACATCGACGATTCCATGCTTGTCGACGACGCCAAGACTATACTTTCCGTTTTGTCCACCTTAATAGGCGTTCTAAGATGATTTAGGAAAACTTAAGAGATTTCTTCATTGAAACGATAAAAGTAAAAAAGACGACAATACGCTTACCTTTTACTATGACCTACCTTTTTTAGTAACTATATTGATAATAAAAAATAGGCATTCGAAGCTAAATTTTGTGTAAAAGTGGTTTTTTTCTAATTTGTTATAATATAACTTTTTTTAAACTATAGAGGCTCAGGTCTGGAATCTTTTTATCAGTAAACATTATTCTCAAAGTGATCGTGTAGACAAAACACCCAGTAGAAAAAAATATACAGAAAATAAGGTACTTTAGCCTATTTTTTAACAATTCTCACATTAACATAAACATTCTACCCCCTTAGACAATCAATAAATCGAGGCATCAAACCAAGGGATCTCTAGTATTTGTTTATGTGAATTAAAAAAAACATGTATACAGCAGGGGGCTACAAAAAGTCCAAACTAGAGACAGATTCGTGCTGCGCCCCCATTTAGTTCCGAGGCAGTTCCTAAATGACCCGGAAGTGTTCATCCGGCATCGCGGTTATTCCATTAATTCCAAGCTCGAGTGTGTCAGTGTTAAGCTGTGAGTACACCTGATCAGATAAAAGTGATGCGATGCGATCCGATGCGTGCGTCCCGGTCTCAAAACAGAAAACAAGGCTAGATATTCCGGTAGGTCACGACATTTTTGGTCACGATAAGGTAAATGGCTGAATCTGAGTTCACATGTTAGAGACCAACCCTCTGATGCTAAATATGTTGGTCTGCCCGTGCCAAGTGGTTACGTTATCTAGATTGACGATATAAAATAGATGCTGGTATGTACCTGCTGATGAATATACTGATTGTCTGAAAACATTGATACCTATTCATTATACAAAAACAACTAGTCGGTTTTTTAATTAAATACTTAAATATACCTTAAGTAACATCTGTAACCTAAATCGCCTATAACTACGAAATGCAACCAAATGTTTATTCAGTTTTTGTAATGCTAAGCAAGCATGTACTGATACGTTCATGCTTCGTTATTTACATCCATTTACCTTATCATATATATTTTTTGTCACCATAACTTGTTTTTCAGGCGCATTATCTACGTAACGCAACCACTTGGAACAGGCAGACTGACATATTTAGCTTCAGAGGGTTGGTCTTTTATCCCAGATTCAGCCATTTACGTTATCGTTACCATTTTTGTCGCGACCTCCTAGTCTTAGAGTCGTTGTGTCGTTTGTACGGCAACCGTGACGTCACTTTTCAAACGCTTGACAATCGTTGAGTAATCGAAAAGTAATTCGCGCGAAAAATTCGAACTTTGGGACCCCATAACATAGAAACATGCACCACTGTCTTTCTCTTTCCGAGTTTGATAAGTGCATTTAGTCACGAATGCGAGCTGCTCCATGGTTCGGAATCAATGTAAAACTGTACGTCCTCTTCTCCTACTAGGTGGTAGGGTTTAAGCCCGCCCGGGTTGGTACCATCGCATTGGATGAAAAGATGGTCGAAGCGGCAATGAAAAATTTTCCGTGTTTTCCATCCAGTTCAATGTAGCTGTGCTCATAAAGGGAAGGTCCTTGCATGGCACCTAATTCCTTCGAGAATGTGGTGTATTGGGCTAATATCATAACGGTAGTTGTGTGGTATTAGCCATCCATGTCAGGTAGCATAAAAAAAAGCGAATTCGTAATCAGCGAATCGTAACAGCCTGGCTAACTATTGTGCGACGCCTTGCGAATCAATAAGCGGGGGAAGCCTCTGAGCGCGGTTAGGTTCTGGATGGGTGACCATTTTCAACCGTTGAGGCTAGCCGTGGTTCGAATTACAAGTAAAACTGTAGGACCCCTTCCTTACTTACTAAGTGGTAGCGTTAATCCCGCCCGGGTTGGTACCATCGCATTGAATGAACGATGATAGAAGCGGCAATGAAAATTGTCCGTGTTTTCCATCCAGTTCAATGTAGCCGGGCAATATAAGGAAGGTTCTGGCATGGCACCTAGTTCCCATGTGGTGTGTTAGACTAATATCTGACGGTCAGTTCGGTATTAGCCATCCATGTATAGTTACATAAAAAAACCGGCCAAGTGCGAGTCGGACTCGCACACGAAGGGTTCCGTACCATCGTAAAAAAAAACAAAAAAAACACGTTTTTTGTTTGGGAGCCCCCTTTAGTTTGAATTACTTTTTAATCTTACCTATTTGTTGTTGTAGCGGCAAAATAAATACACACTCTGTGAAAATTTCAGCTGTCTACCTTTTACGGTTACTGAGATACAGCCCTGTGACAGACGGACAGACGGACGGACGGACGGACGGACGGACGGACGGACGGACGGACGGACGGACAGCGGAGGCTTAGTAATAGGGTTCCGTTTTCACCCTTTGGGTACGGAACCCTAAAAACTCGCCGTCGATGCAAATGTTGGATGTCAAAGTGGCTACATCGTCCCCATACACATGAGATTCGATTGCTCCTACCGATTATCCATCCTCGCTGATTTAGTCATGGCAAGTGTATAATTATTTGGTCATGATCACGAGAATTTCACTCACCTCCGATCTGTAAATGTGTTTCGATATTCTTCCGTCCCTCATTCACTCTACGGAGATGTTGAAATGATCGCAACATTCCCTTATTAGCTGTTTTATTCAACTGTTGCGGAACTTTTCCGGGAACTTTTTTTATACAGACAGAAGCCTTATTCTGCTAATTGATAACTGCGCGCGTTATGTTTGTGTTTTCTCAAAACCGCATGTTTTGCGCGAAATGGTATTCTACTAGCGCAGTTTGCTAAACGCATGCGTTGTGTTTGTGTTTTGTTCGCAAACTCGTAACGCGCGCTCATGTTCTCGTGGGCCGTGTGTTTTGCCGAAAACTTGCGGTTTTGAGAATTCTATTTGTCAAATTCGGAGCATCGCATCGCCGAACTTCGAATATAACTTTTCTACATTACGTTGGCATATCGCTGTCTCTTTCTTTTCGTATGTCATATTTGAGTGAGAAACTAACTGTCAAAATCGTGACAGGTTATTTTACCCTGTAGGCGGCGCGCAAGACAAACCACTCCATAGACAATAACAAAACGCGTGTGTGAATTAGCTGAATACCGATTTTTGGAAACCGCACTCGAAACTTAGCGTGTTATGTTTGACGGAAACATAACTTATACGGAATGGTTTGAAATTGAACAAATAGCAGAATCGGGCTTCTGTTAGCGGAGGTATGGTGCAAACGTTAACCACGTTAATAACATTTTTTTCTACGACTGAAAACAAAAATCGTCCTCCCCATACCTTTTTGTGTGGTGAAAATTTATGGGGTGAACATTTTTTTTGTTGGACAATAAAATGTCTTCTACCTTTTTTGCTCTAAATATGTCAAGGAATACGAGGTTAGCCTTTGGACCATACCTCCGTTAACACCCTGTATATTTATTTATTTTATATCTTATTGTTAATTTGCACTATCTTCTAAAGTTACTATACTAAATACATATATGTACACTATCTTACACATATTTATGAGCCAACAAATGGAAGAAAAAGTACGCCAGTGCACGGACGTGCTGCGGTTGTAAAATGAGATGCCACACACTGCAGGCTGTGGGGCTGGTATAGTTGGAACGAGAGAAGAGAAAATGAATGAGACGTGTTAATGTGGTCGTTACGCGCTTCGTATGTCACATAGTCCAAACATCTTCGCCTTACGCGAATGTACTCCCGATAGTCGCTAAGTAATTTTCTACATAAATCCTCCAATACGTCTGCGATTATACGTGTGGCATGTTCGCTTAAGATGGGTTGGTACGTTTAGAAACTTGGAGATAGCAGGCGCTCTAGATGGCACATCTGCGTCCTTTTTTGATCTGAGGTGGGAATGCTGTATCACTGGAGGCCGGTGGGTGCCTCAACCGCGAAGTCGTCAAGCCACTTTCTTGGCGAGCTCCACTGAACACAACTTCTGACTATGGTCACAGAAGCCGTGCATATCAACCAATCAAAAATATATCTTAGTTCAGTCTTTTACTCCTTTTTAAAATTAACAATATTTATGTTTGTGTTAATAAAAATAGATTTTTTTAAAGACAAAACAAAAAAAAATTACTAATTGGTCGACATAAGTGCTTTTTTTTGTATACATAAGTTGTTCTGTACAATCATGTATTGCTTCTGTGTGCGCAGTGGAGCTTGAAAATGTTTTTTCTTTATTTTCGAAGTTCTTTCTTAAGATTTCACATCTGCATGACATCTATAGATATTTTATTATACCAATAACATATTTCAATTCGTTGTGAAGTCCGGAAATATTTATATATGCCATAAGAGCGTTTAAAACAACGATTTTTCTTCTTTACACCCTGCTTTTGAGCGTTCCTTGAGGACAGTTTGCGGTGAGTTTATACCGGACAAGTTCAACAAAAGTTGCATTTTAATTTAATTATTTTTTTAAGCTTTATCGCATATTGTTTTTTTTTTCGAAAGCTCAAAAGAATTTAAAAAAAATGTTTAAATAAAAAAATACTTCTGCAAGACATTTTCTAATAAATACAATTTGAATTTTGAATTGCTCGAGATGGATTGGATGTTTAGGGCGAATAAGTGTTGAAAGAATAATGAAATACTTGAATGTAATTTGTATTACGCAAACGATTAATTTGTTTGATCTATTTTTACTGATATTCTGAGGACCTGCAGTTAATTAATAATGTAAATATCGGTTATGGTGCTGTCTCCACAACAAACACAAAAACAACAATTGTTGTTATTAATATTATTTCTGCCTACAGAATTATTATGATAAATTAATAAATAAATAATAATTCTGTGGGCAGAAATAATATTAATGTAAAAATCATAATTCCTAGAAATAACCGAGATCCACGCACTCGAAGTACACTCCAAACAAAATAACTCATCAAAACTTTCCGATAAATTGTTTTCGGAAAGTGCCTATAACACTCGCCGCGCTCTTCGTCGACATTAATACCCGCCGATATTTCATTTAATTGAGCTAATGAATGAAGCCCACGGGAGGTGAAAGATTCGACTGAGAATTACGAATGAAACGAACAAATTTGCACCGTATTCATTCGCGTTTAGGTCTACATTTTGTTTTAGAATATTTAAAGTTTGTAGGAGCTGCACGAAAAGGATGCCGGAACGATAAATGTTCTAAAATTCAAGCAGCAACGCCTTATAGTCGTTTGGACGAATTGTATTATGGAACTTTTCAAAATTAAAACTTTTAAGCTGCTTAGCACCCAAGAAAGGTTCAATAAGAAGACGTGTGGGCTGACCTAGCTTTACTTGGGTACTCATTACACAAGAAAATGAATGTTATGTTTTCAGGATTCTTTTGCATGATGCATGTACGACACCGAATAAAAAAATTGAAAGAAAATTTGCGAGCTTGTCTTACACTTGTGTGGGAGGCATACTGCCCTGCATGAACCGAGTCCTTACTATACCAAGAACCAGCGGCTGCACAGAAACCAAATCCGATATAGTTTTTTGATTGACGCAATTTTTTCTCGTACTAAATGACCGTGTCGTGTTTCAGAACTGACTAAAAGGTATTAAAATAAAAAAATCGGTTGTCTGTAAAGTCGGTTTACTGACGATATTTGAACGTGACAATGTCATAAGAAAATACTGATGGAATTTTTATATATCACTGAACATATATTTAATATCGAAAGAATCATTACTTTTATCGCCGCAATTATCGTTGCTATAAACAATTGACACCACATTCACTTTTTACTACACTTCATACTTGACGAAAACATGTAAATGTATTATTGTATAGCAGCTGTCCACGCGGACGCATCGCTCACTTAAGAACGGCCCGTAAGCTATGCTCCCCATACAAACGTAGTTTACTTATCATTTAAAAACCGCTGTTCCAATTAAATTGATATTTAATATGTAAAATCAGGGAACCAATATCTGTGTCTGCATGCTTTTGTTTTTTTGAAAAATCCAAACCGAATCAGATGAAATCAAAAACAAAATCTTCATACTAATTTTGTTTTCTCTGTGGTTTGACTCAGTATACATTTATCGAAAAAGCAAAGGCATGCAGACACAGATATTTGTTGCCAGATTTGTGATACAAAATATCAAATAAATTGCTACAGTGGTTTTCAAATGATTAGTAAACTACGTTTGTATGGGAGGCGAAATTTTCTGATGCTTACGGGGGCACCTTAAGTAGGAGAGACACAGATGTCGAACGCTGCCGAACGCGGAGGCCGATTGTGCCTCTTTGTCGCTCGTTCCGCGCTCTCGCTTGCACTTCAAGCCTTAAATGGAACGCCTCAGAGCGAGGTAACGCCGCATGAGTCATGTTTTTTCGTGCGTGCAGCCGGCTCCATCGAATTATAAGACCTTGTCACGTCAAAAACTTTTGAAAATTGTCGGTGCTGTGTTTTGAGTAACAATTTGATTTATGTTTAATTTGTAAGAAAATCTTTCAAATATTTATCTACAAAACTTGTGAAATAAAATTTTATTATTGCATGCTAAAAACACGATTGCCGGGGCAAAAAGTGAACTCAAAAGTTAAATTCTGGAGAAACCATAGACTTAGAATGTAAAGACTGACAGTCAGCTGACGGATGAGACCAAAATTATTTCGTACAAATTGTATTGAAATTTATTATGATACTAAAAAATGCCCAAAATCGCAATGTAGCTTGAAAATAATAATCTAAACCTATGTTTTGAGTTTCACTTTTAAATAATGAGGAAATGGTAAGAAATATGATCGAACATAAATCAGTGGGTCAACTCTAATTTACAAGAAAAACAAAGTATTTGTCCGGGTTATTACGCCCGATCTTTTACAAATGCACAAGTCACCATGGCTTCAATACATGCTTTTCCTGAGGAAAACTAGAGAAGTCAGAAAACTAGAGATTTGACAGCGAAGATTTTAATGCTCGCGAACACTATGCAAGTATAGCGCTTCAAAAAAATGTCGCATTGGTTAGGTATGGTCCATCTCCCTCCAACTCGCGGCAGTGGTACTACGTCTTACTCCCACACTATCTTGCACGCAAGCACAGCTCTCTCATGCTAGGTCTATGGGGGAAACGCTTTGACCGCATTTTATTTAATTCGGGGGACCAACGTAATATGCGAGCATCGTAACCGTACGCAGCCTTAAGAGAATAATGAGTGATCACGTTCCATACAGTGGCTCGTGCCTGATTCCTCAGACAAATTAGAAAATATGTTTCAGAAATTTTGCCCATCAAATAAAACAACTGGTATTTACGTCTGTACGTTTTTGTTTTTTTGATAACTTCTATTCATCATATACGCATTTTTGCATTTTTATGCAAATTTTTAGGGGCGTATATCACTGATATAAGCTAATGAATAAAAAAACGTACGGACGTAGCTCTCAGTTGGTTTATTCGATTTGGAAAATCTCATAAAAATATTTCTTAATTTTACTAAGGAATCGTGCACGAGCCATTGTATGGAACGTGATCACCTCATTATCCTCTTAAGGCGGTAACCCCCTGAACGCACTGCAGTAGAGGGCGGCCCCCTCCGCCCCCGCCGGCCCAGACATCAGCATTCGTCGTAGGACCGCAATTATATTACGTGCCCGGAATACGATGAAGATATTTGAATTATTACTGCTGAATGGGCTGCTTTGTTATCTATGGTAAAGATAAGAGTATTAGGTATGTTTTAATGGCTTCATTACTGATCCAAAAGAATTTAACAGATAACGACGACGATCGCATACCTGGTAATGCTACTAGCATAGCGTAGGTGTTCGCTTCTTTGAAGGTGTTTTTATTTTAAGATGAATTGATCTAGTCTTATGTTGTGTAGTTGATCAATATTTACTTTTTATCATGTATTGCACACCACGTTTCACAAAGACAGTCCTTGAAATGTTTAAGGTAACGCTAGGTAGATATATTTGGATATATAATAAGCTTATTGGATCGTCCTTCAGTGGGGTGCAGACATTTTAGACGACGATGCAGATTCTCGATCTTCAATAAACATATCTCAGGGTTGCGAAAATCCAACGCAATCTTCCCCACACGGGGGTTGGAATTACAGTGATTCACAATTTTCTCCGACGTCTTTTATATAATGAAATTTCCTTGGTATCATAATCCGCTAAGCGCCTGCTTTCAAAGTCTTCAAGGATATCCGAGCGAACGAGAACGTTGCAAGCCTCATTTGCAAGGGTTGAAAAGCCTCGAAAGGTTTCACCGCGAAATTTCTTTCCGTCGTTCTAATGCAAATGTCGCTTACGAGATGTGCTCGCTAGCATGAAAAGATCACGCTGCCACATTTACATGCGTGCGAGACGCTGCGCGAGCTGGCGATAGAGTTCGCAAATGCATAAACAATAAATACATTTAACTATTAAACGCTAAGTTCGCATATCGTAATCGCGTAAGAAACTGAGTCATCGGGCAATTAATCTTTTAAATTAGTCTGTCTCGCTTGCAATCTTTGCGATTGCGAGCGGTTTTTTGGGCACGAGTTAAAATAATGCATGACGAGACGCGAGTTCGGTGTTCATACACGTGCTATAGCTCACTTGGCGGCATGCTCCTTGATTGAGGTGTGGGCTTGCGCCAGCCAGCATGGAAGGATTGGAGATGCAATCGAAACTCATTTATGGCGGCAGCGTAGCCACGAGTTAGTCCAAAACTCCGAACTATAGTTAGTTCGCTTACGAATTTGGGACGCGAAACATCAATTGTTTTTTGCACTAAATAGCGTCCTGTGATAGTCTTACGTGAACTCGAGAAAATCAGAAATCACTCGCCGGCGCTTCCATTTTTGTTCAGGTTGAGACCACAGATAACATAATGTGGTTTATACACCAATTAGCGCGAGGCGCGCATGTGCCGTCTTGCGTACACGAATTTTGATCGCGAAGCGCGAGACGCGCATGTAAACCCAGCATGAAAAGCTACCATCTACCGTATAGGTTACGTCACCCACAGGGTTACCCCCCTCCTCTGGGCCGTCGCCCCTTCGCCCCGCCCCCCAGCACCCCTGTCGCATCCGAAGCATTTATAATTCAAACAAAACCCTAACATTTCCGCATTAAACTTTCAAACCCGTACTTACTCGCAGCACTGGCTGACAACTTCTATGAAATATCATTGCTCTTTTTGACATTCCATCCGTTAAAACCCCCGCGTCGAAACTTGGCTCTTGCCGCAACGACTCATGGTCCTATTTTGTATGCATCCCGGCATAGATTCATGCTAGCGCATCCGGTCTGGTGCATCTGCTCCCGCAATTAAACTCTTTCCAGCCACGAACCTGCATCCGTTAAAGATCAAATTCTATCGAAAAGCAAATCGACTTGCGTCATTTCGGTTGTGCTCTCGTCATGGGCTTTAGTGCGACGGTTTCTTGCTGCATTGTCACGGAGTCGACTAATTGCCAAGCCATTCTCGCTTTAATTAAACGTCGGCCCGGACTGCAGAGCGTGGCTAGTTTATTTTTCAACTTGAATTACGAAAAAAAGTAGAAGTCCCTGATCCTCTGTAAGCCTTTTGGAGCCGTGCACTGTGTCGTGGTATTAAACTTTTAATGCCGTCAAAGGTGTTAAAAGCCCCGGCCCTCAGCATAGTCGTAAAGGAAAAGGACCAGATGTAAAAAAATCATAAACCATGACGAATATGTGTCCAAATCTTATGTGTGAATTTAGCACCTACAGGAATGTGTGCATGTAAAATAAATTTATTAAACCTCATGACAATATTTCACCGCTTTCACCCTTTCACATAAATCACATTTATAATATTTCTTCTCCGCTCACAACATTTTGTATCCCAATATCCAGTTCCGGTACAGCCGGCAAACATATCACAAATATTGTAAATGTTCGTGGTGAAAATATGTTAGTGAATGTATCTTACCGATGTTTTGAGGTTGCAACTGTTTGGAATGTTGCGAGTTATATGTTACAGTTTATAAAAATACACAAAGAAAAAGGCGTTTTTGACTCGTCGTAAAGAAAACACACAGAAACAATATAATATCAGGATATTTGATAAACAACTTAAGGTGGCCCAACCCGGCGGGCCCAACTCATTCGCGGGCACGGTACAAAACCGTGCTGTTGCGCTCTGGGACCTTCTCTGTTTCAAAGAATAAGACAGGCTCCGTGATGAGGAAGATGCAACATGTCCACAAAAAAGACAATGTGCATAGTGTATGATTTGGTAAGATTTACGAAAATTTTAATTTCAAGACGACTTATAGCTAAAAGTAAACCACGACCGCTGTAGTCAAAAATCTAACAAAAACCAAATAGATCATAAATCTTGATTAAATAAGCTATGTCTGATGACTAATCTTTTTACGATGTTCTTACTTTATCATTGCGTAATCCACCTCCAAAGTTATTGTATAAAACGCGCGAAAAATTCGAACTTTCGGACCTTATAACTTAGAAACCAAACACAATTTTACAATGCCAATGGTCATCAGACATCTAGTTCGATCAAATAAAGCTATTTTGAGCAAAATTTTGGATCTCTGACAAGAAATATGGGCGTGATCTTCTTTCCCCTTTTGTATGGGGAGATGAGCGGGATGGGCCACCTTAATATTATTATACAAAAAACTTCGAAAGCTCTGGTTGGGAAATTCGGATCTCATTATATTATTTATTTTCAATACCAAATAGGCTTACCTATGCTTACCTTACAGAGTTAAATATTGTGTAGAGAAAACGTCGTTGCAATTTCATGTAATAAAAAAACATCATATTTGGAAGAGGGTATTTTTATAAGTTTCACTGTATATATATTTCTTTACTGGAATGTTGATTCTTCTAAAAAGTATCCCGGCGCCTTGATATCTCAAATTACGAACAAGTTTGAACAAAGAATAAGTGCGTCAGCTATTTACCATTAAAGGTTTCCAATAAATATATTTTAAACTTTTCAAAATTTTAAAATGAGTTGTAGGTAGTTACTTGTAAACACCCCTCCCGGTTATGACGTACGGGTGTGAAACGTGGACTCTGACGGTCGCCGTTGTCCAAAGGTTGAAAGTTGCCCAGCGAGCAATGGAGCGAGCCATGCTGGGAATATCGCTACGGGATATGGTGCGTAACGAGGCAATCCGCCGACGTACCAAAGTAGTCGATATTGGACACCGGGTGGCTAAGCTAAAGTGACAGTGGGCTGGTCACGTCAGCCGAAGAGACGACGACCGTTGGAGTAACCGTGTCCTACACTGGCGGCCGTGGACAGGCAAACGGAGTGTGGGAAGACCACCCGCCAGGTGGGAAGACGACATCAATTGCGTCGGCGGAAAGCAGTGGTTCCGTACCGCTGAGGGCCGGGAGGACTGGAGAAGAATTGGAGAGGCGTATGTCCAGCAGTGGACGCAAACACGCTGACTGACTGACTTGTAAACAATCTAATGTGGTTTTATATACGCCCGTGTAGAAGTGAATGTAATTAGCTGTTTTCACGCCCTTAAAACACTATTACACGTAAATAAAAGCTTGTCAAATAACTTTACTGCCTCATTTTGAAAAAAAAACAGCAACATTTTTTGGTCTGAACATTTGTCGGAAGTGGTGCGATCTTTGGATTACATTTCCACTTGCTCTAGAGCTGAGCTATCCCGATAATTAAGTCAGTCAATGAATTTATCGATTATAATAGAATCGATTCAATGCTTCCCCTGTCTACCAATAATAGATGGCGCTGGTTTCGCATATTGATCCTATGCTGAGGCATTTTGACTGCAATGATTGAAATATCAACCTAATTTCTGTCTTCACCACAGTCGATTCTGATATCGGACACTAGAGTCAGCACTGATTTAACTTAATAACTGCATCTATTTAATGGATAAGATATTCCCGTTATCTCATACATTTAAGTTATTAAGCGATATATATTTTGAAGCATTGTAATCCGATTTTGAAGATATACAGAAACAGTTTTTGGTCGTGAAATGTTCCTGATAATTTTCAAAATCTGATTACAATGCTTTAATGTAGAAGCCGTTGGATAACCTCATAGCGGTGATGTGTTATCCATTAAATACATAAAATTAAATTTACATGTTTTTAATCCGACTATACTTTGCGACGTTCCCGCCCCGTCTCCACTCACCGTCTCCAATTGATTCTTCTCGCGTCGAGCGCTAATCTCGTTATCTTGTGAGCATTATGAAGATCACTCGCATGAATATTTCATATTTAGCCCGACTTCACGTAATCCTGTTACACCGATCCAGATACAAGAGACGTCTCACATTGTGTAGCACGGACAATGGTGATTTCGAATTAAGTCCCATTGATATGCGAGAGGATGAAAATTATTGCTAAGTCAAGCGCTAGGGCTTTGTGTGGACTGGATCATCGGCTACATAATGGTTAATTAAATACAAGAAAACATGTTATATTTTCAAATGTAGTAATCTAGTTTAAATTTTAATTTTACTAATGATATTCAAAGGATTTTTGGCAAATGTGTGTGGACGCCGGCCGTATTGATTTCCGACCAAAAACGTTCGGTTATTCCCAAATTTCTTTCGTATTTAACCCCACTGCTAGACTAAAAATTGTGTCCCCGACACTTCTGATGTCAAAGTGAGCACGGAACGAATTCCTTTCAGTCTCCTGTAAAGAATACTCAAATCTGAACTGTCATCTCATAGTTCGGCACTTCACTTCGTGCACTACTATGGGATGACAGAACGGATAGCGTTATTCTGTGGCCTATTTCGGTAATTGTGTAAAAAAACACGCACGAAGCCGGGCGGGTCGCTGTTACATAAAATATCCAGAAAGGAGCATCTTTCCTACCGAATGTACGGTATTTTTTCATACAACTTTTATTAAGTTTCGTCCTTCGGTGCGGGTTCTTCGTAAAACTTAGGTAACGTAAATCCCGCCCAAGCTGGTACTACCATAGTATTGAACAAAAGATGGTCGAAGCAGAAATAAAAAATTCTGATTTTTCCATCCAGTTAAATGTAGCCGTGCAATATCCAATAGTAGGAAGGTCCTGGAATTACACCTAGTGCCCACGTGGTGTGATAAGCCACTATTATGACAGTACGTATAGGTCCATGTTTAGTTACGTAAAAAATAATCAATAAAATAAAATATGTGTACAACGGCTCGTGGCTCAGGGGCGGGTGGACTTGGGTGGAGATCTGGGGGGTTCAAAACCCCACCTGTTGTTCATGCACCACTTTTTTTCTTGTTCTGAGCTGGATAAGTGCGTTAGTTACGAATGCGAGCTGTGTCATGGTTCAGAATCAATATTACACTGTAGGAACATCGCATTGGATGAAAAGATGGTCGAAGCGGTAAAGGAAATTTGTCCGTGTTTACCATCCAGTTCTATGTAACCGTGCTCATAAAGGGAAGAAACTGGCATTTCATTTTCCTTTATATTAGAAATTAATGATAAAATTTTAACAGTCTTTGATTTTACTGGACATTGGCAGAAATAATCGAATTTGGTTATCAAAATAATAAGATGAGAATAGTTTAAATATACAGAATTTTAATGAATACAGCTGCTATATTAATATTCATGTTGTAATATTTCAATCTTCAGTCATTTTACTAGGATGGTTAAGATATTTCTAGTTATAGCAGATGACAGTTGATAACACCCTACATGGAGAGTAATATGTGAAGATATTGGTGCATACGCGAGTGAGATATTCAACAGATAACATCCGACGCAAACTGGAGCTACATCTAGCGGCGTAAATAAAAACAATTAACTCAAGGAGATAATGGCAGCTCTCCCCCGAACGATCGTCTACAAATCATTCTTCGCCTTTAGATTTAGGGTTGTCGAAAATTGACACTTTTCTTGAAAATATACATATTTATTATCTAGACGTGCGGATGGTTTTCGATTTTCAAATGTTTTATTATAATCTACAATGGCGGCCGCGGATAGGAAAACAGAGTGTAGGACGACTACATCAAGTGCGTCGGCGGAAAACAGTGGTTCTGTGCCGCTGACGGCCGGGAGGACTGGAGAAAAAATGGGAGAGGCGTATGTCCAGCAGTGGACACACGTTGACTGACTGACTGACTATTATAATCACCCTGATATAATGCGTATACCGAAACAGTAATCCACGTGTTTTTAGAAAATAGATTAAAGAACATTTACTTAAGCTCTCTTAGGAGCGTAATTGTAACCAGACAAAGGCTCGCACCCGTTTTAACCACCTTCAGCTGCAAAAACCCCAAAGTTACCTTTGTAAATTAAATTACCATGTAAATATGCAATGTACTAAAGTTACTTATCGGATTTCAGGTAACTGGAGGTGGTGAAAACAGGAGTAAATCAAGGGATAATCCATTTTTTTCTAAAACCATCGTCTTATTGTTTTCGCGCGTATAACTTGAAAACCCACTTACCCGAACTTAATGCAGTTGTTATCCATGCATAACTTTATCCCTTCCATAAATAATAGGCTTCTTACCATCACGATAAATTATGTAAGGGGTGAGCTGGTAAGTGGGTTCAAAAAAATATTGACATGTACTAGTAATACATAAACATTACGTAAGTACTGAGAAGGTTAACTATGTAAATTGTAGATATTATGTGCCACCTGGCATCGCACACTTCGAAACAATCCATTCATATCAGATATAGTAATATCGAGTGATTTGTGCGTCTTTGTGCCTTATGTCAGATTTAATTACTCTGTGTTTGGTTGCTGTTAATATGCACAATAAAGAAGCTGTTTTTCATTCTGTTATCGGTCCACGTGGTATTGTAATCGACAAGGTAAATGGCTGAATCTGGGTTCACATGTTAGAGACCAACCCTCTGATGCTAAATATGTCGGTCTGCCCGTGCCAAGTGGTTGCGTTTTCTAGATTGGCTATATAAAATAGATGCTGGTATGTACCTGCTAATGAATATACTGATTATCTGGAAACATTGATACCTATTAATTATACAACAATAAACAGACGGTTGCTTAATTAAATACTTAAATATACCTAAAGTTATATGTGTAACCTAAATCGCCTATAACTACTAAATGCAACCAAAGATTTATTCAGTTTTTGTATTGCTAAGCAAGTATGTATTGATACTTTCATGCTTCGTCATTTGCATCCATTTACCTTATCATATGTATTTTTTGTCACCATAACTACTTTTTCAGGCGCCTTATCTACGTAACGCAGCTACTTGGAACAAGCAGACTGACACATTTAGCTTCAGAGGGTTGTACTTTATCCTGTGAACCCAGTTTCAGCCATTTACGTTATCGTTACCATTTTTGTCGCGACCTCCTAGTCTATAAGCAAGACATTGCATTACACATGAGGGTAGACGTCTTTGACACGGAGCAACAATGTAGTGTACCATGAAGTTTTAAAAATAATTGTACACACCTGCTTAAGATAGATCATGGTTCATACCGGACGTAGTCGGGGCGGGCTAAAGAGGAAAAGTTTGATTTTTTGTTTGTTTGTTTGAATTGAATAGGCTCGGAAACTACTGAACGGATTTGAAAAAATCTTTCACCGTTGGAAAGCTACAGTAATTATCTACAAAAAATGTCGCGACAGCATATATCTGACTATTATAGTTGTGTCACAATAAGTGTGCATTTATGTGAATACAAAATATGATACGAATCCAAGCGGTGTCATGGCCGATATACCCAGAAACAATAATGTCCACGTGTTGCAGCGAGTCGACAGCCCTGGGCGCGTGCGTTCCGCGTTTCCACCGCGCAATAAAAGTTAATTGAGATGTTGTCTCTGCGACGACAACCCCTTTTAAATTAAATCGCGAGCGAAACAATTACCGACGCCGACGCGGACGGAGCCGCGCGCCCGATTAGAGCCGCTCATTGGAGAATTTTAAACGCTTTGTTTGCCGTTCGGTAATCAAATTAATGCTTCGGTTCATCGCTCGATTTGATTAGGGCGACACGTTTATTGCGAAATTTCAAGTGCTTTCGGTGACGGTAAAGTGGCTGCTTGGCGCTTTGAGGCGCACGCAGTGACAATGACTTACCTTTGATTAAAAAGTGTTGTAAGGCATTTGGTAAAGTTAACACATAAATGTTTATGATGCCGATGCCCATGAAATCTCACATCTATTTTGCATGTAAACCATTTACACATGTTTTTCGGAAATAAGTAGAGCTGAAATAGTTGGATATTGCACTTAATTTTATTTTGTAGAAATTAAAATTGTTACATAGGATTGAGCTAGCGGCTTGTAGTTCAGGGTCGAGGGGCCTTGATTTTCATGCCAGAGGGAATTGGTTCGATCTCCGCTGATTAAAAAGATGATGAAAATGTTTTTGTATTTGCCTTCCGCTTTGGCTCATAAAGTTCCTGGCATGGCCTGTCTTAGCGGTAAGTAAACATCCTGGATGACGTCAAAGAACGCGGGTTAATGTGTGAAAATGTATTAATTTGAGTTTCAGAGACATCTACATTTCAAGCATTGTTATCAGATTTTGAAAATAATCTGAAAAAGTTTTTGGTCGTGACATTCGTCGGAAGCAGGATTCGAACCTGCGACCATTGTATTACATGCCCATTGCTCTAACCAACTGAGCTATCCCGACAATTACGTCAGCCAACGAATTTCTCGATTATATTCGAATCGACCATTTGAAACCAACCTAACCAAGCTTATCGAATCGCAAGGATTCGCATCACTGGGCTACCGAGTTGTGTGACGATTGCAGGACAGCTCATGAATTCGGCTGTGTTCGGTTGTGGGACGATAAAAATATTGTGACCGTACAAACATGGTTAACCTTACCCACATGCTGCCACATCTAGCTTGTAGAATTTCCTCTCTGCTTATCTCCATGCTACTCCAAACAGGAACTGCAGGTCGTGACGTTAACTCAATTAAGTTCGGGCGCGGCGGACTCGGCTGCGCCAATTAGCATAGTGCCACCGGCACAGAATAAGTAATAGTACTAAGCCGCCGCATGGTGCGGTGCGGGTTGGCGCGCGCCACAACAATACGAGGCGGCCGCGTTCTTCGCTTCTGCGCTGTTAGTGAGCCATGGACAAGCTCTGCAGGTAATCAGGAATCAGGAATCCTGAGTCTAGAAAACCGCTTTTGTAGCGGTTTTCAAAGCGCTTTACTTGAAGAAAATATTCCGAAGCATCGTTTTTAGGGTTCCGTACCCAAATGGTGAATACGGAACCATATTACTAAGCCTCCGCTCTTTGTCCGTCCGTCCGTTCGTCCGTCCGTCCGTCTGTCACAGGGCTGTATCTCATGAACCGTAATAGGTAGGCAGCTGACATTTTCACAGAGTGTGTATTAATTTTGCCGCTATAACAACAAATAGGTAAAATTAAAAACCTTCGTGTGTCAGTCCGACTCGCACTTGGCCGGTTTTTTTTTAATCAATCAAGGTTTTTCGTAGAAAAAATCGCTTTAAAAGCGGTTTTATAGACTCAGGATTCCTGATTCCTGATTACTGAATGACAGGAATAGACCGGCTGGCCACGCAATATTAACTATGGAGGAGAAACTTGCGCTATGCTTACAGGTTAATCCTGCAAAAGGTCAAATGATCTCATACAGGGCGATTCGTGGGGCGAAACTGAAATACTTTTGATTTACGACAGCATTGAAAGTTGTCCGTGTTTGCCATTCAGTTCAATGTAGCCGAGTAATATAAGACAGGTCCTGGCATGGCACCTAGTTCTCATGTGGTGTGTTAGACTAATATCAGGACGGTGGGATTGGTATTCGCTATCCATGTCCAGATACATAAAAAAAAACCTACATGTCATACGCGAACATAGTCGTAGACGTATGTGTGGATTTGTGTGGGTTCCTATCCACACAAACAATTTTGTAAATTGTTTTTTTTGTGGCATATTAAAGAATTTTCAATCAATCAATCAATCAACTTGACAATGCAAACAAGTCAGTTTGCAAACGTATTTTTAAGCACATTCGAAAGCATGTAACTTCTTCTTGCTTTCTCTTCGGTGGTTTTTCCTAACATGCACATTTTAGATTGTTT
Organism: Incurvaria masculella; assembly: GCA_946894095.1. Taxonomy (NCBI): domain Eukaryota; kingdom Metazoa; phylum Arthropoda; class Insecta; order Lepidoptera; family Incurvariidae; genus Incurvaria; species Incurvaria masculella. The sequence continues at coordinate 13,199,922 of OX335653.1, read as the reverse complement.
TCTTTACTTTTATCAATACCGTTTATGTATGAATCTTACTATAATTGATGCCGACCGATTGAGGTGTACTGGCATGATGATTGGATTTTTTGGATACAAAAGAAAGTAATACATTAGAGCCCCGGGCAAATTTATTACCCTCGTCGTTTGAACAAAATGTTTAGATCCTGTCGAGAATTAAATTAGGAAAAAAAGGCAAACAAAAACGCAAGCTGAGGCCAAGGATAAATTTAATAAGCTCTTATCATATTTTTTTATACAGTATGCTTAGTGGCCAATATAAAATGTCATAATATTAATATGCAATACATATACATTGTTAATCAAAACATTGATTGAATGGCAGCTGTCCCGGACACTTCTATGCCAGAAGTCATGGCTTCGATCCTCGCCCGCATGCAACACTTACTTTATCTTTCTTCGTTGGATCCGTTGTCCGTTGTCCGTTGTCCGTTGTCCGTAAATAAATAAAAAAATAAAAACAATTGGTGTGAAGAAGTACCTGGCCGGCCGGCATTGTTTTCGCAGCCCTCGTAAAAGTTCGACGTCCTGCACCTCTATGTGAGGTCCTGGCGTATGCCGCGTTTAATATTAAAAAACAGTTTAAAATCGCATTGCACCCACATTGCCACGCGGAGAATTTAAAAACGTCAATGTGGACGTGCTCGAGGAGTCAATTTTCCGCATTTGCCCAATTTTTTTAAAAAATCGTGTCCCTACCGCCGCATTTAATTATTTCGGGATTTAGTTATACGGCGGCTCCGTTCGGGACCGCTTTATGAGTCCTCCGCTGCGGAGGCGGGCGGGTAGGGAAGTGGTCAATCGTGTACGCGGTTCAGAAAGCAGGCGGTCGGAACCATGCATGCATTTTTTTTCTCTTCAAAAACGTTTTCTGAAGAAATATGCGTATATGTGTGTGTATAGTGCATACATACGGTCTGCACACTTGGAAATATGTGATTAAAATATTATGATTTATCCTTGTAACACAATTCATTTTTAGAAACTGTCTTCGATTTTTTATAAGTAAAAACGTTTGATCTCCTTACAATATAATCTTCACTTCGTGCCGGACACACGTATGTATGTAATACACGGGGCTTTGCAGTTTTGAAAACATGCGTACCATTAAACCTAATCACATGCTGACTTTATAGTTTTAGATTTAAAAATACCTAAGGAAGCACAGATGATTTATAGAACATGCAACATTGGCTGTGTAGGTTTCGCAACTAAAAAAAATACACTGCACACTTTACAATACAACAAATTTACTTTTGGATTGGTCGTTCATGGTTCGGATCCCAAGGCATGGCACGAAGTTACGTCGTGGTGTGTTGGGCTAATATCATGACAGTGGGTGTTGTATTAGCCATTCATGCGCCGTTAAAAAAAACCACTGAACTCATGGCCCCATGACCTTGCGGCGCATTGAAAATGACTTTATGGCATGAAGTGTCTATCTCATAAAATGAAACGATATCTACAACAGTCGTCTCCATGTGACAAATACAAGATTATGAACGAAATATGTGATCTACCCATCATAATCTTATCGAAACCAGAATGGTATCGTTTTGAATCCCTTTAAATTCTCCAGAACTATTTTTTTTTTCGGAACGCGTCATGTAATAAATACCATTTTGATTTCTCTATCTCAATATACTTAATTGAAGAGCTCAGCCCCCGGTTGCACTTTTCTTGAAAACCCTGCTGAAGAAATCGAAAAAGCATTTCCAATGCTAAAATATACTGGACTGAATCAATGTATCCTCGGAAGCTTGAAAGCTTCCAACTTTTAAAAAGCTTTTCCTTGCCTACTTAATTTACGATGGACCTAATTTATTTAGGCACGAGTGCCTGAGCGCTTTATTAAATTAGAGTAAGACCAGAATAATGACATAGCCCCAGCCCCCACTCTCATCATGATTGGCTCAGCGGTAGGCTCAATGATTTATAGTGAGTAAAATTCAGGCAGGTTACCATGGTAAATTAAGTTCGATAAGCACCTCTGAGCGCGGTTGGTTTCTGAATGGATGACCATTGTCAACCTTTGAGTCTGGCCGTGGTTCGGATTACACGTAAAACTGTAGGTCCCCTTTTTGACTTACCCTTACCCTACCAGGGTTAATCCCGCCCGGGTTGTTACCATCTCATTTAATGAAGATGGTCGAAACGGCAATGAAAATTGTCCGTGTTTTGCTTCCAGTTCAATGTAGCCGAGCAATATAAGGAAGGTCCTGGCATGGCACCTAGTTCTTCTAGCATCTCATGGTCAGTTTGGTATTAACCATTCATATAAATTACATAAAAACGGTAGTTCCTAATATTTATTCACCATAGCGTACTCACCCGAAATAAATTATAAGGTTTTTTCGTGACGACCCTTAAACAATATGAGTATGACAAAACATTCGTAGAAAAGAATTTCCCCATTTTTGAGCAAACTTTTTTTTTCAGTGAAGAGATGTACATTCTATTTAGCTAATCCCACCACACCGAATTCCCAACGAAACTAGGTGCCATGCCAAGAAGTTTCCTATCTTGGATGGCGGCTACATTTAAATGGCCGGTTTGGTCGCATCGATATTATTTATCAGTCAAAACAATGGTGCCAACCCAGGCGGACTTAAGGTCTAGCTTAATAAGTCAGTTAGAGATGCATTCTCAATGAAGAACGTACATGAATCTTGGATAAGAAAGAAAATGGTGCAAATACTGTATATTACGAACCTATTGTCTTCGAAACAAAAACGCCTAGACTAGGCCGCTAGCACCGATTAGATACTCGCTATTGTGGAGTGGTGCACAAAACCAGCAGCAGAATGAAGTGTTTCCGTACAAAGAGGTAGGCGACCGATACAGGAGACCGCGATGCGCCAGACTAGACCGCGACAGCATTGCCTGTCCTTTTACGCCATATAGGGCAGTTTAAAATCGCAACAAGATCGAAATTCATCAAAATCTGCGGTTTTGGCGTGAAAACGCAACACACAGAGAGAGATACTTTCGCATTTGAATCTCTTCGCTCTTGAATTCGTATATGGTTGCTCTCAAACCATTGTACTCTTAATTTTCTGTAGGTGGTAGCATTTAAAGTGTAATATTATTTAGTTTTTTTTTTAGCTGTAAGAATAATAATGTATTTTGTATTTTGACTCTTTGTTTACAGGTCACTGTAGTAGTTCATGACGGAAATAATCGTATTAAAACTAAATCGTACAGAGCTTTCACAACTTTTCATGTTGCCACTGGAGTAGTGCATCGCTTTAAGGTCCCTACTTGCGGCGACGCTGGGTTCGGGTCTCCTCTTTCCCTAAAATATGGTTGATAGAGGCGATGGCCGTGCCTGGCGTGATGCTCGTGAACGGGTGCTGTTTGTGGGGACTGGCTTGCTCCAATTGGCAACATTCTAGATGGCGGGCATGGTCTTTACTAATAAACTGATATTTGTCATGAACTGTTGCATATGACATGAATTGCTGATTCTCGTCAATTCATATTAATATAGCGTGTTTATCTGTGAGTCTAAATACTTTTGTAAATTTAGACTAAGTGGACGTTGAAAAAAAAACCAGCGGAGTTTCTTTCCAGTTCTTCTTCGCTGGGATTTCCCCGAACTGGCTAATGATAAAATATGACAAATCCGAGTGCAGTGTACTGTCTATGGATGATGAATAAACAATAAACAATAAACAATTTATAATATATGTATGGCTTATTGTTTTATCACCTTTGTTCAGGTAAGTAATATATATTTTTAATACCTTTACACTAAGGGTGGCTTTTTATTTTGGTTTTTGTTATTTGTTTTAGTTGTTCTACAAATAAATTAAATTTGGTAGTAGAATTTGCATAGTACCAAGGATGTTTTTCACGAGGGGTTAGTCACTCGAGCAAAAAGTGTACACCAGATTCCCAGTAGTCAAGATTTCCTTGGGATTTCTAGATTCCTAAAGATTTCCAAAGACTACCAAAGATTCTTAGAGATTCCTAAAGATTTCCAAAGATTCCTGGAGATTCCTAAAGATTTCCAAAGACTACCAAAGATTCTTAGAGATTCCTAAAGATTTCCAAAGATTCCTGGAGATTCCTAAAGATTTCCAAGGACTACCAAAGATTCTTGGAGATTTCAAATATACTGGGATTTCGTAAGATTTCTGAGGACTACCAAAGATTCCTAGAGACTACCAAAGATTACCTGGATTTTTAAGGACTACCAACACATTTTTGGTACATTCCAATGATTTCGGGATTTCTAAAGATTCTTAGTGACCACCAACGATTCATAGAGACTTATAATTGCGCGTTGCGCGCAGCACGTGTCCGTGACGTCATCGCAGACAGGCGGGCGGCGCGGCAGGCGGCGGGGGTCGGCACGGGCGCGGCGTCCGCGCGAGGCGGCAACAGCGCGGGCACGGGCGGCGGGGGCGAGCGGCGCCCGCAGAAGACGGCAACGGCGCGGCGGGCGGGGAGCCCCCGCGCCGTGGCCGTGCGATATTCGTTTTGGACATATTTACCCAGGCGGAATCCGGTTAAATTAGATCCCATATTATCTCAGCGATCTTTAGATCAGCGCTGATTTTTTCTTTCCCTGAGGCATTATACGATACCATTTTTGAATCCACAGTACATATTTCACATACTAAATTTCAAGATGAGGTACTCCGCTCTTTCGAAATCTCATAGAATCTCAGCCATCATTAGGTCAGGGTTGATTTTTTTTTTGCCTGGGTCATTATAAAAGGCTATATTTGAAACCTTAGCAAATATTTCACGTAGAAAACTTCGCGATTAGGTAGGTACTCTTCTTTTTCGAAATCCCTTGCAGTCGTAATCACTGTGAACCTGTAAAAACTTGGTACGAGATTAGCACCGGACTAACCATACAAAAACCGGTTTACTTCGACCTTAATACGCGTAGTAAAGTTAGTCCGCCCCGAGCTCGGTTCACAACATACCTACAATCATCTAATTATTTAATCAAAATACATACAATAAACACAGTAAACAAACCGGCCAAGTGCGAGTCGGACTCGCACACAAAGGGTTCCGTACCATCGTAAATGATTTAACACCAAAAAATCATATTATTTGTATTTTTTTATTATCTTTAAATTTTACTTATTTGTTGTTATAGCGGCAAATTAAATACTCACTCTGTGAAAATTTCAGCTACGTACTTATTACGGTTCATGAGTAACAGCTTTGTGACAGACGGACGGACGGACGGACAGCTGAGGCTTAGTAATAGGGTTCCGTTTTCACCCTTTCGGTACGGAACCCTAAAAAGTAGTATACGCATGATAACCTTCTATTCGCTTAGTACGCGTATTAAGGTCGGACTAAACCGGTTTTTGTTTGGTTAATCCGGTGCTTATCCCGTACTAAATTTTGACAGGTTTACTCTGAATACGGCTGAATATGTTTTGGAATTGTGTCGTCGGGCACACGCGGGGTGCGCGCTGCGCACACTCGTGCGCACACGTGTGCGTGATTTCTTCGCAAACTGGCGGCCGCGCCCACGGCCGCGCTATCATTGTTAGATTAGATCCCGTATTATCTCAGCGATCATTAGGTCAGCCCTGTATTTTTTTTTGCCTGATGCATTATGCAATACCATTTTTGAAGCCATAATACATATTTGACATACTCAACTTCACGATGAGGTACTCCGATCTTTCGAAATCCCTTAGTATCTCAGCCATCATTAGGTCAAAGTTGATTATTTCTTTGCCTGGGCCGTTATAAAAGTCTATATTTAAAAACCTAGTAAATATTTCACGTACTCGAGATAAGGTACTCTTATTTTAAAAACCTTTACAGTCTTATTCAGAACTAACCTGTCAAAACTTACGTACTGTACTAGAATTGCACCGGACTAAGCATACAACCGGTTTAGTCCGACCCCGACAAGATTATCTGAGATTACAAAGACTTTGATCGGATTGCCAATGATTCGCTTAGGATTCCTACACTCCCTGGGAGTACTCGAGACTACCCAAGATTTTCCTATTCCTCGGACTCCCGCCCAGGATTACTCGAGATTTCCATTAATTTGAAAGGATTCCCAATGATTTCTTTGGTATTCTCAGATTCCTTAGGATTACTCGGGATTACATAAGATTTCCAGATTCCTCGGACTCCCATCGGATTCCTCGGACTCCGCCTAAGATTACCCGAGATTTCCATGAATTTGATAGGATTCCCAATGATTTCCTTGGGATTTCCAGATTCTTTAGGATTACTCGGGATTACATAAGATTTCCGAGATTCTCCGGACTCCCACCAGATTCCTCGGACTCCCACCTAAGATTCTTGAGATTCCCAAACGATTGTACACCAGATTCCTTGAGTGAGTGACCCCTCGGTTTTTCATAAATGTGGACAGGAAACATACATTGAAGCGACTTTTCGAATTCCAGCTTGAAGCTAGAAGAGGAAGACTTTTTCGTTGATTATACAGAAAAGGACGATGTGAAATTAGTCTGTTGTACCAGAATAGAAGCAAATTTTTTATTGTTTAGTAATTCATTACCACTGATTACATCAGTGGTAATGCTTCAGATGCTTCAGAGTATGCAACTTACTTCACAAAAACACACGCCACAAGCGACACCACTGATTCGGAAGCGGTCGCAAGCGAGCTGTCTCTGCGGTTGCCTGTCTCTGTCTCTCGCTCCTGATGTCCACACCAAACGGACTCGTCGCGCGTCGTGTCTCCTGTCTCGGTCGCATGCGTCGAATAGTACCTTTATGTTTCGCAAAAGTAAAAGATGTCCTCATCGTTGAGCAGACTTAGTCCTGTTCTTGACGGGCGAGCTCTGTGAGATTTGCATACCGTTACGCAATTCACCAAAATAATAGAATGAAGGTCCGCACCATCTCATCCCTTCGGCGATCCTTTAAGCTCGAGAATGGTCCGACCGCGCTTAGGGCATCCTCATTTAGGGTTCCATTCGGAAAATACCCGGGATTATCTGCGAGTGAGTATGTTTCGCCTCTCTCCTTTCAATTTGCTGTCGAATTTGTTTTCAGTGAGGCAGCGAGTATTGTACGCCGGCGAGTGTTTAGTTTCACCATTGTTAGAGACAGAGAATTTAAATTCACTTGATGTGTACTTGAGAGGGTATAAGCCCTGTGCTCTGCGGTGGACTTTACCGCTTAGCGAACCTGCATTGATTAAATGCAAATATGTTCCAAATATACTAAGACTATACCAGATAAGTTAGAATTAAACATACAGTTTGGCTCTCTGGTCGCCGTACTTTAAAAAATATAGACATTGTAAAGATGATTTGTTTATTTAATAATTTGTTTATAGGTGATTTTGCATAGTGGTTTTAAAAATAATCAAAAAATGTAAAATTCATCAAGTAAACGCATTCAATATTTCACAAATAACTAGAATAAATAAAAAATTTTAATTGTACTGATTAGAAATATTTTAATCTCATGCGGATTTCAACAAAATCCAGAAAAAATAAAACTTGTCCGGCATAGAAAACAGCTGTATCAATTCTTGGATGTACACATTTTTCATCATAACTAGCCTTGCAGAAATTGTGACAAATTCGTTTAACACCATCCCACTTTAACCTATATTGCGACAGTATATTTTCCTTTAGCCGGCAGCGCGTCACTGTCCATATATCTGTATTTATCCCTCTGTCCACCCGACACAATGTATGACCCTAAACCATTTTTTGTCATTCGCAATATCCGCACGCAATGAACATAAGTTAACGAGATTACGCGCTCGAGGCGCGAGGGTGCGCGCGGGGGTGCGGGGGTGCGGGGGGGGGGGAGATCCCTCGACGGGAGTTACGCAGTGCTGTCCGTGACGGGTGCAGCACGAAACATCGACCTTTACATACCTTTATTATGGGACGGACTGAAAATGGACGAAATTTGCGCATCTAGTGTACAAACAGCATCAACCTGATTGAGCGACTCGTAGCCTAGTGGCGCGGGGACTGGCCTAGCGTACCAGAGGTCTGGGTTAAATACCGACATGCACCACTTTCTTTCTCTTTCCGTGTTCGATACGTGCATTTTCGTCACGAATGCGACCCGCTTCATGGTTCGGAATCCATGTAAAACTGTAGATGATGATGACCCCTACTAGATGGTAGGGTATAACCCCGCCCGAGTTGTTACCATCGCATTGGATGAAAAGATGGTCGAAGCGGCAATGAAAAATGGTCCGTCTTTTTCATCCAGTTCAGCTCATAAAGGAAAGATTCTGTCATGGCACCTAATTCCTTCGGGAATGTGGTGTATTGGGCTAATATAATAACGGTAGTTGTGTAGTATTAGCCATCCATGTCAGGTCGCATAAAAAAATAAAGCTAGACGCCACACAATGGACTTTGGCCCACATACGGTTTCATTGCAAATGCCATTGTCTACTGTGGCCCTCCGTAACATTAGTTTGCTACGAGTGAGAAATGAAGACCGACAATTTTATAACAACGTCTTTAGAATTAAACCTGAACATATCTAATTATCTTAAATTCGTGACAGTAGTGGGTACGAAGGTTGTGTTAATTTTTTTTCCACTCATTGACATTGAAGTTAGGAATTTTCATTTCGGCAATATAATTCAATTCGTTACTCCACATATACCGGTTTTTATAGTTTTGAGAGAACGCTTTCCATATAAAAAGGTGTTTTTAATATAAATGAAATGAAGCTGTAGACATTTTTCCAGCGCTCCACTTCTCCATGAAGCTCTTATAACATTTTCGATCGAGACGCTTCTCGAATGACAACATAAACATGCGCAAACGTCACGCGAGCACGCGCTTGAACTACCGCGCTTGCCCGTACACGCATAGTGCGCAAGTTCACAGTACATTTGGGTTATAAGTTTGGCAATCTACTTGGCTTTTACTATTACCTGCGTATATACATTGAGCTTGTCAAGAGTACCTCCAGGGACCAGACCCAGCTGTTCGCGCATTTTAATTTTAAAACCGACTGCGAAAAGGAGGACGTTCTTAATTTGACTGTATGTTTTTATTATGTAAATTTGAAATCAGACTACATTTTATTTCACCCACACCTCTGAAAAATGCCGGCAAAAAGTAGCCTAAAAAATATAAACCCCCCACGAGCGAATTGGAGGGTCATCACGATAATAAAAAAAAAAGCTTTTATTTATATTTTCAAATATGACGACCTATTCTTGAATTATTAAGGATCCCGCGTTGACTCTAGTCCCACTGTGCAGTTGACCTGATACATTGTGAAATCGTGCGAACGTTTTCCGGAAAATATAAAGCACATTCACTTTTATGGCGCGATTCCGATCAGCGATGGTTTTGGCCGGGGGGCTGAAAATACCATTAGTTGTGAAAATTATGGACTTACCCCTCGTAGTTCAGCGGCCTATAATAGTATACTGAACAATAAACGTACCTTGTGGACGTTAAATTATTTCGTGTTCGTAGCGTTTAGGGCGCGTTCCTCAAGGAGACGTGGGTTCGATACCTGGTGGCTGCACTACCGTCTTTATCATGAGTTAGATATGTGCATTGCATATGCAGGTGCAGGAAAACATTGTGAGGGACCCACTTCTTAGGCGGTATAAGGTTTTGTAGCAAATAGCTAGATGACACACCTATCACCAAATTGTCAGCCTCGGTTGCCCAATGGTGCGACGCCTTGCGATTCGATAAGCTGGGTAAGCACCTCTGAGCGCGGTTGGGTTCTGGATGGGCGACCATTTCCAACCGTTGAGGCTGGCCGCGGATCGGATTCCACGTAAAACTGTAGGTCCCCTTCCTTACTTACTAGGTGGAGGGGTTAATCCCGCCCGGGTTGGTTACATCGCATTGAATAAACGATGATCGAAGCGGCAAACAAAATTGTCCGTGTTATTTATCCAGTTTAATGTAGCCGAGCAATATAAGGTAGGTCCTGGCATGGCACCTAGTCCCCATGTGGTGTAATAGACATCCATGTCAAGTAACATTCAGTAAAAAAAATATGACAATAAAATAATAAAATGAGTTGGACCTGAAGTTCATATTAATAATAGCTACGAATACAAGAGCAAAGTAAACAAATATATATATACATACCTATTGCAGGGTACTCTGAGAACGTATAACGAGAGTCAAACATGGCACCCGTAATGACATTAAATATTTTTTTTATGATACAGTAGTTTTGTTTTATTTGAGTGAGGGTTATATTATAAATAAAAAATAGAAAACAATATAATTTCGAAAATATTTACAGGCTGGGTGTAGCTGCATTATTTTCCATCATTGCATTGCCAAGTGCCCACGGTCATCAAATAAAGGGTTTGAGCGCCGAAATATCGTATAGAGCGCAAACATTAATACAATTGGTAAATGTTCGATAATGTTCAACCTAACATTTTTGTGTATTACAATTTTAGAGCGCGATATTTTTCTTAATTTTACTTTCACGTCTTAACAATTTGATGGGAAGGTTGTTTGTTTCATAATATGCTTAATGCATTTGACAAGATTGTTGCACATGCATAGTAAAAATATAGAATAGCGTTTTTTACTTCAGAACAGCGGACCACAACCCAAACGGCTCGACTGTATTTAGTGAATCAAAAATATACATTGAAAGTTAACGCGAAACTTGAAGGTTCTTAAAAGCCAATATTCCCGCCAATTCATCGCCTTCACACACCGCTGAATGGCCAGAAACGTTTCAGTCGTAATGGAAAATTCAAGCGCTCTCCTGCGTGAGGCAGGGCGGGGGCGCCTCGCCGCCTCCGCCGCTGATTGACAGAACTGATAAACATTTCAAAGTTCCTCGATAACGAGACGACACTATTTCTTTCCCTACGGCGAGAAAGTTAGAAATAGTCGCGGGGCGCCGGCGCGGCGTACCTCGGTCGGCGTCCCCGCGCGCCGCCGCCGCCGCCGCTTCGGGCTGGCGACACACGCCAGCGACGCGACACGGCAGCGATTTCGAGTTTCAATGAAATGAGAATTCATCCATGTCGTCTATTTAATCAATAGAATAAAAATGTGATAAGAACGTAGAAGTTATTTATCGAATTATCGACGCCTAAAACGTTTTTATTTTCATCATGTTTTCTGAAATGTATGAAATTTTTTAAAGTTTAAAAGAGAGTTGAGAGGGTATTTATCTACAAAATATGTTACATATTGTTTTGCTTGGCTTTAAGTAATGAAGGGAAGTTAAGATAAGTGCACAATCAAATTGTGCACTTATCAATCTAGATTCAAGGACAAGTCCAAAAAAATACCAGGACCTTTCTTTTATTGAACTGGACAGGCATTCACGGACTTTCCAGTGGACGGAAAGTTCCAAACTCGAAGCAATCTTGCGTCATTCATGCTTGCAGCGTATTTTCCGCTATAAAATTGTATTCTACAAGCTGACCAATCCGGATGAGACGCTGCTAACGCAAGCTAGCTTCATCGTTGGCAGACGTACCCTAAACCTGTCAACTGTTCCTCGTGGATATCGATTTGCGAATTTCACGCTAACTTGTGCCTGCGTTAACGTCCGCATCCGTTTTACTCACGCAAGGAGTCCGTGAATGCCTCTCATGGACTGAAAGCAATGATTTTAAAAACTCAAATTCTGCCAGGCATGTTGTATCGCTTGTCGTATCGCGACCTGTGTCTCCGAAAGACGTCGGAAGCGTAGCGTTTGAGACACTTGTCGACGTGCGATAACCGCCCCCCGGAGTGGGAAAATCGCCGGGAACGGAAAAGTATTTTTACCTGATGCAACGAGGCCCTGTCGCCAGAAATATTGAAAGGGGATAAAAATGGAAGTCCAGACATGGGGAAATACTTACGTACTTACTGCACATGATACACCACTTATAAGTCGATTCGAAACGAAGGTATTATTTGCAAGTTAATAATCGGCGGTTAATAATAAGCGGCTCGTAGCCTAGTGGCGCGGGGACAGGCCTAGCGTACCAGAGGCCTGGGTTCAATACCGACATGCACCACTGTCTTTCTCTTACCGAGTTCGATAAGTGCATTTCGTTACGAATGCGAGCTGCTCCATGGTTCGGAATCCATGTAAAACTGTAGGTGCCCTTCCCCTACTAGGTGGTGTAGGGTTTAAGCCCGCCCGGGTTGGTACCATCGCATTGGCTGAAAAGATAGTCGAAGCGGCAATGAAAAATTGTCCGTGTTTTTTATCCAGTTCAATGTATCCGTGCTCATAAAGGGAAGGTCCTGGCATGGCCCCTAATTCCTTCGGGAATGTGGTGTATTAGGCTAATATCATAACGGTAGTGGTTTGGCATTAGCCATCCATGCCAGGCCGCATAAAAAAAAACCTCAGTTTCGAACTGGTGAAACAATAGATTTATCACAATAGCTATTATATTTAGTTGTAGTTTTGCTCTAAGTTTATTTATTACATATGTAAGAGTTTAGTCTATGCTAAGAATATGTATGTGTCATCTAATAAATAGTTTTTTTTAATGTTATTCTACAATGCAATAAAAAATCCACATTTTAGTATTATGTATACGGACGTAAATGTAAACAATCACGCCGCTATAACTGGAGTGGTAGGCAGAGATGACAAAAATCATAAATTACGATCAAGGTTTACTTATTTCACTTGATTTAAAGAAATATGTTTTATCCTTGCCAACTGTTTGTTATGTATAGCAAAGGTCGGATACTTTTGAGACTCAGTGGTTTATATTATATATGTATTACGTATTATGACGACATGAGGAAACATTTCAGATTTATAAACTTATCATTGTTTAATCACATGTCACTGAACAAACAAACATTTTATAACTTCTTAGCAACTATATAGTTGTCGTTATGTTTTTCTAACGAGTTCTCTGCAATAGTGATTTTATTATATTTTATTGTTCTTAGGGCTGATTTTTCAATAGTCAGATAAACTATTCGAATGATTTATTTACGCTTCTGCTTATCCATCCGATACAGTAAGTCCATACGTTAATTAGTAAAATTATAGTCAGATAATTGTGATAGAAGATATAATTCTCCGGCAATGACTATCCGTCTTTTGACCAACATGAATTTATACTATCAGTCCGATAAGTATTATCTGAGGATTGAATAATCGGCCCTTAAACGATAACTATTTTCGTTTTAGTATTCGCTTAGTCCAGTTTAGTCTTAATGGTCGACGGCTTCAACTTATTTTTTAAATGTATTAACAAGCACCGTTAATTCTCCCGAGGTCAAAAAGGTGACGCAACAAAAATAAAACACAGCGACGCGAGTGAAAGCCTCATTAAAAAGAAGTCCTGAATAATTAACGAGGCGACGAATGGCGCGACCATTCCGCCCACGGAGAGCCAAGTGTCGCCGTGCCTTCCGCCCAGCCACAGAGTACAATTAGGTACACTCAGTCAAATTCAATTATGCATTACATATTTAACGAAATCAAACCAAATCCTTTATTTACTTTTTTGGCCATAAGCATAGTAAATAGTATTTAAAATAAATAAATTATTTAAGTATTTAGACATAGAAGTAAAATAAAAAAAATAAAAATTGACGTAGTGGTTCACGTCAGCAGGTTTGCCATCCATATTCAGTCACTTAAAAAATGCGTAGGTAAGCTTAATGCCAACATTTAATTCTCTACAACGACATGTACCCTCGGATACCTGGAAAGTTTTCAGATAATGCGACTCAGCGAGGAATACCCAAATGAATGCGAAATCGAAAACGAAGCGTGAAATGTTTATTCTGAATGTATTGACACATCGCCACTGCGGGAGCGCCGTCATACAATAGTGTCACTCGCAAGGTCTACCACAGAATTGAAAAAAGGCTAGACATTCCTATCTTCTAGCTTCCGTACCGCGCCTTTTGGATTACGTAACTCACGGCCAGTTCTCTTTATGCAACAAAAACCACTACTATTAGAACAAGTAGCCATTTTGTCAAAATATCCCGATGTGCGCTCAACAAAAATGGTTTTGACAGACAGACAGACGGACAAAGAACTGATGCTATAAGGTTTCGTTTTAGAGTTCCGTTTCCAAAGGATGGCAACGGAACCCTAGTACTTAGTCTCCGCTGTCCGTCCGTCCGTCTGTCACAGGGCTGTATGTCATGAACCGTAATAGGTAGGCAGCTGAAATTTTCAAAGAGTGCGTATTTATTTTGCCGCTATAACAGCAAATAGGGAAAATAAAAATAAAAAATTAAAGGGGGGGAAAACCCATAAAACCAACATGTTTTTTTGTGTTAAATCTTGTACGATGGTACGGAACCCTTCGTGTGCGAGTCTGACTCGCACTTGGCCGGATTTTTTCCTTTTGAGGGACGCAACCTTAAAAACACTAAATTGTAAGTGGAAAGTTCAGAAAATTGGACCAACCACATGGTGTATCGTCGTTGTTAGTCATATAGCACGTGGCCCGGTTCATGTATATTGCAGAAGCGTAGATGTGGGATGCTGCGCAGCCCCGAGTTGGGAGCGAGCAGAGATTCCGGCCACGTCTCCCACCTCGAGCAGCTTCTAAATATTTCATTCGACGCCGCAGCCCCAGCTGCCTTCGCGCGTGAGTACCCATCAATAGAGGCGTAGCGTTTGTCAGCTGATTACATTTACGACACACTACCTATACGACGAAAATATTTAGAATAGGTATACGCACAACGTAAAATACGAAAACCGGGAGCACGGCTTTGTTACATAAATAGTCATAGGAATCAGCCGACCACCGACTGTGGAAGAGAATTATTCTCACGAGGAGTTTTATGAATGAGGGTCGTAAACAAACACCTAAAAATTCATATGGAATGGAGCCATACGAATTAATATTTTAAATAATGTATTTGTATAACTTCACAATAATAGTAATTACATGGTTTTTAACAAAATTTAAAATTACCAAGATTCAGTAAATGAATATTAATATATATATTTTTATATTTATTTGTAAAACCCGTAAAAAAACTATCAACGGCGACTATCACTTTTAGCAATAGCAGACTATGGAAATCTCGCGTCTATTCCTTGTTAGCGTTCTTGGCTATTACTGTAGATCTCAAATTACTAGAGTAATCTTCTGTGTGGTATACAATTATCTGTAATAAATTTACCCGTAATCGTGCTCTCCTATAATATTTTATGCAATTCATAAAGTCTACCCAGTTTCAAATGTTGTAACTGTACATGTAGGCTATGTGACTAAACCAATGCAAACAATGTTGTCTTTCACTATACATAATGTAATAGTTAAAGTACTATAAATGCCCCATACTAAGGGCGATATTTGGTCGCACGCACTTAATGTTTTACTAGGTTTTTAAATTTTTTGATTCTAATATATATTCTAAATGTATGTCATAACCTACAGCTGTAAATATTATTTAAGTATCATTTTAGATTGTAAAAATATGAATGTTTTACTTTAATTTCTGTTTTTTTTAATTAGAAATATTTAAAAGAACAACAAGCTTCAATCATCAATCACGTGATTTACAAAAAAATATTAAAATCTAACGACTTTTAGGGGTAGGGACGATTTCGCTAGTTTAATGGCAGTCGCCATGCAAAACAGTCCCTTGGCTAATGGACAAAGAATGGATTTCTTAAAATTTTCAACTCAGAGCCCCGCTAAATTCACGACAGTCTTAGCCCCGGTTGCACGAAGAGACCGAGTTAATCAATGTTCAAACACGTCATTTTTAGTGATCCACACAAAGTGACGTGTTTGATCATACGTTGACGCTGATTTTGATTTTTTAACCGATTTCAAAAAAGGAGGAGGTTATAAATTCGTATGTATGTTTTTTTTTATGTTTGTTACCTCATAACTTTTGCCTGGGTGAACCGATTTTGATGATTTTTTTTAAATGATAGCTAGTCCTTCCAAAATGGTCCCATTTTAATTTGGTTAAGTTCTGACAATGATATCCATGAGAAAATCATATAAGTCTTAAATTTGTATTAAGATGTGCGCGACAAATGGACGAATAACTCAATATAACGCCAACCGATTTCGGTGATTCTTTTTTTATTGGAAAGGACGTGTACAAATTAGTAAGTGTACTTCAGATTCACTAAAAATAAACAAATAAAAAAAAAATTACAAAAAAAATAACCGACTTCAAAGAAAAAGCACTAAAAAGTAAACAATAATTTCCATTTTTGTAGTTACGATTTTTGTTATTTTTTGAGTCGGTGTCAGCCAAGGTAGCCAAGGTTCTCTTGATTGGCGCAGCGCGTGCCCGGCTGACGCCGACTCAAAAGATAACAAAAATCGTAACTACAAAAATGGAAATAATATTTTTCTTTTTAGTGCTTTTTCTTTGAAGTCGGTTATTTTTTTTGTTAAAATTGTTTTTGTCCTTTCGTGCACTCAGCCCGTAACCTCGCCAACAAAATATTTAAAGTGTCTTATTTAACAAACGAACACTTTCACCGCCGACCGCTTACCATGCTTAGATGAAAAAGGAATGGATAGGGGACTAAACAAATTTTACGGTCCGTCAAAAGTAAGCTCAGTCAGCCGATATGCTCTCAGTCGGTGTCAGACGTCAGTGATGAATTCAGTTGGGCGAGATTTCAAAGTATCAACAAAATGTCGTCTTGTGTTGTTGAAAAATATGGAAATAACGCCATAAAGGACAACAAAAGCAATGGAATCACATTCCACGTATAAGTGCAAGCATATTCAGTATATTTTTAGTTTAGTTGACCTGAAACCTTTTATGTGTTGTAAAGGCGCAAACAGGGTTGGCACAAGCAAACTTAAATTGTCAGTTCGATTTTTATTTTTGTTTTCATTTCAGTATTATATATTGAACTAAATTTTATTTTAAAAACAAGTAGGGCTGCCAAAAAACAATAGTCTACGTACTGTTTATTATTTTTTATAATGTCGTTTAGGATGTTTGTATAATATGTCTTAGTTCTGAGGCTGTGATAAAAAGGTACATCCTTGAAAATGGTCAAAATTTTACATGTGACAGACAGCTCGTTTCCATAAAGATTAAAATCCTCAAGTCGTTTCTTGGCTCAAATGTCCTTTTGTCATTGAATGAGTATTCATTCCTTCAACCTGCTACATTTAATCATAGACTCCATCTTCTTAGGGCTATTATCGAAAAATATGTAAATGTAAAACTTTATTATACATAAAACCAATCCGGGGATTAAAGCCGCCACAAAAGGACAAAAGCGTAATAAAGTGAACCTATTTGAAGGAAATAAAAAAAAAATTAAAAAGAAAGAACTTAGTGGTTTATCAAAATACCATCACACATTTACGGCGAACGGCAATAATCATCAACAGGTTTTAAATAACACTGTACTGACTATTATTTGGACTATTTTTTAGCATCTAAAACGCATTGAACGAAATTTTTAAATGCATAAAATGCAAACATGGACAATTCAAGAATAATCAATATTATTTATTTTGCAATGGTTGACCCATACTTGCAATACATTAATGATTCCCTCTTTGTGTTTATTTTATTTTATGATTTCAATATTTACAAATTGTGTATATTCGACTTTATTAATTTATCCTTAATATCGATGATTTTTACTCAGAATAACGATGGTTTAATGAATGATTCCATTAATATTTTTTTCATTTTCCCGCTTGCAAATTCGCGAAAAGATTATTTGATGCCTTGTTAACTATACAATCATGGTACTACTTGTTCTGACCACTATCACTAAATAGGAACCTTAATATTTTAATGCACAATACAATATATTGTTATTTTTTTTCGTGATCATTTTTGGCAACCCTGCCGTTTTCACTTTCATTTTTCATTTAGTTTTGACGCGCCAATCTGCTCAAAGGGCTTAGGATGCGCGCATCGTTGATGTGTCATGATGGATTAGGATGAATTTTGCACTATATCTACGACCAGATGTCACAAATGTCACCATCCCTTTTTCTCATGCTATAACTAATTCAATTTAAGAAAATTTTTGTCTCATTTCATTCTTCCGCGATTAGATGAATCTATTTGTCACTTTTTCGCATGATGCATTTCCTTATACCTTGGTCCTGCTCTATTACCCTTTACGTAGTAGAGTTTGGTGTGCATGTAAAAGTATAGGTGTGTGAGTTTTTTAAAAAATAGGAACGCTTTAGAACTATCGTCAGTATGGAGGTACCGTATCCATTCTTTTTCATCTAAGTTACCATGGAGGTGAAGAATTTACCCACCGCCAGTCTAATATCGATTTTACGAAAGTGTTTGTATGAAAGAAACACATTTTAATACGCAATTTACAGCAAAATGTTACGGACCTTAGGTCAAGGGATTATAAAACATAAGCATATCAATGGTGACAGGCATTTGCTACATGTTGTCATCTGACAACATTATGACATTATGATGACATTTGTTTTTTGGCCGTTATTTTGGCAATTATATTTGTTATAATAGATCCAAATGTTAGGATACCGGACATTTAAATATAAGTTGGTGCAGTTCCTATTTATCAAGATTTTGAGATAATGGCGCCATCTAGATATTGTTGAAGAACTAGCGAGCGTTTGGAATCACATTTAGAGTGTTGGAGAGATTTTATTTATGTTGTAATCAATTCTGTGCCATAAGGAGGCTATAAAGTGTCATTTTACCCGAGGCACAGAGTAAGTAATAGTCCCCCGGGGGAGGGCTCATTCTGTAGCACATTAATTTTCATGGAATGACGATAACAAAATATAAAGTCACGTAATATGAGTGACAACTACAGACTTTGTATGTGCTTAGGATAACGTTGTAAGATATAAATGTCGTGTACTTACAAATATATAAGCCGTTATGAACAGGGTTCCGGTCTCATTTAGGCACACCCCGTTTTAAGTAGATTCACCTGTACTTTACCTGAAACAAACACAAATTAGTATTATAAGGGGAAGTAAGCATACATATACCCATCTAAAAATGATTGCAAATATTTTCATACTTAAAGATCTAAAATTCGATGTTAGTTTATTTTTAAGGGCGTAAGTCAAACTATTTTCTTCAAATAACTACAACTCAGTTAAACATTTTAAAATGATTAAAGTGATTGATGATATAGACTACTGAAGAAAAAGAAAGTAGAAGTAGCATGCGGTCGATATCCTTCGCCGTATGGACAAAGTGACCTAACTATTGTATGGGAATTCGGCGACGCGTCGTATGTCACACGGCCGGAACATAACAACCGCGCGCGTTTACGCTCTACAAATGCGTTCGTTATGTCAATTCCCACTTACACAAACCGTCCAATACGTCTGCGACTACGTTTGACTGTGCCATGTAAGTTTAAGGTGGCCCATCCCGCTCATCTCCCCATACGAAAGGGGAAAGAAGATCACACCCATATTTGTTGTCAGAGATCCAAAATTTTGCTCAAAATAGTTTTATTTGATCGAAATAGATGTCTGATGACCATTAACATTGTAAAATTGTGTTTGGTTTCTAAGTTATAAGGTCCGAAAGTTTGAATTTTTCGCGCGTTTTATACAATAATTTTGGAGTAAAAACAAGTAAAAACATCGTAAAAAGATTAGTCATCAGACATACCTTATTTAATCAAGATTTATGATCTATTTGGTTTTTGTTAGATTTTTGACTACAGCGGTCGTGGTTTACTTTTAGCTATAAGTCGTTTTGAAATAATTTTTTTTGTAAATCTTACCAAATCATACACTAAGCACATTATCTTTTTTGTGGACATGTTGCATCTTCCTCATCATGGAGCCTGTCTTTTTCTTTGAAACAGAGAAGGTCCCAGAGCGCAACAGCACGGTTTTGTACCATGCCCGCGAATGAGTTAGGCCCGCCGGGTTGGGCCACCTTAAGTTGGGTTGGTAGTTTTTGAAAATTGGAGACATCTGGTTTCATATTAGGTGCGCTTGATGGCATATCTCCTTCCTTTGTATCTATGATATAGCCATATATCTGTGGGTATAGCCATATGCGAAAATTATAACGGTAAATATCTGACGCTCTTCTTCTTAGTTCAAACTTTTTTATAATTGTGTAAGCAATCGGTGCATATCCCCTTAAATTGATATTAAATGAATTGATATGAAAATGTAAGATCGCGCATCTAACTTCAACTAAGTAAATATACTTTTTCGTACTAAGCAGGTACGTCGCTTCTTCCAAGGAATGTGATATGTTTGTATGTATAATCGACCGTGAAGCAAGGACGATGGGCGCCTTCTTCAATTAATGTGTCCTTGCTTCACGGTCGACATACATACTGTCACGTAGTGAAACGAGACCTACATACTGTCGGATGAATGATAATTGAACCTGGCACGAAACAATTATTTTAGGTTTTTTTTTCTTATTTATGTCAATTTTGACAGGAGATTTTGTTTTTACGGAAAAGTTCATGGACCAGACATAGAAATTTCATAATTTATATTTTTGCACGTTAATAGAGCCCCAGGAGAGACAAATGGTCTGGCCATCGGCCATACGTGCTTCAAATTGAATCCCCGAAAGGGGATCCAGGATAGAGCCAAGCCTGAATTTGAGTCAAGCCTGAAATTGGAGTCACACCCGGATGGAATCAAGTCTGGATTGGAGCCAAGCCTGGGTGGAACCTGGAACCTGACCCAACTTCACTATTGTACGGAGAGTCCAGCGGGTCCTCCATCGGTTGGAGTAGAGCGCTGGCTCAGGACAGAAGTGGAGCCCGACCCCTCAGGTTTTACCGTACCAACCCAGATCGTCAGAAAAGATAAATAAACCTTATTATCCCCAAAACTGTGGTTTCCTTGTTGTCAGAACAGTTTCCCAAACTAGGTCCGGAAAATCACGAACGTTATACGTGACAATACATATCACATTCCTTGGAAGAAGCGACGTACCTGCTTAGTACGAAAAAGTATATTTACTTAAGTCAACCTAGGACTGGCTCTAGCGTCTGATGCCAAATACGATTTTGGTGATGACGGCAATATGTTTGAATGTTCAATCTTTGCAGTCAATGTCCGCAACGCAGATGAAGCGTTAACTAAATGTATGTAGGTATAATCTTAAACACTGTGTTAGTAGGAGGCATTCATTACGGGGGGAGGGACTGAAGGAGAATTCCAAATTATGGGTATACGGTGGCGAAATTGGTAGGTACCGACAAAGTAATACCAATAAATTGGCATAAGCAGGCATCTTCTTTTGCCTTGATGTCCTCATGAATTTTAATCAAATTCAAAAATACAGTTCGAAGAATCAAAGGATGCAATCCGGGACCCATCGTTTGCAGACAGACATCGCATGTGGGGATGGCGCGAGGGGTCCGGGGGAGTGCAGGGAGGGGGGGGGGTATCGATTGGCGACACGTGGGGTGGTCGTGACTGAAATTTCAAACGACCGTTTAGGAGGTGGCTGGAGGACGTCTCTGTATTCTGTTAGAAAATCGAACGATGGGCGGACTCAATTCGCCAGGAAATCTATCTTTTCCATGCATGACAGGGATCAGTGATTTTTAGGGTTCCGTACGCAAAGGGTGCCAACGGAACCCTATTACTGAGCCTCCGCTGTCCGTCCGTTCGTCCGTTCGTCCGTTCGTCCGTCCGTCTGTCCGTCCGTCCGTCCGTCCGTCTGTCACAGGGCTGTAACTCATGAACCGTAATAGGGAGGCAGCTGAACTTTTCACAGAGTATGTATTTATTTTTCCGATATAACAACAAATTGGTAAAAATAAAAAAATAATAAAAATTATAGGGGTTTTGTGTTCAATCTTCTACGGTGGTACGGAACCCTTCGTGTGCGAGTCGACTCACACTTTGCCGGTTTTTTAAAATCTATTATTATTACTTTAAACATTAACTAGTTTGTAACATAGGTAATTAGTATTAACATAGTAATATACTGTGTAGTAACACAGGTAATTAAATGAAATGTTAGATTTTTTCCTAGATTTTTCTATTTTAAGCGCGGCATATGGTGTCCGGGTACTGAATACGGCTGTGAGTGTTTACGATGTTCCAGAACCTCGTGGTAAAACAGAGAGAAGGCAGCTTAGGAATTATGTAAAAATTATATCGAATAATGTTCAAGAAAATAATTTATATATTTTATTGAGCATTTGATAAAACCATTGATGTAAAAGAAATGTTTAGATAAAATCTAAATTATTTGCTTCCTTGACTGTCTGACTACGGTCTTAGCATTGTAAGTGCATCATTGAGTAAACTACAAAATAAACACTAAAACGACGGATCATCAAGTCAAACAATGAACCAATGAGAACACAGCTACTGTACCAGAAAAGTGTGTTCACCAGCACACGGATGTATGGTAATTACCCGCACCTATTGACTCTGCTTTTGAGACTATTTGAAAACACGAAGTTCTCAAGTGTAAGGCCAACATACGACTCTCCGGGGAATGTGTAGAGGGATGCAAGCACAGTTTCTCTGCTGTTATGTATTAGTGCAAGAGGTTACTGCTAATGAGTGAAACAACGCTATAGGCTCTTATCACGCTCTTCACGTGTTAAGAGCCGATAGCGTTCAGTTTTGCTAAGGTAGTCAGTAAAACAACATTCAATTATATTTAAAAACTAGCTGCGATACCCGGCTCCGCTCGGGTCAATGTCATGTTGGATTGATTTCGGTCTGAATTATTTCCTGGATAAAAAGTAACCCAAAAGGCTGGTCCAGGACTATCTATCCATCTACCAAATTTAATCAAAATCGTTTGAACCGTTATAGCATTATTTAATGATAAACATTGACATATTCCCATTTAGAGCTTCGTAAACATTTTGAGCGAATTTTAAAAGCATGTGCCGCCAGACCCTTACTGCACTGGCACTGCTACATAGAAATTGAGACAAAACCAACAAAGTCGGGATTAACCCTACCATGGATTTGATAAGATTTACAAACATTTTGATTACAAAACGACTTATAGCTAAAAGTAAACCACGACCGCTGTAGCCAAAAATCTAACAAAAACCAAATAGATTATAAATCTTGATTAAACAAGCTATGTCTGATGACTAATCTTTTTAAGATGTTCTTACTTTATCATAGCGTAATCCACCTACAAAGTTATTGTATAAAACGCGCGAAAAATTCGAACTTTCGGACCTTATAACTTAGAAACCAAACACAATTTTACAATGCCAACGGTCATCAGACATCAAGTTTGATCAAATAAAGCTATTTTGAGCCAAACTTGGGATCTCTGACACGAAATAGGGGCGTGATCTTCGTTCCCCGTTTGTATGGGGAGATGAGCGGGATGGGCCGGGCCACCTTAATGACAAAATGGTAAGGCTCCGGTCCGGCAAGCATGCATAAAAATAAACATGATAAAAGTTAAACAAAGAATAATAGAATAATATATCTACCGTTATAGATTTTATATATAGCTAGATGATCAATGTATCTTAATTTTTTTTCAAATAAAAGTAATTGCATAAAAATAATAAAATTTGGTTTTATTTACGCCTTCATAGAAGAAAATGAAATCAGCTGTATTCACGCCGTAAGCACTTTCGTAAATCGCATATACACTAAAAAAAAGAATCAATCTAACGGTAATTTCTATAATAACTACCGTCTTGCAACGTTAAAGTAGAGCCAGCTAGGTAAATCGGTTACTCTGAGTGAAAACAGTTAGCATGTATAGCAATTAGGGAAAAACGTTAAATGTTACTGTACCTTTTAACTGTTTTTAGCTGTGTGCAATAACTGTCCTTACTGTACTGAGTGGTGAGTAACTTACTGTCTTCCCAAAATGTGTGAAAACTATTTCCAGTTTTAATTTTTTTTCCGTTCTTGCTTCCATCTTATATTCAGAGAAAAGGTACGGTAAATCTCTTAAAATTCCTGGACCTCTTGAAACTGGCCATTTGCACCCCTAATTTGCAGTCAGTCCTAATGTTTTATCAGTTTAAATCATAGAAATAGGAAGCGCGCTGCGCGCGCATGCTAGGTCTATGGTTAAAATAACCGTTTAAAAATATCTGATCCGTCACACATGTTATGATATGTAAAAAAAATAATCCTCACCACAGGCAAATAAGCAGAGTAATAATGCATCTGGGCATGCGCACGAGAGCAGAAGCATCACGGTCCCGTGGCGTGAAGTGCATACGTCAAGGACAATTAGCAGGATCACCCAATTAACGTAACCCCGGCCGCTGGTGACTAACAAGGTATGCACGGTGTAATTCGCCGTGTCGTCGTGACGCGAGCTAAAGCGACAATTCGACGCGCCAGGAAAATGGCGGCCTTTCAGGTGTCATGACCTATTGACCTTGCACCGTACTGACGAAATTAATCCACAGAAGAGGTGAGACCATTGTATACACTTCCGGTTGAAGAAAAATATGAAATATGCATGTTCCGACCCATACAATGTTTTTATACACAGAACGCAAAAAGTATTGCACTTTAAGGCACGAATTCGTCAAAAATATTAAATATAGCCATAGTAGTTGCAGCGAAAACATATTCACAATTTCAGGTTTAATGGTTTCGTTGTAATTGCCGATTAGAAGTTTTACACCGTTAGATGGCGCTGTTAAATAAAATCGTATTTAAATGAATTGTAACAAAACCAATAATCCTGAAATTGTGAAATTGTTTTCGCTGCAAGTAATATGACTATATTAAACTTTTATTATTAATTCGTGGCTTAAAGTGCAATACTTTTTGCGTTATGTGTGCAAACAACTTTATATGGGTCGGAACAGCCTTAATACAATTTACTATTTTTGAAAACATTTAAACAACCATTACATTTTCACTTTTTATAAAAACATTTAACTGAACTAAACAATTTTCAAAGAACACAAACATGTAATTATTTAGGTAATTTACTTATTTGTATTGTATGCATAGGATTACAAATTACTATTGAAATAAAACATCATTCAATGACAACCTTTTGCTTATCACTATATTTGCTTGTTTCTATGTAAGTCAAACCGAGAATGTGGTGCATAAATATCGAAAGATTTATTTATTTTATATTTATTTACAATTTATTTTACATTAATGTATATGATGTACACATAACCGTTTCACTTATTTTATATTGAGTATTCACACATATTCATTAAAGCGGCTTTTTTGAGGAAAATTAAGATTCTTTGTTTTCATATATTCATTGGTTAACGAAAGGAATATTAAATAAAATAATATTTTTTAAGATTCTTGACGCAGCGAGTTCGGTATGGTCGGTATTTTATTGTTATTAGAAAGATGGAACAATCTAAGTGAGTTTCTGTGCCCCAGGACACAGAATAAGTAATAGTGCCCAGGGTTAGACCCACGGAGATCGACGGTTTGACAACTACTTTTATCTTTAGTTCTGTGGCGCATTTTATGGGACTAGCGTCAAATCACAATACAAATGTATACTTACACAAAACAATATAATGTCTAACACAATGACGGGTAAACACCATTCAATCAACTCGCATGAAAACACCGCACGTCAGAAGGACATTCTAATTTCAAACATAGATTTAATTTATGAGAACCCCTGCAGAGAGGTCCAAACTATGGGACCACCGAGCGAGATTTGAGGTCTATTTTATTTTATACTAGCCGCGGTAGGTTCCCGGGTCCGCTCGGGTTAGTGTCGGCTAAATTATTTTATGGATAAAAAGTAGCCCACATGGCTGGTGCAAAATAGGGTCAAACTGGTCCAGGATAATGTATCCATCTTCCAAAATTTAAGCATGATTTAATGAGAAACATTCAATAATTCCCATTTAGAGCTTCGTTGACATTTGGTGGCTATTTAAAAAAAAGCATTTGCCGCCAGAACCTTACTGCACTTGCACTGCTGCATTAAATCGAGTAATTGGTTCTCAAGTGATAAGAATTTTATTCAATTGGTCGCACCTCTGGCGTTTTAGCGTGATGCCAAGTAGTCCGAAAGTTGCGGGAAATACCAAGCCGTACTTCGGTACAATTAGTAAAAGTAAGCGCCCGTACATTTCACTCAAATCGATTGGAGTGAAATGTAGGTATAATTATTGTTTTATGTAACGGGACGTTGGTAACTTGCAACACACCTAATGCCATGACTTTAGCCTAAATAACCTCATGGGAAGTGGGTGCCATGTCAGGAGCTTCCTTATATTGTACGGCTACATTGAACTGGATGGAAAATTCGGACCATTTTCATTGCCGCTTCGAACGCGCATTCAATGCGATGGTACCAACTCTGGCGGGATTAACCCTATCACATATTAAGGCGCTAGGACTAGCCAACTACTCGCGCCATACACATACACCTTTTAACAAATGTAATTATATGTAGTGAAACGCTTCAGCAAATCCAAATAGAACTCCAGACTGATAATGGATTGTTAATATTTTTTGATTCCATTATTTATTTAAATAATAATAAATAATAAAAGCGTTGATTTTTCTCATTAGAAATCTGAAAGTAATTCGATTTCTAGATACAAGCAAAAACAGCATATATGCATAAACAAAAAAATCCATTTGCTTTTAGATTTCTACATTTAGTCAAAAAAGTTCGGAAATGGACACAGTTTCCGCAATTAATTTTGTATAGAAAAAGGAAACATACATTAACGAAAATAGGTTGATTCCTAGACAAGGAATCATATATTGTAAGCATGACATTTCTAATCGTCAGACTTAGTTAGTTAACTTGGGGTGCCTCGTCTAACTTTGCGATTTGGCTAGTACCAGGGCCTTAAGTAAGGTAGAGGGGACCGTACTTTAGGTGGAATCACAACCACGAACGACGAATCCCTAAGTTGACTGTTACGACATGCACGGTCAGGAATGCAAGGAAACCACTTGTATTATTTTTACGTGACAGAAAAAACACGGCACAAGCTTTATTGTTAGTGCAAAAGGAAGCCAATGGGCTTCCAACCATTTTTTTTTCATAGCGCGTGTTCTCAAATGATTTTTTTGCGTAGCACAAAGGCACCAACGACTTTGGTTGAAAGAGGTTTTTTTCCGAAAGGTCATTACAAAAAATATCTGCAGAACGAGGACAATACTACACTATTATCCTATGCACTTTTTGGCGCTCTACCATATCCACGCCGACACTCCTCGTCTGTGTGAGATTCACCGTCCCCGCAGCGGCGGAGCGCGGAGCGCTACGAAACATCGCGAGGGTTATCACTCGACACAATGGGGATATTAAAATAAAGCAAACTGTACGAAATGATTATTATTTATTGTATGTTCTTTTTTCAACACATGTTTACATCATCATTCGTTTAACTTTTAACAATAAACTTTTTATACATGGCTCACATTATAAGAAAATAAACATTATTTTTAAGCTATGTTAAGGTACATTAGTCATATAAATGATGAATCAAATATTGAGTACATTCAGGGGTTAACAAATACTTTAGAATTCCGCTTTTTCATCTTATGAGCTTTATCTTTATAGCTTATAAGTTTCCCCCATTACTTAAAATGAAGAAAAAACACACACACACACAACCACTCCAAAAAATCACCACGCTGGTCGATTATGCACGTTGAAACTAACGCGAGGTTGCACAGTCAGTGACAACCTTTGAGCGCAGTATTCCTGGGAAGACGCGGACTGGCCCCGCGCACTCCGCGCACCCCCGCACCGCGCACACATAGCCGATAGCACACGCATAGAAATACACTCATAAGTGTCGCTTCTGTTACGTTAGTTATTTATTCGGTTCCATATCTGCATACCTCCGCGAGAAACCGGCGGCGTAGTGGTATGCATGCATGTTGCTATCTCGGTTGACTAAACAGCTCAAAATCTAAATATATTTAAAAGATATATGTTTTAGATATTATAGGGTTTAGTTAGAAGGATTTTCACCACAAGACTATCGACGGAACGTTTCAAAGGTCGGCATCGATTTCAATTCCTTGTTTGTTTCGACGACCTTCTTTTATTCCTTTTTAACAACTTGTAGAGGAGGCCCTTTTTATTGGTCCCGTATTGTGAGATCTTTATCAGTCGTTAAAAAGCAAAGCAGTGTTGTCCGACAAAGCGAGATGGAATAAAGATTTCGGTTTGGACGTGTGTACAGAAAAGTGGTAAACATGTTATCGAGGAGTGCGGCCATTGTGTTGGGCCGGCGAGTGAGTTCGCTTGCGAATTAGCTCACTAGTGATTTTCTCGAGTTCCAACGACACGTAAGAACTTCACAGGACGCTAATTAGAGCAACGAAAACTCCCAACGACCCTGTAAATATGCAATGTAACCGAAAGTTCACTACCGGATTTCAGGTGGCTGGAGTTGGTGAAATCAGGGGTTAGACATTTTCCACTAACTCGAGGTTACGTTGCCGCCATACGAATGAGTATGCTCACTGCTTCGCCTAATGTAATTTAGAATGTTATGATAACAGAGAGAAAATGCACAAATTCACAGTAGACATTAAAAAAAATAAGAACCCATCGATCCTCTAGATCCTTTTCTATAGGGTCTGTAAACAATGGAATGAACTCCCGTCCGAGGTATTTCCCCCAAATTACGACCTGGGGTCCTCATTGACCTGGGGTCACACCACGTTTGAGGACTCCTCAAACGTGGTGTGACGACGCACCTGGCCGACCGGCATGGTTTTCGCAGCCCCCCTGAATGTTCGAAAATCTATGGGCATCGTCGGGCACCTTTAGGTCTTGGCGTACGCCATATGCCGCGCTTAACATAAAAAACTATTACCTAGCTACATAATTAATAAAAAAAACTATTTTATACATTTAAAATAAAATATATTGTTTTGTCTCACATAACAATTTAGCCTGGGGGTCTTGAAATATGTTTTTTCTTTACAGAATGTTTGAATATACAACGTTTAAATAAACGTATTCATTAATTTTATTATAAATGGAAAATGGATACATTGGGTCCGAAAAATGAAGCTCGCAATAATACTCTTAACTCATTTACATTTGAAGCAAAATAATGACTTAGGCCTCCTCGAGTGTTCTGAAAGTCCGATGAAGTGGAATAAACGACGACCTAATAATGTACCTATACGCTCCGAGAACTTTATAAAATTGTTTTAGGTTAAACAGCGACATCTACATTAGAATTCAAACATAAATAATGGTGGTCCATATGAAGCAGAGTACGTTTAACATCAAATGTTGGGTTACAAAAATGTCGTAACAATTACTACAAACACAAAACGCAATTGACTGTTTCACAGTGAAAGTCTTAAACATTTAAAATAAGGATTATATCCCATACTAGAATCCCAAAAAATATTACAACTCATCGGATTGCCGTGGAACTCGGCACACCTATAAATATATAATTCTTACACACCGCGTGGGTACTAAGTGCCAAGCTTATATTGCACAGCTATATTTAATTGGATGGCAAAACAACGAAAAAACACATGAAGGTCTCTTTCTTTCAATGCGATGGTACCAACGGCCAGCCTCAGCGGTCTAACGGTCACTAATCCAGCATCTGGCCGCTCCCGAGTTTTGCTTAACCCGGAATTTAGAGCACCGAGATATCGCGGGCGCGCAACTGGGTTGCCGATGCTGACAAATCCATACTATATCATAAATGTGAAAGTAACGCTGTACGTCTGCTACGTTTACACGCCTCAACAGCTGAACACATTTTAATGAAATTTGGTATAGAGCGTCTAGACCTAGGGAAAGGACATAGGCCACGTTTTGTAGCGAATATTAAACTCAAAGGGGGTGAAAATATGGATAAAAGGTTTCTGGGGAACTGAAATAAAATAAAATGTTAGGTTCAGCCCGACGACATTTAGATACAGCCCGACAGCGGAGCCAGGCACCTCAGATAATATACAATAAATACAATAATACTTCAAGTAATCTATCCGAGCCGTAAGGTCGAGGGACCAAAATCGGACGGCGAAACAACGCAATAATATCTCATTACCGTAGCCGAGAAGACATAATATTTCTCATGTAAGAACGAGCGAACGAGCACAAATAGTGGGACAGTAGGACGCCGAGCATCCGAACGCCGATTAGAAGGATTGACCTGTTATCCGGATCGCTTCAAAGATCCGAAAGCACAAACGGTTTTTCTATGTAATACAAAGAAGCTTAAAAAAAGAGCAAGCCTTTACGTGTGCAGCCTTCGCTAAAAGATAAGGTTTACTAAGTATGTATGTTGCATTAACACATTGCGTATGTAATTTTTCTTTGAACTGAGCATGTATCCTGAATTATCGGTTTTCACTAATCACTAAAATTGACGCGCACTGATATTTTTTGCGTAAACTACTTGGGCACGCGATTTGATCAAGCGATCGCTGTGCCAAACTGAAAGTAAAATAAATGGCTCGTATCCTACCTACTTTGGTTTTATTTTTGATTGTAAGTAAACATTAAATATTCTTAAAACAAAAACTGCTAAACTTCATAGCAGTTTGTTGGCAGAGTGAGCTCTCGTTTTCTTTTCAGCTTAAACTTAATATTTTAAGGTAACTTACTTCCATCCATCACAAATAACAAAATAATATTCTTATAATAACACAAACAGCAGACAGTGGCCTTATTAACCGGGTCGAAGGCAATAAAATGTTACATTACAACAAAATAAAAATAATAAGTTAACACAGCACACACATCACTATAAAATATTTCTAAATTACAGACCTCCCGTGCAAATTATATTTAGGTGTTTTTGATTTTAGTATTAAAACATGTCGTAGCATATTGTATGCATATAAATATTAAACATAATTTTCGAAATGCGCATTTGCCGGAAACCATCCCACGATCGTTGCAATGCTATCGGATATCCTCTTATATTGCAAACCCAACTGGCACCACCGGCGGAAGTGCAGGGTTCGAATACAATCTGCGAAATGCGAGGAAACAAAGGGTGAACCGGGGGTGGGCCGAAGGAGGGTTAGTGCCAGATGCTTTTTGTATCGGATTTCCTTTTGTCCGACCGGAGCAAGATCTCGCTAAGATATAACTAAGTGGCGCATAATACGGTAGAGATTGCAAATTGGATTCGTCTCTTTCTGTAGAATGAGCTGGGCAAGGATAGTCTAGTAAGTATAGGTAGCAGAATGAATTAATATTTTATGAGGATACCAATTTATTATGCCATCTTATATGTATGTTCAATAGCCAGAAATTGGACGTGTTTCGTGATTCTTTGAACATACACGAGATACGCGGAGAGAATGATTTTATGTAGTTAAATCAACATCAGAATTGCGGGACGGATGTAGATAGCCCGACATTTTGCAGTAGTCACTAATAGAGTTACGGAAATGTAGTAGCGGGCCAGTAACGGATAGCATGACGTTCTGCAGTACAGTAGCCATCAGGCTCACAAAAATATTATAGCACTGAAACAGGCACGGAGGGCATGCCTTCTGTGCAGAATCGGCATCGCAATCACAAAAGTACAAAGTATCTAATTTGCACTTAATAAAAATCATTGTTAGCTGCAGATCGAGAAATTCATAAAATGTTTTATAATTTTCTTAACACGGATTTATTTAGCAATTGTTTTGACTTGAATGGAAAATTCATGTGGTAATGAATTTCAGTGAGATTTGCGCCAATGTAATTTGAACTCAATAATTAATTTTGATTTAAAAAAATATAAATCGTATCTCGTTAGCGGAAAATGAAATCGCAGACAGAAAATAAGCTTCTGCTTCGCAAGTGGTCTCGTTACTGAAAATATCTATAAAAGCTTTACCGAGAATCTAGTCTAAAATTACAGATTCAGAATAGGATAAGATGTTTTTCCATTTACGTAATGGCATTTTAAGTGTTGCTTAACATCACATTTGTAAGAATTGAATAATGTTGCTTGGCAAAGTAATAGTGGAATGAGAAATGGATTGAAAAGTGTATTCTGAGATAGATTCGGCATATAAAGCAAATCACCAAGCAAATTTACAGAGTAGAGTCTGTGGCAGAATGCTTGATTAGCATCCGGAGAGCGTGCGTGCATTAAGTATATAAGGGAGAGAATTACAGCGCAGTGTATGGTGCTATTTATTTTTAGCCTAGAATGTACACTGTGAATTTGAAGCTTCTCGAATGAAGAAATGTTTGATCGTTTTGTGTTGTAACACCACACTGTATGCTCTCAGCATTATGAGTTGTTAAACACAATAGACCAGGCGATCACCTCCCAAAAAAACGAAAACTGCATCAACACATTGCTTATTCCTTCATGTCCTATCTTTTAATTTAATAGTATAGTTTTGAGCACAGAATAATATTATCCGAACGTGTCATCGATCATGTACAGTTCTGTCAGATCCTTGGATGTTGCTAACACCCAGACGGGTGGAAGAACAGCATTTTTTTCGTTCTCGTTTAGATCCACAGGGTTTTGCAGGTATCTTAAAAGGAACATTATTACGGGTGCCCTTTCCGGCTCTTGAGCACCGATAGACGGTCTCGCGTGCCAGTCTTTTTTCTTCTTCTTTTTCTTTTCTTGAAATGCTTCTTTAAAAAATATTACAAGAAAATAAACTTTTTTTATGCGCAAAATACAGAAAATGCATGTCATATTGTGGAAATGTCAGATGATCTTAGGTTTGATCTGCGGTGAAAGCATAATGTATGTAAATATAATCGGCGACACTTTAAATGTAATAAGTGCCACAATAGCATCAAGATACTTGATGATGAATGAATGACTTACAAACGCAGTATGAAAATGCGGGTTAAGTCCGCCCGGGTTGACACCATCGCATTTGATGAAAACATGGTCGTAGCGGCAATGAATAATTGTTCGTGTTTTCCATCCAGTTAAATGTAGCCGTACTCATGAAGGGAAGCCACTGGCATGGAACCAAATTCTTTAGGTAATGCGGTGTGTTGGGCTCATATCATGACCGTGGGTGTGGTATTAGGTTTTAGCCATCCATTTCTAAAACCTAATTTTGTTTGTAACCTAATTTTAATGAAGTTTTTCATTCGACATTTTTTTTCAAACAAACATGTAAAATCAAATTAATGCAGAGTGGTTTTATAATAACTATAAATATATAAACTATAAATACCAACGCATTGGATGAAAAGATGGTCGAAGCGGCAGTGAAAAATTGTCCATGTTTTCCATCCAGTTCAATGTAGCCGTGTTCATAAAGGGACGGTCCTGGCATGGCACCAAATTCCGTCGGGAATGTGGTGTATTGGGCTAATATCATAACGGTAGTTGTGTGGTATTAGCCATCCATGTCAGGTGGCATAAAAAAAAACTGCGTTTGCGTGAGTATCAACTTTCGACACGGACGAGACAAAAGTAATGCGCTCGCCACCGAACGATTCTTGGTCATT
Organism: Incurvaria masculella; assembly: GCA_946894095.1. NCBI lineage: Eukaryota > Metazoa > Arthropoda > Insecta > Lepidoptera > Incurvariidae > Incurvaria > Incurvaria masculella. The sequence goes on along the minus strand of OX335653.1, from coordinate 13,166,671 downwards.
CGAGTTGCGAACGAAACGCTGGTAGTGCCACGGTCTACACTGCTACAGTAGACGTGGGAAGCGATACCTTTGTTTGCCCGATCGCCTCCGGTGTGTCCGGTAATGGAGACGTTATTAGACTGTAGGAGTTCCGCTCCGTTCCTGCGAGACAATATTGGCATTTTCAATATTCCGAGCCACTTTGCTGCCGTCGAATGGGCGCTAATCAATAGCTATCGATCAATAACGCGCTGGGTATAACGGTTCATCGACATGCGGTTGCTTCGTTGTCTATATGTATTAAGGCCCTGGTACTAGCCAAATCGCAAAGTTAGACGAGGCACCCCAAGTTAACTAACTAAGTCTGACGATTATAAGTGTCATTCTTACAATATATGATTCCTTGTCTAGGAATCAACCTATTTTCGTTAATGTATGTTTCCTTTTTCTATACAAAATACATTGCGGAAACGGTGTCCATTTCCGAACTTTTTTGACTAAATGTAGAAATCTAAAAGCAAATGGAACTTTTTGTTTATGCATATATGCTGTTTTTGCTTATATCTAGAAATCGAATTACTTTCAGATTTCTAATGAGAAAAAACAACTTTTTTATTTTTATTATTATTTAAATAAATGATGGAATAAAAAAATATTAACAATCCATTATCAGGCTGGAGTTCTATTTGGATTTGCTGAAGCGTTTCACTACATATTATTACATTTGTTAAAAAGTGCATTTGTATGGCGCGAGTAGTTGGCTAGTCCTAGCGCCTTAAGGTGGGCCTTCCCGACGGGACTAACTCATTCGCGGGCACGGTACAAAACCGTGCTAGCGCTCTGGGACCTTCCCTGTTTCAAAGAAAAAGTCAGACTCCGTGATGGGGAGGATGCAACATGTCCACAAAGCAGACAACGCGCAAAGTGTTTGATTTGGAAGGTTTACGAACATTTTAATTACAAAACGACTTATAGCCAAAAGTAAATCACGATAGCTGTAGTCAAAAATCAAACAAAAGTCGAAAATCATGAGTTAAAAAAAAAAATTTGTAAGGCCTGCAACCTTTTCTCAGCCCGCGCCTCCGTACAGAAACTCGCGCCGCAGCCATAAGGTTTTCCCCGCCACGCACTTCTGGCTTGTTTTCTGTTCTAAGGTTGGTTGAGGCGCCAATTTTCAAATGCCCCGCATTTTCCGTTCCGTTGTACCAAGCCAAGTTTCAAATAAACGCATAGGCCATAGAATCTAGTTCCTTCGAGAATGTGTGTGCGAATGGGCAAATTTTTGCCAGAACATATTTATTTCAGACGAGTACTAGTATACACCCGGTAGTAATAAGCGTAAGTAATGTCATGCTATAATATAATTTTAAAACCGTTTTATTCATTTGAGGCAGAAAGTTGTTCAAATATTCAAAATCCAATGATTTGAATCCAGCTTACTGACACAATGAAAACTAACAAATAAACTAGTCACATAGTTAACCCCTTTAAAATAGCAGTAAAAATGACAAAGGAAACCGACAAAGCAACGAAATCGTCACCAGAAACAAACAGCGGTGTAGCAACCCTCCATTTCTATGGGCATGTGGGCATTGTGAAGTTCTGGTCGTTAGGGCGCGTCTAGTCAGGGCAAACAGTTTCGACAATTGTTATCTCCCACTGAGTTATAGTTTGACATTTACAAAAGCGTATCAAAATTAACCTGAATGCCTGTACGTACATTAACGTAGGGGGCGCGTGCTCAGTACGCAAATCCATCGAGAATGAAACGTCGCAAGTGGCGACAGAAACTCCTTCGTGGCAGCGTAGCCAAGTTTTTGTGATAACAAGCTGACGGTAGCGCCGGACGCTCAGTTTGCTTGCGAATTCGCTCACTCTAAGGGGGTCACCATGGTAATAGTCGCCGGGTGAACAGAAGTGAGTGATGAAATCTGACGTTAAGTTGCATTTTTTTTTTTTTTTTTTTTTTTTTTTTTTATTAGGTTTGTCGACGTAGACTTGTTTCAAAAAAATTGTTTTACAAAACAAAATGGATTAATACTATCGGAAACTATCTACAATTAAAGACAAACACAGCATGCTTCAAAAAAACTATCAAGCTAAACAAACTTTAAAATAATAATAATAATGATAATACAACACAAAAACAAAAGACGAGAAACAGTTAACAGAAGAACCTTCAGTTGTAAAAAATATAAAACAAAACGTACTTGAAATATTATGAACCAAAATCAAACACAATTTCGTAAATTCGAAACTCAAGAAACAACAAACTACACGAAGATCAATATGAATTAAGAAAATTAAGATTTCAACATTACTTAGTAAACTAAAAGCATGCTTAGTAAACTTAGAACTAAATTTTTTAACAATTTTTGAAACAATTTTTCTATCTTTTTTACTTCAACGATTTCAATTCGTTATTAAACGCCTCATATGCTAACTGATGGTCGATCGAATGAGAACGATACAAATGATTAAAACTACTACATATTCTATTAAGTGGTGAATAATTTCCAAGATTAGTTCGACCTTTATTTACATGGAATGGTACAAAATTGTTTAACCTGGCATTATACCTTGGAACCTTAAAGCCAATCCTATTTAACAGGTAGGGACAATTTACGTAATTGTTAACTATTTTATATAGAAATTTAGAGTCCGTTAATGTCCTTCTATGTTCAAGCGTTTGAATGTTAAAAAGTTCCAAGCGATCCATTTCTTACCATGCTAACTGTCAATCGACGTGTTATACGGCCAAGTGAACTGAAATTTACCAGTTAGCATGGTACGAAAGAAAAGGACATGTAAGAACTGCACAGGATTCCATTTATTCCAGCGAACATTCCATCAGAGTTTTTTTTATTAATAAAAAAACGATATGGGTAGCTGTGCTGTGACACCATAGGTACTCAGAAAAGGCAAATTCACAATAGGCACAATACCAGCGGATTTGCGGACTATAACTGAGCTATCCAGTTTGTTTAAATTCCCTTTGAAGACTCCCGATTGGTTTCAGAAAAGACAACCTCCTGCAGACGGTTCCATATTCTAGCGGTGCGGCAGAGAAGTGAGTTTGAGAAACGGTTCGTTCTCAATAACTTAACATAATGCCAACTACAGAGGGTGTCATGATTGACTCCGGATGTAGGTTGGATGGGGAGGAACAAGGGATGCAAGTTCCGCAGAGCAACATTCATAATAGTACCTATAGACTAAGCGAACCTACAAACCGTTTATGGTTCGGAGACTCTAGGCTAACGGTGAGTTGTGGATCACCAACAAGGACGCCAGCAGGTTACCCAAATGTGAATGTGAAATTGTTTAGTATTCTATCAGTAGTGTAAACGTGGATACGCTGTCGATATACGGATGCGTTTTGGTCGCCACTCTCGGCCTTTTTTACTCTATGCACACATCCATCTAAAGGGGTAGAGCACAGAGTTTATAGATTTAATGATCTGAGAACCACTCTGACAATGGCCACCAAATGATCCATGCATTTTTGTCGTCTGTTTTGAGCAGCTAACGAGAATCGCTTTTAATGGGCTCAGTAACCAAATACGACGGTGTGACAGTGAATAATGGGGAAAGTGCATGGTACAGTGAAGCGTTCAGCTCGGACCATTACATTAACGACGCGTTCTTAAACGTTTAATATTTTAATGCCGATATCTTATTAAGTCTTTTCTCGTCTGTCTGATTGGTAAACTTTTTCCAATCAATTTAAGGCGGATATTTTATGAAGCTAAGGGATGGACAATGCAACAAAACTTTTTTTTTATTGGACTAATTTAGAAAAAGAAAAACGTGGGGTGCAATAGATAATAGCAAGGAGTGTAGAGAGTAACCGGCGTGCACATTGATTTTTTAACTGGTCGTGCACCTTTTTTTCGTTTTCAAGAAACCAGCCCGATTAAAAATGTTGCAGATGAAAAGAAATATAAAATAAGTATGTTATCATTTAATTTTTCTATAGTGTCATTATTTTTCACACTCTGTTTATCGGCGATCATGCCAGCTAGTGTATACTGTCGTGAAGGCTGCGACTTATTCCTTTTTAGGGTTCCGTACCCAAGGGGTAACAACGGAACTCTATTAGTAAGCCTCCGCTGTCCGTCCGTCCGTCCTTCTGTCACAGGGCTGTAGCTCATGAACCGCAATAGGTAAGCAGCTGAATTTTCACAGAGTATGTATTTATTTTACGCTATAACAACAAATAGGTAACATTAAAAAAATAAAAAAAGGTTATTCTTGGTGTTAAATCTTGTACGATGGTACGGAAACCATCGAGTGCGGGTCCGACTCGCACTTGGCCGGTTTTTTTTAAATGTTTTTCCATTTTATGTTCTTAGCGATGTCCAATACTTGAAAACAATCCTACAAAGGTGTGAAGGTAAAACTTTTATATGTATATACGTAAAATTATTCGCCTGTTTTAAATTCGAAAGAAAAACTATCAGTATTTCCCCGGCGTATATACCATCAAACCGCATCAAAATCTGGTAGATGCTTCTCAAGTTATAAGTGGTCAGACAGACAGACACCAGACGTTGGATTTTATGAGACAGCGACTACCATTTGTCGGCAAAAGCTCATAAGGGTAAAGTACTTCGCAACGACATCCGGTTGCAAAGGCTTCGAGCAGCTGATTACAAAGGCAAACACGGGGTAAGTAGCGCGGCGTGTCGTGTCACTGGCAACACCGGCAAGGTGTTCCCGCTTGTGGCAACACCGGGAGGGAGGCGGCGGGCGCCGTGCGCTCAACCGTCACACTCGCGAGCACTCCCCGAATGTGAGGGGACTCGGCCGGCGGCACTTAATGGATTTCCTGTCGGTGGTTTTTTTTATCATTTTTCGATCTTCGAGGAGCGATTGATAGAGCTGTAACACAAACAGCTACAATGTGAGGACTCTTTGTGAGAATCTATTTTAGATGTGTAGAGAGTTTTAAGAAACAAAAAATTACACTGTTTGATTACATACACACAGCCATAGGGACGTGCCGTAGGGCTTTCAATGAAACAATGCTGAACCTCTTCCATTATGGCTGCTTATGAATGAAATCGATTAAGTATGAATAAGCAGGAATTCAGAAACGGAGGCAGAAAGAAAGGAATTATTTATATTTTAAGACGTACTTATTTCAAGGTTGCTAAAGTCGATAGAGAATTTGATAAAAATAAACTTGATGTTACTGTAAATAATTTATTGTAACATTCACAGATTATAAAATAGTTTCGTAATGCCAAACATTTTTTTATAATTCTGTTGCCTTTTGCATTTAATATACTCGCTTTCACAAACTTTTAATTATTTTATGTAAAATCATAGAATAAAAAAACTCAACCGGAAAGATAGTATCCTGCTTTTGATGGTATGGTACTTGAATGTATGTTCTTTATTAGGGGTATCATTGCTGTAGCTATCTTAAATTTCAATGTAGTATGTATGTACATACCAAAAATTACACCTCAGCTAGTCGCGCGCGTATCACTATGATTTCGTTGCATGACGTCTGCGCGAAGCCAGCGCCCAGCGTCCAGCTATAACGTCCTTGGGAACTCTTACTAGTTATCTGGAGTAATGTGTCCACAGACCAAAATGTGTTACCCACATGTTACCCCAACATGTACCCACTATAGGTTTCAATGACATCCACTTACGCCAGCAATAAAACTTTCAAACCCAAATAGGCACGCTCGATACTTTAACAACCAGTTTCCGTTAGATAAATATTCCGATCGTGTCTTCTCACGCTTTCAGTGTTGGAGCGAACTTCTGTGACACTTGGCTTCAATTGGATAAAGATATAATCGTTGATTCGAAGCGTCACGAATGCTGCTTCAATGGCCCTTGCGGACCCATCACTGCCGGCCGGCGGCGGCGTGTCGTCGGTGGCGGAGGGCTCTGCTCCTCTCTCGGATCAAAAAAGTAATATTCCATCCAGCGCGCCTGCTATGAGAAAATTGGCAACAGCGCAATTTTATAAAACTACCAACGGGTTTGGGGGGGGGGGGGAGAGAACGGACTAGCAAACGCAATTTGAGAGCACATTCGCGCGCGCAGCGATGTTTGAGCAGACGGATCCCCATACGATTACATGAAAAATATTATGTCCATACGGCGACTACCCGCAGTCCGAGCACCCAATTCTTTGCAACGATTTTGAGTGGAGTATCTTCACTCAAACTTGCTAGGCGTTGCAATTGGATTGAAGCCTGAGTGCTGAAGCCTGAGAGTGAATGCGAAATACCGGTCGACAGACATTTTTAAATGTGGGTGATAAGATAGCGTACAAAAATGTGTGAGACCGACTTGTTTTTTAGGTTTCCAAACCAAAACGGTGCCAACGGAACCCTATTACGAAGCCTCCGCTGTCCGTTCGTCTGTCAGCGGGCTGTATCTCATGAAGCGTAATAGGTAGAGACAGCTGAAATGTTCACAGAGTCTGTATTTCTATAGCTGCTATAACAACCAACAGTAATAATTAAAAACAGAGGGGGAAACGTTATTGCTTTTAGTTAAATCTTATACGGTGGTACGGAACGCTTCGTGTGCGATTCCAACTCGCACTTGTCCGTTTTTTTCTCAAGTTAAAGATGCTAAAAGAAATTCAGGTTCATGAAATCTCCGGTGCCACAGATTTTTTATGAAAAGTTTAGCGAAAGGAAAAATCAACCTGAATCAGACTTGGGCCTACGGTCCAGTTTTGACGTTCTGTATTCGTATAACGTGCGTCGCAAGTTGCAAAATGTCCATGCTCGCGCTGCCGAGTGACGCCCACATGTCACTTCTTCCTTTTCTCCTCTGTGCCTCTACTACCTACTTAGTCTGTGGATCTGCTGTGACGAGAATGACTTCTTATCTACCATCATAAACTTTTGTATCCTCTACTACGGTTGCGTCACAAGCATTGAGAGAACCATATCTTTAAGATTGTCACGATTGAAGTTTGAATTTCTTTGCACGAATGGTTGAACGAATACATAATATTTTTGGTCCCCAACAAAAATAGATTATTCTATTGTAAGCACAATATTTGAGTGTTTTTAAAGATTATGTTTAAATATAAATACTAATTTTATAAATGCGAAAGTAACTCTGTCTGTATGTATGTTGCGTTTTCACGCCTAAGCCGTTGAACTAATTCTGATGAATTTCGGTATAGAGATAGTCTGGACCACGGAGGATAGTCTATCCTCCGTGGTCTGGACCTAGGCTACCATTTAAAGTGAAAATTAAACTCGAAGGGGGTGAAACAGGGGTGATCGTTTGTATGGGAACCTCACAATATAAAACAAAAATACATTGACCCGAGCGGAGCCGGGTACTTCAGATAGTAACTGATTATATTCGAAATATTTTATTAATTCATACAGATTGCCACACAGCAAATATGTTTTGCATTACATAAATCTATTTAAACAGAAATCTCGTTTGCAATGCAAAAATCAAGCATGTTGCAATATCTTCTGTTCATGTTCTTCTTTAAGGTCGGCCCGTAAGCATCAGAAAATTTCGCCTCCCATACAAACGTAGTTTACTAATAATTTGAAAACCACTGTTCCAACTTACTTGATATTTGGTATCTAATATTAGGCTACAAATATCTGTGTCTGCATGTCTTTGTTTTTTCAGTAAATGTATTCTGGGTCAAACCACAGAGAAAACAAAATTCGTATGAAGATTTTCTTTTTGCTTGCATTTCATGCGGTTTGAATTAAAAAAAAACACAAAAACGTGCAGACACAGATATTTGTTACCTGATATTACATATTAAATATCAATTTAATTGGAATAGCGGTATCCAAATGATTAGTAAACTACATTTGTATGGGGGGCATAGCTTACGGGCCGTTCTTAATCTAACACTATTCACATAAGTAATCACATAAATATTTTTAAGTAAGTTTATTACATAACTAATGTATGTATGTATGTACCAAATGATTACTTAGTTTTAGGTTAATACTCAAAGTAACAAACCAAACCTACCGCCACTGCCTACGAATATATACCTATTAAACTTCTCAAACACCCAAAGGTCGGCTGGAAGAAATCTCTTCGAGGGATAAGCCCGCCTTTGCGCCCCACTAATGTTGTTTTTGCACTAAACTTTCTTTTGTAAATTGTTTTTTTTTGTGGCGTAATAAAGAATTTTCAATCAATCAATCAATCAATAAGTCTTGGTCGCGTGATTTAAAAAATCGGAGAGATTTTTACCGCGACTTTTAACTCCCAAGTCACAACTCCCAACTCCAAAACGCTCAACCGTACATGATATTCACTATGATCAATAAGTTCCGGGAATTTGTAGTTTGAATTTAAAACGCTTTACCGATTCGAATATTTTTTTTTCTCAGGTTGGTACACCTTTCCCTGACACTCCTGCCAAATGTCAAATATCAAATGTCATTAGTAATTGTTTGGCGTCTGTTTATATCAATCAAGTTTTTGAAGTTCGTCGCATTTCAAAATGGAAAAAAATATTGAACAAAGAATTTGTTTGAAGTTTTGTGTTTCCTCTTGTCATCTTGTGCTGATGCATTCAAAATGCTACAAAAAGCCTACGGGGACTCTGCTCTCTCAAAAACAAGAGTATACGAGTGGTATTCGTCGTTCAAAAATGGTCTCAAAGAAGTTGACGATGCACCTCGTCGTGGACGCCCTTCAACATAAACTACCGATGATAACGTCGAAAAAGTTCAAGATATCGTATTTGAAAATCGTCATGCAAGCCTCAGAGAGGTAGCTGGTGAGCTCAACATCGCGTATGGATCGGCACAGCATATTGTGGTGGATATTTTGGGCATGAAACGCGTTGCAGCACGACTTGTGCCAAAAGACCTGAACTTCGTACAAAAACAGTACCGCAAGACAGTGGCCCAGCAGATGATTTCTGAGGTAACGAATGATCCTAACATGATGCAACGCTTAATTACTGGTGACGAAACGTGGGTTTACGAATATGAGTTCTAACTACCCAACAATCATCAGAGTTGCGCTATAAAATTGAACCAAAACCGAAGAAAGCGCGTCAAAGCCGATCAAAAATAAAGGTAATGCTCACTGTTTTCTTTGATTATCGCGGCGTTGTTCATTATGAGTACGTGCCTACTGGTTGGTACTACTTATGAGTCAATAAGGAGTACTACCTGGCCGTAATTAAGCGTTTGAGAGGTGCTGTGCGTAGATAACGACCGGAATTGTGGCAAAACAACTCATGGATCTTGCACCATGACAATGCTCCATCTCACAAAGCGCGCATCGTGACCGATTATTTGACCAAACATACTGTAAATACAATCCAACAGGCACCGTATTCTCCGGATATGGCACCATGTGACTTTTTCATGTTCTCAAAACTTAAATTACCCCTTCGTGGAAAGAGATTTTCGAGAATCGATGAAATAAAAGAAAATGCGACGAAGGCATTGAAAGCCATTCCTTCACCGGACTATTAAAAGTGTATGGAAGAATGGGTTAAGCGTTGGCGTATGTGCATCGTTTCAGGCGGTTGTTATTTTGAAGGTGATAAAATAAATGTATCAGATAATTAACACATTTTTTTTAAATTTATTAATTCCCGGAACTTTTTGATCATAGCATGTATTCTTCATTTTTAGTCGCTACCTAAAAGTGTTGGAGGGGGCTGCAAGACATTTTACATTTTAGCACTTATGCCGTTATAGTAAGTACTAAGTAGGACCGCTGTAAGCATCATAAAATTAAACACTAACTAGGTATACAAACGTTGTTTACAAGTAATTTCAAAATCACTGTTCCAATTTACTTGATATGAGATATCAGGCAACAAATGTGTTACTGATGCCTTTATTGAATAATAATGTTCAATCATGTTGTCCCTGAATCGTGTCGTGAAGTATGAAAAATAAATTGAGCTTCATTTCTGATGCAACCCAAAAATCGTTATATATGTATACTTGGATGCAGTGAATGAGTCCACTATAAAGACCACAGCCAGTGAGTGTTTTAATTCCCCGCATTAGTGAATATAGTGAAGAAACACAAAATGTGAACGAGTGAGGTTTCTTTGCGGGTTTTACTGAGTTGATCGAATCCACGGATCAATTAATTTGTGACGTAAGTAATTTTTCTTTATTTATTTTAGGATTGTTTTTTTATGTGACTTCTGCAGTAAAATATATTTGGTTGCGCTTTATTAATATAGGTAGTTTCATGCCAAATTTTACAGCATAAAGCACTTGCAGCTACCCTAAACTATTTGAAGTGGGGGTTTTTAAAGATATTTGACTGCCTAGGCACTACCAGTTATTGATGAATACCAGGTATTCAACTGATACCTTATCCCAAGCGTTGAGGAATCTGAACGGAAATCGGTGTGTTATTATCTTTGTAATGTCAATCGATAATGTGTAATTTCTCTGCCGCGTTGTGCGAAGGTAAAAAGGGGACGGAGGGACAGCGCTATACAAGCTCCCACGAGCATTCTCAATGGTAAAGACAGAAGAACACATCCCTCGGAGTTGGAGGATCTCTAGATTCAGGGATATCTCGTGGTCGTCGACGAGATGTGCAAACCAAATGCTGTTCTTAAGATCAAACGGCTCGACATGACCCTGACGGGATTGAGAATAATCTCTTGAAATTGTTTCTCAGCGCTGCGTACTACTTACTGCCATAGAATACTGCTCCTCTAGGAACCCTAGCCACAGCTCAGGCCGCTCGGTAGCCAAATAACAGGTATATCCTATTCCTGAAGGACGTAAGCAATCGCCGGTGTTTTTGACGTTCCTCTTGAGAACCGCCGGCTCAACGAGAGGCTCGGTGAGCTGGAGCAGTGCGTTCCTCAGCGACGCGTACTGCTCCTCCACCAGCGCCAGCCGCAGCTCCAGCGCGCTTTGCCGGTATACGCTGTAACCGTTCGACCGCAAGCTCATTACGTGCGGGCATCACAACACCGCACTTATCATACCATGCAATCTTACCTGCAGGACATATGCAATCGCTGGTGTCCCTGACGCTCCTCTTTAGAACCGCCGGCTCGACGAGAGGCTCGGTGGGCTCAAGCAGTGCGTTCCTCAGCGCCGCGTACTGCTCCTCCACTAGCGCCAGCCGCAGCTCCAACGTGCTCTGCCGGTACACGCTGTAGCCGCTCGACAGCAGGCCCATCACGCACGCGCACCACAACACCACACTTATCCCGATACTGTTCGCTGGACATTTCTCCCCGCACGCTGCCGTCGCCGCCCGGAGCGAGTAGTTTCGCGTGGAAACATTGATTTGCGTGCCCCCTTCGGAAACCTCGGCGTTTTTAGTATTCTCCGCTCGGTAGTCCTCTCCGCCCGGGGGCGGATCGCTTCCCATCGCGACGCTTTGCGAACGATGACGTCCTACGCCCTATAAGTCGTCTTCCAAGCACCGGCCCCCTCGGCACATCGATCTTTCTTGCGCCATTTGAGCTCCCCAACTTTCTCGGAACGCCAGCGAACCCACACAAGTATCGGCGACCCCCCTCGTTGCCGCAACTTATTGTATGCGACTTTATTGAATAGCCCGTCAATGCTGAACAAACATTGCGCGTGTACAATGGACACGTTCTCGCCACCGAGCTCTTTGACAAATACAGGGACAGTATTTGTTTACAGTAAACAAAATCATTCCAGAACCGATTCAATAGTACGAAACACCGACTGAGATAATCACTTGGCCACACACGACACGGTAGTCACTTTGCGACGACACACGATGATACCAAAACTTCTGAATAAAAAATAAATAATGTAGTTATTTCGATCGCAATAATCGTGAGCTGCGAAAGCTTACGTCGATTTGTCGAAAGTTCCATTCGCCGCGAACGTACGCGAGCACGTGCCGTCGCAGTCGGCGCGATACTGAGTGAATCCAGTCAGAGCGATCCGACCGCCCGCAGGACGAAAACGCGTCGAGCCGACACGAAGTGGGGTGCAGGGGAAAGAGTGGCCGCTACTATCTACGCGCCTCCTTGGTGCTACCACCATTACTTATTCTGTGGTGCTACGCTACATTATAAAAATAATATCTTTTATTTGCAGCAAATAATATATTTTCCTGAAAGGACTAAAGTTGTAATGCGTAAGCTCTAGAAATCGCTAGGTAACGTCTGAATCTGTTGAAAGGTTTTCTAAATATCTGAACATGTTCTTTCTTTTTCCTTAAATAAGTCCAGCCACAGTATTTTTTATGTTCAGCGCGGCATGTGGCGTACAACGGGCCTTTGGACTTAAGGTGGCCCAACCCGGCGGGACTAACTCATTCGTGGGCATGGTACAAAACCGTGCTGTTGCGCTCTGGGACCTTCTCTGTTTCAAAGAATAAGACAGACTCCGTGATGAGGAAGATGCAACATGTCCACAAAAAAGACAATGTGCTAGTGTATGATTTGGTAAGATTTACGAAAACTTTAATTACAAAACGACTTATAGCTAAAAGTTAACCACGACCGCTGTAGTCAAAAATCTTACAAAAACCAAATAGATTATAAATCTTTATTAAATAAGCTATGTCTGATGAATTATCATTTTAAGATGTTCTTACTTTATCATTGCGTAATCCACCTCCAAAGTTATTGTGTAAAACGCGCGAAAAATTCGAACTTTCGGACCTTATAACTTGGAAACCAAACACAATTTTACAATGCCAACTGTCATCAGACATCTAGTTCGATCAAATAAAGCTATTTTAAGCAAAATTTGGGATCTCTGACAAGAAATATAGGCGTGATCTTCCTTCCCCGTTTGTATGGGGAGTTGAGCGGGTTGGGCCACCTTAAACGGGGACAAGAAAATCCAAGCCGGCCGACCAAGTGCTTTTAACACCATGTTGGAAGGTTCTACATGGTTCAAGATACTTTGGGGAAATAACTCGTAAACATCCCTGCATAACGTTTTACCTAGAATTTAGATAAAGGATCTAGAGAATTGGCTGGTTCCTAATTTGGGACTGTCGACATTGAATGGGTGCATTCCCTGCCTGATCCACGTTGAGCGATGCTAAGGAACGGAGGTTTTGATAATGAAACCGCAAAAGGACGTGCCAATCTACTTACTGGTTATTGACAATCAATGTATATTTTACTTATATGTATACCTATACCATCACGCCATTTCCCCAGAGGGGTAGGCAGAGAAAATAGAGCGCAGTACTGTACGAGCTCGGCATGCTTTATTAGCTCCCACTGCCTAGAGATGTACATTGAATTGGGTATTAAAAAATCGGTGACTTATACGAAGCATGAAATTTATCAACAAAAAAATAAATGTTTTAGCCGGTTACTGAACAATTGCGGTAGATTTCACAGAGTTCATAAACGCTTCGCGCGCCAGCCGGCCGGATCTATTATGCCACAGAACATTGATGATTTACTCAATGTTCTGTGCTCGGTTCTTTAGTTAATATTCTGTGGCTATATTCGAAGAAAAGTAGTAGAATGCAGGCAACCGGCGTCGATGATACTGTCTCGGTCCGCTCGTTCCGCGCCCGAGCGAAATGCGGATAAAAAAGAGGCCATCTTCTTGCGACCACTGCCAAATTGAGTTGACGCTTGGGTTGCGATTATGGTAAGCTCGGATCGAGATGAGATTCCGTTCCGTATACGGCGGCCGCGGTCGTCTGAAGGTCGAACTCAGGCTGCCCTTTTTGAACAAAAGAATGAGAAGCTTACAACAGAAAATGTGGTATAAAATATCAAGCATCTACTTAATTAGGAGAGGCGGCCGGTGGTTACCTTTATTGAGATTTGAAAATAAGACTCAACCGAGAAAGGAAATTAAATACTATTTCTTACTTCTATTCAATGTTATAAAATGTTGTATAAGATTGAACATGTCTGTATCAGTGTTTAAATTCTTATGCTTCTGCCAAAAAGTAATTAGTCAGTAAGTATTGCATAGACATAAATCCAGACGTAAAATAAGAATATATTTCCGGTATTATTGAAATTCGTGTACAGCGAATGTGAGTCGCTCGTGAATAACAAAAACAAAAAAAGTTTGTTGATCCCATCGCTAGGTACCAAACTTCACGGGATCATTCATTATCTCATCAGCGGGGCCTGAATCTGAAAATTGCATCAAAATCGGTCAATCACTGCAACATTTTGGATATTCACCCGACGGAGTTTCTAGACTTCCAAACTGCACAGGATCATTCTCTGGGCTTATGTGAAGATTGCCTGAAAATTTCATAAAAATCGGTTACGACGCCGTAATTTCATTACTTATAGACATTCACCCGAGCGGAGAATCTAAACTTTCAAACTGCAAGGGATCACCTGCTGGGCCAATTTGAACATTGCCTAAAAACCGGCCAAGTGCGAGTCGGACTCGCACACGAAGGGTCGCGTACCATCGTACAAGATTTAACATAAAAAATCAGGTTTTTTGTATGGGACCCCCTTTCATTTTTATTATTTTTAATTTTACCTATTTGTTGTTATAGCGGCAAAATAAGTACACACTCTGTGAAAATTTCAGCTGCCTACCTATTACGGTTCATGAGATACAGTCCTGTGACAGACGGACGGACGGGCGGACAGCGGAGGCTTAGTAATAGGGTTCCGTTTTTACCCTTTGGGTACGGAACCCTAAAAACAGGCTTTTTGTGCCCCCTTTAATTTTTATTATTTTTTAGTTTTACCTATTTGTTGTTATAGCGGCAAAATAAATACAAATTCTGTGAACATTTCAGCTGCCTATACCTATTACGGTTCATCAGATACAGCCATGTGACAGACGGACGGACGGTCGGACAGCGAAGGCTTGGTAATAGGGTTCCCCTAAAAAAATAAAGTTACACACGAGATTGACGGGAGGACTGAAGAGCAAAAGTGACACATCTGTGAAAAGTGTTGGACACATTTTGCCGTATAGCTCTCATCCGTGTAACGCAACAATAAAGAATAATAATGTATTCATAATTAATTAATGGTTAACTTAACGATCTAGACCGACGGACAAAATAAAGATATTCGTTAAATGAACAATCAGAGGTGCCTTTCCACCAACGGCACTCTAATAAAACTTCATACACGTGATACCAATTTAGAGTAATATGTGATTCATAACAGAGTTCGAGCGATATGTTCGCGTCAAACTGGGTCGGCGGCGAAACGATTCAAAGACGCATCTCTTACAAAGAGCTTCTTTCCTCGCTGGTAGCAAATTCATCCGTTATAAATTTGTTCGGAGCCCGTAAAAACGTCAGATTAAGAGAAATAACGACGATGAACACAACATTTGTGAAATACTCAATGGATTTAAACACGCGTATTTATAGAAATCGGATTTCATCATAATATTCATAAGCTAATCAAATGTTGTGATACTTTAGACTTGAGCTTTCGATCTGGAGGCCAATTCTTCACACTCCTGAATCCACACTGAATCGGTACATAACTTCCGACTTCTGTTGCATTGACTGATCGTTTATGGAAATGGTGGTATGTCATTTTTCGTTAGCGCTGGTTTCCGAAACACAACGAAATGTTTCATTTCGTGCCGCCTATTCGTGGTTCGCTGCGGCTGCGATCGATTACCAAATACCAAAGCAATGTCAAACTGAGAAAACGTCCTGAGAACCCTCCTGATTCATACACTCGGAGTGCCCAGAATTGGCTTACAGGCCTTACCATATAAATTAAAGATATCATCTGTTTTAATTGCTTTCGTTTGGATTCATTTGATTTTATGAGAACCAACAAATGGCAAACGGAGACTGCAAGCATGTAGTGGTATGTGTAGATTTTTTATAAATAAACGGATAATTTTAATTTTAATCTCTCTCATAGCTACTTCCTACTATTATTTCGATCGGTGAGTAGAAAATGTGTCCGGTATCAATTTGTGCCTTTTGCAAACTTATTCCGGGGAAAATAAACATAGATAAATAATATATACGGACATATTTTCACAGCCAAATCAAATTGAACGGCAACGAAAATAAACGAGTAACAATAACATAATATAATTCTTCCGATGTTTGTCGGCCTCTTCTGACCCTAAGAAATCATATAAAAAGTTTATCAACAGTTGGCCATTAATCTTATTAATAGAGTCATTAAATACGAAGTGGCAGGGTCGGCCCGGGGCGCCGCCTTCCCCCCCCCCCCCCACCTACCTGCATCGTAAAACAAAAACCGAAATCTCCGGGAGTCCCCCACCGCGCTAAGTCTTAAGGTGGCCCAACCCGGCGGGCCTAACTCATTCGCGGGCACGGTACAAAACCGTGCTGTTGCGCTCTGGGACCTTCTCTGTTTCAAAGAATAAGACAGGCTCCGTGATGAGGAAGATGCAACATGTCCACAAAAAAGACAATGTGCATAGAGTATGATTTGGTAAGATTTACGGAAAATTTAATTTCAAAACGACTTATAGCTAAAAGTAAACCACGAACGTTGTAGTCAAATATCTTACAAAAACCAAATAGATTATAAATCTTGATTAAATAAGCTATGTCTGATGACTAATTTTTTTAAGATGTTCATACTTTATCATTGCGTAATCTACCTCCAAAGTTATTGTATAAAACGCGCGAAAAATTCGAACTCTTGGACCTTATAACTTAGGAACTAAAGACAATTTTACAATGCCAATGGTCATCAGACATCTAGTTCGATCAAATAAAGCTATTTTGAGCAAAATTTTGGATCTCTGACAAGAAATATGGGCGTGATCTTCTTTCCCCTTTTGTATGGGGAGATGAGCGGGATGGGCCACCTTAAGCCTGCCGTGAAGTCAAAGGAAATCTCAGATTTGAACTTTTTATGAAATGCATTCTTTGTCCATTGGCCAAGGCACAATTTTGCACGGCTACTGCCATTAAAATAGCGAAATCGTCTTCCAGGTCCTAACGTTTCCCTACCTTAAGTCTTGTCAGATTTTAATCATTTTTTTAATCATTTCAGAAAACCTTAATCTATGTCCGTATTTTTTTTTACATACATATTGTATTTTACAGTAATAAAAAAATCGAAAATTAACGTAAAGAGACAACATATTACCAATGTTTATTAGCCAATATTTTCCAATCCAAAAGGTATATTAAAAAAATGAAAACGTAGAGACATAGTGTTCTACAATATATTTTAGAACCCAATATTTCAGAAACCTTGTAAATAATTAAGAGCATGGAAACAGTTATCGCCCGTGGTATGGGGAATTGATAGGGTAACGACTCTTTTAAGGCGGTCGTGAAGTCACAGAAATGTAATTTGTACATTTTAAGATATGCATTCTTTATTAATTGGCCAAAGTCACAATTTTGCACGGCGACTGCCATTAAACTAGCGAAATCGTCTTCCAGGCCCTAAGGGTTCCCTGCTCCTAAAAGTAGTCACATTTTAATAAATTAATTTTCATCGCCTGAAACTGCTTCATTCTATGTCCGCATGTTTTAATTTTCTTAGTAAATATATATATTTTTAAGAAAAAAGTTATAAAATGAAGGTAAGAATAGTTAAATTTTTTTAGCCAATCTAATCTAAAAGGTATGTTAAAAAATCAAAACATACAACGTAGATTTTGACAATATATTTTAGAATCCAAAATTTCAAAAATCTATTAAAACATTAAGAGCATGTAAACAGTTATCAACCGAAGTATTGGGAATTGATAGGGTAACGACTCTCTTAAGTTAATTATATTTTATGGAACTTATTGATGCAACCCAATTCAAGTTTGCTTTTGACAGTGCTACACATAATTTGTGCTTATAAGCAACACTATTGACTCGTGCAATAATACAGGTTGCCTTTATGTCAAAATCAACGAGTTCCATTCCCGGCAAGAATATTTTTTTTTCAAAAATCTTTTAAGTAATGCAGTTTGCAAGTTTTAGTTTTTTTTTATTTAGCATTTGGCCATGAAGGCACATTTGAAAAATTCATAAATATTCATAAATAAATTCGTAAATTACGAAAATAAAATTTAACTCAACAACGTTGCTTGGATGAAGAGGATGAAAGAAAAAAGATATCCATTATTCATTCATCTTTTGTCGGTTTTTACTTCCGGGGTTTTTCTCGCGCGGAAATATAATTAATGAATATTGCCACAAATACTGCGTTTAGATAAACGTTTACGCCTATATATGGCATTTGGACCATAACTCTTTTAACTGTGCTCTGTGGGTTCCTGTACACACAAACAATTCGAATCAGCCCACTGCATTTCTTCCCGTGCATGTTGTTAGAATTATATTCATCGTTCGTGGTTCGGATTCCAAGTAAAACTGTTACTAGTACCCCTCTGCCTTAATTACTAGGTGGTAGGGTTAACCCTCTCGGATTGGTATCGTCGCATTGAATGAAACATTGTCCGTTTTTTCCAGTATAATGTAGTTGTGCAATGTAAGGAAAGTCCTTGCCGGAAAACAGCCGGCATACTCAAAGTATCTACCGTATATTTTATAGAATAGTACTGTCCGGTAAAAATATACGATGGAATTACTAATTGAAAAATAACATTGTTTTGAGACCATGGTACAATTCAGAAGGTTTTTCTTTATGCGAAAATCGCTTGAGATATGCGACCTGTAAAGGAGAACAGACGGAGGGATGGTTCGCGCTTCGCTCGGTCAAATGTACCTGTTTGTGATTCTGACCAACACCTACAATCAAATAATGCTTAACTTACAATTCGGGTATGAATAATTATGTACATTGAAGGTTTTAACATTGTCGGTGGAATACATTCTCTTGACTATTCATTCCGGCCATAAGCAGGACCGGGAGAATTTGGCGGTCCGAATCGAAGCTTTCGAAAACCTAAGCCGAGATTATTCAAAATAGGCATACGCAACCCTCCGTTATCTCGTCACGGTCCCCCCCCCTCCCCCTCAGTCCTCCCCGCGCCAGGCCGACGCAATCACGCGCGTCCACGCGACAAATAGCGGCAATTAAAACTAAATCGTCCTTATTTAACATTAGGCCGCGAGCGCGCGCCGACGGCCGCGCAATTTGTTAAACTTAGCCCCGACGACAGTTCCGTCGAAATTAACATAAAGTTGTACCTCTATTTCGTGTAAGGACACCACTTAGCCGCGGACACGCTATCTGCGCCCGTAAAAGCCTCTAAACGTCAGACTTTCCGGTGACGCAACGGAACGGGGCGACAGGCTAGCGACAGTTCTAGGAAATTATATTGAACGAATGTACAGGTTTTCTTTTCCAATATTTATGTATTCGTAAATCACGGCGAAGTTTATCGAAACGTACTGAGTGTCGCTGAGCTAGGAAGCACAAAGAAGCAAAGATAGAATTGCAAAAGTGAGATTAATGTTGTGTGCACAGATTTATTAGATTGTGTTAAATGGAAAAAAATACGAATCTGAGTGTGTAATATACAGAAATAAAGAAACTCAAACTGAAACTAAACTGAATAGTCCCGATACGGTGTGAATTAAGCACTGGCAGGGTAAAGCACATACAGAAATGTATCCACGTGGTAGATAAAAATGAAGTGTGCTCTTGTGAATGCTAACATCATTGCAGAAAGAGATTCTGTAGGAAGAAATAACCACATTACTGCTTTGAAATAAATAGTGAAGTCGCAAAATGCATTTGCATCCAAAAAACGCTATCGAAAACTTACTTGCATGCCTCCTTACTTGTGTAAAATGTATAATGCTAAGGTGTATTGGTTTGCCTTTTTTTCAAGCAGCAACAGAGCAATGGATCGCCGTGATTCTTGCAAATCGTTTTTTTTTATTTATTGTCCGGAAAGGGGCAAGAGCATTTTTTTATAATTACCTTTCTTTAAGATACTGTCCCGAGCAGATCCGGGTACCGTAGCTAGTAATAAATAAGTTACCTTTATTACTAAAACAATAAATCGTTTGGAATAATGGGAACGGTACAAACAATATTTTTTTTTCAAAGATTGTATTAAAGTAAAAATCTCACGACGATTAACTCTCTTAAAACATTTCGTGAACTCTACATTCTGGTACCATCGGGAATTTTCCAACTGTTGGCAAAGAAAATTTCATGCATAAATAACATTTCCTTTATTATAATTACAGTTACAAGTTTGCGAACAAAACGCCAAGGAGCATTTCAGGCAGGCTGCGGTCTCCCTGCATGCTAATGAAGGGAGTGCAAAAGTTCCCTTGCCGAACTTGGCCGAGTGACGGAGAAGTCGGCTCTGGATATCCGAATGTACGAAGTTTTACCGTAAACATCTGGGCTAGTGGAGCGTTCATAATTTTTATCTGGTTTTGACGGTGTCCTTATTTAAAACGGGTGATTTATTTTTTAGGAAGTTATTCTTGCATCTTATTGTTTTTTGAATCTCGTCCGAAGTAAGGATGTTCCGACCCATACAATGTTTTTTTTTACACAGAACGCAAAAAGTATTGCACTTTAAGGCACGAATTCGTCAAAAATATTAAATATAGCCATAGTAGTTGCAGCGAAAACATATTCACAATTTCAGGATTAAAGGTTTCGTTGTCATTGCCGATTAGAAGGTTTATACCGTTAGATGGCGCTGTTAAATAAAAATCGTATTTAAATAAATTGTAACAAAACCAATAATCCTGAAATTGTGAAATTGTTTTCGCTGCAAGTAATATGACTATATTAAACTTTTATTATTAATTCGTGGCTTAAAGTGCAATACTTTTTGCGTTATGTGTGCAAACAACTTTATATGGGTCGGAACAGCCTTGGTTATCCAACGAGATCTACATTGAAACATTGTAATCAGATTTTGAAAATAATTGAAAAAGTTTTTGGTCGTGATATTCGTCGAAAGCATAGGCTATGCTCAATGAGATCGCGGTAATTTCGTATCCATTAGATACATACAATTATCAAATATCGTTGAGAGGTTTTTTATGTAATTGGATATGGTTAAACACCACACAAACCTGCTGCCATGAAATTAGAATAAAACACCACATAGGAACTAGGCGTCATGCCATGACTTCCTTATATTGAAAGGCCACATTGAACTGAATGGATAACAGGGACAATTCTACTATCGTTCGTTTAATGTGATGCTACCAACCCAGGCTAGTAAGTAAGGAAGGGACCACGAACTACGACTACCTCATACATATTGTAAGGGATATAATTATAGTAAAGATTCTTCATAGAAATTTTACTTATTAAAATTTCTCTTTAATTCTACCCACCCATTTAATTTTACCTCTACCCACGGTTTTCGGCCTGGAGGCGAAAGAAACGAAAAGAGAAAATCACTCTTGTGGCGGGCAGGAGAATCTCAACTGGATACTTTGATATTGTTTTGGACAAGTTTTCTTTAAAGACGTTCTCCGATGTATAGAGTGAAGTGAAGTGCTACAAGTGTGGCCTAAGGGCATTCTTGAGTTTCCACGCCACCCTACCACCTGAGATAGCCGTGCAATATGAAATGGATGTGCAAGGTATTCCAAACTTTTTATTAATAAATGTGCCCGGGGAAAATCAAGCGACAATATTTTATGTATGTTACCAGTGATCGGTTTCATGAATTCCTCCTGACACACGCACAGAACACCCTTTTATGGTAGACAGAATTGTGTTGAGAACCCAAACACCGACAATACATAAGGTCTTAGGTATTTCTTCAAACGCAGGATTAATTAACCCACACAATTGGTCGCCCGGAAGGCGGCATGGTACCTCGTTTGCAAGGTGATATTGGCAGAGTCACATTATTCCAACTGTGCCGGTCTATATAATAATTTAAGTGTCATATGCCAATGTATATAGGATACTAGTTGCGGTTCGGGACAACAACAAAAACAGTTCTTTAGGATAAAAAGTAGTCTTTAAATAGGGAAACAACACATATGGACAAAATTTCGTTGAAATCGGTTGGGTGGTTTTGTAGATTAGCGTGTACAAACATAGTGACGCGTGATTTGTATAGATTAAGATGGCTGTAGAACTGCCGATGTGATTAGATTAAGTAATTTTCTTTGCTGTTTATTCTCATTTGAGAATGTTTATTCTCATTTCATATTTAGATATTTTTTTAATATGTAAAATGGTCCCTTTAAAATTAATCGCCAAAAAAAATTTACAAAAGTCGCCTTAATTTTAAAAGATTTTTAAATGTAGGCCAGCCGCTTAAGTTTAGCAAGTTCTCTCAAGTATTCATGAACCACTTTCTTAATTTTTCTGAGTTGAATATGTGAATTTCGTTACGATTGTGTGCTGTTCCATGTCTCTGAATATTTGTAAAAGTGTTGGTTCCCTTTCCCTATGAGAGAGTAGGGTTAAGCCCTTTCGGTTGGCATATCGCATTAGATGAAAAGATGGTTAAAGCAGCAATGAAGAAAAAAATCGGGTTTTTTATCCGCTGTTCAATGTAGCCGTGCTCATAAAGGAAATATCCTGAATCAACGAAGAAAGTTATCATACAGTTTTTCAGAAATATATGAATCTAACAATAAAGTTCTCTATCAAAGTTCCGAAATAATAGGTTCAGGTAATCGAGAGATCAAACGGTTGAGTCAAGGGTTATAGTCAAAAGTTCCAAACCACAACAAGCACTTGGCAACTATCCATTGACCCGAACTAATTCCGGACCCCAAATACCGGCGATGGACCAACTTCCGGAATTTGAGGGCACAGTCCATGCCAGATCGAAACACTCAATAACAATAGCCTACGCTGATCCTAACTGCACGCAAATTGGCAACATTGAGGGCCCATTACCCGTCATGCCAAACGCCATATGTAATTAAACTCTATATCCTAAAAGTTTACCGCATTCTAAGCCCTAAACCCTTTACGCAAAGGCACATTTTGGAAAGGGTTAATTTATGATCTTGCGGTGTTTTTGAGCTACGCGAGCGGGCGTTTAGGGATGCTAAGTTCGTGCGGAAACTGTCTACGTTTATGGAACTTGGCAAGTTGTGTCGAAGTTCAACAAAGCAGTTTATGCTGGCCGTAATGTGTAAACATGAGGCATCGTCCGCGGTGTATTGATCTGTTCAGTGTGATGATAGGAAATGTCTGCGCAGTGCGCTAGTATATTACTGCTAATTATACAGAAATTGTGATTTCTGTGGAGTGGTTATGGTGTTGTCTCTATAACAAACAAAAAAAACAACAATCGTTGTTATTAATATTGTTTCTGCCTCCAGAATTAATATCATAAACAAATAAGAGAAACATGATTTTAATTATGATATTTCATTATTTCTGATATAAATTCTGTAGCAGAAATAATATGATTTTTGTAGAGACAATATAAAATGTGTAATATTATGTTTAAGGTTTTAGGTCTCAAAAGGAATAACGGAAACCTTATAATATTAAGTGTCCGTCTGACTGCTACAGCAATTGTTTTCAAAGACTATTACAATGTTTTATTGAAATGTTTCAAAATATCCATATTGTAGAAAACAGAACATTGAACTACCAGGTGTGAAAGTTGACCCGGAACAATATTTTAAAGATATTTTCCGAATTGCAAACAAAATATTTAAAACCTATAAGGGTAAATATCTGATGCTCATATTCTATGTTCAAACTTTTTTTATAATAATTTATGAAAAATGTGGTATCACTTACGCCCTTTTAAAATTTGCTCAAACGGAATCTCGATGGCCCCATTATCAGCAAAGTTGAAAACATTCAATATCGTAGCACAGAATATACCTACCTACCTTAGGTGCCATAAACAAAGACCTAATTTTACAAACGAATATTTGGGTAAACGTCACAACTAGAACTATTTCATGATATATTATGGCCAAAACAATGCTAACAAAACCCATGGTATAAATATTACGATTGTGAAAATATTATTTGTTTAACCATTTTCTTATAATCATTGTTTTTGTTTTTGTAGGGTGTTGTGTAGATTAAAATATTCTCAGAGAAATTAAAATTCCTCAGATGTTAATTTGTAAAAAAAAATCGATGTTAAAATTACAATTAATGATTAACTACTTTATTATTATTACGCATAATAGTGCCATGGTTTCCAATCACTTTAACGGCGTTTGGTATTTGAACATTTTGAGAGTAGCTTCCAACAAGTAAGAGAAGACATTTTAGTCATTAGCAAGTACCGTTAATGTCATCGGTGACATATACACACATACACCCTTGCACATCCTCATACAATGATGTTACACACACTGTGATGCTCTGTTGCTTTGTTAGAAATATGATGGATGACAGAATTGTGGAAGGAAACTCGTTTGAAATAGTTTCTTGAAGCTCCATGTACGGGCTAATAAGGCTGTTATAAGCACTGAAGCTATACCATCGTGTATACATGTGCGTAAGTTTTGGGGCAAGACATGGGCAAAGATTTGTTGGAACCGTCATGCCATCAGTTAAAACAGGAATAGATGTCCTCATTCCTGATACAAAATCTGTTTGATTATGCAGGTTGAATTTGTCAATTATGCCTTCATGGCCGAATCCGAATTTAAATTAAATTTAAGAAATAGCGAAAAACACTTAAAGGAGTCATGGGGCCAATTTTGATAAAAATAAATAATAGTTTAAAAAAACAAAAAAAACACGCTTTTATAGCTAACCGAAATAAAAAATATAAAATAAATTTTTAATTGTAAAGAGTTTAGATTACAGTAGTAGAAGATCGAACAATCAATCAGAATTTATCACCTCAATATAAAATTATAATAAAGTTTAAGTTATTAACAAAATAATTCAATTCAGAGTAAAAAGCGTGGGGTGCTTGATAGAGTAAATGTAACAATCATTCTATTGGCAACTATCTATGAGAGGAGAGTTATGAAAAGTACTAAAATGCACCCCACGCTTTTTACTCTGAGTTGAATTATTTTGTTAATAACTTAAACTTTATTATAATTTTATTTAAGGGTGATAAATTCTGGTTGATTGTTCGATCTTCTACTACTGTAATATAAACTCTTTAAAATTAAAAAAATATTTTATATTTTTTAGTTCGGTTAGCTATAAAAGCGTGTTTTTTTAGTTTTTTTAAACTATTATTTATTTTTCATTTTTTAGTTCGATTTATCAATTAGTTATTATTACTACAGAGGATCTATAAAATAATTATTTAATCTTGGCGGTCCTAATAAGGATAATGGGAAACTGTTATGAAATTATTCCATTGTCATCGTTCCTTGATACGTGTGCAAAGTTTCAAAATAATCAGACTTCTGGAAACTGGTGAAAATTTATCTCAAAGATTCCATTACATACATAGATACATACAACCCAAGCTAATAATTAAAATAAATAAAAAATAAAATAAAATGAAATAATAAATAAAATAAAATAATTACACGAAAAAAGTGTGTTAAAAAGGAAGCTTATGTCATTCTCCAAGGTTCAGATTATCTCTTTATCGAAATTAAACAAAATTGGTTTAGAAGTTTAGGCGTGAAAACGCAACAGACGGAGAAGAGTCACTTTCGCATTTAAAATAGATTACGTATTCTGTGTTGAGACTGCCGTCCTAAGACTTGGCTTTAAGTTCAAATTTAAGTTAGTTATATTTTTTTTCTCTGGTAAAAACGTATGATATCGTTATGATTGATCTTTCATCATTCGACTTATGTCATGAATTAATTAATAATCTTAACAATAACATTAATGTTAACCAGAGATGGTGCACTCTAGCCTTGGTGAACAAAGGCTGTGGTTCGTTTTTAGGGTTACGTATCCAAAGGGTGCAAACTGAACCCTATTACTAAGCCTCCACTGTCCGTCCGTCCGTCTGTCACAGGGCTGTATCTGATGAACCGTAATAGGTAGGCAGCTGAAATTTTGTATGAAAGTGTGTGTTTATTTTCCGCTATAACCAGAAATAGGTAAAATTAAAAAATATAAAAAATCCAAAATGTTGTACGATGGTATGGAATACTTCATGTGCGAGTCCGACTCGCACTTGACCTTTTTTTTGTATGTAGTGAGAATCATCATTTCTTTCCAAATACTTTCAAACACCACACAATTCTGCTTCCTGTCTTCCCTTGTCCTCACGGTCCAAGCTAGATTTAACAAATCTAAAACTTATCAATTCCCACGGAGTCTGCAACTTCTGATTAAAATGCTTCAATGTTTTTGAATTTAATGGAATATGCCTAAATAATGACAAAACTGTACTTATACAGTTCACGACGACCAATAGGCAACAAAATGATTTGGACACTGAACTCTCTAACCTATGTGATGGGACTAATGTTAAATTTCTCGGTGCAGTCATGGACAAAAACCTGTCGTGGAATAGCCACATAGAGGGTCTCTGTAAAAAACTAGCTTCAGCTATTTATGCTTTGAAAATTCTTCGGGCTGTCATCGATTATTCATCGCTTAGAACTGCTTATTTTTCATATTTCCATTCAGTCATGAGTTATTCAGTGCTTGTTTGGGGAAATGCCACTCAAGCCAAAAAAGTATTTACTTTACAGAAAAGGGCACTAAGAATAATTTTTCGATTACAGAGTAGAACCTCCTGCCGTACTTATTTTAAACAAGCACAAATTCTAACATTACCCGCTCAGTATGTACTGGAATGTCTAACACATATCCATAGAAACCGTGAAAGCATGGTGCGGCAAGAAATGGTTCACAAATATCCCACTCGATTTAGACACAATTGTATCTTACCCCAAACACATCTTGCTCGAGTTCCGCAACAGGGCGATCATTTGAAAATAAAAATGTGTAACAATATACCAGGCCATTTGAAAAGTCTGCAAATAGAACAATTTAGGAAGACTGTGAGAAACTTATTAATTGAAAATGTATTTTATTCTGTTGACGATTTTTTGTATCATCAATTTTAATCACTTATTCGTGTTTATTGACTTGTACTTGCCTAATTATAGTGTCCGTATTCTTAAATTTAATTTTAATCTGTAATAACAATATTAATTGACAACCGACAGGGCATTTTGACAGGTATGAATTATTATTATTTTACTTACTTATAGTAAAATGTTGACATGTTCTATAGTATTAAGTGCAGTTAGCTGCACTTGAAATAACATACTCTACTGAATAAATATTTTGAACTATGAACTATATGTCTTTGTATAAGCTCCAATGAATAAGAATGGTAATATCGCAATATGAAAATATCAAACCTGTTTAATATTTTTTGAAAAGTTATTAAAAACAAGTATTTTTTTCAGTTTTAACTTGTACAAGGATTATGAACCATTATTATGGTTACGTTTAAGTACACGTATACATAATATAGGAGAATAGAACGCCCCTAGCGGTAACAGGACATCACTAATCATTACCAAATCCAATCGGCTTACCGATTCTGTTCACTCAACTAATGAACCGGTAATTTATCTCATTGAAAAGCGACGAACGAGCTGCGGGAAGCCACGACTGCGTCAATGCAGCGGTGTATACAGTAGGTTTGAACGTTTCAAAAATATATAATATGGTTCCATATGAGCAGATTGTTTTTGTTGAATTGAATTCAGTTCGATAAGGGCCTAAGTTAAAAAAAAAATTTTATTTAAAAATAACCACAAGGAATTAAAAAAAATGTAAATTTGTAGATTGATGATCTAGATATAATTTCAAGACATAATACTCAAATGAGGCCTATATGCATACAGATTCAATAAAATAGTTTGAATAAAGAATGGTCTCAGATTCATAAAAGTAACTGTTTCAAATACAGGTAAACAATCAATGGAACGTTCAATATTTTTTTTAATTTTCCGAATCAGTTGTAGATATATTTAAAAAAAAGTGGTTTCTCTTACTTAGGCCCAAATGGAACTGATTGCAATCAGGTGCCTTCACGCCCTTAATGCCGATTTTTTTCTAAAAATTTTCTTGGAAGCCACCAAGAACATTTTTGTGTATTGGGAATATGTTAGCAATGAAAATAATAGGCCAAAGACAGTAAAAATACAACAACTACAAGTACATACAAATTCACTAAATATAAAATCACTACACTCGTTCTTAGTGCATCCTGTGAAACGTCAGCGATCAACTCAATTTATTGAATACAGTTGTTTGATTGGGCGACAGCTCCAATCGAACGTCACAGCAAAATTGTATGACTACATAGAAGAATCCTATGTGTCTGTGTGACAATACCAATGTGGGTTGCGGGCGCGCCAACAGATTACAATCGGCTTGACAAATAAGCGACTTTGCAGCCATGCGGGTTTAGGGAACGGCTGTGCTGGTGATTGTATCGTTCTTAGTATTGATTGGATCATTGGACCTTTTCTCCAAATTGCTAGGAGATTATCAAGAAGTGTGCGAGACACAATTAACTGTATCGAATAACGACGCTAACAAAGCTGTGGTGGCTAAGACGCTTTGCTTAACACTAAACTTGTTCCGTATGCATCGTTGCACAGAACACTGCAAAAAACATATTATTGATAATAAGACCAAGCCTAAGGTTCAAAATAATCCAAACATTGAACGAATGATTTGAAATTATTTACACGGGTAGGCCATACCTAAGTTATTAACGCCTTTGATCTATTGTGTTGAGGACCGCGGGTTCGATCTTAGGGTATGCTTCTCTTTATTTCTTATCCAAAATTGAAATGTGCACATGCGTTTTGGTAAAACCATGGGAAATGTTGTGACCAGCAAATCAATCCAGATCAGTCAATCTTAGACTCATTCATGACTAGCTGTATTTGGCTTATAGCGTCAGTCAAATGTGTCCATGTTTTCCATTCCAGTTCAATGTAGGATATAAAGAAGGTCCTGGAATGGCACTAACTCTGATATCATCAAGGCTGATATCATGACTGTACGTGTGGTGTTAGCCATCCAGATCCAGTTATGTTTTAAAAAATGCTTTTATTGTTATATTTAAAATTCAAATGTGGGTGGGTTCGCAACTCTTCGCTTGATCGATTTTCGTATTTTGTTTCTACTTAAACGGATGGTAACTATAATTAGACGTGGAAGGTGGCGCTCTTGTCGAGATTCAGACTTTTTTAATCTAACCGTTTAAACGCCCCCGATATAAGCCCCCCTTGAATAAAACGAGCGATCACATTATAGCGGGCTCCGTTAGGGGGAATGCCCAAAAAGGAATTGACCCGAGCAGAGCCTCTGCTATTATTTTTACAGATGTATTTTGAAGTGTAGTTGCGATTCCAATTGAACACAGTAGTTGATTTTGTTTATGTAACTGGACATAGTTGGCGAATACCAAACTGACAGTCAGATATTATCCTAACACGCCACGTGGGAACTAGGTGCCCTTCATTATGTTGCTCGGCTACATTGAACTGGATGGAAAACACGGACACTTTTCATTGCCGCTTAGACCATCGTTCATTCAATACGGTGGTACCAACTGGTGGTTTTACGTGGAATCCGAAACACGGCCAGCCTCAACGGTTGAAAATGGTCACTCATCTAGAACCCAACAGCGCTCAGGGGTGCTTGACCCAGCTTCTCGGATCGCAAGGCGTCGCAACACAGGGCTACCGAGGCTGACAAATTGATTGAAAAACCCCACCAAGTGCGAGTCGGACTCGCACACTAAGGATTCCGTACCATCGTACAAGATTTAACACAAAAAAATCACGTTTTTTTATATTGCCCCCCCCCTTGATTTTTATATATTTTTTTTATTTTGCATATTTGTTGTTATAGCGGCAAAATAAATATACACTCTGTGTAAATTTCAGCTGCCTACCTATTACGGTTCATGAGATACAGCCCTGTGACAGACGGACGGACGCACGGACGGACGGCCTGACGGACAGCGGAGGCTTAGTAATAGGGTTCCGTTTTTAACCTTTGGGTACGGAACCCTAAAAATCACATTTTCTGTATGGGGGCCTCCTTTAATTTTTATTATTTAATAATTTTACCTATTTGTTGTTATAGCGGCAAAATAAATACAAACTCTGTGAAAATTTCGTCTGCCTAACTATTACGGTTCATGAGATACAGCCCTGTGGCCGACGGACGGACGGATAGCGGAGGCTTAGTAATAGGGTTCCGTTGGCAACCTTTGAGTACGGAACCCTAAAAATGATGAGGGACACGCCCTTTTCAAAACTGTATTATTTAACTGTACCAAAGATAAAGCATTCGAGGCGGCTTGTCCCACTGCTCGCGTTCGGCAGTAGAGAATGCAGTCATGTAGAAAGTATCGTTAAGCCCACCACCTCCCCGCTCGGTGGCACGGTGCTTGTGTTTATACAAGGTGGGTCGGCAGACACGGCGAGTCACTTTCCCAAATGAATCGAGTAATCCCCGTAACGCAGCCTGCTCGGCGTGCCCCGCGCCACCCTATGCATAGTCTGTTCGCGTTCATTGCACGCATCATGCAGAAAAGTTAGGTCACAATATAAAAAATCGGCCAAGTGCCAGTCGGACTCGCACACGAAGGGTTCCGTGTCATATTACAAGATTTAACACAATAAATCACGTTTTGGGGCCCCCTTCAATTATTATTATTTTTTAATTTTACCTATTTGTTGTTATAGCGGCAAAATAAATACAAACTCTGTGAAAATTTCGTCTGCCCAACTATTACGGTTCATGACCGACGGACGGACGGATAGCAGAGGCTTAGTAATAGGGTTCCGTTGGCACCCTTTGGGTACGGAACCCTAAAAACGGCCAAGCGTGAACACGTCCACGTGTCGAGCGTTCCGTCGCATGTGGGGCCTTAGACGTTGTATTGTAATTTCGCACATCATTAGCGCTTTTTCTCAAAAAGTATGAAATTTTGAGCAAAAGTAATTAGCCGGTGCACAACTACATAATGTAAGTGTAACTATAATGGTTTTTTTTCAAGAACTTTCAAACAACCGTTTTTAGGAGAACAATTTGGGACAAAACGCGTGTGACCAACAGGCACCAGAGCCAGATCATAAGGGTGCACGGGACCCTAAAATCAATCATCAATGTTAGGCTCGCATGCAGGAAGAGACGGCAGAGTTCTTCAATATTCAAACATTCACTTAGTTGACTCAGCTACCTTTCATACTGTCCATAAAAAATGACGTGTTTAATCGTACGTTGAAGTTTATTTTGATTTTGACTTAGTTCTGGATAAGTTGAACTCGATGGGATATAAGGAATATTTTTCATAGCCGCTTCGATCATTTAATTCTACGAGTTGGGACCAACCTGAACGTTAACTCTGCCGCCTACGAAAGGGAGGGGCCAAATAATGGGGCATGAAACACATGGAATTAAATAAAAAAAAAATTAAATAATAAAAAAAAAAAAGAAAAAGTGCATTAACTGGGTTTCCAACTCAATACCTTGCGATTCGACAACAAGGCCCTGGGCAGTTTTTAATTATGATTTCCGCAGCCATTTTGTGAATACAATAAAATTCCTTACTTTTTCAAATTATGATTTCGTATTGTTTCTACGGGAATCCGTTTCCACCACATTGTATTCTTTCCCCAGATATTTTCCCTTATTCATCTTAAATGCCTTAATTCCCCGATCACGTTCACCAAAGTAACCAATCAACTTTGATTAACAATGTTTAATCGATGTAAGCTGTCTTTGAGCATAATTAATCAGTTAATCTAAGTAATAATGTCAGACTGTTGAAAAACCGACACGGGAGGGATTCTATTAATCATGTCTTTCTTGATCGATCTCTTGATACCGGTATGCTGACAATGTATTGTTAAAATTATTTGCTTCAAATATCCTGCTCTACGTTTGAACCATTATTTCTTTATGACCCCATATATCATCGTTTCAACTAGAAACAGATGAATGTACGAGCAGGGTAACCAGTGGAGAGCGGCTCGTTGCTCTGGGCCGCCTGGGCTTGCTTTCTATGCCAGATGTCATGGATTCGATCCCCGTCCATTCATGCACAACATTCTTTCACTTTCTGAGTTGGATAAGTGCATTTCGCTACGGATGTGGACTGTTCCATGGTTCGGAATCCATGCCAAATCCCAGGTTTCCCTTCCCGTACTAAGTGATAGGGTTAAGCCAATCGCACGAGAGAATGATCGAAACGGCAACGAACTAGTGTCGTGTTTTCCATCCAGTTAATTGTAGCCGTGTTCGTAAAGTAAAGGTCCCAGCATGGCACCTAATTCCTTCGGGAACTTGGTGTCTTTAAATAATATCATAACAGTGGTTGTGGTATTAGCCATCCATGTCTAGTCAAATAAGAAAACACTCTACTTTAATAGGCTTCAATGTTGTACTTTGATGGAAACAGGCGTTCCAGAGCGTTCCACAGTTGATCAGCAAGAACAAAGTCTGCAATGATTCTCAACTGGCATGCGAGCTTCAATTATCTTCGGCTGTCACGCAAGTTTGTATGAGTCCAATCACACTTCGGCTCTCCATTAGTCTGTCGGGATATCAAACGGAGACACGGTACGTATTTGTGCGCTCACGCGCAACTCGCTCCGCTCGGGGTAAGTACAAATATTTGCCAGAACATTACCCGGGGGGTGCGCCGCGCTGCCTCCGCGAGTGGCAAACCTACACGATCCGGCAAAGGGAACTCTATTAGACCGTATTACAATCTATACGCCGGATTCCGAGGGTTGTTTGATCCTCCAAGATCAATACGAGATAATGCAGTCGTAACAAGTTCGGTAACATAGCTTTCGAGATTAATTTGGCTTAAGGCGGGAATAATGACTGATTTGGCTTTAACAATACCTACATGTGTTTATTAAACGTGGGCGTGACCAAGTTTGCTGTGAAGGAACATGTTCAATAGACAACAATGTGAAAGTAAACTGGGTTATTTTAAAAATGGGTGCATTGATGTCTAAAACCCCACATACAGTTATGATGGCCGCTTCGATAATATTTCCTGCCTTTTCTCGCTCTTTCACCCTAGAAGTCGTCAAAAGTAATTTTAACAAGCTCGACAACTCTGCAATAGTCCGCAGATCGGCTGTATGGTGCCACATTGAGCATGGTTTAGCTACGCGAGGTGTCAGCCACCCACACAATAGTGTCATTAATAAAAAAAAATAATGAGATTGAAAAGCACCAGAAAATAGAGAGGTAAAACTCACAGGGGTTCCTAACTCAGATACTGAAATCTGTGATTGTTTTGAATCATGAAGATATGATCCTTCCTTTTAGTATGAAAGCATTTTTTAACCTGGGATGAGATAAAACAGGAAATCAAACCCGTGGTCTCCGGCACCAACAGTGTAACCACTAGCCTACGGTGCAGTTCAAAAAATTTAGGACACACGATAGAAATATTTATGTAATTTAGTAAATATGTAATTGGAAAACTAAACTTACGAAATCATTGAATCAAAACAAGCAAATAAGTCTAACGAAATATTTTAGTATTTTACATTTAAAAGTAAAAATCACGATCCCATCTTGGCATATCTTACATATCGTTCCAAGCGCACTTCGTGCTGCAAGCTAACTTACATACTTCCGTTCTAAAGCGATAGCTCTCTTCGAAGCGTTGCTAACGAATGAAGCATGCATCATAAACCGGACGAAATAACACTTCCCATTCCGAGTCACGGCCGAATTCATGTACATTGGTCATCAGAGTAAAGGCCACTACCAGTTTTGACATTTAAACAGCGCGTTGGGTTAGAGAGAGAGAGAGACTGTACTTGTTATTAACATAAAAACCATTAGATTATGGAGTTTAGTTAAATAAAACTGAAAACTGCATAGGAGTTTTTTGGCAGAGCCAGCTCTCATATTTTTCAGCTATACTTAATAATAATGTGTAGGTTGCTTACATGTATAATAAAAAAATAAACAATTATTATAGAATCAAACTTATTTTATAAAGTTATTCTCAAAATAAATTCATGCAAACATCGCCATCGTCGTTGTTCTGCTATCATCATACTCGATAAAACTATGACAATACATTTCTCCTTTTCGCACGCCAACCTCTGCTGCTTTCTTGAAGGCTCGAAGAAGAGTTAGTGTGCCGTTTATCGTGCCGTTCACTGTACATACACACGTACTTCACTAAACAAGGCGGCGCCTTTAGAATGCGCGAGTCCGAAATCGTAAAAATAACCTCTTAAATATTTTCCGCTGCTGCGGTCATAACCACTGCAGTAAAAATTTAACTGGTATTCAGATGTTAATCTTGTTATAGGATGAAGAATTGCACTCGGGCCACAAGTCTGTAGACATTCCAAGGGGGTCGAATGGTGATTGAAAATTCCATTGCTTTTGGTTCCTTCATTCTGTACTTTCCTTCGAACTGTTAAATTACATTAGCTTTGATAGTTCACAATAAACAAGAACGAACTAAATCTAATAATTAATTAATGTAGATCAAAAAAGCACTTAAGGTGGAATTATTAAGCCAAATTTATAGCAAAATTATTTACGCTGTAACTCACAAAATTATCATCACATATTTACCTGCTAGCTTTGTAGAGTTTTATTTATTCCTATTTATTTAGATTTCAAGGGAGATAAAAATATATTTCCTAAAAAAACCGTCATGCTCGTATTATAATTCTTAAAGAATATTTTTAAGTTACGGCATTGTAGATAGGTATGTTTGTTACACGCGCCTTAAGTATTTTATTAAATTTAACTTATTCATGTAATTATTTTCGTATTGGTTTGCTGTAACCTTTTAAGATACCGCCTTTCGTCACATTTCCTGAAAAAGGCATAAGTACAATAAGATAAATTTAATTTAAAAAAACATTTATATAAACTTTGCTTTAGCCGTAGTTTTTTAAGCATTATCAGCGAGAATAATCAAGAGTGACTCAAAGCGAATCATATTTAATTTAAACGCATCCTCAAGGAATAAAAAAACCACTATCTCTCAATTATTTAATTAACAATCAAGCGGAGTTCGATTCCTTAGCAGCTTTATAGACGTCGTAACAGTGTTTATAGCTAGCCCATGAGCCTTCATAAAATTACCACTTTTTAAGCACGTTGATTGAATTTATTGGTCATTACGAACGTACGACATTGAACTTTCTCCGTCATCAAATCTGTAATGAAGGCGCCGCTTTTAACTGGCTATAATGTTACCAGTATCACACGTTCGGAACTTTAACTCTTCTTCATTCAATATTCAATAGTTAACGTTAAGTACCATAACATGATCTGTAGGCATTTTTAATACTAATAAGCTTGTCTAGGTAACATCATATAATTATTGTCGAAGCGATGGAATGAAAACATAAAAATAGTTTTCTGAGCTTATTTAAATCTTAGTCCCAGTATTTATCGAGTTGTTGACTTTACCGATAAAATTTTCCACTTAGTGTGAAAACACGTTACAGGCATTATCAGGTTTGGCAGTAGTCCCCTCTTAACTGCTCCTCTCCCCTTAAAGGCTCCGGTAAAATATTTTTGCATGAAGCCAGGTGTCATGTCAACTCGTCCAACTTGTACTACGAGAGACAGCACAAACAAATACGTGTTTAGTTACCAAGTTAACAACGATGATCTAATTACAATAATTTGGGAATCAAAGCATATGAATATTGATCCCAAAAGTTCTATAATACGAGGGAACAAGATGTAAATTCTCTCAAGGTGTATTTGTAGCAACGTCATATCATGAAGGTATCAAAAACAATGGAGTTCGGAAGTTCTAACGAATGCAAATATTATGCGGGCCGACTCCTCAAATAAAGTCAAAACAAACATTATCTTTTATTCCAACTCAATATATTTGACTGCGGTGGCATAGCATCTGTGGGGTGGGGGGGGGGGGGAGGAATTTGTAAGTCGGGCAACAGTTCAAACAAGACCATCTCCACCGAATTCGAATGAAGGAAGACGCCGATGTCAAAGGCGGAACAAAGATGCCGGCGGAAAAACCAATCGATATTATCTGCCTTCAAATTTAAGCATTGGAAATGATTTTTCGACCGCTTCAGTAGGATACCCGTTTCCGAGAACCGTGCGACCGATGGCTAGCGCCTTCGATTACATTAAAATGGTATCAAAAGATGCGTTACTGAAAGGGCTACACTCCAATAAAGGTTGTTAAAATATTCCCACTTTTCCTTTAACTCAATTTTAAAAGTAAAAAAAATTAATTCAAGTGACTTTTTAAAAAAATAAATTTTTTTTTTCTTTATATTTAAATATAATAAAACGTAAAATTTCCAGCAATAGGACCCTATTAAATGATATAAATGAATAGACTAGCTCCTTATACATTTTGTTTATACAGTCAAAACCTGATATAGGGACGTTGAAGGGACCGTATAGTTGCCGACGTTATATCCGATAGTTGTTATAAGCAATCAATATACACAAGTAAAGTAGTTATATTAGTTGTGTGGTTATATTATCATAGGTATCTATCTAGTATAGGTATATGTTATGTATGTGAACTTGTTGTCAAATTAAATATCAGAAAAGAAATAAAAATATTTACGAAGAAATAATTAGACTACAAAATGTAATTAGCTGCTTACAGTACGGGTTATAAGACTACACTACACTAGTAGGGTTATAAGACTACAAACTATGTAATATATTATTTATTATTAATTGTTATTGTCATGCGCCTGAATATTAATCAATACTTTATTGCTAGTTCCAGGCCTAACTAAACAGTTGCTTTTATGATATTACGTGTAATACGTGGAATTATCCACATGACATTTCGCAGACACGCCGAGCTTCATTGTAAACCTACAAAGGCGTCTCACTGTGTACGTAATTCAAGAAGAGTGGATGTACGCCTTCATCATTATTCAAAATACCTACTTGTTTACATTAGATTACTTGCTTTTGGGCGGAGGCTTTGCGCTCACGATTTCGCTCGGTTTTACTTATTATTTTATTGGTGTAGAGAATCGGTCCAGTTTACTTAGCGAGCAAGAAAGGAACGGAGTGGCGACCGAAACTTCTTATAGCGGCAACAAATACAAAAACTTACGAATTCGCTTACTCATTATTTTCTCCAGTTCCGAACACTTCACAGGACGCTATTTAGTGGAACGAATATTCAATGTTGCAAGTCTTGAATTCGCAAGTGAACTGACTACCACCAGTGCATTTCACTAATACTTCATTGAAAAATATATTCAGTGAATCCCACTATCCGATAATAACAACCGTCTTGCAATGTTAAAATAGAGCCAACTAAGTAAATTGATTACTCTAACTGAGTAAAACATTTAGTTTTAAACATTAAATATTCCTGTATATTTATTTGTTTTTTTTAACGGTGTGCTATAGTTGTTTTCTCTTACTGTTTCCGTAACTCAAAAATGAATAATTAAAATTAAAGAATAATATTAATAGTCATTATACAAAGCCTAAATTAAATTTATATAGGTGCATTACAAAAGATCTGGGCGCAACCAGATGACTTATATATTAGTCGCAGATTTTAAACATATCCTATAAATTAAAAAAAAATGAAATGAAAAAAAAATGCAGCCATACGGCTACAGAAAGATAGAAATTAATGCCATCCTGAGAGATGTAGGAACTTGTTTGTGTATTATATGCGAGATGTTATCTCGCAGGTCCGGTAACTTCTTCTACAGAATAAAAATAAGTGAACCATTGAACTAAAAAAACAACCAGAAGCGCCATCAGAGTCAAACATCATACAATAGACCGTTTCAACTCGTTTTCCCCTCTAGGCTATGGTGTCGCCTTCATGAAATTTTTATTTTCCCACTCTCAGTTATAATTTTTAATCAACAAACGTTTTGCCAGCTAAATTATTCATAACATACTAATATTACTATTTATAACCAAATATAAGAATTGAATATTCAATTAACACACAAAACATTACGCGAATCAGGTAATTTAAAATTGCAACTTTCGTATTAATCCTCACCTCAGAGATCTTTTTCTTAACCTGGTATCACTCAGTTATCCGTCGCATTCTGTTGCATGAGAGCGAGAGGGACCTACATAGGAAAATCATGTTTGCTAGAAAGGGCGCGCACTTGTCTGAGAGAACACCATCCTCCGGCGAACGCGATACACACACACTCACACCACAAATGCATGACTGACAGAGACCTATAGTGAAGTACTTCATAGAATATACGTATGCTAGAAAGAGATACCGGCTTTTCCGATAGTTTTGTCGTTGAGTGTCGGATATCAAGATAACGACACCGCGCCGTACGCCATACTGCCACACATATTACCATAATATAACGCCATTTGATAAAATTTCGATAGCAAACCTGTGATATGCGATTCTATCTTCCGTCTTGGCTTTCCCGTAATCGTTTTTACGTGTTTACACTACAAACAACGGCATAATTCTTCCTTTCTTCTACCATAGATCAGCACCTATACAATCGGCAAACACGCGCGAACGCCGTGACGGGTTATCGAAACTGACAGCTCAGGTACTCTAAATTGATCGAATTAGAGTACCTGACTTGACGCGCAGGGGAAAGCTCAGAAAGGATCTAAATGTTTTCTTTATATCGATGAAGTGAACACTTTGCTAAAATCTGAAATGATATCACGATGCCAACGCGACAAAAAAAACATTGTAAATATGAATTTGCGCATGGCATTATTGCTCCGAAATGGGAAAAAGCTTTCTCGCTACTAGTGAAACGTAAGTCCAATGTTCAACGAAATAACATTTCGTTTAAAGCTTAGGATAGGAACAATGTTTCATCGTTTTGTTGTTTTAACGTATTAATAAATCAGGGCATACATTTACTTGACTTTTACGTGCGGACTTATAATCTCACTAGTGATAATTTAATTTAAATTTATGGGTTTTGGAGATGAAAACTCACTAAGTTGTCTGTGTTAATGAGTGTATAATCACTCTGTACACTCAGAAATAAATGGGTACTAATTGAGATTCAATAAAACGAAAAGGACAATGATCAAAATAAAACCGGACGTGAAAGTGTGAGTTGGCAGTAACAAGGAAAGTGTGAGCGTGGTTTGAATTTTATATTAATTTAAGTTTCACGGACATCCACATTTGAAGCATTCTAAACAAATTTGGTAAAATAATATGAAAAAGTGATTCTCATGCTTCCAGTGCCTCAAATATAGATGTCGCTGAAACTCAAATTAATGACATAACGGTAATATCGTATCCATTAAATACATACAATTATCTAATGAAAGACATTTTATTGTTTGTACTTAGTTTTCGAAGAGATGGATATAAAATGTTTACATGTAGACTTCCAATTTTTCCGAGTAAATCAGCATGTTACCGCAACAGCAGGCCCCAGTAACCATAAACCCTCAACGTGGATAAAACAGATTGAAAGCGAAAAACAATTCAATTCTTCGAGTCCATGACGCTTCTCGGAACAATATGTAGCTCCTAGTAAAGTATTGACATTAAATTTTACATCAATAGTTTCCAGCAGGCTACGCGCGAAACTGCACGTAAAAGAGACAGGCCCATAAAATACCATAGGGTTGTTAACCCAACTAACTACACGAGTATCCCACGCAGCGCAAGACCATACCTTCACAACTGACTGCCGGTGCGAGAATTTAATGGTCTTCCATTTAATAAGCTTATGTTCTCTAGCTTTATTTCAAAATAACAGTTTCGGTGATTTTTTTTTTTATGTGACTGGACATGATGGCTAATACCACACCTTCTGTCATGGTATTAGCCCAACACACCACATAGGAACTAGGTGCCATGCCAGGACCTTCCTTATATTGCTCGGCTACATTGAACTGGATGGAAAACACGGACAATTTTCATTGCCGCTTCGACCATCGTTCATTCAATGCGATGGTACCAACCCGGGCGGGATTAACCCTACCACCTAGTAAGTAAGGAAGGGGACCTACAGTTTAACGTGGAATCCGAACCACGGCCAGCCTCTCTCAACGGTCTAATGGTCACCCATCCAAGACCAGACCGGACCCAGCGTTGCTTAACTTCGGAGAGCGATCGCCGAAGTGTCGCGCCACTGGGCCACTGAGGCTGATGTCACTTTATTCATTGTATTGCGCATTATTTTTTAAATTACGCACGTTGGAATGTGAAAACCCAAAGCTGGCTATAAGAAGCTTTATTTTATGAATAGCTCATACCAAACCTAATGACATGATGTTATCACACAGCACAGGAAACTAGCTGCCATGCCAGGACCAGCGAGCATGATAGAAGACACCGATAATTTTCATTCCAACTTCGACCATCTTTGCGGTCAAGAACTGCCGCGAAGGTCACCAACAGTTTTAAATGGGTTCCGAACCATTTAATATTCCGTATTTTCGACGAAATGCATGTTTACAAGTATTCTATAAAAAGAAAAGTGCATTAAAGTGACAATAAAATGAGGTTTCATTCACTTCGCTATTGGCTACAAATAAATAAGTATTCTAGAATTCTAAATTAAAACATCTAGATTGAGAAGGTAACATATTTTAGTGCTGTTAGACCGTAAGTACTTATCTTTTCCTCGCATGATGAAAAAGTGTTTAAGTAATAAAAACATACCACTTTTCCGAGAAAAAAGTATTCCTAAACTTATAAACCCAGGCACGAATTGCTAAATCAAACTCTCTTAGGAAAATATAATAGTTTGTACAAGGTTCATGCAATCTTATAATGTTGAGCTAGGGCTTATCATTCGTTCAGTAGTTTCTTTGAGCAACTTCACTTTGTTGGTGCGGGTATGAATGGCTTTATAATGCGAAATAAATAAAACCGCTTAACGTTGATAGTTATTTTGCCGATAAATTGTTCTTATATATGCTTGTGGAGTAGTCGTGGGCGTTTCCACTGGTCTTTGAAAACGTTTGTAATGCCGATAGCCGTTTGCGGAAACTGTTGCAAAAATAAATGAAAGAAAAACTCCCTCTCCTTATTCTTCTCCTTTTTTTTCTTTTTGTGCAACTGGATATGAATTGATATAATGACATCTAGCACGGTTCGATCATCTTACATGAATTCTCAATATCTAGTGCAGTGACCTGTATTCTCAACAAAAATCCAAATCAAGAAAGACGTTTTGTTATTATGTAGTTATCGCAAACTTTTTATCCTCGACAAAATAATCCCCAGAAATAATAAAACACAAATAATAAATAAACATAATTATCATTTAGTTGATATGCGGCTATTAGCATTTTGAAATACTAATTGTTGGACTTTTTCTGTAAGTAAACCACAACGGCGGTCGTTAACAATGTAGCCCCTCTTCGACTACAGTGCGCAATGCGCGCGCGCATTACAGTTTCGGCGGTAAACCCAGTTGCGAGAGTCGCCGGCTACAAGCCGCAACTCCAGTTGCGAGAGTCGCCGGCTACAAGCCTCAACCGCGGTTACAGGTACTGCCGCCCGCCATTGCGCGAGCGAGACAGTCGCGGCTGGCGGGTCGTTGCGTCTAGACGGCTCGCAACCTACGGGCTTTCGTTGGCGCGCCTGAAAAGACCGCGTGCGCGATCTAGTGCGCTAAAAGAAATTTGTAGCGGCCATACTGCTCGGCGTCAAATGAATACTTCGTTTTTAGGGTTCCGTTCCCAAGGGTGAAAACGGAACCCTATTACTAAGCCTCCGCTGTCCGTCCGTCCGTCCGTCCGTCCGTCCGTCCGTCTGCCCGTCTGTCACAGGGCTGTATCTCAGTAACCGTAACAGATAGACAGCTGATATTTTCACAGAGTGTGTATTTACTTTGCCGCTATAACAACAAATAAGAGAAACAGTAAGATTAAGAAATAATTAAAATTAAAGGACCCCCTTTATACAAAAAACGTGATTTTTTTTGGTATACATTTTTTTACGATGGTACGGTACCCTTCGTGTGCGAGTCCGACTCGCACTTGGCCGGTTTTTACACTAGTCACAGTTATACGAACCCATTTCTCATTTCTCGTCCCACGACTAATGTGGAGGCAAGGGTGCAAGGTGCGATGCGATATACGAGCGAGGCTGGCTACAAGTGGCTGTAAAGTTTGTCTTGATCTCTACTGGTCGGAGAAGATCGTTAAATATTAGGTTGGCTTGCGACACGTTTAGAGAGTCGCGGTTTTTGCTGTTAAACGACTTAGAAGTGCTATAACCGCGATGATAATCGAGAGACAGTGCGATACATTTAAGTACTGCAGCCTCTCATTTTCGTTAATATCACGAAGGAGGACCTCCGTGGTTAAAATTCTGTGCCCAACTTTATGGTTGGGAAATCGTGTAACATTGAATTTGCTTCTGCCACTTCTCCTATACCTTCTACTATTCCGGGAGGTCACGACATTTTTGGTCACGATAAGGGAAATGGCTGAATCTGGGTTGACATGTTAGAGACCAACCCTCTGATGCTAAATATGTCGGTCTGCCCGTCCCAAGTGGTTGCGTTTTCTAGATTGGCTATATAAAATAGATGCTGGTATGTACCTGCTGATGAATATACTGATTATCTGGAAACATCGATACCTATTAATTACACAACAATAACCAGACGGTTACTTAATTAAATACTTAAATGTACCTAAAGTTTTATCTGTAACCTAAATCTCCTATAACTACTAACTGCAACCAAAGATTAGTTCAGTTTTTGTATTGCTAAGCAAGTATGTATTGATACTTTCATGCTTCGTCATTTGCATCCATTTACCTTATCAAATGAATGTTTTGTCACGATCACTACTTTTTCAGGCGCCTTATCTACGTAACGCAACCACTTGGCACAGGCAGACCGACACATTTAGCTTCAGAGGGTTGTACTTTATCCCGTGAACCCAATTTCAGCCATTTACGTTATCGTTACCATTTTTGTCGCGACCTCCTAGTCTATACTAGGTGACATGGTACCCGCCTGTGTTGGTACCATATAACATTGAATGGAATTTGGTCAAAGCGGCAATAAAAATTGTTCGTACTATGCATCTAATTTAATATTGATAATTTTATGTATTTAATGGATACGACGTTACGGTTATCTAATTAATTCGAGTTTCAGCGACCTCTATATTTGAACCTTTGTGCAACGCTGCAAATGTAGATGTCGCCAAAACTCAAATTAATAACTTAAGGTGGGCCATCCCGCTCATCTCCCCATACAAAAGGGGAAAGAAGATCACGCCCATATTTCTTGTCAGAGATCCAAAATTTTGCTCAAATTAGCTTTATTTGATCGAACTAGATGTCTGATGACCATTGGCATTGTAAAATTGTGTTTGGTTTCTAAGTCATAAGGTCCGAAAGTTCGCATTTGCGCGCGTTTTATACAATAACTTTGGAGGTGGATTACGCAATGATAAAGTAAGAACATCTTAAAGAGATTAGTCATCAGACATAGCTTATTTAATCAAGATTTATAATCTATTTGGTTTTTGTTCGATTTTTTACTACAGCGGTCGTGGTGTACTTTTAGCTATAAGTCGTTTTGAAATTACAATTTTCGTAAATCTTACCAAATCATACACTATGCACATTGTCTTTTTTGTGGACATGTTGCATCTTCCTCATCACGGAGCCTGTCTTATTCTTTGAAACAGAGAAGTTCCCAGAGCGCAACAGCAACAGTTGGGCCACCTTAATGAAAGGAATCATTCTGATATGGCATTTTA
Organism: Incurvaria masculella; assembly: GCA_946894095.1. Taxonomy (NCBI): domain Eukaryota; kingdom Metazoa; phylum Arthropoda; class Insecta; order Lepidoptera; family Incurvariidae; genus Incurvaria; species Incurvaria masculella. The sequence continues at coordinate 13,123,269 of OX335653.1, read as the reverse complement.
TTAATTCAGGATAATGTAACTAGATTTTATGTTTATACCCTTAAACATTTTTTTGGTTATATTTTTACTGCTATATTTAGTAAATAATAAATATATAAGTAAACATGTAAGCAGCAACAAGCCTGACTCCTTATTTTAGAGGATTTTCTCTAAATATTTGGCAGTCCAGGCAAAACCATTTTTTTTTAAATTGTCAAAACTTAAAAAAAAATGTAAGGTCAACTATAGACCGGTGGGTTTGAAGCGCCAATAATCATGGAGCGTCTACTAATAAAAATATATCTGCAGAGGAAACAATAAAGTATCATTTATGGTGTTCTATTTATATTCGATTTATATAGTACCTTAACCAACTTAAACATAATGCCACAAAATAATAATAAATAATAATAATAAACTGTTTATTAGATGAAACTTATACATACATTCTTAGAGTAGACTTAATATAATAGAACAAGTGTTAGTTTCATCTAATGGGCCACCATATTGCCTTGAGGCAATCTCTTCCTGGCCACCCATTAGATTTAACAACAAAAATTAGGTAGGTGAATAAGTGAAGTAAGCATTAACTTAAGGTCGGCCCGTAAGCAACTGAAAATTTCGCCTCCCATACAAACGTAGTTTACTAATGATTTGAAAACCACTGTTCCAACTTACTTGATATTTGGTATCTAATATTAGGCTACAAATATCTGTGTCTGCATGCCTTTGTTATTTCGGTAAATGTATTCTGGGTCAAACCACAGAGAAAACAAAATTCGTATGAAGATTTTCTTTTTGCATTCATTTCATTCGATTTGGATTTTTCAAAAAAACAAAAGCATGCAGACACAGATATTCGTTACCTGATATTAGATATTAAATATCAATTCAATTGGAATAGCGGTTTCCAAATGATTAGTAAACTACGTTTGTATGGGGAGCATAGCTTACGGGCCGTTCTTAAGATTAAAACATGCGACAATTTAAAACTAAAAGAAACATAATTTTAACAAACATCATAAATCATAAAGTAGTGCTAAGGATTTTAATTTATAACATACAAATCTGTTTTCTGTAAATTGTTCATACTTATTCCAACTCCAAACCGCCTACGCCTTTCCTTTAATGTTTCTGTGGGATTCATGCCTGTAAGACAATTGATACTATGGCTATACAAGACATCTAAAACCGGCCAAGTGCGAGTCGGACTCGCACACGAAGGGTTCCGTACCATCGTAAAAAATAAAACAAAAAAATCACGTTTTTTGTATGGGAGCCCCCTTTAATTATTTTTTAATCTTACCTATTTGTTGTTATAGCGGCAAAATAAATACACACTCTGTGAAAATTTCAGCTGTCTACCTGTTACGGTTACTGAGATACAGCCCTGTGACAGACGGACAGACGGACGGACGGACGGACGGACGGACGGACGGACGGACGGACAGCGGATGCTTAGTAATAGGGTTCCGTTTTCACCCTTTGGGTACGGAACCCTAAAAACTACCTCCAAATGTCTTACGAGTTCTAATCACCCCGAAGTATAACCACGCCGTACAATTTGTAACCACGTGTACATAATTGTGTTGCTAAGATGTTAACGACTCGGTCTGTGTCCGAGTGCTTTAGTGACACTTGTTCTGGCTCGTTCATTCATGGACGGTCGGCTTTTCTTTCAGACGGGCACAAAGGCGCCGCCGAGATGTTTCCATGCTTGATACCGCGCACTCAAACGAGGGGGACGTGCATATCAAATCAGTTCAGTGCTACGAGACATCTGTTGCATAGAGGGAGCATCGCGGAATCGGGTAAATTATCAAAAGTGTTTTTCCTAAAAATTCCTGAAATTACTAAGAATTTTGGATGCTCTGGGTTTTGGATATTGTGCTTTTTTGGACTTTATGATGAGCCCGTAGACTCTGTATGAAGTCACACTATAGCTGAATTTACTTTAAGATTTCTGATAACAACATTTACATGCGCTTACGACAAGGATTTTGACTGATTCTGGATTGGCTGTCATAGTTTGGCCGGATTTTTTTTACCCGTGAGCATAATACTTTTAAGCCGGAATCAAACTAAAGCCATGCATAATACTAAAGAATAATCCTTTGTATGTTCGCCCGACTGGTAAATGGAACCTGTCTCGGACCACCTGGACCTACTAGGCTGCTACAGCTCCTGACGTGGGTTTACGGTGTATTATTGAAGCCAAGGCTAAAATTTTATCGTAGTAACTAGGGATCCTATACCGTTGCAGAAGGTTCTTTTCACCGGTATAACTACTTCTTCTTTATAAATCACAGATAAGGTTGTGATAGAATGCTGTAGCTACATATGGGAAGGTAGTCCACAGTACCTGCTGGCGTCCTTGGAATCAATTCAGCGCCGAGCGGTCCGTTTTGTTTATTTATTTATTTATTTATTTACTCTTTTATACATACATGTAAAGGGCGAGCTTATCGCTAAAAAGCAATATCTTACAACTAACCCTACCGAAAAATAAAGTGTATAGAGTAGTAGAAGTTAATCATTAAAAAATAAATTTTCTTAAAAACTATTAAAAAACGAGACTATATAAAAAGAAAAGACTTATAAATGAAAATCATAGACACACACACACATACGCAACTACAGTAAATTTTCGGAACAATAATTTAACACTGATGTGATATACAAATAAACATTAGGCAACTTTTTTTTTCTGCTTAAATATGTTCTTAACTATGTACTCAAATGAATTTAGAGATTCACTTACTCTTACTTCGTCGGGACCCACAACTCACCTCTGGCTTAGAGTCACTGAATCACCGACGGTTTGTGGGGTAGCTCAGTCTTTGGAAGTTGCATCCCACATTCCTCCCCATCCTACCTATATCCGGAGCACCCACCGCAGAGAATTAGATCATTCCTTTTGGTTGACATTACACTTTTGAGAGCGAGCCGTTTCTCAAACTCATTTCTCTGCCGCACCGCCAGGATATGAAACTCTCTACCGGCGGGTGCCTTTCCTCATACCTATAACCTGCGAGTCTTCGAGTGTAATTTGAATAAGCTAGATAGCTCAGCGATAGTCCGCAAATCCGCTGGCATAGTGCCTCACTGAGCATGGTTTCGCGAGGCGAGGTGTTTTTGGCTTTTCTGAGCACCTTTGGTCGCCCGCGCAGCCGGTTTTTAAAAAAAATTGATAATTAAGAAAAAATACTCATATCAACCACTACGTCTATGCATGCATTACCCCGGAGCCGGTGCGATCGTGGGCGTAGAACAATACGTTGTAATTCGTAACGGTGTATTTTTCAACTGTCAGCGTGGACAGGCGAGTTTAATTGCAGCGTTATTGTGGTAACTCGGATCTTGAAAGTGTAACCCACACGCGCATGCGCCGGTAATGAGTTGTTGTTCCTCTATTTGGCTCGATGCGCCTTGCATTAGACGTGTGATGTTACATTAGTCGTAATGACTGCTGCGTTTAGTTCGGACGATTGGTTCTACGGCTGTCAATACACCTCTGGACTGAGTATGTCATGACTACAATATCATGATTGTTACATTAGAAATATCATACCAACGTGTTGTAATTGTAAGTAAGCATTATTTTATGCGTCTTCAGAGTATTGGGTTTAGTTTGGGTTTAGGGTTCCTGCAGGTAAAATGGAGAACGCGGTTGGTGTAACTTTAATGTCTGTTCGTCACCTTCGTATTCCACCTTAACAAATCAAATTGAAATGTCCTTAGATTGGATTTTAATTGTAGTCGTAGTCAAGTAGTCGTCTCAATTTAGTATTAGTAGTAGAAAAGGTGAATTTCTGATTTATGATCTGATGTTGAAAGCTTTTTAACTATGCAAAATAGTTGATGGATACATTCTTCATTGAGATGAATTCTTGATTTATTAACGTTCTAATACAACACTTATGGCCGAATGACATGGATATTGCCCTTCATGGACAAGTCTCGCACTAGTCATACTTAGAATTAAAATAAAATTGTAAGGTTGCCTTGAACTGAATGGAAACCGAGGACAATTATTGTCACTGCTCCTTCGACTGCCATACATTTGGGATTAACCATACGACCTAGTGGGTTAGGAAAGGGAGCCACATTGACGTGGATTCCGAACCACGCACAACGACATGCACGGAAGCCCACACAGTACGACAGGTTGTAACTATCTTTCTACCCTTAATTCCACCGATGGCAAACCTGTCACATTCGTGGATGCCACTGACACGGGCACAACGCAAGCACCCCTCTGCACACCTCTTGCTACTGACCAAAAAAAAACTCCAAATCGGAAAAGCAATTTCGTCAGAATTAGCATCACAAGTGAATTATTTCGGCTGAGGAATGTTTGCGGAGAATTTTTATGAAAATTTATTCGGCGGCGCGTATCGAAACCGCGGGCGGCGTAATATCATGGCGCGCCTTACGCTCCATACTGCCGGAATTACGCATAAAATATTCCGTTAGAAATACCTACGAATGCATTTTTTATTGATCCAAATAACAATCCGATGTTTTATTAAACTGTTTCTATTCCAAGTTTTAAATATATCACGCAACGGGCAACTACTTTATAAATAATGGGACTCATTGGGACTGGTAATCGTATTAGGAAAATAAAGTATCGCATAATTATTAAAATGTTTTCAGATATAGTGTTATAGCACTTACTTTAATATTTTCTTTATTTTACTTACTTTATAAGTACTATTCGACAATTTTGTGGACGAAATGATTAGTAAGTAATAAACACTGTTTATTGTAAAAAAATCAAATGTATTACAATAGTAATGGTCATCAACAAAATCAAACATGAAACTCGGCTCGTGTTTCTGCTGACTTCCGCCAATAAAAATAACCACTAAATTATTTTTAAATAAATTAGTCACTTTTAGTTTGAATTAATTGTATAATTAAAAATGTATTTTATAAATCCGGTAAAATGTTTAAAAGTTTCAGAAAATTATATACCAGCAGGTTTTATTAAAAGGAGTGCAGTATCTCAATTACCTGCCTATAAAATGTTCTGCACTGCCTTTGTGGGAGATATTGATGTTAAAAAACCTAAGCAGCCGCAGACTTAATAAATAATAATCATTACTCATATGGCAGGCCAAAATGTACTGAAATGTCTTATTTTACTGAAAATAACTTCTACATATATTGCAATATATATGCATATGTAAAACTGTAGGTCCCCTTCCCCTAATGAGAAAAGAAAGAGAAAAAAAAAACAGCGGAGATTCTTTCCAGTTCTTCTTCGCTGTGTTTTGTGACAAATCCGAGTGCAGTGTACTGTCTATGGATGATGAATAAACAATACAATACAATCAATAAGCCCGCCCGGGTTGGATGAAAAGTTGGTCGAAGCGAAAATGAAAAATTGTCCGTGTTTTCCATCCAGTTCAGTGTAGCCGTGCTCATAAATGGAAGGTCCTGGCATGGCACCTAATTCCGTCGGGAATGTGGGGTACTGGGCTAATATCATAACGGTATTTTTTGTGGTATTAGCCATCCATGTGAGGTTTGACTTTGAATGATTCGTAAGCGAACTGACCGTTCAGCGCTATAGTTTCAGTATATTACTTGATGGTTTGATATAACTAGAGGGCGCAGTGTATCTAGTGCGGGGGAAACCTTGGGGGAAAAAATCATGGTGGGGTTATGCACGACTTATTTTTGTTAAATCCATCTACCTGTATACCCTTTATTGATGTTGTTATCATCAATGGATTGTTAATTTTTTTTTATGTGACTGGACATGATGGCTAATACCACACCTTCTGTCATGGTATTAGCCCAACATACCACATGGGAACTAGGTGCCATGCCAGGACCTTCCTTATGTTGCACGGCTACATTGAACTGGATGGAAAACACGGACAATTTTCATTGCCGCTTCGACCATCGTTCATTCAATGCGATGGTACCAACCCGGGCGGGATTAACCCTACCACCTAGTAAGTAAGGAAGGGGACCTACAGTTTAACGTGGAATCCGAACCACGGCCAGCCTCTCTCAACGGTCTAATGGTCACCCATCCAAGACCAGACCGGACCCAGCGTTGCTTAACTTCGGAGAGCGATCGCCGAAGTGTCGCGCCACTGGGCCACTGAGGCTGACGTTAATGGTTCCAAGATAGTTTTAAATCAATACAAACATCCTTCACAACTTAAATCTATGACTTCCCAATGATTAAAATAATTTTAATTTTAAAATGACATAAAATTATGCATAATAAGATCAAAATATCTAACGCTACGAACAAAATCATAGCGCACCATCTGTCGGCAACACCGCCTACGACTGACGCTAAGCCACGCCTTCTTATCGCGTGGGCCGTGACGTAGGGCCCCAGTTCGTGGGCGCGTACCCAGTTTGCTTAGATCAACTCCTCTCTACTCTCTCCTCCGTGGTTTGGGATGGCACTCGACGTGACGACGACAGGTCGCTCCGCTCAGGGCAATCTCATTTTGGACGACAAAAATTATTCTGTGTGCAAATCCAGGTAATAATTTAAGTGATAATAGCCATCCATGTCCAGTTACATAAATAAGTGCAAAAGTATAGGTACTGTGTTTTTTATCCATAGGTGTTAATTATTGGTTTCTCTTGTTATTTGTATGATGCTGTACTATTTTGTAGAATTACCGTATATTAACAACAACAAGACATCATCATAACAAACTTATGGAATATTTATTTAAAATCATTTGAAATTTACAGCCAATTCAGTCGGTATTATTTAATTTTAAGTAATATAATTTTACATATGTATGCAATTTAGTTTATGTGTTTCTTAGTCTGCATCTTAGAATGGGTTGGTTTTTGTTCTCAACATCTGTGTCTTGGTAATTCATTTTTGGAGTATTCGGCGATGTATGTAATACACCAAATTTATACAAGAAAACAAAAAATACCTTTTTTTAAAATAGTACCCGCAGTTTCACTGTCGAATAAATCGGTCTAGAAAACAAATTAATCGCTACTAATTTAAAATAGGCTTAATTATTTCCTTAGGTCGCTTGCAATTGGATTCTGCCAGTAATTTATCTCATTTAGATCGAGGTGTGAAATAATATTAATTAAAGTTTTAGATTAAGGAGTATTTCAAGGATCGTATTTATACCATCTACAAACATATTGACCATTTTTTATTTACTTGGAAACAAAATGCACAGTTATAAGCCACAGCCGTGCCCATTTGTACAGTTCGTAGTGTAGGGGCTTGAGGGCTTGCCTTTCAAGCGAGAGGTTATGGGTTCAAACCCTCGCCCCGGTCATGCCCCATATTCTTTCTCTTTCTGAGTTGGATAAGTGCATTTCGTTACGAATGCGAGCTTGTTCTATGGTTCGGAACTCATGTAAAACTGTAGGTCCCTAGGTGCTAGGGTTTAAGCCCGCCCGGTTTGGTACCATCGCATTGGATGAAAAGATGGTTGAAGCGGCAATGACAAATTGTCCGCTTTTTCCCTCCGGTTTAATATAGCTTGCCTCATCAAGGGAAGGTCCCGGAATGGAACCGATTTCCTTCGGGAATGTGGTGTATTGGGCTTATATCATAACAGCATTGTGTGGCATTAACCATCTATGTCAGGTTGCATAAATAAAGGTCACCTTCCCCTACTAGGTTGTAGAGTTAAGCCCGTCCGGGTTGGTACCAACGCATTTGATGAAACTACGGTTTAAGCGGCAGTGAAATATTGTCCGTGTTTTCCATCCATTTCAGTGTAGCCGGGTGGTGTATTGGACTAATATCATAACGGTAGTTGTGGTGTATTGGCCTTCGATGTCAGGTTGCATAAACAATATTTATAAGAATTCCGAAATGTGTTGCATAGGCAATCATTCCATGCTGGTTGCACACAAATCTTTAATCATATTAAATATTTCTGGAATGTTAACAATGAGCATAATTTAATACATCAAAAAACTGGCTCTCAAAATAAAAGTAGTCGACCCAGTCTTTGTTTCCAAATTTGTTCAAACACTCGTGAAAGTATAAACGTATTCTTTTTCTAAATGTCTGCAGCCAGCCGACGGACGTTTGGGGATCTATTCCTGAAATTCCGAGCTCAAAAATCTGGATCTTTCTTTCGAGTAAACCGCTTTAACGACCGCTGTCAAAGTGATTTTTTCAACGGAAATATGCTTTAATCCTAAGCACAAAATTACAAGAATTGATGCCCCATTTGGCAAACGGTAGGTTGTAAGCCTTATGTAAATTTACTTTATTTTCCACGGATCGTGAATTTTAAATATATTTTCACATTTTTAATCTGTTCTATATTAAATATCCTGTAAATTAAATAAAGGCAAATCACCGGTTAGTTAAAAAAAAGGAAAGTATGGTATAAAGTATTAGAAAATAATGCGCTCAGTGATTACCAATGTTTACTTCCTATTTTAAGGATATCAATACAAAACGGTTGTTACGGCGTAACAAAGAATTAATATGTATTACGATCACATACATACCTTCTAAAATATTATGTATGTATGCATTTGGTCGCCTTATTTTATATTGTCGTCAGCAATTAATTACCTGAAACAAATTAAATTTGACATTAAATTCCGTTAGAGTCGAGCATGCAGTAATTTAGATAATGGCCTTTGTGCAATACAGACCACGCGCTGCGCTAAGTAATTTCTTCCTGCTTATTCGTCTGTTGTGTAACTGACGTGGAGATAACTGTGGCAGTAGAGAAGCAATTTTACTTCGAAATTGGGTCAGACTGAAGATTTTACTAAAATGAGGAAACTGTTGGGGAATAGTTTTACTTGAGTAAGCCATAGTTTTTTCTATGTATGTAATTAAACTTTCAGGAAAATGATTGTTTGAAGATGCAAACAAAATGTGGACGGTTCACTGATAACACATATTTTGAGAGTCAAAATGAATGAGAATTGTGAAATTCGGTTGGTCTTATCATATTCGTAGGGGATATTTGTATAGTATGTATAAGTGGACATGGATAGCTACTACCAAATTTACCATCAGATATTAGCCTAAGACACCATGGGAGCTAGGTGCCATATCAGGACCTTCACTAATTGCTCGTCTACATTAAACTAGATGAAAAATGTTTAATTGCCGCGTCGACCATCGTTCATTCAATGCGATGGTACCATCTGGGCTGGATTAACCTACCACCTAGTAAGTAAGGAAGGGGACCTTCAGTTTAAGACTACCACAGACTACCGTTGAACGTGGATTCCAAACCACAGTCAACCTCAACGGTTGAAAACGGTCGCCCATCTATCTACAAAGAATCAGACCGCGCTCAGAGGGTAGTTACTTACCTATGTATCGAATCGCAAGGCATCGGCTCATTTCTTATCAAAAAAAATTAAAAGCCTGCTGACGACGACATCAAGTACCTCGGTGGAAAGTAGTGGTTCCGTACCGCTGAGGGTCGGGAAGACTGAAGACAAATTGGAGAGGCGTATGTCCAGCAGTGGACGCAAACACACTGACTGACTTCATAGGGAGTAAAAGTAAATTTCGCTTGAAATAAAAAAACCACGAATAAAATAATAAACTCTATTGAATTGTTTCAGAATTTCGGCAAATGTTAAAATCTCCGAGTTGAACCATAGGTTGAACTAGTCAGTTTTGGGTTTAGTTTGGTTGTTCAACTGAAGAACGTCTTATGTTCTCAAGTCTCTATGGACTAGGTCAACTGCACTGCCCTACTTTAGCCACCTCGGTCGAGTCTGGAGCAGCGGAAACCCAACATTATGTAATAACCGTCTTGCCACTACGCTAGGCAGTACGAGTATACTTCTAATTGAATACAAAGAGATAGATAGAAAGGGAGGAGATATGGCATCGAGCGTGCCTACAATGGGACCCGCTGTCTAAAACAAACATAGTCGCAGACGTATTGGAGGGTTTGTGTGGGTGGGAACTGACTTGGCAAACGCAATTTTAGAGAACATTCGCGCGCGGTGGCGATGTTCCGACTGTGTGGCCAACGAGGCGCCATCGGATTCCCTTAATTATATGGTCGTTTTGACCATATAGCGGAGACGCGATATCGAACGCATGCCATACCATTTCTCCTTCCTCTCTCTTCAGTGAAAACAACGAATACCTGGAGAATATTTTAGGTGAAACATGTTATTTATTCATAGTCCATTTGCCATAGCACTCGAAATAGTTCGGCTTATCCAATGTCGGCAATCAGTTTTGTATGTTTTTTTTATGCGACCTGACATGGATGGCTAATACCACATAACTACCGTTATGATATTAGCCCAATGCAACACATTCCTGAAGGAATTAGGTGCCATGGCAGGACTTTCCCTTTATGAGCACGGCTACATTGAACTGGATGTAAAACACGGACAATTGAATGCGATGGTACCAACCCGGGCGGGCTTAAACCCTACCACCTAGTAGGGGAAGGGGACCTACAGTTTTACATGGATTCCGAACCATGGAGCAGCTCGCATTCGTGACGAAATGCACTTATCAAACTGGGAAAGAGAAAGACAGTGGTGCATCTCGGAAATTAACCCAGACGCTGTGGACGGCCAGCCTCCACACTCGAAACATGATATATAAATACAACAAAGTAGCGTCCTATAGGCATATGAAAGTTGCGTTGCGATGCTCGCTTAGCGACAAGTAAAAATAATAATTTTACTTTAACGGACACCTGCATAAACAAATCAAGGACATCGGAGGCCGAGGAGCGGTGAGGAGGGGGTGCGGGGGAGGGGTATGACCCTGAGCGACTGCGCATCGCATGGCAGAGCGGGTGGTAGAGGACAGGTAGCGGGGGAGAGGGGAGAGTGCGCATGACCACTCGAAAAATGGCGGATTCCAAGAGAGGGGCGAGGAGGAGAGCCTAGGACAGGCAGAGCGCGCGGGTCCAGGGGCAGTTGACGTCAGGCGGACCTGGAGAGCGGTTAGTGCCTCTGTTTGGGAAATACGGCGCGAGGATAGAATACGCGAGTGTTTTTTTATGGAATTTGCTTTTGCAAAGTCTTTTTCCCTCGTTTAGATTCTGGTTTGGGGTCATTGAAACGGGTCATTGGGTTGAGAAAATAGCAAAAATGCTAATTTAGGAAGCAGATGAGTTAGCTAAATAATCTTTGTTTTCTTACAGAGTAGGTAGATTCGCAAGCGGGTTTTTTTTTTTTTTAATTTAAAATACAGTGAGGTGGGTACGGCTCTGGATCTTGGTAAGTCTGTACATATTTTTTAAGGACGAGGTCCGACAGGAACCTGCGGGGATGGTTTCCTAGCACGGGACACTAAATTATATTCAGGATTATATTTTGTACAAACTCACGCCGTGTGGGTGAGACGACGGCATATGTATTGACTGTATATCGAAGCTCGCGCGGCCTGGAAGATGCGCAAGCGCATTGGATGAAGGATGAGATATGCGGATGTACTGCATTTTGAATTTCGAATAGTGTGGAGGGAGATATTATAAAGTTCTAGGTAAAATTTTACGTGGAATAAAATCTCTGGTTACAGTAGGGAGGACTGTTTTGTGCTCGGATAATTTGTGCTATATTTAGGAAGAACCTTACGTGTGTAATGATGGTCCGTAGACTCGGATGAGGGTTACAAGCTGTGGTTTTACGTGGAATAAAAGGAGTGTCCTACAGGAGGATGGTTTTCTGTATTCGAATAATGTGTACAATATTCGGGAGGAGCTTCACGTGGGTATTAAAGGTCCGATGGCTCGGATGAAGGTTACAGGCTGTGGTTTTACGTGGAACAAAATTTCGCCTCACAAGAGGATGGGTTTCTGTGTTTGATTTATATGGACTATATTTAGGAAGGGCTTAGGAGTGTTTGAGTGTGAGTGAAATGAGGGAGTGCGTCAGCGCACGCTGAACCAGAAAGATATTAAATGCCTAGGATCAGTGTTGAATAGTAGGACCGGGAGTCCATAGTGGGGGCGACGGAACAGTCACGTACACCGGTTCGCTTTTTCTAGATAAAATCTATCTAGCTAGCTACAAAAGGATGAAACGATATTTCTTCATAGAAATGTTAAGGCGATGGATGTCGAGTTGTGGGAAGCATGTCTAATTCACATATTTGTGCACGCTATGTGGATTTTTGTTTGCAGTGCAGCCAGAAAACGAGGCATTACGGGACATCGGTCGGGTCTGGGATCTCTATGAGGTTCCATGCCAGATTGATTGTACCTTAAACGTAAATGTAGGATCACTAACGAACATTCCGAGAAGCTGCGGATCCTGAATTTTGAGCCTCAAGTTAGATTGGGCGGTACCCCTTTATACTGAAAGGAGCCGGAACCCATTAAGACTTTCATACTCAGTCAAACTCTAGAGAACCATGAAAGAAAAATATAGTATTGACATTATCGCAAAAAAAATACACTACGATAATACAATACATACCAAATATCTCTCTGAACATAAATGACACTATGACACCGTATTTTAAATTGTTGGCATTTAGACCTGGGAGTCATGTTCCAATATTAAAATGTTCACCTCGTTTGAGAGGAAGGCGGAGGCCATACTCTGGTTCGCTTGACAACCGGCGACCAGGTTGACTATCTTAATAAATACAAAATCTGAAGGCATATCCATCTTGGATTGACCTCAGTGTACATTTCGCAGGCAACTTCCTGTTTCCCTGCTTAAATTAGTCGACAACCTTGAGGGTTTGTCATGACTGCGGATAACCGCTTATCTTGAACTGCTGTTTCTATCAGCTCGTCTGAAAGCCTTTATTGGCTTTACCACGATCTGCCAAGTGCCGGAACCGTGAAAATGTGGAGACACTCTCATGACCTACCCTGAGTCCAGGAAAGGCTTGGCAACGCGTGTGGCTAATGTCACTAGACGCGAAAATCTTTAAAGTGACTACGCTTTGGTACGTCCGGAGCAGTACACGAAACTACCCTTATGTCCATGCATTAGTAATGGCAGATGGGAGGGTCTGAGGTATGTCCTACATTCATGTGGGCTGGTACAAGACAGATTCGTAACTATGGTCACCCGCCGTAGTTTTCCGTCACCGTTTGATCGGCTGACAAAACGAGCATTCTTGTGATACCTAATGTGTCGTACTTGACGTTGTCAGTGGACACTCAAAATATATAGTGGTCATGTTGTAAATGCAATACCCCAATTGGTATATAATGAACCACATAAACTCATATTTCCCTACACGGGAATTGAACCTTGGTGTTCAGAGGCTCCATTTTTCAGGATGGTTGGCCGCCGCTTTTTGAAGCAGAGGTCGCATATACAGCCTGAAGGCAGGAAGGCGATCATGTGGGGACGCGGGATAACAGTGCCATGGATGGACCTTGGACTGTGAGGGGCGTCACCATTACCCCATGGGGTAAAAATTTTTTGAAGTTCTGGGCACGCTGAAGTGCTCTATTCCAATCAACTCAGATTTGTGTTTGTATGTGAGAACGTGTGTGTGAGAGAGAGCGAGATTATATATTAGGTTAGGATAGGGAGAAAGGAACTGATTAGAAGAACCGAAAGAGACAGACAGCTAGGTACAGAAGGAGGGCATAGCACCAAATGAGGATCTGACAACAATATTCAGGAGAATACATGTTACCTAAGCAAGTAATGTAGTCAAATAACTAGATTTAACGTGAGCAAATCAGGAAACAGTAAATGGGAATATATTAGACGAATGGTTATGTAATGTAAATAAGGAGAGCATATAGAACGATCACGAGCAAATGGGAAGAACAAATGGGACGAGTGGATACATGGTAAATAGGTAATTAATGTAGGATGTATCCAAGGGAAATATAAGGTACATAACTTAGGTTAGATATGTATAAGCTATGTAGGCTAGGAGATCATTTTGAGGGGGGGTCTGGAGGTTTACAACCTCTGGTACGCAAGGCCCGCGCCACTAGGCTACGAGCCGCTAAAAATTTGAAATTATGTCATTGAAGTAAGAAACTCAAAGGCTTTACATACGGCGCGAGTACAGAGCCAGCAGTCCGACTTCTCACATAAATTCGTGTTTACCGACCAACTAACGTTTTCAAATGGAGAATCGAAGAGCGCGCGCATTTGACAGCTCTCGCATCATCGCCGAAATACATTGATTAGGCCGTTTACCCAGATCCCGCGTTTTTATACAAATCTGTAGTCTGAGTTTGTTTTTGACAGGTTGAATAAGTGAAACTCGTATGGGTTTGCGTTTTTACGTATCTTCGAACTTCCGTAAACGCCAATTTAGGTGAGTACTCGGACTTACCATACTGATGAGCTAACTGTTTGTATGTTGTTGTGCTAGCGAAGTATGTACGCACGGTGATTGGTAAAAGGAAACCATTTCAATCAAATATCGCTTTCACTCGCGTGAAACCTTACGCCCACAATATGGGTTGTGAGGCAATATAAACTTTCAGGCTTTGGGTAGATTTCGCAGATGGTCTGAATGTATCAATTTCTATCGTGTGGCCTATTTACTGAGATTCGTCGAAATAAACCAAAGCTTATTCATGAAATATTGTATTGTATTATCCGACCTAGTCTTAAATATATCTCATATCAGCTCTTTTTGACTGTCTTTTACAATGTTTTAATGTGTCTTGTTTTTCTAAAAAACAAACCGTCTGTCGGTTCGTCCGTCTGTCACAGCCCCTAACTTACACATATTAATCGATAGAGAAAGTTTTAAAAGGAAGGATATGGAGAGGGCATACAATGTTTTATATACAAATAAATGAATAGAAGGATATATTTGCTTTCTTTGAATAAAACATACGAACATTATACTGGGTAACACTAACTTACATCCGTTACTACTAAGCAAATTATAAAAACCGGCCAAGTGCGAGTCGGACTCGCACACGAAGGGTTCCGTACCATCAACACCAAAAAATCAAGTTTTTTGTATGGGGCCCCCCTTTAATATTTATTATTTTTTTATTTTACCTATTTGTTGTTATAACGGCAAAATAAATACACACTCTGTGAAAATTTTAGCTACCTACCTATTACGGTTCATGAGATACAGCCCTGTGACAGACGGACGGACGGACGGACGGACGGACAGACGGACGGACGGATGGACGGACGGACGGACAGCGGAGGCTTAGTAATAGGGTTCCGCTTTCACCCTTTGGGTACGGAACCCTAAAAACCATTAAAAAGTAAGTAAGATTTCATGGGTATTTTACATGATCTCTTATGGAAATCTAGAATGAACTTTGCATCCAAAAAGAGAGCTAAATTTTTTAACCGCACATTTAACGGAACGCTCAGTGCGTGGGTGAAGGATGCTCAATTATTATCACTGAGTTAATTACTGCTATGGATCAGTTGTGTGGCAGCAGTTTTTACAGGAAAATTGTAAACGTAAAGTCATCTGTATCTTGATATGTAAATATCCGGTGTGCGTCTGTTCATCATTATTCTCCTCCAAAACGGCTTTATGTACTATTTTTGTGCAACCTGACATGGATGGCTAATACCACACAACTACCGTTATCATATTAGCCCAACACACCACATTCCCGAAGAAATTAGGTGCCGTGCCAGGGCCTTACCTATATGAGCACGGCTACATTGAACTGGATGGAAAAAACCGACCATTTTATTTCATTGCCTTTTATCTTTTCATTCAATGCGATGGTAGCAAACTAGGCGGGCTTAAAATCTACCAAATAGTAGGGGAAGGGGACCTACAGGTTTACATGGATTCTGAACAACTCAGAAAGATAAAGAAAGTGAACGGAGCGAGAATTTGGATCCAGAACTCTGGTATGCTATGCAAGTCCCCGGACCACTAGTCTACGAGTCGTTCGTGGTTACTTATGGGGTATCCCGAATGGTTCTTAGCTATAGTTGGACCCAGTAGATGGCGCTGTTGGCGAGATCCAGAAAAATGTTTTTTTTTCGACCATTCAAAATGAATCAACCTGCTTTAGTCAGTTACCAACCTTCTCAGAACCTCCCTCACTCTCTACCAATCAATGTTCTGAGGGATCCTGTACTCATAATATATAAAATCCTCGCACGTTAGATGTAAACGATGTGTGTACCTCAATAGGTCTATTGAGGTTCAAAGAGTCCCGTATATTGGGCAAATCTATAGAAACATGTTAACGACCAAAGTAAACTGGCGCCGTTAATCCTTCGCAATCTGTGACGCAACCGCAGGAGCGATTGATGGGAGCTCCCCGAATCGGCGAGACATTTTATGGTTTAGAGAGGGCTTGAGAAGTACTGTTATAAGGAAATGTGCCTGAAGATTTTGATAAAATCTATCATGACAGTTGTTGTTTTCCGCGACAATAATTAAAACTACTTGTACACACATTTTATTCCTATAATTCGATCATTGTGACGGTGCAGAACGACGTCTCAGGAGATACATTGAACATATTTCACCCCCCTCGAATTAAATTTTCTCCACAAAAACGTAGCTTCTTACCTTCTCCAATGTCGAGAATATCTCTCTACCCAAAACATATTTTCGAGATCGTCGATGTCTGTGATAAGAGCTTTTCACTATTTCAATACGAAACAAATAACTATTAACAAACGACTCCAACGGAAAAATATTCACTGAAAGGTTATGTTGTTTTATTTTTTTTTTACTTTGGATTTCATTATGCAGAGTAGTTCGCGTTGGCGCGGCGCGCGGAGTTGAGTTTCCCAGCGCTCGTTTTTCCGGCGACTTTGTGTGCGGGGAAAACGTCGGTTATGTCTAACTTCTTGCAGTTTCAACTCGATCTTTTTTAGTAAGAACGTGTTATTCGTGCTACGCTGCAAGAAATGTTGACTTGAAATGTATATTTTCATTATGTTACTGTTTCGTGATTTTTCAGGACCTTTGGTGACTCTAAGCGCGGTTGGATTCTAAATGGGTGACCGTTTTCAACCAATGAGGCTGGCCGGTAAAACTGTAGGTCTCCCTTCCTCACTTTACAAGGCGGTAGGGTTAATTCCGGCTGGCTTTATACCATCGTCTTGAATGGACGATGGTCGAAGCGGCAAAGCCAAGTAAAGGTGATTCCGAACCATGAAACAATGGAATTCGTATCGAAACGCTCATATCCAACTAAGAAAGAGAAAGAAAGGGATGCATCAAGGCGGGGATTTGAACCCAGATCTCTGGGTTGGAAGGCAAGTCCACCCGCCCCTGGGCCACGAGCCGCCATTGCAGCTCACAGCATTCAGCGCAGGTGCATCAGCACAGCGGGGCCCGCTACTCCCGCGGGAGCCTAATCAAATATTCATACCTTCTCCTAGTAAATGCATTGCTGCAGATACCACCGCGCTGGCCCGCTCCGCTCCAATGCTACGCCGGATTGAGATGTCAAAGTTTGGGAATTCAATTAACCTGGATTTAATTGTGCTCACCGGAGACGAGACGACGATAAAATGAGCCAATGTTATGCGACGATAAAGGACGTCCGTCCGTCCCTCCTGCAGTCCCAGCTGATTATGGAAAAACGTTTGAGCAATTACAGTTTTACATCGGGTGTTCACGCCAATATGGCATGGGTGACCTATGCGGGTAGTTTGCACTTCACAAGCATTCAATCCTAAACGAAGTTTTTACTATGCTACCCTCTCGCTCTGCTTCTAGCTGTCAAGCATGGTGCACGCATGCACCGCGTCCCCGCAACCTTCATCGTGGAGCTCCTCTTAGGGCTCCACGCCCGCAACCCGCCGCGCGCCTGACCAGGCTGTGTCGTCTCGCCTCGTCTGGGGGCGAAGTGCTGTGCCGTCGAACACTATCCCGGGACCCGACGACTAGGAGCTGGTGCTGCTGGAGGTAGGTGGCTGTTCCTACTTCTCTGGTGGCCCGCTGTGACGTCCCGAGGCTACCGGGCATTGCCCTCCTTCGCTCGTGAAGTGCGACCTGCCTGGGCGCGTAAATCGGCAATAAATAAAATTACGACAATTATTTAAAGTCAACCCGAAAAGAACGTACATACTTTCGAAATGTAGTATCAAAGTAGATAGGCTGATTCAAGTATTTTCGGCTGTAGACGAATTCTGTAGTGAAAAAGATACCTGTCCGTCTGCACGACGTGGGGTTAGGTTAGGGATATTTTTATATAAATGGACATGGTTGGAGTAATAAGGTGCCATGCCAGGATTTTCCCTTTACAAGCACGGCTATTTTGTACTTCATGGAAAAAACGGTAAATTTTTCATTGCTGCTTCGATCATGTTTTCATGAAATGCGATGGTTAACCGACCCGGATGCGGTTAGCCCTACCACTTGTAGGGGAAATAAAAACTGTAGGTCCCCCTACAGTTTTAAGGTGGCCCAACCCGCTCATCTCCCCATACAAAAGGGGAAAGAAGATCACGCCCATATTGCTTGTCAGAGATCCAAAATTTTGCTCAAAATAGCTTTATTTGATCGAACTAGATGTCTGATGACCGTTGGCATTCTAAAATTGTGTTTGGTTTCCAAGTTATAAGGTCCGAAGGTTCGAATTTTTCGCGCGTTTTATACGATAACTTTTGAGGTGGATTACGCAATGATAAAGTAAGAACATCGTAAAAAGATTAGTCATCAGACATAGCTTCTTTAATCAAGATTTATGATTTTTTTTAGTTTTTGTTAGATTTTTGACTACAGCGGTCGTGGTTTACTTTTAGCTGTAAGTAGTTTTAAAATTAAAATTTTCGTAAATCTTACCAAATCATACACTATGCACATTGTCTTTTTTGTGGACATGTTGCATCTTCCTCATCACAGAGCCTGTCTTATTCTTTGAAACAGAGAAGGTCCCAGAGCGCAACAGCACGGTTTTGCACCGTGCCCGCGAATGAGTTAGGCCCGCCGGGTTGGGCCGCCTTAAATGTCGCAAACCATCGAACAGCTCGCATTCGTAACGAAACGCACTCATCCAACGAAAAAAAGAAAAAGAAGAAGAAAGAAAATAGGGAGAAGGAAAGTGGATATCTTTCATACTCGGGAGACCAGTTCCGGAAAGAGAAACGTAAAAGTTACGTTAACCCGTGATCAAGCATGTCACTTTTTGTAAAAATATTTTAGAAAAATAGTAGTTTGGACAGAGTTAACAAAAAGTAGTGTGTTTTAAATTTGCGGAGTTCCTTCTGCACACCTCACATAACTTTTCTCAATAAATACTTCTCGTACAAACGAAGTTAAAAAAATATTTCAAAACTACAGTTCCAATACATAGGATTTTTTGACCCTAAAATTAGTCAATTTAATATCCACCTGCAGTCTGCACTTTACGTTTTAAAAAAAAAAACAGCAAGGTTATTAAAGTATTCTCTTTTTGTGGTTCGGCCGAGGATTGATTTCTCAGAAACAAGAAACCCACAGACAAAGATACTAGTTGACTGATGTTACATGCAAAAAAGCAAGTCAAATGTAACTAGAAAATAATTTACAGACGTTTGTCTGGGTAGCGTTTGTTGGGGTAGGATTTCTGATGCTAAGAGGATATTGAGGTAATCAAGTTCCATACAATGGCGCGTGCGTGTTTCCTCAGTCAAGTTAAGAAATATTTTCTACGAAAGAAAGAAAGTTTGTATGTTTTTGTTCCTTTGATAACTTAACTTATATCCATTGTATACGCCTTTATACAAATACATTTTAAAAAACGTACAGACGCCTCTTTATCAAACACTATGACAGACTCATTAGCCTCTTAAGAGAGTCGTTACCTTATCAATGCTCCATACTACTGGCGAAAACAGTTTCCATGCTCTCAATTCTTATTGATTGATTGAAAATTCTTTAATACGCCACAAAAAAACAATTTACAAAAAATAGTATAGTTCAATAACGACATTAGTGGGGCGCAAAGGCAAATGTTTTAGGTACTAGGTTTTTGGTATTTTTGGATTCTAAAATAATATTATTATGGACCTAGTGCAGTGTCTGTGAGAGTAGCACAAATTTGGTTTAAGCGTTTTCAATCCGGAAATTTTGATGTCAAAGATGCACGTCGCTCTGGTCGCCCTATTACGGATAAAATGGATGCCATTTTTGAAAAAGTGGAGCAAGATCGGCATATCAGTAGTTACGACGTAGCTGAAGAACTAGGAATTGACCACAAAACAGTTTTGGCGCATTTGAAAAAAACTGGGTACACAAAAAAGCTCGATATTTGGGTACCTCACGAGCTCACTGAAAGAAACCTAATGAACCGTGTACTCATTTGTGATTCTTTATTACGACGTAATGAAACCGAACCATTTTTGAAGAAGCTGATAACTGGTGATGAAAAGTGGATCACGTACGACAAGAACGTGCGAAAAAGATCGTGGTCAAAGGCCGGTCAAGCTTCACAGACTGTGGCGAAACCCGGGTTAACTCGCAACAAGGTGATGCTGTGTGTGTGGTGGGATTGGAAGGGCATTATTCATTATGAGCTGTTACCACCAGGCAGGACCATCGATTCTGAACTCTACTGCGAACAACTGATGAGATTAAAGCAAGAAGTTGAGAGAAAGCGGCCGGAATTAATCAACAGAAGGGGTGTGGTTTTTCATCATGATAACGCTAGACCTCACACGTCTTTAGCCACTCAGCAAAAACTAAGAGAGTTTGGCTGGGAGGTGTTAATGCATCCGCCGTATAGTCCTGACCTTGCACCTTCAGATTTCCACCTGTTTAGGTCTCTTCAGAATTCTTTAGGCAGTGTCAGGTTAAGGGCCTGGTACTAGCCAAATCGCAAAGTTAGACGAGGCACCCCAAGTAAACTAACTAAGTCTGACGATTATAAGTGTCATCCTTACAATATATGATTCCTTGTCTAGGAATCGAATGATTTTCGTTAATGTATGTTTCCTTTTTCTATACAAAATACATTGCGGAAACGGTGTCCATTTCCGAACTTTTTTGATTAAATGTAGAAATCTAAAAGCAAATGGAATTGTTTGTTTATGCATATATGCTGTTTTTGCTTATATCTAGAAATCGAATGACTTTCAGATTTCTAATGAGAAAAATCAACTTTTTTTATTTTTATTATTATTTAAATAAATGATGGAATAAAAAAATATTAACAATCCATTATCAGTCTGGAGTTCTATTTGGATTTGCTGAAGCGTTTCACTACATATTATTACATTTGTTAAAAAGTGCATTTGTATGGCGCGAGTAGTTGGCTAGTCCTGGCGCCTTAACATCACGAGAGGACTGCCAAAACCACTTGTCGCGGTATATTGATCAGAAGTCCCAATATTTCTATAGCAATGGGATCATGTCCCTACCTACAAGATGGCAATAAGTTATCGAACAAAATGGTACCTACATACTTTAGTTAAATGTAAATAAACCATATTAAAAAATGTTTTGAATTTTCTTAAAAAATGCGAAGAAATTTTTTCCCCAACCTAATATATTGTCGAAATCTACGTCTGTAAGTTGAAAGGTTTTTAATTCACCTTTTAGATTGGAAAAGATTGACTAATAAACCCTGGAGAAAGGTTGTCTTTTTTTACGTTCGTTTTCGATTTTATTTACTGAAAAATAAAGCAATTGCAAAAAAAAAAACATACGGACATAGAATAAAGATTTCTCAAGTGATAAAGAAAATTGATTACTGACAACGTTTAGGGGTAGAGTAATGTTAGGGCCTGGAAGGCGATTTCGCTAGTTTAATGGAAGTTGCCGTGCATAATTGTGCCTAGGCCAATGGACAAACAATGCATTTCCAAACAAATCCAAATCTTAGATTTTCTGTGACTTCACGACAGGCTGAATGGCCCACCTTAAATATATAACGGCTAACTGAAGCGACAGAGAATCGGTGTCAATATTTTTTTTTCAACGAAATAAATACAAGTAGACTATGTATTGAAATGGCGGTATTCAAAGTGCGGACCGAGTCGGCGAGGTGCGGTCGAAGCGTCGCGCGTTTGCAGCGATTCAAGTGCTCAACATATTTACGCTGCAGGTCCGTTCTAGCTTAACACGATGCCAGACGTGTAGCGATCTGCTATATTGGGAATTTCACTAGCCTATACCATCACACCCTGAATCACAATTATCGGGGCAGGCATAGCATTGACTTTCTCTTTGCAAATGTACTAGAAAAAAATGCAGTACAAATACATAATCCTATGTGTCCACTGGATTGTCCGATTAATCATATTCCTATCTGTCTTTTGGCGTGAATTCTCTCTTGATCCCAAAGGTTGGTTAGTTGGTAGGTAGAGAATGCCTTTGGACATTAAGGGCACTCAAGTTGCTCCCAGAAACGGCGCAAGGCTCGGGCGATGTAGGCCTCACATTTCACGTTCGTCGTAAGTTTAGGACGACTGCGACTCCTTAAGGAAGCTAGGGCCTCGCATTTAATCGTAATTTAGAAGTTTACAGCTAGCTAGATCATTAGCAGTCTGCTTGTTGACTGCTTCATCGTTCAGGGGCTGAAACGGGGTAAGATGTGAGAAAATATGCAACGGAATGTGATCAATTCTGCACCAATCAGAATTAGATGCCATATATTCTAGCCAATAAGACCGCAGAAGATATCACTTGCGGCGGTTACTCCCCAGGTGGGCTTTCTTTTAGTCATGCTTATACTTTCTTGAACTGCTTTACTTTAATTTTTCGGGCGCATTGGCAATATTTTTGGCAATATTGAATGTAGCCTTCGCGAATCTGATTTCGCCTACGTTTATTACTGGTATCGCGCTGCGTAGGTACATTGTACATCCGTGTTACTTTATCATTTTTTCATAGTCTGAGTCACAAACGTTGAGACTGTCTCAACGTTTTATAGGTACAATCCTACTTAATCAAAATCAATGCAAAATATTTATTGCTAACTTTGAATTACTATACTGTAATTTATAGATTTTAAAATTATAGCCTATATCTATATAACATAGATTTTAAGTAGAATACACGAAAAAAAAAACACAATTGAGACTATTAGATGGATATTTAAGCCAGCCATTTGTCTGTAACAATATTCCTCACAAAGCCATTGTATTAAAATATCGTCGCTTACTCCATGTTTCCTCCCAAGGCAATAGCACAAGTCACTAAAATTAGTTTCGATTCATTTGTTCGTTCGCAGGTGAGATCTGCTGTTTTCGAACCTGTTGGATGGAAAATGTGTCTTCATTGTATTCCTCCCATTAATTGCTTGCACAACCTCTTTTTCCCTACCAATGCTAATTATATCGATAGTACATGATGGCGATGTTGTGTGATAATGAATGATACAAAGAGTGAAGTAAATGATCCAAAGAGCAAAGGGTCTGCCGATGGCAGACAGCAAAGAAGATAGACGGTTCTTAGCACGGCGTTGCCTTTAGAGCAGACAAGATGCCAGCGTGTAAGCTACTTGAAATGATTGTACCCTGAGTACTAGGTAGGAGACGACAGGATCGTCCACAAAGAATTCACCTTCGAATGTATAATTTTGAAACGTACAAACACTGATGATATTTTGACAGTTCGTCGTTTTATGCTTGTAAACGGGTGCTGTTTTATGCTCGTGAACTTGCCTGAGCGCCTAGTCCCTGTTGTCACCTAAATTACGAAGTTACATGAAAACCCCATACAAGTTTTTACTAGATATTCTGTGGTTTTACATCTTCAGCTGTCAAAGACAAACTCGGACTTCCGATTTGTATGAAAACGCGGAGTCGGCGTAAACGGCAACGTCGACTTATTTACAGCAACGTTGAGTAAGCCGTCAAATCAAACTCGGACTCGCAAATGGCAATGGAATGGCAATCAATTTCTCCATATATTTGAAAACGCCAGTCGATCGGTTTGCCGTAAACGCCAATTTAGGCGACTGCTGAGACTACAGGCTCTGGTTACGAGGTAGAAGACGGTAATGTCGACGTATTTACGGCAACGGTGAGTATAAGCTGTGAAATCTAATTCGGACTTGCAAATGTTATTTCGTTTAACGTCCATTGCGCGCTCTCTTTAATTTCTCCATACATTTGAAAACGCCAGTCGATCGGTTTGCCGTAAACGCCAATTTAGGCGACTGCTGAGACTACAGGCTCTGGTTACGAGGTAGAAGACGGTAATGTCGACGTATTTACGGCAACGGTGAGTATAAGATGTGAAATCTAATTCGGACTAGCAAATGTTATTTCGTTTAACGTCCATTGCGCGCTCTCTTTAACTTCTCCATACATTTGAATACGCCAGTCGATCGGTTTGCCGTTATCGCCAATTTATGTGACAACTGGGACTAGGGTCTCTGCTTCAATTGGCAACATGTTTGGTGGCGGGCATATTTTTTGTAAAATAAACTGATATTTGACACATTTTTTTCCATATTGAGCATTCATTTCGTGAATTCGTATTAATTACTAGCTGAGGAACCCAGCTCCGCTCGGGTCATTTGAATCGTCGTCTATATTCCTGTAGGCCTGAATTATTTCCTGTATTCAAAGTAGCATAAAGGGCTGGTCCAGAACAATGTATCCTAATAAATCATGTATGTTTACAATTCATCAAATGTAAACACCATCCTGGACGACAACATTGTAGATTCCATGTATTTACCATTTTTACTATAAAACATTACAACCTCTGATTATAATTTTGTTAATTACGACACGAACATATTGTTATAGTTTCAATAACCTAGTTATCTTTGTGTGCCAATGTCAGCACATATATAGTCCAATTATTGTACCACGTATCGTCTTGTTCGTGTAGACTTCCAATGATTGGATTATCCTTATAATTGTGTTTATTTAGGCTTAGGAATATAATTGTGTAGATTCAATTGTGACAAAACGAATTGGGCACGCAATTTACACATGGTTTACGAACCATATGACCGTAGTGGTTGAGGAGAATGTTTCCGATAGAGTATTTTTTGAGAATTTGCTGGAATAACCTACATCACAAGATGATAAGAATATGATATCTCACCTATCTTAGAAATCCGACTGGTTACTTGGATATTGTAGACCTCTTCTTTGAATTGTATCCTAAAGTGTACTTACGAGTATGTATTCGAAAATACAGTGTGTATACATGTAACAGCAGTCACTGACGTACATTTTGGAAATAATTCTTGAGGCTAATGCAGACAACAAATTGAGATGTAATGATGTATGCGTGTTTTTTTACAAACGAATTTGTTTAAACATTGTAAAAAGCCGGATAGCGGGACAGGGCGGCGATGCTGCGTGGCGTGGTGCTGGTTACCAGTGTCCAGGATGGCGGCAAGAAGAGGGCGGGCTGGTAGCACCAAAAGTATCATTATCGCATTACAACGCGTTGCCCTCCGTTAATCCGTGCTTGACGAAATGATACACGTAAATAAGGATTCTAATAAAACAATCTGGAGTTCGGCAGTGAAAGCTGGTACATACTTTTGTGAATGTATTACATTCACCAATCATATGTTGCCCCAGAAACGAAGCAATATTTCGAAAGAAAGACAGCATTATGAGGTAATTTAAATAAAATCTATTAATTTTACTATCACCAAGCTACAAATTGTTGCCAATAAAATGAAGTATTAAAACATGATATTTCGTAAATGCACCAGCACTGAACATTCAAATATCGAATGCGGCGTCCACTCTCCGCGAGCGTTAAGCGCGAGCGAACCAGTTTATAGTAGTCGTTAAAATTAAACGGCTTGTCATCTCAACGGTTACCAATGTCATTTTACGCCGAGAAGAGCAACACGACAGTAGCACGAGAGGGCTACTTCTGCATTGCTATAATAACAAGTGACACTTGACACATTGGGGCGGTCGCTTTTGCAGAGCGACGCAACTAATATTCACCAGCAAATTATTACAATGTTCTTGGTGCACTGCGGCCTATTAAAACTATGTATATTGTGAAATTGTGTCACAGTTTGTATGTTTGTTTTAAATTGTGATTTATTATTGGAGAAAGTTGCCTTTTTGTACTTTAATAAAAAAAATACTTTTATCTATATCAATAATTATTATAAATACTTATAGATTAAAAAAAATGTAGTTGAACGATACACTCTGTCGTACCTAGAGACAATTGTTATTCATACTTATTTTCCATTACGATCAATTTGATATGGTGGTTCGGGAAAAAACATGTTTTTAATTTCAAATTGACGCATTAAATTGTACACATTGTATTCTACCATGCTGCCTGGTCCATAAAGATTGCCTGGTTGGTTAACTCATTGTGCACGATTTAATTTAACCGAAGCGGCAATAAAAATTGTCCGTGTCTTCAATCCGGTGCAATATTACCCTGCAATTATATTATATAATATTATACAAATATTGGCATGGCAACTAGTTAAACATTCTGTGTTCAGTAATAAAGTATAAGTCCAGTTTGTGGTGTAGGGGCTACAGGATTTGCCTTTTATGCAAAAGCTTATTGGTTCAAACCCTCGCCCCGTACATGTACCACTTTCTTTCGCTCTTTTAGTTAGATAAGTCCATTTTATTACGAATGCAGCGGTTCCATAGTTCAGACCTCATGTAAAACTGTAGGTTCCTTTTCCCTACTTTCTGGTAGGGTTAAGCCCGTCCGGCAGTGCGATTACGAAGCGCGGCATCAGGTGTAGGTGCCGCACCTACGCCAAATTGACAGTAAATTGACGGCTTTCGAATACAAAATCTGTCAGTTTAGGACACTTACCGCGCCTACTTCTCATTTCGCGCTTCGTAATCGCACTGCGGTTGGCCGGTGCCGAGCCGGTGCTTCCATTTCGTAATGGCAATAGTTGTCATATACAACCAACCTCCCCCGTTTCGTGCTTCGTAATCGCACTGCCGGTTGGTAAAACAGCATAGGATGAAACTATGGTTGAAGCGGCATACAAAGTTGTTCGTATTTTCCATCCAGTTCAGAGTAGCCGTGTTCATAAAGAGAAGGTCCTGGCATAGCACCTAATTCCTTCGAGAATGTAGTGTATTGGGGTAATGTCATGACAGCAGTTGTGTGGAATTACTAGCCATCCCTGTCAGGTTGCATACAAAAATATATCAAGACGTATGTGTGTCAATCATCCATGTCAAGTTACTTAAAAAAACATCATCATCAATAATAACTCTAATATAATAAAAATAAATAAATCTTCTAAAAACTGACATCTGGTTTGTGTCCGTCCTTCTGTTTGTGGGTCCATCCGCCTTTCAAATATTTCATCCAGTTGCATAAACCGAGCCCTGCAGATAGAAGGAATTGCGATGAAATTCAATGAACGTGAAACACAAATACTTATGTGTTAATCCTAATTTAATTTTCTTGTGACGCCAATGCAACGCAATTACCTTGTGTGAATGCACTCGATTTATATTGTTTTTATCTTGATTTTAATTGTGATCTTGAATAGTGTATTAAATATGATATGGTGCAATCCAATATGGATAATATGGCCCGAAATAAAACACTATTATTATTAGAAAATATGTATATATAATCGAACGTGAAGCAAATCGACACATTAATTAAAGAACCACCTAACCAATTTTGCGTCTAACCAATTTCGCCAACTGCTGGTTCGACGCAATACCCGCGAATGGTATGTTTTGCTGTTTCGGGTCCAGCCTTGCATTGTTTTCGTAAAGTAGTTCTTTTTACAGGTATATTTCTTTAATTAATGTGTCCTTGCTTCATTGTCGATTATAAATACATACTTGTCACATTCCTTGGAATAAGCGACGTACATGCCTAATACGAAAAAGTATATTTACTATTGTTATTTCTGCACTTAAAATGCTAGACTGCTCATTTACAAATTAGCGTATATGTTTGTCGACTTATCCGTTTAAACGAAAAGTTATACGCAAATATAGCCGAGGCAATGTTTGCAGTTAGATATGTGTATTCGCCGGTTTAGAATGAGCCGTGAGCGTCAACGCGCGATATGTTTACTGAGCTGTTTCTGTTTGCTCTCTGGAAGCGTATTATTACAGAAAATATTTATCCATAGACTCACTCTCTAAGAACTCAAGCAATAACGTATTTTGTGCTCACGTTGCGACACCATTTTACAAAAATAATAGCTGAAGTCCCGGCTCCGCTCGGGTAAAAAATCTGGACCTCGATAATAGCGCAATCCAATTGTGAATTGAAACCATGCAACACATGTACACAAAATGTTATCAAACTCGTTCCAGCCGTTCAGGAGTTCTGTGACATACACACGCACCGAATAATGATACTCGTAGTTTATAAGTATACTCGTCAAACGCGTCACAAGTTTCTACAAATTCAAACGTCCAGTGTCGTCTGGGTGTCTGTCCGTTTGTAACTTGAGAACCAAATTTACGATTTTGATGCGATTTGTTTATATGTATGGTTTGATTCTTTCCAATAATTAAAGATAACTTGCCATCATGAAAAATAACCTAAGAGGTGAGCGGTGCGGTTGAATATGACAGAAGTTTGGTAAAAAACCAACTCTTTTCATCGGAAATAAACGCGGGCGGAAATACGGATAAAACATCATTATATCTTAGATACAAACCGTCATTAAACTAAGCTAGATTCCAAATGTTGCCTAGGAAGGCGCGATTAAAACGTTACATTTCAATAATAAATTAAGTAATGGCATAGTAAATGAAAAATATCATTGATATTCATTAGTTTGTATTTAACGTATTCTGAAATATGAATTGTAACGCCAGCTGTTACTTTTATTATCCTATACCTTCAATCTCATCCTATACCTTCCTCTTTGATCTATGGTATAACTGATTCAACTCTTAAGAACGGCCCGTAAGCTATGCTCCCCATACAAACGTAGTTTACTAATAATTTGGAAACCGCTATTCCAATTAAATTGATATTTAATATCTAATGAACCGCCTGGCAACCCACCAGAAAACATCTAAACATTCGGCTGCGTGATTTTACAGTTATTTTTACTAAAATATCCCTATTACAGCCACTAAAAGTGTCTACATGAAAGCAAGACACAATAGTGCTTCTGTATACGTGTGGGCAAATCTGCAAAACAGGTGAAAAACTTCAATAGTTTATTGTATTCACGCACCATACATAGTAAATTTCGGTCTACATGACATGCATAACATCCCCGCGGGGCGTATTTTTAACAAAGATACACTCACAAGTGATTGAAGAATAAATACATATTTAGCAATAAGTGCCTACTGGCGCAGATAATTGGCACTGAAAATTCGAAGTGATACATAAACAACATTAATCTCGCCAACGGCCATCCGTCACCGCTGTACAGAGACTGTGTTGCCGCGCGCAACTTCTGAAAAGACTGACAAATCTGAACACGTCGCCTAAAGGGTCGACTAGCCTGGAACTTGTTAAGAGGAAACACACGTCACATTTCAACGCAAGGCTTCAAAATGGACACACAACTGGTATTAAATGCTATTAGCGAACTGAGAAACGAAATAAAGACAGATATTCAGATTCAAAACAAAAAACTTGACTTGATGAACGAAAACTTTTCAAAAAAACTTGAAAATCTTTCCCTGGAAAATAAACAACTCACCGAGAAAATACAAGACCAAGGCTCAAAAATTGACTTTTTGGAAAGGCAACAGCGCAGCAAAAATGTTATTTTACATGGAATCCAGGAAAGCGAGGATGAAAGTTATTCTCACTTAGAGGTAAAAGTACTGAATACTCTGGCTAAAATTGATGTATCGGCTTCCACTGCTGATTTAAGCCACGTAATGCGAATTGGGGCAAAAACAACAGGTAAAACACGTCCGATAAGAGTGGAACTTACCAGGAAATCAATGAAATTTAGCATTTTCCGTCAGAAGAAAACTTTAGCAAACTCTGGTCAGTACATAAAAGAAGACTTTCCCCCAAAAATTCTAGAAATCCGTAAGGGACTTCAACAAAAACTAAAACAACTAAAGGAAGAAGGAAAAAACGTGGTGCTCAAATACGACAAAATTGTCGAACTTACGCAAAACAGACAAGAAAAAAACCACAACAAAAGAACCCTTTCGGATACAGAGACTTCCCCTCCTCCACCTAGACAAGTGGGCACATTCTTTCAAAAGTCAAGGAAAACAAAACAGAGCCCATCAGTAACGAAACCTTACAATTTGATCGAATCCTATTTGACGTCACGCGACCAAAGCGACAAAGTACGCGAACAAAGTACTCCTGAAACAGAACCAACAACCATCACACCCAACTCAAATACAGCATAGCAACCAGCATCATGCGCATCAAACCACGATATAAATACACAGCCGAAAAAACGTCAGTATCAGAAATATAAACAAGAAAACAGTAGAAACAACATCAAAAACGTAAATGTACACACACCTAAAATATATTCGGATAACAGAAAAAGCCTAAAACACTGTCCTGATCCAAAACAACTGAACATTTCAGAACGAATCGTCACGCCAACCACTCTACATATGAACATAACTCGAAACCTAAGTAAACGGAAAAGCATTACACCCCAAGCATTAGCCAGAACTACCAACACATGCGAAGAAATACCACAAGAAAATATATTAAATATCGGCACTATAAATGTAAGAACCTTGTTGGGAGAAGATAGACTAGAAGAGCTCGAATTCGCATTGGAAAATATAAGCTGGGATGTATTGGGTATGGCTGAAATAAGACGACACGGTGAAGAACTGGTGGAATTAAACAGTGGACACATTCTTTATCATATTGGGACGAAGAAAGGAAGGAATGGTGTTGGATTCCTAATACATAGAGCATTAAAAAAATGCATTATATCTTGCGAAGCGAAATCTGACAGAGTAGCAATTCTGACTATAAACATGGGAAAAAAAGTTCATTGCATTGTCCAAGTATATGCTCCCACGTCAGCAGCATCAAACGAAGAACTCGAAACCTTTTACGACCAACTGAACTCTGCCCTGGAAGAAATAAAAAACAAAAATATATTAATAATTGGAGACTTTAACAGTCAGGTGGGTTATAGAAACACTCAAGAAGACCACATAATGGGATCCTACGGATACGGCAGAAGAAATACACGAGGAGAGAGACTTATTCTATTCGCACAAGAAAATCAACTTAAAATTGCAAACAGTTTCTTCAAATCGAGAAATGGAAGAAAGTGGACGTGGCTGTCTCCAGATGGAAATACCAAAAATCAAATTGACTATGTGTTGACGAAAAATATGGAATGCATACTCAACGTCGCAATTATAAACAGATTCCTATTCAATACAGATCACAGGCTACTAATGACATCCATTGCAACCGATCAAAAAAGAAATACAAGAAAACATTTTATAAATTCCAGAAATTTGGAATACAAAGCTAAACCTGAACACATAAAAGAAATCGAGTCACTCAACGATAAAACAACAAAGGGAACACAAAAACTATATGACGACCTAGAAACATGCCTTCAAAGTATAAAGAAACAGATGAAAATCTCACCAAAGAAAAAAGAGAAAATTTCAAAAAAGACCAAAGAATTAATCAAAAGAAGAGAAGAAATAAAAACAATTAAGAAAAAAACAAGGGAAGAGAAATTTACATTCAGAAATATAAACAAACAAACTCGAAGGAATATTAGAAGCGATCTTAGAAAATACAACAATGAATGTATGCAAACAATACTTGACACAAATTGCTCTATTAAAGAAATATTGAGGAGCAAGGAAACAGGAAAACAACTAATGCCATCTTTAAATAACAGCAAAGGTCAAGTGGAGTACAACAGAGCACGAATCGTTCATATAGCAACTACATTCTACAAGGAACTATATAGCAACACCCATATTTCTAACATAACCCAAGATCACATCTGTACGGAAAACGATGAGAATATCCCCATGATTTTACCAGAGGAAATCCTAGCCGTCATAAATGACTTAAAAAATAAAAAATCTCCCGGAAAGGACGGACTTACAAACGAACTTATAAAAACATTTAAAGACCAACTAATTAAGCCTATATTGAACATATATAATAACATACTGATGGAAGAGAATGTACCAAAACAGTGGCTTCATGCTGAAGTAAAACTTTTACATAAGAAAGGAAGTAAAGCAGAAATTAACAATTACAGACCCGTAAGCCTATCACCAATTTTATACAAAATGTTTATGGCAGTACTGAGAAGAAGATTATACCAACACCTAAACGAACAACAATCGCTAGATCAAGCTGGATTTCGGAAAGGGTTCTCGACATCAGACCATTTGCACACCATGAACATGATTGCTGAAAAATATACGGAATATAATAAGGCTATCTACATCTGCTTTATTGACTTTACAAAAGCGTTTGACTCAGTAAGTCATACTTTTCTAATGACAGCGCTAATGAAACAAGGAATACAACAAAAATACATTAATATTATAAGAAGCATCTATGACTACAGTACTGCAAGCATAAAAATAGACATTGAAGGACTCCCATTCCCAGTAAAAAAAGGCGTGAAACAAGGAGATCCACTATCGCCATTATTATTTAATTGCCTCCTGGAAGAAATATTTAGATGGCTGGACCTTGATACCTTTGGGATAAGAATAAACGGAGTGTACCTAAAGGTTTTAAGATTTGCTGATGATATCATACTACTATCAGAAACTCCTGAAGAACTTAAACGAATGTTAAGTATGCTACAAGAAATCCTTGAAGAAACTGGGCTCAAACTAAATGAAACTAAAACAAAGGTTATGACCAACTTTACTGAAATACCAATAGACATCAAAGGGAAAAAGCTCGAATACGTTCAAGATTACGTCTACTTGGGTCAGGTTGTATCTTTCCAAAATAGACTAGAAAAAGAACTGGATAGAAGATGTAGCAATGGTTGGAAAAAGTTCTGGTCTTTAAAATGTATATTTAAAAGCAGCCATCTGCCGATAGGAATTAAAAGAAAAGTTTTTAATATGGCCGTAATCCCTGTAATGGTTTACGGGGCACAAACATGGGCTCTAACAGATAAACAGGCAGAGAAGTTAAGAGTAAACCAACGGGCAATGGAGAGGAGCATGCTGGGGATTTCTAGAGCATCGAGAATAAGGAATGAAGATCTGAGAAAGAAAACGAAAGTAGACGATGTTGTAGAAAAGGCAAGAAAATTAAAATTTGAGTGGGCCGGACACTTGGCTCGATGCTCAGATGAAAGATGGAGTAGACTCACTACGGAATGGATACCTCGAGACGGCGTGAGAAGCGTCGGGCGGCCGCTGACGCGCTGGAGTGACGAGCTGCGCGCGGCCGCCAATCGCTGGTGGACACTCGCGAAGGACAGGAATAAGTGGACAAAATTAATAAAGTCAATGATGAAATAATAATACAAAAGAGACATTGAGTGAAGTGAGTGAAGAAATTTAAAGAGTGGAAAAGCATACTTTTAATAAGATCAAGAAGTGAGCATTAAGTTTGTCTATTACAGCAGAGCTACATATTCATGTTACATAAAATAATTTGGATTAGGTTTAAGTATATTACGTGTTAAAATGCAACCCTGAAGGTACACAAAAAAAAAAAAAAAGTGCAAAAAGAAAAAAAAAAAAAAAAAAAAAAAGAAAAAAGTTTACAAAAAAAAAAAAGGACAAGTACCATCTTAAATAATAAGGATTATAGTATATGTAAGTAGTCTTAAGTATATTACGTGAAAAAAAAAAAAAATGTTATTAAAAATAGATTTAAGTTTAAATACCTCCAACTTACAAGATAAATACGTTAAAATGTTAAGTTTACTCGTAACTAATATTGTTTTTTGCAATGTAACATAAAGGTACTTAATCAGAAAAAAAAAAAAAGATAAAAAAGTGCGAAAAAAAAAAAAAAATTATTAAAAAAAAGAAGAAGCAAAAAAAAAAAAAAAAAAACAAAAAACCACAAGCACTAGTACCAATTTATATTTATAATAAGGATCAAATGTAGATGTTTCTCCGCTTATTTATTTATTTATGTAAGTCTCTCGATTTGTTTTAGCAACGTATACATGCAAAAATTCCCGGAAGGTCTAGTCAGCCAGGGAATTAAAAGACTACACCTCATGCCCGCAAGCATGAGAGGCCATATAGCCCAACTGAGGGTGGCACAAACAAATATCAAATATATATATAGTTAAGGATATTATTGTGCGAAACATGGCTTAATAATAATAATAATAATCTAATATCAGGTAACCAATATCTGTGTCTGCATGCTTTTGTTTTTTTGAAAAATCCAAACCGAATGAAATGAATGCAAAAAGAAAATCTTCATACGAATTTTGTTTTCTCTGTGGTTTGACCCAGAATACATTTACCGAAAAAAAAAAGGCATGCAGACACAGATATTTGTAGCCTAATATTAGATACCAAATATCAAGTAAGTTGGAACAGTGGTTTTCAAATCATTAGTAAACTACGTTTGTATGGGAGGCGAATTTTTCAGGTGCTTACGGGCCGACCTTAAGGGACCTATATACCATAGCCTAAAATCAAGAATACGCGCGGCGGAATCTAGCCAGTGCCATCATGTCAGCGGGTGGGTACGCACGTTTCGCGCGCTCCGTCCCCGCTCGGCAAGGTACGACTAGTCCGACTTTGTCAAAAAAGGAGATTTCTTAACAGCAAGGGGGATGTGTACCTCGTTATGGCTGAAAGGTATAAGATTTTTTTAAATCGAATTCTTCTAAATAGAAAGATAATGACTTTGAAAGGTAAAAAAGGTCCTTTTAAAAATATTTTTTATTTCGATGATTATGCAAGTGTTTTGGACAAAATGGGGATGTGTCCCTTCGCAAACGTACGTTTTATAAGCTCAATCAATCAATGTTTAACAACCAAAGGCTTTACTGCAAAAACGTTCATATTTAGGTATGTATTCCCCTTAAATGTTTGGTTTTCCACACCGTACCAGCAAGTAGGCTCGTAAAGAAAATATTACTTTCCATTTAAAGCCATTATAAGATCACAAGCGGCTCAGGGTATTGCGAATTTTCTGAGGCTGCGTTCAAACAAAATTCGCCTATACGCTGAGACATAATGAACCGCGATTGCCTATTAAGGCACATCTAACAAACGATAGCATTGTTCGCAAAATTTGGAGAAAAACTATGATCGCTGAATTGTGTCTGTAACACGAAAAAGACTAACTATACATTTTATTTCGATAAAAATACTACAATGAATGAATAAGTTTTGTGTAGTAGGCCTCCTATTGTCCTACGATGTGAAAGGAGGTGCGGTAAAGATAAAAAAGAGGCACAGTCTCATAATGTTACAATGTTTCAATATTGCCGTTGTCAAATATTGACAGAACCTGACTGGATGGCTACACAATTACCTGGTACGGTATTCCCGAAGGAATTAGGTGCCATGTCATTAACATTCCCTTTATGAGCAAGGCTGCACTGAACTTGATTGGCGCGGACGATAGGGGAAGGGACCTAGAGTTATACATGGGTTCCGAACCATGGCTCGTATTCGTAATGAGATGGACTTATTCAACTCAGAAAGAGAAATAAAGTGGTGCATGGCTGGACGAGGATTTAAACCCTTAACCTCTCGAATGAACACCACGAGCTGTACTACTTGTAAGGAGTGTCCGAGGAAACTTGTAGTAACAAGCTTGGAAAAGAAAATGGTTGGGTTCTGAATGGGTGACCGTTCAACTTTTCAGGCTGACCGTCCTTTGGATTCCAAGTCATACTTAGGTCACCTTCCTTACTGGGTGTTCGGTACCTATGTAGTTACCACGCGGAGTGTTGGGACTAATATCATGTCACCTATTGTGGTAAAACGTCCCATGTCTGGTCCAGTTTCATAAAAATATTGCTCATAATGTGAGATTATAGTTAGGTTTGGTTTAAGATGGGTTGGATTAGCTTAGTTATTTACAATATTTTATTGTGTACGTTTCTCAGGAATAATGAGGTGATCAAGTTCCATGCAATGGCTCAGGTCTCTTTCTTTAGTTAAATTAAGAAATGTTTTTTGAAATATTTCGCATTTAATAAATAAACTAGGAGCCATATCTGAAAGTATTTGATCTTTTGAAAACTTAACTACAACTTTCTTACGACATATCGATCTGAATTGTAGTCATAATAATAATATTATTTTATTATTTATATTCAATATTTTTCCATTCAATTGACATAAACAAGGTAAGAAAAATCCGCTACCCAAAGCATGATATTCATAAACAAATGCAATATTTAGTTCGAAGGGTATTTAAATATTAATGTAACATTTTATTGAAAGGGATGGGATTATTGATCATAAAATAATGAGTTTTATTTGTTTAAAAATTAATCTAACAAAAATTACTATTTCATACATGTTTCTCACATGGGGTTCACTTTCCAAATTATATTTAGAGTCAGATTTTCCAACTTGTGCACGAAAATACTTGCTTTGCTTATTTAAATGACGACCTTGGGGGTTTAGGAAGGTCATGCTAAAACACAAAATGGTAAAATATAAAAAATGGCTGTTTCAGAAAAAGGGTATATTTAATTGTGAAAGTATGGTAAGATTTCAAGCACTTTTTTTTTTGTTTTTAATCAACTTAACTAAATAAATGAATATTAATTTATCAAGAGAGAAATATACACTAAATTTAGAGAAACACAATATGATTATGATAACTTCCAACGAATCGTGTTCTGATGTTACCGAACGTATGAGCAAAGCCCAAAATAACTCATTATTTCTTAACTCAGACTGATGTCTTCCCAGGCAGGGCGGGGAACTGCGAATGAAAGCTTCCGATGTGAACAATAGACTTTTTGAAAGCTCTTTCGTGTAACCCGTGATTTATAGTGCCCCAAACAAAGCCTGCGGGCCAGTTGCAAATTCTACAGAAAAAAATAAAAGATACGAACTTACAAAATATAAATTGTGATTTTAATTCCAGATTGTGTTCACGATTTTAGAGTTGCTCGGTGAATGGCACGTGAATACGGATAAAATAGCAGAACTTCCAACCAAATGATGTGTTTTCGGGAGATTCGTGAAAGCAAATTGAAATTGTTTTTAGAAATGCAATGTTTCAGATATTTATTCTATTTCAGATTGCGATAATATTTGAAACTCCACATATATGCTAGAAATGATATGTTATTCTACAATTTAAAAAGTTTCATCAAAATCGTAAATAAACACTGTCTTTAAATCGAATTATATAGAAGTTCGAGAGAAAGAGACAGTTACGGATTTGCAAGTGCAGAACCTCTGAATATTAATTCTGATTCAATGGAACCATCGATATGTTAAATATAATGCGCGAATTTCCGGTGATGACCTGAAACCCGAAACAACCAGTTATCGTAATCATAATTAATGTACATACTTTACCTAGTTCATATCTGTGTTACTGTGCACATGAACTGAAATACAATAGTTAAAATTCATGACATTACATAACGCATACAATATTTAATAAGTAAATCACGAGCATGTTATGTTCAAAACTTAACAGATTCAAATCTTCGCCATTCAACGGCCGTGTCCTCGTCAATGTATACTTTAACTAGGTAAAGAGCATAAAGCATATCTTTCGTACTTTAACGGGTGAAATAAGCTAATCTGCGTATTATCTAGGTAATGTACATGTTACCGGTTATCGCACATTATCGGTGACAGATATAAATAAATGAAAGGGCTCATTCTATTGACCAACAACAAGCAAAGATCTATCAATTATTACATAATATATTCTATAGTCGGTGATGCTGGGATTCAAAGATAGTTCTTGGATCTTAAAACGATTTTCAAGTCTTCCCACTGCCAAATTTGACCCTATTTCCTTACATTTTATGTCAAAATTGACCGTGAGTTTCGTCGCAAGGCCCAATAACTGCCTTTGAATCTCAGCATAAGTATAGCAGAGGCACAAGAATATCCACGTCGCCTGGGACTTTGAATGGAATGATTAAATCAGTTTTACGCCACGCTCTTCGAGAATGAGGAATAATTATTCGTCTTCGTAAGTGCGGTGAATTTGCATTGCGACGCATAGTAAGGGTAAGACCAAAGTATACTCTATTGGTTGAATTTAAAAATGAACGATGTAGACACATGAACTGGCCGTAATATTTGATGGAGTTTGATTTTCCAGCAAAACACAGATTTTTTTACGATCGCCTTCCTAAAATCTTACCTCACGTAAACTTTTTAATTTTGGAACCTCGAGTTCCAGCAGTAAGTATGCCTACAATTTTCTGCATTATTTCCAGAACATTGCAAATGTTAACCATGGATACACTAACAACTTATTTACCAATTAATGTTGCGTGTGATTTTATCAAAAGGCTTAGTATCAACTATTTATTTCACTTTAATCGTTGTCTTGACGCCGAATATTTCCCTAAACACGTCTAAATATACCGAATTCTAAAAGCGACGAAGGCATGCCGCGGAATGTCAATAACATGACACAAAAAAGTCGCAGTAGCGGCAGGAGTATATTCCCAAATAATACGTCAAAGCGGGTAGCGCAAATAAGAAAGCAGGTGGCCATGGGACGCGGGGTGTGCTCGGGCAGGGAGGCAGACGTCGGCACGCAGTCCCATCCGTCAACGAGCAAGGAAGGACGGTACGACCTAAACTCATCTACAGAGACAGCGTAGTCACTTTTTAGTGGTAATAAATACATTGACAGTCATTTCGCTTACTCTTGTAGGCCTATTACGAGTTACGCATCCCTGATCACTATATCGCTTTGA
This sequence comes from Incurvaria masculella, assembly GCA_946894095.1. Lineage (NCBI taxonomy): Eukaryota > Metazoa > Arthropoda > Insecta > Lepidoptera > Incurvariidae > Incurvaria > Incurvaria masculella. The sequence continues at coordinate 13,084,729 of OX335653.1, read as the reverse complement.
TCATCGATTTCGCTAGCTTACACCATTGAATAGAGCATTTGCGGGATACGCCATGGGTTTTTATATTTGTGTGGATACGTATGTATCTCCGACACATTTATATTATTTTATATTTCTAAAGAAATATAAAAATCCATGGACGGGCGATTTTATGCGTCAACTGCTATATTCAATGGTGTACATAAGATATATGCTATGCTACCTGCACGTTCCAAACGTACAGGTTGTGTTTGCCTGTTATTGGGTCTGCACACTGTTATTTTAAAAATGTCTGTATATATGTGAATGTAAATATGTCAACCTGTTGGCAAACCTTTATCAAATAAAAAATGAATAAAAGCGATTTAGTTATAAGTGATACATAACTCGTAATATACTGATTTTCTCCACTTCTAACAACGCGTAAGAAGCGTACAGAACGCTATTTATTGCAACGAACGTTCGATGATGCGCATTCCGAATTCGTAAGCACACTAATAACCATCAGTGCAATATTACTAATACGTGGCTACGCAGCCGCCGTTCGCCACTCCCGTATTTTCTTGCTCGACGGCTCGGGCAGGGGGGCAGACGTCGGCATGCGGTTCCATCTCGCAGTCGCCGGTATGTCTGTCTGTCAGTCCGTCGCGCTTGGCACACTTTCTGTCTGCCGTTCTGTTTGTCTCGCTGTGTCTCTAGAGCGCTGGGACAAAATAAACGACTGTATAGTCGCCAGCTCATCTACGGTATTTTTAGATCGTGTTACTACAAGAATTGAATGCCTGCAGTAAATGACAACATAGGACTTTTCATCTGTTCACGCTCTTTGTTTTTCCGAGGCTTGAACAATTAAAGCGAATATATCCACGTCATGACAATATTATTTATTGGTTATAAAGATCAAGTATCTTTCCTCCAAACATTTTTGAAGAGATGAGATGTTGTTGAGATGATGCCAGGAACAATTTGAATGACGGCCCTTTGCAATTTCGATCTAGGGGCACAAGAATATATCAAGTCAGTAACTCCATGTATCAATCCCGCTTATAAGGCTTATGATCCAAAGCAAGATTCTCAGCTAAAGTTGGAGTAAAAAAGTTTAAAAACATTCGTCCTCCTCTTACATTCCGGTTGACAGTAATACACAAAATGTATGCGGAAAACAATTTTCCCTATTACATTTCGTTGATATATACCTCCCCTTTTTTGCTTCCAATATGCCAAGGAATACCTGTTTAACGTTTGTAGCATGAGCCTGTTAACGATATCCTATAAGAAAGCCAATAGATTGTTCGAAAAGCTTAGGTTTGAATATTGTGAGTAATTTATATGAGTTGCCTCCTGATTGTGTATGTAAATAGTCTGATGGTCTATAGGGTTTTTTCGATATTTACCATAGATTTCTACATAAAAATATCTATGGTTTCTACTTATAATATCTATGATTTTTACTTTCAATAGGAATAAAGATATCTCTCATACAGCTGGATGCTCTCACCGCGCCACCGCTGCCGTCACGCGTCGCTGGCTGGGCCCAATGGACCGTAAGACCGGTGATACACACCGAATGTGTTTTTAACAAACGCCTGCATGCCTCGCCGAAACATTTCACGATCATTTCACGGTCATGGTGTTACGGACAATGTTGGAATGTTCTGTTGGTTCGGGCTCGACTATTGAATTTTATTGCAGATGTGACAGACAGATTTGGGAAAGAACATAACGGGAGCTCGGTGGGAAAAATATATTCGCTACCCTAAGATATCCTCCAGCGCAAAATCATCTACCTTTATGAGCAGAGACCCAATGAACTGGATAGAAAACACTAAACATGTTTAATTGCCGTATGGTATCGTAAATATCGCCCAGTTTGGTTATGAACTGGAAGTTGTAATCATAATTGTCAGTGTTTTTAAGTTCAATATTGGGTTGATGACCAACATACAAAACTACTTATGTGTAGGTATGTTTACAGTCATTTCCAAAACAAGAAAACATTATGACTGCAAAGTTTTTCAGCACTAAAAGCAAAGGTGTATTCCAAACTAACGCGGCATTAATATTTCACGCCACCGCCAGTTTATGTATTGCCTATAAAACGCAGATTTCTTTCTGCTTAGACTATTGCTCGCACTGGGTTTTTCACAACACCAGGTTGCGCTCTTGGACTCGATCCAAAGTCGCACCACGATCGAGGTTCTCACAACCCCAGAAGAGAAAACGAAGGAGAGGTGGCATGTGGTCATTATCGCGACTCCGCCGTATGGAAAAAGTAAGGTACATACTCGTATGGGAAGCTGGACGCGCGTCAAATGCACTACAGTCCAAAGATCGCCATCGTGCGCGAATAAGCTCCTAAAATTCGGTCGCCTAGTCAGTTCCCAACATAGATAAAAAAGTAGGAGATATGCCACCTAGCGCGATTACTATGAGACCCGCTGTCTCCAATTTCTTTCACATTTCATTCCTTTAAGATTTTATAACAACCTATATTTATTTTATGCGTAGGGAGGTAGGCTCCCTAGGTGCGTTCAATGTTCTGGCCCCAAACATAACATTATCATCTCCTATATGACAACTATACAAAACCGGTCTTACTGCGCCTGACATTAAAGCTGAGCCGAATGGACGAGTCGTTTACTTATTCACAGGCAAAATCAATCTTCAGCTGGCTGCGGTGTAAAGGACGCGTGGCTCTACATAATGCATGAGACAAATTACAATTCTCACTCAAAGTCATCCATAATGTAACGCGAACTCATTTTTTTTCAGCTTTGCACATACAATTGTAAATATGAGATAACAATAACTTTTGTATGATATTGCAATGGGATAGATACTGCGAAACTGGTGCATATTTCTACAAATGACATAGTTTTATTTTAAATCAAGAAAAAACCTATTGAAAATTTGCAAAAATTGGTTTTATACAAAGTTCAGAAAATGAAAATTCATACTTTCTTAAAGCAATTTAGTTTTATTTTCGGCCATCTTAAAGGTATATTTTAACATAAAGATATAAATCAATTACATAAACTTTAAATTTTTCTTGGGTTCCATTTAAATTAGAGCTTAAATGATGAACAATCAACATGTAGTTTTGCAATCTTTTATTATAAAATATCAAGATTCAGGGAATTAAAAATGCCATACATTTTTACCCTAAAAAATATAAATTTTGCAACATTTTTTAATCGATTTTTCTCCGTTTAATAGAAATATCATCTCTTCCTATTTCTTCATGATTATCTATTTGCCTTTCCGATGTAGTCGCAAATTCTTGATCGTTCACGAACTTTATCTTACAATCTGTTAAACACGCATGCATCTTTTCGATTTTAATATTTCTATTTTTTTCCTTGTCTACATCGATTTCTGTATTTATCTGAACCACATGTGGAGATTCTAGACCAGAATAATCGAATTGATCTTTAAAGTCTATTGGGTGTTCCGTCAAATCTAACTCCGTTTTGACTTCGGTTGCAGTATTGTAGTTTTCTGGGGGACTGTCTTCAGTCTGTTGATTTTGTACTAGCAGCTCAAGAAGATCTTCTTCAGTCTGAGTACTTAGGTAAGTATAATTTGTCTTCAATCCCAAAACGGTTGGTGCACCAAACATAGCTTCATGCGGAGTGCGTTTTGTTTTATTTCCGGCGTGACAGCTCGTATTCTTTAAAAATTGCACGAATCGTAATCCTTCAGACCATCTTTTTTCAGAATTTTCCAGCAGCCAAGAATTAAGCATATCTAAAATTTCTTTCGTAGTGAGTTTCCCGCCACTGTCATTCTTGAGGCTTCCATGAACCATTTTCAACTCTCTCCAGATTGAGCAAGTTTGTTCCACGAGATTTTTCGAAAACTCTCTCCCGTTTGCACTTTGGAGGATCCTAGGCGCCCCAAAAGTGGTAAATATATCCAACAAAACATTCGCCACATCTTTTTCCCGATTAGTTTCAAGCGCACGCAGTATAGTGAATTGTGTTCGGTAGTCTTGGTATACACATATGAAGTTAAAATCACCATCAGGCTGTCCTTGCATATCAATCAAGTCAACTTGGCACCTAGAACTCAAATCTTCATAAATCAAGGGTCTCATTAGATCTGATTTTTTTGGATGTTTTGCCTTTTTTTGACAAGTTTCACACAAACTGAGATACAAAGATACTACTTCCGCTGTAATATTTTGATATTTCTTATGAAGCTCATTGACCATTTTTGTTCTTCCGTAATGACCAATCGACAAATGAGTCTCGTGGATAATATCGAACAGTTCTTCGACGCATATATAAAACTTGGTCGTCTGGCTTTCTTTCGGAGGAACGATTAGACGTTCAACTCCATCAGCACAAATAACATCATACCTCTTCAAACGGTGATAATCTTGAGGTGTTTTGCGACTAGTTTTTAATCGGCACTCCTTGATGTGGCTAATGATATGACAATATCGCTCTTTCGAAAAAAGTTGAGAGTTATGTCCTTTTTTTTCTAACACAAGCTTTAAATTAGCGTAAAACGAGTTCTTCATACTTTCGATTAGAGCCATTCCACCGAATAATAGTAAACAACACAGATAAACGAGTTTAAGATTTATTATATTGAGGTACTGTTTGTACAATAATTCCGAGATTAAGCCAGCAACCAAACGGTACAATTTCGTACGATAGCAAGGTCGATACTGGGGCGACGCGCTGCGCTCGGCGGAGGTGAGGCGGTCGCGGGGGAAGGGAGAGCACGTTAGCAAGCGGTCAGTGCTCTGCGATTGGTGGGCGCTCTGCAGTGACGTATTCGCCCGTCGCGTCGGCTGATGCGTGGAATGCCCGGTCGATGTTAATAATGATGCGGATGTAATATTTAATGAGGTGAATATTCAATGTCAGTACTAATGTAACACGTTGTGATAAATAAATATACTTTTTCGTACTAAGCATGTACGTCGCTTATTCCAATGAATGTGACATGCATGTATGTATAACGCAGGTATAGCGTTAAATGAATGTATTTAGGTATCATTTTAAATACTGTGTTAGTAGGAGGAATTGATGACGGGAAGAGGGACTGTAGGAGAATTCCAAATTATGGGTAGGTATACAGCAGGTGGCGAAATTGGTTAGACGCAATACCCGCGAATGGTATGTTTTGTAGGTTCGGGTCCTGCCTTGCAGTATATTCGTAAAGTAGTTCTTTTTACAGGGATCTTTCTTTGATTCATGTGTCCTTGCTTCACGGTTAATTATGCATACATACATGTCACATACGTTGTGATAAATACTAAAAACAAAATGTGATAAGGAAATTATGCTCTCATGTGGTTGTTGTAGTATAAAACCGTTTTGTCTTGCCAAAAAAATATTTAAAAATAGTATTAGTGTGAGGAAAAATAATAAGAAATGTTGGCTAGTTGTACTTAAAAACATCGAGGAATGTATATTATAAATATGAGCACTCATGCATTGGAATGACTACGTACCTTAGTCAGAAAATATCTCTACGCTTTGACTTTCCTAAATTATAAGAATAAATTAACTGGCAGTGTTAACACCAATATTTACTATATATACCTATAGAATATTACCTACCAAGGGTAGATGATGATATTATATTTGCTCTGCAAAAGAATGATTACTGTTCACACAACGCCGTCTATCTCACTCGGCGGTTGCGCGAGAAAAACTCCACATTTGTCTTATTTTCCCATATTTCCCAGCGGATGCGAGGAAAGGTTTATAACGAATGGAAAACACGATGTACCCACATACATCATGCCTGGGGGAAGGCCCATGGAAAAAAAGTGTTGGGGGAAGCAGGATGTTTCTCTACTTAACCCTTACAAAGGAGCTAGGGGATATTGGACTAAAATCACCGCTAATAGGTACCTGATTAGATAAATACGATGATACTAAATTAGTGCTTAAAAGCTTCAGGTCTAGCTTTTTCTCCAAAAGTATTAGGTTTTGAGCAAAAGCTTATAGTTGGTGTTCAGTGTAAAACTACGTAAGTGTACCGATATAGGTATTTTTGAGAATTTTCAAAAACCGTATATAGAAGAATAGTTCGGAACAAAAGGCGTGTGACCGACAGAGAGAGATTATCTTATGGATGGCTATTACCACACCTACTGGCATAATATTATCCTAATATGACACATTGGAACTAGGTGTCATACCAGGAAAACGTGAAAAAATGTCATTGCCACTTCGACAATCTTGAATCCAATGCGATGGTGCGGATACCAAAGCGGGCGGGCTTAAGGTGGGCCCGTAGGCATCAGAAAATTACGTTCCCGATACAAACGTAGTTTACTAATCATATGAATACCACTGTTCCAATTTGCTTGATATTTGGGACTTAATATCAGGAAAGAAATATCTATGTCTGCAACTGTTTGATTTTTCGAAAAATGTATCCTGTGTCACACAACAGAGAAAAGAAAAATTGTATGAACATTTTCCTTTTATTTGATTTGCTTTATATTTTTCAGCAAAACAAAAACGTGCAGACACAGATATTTATTGTAGAATATTAGATACTAAATATCAAGCAAATCGGAACAGTATTTTTCAAATGATTAGTAAACTACGTTTGTATGGGGAACATAGCTTACGGGCCGTTCTTAAACCTACCACATAGTAAGTAGGGAAGGGGACCGACCAATGCATGAAGTGAAAATTTTTATTCGATTTTAATCTCCTTTAAGAAACAAAGTGGTGCATACCAACCCAGTGGTTCAAACCCGCGATCTTCGTCACGTAAGTGATAAAAACTTGATTTTGATACTTTATGACACTTAAAATTTACCTCTCTATTATCTCTTTTGATATTTACCTCTGGGGAACGCTCCGTTGAAACCTTCATTTTGAGACTTCTCATCTTTACGAGGATTTGATTTCTCTCTGGGGATTATTTTGATGTTTTGCCAATGTTGGGTAAAAATACTTTCAGGTTCGGACCACTCAAATGCGCTACCTTGTAGGGTTTATTTATTTTGGCAACATTTATTTTTTATTGTCTGAGCTTTATTTATTACCAGCTGCGATATCCAACTCCGCTCGGACCATTATCGAACAGTTTTCTGGACCAAAAATGTTACTATGGGAGACCTAAAACTATACCTGTGCAAAAATCACGGTATCCGTTGCTGCATTGATGGTTCAAGGAAGGTAGAACCGACAAAACTTGTGTGGGTACAGGTATGTAAAAATAATACAATTGCCCACTGTGTTTTATCCAGTGAATATTGTAAGAGGCGATTAAGTTGGTTCCTGATTCGGATTCCGCGTAAAACCGTTGGTTTGAATCAATTTAATTTTTTATCAAAATCGGCCTAGTCAATCCTTAGATTGTTTTTCACTATTTCTTATTAGTTTCGGATTTGGCCATGAAGGCACACTTGGACAATTCAACCTGTGCAATATCAATATAAATTATATATTAGGTGGGAATGTGAGTTAATGAATGCCAGCAGACTATTTTGTAAGTGATAATTTTGGTTACTTTATTAGTATCGTCCAGTGCAAAGGCGATGTCAGAATATAAAAAATGGATTGTCTTTTGTGATTCTAAAAAAAATCCTTTGAATTGGCTTAACATCCGTGTATCCCACAATCGTACCAAGTTTATGAAGGAGTTCTATTAAAATAAGTACAATGAAAGTAAATAATTTACAAAATGTCAATAGGTCCTCTTCAACGCCCATCAAATTATTCAAATAAAAATGTTTTATTCATGAAAGCATGATACGGTGGATTTGAACAAGAATTATCATACACAGAAACATGCTGACATAACTGTCACTATTGCCTCACTATACGTCATTCTTTGCCGCATAGTATGAGTTTATTGTATACCAAGTGCATCGAATTCATTATGGGCAGGCCTTTTATTAACTGTGACCTTTGAAGTGCCAAGTTGAACATTGGAACACTATTCTACCGAATCATCAACTCGGCCGATTGAGGCCGATCAGAAAATAATAATGGCTCAATTTTGTGTTTACTGAATCCAAGAGTTGAAATCTAAATCCGAATCGGATTCAGTGAATGAATTCAGCATCGAACAAAGATATTTAAATTGAAAACAATTTCGTTGCATAATTTGGTGGGTAGGTACTGAAATTTTCGGTAGGTATTCGCATGGCTGTCTATAACAGTAAGCAAGTGCCTAAAACTAAGTAATAGCTTAGTAATTATATGTTATTTGACTGAGATATGGCGCTATGGCCCCATAGCCATACCTCAGTAAATTACATCTTTAAATAATAGTGGCTCTCTGAGCTGTAGACTGGCGAACGAATCTAATTTTGCATAGCCATAAACAGAATAATGTTCATCGCGCACATTTAAACAGAATTCTATTATGGTCTTGCATATTTCTCACTGTATCGAATGATATTTTAGGTCTTGTCATGAAACAAAGATGTTGCGACATTTTTCGATACGGCTCGGAACTGACAGAAATTTAGCTCAAGATGAACCGGAGATGAACCTTCGTGCTTAGCTCGGTTAGTAAAATTCCGATGTGCAAGGGTGTTTAATTCTTCTCTTACTAAACGGCTTGATCTATTTTGATGAATATATTCATACTAATCGAATCATCTCAGTTATAGTTGGACCCGGCTGGTGGCGCTGTTGTCAAGATCTAGATACGATTGAATAACACGTCAGCGAAGATTTCTGATCATAAGCGAAATTTGATATGGTAGTAGAAGAACGCTTGCATTATAAATGCCGTAGAATTGCAGAATGCGGTTGCCAGACAAGATAAAAGACTATTGTAAAAACAGTGATAAGATATAAAATAATGTTGTGAAAAGAGAATTTAAGGAGAATGCTAATTAAGAGGGTGTGTACACAGTAATTCATAGCTATTTCTGATATGACCACTATTACTTATTCGGTGCTATAAATCCCCAAACACAGGTCATAGCATGTAGTAAGAATGGGTAATGAAAGAATGCCAAAGCAAATATGTATACAGAGCGGAAGTGGGTGGAACTAGGATAAGCGGACGGCCGAGAATAACTTATTATTATTATCATGGTAAATGAACTCGCAGGGTGAAGGCTACGAGTGATTAATCTGTCGTTTATTTGCATTTCGTACCATGTTAACTGCCAAAGGACGTGTTATTCGGCCGAATGAGCTGAAATTTTTGCTGAGCAGCTTCGACCATATTTAATTGAATAAGATGGCACAAACCTGCTCAGCTATTGTTATTCCTCACGTCCTTCCTAGAGGGATTTGATCCTTCCTAATGCGTGACCTAGGAAAATACATTGTTACGGACAGCGAGCAAGGAAATACGGGAGTGGTGATCGAAATTCATTCAAATGGCGGCAGCGCACCACGCGTTAGTGGAAAATCACATAGTTCGCTTACGAATTCGGGACGTGCGAATCGACTTTTCTTACATGTTTTAACGTGTTCAGCTTAGTGGCACAGGGACTTTCCTTGCATTCCAGAGGTCTGGCTTCATAACCCCACCCCGTTTATGCGCCAATTTCTTTCTCTTTCTTCACTTGTAAAAGTGCATTTCGTCAGCTGTTCCATGGTTCGGAATCTATGTAAAACTGTAGGTCCCCTTCTCCTACTATGTCGTAGGGTTATTGCCCGCCCGGGTATCATCGCTTTGTATGAAAACATGGTCGAAATGGCAATGAAAAATTTTCCGTGTTTTCCATTCAGTTCAATGCAGCATGCGTGTAAAAATAAATGATATGTTTCTTAAACAAATTAGTGAGCGAATTCGTAAGGGAACACACTCGCAGGCGCTAACGCAATGGTATTTAGAGTGGCTACGAGACGCCCCCATGCAAATTAGTTTCGGTTGCCGCTCCCGACCTACCTTGCTCGTTGGTCGCGGGTTACGAGAGTCGGATAACTTGACATCTGCTTGATTATTCTGCACTGGTAGTACGAAAACTAGTTTGTTGGGAAATACTATCTCATGTTTTCCTTTTGGGTGTTTTTAGAAAACCCAATTTACTAGAGTAAAATATATTTTAAGCAGGTTAGTGCCTTTTTTCCACTAAAGTGATAAAGTATATTTATTCAAATCGACCTAGGGCTGGCTATAGCCAGACATAATGTTGGTGACGATGGCAATATGTTTGAATGTTAAATCTTGGCAGTCAATGCGCGCAACGCAGGTAAATAGTACTTATGCATAATTATTTTGCTCGGGTATTGAATCCAACTGTACGACAACTGTACTGGGGACTACCTTTACATATGTGGCTACATTTTCCATTCTGTGTTAGTAGGAGGCATTGATTATGAGAGGAGGGACTACATGTGGTGGGTATAGAGTTGGTGGCGGAATCGGTAGACGCACTGCCCGCAAAAGGTATGCTGACTGATTCAAGTCTATAGTATATTCATAAAGTAATTCCTTGTACAGCTTTCTTTCTTTAATTATACGTCCTTGCTGCACAGTCGATTCTAAATACATATCACATGCACAAAAATACTTGTGCTCGGGATGGACACTGAATAACACAGAGAACCATGCGAGCAATATTGGCACTACTCGCTGATTTACTGTTATCGAGAATGCCGATCCGAAAATAATAAACAACCCGAGAACTATAAAAACAACCCGCGCAAAAAATGGACGAAGGTTATGATTCCGATTATCCCTTATTTTCGGCGGGTTCGCCCGCGCACGCGAACCCGCCCTCGTATGATTTCGGCGTATGGGCCCCCTCCCCTTCCCTCCTCCCCCCCCCCCCGGCGTCCGGCCGCCGCCGCCGCAGGGTCGGTATTTTATGATGCTGACGTGATTCGTTTTTTAAATTTCCGCCAGAATATATGTAAAAACGAATCCCCGCGAAATTTAGGCGCGTTTGCGTTTGTTTATGGGCGGGAATTACGCATGGAAGCGGCTCCTGATCTGAAATGAACACTTATGTGCATTGATTACCGTCAAACATCGATGCCGTCAAATAAATAGTTTTCAGTGTTTTAATAATATTTTTTGCTTCAAAAACAAGTTTCTAAATTGTAAAAAAGACTTCAAATGCGAGAGACTTTAGTCGGATTGGTGTTACACCATTGAAAGAACTCCTATGATCACTGTTTTCATAGTAAGCAAATGAGATTGGGGTGAACTCTTGTTTTGGGCGTAATTAAAGGGAATAAATATACGTATTATCAATAACGTTCCCACGACATAAGAAGTAAGTAAGTATCCTTGTTTTTAATGCCAGTAAAATAAAATAATCTTACGTGTTACTATCGTGAAAACGCGTAAAATTGCTACAGTATACTTTAAAATTACGTATGTTTGTAATATTAGGCACAATTTACGTTGGCACATAGGTAATTTGCACACTTTCAATAAGTCAATCGTGCAAATAACTTGTAGAGAACGGATCGCTTAATCTTCCGGAGCCAAAGCGCTAATGGTCTCAGAACACATTCCGTGAAAGCTGGGAGGGTATCCCAAAAACTATCGCAGAGTGGCCCCTCGAATTGATTAAATTATTTGAGCTCGCGCGGCCGATGTCGATACAGCCGCGCCCGATATCACGATAACTGCTCTATTCGTTAACATCTTATCGAACATATTTTTTATAATTTTTTAACATTACAGTTGGACATAACAATTGGAAATAATAATTGAACATAACAATTGGACATACCAATTGGACATAACAATTGGACATAACAATTGGACATAACAATTGGACATAACAATTGGACATAACAATTGGACATAACAATTGGACATAACAATTGGACATACCAATTGGACATAACAATTGGACATAACAAAGGACATAAAAATTGGACATAACAATTGGACATAACAATTGGACATAACAATTGGACATAACAATTGGACATAACAATGAATCCTAATGTAACCCTAAAAATTTCCTAATTTATCTATCTGTGGTCGACTAAACATCTCAGCAGACGTCACAATCACAGCGGCTTAGTGCGACAAACCCCAAAATTGTGCAGTCTTAAAGGAAGTGTTAAAACAGTGAATGCACTCATGAAGCAAACAAGATTTCAAGGCACAGATTAAGGGTAACCTAAGCGTTTACCGGACGTCATTGCTAAAATGGTATGTTGTGTCATCGCACTCTAAATATAGATAAATAAAATAAATAATACAAGCCGAACAAAATAACACGCCGATGACTCGTGGCGGTCATTTCATGAGTACGAAAGTTTTGTGAGTGAAAATCCCCAAGTGAAGACCCCCAGGACTGAAAAAAAGTTGCATGTCGTTTCATATTAAAGTTCAAGCGTGCATATTTAAATGCAAACATTTATATTCGAAGTATCACCACACGGTAAAACACACACGGCGTCAGCTGAATGCAACCGCGCTGTGTTTACGTACTCAAACATGAGTACGTTAACTCAGTGGCACGGATTCTCTGTGAGGGAACGAGACCACAGATGGTCTAATGGCTTCGTTCGAGGCGCTCAGTGTGAGGGAAACAAACAAGTGAAAACGAAGTAATTTGCATTCATAGGTTTGTTGCCCTTACTTGCATAATTGTGTGTGTGTGTTTTTTTTCTCTGTTACGTTATGTTTAAGAGTAGTTAATTTGAGGTGTGTACATAAAACTTTTTCGATGTTTATAGAAAACCCACATCAATAAACTAAACTTAACAAAAATATTTCGAAAACAAAACAATGATTAGTGGGTTGGGTGTAGGTACTTACACCGGGAGCAACTTCTCAGTTTGAAAGCATTGGCATTTGTTCGGACATTGGACTCATTAGACACGTCTTCAGCGTATCGTAGTTAGAGACTAGAGGTGTCAGGCTGATGCGGCAGGCTCGCGTGCCTCTCCGGCTGCGGAAATTCACCGCGAGCATTTTCCGGTTGGAGGGAAATTTATTTTACCGACAGCTCGCGTGGCGCGGTCGCGATTAGTGGCCTGAGCTGATGGGATTTTATTGTTTCAGTTCCGGTGGGGTTTTCGCATTCTGCGGGCTTCATGCAGCATTCGCTTGCAATCGACGGCGTCACGATGCGTCGCGACGCCATGTGGAAAAACTCATAATATACGTTTAATGTTTTTATCAAAAAAATCAACAAAGAAATTAAAAACTAACATATCATACATTATCCTATAAATTATACTGTTCCTAAAATTACACAAACAAATAATAAATTTCAGCCATATCGCTGCCAGGCGGCATTATATGTATAATATACGTTTGTTGATAATAAGGTAGAAAGACAGATGGTCTCGGTCCAATAATAAATGTAAACATTAAATATATAATATGATTAATTTATTAAAAGTTTAATTTAATAAATGAAAATAATTAATTATCTTTGTTTACCATACTACGAAATGCTTAATGCGGATGTGTTGAGTGTTAAAAACATTTCACCACCTAGTTGTTCTCACATTTCATGAAAATTTATCAAGATACGTAAACAGATAATGTAACATGATTGAAATGCACCTGATGGTAGAGAATAACTAAAAGTGCTCGGATGTACCAAAGATGAAATCAAGAAATCAAATTAAATATACATACAAATTCCCAATGTGAGTCAGGTTGGCTTGGAAACAATACATATTATGAAAATATTCATTCAACATTCAATTTGGAAGAGTAAATATTTTAGCTAGGGATATGTTCATGTACAAACGGCATCACCCTAGACGCCACTATACATTGGACTGTAACCCACATACGTTTTCCTTGCAAATGCGTCGCTGGTAATTGAATGTTAAAGGACAGTTACTTTTTGTACTTTTTTAGTAAGGTTTGAAGTGAAAGTCGCAAAACGAAACATGTATATAAAATTAGCAAACTATTGTAATGTAACCTAGACAATATGCAGTGGTAAACAGCACCTTAGATTATTGACGGTATGAAAAGATGATGTGACAAGGAACAATAGACAAGTTTAAGGTGTGAATCTGCAATACCTTATATCCAAATATTTAAAATTATGAAGACCGGACCGGAACTAGAAGGGGCCTTGGTCTGCAAGTGAAGAAAGTTACACGTTTTCATGACTTATGTATCTCATCTCCAATGTGCACCCCTCGTATATCAAATACGAAAGTTATAAGCCTGATCCCAACTGCGGTCAAAACAGGATTAGTGGTGAGTGAATTTTAAAAAGATTTTGTGATATTAAATAATTAACGTATGGGGTAAGGGGTAAGTAAGGGTTAGTGGTTCTCAAGTTATAAGTTGGCATGCAGACAGACGCCAAGCGTACTATTTTAAAAGAGTTAGTGAAGGGTGATGCGTCCATTACAAATGGGGTTTCCCGCCCAATCGCTTGGTGACTCATGTCACGGTCCGTGCTCACACTTCACGCAGTCAATCGTGGGCGGATCTCTCACCTAATTTTTCGAAATATTTGTCCATCACACTTTAATACCCGGATGAGAATTGAGGGTATTAATATGTCAGTGTCACAAGAATTAAAATACTCCTTACGCTATACTAGGTTTGACTATTTGTCGAATACGCGCACGATTCGCTGTAATGAAAAATTACAGTTTGTGGTTCATTCGTTTATACAAAAACAATTAACTATAAAACAGATTAAGTTTTGATTATCTTTTGATCTGTACGGTCATAGGTACAAAGGAAGGAGATAGCCATCTAGGGCGCTTACTATGATATCCGATTTTCAAAAACTACCAACCCAACACGTGCATGCCACATGCAAACGTAGTCACAGACGTATTGGAGGGTTTACATGGGTGGAATCTGAGCCGGTAGTCTAAGTTGTCACCTCAATTGGCGTTACGGCAAACCGATCGACTGGCGTTTTCAAATGTATGGAGAAATTGAAGAGCGCGCGCAGCGGGCGTTAAGCGAACTAACATTTGCGAGTCCGAGCTTGATTTGACAGCTTACTCAACGTTGCCGTAAATACGTCGACGTTGCCGTTTACGTCCACTCCGCGTTTTCATACAAATCGGATGTCCGCGTTTGACTTTGACAGCTTGAAGAAGTAAAACCACAGAATATCTAGTAAAAACTTGTATGGAGTTTGGAGAAAACGCCAGTCGATCGGTTTGCCGTAAACGCCAATTTAGGTGAGAACTCAGACTGACCACTCTGACTTCTCGAACGCATTTTTAGAGCACATTCGCTACACAGCCACCGGGCTGTGTAGCATACGACGCGCCGCCGAACTTTGACGTAGGCACTTTCACCATACGGTGATATCGACCACACGCCACTTATACTCGTAGATATCTCGTCCGTTACTATTTTCACGTTCTATTAGAACTAAATGAATGGATGACAAAAATACTAAACCAGCACAAACTTCCAGAAAGAGCGTATTGATAGGCAGCTGATTTTTTAACAGAGTGTGTATTTATTTTGCCGCTATAACAACAAATAGATCGAATTAAAAAAATATCAACTAAAATTAAAGGGGAATAGGAAAAAAAATATGTTTGCGTTTAATCTTGTACGATAGTACGGAACCCTTCGTGTGCATTTCCGACTCGCACTTGGCCGGTTTTTATTAAGAAGGTGTGTTGAGATCAGCTTTCAATGGCTTTACCGAACATATATATCTATGGATGTATTGACAGCAGAGGAGGGTTTCTATCGGGGTCGAGACTAAAATAATTCGTAACCCCGGAATAGATTCTTCAAGAAACTGTAGATCGACTCCGGCGGTAGACTTTAATTCTACTACAAATAGGTGTACTTAATTGCAGAACCTGTTTACAGAACAGATTGAGAGAACAGTTGGATTTTCCTTACATAAGTTTTCTGAACTGTACGTAGAAGAACTAACACAATCTGGCACATCTGTTTTCATACTTTCGAGATAATCGCGGTCGTTAAACATGTTTGAAAAATGTTAATAAAAATGTTGTAATAGTCAGTCGTCTACTGCGTACGAACGTGGTGGATGCCTCCTTGACAACGGGCTGAACGTTCAGCTCGAATCGTCGGAAAATGTCCCCTCCCGCCGCGTGATAAGCCGTAACATTTTTCAAACTTATCTCTTTTCATTTATATTATTTTAAAGACGTTTAAGATATGCTTACCTACTGTTGGATATTTTGAAAACGATGATTTTGTATGTTTATGCTGATAATGTGTTTATAAATCAGATTTGTTCGGAAATTTAAAGGCATCGCCTTGGGCCACGCTAGGGAAGCATTCTGAACAAAGGCACTCCTACTTTTCTGCATTTGCATAGATTTACATCTCACCAGCAGTTTTATTCGTAAGGCAGCCTCTCCCTACGCTGTTTATTGTTACGTTTTCACTCTTCGTTAGATTTACGGGTAGGTACGTCAAGTTAAGGCCCGTAACCTAACTATCTGTCTATCCAAGCTAATGTGAGTGAGGAATACGCTTGAACACCACTCTTCCAATTCACTTGATGTTTAATTTTTTATATCAATGAATCAATATTTTTGTTTTTGTTTATCCAAAGAAATAACCTCATTTAAACCCATAGCATGTAAAATAAATTAAATTTAAATGTTATCACAACGCGCTATGCTAGGACTATGGTTAAACCGTAGAGATTATATATTATGAATAGTTTTTATTTAATTAAGCTTTAAGCTGCTAGTGTATATAAATAAATGTATAGATAAATAAAAACTCTATTTTAATATTAAAAAAAAAACAAACTTGTAGAAACATTAATTGATTCTCTATTGTTAAATTAATAAAATAAAGCACTGTTTTAAATTATTTCTAGTTGTATGGGTAGCCTTTGTTGTTTTCTGGTGCTAACCTAACCCACCTTAAGGCAGGACCGAAAGCCTGATTGCATACTCAAAAGTGCTAATTTAACTTGTGAGGAAAAGGTAAGCCACAATTTGAAGAATAATTTCTGAAGCCATTAAGCAATTACAAATTTAATAAACCTAAATGACCGCCATCGTTTTCTTGCAAATAAAAAAAAATTCACTAACTTAGTTTTATTTGGCAGTTCCTGAAATAATAGGGTAAACATGATGTTTACTTAAATTTTAATAATATGATCGAAGATATTCAAACATTAAGAAAATTATTATTTTGGAGTTTTCATAGATGTTTACTGTTAACAATTTATGCACCACAAACAATTTTGTTAAATTTTAAAACTAAATTTAACGTCCAAAACGTTTTTGTTAAAATCTACTATGTAAGATGGAAAAACGAACGGAGATGTAAGGGTTGTTTCATTTTTTCTTTTAAAAATGTGGAACTATAAACATATCTTTGCGTATTTAAAGAGAGTTCACGCATTCTATGCGCAACAATTTTCATCGATTTCGGAAAATAAAAATTATTTGCACTAATTCAATGCATCACCTTTTCTAATGTAAAATGGGAAGTGTCTTAGATAATGTATTAATAAAATTATTTCTTATAAATAAAATTAAACAAGTTTTCAAAAATAATTTAACAATGGTAGTTAATTACATTTTTAATATAGTATAAATAAACACAATTTTTTTACATGTGACAATCTCTTTATTAGATAGGTAGGAACTAAAAGTAAAAAAACAATAATAGATTCGTAATATTGATTATATTGTTTCTATAATTAAACTATGCTACAATTATCTAGACACCAATGTGTGATCATCAACCAAACCAATTTATGGAATGTGTTGAAGCATTCTTAACGAGGTTAACTTGTTTCCTCACGACAATCCATTTATAAAAGGTTTAAGCTGTCCACGTAATTAGCTTCATTAGCACATTTTACTGGAAATACGTTGCGAACAAGTGGCACTGCGACGATAACATTTACTCGATAGTTTCTTTACAAATGGAAAACATAGATACATTAAGGCTATCGTGAAGTTACTGGAAATTTAAGAATTTTTTTTTTTAAGAAATGCAGTCTTTGTCGTTTGGCTAAAGCACAATTTTGTACGGCGACTGCCATTAAAATAGCGAAATCATCTTCCAGGCCCTAACGTTTCGCTACCCCTAAACTTTTTCAGATTTTAATATTTTTTTTATTATCATTTTTTTGTAAATATCTGTATTTTTCAGTAAAAAAAAACGAAAATGAACAAAAAAAAAGTAAACTTTTTTACAATGTTTATTAGCTAATATTTTGCAATCTAAAAGAAATTTGAACAAAATTAAAACAACCAGACACAGATTTCTATAATATATTAAAGAAACCAAAATTTCAAAAACCTAGTAAAAACATTCAGAGCATGGAATCAGTTATCGCCCCGATAGGGTAACGACTCTCTTAATGTAAAAAAGGAATAATTACTTATTGACACAGAGGTCTACCCTGCGTTATGTGAATGTAGCGCGTGGCCCTACTTTAAAAAAACAGTCATTCTCTTAAATTATATTAAATGTTTGTCACCAATTTTATTTTGACTTCTATTTATCTCATGCACATATCTTTTAGGATCCCGTCGCTTAATAATAAGGGCTCTGTTGTCTGTCTATTTCATGCATTTTGTCCCGAACCGTTCTCTATTAATGGTCATTTGGAAATTTTGAAAAAAAAAAAAATAGGTACACGTATCTACTTGTGTTACAATTTATTACCTTTTGTCAAAACTTTATAGTTTTTGAGAAAAATCTAGATTTATGAAGCGCAAATTTTGTGTAAATTTGTGCTTAAATAATATTATTAAGAAACTTAAAACAATCAAGTTTTGTAAATATTCTTGACTGGTCATAAAGGAAAGTTCCTGCCATGGCACCTAACTTCTTCGGATATCCGGTGTATTGAGGTTACGTCATGATTATGAGTGTGGCCACCCATGTCCAGTGACATAAAAAAACTTCATTTTGCCACCCTATTTTTCTTGGTACTGGTTTCTCCAAATGTCAAATAAAATGATTCACCTTGTCCTCTACACATAAATCTGGAGGTAATGTATAAGAACATTTTGCATACCTTAATGAAGAGGCAAGAAAGCGATCGTGTTTCACGGCAAACAATAAGCACACCGTATTCTAGCTATAATTTATGGTCACATTCGAACCGTGGACTATAAAAACACACCTCATTCCGCGCCCGAGGGAACTGCGCTTTGCGAAGTATTCGGCCCAGTGCAGCGACATCAATACATGTATCGATCGGACATAGGAATTGATCTTTCCAATTCCTATATCCGATGGATCAAGACAATTGAGTTTATTTAAAAAAAAAGTAATTTCAAAAACAGAAACCCGACTACTGAAAAATCCCGCACTAAAAAGTATGAAACAAGAATATATTGTCATCTGAAGTAGTTATGCACAAACTAGTAATTATGATTATGAAATAAACAACTTACACGTAAATATTTTTAAAGTATTTAATACATATTCATAGTTATTATAAACTTAATATATATTAAAAGGATAACCGAAGTCATGTGCCACCTATCATAACAAAACAATACATTTTTACAATAGGAAGCGATCATAACATTTAGGGGCAAAGTTACCAGCGGACGATCAAGACTCTTCCAATGATAGGTCATTTCTCAAATTATGATAAGAAGTTTAGAAATGATGAGGGAACAGATGAACTACATACATACATAACAGTCAAAACCATAAACTCTCTTTTTGCTTCGCCGTAGTCGGGTAAAAAAGCACTGAAATCTGTATTTGGTAAAAAATGATAGTTTACGTACAAATTACAAATAAAGGAAATCAAAGGGCATTGGAAACTATCTTCTGTTAATAATAAAAAAAATACTACTCCTCTAGGAAAACAGCGTGATGGTATTGTTTATTTAGTACTGTGTGAATTAGGTTTTACACGCAAAGGTGAGCAATGTTAATAACGTTACGTGTGAATAACATTAGTTTTATAACAATAGTTTTAGGTGTACAACGATTCGAGAAAATGGTTAGTAAGAGATATTTTCCATTTAAGGAAATTATTCGTTATTAGTTATTATTAATTATATATTCCGCCCTTCCCGGCGGGACTAACTCATTCACGAGCACGGTACAAAACCATGCTATTGCGCTCTGCGACCTTCTCTGTTTCAAAGAAAAAGACAGGCTCCGTGATGAGGAGGCATAACCTGCTTTGTGGAGGTGCAACATTTCCACAAAGCAGAGAATGCGTATAGTGTATGATTTGGTAAGATTTACGAACATTTTAATTACAAAACGACTTATAGCTAAAAGTAAACGACGACCGCTGTAGTCAAAAATCTAACAAAAACCAAATTGATTATACATTTTGATAAAACAAGCTATGACTGATGACAATTTTTTTTGTTGTTTTTATTTTATTGTTGAGCAATCCACCTCCAAAGTTATTATATAAAACGCGCGAAAAATTCGAACTTTCGGACCTTATAACTTAGAAACTAAACACAATTTTACAATGCTTGAAATGATACCACTTTGAAGTCTTCTAAATTCTTCAATACCATTTTTATTGATATATCGTTTCGTTTTTGAGAAGTTAAAAATTCTTTGAATAAAATCCTAAAGGAAACAATAAAAATTTACGTTTTGTTCAATCATAAAACAATTTTTTCAGAAATTTAACAAATTTTTTCGTGGTATTGACCCTCTTAGTAACGCACTTTTTGATACCATTTTAATTTATCGTACTCAATGATTGAGGACGCTAGCCTTCGGTCGCAGTTTTCTTGAAAACGGGTATCGAATCGATCGAAAAAGCATTTTCAATGCTAAAAGGCGGCAGAGTAAATATTATCGATATCAGTCAATGCAGTTCGAGTCGCGCGGCGTTATTCACACCTCGGCGGCGGCGGCGCCGCGGCGCGGGCGGGGCGCGCAGCGACCGCGCGTCGCCGTGGGCGCCCGACGCGCTCCACATGACGGTGCGATAAAATCTGATATCTCCAGCATCTGCGGAGTCGACACAAGTGGACGGATCCGACTGTGGAGTGTTAGTTTACGAGCTGGCATTACGCGCCGGCCAGGGCTGGCGTCTGCGAGTGTACTTCCGACTATTTGAGATTTACCTAGAGCATTAAACGTTTCAATTTGGCTACAGGCAAAGATTTTATTTTTTCTTAAGAGAGTAGTTACCCTATCAATTCCCCGTACTGCGGGTGGCAACTGTTTACATGCTCTTAATGTTTTATTAGGTTTTTGAAAATTTTATTAGGTTTTTGAAAATTTGGATGCTAAAATATATTTTTAAAATCTATGTCTGTATGTTTCAATATTTTTAATATAACTTTTAGATTGGAAAATATTAACTAAGAATCATTGGAAAAAGTTGTCTTTCTTACCTGAACCAAATTTTTGCGCGACCAAAATACTCAGTCATAATCTAGTACAGACTTCTAGCTAAAACAGCATCTTGAATGATTTGTCGGGTTTGGTAGGCTTGTTAGAGAGTTAAGTAAGAGACAACATTACATTAATTCGACTCAACAAGTTGAAATAATGGAGCATCACGTGTCAATTGTGAAACCATGACTTGCAGTTTTAAATAGTCGTGAGCATAACCACAATGTTAAAAGCCACTTACACACGTTCCGGCATAAAAGGATTTGCCACAGGCGATTATAGTGCAGTATCAGTATTAAGAAATTAAGAAGTCGGTTAAAAACAGTAAAATTATTAAATGAAAATCATATAAAACCACTGATTATGTTTGCGCACATGGCGCAGTAAATCCTCACAATTAAGAGCATAATACCTGCAGATTACGTCAAGTTTTTCCTCAGCATGCTAAAATTAGAGACATACAAACCTCTAGGATACGAATGCACACTAGTAATAACTGGACTGCTCTTTCAAAAATGTACTTATTTACAACAATAATTTTATATATTATATCTGTGAAATCATTGAATAATTTTAGCAGAACCATTTTCAACAAAGTCGTGCTCTGCGGCACAGTAAATGATGGAAACAAACACATGTATCCACATTAAAGCTTGTCGGCCATTGCTTTCAATTAGCCACACTAGCTTTTCGTCTGTCGTGCTCCACACAAGGCTACTGCATCTATACTACAACACAGTGTACGCAGAAATTGATGGGATTTCGACTGGATAGGAAATAAAATACTTACTTTACTTACTTGAAATTCTATAGTTAATTACTTATGTTTATTGGACAAAAAATGGGAAAATAGCACGACCTTATGCCGGACTCATTTTCTATCAGGCCATTTGGGTGTCGTGAGTAGTAAGTGCGAGTAGCAGTTTTACAGACATACAAAAGATAATAATTTTATGTATTTAATTGATACGAAATTACCGATATCTCATTAATTTGAGTTTCAGCTACATTATTAATTACAATAACTAGTGACATTACAAAATTTTAATCCAAAGCGCAGGTTCGAATCCTGCTTCCGACGAATGTCACGACCAAACATTTTTTCAGATTATTTTCAAAATCTGATTACAATGCTTCAAACAAAGATGTCGCTGAAACTTAAATTAATACAAAAGATTTTGAATGGGCATTACAAACCATGAAATCCAACTACTACCTACTTATTACATACACATATAGTAACATGAATGTATATATGAAGGGTCCAACTATTTATAAGTGATTTCAAAAGAAAAGGTTTCATAATGAGAATTGAGACCAATAATTTCAGGGAAGGAAGTACATTATATTGAACAAATTTCTGAGACGTGACGGATATACCTACTGAGAAATGGATAAGGGTCTATCGTGTGTGTCAAACATCCAAATTTTTGAGCTCGGAAAACACCTTTCCTTTAACGTTAATTCAGGTATGCACAAGTTTTTAAATAGATAAATAATGATAAATAGATGATTTTAAATAATATTGTGCACTACACATTGTTGAGTACGTTGCTATAAACTTTCGAAAAAAAATGTAGTTGGTATCTGCATTAGTAAAAGCTATAGCCTGTACAGAATCGAGTTCTCCTACGTGATTGTATCATTTGCGAACATAAGAAAATTAAAAAGGCCAGACACAAAGCGAAAGAGGATAAATAGAAAGCCTAAATCCATTTAATAATTAAGAGATATACGACGATTCATTCAAAATGCTCGGTCATAAATTGCGGAATTACAATGAACGAACATAAATATGGCGGTCGTGTTTGCGTACGTGTAATTTGGCGAGCTTTAAATTACTTTTTCCCATTACACAGCTGGGTGGTAACGATCGTGGCAAGCGGCCTTATTCCATTTCTATGTCGCCTGTCATCAGTAATTCAAATATATTTTAAAATAATCTGTTACTTAAACCAAAGCAACTGTTAGAATTTGAAATCGAACTCGGCATTAACATTGGTACCTACACACGTGGACATGGTATATAATGCATTTCAATCAAAATGTGTATTGATAAATACCATGTCATTTTAGAAGATGATTATTGCGTAAATGTAATAATGACTCCAATCAAAAAAGGTATTTATTTGCTAAAAAATGTGTGTTTGTATTTGGGCTCGTTTGTATATTTTTATTGCAAATTTTTATTGAATTTTTAAATATCAACGTAATCGATGGATATTTTTTTTTTTTTTTCTTCTTTGTTAGTTCTGTACAGATGCCATCTGCAGTGTTGACTGCAATAATCATCTCATTTGTATGCCTTATGCTGTTTTTTTTTTCCTCATCATAGGCCGAGAGAGACTCAGCAGTCTCTTTCCTCTTCGTGTGGCTCCATTTGCAGGTTAATTAAATCTTGTCAGTAGACTGGGTATACTATGTCTTTTCAGTCTCGAGAATTGTATGCTGGCCGATCCCATTAGATCCTTTGCAGTTTTATTTGGATGGTTTTCAATACGTTCCTTGTATCTTGTTGTATGTTTCTGTATTTCATCTCTAACTGTTGGGATATCTAGATCTTCATAAATTTGTTTGTTGGACACGTACCATGGGATTTTGAATATTCTTCGAATTGTTTTTGTTTGGAATCTCTCCACTATGTCTATATTAGTCTTTGCAGCAGTTCCCCAGAGCTGTATCCCGTATGTCCAGACCGGTTTGAGGATTGCTTTATATATAGCCATTTTGCTGCTGTCATCAAGTTCTGATTGTGGACCGATAAGCCACTGCATATTCCTCAGCTTGGTGTCTAGTTGCTTCCTTTTGGTCCATATATGTTTTCTCCAGTTTAGCCTTCGGTCAAGGTGTATTCCCAGGTATCGGGTATCCTCTGCTTGTGGTATAGTTGTGCCGTTTAGTGTGACTTGTGGGCATGTTTCCCTCTTAAGGGTGAATGTGACGTGTGTAGATTTTTCACCATTTGTTTTTATTCTCCACTTGTGGTACCACTTTTGCATCAGATTTAGGTTTTCCTGTAGGTACTGCGATGCTTTCTGAGGATCACTGTCAACAGCCAGTGTTGCTGTATCGTCAGCGAAGGTTCCCGTAATTGTATTTGGTGTGGTAGGTAAGTCTGCAGTATATAGTAGGTATAATGTCGGTCCAAGAACACTTCCTTGTGGAATTCCAGACTGAATTCTCTGTAATTTTGATGTAGCGTCTTTATATTTTACCTCAAAGCATCTGTCTGACAGGTATGACTTCAGTATGGTGTATAATGTGTGAGGTAGATTTTTCTTTAGCTTGAACAGTAGTCCAGGGTGCCAAACCTTATCAAAGGCTTGACTGATATCCAGAAAGGCAGCAGAGCAGTATTCTTTGCGTTCCAAAGCTTGTGAAATGGTATTCACTATCCTGTGTACTTGCTCGATTGTAGCGTGTTGCTCTCTAAAACCAAACTGATGTTCTGGTATTAGGCCTGGAAGATATGGCCTCAGTCTATTGAGTAAAATCTTTTCCAGCACTTTGGACAATAGGGGCAAGAGGCTGATAGGTCTGTATGAAGAAGTCTCATTTGGAGTTTTCCCAGGTTTTGCGAATCGATGGATATAAATAAAAAAATATATTCATGAATTATCTTCCAAAATCCATCTTCTATCTATTTTAGAAACATTTTTAGCTTTTATGTAGCATTTTTGTTATGAAAAATGGAAAGTGCTGATTGGCTTAATCCTCACATTAAAGGGCCTTTCTTACCATCTCGCAATCGATACCAGTACAAAATAATCAGTACTATAGCAATAAAGGCCCTTTAAGTGTTAGCGCTTCGTGAAATCCAAGCTAAGTTATTTAACTTTCGATGTAAGTAGGTACCTAATTGATTCATACTAGCTTCAACATTCTTTGATTTTAGTGTCGGAAAAATAATAGTGCCTAAGTTAATAGAATGCAGCAACGTTTGCACTGCTGTAGCGAATTCTAAAACGTATGAGTGCGAGTTCGTGTCGCGTTGCTCTGCGCGCCACCTCCCGGCGCCCACTCGCTGGGCAGACAAAGAGTTAGGAAGCAAGCAAGATATTGAAGTTGTATGTGACTTTTAAAATTTTAGCGAAGATGAAATGACGGGTCGCAAAGCCGGAGTGAAACACGTGTGCTTCGGTTGAAGATCGTATATTCACTAATTATATTGGCGTGCGCGCGCGGCGCACGTAAAGAAATATAGCTGACGACGCAGCAGTCCGGTTACACATAATGTAGCTTACGCTACATACCTCCCCTCTTAAAGTAGGCTAAGGGGTGAAAAAAAAAACAAAAATGAAATAATAAAAAGTGACACTATTGCGTGAGTGGCCTTGAGCGCCAGCTCACTTCAGTATCGTTCACTTCACTTATATTGCACGCTTAGTTTTAAAATTTTGCTGTCGGAGTATTTATGATGAGTCGGTCGATCGTGTTGTTGAATGCGATGAACGTCGACGGCGTCGGCGGCGGCGGTGATGTGCAGGCATTGGAATTTCCCTGAATGGCAAAAATCGCTCAGTGGCGAGATTCCGTGAATTGAACTTTGTAATATTACACGATGTGTCGTGTTGTTGCAATACCGTATGCAAGTCCATGGAGGGCATTGTATGCAACTTCTTGGTACTTGCATGATTGGTCTTGGCTTGTTTTATGTGGTTTTTTCATAGTTTTCATAGGTTTGCTGTTATATCCTGCATGCTGCATGCTCGTCTCAACCGACGCGTTGAGTCGGTCCAGGTGCCCAGTGGGACGCGGTGAGTCGGTCGTACAGTCTGGGGGACGAGTGCTGCAGGCTTGCCCTTCCGTCTTGACACAGTGAGTCGGTCGAGTGCCCAGTGGGACGCGGTGAGTCGGTCATACACTGGGTGACGGAAGGCGTCCAAAATTCTATTAGCGTTTTTGGGCTCACATAGAAGGATGGAGAATATAGCCGATGTGACGTTGATCTACTGTGGTTGGAATGCCGATGTTGTATACTTGCTGCTGGTACGGTGCTGAAGATAAAGTTTGATCGATCCCATCTTGATGTGGTTGTTCAGTGCCCAGTGCGACGCTGTGAGTCGGTCGATGGTACTGGGTGGTAGTCGTCCAGGTCGACGCGGTGGGTTGGTCGATGCTGCTGGGTGATGATGTTCATGGCGCTCGTGTTCTTCAGTCGGGGTCACCAATTTAGCGGGATAAAATGTCGGGTCGCAAAGCCGGAGTGAAACACGTGTACTTCGGTTGAAGATCGTATATTCACTGAATTATATTGGCGTGCGCGCGCGGCGCACGTAAAGAAATATAGCTGACGACGCAGCAGTCCGGTTACACATAATGTAGCTTACGCTACAAAATGATGTCTTTCTCAAACTATCGATTTTTTTAATCCTATATTTATTTTCTCCAAAACAGAAAATATTATGTAATTATTTTTAGTTTTATGTTGCTTCATCTTAAATTATCTACTGACGGATTCACTGCTGCAGATATAATTAAAATCTTATAGGTCGAATCAGCTAAAATTTTCACTTTATTCGTTAATAATATTGATTTCACATTTCGTGTTGTGGATCATATTAACTGCATATGTTTTTTTGGAAATTATTTCGAGGGTAGGTAAAGTAGACAGAATTATTACATGAAGGGCCGATTTTTCAATCCTCAGATAGTATTGAACGGTGTGATGGAAAAAAACGCTTTTACCAAAAGACAGTTAGTCGCTACTGGAAGATTATATGTCTTATCACTATTAGCTTAGTATAATTTTGCTAATCAAAATATGGGTTTACTACAACGGATAGTTAAGCCGCGGCGTAAATAAATCATTCGAATAGTTATCCGACTGATTAATAGGCTATTGAGACCCTTAGACATTTATTTATTAGAAATCTGGCAAGAGATCTATGTAGGTAAGTATTCAGATGATTATTGGTGCAGACTCAGTTAATTTTTCGCCAATATTTTCCAATCCAGAAGGCATATTGAAAAAATTCAAACATACAGACGTAGATTTTGAAAATGGATGTAGAATCTAAAATTTAAAAAAACCTAGTTAAAAATTATGAGCATGTAAACAGTTAGCGCCCGTAGTATGGGGATTTGATAGGGCAACCATTCTCTTAAAGTCAATGAAAAAATAATGTATTTCATAGAAGTCAAAGGTGGCAGCGAAATGGCGGTAATTTGAATATAGTTAGTACATATGTTTTGATGGTCACAAAATTACAGATTTACTGCAAATTTTCAGTTGAAACGTCATTTGTGTTTTGAAAAATTGCAATTATATTTTGAAAACAAGCAGAACAATTATGTTAACGCCAATATGGCATGGGTGACCTAGGTGGGTAGTTTGCACTTAACAAGCATTCAATCCCATCCGAAGTTTTTCCTATGCCACCCTCGCTCTGCTTCTAGCTGTCAAGCATGGTGCATGCGCCGCGTCCCCGCATCTTTTCATCGTGGAGCTCCCCTTAGGGCTCCACGCCCGCAACCCGCCGCGCGCCTGACCACGTTGTCGTCTCGCCTCGTCTGGGCGAAGTGCTGTGCCGCCGAACGCTGTCCCGGGAGCCGACACCTAGGAGCTGGTGCTGCTGGAGGTAGGTGGCTGTTCCTACTTCTCTGGTGGCCCGATGTGACCTCACGAGGCTACCGGGCTTTGGCCTCTTTCGCTCGTGAAGTGCGACCTGCCTGGGCGCGTACAAATTATCTGTACTGTATATTTCCGTCGAATACTTTGTCGATATCTAAAAACCTGAGGCTAGGAATTTGCTATGACCTTCAAGCTAGTTCGTGTGAATTTTAAATTCTAAGGAAAAAATTAGCCGTGTTGTTGCCTATCGCTGATGCATGCGAAGTCTAGATATTTCGCAAGTCTACCAAACCTAGGCGCAGCCCACCCAGACACGCAGGGTCAGTGAAATACGATCTCAGTGTCAATATTATTCCTCGGCGGATACAGTGCCCCGTAATGACGATATCATCGCTTATAGTGGCTTGGGTGGTGGAACTTTTGTTATGTATGCATATTGATTAAGATCATGTTATCGGTCTCTTCATTTTGAAGATAAAGATTTATACAAGTGGCGAGAGTCGAAAGAACGCGATAATTTTCTGCCAGATTCGCTTGGCGAATATATTTTTGTGGTGGTGTGATAATGTAAATAATAGGTCGGGGAAAAAGTCTTTTCGCATTATAGTATGTATGAACTTGTAATAAAATCTCTTTGGCTATACTATTTGTATCTGGCTGGTTTTGGTATCATTGAAAGTTTAAATTTTAAAGAACATAATTCCAAATTCAAATTAGGAAAATGTGTGATTCTCATTTGTTTTTCGTACTGTCAAAATGAGTGAATCTAATGAAGAAATTCGATACATTTTAAAATTTTACTACAAAAAAGGTAAAAATGCAACGCAAGCCGCGAAAAAAATTTGCGATGTTTATGGACCTAGTGCAGTGTCTGTGAGAGTAGCACAAATTTGGTTTAAGCGTTTTCAATCCGGAAATTTTGATGTCAAAGATGCACGTCGCTCTGGTCGCCCTATTACGGATAAAATGGATGCCATTTTTGAAAAAGTGGAGCAAGATCGGCATATCAGTAGTTACGACGTAGCTGAAGAACTAGGAATTGACCACAAAACAGTTTTGGCGCATTTGAAAAAAACTGGGTACACAAAAAAGCTCGATATTTGGGTACCTCACGAGCTCACTGAAAGAAGCCTAATGAACCGTGTACTCATTTGTGATTCTTTACTACGACGTAATGAAACCGAACCATTTTTTAAGAAGCTGATAACTGGTGATGAAAAGTGGATCACGTACGACAAGAACGTGCAAAAAAGGTCGTGGTCAAAGGCCGGTCAAGCTTCACAGACTGTGGCGAAACCCGGGTTAACTCGCAACAAGGTGATGCTGTGTGTGTGGTGGGATTGGAAGGGCATTATTCATTATGAGCTGTTACCACCAGGCAGGACCATCGATTCTGAACTCTACTGCGAACAACTGATGAGATTAAAGCAAGAAGTTGAGAGAAAGCGGCCGGAATTAATCAACAGAAGGGGTGTGGTTTTTCATCATGATAACGCTAGACCTCACACATCTTTAGCCACTCAGCAAAAACTAAGAGAGTTTGGCTGGGAGCTGTTAATGCATCCGCCGTATAGTCCTGACCTTGCACCTTCAGATTTCCACCTGTTTAGGTCTCTTCAGAATTCTTTAGGCAGTGTCAGGTTAACATCACGAGAGGACTGCCAAAACCACTTGTCGCGGTATATTGATCAGAAGTCCCAATATTTCTATAGCAATGGGATCATGTCCCTACCTACAAGATGGCAAAAAGTTATCGAACAAAATGGTACCTACATACTTTAGTTAAATGTAAATAAACCATATTAAAAAATGTTTTGAATTTTCTTAAAAAATGCGAAGAAACTTTTTCCCCAACCTAATACATAACCGATTCATCCGGGCTGATTACGCCTTTATTGATGCCAGTTATATTGCAAGTATTAAAAAAATTAGTTAAAGTTGAATTATTTTAAATTATTTGGAATCTGGCAACCATATAATAACTATTGATTGTTCCTATCAACCCCGCTTCGTTTGATCCTTTACTTTTGGAACAAAGAAGGCTCTTAAACGTCGTTATTTTATTATGATTGTATTATATCAATACATCGGTTAATTTGGCTACATTATGTTCATTTATCCAGCAATTTTTAACAATGGAACAGCTTGAATTCGTGGTAAAATGCACTTATTCAACAGAAAAAGAGAATTTACAAATGAGCAAGACAGTATTACAAAGAAAATTCGTAGTAAACTATATATTCCGACATAAATTAAGCCAACACTAACTTCTTGGATGTTTCAAATGCATCATAAATTTGACAAGACAAATATATTAGTGAGAACTGTTAGGTGGTTCCGAAATAACCCCATTTATCATAAGCCGAGGCATCGTGACACTCAATAATTCTGAAGTAATTTTGAAAATGTTTCTCAGTTGACGCTGGCTGGAGAGTTGCCAAGGACTCGCGTGCGTCTACTACCCACCGCCTCTTGGTATCTGATCTTCTATTATTTAATTCCATCTCGGAACTTATATATTCTCTCACATTTAAAATTAATCTTTAGGCATGCAACGACAAAAAAAATGCGTATAAAATAACAATCTGAACTTATATAAATAAAAATGATTGACTAAATGAGTTGCTAAGCGCAAAACTTGAGAACGGTTGGGCCAATACGGCAATTTTTTTTTAACATTTGACAAGTCCGAGGATGTTTCTTAGGTATAGTTGGACCCAATCGGTGCAGCTGTGGCCGGGATCTAGAAGTGACCGATTAAATAACACGACTGCTAAGGTGAAACCATATTTTACTAGGCTCCGCTCGGGTGAATATCGAAAGCGAAGCGGAGCCGGGAACTTCAGCTAGTCTATAGTCAATATAATGCATTGATTCCTAACGTAATTTAGTTTAATGAAGTCGATGATTTCTTATTACAATATAATAAGTTAAACCACTAAAAGTTAATAAACAAACTAACGTAATTAATTAATTACAATGACCGGACCAAAGAGAGCTATGACTGGGCTGGATTGCTTAAGTCATTTACAAGTTTTCATTTATGCAATTGAAAGCGAGAAAGAACTACAACATTCTGACGTATAGAGACTGGCGCAAGTGGTAAAGCATCTCACTGCAGCTGCGGCGCGCTCTTGAAAACTTCATCGGACAGATAATACATCTCTGATGCACCGAGGTGCAGCAAAGCGAGAAATGTACATATCCGAGCCGATACGATGCGGCCACACTGCGGCATCTATCGATCAGATGTTGACGTAAAGTTGTTTATAAACTTCGCAAATGCTGCGATAGGAAAATTGTTTTTAAGACTAACGGTTTCCCGGTGTGCGATGCCGTGCTTGGCCGACATGTTTCGGCAATAATATATCTTTACAGGGGCAATTGTTAGGATTAATTAAACGGCTCGACCGAATTTTATATATGTGTTTATTCTAACGACATCTAACCTAACATTTTCTGGATGGTTCTTAGCTGGTAGATGGAGCTATTTTCGAGATTGTTTTCGAATAACAAGCTCGCGAATGCGAAGGTTTCTGATCATATTTAACCGCGTTTCGCTACAAAACGATATCGACCCAAGCAAAGCCGTGAAGCTAGTGTATTGAAAAGAAAGAAAAAAAGCATGCGTCACTTCATTTGTTTCTTATTTATTGTAAAGATACACGAATAGTTTTTTGTAACCTTTTTAAGGCCCTGGTACTAGCCAAATCGCAAAGTTAGACGAGGCAACCAAGTTAACTAACTAAGTCTGACGATTAGAAATGTCATTCTTACAATTTATGATTCCTTGTCTAGGGATGAACCTATTTTCGTTAATGTATGTTTCCTTTTTCTATACAAAATACATTGAGGAAACGGTGTCTATTTCCAAACATTTTTTACTAAATTTATGACTCTAAAATAAAATTGAATTATTTGTTTATGCATATGTGCTGATTTTTATCTAGAAATCATATTACTTTCAGACTTGTAATGTGAAAAATAGATTTTTTTATTCTAATTATTATTTAAATCAATGATGGAACCAAAAAATATTAACAATCGATTATCAGTCTGGAGTTCTATTTGCACTTGCTGAGGCGTTTCACTACATATTATTACATTTGTTTAAAGGTGCATTTGTATGACGCGAGTAGTTGACTAGTTCTAGCGCCTTAAACAATTGTTTTTATTTCAATATTTTTGGAAGTATTATGTCGTATTACATATGTTATCTCATTCGCCCAACAAACACAACAAACTGCAGTTTGGTAATTTTTACGTGTATGTGCGTTTATGTCTTTTTGTTTTAGTACCAATAAATAAATATGGACGCATTATTACCTATAAACGTTTAGCCCATTCCAGAGTTAGCAATTCAGTTAATTCATGAAAATACCAAATTGCATTTATCTTGTCTTACTACCAGAGCATAATCTATTTGGACTTCACTCCCTTTTTAATAAAGTGCATTTTTATTAATTAATAATACTAGGTTCAGTGTCACTTGCGATTCGAGAAATGGTGTATTTTTGTGGTGTTTTATTAAATAATTCAACTATGAGGATGAAACTATCAGCCTTCCGGAATTAATTTCATATTTATTTATTTGATAAACAGATTAGCCTAGGCACAAATACATATAAATCTTATAACAATATCTATAGGCTATTTGAGATACTGAAGTCCCAGCTTTCCAAATTAAAACTGCAGCATTTAAAATCTAGCCGGAAACAGAACTCGTTGAAATTTAGAAAAATAACGCTACTTTTATTATTGCACCAGTAATAGTGTCGTTTATAGGAAACATTAACGACACTCGACTAACTAATTCACCTGTATAATATAAGAAAAGAATTTGAGGAGACAAGAAATATCAACTTATTAGTAAAAACCACGGAGGAGGGAGGTAGACGAGATGGTCTAAGTAAACTGGGTCTGTGTCCACCAAGTGGGTCTCTACGTCACAGCCCACGTAATAAGAAGGCGTGGCTTAGCGTCGTGGGAAAATATTGTGGTCTGTGGCGCAATTTTCGGCGAACAGTCGATTACACGATGAGATTTTGTGTAAAATGTTGCAAACATTACACAGGAAAAAATATCTATAGTCTGTAGGTGGAATTACGCTTAATTTGTCAGTAAAACACCTCAAATTTTATAATTGAGTAAATATTCGAACATTGTATCGATGTATCGGTCTTGCTATTTGCCGATAGATGGCGTGCAATCATTTTCTTTGTACGGTAAACAATTTTGATCTCTTGATGCAAATTTTAATGAAATTTTTTAATCAAAATTATTTGAATCCGCGCGAATGCATAGATTTAAATTTCCAAGGTTTTTTATTAAAAAAATTAACCGTAAAATGCAAAGGGCGCCATCTAGTTGTAGTCTTGTAACCATCAAGAATAGCTCTCGGAACAGCTGCTAGTAGAATACCGGTTCTACCGGTAGATGGATTTAGCAAAAATATGCCCACCATGAAGTGTGTCTCTATTAATATGAGTTAACAACATCTCCTCTCTACCTCTATCCTCCATGGCACACACTATCGTCTGTATTCTGAGCAAAACAAAAGAGAATGCCCATTCCAGTATGGGCTAGAAAAGCGCTAGAACTTTTTACGTACAGACATGAAACCTATTTTATTTAATTCCTTGTATCATAAAAGTAACAATCTGTAAATTTAACTTTTTTCTACAATGGGGATAAGTCAGCAGACACGGCTAAAGATGAACTTTGAGGTTATTTTTGCTCAGAACAGCGCGCGCGCTCATGGACTGTGTTTTGCCTACATTGTACCTACATACCATCTTTGGTTGATATTTATTTGCTACACCACTTTTATGAGTCACAGGCTGAGATAAATAGTCGCAACCGAAACTAAGACTAACGAAAAGTAGTAGATCATAATATTTGACGCCAGTCCAAAGTGGGGTGCTAACCGCAACGCCATCTCTAGTTACTTACTCGTATAGGTACCAACTTATTGTTTTTTTGTTTTACAAATAAACAGATTTCACTTCTGGACTGGTCATACCGAGCCTCGAATACCTTAATGGGCTCGTACGACATGCACTGGAATAAATTAATGCATTGGAATATTTTCAATGGCTGAGCCCACACAGCAAGGAATCCTCTCCATTTTAAATCATTCTTAACTCTAGTAGATCATTAAATGGTACCTATTTATAAGTCATCCACTCTAAGACGACCTGCAGATAATATAATACCATTCAAACCTCAAAAGGCACGACTATCGATTTATTCTGTTCCCTAACCCTCAGTAGAGTTCACATTTAGCTGGAGTACTCGCTATAGCAATAATAGTGCCGACTATCTTTTCCCTGATACTGTTTAAGTAAATTCTTAAGTGCCTAAACATACCTTATGTAATGAGGCCCTGTAAGTTACCATTGTGACAGCAAAACTCATTATGCAAATAAATATCCACCACCGATGGTACTTACAATGTGGGAAATAACCTCAAAGTTCATCCATTGATGCCTTGCCAATTAAAATTTGCGCAACTCCCATAAAGTTTAGCTAATATAAAAATATAGTCCCCGAGAAAATGACTTGCCAAAACTCGGCGTATACATAGCAGATTTCATCGCAGCGGGCGCTGTCGACGCGTTGACACCGTCCCATCATGAAAACTTTTATCACGACTCCTCCGCCGCCACTTCGCCGGAAGTTTCGCTCATTTCCGGCGAGTTTTCGCGGCTTCCGGCGCGGTCCCGCGGGCGGCGCACGTGTTGCATCAATTTGTCGTCACATGGGCCCAATATTGGGGAAGCGCTGGAACAATGCGAGTTGGGGACACTTCGGAGTGTTTTTGGCGCGCGTGACGTCGGCGCTTCGGCGATATTGTTCGGGAACATTTGGGATTTGCTTAAGCGTTAGGCGTTTTACTTGGATGATCGCGGACGTGAAAGCAATACTAGATATATTATGGAAACCTACTGTTATCTTCTTTTTATCTATAAAATTCCGGTGTACCTACGTTCGTAATTTCTTCCTAAACTTGACCGATGACTTGGATTGTCCGATTTCGATGATTTTTTGTAGACTTATTCATGGGCCCAATGTTGGGGAAGCAGTGGGAACAGTGAGAGTTGGGGACACTTCGGAGTATTTTTGGCGCGCGTGACGTCGGCGCTTCGGCGATATTGTTCGGGAAGAAGTGGGATTTGCTTAAGCGCTATAGACTAGGAGGTCGCGACAAAAATGGTAACGATAACGTAAATGGCTGAAACTGGGTTCACGGGATAAAGTACAACCCTCTGAATCTAAATGTGTCAGTCTGCCTGTTCCAAGTGGTTGCGTTACGTATATAAGGCGCCTGAAAAAGTAGTTATGGTGACAAAAAATACATATGATAAAGTAAATGGATGCACATGACGAAGCATGAAAGTATCAATACATACTTGCGTAGCAATACAAAAGCTGAACAAATCTTTGGTTGTATTTAGTAGTTATAGGCGATTTAGGTTACAGATATAACTTTAGGTATATTTAATTATTTAATTAAGTAACCGTCTGGTTATTGTTGTATAATTAATAGGTATCAGTGTTTCCAGATAATCAGTATATTCATCAGCAGGTACATACCAGCATCTATTTTATATAGCCAATCTAGAAAACGCAACCACTTGGCACGGGCAGACCGACATATTAAGCATCAGAGGGTTGGTCTCTAACATGTGAACCTAGATTCAGCCATTTACCTTATCGTGACCAAAAATGTCGTGACCTCCCGGAATATTAGGGGTTTTACTTGGATGATCGCGAACGTGAAGGCCATACTTAATATATTATGGAAAGGTATTGTTATCTTCTTTTTATTTATAAAATTCCGGTGTGCATACGTTCGTAATTTCTTCCTAAACTTGACCGATGACTTGGATTGTCCGATTTTGATGGTTTTTTAAATACTTATTAATCTGGATCGTTCTTAGATTAATATTTATTTATAAATGTTTAACGTTTCTCCTTATGCTTTTCTTGTGAGTGGTGGTATTGATTAATTAACCACTTAAATTTGAATGAAGTTTCAAACTTATTTTGTGACTGGCAAAGTATGTTTTTCAGTTCTTATATGCATGGAAATAGAGCATGCGTCTTTTCTATTTTTCACATGTTCAAGTGTAGATTACCTTAAGAATAAAATAAAAACAATACAATACAAAACAACAATACAATATATGCAACCTGTAGGTGGTACTCCGTCAAGATCCAGAAATGTATTAATAACACGCCCGCGAGGATTTCAGTTCACATTTTCCTTTCGGGTTTTGCTAAATCTACCGGAGCGGAGCCTAGAACTTCAGCTAATTAAACATATACTGCAATGTAACAATACTAAAATTGTGTCGATTCTATAGTTTTTGTTATCACGTTAGTTTTAGCGAGGTTTTCAGGGCATTTTCGTAATTTTTTTAGAACTTAGTTGTAAGAATCATTTAATGAGTCATTTGCGACGTGAGAAGTAACGCCATGATGCTGAAAAACTCTAAGATACCTTGAATATTTTACAGTAAAGAATCACAGACTAAATAACCGGTATCCCAAGAGCGATGCTCCAATGCGCGATTACAATTTCTTTGAATAAAATAACAGCGTAAAAAGCTAACGGTGCTCATTAAAAAAGGATTTTTTATCGTAACTAAAAATTATGGTATATTTTCGGGTTAAAAATAACATTAAAAAGCTTTGTTTAACGTTTCATTTTAACAAATACTGAAACATTAATTTAAAAAAAAAGCACCTATATTGAAAGAATTCAAAAATTAAAATCATGATAATTTTCTAAAACGAAATCTAGAATGTGACGAGTGGGTATCATTCACCGTGTACAAGTAGAATGAGTGAGGTATTTATTGACTTTTCATTTTGTCCAAACTAGAGAGCATTTTTCACCGATTGGGATTGCACATTGCACATAGTCAAATAATTTGGCGCCATAAAGAATTCGTGCAGATATTTGAATCAAAGTGGTTCTAAATGGGTATGTACCAACAAATTCACTCTTATATAAAAACGGTGCAATATAAACAGAAATATCGACCAATAGGGTCAAATGAAATCGGGACAAAGCTAAGTTTGCATCGTTTGACTTTAATTCCGTTTTGCCGTGACGTGTGACGAGGGTAAGTTTTCACCTACGTCCGTGGGACGTGACTACGTCCTGTCGACACATTCACACACGTTCAACTTCGATAGCTTACTGAATGCAGCCAGCCACATCACTGGCAATTAAAATCGTTCTATTATGTAACGTTTAAAGAACGTTTCTATTTTATTTAGGGCTGATTTTTCAATAGTCTAATAAACAGACAGATAACTATTCGAAGGATTTATTTACGCTTCTTCTTATCCATCCGATATAGCAAGTCCATGTGTTTATAAGTAAGATTATAGTCAGATAATTGTGATAGAATGTGTAATTCTCTGGCAATGACAATCCTTCTTTTGACAAACGCGAATTTGTACTATCAGTCCGATTGAAAAATCGGCTTGAAAAATCGGATTTAAATATTTGAGGATTGCAAAATCGGCCCTGAGTCGAAACACATTTTACTCTCATCGGATTATAGATATCGCTGATGCGACAGACCGTGTTAAGGGAAAATAAATTGTAAAAGATCTCAAATATGTCATTTGTTCATAAATTCCAACAAAAAAGTAACTGAATCATTCAATAATGATAAAAATAGTCAATAAGGTATATACGCATAAAATTAATAGTTCGCAATGAATGCGAGCTGTTTCATGATTTGGAATTCTTGTAAAACTGTAGTTAATACGGTTAAGCCTGCC
Organism: Incurvaria masculella; assembly: GCA_946894095.1. Lineage (NCBI taxonomy): Eukaryota > Metazoa > Arthropoda > Insecta > Lepidoptera > Incurvariidae > Incurvaria > Incurvaria masculella. Next base: position 13,047,204 of record OX335653.1, on the reverse strand, counting down.
CGGGTTGGTACCTACGCATTCGGTGAAAAGATGTTCCAGCAATTAAAAATTGTCCGTATTTGTCCGTATATTCACCGTGCTTACAAAGAGAAAATCCTGGCTTGTACATTATTATACATATTTATCCTTTAGCTAAACGCGTTTGAGGCTTCCGAGAAATAATCATAGGTGTTTTCTACATAACAGGCCAACAGCGTCCTTCGTTGAAGTGAACTAATTGAAAAACTTTACAGGAGCATTGTCAGTGTCGAGGGGTCCTGAAGAGCCTCTCTTTGTTAAATTTTAATTAATAAGTTCGAATGAGTTTCGACGATCTCGCTTTCCGAACCGTGAAATCGGCCTCCTTTGCGAGACTAGTTTAAATCTAAGCAACGAGAGCTTACCGTTCTATTACTTGTTCTTAATGGTGATTAATTATTTTCGGAAATAAGTTATTAAATTATTTTTTGTGCTATAAGTGTATGCACGTAACAATTAAATTTAACAAAGTGGAACTGCAAAAAGGCTGACTTATCACTAAAAGTGGTTTCTTCTAGTCAACCTTTGGGGCCATAAGGATAACAATTGGAAAATTAAATGTACATACATACCTTCACGCCATACAATGAAATGTACAGAATCCGTCAGCCTCAGTGGCCCAGTGGCGCAACACTTCGGCGATCGCTCTCCGAAGTTAAGCAACGCTGGGTCCGGTCTGGTCTTGGATGGGTGACCATTCGACCGTTGAGAGAGGCTGGCCGTGGTTCGGATTCCACGTTAAGCTGTAGGTCCCCTTCCTTACTTACTAGGTGGTAGGGTTTATCCCGCCCGGGTTGGTACCATCGCATTGGATGAACGATGGTCGAAGCGGCAATGAAAATTGTCCGTGTTTTCCATCCAGTTCAATGTAGCCGTGCAATATAAGGAAGGTCCTGGCATGGCACCTAGTTCCCATGTGGTGTGTTGGGCTAATACCATAACAGAACGTGTGGTATTAGCCATCCATGTCCAGTCACATAAAAAAAAAAAAAAAAAAAAAAGAATCCGTACCTCGCAAAAGGTGACAGAAACCAATAAATATTTTGATACACATGCATGAACAATAAAATACACCTTCAAATGTACATTTACATACTCATATCTACCTTTATATTTTTATTAAGTCTTAATTAGTTGGTCATGTTTCCGTGTTAGTAATCTACAATACAGTGTACCTATATTGATAGATGCCGGAACCCAGTACCTGTAAATAAAAAAAAAAACTATTTATTGCCAGTTTATGAAATATATAAAAAAACAATTATGTGTTTCGGAAATGAAACTGTATCGCAGACATTTTTGAAATTATTTCTCATGAGAATCTGGGATAATTTTAATATTTGAAAAATATAGAGTTTCAAAGTTATGGAAAAAAGTGTATTCGTGAATTTAGAAAAAAACATTTAAAAAAAAACCGACAATATGAATAGAAAGAATTATATCAAATCTAATAAAAAAAACTCATAAGTATACTTCACAAGTAAGCACGGAAATTCAGTGAAAGATATTGAGAAATAATTTTACGGTTCACCTTGAATGTTTCTTTTTGAAGCCATTTGATACCCGGCACAACTCCTTTGATTCAGGCCAGGTTAAAAGGTCTGAAAACAAGTGCGGATTACAGGGTTGCCTATTACATTTTCCCGGAAGCGACAACGATTTGTGTTTCCATGGCGGCAGGAGTTCCATAATTTTTTTTAAGATTCATTTTCCACTTAAGCCAATTTCTCACTCAAATAATAAAATTTTATGTATTCCTTCAATGGTAATCGAGTCTTACCAGAGAATGTTAATCATATTTTCTTTTTGTCGGATGTGAACTGAAAACATTCTTGGATGTACAATTATGATATTACTAGTGAAAACTGGGTGCAAATTGATTAATAATTGTTTCTTGGGTTTTTAATATTGATGAAAACAGGACTATACAAAACATTCAGTTGCGTCTTTCATCGCATGGTACGATCTATAGACAATACAGTGAGTGCTAGCTATAAATTAAAAGAAATATTTTTTGTATGACTTGGATGGATAATACCACACCTACTGTCATATTAGCCCAACACACCTCAAGGGAACAAGGTGCCATGCCAAAACCTTACTTTTATTGCACAGCTATATTAAAATGGATGGAAAACAGTTAAAACTTTGAATAATACCTACCTGGGCGGGATTAATCCACCAAGTAAGGATGAGAATCTACAGTTTAACGTGCAATCCGAACAACATAGGACGAATCACTCAATCGGCTCTTAAGATTTTCTACGTGGCGGAACCAACACAGCACGACTTTTAATTTTCTTTATTTTTCCTTTCAAAAGGCCAACGCTGCCAAGACAGTGCGCCGCTGCCGCGCACTCTAAGCCTTCAATTATTGCAGCTTATGTCGGAGCGGAAAAACTAAGGAAATTGCAGCCAATTTCACAGACGTCTGCCTTCTGTCTCTGTGAATATCAGATACAAATGGAGCTCGTATCGCCTCGGCGATATAATTACAGGGGAGTCGGCTAAGACGTCTTTTTGCGATGTAAAATGGATGTGTCAAACATAAAGATGCGTACCATGACAATACCTTACATGTATGTACATTATACACGCCTCGGTGTTCGATCGTCAAGGTCAAGCACACTGGGCATGGTTGGGTTCTAAATTGGTAACCGTTAGGCCGTTAACGCTGGTCGTGGTAAGGATTCCACGTAAAACAGTAGGTGCCTTTCGTTACTTATTAGGTAGTAGCGTTAGTTCCGTCCTAGTTGGTACTTTCATTGAATGTAAAAGTTCGAAACGGCAATGCATATTGTCCGTGTTATCTGTCCGTTCAGCGAAGCCGTTAAATATCAGGAAGGCAAATAGCGTAACGGTAGTGTAGGATAGGATAGGATAGGTGGTAGATATTTCTATTTCATTTTAAATACATATTTTTTAAAGTTTTTTAATAATTTCTTTATTCGTTTTTAGTGTTTTTTTCCTACGCACGGTTAAATGTTAGAGAACGCCCCATGGCATTAATTTTACGTTTTTGTAAACCATACTGGCTTGCAAATAAAGATTTTTTAATTTCATTTTACGGCATTAATATCCAATGCCATTAAAAACAAGCAGAGGTAGGTTATTTAATAAAAAGGAGGCGCTTTCGTTGATTTTGATCATGGAGATAGGGGATTCTGGTAGTTCATATAAGCCGGGTGATTTTTTAGAAAACTGCAGCAGTATAATATTTAGTAGCTTAAAAAAACCATGACCAAATATTAAACAAAGATCGAACTCCGTGGCCACGCTGCACAAAAGTTCGTTTCACCCAAACAGCTTTTACAATTTGATTATGACCATTATGTACTGTTTTTTAATTTAATAAAGTTGATAAATTTTCGATACAGATGCACCCCCGAAAGCGGCGTAGGCATTTATAAAATCTACTTACCCATGCATTTACGTTAGGTACGCGTTATTGAATCGTTATAACGACGTGAAAGTAAATGACCGTACATCTGTGCATTGGGTTAACACTGACTCGGATTCTGCCCACGCAGTAAGACTGCATGCTTCATCATTTATGACGTAACAAATGAATGCACGGAACATGTATCGTTCTGGTTTCATTCGGAATGCGATGTAATCGGCTCATATCATGCCACCTATAGATGTAATGTTGGTCTTGTAACATCAAACAATATTTATTCCTATCAATAATCACGAGGGCCCCAAAAGGAAACCCCAATTGAAGCTACGCATAATTGATTCCAATTGTTGGTCAGGTCTAATACAGAAATATAGTACAGGTAAATATGTTTATTATATTTTAAAGGAGCCAGACAAGCAATCCTCATTAGAAGTAATAATAAAAAAGTTAAAACTACGGGCAAATATATTTTCTACATTGCGAGCCAGCCAGACAAACTATTCTTATATACGCCATAATGAAGCAGTTAAAATTACGCGAAATATGTATTTTTATGCGACCTAATATGGACGGCTTTACCACACAACTACTGTTATGATATTAGCCTATTACACTACATTCCCGAAGGAATTAGGTGCCATGTCAGGACCTTCCCTTACTGAGAAAGGCCACTTGAATGGAAAACATGGACATTTTTTCATAGCCGCTTCGACTTCTGGTATGCAAGGCAAGTCCCCGCGCCACTAGGCTTCGAACTGATGAAATTTATTTGATTGCGAGAGAGCCAGGCAAAGTATCCTTATATACGTCGAAAGGTTAAAATTGCGAGCAAATTGATTTATTAAATTAGCCATACAGTATATCAAAAACATTTCTACCAAAAACAACGAATAATAACAACCATAACTTTTTGATATTTTTTTAGGTATTAAATTGATTGGGAATTACCGTTATCTCATTAATTTGAGTTTTAGCGACATCTACATTTGAAGCATTGAAGAACGAGAGTTTGAAAACAATCTGAAAAAGTTTTCGGCCGTGACATTCGTTAGAAGCAGAATGTTTTGGAAGAATAAGATATAATGTTTGAATAAGACTGTCACCACGCGGCGCTAAAGTAACGGAATTCAACCGTTGAATCGGCGAGTTCCGCTGGAATTCTCCCGATGTTGCCGAGACAAACGCAGCGCTCTCTTGAGTGTGAAGGCTACCATCAATAATGCACCGCCGATAAATAGGAGCCATAACGACGCCCTAACAAAAGATGCACAGAAGGAAAGCTGCCCCTATATTTTATCGATATAGTTTTTCCGAGCCATTAGACATTTTCCAATGACTGATGAGGCGCCGTCGATCGTCGACCGAATATAAAATGGCTTCACTGCGATTTTTAGTAAACACAGAGAGAAAAACGCCGATATAAAAGTGTAGCGAGCACGCAGCGCACGCGACACCGCCATGACGTCGGTCAATGAAATGAGAGGTGTTTCACGACGCGCTCCGTATTTATGCAAGCCGTGGCGCTGCCGTCGCTCCATAGCATATAAGTATGCGAGCACTCATTAATAAATCGTTCAGTACGCAACAAGACTTTCAATACATCAGAACTCCTAAAAAAGCAATACGTACCATCATGATTTTTTTTGTATCATAAATTGTTTTTATTACGTACAGTTTTCAAGTGCCAGATAATGTTTATTGCAGGACTTATTTTGTACATTTTCTTTCTCGTTTTCAGGGAAATGAAATTATAGTTCCCTTCCAAGGGCCAGCGCAATGCGCAGTAACCAAATTCGATATAGTTATGTCTCTGCGCAGCTGTTGGCGCTTGGGAAGGGCTCGGCTCGCGTTGGGCGCTGGACTAACAATCAGAAAAAATACATTTTGTAGATCATTCAACTTGATTGTTTTTTCAAAAAGATTAAGAATCCATAAGAAGCTAATCCAATTAGTAGCATTTTTTTTAGAATATAAAAAAAAATTCAACCTAGACAGGGACGATCAGGGTTTATCATACGGGTCAAGTCTGCAGGAAAATATATAATATATAGGAGCCATGCACACTCTCTGGCGTCTCAATCGCCTCATACCAATCGAAACCAAAATCAAGTTGGTTCAGTCGCTAATTCATCCTATTTTAGACTATGGTGACATCTGTAATCTTAACCTAAACGAGGAGCTTCTAGACAAACTAGATCGCTTGCTTAATTATGGAATTCGTTATATCTTTGGTTTGAGGAAGTTTGATCATATATCCACCTATCGTGCGAAACTAAAATGGCTTAATATTCGCCAGAGGCGTAATATGCATGTTCTCTCTCTTCTTTACTTAATCTTAAATGATCCCAAATCCCCACTTTATCTTAAAGAACGCTTCAAATATCTCTCTTTTCATGGTGTACCACTTAGGTCTGCAGATAATCTCCTGCTCCTTATTCCGTCACATTCTTCCACTGCTTATTCGGGTTCTTTTACAGTTCACTCAGCACGATTGTGGAATCAATTGCCTCTTACTATTAGGGAAAGTGCTTCCTTGTCTATTTTTAAGGTAAAATTAAAATCCTGGTACTTGACATGTTATAACAATTAAATCAATCTAATATTTTCTGTTTATATAGTTTTAATTTATCTAATGTTTTCTAAGTGTGATTATGGTGCTTAGTTTTAAGTAATTTATTGTTCTTGCTACCTCTTAATATATTTTCTAATATTAAGGTTAGCTGTTAGAGATTGCCTTTGGCAATAAGCTCGCCTTTGCATACTATGTAATAGTTGTAAGCAATAAAGAATATTTTCATTTCATTTCATTTCATTTCATCAAAGACTAACATCTAAGAACACTTGCAAGAGAATAGAGTGTGCTAACGGACGGTCCACCATTACTCTGGGCACAACAAATGGTGCTTCCTGATTGATGATACGGACGCACCATGAAGCGAAGCCTGCTTTGGGTCCCCATGTTGTTTCACGCGGAAATTGAAGGCACCTATAATGGGCAGGAATCTTCGCGGCCGCTGATCTTTCCAAAAACCTTTGATGAGGAGCAATGTATGCGATAATGTTTATTTTATGTTTAGTTTTAAATTAAATAAGTGTCATTGTGAGCAGAGTGTCGTATTATATTGCAACAGGGCGCCTGTTTGTAAGAAAATTTAAATAATATTTTTTTAGCTTGCTGATAATATGAAGCTTTGTACAATAGTATGTATTGTTTTCCTTTTGAAAAGATAATTTTAATAAAATATGTTTTTTATTAATGCAACGAAGGACCAGAGCTCTCCCAGTCATATTTGCAGCGTTATATCAAATGATTTATCCCACTATCCCAATTTTACAAAAATCCAAAATTGTTTTAAGTAGGTTACTTAAACGGAATTTATAGCTAAGAAAAAGTCTAATATTTCTGATTTTATTATGTTTTGGCAAAATATAGCCAGAATATAGTGGGTTAATTAAGTAGCATCTTAGAAATGTTTGTCCACCACATCTCTTATTTTATTTTATATTCATCACTTTCACGAATAATTAACATGCAAAATTATTCTATGCATGGCCTTTTCTAAGCAATAATACTTCAAATCGTTGGTCTGCAACCCAGATTACATACATACTACACTCACATCAGATCACGAAGAGATTCCACTCAAGTGAGATTAATTCAACAGTGACATCTAAATTGAAACAATTGAAGCAAGATCTGATACATTGACATAAGCGCCATCTAGTAGATGGGAAGCGTGAAAAACTGCCGTAGCTCGGAAATACGAATTACTCCATGAAATAAACCGATGCAGTCCGCATTGAACCGCGACTCATGAATGAACATTATGTCAGACTTGATGTATTGAGCGAGTATTGAGTCGCTCGTTATCTTTATAACTAGTCAAATGCACCTGCTGCGCTCATAAAGCACTTTGATGTCGGTTATTTACGGTATTTTTTACCAAAAATAGCCAACACAGCACCGGCGCGTTAGGTCAAAATGTCACACGTAAGTATTTATGTAAGAATTAATAATTTACACATTGAATTACGTGAATGTGCGGGTTTTCGGTGTTACTGCAGTAAAACAAACATTTAAAAGATGCCATGTTTAGGCTTTTTTACCATTTGGAGTTAAGATGGTTATACTAGCCAATGCACATGGTTTGATTGCGTTAAGTTCCCGATCTCTATGGAATGAGAACATGAAAAAAAAACATGTATAATTCCAGCTAACGTTCTACCAAAACAGAAAGAAATATGTTACAGAAATTTATATTTCATGCATGTAACATTTTTTTGAAGTCAGGTCTCAAATATATTATTTTTCAAGTTTGCGGCTTATATTGATATTAACTAATATTTATTTTAATACCATTTCAAAGATCTTAACATTATCTACCCATTCAGCGAAGAACATGCTTAACTTTTCCCAATTTCTTTAACGAAACAATAAAAAAACCGGTTTCACGCGTTATGCGGGTTGGTCACATTTAGAAATAATTATTTCGAGCTGCTCTAACTAAGCGACGACGTCGGGCTCAGAGTGGGCAGTCTGAGTTCTCACCGAAATTGGCGTTTACGGCAAACCGATCGACTGGCGTTTTCTCCAAACTCCATACAAGTTTTTACTAGATATTCTGTGGTTTTACTTCTTCAAGCTGTCAAAGTCAAACGCGGACTTCCGATTTGTATGAAAACGCGGAGTGGACGTAAACGGCAACGTCGACGTATTTACGGCAACGTTGAGTAAGCTGTCAAATCAAGCTCGGACTCGCAAATGTTAGTTCGCTTAACGCCCGCTGCGCGCGCTCATCAATTTCTCCATACATTTGAAAACGCCAGTCGATCGGTTTGCCGTAACGCCAATTTAGGTGACAACTTAGACTACCGGCTCTGGCTATAAAATGTTTAGGTATGAGGATGCTCTTAAGCACGTTTTAACCACCTAAGCGTGAGCACGCTTAAAGTTGCATGTAGTTCTAATACAATGTGCTCACATTTTATACTGCTACGGTTTACTAAATTTAACAAAATAAGTTTTATGAAATCTGTCTTCGTGGTTGTCTTGTTCACTAAAAGGTACTAGAAATTGGCTAAATAAAGCACTTGGCCATATTTAAGTTTCTTTTCCGTAATAATATCTTTAGTTCTACACTTTTTTCGAAGACTCAAAAACATATTAATTTCTCCATCTGTTTTCGAAGGTGTTCCGGAGTTTATTGTTTTTTAGTTTTAACATCACGTGTAGCAAAAAAGTGGTTTATTTTCATGCTTAGAATACTTGGTAAGTTCAGTCGTTTACTTTCATATCGTAACTCAATAGACTAAAGTTTTTGTAAGTTGTACAGCTTTTTCCTGTGCGTATGTTTACACTGAAACCCAGTTCAGAGTGGGCGGACTAACTTGAATACGGGGATTATCGCCGGACTAAATTGCATTTTGTATGGTCAGTCCGGTGCTAGTCCGCGTATATTTCACTCTGAATACGACTGTAAGCCTTGTTTTCACTAAGTGCTGATTTATTTTAATCGACACTTAAAGGGCCTATATAACTACAGTCCTGATTATCTTGTACTGGTATTTCTTGCAAGCTGCTAGGAAATGCCCTTAATATGTGGCGATTAAGCTTATCATCAGTGGGTAAAAAAGGCCCGTAGTCTTCAACAAAAACGTGAAAAACTAAACCAAACTAAAGAGTTGGACATGAACGAATGCCTGTATTATAAATATATATAGATAGTGAAGGTAGGGCTGTTGCATGCTGCTAAGAAATGTCCCGAATAAGTTAATCAGCAGTGGGTGAAAAAGGCCCTTAGTGTTCAACGAAAACGTGAAAAAATAAACGAGACTAAAGAGTTGGACATGAATGAACGCCTGTATTATACATATATAGATAGTGAAGGTAGGGCTGTGAGCGCGAGGCGAGGTACACGACGGGTCCCGGTTCGCCCGCGGCCCGACATCCCGGAAGGACATCATCCAGAGCGTTCCCCTAGCGCCGCGCAACCGCCTCGTGGCGAGGTTACCGCCAGGCGGCCGCGCCGCCACGAGATGCCGCCAGCGGGCTCTTCCGGGCGCGACTGAGTGGGACGCTTGGCCTAATCGTGTCATGCTTGGAGGTGTTTGCGACGAACCTAATGAAGTTATTGTGCTTCGCTACTTCACGGTATACTGTCTACCCACTTGCAAGGATAATGCAAACAGTTGTTATATATTATTATTTTATCTTTTTTTACATCATCATGCAGTAAGTTTTAAAATTTAAGCTTTTTTAGTTTAAAGTTAAGTATTTCAAATTCAAGGTGAAAATATAGAAACAAATATGTTTATTTAGATTTTAACTGTTGTTCGACATAATACTGAGCATAGTTTGCACAGACAATTTCATCGCCCAACGAAGTGCTGTGTTACTACCCGCATCTGTAGCTGAACCTACACAGCTACAATCTCCGCAGCCGACAACCTTTAGTTGACTTCTGACTGGACGACACGTCAGAGGTCCTCGAGGTCGCGCCGCGATCCTGATGATGTCCGCAACGTGGTGGACGAAACTTCGGAAAGAAGTAAGCCCTTTTTAACACTGTATATCCGTAAACATTAAGTATTATATAGAAACAAGTTTCAAGATATTGATACCTAAACTATTGTTTATTGTTTATTGTTTATTCATCATCCACAGGCAGCACACTGCACTCGGATTTGTCATATTTTATCATTAGCCAGTTCAGCATTCACGGCGAAGAAGAACTGGTAAGAACATCGCTGATTTTTTTCAACGTCCACTTAGTCTAAGTTTACAAATTTGTTTGCCACTGCTTACAGAAATACGGGTTATTGGTACCCGTTTATGTGAATACATTAAATTAATATTAATTCACAAAAATCTACCATTCACGCCGTATGCATCAGTTCATGACATATATCGGTTTATTCTGCAAAGTCATGTCCGTCATCTAACATGTTGCCAATTGGAGCAGGCCAGTCCCCACAAGCATTTGAGTAAATATACTTTATGGTACTCAGCAAGTCATTCCCATATTTCAAAGAATATTAAATATATTTAGAATCGAGGAGGCATTGATTACGGGAGGAGCGACTGTAGAAGAATTCTAAATTATGGGTAAACAGCACCTCACCGTCTCGTTCACCATCTACAATAAGCATATTCTGCATATTCTTCCCCATTCATTGCACGATTTTTGTGTCATGTTATGGAGGCTAGACAGTAGACACACAGATACCCGTTTTTAGGGTTCCGTACCCAAAGGGTGAAAACGGAACCCTATTACTAAGCCTCCGCTGTCCGTCCGTCCGTCCGTCCGTCCGTCTGTCACAGGGCTATATCTCATCAACCGTAATAGGTAGGCAGCTGAAATTTTCACAGATTGTGTATTTATTTTGCCGCTATAACAACAAATAGGTAAAATACTTTTTTGTGTTAAGTCTTATACGATGGTACGGAACCCTTTGTGTGCGAGTCCGACTCGCACTTGGCCGGTTTTTTGTATTCACCATTCGAATAATCGTATTCTACATCATTATGCATTGAATTGATAACGCCTTTGACTACACACAGGTCGAGGGCCAAAGCAATATTAGATAGCTTTTTGTTGACGAAGTTTTGAACTGAATTCTAAAGATTGTCCACCACGAGTGCATTTAGAGATGACACATCCTTAAAGCCCGTTTCCACTACATACGCATCAGTTGCGGAGGCAGTATTCTCTCAGTCCCTGATCCCTCATCCCTCATCCCTGAATATTTAGCCTCCAGGCGGATTGTCTAGCCGTATTAAACCGCTTGGACACATCCTAACTTGGTGTACTTAATCGGATCACACAATTTAAGTAAATGTACATATCTCTGGTTAATATAATGTTATCCAAGGACATCTAAATTGAAGAATAGTAATTAGATTTTAAAAATAATCAGAAAACGTTTTTGGTCGTGACATTCGTCGGAAGCAGGATTCGAACCTGCGACCTTTGGATCACATGTCTACTGCTCTAACTATGCCGACAATTACGTCAGCCAACGAATTTCTCGACTATATTCGATTCGACATAATGCTTACCCTGTCTACACTGGCGCTAGTTTTGCATATTGATCCTATGATTAGGCATTTTGACTGTAATAATTGAGATTGATATGGTCATCAAAGTCGATTTTGGTAAAGGACACTAGTATCGGCACGGATTAAACTTATTTATTTTACTTCAAATTGTTCAAAGTACGCTAAGTAAAAAGTACACGGTGGGGCAGCATAACTTACTTTTTTTAAATGTCCTTCATAAATCACATTTTTCATTATTTTGAAAACGATATCCTGTAGGTAATGCCTCCCATTGACACACACATTCCAAGATTCAGAAATTCAACATTTCACCAACTGCCCAAACACTCTAGAAGCGAAGGACAATATTCAAAAAGCAACAGACAACATCCCCGTCACTATGCTGTCATAACGCTTACCTAACGCCTTCTTGAAGTGGGTTGAAAAGGATTCCACACGATGCATTACGATACGAAGCTCGATCCTCATGTCTCTATTAGACGGAGGTGTAACCGGTTAGCGCCCGCGATGCTAACTGCTGTTCAATTCCAGGTATCGCGTCCCATTATTCCCGGCGGTAAATTTATTTGCGATAATGTATTATTTGCTGGCGTTAATGTGTAAAACGTGAAACCGCTTCAAACTATGTTGGTTGCGCGTAATTTGTTTTATGATTCGATTTGCGATTGTTGCAATGGTTGTTTCCTCGGGGAATATTTGAATCGAGAACGTAATAAAGTCTGGCAGTAATAAGTTAGGTTTCATATTGCGTGATACCGCATATTAATCTGCTGCTAAGAGAACTGAGCACCAACGCTAAAGCAGAATTCTATTTGTTGTCCAGGCATTCCTGTTTATGCTTTAATATGATTGGACTGAGTGATTTGGTTTCTAAAATGAATAAAAAGCCCCAGACAGCAATTAAGCCCGATTTAATGGAATCAAAAGAAAATCCTACATCCAATCAAGCGCCAGATCGCAGAACTCCATTACGTACGCGCTTGTATAACAAGTCACAAAGATTAATTTGGTCCAACAATATCCATGCCTGTCGTCTATCCGGATCATCCCGTGTAAGCCCCCGAGCGCAGCCACCGTCATAGTATTAGAGAGCAGAAGGGGTATAGTAACCGCACGAAGCTATTGATAACATGTTTAACTCATTTTAAACTCACATCTGCATCTGTGGACTATTACGTATGGTGGACTTTGGCATTTGAAGATTAAAATAACAACAAATAAACAAAAGCGTTGGAGCGAGTTCAAAGCCCTCATCTGAATCATAATGATCAGAGCGTGTTGCTGTTGGCCATATATCAGGTGATGTTAATGATGTTAGCTTGAGTGATGACCGACTGATCTTGCGATATGAGGCATTGTCAAGACCAGGTCCAGTGTGATTTACTGAGAGGCGAGTATGTTGTTTGGAAGATCAGCGGTGGTAGTCGTTGGAGTGCGACAATCAACAACTGACATGGTTGTGGCTGTGATAGACAAACTTGGTTTTATACTATTGCACATTGATTGTCAACCAGACTCCTGTAGTCAAGACTATAATCGAGAAAACCGCGCTGGGATGGAAAACAGATACAATTTTTCATTGCCTGATTTACTATCTTTCTTGCAATGAGATGTTAATAACCCGAGCAGTTTTAAATTTACCACCTAGTAAGCAGGCAAACAAGACTTAAGTTTGTCGTGGCTTCTTGACCATGCAACCCCCATTTTCAATGACAATGCAAAAATCCTAAATGTTACGTTCACGGTCCTCTCGTTGTCATGGGGGCCCCACTTAGTATACATTTTCAATTCAGTTTTAATACATGCGATCAATATGGCAACCATCTTTATCCTAATTCACTTACCGGCTATTGTTGCTGCTCTCACACTTCTCCTATCTTCTTCAGTTGCTATTATTTCTGCTTACCACGATAGCAAAGAGGAAACGGAGTTATCACAAGCGTGATTGCCACAGATTCCAGCCTCCGTGAAGGCTACGAAGAAGAGGAAACCATTTATATAAGCTTAGTTTAGGCTGTATGGAGAAAGGTCCTTGCCTTTCCCCTTACTGAATCTCCAGTAAATAGAGCAAAGTGGTTTTTGTTGATCTTTGCTCGATCCTATCCAAATTATTTATGCTGTTTTTATAAAACATATTCCTAGTTCGTTAATTGCGATGGCATCATGTAACTATATTCTTTGACGCCTTTTTTGCTAAGTGCACGTAGATAAGAAATGTTAATGACTATATGGTTATTAGCCATTATTACTAGTAGCTTGTGGCTATACATTCCTAATTGATTTGGTTGATAGTTGGCCGTCACAAAATGCCCGACAGGTGTGAAACATTTAAGTTTATATTATAATATATAATTAGTAAAACGAAAAAAAAATCTACAGTAATAAATAGTGCGGCGCCGGGCGCGGGTGGCGGCTGCTAGGGGCACAATCGGAGGGCGATGGATTTCGAACGCGAAAATCCATCGCCCCCCCCGATGGATTTCCTCAACAACAAATGGAGCGAAGCGCCGAGCTGACTGCTGTTCACTGTGGCGGCGTCAGCGCCGTTGGCGGGATCCCTCGCTCGGAATTATCAGGCGGCGCGTTTTAAACGGCAGACACGATGTGACGTTTAATGGCTTTTATTTCGAGAGGATTTTCAACGAATTGCGGTGCATTTTCGTGTCTGCTGTTTGTCTGGATGTCAAGTATTTATTGTAGAACGATCTCTATGTAAGTCGTTGGTCTATCTTGGAGTATGGCAATCATTTCAAATATATTTATATGTAAAAATATAATAATAATAATAATAATAATAATAATAATTCTTTATTTCAGACTAGAAGTCCATAGACACCAACATTACATTTGAACAATAAAACAAATAACTTTTTAAAACAGAAAACAAAAAAAACAGAAAACAAATCAAACATAAAATCAACTGCGGTCACCGATGGCTCTAAAATGAAGGTGAGACCAAAATTTAAATATCCTTCCGGCCCCATCCTCCATAGCAACAATAGCAGTCTGGTTATCAGTATTGACTAAACGGTCACGGAAGCCAGCTACTCGCTTTCGGATAACAGCAGAGAAACTGTCCACCCTCGCCTCTGCGAACATACCCGAGGCGCTGCAGTACCTGGGCAGACGAAGCAGATAGCGAAATGCATTATTGTACTGCACTCGCAGGGCATTGTATGCTCGTTGGGTGTAGTCAGTCCACAACTGACACGTGTACAGTGACTGGCAGTAGGTTTTGAATAATAGAATTTTAACTTCGCGGGAGCACCGAGCAAACCGTCTCGCCAGCATATTCCCCATGACCGCCAGTGAGCGCCGCTGTCGTTCAATATCCAGATCATCGTGCAACTTTTCAGTTACAATATGACCCAGATACTTATGTACGACGAATCTTTACATAATTTTTTTCCAGATCGTAACTCCAAAGCGAATTTTCGTTCAAAAACTCAAGGACCCGTAAGTTAACGAAATGTATTCTTATGTTTATAGAATGGTTCAGTAATATGTCTTTTATTGGTAACTGTCTATATTTTTATTTACTCATATCGTTATAGATTAATTTAGTTTAAGGTCCTGGTACTAGCCAAATCGCAAAGTTAGACGAGGCACCCCAAGTTAACTGACTAAGTCTGACGATTATAAGTGTCATCCTTACAATATATGATTCCTTGTCTAGGAATCGAATTATTTTCGTTAATGTATGTTTCCTTTTTCTATACAAAATACATTGCGGAAACGGTGTCCATTTCCGAACTTTTTTGACTAAATGTAGAAATCTAAAAGCAAATGGAATTTTTTGTTTATGCATATATGATGTTTTTGCTTATATCTAGAAATCGAATTACTTTCAGATTTCTAATGAGAAAAATCAACTTTTTTATTTTTATTATTATTTAAATAAATGATGGAATAAAAAAATATTAACAATCCATTATCAGTCTGGAGTTCTATTTGGATTTGCTGAAGCGTTACACTACATATTATTACATTTGTTAAAAAGTGCATTTGTATGGCGCGAGTAGTTGGCCAGTCCTAGCGCCTTAATACTCAAATATTAACTTATAGCGATTCGCATATAACATTGAGTGCATTGAGATGTTGAGTGTATGATGCCTTTTTTGATGATTTAGGTCTTTTTTTTTATGCGACCTGACATGGATGGCTAATACCACACAACTACCGTTATGATATTAGCCCAATACACCACATTCCCGAAGGAATTAGGTACCATGCCAGGACCTTCCCTTTATGAGCACGGCTACATTGAACTGGATGGAAAACACGGACAATTTTTCATTGCCGCTTCGACCATATTTTCATCCAATGCGATGGTACCAACCCGGGCGGGCTTAAACCCTACCTAGTAGGGGAAGGGGACCTACAGTTTTACATGGATTCCGAACCATGGAGCAGCTCGCATTCGTGACGAAATGCACTTATCGAACTCTGAAAGAGAAAGACAGTGGTGCAAGTTGGTATTGAACCCGGGCCTCTGGTACGCTGGTACGTAATTATTTCTGCCTTACCCTGCGCCACTAAAATACGAGCCGCTGATATACCCCGTAAACAAAGAACGGAAGTAAAACAAGGGCTGCTGATAAATAATACTTGAAAAGAAAAATATTAAAATTAATACTTCGCCAAACGAAAACAATGATCATATTTTAAGTAGAAATATGACAAAACAAGCTTAAAATCAGCGAGCATGGAAGGACAGGAGTGTACACCGAAACTTGTTGGTGTGGGAGCGGCGACACGGCGTAGCCACTTTTCCCTTGAAAAATGGGAGCGCCGGCAAGTGAGTTCGCTTACGAATTCGTTCGCTACTAATGTTCTCGAGTTCTGACGACCTGAGAACTCATAAGAGCTTCTCTTGCTCGTTGCTTAGAATAGACGATGGCCAAAAATTTCTATAATAATAATTTTCAGAGTTGGATAATTCCAAACATCGAGAAACATTTTTTTCCAAGGCTGCTGAACACAGACCATCGCAGCCGCCATCTTTATGCTATGGCATTACTTATTCTGAGGGTATGGGCTGTTTTCACATAGCAACGCAGGAATATGAACAGAGACCGTTTTTGGAACGCGTGCACATGAAAAAAGCAGTGGGAATCGGAACGCGTGTATAATAAAGCGTTAACATGCTTACCGACCAAATTAACTTAACAACCCGGTAGAAACTGTTTTGGGCACGTCAATAAAAAGTGGTTAACAGTTTTAATGAAAGAAAATAAAGATAAAAATACTACAGCTGCTGACATTTTAGCGCAACAAGCATTATGGGAAACTAGGTGCCATGTTGCATGGCTATTTAACTGGATGGTTTTCATGGCCGCTTCGACCATCATTCATTCAATTCGATGGTACGGTATGGTTGTTAATCATCAATTATCAAACCCCAAGCTATTGACCAGCAGCCCGGAGAGGTTAACGTAATAAAAAACTGGCCAGGTGCGAGTCAGACTCGAACAAGATTTAACACAGTTTATTTTATGCCCCCTCCCCCCTATTTAATATCAATTTTATTTTAATGTTTGTTATAGCGGCATCATGAGATATACCTCGCCGATGAACAGACGGAGACAGAGGCTGAATGTTATGGTCCCGTTAGCACCCTTTGGGTACGGAATCCTTATGGATTATTTAAAAACGGTAGAACCTCCATTGCATAAATAAACGTATTTTCCGTTAAAGGTTTATGTAACTAAATAGTATAATAGTTCAAATTTTTATTTACTCTATTTTCTCCTTCTAAGACTGCGCCAAGTAAGCGAACACGTTTCCCGGCGGCGGAGCCTGCGTGCTGCGTCCGGTGAATAATAATGATCAGTGCTGCCAACATAATGCAATTATATTTGCACCAGCCGGTAGCCACCCGTAGCGGTCGGAGCAATCAGCATATTGCTGCACTGCAGACAAGATACTCAGATGGTAGGGTGGTATTGTTAGCATCCTCAGAGTGTGGGGTGACGGTTAAGAGAACTATAAGTAAAGGAGCGTCACCATGGTAAAGGAGAATGCCCAAATCCAGGCCCCTTACAAATCACTCGTGTCTTGTATTGACACATATCTATGCGATAATTTAGATATATATTTATGATTTAAACATATTTTAAACTATCTGTCCCCATTTTTCACGGCCGGTTACTCAGTAAATAATTAAAAGGAATAATTCACAGTTATTTCTTTTCCTACTAACAATATGAATAAGACAAGGACGGAACATCACTTAGTACTTCCGTTGTCACAAGACGTGTTCGGATAGCCGCTCCATGCCATTCCGTCCGGTAAGGGAGAAAAAAGGCGTAAATACGTATATTCAATTATTATCCCCATAAAATATAGGACCAATGTGAAGGATTGTTGCAATGAAATATCAAAGAGACATTAAACTCTGTCCATTTTTATTATGTATATGTATAATAGGAATATGCCTTTAAAGCGTATACTCGCACGCGACTTTTCGACTTTTCGGGGAGTAACACATAAACCATTTCATTTAAATCGGTCCAGTTTAGGAGGAGTCAGTTGACAAACACACGTACAGAAAATAAATATATTACAAGGAATAACCATTTTCTGATACTTTTCGTTCACATGTGCAAGACGTTTTGTATTGCCAAATTTCATGATTTCAGGTCAACGGGAAGCATACCTAGGAATAATTCCTATTACCTATATAAACTTATATGTTTAATAAATAGAATAGCGGTTTAATAGAAACCTATAGGTTTTTATTTAATGGGCAGTGCAAAAATACTTGTCATAAATAGCCGCATTTTTGATCCAGTTGACGTTTGAACCTTGATTTTTACAAATCCAAGGGACCATAAACGTATTTATGGACGATATGTTTGTTTTTCTTTCTGAAATAATAAGCCCTATTATTTTTTTATATTATATGCGAAATGCGGTGCTGGCTACATATCTAGTTAATTAGTATTAAATTGTCTTTGCATGTAAATCATGTATTTGCTTTGTTTGCTTTTCCAAATAAATAAATTTTATATTCTTTTCAACTTCAAATATACATGCGTTTCTGAGAAAAATGGATTAGACAGACAGACTGACAGACGGACAACGAAATGATCCAATAAGGTTTCATTTTGAGGAACGGAACCCTATAATAAGCATTTTAAAGACCAATAAAGTTCATGGTTGCAATGATTTATACCCCTGGGTCACTAAAGTTAACATAAACGTGGAATTAAGTTAGGCACTTTTATAAAATTTTCAAGCGCCGCGCCGCGCGCCGTCTATAAATTTAATATTTTTTTCAATTTTGCCTCTATTCGTCTATTGTATTATCGTAAATGATTGAAAAAAAAGTCATAAGCCGTGGGAAAATCCATGCATCACACATAACCGTTTCCTAATACATATTACGAAACGAGTATATTGAAGTAATCAATAGAGCAGAGCTGAGTATGCGCACTTAAAAAATAGTGATGACCCATTTCGTAATAAACTATGCACCGTAGGGAGGCCAAATTAAATTTTAAACGTAGGTAATATTGTAAAGTAAGAAGTTAATAATCTTGGGTTTTGTGTGCGTTTTGAGGACTGCAATTTTACTTTTATTTTGTATTATTTTTCATCCTTGCCCATATTATTTTTCCTACTGTTTATCGTATATAATTAAAGAGTTCTTTGAGTAATCCCATGTATCCGTACATAAGAATTTCATTGTGTACGAAATTGGTGTAGAATGGATTTTTTTAGTTCACTCTATGCACATACTACATATGTTGCCACGGGTAGAAGACTAACATTCACGTTGTCTTATTACTCCCGAGTTGCCTACATCTCTTACGAAATGGGCAATTTAATGTTTTGTTTTTTATCATAACAACATATTTCGAGGTTATTATGAGATAAAAAGCAGCCGGAATAAGATTCATATTCCTTTTTATGGTACTCTTTATCAGGCAGCAACTTTAAGTTACGCTACGTTACGTTAACGTTATAATAATATTCATGGAACGACTCTGAAAAACCTAAAAACCGGCTTGTATAATTATTTAAAGCTGTTGTTTTTTCTTGTGAGCAACTGATTTGATGATGGGGAAATACTACTCTAAACGAACGCTTCTGGTCAGTTGGATAACCGGTTTTATGTAATTCGTCTCATATATTTATAACGTCTTATTCATTAAACAATTAAGTCATCAATCAAGTTATTGCTAAAGTATATATTTTTCAATAAATCTTATAAGGAATATAACGGCATGATTTTAATGGCATCATGTTAAAAAGTCCAATCGAATTAGAACCTAATTGACTAGTTAATTTATCATTGAAATTATATCTGTGTCATAGAATGATGAATGACATACATAATATTTTTTTAATCTATTTTTAAAACGATGCTGGATTTTTCTTAAAGAGTTATTGTAAATTGAAAATTTTAATAAATCGAGTGGTCTCACTACTTACCCTGGAATGATTACGGTTTTCGTATTTAAAAATATTTCAATGAATTATTGTTTTTAACTGAAAAGTGCAATTAAAACCATAATTTATGGGAATGAATGTGTGCAATGTAATTTAAATTCAAAATATTCTTGTGTGATAAAGTTAAATATTTGATCTAATCTAAAATAAATATATTTTTCGTATGCAGTATGTACGTCGCTTTTCCGAGGAATGTGTTATGTTTGTATGAATCTAATCCGGTCATGTGTACTTGTGTTTACTCCATTATTGAAACTAGTGTGAATTACACAAATTTCCTCCAGATTTGGATGATGATTTTTATTACCATATACTAGGCATAAATGGACAAGTACTGCCATGGTATTATCCTAACAAACCACACGTGAAGTAGGTGCCATACCACGACCTTCCTTATGATATATATTGCGCGGCTACATTAAACTGGATGGAAAAATGGAATGGAAAATGGATGGATGGTGGACTTTTCGCGCCTCTGGGCCAGCGATGCTGATACACGAACGATGCTGAGAAACAATTGATGCTGACCAACGATTTATGCTGACAAACGAACGATGCTGACAAACGATTGATGCGGGCAAACTATTTATGCTGACAAACAAACGATGCTGATAAACGATTGATGCTGACAAATGAACTGTGATGACAAACGAACGATGCCCACATCCATTCGAGAAATATCCCTCAGTTAACAGGCATGCCACCGCTAACAAGCACAGACTCGCGTGTGGAGGTGCCCTAAATCTAGGATCTAATAGCGATATAAATTTAAAGCTGCGCAAAACGTCGAGAGCTGCTCCATAAATCTAGCTCACACAATAGAAGCCAGGGAGACTACAATACCGGTCACAAGAGCCAACAGCGACGCATCCGGTTCCCATACCAAATCATTCATGGTGGATACGTGAAAATGTCCCGATAGTGGTTTACATGGAGAACTCGTGACAAAGGAATGATAATTCAGTATTCAGTTTATTTATCAACCAAAAAAAAAACTGCACTGAACAAATGCAGATTTAAGGTGGCCCAACCTGCTCAACTCCCCATACAAACGGAGAAAGAAGATCACGCCCATATTTATTGTCAGATATCCCAAATTTTGCTCAAAATACCTTTAATTGATCGAACTAGATGTCTTAAGACCGTTGGCATTTTGAAATTGTGTTTGGTTTCTAAGTTATAAGGTCCGAAAGTTCGAATTTTTCGCGCGTTTTATACAATAACTTTGGAGGTGGATTACGCAATGATAATAAAGTAAGAACATCTTTAAAAGATTATTCATCAGACATAGATTTTTTAATCAGGATTTATAATTGATTTGGTTTTTGTTAGATTTTTGACTACAACGGTCGTGATTTACTTTTAGCTATAAGTCGTTCTGTAATTAAAATTTTCGTAAATCTTACCAAATCATACACCATGCACATTTTTTTACGTGGACATGTTGCATCTTCCTCATCACGGAGCCTGTCATTTTCTTTGAAACAGGGAAGGTCCCAGAGCGCAACAGCACGGTTTTGTACCGTGTACATGTCCACAAATAAATAAGCTATGTCTGATGACTAATCTTTTTAAGATGTTCTTACTTTATCATTGCGTAATCCACCTCCAAAGTTATTGCATAAAACGCGCGAAAAATGCGAACTTTCGGACCTTATAACTTAGAAACCAAACACAATTTTACAATGCCAATGGTCATCAGACATCTAGTTCGATCAGATAAAGCTATTTTGAGCAAAATTTTGGATCTCTGACAAGAAATATGGGCGTGATCTTCTTTCCCCTTTTGTATGGGGAGATGAGCGGGATGGGCCACCTTAAATGAGATCAAAGCCGCATGAATCTGCGAGCCTCCGCGTCCGAAAGGAGATCCGCGGGTATGAATGGCCGCCGTGGGTGTTGAGTAATGTGTCTGCGCGCACGCACCGGTGCGTCAGCGTCGGCGCAGCGCGGGACCGGGGGTGGACG
This sequence comes from Incurvaria masculella, assembly GCA_946894095.1. Lineage (NCBI taxonomy): Eukaryota > Metazoa > Arthropoda > Insecta > Lepidoptera > Incurvariidae > Incurvaria > Incurvaria masculella. The sequence continues at coordinate 13,025,302 of OX335653.1, read as the reverse complement.
GGTTCGGGAGCGTCCAAACATGGCGGCGGTGGGTCCGCGCGGCCGTTGCCTTGTCGCATGTGCACTATTCGAAACGGAAGATCGTGAAGGCAAAGGTAAGATTTGAACATTTTAAGAAAGGCATTCTTTGTCCATTGTCAAAACTTGAATAACGTTTGCATGAAAACTATATATTTTATTAAACTATAAAATTATATATATGTTAATAAGAATAGAAGGAAATTTTAAAAAAGTAAATTTTTGTATATGTTTATTCTCATTGACAACGTATAGTCGCCATTTTACACATTGTATTTCTTGATTTAAATCACTTTCGTCGGTTTTAGTTTTCTTTCAAGTTCTATGTTTCCAGATATTTAGTCGTATATATCTCCATCTCAAAAAAAAGCGATGTTAAGGCACAGCAGACCGAAATCTACATGAGCATTTTGAATTTTATCCCACAGAGCACAACAGGGGGTTCTTCTAACGTGGTGTGCGCAGAAGTACCTGGCTGGCCGGCATGGTTTTCGCAGCCCTCGTAAAGTTTTAAGGCGAAGGCGTGGTCGGGCACATGTGTGGCCTGGCGTACGCCATATAATAAAAACAAGAAATAGCTGAAAGAACATTTTAACCGGAAAAAAGGTAGAGTTATAAAATGTTTAAAGATGGTGTTGAGATCGTTTGGATATGTAGGAAACATAATTTTTTTTTAGCTCATATATTTTATTTTACAATCTGTCCAGGTTACAGGACATTCATTAAAAAGTTTTGATTCGTTTGAGTTTGGCATGCTTGGTATGCGTCCAGTGATGCATCCAACTAGTTATATAGATCTAGATCAGGTTGACAACAGGTCAGCTGGTACTCTTCTTTTAAGCCTTCTTTTTGAGGACCCTGCTCTCAGCAAGGACTTCGCCAGGATGTTTGGGTGATTATCAATACGTTTCTTGTATCTTTTGACAGTTTTGTAGCATTCCTCGTGGACGGTGGAAATTAATAAGTCTTTGCGAAGGGTTTCATTTGTGACAGACCAGGGGGCATTCACTATGATCCGAAGCATCTTAGATTGGAAGCGCTGCATGATGTCAGCGTTAGTCTTTGATGTGGACCCCCAAAGCTGTAGCCCATAAGTCCATATTAACTTAAGTATGCACTTGTATATTAACAGCTTGGACTCTAAAGAGATTTGCGATTTTCGATTTAATAGCCAGTACATTTTTCGTAGTTGTTGTCCAAGTTGCTTACGTTTAGTAAATTTATTTATTATTTTTTATTTGATAGTTATGACACACTTTGGTACAGATATAACTTATGAGCGTGTTATATTTAGGCTCACCTACTCTGCACTGGGCTAGGCCCGTCTCGCAGAGAAGTGGAAAAAATCTGCAGTACAGTCGTTTACTTTCGAATCTATACACTGAGAGGAGAAACAGTTCCTAGTGTCCTCTTTACTCTTGGGGAATGTTAACTCCATTAAGTTTGACTGGTGGGAATGTCCCCCTTCTTAGTGTAAACGTTATGTGGACAGATTTGGTTTCATTTGCCTTCATTCGCCGGCGTTTTAAGGAAACATCAAATTTATAGAGAAGAAGTGTCTTCGACGTCATGGCACTTCTCCTAGGCCACTCGAAGGACTAAGAAAAGCGGCGTGATCATATTACTTCTATTTATCATCTGGAATCGAAGAGTATGCGTGTACATATGAACCTCAGTTTGTCATAGAAACGAAAGAAGTAAGTGTGCAGTCCTCGTAAATTGGTGCTCTACATATATGCCAACTCTTCCATAAAAGCGGCGTTATTATAATGTACCGACTAACAAACGATTAAATTTAAATCGTATTGAAGACAATCTAAAGTAGGTATGAAGAATTTACGAAGGAACTGTCAACTGGACTAAAGTATTTATTTTATTGTTATATTTATCTGCTTAATTTGATCCAAATTTCATCCATATCGGAGAGTTGGGTTCCGAGAAATCTCCGTGTAACAGAAAGTGAGACCTCCAACAAATATATATATTTTTTGCGATTCTTGAAAGGACTTTTTCAAGCTTTTTTTGCAACCTGACATGGATGGCCAATTTATTTGTTTATTTATATATGTATTTAAGAATCTTAACAGCCATTAATAAATTTTCTCGTTTTACTATATGATTGAACTTAAACTGGTGTACTAGGATGAATAGATACTAAAGTTAAGTAATCAATACTAATAAATTGGAACCTTGTAAATGATTGTGAGCGCGCTAGAAATGGAGGGTGTGTGTGATTGAGGATGTGTAAGAGAACCTACTGTCTAATACCACACAACCACCGTTATGATATTTGCCGAACACACCACATTCCCGAGGTGCCATGCCAGAACCTTCCCTTTACGAGCACGGTTACATTGAACAGGATGGAAAACACGGACCATTTTTTGCCGTTTCGACCATCCTCTCAACCAATGCAATGGTATCAACCCGGGCAGGCCTAAATCCTACCACCTAGTAGGGGAAGGGGACCGACAGTTCTACATGGATCCCGAACCTCGCATTCGTGACGAAATGCACTTATCGAACTCAGAAAGGGAAAGAAAGTGGGGCATGAACGGGGTGAGGATTTGAGCCCAGACTCATGGTATGCTAGGCAAGTCCCCGCGCCACTAGGCTACGAGCCGCTTACTGAAAATAATTGGCAAGAATCGTAAAAATTGGCACCAAATCGAAAATGAATGCGGGATCAGTTAAATAGCGTACAGCTACAGCACAGACAGACATAGTAAAGCGCGAGTACTGCAAGAAAATGATCATTACTATCGCTAGTCAATTAACATTAAAATGCATATTAGGCTCTTATTATGCGGAACGTGTATGGTGAATTTTGATTTACTATTATGATAGAGTCGTTGCTTTAAATTCATGTAAATTTATGTAGATTTAAGGCATGGCTCTAATGAACTTGTCGGTTTTACTAGTTTAAGCACAGATCAAATTGGTCCATTTCATTGAATCGATATGCGATGACAAATTATTTGATTTATTTTCATAAATATTTAGAAAATCTTCAAATAAAAATACTTTAAAAAAGGTTAATGTAATTTGAATAGTGTTTTTTTTTCTATGAAAATTATTTATTATGCAAGTCAACATGGATGGCTAATAACGCGCCTGCTATCAACATATTACAATACCCCCATAGAAACTAGGAGCACCTTCCTTATATTACACGGCTATATTTAGCTGGTTGGAATGCAGGGACCATTTTCATTGTCGCTCCGACTATGGTTTATGTTTTAAGTAATAACGCATTTTGTGTTTCACTGAAGGCTGTTCCGACCCATATAAAGTTGTTTGCACACATAACGCAGAAATTATTGTACTTTAAGCCACGAATTAATAATAAAAGTTTAATATAGTCATATTACTTGCAGCGAAAACAATTTCACAATTTCAGGATTATTGGTTTTGTTACAATTTATTTAAATACGATTTTTATTTAACAGCGCCATCTAACGGTGTAAAACTTCTAATTGGCAATTACAACGAAACCATTAAACCTGAAATTGTGAATATGTCTTCGCTGCAACTACTATGGCTAATATTTAATATTTTTGACGAATTCGTGCCTTAAAGTGCAATACTTTTTGCGTTCTGTGTAAAAAAAACATTGTATGGGTCGGAACATCCTTAAATTAGATTGTTCAATTTACTTATTACGTTTTCACTGAAAAAACCAAACTTCTTTATTTGAAACTAGTAATTATTTTCCCAAATAATTTTTTTTTTATTGAACGTCTATAAAACATATATCCTGAAATAGTTTTCTTGGCCTGATTTTATCTATATGCACGCTGCTCTAATGTTAACTTTAGTCATTGTCATCACAAAATTTTGGAAACTGTCATCTGAAATAAAATTATTTCCTCAAGCGAGACTTACGCGAGCGACTTTGCGAAAAACTTATTTGAACAAAATGTATTATTTTTACTGCATTTCGAATAGTGTATTTTCTATCTAAATTATTCATTATGTATATAGACATGGATGCCTAATATCACACCTGCTGTAATTATATATGTAATGTGTGTCTCAAAATGAAAGCGTAGTGGTTGCGATCGTGAAAATATTTTGAAGGCGAAAGGGTTATGCGCACTGCATCCAATCTATTCTCCCATGCTCTACCATAACGGAACACATGAAAAGGGAGTGGCAGAATGTGTTAGCTGACTGCACACGGCCCGCCGCTGCTCCTCTTGTGAGATTGGCTACTTTATTGGAAGTGCTGCCATGTTTTATTCCAGCTTTTATTTCACGGAACCCCGCTGTCCGCCGCTCTGATCGTTATCTCTATATAAAGAATTATTGAACTGAAAACGATATTACACGTGACTGAACTATTGCTTAACATTTTTGGTGATCCTCTACCAGGATTTAAAGAAATTTTAGTGTTCACATAAGAACTAACTTCGACCGCATCTGTTTGTATCTGATCCACCGCATTCGCCAATGAATCACTACATAGTATAAAACAAAGTCGCTTTCTCTGTCCCTATATCCCTATGTATGCTTAAATCTGTAAAACTACGTAACGGATTTTGATGCAGTTTTTTTAATTGATAGAGTGATTGAAGAGGAAGGTTTATATTTATAATAACGTCCATTAAATACTGGAAAAAGACTGTTATTTTTGAGGTTTCTAATGTGATGTCGTAAATAATTAGATGTTTTCCGCTTACATTGCAAACGCAGGCTGAACCCTACGAGATTTATCAAAATAATGTACTAAGTATTGTACACATTGAAAAGGTCTACAGAAAACTCCGCGATGGTATAGGTATCTCTTATGGATATCCCACGATATTTTTTTTTGTCATTTACTTTTTACGACAAATAATGGCTAATTTTCGAAGCGATTTTAACCATTACAGCATTAATCCTTATCCAATTAAATACCTTAAATACATTGTTTATTTAATATATATCTATATGGCCATTTACAGCACATGATTTAAATGAATATTTTCGAAGATATTACAGATTTAAATTTGCGGGACGTAGCGTTTGTGGCGGTACCGGCCGGCCGAGGCGGCGGGATATGTATCTTCTTATGGATATAATCTTCATGGAATAGGGAAAGGGGAATTGTTTTACTCCAAATTTAACGCGTGCGGGCCACGGGCAGTAATGAATAAATCAAAATTTCTGGATCGATTTTAATATTTTTTCAGTGAGTGACATAGGCTATATATTTTATACCCGTGCGAAGCCGGAGCGGGCTGCTAGTTAGATGCCATAATATGATCTACCCTTTATAATAATGCCAACATTGAACTTGATGGAATACGGACAACGTTTCAATGCCACTTTTCATTCATTCCGATGGTAACAAACCGGACGGGTTTAAATCTATCTCGAAATAAAGGGACCTACAGTTTTACATGGATTCCGAACCATAAAACATCCCTCATTGGTAAGGAAAGCACTAATCCAACTAAAAAAGAAAGATAAAGTGCATAAACGGGGCGGATCCCGTGATCCCCTGAACCCGTGTCCTATGTCATGAGAAGCTAAGCCCCGAACGAATTCGCGACGAGCTTATCCAAACTCTGATTTCGTTTTGCCATTCTATGTAAGTTTTGCATCCAGAGCGAATGGCAGGATTCGAAGACGCACTGTCCGCGAAATATTTGCTTGATCGTTCGAGTTCACTATGTTGATTAGTCGTTGTTTTTACAGCTTTCTTATTTTATTGAAATCGTTTTATTTAAGGTATTTAATAAATACCTTAAATAAAGAATAAAGTAGCTGTCAAAGAGATAAGACGTCAATTTTGGAAAAAAAAATATTATTGTAATTATTTTAATAGAATCTTAGTTTATTTAGACGTATTTTATGCTTTTTGGAAACAAAAAAAAATGTAGATATCCAAGTGTAATCATATGGACGACCAACTGGAGTTGGCATCAACCCACATTAGCTCTTCAGCTTCACAGTCGGCGTCACTATCAGAACACACCCAGTACAATCGGACAGTTCCTACAGTCAGCCCCAGAGACTACGATGGAAATCCAAATAGCCCGTCCATACCCGAAAATGGCTAAAGTATCTACGCTTCAAGCACACTCAGCTCCGCCGGCGACAACCAGTAACACAGACGGCAGAACTCCATTCATTTGCCCACACTGTCCATGCACTTCTACAGCCCCTCGTAGCTTTAAAGGCTTAAAGGGCTTACGCATTCACCACAGCAGAGCCCATCCGAACTTATCTCTAAATCGTCCGGAATTAATCCAAACACAGCAAACACAGCCAACTTCATCAGAAGGATTCAACAAACATCTAGCAGATTATAAGCAAAACATTCACGTCCTGCGCCGAATTCCAAAAGGAGCACGACCAGCAGCAGCTGATAAACTAAGCAGCGTGCTACGAGGATGTATTAACAAAAATGATTTAAATGCATGGAAGGAATTAATGTACTTCGCATATAACGCATTTCGTGTACCTGATCTGAACCCAACAAATATATCTTTGGTGTCTAAAATTAAAGCCAATCTTTTGACACCAAATGAGAGAACCATTTCTCAATCGAGTATAAAGCACAAAAGCTCACTCGCAAAGCGCGTTGAAGCGAAATGCAGCGATGGAGATGTGCGAGGTGCCGTACGACTACTCTCATCTTCAGATGACCTCGCGCCACAGGACGACGTTATATTTGAAAAATTGAAGTTGAAACATCCAATCTCACTCCATGAATCAATTTTCCCGCCACCATCCACCGATTCTACTGACTGCCTAGCCGTATCTGATTCGAAGGTCTACGACGCCATATCTAGTTTCGCACCCGGTTCCGCCTCAGGAATTGATGGAATCAGACCACAACACCTGAAGGATCTGACGAGTCCCTCTGCCGGCGAAGCAGGACAAAGACTGATTTCTTCAATAACAGCTCTATGCAATTTAATGCTGTCTGGTAAAGTGATCAGCGAAGCATGTGAATTTTTGTATGGCGCTAACTTAATAGCTCTTAAGAAGAAAGATGGTGGGATCAGACCTATTGCCATTGGAAATGTGTATCGCCGTCTCACCGCCAAACTAGCATGCACTTCTATAAAAGATTTCGCAGGGCCTCACTTCCAGCCTTTACAGCTCGGTTTCGCCACCAAGCGTGGTTGCGAAGCTGCAATCCACGCAGTAAGAACCTACATCGATACAAACCAGAATTCAAACAAAGTTGTTTTAAAAGTTGATTTAAAAAATGCATTCAATTCTGTTCACAGGGATACATTGCTAAGTGAAGTTAACGAAGTGACGCCCAAGCTTTATCCGTTCCTATCGCAGTGCTACTCAGCTCCCTCTCTCTTGTTTTTCGGCAGCCAAACCATCTCATCCCAGGTTGGAGCACAACAAGGAGACCCTCTGGGCCCTCTTATTTTTAGTCTTTCCATACACCCCATCATAAAGAAAATTACTTCCGAACTAAATGTCTGGTATTTGGATGACGGCACGTTGGCCGGGGACCCAGATACCGTAATGTGTGATCTTGAAATACTTATTTCGGAATTTGCAAAACTAGGTCTGGAAATGAACGCTCAAAAAAGTGAATTATATTTTTGCTCAACTCACGACACCAACATCGTTGATCGTTTTAATAATATTGCTCCGGGAATAAACGTAGCGACCAAAGGTTTGACACTACTAGGTTCACCGATCACATTAAACTCTGCTCAGTCTATCCTCAATAAAAAGAAGGAGGAAATTACTTTAATGTCCGAACGTGTCAAAACACTAAATTCTCATACAGGATATTATCTGCTCAAAAATTGTTTTTATATTCCCAAACTAACTTACACAATACGTACTACACCAATATGGAAATTTCAAGAGTTTATTGATTACATGGACTCGGTCTCCAAAGATTCTCTTCAGGCAATTATAAATACACATTTCAATAATGAACAGTGGACACAAGCGACTTTACCAATAAAATCTGGCGGAATAGGCATCCGGAAAATAAACGACATAGTACTCCCTGCTTTCCTGGCGTCGGCTCATGGCGTCTCACACTTAGTCACTAACATGTTAACATTTACTGGAGACGTGTGTGAGATTAGCCATGTCGACGATGCTTTGAAGGCTTGGAATTTGCTTTGTCCCAATACGACGTTACCGCCCCTGCCTTTTGTCCAAAAAAAATGGGACATCATTAATATAAACCGAATAATAGCAACAATTGAACACGATACACAGGCGGAAGAAGCACGATTCAAGGCGGCCTGCGCACCAGAATCGGGTGCATGGCTACACGCCCTTCCTTCCTCGAAAATAGGTACAGCTCTGGATAACAATACATTTAGGATCTGCGTAGGACTGAGACTCGGTTGCGACATTGTCCAACCACACAAATGTGTATGCGGCGCTGCAGTTGAACACAATGGTCGACACGCCCTTAGCTGCTATAAGAGCGCCGGTAGACACTCACGTCACCATGCATTGAATGAAATTATAAAACGAGCATTAACTTCGGCCAACGTGCCATCTATCCTGGAGCCCTGTCTCAGCAGAGAGGATGGCAAGCGCCCAGACGGGATGACCTTGATCCCCTGGTCACACGGTATGGCTCTCGTCTGGGACGCTACCTGCGTCGACACGCTCGCGGCTTCACATATTAGGTCAACCGCAGGGACCGCGGGATCTGCCAGTGAGACAGCGGCTAGAACCAAAATCTCCAAATACCAGGCAATCATTAGCCAAAATTATAACTTCATCCCATTCGCAGTAGAAACTTTAGGTCCCGTTTGCGCAGCCGGAAAGCAATTGTTGAGCGAGCTGGGCAAGAGGCTGCGCGAATCGTCTGGGGACAGCCGAGCCGGGTCGTTCCTCCTCCAACGCATCAGTCTGGCTGTCCAGAGGGGGAACGCAGCGAGCGTTATGGGGGCCTTCCCGCACTCGGTGCCCATGGATGAGATTTTTTATCTCGTCTGATGGGCACCAGGGTTGTCGGGGGCCCCCGACACTGCTGCAATCCCGTCTCGACTGCTCCTGGACGGTTTTCATTTTAGCTAGTACGTATTTAATTCTTGTTTTTGATATAGTTTTTATTAAGATTCTCAAATAAAATAAAGTTTAAATATTTTTAAGGTATTTGTTAGTCATATATTTTTAATTGACTTTCTTGTAATGATGTATCGGAATTATGTTTTTACAATCAATTCTTTAAAATTGTTCAAGGATGACCAACTTGTGAAAGTATTTTAAAAATTCTTTAATTCTTTATTAAAAATTAATATTTATTACCCACGTTTGTATTAATCTAAAAAAGAGAACAACACGCACTGAATAGTAGGTAGTTTAAATAGTTTTGCCCAAGTTTGAATTAACATTATTAGAATCGGATTAGTACTAATTAACGTTTACATTCTTACTGCAAAATCATTGATTTTTATTGGATAAGTACTGCACTCAAAATAAGAATAGATAAAGGTGAATTATGTCATGAATTAAAATTAACAGTAGTTTTCTTCCAGTTCGGCGGAATTTCCCGCAGTACCCAAAACACTGGCTGCGTTGCCTCTATATATTGCCAAAGCAATGAGTTGCACGAAATAAGCCCTAGAGCTTAAGTCCGCTAATATATAATTTCACTCTCGAGCGTTAGAGTTATAAGCTAACACACGATTTGGTACAATTTTGCGTTATTTAATTGCGCTAACGCTCGAAAGTGGAATTATCTATTAGCGGACTTACGCTTCTGGCTTGGCGGTCGCTTTTATATCAAAAGTCCACCGATTTTCTGACAATAGTTTGGCATCCGGAGACCAGACCTTTCTACTGTGAATGCCAGTGAAAGGTCAGCAGGCCTATTCCTGACATTCCGTAATCAGGAATCAAGAATCCCGAGTCTTGAAAACCGCTATTGTAGCGGTTTTTAAAGCAATTTTCTTGACGAAAATATTCCGGAGCACAGTTTTTTTAATTAATCAAGGTTTTCCGTTGAAAAACTAGTTTTGAAATCGCTATATCGCTATATCGATCGAGAAGGCTGGAATATATACCTTTTTTAGGTTTTGGGGGACAAAGCGGCCGATCCCGCTGAAGCGGAAGTACTGACAAGGTGAGCGAAAATGTGTCTACACACGTTTGCCTCCATAAATAATAAATAATTATATAATTAATAATCTAAAGAGCCACCAGAATGGTCTCCGTAGCTTGCAGAAGAAACACGCAATCAATTAACTAACCGAGTGGAGCCAGAAACTGCAGCTAGTATCAAATTATTCCATCCCTCGCTGCCCTGGCCGTCCTTTCCGGAATCAAAGATAAATATCGTGCCCACTTGCAAACAAAAACGGTCCACCGGCCCTAGGCGGCGCGCGAGGGCGGGCGGCACGGCGGGCGGGCGGGACAGGAATTCGTAAATATTTTCTATGCGGCAGCACAATTCGGTGTAGATGTCACGGTTGGTCGGAAAAAGTCTGAATAAAACATTTGGTCCATATTTCCTCGGATTTTCCCGAACAGGAAAACAACGTACACATATTTTACGAAATTGGTAATAATACATTATCCTTTCATTATGAAGAAGGGTTTACTTTCCTCTTCCCGGTAGGTAGCTAGGAGGTTTTCCTCTTGCTTTTTTATGTAACCTGACATGGATGGTTAATGCTACAGAACTATCGTTATGATATTAGCCCAATACACCACATTCCTGAAGGAATTGGGTGCCATGCCAGGACCTTCCCTTTAAGAAGTGCAGCAAAATTTGGGTCCAAATTTTGTCTGCTTTAACTGTTTAACTGTTTGATTATAATTTCTGCTACTAACCTAATATGTTGATTTTGTGCTTCATGTTTGATCGTGCAGCTGTTATTCTCACTTTTTTATTATTTGTTTCTTCCAACTGTATGAGATAACTAATGTATTTTCTTTCGTTTATACTAGATCGTGCTACTGTAATTCTCACGTTTTTATTTTATGTTTCTTCCAGCTGTGTGAGCTCGTAATTGGTGTTATTTTCATTTATATTATTTTTCTATTGTTGTGTAAATGCACTGTGAGCTCGCCTTAATAAATAAATAAAAAATAAAAAAAAATAAAAAATAAAGAGCACGGCTTCATTGAACTGAATGGAAAACTCGGACAGTTTTTCATTGCCACTTCCACCTTAGTTTCATCCAATGCGATGGTACCAATTCTGAGCGGGCTTAATCCTATCACCCAGTAGAGGAAGGGGAGAATGGGTTCCGAACCTTTGAACAGCTCGTATTCGTAAAGAAATGCACTTATCCAACTCGGAAACATAAAAAGTGGTTCATGACCGGGGCGAGGGTTGAACCCAGACCTCTCGCATGAAAGGCAGAGGATTTGCCTTAGCCTGTAGTTCACGAGCTGGAGTCTAGACTAGTCTTTACTATAGAGTTTAATACTTCCCTGCTCGCTTAATGTAAATACAGAGATTGATAGGAAGGCCAGGAATAAATATAACATGTTTAGTAACACAACACAACATGATAAATAATCTGATTGCTTTATTAATATATTTTATTATTTTTATATTTCATTAAAATGTCTTCTAGTACAACTACACCAAGTCATATTACGAGCTGATTGCTCCGGGGATTATATTACCTTAGTGAATACCTGAATGCATGCTTACACAGACATGCCTTCACGCCGCTTTACCGGAGGGGTAGGCAGAGAAGACAGAGCGCAATACGCTACAATCACAGCACACCTCATTTGCTTCATCAACAGACATACATGTTTTCATACATGCTCTACGATTGCGGTTGCTTTGTACCTGACCTTTACGAAGTATTAGGTTTAAAATTATTTTCTACGAATGCTCCCGTTTTTAATTCCCTTCCCCAAAGACCGTAATGATTTCATTTCATAATTAATATGTCATGATTTTCATAGTGAAAAGCTCGGAAAACATACCATGTATGTAGGTATACACTGAAAAAAAATTAGTGAACGTTACTGTAATTCCGATAATAACAACCGTTATGCAACGTTAAAATAGAGCCAACTAAGTAAATTGGTCATTCTAACTAATTAAACATTAAATGTAACTGTATCTTTGATTCGTTTTTTTAACTGTTAACCATTACTGTTTTCTCTTACTGTGTGAAAACTGTATCTAGCTTTAGTATTTTTCCATTCTTACTTACGTCTTATATTCAGTGAAAAAGTATTCTCCAATCTGTTAAAATTACTTATTATTATTATTTTTAGTCATACTTAATGTTCAATTAGTTAATATAAGCGTTTCAAAATCATCTTATCGGTCACACGTGTTATTTAAAAACGTAATGCCACAATGCTGACAGTAGTTAAACATACCTTTTTGATTTAGGGGCGATTTTTCCAATCTTCAGATAGTACTTATCAGACTGATAGTATAAATTCACGTTTGTCAAAAGACGGATAGTCATTGCCGGAGAATTATATCTTCTATCACAATAGTCTGACTGTAATTTTACTTATAAACATATGGACTTACTTTAGGACTTACTTACTAATCCGTCGAATAGTTATCTGCCTGTAAATCTGACTATTGAAAAATCTGCCCTTAAACATAGAAGTTGGAACGGAGAAATGCACGGTGAAAAGTAATTATACTTTTTCGTATTAAGCAGGTACCTCGCTTATTCCAAGAAATGTGATGTGTATGTATGTATAATCGACCGTGAAGTAAGGACACATTAATTGAAGTAAATTAAAGTAGTTCTCTTTACTGAGCTCTTTCTTCAATTAATGTGTCCTTGCGTCACGGTCGATTATACATACATACATATCACATTCCTTGCACGGTGAAAGCTTGTCAAAACGTTCGATTAGCAACTCCATGGTGATCAAAGTATCTTCTAACTCAGATTCCATAAATCACAGGCACGGGATAGAAAACGAGAACGTTAAGTGGATCTGTAAGATTTAGATTGTGGAGGAAGCCACTCGTTTCGTTATTTACGAGGTAATATGTTCGTCCAACATAAAAACAGTCATCTCGTTAAAGGGAAATTAATGTAGCAGTTGTAAACATTTCACGAAATTTACGCTCACTTCAAAAATTACATCGGGAGCAGGTCATCAATCTGTGGACAAGCCATTTACACCGAAATCACAATATATTTTTTGCATCGAAATCATTGCTCTTGAACAAATAGGTAAGCGCAGTAGTTCTGCGACAGGTACGTAGCGAACCGACAAAAAGTTACGTTTATAGAAAAAAACCTTAAATCGTGCACATAAAACTAATACAATTAGGCCTACTGCATTTTTCCCATGCATGTCGTAAGAGCCGATTAAGGAATTCATCGCTCGTAGTTCGGATTGCACGTAAGTGTTTGGGTCGTTTTCCGAACTTACTAGGTGGTCGGGTTAATCCCGCCCGGGTTGGTACCATCCCATTGAATGAACGATGGTCTGAGCGGCAATGAAAATTGTCCGTGTTTTCCATGGAGTTCAATGTTGCCGAGCAATATCCTGGCATGGCCCCTAGTTTGCTTGAGGTTTGCCATCCATGTCCAGTCGCATAAGAAACAATGCTTTTAGCTATAAGAATAAAAATGTATATATATTTTGATTCCCGGAAAAGTTTCTCGTTAGAACGTCCGTGGTAATCGAATCGTTTTTTAAAATATTTCAAATTCACAATACATAAAGGATTAAAATATACAAATATATATAGAATATGTAAATGAAGTTTTCTTTGTTTTTTTTCCGAAATCTGAATTTCCTGCGAAAATATAGTCAGGTAAGTGTTGGAAATAGAAATGATATTTATTTCCATTGCTTACCTTAACGCAATGTGAAGATTAAAAATGTGAAAGAATATGCCCGTGGAATCGAAACAATAAAGAAGCATCGCCAAGGTTAACATTGATCCGTTCTTCTGATCACGGAACAGCGATAAAGCGGCATGTCGCCCACACGACACAGTGGTCCGTTAGAACGAGCACCATACTGTTTTACTGCGTCCGAGATTTCGAGATATCGGTCTCTTCGAATCCGATTAAGTCGTCGTGAGTATTGACAACATAAACAGATGCTAAAACTAAGCCGTGTCATATAAAGTTCGAGAGAAATGGCTTTAGTGCCGCTGCTTTGACACATAAAACGATCATTTTCCCTTTAAATTTTGGGGTAGACTTTAGACGCAAGGCGATTTTGTTTGTAACTTATGAACTTTATTAAGAACAAAAAAAAAGCATATCAAACTCTTCAACGCTGATGAAAAATTTGCAATTATTTAATTAAAAAAAAAAACTTTCTTGTGAATAAAAATATAAATAAAGTGATTTTTTCACAATGATGAAATAAACAAATACTGCTCTTAAATATGGAACGGGTATTCTGTCATTTCAGATAAATAGTTATCGGGTAAATCAAAGTAGTTTTACTATTTAAAAAATACATATAGTTACAAACTTGCAGCCTCTGAGTATAGTCAAATCCAATGCTCTAGCGACTGTCAACATATGCCACATACCATTATGTGACCCATCGATGTGACCTATGTAATTCATTGGATAGTATCAGATTCAACCAACAATACCCCATAGCACGAAATAGATGGCGCTGATTTGAACCTTCAATGTCTAGAACAGTGACGGCGGCCACGAGCATTCAAACGTATAAAATAAATGTGTTACCGCCTTGACAGTAGCATTTAGAGCATATTGGAGTATAGAGTCGATGTTGATATTTGGGTTTTGAAAAAAAAAATACGCATACAAGGTTGCTGCAATTATTAATCGCCATGAATGAGTAAAAGCAGCAATGAAAATAATGCGTATTTTCCATCCAGTTCAATGTCTCCGTGTAAAAAATTAAGGTCCTGGCATGGCACCTAATTTCCTTGAGGTACGGTGGGCTACGATCACCATAGTAGATGTGGTAAATCCATCCTTGTCTAGCTACATAAGATCAATATCGCTTATAGGCCAAAATGATTTTAAAACAGTTCGATCTCCGTGGAAACTGTTTGCGCCTTTCTCTAAGAAACTGTGGTATCCATTCACAAAAGGTGTGGATTTCGTGTTTGTCTTGCAAGGTAGCGAGGAAGGGTGCGGGGAGGGGGGCGGAGCGGAGGCAGCTAGATCACATCTCCGAGCTCGCGCTGAGAAAGAACAACAGCTTGGGCACGTGTAACAACAACGTTCGGAGAGACGTCTTCGCGGGATCCCTATGAAATGCAGCTGCTGCTTTTTAAACTACAAAAAACGATCGTAAAATGGTGGCATGCCCAAGGCCATAACGCTCTTGAAAGGAGTTCGGATATTCGGATTCGGAAATTTCGGATATTTGTGTACATAAAAATACACTATTCGATCCACGCGATGGTACAAACAATTCCGGGCGGATTTAACATAAAGGAGGTCTGAAGTTGGTTCTTAACTAAAGAGAATTCACTGATCACGGTACACATAGGAAACCTGAATAATACAAATTAAACTTGTCTAGACAATGAATTATCATTGAAGCACAGTAGATTATTACCAGATCAAGAGTTAACTAAAGAAAATATGTATGCAATAGGCAATCATGTGATATTTTTGCAAGAAATAACATCTTAAATGATGCAAATACATTAAATGAAAATTTTTACGTATGCTGCTTACGGTGTTTGCATGCATATAACATTAAAAGTTATGTGTTATAACTAAATAATATTTAAAAACAAATGTCACAAATGCTACGAAAACCACCACCGGTTTCTATCGATCTTGTGTTCGTGTGGCGCGCTTGCCTCCCAGCCACCATCTTCACCCGGCCACAAATGTGTCTCCGATGTGCATTCCCGCGCGCAGACATATTGGGGCGATAAATATATCGTTCTAAAAATGTGTCGCCGCAAACGTGGCGCCATGTATGTATTTTCGATACGGGACGGGCCTCTCGTGGCTGAGATTCGATCGCTTCTCCCGTCCTTCCACGCTCGCTGAGCATAATCGTCGGGCAAACGTGTACATCCCGCGCAAGCTTACCTATTCGCAGTGTCCGTTGAAGCCCGTTACAACAACACGGGCCGTCTCGATGGATTAGAATAACACCCCGCTTATATCGATAGCCTCGTTCAACTCGGGCGATATTAGCCGGTAATAGCCAAGTCAAACATTGCTTCATTGGCCCTTGTGAGTCAGGTGAGAAAATAATGCATGTAGCAATGATGCACTTTATTAAAACAACTAAATATAAGGATTTACGTTTATATTAAAAAGTAGCATTAATATTATTATAGGTTTGTTTTTTTGTGTAACTGGACATTGATGGCGAATACCACGCCCACCGTCATGCTATTAGGCCTTTCGACACGGCTACACTAACTGGATGGAAAACAAGGAGAGGTTTTTATTGCCATTTCGACCATCTATATCCAATGCGATGGTACCAGCCCGGGCGGGTTAAAAACCATTCCACCTAGTAAGGTAAGGGGATCTACAATTTTACTTGGATTCTGAACCGTGAAATAGCATTCGTGACGAAATGCATTTATAGAACACTGTTAGTGAAAGAAAGTGGCGCATGAATGAGGCGAGGACTTGAACGCAGACCTTTCGCATGAAAGGCAAATGCTAGACCACGAGATGGAGTATATGCACGGGGACTTTAGGCATGAGCATAAAGACCCCGCACCCCTCAGCTTTTTTTTTTGGTTCATGTTGCAATGAATGGCCTAGGCGCTAGCCTGCTGAGTTGCTTATTGAGACAACACATAACCAGAATAAGACATTGTATATATCTTAAAATATACACATAATCAATTTCATATAAGGCCACGTTTGTTCAGGTCATTACACTACAAATTGAGTGAAAATTGAAAATAAGACCAGTGTGAATAGCAGAAGTGCTAGTAAAAACTAGTACTCAAGTTGAAGTAGGATCATAAAAATTAGGAGTTATACGTCCTGTGTTAATATATTTCCCACTTGTTAGATATACTATACAACATATATAATATTTACAAAGCTGCTTGCTCTATGTAAATATGGTAGGTATTTCATTCATCACTCGTTCACTTATTATTTCCAAACATTTTCAATAAGCCGTTCCCAATATTCGTCGCATTAATTGTTTAAAACTATGTACATATTTAATATTGCCTTTGCACGCAAATACTACTGAGGCAAATACACCAAGTGTGTGCTATAAACTATCAATAGGAATTTCATTGAAAAATGCAAAGCGCATATTCTAAAAATTTAACAGACGCCACAGATAGCAAACAAAAGGTACACAGCAAACAGACAAGAATCCACTTGGAAACTGACACGCGTGTAGCGAGGACAGAGTCAACAATGCGTTTTTTTTATTTGAAGTGAATAAACACGTTTTTTCTCGTGTCACAGTTCGTAAGTTGTAAGCCAATATGGCATTGTTACGATCTTGTGTGTCTCTCTCTTGGCAGGTCCTACTTTTGAAACTGGTTTGACGCAAACTTGCAGAAACGCTATATGCTTTGGTCTATTTTTTTCTCCTTTACAGGCTCTAATTGAATTCATCTATAGCTTTTAATGGTCATAATAAGAATCGAGACATAATTCAATAAAAAAAAAACCATGATATTTCCTTAATTGAGTTAATATGTATTCCTAACAGTACATAGTAACTCAATGCTTATACAATTTTCTTCCTCCAAATATGTTTTTTTTTTATGTGACTGGATATGGATGGCTAATACCACACCTTCTGTCATGGTAGGTATTAGCCTAACACACCACATGGGAACTAGGAATATGTATTCTAGTAAAGCCAAAGCAGCGGTCATTGCGCCAGTTTGAAGGATTTATTATTATTATTTTGAAAATTTCGACGCCACAAATGCTAACAACTGGATAAAAATAGGTAACGACTTTGTTTAAAACATAGAAATAGGATGTACATTAGAATTACATATATTACATTCATAGAAAACCTGCAAGCGCGCTGCGCGTGCATGCAAGTCGATCGCTTCAATATTGCAATCGGGATTCCAAGCGCGGTGCGTTCAGAGCCGGTAGTCTCAGTTCTCACCAAAATTGGCGTTTACGTAACTTCGAAGTTCCGTAAAAACGACAAACTCCATATAAGTTTATACTAGATATTCATAGATACTCATACGTAAACGGCAACGTCGACGTATTTACGGCAACGTTGAGTAAGCTGTCGAATCCAATTTGGACTCGCAAATGTTAGTTCGCTTAACGCCCACTGCGCGCGCTCTTCAATTTCTCCATACATTTGAAAACGCCAGTCAAGCGGGTTGGCGTAAATGCCAATTTACGTGACAACTGAGACTACCGGCTCAATAGACATCGGTCATAAATAACCATCGGTTGGAATGACATGAATACAAAAACATATACCTACATGTATAGTTTTAGCAATATGTAGGGATGTGCAATAAACAGAAAAATCATTCATTCCATCGTATATTCTCGATCACCATATTCTGCGTATCGGAAATTGATGCATGCACACGGAAACACATGTGCTGCCCTCCTGGGTCGAGACATAAAAGGCTCTTACAGGAATAATAAACGTCGTACACCGGAGGCCACTTCTACTTCGGAGGGGCGGCCGAGGGAGGGGGGGGTGGTAGGCGTCACGTGGTGCGACCGTGACTAACATACCTATCGAATATCGGTGAGGTGAATAAGGGATAATACGATATGCACACAGTTTTAAAGCATGCAACCAAGAGTATAATTGTGTGCTGTGTGGGTTCCGGCACGTAAAACAAATAAAATTGGGCCCACTGCATTTCCTCCTTTGCATTTCAAAAGGGACAAAGGGATTCGTCGTTCGTAATTCCACGCCAATGAAAATTGGCAGTGTTTTCCATTCAGTTCAATGTATCTGTCCAATAAAATGGCACCATGGCACCTAGCTTCCACGTGGTGTGTTGGGCTAACATCATGAGATATTAGCCATCAATATCCAGACATTTAAAAAAGTTATTCGTTTATTCCTTTATTTAAACACTTGGGGTTCGTATTTTTTTTAAAAACATTGTTACTATGATTTTAATAACATAAACCAACTTCGCCGGCAATAAATTTATAAAGACATTTTCATTTTTACAATGGTTTGAGAGGAACCTCAACAATAAAGTCAATCAACAAAAGAGTATGTGCAGTCCATAAACGCACCTAAATTGGCGTTAACGGAACTTCGAAGTTAAATATTAGAAATCTGGTTAGGCGCGAGAAACGTTGACACTGACAGTGACGTTTGACGAATAATGTAAAAAAATATAACCTCGGTGACTACGCTGGGCGATAAAGCTCAGATCACGACGTGTACAAAGATAATAATATCATGTGTTCTTTATTAACCTGTGTTGGAATAATTGCTGAATAAAGGTTTAATTCATGTTTTACTGCTTAATCTGTAGTTTTACTACTACAACCTGTCAGAATCAAACACGACTACCGCTTTGCATGAAAACGCGGAGTCGGCGTTGACGGCAACGTCTACGTATTTACGACGATAATGCGTAAGCTGTCAAATCAAATTCCGACCAAAAAAAGTTAGTTCGCTTAACTGCCCACTGCGCGCTTCTTCTTTCTTCGATTTACGTACATTATATACGCCAATCGGGTGACGGATTAAGGGCTCAGTCAAGCTCTGTGAAAATTAAGACCGATCATTAGGTTTTCGGGAGCCAGCCATGGAGGTGACATGGAGCCAGCAATGTCACCCGTGATAGTTTTTTAACCGACTTCAAAAAAGGAGGAGGTTATCAATTCGTCTGTATGTTTTTTTTATGTTTGTTACCTCATAACTTTTGCCTGGGTGAACCGATTTTGATGATTATTTTTTTAAATGATAGCTAGTGCTTTCCAAATGGTCCCTGTTAAGTTCTGACAATGATACCTATGAGAACATCATAAAAGTCTTAAATTTGTATTAAGATGAGCGCGACAAATGGACGAATAACTCAATATAACGCCAACCGATTTCGGTGATTCTTTTTTTATTGGAAAGGACGTGTACAAATTAGTAAGTGTACTTCAGATTCACTAAAAATAAACAAATAAAAAAAATTAACAAAAAAAAAATAACCGGCTTCAAAGAAAAAGCACTAAAAAGTAAACAATCATTTCCATTTTTGTAGTTACGATTTCTGTTATTTTTTGAGTCGGTGTCAGCCAAGGTTAGGTTAGGTTAGGTTAGGTTAGGTTAGGTTAGGTTAGGTTAGGTTAGGATCTCTTGATTGGCGCAGCGCCTGCCCGGCTTACGCCGACTCAAAAAATAACAGAAATCGTAATTACAAAAATGGAAATTATTTTTTACTTTTTAGTGCTTTTTCTTTCAAGTCGGTTATGTATCATTTAAGTTCGATAGTAAATTTCATTTTCATAACGAAACGACCTCCGATAACGAAATGACACATTCGAAATCAACCTATAGCACCACTCCCACGCACGCATGTAAGTCATTTATTTGAAAAATAGGGTGCAAGAAAACGTGTGCAGCGCATTTTCCCCTTCCTTCTGGAAAATGATAGACTTGGGTATACGTAGGTGCTGGAAGATTGTTGAAAATCTTTAAACATTACAAAACACCAGTGAAATTAGTTTTTTATGTAACTGGACATGGATGGGTAACACCATACCACCGACAATTAGGTGCCATGCCCTTTATTAGCAGGAACATTGAAATAGGTCAAACACGGACATTTTCTCATTGCCGATTCGAATCTCTTCATCCAAAGTGATGTACCGACCCGGGCGGGCTCAAACCCTACATTTTAGTAGTGGAAGTATCCCTCTACTGTTTTACATGGATCCCGAACGACGGAACAGCATCTCATAATCGAACCCATAATCTTTATCATAGAAGGCAAGTTCCCGCGCCGCTAAGCTACGAACATCTCGAATGGAAAGGTGGTGTCACCTTGGCAGGGAGTAAAATCCACTATTCACTAAACTTGCACAGGATCGGTTTTTTATTTTTTATTTTAGTAGTGTAAACAAATATGTACATAAAATTTGAAAACATTTATAGTGATAACAGAACAGTGAGAACCAGAATCCATACTACGTTATTCCAGTTTTTGTTTTTTATTTTGTTTAAACGCCCTAATATCTCAAACTACTGGTCAAATTGTAAAAAAAAATCTCTTACCATTCGATAGAACAATGAATGTAGAAAGTTTATAGGCAATTTTATACCAAGCTACGACCCTTACGAGCAGAACAAAAATTGAGCATGGACTCTAAAGGGAAACGAAGTAATAACACTCGGTGGGTCGGGGGCCGGGGGAAATCACCGGGCTCCGCTGCCCAAAACGCAACTGACCCGAGCGGAGCCGGGTACTTCAGCTCAAACATATCCGTGAAACAGTGATTCAGTGACAATGTCCCAGCGAGGGACGGACGGTTGGGTCAGAGTTCGGGGAACATTCATCCGAGAGACATGAAAGAGGAGTCTGAAGGCGCCTGATTTATCTCGTCACGAGTCGCCGCGAAATATACCACAGTTTTATTCCATAGGTATCGGCGGTGAGCCGACCGGTGAAAGTTGCTCGTAATGCACTGAGAATAGAGATCGATGTTGCGATGACCCACCGGCGATGGTTTGAGATTGGATGAGTTCACAATGGAAGATATTTGAGACGAGAATGGATGGAAACAAATTGACACCCGGCGACGGATGTTGTTTTTTTACTGGGCCGGATTATTTTTGGAACGTGCGTTTTACCATTCCGTCCTTGTTTTTAAATATGAACGCATTTCGAAATGGAAACACTTTAATAACACAGATATCTTTTTTTGCTTAAAAAGTTTGTCAGCGCTCTGGATTGATGATCCCGAATTTATTTATTTATTTATTTAGGAAATCAACAGCTTATATTGACAGACATGTTAACATAAAATCTTGTACTAAAATACAAGCCAATTATAGATTTCTACTTAATTATTATAATGTTATGTAGATATTTTATAGTTCGTGTTATTTAATCTTTGTGCATTTGATCTAATACTAATTTGCGAGGGAGTAAGGGTATAGGGTGCATGTGAGTAGTGTATGCAAGGGTGTGTATGCGTATGTGTGAAGGTGAAAGAGGATCAGAGGGTGTGTGTGTGTGCGTGTTAATGAGGGAGGGTGTGTGGATGAGTTTTTATGTGAATTATTAGCACTAGTTCTATAAATGAAATAGAATCTACGAATGAAAACTAGTCTGCACGACACCACCACGGCTTCAATTCATTTCTAGAAAGGTGCCAGAGAAGTAATGCGCCCCACCAGTCAATACATATTTGGAAAAAAGAAGGCAGATAACATTTTTTTGCACGACTTATAAAAAAATCGTAATCATACATTTTATGTATAGGTATGTATGGGAAAGGCATTTTTTGTACTTCTAAGTAAAGGAAGAGGATCAGTTTTCTTCTGTCCAGACTACATTTACGGTTTGTTTTCTCTTAATCATAATACATTATTAATCGAGGTTAGGTAATACTGGGTACTGTCGGGATCTGGATTAACGGTCGTCCACCGTTGAGGCTTGCTGTGGTTCGGATTCCGTGTCTAACTGTAGGTCGCCCCCTTAATTGTCTTAACATATTTAATCCCGCCCGGGTCGGTCCCATCGCATTGAGCGGAAGAAGGTCCATCATGAAAATTGACCGTGTTTTCCACCCAGTGTAGAGCCGTTTAATCTAGGGAAGGTTCTGGTATGGACAAACTATTCCTTTCGAAATGCGGTGTTTTGGGTTTTTTTGTCCACAGTACGTAAATCCATATGCAGTTCAACCAAAAAATACAGACGAAAAGGTGGAATATCGATATTCTGGATTCACTGATGCACCTCGCTCGTTATTGCTTTTAGGGTCTCGGAGCAGAATCCAATTCGTGTCCAACAAATTGATACAAATCGCAGTTTAGATTCCAGACGGCTGATAGATGACAGCGGAGATGTCAGTGCGGGTCCGACTCGCCCGAACCGTGTCCGCGGGTCCGGGCGGACCCCGCGCCGTGGGTGGCCGCCCAGCGGGGTCCCGTCCGACGGTCAATTTAATTTTCTTAAATAGAATATCTGTCCGTCCTGATTTGGACGTTTATCTTCTGACGGGCATTGTTTGGTGCGAGTTTATGGTGTGATGGTGGAGTTTGCTTCTGCAGTTCCAATGAAATTTCCAATGAATAGATAGAAAACTTGTTTAAATTAAAGCTCATGACTACTTACTTGACCGGGTACCTAACACGGTACTACCAATTTATTATTTTTTTTTTAAGCTAACAACTTGACAATCGATACAATTCTGTATCGTGTTTTTTTATTTTTTTTATTATTATTATTTTCTATTATTATTATTTTCTCTGACATGGGTACTACATTGTAGTATGAATTTGTTTATTTACTAACTTATATTTAATTTGATATTACCTTGTATCAAAAATGACGATGGCTTTTTACACCTGAATAATTTAGATCATAATTCCTTTTAATTTAGAATAAGATGTTGTGGCGGTCTGACACACGGTCATCCGACACCATTATTGCGGGCGGTGGGAGTTACCTCGCCCCGCGCGCGCGCCCCCTTGCCGGGCCGCACTGCCACGGTACTCCAGTCTTCCTGAAACAGCGACCTAGACGGTGCGCATGCACCTCGTCGCGAACGGTCTTTTGAGACCTCGCGTTTGTGACTCCGTTTTATTGATGCAAATGTAAATGTAATACGACTAAATATAAGTGAACTTAAATCTAATTAATAAAATATCAATATATTTATGGACTTCTCTCATTTACTACTATCGGACTAGAGCATAGTATCGCTAAAGTGATGACCGTGTGTCAGACCGCCACAATGTCATTATAGTAGTCAAGAGTTTGCTCCTCACCAATGTATATAATGTTCTTATAATAATGTTCTTTGTGAGCAGTTGTAATCAATCAATCACTGTAAACTAGTTTGTAAGTATCACTGGAAAAAATAATAATACAATGACCAACCTGACGAAGTTTCTTGTCGGCTCTTCTTCGCCAGAAGTAATCGAACCGACAGGAAAAAAAATGACGAATCCGAGTGTGTAATATACATCTAATGGAGGAAATAAAGAAACTGAAAACTGAAACTGAAACTGATTGCCTATAGGCCGTATAAGCCGCGGCCTAGGGGTGGCAGATTTGAGTGTGAAGTGACCCAAAGCGAGCAAGTGCTTTTTGCTATCACAAGGGAAAAAAAAAACAATGAAAAAATATCGTTTTACTTTATTATTAATGAAGATATTCTAGCAGGATCCCCGGTGCTATGAGCATTCCCGTTGCGCGCTTGACTAATTATTAACTTGACATATTTAGCTTAGTTTTAATTATTTAGTAAATTTGACGATGGTATATGCCGGAAATAGTAAGCTGAATGTATGTTTGCTTGTATGCCTTAAAAAAAGCAATAAATACCTGTCTGAGTGTAGCTTGTCTACCAATTTGACAAAATTAAATACAATACAATACATTTGGAGGAAATAAAGAAACTGAAACTGAATTCCGGCACTAAAGTAAAAATACAAAAGCTCCTACTGCATTTTTGTTCATGCATGTCGTAAGAGACGATTCATAATCGTTCGTGCTTCGTATTCTACGTAAAACTATAGGTTATCTTAAACTCCTACTAAACTCTAGATGATAGGGTCAATTTAACTTGGGTTATGACCATCGCATTGAATGCACGTTGGTCGAAGTGCCAATAAAAATTGTCCCTATTTTCAATATAGTGTATGTAGCTTTGAACGTCTAGTTTCTATGTAGCGTGTTAGGCTTTGGGGTATTATTAGGGTTCCGTACCCAAAGGGGGAAAACGGAACCCTATTAATAAGCCTCCGCTGTCCGTCCGTCCGTCCGTCCGTCTGTCACAGGGCTGTATCTCATAAACATAGGTAGGTAGGTGAAAGTTGAAATTTGCACGGTGTGTGTTTTTATTTTGCCGCTTTAACAACAAGTAGGTAACATTTTAAAATAACAAAAATGTAAGGGGGGCCCCATTTAAAAGCAAGTTATTTTGTTTGTGTTAAATCTTGTACGATGGTACGGAACCCTTCGTGTGCGAGTCCAACTTGCACTTGGCCGGTTTTTATTTGAGCCATTCATGCCCCGTTAGACAAAAAATACAAATATCAATAAGTTGAGAAAAATAAGGCACCTTGGTCTCCTAGATCGGATTAACGTCAAATTTCCCCTTAAAGCAAGCATTTACTTATTTACTTCATTGTAATATCATAAATAGTTAATATTTTGACCTTTTCTTTAGTTTTAAAAGCGGTTCCAGTTCTCCCTACGGCTATATCCGTAGCTAAATTGAATTTAAAACCTAAAGAAAGCGCACCCTATCGTCTTATATACACAGTAGACTTTGCCGACAACACAAAGAGCCGAAGATTTATTGCGAAAAGACGGCGAGTGGGTATCTTGTTTAGTTTGTGGAGTTAATTGAGTCAACGCATCTGAGTTACGAGCCGCCACGAGCGAGGGACCGCTCTCCGGGTAACGCATCTTGTAGGACATAGATATCGCTGCACATAGATGGCTAATACCACATGTCACATTAAGCCAACACACCACATGGAAACTAGGTGCCATGTCGGGACCATTATTTATTGCACGGCTGCATTAAACTGGATGGAAATCACGGACAATTTTCATTGCCGCTTCGACAATCTTTGATTCATTGCGATAGTACTAATATTCCGGAAGGTCACGACATTTTTGGTCACGATAATGTAAATGTCTGAATTTAGGTTGACAGGTTAGATACCAACCCTCTGATGCTAAATATGTCGGTCTGACTGCGCCAAGTGGTTGCGTTATCTAGATTGGCTATATTAAATAGATGTTGGTAAGTACCCACTGATAAATGTACAGATTTACTAGAAACATTGATACCTATTAATGATGCAATAATAACCAGTCGGTTTTTTAATTGAATACTTAAATATACCTAAAGTTATATCTGTAACCTAAATAGCCTATAACTACGAAATGCAACCACAAATTTGTTTAGTTTTGGTATTGCTAACCAAGTATGTACTGATACTTTCATGTTTCATCACCTTATCATATATATTTTTTGTCACCATAACTACTTTTTCAGGCGCCTTATCTACTTAACGCAACCACTTGGAATAGGCAGACTGACACATCTAGCTTCAAAGGGTTGGTCCTTATCCCGTGAACCCAGTTTCAGCCATTTACGTTTTCGTTACCATTTTTGTCGCGACCTCCTAGTCTATAACCCGGCCGCGATATATTTTACGACCAAGCAAGTATTACACGTGGAATCCGAACCTACAGTCCGAAACAGCCCAGTGTTGCTCAACCGCAATATTGAAGACCGTGGCGATTGTATTTATAACATTTACTGATTACTGCTTGAGTGATATCATTACTAAGATGTAAGAGCACCGGAATAAGTAATAAATAAGTAGAAATTCAACCAAAATTTAATATGGTATTGATTGTTCCATGTTTTGCAAAACAGTGAGAATAGAGCGAGTGTCCATTTTATAAAATGCATAAATTGCACTTTCAGTTAGTCAGCGTGTTTGCGTCCACTGCTGGACATACGCGTCTCCAACTTTTATCCAGATCTCCTGGCCCTTGCAAATAGACTTGTATCTTGTAAAATGAACTTAGAAATCTTACACATAAAATGATTTCTGTAAACCTTTATTTCTACCCCTTGGAAATGTTAAAAAGACCAGTTGCTGTTCGCGATAGTTCTGATACACTTAAAACGCGAAAAATCTGCTATCATTACACGCTAATTGAATGTCGCAGCGTTGCGTCAGAAATTTCAAAAGCCAATGGTTGCAAAAGAGCTAATTTTATAAGCAGCGCTGTTATTTTCCGAGGCAATAAAAGTGTCAGACAGGGGCCCCCAGGCTGCCAGGTTCGCTGAGAAGCAAGCGGGGGTCTCGCGAAAGTACCACCGCGTCGTCATAAATACATATGCAAAGTGCGCTCATTACAAGTTGATTAGATGGGGCAAGTACAGTAATATTATTATGTTCATACCTGGTTTGACTAGGTTGTATTCTAGGATTGCATTGAACTCTTGACAGTTCACGAGCGTTCAATACTTATGGAGAATAAAATAACGCAAAGAGTAAAAAACAAATTTGATATTTTTATGTAATTTCAAAAATAGTAGCGTTCTTTAAATTTTACTCCACAGCGTAGTGCGTCTATTAAGATTTGGGTTATAAAATTCTTAAAGTATAGCAAATTTTTGCGACTACAAAACATGCACAAAATATCTTTCTCCTTGGTCAAATTTTAGAATTCGAGAACGTTCACCCATTCTGAGATCATAGGACAAACGTTATTTGTAATTTCGTATTAACATTTACGGTAATTAGATTAGTAGTTAATAAATAAATTTAAAAAGTAAATACATTTTTAACGGATCGCTTACCTAATTGTGTTCTATCGGCAATATACATTGTTAACTTTGCCATGTCCGATCCAACGCAGATCTATTATTAAAATATTGACAAGTTTTAATACAGCAATGATCAATATTATGTGCGATAATGGCGAGTGCCGAAATATTTCAATATTCTAACATTATAAGAACGTATTACATGACAAGCTCTAAGCCCTAACGCAGTTCTACCACAAGATTCTACTTCCACATCCGGCTCCATAGATCCCCTTTGTGGAGACGGAACACAAGAGGAGGCTTACTGCTCTATTACTATTATTATTACTTATTATTATAATGTATTACTTCATTCATAATAAAACTAATTAAATCATAATACATAACATTAATAACAGTGAAAACAAATTATAATTACCGTGACTAAGATTATAAATAATCAGTGTCACTCGACACAAAGCCAAGTTCATCTTGCCATTTTGACCTTAACTCACTAAAATAATTGCATGATAACATTGCGACAATGAAGATATTTTGGACATCCACGCAAGCGAAGATTCTAAACTTTCAAAATTTACCCGACCGGCCTTCTAAACATCCAAACTACACTGGATTTCTCGATAGCCTAAGATGTCATCAAAATCAGTCACCCCGTTATTTCATTTTGGATATTCACCCGAGCGGAGCTTCTAAACTTTTACAAATTGCACAGAATTACCCCCGCTGGACTAATGATGGCTTGAAAATGGGTTTAGCATTTTTTTGAGTCCATAAGGACATACACACACATCCACATACATATATTGTTTATAAATACATAAAAGATAGAAGATTGATTCCATAATTACACAAGGTCGACAAGTATCTGAATAACTTTTTGAATATGGTATATATCTGGTAATATATTTGCTGTTATTAATGGCGACCGTTGCGCTCAAAGAGACAACTGCCATCAAAAACACAACATACAGATGTATAGAAGCTAATCAGCGTGAACTTCAATAGATGGCTCTCACCATTTGGACTTCAAAACATAAGAAGTCTGCATCGCCCTATTTGACCCCTAGCGAGGGGCTTGATTGTAATTGTAAATTGATCCAAAATGTGCAGTTTTATTTAGAAGTACAAAAAATAGTTAGAATTCTGGTAACAAACGTTTCTACCGACTACGTATGTAACATTCCCTTTCTGCTGCCACTGCCCACCCCCCGACCTAATGAGCTCCAACTTGCGGACCACGTCCGAGCTCCGACACTCCCGTACATAAGTCATGAAGCTTTCCGTCCCTTCTATCAAGGGTCCTTTTTCAATTTCCGGCCCCAGGGGTCAATATTCTCAGCAGCTCTTCTCACGGACAGCATGTGTCTAGGAGCAAATTGAATAAGAGAAGATTTGTAGGACCGCGCGCGCATTTGAAAGACCTCGTTTCAATACCTCTTATTGAACGATTACCTCTAATGGCTTCGACAATAGCCTGTGACAATGTGTCTCATACGACTGGGTCGTACCTTCAGAATTACTATGGTGTATGTAGAGAGTAATTTTGGAAGAAAGTGTACTGTAGCGCTAACATATTAGGGTCTTATTTGAAATGTAGCGCGTAGGTTGAAGATAGATACTGGTTTAGAATGTATCACCGGATATTGTAAAGTGTGCGAGTGTCGTACAATAAGGTCGCTATTGGAGCTAATCTTTGATATAAGATATGTTGTAAGGGCGCTTTAGGTGCTCGAATAGCACACATGAAGGTACATTCATGGACGTATGGATTAGACATCATTGAGTAAGCGTGAAAAGGTACGTAAATATTTGTAAATACGTGTACTTTTTTAAATACCTGTCGTAAAATTTTAATTTCAGTCATCAATCGATGCTAAACTATGTTAAGAAAGCTATTGGTATCAACATTACCAAGAAGCTCTAACTATAAACTGTAGCATGGGCTTTAAAAGTGTTCTAAAATCTATTTAAATAAGCTTAAACATATTAATAATCGGAGGGAACGACCGAATAAATGAATTTTATCGACTAGAGGGATTCGCGTTCCTCAGCGCCGCGTACTGCTCCTCCACCAGCACCAGCTGCAGCTCAAGCGTGCTCTACCAGTATACGCTGTAGCCGCTCGACATCAGGCCCATCACGCACGGGCATCACATCGCCACACTTATCATATCATGCAATGTTACCCGCAGGACATAAGCAATCGCTGGTGTCTCTGACGCTCCTCTTGAGAACCGCCGGCTCGACGAGAGGCTCGGTGGGCTCGAGCAGCGCGTTCCTCAGCGCCGCGTACTGCTCCTCCACCAGCGCCAGCCGCAGCTCAAGCATGCTCTGCCAGTACACGCTGTAGCCGCTCGACAGCAGGTCTATCACGCAAGAGCACCACAACACCACACTTATAATATCATGCAATGTTACCTGCAGGACATAAGCAATCGCCGGTGTCTCTGACGCTCCTCTTGAGAACCGCCGGCTCGACGAGAGGCTCTTTGGGCTCGATCAACGCGTTCCTCAGCGCCGCGTACTGCTCCTCCACCAGCACCAGCCGCAGCTCAAGCGTGCTCTGCCAGTACACGCTGTAGCCGCTCGACATCAGGCCCATCACGCACGGTCATCACATCGCCACATATATCATATCATGCAATGTTACCTGCAGGACATAAGCAATCGCTGGTGTCCCTGACGCTCCTCTTCAGAACCGCCGGCTCGACGAGAGGCTCGGTGGGCTCGAGCAGCGCGTTCCTCAGCGCCGCGTACTGCTCCTCCACCAGCGCCAGCCGTAGCTCAAGCGTGCTCTGCCGGTACACGCTGTAGCCGCTCGAAAGCAGGCCCATCACACACGCGCACCACAACACCACACTTATCCCACCACTGTTCGCCGGACAACTTTCCCCGCAACCTACAATTTTGCCCTTCTTTTCTTTTCCCGGCGAAGCGGCGTCCATGCTTGTTTTTCTCTCCTCGCGAACGCTGCCTTTGTTATCTATTTTCTCCCCCATTTTAAACTTTGGTCCTATCATTTTTATTCCCTCAAAGGGTCCTAAAGAGCCTCGAGGCAAGTGTTTAGCAGATTCAGCCCCACTGTAGCGATGCAATTATGACAATGATTTTTTTCTTTGTGGCTTTGAGGTAGCCGTCGCCCGGGGCCATTTGGAAGAGTCGCTGTGCTCTTTTGTCAGAAAATAACATGGGCTTTGTTTTTAATTGAATAAATTTTGCACGATTAAATTCAAATTATGAACAAACATCGTTGGATATAGAATAAAAAATAGTTTTATCTTCAAGGATCGGTATTGTCATTATTTAAATTAAATAAATGAAGTTTCACATAATTTCCGATTAATTTAATAGTTGCTAAGCGTTCACTGGTTTGTTTTTATCACTATCCATTAGTGTTGACGTCTTTGGAGTTGTGTAACATTTTCCAAATTCACCTTTTTTATTCAAGATCTACAGGAAAATGCTCGTTTAGACTTTTTTTTTTGCAAAGATTAAAGAAAATAATAACGTAGTGTTCGACTCGTCGTCAATTCACATCTCCGAAGTGTTGAACTCTATTCATTACCATTAACCCTTTCCCAATACGCCGCGTCAAAGGAGCATTTTCCGGTGCGTTGCGATCGTAAGCTCGGGAGCTTCGAAAGCTCGCGAGTCGCTTGCGGCGGCGCGGTCGGGTCGCGCGTCCGGTCGCGGCGGATTTCGGCCTTCGACTGACGAACTCGCGGCGCGGGATGCCTGCTTCCGCTCTCACGCAATCACTGTCAGGGATATCGTGCGGGTCGGCCGCCTCACGAAGCCAAAGCGACTTTCGTCCCCTGTCTGAAAACCTGGGATTTTTAGGAGCAGACTTGGAGAAGGAGAAGGAGAAGAAGGACTTATAAAGAACTATTTTAGTTAGCTAAGACGGCTAGGATAACTGAGAAAATAACAAGGGCTAACTTCAAGAAAGCATTGAGTGAGAAGAAGTCGTATTGAAATAATTAAGTTTTAAAGTTTACAAAAAAAAAGTTTTTAATATATTTAGGATGTAAATATTACGCTGTCTTTGGACCTTGTCAGCGTACGATATAGTGTGTTGCATGTATAACAAAATTGCATCATTAAATGCATTCAGTTAAAATCCACTTTTGTGGACTTAATGCATTCTTGAAGTAAGCCCTCGATAAATGCTTAAATGAAACCGTAACCATATCACCGCAAAAAAGGATCAGCTTAAGAGTCTGGCACCAGTTACAAAAATGTTGCAGGTACATAGTGTCAAATTATTTATGATTTAAATTACTAAGTAAACAAGTGTTTTTTATAGCTAAAGTACCCTTTTTAAACCCTAAATTAAACTTAATTCCATCTAAATCTAACATACATGCTTCAACTAGATAATGTTAGCTATTGAAACTGAATGGTTGTTCTGACACTTCATTTTATAGCTGAGTCTGCTCAAACTGTGCTGATGAACGAGATACAATAATTGAAGCAAAATCAAGTTTTATCTTTTTTCTCAGTGATAGCATGAAGAATTGCCCGATGGTAGAGAATGCCCTTCGGCATTAAGCCCGCTTATCGTATCCGTTATTAAAAGGTTAACAATAAATAATTTTATTATTATTCAAAACATTAATTCGTAGATGACAAATATCCCAGTATCATCAATAAATTTATCCCACGAAGAAGTTAATAAGAAATGTCAATTATCTTGGCTTTTTAATTCAAATTGAGGAGCATGCTCTCTGCAAACATGCGGTTTAGGTAACCTCCGAACTCTCGAAAAAGCAACTGACAACTACACTTAAAATAATGGTAAAATTAATAACGGTCTTGCAACGTTAAAAAGAGACAGCTAAGTAAATTGGTTGCTCCAACTGAGTGAAAAGAGTTGGCCATAAACATTAAATGTTACTGTTTATTTTTAACTGTGTCCTATAAATGGGTTCTCTTACTGTTTCCCTAACTATGCGAAAACTATTTCTAGCTTTAGTACTATTTACGTTCTAAACGTCTTATATTTAGTGAAATGGTACTTTCCAATCTGTTAAAATTACTGTACCTATTGGAACTGGACAGTTGCACGCCTGATTTGTAGCCAGCCGTAATGTTCAATCAGTTAATAACTTACCGTAATACATTAACATTCATGAGAATTACATTTCCAACACCAAACTTATTATACTATGCAAATTAAACTGCAAAAAAATATGGAAAAGTTGTACATCTTTTTTTTTCAGTGTAGGTATTATGTTTTGTACAAAAACACTAATTCAAATAGAATAAAATTTCGCACAATCGTGAGGCTGTTTGACTGCACAAAGTTGGGAGAAATTGCCACGCACAGGACAATCGTCCTCGCGAGTAGTTGGACGCATTAATTTCCGCTGTCTGGATGGGTACCTACCAGAATTTCGAAGACAGTCTAACTCCTAACGCCTAAAGACTAACTCGGCGGTAAGTGTCCCGAGGTCCCCGGGTTCAATCCCAGCTGCCCATTATAATAGTTGTGTTCTGTTAAGGAAAACACGTTGAGGAAATTTTACCCTTGGGACATGGGAGTGGCTGGACCCGGGGCGTGAACGGATGATGTTTGTGTTCCAATTTGCAACATGTAAGATGGCGGGAGTAGTG
This sequence comes from Incurvaria masculella, assembly GCA_946894095.1. Classification (NCBI taxonomy): domain Eukaryota; kingdom Metazoa; phylum Arthropoda; class Insecta; order Lepidoptera; family Incurvariidae; genus Incurvaria; species Incurvaria masculella. Next base: position 12,992,348 of record OX335653.1, on the reverse strand, counting down.
GTTGCATTCGACATTGTTTGACTGGTTTTTTTTGTTGATTGGTTGATTTTTAGGGTTCCGTACCCAAAATGTGCGAATGGAACCCTATTACTATACCTCCGCTATGCGTCCGTCCGTCTGTCTGTCACAGGGCTGTATCTCATGAATCGTAATAGGTAGGCAGCTGAAATTTTCACAGAGTGTGTATTTATTTTGCCGCTATGACAACAAATCGGTAATGTTAAAAAAATATAACAATTAAAGGGGGCCACAAAAAACGTGATTGTTTGTGATAAATATTGTAAGATAGACCGGAACCCTTCGTATGAGAGTCCGACTCACACTAGGCCGGCTTACTTCTTGAATCTCTCTTGTTTTGGGCATTACATGTTTTTGTGACTTGCGAAATTGTTAGTATGTATATCATTCCCTTTCATTTAGTAAAAAAAAACATTGTTACATTCTGACGGTAAAACTTTCAGGGATTTCTTTATTTTTGGCGCATAATTAATTATACAGGGTGTTTGTAGATGGATACAAAACCTCGGAAAGGAAATACGGGAAGTAATTTGGATTCTATTAAACCCAAACACCCCGCAATAAAAAGCCTTGCTAATTTCGACATTATCAAAATTTTGTGTTTTCAAGAAAAATCACTTTTCTTAATTTCAACCATAATAAGGCCCCAGTGGTTTTTTTTTGTTTTAAAAATTCTAGAGTTTATATTACTCCTATCTTTTCTATTAATTTGAATTGAAACTCAAATTAATTTAATGAGTACTTTTCAGTTGACACTAAGTAAAAATGTTTGCTGTATTCAGGTGTGGTATTATAAAAGGGCGAACTTATCACTTAAAGTAAATGTATGTAACATTAATTGGCTCGTAGCTCAGTGGCGCGAAGCCTTGCCTTTCAAGCCAAAGGTCATAGGGTCGATCCCCGCCTCGTTAATACGCCACTTTCTTCCCTTTCTGTGTTGTAATCATGATTACACTTGCTTCGGAATCCATGTAACGTTAAACTGTAGGTCCCCTTTCCTTACTACTTTCCCTGCCAGGGCTCAAGCCCACCAGGTTAAATACCATCGCAATGGATGGAAAGATGGTCAAAGCGGCAATGAAACATTTTTATGTTTTCCATCCAGTTCAATTCAGCTGTGCATAATGTGAAGGAATTGACATGTTATAACAATTAAATCAATCAAATATTTTTTGTTTATATAGTTTTAAGTTATCTAATGTTTTCTAAGTGTGATTATGGTGCTTAGTTTTAAGTAATTTATTGTTTCTTGCTACCTCTTAATATATTTTCTAATATTAAGGTTAGCTGTTAGAGATTGCCTTTGGCAATAAGCTCGCCTTTGCATACTATGTAATAGTTGTAAGCAATAAAGAATATTTCATTTCATTTCAAGGAATGACACCTAATTCCTACGGGAAAGCGGTTTGTTCGTAGTAGAAATGGTATTAACCATCTATGACCATTTATGTACATCCAAATAATAACAGAAATGTAATCTACGTTTTAACTAAATTCTTATCAATTAACTTTTTATATGAGTACCCCCAATTCCAAGTTAAAGCTTCGAGTCATGCTAGGCTCAAAGCGAATCTCTCTAAATAGCATTATGTTTAATAAATCAAATGACGAACATTTTGAAAGTTCAAAAGCGGAAAGTCCAGAAATAAGCGTACAGACATCACTCTCCGTAATCGAGTATCAGTGCTGATGAATTTTTCATTTTCGCAGTCGCGTCGCGTCTAGCAGGGGCCCTAAGTTAAGACGATCATAAAATAATTTTGTTTTATCAGTTCATTTAAAATTCCGATTTAAGTTTGTAAATGGTTTCCGCTCGTCCCCCGTAACGAATGAACCCCAACTTTTCTGCTCGGTCGCTACTTCGCTTTATATTCACATTTAAGTGGGAGCTTTGCGTGAATAACCCGGGGAATATGTGCGTGTCTCAAAGTAACTATGCACAAATGTTAAGAGACTTTAAACATGTAATTAAATCTTAACATATACGAGTATATAGTAAATAAGTTATAAAAAATATGTTTTTACTAAATCGCTATAAATTTCGCTTGTAACGTCTGAGCTTTGACAGCAGGGAAATATAATAGGTCGGGGAAAAAGTCTTTTCGCATTATAGTATGTATGAACTTGTAATAAAATCTCTTTGGCTATACTATTTGTATCTGGCTGGTTTTGGTATCATTGAAAGTTTAAATTTTAAAGAACATAATTCCAAATTCAAATTAGGAAAATGTGTGATTCTCATTTGTTTTTCGTACTGTCAAAATGAGTGAATCTAATGAAGAAATTCGATACATTTTAAAATTTTACTACAAAAAAGGTAAAAATGCAACGCAAGTCGCGAAAAAAATTTGCGATGTTTATGGACCTAGTGCAGTGTCTGTGAGAGTAGCACAAATTTGGTTTAAGCGTTTTCAATCCGGAAATTTTAATGTCAAAGATGCACGTCGCTCTGGTCGCCCTATTACGGATAAAATGGATGCCATTTTTGAAAAAGTGGAGCAAGATCGGCATATCAGTAGTTACGACGTAGCTGAAGAATTAGGAATTGACCACAAAACAGTTTTGGCGCATTTGAAAAAAACTGGGTACACAAAAAAGCTCGATATTTGGGTACCTCACGAGCTCACTGAAAGAAACCTAATGAACCGTGTACTCATTTGTGATTCTTTATTACGACGTAATGAAACCGAACCATTTTTGAAGAAGCTGATAACTGGTGATGAAAAGTGGATCACGTACGACAAGAACGTGCGAAAAAGGTCGTGGTCAAAGGCCGGTCAAGCTTCACAGACTGTGGCGAAACCCGGGTTAACTCGCAACAAGGTGATGCTGTGTGTGTGGTGGGATTGGAAGGGCATTATTCATTATGAGCTGTTACCACCAGGCAGGACCATCGATTCTGAACTCTACTGCGAACAACTGATGAGATTAAAGCAAGAAGTTGAGAGAAAGCGGCCGGAATTAATCAACAGAAGAGGTGTGGTTTTTCATCATGATAACGCTAGACCTCACACATCTTTAGCCACTCAGCAAAAACTAAGAGAGTTTGGCTGGAAGGTGTTAATGCATCCGTCGTATAGTCCTGACCTTGCACCTTCAGATTTCCACCTGTGTAGGTCTCTTCAGAATTCTTTAGGCAGTGTCAGGTTAACATCACGAGAGGACTGCCAAAACCACTTGTCGCGGTATATTGATCAGAAGTCCCAAAATTTCTATAGCAATGGGATCATGTCCCTACCTACAAGATGGCAAAAAGTTATCGAACAAAATGGTACCTACATACTTTAGTTAAATGTAAATAAACCATATTAAAAAATGTTTTGAATTTTATTAAAAAATGCGAAGAAACTTTTTCCCCAACCAATATAAACAAAAAAGAATAGCTTCTACGATAAGTTTGATCTCCAAGTATTCCTTTTATTTGCCTAAAATCTAAGGTAAAGGGGCTATTAATATTTTTGAGGTCTTGCTTGCTATATGATATTAAAATTTTCTGTTTTTAGGGTTCCGTACCCAAAGGGTGACAACGGAACGGCTTCACTACCCCGCGCGATGCGAGCGCTTCATAGCAATTGCGTTAGAATGTGCTACTGGAATTTTGAATGCGAGCGAACATGCCACACGCAAATATAATCGCAGACGTATAAAAGTGTTTGTGTTTGTAGAAACTGACATGGCGAATGCATTTCGGGAGCACATTTGCGCGCGGGCGACTACCCATAGGAATGAACTAAATGTCGCCAACCCGGGTAAATAACATTTCTCCTTCCTTTTCTATTCTGTGGCCGTAATATTATCTGAATACAAGAAAACTTGTGCATTTCAGTTTTAGCATATAGCTTCATACACATTAATGAGCATTTAATTTGTTTTCGGTTGAACTTTGTATTTTTTATTTGAAACTAAAACCTTTTTTTAAATTTTTCATTCAATGGGCCTTTACATTTAAGGCAAGAAAATGGAAGCTACAGAAACTACAAATAACCGTGGCCAGAGATATCTGGGAAGTGAAGTAAACAACGGCCCCCCGAAGAACAATGGCGCAGCAAATTGCAGGGTTCGGGGGGCACACTCGCTTCAGCCGAACTGCCGAAGCCGAGATTATTTCTTGCGAGACACGGTGGACCGACCTGAAGCCACAAATAGGTAACTGTTTTGAAACGTACGCAGTAAAATAATTAAAATATTTAGTTTACTCAAAATTTCGTTGACAGCGTTCAATATAAGAATATTTTTATCACAACGAATTTTTTTGTGAGGAGCGCACTCAGTTATGTAAAGCTCTAAAAATAGCTATAGTGGACACACGTTCTGTTTGTGTTTTTTAAAGTTCATTGCCAAAATATGGTCGAAACCAGTTGACCACTCGCAACCCTGGGACATCATATTCGGTTCGGTACTTGCCTATTAATATAGGGGAAATGGCAGAACGTCTAATATGCAGATCGTATAATATCATATTTTAACAAAATTTTAAAACCATGCACAACGTATAATCGGCAAATCGTATAATTTTATACGTAGTGCATGAAGAAGTTTAAAAAATAAAATTACTTATTTCTCCATGCATAACGTATAATAGTCACGTACAACGTAAAAAATTATGATCTTTATTTAACAAAAAAAGAAAACCATGCATATCATATAATCATAAACATTTCATACGATAAGCGCCCTTATGAATATACTTTTAAAGCGTTTACTCGCACGCGACTTTTCGACCGTCTCAATTAGCGTAAGGTGGCCTTTCGAAATTGTAGCAAATTTTTACTCTTTAACAAATATCGATTCGTAGCAATTGCAGCCTTAAATGTATCGTTATTAGGGCGCTTTATGCAGTGCTTTTTGGCATATTATACGTTCTGCATGGTTTTCTTTTTTTGTGAATTCACATTAGGAATATTATACGTTGTGACTATTAAACGTTATGCATGATGCAAAGAGTTGATTCTATTTTTAAACTTTCTTCATGGACAACGTATAAAATTATACGTTGTGAATATTATACGATATGCATAGTTTTGATTTTTTGGAAAAAAATACTTTTATACGTTGTGAATATTATACGTAGTGAATACGACTCTTAATATACACGTAGAAACGTGTGTTTCTAACTATTTGGCTACACACATGAAGTATAAGGTCCTTAATATACATATATACATACATACATACATATTATTGTACAATTGTTAGTTATATTTCTAATCCATTTGCACAGAGGGTGGCTGTTTCCTTCATTGTTGTTCTTTACCTTAAACAATTCTACAAATAAATTGTCTGGCAGAAGCATTTAGATCTAAGTATGTGGGTCATTATCGCTGCAACGAATTTGATTACTGTGGACGGAAAACTCGTAGTTTCTTTGCGGATTCTTCATCCGCGGATTTTTCTTCCAAAAAAGTTTAAATGAAATATACATTTCGTCGTGCGCCGATTGTTCATGGCTTCATGTCGCAAACTTTCATTAGAACCTGTATCTTGGCACGATGCAGCGAGAGATCGCACTCACTCCCGGCCAATATTGGGGTCGATGTTCCACAGTTCATACATTACTAACACCGTGATTTCGTTTGCGTTTCATAATTAGCTTTTATATTGAAACTAGCTGAGGTACCCGGCTCCGCTCGGGTCAATGTCGTTTTTGACCGATTTCGGGCTGGTCAAGTTCAGCCTGCGTTTGTAATGTAACAGAAAAAGTGTAATTATTTACGGCATCACATTAGAAACCTCAAAAATAACAGTATTTCTCCACTATTTAATGGATGTCATTATACATATAAACCTTCCTCTTCAATCACTCTATCTATTAAAAAAAACCGCATCAAAATCCGTTGCGTAGTTTTAAAGATTTAAGAATACAAAGGGGTATTTTGTCAGCCTCAGTGGCCCAGTGGCGCGACACTTCGGCGATCGCTCTCCAAAGTTAAGCAACGCTGGGTCCGGTCTGGTCTTGGATGGGTGACCATTCGACCGTTGAGAGAGGCTGGCCGTGGTTCGGATTTCACGTTTAACTGTAGGTCCCCTTCCTTACTTACTAGGTGGTAGGGTTAGTCCCGCCCGGGTTGGTACCATCGCATTGGATGAGCGATGGTCGAAGCGGCAATGAAAATTGTCCGTGTTTTTCATCCAGTTCAATGTAGCCGTGCAATATAAGGAAGGTCCTGGCATGGCACCTAGTTCCCATGTGGTGTGTTGGGCTAATACCATGATAGAAGGTGTGGTATTAGCCATCCATGTTCAGTCACATAAAAATATATATATATAGGGACAGAGAAAGCGACTTTGTTTTATACTATGTAGTGAAGTGATACGACCCATTGTTTATGCTGAGCGGCATTTATGGCAGCGACTGAGTAGAATAGCCAGACGCTGCCAATATCTATCTTTTTACTGGTCCTTTAATTAAGTAACTATTTGACAATTCTATTGATGCTGTGTATTTCATATTTTATGTTGTATTCAGACAATAATATTGAAGCGGATATTTTATATTTTTAGGGTGATCCATACATTTCACAAATTAATGATCCGTCGATGTTCTGCCTGCACATGTTTCGGATTCGAATATAAGGCGAATAAAAGGTACTTGAATATATTTTGTATACTCATTGCCCCCCCCCCCACCACACGTTACGAATTCGTCATTTAAAGTAGGTTTGGCTGCCGAGTCGGCAGCATGGATAAAAAAAAATATTGGACAATAATTGATCAAAATTATTTATTTGTTCTTATCGCCGTTGAAACTTTCGGGCCGTGGTGTGAGAATGCTAAATTATTGATTAATACAATAGGCAAAAAATATATAGACTTAAAAAAATGGCCGGAAGGCGATGATTGATTCAAAATTGCCATCCAAAGGGAAAATGCAGCATGAGTAATAGGGACACTACCATACCTCCTGATACTGCTTTTTTCTGTGTTCATTTAATTTTTAACCGACTTCAAAAAAGGAGGAGGTTATCAATTCGTCTGTATGTTTTTTTTTTTTTTATTACATTATAAACTAAAATGTATTAAATGAAGGTATTATAGAATAAAACATAAAAAAATAAGTTTATGTACCAAATTAAATTGCTTTTAATTGTTAGTTCTTCATGAGACCTGAGACGAATTTACTGACTGATATGACATTATGTTGTTAGCAAATAAGTGGTTGCTAATCCAGCTGTGCCTACGCGTGGCACCCGGTGCCACTGTCCAAACTTTATATTTATGCTCCTTAACCATTGTTTGGTTGTAGTCTGAAACACAAGAGTCTCCCGTAACTTTAACACGCACATAGAATACAGCATGGCTCAGAAAATTGTAAACATTTCGCAGTAATTCGAGTTTGAATGTTGTTATTTGAGTTTTCAGTTGGAAATTCGTGACGGGATTTGTAAGGGCGCTTTCTGCGATGAAATCTTGAAACTTATTTGAATTATAATACTGGTGAATACTGTATAATTTGTATGTTGTCCAATCATAATTTTATCAGTTTGGCATGGTACCAAATAATGATTTTTAGTTAATAATAAGAAAGATACAATAACATATATTAGAATCGCGACATATGTTCTTAAGTTTACACCATTGCTGTACATTGTGTTTGTCGAACTTACGGTTTTTCGGTGTAGACAATTCATTGGCGGTGAATTAGGGCATTTACAAGTTTACCGATTGATACATTGAATTTTATCCTTATTTGACTGCTCTAGTTGCAACGTGGTATATTTGATATTAAATAAATATTAACAAAATAAAGTTAAGGAGTAGGTAATCAAGTTCGAAAGTCAAGGGACGTCATACCTGTCGCGCTGCAGTAATACGTTAATATGTTAATGACTGAAAAACTGATCACAGTACTCTTTCCTGGTAATTATTAAACAGGGATGTTATGTTTTCTATCAGTCTTCCTAAAAAGGTACCTAAAGATATCTAATCTTGGTTTTGAGATACCATTAAGAGCATCCTCATACATAAACATTTTGGACCATTTTTTGCGATTAAAACGAGATAGCCAGGGCCCGATGTCGTCGCTTAGTTAGAGCAGCTCGGAATAATTCTTTCTAAATGTGACCAACCCGCATAATGCGTAAAACCGGTTTTTTATTGTTTCGTTAAAGAAATTCTAAAAAGGTAAACATAACCTTAACCAAATTAATAGATAATGTTATGCTCTTTAAAATGATATTTCAATCGATATCAGTTACTGTCAATGTCGGCAGCAAACTTGAAAAAGAATGCGGTTGAGACCTGACTTCAGCATTTTTTTCCATGCAAGAAATATCATTTTCTAAAATATTTTTTTAACTAACTAGAACGTTAAATGGAATTTTACATATTTTTTTTCATGTTCTCATTCCATAAGGTTCAGGAACTTAACGCAATCAAACCATACGCATTGGCTAGTATAATGATCTTAATGGTTACATTTGCTTCGTTGATTGAACTATACTCATATCTTCAAAACGTACACCATTAAACGAGTTCTAAGCCGTCGTGCATTGTTCTTGACGACCACAAGGTCCAGAATATCCTCTATAATTAAACGGATTACAGAAAATGCGTGAATGTTTATCCATCCGAGCGAGATCTCCTCACATTACGCCTCACGAGTATCACTTAACACGCCGTCATCTGCAAGTCGTTAGGCCCAAGTTAAGCCGCCCAGCACACTGGGCGGACCACGGATACGGTGTGCCCTGGATATCTTTCAACTTACCAAAGCGACTTCTAAAGCTCTTTTGTCTCATAAGCTTTGTCTTGGGCTGTATCATTGATACTTGATTAAAATTCAAATACTTTATTGTCAACAAAAACAACAATTCGGTACAATTTAGATTTCTTCTTAAAATAAACTAGTATAAATTTCATATATCCTAATGATTTGACAGTAATCTATATACAGAAAACTAAATCTGCATTATGAGATTTTTGAAAAAAAAAATATATCAAAGAAAAATGCGACCAACCATGTTATAAATATAACTTTTTTCCGAGTCTACCGGCGGCGTAGGATTATTTTGCCGTGTGCCGTTTTAGGTTTCACATTCGATTAACCCTGTAAGATGGTATTAATTATTGCGTTGAACAGGGGTACCCCCGTAAAGTGAGGGGATTCGATAAATTCTCCACCAATAAACTGTTTTATGTCAAAACATCTGCGCTCTTACCGAATGTAATTTTTGACATTCACTTCTAATTGGTGCAGAATTTATTGAATTTTATGCTGTTTCAGTCCCTGGCTTGCAAGAATAAATGCATATTATTGTATTTAAGTAATCGCTAAATCCTGTACTCTGGAATTACTACTCACTGCATATTATGGAAAATCGTATTCAATTCTCAGCCATACCATTGAATTTTTTGGATCTTCAGGCAACACGACTAAAGTTTTTATCAGATTCAAGAGAAAAATAAATACTACAGTCCGACCGATAAACTACTTTCGAGGATCGCTAATTAAATGTTTTATAAATTTTAATGTATTGAATTATTTATAAATTAATAATAATGAATAATTGGTTGCATCGTATAATAATCACGAAGACATTTTCTCAAATTGTATCATCTTAAATGTATTCTGTATTTGAGGTGATACAACGACATTCACATGTATCTATATATCTTATCTTTATATATATTTAGTAATAATTTGATATATCCTGTAATATGAAGAAATAATAAATATCAATATGAGCATTTGATTAAACGTCCAGTTTCGGATTATCCCGGGTTTTTTTATAATATTCTTCTTGTAATGAACACTTCCAACCACTATTTACATCGCTAAAAATATTCAAAACCTTTTTCATATATGTGAAGAAAGTGGAAATATTTGCACGAAATAATAAAACGGAAAACAATAATATAACGATTATAACATTAGATTACAAGAAAGTTTGAAAAAAAAAAATCGATTAGTATAAATATTAAAAAAATAAGTTATTATTAAATAACTTACTATAATTGTAATAAAAAAAAATATTAAAGTATGATCATGGAAAAAGATAACTTGTGCTATTAAAGAATATGATCTATTTTGTAAATTTAAATTTGAAGACTTTACATAAAGCAAGTTTAAATCAATGTTGTTCACAAATAAAATAAATCTAAACAGCCCATATTTTAAGAGTCATATAATTAACAAGAACATAAACAGAGATATCGTAAAGGTTACAAGTGAGTTTGTCAGCCTCAGTGGCCCAGTGGCGCGACACTTCGGCGATCGCTCTCCGAAGTTAAGCAACGCTGGGTCCGGTCTGGTCTGGTCTGGACCATTCGACCGTTGAGAGAGGCTGGCCGTGGTTCGGATTCCACGTTAAACTGTAGGTCCCCTTCCTTACTTACTAGGTGGTAGGGTTTATCCCGCCCGGGTTGGTACCATCGCATTGGATGAACGATGGTCGAAGCGGCAATGAAAATTGTCCGTGTTTTCCATCCAGTTCAATGTAGCTGTGCAATATAAGGAAGGTCCTGGCATGGCACCTAGTTCCCATCTGGTGTGTTGGGCTAATACCATGACAGAACTTGTGGTATTAGCCATCCATATCCAGTCACATAAAAAAAAAGTGAAAAACATTTTATAATTAATTTGCGCGGATGGTTACCAAATGTATATGTTTTGATATCTTTAAGTTGGTATTTAACGAGATATAAGAATAAAAGTAATGTTATGCGTAAAAGCCTTAGTTGATGTTGTAATAATGAAAAGCGATAAAATAGAAATATTCTCTCACTCACTCACTCACACACACCCACACACCCTCACACACACACACACACCCTCACACCCACCCTCACATATCATGTACGCTCTCGATTGTATCTCTGTAACTAAAGTGTTTAAAATACTTTTACAATTTGTGAAACTTTTAATTGCCCTATTTTTTTGTAAACTACAATATGACGATTTATCTTGTAATAGGCTGTAAGTTTCAATAAATAAATAAATAAAAAATAAAAAAAATATATTTAAATGATCACAATATACATTATTTTATTAGGTATCTAATATCGGGAGACAATATTAATTTAAAATATTAATATTTAAAATATTAATATTTAATATATATACAAAATATGTACCATTACATATAAGATCTATTTATTAATTAACTGAGCATTTTTTTTGTAAATACAAATTCAAGTTCGAGGTATGTAATTTATTACTGCTGTACATAACATAATGTTAGTATTTTATATTAAATTTTGCCATTTCCACCTAGTGGATTCTAAACAAATATTATAGAGGTGACAGCAGAACTACCTGATTTGAACTACGTAACTGCCGAAGCGCCAATTTGTATCAGGAACATACGCGATAACAGATTTTTGACCACAGCTGTTCATGCACCTAACTCTACCGTCTATCGCTGGCGTTATCCAACGGATTTCAACTCAACTCGCCAAGTCAAACATCTGCCATAGGGCGGTGGCGCGAGCAAACGAGCCTTGGCTTGTTGTTGCCATTACGGAATGACGACAGCTCGGCCGTGGCAACTTTCACGTCCCTCCAATAAGCGTGGTCTGAAAATGTATTGGATGATTTATTTCCTGTGAAGATGTATAAATATTATGATGAAGTATAGTAAGTAGTCAAGGGCTGATTTTTATTCGGTAGTTAAAGGCAATACTAGAACTAAATGGAGTCGGAGAGTAGGAGTTCGTAATAAAAAATATATTGTATTTTTAACCTTTAAGCATTAAGTATATTTTTAGGAACACGAAAAAGGCCTGTTCGTGTCCTAGTAGTTGGGTTCCTTGCCCTTGGCATGCACAGCTTTTTTTCTCTTATTTTATAAAAGTGAATTCACGTAACAGAAATTTCAATGGCTAGCAATTGGCTCGTCTCTCGCTCGTGCCCAAAATTGCTGAAACGTGGTAAAATTAGTCAGCACCTGGGAACCCTGACAAATATTAGGTTCCCTGGTGCACAATGGCACCCGTGATGGTGGTTATTTTACAAAACCTCCGTCCGTCACTTTACATATCTAACAAGCAAAAACAGCTCTCGCGAGTGGAAAGCTGATGAATTCGCAAAATGGCGGACAACGACCGCACCGTCGGTCATTTCGCCGCCGAGCCCCAAATTCCTCTCCGCGACTTACGCATTCGACCCTCCCGTCAGGACATTTCCGTCACAAGCTGCGAATAATTTCCCGGGCGAGCGTCCCCGCGGCTCGTTGTCCGAGGAATTGCAATATATCGCGGCGATTGCCGCGGGGGTTGCCAGTTGTGTCGGCGCGATAACGCGCCAGCCGCGCGGCTAAGTCGCGCTGCCTTCACTACGGTCCGCCATAGACCTCAGAAGAAATATAAAGCGGTATGGGAAAAAATATACACAGCAAAATAATGACTGTTGAAATGAGTTTAGGTCCATGCGATATAAAGATATATTGGAAGGTGAAAATCACAGGGGTGTGTGCATGTTGATTCGGATTTTTATCTCGTTGCTTTTCACGTTGTTTACAAAATCTCACCTTTACTATTTGCGGTTGTGTTCCCATCTATGTGCTCTCAGTGAAGTGTGCTTGTGTGTGCGGAGTGCACCCGCGTGTATTGAGTAACACCGGCCTCTCCGATCATTGGTTTATCCCTCGTTAGCGCGTACTGTATTGTAACGTACAACCGGGTTGGAATCGCATTTATTTCTGAACAAACAATTAAACACTTATAAATATATTAATTATGGTTGGAAACGATTCTGGTGTGCACCAATATATACAATGTATTAAGGTTACTTGATAAGGGTGATTCAATTCGTGTTTTCTATTTTGGCAACAATGTCAATCAGACAGTTTCAAGCAGCTCGCGTTTTCTAGGTGACATAAAACGCTTCTTTCCCTCTCCACTATGTTCCTTAAAAATAAGATCACGAAGTTTATTTATCATACGCAACGCAAGATTGTATCGTAGCTTAAAATACGAGAGAGAATTTGTGGTTTAATTAATTTAAAATGTGGCATGAACACTCTAAATATTGCGAAGCTCTTCCTAACTGAAATATAGTCTGAATGTTTTCAATATCTTGACAGTGCTCAAATAAGCTCAAAAAAGGGCTTGGCATGACATGAGCTAGATTGCGGTGTGGTGGGGTGACATTATATACATGACATGTTATAATGCATTCTTACGTTACATTAGAAATATCAATATAGACGAGGGCTCTGTACACCCGAACTGTATTGAAGCATTATTTAACTGTAGGTGTTGGTCAGAATCTCTTTCAGGAATCTTATTCGTATATGGTTGCTCTCAAACCATTGTACTCTTAATTTTCTGTAGGTGGTAGCATTTAAAGTGTAATATTATATATTTTTTTTTTGAGCTGTAAGAATAATAATGTATTTTGTATTTTGACTCTTTGTTTACAGGTCACTGTAGTAGTTCATGACAGAAATAATCGTATTAAAACTAAATCGTACAGAGCTTTCACAACTTTTTCATGTTGCCACTGGAGTAGTACATCGCTTTAAGGTCCCTACTTGCGGCGACGCTGGGTTCGGGTCTCCTCTTTCCCTAAAATATGGTTGATAGAGGCGATGGCTGTGCCTGGCGTGATGCTCGTGAACGGGTGCTGTTTGTGGGGACTGGCTTGCTCCAATTGGCAACATTCTAGATGGCGGACATGGTCTTTACTAATAAACTGATATTTGTCATGAACTGTTGCATATGACATGAATTGCTGATTCTCGTCAATTCATATTAATTTAGCGTGTTTATCTGTGAGTCTAAATACTTTTGTAAATTTAGACTAAGTGGACGTTGAAAAAAAAAAAACCAGCGGAGTTTCTTTCCAGTTCTTCTTCGCTGGGATTTCCCCGAACTGGCTAATGATAAAATATGACAAATCCGAGTGCAGTGTACTGTCTATGGATGATGAATAAACAATAAACAATCACAAATTATAAATTGTATGTATTGATTCTCCCGATTGGGATACACCTTACTAATTTAATTCATTCTTACAAAAGCCGCCTATTGACTATCGTAGCTCTACTTTCCAGTTAACAGTAACTGTGAACCGTGCAAATGTTCGCCACCCCGAGCGATAAACCGTACGAGGAAACGTCCAAAACTGTCGGAAAAATCCCCCACCGAGTCGGCGGATGTACTCGAGTATTCGACGGAGAATAGACGTCATTTGTTATTTTGGCGCGATCACAAACGTCGGAAAGCTCAACTGGATACAAGGGATTTTCGCTGAAATTGTATTGTGAGAAAATATTTTTAGTGTGCGTTTTATTGCACTAAAAAATATTTCGAAAATAATATTAAAACTGCAGCAAAAAGACAAAAAATATTTGGTCAAAAATCACTTATTAAACGGAGTTTCTTTCGAAATCTAACCTGCAATGTTGATTTATTGATTCCCATAACTTTTACTTGAGGTATTCGGTCACTGAAACTTTAATTCATTCAACATTTTATGCCAAGTCTACTGTTGGTGTAGGTCTTGGTCTGCGTTAATTTGTACTTGATCATTTAGCTCTAAAATGTGCAACCTAATACTCACCAAAATATAAGTGTCATCGGGAAAAGCTGCGCACTTTTCCTGAATAAAATTATGAACGTCGATAATATATATATAATTTTGTTCAACTTAATCTATGACAATGATATTCATTAAGTTTCATTTGTATATTTTATACATACTTTAAAAATGTTGCTACTGATATTGGCGAGTTAAAATCATTTTAAATGTTATTTTCCTATATTTCTGCAGCAAACGCAAAATGTTCAATATGGCCAATGAAAGTGGGTAAATGTATACATTATTTTATTAGTCAGAAGCATAAGGAACCGATCGCGAAATGTTTAAAATGAGGTTTACCGATCTAACGAAGTAAGATAGAATCAAGAGGAATACAAAGTTCCAGGAGATAAATAGCTATGAATTTATTGATTTCGATTATAATTAAATACAATATCTTTTCAACTCTTTCTTTCGATAGTGAGTGCAAGAAACCGCTAGTTATCGCCACTAAACTTACGCCGAGGAGCGAAACTAACGCGCAAGTTGTATTAAAATTTTAATAAAACCGCACCGACCGCAAAATGTGTATTAACCCTTTTCTCATAAATTTACCCTTAATGCAGCCCGACTGGCAACTGCATCGTAAACAGGAACACTCGACCCCCTAATGAAAATAAACAGAGCGGCAGTGCAATTACGAAGCACAAAATTGGGTGTAGGTTGCTGTACTTACAGCAATATGACAGCTTTTGCGATTACGAAATCGATGCATTCACAAATGGTGCGGCAATCAGCGCTACCCGCAGCAATTAGGTCAACTCCATACATTTCGCGTCGAATCGGTATTACGAAACGGCAAAGAACTGTCAAATGCGGGGAGGTAAACGCCTATTTCGTCTGCTCGTCTAGTCAACTACCTCAAAAGTTGACCTATTGTCGACACAGATTGGTCCGTGCTGGATGTAGGTGGATGAAAACCGGCTTCGTAATCGCGCTTTAGAAATAACGGGGGCGCACCTACACGTACCGCGGCACCAACCTCAAATTTTGCGTAATCGCACTGCCGGTCGCCGGAGCGTCGCCTGCGTTTAGGGGGGAATGCGGTTAGGCGGGAAAATTTCACGAGTGTGAATTTATATTTTAATTAGATAACTGTTAAGGATTTAAGACTGGGTGGTATTGTGTACTTGTTTGAATAGTAAAACAATTCTTGAGAAATAACCATTGTATTTCTACTTTATTTGTGAGGTTGTGATGCTGTTGTGTGATGAATAAACCTCCTGTCACATATAATAATCAGTGAATGCACATCATTTAAAAATACAATGGGAATTACTTTTTTAATAATTATTATGATTATTAAAATGAATTACTATAAAAATATGTACAGAACAGGTGGTATATTTTTTTAAAAGTCGTTTTGGTTTTTGTATAGATATGTATTGCTGGAATCAGGCTCGTTGATCAGGGGCGCGGGGCTTTGCTTATCATGCTAGTTCATGGGTTAAATCCCCCCCCGAAAGTGCATTTCGTGACGAATGCGTGACAGTCCCTGGCACGGAATTAACGGAATTAAAGTAAAACTGTCTGTCCCTTTCCCCTTAGTTGCAGGTTGTAGACCACCTGGGTTGGTACCACTGAAGAGGTATTCGGTCGATATCGCGTCTACGCTACATGGTTAAAAAGACCATATAAATGTATAAGAATCCGGCGGCGCGTGGTATGCCACACAGACGTAATACCCCCACCGCACGCGAATGTGCTCTAAAATTGCGTTCGTCAAGTCAGTTCCCATCCACACAAACAGTCCAATACGTCTGCGACTATGTTTGCATGTGGCATGTACGTTTAAGTTGGAATGGTAGTTTTTAAAAATTGGAGATAGTGGTCTATCATATATTTTTTTTGTTTATTTAATAATAAAAAAATAATGATATAACAACCCATTTTCGTCATATTAATAAATATGTATACTTTTGATAGGACTCGATGTATATTAGTATTGTATTGTTTATTCATCAACTATAGACAGTGCACTGCACTCGGATTTGTCAAATTTTAAAATTAGCTAGTTCTACTAAACAAGGCATAACGAAGAAAAACTGGCAAGAAACTCCGCTGTGTTTTTTTTTCAACGTGTTGTTGCTATAGAAAGTGATATAAATTTCTTAGGCATTATTGGATTTGGCTTGAGATACCCTATTTTTTTATTTATGTGCATTCATATAACTAGCTAACGTATATTGAGACTATTAAACACCCGAAACAGAAGTTTTAAAAAAAAATCGGTTGGTCAACATTTTCTCTATTTCTCAGCGATGTTGGTCAGTATTTCTTTGCTTTGAAAAATTAAAGTAAATTAAGAGTTATAATTAAGCTTTTTCTCAAAGAGCTCTCTGTCTCTCTCTCTCTCTCTCTCTCTACGCTATGGCTTTCTGACACCACAAATTAAACTCGCTGTCTGCCTCGGCCTCAAAATAATTTTCCTAGGGAACTCAACTTGCCAAACTCAAACAGCTCTAATGGACAAAAGTTTGATGTAAGTTTTGTGGAAAAACTCCTTTCAAGTGAGCGTAAGGGCGTTTCGAGCTTCTGAGTTCGTATTCCTTATAAGAAGTCGACGTTTTAGGACATTTATCATGTATGTTTGATAATGAGACTCATGGGAATACGGTACGTTAAGGTCGGCCCGTAAGCATCAGAAAATTTCACCTCTCATACAAACGTAGTTTACTAATAATTTAGGCTACAAATATCTGTGTCTGCATGCTTTGTTTTTTCGGTAAATGTATTCTGGTTCAAACCACAGAGAAAACAAATTTTTTATGAAGATTTTCATTTTGCTTTAATTTTATTCGGTTTGGATTTTTCAAAAAAACAAAAGCATGCAGACATAGATATTTGTTACCTGATATTAGATATTAAATACCAATTTAATTGGAATAGCGGTTTCCAAAGAATTAGTAAACTACGTTTGTATGAGTAGCATAGCTTACGGGCCGGGCCGTTCTTAAGGCTGGAGAGCACAATCTCTGGTTAGTACTATAGTTAAAGTTATTATAGATATATCTTAATTCTTCTTCAGGCGAAAAATAAGGACTGATATACTCACTAAAACGTTAACCAAAGATGGTTATTATAGTATATCAGTCCTTATTTTTCGCCTGAAAAAAGAAAGAAGAGTGTTTTATAATATCCATAACTATAACACTAACCAAATATGGTTATTAGATATCTGTCCTTATTTTTTACCTTAAGCGGAAAGAAGAGAAATCTATAATAACCATAACTGCAACATTAACCAAAGTTAGTTATTATATATCCATTCTTATTTTTCGCCCAAATAAAAAAAGACGATAGATCTCTAATAATCGTAACTATAACATTTAACAGAGGTGGTGCACTCCTGTATGTTCGAATAAATTAAACCAAACAAACTCATGATCCGGTGTATCATAATTCAGTTTTAGTTTATTTATTCTCCCCATTGATGTACATCTTTTACCCAATAGAATTCGTCAACCTTATTAGGGTTCCGTACCCAAAGGCTGCCAACGGAACAGGAACAGGGCTGTATAAAAAAACGAGATGTTTGTGATAAATCTTGTATGATGGTGCGGAGCCCTTGGTGTGCGAGTCCGACTCGCACTTGGCCGGTTCTTTCCTTTCCTACCGGTTTCTAAGTCAGCGAAGAAAAACCAACGAGAAACTCGCCGGGTTTTCAGAGGCTTCAGAGCGAACGCACTGAATATAGGATGCAGATGGTAAATCCTGTTTTCTTATCATGTGGATCCCAAGGTAGCATTCCGTTGTCGCCTGGGAAATCAGCGGCTTGCGGCAGCGTGACAAGCAGAGCGGGGTTAGGATCTAGCCGCTGCGAACTGTACCCACGGCCGAGGTTATTTTTACTCTCCGCTCTTGAGTAATCTAAGAACTAAAAATAGATATATATATTACTCTTTATCAGACATACATCTTGGTATTTTTCAATCGATTTCAAAGAAAAGGAGGAAGTTCTCGATTCCTCGGAACCTTTATTTTATGCATGTAAAGATACGACATTAAAGTTATCTTATTCATTTGAGTTTCAGCGAAATCTATATTTGAAGCATTGTAATCAGATTTTTAAAATAATCTGAATTTTTTTTCTCTCCCTCATTCTCAATCATTGCGGTAAAATGCCTTAGTGTAGGATCAACACTCAAAAATCATCAGTGCCACCTAGTGAAGATAGGGGAAGCATTGTGTCGATTCGAATATAATCGAGAAATTAGTTGGCTGACGTAATTGTCGGGATAGCTTAGTTGGTTAGAGCAGTGGCCATGTTATCTAAAGGTCGCAGGTTCGAATACTGCTTTCGACGAATATCACTACCAAAGACATAAATCTACTGTGATGATTGCCTATGATGCCTTCCTTATATTGCACCAGTGCCGCTACAGCCATCGTTGATTCAATGCGATAGTACCAACCAGAAAGTATCTAACCATACTACCTAGTAAGTATGGAAGGAGACTAACAGTTTCACGAAATTCTGACATTAGTACTAAAATATTTCTGAGGCCCATGACCTTTTTACTTTTATTTTTGTATCCACAGTTTTAACATATTTGAGAACAGTAACATTTTGAAATACAATGTATGGAATTAATGTCAAATTTGGCAGTCGGAAGACGTGAGAGTCTTCTCAAGACACAAGAACTGCCTTTAAATATCAGTAAAAGGATGGAGTGCACTATCTCTGGTTAATTTTATAGCTGTTATGGTTATTATATTCGTCATTATTTTTCTCCTGAAGAAGAAAGACAGTCTTCTTAAGGAGAAAAATAGACAGAAGAAACTCAAAAAGACAGTAATATAGACTTTATCACATGTTTCTTTACTCAACATATACAAGTGATTGGAAATTTGATACATTCCTTTTAAGGGGTCATTCTAGAGCTAGTTTGCAACAAATTTGGTCCTGTGAAATGGGGGTCTAAAGCAATAGTTTTTGAAGATTTTTTCAAATATTCTGTGTTATTATTAATAAGAAATAATTGGACATAATTACTACAATCTGGGCACTTTGTCAGTGATTTTTTTAATTACTGATGAATGAAAGACTACTTTCAAAATTCTGCATTCAAAATATTCATAATCTCAGAAATAAAAGGTCATAAATGACAGTAAAAAAATTGCAACATTTATTTAAATCAAAAAGGATTTTAAAAAAAAAATTATACGTGGCATACAAATTATGGAAATTACTTCAATATTTCATAACCTTCCAGAAAGGTACAAATGTTGTCCACTTTCACACAAGTTCCATATTTTTTTTATTTAGTTGGGTTTGCGCTGTCGATTTTCCTTTAAGAAAAAGTTCCTCAGTCAACAATAAAATAAAGTGTATTTATGTGCACAATTCAAATAAAATTGCAATTGTGTACATAAGCAAAAGTTATATAATTGTTGAATGAATAATGAAAAACATAGGGCGCACTGTATGTTTCGGGAACTGGCTACACGTAAATCGTACAGCTAGTCTAGGGGCTACAGGACTGCACGACCGGGGCGAGTTTTTGAACCCATAACCTCTCGCATGAGAGACAAGTCCTCTAACCCCTACACCACGAGCTGTAGGTACATGGTGTATATTACAGTGCCACCCATATTGCTAGGTACACTGGATTTTCTGTATAATATTGCCAGCAGCACGAACGATATCGCAATATGCTGCATTTTTCATGATTGTAGTTACGAAATGTTTATTTACGTTATCATTTGAAAGTAAAACGACTAGAAATTGTCTAAGCCCTCGAGAATTAATTTCCCTGAAATAATGGCTATAATGTAGAGTTTAAGCGTCATGAAAAGAAGGGTATTTAAATAAACCTGACGTTATAAAATATTTCAGCCCACGGGCTGTGCATCGTCATGAATCGTCGACGATGTCACCGATATTATATAGCTGTATAGCCGCCAAGGCTTTCCCATTTGACGCCGCCCGCCCTACGCTCGGGCAAGCGACGCGCCCGTATGCGATAATCCGCCCAGAACCCAGACGCCGATGTGCACTTCTACGGATGCAATTTCAATTATTGTGGTCGCCATTTTATTGTGTCTTATGAATCTTATAGTTTTAATTAACTCAATGTTCTATTTTACTAACTTGAAACGTATCTGAAAGGACATTCAGCATTTTTATATGGATAGAAGACCCACAGCGGACATGAATTTAACAAACTCCATTGTGCAGTCTTTTGTCTGTTATTAAGTGCATAAAATATTTTAAGGTAAGTTGTGGGGATAAAAAAAAAATCGGCCTGAAAGTTAAGTATTTTATAACAAGCACCTTAAAGCGTACAAGTTGAATTTTTATAATAGAGGTTAACGAGCTAAATATATTTAGATATGGTATGGACATGTATGTTATGGTTGCCCTCAGTGCCTGCGGCTCCTGTCACATCAAATTCTGGCATTAACTTGTTACATAAACACTAACGGTCTCTCCTCCATTGAGAACCTTATGGCAAGTGACAAATAATTATTTATAATGTTACTGGGCATGGATGGCTAATGTTACACCTACTGTCGTGGTATTAACCCAACGCATCTATGGTCACTTGGGGCAATTCTATGATAACCCTTAAATTGCATGGATAAATTGAACTGGATGGAAAACACGGACAATTTTCATTGCCGCTTCGACCGTTGTGCATTCAGTGCGGGCAGGATTACTCTAGCCACAGTCACAGCTCTAGCACCTAGTAAGTATAGAGACCTACAGTTTTAACTTGGAAACCGAACGAATCCCTTAGTCGCCCTTTACGACATGCACGGAAAGAGACGAACTTGTAATATTTTTACTTACCGTTATCCGAACAGCACCAGATGGGAAGAATCAAGCTATGCATTAAAACACATCAAATCTAAATAAAAACTTAAAGCAATGCTCACGTAGAGATTATGCAATTTTTTCAATTCAGGTATATCGTCATATTATTTTGTAGTCAGTGTATTATAATGAACTACATAATACATTTTATATGCATACATTATAAGTACATCTTTATGGTATGTATTTTATCGGAACCACCAAAACAGGGAACTCTACCATTAGTCGAAATATGTACAAGGCGATAATGTAAGCATTGTTTTAATAAATTAGCATACATCTCCGCGTCTTTTCGACTGTCTTTGTTTTCCGGAACAACAGCGATAACCACTCTAAAAAGTCGCAGTCACTAAGGAGATTCATAATAATTTTATGCACGATCTTGTTTAGAAGAGAACGCAACGGGACGCAAAATAAAGACGTTGTGGGAATATTCAAAATTTAATACAAAGTCGGGTCTCTCGGCCATGAAGCATCGTAAGAAAGCCATTGTTCAAAATTTGGCAACCGGGAGAGAAATAAACTACGTTCAAGAATGTAATCCAAAACATGAGATAAAATTGTATTTTGGAATTGGAAAACGCCAGGTGGGACGACATCAAGTGCGTCGGCGGAAAGCAGTGATTCCGTACCGCTGAAGGCCGGAAAATTTGAGAGGCGTATGTCCAGCAGTAGACGCAAACACGCTGACTGGCTGACTGACTGACACAGTATTTAGAAATTTAGATAATACCAATGCTGACTTAAAAACATAGCCAACGACGAAATCTTCTACGAAACCTACCCAAAATATGTAAATATGAAGATTTTTTTTTCACATCAATTGTCCAGTCCAAACGGCCTGTATTTCAGGGTATGCCCTTAATATGAACGATTTCCCCGAGATCAACCACGCACCTTACTGTCCTGATGTAGTCCCATCTATTTGTTTTTCTTTATAAATCTGAAGAAGAACTTAAAACGATTTAGATTTCAACCTGTTAACTACTAAATGGACAAATTGTGTTATACTCGTATGGGAAGTCGGCCGTGCGTCGTACGCCACACTTGCAAACATTGCCAAAGCTCGCGAATGTAAAAGCGTATTCAGTTCAAACAAAACGTTTGCGTGTGGTATGTACGTTTAAGTTGGGTTTGTAGTATCGATGATTATTGGAGGCAGCGGGTCTTAAAGTAGGTGCTCATCTGCTTCTTTTCTTGATCTGAGATAGTCAAGTAGAAACTTATCAACCTAAACCCGTATCTACAGTGTTCAGAATATTCGTGACTTCACGTCCAGTCCGCGACGCCAGCGCCGCGTCTGTCCCTAGGGGGTGTTCCGTTGTGATGCCGAGTTCTCTGAATTTTCTACTTCTTAAAGTGTAATTCTTGTAACAGTGAATGCGGATTTGTGAGGAATGAGTTTTGACTTCGTTGGCAGAGATGTTCCACGTTGAGACCATTTGTAAATAGTATTACTGTTTCCTAGTGAATGTGCATGATTCATATGGGGATTTCAAATTATATCTTTGGAACTCAGATTTAGCTTGTCGTTAAACAAACTATATCAAATTGCATCGGGGAATCAGATGCAGATACGTATTTGGAAAAAAATCTGTTTTGCAGGTGTTTTAAAGGAGTACTGCTTTGGCCTTGTTTTGGCGTTCAGTATGCATATATCTTACGTTCAATGATTCTATTAAAAAAATACCATATTCAATAAAAAAAATATTAATGGTGCTACTTTTATCAATCAGGGTCGAGGTGACTTTAAATCATACACTCTTGCTGTAATAGAGATTTCTAAAAGATAATGTAAAACCTAGAGACTGCGGTGTGATAAACTAAATAAAAAAATTAAATTTCAAGCAGGGTCCAGCCCACTCCAAACCTTTTAATAGCATACCTTATATATTAAAAGCCGAAATCTCAATACAAGTAATAAGAAATCCAAATGGGTAAAAGTATCTCAGCCTTGTAGGACAGTAATGTAGATAGCGCACTTTCAGTACAATGAAACGGCAGCATGACTCTTGGCTGCTAAATTATTCATATTGTGACCGAGCTGAGTACCAGCATTTTCCGCCAGATTTTACTTGCTTTGAAAGAGATTTAGCCAGCTTCCGCTCGCCTAACGATCGGTTCATAATCATGCGTAAAGCCGTAAAGAGATGCTTAAAGAACAGCGTTCATCCAAAATTGTCTTGAACGTTTGACAGTAGATTGGCGTGAATCGTATTGTATTATATTTAATTTTGTTGAAAAATATTGAACGCAAGAATATTGAGTAACCAGTAGTGATCCACTACCGATACAAAAATTAACTTTTGTTGAGTATAAAGTTAATTAACGTTTTTTTGCTCAATCAATGGCGGATAGCAGAAAAAATACTTTCTTCAAGGTTACCTTTAGATTTTTTAATCGAAAAATATACTAAGAAACTTTATCATTGTTTAACTATGTATTGAAGTTTGTTAAATGCAGTTTATTAATTTATAACAATCTGATAATTAATTCGTAACTAATCCAAGTAAATAAGCGGTTAAAAAAATCGCAAGTTTCTCTTGTAATATATTTGTTTTATAGACAGGCAGGGGGTACCTCATGTCCAAATTGTTTATTCCGTGCGAAGGTCCCTAGTAGGATTAGTAGAAGGAAAGTGGAGCTGGTAAGCAGCCGTGATTAAATCACATGGTATGTGGCATATTAACATGAATAAGAAATATTTGAGTTAATAATGTCTAACCTAAATTGCTTGCTATTTACAAGGAAACCTCAAATCTCCAAGGACTTGTTCATACTAAAACATACATCTGTACATCATATAATACGCTGGTCTAACCTTATTCATCTGAAAAGTGTGACCCTCAACCATTCTCATTTGTATTCAGGCAGGCTGCACTCTGCATCCCCAAGTTTTAGAGACTCGAATGCGGAGGTGGTAGCAAAAATGTATGCCCGAATGAAAATTTATGATCAAACTTGTACATGTTTCCTATTTACAAAATATTTAGTTGCGGGTTATTTATGAATATTTCGTGGCTCATTTATTCTAGTTATTTGTAAATCAGGCTGAACTTCATATCATGTCAAGAGACAATTGTTTAAACTGTGTATTTATTTATCTTAATCATTGTTTAAATTGTCAGATTTAATTTAATCAGATCAGATTTAAGATTAATTGTAATTATTAAGTTTGGTAAATTCACGATTATTTATGAAGGTATGAAGTAATATTATCTGTGAACATATTGTAACTGCAATTTGATTTGTTTCTATTTTGTACTTTTTTATAAAAAATAATATATTTTCTATTTTACTGTTCAAAGTGAAGTGCTCACTGCTCTAAGATTTTCTACTGCAAGTATGGCTTAGTAGAGGAACACATGTATCTATTCCGATATGTTACGGCTCCGCAATAAGCAAAAATTTGTTAGCCTCGGTAGCCCAGTGGTGGGACCCCTTGCGATAAGCTGGGTGTCGCAATTCGAGCGCGGTTGGGTTCTGGTTGGGTGACTATTTTCAACCATTGAAGCTGGCTGTGGTTCGGTTTCCACGTAAGACTGTAGATCCCTTCCTTACTTACTATGTGGTGGGGTTAATCCCGCCTAGATTGGTACTATCGCATTGAATGCACGATGGTCGAAACGGCAATGAAAATCGTCCATGTTGTTTGTTAAGTGTTAGGCTAATATCTGACTGTCAGTTTAGTATTAGCCATCTAAGTCCATTTTTAATAGCAATGATTTTTCATAGTTTTCTGGTTAATTCACCGAAAAACTTAGCTTAACTTAGCAAATGACGTAGGTAAAGAACATTCATCAGACAGCTCCAGGGCTAGTGCGGTTTGATATCCGCATCGACTGCCCCCTCTCGCCCCTGCCGTCGCCGCTGCCTACCCCTCTCCCCGGCTCTGCAGACCGGATAATGCGGTTGTGCCGTCTATCAGAATGAACTTAACTTTTTAGGCTTCCGTAAGGTGCTGTGTCCTGTCGGATTCTCACATCGTTAACCAACATCGAGTAAACACTATGAGTTTATTTTAAATATCTGTGGAGGTATGTGAATTGAGCTTATATGACACTGTATCCAAGCTCAGTCGAAGTAAAGGTGTCGAAATGGTCGGGGTGATGTATTGTATTTGTATTCGTCAAACTGGTAGACTCAGACAGGTAATATTTTTTAATTTTAAGGCATAGATAATTAGCATTTACAACATTAAACAGAACAAATATAAACATTTTTTTTATGCGACCTGACAAGGATGGCTAATACCACACAACTATCGTTATGATATTGGCCCAATACACCACATTCCCGAAGGAATTAGGTGCCATGCCAGAACCTTTTCTTTATCTGCACGGCTACATTGAACTGGATGGAAAACACGGACAATTTTTCATTGCCGCTTCGACCATATTTCCATCCAATGCGATGGTACCAACCCGGGCGGGCTTAAACCCTACCACCTAGTAGAGTAAGGGGACCTACAGTTTTACATGGATTCCGAACCATGGAGCAGCTCGCATTCGTGACGAAATGCACTTATCAAACTCGGAAAGCATATACCATGGTTAAACTTATTAAATAATTAAAACTAAGCTAAATGATGAGAGACTAGATCTAACCAAAATATTGCAAAACTTACTTCCACTTAGGTTAAGTTCAATATTCATAATTCAGAATCATAATTATTGTTTTTTTTAATCTTTTGTTTTTTTTATATTTATTTTTTACGTTTCTCCTTATGTTTTTTTTGCGAGCGGTGGCATTGATTAATCAATTACTTAAGTTTTAAACTTATTTTGTGACTGGCAAAGTAGGTTTTCCAGTTCTTATATGCATGGAAATAGAGTATGCGACATTTATATTTTTGACATAGACCTAGCATAACGATTCTTGACATGTTTAAGTGTAGGTTACCTACCTATGAATGCAATAAAACAATACAATACAATACCACACTATATCTGAAACTCTAACCTTTTTATTACCCAACTGCGAAAGAAGGAGGGTTATGTTTTTCGAGTGTATGTATGTTTGTTTATAGTTTTTAGGGAATGTTGAAAAATCTTTTCAGTGTACCTATTTCTTTTCATCGAGTCTTTAGATGGAAATCAATTCCTGGTTACTGGTATTGAATATGAGGTACATGTAAAATGTACTCTTCTCATCACCTTCAGTAGTCTACTAAATTCTTGTTTCATAAACAAGGTGATTTAATATCATAGCAATTGCATGAAATAATATTTTATCATCACTATTAAAAAAAAACTTAAAAATCTACAATGCTCCTTTTAATCGGTTGCTACTTTTCTAATTCTATAATTCAATACATGACTTAAAACGATAAGTATAACGAGAGCGAGGACCCAGGACACGCATAGGTACAATACACGAGCACAACTTTTCACACTACAAATACCTAAGTATTCCTCAGCCGCTTTCAGAGGTAGTTTCAAATATGCAGCATCGAAATGTTGGAATGATATCCCACCACCCACCAGGGCGCTGGGTGGTCTGCACGCATTTAAAATGTCGTGCAGGAAACTACTTCTGAAACAGCAAAGAGGAATAAAATAATAATAAAAATAAAATAGCATTAATATTCAAACAAAAGAAATGCGCTTTTCTACGTGAACCACTCCTTAACCTACTGCACTATATATATACACTAAACACCGAAGGCACACAACACCTGACGGAATATATTCAAACACATATTACCCGGATATAAACAAACATAAAGCACAGACATATACAGATTGCAGACTTAAAATACACACATAATTCACACACAATCACACATCTTCACACCCTTCATTCATACACAAACAGTACACACCCTCACACCTCACCAAACTCACACGGCAGCGGCTGAAAACCAGCGCCAGGCAGGGCAATTTACGTACCTCCCTGGCATGCTGAGCCATGGCCATTTTTGCACACTATTGTTATTATACACACAATTTCAACTTAAACTGTTTAGTAGTAATTTCTAATTTTATATAACACTGTAAAAATGTGCAAAATAAACTGTATTTTTCTTTCTTTTCTTTCTTTAACGAGCAAGAAAACAGATTTTGTTGAAAAATACGGATTGAATACAATAATTTCAATAAAATAAAGGCACTCTTAAGATGGTCCGCCATGCTAGTGTAAGTTATTATTTTGTGAAAGAGATAGCAAAACGCTGAAAAATTCATACTTTGTCATCGCCTTACTATGATATCATATCATACAATATACAGAAAACTGACTAATATTATCATATAATTTACTGAGCATATTTAAATGTAGGGTCGCACTGACACAAATTCGAACTATGTACACTTTTTTAATTTTATATATATTTCATCACTACATAATTATAAAAGTATTTCATTAACAATACTTATTATTTATTATTTATTTTAGTATTATAAAATGTTTAATGAATGTTTTTATAATTGTTTGTATATACACGTGTTCTATTTTTCAACCAAAAAATATACGAGCATGTGACTCCCAGACTGATCTAGACCAATAACGTTATAAAACTTTACTTGTAACTACCCACACAGTCGTCGTCGGCCTCCCCATCCTACTTATATCCGGATCACCTGCCACAGAGAATCAGAGCTTCCTCTTTTGGTTGACATTAGGCTTTCGAGAACTAACCTTTTCTCATACATATAACCTGAGAATCTTCAAGCGTAATTTGAACAAGCTCGATAGCTCAGCGATAGTCCGCAAATCCGCTGACATGGTGCCTCGCTGAGCGTGGTATCGCGAAGCGAGGTGTTTTTGGCTTTTCTGAGTACTTTTGGTTCTCAGCACAGACACCCGGTTTTTCATTTAAAAAAAATACCTAAGAAGTTTCAAGTTGGCAAGCATTCCTTTAAAATAAATAATTAATACATTTAAGGGGGTGTTATCACCCGATCACATTCAGTTCCATAAAGGCGTAAATGAAAGCACATTTTAATATTTTTAAAAATAACTACAACTTATTTATTTTATTCCAAAAAATATGAAATATAAATTGGTTATTTAGCTGCATTTGAAACTTATAATTATAAATATCTGAGGCTCCCCTTCTTTGTAAACATTTTTTTATGCAGTGGATAAATTTTTTATTTGTCTGAGCAATTAAAGCATCGGGGTCTTACAGATTTGTCCGTAAATTATGTCTAGACCATCAAATCTACAAATGCATTTTTTTGATTATCGAAATTCGTTGTAGTTACTTTTTAAATTAAATTAGATGATGTATTACTTACGCCCTTATGGGACTGAATGCAATTAGGCGCTAACACTCCCTTAAGCTGAATATTTATGTCATCTCATGCTAAAATGGAATGATAATCGTCGCGACCTTCATAAAAGAAAACAGAAGATTCAACAAATTAATTACCAATCAGAGAACGGGTGTATGCAACTCAAAATACAACTCCGTAACGGGTGCCACAGATCTGATCTCAAAGAAACGCGTGACCTATCTGATCATGATATGTTTATCCAGGTCACCTGGGCATAAATTATCTCTAGAAATAGGAATATATTTCCAGGATTACCCTGGCGAAGCTACAATGGATTCGTTTACATTCCACGTCTTAGGTGGTTCCTGAAAATAATCCATTTCAATGTTTTCACAGACGCGCTTTCGGATTTCAAAGCTGAGCCTTCCCTAATTAAAAACTCGAAGTGGCTTGCGTGTTCCGAAGTCAACGATAGATTAAGTCAACTCAGGCTAAGTGCTTTTAAGTTCGGCTTTAAGTTTCCGCCCTCAAAGGCGAACTTGCCTGCTGCAGCGGTGAGGCCTACCCACGATTAACTAAGTTAATAGGAATGAATTTAGGCCAGAGCACGTTGCTAACAGTCTGATGGAACCTTCATAATTGTATGAAGAGCGAAAATATCTCTGATGGTTGCCCACGTAAATTAATCAAATATATGAGTCTTAAATCATAATTTGAAGGAATATTTCTAGGCATTCGTGTGCAGGTGAAATTTTGTAAAAATGTACAAAAGAGTCAGCCGAAGAATGAGCTCTATTTGCGTACAATTTTCAGGCGATCTTCAGATTAGACTAACGGGTTAGTTGTGAGGTTTGGTTGCGATCGAATCCCCTGAAGGTTTTTTTAGTATTTTGTTATTTTTAAAACGCACGGAGAGTTAGGAACAAATGTCTCTCAGAATTGTTTTCTTATTCTATATTAATTAATTGTTATAAAATAAAATCATTTTTTTTTATATTCTGGAAAAAATCTAGTGTTGTCTATATAATATATGTACATATGTAGTTGTGCACGATTTCTTTTGCTTAAAACTGCATTCTTTTTGAGAAAAAGCTAGATATCTAAAGCCATTAGTGACGGGACCCCAAGACACGTGGTTCTGCCCAAAGTGGAATGTCTTTGCATCTCGTATGAATAAAGAGAACGTAACACCCGTCACTTTAACTGCTATCTAAAATTTAGCGAGAATTCTCACCGAAATTTCCCTGATTTTTCGCCCACAGGCGCTGATCACTGAATATTTGAGAGGTGAGGTTCGTTAGCGGTGCGGGTGCGAGCGAAGTGCGGGGTGAGGCATGAGGACGGGGGAGAGGGTATGGAGCATTGGAGCAGCGTGTATGGAAGGACAGGAGTAGCAACTGAAACTCTTTTTTATTGGCGCACTTTTACGTGCAATGGCGGCAGCGCCGACGATGCTCGTTAACGAATTCGCTTACAACGAGTATATATATATATACTCCTAGTAAGCGAGTATAAATATGTATTTTTTTCTCGAGTTCCAACGACGCTGGACGCTATTTAGTGCAACGAACATTCGATTTTGCGCGTCCCGAATTCGTAAGCGAACTAATATTGGCAAAAAAGAGTATGGAAATAATTATGACGCCCCTTCCCCGCATATTCCACTCTGTATACTGTGACTGGGCGAGGTTGATGCTATTTTTTTTTGGTACTCATATTTTACTTTCATTTAATAAAAGTAAAATAAGTTATCTCTCTTAGAATGTTTTCATTCTGCAGTAATCAATAAAATACATAAATAATTTTCCAGCCTAATATTTTGTCAAGCATTAGCTAATTAAACCAAGGGTTAATGCAGATGATTGTAATATCAGGATATACTCTAATGAGCCTAAAACAGATAAGACTCAATTCCACGTGGAGAGCTCTTTCTTTCCGTCTTCACTCTGAACAACATGGCGGTCAACCCCCTTCCGCCGCCTCCGTCTTCCGGTGCAACTTCACTCCGCTCCGCGTCACTGGAGTGTTGCCTACCCCTTGAGGGTTGCCAACAATACCGAAAATTCTTGTTCATTTTAAAGTTTGAGTTCAATGACAATTACATAATAATTCTTTAAAATATACAAAGTATTAAGCATTCTTAATACTTACTTATAATTGTACCTCCTACCCGCTTGACAGCGAGGTCCTGTGTTACTATCACGCAAATAATTTAGTTCCACTATGCCGCCGTACGAATGAGTTTCGACCGCTACCCCCTTCCTTCCGTGCTCGCTGGCATGGAGCGTGGATCATTCGGTTTCTGTCGCGGTTGGGCGGGCTCAGAGTTCGCCGGAAACTTCCGATCCATCAACAGTTTCGTCAAATTCGATTAATCAACGCCACGGTTATACGAAAACGGTCCTCGTTGTGAAAGTTTGTTTCTGTGATCAGTTCTAATTCGACAACAAAACCTGCTTCCGTTCCATCAAAATCGAAATTGAAGTGTTTGATTCAGAATTAACGGGAAATAATTAATTAACAACCAACAATGGTTTTTTTTTTTTAAACTACGGTTTTCCGGTGTGCAATGCCATGCTTGGCCGACATGTTTCACCTCCAATGACGGAAGCATCGTCAGGGCCACTTCTTTGCCCCGGAGTTACGTCCGACAGCCCGGCTCGTCAAACGGTAACTGGCGGGCGTCGGCTGCGGAGATTGTAGGTGTGGGTAGGTTCGGGCTGCGTCGTGGATGCGGGTAGGTTGTCAATTTGCTGCACCATAGAGCAGACATAGCTAACGGTGTCAGCTGGTGCCACTGTGACTTGTGTGCCCTTCGGTCTATGTTGAGCAAGTAGTGGAGTCCAAGAGTCCGGAGAAGACGGAGAGAGTCTGATACTGTCGTCCCTGTTGAAGTTTGCATGTTTGGAGGTTTCAATGGATTCTCGAACCAAGCGTGGCATGTAGTCTTCTGCTTCTAGTGTGGTTACTTGGTCGAATCTAATCCAGTGATTACTCCCGCTCTCAAGGACATGCTCAGATATGGCTGACTTGTAACATTCATGACTATGCTTCCGTCGTTGGAGGCGAAACATGTCGGCCAAGCACGGCATTGCATACCGGAAAACCGTAAGTTTTCAAAACATTATGTACAGCAACGGTGTAAATCTAAGAACAACAATGGCACAATCTCGATAGTTATTTCAATCGTTAACTTAAAACCAACTAAAACAATAATTATTTAATTTAAAATTAAAAGCATCTGTAACTATTTAAAAATATGCAGTAGTCCAGGCAAAATAAAAAAAGCGTTCATCGTTCATTCGACGGTAATTTCAATTAAAAAATAATCTGTTAATTTATTGAGTAATTTCTACATTTGAATTTTATTAATCATTATTTGTGTATCATACATTTTCTACTGGCTTTCTAGGTTTCACATAATTTCATTAAATTACAATTACAAAACAACATGTTTTTTAATGTTTATCTACAATTTGGTTAGGTAATGTAGGCTTATACTCCACACGTTAAATATGCCCAGGAACCGTAAGTCCGTAAACAATAATAGAGAGTTTCGTTTGGATAATATACATATTAATATATATAATACAAAGAAACCGAAGCAGGTGAAATAACTGAAATGAAGCGATTTTCTTAATTGGTAAAACTTTCTTAATTTTCACTACTTGACAATAAATTATAATTGTTTAAAATCTACTTTCCAATATTTCATAAAAAGCGTAATAGTAAAATCATATCTATCGATAGTAGTTAATGTGAAATTCTATTCCTAGAAAAACCTATTAAATTATATCATTTGTGTTCGTGGTGTTAACAAAATTTAAAAAAACAAATCCTTTTATGCTGGTTTCATACTGCCACGTACAAGCTATAAGTAATTTCCATAACATTTCTATCATTTTCTCTCCATTTAAAAAAGCAGCATTGTTGTGATCAGACATCATGGTTGATTGATTTTTTTTTTATATTTTTATGTCTACCAGTTTATAGCTGAGCAGAACAAATGTTATTGCGGTGATCAGCTGAGCGGTAAATCCTTGGTTCCATTGATAGCCTACCTAAGCCTCTTCGCCTAAACCCATCTGAGCGGCGCTATACGACAAACTTCTTACCGATATGAGTATGCAGACATCAAGAATATCGCTGTCGTCGGTGGAAGTTCGCAGATCAAGTTTGTTGTGGAACGTTCACTGAGAGTTCCGCGTGAATAAATTATGATTTGCGTAGAGGGGAACCGCTGCGGGCGCCTTGTGGCGTAGTCTGTCGCGTTCCATCGCATCGATTTCTACTATCTGTACGCGTCTTCTATATTACGAACTTTCATCTATGTAGACTACCTCGGATCAAAAAACCGGCTAAGTGCGAGTCGGATTTGCACACAAAGGGTTCCGTACCATCGTAGAAGATTTAACACCCAAAAATCACGTTTTACCGGGGCCCCCTTGATTTTTTATTATTTTGTAATTTTACCTATTTGTTGTGCGGCAAAATAAATTGTAAACTGCACTCGAATTTGTCATATTTTATCATTAGCTAGTTCGGCAATCCCAGCGAAGAAGAACTGGCAAGAAACTCTGCAGGTTTTTTTTCAACATCCACTTAGTCTAAGTTTACAAGAGGATAAAGTACAACAATTCATGTCATATGCAACAGTTCATGACAAATATCAGTTTATTTGAAAAGAATATGCCCGCCATCTAACATGTTGCCAATTGGAGCAAGCAAGTCCCCACAAACAGCACCCGTTCACGAGCATCATGCCGGGTACAGCCAATGCCTCTCTCAACCATATTTTAGGGAAAGAGGAGACCTGAACCTAGCGTCGCCGCAAGCAAAGACCATGCACTACTCCAGTGGCGACTTGCAAAAGTTGTAAAAACTTTGTACGATTTAGTTTTAATACTATTATTTCTGTCATGAACTAGTGATCTCTTATTAAAGAGTCAAAATACATAATACATTATTATTCTTGCAGCTAAAAAAACTATATAATATTAACCCTTACGGGTTATTACGGGTAAATACACACTTTGTGAAAATTTCAGCTGCCTACCTATTATAGTTCATGAGATACAGCCCTGTGACAGACGGACGGACGGACGGACGGATGGACGGACAGATGGACGGACGGACGGACAGCGGAGGCTTAGTAATAGGGTTCCGTTGGCACCTTTTGGTTACGGAACCCTAAAAAAGAAGGAGATGGGCCAGGCCTGTTCTGACTACATTCTTTACCTCCATGATTCCGACCCGCTGCGCCGTCGCCACTTTTCTAAAACTGCTATCTGCCACACGCAAACATAGTCGCTGACGTTTCGGAGGGTATCTGTTTATTAGGCGAATGATGACTTGGCAAACGCATTTCGGGAGCAAATTCGCACGCGGTGCTAATGTTTGGAATGTGAGTGCTAACTACTTACTTACACATCATAGTGATTACAAAACTCTAGTTGAAGACGTGGCAAAAATTGGAACTCAAATAATATGTGATTTATCATGGTCACAAGAGAATGATTGAGATCTTTTATTGGATTCGTTATGTACATTACATCGGGTAAAATTTGAATAATTTTCACTTTGCTAGAGGCGGTATTGTAATAATTACACATCCATGAGATGATGAGAAAGAAAAACTTAATATAATTGCCCACCGTAAAAAAGAAAGACATCTGACGATTCACCCGATTCACTAGTATGCTTTCGCTAAAAAAAAATTTGTTGATTGTCAGCATTTAGAACATTCATTGTAGAAGTTTAGGTAGGTTAGTAAATACATATATAATAACAATAATATTCATGGTCATTGTTAGCTGATACCACATCGGTTGACATGATATTAGCCCAACTCACCTCATGGGAACTAGGTGCCATGCCAGGACCTTTCTAATATTGCCATTATTGAACTAGATGGACTACACAGTATTGAGCTGGAAAATACAGACAATTTTAAATACCGTTTAACCATCGGTTAGCAAACGCGATAGAACATCACTCAGTAAAGAAATCGTGACCTAAAATTGTACATAGAAACCGAACCACGAGGGAAAACTTTCTGTATTTCTGGTGAATCTGCATCCGTAAAAAAAAACAAAAGAGTCACATTAAAAAAAATTGGTTCTAACAGCTATATTTTCTTAATTCACTACATACTTCCCCTCAAGTGAATTGTATACTCACTAGCTTTGCATAGTAATCAGGAATATAATTCGCTTCTCTTCGTATTTGTACAACAGAAGTGATCAGCAACAAACGTTCTCCAACGCAATACATTTAACTTGAACAGTTTGTCTTACTGCGAAACTTCTGAAAATAGTTGTTTCAGAAACTTTAGCTAGAGGACGAACTTTGCCGAAACTTGGATCCCCGAAGCACAGGTATGCTGGATGCGTTTCCAATATTGACCTATTTCGCTGAAGCAGTGCAATACCCACAGTCGTAGCCCAGTCATTTCGTGGCGAAAAATGCAGAGGTAAGATAGAACGTTTTTCACTCATAAAAGCAATTAATTACATTTCTAAATTTCATTTTCGTTATACTAGCCGAACCCACGATACAGATCAAACAGAATTAAACGAGCTATCAAATTTAGAATTAAGTGAAATAGGATATTAAAAGTATCTTTAACCATGTGCTGTTTAGCCTAATGGGATATAACTTTTGACTACGGGGCCTTTCTTAGCATCTTGCAATCAATACCAGTACAAGATAATTAGCACTTTAGTAACAAAGGCCCTTCTGCACTTGGTGAAAATCAAGCTATGTAAATATATGATCTTTGAGTGAAATGTTAAAATCGATTCAGAAATTTTCGAAGAAGATATAATACTCTTACTACTCGTTGCGCATATACTTATAAACACTGCTGACTTATAAACCAGTATTTATTAAAGATTCTAAAGATATGACGGACTTCTTCCGAACTTATTTTAAAGGAAAGAAAACAAAGCATTAAAAAAACATCTTTTCAACAATAAGTTATTTTTTTTCATATCAATCACGGCAGTATTTATTGTCATCATATTTAAACATGGACTACCAATACACAAGGACCCTAGATTAAGAAACACTGTTTAAGCAATTGTACAAGTCCTTCCTGCAAAGTTTCTTGGTAATATGAAAACACCAACGAAGAGGTCGTTGGTGTTTTCATATTAAAAGAAAGGCACTCTGAAATTATTGACCATTACAGGTTCAGTGATTCTATATATCTCACTAGTCAGTAGATATCAATTGCAAATTTATATACTGTTTTAAAAAATATATACTTGAATATGGAATCCGTAACACATTCAAACATTCATTTCTGAGATGGATAATTAAATGCACTTGTCCATCTCAGAAAGATAAATAAAGTGGTGCATGAATAGGCGGGGATTTGAACCTTTAATCTCTGACGTGCAAGACTAGTACACGTGCCTCTGAGCAGTTCAGTCATCACTGGTATATTGTCAACCACCGATTCAAATGTAGTTAGACATTTCAAGTTTCTCAGAAATGCGGAAACTGAAAACAGGATCCAGTCATTACGTGCGGTTACTGATCAACTGTGCGAAGCGCCACCTACCGCCCGTCGCCGCAGTGCTCCGCGACGTACGCTGAATAATGAAAGCCTACGAAAGCTCGTGCCTTATTGCAGCCGCCCCTCTCCCACTACAAACAATGGCTGTTTGGAGAAACACCCGGCTGCGGTCGGAGCGGGGAATCGACAAACTGGCTTACCGGGAGTCCGTGGCGCTTTTGGACACAAAACTGCAGTGGAAACAAACTTTGGGTCTCTTCCACCAAGTCTTGATCAGCTTAATCCTCTCATTAAAGCGTCTTTCTTACCATATCGAAATTGATACCAGTATAAGATAATCAGCGCTTTAGTAATAAAGTGCCTTCAAGTGTTGATTAAAATAAATCAGCACTTGGTGAAAACCAGGCTTACGCTGGTAATATTTTTTTGTTTATACCAATAGATGATAGTAATGACAAAACAAGATCGACAATAATCAACATTTGGGAACCACAAGATAAAATATTCAGTTCTCAGGAGCCAGAACGGTTGCCCCACCCGTGACTATTTATTTCTTGGAACTATATTTCTTATCGCGCGATTGGCGGATGGGAGCTACACGGGAAATTTCCGGGACAGTTGTCGGAGTGACACTTTTGCTATAACAGAGCCGTCAAACCATAAAACTTTGCGGCCGAAACTATCCATTACCTTTCTCTTTCTTCGCTTCGTGAAGAAGAAGACAAGCATTCGTTTCAACCTTCCGGCCGTATTGCAGTACGATGCATTGGAAGCAAAATGCAAACAAACCGCTCTGCAACAGTGTGCGGTCATTTAATTAAAAATAGTCGTCTAGCGCTTTAAGCGTAATATAGTGTTTAACTTGACGACTGGTGTTAGTGAAATGTTATTCCGTCCGACTTTGAAGTGTTTCTAGTAGTAATGTAGCGAAAAGATCTGCGTCCCTACCGGGTATATCACGTCACCTTTTTTAACTTTATTATGAAATGTTTTCTAGTGAATTTAAACAGCTTATTATAATCATTTCTTCTAGTTTTACCGATGATGGCATAGAAGCAAAAATCTTCTGTATAGTCTTGGGTTAGTAGCCAAGTAGTGAAGCAATGTTTTATGGAACTGGATATGGATGGCTAGTTAAAACCTTCTCTAATCTTCACACCGTATAAGCACGGCTGCTCATTGCCACTACGACCAATGCGATAGTACGAATGCGAACTAAGTCGGAAAATGTACCGCCATTTTTACATTGGTCCCGAACCATTGAGTTTTTTTTCTTTTTATGCAACATGACAGGAATGGCTAATACCTACCACACAACTACTGTTTTGATATTAGCCCAATACACCACATTCTCGAAGGAATTAGGTGCCATGCCAGGACCTTCCCTTTATGAGCACGGCTACACTAAACTGGGTGGAAAACACAGACAATTTTCATTGCCGCTTCGACTGCCTTTTCATTTAGTGCGATGGACATTATCGGTATAAAAATAAAGAGGTGCATATTTCGCGTTTAGAACCTAAGGTCTTCGACAATTAAAGAAGTGAACTTTCGCCATCTTATCAAATACAATTATGATGGCATCGCTAATCCAACAAAAAAAAAACTAACAATCAATGTATAACAAGTTAAAGAAAGTGCTTGAATAAAATGAAACCCTGAATTTGTAGGTGAAAATAACTGCAATAAAGCGTGTAACTTTGAGCGCGGCTCGCAACTTTGTCTTTAAAAATTCGCAAATGTGTAGCAGTAAAGCGCGCCCTGATAAATGTGCTCGAGTACGCAGAGCCTGACAACGGGATCCGTACGAAATGTCGTCTAGCAGGATGTTCATGTGGGAACAAAAGGAGAAATGATGAAACGGATATGTTATATTATTAATTATATTTTAATTATATTTTCGGTGCGTAATCTATAATAATAATAAATCTGTAATGTAATAAATCAGTGTTCATGAAGTAAGTTGCTTTGTTTTCTAAGATATTGCGTTTGAAGACTTCATGTATAATACATAAACTAAATTGACGATTTTTAGAAATATTTCCTCCATAACTCTTAAACCAATCATCCGAATTAGATGAAACTTAGAACACGTACATTTAATTACCCAGGACACATGAAATACTAAATAAAATTCATTTCCGCTTACGTTAAGATGTGCCTGTCATACAAACCGGAATACTACGCGCGCCCCGGCGCGGCGACGGTAGGGCGGGGACTGAAGGGGGGGGGGGGAGGCTGCGGCGGCGTTTACTTCTTCTAAACCACGCAACAAATTTTTGATACAGTTTAACTAATAGGAAGAGCGATCAACGAGGATGGTTTGTAAATATAATTTGTAAATATTTTATACAAACCTTAAGGAACAATGAAAACGAAGTACTCGAAAATACTACAGAAAAGTCAGCTAAATTTAATTTTTCATGTCACTTCGTATCTTCACTTCAAAAACATGACTAAGCCTCCAATACCTATGTACATATTTACACTGTAGAGAGAAAACGTAGTCGTAGCCTCGCTTCGTATACGCATATTCTTTTACTTTTTCAACGACAATTAAGGCTCTCTGAGTGGTGGACCTTGCGAGCCCGTCTTTGCATAGCTTAAAGCTATATTAATGTTCACCGCGCACCTTAAAACAAAATCTTTTTATTTTTCTTGTATTTCACTCACTGTATTAAGTACCTAACGCGTTAGGTCTTCTCATAAAACAAAAGTCATTTAACATTTAAATCTTGTAACTATCCTTTCATTAACTTTCACGAGAATCGCTTGAGAAATACGACCTCTAAAGCAGAACAACCGGACAGCCGGACAGACATACGACAGCATTTTTGCCCAAGCTTAAACGGGGCTTAAACGGAGCTTCGCTCGGTCAAAAATGTCGACATAAGGCACACATTCCAAAGCCTGGTGCCAAATCTGTGCATGAAAGAGCCCACCCGCCGTTAAGCGTGGCCGCCGCGTTCCAGCCACTGAATAAACCTCTGATTAGTTGGAGCCGCTCCAAGGTTGCTACAATGTGAAGTTGCTAGAAAAATGGGTGACATTTTTCAAGGGTTTCATATCAACATGTTTTACGAGAATATTGTCTCCATGTAAATGCCTCCTATGCCTAGATATAATAAATATTTTATAATTTCTTCGTTCTTAAAAAAAAAATACATACTCGCTGACATTTCTTCGATGTCACGTGTCGTAAATGATGGAAACTGTGATTTTCTTCATACATTTTTAGAATCGTCATTTGAGAGCGCAGTGATAAGAATTGTATCCGAGCATCCAAAATCCATGAAGTAAAAAGTTACAGCCTCTGAACTTTTTTATTTCAACTTTTTTTTTAATTTGATTATTATATATTTTTTTTGTAGTTCTTCCCCGCGGCTTTTCCCGCGTATCAGTATGACGAAAAACAGACGGTATTTTCTCGACTCCTCTCCAAACTCACTTCTTTTTGACGTCGCGGAAAGTTAGTCTGTAATTGATGAAAATGGCCACTTTATATACGAATATGTGTTGGCCATAGAGAAAAGGCCGGCTAAGTGCGAGTCGGACTCGCACACGAAGGGTTCCGTACCATAGTACAACATTTAACACGAAAAATCACGTTTTAATTAATATATATTAATTATTATTATTTAATAATAATTTTACCCATTTGTTGTTTAGCGGCAAAATAAATACAGACTCTGAGAAAATTTCAGCTGCCTTCCTATTACGGTTCATGAGATACAGCCCTGTGACAGACGGACGGACGGACGGACGGACGGACAGCGGAGGCTTAGTAATAGGGTTCCGTTGGCACCTTTTGGGTACGGAACCCTAAAAATCATATCCCTTTCAAGTTCAAATAAATAGCGAAACCCTGATAATAAAACCATGTGGCCTAAGGTCCACTCATAAGGGACTCATTATTTATTTTATGTTGGGACGAGTTACTGAAAGTGTCGGCCCGAACCAAGCCCGAACTTCCAGCAGACATCCTCGCCAGTGTATCGACCGGAAGTGGCAGTTTATCGCGCGGAAGTCGTTTCGCGGCAGCTTTTCGTTTCACATTTAAATGTTTCACGTTCGCTCGATTTAGTTTCAACTATAGAATGGAGTAGCGCACTGTAATTCATGGGCTGCTTATAAAAGTTAATGCGTTTGAAACAATATGCTGCAAATATACTTTAGAAACCCATTTGGGAACATGTTGGCCCTGATCGGCATCGGGCAGCCGGACACTATAAGTTTGGAAATGAAAATTTAGAAACATTAAGTTTGTCAAACCTGGAAACTAGTTTGTAAGTATTAAATGAAATATAATAATAATGCAATGGCAAACCTGGCAAAGTTTCTTGTCGGCTCTTCTTCGTCAGAAGTAATCAAACCAACGGGAAAAAACCGGCCAAGTGCGAGTCGGACTCGCCCACGAAGGGTTCCGTACCATAGCACAAGATTAACCACAAAAATCAGGTGTTTTGTATGGATGTCCCCTTTAATTTTTATTATTTTAAAATTTTATCTATTTGTTGTTATAGTGGCAAAATAAATACACACCCTGTGAAAATTTCAGCTGCTAGTAATAAGGTTCAGTTTTCACCCTTCGGGTACGGAACCCTAAAAATGACGAATCCGGGTGTGCAATATACATCTAATGGAGAATATGAAGAAACTGAAACCTGAAACTGTAAATGTATATTTAGCAACCAATTTCAAGCAAAAATCATTTTTCATGTTAGGCGTTAAAATGCAACAGACGAACAGAGGTGATTTCGCTTTCTTAATATTAGTAGGTATATGTATTTGTATTTGTATTTGTATTTATGAATCCTCCTTTGGGACACAGGGAACACTTGGAATCGTCAAAACATTTGAAAGTAAATACAATAGCATGAAAGCATAAAAAGTTCATTATTTGTCAATATCATGGCAAGAGGCTCACTTTAGTCTAGATTTTGAAAATAAACTATAACTACACTTAAATTGTACAAAATTAGCAATGCTAGCACAAAATATGGATTTAATTAAAAGAATAATATATTTTCTTACTAACGTAAATTACAGAACCCTAATTAGGACCGCCAGCTGTCCCTATGCCAGTCTTCTTTCTTCTATCAGCTGAAACTGACAAGTTCAGATGTTTGCAGTCTGAAGCCACACCCAGTCACCAGCAATTTACTATCTGCATTTAGCGAGCTAGCACTGGTTTGTACGAGGCGAATTTTCCAATGTTCTCATTTTGTGTTAAAGGAACATAATGTTGAATTTTATATCATGCTTGGTGGTTACCAATGTAAATTAACTAGCCGGGTGATAAAGCAAGTGATTGATTAAATATAAATTTTAGTTGCGTTTTGTACCATTCAAACTGTTATAGTGTTATTCCGGCCAAGTGAACTGAAATTTACCACTGAGCGTCGAACGATATACAACTAAATATCAGATATTATCACTCACTTGTCTGTTCACCTGGTGAAATTATTTAACACGGTAGGGGCCATGAATCGAGTCTAAAAACTGGAATATGGCTACAATAATATATTTATGAAAGATTTTCGAAAACCATAATAACGAATCTCTACGATCGTAAATACTTTTCAGGCTTACTTTAGAGATTCTCAGTACAATTATATTTTTAACAAACACACTTTATGACTTCCAATGTTTTTTTTATGTAACTGGAAATGGATGGCTCTGCCAAACTGACCGACACACAATTTTGGAACTATGTAGATGCCATGCCATGACCTTCCTGGATACGTTGAACTGAATGGTAAACACGGACAATCTTTTATTGCTGTTTCAACAATCAATTCGATGGTAAGTAATGAAGGGGACCTACAGTTTTACGTGGAATTCGAAGCACGGCCAGCCTCACCAATTGAAAATGGTCATCCATCCAGAACCTAACCGTGCTCAGAGGTGCTTCAACTGGCTTATCGAATCGCAAGGCGAGGCCAACAAAATGGTAATGATTAGTTCAAGAATGA
The DNA here is from genome assembly GCA_946894095.1 of Incurvaria masculella. Lineage (NCBI taxonomy): Eukaryota > Metazoa > Arthropoda > Insecta > Lepidoptera > Incurvariidae > Incurvaria > Incurvaria masculella. Next base: position 12,950,272 of record OX335653.1, on the reverse strand, counting down.
ACATCATTATAAAACTTAAGACTTCCGATTTTCATAATCTTATTTCATCCGCAAATTGACAATAATGAAGTTATTTTCAACATCTCTACGTGTGATACGGGCACTTTAGATTAAACTTAGTTAGCAGATTCTGATGCCTGCCTGCTTCATAATGGATCGTTTTAATGCATTTAATTCTAGCTTTTAGCGAAATGAAATTAACAATTCCCTTAGAGACACATCTGGCTTGTCTAATTGCTTTTGCATTTTGTCCCAACTTGACGAATTATGATATTTTTTAAGGACTTTTATCAAAGTGTATTACGAAATGTGTTGTTACTTCCTTGTTGAAAATCCTCAGAGCCTATCCTAAAATGCCAAAAGATTATCTAATATATAAGTCAGCCGTTTTCAATTCAGTTGCCAAGTATTGATCATATACAGGTATTTTCACAAATATTTCAAATAATTTCTTTTCAAAACTATGCTTTTGATAGAACAGTAACATTGTACCATTTAAATGACCCATTTTACGAGATGGTTGTGAAAGGAGTACTATATTCAGTGGTAGATAGATATTAAGCCTATAAATAGTGTTTTTCAATCAAATATCCCGATTCGAAGTGTTTAAGTAGTAAACCACTGGATGAATAATCAGAGGAAGATGTTTTCTAAATTTTTAAATGTATTTTTAAATATGTTTTCCTTCAAACGGAAGTGTTACTTTGTTCTGACCCCTACTGTTTTACACTACAAACAAAATGACAAAGAATATTGTTGATAAATACATAATTATGTATTAAAGAAAAAAATTAAAATATATTCAGAAATCCTTTCTACCTACGTGGTTCTATCGCCTTTTCAAAAGGGAATGCTCCTAGGAGCTGCCAATCCTTAACCTTTACCATCACTCCACGCGAAGCAGGCTGAGAATGTACTTGTTCAGTATTGAGAAATACCAAAATAAGAACCAAGAGATCCTCTAGATCCTTTATTTAAAGGGTTGGTAAATTAGAGAAAATGAACCTGGGATCGTCCGAACATGTGTGACGATGCACCTGGCCGGACATGTTTTATACAGCTCCCTTATAATTTGGAAAGCCCACGTGCATTGTCGGGAACCTATTATGTGAGGGAAGAATATAATCTGATGTTTCGTTCAGGAAAATGTATTTCCAAACCATAATTTTAATTCAGAAGGTTTTAATGATTTATTTTTAAACATTAAATTATTTGTCGTAGCTGGCAAGGCAGTACTGCTGAAGTTTCTCATAAAATACTTTTAAAATAGATATTTTATATTGTGATTCGGAATATTGAGTTCTCCGAAAAAATGTGCTCAGCTTTTAGGAAATTAAGAATAATATAATTGTAGAAGAATATCTTTCAATTAGTTTTTTTATAAATGTATAATAATTGTTCAATGCAATATTAAATAAATAAATATATCTATATTGGTTTTAAGTTTTGGTTTCGTGATTATGGAAGACTAGATACAATTTTATGTATTGAAATATTAAGAAAAAACATTTGAAACCTTTGAAGATTAAAATGTTTTCGACACAATAAAATATGCAACGGACAACAAATTACATCTTTTTTTAAATTTTTATTCAATAATAATAATTACCCTTTTCAACTAAGACATGTGTGCCAAATTGTTTCCTTTCAAATAGTCTGAACGTAAGCTTATTTTAATTCAATAAAACGGATATGGGTCGGAACACGGAACATTCCCAATGTTGTGGGTCGTACGATAACATCAACGATATTTTTACACAAAGAAAGAAATAATTTGCTTCACAGGAATTTCAAGGAGAATCTGATATTAAAAAATCCTTTGTAAGGATCAGCGTGACAAAAAGGGGTAAAGCTTCTCAAAACATTTGGGCTTTGTTGCCTATGACGGAAAGTACACACTAAGTTAATAGATGTATACTTAGACGTATGAGAAAGACAACACAGTATATCTTCTTTGAAGATTTAAATATTCAATAAGGTAACATTTAAATGAACAAAAGATAGTTATCACTTAAATCTTGCATAATTCAATGAAATAAAATTGAAACGAATTAGAAAACGAATTAAACATGAATTAATAAAAATTAAATAAAGACCATAATTTTTTGTTAATTCCTATGGTTCTGAAGTGCATAGGAGTAAGATTTTTTTAGGATATTAATTAATTTTTTGTTTATAAATGTGAAAATTTATCCCAAGATGTAAATATTACATCTAATTAAATAAGTAATTAAACTGTTAAAAATAATTAAATTAATGTGTAGAAATTGTGTTTGAATTAAATAGTTCAGAAGTAACATGTAAAAAATATTGGTTGTTCAAGATAAAACTAATTATCACAATAAATAAATAAGCAAACATAGTTACAAAATTCTAGAAGTATACTCGTAAGTAAAAAGTTGAAAGCTTATCTCCGCCGGGATAGAAGCGTCTAGATAAAAGTGAAATATTCTGAACCTTGCCATCATCTCCCTAACTCATCCCCATTTCTTCCCTCACTATCTTGGCTCCAGTAGCCGGTAACTGATGGCCATTTCTCGGGGACCTATCTCCTGTTGGACTTAAGATAATCGTGTATTAAAAATTAGATCGCTTTGTATCCTCGTGCCTAAGAAGCATATACTTTTTCTAAGGTAAGAAACAATATACGTTTCATCAATGCATTAATGTTAGGTTATCTTAACAGTGCAGAAACATTAGATAATCGTGTTTAAAAAATTAGGTCGTTCTGTATCCTCGTGCACAAGAAGAAATTACTTTTTTCTAAGGTAGGAAACAGTATAACTTTCATTAATGCAGAAATGTGAGGTTATCTAAACAGTGCAATCAAAAACCTTTATCAGAAACTTAATGTAGTAATATTCTAAAAATAAGATCGTGTTGTATAATCGTGCTAAAGAGGTAAATACTTTTTCTAAGGTAGGTAACAATATACGTTTCATCAAAGCAGAAATGTTAAGTTATCTAAACAGTGCAATCAAAAACCTTTATCAGAAAAAAACTTATAAGATCCGAAAGGCTTGTTATTGTGTATATTATTAGATGCCAAATATCCATACAGATTTGTATAGTTAACATTTCTTCCATTGTAGCCGGGCAGATAGTAGCCGTAATTTGACAACAAAACTGCCAATACTGGGTCTACAGGCAAATGGTTCAGGGAGTTGTATCTGCTTTTGCGGGTAATCATGGGTGGCCCGTAAATGTATCTATAGTTTTCATCATAAAAAGAATTATGTATCCTTGACCTGGAAATGCCATAGTTTGAGAATACATGACTTTTTTTTCGATGCTTAAAAATATTTTGATATTCATCGCTGGGTTCTCGAACTCTCGACTCTTGAGATAAATGGTCTTGACGAACCTTCGTTACCTCCAAATCTTTTGTATTTACTGATTCAGCCGTTCTAATATGATCAGATTGAAGGTCGATCGGTGCACCGAAGTAAATTTGGGAGTTATTATCTGTGCTTGATCGAAGCAGTCGTTTTGGCAAATTTACTTTGTGTACGTCATCATCAACATTACTGTGATTATTCTTTCCTGAATCACAATTTTCGTCATGTCCGTGGTTATTATTGTTTACTGTGGATCGTGACTGGGAAAGTTCAAGCCTTGCTGTCGAGTTCTCCCCCCGCTCAATTTCCGCTGTCTTCTTAAATATTCTCCTTCGTGAATTCAAATTATTCGATTTGGAGTTCTCAGAATCTTTCGAGGTTGGATCTATATTTTCATTAAGCTCGCTGCCGACTCTCAAGCGGCGCGCTCGTGTTCCGTAATAGTCATTTGGACGTGGATAATAGGCAGTTGCATCGCTTTTATTTGTTGCGTGGTCTGAATATGAAATGAGGGGGTTGTCATAGTTGACTTCCGGGCGGAGGGTCGACGAAGCGATGGCGGGCGACGTTGAAGATATTACGGATGATTGCGAAGCAAGGGACAATTTTGGCGTTAAATCTGAAACACAAATGTAAATCAGTAAAAAAACAGGCATCGCGCTTGATTTGGATCCAGCAAAGAATGTTGTTCTGCACACACAAGTTAAGAAAATAAATAATTGTACATTAACTTTCTGATTGGATAGAATATTCTCTTTTTTGCATTAAAAAAAAAGAAAGAGTTTTTTAATGATAAAGTAGTGGTAGTTAACGCAATTCCATCTTGGATAATGAATTCTTCTTGGTTCTTGTTTTGCCATGTTCTAAGTAAGTCAAAAGGTTAATATTAGTATGAATTTCACGTTAGATAAATATTCTTATCTACATATTATTGTCTTATGAATGATTCGTAGCTCAGGGGTGCGGAACTTGATTTCCATGCCAAAGATCGTGGGTTAAATCCCCGCCCGTTCATTAGACACTTTATTTCTCTTTATGAGTTATAAAGTACTTTTAGTCATGTGTCAAAGCTGATGCATGTAAAACTGTAGATCACATTTAGCTAGGTGGTAGAGTTATTGACCGGTTTGGTACCATTTCATTAAAATATTCCTCACTTTCTATCCAGTTCAATAAAGCCGTGGTCGTAAAGGAAAGGTATGGCATGGGCCATTTCATGTATATTGGTATTCATGGCGCTAGTTGTAGTATTAGCCATATCTTTGAAGTTAGTCATTTTTAAAGTAAGTGATTAAATTGGTGCTGTCGTAATAAATGAATCTGTAACAACAGTTAGTCACTCCCGACTGGTCTCGTTTCAACGTTTCACTGGCACATTGACAGATCGCGTGAGGGCGTACGCGTAGGTATCAAACTGGTTCCCATTTCGGTCGTCGATATCGTGCCGTTGTAAAATTTCAAAACAGCGAAAGGGCTGGCGCAGTAATTCAATGCGTAATTGTATTCATAGCGCCATAACTACTTATCTAGAGGGGCAAGTTCGAAATGAATTGTGGTTTGTTATTTACCGAATCGATTAGTGGGCAAACCGTGCGAGCATGTACATGCATAAAACATGATTCATTGAGCGGGTGAGGCGAACTTTGATGGAAATTTGTGCCAGAACTTGAATCGCTTGGAAGGGTTACTTAGGAAGGGGAAAAGTCCCAAAAATAAACCTAGTATTCTCAGCGTATATATAATATAATATATATATATATACGCTGAGAATACTAGGTTTATTTTTAACGTATATAGATAAATTTATGTATATAGATATCCGATTTATTTTTGATGTTAAGTATTTTTTAGGGTACCGTTTAGAGTTACTTTTGCGTGTGGCAATTGTTCCATCAGATTTCCACATTTTTTTTATGCAGTAAAAAAGTCTTCAGTAAAATCTTGTGCAAAAATATTGTTAACTCACCTTTTAAAAGTTTTGTTGATTCCAAAGTATTGTGATATTCCATTTTCTCTTTGAATTCATCTATTGGTGTCTTGGTGATATGATAGTTCTCATTTCTGAAATGGCTTTCGAATTCAATCGGTGGATATGGGTGCGCATTTTTATTTAGGTAGATTAAATTTCTTAGGTCTCGTCAAACCTGATAAGGATATATCATAGGTTCCTTAATTGGTGTAAATGAATTGGTTATCTGTCCAAAAGATCCATCTATTGCTATTGGAATCCATCTTTCATCGTTGACAGCATCAGAGAAAATTATTGTTCCGCCGTATATCTGCAATGATTGGCATTTGAAAGTATGCTTGACAGTTTTGTCATTTTCAACTACTTATTTAGTACATGTCCGCAACGATTCTAAAGAGACACAGAGCCAACAGACCGACGAGACCAAAATTGTTTCATACAAAATATCCTGAAGTTATTTATTTTTTCTAAATCACGATGTAACTTCAAAATAATGATCTGAACTTATGTTTTAAGTTTTACTTTGAAATAATGAGGAAAAGTAAAAAAATCAGTCGTAATAATAAGTAAAAAAAGTAATCGACCAATAATCAGTGGGTCAGCTCTCATTTACCATAAAATAAATAGTATTTATCTGGGTTTTGTACGCCCGTTCCCTTAACAAACTGTAAATGTAGATCACCGTTTTTAAGGAAACCTAGGGAAATCCTAGAGGCTCCTATGTACGGATAACGATTTTAAAAGTTGTCCCATCGGGTACGTATATTCCATCTCTCTATAACTGGAGGTAGTGGTACTTGAATTGACGTCTCACTCCAACACTGTTCGTCTTGTAAGCACAGCGTGCTATGCTAGGTCTATTCGTTTTATTATGATACAGTCTTCTGGAAACACATATTTTTTAATGAGTTTTCTTTTCCTATTATATTTTTTTGTTGGAAAGCGGGAACGTGCTTTCCGACCAATTTACCTAATGAACACAACATTTTCACGAATTAAAATAAAAAAAATCCTCGGTGTAGATCCAAGCCTTACCGCCAGCGCCAGACTCAAAGAACAACTGCTCGTTAGCTTCATTGCGATTAAGCAAAAATCTCTCTGGAACCCCTCAAAGGTTTCGCCTGAAGATATGAGATGACCTCTCTTACAGGGATGCTGCCTGTGCGTGGCTGTAACCTGAAACCCAGACACGAGTTGCGCTAAAACAAAAAAATAATATTTTTGCAAACAACGAAACCCAACTACTCGCGTCTTCGCATGCATATCACTAAATCTTATGTAACATATTTTAAAATGTCGCGAGTTAAGATGTTGCAGTATCCCACTTCACCCTCTAGATAAAACCTTAGATTATTTTTCATCTAAGGATAAAACATAATGATAGAAAAATTAAATTTTTAGATTTCAAAAAGTTGATATTTAATGTACAATACAATTCAATACAACACAATTACAATACAATACAATTACATGTACAATATATCTTGCAATTGATAACCGAAATGCGATACCATTTCGGATACAGATATAAAACATGCAAAGACTAATCGAAACCATACTTTCCCGTGAAGGACGGAACGTATCAATTTTCCAACAGCACTTCTCACTTTGTCCTCTTCATTCGGACGTTTAAAATTATATCCGCAATTCATTGGAGGCACCCCGAGGCAGTTCAGTGCCCACTGAGCGTCGGGAGAAGACACCGAGCCAAGAGACTAATGAGGTAAATTTGGTCCCGTTAACGCCAGTAAAGGCTCGGTCACACGCGACATTGTTATTTTTTTAATTAATTTTATATGACTGGGATATGGATAGCTTGACCACACCTGTTATTTTATGATATTTGGTCAACAAACCGCACAACCGAAGTAATTAGGTGCCATGCAAGGACCTTCCCTATATGACCCCGGCTTCATTGAACTGGATGGAAAACATGGACTGACCGCTGATGCGATGATACCAACTCGGGTGGGCTTAAATCCTACCACCTAGTGAGAGAAAAGGATTTACAGTTTTACTTGGATTCCGAACCATGGAACAGTTCACATTTAAAAAAAAAAATCATTTATTCATCTCAGTAAAGGTAAGAAAGTGTTGCAAGATGGGGGCCAAGATTAGTACCCATGAGATCTGGGCACGGAAGACTAGTCCACACGCTCCTGAGCTACTAACCAATACATTGCGCTCAGTTCCAGGCCAGTTCAAATAAAAACTTACCTGTTATTGCTGTAAAAACTTTCCGTATAACTTGCTCAAATGCCTTTAACAAATACATGTATATGCATAACAGTCTTTTTCCAAGAATTGGACATTGCTTCTCAATGTTACTAAGAAAAAAACATGTTGGTTCAGATAATACATTTTTGGTATTTAATTTGTAGTAATAAAAAGGCACACATGTTTTATATGTATGTATTTATATGTATTGAGTAGCAAATTTTTCTCTGGTCTACTAGCATGATACAATTTACAACTCTAGTGCTAAAACAAAGTTTTAGTTAGCAAACAAAATCAAATGGGCTTTTCTCCTGTTCGTATTTTTAACTATATTAATATGATTGGAACATCTGACCACCATTCACGTTCGTTGGTGGAAACCCTGATGACATATTGCCATGGTAAATGGCCTAAAACGACAGCTACATAGATATGGCAAAACTTACAAGTTCAGAACCAGAATTTTTAGTTATACGACTCACCGTTTTAATATTTGGACTGTTCTTATTCATTATTTTTAAAAGATGCTTCATGCAGAAAGCGGGCCACAAAACAGCTTAGTTAGTATCGCCCTAAGCGAACCCGATCATTTTGTTCTGGAAAATTTACTGTCGACTGTTTTTCATCAAGCGAGTACATGCAGATAGTTTTCGAAAAAAAAAGAATGCATTAAGAATAGTAAGAACTGTAAAAATAACTAGGTTTCTCGGCTATGGGTCATAGAGGGTGAATCATTTGCAAGACGGAATCTAAAAGTAACTGCTCTCAGCACTAACTCATTTTTCAATTTCCATGTCATGATTTCTATAACGGAAAAAATGTTTCCATTCCATCCTTTTTATTTTCATACCAAAAATCTCAAGTGGGTTTCCTGATTCACTGTTATTCGATTATTGATTTTTGTGAGATATCCATTCTATGCCATCTGTCAATAAATGAAGCACAAAATATGTTCGAGATTTTTTTTTCAGTGTGGATAAGCTTTAGAGGCGAGAGTAAAATAAAAAGGAAAGTATTTCCGAATGGAAAGACGATGTCGGCTTAATTACGTTCTCACTGAATGGGCATTGTCAGCGATACAACGGAATAGAGTCAGGAGCTCTTTAATGTGGCACTTCTCAGCCGTCTCTTCCTTTCGGCTGAAAAACAAAAACCATCTCAGCTTTCTTTTCTTTTCTTAATGACACTTTAGCTTTGATAATGCCCAAGTCACTGTGGTTCGCGATGCATTTCTCTTTGTCTGAGAAAGGGCAATATTAAAGACTTTCGTGAATACAATCGAATATAAAAACATACCGAATATGCTGTCTCAGGATTCCTTTCTAGCGCTACTGACCAAAATAATGGTATGAATAAAAATTTAGCATGTCTGATTGATATGAATAATGATATGAATTGAAGGTGTATGACTCATTTTAGGGTTTGTAAGAATGGCTTTCGATATTCACCAACATGGTATGCCGGTGAATGATGCGATGTTATGGAGAAAACATTTTGTGAGGAAACCGTTCTTACAAACCCCAAAATTAGTGTGAAATATGATACTCTCAATTTTTTAGGTTTATAATGTCAATACTTATTCTAAATTTTTCCGTTTGTAAAGTTCAACTGAGCAGATAATAAACATACACAGCCATATTCAGAGTGGCGGACTATCTTTAGCCTACACGCCTCATTAAACCGGTTTTTCTATGGTTAGTCCGGTCCAAATCTAATACATAGTTTTGACAGATTCTCTCTGAATACGAATGATATTGATTAAAAGTTTCCGATCTCCAATTAATTAATTCATCCGTCATCGTTCAAGGAATGACGGATCTTGGAAATTTGGTACACTACATTATTAACAAAATATAATCAATTATAATAGAGGCACTCCTTCAGTACCGAATTCACCAGGCCTATTCCTGGAATTCCGTTATCAGGAATTTCATTTCATTTCATTTATTTAAACTTTTTGGTAGTCAAACTACACCAAGTTACGTCACAAAGATCCGCAGATTCGATCAACCCAGTAAAGAATAACCCGCAAAGAAACTTCACGGGTTTACATAACATAATTTTCCGTCCACAATTATGACATACATACTTAGATCTAAATCAGGAATCCTTAGCGTAGAAAACTTTTATAGCGGTTTTCAAAGCGATTTTTTGACGAAAAGATATCCGGGGCATAGTATTTCAACTAATCAAGATTTTACATTGCTTTGAAAACCGTTATAAAAGCGGTTTTCTAGACTCAGGATTACTGATTCCTGATTACGAAATACCAGGAATAGGCCTGCAGTTCTTGTCATTTCATACAAACTTAAGTACTTACAGCCATTGGCAAGCGTAGTTGGCAACAGCATAAAACAATTAACACATTTGAAGCGGACATAAAATAGCAATTAGCTTAAAACGAGTGTCTTGTAGCGTTTCCCACCTTCTTCCTCATTCTATGCATAAGTTAGCATCGCGGTCGGTGGAGAAAATCGCTGTTAGTAATGTACATTCATGCTAGCGACAGGAACGTGGTACATTACGAGTTCGATTCCTCTTATGAAATATAAATACATTTTGTGAGGCAGACGAGCCTGTGGGAGGAAGTTTGTCATGTATGACAAATCTGAGACGACAAAGTTTTGAGAGACAACAACCTTTAATAAAACCAAAAGTAAACAAGATAGTTTAGGGAAAGGTTTTTTCAGAATATTGATACCGTCCTACACTGATAAAACGTATGCAGTGGTGTTTGAATTGGTTTTATTAACTATTACTTTTAGTTAATACACATTGAAACATTGAAATTTCCATTGAATTGACCAAGGTGAATGGTAGGTATATATTTAATGTTTTGAAAATTAAGGTCCAAAAAAAAATCGATTCTAGGTATTAGATTTTAGTGTTTCTTTTTAATTAATCTTAATGCTAGTTTACCTTTATATTATTATTAGACTGATGAACAGAATGTGAATTAAAATACATGCTTGTGTCGTGTTACAAAAAGAAGGAGAATATATAAAATATTTACATTATTAAGACTAAATCTGTCTGATGCATAATGTCAGTGTGATAAACAAAACATTAAAAAAAAGTGCGTACATATTTGTAAAAAAAAAAACAACTTTTGTGTTTTTATTCCGAAAATTAAGCCTGCAAGAAACAATATTCTTATAATATTATTAATGTGATATGGAATCCATTACGCTTTTCTAAAAAGTTATTTTAGTTTTTTTAAGCTTCAATAATGTAAGACCTAACCATACCTACCATAATGGCATTGATACCTCTTTCAACTTATGGGACAGTAAATATTGCCATCTCTCGGCTGTTGCCAGAAACATTTTGTTGTCTTTCATGAAGTGTCGACGCAACGTTGCTCATATCACAATCAGCGGGAAGCCTGGTAGAGAGTACGCTTAACGGTTTCTAAGAGCTCTACAACAGATGGCGCTGGATGTTTTTTTGGTCCGTCGTATTTTTCAATGAAATTTGCAATGAAAATTGTCCGTTTTTCGATCCAATTCAATGTAGCCGAGCAATATAAAGAAGCAGGAATAAAAAGGAATATAAGCTGTCAAAGCACCAAGTTTCCATGTGGCGTGTTAGACTAATATCTGGCGGTCAGCTTGGTATTAGCCATCCATATCCAGTTACAAAAAAAAAACTTTCATCTTTCGATATTTATTGCAAATAAGCAGTCAAATATGTAGTCAACCTGATATAATATTCAATGACGTCATGCAATTCAAAGCTTTTTGCGTAATAATTTCCATTTCTTTATTAACGCATAGAATAGACAATGAACGACCGAGGAAGATCAAAGATAAGGTCAATTCTGCAACACTGAGATGACATTTCAATTATTTGTAATTATCAAGAGATTCGCACGTTTCATTTTCGAGATGTCATTGGGCTATCACAGGTAGAAAGTTTTTCATTGTCTTTTAGCGGCAAAAAGCAGCTCTGCTCGCATTGTTATGAGGCAGAACTGTGTCTAATTCTAATTCACTATTAGTGTAAATCCTAGTGAAATGGATATGTTGAACATGAATAGCTAATACATCTATACGGCACCTACTAGCATGCTATTATGCGCACACATCACATGGGATGAAGATGTCATGCCAGAACCATCCTTATATTGCACGGCTACATATAATTGGATGGAATATGCGGCCAGTTCTCATACCAGTTCGAACATCAATCATTAAATGGAACCAACCCGGGTGGGATGAAACCTGCCTCCAAGTAATTGAAAACCTGCTGTTTTTCGTGGAATCCGAGCCACGGCCAGCCTCAACGGTTGAACGGTCACCCATCCACAGCCCGACCGCGGCCAGTCTGATCATCGAACACCGAGGTGTCGCAATCATAAAATATATTTGTGCATAATATAAATGTAATCAATATTTTAATCTTACCTATTTGTTTTTATAGTTTATATAAATACACACTGTGAAAATTTCAGCTATCTATCTCTTACGGTTACTGAGATACAGCCCTGTGACAGACCGACGGACGGACGGACGGACAGCGGAGGCTTAGTAATACGGTTCCGTGGGCACCCTTTGGGTACGGAACCCTAAAAACAACACAATCACAATTACATATTTTAGATGCTATAAATAAAAACAGTGTTAAGAGCATCCTCATACCTAAACATTTTGGACCAATTTGAGCCCGACGTCGCTTAGTAAGAGCAGCTCGAAATAATTCTTTCTAAATGTGACCAACCCGCATAACGCGCGAAACCGGTTTTTTATAGTTTGGTTAAAGAAATTGTTAAAAGTTAAACATGTTCTTCGCTGAATGGGTAGATAATGTTAAGATCTTTGAAATGGTATTAAAATAAATATTAGTTAATATCAATATTAGCCGCAAACTTGAAAAAGAATATATTTTAGACCTGTATTTCTGACTTAATTTTTTTCCATGCATAAAATATCAATATCTGTAACATTTTTCGTTCTGTTTTGGTAGAACGTTAGCTGGAATTATACATGTTTTTTTTTCATGTTCTCATTCCATAGAGATCAGGAACTTAACGCAATCAAACCATTCGAATTGGCTAGTATAACCATCTTAAAATTACCAAGAGGAGTAATTCTTTCATAAAATTTATAAAAGGACCACCACTGAGATAAACCCTACTGATGAGATTAATTTTTTAAATCTATTGACAATTTGCGGAGATTTTGTTTATGCAACCTGACATGGATGGCTAATACTACACAACTACCGTTACTATATTAGCCCAATACACCATACTCCCGTAGGAATTAGGTGCTATGCCAGAACATACATCGAATCGAACATATAATTGTAAGAAAAAAAACATACAGACGAATTGAGAACCTCCTCCTTTTTTTAAGTCGGTTAAAAATAGTCTTCCATCGGAACGATGGCCATTCGTTAAACCGCTTAGTTTAAAATTAGAATCAAGTACACTACTTCGCCACACTCTCCGAATACAACGGAATAATGTGACCAACGAACCAATATGACAGTATGTAGCACCCATAATAGAAAATATTATGTGAGAATCAACTAGGTATCTGTCTGGGGAAGCGAGAATATCTTGCTTCGTGCTGTGAATCCTCAAACCAGGCATCTCAGCATGTCAGTCACCACGACTATACGTGAGTTCACAGAGACCACAAGCCAACCGTTGCCTCAAACGCATTTTGCACAGTCTGCTCCCACGCCGGGCCCTGATGCAACGCAACGGGCATCCGTTACTTCCAAACGTCGAATACCTCATTGAACAATAAACTGTAACAACAAAGATATAAGACTCCATTTTATTCACTATGGCTAGTTAACCGCGCAATCCTCCATGGGGAATGTGCGAAGATCTTGTGCGTTGGCGAAGATCTTAACGAGAGAACGCAAGGTCGAAATTGGCTTGATTGTTATCACATTTAATAGATTTAGATGGGGTCGCTTACATACCGTTCTTAGATAGTAGTTCATATTCATAACGACTTGCACGTTTATGAGTGTTTAAGACGAGTAGGATTATGGTAAAAGTATTAACTGTGTTTAAACGTAGATGATGCTTCAGAAGGAGATTTAAATATGATGACTGTCTAATGACAAGGTTAACTGATGTGTGTGTGCAAATTCACGACTCTTAACAATGGGACGATATGCTCTCCGAGATCGTGGAATCATTTCCGCGTTTTTTGTTGAATTTATGTATCACGCCATGTGTCTAGCCACGACGCATGGTGCGCGTTAACCTTCTTCAAGTAAGACCAACTCCGAGGAGGGGCACCTTGCCTGAGCATCGTCTGATACTTTACTCCGGTACTTCAGAATAAGAGTAGAGTCGAATAGCTAAGGGTTGCCCAGGAGACAAACATCGGAGATTTGCGTCTAAACGGCAGCTTTATCACTGCCTTTTTAGGTTTCCGTACCCAAAGGGTGCAAACGGAACCCTAGTTATTACTAAGCCTATAGTCATAGGGTGCTGTCCGTCCGTCCGTCCGTCTGTCCGTCCGTCTGTCACAGGGCTGTATCTCATGAACCGTAATAGGTAGAGAGCTGAAGATTGTGTATTTATTTTGCCGCTATTACAACAAATAGGTAAAACAAACAATAAATAAAAATGAATGGGGAAATGACAGAAAAACGTGATTTTTTGTTTTTACTCTTGTACGATGGTACGGAACCCTTCATGTGCGAGTCCGAGCACTTTGCCGGTTTTTGAAATGTAATGATAACACATAATATTCGTATTACAAACTGCCAAATTTCATAGCAGATTGTTGTGTAACAGATGGACCTCAGTACTAACCAGCGGGCGGGCAGCGAAAAGCCGTTTCACCAGGTCTTCCTGGCAATCGTGTCGATGCTTTGCTATGCTGGCTATCCTGCTTCCTACTAGGTGCTCGGGATGCATGCCGGAACACAGTTATCTGCTTAGCGGCACCCCGAGTATGGTGATGTCAGTCGATCATGCAGTCTATCACACGCTGGATCTCTGAGTCTTGCATTAGAGTTTGGCATTACTTAACAAGTGCGTTCTTTCAATGAATGATTTCCTTCATGTCTCTAGGTGTTCGGGTTCATATTTTCGAAGACGCTACTGGACATGCGATAACTGTCACTGGCGAAATCGCTACAAACCCGTTTTAGATACGTATTTGGTACCAAACATTCATTACAGCACATTTGGATTCAACAAAACACGGAGATCGTCGACGTTCGTCGCGCATTTTTTGTTGAAGGAAACTAGCAGGTGCTAATTTGGGTATTACCGGTGACATTACGTGATTCTGACAAAAATCCTCATTATAAAGTCCCAAGAGCCTTCAAAAAGTCCAGGAATGCCTGTCATTGCAAGCGCGCCGATAGCAAATAGCTCTGGTAGACCGCCCGCGGCTATCGAGATTCCAATGAGTACGTCTTTTCTAGCCAGTACGGTGACGGATCATAAATCAGAGCGGTCATTTAGCGGTGCAGCGGGATCGCAAGCTCGCTCCCCGCACCTCCTCCCCGCACCGCCCGCGCTCACCGCTCGTGCCGGGTCGGGTTGGATCAACGCAGCGAGTAAGAAAGGGAAGGAGTGGCGAAGAAAACCCATCCGTATATGTGGCAGCGGAGCCACGTACTCGTGATAGTGCACTACTATTATTATACCATACTTGTTGGCGACGACCGTGGCAAACAAAAAGCTACATTGTGCATAGCTGTATATAGCCCAAATTCATGTCTATTGTTGTTCGTGTATATATGTGTAAATTGTGTAAAATGTATGAAAATAAATGAGTTCTGGGGTTGTGTTTTCGTTGTCGAGGCAGTTAAATATAGAGCCGGCCGGGCTAGCCAATCACAGGGCAGCTAGGACCGGCTAACGAAGCATACCCTCCGGTCGCCCCGCACCTCCCGCCGCTCCTCCGCCTCCTGCGCCGCGACAGGTGCTCGACGAGCGGAAGCGGGAGGTCGTCCTGGCCTTTGTCGCCTTCTTTCGGAAGTTCGGAACCGGCACCCCGAGTCGCGGCCGCTCGCCGGTCGTTATCAATACTAGTTATTTATGTTGATGATTGTAAACTTGGTATTTATATTTTTAGTGTTTAAGTGAGAACTGCTAACGAGACAGGTAAAGTGTTTTACTTTTTATGTATTTAAGTCTGTTTTTATTATTTGTTGTTTCCGTTTGTTCTGTAAAATATATATCAAAAATAAATAAATAAAATAAAAAATATGTCGGTTCGTTTACGTATTCGGGACGCGCAACGTCAATGTTCGATGCACGAAAGTGTGAAGTTCTTACGTGTCGTTGGAAATCGAGAACTGAGCGAGTTCGTAAGTTAACTGGCTGATACTACCGTCAGTGTTTGTATTGTTGATAAGAAGTGCCCCTATACGGATTAGTCCTGTCCTAATCCTCCTCCCGCCACTCCTCTCCTTGCTTGATCGTTGGTTCAACAGAACTATACGAGCATCGAGTTTAACTCGATATTTACTAGTTTACTTAATATATCGTGTCACAACAGCCAACCCAGAGCTTGTCAAGGTATGGATGGCGACAGCAACCTGATCTTAACAATCGCGTGTGATAGAAACAATAATACAAAAAAAAACCGGCCAAGTGCGAGTCGGACTCGCACACGAAGGGTTCCGTACGATCGTACAGGATTTACAAAAAAAAAAACAGGTTTTTTGTATGGGGCCCCCCTTTAATTTTTATTATTTTATAATGTTACCTATTTGTTGTTGTAGCGGCAAAATAAATACATAATCTGTGAAAATTTCAGCTTCCTACCTATTACGGTTCATGAGATACAGCCCTGTGACAGACGGACAGACGGACGGACGGACGGATGGACGGACGGACCGACGGACGGACGGACAGCGGAGGCTTAGTAATAGGGTTCCGTTTTCACCCTTTGGGTACGGAACCCTAAAAACGGGCCAAGTGCGAGTCGGACTTGCACACGAATGGTTCCGCATCATCGTACAAGATTTAATACCAAACCTCCCCCCCTTTAATTTTTTAAATTTTTTAATTTTACTTATTTGTTGTTATAACGGAAAAATAAATACACACGCTTTGAAAATTTCAGCCACCTATCTATTACGGTTGATGAGATAGAGCCCTGTGACAGACGGACGGACGGATGGACAGCGGAGGCTTAGTAATAGGGTTCCGTTTTCACCCTTTGGGTACGGAAACCTAGAAAAGAGATTTAAAATGGTTTAGTCAGCTGGCATCCGAAGAGTGTGACTAGCGGACCGAACAGCAATTTACTTCTGTGGTTTGACCAAGGTCCTGATTGTCCACCGCCGTGCCGCTCCCCCCTCCGCGCCTCCCGCCCCGCCCGCAGGTGGCGCGCGCACGTCCGCACATCTTCCGCCATTAGCCGCTCTGAAAGCCAACTATGTCGCCAACGTTTGCCACTACCGCCAACTTTCAAACCCTCCTGTTCAAGCATTGACCACTCTATACACGTTTGAAATATGTACCCAGATTTTAACTTCATACTTTATAATGGGCTACCGTAAATAGGGACGGTAGCTATTTCTGGTTTTCTGAATGTTATGTTTTTTTTTTCTGAATAAGCACAACATATATGGCTTATTGAAATGAATTCCCGATGCATGTGACCAATTCGTCGCACCCGGGACGAACAAGCGTATCTCATTAAGTAGTACTCATTTCAGTAAACAACCTTACTACCTCCAATTGTAACGATCAAACGAAGCATACATTAAAACGATAGCAACGGAGCCCATGAAAATTCTCGTGGAATGGTCTCTGGCGAAACTGGACTCGAACCAGCCAGCAAATCTTTCACGGGCAGTGCGTTTACCAATTCCGCTACCATTAGTGAGAACTCTCTTACAGTCCCGCCGTTCGTAACCAATGCCTCCTAAGCCCCGTTTTTAAGAAAGAAAATAACATGGAACCATTGAACTTAAAAAACAACAAGAAGGGCCATCAGAGTCAAACATCATAAAAGTGATTGTTTCAACTCGTTTTCCCCTCTAGCCTATGGCGTTGCCTTCATGATTTTTTTTTATTTTCCCGCTCTCAGTTATAATTTTGAATCAGCAAACGTTTTGCCATCGTAATTATTCACAACATACTCATATTACTATTTATAACAAAATATAAAATTTGAATATTCAATTAACACACAAAGCATTACGCAAATCAGGTATTTTAAAATTACAACTTTCGTATTAATCCTCATCTCAGAGATCTTTTTCTTAGCCTGGTATCACTCAGTTATCCGTCCCACTATGTTGCATGAGAGCGAGAGGGACCTAAATAGGAAAATCATGTATGCTAGAAAGGGCGCGCACTTGTCTGAGAGATCACCATCCTCCGGTGAACGCGATACACACACGCACTCACACCACAAATGCATGACTGACGGAGACCTATAGTGAAGTACTTCATAAGATATACGTATGCTAGAAAGAGATACCGGCTTTTCCGATAGTTTTGTCGTTCAATGTCGGTTATCACAATAACGACACAGCTCCGTACGCCATACTTGCTACACATATCACCATAATATAACGCCATTTGATGAAATTTTGATTGCAAACCTGTGATATGTGCAAACATTTTAACACTACAAATGACGGTATAATTCTTCCTTTCTTCTACCATAGAGCAGCACCTATACAATCGGCAACACGCGCGAACGCCGTGACGGGTGTACCGAAACTGACAGCGCAGGTACTCTAAATTGTTCGAATTAGAGTATCTGACTTGACACGCAGGGGAAGTTCAGAACGGATCTAAATGTTTTTTTATACCGATGCTTGGAAACATGTGAGTTTGAATTTTTTGCTATTTCTCTGGTAAATCTAGCAGAAATGAGATTCGAAATGTACGTACCCTTTGTACGTCTGGCTAAACTACTTTGGTTTTACGTTTTTTTATGCCCACTATGTCTTCCTTTTCTCTTTCTGGTAGATTGTTGCTACTGTCTAGTGTATTATCATCGGCAATCAAGCCATAAAGCTATCCAACGAGAAAACCTCATTCCTCTGGCAGCGATGGTAGTTATATTGTACGAGTACATCCAGTCCCTAGTGAGTGTCTTGACCGCCTTGTCTTGTCAGTGAAAGTTAATTGTACACTTTATTACGAGATGGTTTATCTCGTTATTTTTTTCCAACGATACCGCACGAGTTGACATGTGTCGATGTACTTACGCAATCGGACGAGTGCTTCAAAGCTCTTACTTAGTGTAAGTAAGTAATCAATTTATAAGTATAAGTTTAAGATCCGTAAACTGACACGTTATATTAGAGTAAGGGAATAAAATAGTGAAAATAAGCTTCCGTAAGCTAATCTAACCTAACCTAACCTAACGCAAAATAACCGGACCGAATAAGAACATATTTTTTTAGGGTTCCGCACCCAAAGGGGTAAAAACGGGACCCTATTACTAAGCCTCCGCTGTCCGTCCGTCCGTCCATCCGTCCGTCAGTCCGTCAGTCCGTCCGTCCGTCCGTCCGTCACAGGGCTGTATCTCATGAACCGTAATAGGTAGGCAGCTGAAATGGCAGGCAAGAGATTTTGTATTTATTTTGCCGTTATAACAAATAGGTAAAATGAAAAATAAAACAAATTTTAAAGCCCCATACAAAAAAAAAAGGTTTTTTTGTGTTAAATATTGTAGCAGGCCATCTGCTACATTCTTCTAAAGTGGTTGCCTAGCAACGATTGTTTTTGAGAACGCGTTTTTGCATTAACTACGCTCTGCTACCAAAAAGAAGTACAGGAGGTCCTAAAAAGGTTGGGAGCGAAACCTCGATTTACCACAGCATTTCACCCACGATCGAACGGTTTGTGTGAGAAATTTAATGGAACGTTAATTCGTGCCATATCTATGTATGTGCGCGGCGACCAGAAAGACTGGTGCCGGTATGTTGGATTGGTAACTTCTGCTTATAATTCGTCACCCCAAAGTACCACAAAAGTCGCCCCGTTCGTAATGATATGGTAGGGATCCAATATTCCCTTTGGAACAATCTCTAGGCCTGAAACAACCCTCTTGTTTGCTTTCAGAAAAGATAGATTTTATTACAAAATTATCTGAACTGGTAAAAGGTAACATAAAAAGGCCCAGGTTGTACAAAAGAAATATTTTGATAAAAAACGTTCTGTTCGAGAATTTCAGGTTGGCCAACGCGTACTTATTACGAACCCACAAAGGATTGTAGGTCGAAATTCTAAACTGGCCCCTGCGTTCCAAGGACCTTATGATATTATCGGCAAAATTTCGGATCTCAATTATTTAATAAAACCATGTGGTGTAACGAGGAAAAAACCTCTGACAGTACACGTGGACCGCCTGAAACCCTATCTTGTTAGATAGCAACATTGTGTTTCCCCTGCCCTATTAAATAGTGCCCTTATGGAAAGTCACAATGAAAAGTTTCATTTTGGCTTGGCCAAATCTATTGAAAGTTTTCAGTCGCGTTATTTTAATTCTCGTTTTGCAAAGTTGATGGAGAATTTTGTACATTCGTGTGTAAATTGCAAATATTATGCAAAGACTGGAATCTTTTAACTCTTTTTTCAAAATTCTAATCGGGAGATTTGGAGTACGGATCTAGTCAGGAATGTAGACCAAGAGGTTAAAATTCTAAGCTGGCTCCGGCATTCCAAGGTCCATTTATTGTTTTAGATAATATTTAGGTCCCCAACTATTTGATTAAACTCTCTCTTTTAAATAACGGCTAGACACTCACAGTTTCCTGTGTTTTCTGTCCCACTGTGTACGAATATTTTTACTTTTGTGTCCTTATGTCTATGCACAGCATTTTTAAACATGAATTTGACTAATGTTGGATTTTGTGTGGATTTCTTTGCATGAGTTGCCTTTGATACGGGGGTCCCGGTTATGCTTCGTATACTGAGCCGGCGAGAGCGCACAGAGCAATTTTGCCTCCTCGATTCGTCGAAAACTCACCCTTAGCTTAGTTTTATGAGCGGGATGCGCGGTTTTATATCCCTAGCCTAGGTACAACTCTCTGGGTGCCTCTGCCTTCTCATGTTTCGAATTTTTACCAGTGTTTCCCACTTGCGGTTTTATCTTTATATAAGAAAACTACAGACCATTGGTTGAGAGGAGAGCTGAGTGGTTGGTTTCACCGAGCGAGTTTTGCTAGGTTAGCTTATTCCGTTAGGTAGATCCCTATAAAACACGAAGCTAAACCGACGTAGATCACAGAAGAATAAAAAACATGACGAAAATTTCAACTTTCATTCAAATATTTAAGTTCTTTTCTTTGGGTAGACCCAATTTTAATTGTATAACGTGTTTCTAATTAATGTTTGCATTGTTCAATTCAGATATTTATGTGCTGATTACGAACTTAACGAGCGGGCTTTCGAAAAAAGAGACGGCAAAACCGCGTCGGCCGGCCTGGCGCTTCTTTTCTTTACTTTTGAAGAACTCCAGGTTGTACTTTGGGGGAAATACCGGGAGTGAATATGATGCCTATGTATGAGATGCGTTCTCAATAGTGTAACAGACCTACCTGCCTTTCCACATTTTAAAAATATGTATTCAAATAAAGCGTCGCCATAGCAACGCTTTATAAACGTCAGTTTTGGAATAAAAGTATTTTTGCTCAAAAAGTAAACTGTTTTCATTACAAGTGGTGGAGGCGCCGGGGTTATTTCTTCACCTCCATGGCGCCGGGTACAAATTACACGATCATAACTTAATTATGACCATAAAATGTCTAGTAATTTCCGGTTAATCTGAAGATATAATAAAATATTAACGTGAACAAAGTAACGTCATTTAGTCTTAGATGAAAAAGAATGGATACGGTACCTCCATACTGATAATAGTTCAAAAGCGTTCCTATTTTTAAAAAAACTCACACACCTATACTTTTACATGCACACCAAACTCTAATACGTAAAGGGTAAAAGAGCAGGACAAAGGTATAAGGAAATGCATCATGCGAAAAAGTGACAAATAGATTCATCTAATCGCGGAAGAATGAAATGAGACAACAATTTCCTTAAATTGAATTAGTTATAGCGTGAGAAAAAGGGATGGTGACATTTGTGACGTCTGGTCGTACATATAGTGCAAAATTCATCCTAATCCATCATGACACATCAACGATGCGCGCATGCTAAGCCCTTTGACCAGAATGGCGCGTCAAAACTAAATGAAATAAAAATATAAAAAACCCGACAGCGTAAAAAATTGTAACTTAAAATTGACTTAGTAAAGGAACTGAAAAGATAGAAACAAGTTGAAAAATTAAATATTTGTTGTGTTTGAATGATCATGGTTGACAGTGTTTACAAACGCAGTCGGAGGCATCAAATAGCCCCAGTACGTTCCATAGTAAATGACTAGCGATTTTATGGATTATTTTGGTAGAGCAAGAAAATACGTGGTGGGGGAAGTTCCAATATCCTACCTTTTATTTTTATGTATAAAGTGGGGTTTTTTTTCTCGTTCTCGGTGTCACCAATCATCATGAAATTTACAAAGGTACACTTTCAATGAATTTAATAAGAAAAAAATGTAAATCATAGTTAATGCACAATATGAATTATATAATGATATATTATATATTTCCCAATACATTCCATTATTAATGACTAGCGATTTCTTAGTGATATGGGTATAGCAAAAATATACTTATTGAGACAAATTATAATCTCCTAACTGTCATATAATAAATACGAAAGTAAGTTTGTCTGTTTCGCGAACTAAACCGACCATCGTGAAATTTGCATAGGCACACCATTAAAAATATAAATCGTAGTTAATGTATCTTATGCCTCCGACTGCGTTTGTAAACACTGTCAACCATGATCATTCAAACACAACAAATATTTAATTTTTCAACTTGTTTCTATCTTTTCAGTTCCTTTACTAAGTCAATTTTAAGTTACAAATTTTTACGCTGTCGGGTTTTTTATATTTTTAAATAATTTGTTTTATTTTAATTATTTTT
This sequence comes from Incurvaria masculella, assembly GCA_946894095.1. Taxonomy (NCBI): domain Eukaryota; kingdom Metazoa; phylum Arthropoda; class Insecta; order Lepidoptera; family Incurvariidae; genus Incurvaria; species Incurvaria masculella. The sequence continues at coordinate 12,927,799 of OX335653.1, read as the reverse complement.
AGTTTTCGTAGAGCATGCATTTATCATTTAAATATCTGCACGTTAATAAATTCCAACGAAAGTAAGGTTAGGTATTATTATGAAACCTGATATGGATGGCTAATGTAACACAACTACCGTCATGATATAAGCCTAATTCAACAAATTCCAGAAGGAATTAGGTGACAGGCCAGGACCTTCCTTTACACAGAATCACGGCTGCACACGGATACCATGGGTGGAAAATACAGACAATGATCTATTGCCACTTCGTCCATAGTTTTTCCTAATGCGGTGATACCAACCCAGGCGGGCTTAACCCTGTCACCTAGTAGGGTAAGGTGACCTGCAGTTTTACATGGGTTCCGAACCATGAACCACTCGCAAGATAAAGTGGTGTATAACAGATGCGAGGATTTTAACCCATAACCTCTTGCATGAAAGGCAATATTTTAGTCCCTACACTACGAGGTGTAACAAATAGAGTTTTTTGATTGATATTAAAACAAAACTACATTTTCTAAAAGTTTCTTCATGTTATCTTTAAGGCTTTAATGAAGTCATCAGTTCAGAGAACGAGATTCCCTCATTCAACAAATTTTGATCATATGCCGATATATATAAGGTTTTAGTGGAGGTATGGTCCAAACGTTAACGTATTCCTTGGCATATTTGAAACAAAAAGGATATACATTTTATTTGTAGGTATTTGAAATGTATGGGGAGGATCTTTTTCAATTCGTACAACAAAATATCTTCTACCTTTTTAGCTCCAAATATGCCGAGGAATACGTGGTTAGCTTTTGGACCATATCTCCGTTAACACCCTATATATGGTTTTTTTAGAATCTCCCTCTCATCATCGTTGATTACAGTTACACTAAATTTATAAGCGAACAGTTCGACACTCAAATCCTGTGGTTATATACAGGGTCCGTCACTCGAAGTGTTACCAATTGAAAAAGATGTTATTTAGGTAATTGAAGTACGGTTCGTTAAAAATTATATCACAATAAAACATTTAATTTTAAGACAATAATTGTTATTGTTCGATATAGCCTCCTTTGATCCATGGATAAGAGCTTTCTGAGACGATGCTGAGTGTTGTTGGAACGTCCAGCGTTTCATACTGCATTGTTTACACGTGCACATGGTATGAGCGCCTCATTTAACACCTTTTGCACACACTTGCTGGTTGACTTTGACGCCCTTCTCGATAAACACGAGTGAATAGCGACGCGACCATTTGCGGTCACTGCAGCCGAGACCATAACAGAAGCGGGCGCTTGCTTACGAACGGGAACTCCATCGTCGAAATTCTCGTTGGATTTGCCCTGTAGATAAACGCGAAAATGTTGTTTGTTTATATACTGTTAGACAGTAAACATTTTTTCATCAGAAAAAACTATGTTTTCCAGATCGCCACGCAAGACTTTCATTGCTTGAGCTCTTTGTAGTCGAACTGCCTTCTGCGCTGAACTAAGATGCTGTAATTTTTGTATCTTGTTGGTAGGGCTTCAGTTGCATTTCTTTTTATTTCAGTATGCGCCGATTACTTGAGTCGGGTATTGTCTGACTTTTCGCAAATTTTGCAGAACACTGGTGAGGATTTCCTTGAATTTGAGCCTTTACCTTTCGAACCATATCATGTGATATTGCTATTTTCGGATGATCGCCTCTATGCCGTTTAGCAATGCTAGGTTATTAATTAATGGTTCGATGCACTAACATTTCGTTTACATGTAAATGTCAGAGCTCCCGAACGATGACTGGTTGTGATTTTCCGATCAAATACAAAACGTTCACAATGTTAGGTTAAATATCCATTGCGAAAATTTATTATACAATTCAAATTTGTTCCCGCTCTTTTCGCCCACTCAAAAACAATGAAACAAATTGACGTGTCCCCAAAATTTTGCGTGCTGTCATTATTATTTTGAAAATAGAAGTAACAGTTCAAGTGACGGACCCTGTAGTAATCGCTTTGATCACAGGATTTCATCCATGTATAAACTAACTGCTAGTTAAAATTCAATAATCTCCATAATAACCATGATTATAATATTTATATCCACTACTTCATAAGACTGGAAGTTGTCTCTTGACTGACAGCTTTGAATGTGAGTCAAAAGCATTGCTAAAGCCATTTTTATTTAATTATTGTGCTAGTTAAGTTCCAGTTTCACAGATTAGAACTTTAACTGGATGCGGCGAAAGAGACCTGGATTCATCGTTTGCAAATATTAGGTTGGGGAAAAAGTTTCTTCGCATTTTTTAAGAAAATTCAAAACATTTTTTAATATGGTTTATTTACATTTAACTAAAGTATGTAGGTACCATTTTGTTCGATAACTTTTTGCCATCTTGTAGGTAGGGACATGATCCCATTGCTATAGAAATATTGGGACTTCTGATCAATATATCGCGACAAGTGGTTTTGGCAGTCCTCTCGTGATGTTAACCTGACACTGCCTAAAGAATTCTGAAGAGACCTAAACAGGTGGAAATCTGAAGGTGCAAGGTCAGGACTATACGGCGGATGCATTAACACCTCCCAGCCAAACTCTCTTAGTTTTTGCTGAGTGGCTAAAGATGTGTGAGGTCTAGCGTTATCATGATGAAAAACCACACCCCTTCTGTTGATTAATTCCGGCCGCTTTCTCTCAACTTCTTGCTTTAATCTCATCAGTTGTTCGCAGTAGAGTTCAGAATCGATGGTCCTGCCTGGTGGTAACAGCTCATAATGAATAATGCCCTTCCAATCCCACCACACACACAGCATCACCTTGTTGCGAGTTAACCCGGGTTTCGCCACAGTCTGTGAAGCTTGACCGGCCTTTGACCACGACCTTTTTCGCACGTTCTTGTCGTACGTGATCCACTTTTCATCACCAGTTATCAGCTTCTTCAAAAATGGTTCGGTTTCATTACGTCGTAATAAAGAATCACAAATGAGTACACGGTTCATTAGGTTTCTTTCAGTGAGCTCGTGAGGTACCCAAATATCGAGCTTTTTTGTGTACCCAGTTTTTTTCAAATGCGCCAAAACTGTTTTGTGGTCAATTCCTAGTTCTTCAGCTACGTCGTAACTACTGATATGCCGATCTTGCTCCACTTTTTCAAAAATGGCATCCATTTTATCCGTAATAGGGCGACCAGAGCGACGTGCATCTTTGACATCAAAATTTCCGGATTGAAAACGCTTAAACCAAATTTGTGCTACTCTCACAGACACTGCACTAGGTTCATAAACATCGCAAATTTTTTTCGCGGCTTGCGTTGCATTTTTACCTTTTTTGTAGTAAAATTTTAAAATGTATCGAATTTCTTCATTAGATTCACTCATTTTGACAGTACGAAAAACAAATGAGAATCACACATTTTCCTAATTTGAATTTGGAATTATGTTCTTTAAAATTTAAACTTTCAATGATACCAAAACCAGCCAGATACAAATAGTATAGCCAAAGAGATTTTATTACAAGTTCATACATACTATAATGCGAAAATACTTTTTCCCCGACCTATTATATGTGGGCCCGAGGTCCTCAATCGCCCGATCGAATGTGTTACCTTGGAGCTTATAAACTGTTACATCCCAACTGAGCGTTTATTGTTTTTCTTGCCTCCAAAGCCCATCAAAATATAACGTTCACGATTTAATCCGTACATGAACTCCTGTTTTATTATTTTCAATAATATAACGTGTTAATAATATGTGATATATGATGATAAACCCAACTTTGGCAAAGCCGTGCTTTTCCTTCCCACTGCTCCCAAGGACGCACGGTTAAAGATCAGCGATATTATGATGACGATCATATCTAATGCACCCTATGTAACATAAGTCCTCATCAGGGGGCTGACGACATCTTCATGGAAAGTTTTCTTATCTTTGGTAAAGCTTTTAGATATTATCAGACTGGTACCGATTTTGGGCACCACAGTATCTCGGCACTGTAGAGTCGCCCTCTTGTGGAACAAGCGGACCTTCCCCAGCGTGACACCCATTGACAACGGAAGTATGGATTTATGAGCTGTGCAGGTGCAGAATGCTGATAGTAATGCAATGATGGTGATATCGGTCTATGCGGCGACCGAGAATGTCGAAAATCTATCTGACTATCGCCCGGATCCACCACTTCCAGTTACAGACATCCCAAAGTTATCTTTCGGCTACACCATATAAATATGCAATGTAACCGAAACTACATTCCATATAGCTGGAGGTAGTGAAAAGAGGAGTATATGACCTGAGTTGGTGTGACAAGCGCGCTTGCGTAAACAAAAATCATTTGAATTAATTTTTAACGTTGAATATTTTGATGTTTTTGGAATTTCTTATTCCAAATTACATTTAAACATATAAGTTGCATACCTTTTTTTAAACTATTCAGAAAACCCTTTAGTTTGATACCCCACTCGATAGGTTTCTAGAAAAAAAATATTTGAAAATTCATAATTTGGCGCCAAAAATCAGCCATGATTTTTTTTTATGATTTTGATATACCCAGTGTCACTCTCACAATTAAGACGAATCTAACGACACCTCTCAAGCTAAAATCCATCAAGCCGTTTAGGCTGCAGGGGGCGACAAAGAAATATACATACATACATACACTCGAAAAACATAACCCTCCTTCTTTCGCAGTCGGGTAAAAAAAGTGAAAATGGCAGGGTTGCCAAAAATGATCACAAAAATAAATAACAATAGATTGTATTGTACATTAAAATATTAAGGTTCCTATTCATAGTTTATTCATAAATTCATACAGTTCAGCAAAATCGAACTACGAGTTATCTTAGGCAGAAGATCAGCCTAGCCATTCAGCGGGGGAACGCGGCCTCCGTCATCGGCACGTTGCCAATTGCGCCGATGATTGAGGAATATTTTAATCTTTAGTCGGTTTTATTCCTTTTTCTGTATTAATTAATTTATAATAATATAAAAAAAATACAAACAATAATTTATACATACTTTAAATGAAAAAAATGTTACCGTTTCTTTTATGACTATTTTCAGAGAATCCAAAGTTGCTCATAGATGACAAGAGGTTCCTATTTAGTGCTAGTGGTCAGAACAAGTAGTACCATGATTGTATAGTTAACAAGGCATCAAATAATCTTTTCGCGAATTTGCAAGCGGGAAAATGAAAAAAAATATTAATGGATTCATTCTTTAAATTAACGATAACGAATTTGATATTAACGATAAATTAATAAAGTCAAATATAAACAATTTGTAAATATTTAAATCATAAAATAAAATAAACACAAAGAGGGAATCATTAATGTATTGCAAGTATGGGTCAAACATTGCGAAACTAATAACATTGATTATTCTTGAATTGTCCATGTTCGCATTTTATGCATTTAAAAATTTCGTTCAATGCGTTTTAGATGCTAAAAAATAGTCCAAATAATAGTCAGTACAGTGTTATGTAAAACCTGTTGATGATTATTGCCGTTTGCTGTAAATGTGTGATGGTATTTTGATAAACCACTAAGTTCTTTCTTTTTACATTTTTTTTAAATTTCCTTCAAATAGGTTCAGTTTATTACGCTTTTGTCCCTTTGTCGCGGCTTTAATCCCCGGATTGGTTTTATGTATATGATAAAGTTTTACATTTACAAATTTTTCGATAATAGCCCTAAGAAGATGATTAAGTAAGTCGTGATAAGTCTATGATTAAATGTAGCAGGTTGAAGAAATGAATACTCATTCAATGACAAAAGGACATTTGAGCCAAGAAACGACTTGAGAATTTTAATCTTTATGGAAACGAGCTGTCACATGTAAAATTTTGACCATTTTCAAGGATTTACCTTTTTAGCACAGCCTCAGAACTAAGACATATTATACAAACATCCTAAACGACATTATAAAAAATAATAAACAGTACGTAGACTATTGTTTTGTGGCAGCCCTACTTGTTTTTAAAATAAAATTTAGTTTAATAACTATATAATACTGAAATGAAAACAAAAATAAAAATCGAACTGACAATTTAAGTTTGCTTGTGCCAACCCTGTTTGCGCCTTTACAACACATAAAAGGTTTCAGGTCAACTAAACTAAAAATATACGGAATATGCTTGTACTTACACATGGAATGTGATTCCATTGCTCTTGTTGTGATTATTAGTGTTATTTCGACATTTGTCAACCACACAAGACATTTTGAAGGCATTTTGTTGATATTTTGAAATCTTGCCCAACTGATGGATTGACGTTTGACACCGACTGAGAGCATATGAGCTGACTGAGCTTATATTTGATGGACCGTAAAATTTTTTTAGTCCCCTATCCATTCCTTTTTCATCTAAGCATTTAGTAAGGTAAAATTTCTAGCATTTCATTTACTTAGAAATATTTATTTAAAGCGGAGAAAACATATTATATGGCTGGTTCTTTACATCATTAAAGCAAATGGTACCAATACGTACACATTTGTTGTTCTGATTTTTTGGTCATGGACAGGCATATCAAATAGAATACCCACCATCATGATATTAGCCCAACACACCGCATTCTCGAAGTAATTCGTTGCCATGCCAGGATCTACCCTTTTCAAGCACGGCCATATTGAACTACTCGTAGATGGTTAACACAGACATTTTTTTACCATCGATTCGACCATATTTTATCCAATGCCAAACCGGGCGGAGTTAAGCCTAGTAGGAGACTAGGTGGTAGGGCACCATTTTACATGAATTCTGAACAATGGAAAAGATCGTATTCTTGACGAAATGCACTTAGGAATGCACAAAGAAAGAGAAAAAAAAGTGGTATATCAACAGGGCGGGGTCGAACCCGTGGCTTCTAACATGGATAGCTAGTCCCCACGCCCCTGAGCTATTCGATATATCAGCTTTGTATTGATTTCATTAAAATAAATAACAGTAATATAGGTTAATTAAAATAAAAATGTTTTCGAGGCTCTCAACTTTTCATTTCCGAAATGATGTAAAATACAACCAATATGTAAATCACGAATGCATCGTTAACATCACAAAATTCACCAATGACAAAACACACACATATATCAAATGATCTTTCTAAATTGTAATAATTTGAATTAAATATTCGAATGAAAACGAGCATAGTCGCCTTGACACTTTCACTGGCTCTGGTCCGCAATGCCTGCCCACATTATGTTGTAGGCATAATATATAATTTAATATGAATTTTACTTTCACTCGGACGGAGAGTTCAACTCGCTCTGTCAAGGGCACGCGGCTCGCCTCTGATGAGCGTATGCCTGCGTTCCGCTCGACTTTGTGATTTAACGAGCAAATGTACTCTGTTGCAATTTATTCTCTTTGAAGATTTTTTAGTGTTTGAACATTTATTTTTATAATGTTTAACCTTAAGACATAGTCCACTAAATAAGGGTGCCCGGCCAGTTAAACACGCTCTCGGCCCCCGCTTTTTATTAATCGACCCCGCTAAAACTTCGTTTTCTATTAACGTTATTTCTGCCTTTTTTTGCTCGGATTCTAAGGGTCGTAGCGTGCTGATCAATAACCGATAATTTTCCTCAAGAATAACGCAATCAAATGGAAAAAGATCTTTTCAAATTCGACTGGTAGTTCTAGAGATTAGCGCGGTCCAACAATGAAACAAACTATTCAGCTTTATTATTATTTATTACGCATTGATATTGACCCTGGCTCCGCTTGGGTCATAGTCGTTTTGGACTGATGTCGGACTGAATGATTTCCTGGATATTACATATATGAGTTCCCCATACAAACTTGCATGCCCTATTTAATTTACATCCGGTTTAATTTCATCGCCACAAAAGGTAGCCTTTGGTCTTTTCCAAGGTGTAAACTATCTCTATGCAGTAATTCATGATTAATATTAACAATTCAGTATGAATGGATAATCCGATATATTTCATAGAAGAAAAAACCGGACTCGCGCACCGAGAATTTTTCGAGGATAGTTCGTCAATCACGGCTTTTTTTATTTTTAAGTATGTCTCAGCACTGTAATTAAAAAACTAAAAACTTGATAGCAACTGTAGCCATTAAAGCAATATTTTTTTCATATGTAAATGTCATCAATACATCAATACACGTGCAAAATTATTTTAATAAAACATTTAAAAGTAATATAGTTAAGTTTTTCTTTACTTGTACTTACTTACTACTTTACTTGCTTCATGCACAGTTTCATTAGCACTCAAACGATTTTGATTAATTTGTAAGTGTTACCACATGCTTCATGAATGACTTAGAAGCTTGATATTTTTACAGCTCCGAGGCACTATATACCTAGGAATTTGAGGTTAATACATTCACACTTTGTTGATAAAAATGACCTTGACATACAGACAGACAGAATGACAACGAAAAGACCCTATTGAATATATATTTAAGGGTAAGAGGTCATACATAAATGTTTTTTATTCTTTACGAAACACGGCTAGCATTTCCACGGCCATCGCAATTGTCATTGTTAGTTTTAAGAATAGATGACTTTATTCCGATATGAGTTTTATCCAATTAGCCAGTTCGCACAGTATTTTTTAAAAAGTTTTGTTTATGTCTGTGTTACTTTCTTACATCGGGCAAACCAGTATCGATGAATTCATGCTTGCATAGAACTAGAAAAACAAGCTCGATACGGTTATGTAGTTTTTAACTAATTAAAATATTTTTAACCTACACTAAACATAGTTACGGAAAGCCACTACTTCGGTGGTGTTAGGCATTATAGCATTATGTGTACCTAATTAGTAATCAAGTAAAAATAGGTTGACCTGACTCAGGGGCATCCTCAGACCGAATATTGTTGCTCGGGAGCTAGAAATAGCCCCCGTAATGATGAGTATCTTACTAATTCGAAAAATATATTAATATAAAGCTAGAATGGATTCAATCATATTAAAATATATTAATTTAATATAAAGATCACTGATCTAAATATGCAGTTGGCATCAGAAAAAGTGCAAATACAATGACACATTATAAAGGTAAATTGTTCACTTCTAATTTATTTTCAACGGAACGTAACAATTGGCGCTAACAGTGCAAGAATAAATAATAATTAGAATCGCTTCCATAAGTAAATAAGGTAAAACATTGAACATTTCTTGCTGATGTATTCAAATGTTTTATTTTACATATTCCATTTTCTTCTTATTTAAAAACCTTCGCAACAAAGCAAGCGATGTGAAGCGAGGTCAGTTTCTTCACCTTTTCTCATTTATTTACCCTGCACCAATTCATAGCAACCTTGGAATCAAAAATCTTGTGCAGTGATCTTTCAAAACGCAGAGAAATTAAAATGATAAGAAAATAATTGAGGGGATTCTTCTCTTTTAAAAGCTTTATTTTTAGTACAAGAAGAAAATATAAATCTTTAAACCATGCATTTAGTTGTCTTAGGTTTCATTCCTTTTCTACATTTACTCAAAACAATTTCACTATGTCCACATCGATCTTAGTGAAATCATAAACGGCATCTTATACATTTTTGCTGATAATTAAAAAAATAGGAAGATTTTCTAGTATTTCATGATTTTGAACGAGCTTACTAGCAAACGTATGTGGCTCTATAGTTCATATCTACGAAAAAACACGCGGTTGTCTGCAGAAAACTAAGAAAAGAAACTAGAAACTTATCGGTTTTTTGCAGACCAGTAGGCTGCTCGGTGTTACATGTACATAAGTAATTATAAGTATTATCTTTGATGTAGGAATATATGAGACGGTTTGTTGGAACGGGCCGGGAACTGCGGGTAGTTCGAAACAGGAATTTATACATTTATTACAAACGATTTATGGAACTATAACTTCTACTGAAGAATGCCTGTGCTACATATTAATCCCATAATAATCTAATGAAACATGCCAAATATTATATAGATCATCATTATTTTGATTTCATGTGGCATAACCCACAAGCCGGTATTTTAATGATGATCTACCGCGCACGCCATTTTATGGACGGCCATTGCTGTCAAACACCCCACCGTATAAAAACTTACACTCGGAAGCGCATGGACACGCGCGCCCGGCCAGCGGAGCGTCTCGCGCGCTTAGTTCAGCCCCGTTCACACCGGCACGAATTCGGCGGCGAATCACCCAAATAACATATGTTCGGATGGAAGCAGATAAATGGCAGCCTAGGGCAACACCTGGTTGGAACCAGGAGACCCCCCAACACATGTAGGTTCGCTGTGTATCCCAAAGAATGCTCTTTGGGGCTGCATAACGCCATTCTTCCGCCCTGATTGAACGTTTTAAAGTTTCCAGGAATATTAAATCAAAACATGGCAAAAAAAATAATAATAATTTTGCAAATCTTTATTACACTTAGGCTGAGATAAATAGTCGTAACAGAAACTAAGACTAACAAAAAGTAGAACTTTGTGACGTCACTTTGACACATTTTGTATTGACGAAATCTCAAAGTAATGTGAAATGACGTCACAATGTACTACGTTTCGTTAGTCGTAGTTTCTGTTACGATCAGCCTTGCACGAAGAGACGGCCGAGTTAATCAATGTTCAAACACGTCACTTTTAGTGAACCGCACGGAGTTGTTTCCATACTGTCCATTCAAAGTGACCTGTTTAATCATACGTTGACGTTGATTTTGATTTTTCGTGCTTTCGTTCACTCGGCTCTGAGTGTGTCAAAATTACCTAGTTACCATAACGAAGCACATAAGGTTTTTTTTTCAGTTTAAGCTATGAGTATAAATTCCGTTTCGTGTATGTTAAAAAATAGTTGTAATTTTATTGGCGTAACAAAATGTCTTTCAATCGTGTGCAGATATGTAAACGGGCCCACTGTATGAACAGGAATAGACAGCCACTCATCAAGTCAGATCAGACCACATCAGACTTCCTTTTCTTTCATAGTTAAATACAATAACATAATATAAACGAAGCATACTCACCAGTACAGTATTAGTTATTCTGTGCCAGTACGCCTATAACCCGATAACAAGAGTAGACTTAGATTACATTTAAGGTTTTTTTTTAGTTCCTCAAACCCAATACCGTAATGCTGAGGGCCGGGAGGACTGGAGAAAAATTGGAGAGGCGTATGTGCAGCAGTGGACGCAAACACGCTGACTGGCTGAATCCCAGAGTAATTAAGATTAATTTACTGAATTAAGTATTTTATTTGGAAATGCTATCATCAGTATGTATATAGGTTCCGAAAAAATAATCTCCAGCATGAAGCTATACGGTTAAAAGCAGATGCTTACAAACAAAATTCCTCAGAGTCATGCTCCTTCACAACGGCTCATAAAATGCGATTTCTAAAAGCGTGAATCAATCTTAATTTCACGCCTCCATAAGAATCGTAATTGTATCAAAGCAAATCTGTTCGCCGAGTCTCGATGTTTCGTTTTATGTTTTATTCCTCGCGCGAAAACTTCGAATGTGTCTCACGCTTTTTGCACCCGGACAATACGTGGTGAGATCGGTATTCATGGATTCATGGTATAATTCAGTCATTCAGTCAGCGTGTTTGCGTACTCTGGATATACGCCTCTCCAATTTTCCTCCAGTCCTCCCTCCTTACGGAACCACTGCTTTCCGCCGACGCACTTGATGTCGTCGTCCCACCTAGCGGGTGGTCTTTCCACACTCCGCTTTCCTGTCCACGGCCGCCAGTGTAGGGCCACGGCTACTCCAACGGTCGTAGTCACTTCAGCTGACGTGACCAGCCCACTGCCACTTCAGCTTAGCCACCCGGTGTCCAATATCCATCGAATATCATGGTATCGAGTATCATATGTTATCAATTAATCTGGCCTTGAAGTTAACATTATTTGGTTTATCCATATGGTATTCACAGTATAATACTTAAGAGAACACTTTCAAATTCAAACATTACATTTGTAGAAAAGTTTTAACAGTAAAGAAATATTTTCCTACCTACTATGATTATTTCAAATTCCATAAATATTTTGTTTATTCTCCTTCTTAAATATATTTTTTCACACTACTTTGCTTCCGGGATTTTTCTCCAGGAGAAGAAAAAAATAATAAAGCAATATAAATTTTAAACTTAAATACCCAATCATTCTTTATTTCTTTCTTCTTCTGAACTATCTAAAAAAAACGCATTCATACTGCATTTAACCAATACTTGTGTTTTTTTATCACAATCCAATAAGTTTTTTCTTAATCTGATCAATCTAATACATTTGTACATTTTCCGATTCTATGGCTATAAATAATACAACGAATTCTTCTATACATGCTGAAAAAAAACAACGAAAGAATAAATTACGCATAAAATCACAATATTGTTACCATTATACTGTGTTTTCAGTGAGGAAGTACATACTTACTAAACATATTATTTTAGTTTGGGTTTTGCGCATAACATTCAATTTAAAAACCATTAGAAACAAGATAAAAGCATAATTTGTAATCGTAAAATCATTTACTTATAAATATTAGTGGGTTTTTGTGATATCTCCAACCGGGGTGTGGAAGACTGGAACAAGCTGCCGGAGGAAGTCATAAGTGCTAGCTCAGTGAACAGTTTCAAAAACAATTTAGACAATCATGTAAAAAATATAAAAAAAACCGATCGTATTATGAACACTTAAAATAAAAAAAATAAAAACAATGTGCAATCAATCAGTGAAGTACACGCATCAGCTTGCAGCTGCTAGTGTATATAATAAAAATATAATAATATAAAATAATAATCATTATCAATTACTGACGATCCTATTTGTTTTAATAATTTACCTTATTCTTTACTAAATATAGAATGCGTACGTTTTATCATAATCTGACTCAAGCATAACTAGAAAAAGCTTTAGAGTCGCAATATGCTTGAAATCATTTTCAAGATACATTGACCATTCCCCCGTTAGAAATCTGGCTACGGTTCAATGTTAAGATTGATATATTTTTATGAATTCGTCGTTACTACATAGGTTTAAAGAGACGTTTTCGGATTACCTTCAAATACTGTTGGCTGTTCAGTATGCTTTAATAATGACAAGAGACGACCAAGCATAACGAGATTCTGTGGGGTTTTGAGATGACGTCAGCAGTAGCGAAAGCATAGCCGATAGAGCGATGAGAAAAATTAGTTTAACATTAATTTTGTTGCGCAACTTCGTCAAACTTGCCGCTTCAGAAATATCAAATGCTAATACATATTTAGCAACATGACTTTGATTTACACCTCGATTATTTTGCAGGTTAAATACACCTAAGTAAGATTAAAAAAAAAAAATGAAAGTGTATGGGAATGAAAAGTGTTTGTGAAAAAATTTTTTTTTTGTTGAAAATATAAATTTGAATTAATGCAATATCATGCATGCATGGTCAAGACGAACACGTGATTTCACTAAGCAGCTTTTAAAAAAAACACTCTGAAACTCCAGTGGTTTCAGATCACCAGATTAAAGATGAACCTAAGGAATGAATGCGATCAAATTCCATCAATGTGTTCGAATTGGAGAAAAAGAAAGTGATCTTGCAATAAGGAAACGCGGTAGCCATCCATACTCAACTTTATGGTGCTTTGACAAATGATAGAACGCGGCTCTGCCGACCGAAGGCTGCGACACTGCGCAACTAGCTAAATCAGTTTACATAAGACAGACTCATGGTGTGACAACATCATTGATGTATGGCAAGATTGTTTGACAATTTTCCCTTTGCCATAATTTATAGCATTTTTTCGCGACATACGGGCTCAGCTTTAACTTATACTTGATAATTACAAACTTTTCAGTGTTACTGTTTTTTTTTCAACGTTTGTGATTATTTCTACTAACTCGGATCAATTTTTTTTGGTATCATACTAGTACATGTCGGAATCCTACAATTTTTTTTTGTGATTATGCCGGTTTATTATGTTTAGTTCAGTAATCTATTTTTATGTGTATATCTGATTTATGTTTGTATCTGAAAGAAAAGGAGATAAGACTTTATAGATACAACCAAGTCAGCCTCAGTGGCCCAGTGGCGCGACACTTCGGCGATCGCTCTCCGAAGTTAAGCAACGCTGGGTCCGGTCTGGTCTTGGATGGGTGACCATTCGACCGTTGAGAGAGGCTGGCCGTGGTTCGGATTCCACGTTAAGCTTTCAAGCTTTTTAAAGCAAGTCCCTTTCCTTATTTACTAGGTGGTAGGGTTTATCCCGCCCGGGTTGGTACCATCGCATTGGATGAACGATGGTCGAAGCAGCAATGAAAAATTGTCCGTGTTTTCCATCCAGTTCAATGTAGCCCTTGCAATATAAGGAAGGTCCTGGCATGGCACCTAGTTCCCATGTGGTGTGTTGGGCTAATACCATGACAGAACTTGTGGTATTAGCCATCCATGTCCAGTCACATAAAAAAAAAAAAACCAAAACACAACACAATAGGGAATTACGAGTAGTAGGTAATAAGATCGGAAACCAATGTGAAAATAAGTAATCAGAAACATACCAACGTACCAACATACTGAGATTCTAATTTCGTGCGTATTTTAGTTAAAAATAATGCCATCGAACTAAGATTTGAAGTCCTCCTCAATTACCTTCGTTGAAAAAAAAGATGGAACATAATGCAAATAAGAGAACAAGTTTTTAGTTAAACCTACAAATAAAATGCAACGTTATATTTTAAATAACATTTATTTACTTATTGAACCCAAGATAAAAACGATTCACCGTTTCTTGTTGTAACAACTCTTTATAAATCTGAATGCATTAGATGCGTGCACAAACAGCAATTCTTACGTCTTCTATTTTGCAACGAATTTCGTTGCAGGCATTTTGTCTGCAGCGGTGGTTGTGCCACTTGACGAACAAGTTGAATGCGCGAGTCGAGTTGATTCGGTCAGAATAATTAGAGATAACTGGAGTAAATCGCATGCGCGGCAGAGGTTAATTCGTAATGCGTTATGAGTTAACACGACCCGTTGTCTATATGATACATTTTATCGTAAGTATGAAATTACCATCGGTTATTTAAAATATGAAATGCAGATATTTTTATTTGCATCATTAGTAAAGGAAAATGTTATTGAACTTTACTTACATTGTGATTGACACATATTAGGAGAATTGCTTACTTCATAGGGTTCCACCCGGTTGGGTCGAACGCGTTTCATTAACGTTGGTGAAAGCTGCAATTACAATTTTCCATGTTTCTATACAGGTAAATGTAGCCGTGCATTATAAGGAAGGTCCTGGCATACCAGATAGCTCTCATGAGGTGTGTTGGATATAATGATATGATGGATGAGAAAGTAGGTGTTTTTACTCATTTTATTGCATTTTATTTATTTTAACTTCTCGTATTCAAACTACGCTAACTTAAGTCAAATACTGATAGTTCACCATATTTTAAATTTTTCGCCGACTTACTATATGAGAAGCGTAAATAAATCCGTCGAATAGTTATCTGGCTGTTCATCTGACTATTAAAAATCAATCCTTATTCATTAAAGAAAAAAAAAACGATGTAGTAAACCATAACTCCTACAATATTTCGGGATGTAGAGAGAAGTCAAATGAGAAAGATATGATGAAATATCTAAACATAATAATTTTAAATATATATATCATAAAGTTACTGTTCTTATTGTACCTATATGTATAGTAGCGAATGAGCATTGAACTTTACGAATGAAAATATGCTGAGGAAGAAGCTCTTAGTGTGAGGACGGAAAGTGAATGTTATGAGATCATATTGCAACCGGTTACTACAAATAACTACGAAATTAAGGTCGGTGGTCACTGCATATAGACGCTTACTCAAATAATTGTTTTTGCCACTACATATACTGGAGTTACCCGTATGCGCTTGTTGACTTTTTCAATTGCTCACGAAGCACTATAAATGTAATACAATTTTATTAACGTGCAGAGTTTAAGGTTAAAAGTCCTTAGCCACCGCGAGTTCTACCTTGCTCCGTATAATATGATTTAAAACAATATAATTAATGTGTTTGAACCTATGTAACATAAAAACCGGAAGGGTTCCATACCATCGTACAGGATTTATCACCTTAAAATCACGTTTTTTGAATGGGGACACCTTTTTTAATATTTATTATTATTACATTTTACCTATTTGATTTTATGGCGGCAAAATACGAGGGTGAATCATAAAGTTTTTGGAATGACCATGAAAACAATTAAAATTTGATTGAAACTATTTTTTTTTTCTGCATAATCTCCTTCTAATTCGATACACTCGGTATACCGCTTTCCTGGATTGATTATTCCATCCTTAAAAAAAATTTGTTCGTGAGCATCGAAAAACTCCTCGACAGCAGCCATGACCCCGTCATTATTCTCGAATTTGGTTCCACGGAGATTTTCTTTCCATTTTCAAAATACATAAAAATCGCTAGGGCCTAACTCCAGTTAATATGGCATGAGCTCATTAAGGTCGAAGCTAGAATCACTGATTGCAGTGTGGGCGATTTCAGATCTGTGAGCGGGCGCTTTGTTTTGATGAAACACAAAGCGCCCGCACGCCAGACGTCAACTTTCCTCGTCGTTTTTCTTTAATGGTATCTCGCAGTTTCGCGATTAAAGCTGCATAATATGAACTGGGAATTGATTAACCTTTAGGCAAGTAGGCATTTAGGAGAATTCCTTTAACCTCCCAGAACACAAAGGCCATAACTTTCCATGCACTCGCAGCAAGACGCAATTTCTTCACGGGCGAAGAAGACGGTCGTTTCCGGTACATGCTTTGTCGTTTTATCTCGGGATTGAAGTGGTGCACCCTCGTTTCATCCATGGTTACAAAAAAACCTAAGGAGAGTACAGGATCTTCTTGAAAGATGTCGAGATTCCGCTTACAGATGTCACGCCGTTGCTTATTGTTCTCGTCAGTGAGCATTCGTGGTACCCATCTTGCTGACACTATTTTTAAGTTCAAAACATCTGTAAATTTTTTTTTACTGCTGCCATTACTAATCTCTAGGGTCTCTAAGAGGTGGTTTATTGGAACTCGTCTGTCTTCCAAGACATTTTTTTCCACTCTTTGGAACTTTTCTTCTGTGAGGGAGGTGGTGGAGTGGCCAGAGTGGGCCTCATCTTAACAGCTCGATCTGCTAGGTTTTAAATCAGATATCCAGTAAGCAACGGTGGAATAGGGTGGTGCACTGTCTAATGCCTAATGTTTGCTGCATATCCAGAAAAAAATCCATAGCAGAAATGTTTTTCAGAAACAGGTACTTTATGACCGCACAAACCTCGTTTTTCTCCATACTTCGTAATATTTGGCGACCACTTATATTAAAAAAAAAATTCTTAAGAACTTTAAACCACAGCTGAATTATATTTTACGTCAAAACACTACAATAGTGACTACTCACTTTCATTATAGATTACCCTTAAAATACCTGTTAGAAGTATGTGATTCCAAAAACTTTATGATCCAATACACACTCTGTGATAATTTCAGCTGCCTGCATATCACAGTTCATGAGCTATAGCCTGTGACAGACGGACGGACGGACGGAAGGATGTACGGACGAATGGATGGACGGACGGACGGACAACGGAGGCTTAGTAATAGGGTTCAGTTGTCACCCTTTGGATGCGGAACCCTAAAAATCAATAAATTAATGGGAAAACGACATAATACATAATGGTCGGGGAAAAAATCTTTTCGCATTATAGTATGTATGAACTTGTAATAAAATCTCTTTGGCTATACTATTTGTATCTGGCTGATTTTGGTATCATTGAAAGTTTAAATTTTAAAGAACATAATTCCAAATTCAAATTAGGAAAATGTGTGATTCTCATTTGTTTTTCGTACTGTCAAAATGAATGAATCTAATGAAGAAATTCGATACATTTTAAAATTTTACTACAAAAAATGTAAAAATGCAACGCAAGCCGCGAAAAAAATTTGCGATGTTTATGGACCTAGTGCAGTGTCTGTGAGAGTAGCACAAATTTGGTTTAAGCGTTTTCAATCCGGAAATTTTGATGTCAAAGATGCACGTCGCTCTGGTCGCCCTATTACGGATAAAATGGATGCCATTTTTGAAAAAGTGGAGCAAGATCGGCATATCAGTAGTTACGACGTAGCTGAAGAACTAGGAATTGACCACAAAACAGTTTTGGCGCATTTGAAAAAAACTGGGTACACAAAAAAGCTCGATATTTGGGTACCTCACGAGCTCACTGAAAGAAACCTAATGAACCGTGTACTCATTTGTGATTCTTTATTACGACGTAATGAAACCGAACCATTTTTAAAGAAGCTGATAACTGGTGATGAAAAGTGGATCACGTACGACAAGAACGTGCGAAAAAGGTCGTGGTCAAAGGCCGGTCAAGCTTCACAGACTGTGGCGAAACCCGGGTTAACTCGCAACAAGGTGATGCTGTGTGTGTGGTGGGATTGGAAGGGCATTATTCATTATGAGCTGTTACCACCAGGCAGGACCATCGATTCTGAACTCTACTGCGAACAACTGATGAGATTAAAGCAAGAAGTTGAGAGAAAGCGGCCGGAATTAATCAACAGAAGGGGTGTGGTTTTTCATCATGATAACGCTAGATCTCACACATCTTTAGCCACTCAGCAAAAACTAAGAGAGTTTGGCTGGGAGGTGTTAATGCATCCGCCGTATAGTCCTGACCTTGCATCTTCAGATTTCCACCTGTTTAGGTCTCTTCAGAATTCTTTAGGCAGTGTCAGGTTAACATCACGAGAGGACTGCCAAAACCACTTGTCGCGGTATATTGATCAGAAGTCCCAATATTTCTATAGCAATGGGATCATGTCCCTACCTACAAGATGGCAAAAAGTTATCGAACAAAATGGTACCTACATACTTTAGTTAAATGTAAATAAACCATATTAAAAAATGTTTTGAATTTTCTTAAAAAATGCGAAGAAACTTTTTCCCCAACCTATACTTGATGGCTTTCCTTAACTGTTTGCTAACATTTGAATTCATATCCCATTTGACTTTCCTCCAATTTATTCGATCTCGGCAGTCACTCGCACCTTAAATGTTTAATTTATAGTGTTGTGACAAGTCTTAAAACTCTCCGGTGAGTGACTGTATCTTACGAATTTGCATCGATATTGCCTAAACTAAATGCGTTAGATCAAATACGATTGAGATAAGTTTGCACGAGTCCGATATGATCAGAAAGCTCCAACTTCTTGTTTCCAACATAATTTTTCACATGTTACATATCATTAGGTCGCCTCTAGAGCAAATGAATATTTAAATATTTCGGATCCGTCCGTGTGTCAAACTTGATAATTTAGAATCTGAGGATCGTTAAAAATATTTTTTGAATATTCATGTATGGATATTAAACAAGTTTGCACAATTAAATTAGCTCACTATGCTTGTTCTAAATTATTACTTACCGCGTATCTTTATTACTTAATGATTTGAAACTACTTACAACAGGATTATTGAAACTGTTCTGATTAATTAATTGTAATCCGTGCGTTTCGAGGATCGTCAGTTACCCAGCTATAGAGTGTACTGTTTGTACAGTGCAAGAGTGGTATGGCAGTACCGCTAAGGTTGAATGCAACTCCTTCCTCGTACGGTATCGGCGGCTGCTTTTCCAGATTGTCAAGTTGGCATTAAAATGATTTAACGGACTTCAGAGCATTGCGGTAAACTCGCTACACATTCAAGCTTGTCGCTAGTATAATGACTAAATATTGTGTCACGTGGTCGGTTATTCAGAATTGTACCTAATCAGATAGCTAATTCTTAACGGTGACCATTCCTCCTAATGTCAAATCGACTCAATGTTAATAAGAAAATTAAGAGTGGTTCCCGGAACCCGACAACTGAAAAACATCTGCTCGATAATGAACCAGCGATGAACAGACCATTTACCGATAGTCCAAATGACAAGAGGCAAACTGAGCTGCTAGTCCCAGTTGTTACCTAAACGTCAAACTCCGTACAAGATTTTACCAGATATTCTGTGGTTTTACTTATTAAAGTTGTCAAAGTCAAACTCGGACTTCCGATTTGTATGAAAACGGGGAGGCGGCGTAAACGGCAACGTCGACGTATTTACGGCAACGGTGAGTAAGCTTTCAAATCAAACTCGGACTCGCAAATGTTAGTTCGCTTAACGCCCACTGCGCGCGTTCTTTAATTTCTCCATGCATTTGAAAACGTCAATTTAGGTGACAGCAGGGACTACGGGCTGTGGTAGCCAAGCGCAACGAAGAATGTTTACTGTTGCAACAATCTTTAAATTTATTTCATAAGCATTTACATAACTCATGGTACCTGCATATATCTTTTTTAGGGTTCCATACCCAAAGGGTACCGAACGAAACCCTATTACGTCCGTCCGTCCGTCCGTCTGTCACAGGCCTGTATCTCATGAATCGTAATAAGTAGACAGCTGAATTTTTCACAGAGTGTGTATTTCTGTTGCGGCTTTTTTTTATTTAAATATCATACAATAACCGTGATTTATTTGGGTTAAATTTTGTATAATGGTACGAAACTCCCGGTGTGCGAGTCCGACTCGCACCTCGCCGGTTTTAAATTCATTTAGATTGTACTTCATATATTATTTCCTTATTTGTTCTTTGCTTGCTTTTAATTGTATCCTTCAATAACATTATTCAAACGTCTGGCGGAGTGTTTGAAATCACATTTTTGATTATTAGTTTGATAATTTCTGAGTACTTCTCTTAGATTTCACGCACATGTCTGAACATATCACTTTATATTCACAAACGAGGTCATACAAACATTGGAGGCTTGACCGTAAATCGAGCACACGGTAAAAGTGTCAACGGATCATAGCGATATGTGAAGAGCTATCACTGACGTAACCTGAAGCGTCATATTTACTATCGTTTACACCGTAGCAATATCGAATCTGCGTCGTCGCCAGCGCTCCTCACATAAATTGAACTTTATGGAGTTTTGAGCAATTTGTTGGCACAGTTAGGAAATGTTATTAGCACTGCAGTGGCAATTACATTGCAGAAAAGCCGAGAATGAATGACAAACATTTCATTGAAAAAATAAATCATTTGTAAGAGTTTCAGTGGTTCATTGAAGTATTGAATGAAATTTATGAGAGCGTGCGTCATACAGATACTTCAATGGTTATAAGAGAAAAAACACCGCCGAATACGGCATCGCTTATCGGGAAACCGTGAGCTTAACAAATATCGAACCTCGAAAAACTTGTTCGACGAACAATTTAGAACAAGAAGCTCATTGAAATTAACATTTGAAAACTCGGTTCTATATTCATTATGGTCCAGCGCTTTTAAAATTAGTTTTATAGGCAAAACCAAAAAGTCAGTTACGGGATTTGTTCAGCAGGCCTATTCCTGGCATTCCGTAATCAGCAATCAGTAATCCTGAGACCGCTATAAAAGCGGTTTTCGAAGCAATTTTCATGACGAATAGATTCCGGAACATAGTTTTATGAATTAATCAAGGTTTTTGGTCGTTAAAATCGCTTGGAAAACCACTAGAAAAGGGGTTTTCTAGACTCAGGATTCCTGGTTCCTGATTGCGGAATTGCAGAAATAGACCTGCTGTTCTTTGAAATAATTGGTACAAAACTATCTCGAATGATATTCG
Organism: Incurvaria masculella; assembly: GCA_946894095.1. NCBI lineage: Eukaryota > Metazoa > Arthropoda > Insecta > Lepidoptera > Incurvariidae > Incurvaria > Incurvaria masculella. The sequence continues at coordinate 12,906,252 of OX335653.1, read as the reverse complement.
GATGCTGAAGACATGGCGCAACGAGCGGCTCGGATTCGTTGTCAGCATAGATCGCTCTCCCCGCGGCAGCATGCCATCGGAAGTCCGCACCGACACCGCAAGGCCTGCCCCCGCAGTGTCCGCGACCGTACGCCCGCAACCGCACGCGCCGGTTTCTCGCCGCGTTCAACTCTCTCGCGCGCTGCCGACTAACGGGCATGGTGTTTTGACGATAAATTTGAATTTTGACGCTTTCTTTGTGGGAAATGATGTCGAATGTTGAGTGGTCGACGCGGTGATGGTGTCAGTGCTTACTTTTGACTTTCGGACGTAATAGTAAGTGCTATTATGTTACTGTATTTAATACCAGCAAGCAAATATTGAATTGATTGGTAAACAAATATTTTTTTGGTATAGTTAATCTATAAAAGAGCTGAGTTCTAATTTTTATATTGTATACTCTTATGACAATAAAATATTTAACAAAGTGTATATTTTAAGTCAACTCCTAAATTTACAGCGCTCTAAACATATATGATTTCAGATTTTCTCGAACCAGCGGCTGGATTTAAGTAACAATGTTAAGTTGATGATTTGTCAAAAAAGTATAGATGGCGCTGTTACCTAAAACGTTAAAGCAATTATAATTGTATTCATATAATTTTGCAAATTCACGTATCCAAAATCCTGTCACATAGACTATTCCATGATATTAAATTTGCCGTAGCTCTGCAAATGATTGGTATATGTTTTATGTAATTCAACGAATTCGGCGAATACAATAAGTTCTGTAATGATGGAAATACGGACAGGTTTCGTTGGCACTTCGACCATCATTTCGGGCAGGATTATCCCACTCCCTTAAAAGTAAGAAAGGGGACCTACAGTTTTCCGTGGGGTCCGAACCACGAACGTCAAATGCCTTAGTCGCCTTCTACTATGTGTAAATAGTTTGATTGCGTTCATTTTCCTATTTAAAAATATTTTTACTCTAAGTTTTGGGTTGGAAAGTATTTGTCAATGATATTTTATATTATTTTATGGAACCGTTTAGGTGTCTTAATCCTGGAAATGTAATAAAAAAAATATATTTCGATATCGAAAGTCTACGTGCAAAATTGTGGTTTCTCCATTGGCCATTGAACTAGCGAAATCGTATTCAAAGCTTAACAGTTCCCTACCCCCAAAAAGTTGTCAGATTTTAATTAAAACAGTTCAATCACTTCACAAAGCTTCATTTTATGTCCATATGTTTTTGATAATACACAAATATAATAAATATTTATAATGGAGGTAAAAAAGACATTTTTTATGTTTTTAGAGAATATTTTCCAATATAAGTAGTTTAAAAAAATCAAACTTACTAAACTTAGATTTTGACTATACAAATTAGAATCCAAAATTTCAAATAGATATCAAAACATAAGGAGCATGTAAACAGTTATCACCCGTAGTGTGGGGAATTAATAGGGATAGGGCAACGACTCTCTTAAGTATACCCCTGCCCGTCGCGTGCGCAGCGTGTGGATCAGTGGTCATTACAATGTCATCACTACACGCGGAACTGTCGCGTAGAGACGCATCTACCGTACATTGTACCAAGAACAGGGTACAGTGACCAGAGAACCTGCAGTGGTGAACAAATCTTTTAAGCGTTTGCTAAGTCTCCGCTGTCCGTCCGTCCTTCTGTCCGTCCCTCCGACTGTCACAGGGCGGTAACTCAGGAACAGTAATACTGTCCTCCTTATCGCAGTGCATCGCTTAAAGGTCCTTGCTTACGGTGACGCTTGGCTCGGGTTATCTCTTTCCCTAAAATATGGTTGAAAGAGGTAATGGCTGTGTACGGTGTGATGCTCGTGAACGGGTGCTGTTTGTGGGGACTGGCCTGCTCCAATTGGCAACATATTAGTTGGAGGGGATTGTCTTTGCAAATAAAATGATATTTGTCATGAACTGTTGCATACGGCATGGATTGTAAATTTTGTGTATTCATGTTAATTTAGTGTTTTATCTATGTTTTTGTTAAAATAATTGACAAACACTTTTGTAAACTTAGACTAAGTGGACGTTGAAAAAAAAAACAGCGGAGTTTCTTTCCAGTTCTTCTTCGCTGTGTTTTGTTTTGCTGAACTGGCCAATGCTAAAATATGACAAATCCGAGTGCAGTGTACTGTCTATGGATGATGAATAAACAATACAATACAATACAAAATTAAATAGGTGGTAACTACATATGGGCCCCATATGTAGTTAACACCTTTATAATAAGGAGGACAGAATAGGTAGACAGTTGGAATATTCACATTGTGTATTTCTATTGGTGCCCCACACAATAAACGTCTATACTGTCGTAATTCCCTTTAATCTTATACAATGATATGGAGCTCTTCGTGTGCGAGTCAGACTCGCACTTGGCCGGTTTTTCAGAAACAGCAAGAAAAGTCAGAAGACATCTTATCATTCGAATCAATCGAAGTACACAAATAAGCATCATTAGAGTCTCGTATTAGAACCATACAAACATTAATTCACATATAGAATTAACATTAATTTTACCCGTTGGATTGTTACCTCCATGAATTGTCAGCCTCAATGGCCCAGTGGCGCGACACTTCGGCGATCGCTCTCCGAAGTTAAGCAACGCTGGGTCCGGTCTGGTCTTGGATGGGTGACCATTCGACCGTTGAGAGAGGCTGGCCGTGGTTCGGATTCCACGTTAAACTGTAGGTCCCCTTCCTTACTTACTAGATGGTAGGGTTAATCCCGCCCGGGTTGGTACCATCGCATTGGATGAACGATGGTCGAAGCGACAATGAAGATTGTCCGTGTTTTCCGTCCAGTTCAATGTAGCCGTGCAATATAAGGAAGGTCCTGGCATGGCACCTAGTTCCCATGTGGTGTGTTGGGCTAATACCATGTCAGAAAGTGTGGGATTAGACATCCATGTCCAGTCACATAAAAAAAAAGATTAAGAAATTGTCATTATTTAGTGCCCCTGTCACTGTATGTGCAAACGTTTTAAATACCTTTAATGGCCTTCGAGCCTCCTGCAATCTTATTCTTGCATGTTAAGTTGGAAATGGTTATGGTAAATAATGTCCCTAATTTGTAAAGAAATTATGAAACCGCATTCTTATGAATGAAACCTATGACTTTTTACGGAATTAATCGTAATTAAAATAATTAATAATGTAAAAAAAATAATAACAAAGCTAGTTTCTATATTTTTTTTAATCATAAATATAGTTATAGTAAGTTAGTATTATATATGAAATGATTACTGAAATCATATCTATACATGCTGAACCTAGAAAAATAATAATAATAAAAGCAATATCAGGAAGGTCCAGGTATGACACCTAGTTACCATGTGGTGTGTTAAGCTTATATCTGACGATCAGTTTGGTATTAGCCATCCATGTCCAGTTACATACTAAAAAAAAAGATCACTCTATCAAAATGTGATAGCTCAATATAGGAAATTTGCATTTGTTTTTTAAACTAGTTGCAAAATATGAGTTAATCTTGAGCCAAATTGATCAATTTTACTATCTCAACACCAGACAAAAAGTGTTGATGAAATATTGACCAACTTTAATGACAACTTTTTAAAGGTCATCCAACTTTTACAAAGTTAAATTGATTTGAGTGGTCCGTAGCCGTGTTGTGACATCTTTGGTCTTTCCTATCGGAGACCATGACGTTGGTACAGATGGTGTGAGCCCATTTCTTCCGTATCTCAGAGAAAACATGCATACGTCGTTCGGCATTGAATAAGTGATAGTGGAAGTAAGGATAAAAAAACAACAACGAGGTAACAATATCTGATAGAAGATAAGATAAATAAGGATAGATATGCATATCTCTTTTATATTGCAAGGGTTGAAAAAAGAAGCGTACATGCTTCTGAGATTCAAACCCTGGACTACGAGACGGAATTTCGCGTTAACCACTATAATATGGACTAGATACTCGCTAAAGCTTCTATATTGTTTTACGCTTTTTGCTCTTATATTAACTTTTACTTGTCATTTTAAAGAGAGAGCTATCATTATATGGAGCACGTTCTTAGAGATCATTGTGTAACAGATAGATCTCAACTAAGCGCACTTGATAACCCTAACAAACACACGTATAGCGACTGTAGTTAGTGCTACTAATAAAATGAAGTTCTAAAAATAGGCTTGCTATTGCTACTTCTGATACTGTGAGGAACAGATATCATATGGAACTTTCTCTCAAAGTGCTACTAGTAGAGTGCCAATCAAAGAGAGGATAAACGTGTCCGCATATATAACCCAACAGAACAATATTTTTTAAGAACTATCCAAATTTTTTTTTTTATTTTACATTTGTAATGTATACAAAAAAATTACATATACATAAATACTATGGTTCCCAAATTATGGTCACATTTTCATGCAGTTACTAGCGGTTTATATAGCACTAATAAATGTAGAGTACATCTGTACTCTACATTTCAAACCATTTTATGATTTTCAAAATAATAAAAAGCCGAAAAGTAATTTATTTTATTTTCTAATCACTTAACATAACCGAATTTGACTCTGTGCAAGTAAGTTCGTGCTTCTTGTTTTATAGTTAATAATACCTATGACATTTCATACCAAAGAGAAAAGCACAGCTTGTAAATCATGATGCCACGTAACTTGCCTGTACTTATCCGTAACTGTTTAAATGACTCAATAAAAGTCTGCCATTATGTCCACAACACATCAGCTCTAATCTCACACTAATGAGAGCCCGCACTCGTGCTAAACTGTACGTGACCTTTGGAGAAAAAGAAAGTACGGACTTAGTACACAGACGCGACTGTGGCGTTATGTAAATTTTGTAATAATGCTTCGTGAAGTAACTTGGTAACTATTTTATGGTCTTATTCATTCATCACTAAGGAACAAATGTTTGAAGATAATAAAAGGCTATTTTTTTATTCACAGTATGTTGAATGAAGAAACACTCAGTCAACATTCGTTTATTGTATGCTAATGTAATAACATTTAACATTTTTTTTTCATTGCATATATTACCGTATTTCGTAGATTTATATGAAAGTAAGATTACTTGCCCCAATTTCCCGTTATAGTAAAAAATAACCAACAATACATGCGTCTTGTCACATACATAAATGTCCATTTAACAAAAATATGATATTACAGATACATAAACCGATTTGGTCAGACTCCTAAACAATTGAGAAGACAAAGTGGTTAAATAAAACTTGTACATAATGTTACCGATATTTTCTACTAAAACATGTTTAGAAAATGTATTATAAGGACTAGCTAATAAAAAAAAAAACATTTCCTTTGATACTGTTAGATTAAATCAGAATCAGGGCCGGAAGTATAGAGCTTAGATCGGCTGCTCCTGGGTACATAACTTAAAAGCTTTGTGGCCGGAAATGTTATCATAAATTGACTAGAAAAATATGTAGTATTTGCCGCCGTATAAGTGTAAAATATATATCTTATTTATGTAATTAAATATTATGGCAATACCATATGAAGTTAGCAGAAAAAAAAACGACAATTTCCTTACAAAAAACGTGTGTGTATTCCTTTTGTCCCAATAAATGATTCCCGTTTTGGCCATGATATGGCCATATCGGGGAGTTGGAGAGTCAAGTCTTTCCCGTGGATCATACGGCTACCATGGCAAAGTCATTGAAAGAGATATAATTTTATATAAAATAAATATCATCACGGGACCCGAGACAGATTATTTTTCAAGTGGTCATTCAGGACCAAATTCGAAACTATAAGAAATAGCGAAAACACTCAAAACTAAAGCTGCAGAATTAGATTTTTGGAAAAAACCTTTTCCTAGCCGGGAATCGAACCCGATGATTTTCATAAAAATAAATCACCGGCATATAAAAAACATATATATACATATAAGCACGCTTATAAGGAACACAGCCTGTGAAGTAATGCTAAAGTTGAAAAATTCCCTGTATATAACCCGAACGAGCAAAACATACCAATCGCGGGTATTGCGTATATTACGATTTTGATTACGGGAGGAGCATCTGCAGAATTCCAAATTATGGGTATACAGCAGGTAGCGAAATTGGTAGACGCAATACCCGCTAATGCTATACTTTGCTGGTTCGGGTCCAGCCTTGTAGTATATTTATAAAGTAGTTATTTTCACAGGGCTCTTTATTTAATTACCGTCTCCTTGCTTTACGGTCGATTCTACATACCTGTAACATTCGTTGATGATAAGTAAAACTGAATCGATACCAAACATTTCGTCCATGTCACAAGTATAGTATAGCTAAATATGGGTTAATTTATTGGGACGAATTAATTGCACACGACAAATGTGAGGAATTTAATGAAAACTTTTCAAGGCAGCTTGCATGATTTTGCAGTCATTAATATAATTTACATATATATTTGCGAAGTCGCAATTAAAAAAACTTGATCAGGATTGCAGAATTGTTTTAAATTCATGGCTCGGAAATAGGTCGGTGATGTATCAGGTTTTCGAAACGGACCTACACAAATGTATTGCGATCTATATCAATCTGAATAATGTGCCCGTATCAATAAAATCAAAATGCAGATTTTTATATGTTCAATCAGTATGTCAAGGCTGAAGGATACATTAGCGATAATTAAAGATCTATTGCCATCAATTCAAAGCTAGTTAACAGGTTAGCCTTCCAAAAAGCTGGTTAAATTGGTAATTAGGTTACCAAAATTAGCAATTTCGAAACAAATTAGGCGAATAAAAAAATGAAGAATCTAAACCATTTCCGCTCTTGAATTATTTAAAAAACAGCGAAACATTTTCATATTTCTTATTTTTATGAAAAAACTAAATGCTTGAAAGCATATATTTCAGATCTTGCCCAAATATTCAAATTTAATACTTAATTAATTCCGTCGTAATTGATTGAGCGTATAAAATACATAACTACGATTGTTTATTGTTTATTCATCATCCATAGACAGTACACTGCACTCGGATTTGTCATATTTTTTCTTTTTTTTTCTTTTATGATATAAGCCCAACACACCACATTCCCGAAGAAATTAGGTGCCATGCCAGGACCTTCCCTTTATGAACACGTCTACATTGAACTGGATGGAAAACAATGACAATTTTTCATTGCCGCTTCGATCGAGCAAGTGCTTACAACCAATCAGCAGTCACTGTCCATTGTTCTTTAACCGTCACTGCTGCGTAATGTCCTGATTTGCTGAAAAAAAAGTGCTTCGACTTTTCTTAACTTTCAAGGGAAAATATTCAAAAGGAACCCATTCTGCCGATTGAATTTTGTTTCCTGTTCAAAGCAGTACACCCAGGTTTCGTCACCTGTTATTATTATGTACAACCAACGATTGCTCTCCATCAAATTTTGTAATCAGTTTATGGCATCACTCATCACGCAGTGCTAAAAAGCATCCGTTACTTCAGATGCAAATCTATCTAAAGGCATTTTGCTGACAAGTATTTTTTTTGTCAGTCTCAATTATTGTCGTATAGAGTTTTCGGTAACATCAGTCGCTGATCGTCCTTAACGTACATCGTCATAGAGATGACTTCGTCCACGGTTAAACTCTGAACCACACATCCACAAAACTACGAGATGGGGCTTCATCAACTGGCAACTCTCTAATGGGCTTAAGCCACAGTGAAAATTTGATTTTGTAAAATTCATCAAAATGACGCCACGATGAAAAATCTAAAGACAATCCGGCAATTTATTAGTTGAATATTTTCAGAGAGTTTTATTAAAATTTTATTAATATAAAAAAAAAATTTACAAAATAAATAACCGACTTCAAGGAAAAAGCACTAAAAAGTCAAAAATAATTTTCATTTTTGTAGTTACGATTTCTGTTATTTTTTGAGTCGGCGTCAGCCAAGGTTAGGTTAGGTTAGGTTAGGTTAGGTTAGGTTAGGTTAGGTTAGGTTAGCCGGGCACGCGCTGCGCCAATCAAGAGAACCTAACCTAACCTAACCTAACCTTGGCTGACACCGACTCAAAAAATAACAGAAATCGTAACTACAAAAATGAACATTATTTTTTACTTTTTAGTGCTTTTTCTTTGAAGTCGGTTATTTTTTTTGGTAATTTTTTTTTATTTGTTTATTTTTAGTGAATCTTAAGTACACTTACTAATTTGAACACATCCTTTCCAATAAAAAAAGAATCACCGAAATCGGTTGGCGTTATATTGAGTTATTCATCCATTTGTCGCGCACATCTTAATACAAATTTAAGACTTTTATGATTTTCTCATGGATATCATTGTCAGAACTTAACCAAATTAAAATGGGACCACTTGGGAAGCACTAGCTATCATTTAAAAAAATAATCATCAAAATCGGTTCACCCAGGAAAAAGTTATGAGGTAACAAACATAAAAAAAAAAAAAAACAAAAAAAACAAAAAAAAAAAAAAAACATACAGACGAATTGATAACCTCCTCCTTTTTTTGAAGTCGGTTAAAAATAGAGACAAAACCTACCATCACGATGGTTGCGTGTAGTGTATCGTGAAAAGTAGACTTCCTGAACAAGACAAAATGCAAGTCTGCTTTATGAATACTGTTAGGAGACGGTCGAGTTGATGGTTCATTATTATAACAAATACCGGTAGGTATCGAGGCACGTGTGAACTAACGGATTAAAAACTGCTACCGTTACAATACAGAAGCATTATTATTCGATACATAATTCCCTGAGAAATCAAACAATGTCGTAAAGCATGAAAGAGCATATTTTATAAAGGCGTGCGGCAAGTTTTAGTGAGACAAATTGTAGATATCTGGATTTAAATACGTTGCGGTTTTTCACATTTCACATTTCATTATGTAATTAACCTAAACTTTAATATTCAAGTTTTTCACGTTACATTTGTAAATATTCAGGAAGCACACAATTTTCAATCTTAACAAATATAATAATACACCTAAATTCGATATTTTTTACTAGAATCAAATTCAGATATTTTATTTACCATGAAGAACATGCATGTTATCTGTTACATTACTCAATATATCTTCGATATTATAGATGTATGAGATAAATATAAAAAAATCATCAAATGGTGTCAAAATATCAATAATAACTAAGTTATTCTTGCTCGTGTGTCGTCAAATGTAATTATGAAAAAGTATTAAAACTTATGTATTATTAATATGAAAAAAAATGCATTGACCTCATAAAATAGATTGTCCATTAAAAATGACGTTTCAACATTTTGTTACGATTAATTAATTTTTAGATGTCAGGCTGCTTTCCATAAAATGTTGGTCTGATCAGATCATGATATCTTCATTTTCACCATTGCTGATCTGTGATGCTGGTCTTAGGCAGTGTGAACTGCATGAACTGTAGTTATCACTAAAAACATTTTATTCAAAGGACCCGATGTTGTCTTTAAATGCATTATTACTTCATGCACGTAATATAAGGTATACGCCTAATACATGTGTCTTTGGAGACTATATACGATGTAGTCTTCGGTTTACCAGGTCGCTTTAGAAATATTAGCACTCTGTCAAAGTGAGATTCAACTGCAAGCTTATTTATTTTCTAAATTGTGACAAGATTTTTATTGTATTTTAAGTAAATATTAATTCACCAGTGTATTCAACTATTATTGATCTTTTTGAAAAGTTACAACTACTAGATTAGCTTAGACTTTTCATTGTGTTGCCTATTACTATAACATTTATTATGGCGTCGTCTTGTGAAACTTTTTGAAAATTTCTAAAAATATTTTTTCTTTGTTCCAGATTCAGTGGAGCGATAATAACATGAATTAATCGGCAAAAAAGTGTACAGGATGAATACCTAAAATAAAAAACGAATGCCATAATTACTAGAACAATGGCGCCACCTGCATTGAGTTTGTGTGTGATAGTTATGATCATCTCCTTGGGTCATTCCAATGGTAAGTTTTCACAGGTATGCTATATTTAAATCAAGATATTTATTGGTCACCTTCACGTAAGGAATGACTCACTATGGGGACATCAGCCTCTATCACAATTCGTTACAAACCACTTATCTATCGAAAAATCGCTCAGCTCATCGATGCCGCAGGTTTACATCAACGAATAGAGCTTTTTTAGGATAAATGATTTGTAGGATACACTAAATCGCGCGTCCATTGGTATTTATGTTTGTGTAGAAATATTAAATAATATAAATGTTTAGAAAATATGTATCTTATTAGATTTAAAAAATCGTAGATGGGCTATTTAGTGTACCCCTCAAATGTCTGCTCTGTTCAATTATGCAAACCTGGGAAACTTAGCAATGTATGCACAAGTGATTTGTAACTCGTAATAAAGGCTCTGGTGTCAAACACGTGAACCGTTGTGTGCAATAACTAATGGAGATCGAGTGGTACACGACGACTAAAAAATATGCAAAAGCGAATAAACCTAGTTTAGTAATAATAGTTAAATTAAATAATAATGGAGAACAATGCTGGAGAAGTTCGCAATTCAACAACGAAGACTGGTCAATCGCTGAGCTTAGTAATAACAAGAAAGTAACTTAGTAATCAACGCGTGAGCTTACACTTCACGACAAGCCATCGCAGAGTTACAAAAGTTACAACTGTAAGTTCTCCGACACACACCGTACTCATCGGACCTTGCCCTAACAGATTTCAACTTTTTTCAAAATTTGGAAAAAAAAAATCAACATCCGAGAGACAGTACCAAATGCTTTCGCTGACTTCATCGCCTCCCGTCCGTCAGAATTCTAGAGTGAAGGGATAAACAAACTGCCATCAAAATGGCAAAATTGCATAGATCATTTAGCTCAAATACAAAAAATAACCAAAACCCAATACGATACTTCGCACAACGAGTCAAAATACTTGCTAGGTTCTATATCTAGGAGAACGCATACAGTACCTTGTGACCCCTTAACCAAATCCACTCGCCTGAACTGCGAGGAACTGCATTCATACAAGTAGTGCTAAAAATTTGGAGCGGAGAACTCGGCCGTATCTTTTCGTGCGATGGTAATCTGTTGCCCTGATTGTGTCTCCGCCTTGCAAAACTAATGTATTACTGTATTATTCTCACTTTCGTCGGCTTCAGAGCGTAACACGTTGGGCTGCAAACATCGAAATCTTGGTATTTCACGAGCCTCAACAATTTGAATAGCTGTTCGATCTTCGAAGTGGCACTAATAAATTTTGAGTTTTATAATAATGGTGGAAACCGCCAAATAGTAGTACCACTAAGACGGAATATGTCGTAAAATGAACTCGGTTATAATGGAAGTATTGTCGATACCTTTTTATTATTTCAATTATTTATTAGGAATGAAACACAAAAACAGACAATATAAACGAAAACACAAACTATACTCGTACAATGCATCAGTATTTTAACCATGCCTAACGTATGGAGTAAATTTTTATGATTAAAAATAATAGGAGTCAACTCCTATACATGCAATTTAAATAAATATATTTTTAACGGTCCCATATAGGTTTAATAAGTATACTACAAAAGTAGCGATAAAACGAAACAAGATAAATGAAAAAAAAAAACAAAAGGTGACATTATTAACATATTTAGCCTTACAGGTATAACCTAAGAAAATCTACTCTACTACTACTACTACTATTTATCTTCTACTGCTATTGGTTTAAAGCTACTAAGGTCCTTAATATGTGGCGATTAAGCTAATCAGCAGTAGGTGAAAAAGGCCCTAAGTGTTCTTTGATATAACACACCCAGTCGATCTCGGAGGTCACGGTGTTCATAACCGTTTCCATTTAGCGCTTCGCGACTAAGTGAATCGATTTTTTAAAGGTAAAACAAAAATATATTGATTTACTAAGAAATTAATGAAACCTAATACTTTATTTATTTTCCTTATTTAGAAAAAAAAAGTGTACAATTTGTCGCTATTGATCCTCACTGAAAATATGAAAGATTAAACTTTCCCACGCCGATATCATTGCTGAATTACTAAGTTCATCAGTTCACTTTACGTTTGAATTATTTAAATATGAGAATAACGAGAATCTCGAGGTCGCAAAGTTCAAGTTAAGTAGGCAGCCGCTTTCGATCCGGGCACGCTCGATGACCAGTAACATTTAGACGACATCTTCAAACTCATTCTCACTTTACTCACATATACAGGGTATCATAACGGCCAAGTACATTAATTTCGCCAGCGTAATCCTCATGTTTTTTCGAGACAAAAAAGTTATTATATTTTTTCTCTAAAGTGTCGATTTACGGCGATATACATTTGTGAAATTTATATTTTCGTCTAGTGCAATTTGATGCGACGTTGAAACTGTGCATAAGGAAGGTCCTGGCATGGAACGTAGATCCCACGCGGCGAGTCAGGCTAATGTCACGACAGTAGGTGTGATATTAGCCATCCATGTCCAAGTACATGCAACGTTCTTAAGAACGTTAGATTCGTTTTAGACTAAATTATTGAATTACTTAGAAAGCCTAACTTATTATTTAGAAGATATTCAGAAAAAAGTTATTAAACTTTGTTGCTTGTTTCAATCCCAATAATCATTTCCCAAATTGAATGTACTGGCCATTACGGGGACGCATCATAAAGTCCAAAAAGCACAAGGTCCAAAACCCATACCGTCCAAAACACTAATGAATACGGAACTTTTTCAATTAGGTTAGGTTAGGTTAGGTTAGCTTATAATATTTGCATTTATAAATATATGCCAAAATACATACTTTTGGATGTTCTGGGTTTTGGACCTTATGCTTTTTGGACTTTATGAAGGCGACCCGCCATTACGACACCCCCCTGTAGACTTTTAAAATAACTTTTGTCTTATTATGAGTGATATACTTTTTTATGCGTAAGTCACATAAACTATTTCGTACGTCGCTTGTCACAACCAATATCTTTATATAAATTAATGTAGTGCAAGACTGGATGTGAAACAGTAAACCTGTTTCTACCAATTCCACTCAGTGTATTATGACTCGTAATTGAGAATTATCTCACATTTCTATATTCATATTCTATATTATTTCTTATGCTAGTAGTTGTGGGTTAAATCCCAAACCCCGTTCATTTAAGACTTTATTTATTGTTTTCTTTCATTTATTTATTTCTTGAGTTGGATAAGTGCATTTCATCACGAATGTCATTTGTTCCGTTTATTGGAATCTATATAAAACTGTAGGTCCCATTCCCCAAATTGACAGAGCGTAGTAGAAATTCCGTTTCATGATTGGGCAAACATTCTTTCCTATGTCATCATACCCTTGTTTAATATAAATGGCCAGATATTTTTTTCTGTTTTTCTTTCAAAATCTAAAAGCAACGCTTATTAATAATAAATAAAATATATTTTTTTTTCAATTACATTTCTACCTATTTCAAATACCACAAGCTGTGAGCGCAATCCAAGGCAAATCGGACGGATGTGAAGTGAACATCGAAGCATTGTGTCTGTTGGGAGAGCGCACGTCGCACGCCCCACATACCCGCCACCTACTTCCACCCGACTTATGACATCCCACTAATGTGACATATGCTTTCTTTTATACGAGGCTAATTAATTCGCCGAGTATTGTCTCAGCTATGATGAGAATTAGCCGTCGGATGCGAGGTCAATGTCTACGGATTTGTTCGATTACTCGGATTGCAATTAATGAACTTTCTGAAAGGGGAACCACGAGTTAGTTATTTGCTAATACATTATTGTGTTTTATTGAGATTGCTATGTTTATGTGTATCAAGTAATCACATCACAAAATTACTAGTTAATTGCTTAAAATTCAATGATAACTTAATCTAATTCTGCGATCGATAAAATTCAGTTAAGATCGTGTTTACATCTCACTTGAGATAGGTGATGCGCTTAAAAATCATGGCGAAGGTATGGCTATCGGCCTGGATATCATGAAAATGTTTTACCGGGTCTGGCACAAGGCATAGCTTTCGAAGCCTCCTATGGCCTTCCCACCCAATCTATGTGACTGCATCGCTGACTTTCTGCATGGCCACAACATTAATGTATTGGTTGACGGTTGTTGCTCCATGATATGGCAGTGAATGCCGGCATACCGCAGGGCTCTGTGGTGTCTCCATTTCTATTTCTGTTGCAAATTAATGTAGTACTTGATTTCTGTAAAATTGATCGCTATGCAAACGACAGAATGGTGCTGGCCAGGTAAACTAGTCACCGGACGGCAAACCGAGCTAAAGTACATGAGGAGACCTCGAATAGACTCTGGAACCACCCACCCGTTTTCGGATGGGGTCTCCAGAACTTCGTTGAGTTTAACACAAGCAAGCCACAGGCGTAGTGTACAGTGAGAAGCGGACTCCTTTCTGTGCATCTCTGACCTTCTACTCTTCTGAACTCTGAGTATTGACTATTGATTCTTGGTGTCGACCTGACGCATGACCTTGAAGTTCGGACTCAATATCGAGTATAAAGCCAAGCTCGCCTTAAGAAAAGAGTCCTCGATTGTATTGAATGCCTGACCTAAAAAAGGGTCATCTACAACACGCAGAATGATTTTCGTAGTTATAGGAAGGCTCATCTAAGTAGTTGCTTCGCTCCGTGGTCCCGATACAGCATCGTGCCGTGCGTCTCGTCGGCTACCCCTTGATTTCCATGCATTTAGAGCCCCTCCACCTGCGAAGGGAGAAGGTTCTCTCTCTATAATTCTATCTCCTCTACCATGGAGAGTGCTCGTCGAAGCTACATGACGCCCATTCACTGTAAACATTCCAAAAATTAGAACATTGTAAAATAATGAAAGTATCAAATATGTAATATTTTTAAATGTAATGTGTTTTAAATATAACTCGACCTTCAATATATCTAATTTGTTTAAAAGTTTTTCCCAACGAAGTTACTTTTCCGTTCTTTTTCGTCAGATGTAATCAAACTGGCAGACAACATTATTGTTGGTGAATGTTAGTGTGGAGGATATACATCTTTGATTATTAAATACATACATGGCGAGAACGTATGAGGGAAATGAATAAAATAAAAGTGAGATAAGGGATTTAAGGTTTTATTAAAAAAAAAACACCATAAGGAATTTCAGCCGATTATGCCACGTTATTAACAAAAAAATCTAGCAAACCCTTTTCCCTTAGTTTCTAATAGCACCCAGCGCCTAGCACAGCGTATAAAATTATTTAAGCCGTGAAAGTTTAGAATTATTATTCTTAAATCCGGCGAAGTTTAAACTTTCACCCGTACCCGCTCCCATCACGTTTTAGGCATTAACTCGTACGCCCATATGAGAAATATTACGCAAATGATGTGTTCTTCAGTTTTACTTGCATAATTTTAAAACAGCCATAAGAAATAATGCTATGGTAACGTTTATCGTAAAGCTTTAATCTCCGCTCAAAGATAATCTAAGCTCACCGTCCGTGACTGTTTATTCCATTATTATTTTGACGGTCTATTTATTTTGGCAGCCATAACCATAAAACTTCAAATTGGGTTTCATATTTTCAATGTCTTTATTCCAGGTAAGTATGTTGATTTTTTTAAGATATGACGCTTTTTTATGATTTGCACGGCAGACAGTGAATATGAAATTTAGCACAACAAAAATTCCTGCTATGCACGTGCATAGGAGGTGCATGCAGCTGATGACATTCTGAATAGTCAGTCCGATTTCTCACCTAAATTGGCATTTATGGAACTTCGAAGTTACGGTTTTACCTACTTATTCTGTGGTTTGTGTCATGGTTGTTGTCACATCAAAATCAAACTCGCAAATGTTAGTTCGCTTAACGCCCAATGCCGCGCGCGTCAATCTCTTCAATTCTCCATACATTTAAAAAAGGTATACATTTTATTGTTATAAACACAGAACACATGCAAATACACAACAAGAAACAGATACATATGAAAAAATAAAAATAACATGACAATTCTACTTAACCCTAACCAACAGTAATCATAATTAAAAAAGTTCTTCAAAGTCAGCTGAAGCTGCTGGTCCCTGAGACACTTATTGCGTTACCCCGTTATTGAGCGGCTCGTAGCCTAGTGGCGCGGGGACTGGCCTAGCGTACCAGAGGCCTGGGTTCAAGCGTCAATAAAAAATTGTCCGTGTTTTCCACCCAGTTCAATGTAGCCGTGCTCATAAAGGGAAGGTCCTGGCATGGCACCTAATTCCTTCAGGAATGTGGTGTATTGGGCTAATATCATAACGGTAGTTGTGTGGTATTAGCCATCCATGTCAGGTCGCATAAAAAAAAAAGATCTCTAGGTTAATGCGGCGAATAAAGAAAGCTTTTGAGCGTAAGTCACCTGAAGCCTCCGTCAACAGTTAACATAGACAGTCTGCAAATTTCAAAGCTTCGTTTGACTATGCTCCTAAAGTTTGAAAATGCTAAATTTGATTTACTATTTGATTTAGGTGAGAGCTCTGACTTGAGGCTCGTGTCAATAGATTTGTAGCGGCGGGCGTTCGTAGGTTGCCTACCGCGGCCACGCCGGAAATTATTCTGGAAATATTCGCCGAACGGATCGCGGCGTCCTGGTGCGATTGTATCTCGCAAAAGACTCGTCCTGATTGGTCGTTCACATTTTGAACCATTTTTACTTACACTTATGCATTGCACTTGTAAGTCGATGGAGTACCCATAGATGGCGTAGCATTGGTAGCATGTTCGTTCGTAAATATTTTATAGATGGAGAGATAATTTTGGATAATTCGAACTCCCGCGCATTGAGGCGATTTCCGTTGGTGGCGTATAAGAAAAATGAAGAATATAAATATGAAACAAGTTTGATCGAACTGAAATATTTGCACACAAACGTGCAATAAGGATGAGTGAATTAAAGAAAAAACGATGCACAAACGTAATAAGCATAGTGCAATGCTGTTCTCAAAACCAGCAAACAAACCTTTACCGAACACTTTGTCTATTTAATTATATTAACCAACATCAGATTTAGCATTCAATACAAGGGTCACTTCTCTTAAGTAAAGCATATTTTTTGTAATAATCATCTGCGTCGCTATTTTAATCGTATATTATATGTTATTGAATCGACTGTGAATCAGATAAACATTAATTGACGAAAGAAAGCTGTAAAAAATAACAGTTTTAAAAAACATTGAACCTACTATTAAGAGTTTTTCCTACTATTAATAGTGGTATTCTTTCAAAACATTTTTGAAACGACCACCCCTGAGATATAAACTACTAATAAGAAACAGAATTATTCAAATCGGTTGACAGTTTGCGAAGATATTGAGTAACATACATACAACAATAAATATGCAGACGAATCGAAACCTCCTCTTTTTTTTTAAATCGGTTCAAATCGAGCTACTCTATAAATAACCCTTCTTCTTTCGCAGTCGGGTAAAAATATGCGAGGCTGAACCTGCAAGCAAATCCTTCGTAAGCAGTGCGTTTTTCAATTCCGCGTGTCTTCTATGCACATAATATCACTAATCTTTCTCTTACAGTCCCTCCTCCAGTAATAAATGCCTCTTATTAACACAGTGTTTCATACCGTACATCGGAGGTGCGACGACGCAAATATGTGTGTTTGTGTTTGAAATATTGCAGTTAATGTCCGCAATGCAGGTAAAGCGTTGTATGAACAATGTATATCGATTATTAAACACTATATCTGTAGGATACATTGATTACGGGCGGAGTGGCTGTGGGAGAATTCTTAATTGTAGGTATGGAGCGGGTGGCGTAATTGGTATACGCACTACCTGCGAAAGATAGTTGTTTTCTTAAACGGTATTTCTGTAATTAATGTGTCCTTGCTTTAATGTCGATACTAAACAAATATTATATTCGTAGAAAAAAGGACGTTTTTTTTAATTACTAAACTTAAAAAATAATACGAAAAAAAATGAATATTGCTGTGAACCATCTAAAGTCCATTAATCATAAGGTCTATGGCCGATTGAGCCAGTAGATACAGATGGACCGCATAATGGAACATTTACCACAATCTGATTCAGGTAACTTGCAGTTCAGATGCTCTAAATTTGTATGCCGGTGCAATTCTCGTGCATTTCAATGCAGAGATTGTAACCTGTCGCAAATGCGCAGGAGCGATTTCTTAATGTCGCCTACAAATTGGTCCACGTTCCTTCAACTGGGCCAGTAATTAGTCTGTGCTTAATCCGTTCGCTTTCAGAAACCAGTCGTAAGCTAACCATTTGATCTTGCTGGCAACCTGATCGTTAAAAAAATACATAGCATTTTCCGTATTCAACCAGTATGCTAAAAATAGGGTGTTGCCATTTTAAACAATAATTCATCATTAAAATTGTCATTAAAATCATTAACCGCAAACTATATAAACCTGCAAGGACATCTCTCTAATTTGTAAAAATACATTAAAATAAATGAAAACCTCTTTAGATTAAAAACCAATCCGGTTTATCTCAGTGTATTGAAAACATAAAATGTACATATTTATCTACAATAATATTTTTTTATTTAATTTAATGTTTAACACCTGTTTGCAAAATGTTTTGTTGCTCTGTGTTTTATTTGTGTTTCTTGGGAGAATAAAATAATTTGAATTTGAATAAAAAAATGTATAATAAGAATTTAGGCATCGATTAAAATTTGGTATGTAATTACTGGATTTTTGATTTATATTTGCATCACTGATATTAGCAAATAACCCATATTTAAATGAACGTACATAATATGGGTATTTTATGAATATTCAATTAAGTTCAATCGGGAATGATTTCCCTATGATAATTCTGCTACGTTACCCAACCTTGTTTGTAATTAAAGAAACTAAACAGGCAGAGAAAACAAACATATAAATGTGTACTTATAATTTTTAATAACTAACGGCATGTTCTTGTAACCCTAGATATGTAACCCTTTAGTTATCGATAAAGGTAATAGACACTTCTGCTCGTAATATGATTTTCACTAAATAAAGATTCCACTTAGGAATTAATGTTTTTTTTTCGACTCTTACGCCCGTCTTAAAAATCTTCAATCAAATAACTGAATTCCAAAATAATAATTTATAAGCAACACAAGCAGTAAATTAAAGAGTACAGTAATTTTTTAATTACTTTTATGAGCATTCTGCATACAAGCCTTCTCAATAAAATATTTTACGTGACGACATTGTTAGTACAAACACACGCATTTCAACTTAAGTTTTAATTAACCTTACTCGATATTTTATACTCATGTCGACTGTTGAAATAAACTGTTCAACATATTCATTCGCCGCCTCTCAAATTAATCGGTGCTCTGCACGTTCTCGTCCCGGGGTCGTTGCCTTCTTCTCGTTGGCAACAGCGCGAGGGGCGAGGCAGAGTAGCGAGGGAGAAACGAGCGGTGCAACGAGTGCACAAAAACAACTAGAGAAAACACGCGGCATAATGGATGCATTTTGCTAATGATCGCATACGCTTTACTCCACAGAGAAGCTGTTTTATTTACTTCCTGAACCGCACGCAGGCTTCCTGGAGCTTTTTCAAAGCGTAATTTGTCGGTTGAGTGAGGTGAGGCTGGTAGAGAACGGAAATAATAGTTATGTATGGATTGATTAATCATGAGAAAGTATCAGTGATTTTATAAAACGAATATTCATTTTGTTTATGTAACTGGACATGTATGACTAATACCACACCCACAGCCATGATACTCGTATTAGCATTAGCCCATCACAATGTATTTCCGAAGGAAACATTTGGCATGGCAGGATCTTCCCTTTAAAATCCCAGCTACATTGAACTGGATGAAAACGTGGACGCTTTTTCATTGCCGCTTCGACTATCTTTTCATCCCATGCTATGGTACCCACCCGGTCGGACTTAGCCCTTAACCTTAAATTACATAAAAAATAAGGTTTAGTTAACTAAATATCACGTTATAAATTTAAAAAACCCACGTACCTTACGATTGGATACCTGGCCATTCACGGCATGATTTCTCAAAGCAGTCTAGTGTGACTTTAATACGTTTCTCAAAAAAAAAAAAAATTTCAACATCAGCGTGATTCTACCGTGCTGTAATGGAATAGACAGATATGACTAGTGCTCGCTTATTCTAATGAAATACATAATTATCTTTAACCCTGTGGCACGACGCCTAGTTGCTCCACCATCGAAGTTAAGTAACACTGGGCGTGGTCGGGTTCTGTATAGGTTATAGGCTGGTCGTTCGAATTCCACGTAAACGTATATAAGTTTCTTATTTACTGGGTGGCAGATATAATCTTATTCATTTGAATTATATTTATAATGAGAGTAGATCTATGTTCATGAAAAAAAAACTTTTTTTTTCTCTTGCGTCAGATGTAATAAATTTTTTAAATAAAATTTTGATAAATTTTGGGTTTTGATGAAAAAATTACGTAATTTATACGAAGTTAAAATGTTTCTTATTATTAGTCTAGCAGATGCCCGAGGTTAAAGTCCAGCCAAAAAAATCTGTTTTCCCCGAATACTTACCGTTTAGCCCAAATCCAGACAGAAGTACAGACAGACGCTCGTTTTTTACGAGTATTTCTGTCAAAATGTAAGCCATATCTATTATATCGTAAAAGTGTGAAACGCCTTATTAACAGCGATTAGTTGTCCACTAAGCGATACTCGAGTTACGCAACCATACGAGTGTCACATCGTCGGATACGCGCGAGATCGATAATACGCTACAGCATCCGGTTACGCTGTAGCCGGCTAACGGGCCAGTACCGGCCGAACGCGACGGTGGCGCCTCCGGCTGGCGGTAGAAATGGAAAACTTCTCCTAGGTCAGGTTCTACTATGATGGTCTACACAGATGCTCGAATGTGTCGGCCAACGTCGCGAGTAGTATATCGATGGAAAAAGACCACCACCATTCTTCTATGGGCCAGAAACACGGTGCCGACTTGATTGTTTTACGATGAAGTAAATAAAATAAAACGCAGTTATGATGTGTTTGTTTAAAGACAAAATTACAAAAAAATAAATTAAAAATTTAACGCCCAAGTTGATAGTTTACCATTGGTTAATATCATAATTTTAAAGAATGTCTAGATAAAAAAAAAACAATAAATTTGCTTGAAAAAAAGCCTGCTAATATTTGCATGGATAAATAGTGAAGAGTAGTTTACTGACCGTACAGGATAGATGTGCAGAAACGAAGTTACTTTCATCTTTGATATATTCAATGATCAATCAAACGAAAACCTCAAGAGGGAGTTACCCATTGATCTTACTCTGATCTCTCCATCAAGTTTCTAACGGGGCGCTAGATCATTCCCCGCCGTTACTGGCCTACATAGTCAACTATAGTAATTTGTTTATCTACTGCATTATCATAAAATAGCACGTTGAGTCCACTAGTTTGATATAATATTGCTGCTGAAAATATAAAGCCAAACTATCTATAGAATATCGATAGATTTTTTGCGACTGCATTTACATTAACTGTATTTTGACTTTTTTAATAACTTGTTAATAATGTATGTAATATTGCTTAATCTGTTTTTATGTATACATGGAAATGCCAACATGGTCCATCTTACCTATATCTGCTTTGACTCCTTAAACAGAATAAATCACAAACCGTAACTATATAGGCGAACACACTGACCAGTTATGTATTTAATGTCATAAAATATTTTTAGCTAAAGTAAAAACATCGCAGTCCAGCTATCAAAGCCATATCGAACTATACTAAGCTATACTACATCACGGTTATTTCTTTCTCTGTGGTACGGTAAGCAATAAACTTAAACATATATTCAGTCAAACAGGTGTCTAGGTATATTTCTAATCAATACGCAGGAAAGCATACACGAAATCTGACTTGATTTTCGGTGAGAAGTGACAATTGCGAATAACACGCAATCACGAATATTTATTGAAATTTCTTGTTATTTCAATACAAATGAAATCCTAATCTATCGCATAGTTTAGGAATTCATTTCAAAATACTAATAAAAAGATTGGCCAATATTGATTTGGACTCATATTGACTTAGCACTCAAAGAAAATTACGCCGGTGAAGATGCATATTATATGTGTAACCTAATCAAATAATTTTAATGTTGGTACTTAAATTTCCAAGTCGGGAAGGGAAAAATCATAATATATTTATGGAGATTTTCAATTTTAAGGATTAAAAAAACAAGACATTTTCTCAACAAAGAAAATTAAATATTGTTCGATGCGACGAAATGAAAAGCCTTCAGTTTTCAAACCTGTTTAACGACCGAGGTAATCTTAAAAGTGTTCTATATAAATTATAAGTGTTGCATCGTATATAAATTTAGTTTTCAAATAATTATCAAATTATATAAAAATTCGATGTGTATAGTTTATACGAAAAACCAAATGATAAAAAATGTTTCCTAGTTTCCCTAAAATCCTGTTTTATTTTAATTACGATTTTTCTTATCTAAATACCTACATTAAACTAGTTTAGAAACATTTCAATTCAAATTTAATTTGATATGATCTTTAACCAGCAATACATTCTAAACAGTTAATTCCTACTTGCTTCTTGTATTGAAAGGAAAGTGTTTATGTTACCTTTATAAATGTAACGGATTATTTATTATAGAATCGCCTTTATAAATAAATACCCAAGTTAGCAACACCTAGCGATTCGCAATGATCAGGTCTAAAGCTATGCAGATTGGTCTCAGTGAGAGTTGAACGAGTGATGAGGAAGTACAGTTCATAATCCAAGGTGAGGAGACGGATACATACGAAATGCAGCGATAAAATACGACAATATTAATTTAGTTATTCTTTATAGGTGAGACTGTCTATATATAAATTGAGTGAAATAATTTAAATTGACTCGTTGTTTCAGAACTCTGTATTTTTTTAACCTGATTAAAAATGTTTTCATGCCCGGCTGGTCTCCTCCAAATCGATTCATGATGAATTGAAATATGTTATTTATGAATACCCGAGGAGGTATGCACAAAGACACATTGGATTTAATTAATGTGACAGGAATCTTTATATGACAAATGCACTGATCTGAGGGCTATGTAACTTCCTTATATAAAATTGTATATTGAAATTATTTTCTGAATAATTAATTAAGCTTTATTCTGGAAATAGCGTCTAAACTAAAAATAGCACACATCTGGGGCTTTCCTAAGTTTTTTTTATGTGACTGGACATGGATGGCTAATACCACACCTTCTGTCATGGCATTAGCCCAACACACCACATGGGAACTAGGTGCCATGCCAGGAACTTCCTTAAATTGCACGGCTACATTGAACTGGATGGAAAACATGGACAATTTTCATTGCCGCTTCGACCATCGTTCATCCAATGCGATGGTACCAACCCGGGCGGGATTAACCCTACCACCTAGTAAGTAAGCCCAGCCCCTCTCAACGGTCACCCATCTAAGACCAGACCGGACCCAGCGTTGCTTAACTTCGGAGAGCGATCGCCGAAGTATCGCGCCACTGGGCCACTGAGGCTGACAACTAACTACTAGATTTTTGTTAATAATACAAACTCTGTCCCTTTTACCAAAACTTCAAGTATTAGTTAAGCAAATCTATTTTATGGTACGGTCGTAAATTGTGTTACAGTTAAGAATGTTTTAAATAATGTTTTATTCTATAATTTTATGTAAGTGGACATTAGAAGGGTAAAATGCCACATACACTGTAATGATATTAGCCTAGCATATTACATTGCCGTAGGAGTTAGCAGCCATGCCAGTACGAGGACGGCAACATTGAACTAGATATCAAAAGCGGATATTATTTATTGCCAATTTGACCGTTTTTTCTTCCATTACGATGGTACCAACAAGGGCGGGTTAATCCTACTACCTAGTGGATGGTACCTCATGGATACCGAACCATGGAATTGCGTGCATTCGTGACGACATTCGTTTATCTAACTGAGAAAGGGAAAGAAAGTGGTGCGTGAACAGGGCGGGGATATGAACCCATATCTCTAGCATGCAAGGCATTTCTCTGCGCCACTAAGCTACGACCCGCTAATAATAGGTATATTACTAAATATTATTGGATATCGTATGAAACCCAAATGAAAAGGGTTAGGTAACGCCAAGTTGAGATTCAAATAATCTGGAACTGTGACGGATTGACCTACGTACCTACGATCTTGCGCATCGCGTTTTTGACGCTACCACGGTGTCTTAGCGATTTTACTGCGACCTTAAAGTAGTAACCGGCATGGCGATCGATTGGGTTGGAAGCGATTCTATTGACCAGGGTTGGACCCATAAGCTCCTAGAGCCATTAGTAGTAATTCGGTAATAAATATTCAACTTCTGGAGTTCGGTCTGTCGTTCTGACTCTCTGACTGTTCGCTTATGACTAGAGAATTACTTACGCGATATGGTTGCGGCTTAGATGTACTACTTGTAGCGTTGTTGTAAGGGAATGCTTGTAGCCTTGTAGCCTACTTAGCCTACTTGTAGTCTAATTATTTGAATTAATGAAACAATACTTACCATTACGCTAAATTACCCTGAGTGGGGTGTTAAAATAGGAGATAATTTTGAGCGGCTCGTACCCTAGTGGCGCGGGGACTGGCCTAGCGTACCAGAGGCCCGGGGTCAATACCAACTTGCACCAGTGTCTTTCTCTTTCAGAGTTCGATAAGTGCATTTCGTCACGAATGCGAGCTGCTCCATGGTTCGGAATCCATGTAAAACTGTAGGTCCCCTTCCCCTACTAGGTGGTAGGGTTTAAGCCCGCCCGGGTTGGTACCATCGCATTGGATGAAAAGATGGTCGAAGCTGCAATGAAAAAGTGTCCGTGTTTTCCATCCAGTTCAATGTAGCCGTGCTCATAAAGGGAAGGTCCTGGCATGGCACCTAATTCCTTCGGGAATGTGGTGTGGGCTAATATCATAACGGTAGTTGTGTGGTATTAGCCATCCTTGTCAGGTCGCATAAAAAAAAAGGTGAAAAGGAATGCTTTTGTTGAAATTTAACTTGAACGGAGCCTCGGGTATCTGTTATAAACAGTTATCTTGTCGTCATCGTATCAGTAAATCGGATACAACAAAGGGGAAATATAACGATAAACAAGCGATATCATGAACTTCGCGGTAGCAACGTTTGGGTATTTGGTTTAGTTTTAGGCACCATAAACACATTTCGCACGCTATCTTGCCAGTGAAATATTGTGGCCTACTGAATTTGTGTGTCGGCCAACGTAAACTAACTTTTTGTTGGTCTAATTAGAAATTTCACGCTCATTCTCGTCGCTTCTCATTCTGAATTGCTTATGCAACTTTTTATACTAATATTTGTGTGCACTGTGACGTATTCTTCTCACCAAATTGAAAAAGTAAAAGGTTTTTTTTTTAAAAGATGTATTTGAATTTTTTATGTGACTAAACATAGATGGCTATTACCATAACTCCCGTCATGATATTAGCCCAATGCTACGTATTCCCGAAGGATTTGGGTGCCATGCCAGGACCTTTTTTTATGTGCACGGCTACATCGAACATGGAAGGCATGTCCACCCGCCACGAGCCGCTCGAATAGCCGCTATTAGTTAGTGCCTAACCCTTCAAAATATGTCCGAACAACTTTTCAAAGTTCCAAAGCACACACAATTTCGGCGGAAAATAATTTTCATATGCAAATAAAAATAACATCCATCACTATGTGTGCCAAAAATAATGTGAAAATACATTGAGTGCTCAAGAGTGCAAGAAGGTGAGAGAAGCGTTTTTTCCAGTTTCTTTTTGGGTTTGATAGGTCTGCGTATTGTATGTGTAACTACAATCCTTACGTCGTTTTAGGCTCTTTGTATAGCTAGATTACACATGAATAGCATTTTCACTTATGTATACATCATTGGTATTGCATTATTCAGGCACGGGGAATATTCAAATTCTTCTTTTATTAATTCATCTAATAATTCGTTTGCGTATATTACAATTTTACTACCAAACATCCATCAAGCCGGTATTCAAATATTGTTATTATTTTATAACGATTATGTAGCCTTCTCAGTAACTAAACAATGTAATCACACATTTGTTTAAATTCTGGTAAAATGTTGCAATTGCGTTTAGTAAAGCTTTTAACGACTGGAAAGCCCAGCAACTTTAGGTAAAGTGGTGTTTGCACGAATTGAAAAGGTCAAAGCGTCTGTGCCTGTGAAGGGTTGTCGTCACTGTATTGATTTTTCTGATTGTACTGACGAATTATATGCAATGCCACCATATTTTACCTGATTATAGTAAAGAAAACTACGTTTCTTAAGTCATATTAATATCAAGGCGAATTATGATGCTTCTAAAATGTAAGTCGAACATTATAGTTCTTTTACAATCTTCTAATCGATTCAAATGTATGCTTCCATTTTTCCAGCTTCTAGTCAGATTCACATACCTAAAATATCTGAATACATTTGCATTTTTGCAAAGATTAATCGAATTTTTAAAAATAATTTCAACATAAATTTGTCTTAAAAAAAAGTCGAGATAATTTGGCAGTCCATTTTTCAAAAAAAATTAGTATAAGCCGTGACATATGTACATTGAAGCATTGTTATGATTTTTTTGCACTATGCAGAATTTGTTTTAGTATGAAAATTCATCCAAAACATTTGACAAAGGACAAGGTGGCTAGTTTGAATCCTAGATGAATTTCCAGACCAAATTTTCAAACATTACGTCAATTCGATCGATTAAAATCTCTAAGAAATAAATAGAGCATAACGAGGCAAATAATTTGAAACATTGAATGTTTAGTAGCATTGTAACTGCATGTTTACGTTGGTGGGTACTCGACCAGATCTAGAAATAAGATCAACCAAAACAATCGGCTTAGCCGGTGTGCAAATATAACTGTGGGAATATCGAGGTTTCGTAAGCTCCGATCATTGAATATTGCTCTGTCTAGTTCTAGTACTTCACTGGTCGGGCGATTGTTAGGCCTTGGTCACACGGAAATATTTAGTATATTTGAGCAGCTTTTTAGGTAGCCAATGGCTACTTGCAATTGTACCGAAGAGTGAATGCAAAAATAATAAAAGATGGTGATTGATTTCTGCATTCTTATTAATATCGAAGTCAAGCGCCGACACTTATTTTGAAGTATTGTAATTATAAATTGAAAATGAACAGAAATAATATTGACATCTTAAACAGGAATGGAACATGCGACCTTTAAATTAGTACCGGTACATAGTGACAATATCGCATATTTTATTTTGTTTTGATTGTTTATCAGTCAAGTTTTAACCTAATCTAGTCTTTTGACTACGGTAAATAAGCTAGACTAAAATGAGCAACTAAGTATACGTCGTATACTTAGTTTCTAGTAAAGATACGTAAATCAATTATCTCCTATTATACTGTGGAAAGAAAACAAATGTTCCCCAAGTCTAAGATTGTAGCTAGTAACTAGTAAAAGTTACGTGTGGCTGCAGCTTTATTCCGGCATGCTTGGGAAAATGGAATTGCAAACATTGGCACCCTATCAATTTTGAGATACTAGATAGGTATCAGGATAGTTAAAACGATTGAGGCAACGATCAAGTTGATTTTTCACGTAAAACTTGCTTTCTTTCTCATGTTAAGAACGCATTATGCATTTATTTCTCACGATGATATAAAATTTTATGGACATCAATTGTTACCGTTCGTATCATAGATGGAATCAGATGAATAATGCAAAAAAGTAGTTCTGGAAAGAACTGAATATGGATGGGTAATGCCTACTAGAACGATTTTCGTGATATTAGCCTGACATACCGCATTTCCGAAGGTAATTACCTGCTTTTGCGCGGCTACACTGAATATTTTAATTGGCGTTTGGACAATCATTAATTAATTGAGATGGTAACCCGGGCGGGATTGGACGGGGATGTTTTCTAGCCTAGACGGTGGGATGATCACCCAGATAAAACCCGAGCACCTTCATGGTTACTTAACTTTGATGATTGAAGACCGAATTATCGCGCTACTGGGCTACCGCGGCTGATTTGGAAGAACATGAGCTTGAGCTTGGAATGAGCTTTTTAATATATTGTTTTCATGTAAGTTTTCATGAGCATCATAGAACAAAGAACTCAGTTTCATTCTACAATAAAAATAATATACATATAGTTGTTCCTAAAAACAAAATTAAATAATTTAATGTATTAAAAACATACTCAATCACACCTCCACTTCGGCTACTCTACACAAAAAGCATCCTTGTTTTTCTTACATTTAAAACCACAATTTGAGTGAAATTATTGATTGATCAAGCATTGCATATCTTCACACATGTTTTGATTAATCCATATTATGATAAACAATCAGCAAATTAATGCAGCTTGTAATGACACTAAAATTAAGTAAGAAGAATAACGACCCCGTAATCGTGCCCTGAGTTTATATTAACTTTTAGTGTATATTTGTTTTAATATTTTTTTGGTTTATGTCCGTTAACAATAATACATAGTTTTGCAACATGTACATAATTTGTAAATATATGCAATAATTTGTAACTGTATTTTTTTTGTTTCAGCATGCAACTTTTATCCGGTGGGGGAGTACTTGCGGTTCGTCCGGATACCTGAAAACCTCAAGGTCGGCGGAGAAGTACTGAAGGTCGAAGTACATCCCAGGTAACTTCAATATTACATTGCTTATTGCCTCTTTATGTGTATACATATTGCCACATTTATTTATTTTTATTTATTTATTTATTTGGAAATAAATTAAACAATATTGAAAAACTTAAACTAAACAAACTATACAGCCAATAATAAAGTTTCACTTTTTAACACACTAACACAAAAATATATCCACTTAATCTTATAATAAATATTGCATCAAATTGATTTTTTATGATGTGTACCTACGGGTGTGTGAGAAGGGAGGATGTAAGGGTGTTTGAGGACACGTGTGAGAGGGTGTGTGTGTGTGAGAGAGAGAGAGGGTGTGTATGCTAGCGTGTTTGTATAACTTAGTTATTTAATATCTTAACAACTTTATCAAAATATGATGGTTTTGTGTTATTAAATATATCAATTTTACCGAATGAATTGTAATAACTACTCATACATCTATTGATAACCGAGTCCCTGGCGTGATTAGTGTGGCATTTCGGAGTTTGGAACAGAAAAGGACTGCGAGTGCGCACCGGTGAAGCTCGCAGCGATACTCGAGCGACAAGGTCGGGGCAGTCGATATGATTGGCGTCCGCGACCGTTCGTCTCTGCTCGAGGGACTGCAACTTGAAGTGATTCCTTGCCGCTGCGTGGTTTTCGAAGTAGCGCCTGCATTTAAATGAGGGTTGTTTTAAAATATTTATTTTGGATCCATTCAAGACTTTTTTTATAAGTAATGTATGATGGGGACCAGACGGGCGATGCGAACTCGACTAAACTGCGAACATATGAAAAGTACAACGTTTTTAATGTTGGAGAACTAGAAAATGGTTTACATGTGCGTACAATGAACCCCAACATCTATTACGCTTTGCTTACTATAAGGTCTACATGTTTATCGTATAGTAATTTTGAGTCAATCATCACTCCTAGATCCTTCACCAGCTCCGTTCGCTCCAGCGAGTACGTGTGTATCACCGAGCGCCTGCGCCTGCTGTACGTGATGACCTGACACTTGTGAACATGAAGATCAAGACAGTTTAGCCTGCAATATTGAGATAGTCGGTCTAAGTCCAGCTGCAGCTTGGCGCAATCCGAATCTTGTTCGATCTTCATGTAAATCTTCATATCATCAGCGTACAACAGGTACAGTGAGTGTTGGAAGCACTCAGTGATATCATATAGGTACGCGTTCAACTACAGCGGTCCCAAATGCGATCCCTGGGGAACTCCGGAGCAAATTATAACTCGCCGGGAACTATATGCCCCGACTTTCGAGCAACTGTATTCAAAAAATATGTGAGCAACAAGTTTGCCTCAACTTATAAGTTTTGACCTTCGAACGTACAGCGATAACAAAACAAATGTATTAGTACTTATGAACATTTTCAATATTAATATTTTTCGAGCTATGTAATCGGTCAGATGGGCATTTTAAAAAAGTTTGTTTAATTAAATATGCTACACAATCACACACCTTTAAAACAACTTGTGAAAGACTCTAACAGTCGTGTTCAAAGTGAACCTGTCAATACTTAGAACGGAATTATCACCGGATTAACCATACAAAGACCGGTTTAGTCCGACCTTAATACGCGTACCAAATAAAATTAGTCCGCCCACTCTGAATGATGCTATTAAAGTTTAGACGCTAGAGCTAGGATCCATACATTTGTAATTTCTTACGGTAGCACCATACATACAAGTCTTACGAATTCTAGAATAATCTATTGTGAAATAGAACGATCTCAAACCAGGCAAATTAGTTCTCTCAAAACGATAACACATATCTCACTCCGTTCTCTGTCTTGTCTCTCGATTGTGCCGTCACATCGTCCACGCGGCTCACTTAACAAGTGCCTCTAACTACACATGTGTTGACCCCTACTCCCATTGAATGAACATTCGAAGTGGGATCAGTGTAAACGTAAACGTACGCAACAGTGCGTTCGCCACCGTATCGTCTCGCTACAGTGCCAGAACAAATGCGTGAGTTTCAACACTTCGCTCCACATGCATAGCTAATGATTTTAAAAACATTGAAGGTAACTGTACTACAATTTCTGCAGCTATTGTAACCAACATATTTGTTCTAATATGTCTTCTCACGGTTATCTACTAAGTCAATTAAAGTCCTACAGTTCAAGAGAGGTAGTTAAGGCCCATATGTATGTACGAAGTTCCCAATCTTCAGAGTGGACAAATCTTATTTATCATGAGGGATATTTTACTTTACTTAGATTACTTTTTAAGTTATATTAGATTATATTAATTTCGATAAAAACATTTGGGAGACGTATTCTCCAAAATATCTTTTTCATATAACTTATATTTGACTTAATATCTGCATTTGTACTAACATTATAATATTTAGAACTTCCATGTTTGTTAACATGGTCGTAATTATCGGAATGAAAATGTTAACCATGGTTGATTCCGAACATAATATAAATTATCTTTTAAAAGAAACAAGAGGTCCAACCAATAAATATGTGGCAATTCAATTTGAAAAAAAAAAAAAAAAACTGGGACAAAGTGCATGCTGATAAATAAAAGTGAATAGGTACCTTCATAACAGAAGCAGATATTTCAACACGCTATATACATCAGACCACAAGCAAAGACCATCAGGGCCACGATTGGTCGACGAAGCCATGCAAGATTTCTTAGCTCTGTGGTAAGAGCAATGGGTGTTTTGATGCACGATTGTCAGGCGAAATACATTTGTCCACAAATTTCTTGTTGCAAAATGCTTCGTTCGCTCAACGTTTTCTAATGATTTAAAAGTTGAAAATGGGTCTTTTTGCAAGATGAATTATCAAACTTGTGAATCATTCAAGTTACAATTCAAAAAAGATTATTACATATAAGTTTTTTTTTTTTACATAAACATAAAGAAAGATAGCCACAATAAAACAATTACAAAAAAGCATAATAAGGGACCCACGGCCTTAAGTAAGTCCTGCTCCGTACACTAGTACTTATACTGTACTATAAGGGGCAATAGATATATTTCCGTTTATGTTTTCAAGGCGGGTACAATGTTTAACATTTGACGACGATAACAGATTTTTTAAAACATTTATAGCATATGTTAAAAGCAAGATGGTGTGTGTGTATGCATTCGTTTTTGGGGATGTTAATCATTATGTGGGTGAGTATTATAATGGTGGTGTGTAGGTGTATGTATATGGGAGTGACAGAGAATGTACATGTAAACATAAATCTAATAAATAAACATATAAGTTGATTACAAAGATTTAGTACAGAACCCTCATCAAACCCAACTCGATCCTATAAATTTTCTTTAACTGCACAGTGCGTCTGTTAAATGGTTTATTATGTTGAAGGAAGGAAGGTTTCCCAGATAATTTGCACGGTCCCATCATCTGCTTATTCAGAGTATCGTGACATCTCGGCGAGATGATATAACGTGGTTTATCTTCAAATTAAGTTGCATCAACTTACGCAACGGACGTCTAGCGAGCTCGAAAGTAAAAGTTATAAAGTCTCACAACGAAGCAAAATAATTTTACTCATTATTATATTCGTAATTCATTCCGCGGTTACAAATGTACCGTTGGTTTTATGGATAGATGACGACTTGCAAATTAATATCCTTAATTTAGTCAAACGAAAGTATTTTAGACACTTATGGACTGAAATGGTAAACGGTGGTAGTTACCTGAATTGGTGCAATCGTATTGAATGAAATATGAGCGAAGAGGCAATTAAACTTTTTCCGTTTAACAGTTTGGTCATGCATTTAATAGGTGAGGGCCTGGCGTTTAAAATATGCTAAGCTTAACATAAAATATATATGTAGACGAATAGAGGAGATTCTTCGAGTTTGACCGTCAGATATTAGGCTAACACACCACATGGGAACTAGGTGCCATGCCAGGATATTCCTTATATTGCTTGGCTACATTGAACTGGATGGAAAACAGGGACAATTTTCATTGCCGCTTCGACCATCGTTAGAAAGAGAACTAAAGTTGTATAAGAACGGGGCTGAGATTGATCTCATGAGATCTCGCATGAGAAGCAAGGCAACGTGCCTTGAGCTATAAGCCTTTCTTTCTGAGCGTTTGAATATTGCATTCAATTCATGATCCGAACCGTATGCGCTCTTCACCTTTTTTTATGTTGAGCGCGGCATATGGCGTACGCCAGGCCCTTACATGACAAGTGCCCGGCGATGCCCACGGGCTTTCGTACCGTATATTTCTACGTATGTTTAAAGGACCCCAGACTTACCGACCCTATAGATAAAGTCCCCTATAGCAGGCATGCCTATATATAACTATGGAATGGACTCCCTGCCGAAGTTTATTCCTCAAAGTACAAGCTGGGGTCCTTCAAGCATGGTGTGAAGAAGCACTTGGTCGGCCAGCATGGTTTTCGCAGCCCCTGTGAAAGTCGTCGGGCGTCTTTTGTGAGGTCCTGACGTGCGCCATAATGCCCTGAATTACTTCCTGTACATGTATAGGAATTAATTCAGTAGGACCACTTGAATTCTAAAGTTCCTGAACCCTCAAACTGGACAATAATTATTTTACGATCATCTGCCTTTGATGATGTTATTTGTGTTAAATTTTGCAATCGTTACATTCGTGACTAGAGGGCCAAGCCTTAAGTCACGCATCATTACGCCAATAATCGTATCACACATCCAGTCACTGCACATTCAGAAATCGATTTATTGGCGCATCACTTTATTCGGCTGTATCAATCATTATTGCATTACCCTACTTGCATTCTAAATCGCCTGATGCAATTCAGAATCGACTATGGCTGCGCGAAACATTTGCCTACTAAATTATGACAAGTTGTGAACGAATGCCGCTGTTGTAACTGCTATAAATATTGATGTTATTTTGAAAGCTATTTATTTTGGGAGTTGAAGCCTGTCGACTTGAATTCGAAGAGTTTTATTGTTTTTAAATGTTTATTAATTGAGTTGATGGATTATGTGGTGTCAAGGTAAATGTTTCGATCGTTAGCGGGATAGTAACCGAATACATACATACGATAGTCTTTCTTTCAATAGCTGTAGAGGTATACTTAAAGTTTTTGTAGAAATACGTTACCATCTGGAGAAAGTCTGAAACTTGGCACGCATGTGATGTGTGGATACAGGATACAGCCGAGCAATATAAGAAAGGTAATGGCACCTTCTTCCCATGTGGTGTGTTAGGCTCATATCTGACGGTCAGTTTGGTGTAGCGATATGTGTTCAGTTAGACCTTTATTAGGATTAAACAGATTAGTTGATAAATTATGAAATCCTCATATTTATGTTTTCATAAATTCTATTGAACCCAAAAATGATTGTTTGGTAGAAAACACAATGTTTCTGGATAGAGACCATGGTAAAAAACTGGCCAGGTGAATTTAATTGGTGAATTAAACCTAACGTTTGGTTGCATTTTGTATCTTGGCAACTGAAAAATTTGAGTTCACTTGGCCGAATAACACGTCTTTTGACAGTTAGCATGCTACAAAATGCAACTAAACGTCATATTGCATCACTCTATTGCCTATTCACCTGCTATTCCCCCGGCGAGTTAACTTACCATGGTAACGCATATGCTCCAATAATTTACTAGTGTGGTGTGTATATGTTCTAGTGTGGTTCATTTGTTTTGAAGAGACGGAATTCTAATAAAATTGACATATTTCAGCAGGTGATATCTTGCTCTTGCGTCAATTCATGGGAGACCCAAAAATGGTTAGCAAACAAAGGGTTTAGGTACGGTGCATTGCGAAGCTGCCGATTCAGCGAACTATAAAATTAATTTCCAATGTTTATTCAGTTGAAATTAAGAGATTTGATTCGCTAAATCGAAACTCAAAGCGGGTAGGTACGTGCTGAGAACATACTTCGTCATACTCGCTCGCTGATTTGCTGTGAAACTGAGATAATAACATGCAATCAGGAACGAATTGATAGGTTGATTGAAAAGTTCCCTAAAGTATTACCTAAATAACCAATAGAAGCGAGAACGTTTTTAATTTATTCGTTTCAAGCCATGTTTACACTTTGAAACTGCATGCAATGGAATGGAACTTTAATGAATAGATTATGCAACATAATGTTCAGAATGTGTCAGTATTGACAAATTTGTGAAAATTAGTAACTCAGTTAAATTAAAACATCAAGAATGCTCCGAGGAATTTCAAAAACTAAAACCCTAATACTAATTCAAGATCAAAAAGTACGAATCCAATAAATATTCTCATCTGGGCCTGTATTCTTGGCATTCAGTCATTGCGGATTCAGTAGAGTAAACAGTAATGTCGAAGTAAATTCTTCTTCTGTTAACTCTACTAAATCCGCAATGACTGAATGCCAAGAATACACGTCCTGAACTTGTTATGTACAAACTATTCAATATTTATTAATTATTAAGTATCCACTTACACGCTATATATTTTAATGTTTTTGTATGAATATTCTTACTGCTATTCAGAGGATAGCCTTAGTCGTATGTCACGTACCCTATCTTAATAGAGTCATGATATTACCACCTCAACACACGAGATGTGAGCTGGGTGCTATGCCAGGACCTGGATGAAAAACAAGGATAATTTGTATTGCTGCTTCGGCCATCGTTCATTCAATGCGATGGAACCACCGGCCGGAGACCTAGGAAGACCTAAAATTTTTACCTGGAATTCGAACCAAGGCCAGCCTTAACGATCGAAAGATCACCCTCCCCGAAGCCACACAGTGTTACTGAACCTCGGTGATCGAAGACCGTGGCGTCATGCCAATGGGCTGCCGAGGCTGAATTTGTTTACATTCGCAATACATGTATATTCTTAATTAATAATTTTATTATTAATAAATAATAAATTAGTTAATAATTTTCTTATTAAATAGTGAACCAAATAACATTTTTACCAAGCGGTTCCAATCAGTCGTAATTTTTGTCTAATAAGCTTTTCACTAAAATCATCACGTTAGATGCCTTCTACCGCGCTACCTTCCGGTGATGGTGCGAAAACGAATAATTATACAATACGGTCCCTGCGTCAAGCTGAATCATGCTGAGTGGTTTACGGTAATTATATTTTATTAAAATATGTAAGGTGCCCAAGAGAAAGAAATGTATTTATGTCCGAGCCTTTCAAGTCGACGAAATCAGGAATATTGACACGTCGATGCTAAAAAGATAGTATTTATTAAGTATTTGTAAGAACATGTTAATGCTAATTTAAGAGGATAATAAGATGATCAAGTTCCATACAATGGCTCGTGCCTGTTTCCTGAAATGAAAATGAAATGAAAAAATCTGCAAGTATGGGTTACAAAAAGGCGGAATTAATGCCAAGAGTCATTTTTTTTCCTGTCGGTTCGATTACTTTTGGCGAAGAAGAGCCGACAAGAAACTTCGTCAGATTGGTCATTGTATATATTTTTTCCATTGATAAAGGTAAAGGTCCCCGTAACCCCCGTAATCGTCGAGCATATATGAAAGTATATTGCATATTGATACCGGGAAAATATTTTTTTCCATTGCGCTCTGAGCAATTTTGCTAAATTTGTATTTCTAAACCCGAAAAGGGTTGGATCGCCACCATATCAACCATATTAAATTCAAAATGGTAAAATATAAATTCTGCTATTTTTACTTGGACATGCTGCTCAACCTACAACATGAGAAATAGGTGCTATTTCAAGACCTTCCTTATATTGCACGGCTACGTCTACATATATGGATGGAAATATTGAATGTTCATTGCCGCTTTGACCATCTTTCGTGCAATGGGATCGATCGTGGATGATAACAACCCGGGTGGGCTCAACGCCTAGATTTCCACCTAGTAGAGTATTTAAATATACATGGATTGCAAACATCCTCGCGACAATTCGGTCGCTATCGTGACACATTTCGTACTTATTCAACTCAGAAAGAGAAATAATTTAGTGCATAAACGGGGCGGAGATCTAACACATTAATTCTGGCATAGAAGGCAAGTCCCCGCACCCATGACTACCAACCGCTCTAAAAACAAACTAATTGTAAAGCCATCTCTTTGTAGTGATGCGCACTAAATAAAGTTGCAGGATGGAATCAACTACTGGCCATCTTGTAAAGTCGGTCGAGCTAGGTAACGTTACCAGTAGATGGCGCTAAGCTGAGGCAGCTTCGCGGCAATGATGTTGGTGTGGTGTTTTATACCTCTTCGCACGCCATAGCCACTATCATTGATGCAACGTATTAACAAAAGATGGCGCTGATTGGCAACAGCCATATCTGAGCTAATCACATCACAGTGCAACCGGGCCGGTTTTTCTACAAGTTTTTATTTTACTTGCCATGCATGTACATACTATGATCAAAAAGTTCCGGGAATTAATAAATAAAAAAAAAATGTGTTAATTTTCGGATACATTTATTTTATCACCTTCCGTCTGAAACGATGCACACTTTTGATAGTCCGGTGAAGGAAGGGCTTTCAATGCCTTCGTCGCATTTTCTTTTGTTTCATCGATGCTCGAAAATCTCTTTCCACGAAGGGGTAATTTAAGTTTTGAGAACAGGAAAAAGTCACATGGTGCCATATCCGGAGAATACGGTGCCTGTTGGATTGTATTTACAGTATGTTTGGTCAAATAATCGGTCACGATGCGCGCTTTGTGAGACGGAGCATTGTCATGGTGCAAGATCCATGAGTTGTTTTGCCACAATTCCGGTCGTTTTCTACGCACAGCATCTCTCAAACTGACTGTTTGACGATTTTCAAGTACGATTTCTTGAACTTTTTCGACGTTATCATCGGTAGTTGATGTTGAAGGGCGTCCACGACGAGGTGCATCGTCAACTTCTTTGAGACCATTTTTTAACGACGAATACCACTCGTATACTCTTGTTTTTGAGAGAGCAGAGTCCCCGGAGGCTTTTTGTAGCATTTTGAATGCATCAGCACAAGAGATTTCGTTGGAAACACAAAACTTCAAACAAATTCTTTGTTCAATATTTTTTTCCATTTTGAAATGCGACGAACTTCAAAAACTTAATTGATATAAACAGACGCCAAACAATTACTAATGACATTTAATGTTGGACATTTGGCAGGAGTGTCAGGGAAAGGTGTACCAACCTGAGAAAAAAAATATTCGAATCGGTAAAGCGTTTTAAATTCAAACTACAAATTCCCGGAACTTATTAATCATAGTGTATTTGTACTTGCAATGTATGTATGTAAAGTAGGTGTTTAGGTCAAATCTTGAAAGCTAAATTGAACCACTTCCTCTTATCCGACGGAGTTACACTTTTGAATGACGGTTCAGTTTCGATGACAATTCATTTTTATGGTAAGTATGACCTGGATCGACATCCAGGATTATTACCCAGCTAGGTACAATATAAAACCTAAACAATTTACCCGAAATTCTTATTTCTCATCATCAATTGAAATTTCGTATGGGTTGAAACATCCTTATTTATTCATGCATCCTCAGCCTGCCTAACAGAGTATTCTCTACTCCACAGAAAAAACCTGAGCCTCCAGCCTGTGGACAAGGAGGAGGACGCGCAGCTGTTCACGCACCGCGACGTCAACCGCACGCACGTGTCCGTCGTGCTGGCGCAGAGCCTCGAGAGTCTGGTCGACGCCGACACGCCGCAGAATGTCGTCAAGTTCCGCCTCGGCTGCGACTTCGACGAGGGTGACGATATGGTGAGAATTGATGCGATACTTTACATAACAATCTTTTAATTTATTGTATAAACACGAAATCAAATTGCAATGAACTTAAGTTATCTTAAGTTAATATTTTACAGTCTAACACCTAAAAGTAAAATTTAAATTAAAACTTAAAATAAAGAAAAATGTGGATCTGAGAGCAATCCAGTGAAATATGTTGCATTTAATGTATAATATTACATTAAAGTCAGCCGATGTTTGCCCCAATGTGCCTAGAACACTCGCCGCGTTGCCTCTTTGAATTTAGAGAGCGATTCTACGGATAAAAAAAGGCTTTTGCACGACAATCGCCAGACTTCTCCACTAGGAGTTTTCCGATGTCATATGCAAAAGTCTTAGCGTCCGGTGATAACCTTGGTCACCGGACTACCTATCTTACCTAACCTACCTACCTACCCTAACCTAACCTTATAATTACAATCACATAGTTTTGTAGTATTATTATCACAGAGTTTGGATAGTCTGGCTACAGTTGACACCCCGCAGAATATCGTCAAACTCGGTCTTGGCTGCGATTTCGACGAAGGTGACGCTATAGAGAGAATTCATGTGATACTTTCCAAAACAAACTTGAACAACTAACTACCACTTTTTGGTTGTATTAACACGGAGGCTTGACAGTCTGACTGCCGCTGACACCCCGCAGTATATCGGCAAGTCAGGTTTTTGCTATGAATTCCACAAGGATGATGGTATGGTAAGAATTTAAATGATATTTACCTACTACAACCATGACTCCTTGTTCCAATCGCGTAAGCTTAGCCTCAGACCTTTGATCTATCTTTGCAATCCGCATAATGACGTCAAGTTCGTTCTTGGCAGCGACTTCCACTAGGGTAATGATATAGTAGGAATTCAAGTGATGTTTATCTACTACAACCATTTATAAACACCACACCGCTTAGTCTCGACAGTCTGGTCAACAGTGACAATATGCAGATTGTCGTCAAGTTTCGTCTTGGCTGCGACTTATAATAGACTATTGACATGATAACAATTTGAGTGGAATTATCTACAAAAACTGAATAAACCACCTGGGGTGTAAGTTCAGTTTTAACAATTTAATCGATTTTTACATCCCGAAAGTTTATTATTGGCTACGATTTCAAAGGTCGTTACATTAAAGTAAAACATAACATGAAGTATATACAGAACTGCTAGGAGATACTCGCAGATTCGCCCTCGTTAAAGTTAAACAGCTCCGCTATAGGATCCGCATGCTCGCACTCCTTTAGATAAATTAATCGCATCTTAGATGACGGACATGACTTTGCAGAATAAACCGATATTTGTCATGAACTGTTGCATACGGCGTTAATGGTAGATTTTTGTGAATTAATATTAATTTAATGTATTGACATAAACGGGTACCAATAACCCGTATTTCTGTAAGCAGTGGCAAACAAATTTGTAAAGTTAGACTAAGTGGACGTTGAAAAAAATCAGCGAAGTTTCTTGCCAGTTCTTCTTCGCCGTGAATGCTGAACTGGCTGATGATAAAATATGACAAGTCCGAGTGCAGTGTGCTGCCTGTGGATGATGAATAAACAATAAACAAAACAATTAACAATAATATTTATCACGTGAAAGTGAAAATTTCAATAATAATTATATTGTATGACATGACTAATGGACAGCGAATGTTACAAAGTCATTTAAATAGGCTAGTGAGTCAGTTGAGTACGCTGACCACCAATGTAACTTTATGATGATTTGATGGAATGACGATCTAATTACCTACGCATCAAGTGGATGCTTTATGTATGGTCGAACCATTTTCCCGCATTTGGCTGAAATTTCGAAAACATTACAAGATTAAAGTATGCATGAAATAAAAAAAATAAACCATATGTTCAATACAACACTGAACAAGATTTGCTGTTAATAAAATATTGCCAATAGGATCCAATGAGTAACCATAAGCCGTTTCCAAAGGATTCTAACGTAGTATGGCGTACGTCGAATCCTGCAATATTGCAACAAATCTGAAATAAAAATTCTCCTATGTCAGGAAATATTCTTCGCGTCAACCGACTGGCATTGATGCCAGGAGTGATCAATGTCTTAAAAGCATAAAAAACAAAAAATCTAGCCAAAATAAAATTCCTCCTTAAAAATAATACGCAAGTTGAGTTTGCACAGTTTGTGATCCTGTCACACCTTGTTACTCTTAAAGTGCTCAGAGTCCAAAAAAAAAAACCTTTAAAACTTTAAATTAGAGTCAGAGCTTTATTCTTGATCCGGGCAACTTTGTGAGCCGAGCTGCGCAGCTACTGATAGGGGGCCGTTCAACTTTCTGCGTAGTCGATATTTCCAGAAGCAGTAGCCGTGCAAATGCTCACTCATACGTCGGAGAGATTATTCACTTATGAATATTAAATTTTCGTCTCCAGTTTCTCGGGTAACAAGTGCCCGCCGATGTAAAGGCGTGGGAAGATGGAGGCTGTCAATTTCATTATGTCATATTAGTTTAGTGTTAATACACTGCCGCGAAAAAAACATTATGACCCAGAGGTGTTAAGCTTCATGAAAGTCAAAATCTTAGCTTCGCAGTTTGAAGAGATACATGCTTGTTGAAGGAGCTAGAGAAGTATGTGTGCATCGAAACACAGGGCGCTCTATTATTTTTGCTAGGATATATATAATGCTTTTTATGTGTGATAAATTCTAGGGCTGCTAGGCAAATATGTATCTTCTATTTTATCAGAAAAAGCTAGCTGATTGATATAATTCAGAAATCACGTGGCCATACCATAAAGAAAGACGTGTCGCCGTAGTCCATCTGGCATAAATATTGTTACTGAATTACAAAAATATATATTAGTATTTTAATTAATTAATATAAGCAAAAATTAAGAAAACAATGATAGTGATTAACTAAATATTAAAAAAGTATTTTAATTGAGGAAAATAACAAACTTTCGTCCATGAAAAGTCAAATACATTTAATATTTAAGACTAACTGTTTTGACTAAGCGTTGCAACACCGTTGTTATTAATGGAATTATAGTCAGATTAACTCTTTTTTTTCAGTGTGAAAGCCGCAAAACAGGTCCCACGCTATGTTAATCTTCGTGGAGCTATAGAATCGATTTCCTGCGATGGGCTAGCGATACCAAGCCGAGTTCAAAATACACGTAGCGTGTAGATAACAGTGATATTCCGAATTCTCGAGGTAACACGAGGAACAAACAATAACTAGGAAGACAGAAATTGTATCGCCATGTCAAATATTTTGTATCGATCCATTAGAGCATGCCGAAAATAATATCGTTAGGGTCTCATATTCAGTATGTATATAGAAATGTAAGAAAGATAATGTAATGCAAAACTTAAAAAGAATAATGTTATGGTTATTCCAGTTAATTTAGTTTCCTTTAAAGATTCCGATGAATTGAGAACCTCCTCCTTTTATAGAACTCAGTTAAAATAGTAAGGATAGTAAAAAATACGAGTCAAAAGGCATTAGATAATTACAAACCAATTGTATTCAATTAATATCTGAGGTTCCCGGCTCCTCTCGGGTCAGTTTCTTGTAGAATAGTCCCACGAGTGAAGCCCGGTAAAATGTGACTAGAAACCTTCGCGGGCGTGTAATTCTAAAATTAAAAAAAAAAAATTATCGAACACAGCGCCACCTAATGGTAAGTGACCGGTGATTGAAGAGAAAGGAACTTCCTTGTTATCTATGAGGCTAAGTTTTTTTTTTATATGATTGGACATGGATGGCTAATACCACACTTTCTGTCATGGTATTAGCCCAACACACCACATGGGAACTAGGTGCCATGCCAGGACCTTCCTTATATTGCACGGCTACATTGAACTGGACGGAAAACACGGACAATTTTCATTGCCGCTTCGACCATCGTTCATCCAATGCGATGGTACCAACCCGGGCGGGATTTACCCTACCACCTAGTAAGTAAGGAAGGGGACCTACAGTTTAACGTGGAATCCGAACCACGGCCAGCCTCTCTCAACGGTCGAACGGTCACCCATCCAAGACCAGACCGGACCCAGCGTTGCTAAACTTCGGAGAGCGATCGCCGAAGTGTCGCGCCACTGGGCCATTGAGGCTGACATACGTATAAAAGCATAATCAAAATTATTCAAGCCGTTTAAGAGAATAAGAATTACAAACACACACGCAAGCCCGAATTTGTGATATCTAACTATATACAATTTAAGAAATATGTATGACACCAAAATCTTAATCTATAAAATCACGTGTCACTGTGTTCGTACACGCTAATCTCCGACACCACCCAACCGATTTCATAGCCATTTTGTGAATGTGTGTATTTTCCGTCCGCTTGAAAGATAGTCTTTCAAATCATTATCCCAATGTTTTTTTTTATTTTGTACCGAGCAGGGCCGGGTACCGCAGCTGGTATGCTTTGATTTTCATTGCCAGGCTCACGTGCCAAGTGAAACCATCCGAAGGGCGCTTCCTATCCGTTGTTTTTATTGCAACCACTTATTAAAACCCCGCGCGATAAGTTCCCCAAAGTGATCTAAAGATCCTTCCGATCTCATGAAAGGCGTAGCCGAGAACTTACATCATCAATTACGCGCTGAAAAGATATCCCTAATGAGGCGAGAAAGTTTTCATGGTCATCGGAGGCGCTTTTTCAGCGTTGCATTATTGTTACTTCCTCTAGGCGTGTCCTTAACCCACTTCCTGGAACTGGGCCTCATTAATGCGCGAGGCTCTCTTTTGGATCTGTCGTGATTAAAAAAGTTTTGCGAGGATTTAAATTTTAGAAGTCCTAAGTGGTCCGTTTTGAGATTTGACATTAATTCACTAGAATTATTTTCCCATTTTAATGATGATGTATAATTTCAGACTTATCACAGTAACAATAAGTCACAGAAAAAGTGACACTCGTGAGTGATATAATATGTAGATGTCATTATAATTCGAGCGGCTCGTAGCTCAGGGCAAGTAAACTTGCCTGCATGCTCGTGGCTATGTGTGGGTGCAAATTCTCGCCCTGTTTATGCAACAATTTCTTTCTCTTTCTGATTTGGATTGGTGCATTTGGTTTCGAACGTTAGCTGGGGGCCCATTCAGGGAAGAGTGAGTTCGAGTTCGGGAGTGAGTTAACCTAAAAATAGCTGTGAAATATATTATTATTTAAATAACGGAACCGTTATTTATACTTCCAACGTATTTACGGGATAGACCAGATTTCTACCTAACTGTAATGATGTTCGAGAAGTGTGGAAACATTGACTATTTAAAAAAGTGAGTTGATATTTTGTGACGAATTCGAACTCACTCTTCCCCCGAATGGACCCCCTGTTCCATGTTTCAAAATGCATGTAAAACTCACGGGCATTTTTCACCTACCTCTGATTAACTTATTCGCCACATATTAAGGGTTTTTCTTAGCAGCTTGCTTTTAATTACAAGGTAATCAGCTTATCTAAGGTAATCAGCACTTTAGTAATAAAGGCCCTTTAAGTGTTAATTAAAATAAATCAGCACTTGGTGAAAACCAGGCTAAGTCTGCTTCCTCTGCTAAGTGGCTGGTAGGGTTAAACCCGCCGGGATGGTACCATCGCATTGGGT
The DNA here is from genome assembly GCA_946894095.1 of Incurvaria masculella. Taxonomy (NCBI): domain Eukaryota; kingdom Metazoa; phylum Arthropoda; class Insecta; order Lepidoptera; family Incurvariidae; genus Incurvaria; species Incurvaria masculella. Next base: position 12,862,406 of record OX335653.1, on the reverse strand, counting down.
GAAAAAATGGTCAAAATGGCAATGGAAACATGTCCTTGTTTTACATCCACTTCAATGTAGCCGTGCTCGGTCGTGGCATGGAATCTAACTCCTTTAGCGGATACTGTGTACTGGGCTAATATGACGGTGCGTGTATTATAAGCCATCCATTTCCAGTCACATAAAAATATATATCTTAGTTTTCTTTTACGCAACAGTGGATAAAGGAAAATGAAACTGTTTGCAGATTTCAGCCTACCTCTCTGTGACGGTGTACGTGGAAGATGTGAATGACCACTCGCCACAGTTCCTGGATACGCCCTACCAGGTGTCCGTCGACGAACTTACTCCTACAGGTGAATGTTTTTTTTTAATACATAATATAGTAATATCGATAATTTTACGTATTTAATGGATACGACATTACCGTTATCTCATTAATTTGAGTTTCAGCGACATCTATATTTTGAAGCATTGTAATCAGATTTTGAAAATAATCTAAAAAAAGTATTGGTCGTGACATTCGTCGGAAGCAGGATCCTGCTTCCGACGAATGTCACGAAACTCAAATTAATAGTAATATCGATGGAAAAGTATGCATGATATGAAATACTTACAATTGGAAAATACAAGGCTGATGAGATAAGAACACATTATCACGGGTGCCATTTCTGGCATTCAATATAGTTAATACAAAACCGACAATCATGATATTAGCCTAACACACCACTTTGGAACTAGGTGCCATGCCAGGACCTTCCTTATATTGCTCGGCTACATTAAACTGGACGGAAAACACGGAATATTTTCATATTGCCGTTTCGACAATCGTTCATTCAATGCGATGGTACCAACCCTACCACCTAGTAAGGAAACAAGGGAAATGTATTTACGTGCAATCCAAGCCACGGTCAGCCTCAACGGTTGAAAACGATCACCCATCTATAATCCAACCGCGCTCAGAATTGCTTCACCGAGCTTCTCAAATAGCAAGGCGTCGCGTCACTGAGCTACCGAAGCTGACTGATAATAAAAATATATATGAAACAATATTTTATGTATATAACAATATTTATGTTTATAAAACAACAATAAAGTAAGAATAATATTCCCGTATGAGATTCAGACCATCTGTGTATTAGCAGGTAAGCCATTCATAGATGTTCGGAGTCCATTTAAAACTGTAGGTCCCTTCCCCTACTAGGTGGTAGGGTTTAAGCCCGCTCGGGTTCGTACCATCGCATTGGATGAAGAGATGGTCGAAGCGGCAATGAAAAATTCCAGAAAAATCCAGTTCAATGTAGCCGTGCTCATAAAGGGAAGGTCCTGGCATGGCACCTAATTCCTTCGGGAATGTGGTGTATTGGGCTAATATCATAATGGTAGTTGTGTGGTATTAGCCATCCATGTCAGGTCGCATAAAAAAAATTATAACAAATATCATGTATCTTTATTCCAGGATTGACAATATACAAATCGATACGCGCGTTCGACCGAGACAAGCCCAACACTCCCAACTCGGATGTGCAGTACAGCATCGCGGAGGGCAACGAAGCCGGGACCTTCGCTCTGGAGAGTTCCCACAAAGCCGCTCTCGTGCTCAAGAAGCCGCTGGACTACGACAACGGGGTCAAGAAATTCAAGTTAATCGTAACTGCATCGGTGAGTAACTAATTTAATTAGTTAGTAACTGAATTAAATTAAATCAGTTCGTATAGTTTAATCATTGCATTGTTACGAAGATATTATGTAAATCAAGCTACCCTCTTTCACAAGCTTTCATTTAACTTGCCATGTTTGTTTTAAATTAAGTCGTGAGGTCATGAAAAACACTTAACCTCCATTATAATTAAACTCTTATATTATTTATTATAGCCAGTTACAATTGCACGAATGCGTTATTAAAATAGTGAGTAACGAATGCGTTAGTAAAATAGTTATTTTAGCATTATGTGGGGAATGATTAAAGTTGATGTTCCTTACAAGTGTTTCAGAAAACTTATGCTCGTTTGTCAAAGCTGTAATAGAATTTTCGTATTCTTGATACGGTTCAATCTGTATCGGAAAGAATTCGTTTCCTTTAAATAAAGATTTGAAAAAAAAAATAAGACAAAACATACAAAGCCACGAAACATAAAACTAAATTCGAAATAATGAATATTTATTTTTATAAATGCCAACCTGACCTGACTTTTTTAATAATTTGCATTTAAGATTTTTTAAAATTCAATCATAAATAACTTACTGTCGTCATCATATGTCATCATCATATGTTAAGTGAAGTTAGTTTGGTCTCAAAAATTTGAATTTGTTTTTTCTATATTTTTTTTAATAAATTCGAAAAACATTTCGCCACCGTTTATTCTTCCAATCAGTTGACTACTTAACACAGGTTGATGTCCTACAAAGTGAACGGGTGCGATCACACTCTCTATATTGAACCCAGATCACTAGATCAGAATTCTGCCACGAACCCGATCAGAAATTCTTGCTACACCTATACCTTTGAGTTTCAATCCTCACTATGTAGGTATCCGTTTGTTTTCAGTAAACGGTTGCCTCTCCGCTGCATATTCACAGCTCATTGGAACTTCAGAATGACAACTAAATTGGCGTTACGTTGAAGTTCTGTGTACATTTTACCCTCCCATCCAGACAGCGCGCTCCGTTGCCGCTGAACACTCAATAACCCACGTGAATGCATATGACTGAGACAATTTACACACAAAAGCTCTTAAATTATATAAATGCACTGATTTTAATTACCAACACCCACTCGACTCTTCAATTTCTGCACAAAACGGTTTGAATAAAAAACACATGACTGGCTTCTCTTTCAATAGGTATTATTGAAAATTAATTTTATTTACAAAATTATATTTATATGTATTTATGATTATATTTAATATTGAAATATGATGTTAAAGGTAATTAGTAGATAATAGGAAAGTATAACCATAATTGTTTTTCAGAATAACATTTAGACAGCGTTCATTAAGCTACAGTTTCGTTGACAAACATTGTCCGTTTATTTTAAAACTGTAATTCATGAGATTTAATCATATCCATATCCATAACACGTATTAAAAATAATACTGAGAAGCACGAAACCATTAATTAAGTACTGAAAGCTGTAAACTGGAAGGCTGTAGAATTCCCATAAATGCAGCATAGAGCAAATGGTTGAAACAGTATTTTAAGTTCGTCATTCCATGGTCGATTCTCCATCCGAAATACTTTACCACAAATGGTAAAGTAATTCTTAATACTAATGTTATCAATATGACTTTAGTCTGCTAAAACAGAGTAACCGTCGAATAATGTCTGTTAGTTTGCCCAGAGCTTGAAGTGGTTCCCCGTGTGTTCCAGGATCGTGGTGCGGTGCCGCGAAGCACCAACGCTTCGGTGCTCGTTACCGTTCAAGACAACGACGACCTCCCGCCCAAGTTCACACAAGATGTCTACAGGACGCAGATTCCTGAGTTCTATCCTTTAACGGTAAATTATACAGCTAACTCGTGTTTGTAATCAAATGTTAGCAGCCTAATGAAAATGACGACTGTGAAGCAAAGACGCAACTATTAAAGAAAGAAACTGTAACTACTACTACTTGATCTTCCTTGTTATTCCTACGTACTTATTTTCAAATTAATTTACAGTCTCTTTCTACAACAATATTAGCCGTTTAAACGTAAAATGTATTATATCTTAAACAATGTGTAAGTAAGATATGTTAATTACCAACGGATGAACTGTAGGGGAATTCTCAACTAATATTATAGTTGGTGGATAAAAATTTTACATTTCTTTTGAAAAGTAGTTCAAGGTCAAGGTGGAATATAATGTGTTCAAGATCCATGTTACCAAGTCTTAAATATCTGCTGTAAACAATTTTTTTTAATAAGGTGTGTATGCAAAGTCTGACCTTTTCTGAGGGTAGGTGGCTGAAATGATGTATAAAGTGTTTGTATAGGGATATTGGTCCATGGTCAAGACTTGATGAAGATATAGAAGATAATGTGACGTATTAGTGAAAACTGTCGCCAACATTTTGCGCATGCATTTTTGTTGCCGGTCACTACACTTTGTCTTTGTACTAGACAGCAAGTCTAGTTGTTAGAAATTGCATTCGATTGAAAATAAATGCAAGTTAAATATATGATATAATCTTGGCATAATTACTGGGCTTAAACTTATGAGGTGATGTATTAAATCATGTTGTATATGTTTAATTGGAGCTATATTTGAACATATGTACTATTGTTTACGCCCACAGTTTAAAACGAAAGTATCTAATCCGAAATATACATGTTGCAAAAGGCTTTTAAACCCAGATGATTATTGATCTGTTAATAACAAAACATTGCATTGGATTAAATTGATGTCAAATTGACAATTCTGTAAAACAGGATAACAGTCTTAGAATTTTATGCCATTTTTCTTACTATCGTTATTTTCAGGGTAAAAAGATTCATCAGGAGCTTACGTTCAAAGACCCAATTTTAGCGTACGATCAAGACATAGGTCTTAATGTCCCGGTTCGATACGACCTTATATCCGGAAATGAGAGAAATTTGTTTTCTTTGAACCCTGAGAATGGATCTCTTTTTCTTAACAAAGAGATCGACTTGGATATCGAAACTGCTCTGCCTGGTAAGAATAATTTAATTTTATTGTTGTATGTTTTCTTTATTTTTTTTAAAATGAGAAACACACGAGGATTGAAGGATAATAAGTTGTCGGTATACTAAAATGCAATAAATACCTGCATGTCTGTGTTTCGAGGTAAGCGAACTAGAAGAAAAAAAATATGTCATCTGATTAACTAGTATATTTCTAATATTTCGTCATCATCAACAAATCAACAAATTTAAAATAAAAAACGATAGGTTTTCTAAGCAGACGGAAAAACAATGACCGGAAAAAATATTCAAATTTGTTGAGTACTTTGCGGTGGAATAATGAATACAAGCACGGAATGAAGCTCGGAAGGTGATATTTTATTAACTTAGATTATTTCAGAGTGTGTCTTTTTTATAAAATCAGCAAAAATAAATGTATTACTATGGTTTATTTAATTTTAAACCCTTCTGTAAATATTTTCAATTCGATAAAAGTTGTTATTGCTACCTCCAATCATGGATAAGCTCTCGTGAGTCTTTCACAAGTAATGTAAATAGATAAAGTCATAAAAAATTTTTCGCACAGTTTTTTTTTGTTTCAGGAAATACATTCGTATTGCAGGTACAAGCTGCTCAGATAGACAATCCGCTGAAAGCAGCTCTTTCTCGAGTGGAACTTGAAATATTGGACCTCAACGACAATCTTCCTGAATTCGAAGTCGATTTTTACAACATCAGCATCGTAGAAAATCTTCCCAATGGTAAATTATAATATTCCATACTAATCAAAGACACCCATTTCTAGGCAGTAAAAATATCGGAGCTCATTTAGTTTACTTTCGTAGGATTTAGTGTGCTCCAAGTGATGGCGTCAGATAAAGACCAGGGCGACAATGGAGAGTTTATTTACCAATTGGAAGACGACACCGGAGCTTTCTCAATAGATCCGAGAAGTGGCTGGCTAACAGTTAGAGATCAGGTAAATAAATGGTCCATATTTATTGCACATACACACATATAATAGCAGAAATGTAATTTAATATAAAAATCTAATTGCAGGGCATGTTAGACAGGGAGCAGCACTCATCATTGAAGATGAAAGTATTCGCAAAAGAGAAAAAACCTAGTATCGTTGCTAACCCGTTTGCTACATCACGAAATTCTAAATGGAGAAAAACAGCAACGACACAACAGCCGCAACCATTCAAAGAAAAAACTCTTTATATTTTTCCTAATCGAGGAAGTAGTAATACTGATAATATTGATTCAATTGAGGACATAAATCTATCATTGTCATTTGTTACAGTTGAAGTTACACTTCTTGATGCAAATGACAATAACCCCGTATTTCTTCCAAGCAATTTGTATGAATTCACAATTAAATCGAATTCTAAAGTCGGAACTTACATTGGGAAAGTCAAAGCAGTAGACCCTGATTTAGGAAGAAACGGGATGGTTTTGTATGATTTGCAGAGAACTAGCAATTTGACGATTACTTCTCCTTTTCAAGTTGATGCTCAATCAGGAGGGATAACTTTAGCTGAATCACCCTTAATAGAAGGAAGACATGCTCTGTTTATTGAAGCTTCTGACCAGCCTGCCAACCCAAGCGAGAGAAGGTATACGTTGGCAGTTGTCTCCATAGATGTTGTTAAGCCTACAAAAGGTAATATAAATATTGATTAATGTTAATTTTATCTTTTTTATATGAAATAGGTAATCAATTTAAATATTTACCAAAAATATGTATTTACAGGATCGAAACCTGAGAAACCAGGTTTTATTGGAGCTCCATATGAATTTTGGGTTGGAACCAACGTGGGTATTGGCACAAGCGTTGGTCAATTACGACTAAACGATGCTATGGATAAAAACGAAGTGATATATGATCTGTTACATGGATACCAAGAAGGAGGTACTTTTATAAAATCATAGATACATTTATTGCTTCATTAAATATGGTTATGGGAGCAGTATGGGCAGTATGGGAGCATTTTCGGATGTGTATCCATTTTTTACTTTAATATATTGCTTCATTTAATTATCTTAAGTCCGTTTTCAAGGACCAAGGCTGGCCGTGGATTGTATGTCACTTAAATTTTAGTTCCTAATTATTACTTGTTAAGTAGTAGGGTTAATCCCATCCAGGTTGTTGCCATTGCATTAATTGAAAGTTGCTTGAAAATACAATGAAACAAAATCCGAATTTTTCATCCAGTTCATAGTAGCCGTGCAAAGTAAGGTATCACGACATTACCCAACCATGACCAGTTCCATAAGAAAATACCTAATAACATTTATTTTGCAGTGCCTTTTGCAGTTGAAGAAAGATCTGGCACAATCACAGTAGTAGACGAGCTTTCCAAATTTAGTCAACATTTGTATGACTTTGAAGCAATGGCAAGCCAAGAAAATATGAATGTGACTCTCACTACCAACGCTACTATACACGTGGTTGACGTAAATAACGAAAGAGGCATTCTTTTAAGGTAATTTATTGTAATATTTTTTTTATATACCACGATTTTATTTTATTGTATCCATATCAATGATTATATTTGTTTTCTTATTTCAGGGGTGCTGAAACGCCAATAATATTTCACGTAAAAGAAAATTTAGCTGGAGCAATCATTGGCCAAATCGTTCAGTCGAACATAACTTTGTCTCAAACAAATAATAGCAAGACCTTAAGATTCTTTATCGCAAATCAGCAAGACGTCAGCGAAGATATCGGAATAGGTACGCTTTCCAATATTTTTTAAATAGGAAACTTGAGGCACCATTTGTCGCTTTATTATTTTTAGTACTGACCGGCCTTAAATGCACTCTAGGATTGGAGCAGTCAGTTAGTCACTATAATTACAAATTATAATTCGATATAAATTTAGACACCTGTATGAAAAGATATTTCATACAATTAGATATCATAGATATATTTAATTGCAGCAAGGGAAAATTCAAGAGGGCAACACTATAATTATTATTTTATCATTTTGAAAAAGCAGCGATATAATAGTTTTTTTTAATATACACATGTATTTTGTATTAATATTAAATTTATATATGTATTTATAGTATCTATTATAATTTTTTATTTAAAATTAACTAAAAAAAAATTCTTTGTAAATCGCAAGACATGTCTAGTTTTAGATTTAAGTTTTAAGATTTAGTTTCAGCATTTTTCTTACATTTATTAGCAATTTTGCAGCAACCGTTGTTGTACATAGATAAATCTTCTTGTCACGTGTGTTTTTGTATTCTACTGTATGTTTGCATGTTCTATAATAAAAAAAATAAAAAAATAAGCTTATATTAGAGGTTAATTTATTTATAATTTGAGCATATTGACATTTTTTTGCTTTATTTATTTCTTTTAGTCTGAGTATTTTAGAATTTAGTGGCTTAATTTATCAATTAAAATGAATTTAGTAATATATGTATACTGCTATTACTGGCTACCAATTTATAAAATTAAAATAAATCCTTTAAGAAACGACCTTAACGAGAGTAAAAATCGGACCAAAAGAAAATCCAGAAATCATTAGGGAATTATGATTGTACACATAAAAGTAATTGTATATTATTTTACAGGTCCTGATGGCACAATTTTCGCTCAAAAACCATTAGATCGCGAAACACGAGATGTTTACCGTATGACGGTGATAGCCGAACATAATAAAGGGCTCATCCGTGGAGCTGGAATATACCAAGTGACAATATTTGTAGATGATGAGAACGACAATCCTCCGGTATTTCAGTTCCTATCGTATGAGGGTTTTATTTTAGAAAATTCAATGCAAGGAGCTGAAGTCAATTTGACGGTTTCGATTATTGCCAAAGATGCTGATGTAGGAAATTATGCTTTATTTGTATTTACATTATTTGGTGATGGACATGAAATATTTGAAATAAATCAAAAGACAGGAACTGTCCACTTTTCTGGTTCAAGTTTAGACCGAGAAGAGAAAAGCATTTATTTACTAAGGATTGTAGCTCGCGATAAAGGAAATTTAAGCTCCGAAGCAAAACTAACAATAAATGTCATTGACGAAAATGATAACCATCCTTTATTTACACAAATACTAATACCCGTTGGAGAAAATGTAGACTTGGTAGAAATTGATGAAAAAATTAAAATAAAAATATTACGAGAAAAGAAAAATGAAATGAATGGATTAATAACTAATGTCGATGTTAAACCAAAACATAAGTTTTCGATTGCTGGTGAAAGCTTAGGGCCACTATTCTCTGTTCCTGAAAATATAGCTATTGGTACTACGGTACTAAAAATGGAAGCACTTGACATGGATAGTGGAAATTACGGACAGATAAGATATGAATTTGGTTCTGAAATATTTATGCCTGCATACGCTGTATATCCGGGTAACATTAATGTTAAACGATACTTCGCCATCAATGAAAGACAAGGACATATTATTGTAACAAGAACGTTACCACCAGAATCAGAGTTTCGTCTCAACATTTCAGTATTGGATGGAGGTGGATTGAGCGATAATCTTACAGTAAGGTTTATAGTAAAAGATGTTAATGACCACGTTCCAATGTTTAAAAAAACTTGGTATAGCTTTGACGTCGACGAAGCTTCATACTCACGCAAAGTTCTTGGAAAAATTGACGCAACTGATTTAGATTTTGGCCAAAATGGGAACATTACATATTATATTTTACCAAAGACATCAGAACTTCCGTTTGAAATATCTCCTTTGAGTGGGGTACTAAGCGTAAATGGTGAACTTGATAGAGAAAAACAAGACCACTACATGCTACAAGTAATTGCTCGTGATAACGGAGCTGATAAAAAGCTAACAGCAACAGTATCCGTTGAAATACAAGTATTAGATATAAATGACAATGCTCCACATTTTTACGGATACGACAATTTGTTAGAATGGAAGCATCCTGAAGCAGATGAACTTATGAATCACAATTTTGATTCAGTAATGATGTTGCCGGTATATAGAGCGACACTTGAAGAAAATAGCGCAATTGGAACAACAGTAACTAGGGTTTATGCAAACGATAGTGACTTTGCTGGTAATGGCAACGGTCTTTTACTGTATAACATACCTCAAAAGAAAAACCATGTCAACATTTTTGCAATAGATTCTAAAGAAGGAATTATAACCACAATTGGAAAGTTGGACTATGAATCACAAATGATGCATAATGTTACGATAGTTGCTTCTGATTTAGGGTCACCAAGTTTAAGCTCTACTGCTTTACTAATGTTAGCAATTACAGACATTTCTGATGAAGTGGAAATGTCAGACAAACCTGTTTTTATTTCACGATATTATGAATTAGAAATTGAAGAAAATTCTCACACGCCAGTGGAACTGGTAACTTTAAATTTGACTGAATATTTTGAAAACTATAAAATGAAATTTTCAATTCTCAATGATGAAAAGTCTGTTGTTAGAAAAATGTTTATGGTCGATCCGAGAAATGGGACTCTTTATCTAGTCAGGAGTCCAGATCGCGAGATAAAAGATTCATATGAAATAATTATAAGAGCTGAACGCCAAAAAATAAGTCGAGATCTACCCCACATGATCTACCCAGTATCAGATGATATGCTTGAAGGGATGACAAAATATGACGTAAAAGTAATAGTAAGAATTAAAGACATAAACGATAACTCTCCAAGATTTGCCATTCATGGACGTCCGATGGTTACAGCGATCCCAACTACAGCAGCTTTTGGATACCAAATCATCAAACTACAGGTGCGTGGAAACGATTGCACAATTTAATTGAGAAACACTTTATAATTATAAGTTATAAAAATATTAAGTTTACAGTTTATATCAGAGTGATACTGCATTAGAGTTTAGATCTTAGGAAATGAGACACGGGTTTGGTAGAAGAAGCACAAGTATAGTTAAGATATACAATACATAAGATAGAAAAAGATATAAAAGCATGTGTTAAAATGGAGAATGATGAAATAAATATTTAGAATAAAGTAAATGTCTAATAACTATCTGTAAATAAAAATTTGCGAATTAACAGAGTGGGTTTAACAGGCATAATCGGATGACAGAAAAAAATACCATATCAATCATCTGCTTCGAAAAGGTTGAAATAAATGATTTATATATTAATTGTTGAGGAAGAAGTAGAAGAAGTACTACTAACTGAATTGATTCTATCCATGTTTTACCATAGTTTACTTGTTGATTTACTTACCCAGGCAACTGATGTGGATATCGGATTAAACGCTGATATAAGATATCAAATCATCAATGACCAGTCGCAAAGATTCGCCATAGATCCAATATCGGGCCAGATTCGAGCTGTCGCTTCCTTTGCAAGGGACGCTGGCAGAGTTTTCGGATTTGACGTAAAAGCCACCGATAAAAAGGGAGCGGACGATGGAAGATCAGCTATAGCCAATGTTTTCGTAAGTCTAAGGTTTTAGTTTATTTACCATCCTAAAAATATAAAGCTATATCATTGTCAATAATATTACAGCTGCTCGAGAATGTAATATTCAGCGGTTCCTTTCGTCAATGATGTTTTCAGGGACAGAGAACAGTCGCGAGCAATTTGTTTAAGCATTTGTATTTAGCTATTTGTAAATAAAATACCACCAAATATGTGAGGTCAAAATAACAATTGACATAGTATTGAAGGACATTAAATTTGTTGAGACCGGTTAATCTCTGAAATTACAAAAACTTATGCACGTTTTATGGGAAAAAATAGCCAACACAATTAGCGTTAATTTCATTATTTTTCTGGCTGGCTTTTGTCCGGAAGATGACGTTCCTTTGAAGTATCCGTTCATCTTGAAGATATTCAAAATTTCAGTTGAAATTATTAGAACTCAAAATGAAAAAAATATGTAAAAATATTCTTACAATCAGTTTACTCAGATTCAATTGATTGAGCGAGCGTAGTGAAATTCCAGCAAAATGAGAAATTTCCAATGAGAACTGAAATTTTCCGTAAGAAGGATATAACTGTGTGCTAACGTAAATCTCACTCTTTCTGTTTCCCTTTGACAGGTGTATGTGCTGGACGAGAACAAACAGCTCGTGCTCGTGGTAGGGTCCAGGCCGACGGAGGTGGAACGGCAGGTTGGAAACATAACGAGCGCGCTTGCCGCCGTCACAGGATTCGACGTTCGTGTGCGCAGGCTCGAACCTAACGCTAATACTGTTATGGAGGGCATGGCGTAAGTTTCATCTTGATTCTTGTTATTCCAGAATATTACCAAAACGATCGACACATATTAAAACATTGTTTTGCTGTCTGCCTTGCGACATTGAATGCTATATGTATAGTCCTCCTGAGTGAAGACACCTATTCGTGAGGGCCCTTTTTGTTAATGACCCAGACACATGGCCAAAAGTATTGTTAGGTGTCCTTAAACAAAAAGTTTACAAAACAATATAATCGTAATAAACCAGGTGTTTTGCTCGCTATTTAAATAATTGCATATGGGCACATAATTTTCAAAAAAATTAAGTCGTTGTATGCAAAAAAAAAACGGGTTTTAGGGTCAATGATAGATAACTGTATGTCAAGAGAATTTAGATGTACAGAGCTAATGAGTGATACTATAATTTAGAAAACAAATTTACATAAGGGACTAACCAACGAGAGGCACCCCCACTGCACTTAAGCCTTAATTTATAATCGACCTATTTATTACTTACAAGCGGGTAAGGCAGAAGGGGTACTGTGCTGTCCTTTTCTAGACTGCCCGCTTCCCGCCCCGCGCCGCACTCTCTAATTTCGTGTCTGATAATTTTGGCAAATCTATGAAATCTAAATTCGATAACTAAACCAGCAGAGATAAACCATGGTACTTTTACAGCTATTACTTTTTTTGATTCGTCTACTTATCTTGTATTTATTTATTTATTTATTTATTTATTTATTTATTTATTTATTTAGGAAATCAACAGCTTATATTGACAAACATGTTAACAGAAAATCTTATACTAAAATACAAGCCAATTATAGATTTCCACTTAATTATTATAATGTTATGTAGATATTTTATAGTTCGTGTTATTTAATCTTTGTGCATTTGATCTAATACTAATTTGCGGGGGAGTAAGGGTATAGGGTGCATGTGAGTAGTGTATGCAAGGGTGTGTATGCGTATGTGTGTAGGTGAAAGAGGATGAGAGGGTGTGTGTGTGCGTGTTGATGAGGGAGGGTGTGTGGATGAGTTTTTATGTGAATTATTAGCACTAGTTCTATAGGATTAATGGTAAAACAAAAGGTACATGAACCTCCAAATTTATTTTATGGCATGAGTCTCTTTTCTAGTATTTTGGCCTTAATATTGTTTTTGAACGTTATTTTTGTCGTTGACAAAGGGTCTACATTGTTGAACATGTTATTATAGGTGTTAACGATCCGTGTGCATACTGAGTTGTGAGTGTAATTTGTCCGATGTAACGGTATATAAAACAGTTGAGTGTGCCGTGTGCGCCGTGCTGGTGCATTGTAACCAATCTCTCCAACAAGTTCCGGGCAGTCCACTCGACTGTTTACTAAGTCATATAAAAATGCCATAAAAATGTATGGTTCTTCCTTCCTATTAAAGAGGTTACTTTAAGTTTTGGAATACCAAAGTGGCACATGTTTGTTTTCTTTTGCTTTCAGAACAGACATGTACATTTATGCAGTGGACCCGACATCCAACACTATTATTGATATGGACGCCCTTCAAAGGTAGGTAACTTTAGATTATATTGCATGTTACTTTTAAAAAATATTGATGGAATTGAGCATAAAAAATACCGTGATCATCGATGCCTTTTCCTCCCATTATACCTGGTATTACTTTAGGACTATTACCAATGTAATCGCGTAATCCTGTCAAAATTGCATTCGATGCCCATAATGCTGTCTATAAGCATTATGGGCATTTACGACTTTTGATCATATTAATCATTAAAGTCAGATCATCGATACAAGGCCAATATTTATTAAAATCTTGAAAAACATAAAAAAATACGTTACAAAATTGGAAGAAGGTTTTCTCCTGAAATATTTACTTTAAATTGTATTTTTTTATTCGACCCATAGCTGGAACATTATTGTTTACTGCCCTACAGTACTTAAAACATTATTTAATTTATTAATTTAACCCCAGCAATAATTTTAAGTTTTCATTAACCTATACACACATTCTAAAACATTATTTCATTTCATTTCAAACATTCCTTGACATAGGATGTGTACATAAACTTTTGATTCATCAGGTCCCTACTGCGTAAAGAAATCGAGTTGAAACAGGAACTAGCCGCCTATAAGATCCTGGAAGTGGGAGGCACGATAGTCGCGCAGGCACGTCATGGCAAACTCCTTAGTACCATGGAGATTAGTGTGGTGGCTCTGGGCTGCATTGTCTTCGTGGGGGCCTTTACCACAGCGGTTTGCATACTGTGTGTCAGGAGAACTCGAAGGTGAGATCAATATCGATTCTATACTCCAAATCATAAACAAAGAATAAACATTGTTACAATTACTTGCATCATATTCATTTGGTATTTGATAATATGTGGGTTTTCTTGATAGATGTAAACTATCCTTGATTTTCTTGGTGTTCCATTTCAGACATCACCATCACCATAAAAGAAAGCATGCGACTTATTACAGATAAAAACGTTACACAAATCAATTTGCCATTATTCATGTTAATTTATAGTGTTGGAGCTTCAACATTTATTTGCAAAAAGACTGTTGACGACTGATCTAAATAATACGATACAATTTATATTTAATTTTGTAATGCTAAATTAATTTACTAGTTATTAAATATTTTATAGACACAACTCAAGTTTGATTTGTGTTCTTCAATAATACTCCTTTTTTCTTAACCTTCCTGCTTACGTTTTTGTAACTTCTCCTGGTCAAATAAATATTTATGCTCTGTCAATATCTTTTACATAACACAGACTATTTCATTACTTATTCCTTAAAGTTCACCGAGTAACTTTCAGTACAGTAATTAACAAAATAATACTAGAAATACTCCATTCAAAGATTCACCAAATCATATTCATCTTCCTTCGTTTAGTCCTTTAGTTTTCATTGACTTTCCATTTATTTTTTCCCTAACAGAAAACGCAACAAACCATACTCCCGTCAGCGCCTCAATGCGTTTTCCACTGACCACCTATCCAAATTCGGTGCCCTCTTCCCATCTGGAGGCAATCAGTGCCAGGAACTCAACCAGTCTTACAGCGAAGTCGATTCCTACATAGACGTCCTAACTCGGCACGGATCGAAGAAGATATGCCCCCACGGAAACACAATAGAAGAATTTGGCAAAGCCCACCAAAAGTGCGTCAAGGGGCAGATGGGTAACGAATCATCAGTAGGCGACACGTATAATCAAAAGCACGAGAAGAGCTGCATCAAGTATAATCAGCGACCGCCTCTTAAGAAAAGGTAAATTGCATCCTCAGAATAGAAATCTATCTTCTTTTATTGGTCTTGAAATGTGATGAAACGGGTGATATTTTTTGGATATGAGGTCTTATACATACATGAAACGAATTGTTCAAGTGGACTTATATATTTTTTTCAAAAAAATTTACAGAGGTATCGGAAACCTTTATTTTTATTGCAACATAAAATAACACTACTATTGAAACCTAAATATCACGACCATTTCTTATGCCACCTAACATGGACGGCTACCGTCACACAACTACCGTTATGATGTTAGCCCAATACACCACATTCTCGAAGTAATTAGGTGCCATGTCAGGTCCTTCCCTTTATGAGCACGGCTACCCTGAACTAGATAGAAAAAGCGGACAGTGTTTCGTTGCCGCTTCAAACATAATTTCATCCAGAGCGGTGGTACCAACCCAAGCGGACTAAATCCTACTACCTAGTAAGGAAGGGACCTACAGTTTTTATGGATTCCGAATCATGGAACAGCTCGCATTCGTAACGAAATGAACATATCCAACCCAGAAAGAAAAAAAAGTGTTGCATGACCGGGCGAGGAATTGAACTCATAAATAGGTTATTAAAGGCAAGTTCTCCAGCCCATACACCACGAGCTGTACGCAGCACAATACTGAGGTATTGACCATTGTTATCGAAGCATTGGCTTTGAATGGCTTCAGGATCTGTCCAACTGTCTAACTAAGAGTGCCCATCGTCCTGCGGACAGATTTAAACACAAATACCTTATGACACAATTCTGGTATTATCCTCGACAACATAACGGACAAGCCATTTTATTACCCCTTTATATATGCTGGAACCAACAACAAGACGGTGTATATTGCTTATGTGTTTGACGAGTCCGTTTCCGTGTTAGATTTGAGTATCCGGTATTTTTCCAATTTCAGGAAAGGTGCATTAGAGAATTCCATAACGTCGGTCCATTCGAGTGGGCAAGATTCTGGCATAGCGGAGGGAGGCCGCTGCGGTTGCGGTCTCTCGAACATCCCGACATCGGAAGAGAGTAGCGCGTTAGTAGATCAAATAACCGGTCATATCTAGGTCAACTCATTTCACTATTCTCATTTCCCTTGTGACAAAACAGTAGGGTAAAGCACAGAAATTTCGCATGAAATGCACTTAATTATGAATGCAGTTTTAAAAATGTGTTCACATAATTTTGATGATTAAGAGGACAATGAGGTGATCAAGTTTCTTACGATGGAGCGTGCCTGTTCTCTTAGTCTAATTATGAAATATTTTTCTGAAAATTTTCACATTAAGTAAAACATATAAGAGCTAGGTCTGTACGTATTTTTTTTTCAACTTAACTTCCCATGATATACGCTTTTTTTGTATTCGTATATACATGTTTATAGGCGTATATCAGAAAACAAAAACCTACACACGTAGCTCTCAGTTGATTAATTTCATGTGCGAAATTTCAGAATAAATATTCTCTTTTCTTATTATTCTATTCTAAATTTTAAAATCTTAATTTACCTGCATGTGTAAACAGGCACGCACATTGTATGAAACTTGATCACCTCATTATACTCTTATTAGGGCCTTTTTCACCTACTGAAGATTAGCTTAATCGCCACACATTAAGGCTCTTTCTTAGCAGTTTGCAATCAATACCAGTACGTGAAAATCAACACTTTAGTAATAAATGCCCTTTACGTGTCAATTAAAATAAATCAGTACTTGGTGAAAACCAGGCTTAGTATGGTTCGGATACAATATTAAACTGCATACTAAGTGACGTAGGAAAGTCTTCTCCCGACATAACACAACACACACACTTAATTTTGAGCGTTTTGGTAAAGATTGTCCGTTTACATCAATGCAAATGGACAATCACAGAAATGTTACAAAAGTCTGGATTATTAAGAGGAATATATATTACTCCACGAGAATTTTCACTTATTGTGCTAGGATATTTTTTTAGTAAAGTACTAATTAATTTAAACATTTTTACGCAACAGTTTATGCTACTCCTGCAAAGACTGGTATCCGATACCGTTATCGCCATCTATCGGTCATTTTTCGTGGTCTTAACCCGACAATGCAGGACCAGACCCTGACATAATGACCAGCAGGAAATGACTTATACGTAAACAATACAAACACGGGTCGAATTCATAACCTTCTTTTTGACATCAATGAAATACACTGAGAATATTAAATTTCAGGGCCAGCTATGAAGACTCACTGAAATCCAACCACAACCACATAGAAATCCGTAGTAAACCCTATCATCTACACCTGCTGAATCAAGAACCTCAACACACTTTCACCAGACGGGCCTCAATGGGTCACCAGCCCTTGGATGTTCGAAGATACAACCACACGAGGCAATCATCTGAGGACCTTAAGCAGAAGATACCCCTTCCTGCCCCACCATCCTTCGAAAGGATCGGATCTGGAAACCGGATGCAGAGACAGATGTCAACGCCTAACATCAATTCCAGCCAGTCTCATCTCAACGCATACTTCAATCAAAATTACCGAAGAAAGGAATCCGTGCGAGACGAGCCGATGGTAGATTATGACCATAGTGATGGAGAGGAAGTCGTACACAGACTTCATAGACGGGACCGGAGAGTCGGTAGTCAAAATTACGGTAGGAACAGTTCGAAGTTGCTCGAGCTCAGTGGCCAGACAGCGGTGTTCGTTGCTACGCCTGCGGCCGCTGCCATCATGAGAAGACAGGGGAGTGAGCGACTGGTGCTAGCGAGGCCATTATAGGGGCAGAAGACCGCGGTATTCGTTGCTGCGCCCGCGGCCGCTGCCATCATGAGAAGACAGGGGAGCGAGCGACTAGTACTAAAAAGGCCACTATAGGGACAGAATATCACGGTATTCGTTGCTACGCCCGCTGCCATCGTGAGAAAAAAGGGGAGCGAGCGACTGGTACTTGCGATA
This sequence comes from Incurvaria masculella, assembly GCA_946894095.1. Lineage (NCBI taxonomy): Eukaryota > Metazoa > Arthropoda > Insecta > Lepidoptera > Incurvariidae > Incurvaria > Incurvaria masculella. The sequence goes on along the minus strand of OX335653.1, from coordinate 12,844,428 downwards.
CCACTATAGTGACGGACCGAGGGATGTTTCGATTAAAAATAGCCTTAAGTCAAAAATGTAAATTTGTCTTCTATGTACATAAATATGATGATTGCTTAATGCAATGAAGGATGTTGTTGAGGTCATGTGTCAATCTCCGCCCAGTTCATGCACCACTTCATTTTTTTTATTAAGTTATATTAATGAATTTCGATATGAATGCGAGTCGTTCCATGTTTAAAAATACAAGTAAAACTGTAGGGGAAGGGGCGGTGTGGTATTCGCTATTCGTGAGCAGCTTTGTAAAAAAAAAGTCCGAACTATATTTGCCAAAATTCTAAATCCCTTTTCCTAAACATATATTTATTATTATTAAAACGCTAAAGTGTGCTGGTTTATTTGTTGTTTTGTATTTTTTTCACGCCGCAATGGAGCAGCGGAGCTTCGTGGTGTTTGTGCATACGATTGCGTATGGGCCGGAATTACAGTACTTTAAATCGCAGAAAAAAAATCTAGCCGAGAACCGCAGCTAAGTTAAAAAAATAATTTGATTATTGTAATAAATATATTGTGATCTACCAAGTAAGTTATATTAATGTGTTTACATTTTTAAGAATTACTTAATTACTTATGATATTCTGGTGTGAGCAGTTGTGGAACTTTCTATAACCTATTTTAAGTATAAATAGAAATATTTTACTTTACACCGTTACCTTTTATTCGATAAACATCAAATATAATAGTGATTGTAATATTAACGACTTACAAGTTGATATCAAATACTAAATGCGATAAAAATCAAACTTTTACAATCTGGTGTCACCTATAAGTTCGAGCCATTATTTTTTTAAATTTAAATTATGAACTAATTTAAGTATCTTAAAGTAAATTTATTTAGGTATATTATTAACTGTTAAAATTATTATATAATGCTGTAATGTTGTATTTTCCAAATATTTAAATTTACCGCTAGATAAACATTGACACAAATATAGTTTGTGAGTAATTGAAATGTGATATTAAGCATTACATGTATATACTTGCAATATGATTTACCAAATTACCTTTATGTTTTGTTCTGTAAATATACCAAATTTCTTTGTACATAAATGAATCGTCGATTTTATGTTCCTGTGTTTAATGTTTACTGACCTATGGTATGAGAACGTCACTCATCAAATTACATCCATACATGAATAGAAAATATGTTTTATTTATTTTAAAGTAGAAATAAAAAATAGAGCTTTAGATGTCAAAGACTTAGATTTAAAAAAATTAGAGGAAATAAAGGAAAATTAAAAAAATAATTATGATTTAACAAACATCTGAAATTTTGCAGGAAATTATAACAGGATAATATTAGTATTAGCTAATTTTGTGTTGTAACTTGTTATAACGTTGTAACTTGTTATAGACATGGATGGCTCATACTATTATGATATTAGCCCAACACACGTTATGGGATCAAGGTGTGCCATGCCAGGACGCTTATACTGCACGGCTACACGGAAAACACGTGCAATGTTAATCACCGTTCCGACCAACGTTCATTGAATGCGATGATATCAACGCATAACCAAATCAACTAGTAAGTGAGGAATACATTTTAGTCGCATCTTAGGACATGCACTCGTGAGGAAATCGTGTGTTCTTTTAACGTGCCGGAACCCAAAAGCACAGCGTGATGGATTATAAAATGTTTTAATAAACCAAATATCACAGACAGTACAACATAATGTAATGCAAACAATAAAAAAATTAACTAGTAGTTCGCCCTGAACTGTGAACTCGTGAAACTAATGTGTTAACGGTGTTTATGGTCATAATCATGAAAGTTCGCAAGACGATACCGCAATGTAGAATAGACGCAGCGCCATCTAGTGTTTTCAAACCTCCCCTTTATAACACCAAATCTCGGAAACCACTGAACTGATTTGGCTCATGTTCGAACTTAAAAAAAATATTCATTTTATTTCCTCGCGTACTTTTATGAGTTATTTTCGAACAAATATTTAAACATACACATATACATACAAACAACGGATTGTTCAAATAGACTCTTAGAACTTTGCTCGATCCAAAGTTCAAAGGACGTTCAAATAACGTTCTTGGCTCGAACTTTTGAGGTACTTTCGATATTTCGATCGAACTAATACCTTAAAGCCACGAATAAAAGTCCTAGCCGCAAGGCTTTTACATATGCAAATTAAGCTCACAATACATGTCTGTGTGTGTAGCCTTTTACTTAAACAAATAACGTAATAACTGCAATGAATGGACTTCGAAATATTCGTACTTTCATTAATGAAAACTCCAGATATTGAGGATGTCTCTGCGTTCAGACGCAATAAAGAATGTCTTCGAGATGAAACGTGCCTTTGTCACAAGAGCAATGTCCAGCCACCATTCCGTATCCGACCCGACAAATGAGGGTCAGTCGAAGCGATGAAAGAAACCAGCTACATACACATTTTTATATGCTATTTTCTTTTGTAGTTAAATACTTGTGAAATTACTTTAAACAAATTGAGTTAAGCGGGAATAAACATATCTATAAGGCTTAATACAATTCAATATTCGTATCGTAATTCGAAAAATAAACAGTAAATATTTATAAAGATGGGCCCGTACGCATCAGACAATAACAATTTAATGTAATATTTTCTTATCATTTAAAAATCACTGTATATAACGACTATAATTTACGTGATTTTGGTATCTTATATTTGGCAACAATTTTTTTCGGTAAATATATAGTAAATGTAAAATGTGTATGACAATTTTCTTGCAGACCAGAAAACTTGCAGAGACAGATATTTGTTCCCGCATACTCGCCGGTTACTCTTGGATATTAAATATCAATTGAATTGAAACGCAGCAGTTGTCAAGTTATACTATTAGTAAACGACGTTTATATGGGAATTTAAATTACATGCTATTCTTTTTTACTTATATTTTCAAAAATATAAAAAATATGAATATGTAATACCAAGAAAAATAAAAAGTAACGAGACAGCAAATGGAATATTTTACATACGACAACTTGACTGTAAGAGGCAAATGAATGGTGAAAAAAAGGCAATGGCGACCTAAAGCGAAAGTCAGCTAATAGCGGATAATGATACACACAATTTGGTATAATATTGTGTGATTCTGGCGTTATCTCATAATGCTAACGCTCGAAAGTGGAGTTATATATTAGCGGACTTACGGTTCTGGAGGACCTCTGACGCTTCGTCCAGTCAGATGGATCCTGACAACGTCCACAACGTGGAGGACGAAATGTCGGCCTAAATAAGTAAGCTGAACGCTGTTTATCCGTAAACGTAAAATAACATGAGAATATGTTCTTACCAAATTCAAATTGGTAAGTTTTTAAAATTAAAAAAACCAATACATTGCAAAGTCTTTGCCAGTGGCGATATATGTGTACTTAATATCTAATATAAAGGAAAATAGTTGTTTCCAGTTATCCAATTTATGTTTCCATTAAAATTAAAGAAGGATACTTTGTAAATTTACAATTTTAATATTTACGTAGTTAATATTAAAATTGTATTAAAATTATTATTAATTGACTAATAAAAATAAGTAAGCTTAAAAGAGTCAAAAAATGCGATATTTTTTATCATTTCAAATGTCACATTATCTAGTCATATTCAGTCATTTATGTATTAGACGTAAATTTTTTTTTCAATAATATTCAAAATCACATTTGTGTTTTAATAGTTTTACAGGCCAATAATAGCAGACATTTAAAAAACGAGAAGCCTTTTTTTTTGGACCAAAAGTGCTCAAAATACCCAAATACATCTCGCCTCGTGAGTCCATGCTCAGCGGCACCATACCAGCGGATTGGGGAACTATCGAGCTTGTTAAAACTATGCTGGAAGACTCCCAGGCACGAGGAAAGGCATTCGTCGGCTGACTTTTTAGGGTTCCGTACCCAAAGGGTGAAAATGGAACCCTATTACTAAGCCTCCACTGTCCGTCCGTCCGTCCGTCTGTCACAGGGCTGTATGTCATGAACCGTAATAGGAAGGCAGCTGAAATTTTCACAGAGTGTGTGTCTATATTGCCGCTGTAACAACAAATAGGCCAAAGAAAAGATATAAAAATTCAACGTATTTTTTTTGTGTTAAATCTTGTACGATGGTACGGAACCCTTCGTGTGCGAGTCCGACTCGCACTTCGCCGGTTTTAAAGAAGAAACCCCGAAAGTCGCATTGTAATAATTAATAAAAACGCACGAAGGCTGAGAAGTAATCCATATCTACGGTACTTTATCCTGAAAATTAAATAATATCAATACGTCCTTTACAAACCGATGTATTCAATTCAAATCACTTGTGATTATATTTTTTTATCATTCATTCAGTTATTTACGCGACTAGAGAATAATGTTGGCTTAAGGTGGCCCAACCCGGCGGGCCTAACTCATTCGCGGGCTCGGTACAAAACCGTGCTGTTGCGCTCTGGGACCTTCTCTGTTTCAAATAATAAGACAGGCTCCGTGATGAGGAAGATGCAACATGTCCACAAAAAAGACAATGTGCATAGTGTATGATTTGGTAAGATTCACGAAAATTTTAATTTCAAAACGACTTATAGCTAAAAGTAAACCACGACCGCTGTAGTCAAAAATCTAACAAAAACCAAATAGATCATAAATCTTGATTAAATAAGCTATGTCTGATGACTAATCTTTTTACGATGTTCATACATTATCATTGCGTAATCCACCTCCAAACTTATTGTATAAAACGCGCGAAAAATTCGAACTTTTGGACCTTATAACTTAGAAACCAAACACAATTTTACAATGCCAATGGTCATCAGACATCTAGTTCGATCAAATAAAGCTATTTTGAGCAAAATTTTGGATCTCTGACAAGAAATATGGGCGTGATCTTCTTTCCCCTTTTGTATGGGGAGATGAGCGGGTTGGGCCACCTTAACAGCAAATGAATGAGGCTAGCAGCCATAAATAATCACTAAAATAAATGAGCAGTTAGATAAACCGGCCAAATGTGAATACGACTCGCGTACAGAGGGTTCCGTGACACATTTTTATCTACCATATAATTTAAAATAATTTTTCATTCTGAAAATATTTAGCAATCCTGTATAATTAACCGACTTCAAAAAAGGAGGAGGTTATCAATTCGTCTGTATGTTTTTTTTTTTAGTTTTTTTTTTTAGCTTCAGTTAAGAAAACAAATCTTAAAAAAACTTTCGTCAAACGTAGCTGAGTCTTTCTCTAAGCTCTATAAAACCATAAACTAAATATAATAACCTTCAGAGCACGTAGTCCCAGTTGTCACCTAAATAAGTAAGTGAACTAACATTTGCGAGTCCGAGTTTAATTTGACAGCTTACTCGCCGTCGTCGGCGTAAATACGTAGACGTTGCCGTATACAAATCGGAAGTCTGAGTTTGACTTTGACAGCTTGAAGAAGTAAAACCACTGAATAAGTAATACAAATTTGTACGGGATTTGTCATTTTTACGTAACTTCGAAGTTCCGTAAACGCCAATTTAAGTGAGAATTCAGACTGACCACTCAGACATATATTTCGATCTACTGACATTATTCGTGGTAAACTGAATTTAGATTTGCACCATCACGCATTTAGGACAAATAATGCTCTTTGGTGATGTAAAACGATATTCTCCGTCCCTGTTCTGCCATCGCAGGCGAATCTTTACTTCACTGTCCTTATCCCTTTTTTATGAACCAACCAATTCTGTATAACCTTTGTCTATAAAACTCAAAACTAATGTGAAGAAGCACCTGGCTGACTAGCATCGTTCGCATCGCAGCCCCCGAAAATTTCGAAAAAGGCGTCGTGCTCGGTATATATATTTTTAAAAATAAAGTTTAATTGATGAAATTTCAAGTGGTTTTGTATAAAATACTTTTGAGGAGATACATTTTCGAATATTAAAATATTTAAGTTACAACCGTCGTGATTAACCTGCCTTATTGCATTCCCAAAAGAATTAAATGCCGTACCAGTTCGGCTACATTGAACTGGGTGTAAAATACGGACATATTTTATTTGCCGTTTCGACTATCTTTTCATCTAATGGTACCAACTTGAGCGGGCTTAACCCTGGAATTATACCTGCAGTTATACCAAATTCCACATCACAGTACAGGTTTTACTTGTGACGAAATGCACTTAATAAGTTGGTTAATGAGAGAAATAAAATGGTGCATACATAAATAGGGCAGGAATCCAACCCATGACCTCTGACATAGAAGGAAAGTACCCTGAGCTAACGTTATCTACCACATCGAACATTTACTTTCCCCCTCTTCGAGTTTACTTACAATTATGTTTGAGAAAATAGGCGGGGGCAGGCACACAAACGGACAGACCAAAGTACGGACACACGAGTAATGGCTTCTTTTCACTTTTGAGTTACGGATTCCTAAAACACAAACGCTAACATATTTTATTACCTTGCCTAGCTCAAAGTTGAGCAAATATTAGGTTTCCAGTATGTAATTATCGGCCCTTCGCCTACTGCTAGCTCAAGGACCCTTGAGAGGGTATGAAACTACGCATCATATATTGCTGGAACGACTGGGTGGCTTTTAGCTGAATAACAAACTTATGGAGGTTATATGGTAGTATTTTTCTTCACGACTTTTGTTTTAGACTATCCAAAGTTGGAATCCAGAATTGTGGTCAGATTTTCGCATACCGTGTCCTTAGTAACGTATACCACAAATTTACACGTATTATAGATCTTAGATTTTTTTTACAAAGATACAACTTATTTTGTAATGTTTATGCTAATAACCTGATAGATAAAATCTGTGTTCTTCATCGCAGATAATCACCCATTTTCTCTGCCGCCATATTTCCTGGGGCGGGTGTGAGAATTCCACAAAATAAAACACATCACTATGTTATACACTTACGTTTTATATTAATTGTTTTTATTATTTGATCAGAGCAGCAAATAAAATAATTATTGGATCAATAAAAAACAGTCCTATAAATTAGAACGAATGGATGGGAGCTTAAAAGTATTGCGATTTCATTGCGATATACCTTTTTAAATTTCGTTATTATTTAAGTACGTATCTCTCCGTCATAAAAGAACCCAGACTTCTGTAACGGCAGACAATCCCTCCTTGAAACGAAATTAGATCCGTACACTCTTTGACCCAAGACGCATATCGGGCCCTGCTCCCACCAGGCTCTCCGCCCACACACGATCGTTTTGTACTTTCATTCGTAAAAGGTGACCTTTCCTTAATATTTCAGGGATTATCGTCGTAAACATCTGTGAGATCTAAATGTACGTATTAATTGAGAATGTGGGTCACCAGTGTAAGACTGTCGCCGTTCTACTAGGTTCTAAGGCCTTGTACGGTATCGCATTTTAATGAAATGTATTCTAAACGGAAATGTGCAAATTTTCAGTGTTTACTTCTGGCAAACCTCAAATGATTTTTTTATGCTACCTGACATTCGGCGAATTTCGGCGTTGAGAACATATGTGGGTATTTATGCTATGTGGTACGCGGGGAAAATTTTATAGCGCATCTTGTATTTTTTGTGATGAATAATTTCTGTGGGAATGTTGCATATGGGGCCAAACTCATGGATGGTATAATACCTAATGGCTATTAATTACCCATCTATGTCCAATTCAGCATATACTCGAAATGGTGTTTAATACAGTACAGACTCGGAGTCATTTTAAGAGAATTATTATTAATTAAAAATATGAATTTACGTTGTAAATGCTTGTTTTATTTTTTATTTTTTATTATGCGACCTGACATGGATGGCTAATACCACACAACTAACGTTATGATATTAGCCCAATACACCACATTCCCGAAGGAATTAGGTGCCATGCCAGGTCCTTCCCTTTATGAGCACGGCTACATTGAACTGGATGGAAAACACGGACAATTTTTCATTGCCGCTTCGACCATCTTTTCATCTAATGCGATGGTACCAACCCGGGCGGGCTTAAACCCTACCGTCTAGTAGGGGAAGGGGACCTACAGTTTTCCATGGATTCCGAACCATGGAGCAGCTCGCATTCGTGACGAAATGCACTTATCGAACTCTGAAAGAGAAAGACAGTGGTGCCAGTTGGTATTGAACCCGGGCCTCTGGTACGCTAGGCAGGTCCCCTCGCCACTAGGCTACGATGCATAATAATTGCTCTGCATCTATTTGAACCCATAAATCTGCTTAAATATTGAAATATTACAAAATATTTCCAAATCTATTAATTCGTCTATTTTCTAAGTAGAGTTGACGACTTTTGAAGTTATTTACGCCTCTTAAGGTAACAATGCTTACAAAACAGTTCTTTGAAGACGAGTAATATACCAGCACGTAACGTGCGAACAAAAGCTGTCGTGGAGGGTTCGAAAACCTTTTATGGCTCGAAGAGAAAGATCTTGTTTTCACTCTGATAGCCGCCTCTCCTCCGGACTGTCTTAAAGCTTTTACGCCCACATTCGTGTAGTGAGCGGGCACATAAGTCACCAAATCTGAATATAATACCTTAGATAAATTAGGTTTAGGTACATTTTGATACTATGTAAAATCAATTTGTAAAAAACACAAATTAATTGTCTACGTTTTTACTATTGAAAAATAATCTGTAGAAACCGAAAATGAAAAATATAAACTTATTTATTAATTATTATTTATTAATATACTGATATAATTTACCTATGAATACAAAATGGTATAAATTACCATTGTTAAAATATCTGCCAACATGATTTAATTAAATTTTTGGAGGTAATGTTTGCTATTGAAAAAGGTAGTGATTGACCTGAATCCCTCAATAAGTCTTAAAAAAGCGACTCGTAGCTCAGGGGAGCGGGGAATTGCCTTATCTGCCAGAGGTTATGGGTTCGGCTCTTAATTAATCTGTGGTCCGTCTTGTTCTTGTACCACTTTCTTTCTCGTTCTGTGGGGGATGAGTGCATTTCCTCACAAATGCATACTGCTCGATGTTTCTGAATCCATTTAAAACTGAATATGAGGTAGGATTTAAGCTCGCCTGGGTCCATACTATCACATTGCATTTACAGATGGTTGAAGCGAAAATAATACATCTACCTTGTTTTGCCACCAGTTCAAAGCAGCGTGCTCATAAAGGAAAGGTCCTGACATGGCATCTAATTCCTTCTAGAATACGGTTATTTAACATAATGATTCTGGTAATAATAATACTGGAGTATTACCCACCTATATCCAGTTACTAGCTGAGGTACCCGGCTCCGCTCGGGTCAATGCCGTTTGTGACTGATGTCGAGTCAAACTATAACGATATGAACGATAGATCGAGATGAACATTAAATGTTTGACAATTACGAAACCCATAAACATTTATGTGAGAAAATGTCTTTTATTTATTTTCCGTCAATTTTCCAACAATTTCAATAGTTATTCTGCTATTCGGGATGGAGACAAATACAACAAATCATAAACCATGAAAATCGGTCCAGCCAAATTCGAGTTAAACGTACTCTTATGATAACCCGTCTTTATTTTACATATTTAGAAGATTTCAAAAAAATAAAAGGCAATCACAACATAATTTCTAAATTAATCAGTAGATTAGTCGAACAGTTTTGTTAGTCGAACACTTTTTAGCTTTTTTTTGATATGGACACATTCACATGCATAATATGTACATCTGTGTATGAAATAATCTCGTTGGTATGAAAGCTCGAACGCAACGATGCAATCAGCAATCACTAAAACGAATTGCGAGTGATCGGAGATGTAAACACATCGTTTTCCACTCTATCCTCAGACTGCGACAGTGACCAAATCAAATCACGCGGAGACATCGAGTCATTGTTAAAATAAAAAAAAATTGACTGAGAAGAAATGGTAATGGAAAGCTTTATTCATGTTTTTTGTCGAGTATGAACTTACAGTGGTTTCACGAAATGACTATATACAACCTGCAATTCTGCCCCCGATAAAGACATGCGAAAAGGAATAAACCTCGATGGTTATCCCTCAGGTAGTTTAGCGCCATGGTAAGTACCCTGTAATTGATGAGAAGAATCTAGCCATACGTAGATACTAACAAAATGTTTAGGTCGTTCTTAGATAAGACAGACTCTAATTCAATATTTTGTTAAGGGTTTTAGTCACTAGACGTAAAGCATTTGCAATAAGTGCATAAATACAGCTAAAATAATTTAGTTTCTCATTTATGTGTCACTTAAATCATTTAACGCTTCCTTTTTACTCCTTCATTTTTAGGGTTCCGTACCCAAAGGGTGCCAACAGAAGCCTCCGCTCTCCGTCCGTCCGTCCGTCTGTCAGAGGGCTGTATCTCATGAAACGTAATAGGTAGGCAGCTGATTTAGGTAGGCAGTGTGTATTTATTTTGCCACTATAACAACTATAATATATTATATAAATAATACCAATTAAAGACCCCCTTTAATTTAAAAATGAGATTTTTTGGTATTACATCTTGTACCATGGTAAGGAACTCTTCATGTGCGAGTCTGACTCGCACTTGGCCGGATTTCCTTGGACTCGTAGATGTATTGTGCCACGATGTACTGGCAGAAGTTTAGAATTTTCACTATAGCTTTAAAATCAGCAAACGATCGATATCCGTGGTTTATTTTGAACCGCTCGTCGGCGGTGTGTAAGGTTTGAGTATATGTGGACATTACTAGAAATAAATAAAGAGCAGGGCAACGAGAAAAACCCCGCAAAGTTGAGATTTAATACATAATTCATGTGGTTAACGACCCCACTACATGTCTTAACGGTTCACTATCTAGAAAATTCTTAAATTCGAGCCTTTAGTAAAACGAATACATGAAACGTAACTTGGTATTTTTTTAATGGTTGGAGAATTGCAAAAAAATGTGATTGAATAAATTATTATAGCCAGATATGTGTGTATGCATAGAAATATTTGTATTTTATATTAAAGCGACGGAAAAGCCTACGTTGGTAAACGACGCGTAAAATTTAATCAAACTTTGTTTCTTGCTCATGTTTACCAAACCGATCACGTACAAAACTTGGGCCAAGCGCATTGTCGTCTCATTATTCACCTAAAAATAAAAACATACACACACATAATTTATTCCTAAGAAAGTACGTATTGTAGCAGCATATCGGATGTCTCCCTTCCCCGCAGACGCATTCAAACGTATCACCTCCTTTAATGTCGTGGTTGTCGTTAAAAGTGTCATATTTTCACAAAATCCCGCCACGCCTCTAGGAAGGATGCGGTTGTTTATTTTGGGCGCGTTCCGCGAAGGGGGAGTCGCGAGATTCTGGGAAAGACTCACTGCGTCGAAGGAGTGAGTGAACTCGCGTGAGCGCTGCGAACGTGCGGGCGGCCTGTCGGCGAGTTTTACGATAGATCCCCCGCGCGTTGGCCCCGCCAGAGCTATTCAACACCCGGTCCCTACTGTGACGTAGATGCTGTATAATAATGGCCGACGCGGCACCTGCTCTTAATGTCGTTCTAAATTCAAAATAATATTTTGGCAGCTGAATGGGCTGCTGATATACGTATACATATGACTTCATACAGCACACCGAGCCTATGTATATAGGAGTAATTTGTTACCGGATTAATAGGGCTAAAACGTCAGCAAATGGGAGTTTTTTATGCAAACTGATGTGGATGGTAAATACCAGAAAACTACCGTTTTAATATTTGCCCACTACACCACATTCCCGATGGAATTAGGTGCCGTGTCAGGATCTTCCCTTTATGAGCACGGATACATTGGATGGAGCAATTGTCGTTTCGAAGGGCGGACCCTACAGTTTTACATGGATTCCGAACCATGGAGCAGCTCGCATTCATGATGCGAGTCAGAAAGAGAAAGAAAGTGGTGCATGAACGGGGCGAGGATTTAAACTTAGACCTCTGGCAAGCACGGCAAGTCCCCGCGCCACTAGGCCACGAGCCGCAACATGTTTCAGCTGAAGAGGAATACTTTGGCTTGACTACTAGCATATAGTTTACTAATAAGTGTAAAATCATGTTTATTTATGCAAGCGTGGTAGTACTGCCCTTATTCCCATGATAACTAAAGCATGAATCTATAGTATACATTGCCAACCATTTTCGGTAGTCTTAGTTTATGGATTGAGAAATATAACAAAATAACCGGAAAGTACAGTATAATATAATAAGTAGGGTGTAAAGGTGGGCTTATGCCTTCCAGTCAATATTTAGGTGTTTGATACGTTCAATGGGGACATATTCGCAGATAGTGACGACAAGTTTGACGACAAATTTAAAATATATTTAAATAGATAATTTTAGTATTTAATTGATACGACATTACCGTTATCTCATTAATTTGAGTTTCAGCGACATCTACATTGTAATCAGATTTTGAAAATAATATGAGAAAGTATTGGTCGTGACCAACTGAGCTATCCCGACATTTACGTCAGCCAACCTGTTCAGCAACCAACCAATTCAATTAGCAATCCTTCTTCCGACGAATGTCACGATCAATACTTTTTCAGATTATTTTCAAAATCTGATTATAATGCTTCAAATGTAGATGTCGCTGAAACTCAAATTTTTATATTTATGTAGTTCCCCTATCTACCTCTAGTCAGCCTACCTATCTACAGCCAAACTAGCTCAGATAATGTGAGCCTGACCTAATTCTAAATGTGAGAGAGAAAAATAGTGAAAATATTGTTTTTTCTAAGACGAACGAGGTTGAAAACTGCTGGAAAAGCAAACATAAGGCGCGGAGAGCATTGAACGAATGGTGTAAGCCTCGAAATATCTGGGAGGCTGTTGACTATTTTAAATGGTTTCCTATTTCAAACAGATTTTCCGAATGGCAACGGAAAAGCCGCAGTAATCATATTAACTGGCATTGGGGTTGATGACCACACAAATCGCACCCTAAGTCAACATGGGACAACTCATTTAGACGTGAATGTTGAGCCGAGATTTCGGAATAGGAACGGATATCCAATTCGAAATGGAAAGCAGAATATAGTGACAAATACGAGACCCAATCTATATTTTATGATTTGTTTTTGAGCTGACATTGAGTAAGAACTTACATTTATTCAACTTAATAATTAAATTTTATATTTATTTAACTTTTATTAATAAGAAAAATGCTATATTAAGAAATATATGAAAGCAATTTTAGTATATGTTGGTAATTTTCATAAATTGAAAGCCATCCCGAAAACAAATTTATGAATAGATTATTGTACCCTACCATGTGTAAGATACCGACAAAATATACAAAGTGGTAAGGGTACTCTGTAACACAGCAGGAATTTGTTTCCAGTTAAACAAAAACGTTTTTTATTAATTTGAAAAGTTCATCATTTCACACCTGAGACAAAACAGTAAAAACAATGGACTCAAAGCGGAGAACCGGCTCCAAAGAAGGCTCTGAAGAAGTGGGTGATCCTATGAAGCTTGGTATCGATTGGATCAATAGTTTTTTATGTTTTTTTTTCTTATTCGCGAGCAAATCACATTCAATCCGCAGGGCAAGCACGGAACGAAAATCCCGTCAAAGAATACTCAAATCCGACCTGTGCAGTACTATAGGATCACAAGACGGATTGCGTTATTTTGTGGTGTATGTCAGTTTTTAAATTCGTCTCATGATCCACCATACACGATCTATTTATAGATTAATTTGCCAGGACCGAGTCGTTAGTTTCCTATATTAGCAAAATACATATAATAGCAAATCTGATAACCGATGAATATGCAAAACAGATTACATTTTCAGGTTATTTTCTGACAAAGGCGTCGAAAAGATTATAACAATGTTTCTTTGATACGTCGAAAAAGTATGCATGTGAATCACGTAACATTGCAAATCAATGGTCTGCAACGTTCGGAAGTTTGCAAGAAGTGTAATAAACTTAGGCTTAAGCCTAGCTCGTAAACCCCTTCCTTGGAACTTTTGTCCCCAAACGTTAAGCAAGTTGCGAAGATATCGAATCAGAGTTCGACAACCTCGCATCGGGCCATCACAAAAGGGTCCCAATCAGAGAGCATTGTTTCTAAAGAGACAAGTGTGTATTCTGCATTTCAAAGGATGCCATCATGACCGTTATAAAGGAATGGGTGTGAGATGTTCGTTGCATTGATTGTTCCCAAAAGTATTAGATATTCAACGTTTGAAGATTAGGGACACAACACACTGTATTCTTTAACTCTTTCTTAAAGCGAACATAAAAATAAAATGTTCTATTCTCAGACCATTTTAGATAGACTAGTATTACAAATGGACGTTTAGCAAATACGAACATATAGCACATCTATTGTAGACTAAGCCAAATATACCATAATAATTAATATGTAAAAAAATATATTTCTAGATAGTGAAATTTTAGTTATAAATGTAATGTTGTATGTTCTTAGAATTAATAATATTTTAATATCATTAAAGAAAACGTTGGCTAATATGTGTAAATATTTTCGTTGCTTGTAATCAATAAATTATTGTACGCTCAGTATTTTTGTATAACAATACACACAAAATTTATTTTTAAGGTATAGTTCCTGCCCGCTGCAATTTTGGGAGTTCCGTATAGCAGAAAAGTACTGGAAAAATGTTGGTCATGTCTTAAACTGCAGATAGATATTTTTATAAATAAAAAAAAACAGTTCACTGTCATATACTGAAAGCCAATAAAAGAAAGGCATCGCATATCCGCAATGTTGGCAAATTTGATTTCGCCAAAATGAAATTTGCTAAAACATTTTACTTTGAATCTTGCGCCAAACAAACGGTTTCAGCTAAAATTATCTCTAGCTTTGCTCGCAGATTACGGTAACCCGACTTACAAACCTCCTTCCGGTAGGAAAATTCTAAGCTTCCGGTCGACGACCTTATGACAGGGCGCGAGGAATTGATCAGCTTAAGCATTACATCCTACCGCTTGAATTCGGTCAAGTATTCCAGGAACTGTGTTACTCTTGGGAAAACCCGAAAGACACCCCGCGTATCGTTAATACATATCTTCTAATCTCATTATCTCTTCAATAATCGGGTATCGATCATGCTAGCAATTTTCTGTTTTACACTCTATATTCACACCGTAGCTCTACGGAGACTAAGACAGAGGTAATTGTAGTTGCCTTCCACCCCCGTGGTCTGGATTCAAATCCGCGCCCTGTTCGTGCACCACTCTCCTTCTCTTTCTGAGTTGGATAAGTGAATTTCGTTACGAATGCGAGCTGTTCCATGGTTCGGAATCCTTGTAAAACTGTAGTCCCCTTTCCCTTTGGTTAAGCCCGTCCGGAATGGTATCATCGCATCGGATTAAAGATGGTCGACGCGCCAATGAAACATTGTGCAAGTTTTCCATCCTGTTCAATGAAGTGGTGTTCGTAAAGGTAAGGTCCTGGCATGGCACAGGAATGCAGAGTGTTGGGCTAATATCATGCCGGTTGGTGTGGTATTAGCCATTCATGTCCAGTCACATAAAAAAATATTAGTTTGTGTGCTCCGACCCATACAATGTTAATATTGAAAACAAATTGAATTTGAGACACTAATTTAGTAAACATCTTAAACGAACATAAAAGTTTAAAAACGGATTAAAAAATCTAATGCTAACTACCACCGAACCAATAAAACTGAATTCTAAAACTCTTTTTGGCGACCAGATTGAAATATTATAATAAATTCTATGAAATATAGTAAAATTCATTACTTTTTGTGAATTCTGTGAATACTAGAATCATTTAATGGAACGCCCAACTCGTAAGTAGTTTTTTTTTTAGAAATCACCACCACCATAATTCCTTTGACATTCTAGCATTCTTGACGAATTTTATAAGTAAAATACACGTCAACCGAACACAAGTTCCAACCCTTCTCAATCAGGCGTAAAGATTGTGCTGTAATTATAGAACCTGATCTCGCATCACTTATTCATGAGACTTCGCTAAAAGTACATCGACCCTCTCTTCAAGGCTGATTCCTGTTGGAAACAAATGGCTGCTGATGAATTGAAGAAACCAAGGAATCATATTAATATTGCTTAAACTTAATTTTGTTTTAGAATAGAGTACTGCATCAATTGAACAGTCGGTTTAAATTTGCATAGAATCAAAATAGCAGCTAAGCCGATAAAACGTTTTATAGATTAGAGATTAGATTATTTCGCTTCGACCTTGCACGCACATAAATGGGAAATGGAAAATATCACACAATTTTTATTATTTCAAAAATCATGCTTCAAAATCCAACCGAAAATTATCGAATACATGAAAATAGTTTTTTCCAGCCAACGTAATCAGATAGAAACTACTTCCCGGAAAACTTAAACAATCATCTCAAGAAATTAATGACCTCTTTCAATGAAGACTTGTTTTTTTTCCCCATCGGCGTTTGCCTCCATAAACATCTTTTCATTTCCACCATCTCTGCAAAGTATGCATGCTTTCATCTTTTCGAGAAATTTTAGAAAAAATAAACAGACGTGCATAAATCAAAGCGTTTCCTACGGGCTCGCTGCGCATAAAATTATCAAAAATATAAATAAAATAATCATGAAGGTAATTTTGGCTATGATTAATGATGGTGAAATAATGCGAAGAGCAGATGTTAACTTTCCCCGATTAAAATGTTAGGGGCGAGGGTGATTTGGCAAACTTTAGAGATGTCATTGACCAACGTTTGCGGCCGTTGGCTCACAAATAAAGAGAATCCTATTACATGTTTTTCCTTTGCCGTTCCTTTCAAGTATTGCGCGGAAAATTTAACTCGTTAAAAGTTTCGGATTCTCACAGGTCTCAGTTAATTGCATTTTTCATGACGTTCGAAGTAACTTTAATAATTATTAAGTCGATTTCTGCTGTAACTACAAGGCAATTAAAAATAACTGGTAGGGAAGAGTGGCGACGCATAGGATTTTTTTAATCGAACGTTTCTTTTTGAGGATAATTTCGTAATTTGAAGATAGCTCTTGTAAATACTCCTTTGATTACCCTATTTATAGCCGAAATCAAACATATGTTTTCTGTTTTGTATACATATCAAAAATCTAAAACTAAGTACAATCATTAGTGAAATTAAAAACTAGTAGGTACATTTTGTTGAATCATTCATGCATCATTTAAAACCTATAGTAGACGTTTCATAGGAGTTCGGAGACTACATGCTTTCTGGATTCATAATTATGAAATTAAAGTCTATACTCCTAAATTCATGCCAAACTCAACGCTTACACTGAAATAAGTGTAGTATGTGCAACTGTTTCACAGGCCCCAACTGTTTACTGTTTGAGCACAATTTATGTTAAAGTATTTCTCATTTATGGTAAGTATCTATTTATGAACTACAACAGTTATTATAAAACAGTTATTTTAACCGATTGAACAGTACCGCTTGGTCAAAATAATACGTGTTACAGATCAGATGATTTTGAAACGGTTAACTTAACTGATTAAACATTACGGCTGACTACACATTGAAGGATTACATCGGTTTTACAACAGCCAAAGTGAAATAAAATTAAATTATTTATCTTAAAATCACAGTTCTTTGTGGTGTATACAGGGCATTAACGGAGGTATGGTCGACACGTTAACATGGTATTCCTTTATCTATTTGGAGCAAACATGGCGTGAAAAGCACGTGACCGGCCGGCCGCTTCGAGAAACATTTTTCTGATAGGTATTTAGCACATCATTACATAGTATAAAAAAAAAACAAAAACAAAAAAAACAAAACAAAAAATATACAGACGAATTGATAACCTCCTCCTTTTTTGAAGTCGGTTAACAAAGTCACTTTCTCTGTCCCTATATCCCTATGTATGCTTAAATCTTTAAAACTACGCCACGGATTTTGATGCGGTTTTCTTAATAGATAGAGTGATTAAAGAGGAGGGTTTATATGTATCATAACATCCATTAAATAGTGGAGAAATACTGTTTTTTTTGAGGTTTCCAATGTGATGTCGTAAAAAATTACATTTTTCCGCTTACATTGCAAACGCAGGCTGAACCCGCGATGGTATAGGTCTATCTCTTATGGATATCCCACAATAATTTTTTTTTGTCATTTACTTTTTACGACAAATAATGGCTAATTTTCGAAGCGTTTTTAACCAATACAGCATTAATCCTTTTCCAATTAAATACCTTAAATACATTGTTGATTTAATATAGATCTATATGGCCCTTCACAGCATATGATTTAAATGAATATTTTCGAAGATATTACAGATTTAAAAATTGCGGGACGTAGCGTTTGCGGCGGTACCGGCTTGCCGGGGCGGAGCGGCGGCGGGAGCGTGCCTATAAATAGTGCGTCGGAGGCCGCGGTTCTCCCTATAGCACTTTGAATTTAGCAGCGATCGGATGCGTTTATTATCGGAGCTCTCTTATATATAATAATCATCTAATAATAATATCATTTTTTTTATTTTAAATATTTCAATGTAGGAACTCTACGTAAAAAGGGAGTATTTGTGTATCATTGCGTCAAAATAATATTTTTTTAAATTATATTAAGCCCGCGCAAAGCCGGGACGGGCTGCTAGTTAAAGTTAGCTAAAGCCGGGTCTGTACGTTTTAGATTTTTTGATATAAATTGTATAAATACACAAAAAGGCGTATCATGGATACAAGTATTAAACAAAGAAGAAATACACACGTAGCTCTCAATTGATTTATTTAATGTGCGAAATTTCAGAAAAAATATTCTTGATTTGAATGAAGACGCACGAGCCATTATATGGAACTTGGTCACCTCATTACATCACATCTACCTTATTACAGATCAACACTACACCAATATTATTAAATATGTTTCTAGAACTGAATCAAAACTCAGTCAAATCGAATAAAATGTTCTCAAATGTTCCCAAATCTAGATTACGTAATTATACTTTGAACTCACTTTTCGCCACCGCAAGATGCGACCATGAATTTATGGCTCAGCGTCTAAGCCAGCAGCGGACGCGGTATACACTTGGAACCGACCGAATTTATCACATGTCATTTATCATTTTTTTCGCATCCGCTGATCCAATTTTGCATGGAGTTCTCCGACCTTTTGAAATCTTGCTCGGAATTTTGTCGGGAATCGCCTGAATGTTCGTAAATCTGCTTCCAGAAGAATAGTCACAGATTACATTAAATAGCAAGTGGATGTTTACCTGCAGAAGTTATTTTATAAAGTGACTGAAAATATTTTTAACAAGATTTTGTTTTATTTGTTTGTTGTATGTCGGTCCTTTCTCCTGAAATATGAATTTGACGAATTTTTGTTAATAAAAAAGTAATGAAATCAAGCTAAGCTCATTTTCCCGTTTACTGAGCAAAATTAAATGTATAAGATACTCGTTCTCTTTAACTCATTCCCATCGCAAAAAGTTAAGCTGTCGAGTTGTGAATCGAAAAATCGGTGTAGGGTGAGATAATTGTATTCACCTCGGATGAGAGGACTCCCAGTGCAATTGCTTGCGTGTGAGATAAGAAATACATTAATATATATTATTTGTATATATTATAATATATAATAACGTTACATGTATTTAAAGGTAAAATTTAGATATTGTTGGGAGATTATTCCGAAATAATATAGGCGGTAAAGGCGGATCAGGACAGGAGCTAATTCCGGAGTCCATTTCTTCAGCATGCACCAGCACAGGAATACCATCAGGGCCACTCGCCTTCCTCGAATCTAGGGCAAAGAGCTCATGTCATACAGTACCCTCGTGGAATTAGCATCCAGGAATCGATGGCGGAGTTAAGACGTGAAGTGTTAAAGTGTGAATTTTTGTATGGTTCAATTCAAAATTACTCAGGTTTTCTATTTGTCATTTAATTATAATCGTATCAGAATACGGCTAATACGATAAGTATATTGAAATCGTTTTGAGCCATTCAAAAGCGAAAAAACTCTTTTATAAGCGGGGTTTCTAGGCGGAGCTTGGCCCCTAGACAGCTGCCTTCATTGCCTGGATATGATAACAATCCCGGACTGCAGATAATGTACGTGGCGTATCGCCATTAGGAAGAAAACTCTTGTGGTTGTGTGAACCATCCTCGGGCGTATTTTTTGCTATGGTTAAGGATGCTTGTCCCTTATGGTGATGTGTTGTATCAATGATATTTACAATTCATTTGTAATATTTTTCAGCTAGGCACTGGAATGCGTTTTTACGTTTACAAAATATATTGTTTTTTTTTTAACATTTTGGGTTTAAAAGAAGAACATATTCACAAAATATTTGTTTAGATTTTCTTTTACAAAAAACTCTTACTCCGGCACTTGTACTAGTTCTAGCTCTAAATTAATACATTTTGGGTCACACACATCCTGGTGATTGACACATTTATGTGCACATTTCTTCACGACGTTTTTCTTCACCGCACGCGTTCGTTATACATAAATATAGAGTATATATATCTGAACTCGGAATAGAAAGAAACGAAATATTTTATTCTGAACAACATTTTGTCTTTAAAGCTTTTGGCCCCTCTTTTTCCTACTAGGTTGGGGTCGCTTTCATAAAGTCCAAAAAGCATTAGGTCCAAAACCCAGAACATCCAAAAGTATGTATGTTTGCATATATTTATAAATGCAAATATTATAATCTAACCTAACCTAACCTAACCTAATTGAAAAAGTTCCGAATTCATTAGTGTTCTGCACAGATTGGTCCCACCGCATTGGATGAAAAGATGGTCGAAGCAGCACTAAAAAACTTTCCCTGCATTCCATCCAGTTCTAGGTATCCGTGATCAAAAAGGGAAGGTCATGGCATGGCACCTAAATCCTTCGAGAATCCGGTGTGTTGGGCTAATATCATGACTTTGGGTGTGGTATTAGCCATCCATCTAAAAACACATAAAAACATAAAGATGAACACGATGAAATTAAATTATTAATTTTAACGTGTTCTTCCGAATGTCATCAAACAATATGCAAAAACGACTTTGTTTTGGCAAATAAACTGCTAATAATTATATATGTTTTTAAAATAATCTATATTACTAAAAATAAATCACCAAAATGTATGTAATCTTTCGAGCAAAACTTTCAAACGACTGCACAAAATTGGATAATACTTTTTTTTGTGTTTGTTATTGTCTGTACCAGGTAAGTACGTAAGAAAATGTTATGAAAACCCATCGGAAAAGCCGAAAATTTTGATGGTATTTTCGCATGATAATCTCGAAGTTCTGCCTGCTATCACCATTCAAAATCAAAAAACAAATCACAACAACAAAATATGTCTAAAATGACCAGAATAAAATACTTACATTCAAGAATTCAAGAATCAAGAAGTGAAACTTGAAACTGGCAAATTGTCTACACTGGACAGAGCCCAAAAAACAAATAAAAAACAATTTGTCGCATTGAATATTGGTATTTAGCAAAAATAATTGAATTTATTATCGATATTTCATTGATTTATCGACGGTGATTATATAACCCGAGCAGAGCCGGGTACCTCGGCTAGTAATATATAAAATATAATAATAAAATGGTTTATTTTAGGCAATTTTGCACTCATGTGGTTGTAAAGTTACTGTTCCGTACGGAAGGTTCAAATCCAACGTGACTGCACAATTTGGATTAGGTACTTTACGTTCAAATGTTTCAAATTCAAATTGCAATTAATCGGTTGAGGTTTGAACTTACTTTTCCCTTTCAAATACGCTCGAAACGGCCCGAAGTCTCAGCGTATTGGTTGCCGCCGAAATTCGGCGTCCATGATTGGTCCATGCATCGTGACCAACGCGTCGCCGTGCCGCGGCCGGCGCGAATCAAACGGCAGTGAGAACTAACTTTCGCGCGCGAGCGAACCGACTTCTGGCCGTCCCGTCACAAATCCACCAAACCCAAGAACATTCTTTGCATAGTCTACGATTATCGAGAACAGTGACCTCAGTGACCACCAGCCTTTGAAGAGACTGGACCGCACCGCTGCCGCCGCCGCTGCCGCCAACCTGAGCCAGTGCGCGGGATGAAAGGTCGTGGAAGGTGTATTCGAAAAGGTTAGTGAGTCAAACCTCAATCATATTGCATACACTACAGTCCACTTACTCTCGTAGAGCTATGATCATGGTCCTTCGAGCCGGGACCTCCCTGGCTTCGATTGCCAGGGAGGTCCCGGCTTGAACGACTATTCAGAATGGCCTCGCATTCGCAAGTGAAAGTATGAAACTCATCGTAAGTTAAAACTTGCGTACCGACTACGCGACGTAAATGGTGTTTGAAACTTTTCACACCGGCTTCCCAAATTCCACCAAAGTGACTGGCGGAGGCGGGATTGAAATGGCATGAAATTCCCAAAGAAACTCCGTGCTCGGCTACGAAATTCTGATTTGATTTGTCGTTAAGAAATGAGTACAGATCTTTCAAGTAAGTATCTGAACCGACAAAATTGGTGCCATTATCAGAGAAAATGTCACTCGGTACGCCGCGCCTAGATACAAAACGTCGTAAGGCAGCTATGAAAGATTCAGTCGAAAGGTCACTGACCAATTCTAAGTGTACGCACTTGGTCGCCATGCATACGAATATGGCCACGTACGATTTATAAATTTTTGCGTTACGTATTTTGTTCGCGCGAGTGTGAAAGAAGCCGCAATAATCTACTCCAACTTTAGAAAAGACACGAGCAGGGCGGACCCTGTCGGCTGGAAGAGACGACATGATGGGCTGTGGCGCGTGTGGTTTCGCGCGGAAACATTTTACACAGAGGTGCACTCGGCGACGGATGACGTCACGCGCTGCAAGTATCCAGAAACGTTGCAGCAGAATGTACTGCAGCGCTTGCGGACCTGCATGTAGGTATTGTACGTGCATACTATCAATTATAAGATGAGTTAGGTGGTGAGATTTAGGTAATATTATTTGATGTTTTGTCTCATATGGAAGGAATGATTTGTCAATCCTGCCACCTACTCGCAATATGTTTTCGGAGTCCAAAAATGGATTGAGACGTCGCAATTTGTCTGAACACACTGTCTTGGTTTTTATTTTTATTAAATCATCCTGAAAGGCGTTTCCTTGCGCACTTTTTATGAGACATTTCAACGCATACTTATTTTCCGAAACTGAAATGTATGGACGATTGCAATTGTCATCTAATTGTTTTCGACATTTACGATAAAATCTGAATATGTAAGAAACCACTCGCAGTAGTTTATCGAGACTTGAAAACTTTGCAATGAAATCGGTATCAGGCGCTTCCGGGTTTAAAATAGAAAGAACCTGTTTTCGCTTCTCCTCTTCAGTTTGAAGTATGGTAGGTAATTTCGGCCACTCGTTTTCTGGCAATCGAAGCCAGGGAGGTCCCGAAAACCATAACTTGTGCTGAATGAATTCCGAAGGGTACATACCCCTAGAAGCCGAGTCAGAGGGATTATCAGCCGAGGGTACATGGCGCCACCTGCTGGCTGGCACGCGAGAAAGGATTTCGGTAACTCGGTTTGCTACAAAAACTTTGTACTCGTGCGCCGACGCCGATAGCCAAGAAAGAACGATCGTCGAATCCGTCCAAGCGTGAACTTCAGCTATGTCGACCATGTGTCTGTATGTATTTACAACCAACTCGATAAGTTTAGCTAAAATGAATGCCGCTGTAAGTTCGAGACGAGGAATAGATATTCTTTTTAACGGCGCAACTTTGGTTTTAGCAATTAGCAAGTGAATGGTGATATTTCCATCACGATCACAATGACGTAAATACACGCATGCGCCCATGGACTTTTCATAACTGTCAGAAAAGCCGTGAATTTGGACACTGTCTGTTGTAGGCAAAATATGTCTCGGAAAATGTATTTTCGATAGAAGAGGTAGTTCTGATTTTATACGATCCCAGATTTCTATGATTTCACGAGGAGGAGCTTCGTCCCAGTCGGTTTTGGTCAACCACATACTTTGGATAAGCTGCTTGGCCAAGATAACCACCGGACCTAGAAATCCTAAAGGATCGTATAATCGAAATATTTCAGACAAGATAGTTCGCTTTGTACTTTCACGCGGTTTGCAATTTATTTCGAAATTAAAACAATCTTGTTTCGGGTTCCACCTCAGCCCAAGTACTTTCACGCTAGCGGTGCTGTCGTCGAGATCGGAAAATACGATATGGTCGTGCTTCTGCTCTGCCAATGACTCCTCGGCGAGGACCGAGGAGAGGAGAGCGGGGTTGTTGCTACACCATTTCCGCAGCTCGAAGCAGCCAGATTTGCAAATATCAATGAGTTCTTGCTGCAGAGTCAAGGCTTCCGATTCACTGGCGGCTCCGGTGACCACATCGTCGACGAAAACATCGCTCAGTAATACTTGCGCGGCGCGCGGGAAACGATCCTTCTCGTCTTGAGCGAGTTGCTTGATCGTTCGCAGTGCGAGGTAGGGTGAACTCCTCCAGCCGAACACGACAGCGCGG
Organism: Incurvaria masculella; assembly: GCA_946894095.1. NCBI lineage: Eukaryota > Metazoa > Arthropoda > Insecta > Lepidoptera > Incurvariidae > Incurvaria > Incurvaria masculella. The sequence continues at coordinate 12,820,027 of OX335653.1, read as the reverse complement.
TGTCTGTATGTCAGTATTGGTGAGGTAGGAGAAGGTCGCCAGAGTATAAGCTGGAAGTTCCGATCTTGCTCCCGGACAAGAATTTGTCTGTACATTTGTTTAATGTCGGAAATTAGAACAATAGGATGAATGCGAAATTTTAACAGTACATGTACGATATCTTGATGCAAATTAGGTCCCGTTATGAGAATATCGTTTAGTGATTTTCCATTTGATGTTTTACATCCGCCGTCAAACACAACGCGGACTTTGGTAGTGACGGAACCCTCCCGCACCACGCAGTGGTGTGGAATGAAATAGGTATTTGCAACGGAACGCTCCGATTTCTCGAGAACCTCCATGTGATTTAAATCCACGTACTCCTGGAGACATTGATTGTATTGTTCTCGCAGAGAGGGATTTTTTTGCAAGCGAAATTCAAGTTTTTTGTACCTAGATAATGCAATATCGTAGGACTCGCCCAACTGATGCGCATCGGGCTGAAATGGCAGGGGTACGATGAAACGTCCTGTCGGGTCACGTGTGACAGTTTTTGAGTACTAATCGTCACAATATTTATTTTGCGGAGAGATAAACTCTGTTTCGGGAATTGATTCAAGTTCCCAAAATTTTTGCAAGGACATGTCGATGTCATTGGAAAATGAGCTATGACATGTGTGAAAAGGAATGGAACCGGGATGTTTTATTTTACCTATATGTTTTTTTTACCGGGTGCCCAAATATGCTATCAATAGCAGTGGGCGTGTCTGGGGGTCCGTGAACTCCGCACAGAACCTCTGCCAATAGATCGGCACCGATCAATAATTCAATCGGTCTCGCCGTCTTCAGGTCCGAATCCGCAAGTGAAATATTTTTTAAGTGAGGCCAACTGTCAATAGGTATGTTAACATCGGGCATGTAGCGAGTGAGCTTAGATAAAATGAGTGCTTCGACATTTAAGATAGGACCGCTTTTGTTGTGCGGAGAAAGTTGAAAATTAACTACACCTCGCGTCGGTATAGTTCTATTTATTTCAATTCCTTCCAAAGGTACATCAACTCGTCGCCTTGGTAATCGTAAACGTTCTACGCAGGCTTCGGTAATGATAGTCGCCTGCGACCCGCTGTCAATGATGCAGCGCACGGTTTGTTTCCGATCACAGCCTAGGTAAATATCCGCAAGCGCTGAACACAGTATTATGTGTGTAGGTTTGATTTGCAACTGTGCTGGTGCTAGCTAGCGACGCGGCCAACGTCATAGTATCGTTAGGCACCGGCGCATGCGCAGGCACGAGCGGCGGCGCAGGCGGCGGAGGTGGCGGCGGCGCAGACGCAGCGACAGCAGCTACGATCAGCGGAATCTCCTCGTGTAACAACGAATGATGTTTTTGATTGCAAGTTCGACATGTAAACTTTGATTTACAATCTTTTATGTCGTGGCCTACATTCAGACAGTTGATGCAAATTTTCTGTCCCTTGATAGTGGTACGCCTAGCAGAGACAGACAAGTTTTGAAACTGTGGGCATTTCCCGAGTGAGTGTGCCGATTGACACACGATGCACTTGAAACGATGTTGTTCCGATGTAGTTGTAGCCGCGGCACAAAACTTCGACGGCACTTGGTTTTGTTTGTAATGCGAATTAGTTTGAACGGAACTCTTCGCATTATTACTTCCCGAGGAATCAGAAGTTCTGTTGAAATTTACAATTTCATTCGCTGCGAGTTCTTTATTTAGAAATGTAAGTAACTCTGCCAGTGTAGGTATCGAACTACATGAAGGCAGCGAGATTTCAAACCGTTTGCGCAAATTTGCGCCTAATCTGCGCAGCAATAAGTTAATGAGAATGAAATCCCACTCTTTAATCGGAAATTTCATCATTTCGAGTGCTTTAAGATTTTCCTGAAAAATGTTTAAGATGTTGCGCAAGCCTTTATCGGAGTTGGAAAGGTTTTCCAAATCGAGAATGCGATCGAGATGTCTGCACGCGATGAGACGAAGATTTTCATATCTCGATTTTAACATGTCCACTGCTACCTGATAATTTTTATTTGTGACTGGTATGGATTTTATCAGGTTGTATGGCTCATTTTTTAGACATGTCAACAAATACCTAAACTTCTCAACATCCTCGTACCTGGTGCTACTGTGAACGATAGAATTGTACAGATCGAAAAATGCGTTCCAATCCGTAGGTTCCCCAGCGAAAGTAGGTAAGGACAGGGTAGGTAGTCGTGGTTTATCGTGTCCAGAGGTCCCGCAGCAGTGGCTTACATCGCGCGCTGTAGAATTATGAACTGAATGACTCATCCTGCGAGTAATAAGCTCGGCTTGCTTTAATTCACTCGCAGAGACTTGGATTTTGTAGTAAAGGTCGTTGAAATCTGATCGTATGGTCAATTGTTCAGTTTTGTCAAATTGACCACTAGCCATAAGATATTTTTCAATTTTTATTTGATTTTTTGAAAATTTTCTTTGAAGAGTTAGGAACTCTTTTGCGCGGCAAAGAAACTCGTCCGTGTCGATAATGTCGGAAATAGCGCGCAATTCCGTGAATATTATGTCACGTTCAAACAAATCCTGTTCGTACGGAATAGCCTTGATAACTCGGCGTGTTGTCCTTTCAGGATTCGAACCCGTTTCAGAATGTATGTTTGAAACGGCGGTTGGCGGAAACGAGTCGCCTGGTTGCGCCATTTTGTTAAACACGTAAATTAAACTGAGTAAAATTTAAAATGTAAGTATAAATTATTTGTAAGTTTAAATGATATGCAAGTGTAAATGATATAAAATTGTTAATTGTAAACCATTAATTACGCAAATGGGTACGCAACGTAAAGTACCTAGGTTGTACTGAAGCTGATATAAACGCTCGAACCGAGCTGCGCGCGTAGCAATACAAAACCGGTTTGGCTGCAAAGATGTGTCCGAAATCGTTGAAATGTAATCGATAGATGCGATTGCTTATTATTGTGAAGTTAGAAAATGAATGAAATAACCGTTAGATATAATATGAAGATGTGCGCAAACCAGAAAGAATGTAGGTAGGTAGGTGTTTAAAGGTAAGTAGGTAGGTACCTATCGCTCGCAATTTGACTATCAAGCACTGTGAAGCCGTTTGCAATGCAACTGTAACAATATATTTAAAAATGGCTACAGGGAACGTTGCCACGAAATGACGTCGGTTCCACGATAAGTGATTCCTACTACGGTTACCTGTTGCAAACTTTGAAAACGTATGGCGGCAGCGTTTGTACGCGCGCCGTGATTGCACAATCTAGAAATGTTACTTTTGTTCGGTTCGGAGGGCCATGATCATAGCTCTACGAGAGTAAGTGGACTGTAGTGTATGCAATATGATTGAGGTTTGACTCACTAACCTTTTCGAATACACCTTCCACGACCTTTCATCCCGCGCACTGGCTCAGGTTGGCGGCAGCGGCGGCGGCAGCGGTGCGGTCCAGTCTCTTCAAAGGCTGGTGGTCACTGAGGTCACTGTTCTCGATAATCGTAGACTATGCAAAGAATGTTCTTGGGTTTGGTGGATTTGTGACGGGACGGCCAGAAGTCGGTTCGCTCGCGCGCGAAAGTTAGTTCTCACTGCCGTTTGATTCGCGCCGGCCGCGGCACGGCGACGCGTTGGTCACGATGCATGGACCAATCATGGACGCCGAATTTCGGCGGCAACCAATACGCTGAGACTTCGGGCCGTTTCGAGCGTATTTGAAAGGGAAAAGTAAGTTCAAACCTCAACCGATTAATTGCAATTTGAATTTGAAACATTTGAACGTAAAGTACCTAATCGAAATTGTGCAATCACGTTGGATTTGAACCTTCCGTACGGAACAGTTACATAAGTACAAATTTTTAAAAAGATAACTAATATATGCGCTATAAAACAATAAAAATCTAAGCAATAAAACAATTAATATTACAATTCAAGTAAAATCAAAATAAATTCATTTAAAATTAAATAACAAAATTTTAAAGGAGCGAAAACTTAAAAAAAAAACAAATTCAATAAATTAAAATGAAATTGAATTCAAATTAAATTATAATTCAAAAATTAAAATCAATACACTTATTTTGTAATATTTTAATTCTACATTCACTTCACACCGAAACACTCTACAATCTACGAACCGCGGCAGTTTAAACAAAATATAGGTTACTACGAGTAGGAGATCACAACACAAAGCTACCACTTTATTTAATAAACTACCTGTGGTACCCGGCTCCGCTCAGGTTAATGTCGTGTTGGACTGATTTCGGTCTGAATTATTTCCTGGATAAAAAGTAACCCACAATACTGCTAGTCCAGGACTATGTAGCCATCTCTCAAATTTAATCAAAATCGTTTGAACCGATATGGCATGATTTCACATTCCCATTTAGAGCAACGTAAACATTTGGTAGCGAATTTTAAAAGCATGTGCCGCCAGACCCTTACGGCACTGGCACTGCTACATAGAAATTGATAAAAAATTAACATAGGGGGATTTACTCTACCACCTAGTAACTAAGTAAGGAAGGGGACCTAAAGTTTTATGAGTGATACGAACCACAGCCACCTTCAACATCGAAAACGGTAACCCATCCGGAATCGGACTGCGCCCAGAGTTGCTAGACATTGATACAATACGCATTTTAATCGGGTGAGTGGTTCGAAGTTCCTATCCTGTGTCCCATGTAATCAAATATACGTGTAGTAGGTTTCATCGAATTCGGATGATCGGTTTAAGACTTATGGAGGAACTGATTTCTAAAAATTGTGATTTTCGTCATACATAAAGTCTACAAACGAAGTATCTTAGAAAACAAAGCAACTTACTCCATGAACACCCCTTACAGATTTATTATTAGTATAGATTATTCGCGCTGAAATCACAAAACATGTTTAAAAAAAAAGATAAATATAATAGTGCAACCATTGGATAGCGGACCTTATATTATGCGGTGGAACAGCCTTCGGTTGTTAAAGATAGAGCTACGAAAACACTAGACTGGTCTGAATAGGTACCCAGTGCAAGAAAACTTATAATTTTGTATTTAATTATTATTAAAGAAGATATAATCTATGTAGAAATAAAACAACCATGAGTTACTTTCTCAGAATTTCTTCAGTTTCCACCTATGGTTCCCCACTGGCAGAATGTATCAATATCGGTATGTCGCTTGCAAGAAGGAAACTTTAATACGATTTACATTAGTTTTTTTTTCTTAATACTTCTTGATGCCAATTCCTTACTCTACATGTGTGACCTCATTGCCGGACGACCCTAACGATCGATCTGTGTCATGAAAATTAAGTAATCGTCCTTGAACTCGTGTGCTGGAATGATGTCGTTACACGGAAAATATAGACAAATGTAAAATATCTCTGTTATTTACATCGTCATGGCATTTAAGAACGGCCCGTAAGCTATGCTCCCCATACAAACGTAGTTTACTAATCATTTGGAAACCGCTATTCCAATTAAATTGATATTTAATATCTAATATCAGGTAACAAATATCTGTGTCTGCATGCTTTTGTTTTTTTTGAAAAATCCAAACCGAATGAAATGAATGCAAAAAGAAAATCTTCATACGAATTTTGTTTTCTCTGTGGTTTGACCCAGAATACATTTACCGAAAAAACAAAGCCATGCAGACACAGATATTTGTAGCCTAATATTAGATACCAAATATCAAGTAAGTTGGAACAGTGGTTTTCAAATTATTAGTAAACTACGTTGGTATAGGAGGCGAAATTTTCAGGTGCTTACGGGCCGACCTTAAGGCCCGTGATCGTACTTACCATATGACACAGTTTGAATTCCGTGATCTTTTGATTTACTGGCTATGTACCGCAGGATTTTCGGTTCAAAATAATACAGGTAGAGAATGTACGAGTATCCTAGATAATTATTATTGAAATTTTGGTTGGTAGCCACGAATTATGTGTCTACACTGTAATTTAGTTGGGCTGATGCGTGGATATATCGCCTGAATACAGAGTGAAAGCAATAATGTTTCAGAACGTTTAGTCTCTGGCGATTTTTCTCACGACACTGGAGCAATAAGATTATTTGACTAAATACATAAGTGTCCTTCATAGATGGAACATGCAAAGAGCACTACCCTTTGATAAGTGTCCAATGGTATATACTAATATACAAAGGCACATGCCATTTATAGGAAGTAATTGCCAAGTCATTAACAATAAACGTTTGCAAGAAATATATGGCATAAACCAGTTTTATCTGAGATCGATTTGGTTAAATAAACAAAATCCGTATCTAAACTAATTCGAGATGAAGTATCATTTATGAGTTCTCAGGCATACATGCTGCTTTTTTAAATATCGGAAAACATTCGTGATTTAATTTGTGTTATATTATGTGCTAAATTTATAAAATTATTAAAAAAAAAAGGATTTTATTAGTTGATTCACCGGATTTTGTGCAATTTTGCCTAAGACAATTGGGTTTCAATTAAATTGAGTATCCAGTTAAATAAATCATGTCTTGGAAATAAAACACTTAAGATAGCTATCGATAACCAACCCTTGATTTCACAACCTCCAGCTACCTAAAATCTTATAGTTAACTTTCGGCTTCATTGTATATTTACATGGTGTAACTGAAAGTTAACTTTTGAATTTTTGTAGCTGGATGTGGTGACCCTTGATTTATCAAAATAATGCAAGATTTTGCTTTAAATATTAGGCCAAAGGCTACGGAACCTAGATATTGGTGACCTTTCGGTAAATATCGGAGTTTGCCATCATCATTTAGCGGTTTATTGAAATTGCGATCACATAATAATGCTGCCAAACAACCTGTAGGCATTCTGCGCTAGATATTAGTGTTGCGCTGGCTCATATCGATAAAACAAGTAAATACTATATTTCTCGACGACGTCAGATATGTTTTAAGGTAGGTCCTATCAAGATATCTCAAAGTTATTATTGTTATAGATAACATTAGGAAGACTTAGACAGGTAGTGAAATGCATTATTTAATGGTATTTTAAACTTCTACTTATTACAGGTACCAGACCAATTTCTGTAGTGGCATTACACATTTTTGGAACTCGGCCTCTTGGTGCTTGGTGAAGCAACTTTCACTAGTTCTAGATAGGTGATCGTATTCAATCGTTGAAGCTGGCCGTGGTTCGGACTCCACATAGAACTGTTATGCCCCCTTCCTTACTAGGCGGTAGGGTTAATACCGCCCGTGTTAGTACCATTGAATGAACGATGGCCGTAGCAGCAATGAAAATTGTCTATGTTTTCCATCCAATTCAATGTAGCCGAGCAATATAAGAAAGGTCCTGGCAAGGCACCTAGTTCTCATGTGGTGTACTAGGATAATATCATGACAGTGGGTATTAGCTCATGTAGAATATTTAGAGAGAATATTTAATTTAGAATTCATGTAGAAATGTAAGTAATACAAAAATCATCAATTGTCTAGTCTCGTTCTATTTTTGTTGAGGATATTCTTTTGAAAAAAAAAAAAATTACGCATAATATTTTTTCCGTATCTACGGTTGGTCTCTGGCTATTTGAGCAACCATGCCAGAATAGCAAAGTTTAATATGTTACTTATATTTAAAAACATGTATAAACATTAAGTTATAATGGTTTTTTATTATTTATTTTACGTGCTTCCTGATACCCGATTTGTATATCAACCCATCTTTTTGATGAAGGAACACGACCCCTCTTTTATGGTACATGCTTATGTTTCTAGTTTTACAACTAAGCATTTTTTTCTCAGTTTACAGTAAACAGAAACGATAAAATTTCTTTGCTTTGTTTCGATAGAGACAAAAGCTCTTCATCGTGTCTGAGTGAAAAGTGGCGCTGTGTGCATTATTGCAATCTTGCAAAACGTAACGACTGTCTGCTTATCTTCAATTTCTGAAAGGATATGAGCACGGAAACCGACAAAATAAAAGAAAACAAGTTCGCATCTCTGTTTTCTCGCTCGGTACTCTCAGTTCCCCGGGTACCCGGAGAGGCATGTCTCAGGGATGTATGAGATGGCATGACCCTACAAAATAAAAAGGAATCAATAAAAAAAAATGCAGTTTATACTATAGTATGACTCAATTTATACGATATTGGTCCAAAAATAAATTGATCCAAATTATGCTAATCAAATGAAAACGCGAGAGAGAAAATAATAAAAAAAACATTAACATATTTATTTTCTATCTTTGCGCCAGTCAATAATTGGTTTGAATACAAACAAAAGCTGTTGTTTTTATCCAAACTTTATTCTATCATCTTATCTGAAAACTAAAAAATTAAACTTGACAGTAATGACAGATTTTACGTGGAGAGATCCTCATGCGATCCTACAATAATCCTACAATCCTACAATCCTACAAAGATCCTACACAAGATTTATGTTTTTTTCCCAATTGTGGAAATAAATAAACAGAACAGAACTGAGTTTAGATATCTGCAAGCATAGGCTTGCAGATATCTAAAAATAGTCTCGGGATTCTGTGCTGAGGAATCAGGATTTTTTCAGTCTAGAAGACCGCTTTTATGGCGGTTGCCAAAGCGATTTTCTCGGAGCACGGCATTTCAATTATTCTAGATTTTCCGCCGAGAATAAATCGTTTGGAAGCTGCTATCAAAGCGGTTTTCTCCACTGAAATATTCCTGATTCCCGAGTGCGAAATGGCCAAAATATGGCTATAGCCCTATATTCCATAGTAATGTCGGATATAATACTATATTTAGCTTAGTTTTTATTATTTATTAAGTTTGACGATGGTAAATATCAGAAATTGTAAGTGTTTGCTGTTTTTCTGTTTTTTCCCTATTGTAAATACTTATTATCTATGCCTTAAAATAAGAAAAAAATGCCTGTCTGAGTGTAGCTTGTCTACCAACTTGACAAAATAAAATACAATACAATACAATCTAAATAATAATTGGATTCATCGAGCAGTCCCGCGTCACTCGAGATGCAGTTGCCTGCAACATCTGCCCGCCGAATGTGGGTCGAGTATTTGGGGCAGCGGGACCTAGACCCGCATCTGTGGAGGCTGCGTCGCGTCTGCGCGCGCGCGCCTGTGTGCGACTCGCCAATTTTTGAAGGTCAGGTCAGTCGGGTCAGACGGGGTTCGCAGTTGAGGCTTCCTCGTTTGATGGCGACGAGATGTGCATCCATGTTGGAGGCATTAATTTGGAGAGAAAAATGTATCATTCAGTTTTAGGGCGCTTCTGGGAACAATATTAAAATGTCAATCAAGGTAATTTTAAATAATTTTTAGGTAAATTGAAGGCAGCAGTATTTTTATTGTCTCCATTGCTTAGGGCCTTTTTCACCTACTGCTGATTAGCTTAATCGCCACATATTAAGGTCCTTTCTTAGCGCTACTTTCAATCAATACCAGTACAATATAATCAGTACTTTAGAAATAAAGGCCTTTCAAGTGTCGATTAAAATAAATCAGCACTTGGTGAAAATCAGGCTTAGACTACACTTTAGAGTAGTAGATTTATCTTTCGCCCTGAACATTTGGATAATAATGTGCATCGGAGAGTCGGTGCATACAGATGCATCGGCGCAGCGGAGGCGCGGTGCGAGGCGGAGGGGCGCGGGGCTGGCGGCTGCGGTGGGGGGGGGGGGGAGGAGGCTGCAACGAACTTGACACACTTTCGGCCGGCTGTGTGCAGTTAACTAGGTCTCCCCTGTAGACCTGCGGACCTTTAACTTGCGCTGCAGATGCTCGATCCTTAGTACTGCTATTGACTAAAGGCCAATTTTTCATTCCTCAGATAGTACTTATCAGACTGATATCAGACAAATTCACGTTTGTCAAAAGACGGATAATCATTGCCGGAGAACTATATCTTCTATCGCAATTAATTCTTCTATACAAATTAAAAATAAGCCCGTCTGTTGTTCTGAACGTAAGTAAGATGAAAACTAGGGCACCGTAACCTAGTTGCTAATGCCTGTGGTGCCTTTTGTCGAGTGTTCTATTCACAGGCTATGCACAATTTTCTCTCTGATCACAGATTTAAATGGGTATTTTCGTCAAGAATTCGGTTCACCCTATGGTTCAGAACCCATGTGACACTATATAGAACTTGTTAGGTGATAACGCCACCTGGGTTGGCACAATTGGATGTACATATGATGGTCAAAGTGGGAATGAAAAATATCCTGGACTTCTATCCTGTTAAATGTCCTGTTTAAGTGTAGGTCCTGGCATGGCACCAAGGATTTTCGCAAAGGGGGTGTATTCGGCTAAAATAAAAAAAGTTAGAGTTGAATAAGCTTTCCATGATCAGAAAACAGGTTAATCTATTGATAAAGAATATCTGTTGCAGAAGGTTATTTTTATCTAATCTACGTTGCTCTGTAAGAGTTTAAAGTCTGTAGTCTGTGTAAGAGTTTTAAATCGGTTTTCAAAGAACCTTACCCATTTTTTAAAAGTTAAACTAGAAATAAAACCAATAGTAACATTGAAGTTGAACAATAAATACATCCAATAGTAACAGTACATTGGCTTTATTTCTTGTTCATGTTCAAAAATTTCGGTTATCATTATATGTCGGTCGTTATCATTTAAAAACATAATATTATCTATTACATCAAACATGCAATACTTTTATTGTTTAAGAAAATTGTTTTGAAATATAGAACTATTTGTAGCATTTCTAGTAGTAGAATTACGGTCGAAAAAATAATTGCATCGAATGAAAGAACGCATTTTCATTAGCAATAATACTATTTTAATTAATGATTCTACAATCTAATCGAGTCTAACATTTGAAACTGCTTTAAAAATATTCAGTCAATGGGAAAATTCGCGACTAACCAAAATGTGCTCGCAAAATGAGAGTTCAATGTCGCGCCAGATGCGCCGGACGGAAGGTCGACTGGGAAAATCGTTAGCTCTCCAATAATGTGCGCAGGTGTTGGAACAGACTTTCAATCATTTTACATCTGCCGTTGTTCGGTTCATTGATTCCTGTTCCTCGGTTCCCTGTGAATGAAAACACCGCCATCAAAAGCCTGAGTATATTTAAACCGAATGTCGGTGATCGGAAGTCAGTAAATTGCACCTGTGATTTTTTTTTTGTACATTTTGTGACGTCTTTCACGATTTTCTGTTAATTACTTTTAAAATTGAGTAATAACAAAATATTACACAAATATTGAGGCGGGATAGGGGATAATGTTAGAAAAAAGAGCCATCGTGTAAATTCTTTCATTTATTAACTTTTTTTTATTAGCGTTCACTCTTTCATCCAACACGATATCTATGGCTTGAAAACCAACGTACGGTTTATATGTATGTGTTATTTTCTTGCATGTATTCGATGGTCTGGTTAATTCAACGTATTCGTCATCTCTAGTTTTCACTAAGTTAAATAAAAAAGTAAAGTAAAACAGCTGGACGGATTTTAAATACTCCATTGAATCCATATAGTTTAATTAGTCAAAAGTCACTTTAAACAGGCCCAAATGATGTTTTCCAAATTAGAGCGACTGATGTTACCATAGCAAAGTCTAACAAAAGTGCAGACAATTTTATAGACTTTTTAGTGACTAGTTAAACGACATTAATTGTCCTACAAGCAATTTTCACTTAAAAACGAGTAAAAAAATAAAAATAAACTAAATAAATTCTTTAATTAATATTTAAACTAATTAAAACAAATATTTGGCCATTACAACGATAAAATACGCCCTCGATGTAAGCCTTGTATACTTTTATATGGTATTATGTCTTTCCTGGAATGGAAATAGTTTTTTCAATTATTACAAACTTCTTCCGGGCTGTTGCGAAAATAATTCAACAATGATATCGTTAAAAATCTGCCACCGGAAGCAAAAATGAAACTGAAAAAGTTTTCCTATCCGAGAAAGAGCGCCGGGGTTTTCCTAAATCCGCGTCCATAACGTCAGCTCTTCTCCATTTCCATCCAGGGAAGTAGCTGAAATAGGCACTCTGTAAATAGCTACTCGTAAAAGTACGTCACAGGGCTCCCAATGACATCGGCGGAACCTCAACATGGCAAGACTACGTAGCTCGATGATTCTGTTTTTTTTTTCTTTCGTTAGCTTTACTTTGCGTTTGCTTGCTTACTCCGTCCGTCCGTCTGTCCGACCGTCCGCCCGTCCGTCCGTCCGTCCGGCCGTCCGTCCGTCCGACCGTCCGTCCGTCCGTCCGTCTGTCACAGGGCTGTATCTCATGAACCGTAATATGTAGGTAGGCAGCTGAAATTTTCACAGAGTGTGTATTTATATTGCCGCTATATCAAACAAATATAAATAAAAAAACGAGTTTTTTTTGTGTTAAACCTTGTACGATGGTACGGAACCCTTAATTTGCGAGTCCGACTCGCACGTGATCGGATTTTGTATATTAAGCGCGACATTTAGCGCCCGCCAGAACCTCACAAAAAGGCGCTCGACGACGCCAATGGGATCTCGGACTTTCACATAGGCTACGAAAACCACATCATGCTGGCCTGCCAGGTGGTTCTTCACACCATGTTTAAAGGACCCTAGGTTGTACTTTGAGGGAAAATTTTCGGCAGGCAGTCGATTCCATAGTTTACCGACTCTATAGAAAAAAGATCTAGAGGATTGGTGGGTTCTTATTTTGAGAATGTTGACATAATGTGTGCATTTCCTGCGTGTTCCGCATTGTGCGATGGTAGAAAGGGGACAGAAAGCCTTAAAAAAATAAGCTTTAAATATCCGGCGCTTAAGCAATTTTATGATATAACAAAAAGCTTGATATAAATTCAATCAAAAACGTTGTAAAAAAAGTTGATTTAAAAGTTCAATTTTAGCATTCATTAGTTCAATGTTGCGTTTCATATTATGTAAGTGACGTTCAACGAAAAGTGAAACCATTTAAAAAGTCCACGTTATTATTAATTTTTTTTGCATGTATCAGCATGTGCAGGTGCAGATAGCAATTGTAGTCATGAAAAAGCCGCCATTACCGATACCATTCTGTATCTTTACCCAAACCTGAAAATAACTGCAGCAACCTTTTATTTTTTTGGATTAACCGTAACTAATAATAGTACGATTTTGTATATTTCCAGTATCAAAACACGTAAAATATGAATTCGAGATGGAATGGAAAGAAAAAAATACAGATACATCATAAAAAACCTACCAAGGCCAAGGGTTTACGGGAATTACGGAAACGCTATTACCCTCATTCCCGAAGGAATTAGATGCCATGCCAGGACCTTCTTTTTATGACCACTGCTACATTGAACTGGATTGATAACACGGACAATTTTTCATTGCCGTTTCGACCACATATTCATCTTATGCGATGATACCGAACGGGAGAAAGAGAAAGAGAAATGGTGTTTCGTTGGCACCCTTTCGGTACGGAACCCTAAAAACCATTCCCTCATGAATATATATCAGAACACACTGGTCCGGCCACCCTTGCAGTCGTCGGTCGCACATTGCTTTGACGCAGTCATTGAAGGTCGGCCACTGAACTTGACAGAGCTGGAGGTATCTTTTCATTTTTCCACGTGACTGGATATATTGGATTGGCTCATCCGCATTACAATTAGGCGCCTACTTTTATTGCAGAGGTCGCGGGTCGCTGAGAGATCCACGAAGAAGTGTGACGGTTATCGTGGTGGCACTGAGATCAAGTTAAACTATGTAATTTTTTTTTGCACGTGCTAAAATGACAAGTGCATGTCTCAACGGCAGTGACTATGCCTATGAACATTATAAAAGAACAAGGTAGGAAGCGTAAACCATACCGGGTTCCACTATTTACTTATTTAGCTGGACATGGATGGCTAAGATCTTACTGTATATCTATTAGCCCGACACATACCATGCGAAGATGTTCTTTGCATTGAAACGCTATATTGCACTTGATAGAAACATTATAACTTTCATTGCCGCTTCGACCATTGTTTATTCAATGCGAAAGCACCAACCCGGTGGGATTACTACCTATTAACTCATAGATTAGGGGTTTAGTTTTACTTGCTTCCCATACCAGAGGTAATGGGTTCAATCTCTTCCCCGTCTGTGCACTAATTTCTGAGTTGTTTTTTATGCAAGCTGACATGGATGGCTGTTCTGTAAGGTCTATGGTTAAGAATGCATGTGAGATCGTAGAGACCCCTTCCCTAGATGGTAGGGCTTAGCTTGCCCGGGATGGTACCATCGCTCTTGGTGAAAAAATGGTAAAGGGCATTGAAATATTTTCTGTGTTTTCCATCCAGTTCAATGTCGTGCCTGGAAAGGGAAAATGACCCTATTACGAAATATCCTGTATTGGCACGAATGTATTGAATGCGAGTTGTTGGGCACATATCATGACAGTTGGTCTAGTATTACTGTCCCATGTTTCTGTGTCTTTTCCTTACATAAATAAATAAATGAACAAATAAATAAATAAATAAATCAATAAATAAATAAAATGTCTAGTGACATAAAAAATCTTAGATCGATGAACCTTACTATCTCCTTCTCTTTGCTTGTGTAATATCGTTATCGGTTTTTACGTTCTCATAAAAAAATGAACTGTGTAGCAAGGAAAATAAATATTTTTTTATTTAACTAGCTGAGGTGCCCGGCTCCGCTCGGGTCGATAGTTGTAAATCTTAACCATTCAGAGACCCACCCACCCGAAAACAAACAAACAAAATCGTCTAAACGGTCCAGCCGTTAAAGAGGAGTTAGGTGACTAAGGCACGTACGCAAGAATTATACTCGTATATGTAAGGATATAGATTGGAGTGCGCTGGAAACTAAAATGAAAGCTTAAGTAAATATACTTTTTAGGGTTCCGTACCCAAAGGGTGAAAACGGAACCCTATTATTAGGGTTCCGTACCCAAAGGGTGAAAACGGAATCCTATTACTAAGCCTCCGCTGTCCGTCCGTCCGTCCGTCCGTCCGTCCGTCCGTCCGTCCGTCCGTCCGTCCGTCCGTCCGTCCGTCCGTCCGTCCGTCCGTCCGTCCGTCCGTCTGTCCGTCTGTCACAGGGCTGTATCTCAGTAACCGTAACAGGTAGACAGCTTAAATTTTCACAGAGTGTGTATTTATTTTGCCGCTATAACAACAAATAGGTAGGATAAAAAATAATTAAAATTAAAGGGGGCTTCCATACAAAAAACCTGTTTTTTTTTACGATGGTACGGAACCCTTCGTGTGCGAGTCCGACTCGCACTTGTTCGTACTAAGCAGGTACGACGCTTATTCCAAAGAATGTGATATGTACGTATACACGTATAATCTTCCGCGAATGATATGTTTTGCTGTTTCGGGTCCAGCCTTGCAGTATATTTGTAAAGTAGTTCTTTTTACTGGGCTCTTTCTTCAATTAATGTGTCCTTGCTTCACGGTCGATTATACATACATACATATCACATTTCTCGAAAATGAAAGCTTGTTAAACATAGTTTAATAATCTAGCCTTGATGACGTGAATTACAATAACATTTTAAGTAAGAACTGATCCCAACCGGTTGTATTGATCCTTCTGGAAACGGGAACAAAAATTGAGACAAAAAAAATTCATCGTGTGAAAATACACTTACGAAGAATAAAGCGAATGAGAATTAGAAAATGATAAAATCCATTAAACAATGTTCTTTTATTGCAGCTATGATAAACAGCTATATAGAGCACAAAGAATATTGTTTTACTTTATACCACGACCTATTTAGTAAGTACGTTACATTAATTTGTTGGAGCCCATCTATATGTTTTGTTTGAAAAATGTTACGGCTTTTCACACGGCAGGTAGAGATATTCTCCGACGTTTCGAGCTAATCATTCAGCCCGTTGTCAAGGAGGCATCCGCCGCGCTCGTGCGCAGTCGGAGAATATCTCTACCTGCCGCGTGAAAAGCCGTAACATTTTTCAAACATGTCTAACGACCACGGTAACCTCAAAAGCATCTATATGTTGTGACTTTTGTGCTCATAAACAGAGAATCAATCGAGAGTTGCCGATATATGTTTGATGCATACATGTTTACTTATATAAAACTTTGTGCATGCAATTATGTATGCACAAGGTGTCCAAACTATTTTTCGTGTTATCCGAACTGAAGCCTTATTCTGCTTATTGATAACTGCGCGCGTAATGTTTGTGTTTTCTCAAAACCGCATGTTTCGGCGAAATGATATTCCACTAGCGCAGTTTGCCAAACGCATGCGTTGTGTTTGTGGCTTGTTCGTAAACTCGTAACGCGCGCTGCGTGTTCTCGTGGGCCGTGTGTTTGAGGTTTTGAGACTTGTATTTGTCAAATGAAATGTATCGGCACCTAAAAGTCGATGTTTTCTTGTAATATGTAATGCATTTGTGTTATTATGTAGATTAAAATAATATTTTTATGTACATGTTTTCACAAAGTAGGTAATTTGTTTTCTTACTCGTAATGCAAATTAAACACATACCACGTAAATCTCTACGAAAGAAAACTATTTTGTCACTATTTTAATCACAATATTGGCATTATCTAAAAACCTACGGTCAAATAAATCACATCGACATATTCTGTAATACATATTATGTATGCATGCACGTATATCCAAATGAAAGGAGGCGACCGCCTTTCGCAGGTTTTTACGTGCTTCGGAGCATCGCTTCACCGAACTGCGAATATCACTTTTCTACATTACGTTGGTATATCGCTGTCTCTTTCGTTTCTGTTCAGTTTGTTAGTTTAGTTGTGGTTTTGTTGCTCGAAATAATCGGAAAAGGTACTTACTATAAAAATAAGGATACATTAATTATTATTTTTCCACTTAGTGTTCAAGTCATGTATTTGATGCCCTGCATACCTTTTTTATACTTATACTAATATTAATTAATTTACAATTTTTAATATAACCATTATCAAAGCGCTCTCGGATTGGAACTTGAAAACAAAATGTGGACCTCGAATAAAGGTATGGGTCTTGCCATTTATTCGAGAATAATCAATGATAGGTAAATATCATGAGAGTTTGTGTCCACATCCAGTTATATATTAAAAAGTACATATTTAATGGCCTCTGGCAGATCGGCACATAAAAACAATACGAGGGACGACTCAAAGGTGGACATTTAAACATGTCCTGATGAAAAAGTTGTTCTCGTTGGAGCACAAACTCATCAGTCATTAAATATTTTTTTTTGTCGGCAAATTCTTATCGACAAGGGGAAAAAATTCCTACGTTCCAATATTTTCTACTAACTTACATTACAAACTAACTATATCTATTCGATGCCGCAAAATTATAATGCTAACGCCAGCCCGGATGCTCAAAAATTACGATGGTTTTAACACGAGAATAATTTACACAATAAAAGTATTAACAGTATCAGACATGTAAATAATCAAATAGTAGCACGAAACAAGCTTAATTTTTTTTTTGGTTTTGTTTTGAAAGATTTGAAAACTCATGAGTCAAAACTCAAACAAGTTTCACTAATAAAATCGCACCTAAATTAGATAGGCGTTCAAGGTTTCAATTTGGCTATTACGTCACGCTACCCTATCCACACAGGGCAGTGTTTTAAAGTATCGGTTTTCGGTACCCGTTATGTCATGCCTTCGTCGATGTATCAGTCCGAAAACAAATCAGTTAGTGTAAACAGGCGAACATCGCAATGAGTGATGCGATAAACATTTCAGAAGTAAGCAAACAAATTCTTATTTTAATAATATATTCGGCTTCAAGAGGGCATCGGTCTTACTCAATGTGTGTGCATACAAACGATGGAAATGTCTGTAAACATTCAATAGGAAAAGTTGTGTATACTCAGTATATGTGCATTGATGTCAAATCAGTTCACGTATGACTTACTGCTGCATAACATACAAAATACTTACATCTGGATATCTTACGTTGAGATTCTCTTGGCTTTTATGATTTTTTTTTGTCTACCTGTACGCAGCCTGTCCTTTCCCACTTTAACCGTACTGTAATTACTATGTTGTAAGGTGTATCTCAATGCTTATTATGCTTATATTGATCTTTAAATTTTAAATTTGGTTTAACCATATTTGAAAGGATTTGTATAGAGATCGGCGACACGGACAAAACAATTAAGAAGGCACCAAGTAACAAATCGCATTGGAAATTACCGAGGAAGACCAAATTTGCGGTGGATAATCATATAAATATATAAATAATAAAGAACACCAATTTTGATAATTATATGTATTTAATAGATACGATATTACCGTTATCTCATTAATTTGAGTTTCAGCGACATTCTACATTTGAAGCATTGTAATCAGATTTTGAAAATAATCTGAAAAAGTTTTTGGTCGTGGCATTCGTCGGAATTGCGTAATTCGTTGGAAGTGGGCATGTAATCAATGCCATGGGCATGATTACAATGCTTCAAATGTAGAAACTAAAACAACAATTTTGTTCTTGTTATTATTATTCGTAACTCTTACTGTACATTTCATCTAAAGAACTGCAGGAAGCATGTGGGTCAATCGATCCGGTTTGGTGTCATTATATACATGATCATATGAACATATGATCGGGATGAAGCGGGAATAAAAATGATGGTTGTTTCCCATCCAGTTCACAGCCGTGCAATATAAGGAAATTTCTACTAAAGCATCTAGTTTTTATTAGGTGTGTTGGACTATTCTACTAGTACGTATTCGGAGTTATTTTTGACGTATAAAGAAAGCAAGAAAAAATATATTTTCCTAACACATTAGCACCGAAATTAAATAAAAAAACCTCATGAACATAACCATTTCAAAATAGATGTTTACTTGCAACTTTGAACCAGGTCAATGTCGCAGCACTCTATTAATTGACAAGTGGTCGGCACCGCTTTGACAACTTGTCATATTATTCACTGATTAGAGAATAATATCAACTTGATTTTCGTAGTAAATATTTTTTACTACTTAGAAAAAATATCTACAAATGTTTGCAGTCTTACCAATAATTGATTTCTCTGCGAACTTCCTGAAAATATATTTAAATATTAGCAATATCTTAATTGTGAGCGGATTTCGTGTAAAATCTAACCTAACATTAACTGATAAACAACATAGCCTAGTTTAATCGAACCTAGCCTCATTGCTTTTTTGTTTGAACCCATATTTATTTTAAATATATTAACAGTTTGCTCTTTGGAATGCGCACAATACTACAAAGGGTTATTCTGAAGACAAAAATAAGCAACTAAGCATTAAAATAATCCAAAATGTCAAATAAAATAATAGCAGTTCCCATGCTCCAAATGTATGGGAACTTCACTTTTTTTTAGATTTCGTATTTTTTAATGCTTGGTTGCTTATTTTTGTCTACACAGAGTAACCCCATGCAGCGGTGTGCGCATTCAAAAGAGCACCCTGCATATTTTACAGCAAGTCTCTCAGACCTGTAAACGTTGACTTTGCGTAAGTCAATTAATTAGGCAAAAGTTAAAACACATTCATTACTTCAAATAAAATCCATTCCTATTTATTATGGTTCTTCATTCATTATGAGAAATCAATTGTTAACATTTTGTATGTGTGACATCTACATTGAATTATTGTTAACGTCTTTTAAAAATGAAATAAAAAATAATGTACTAATCATACCCTTTACCTAAGACGGAGATTTAACACTGAGAGTGTTAACCACTCAAAGTTATAAGAAAGAAAAAATAATGTCTGTGATTTTCTTTTCTCTTTTCTTGTGCAGGTCCAGACTGGTAAATGCTTTAAGGCCAGACCGCACTAGGTGTAACTACGCGACAGCGGAGCGACGCGACGCGACGCGACCAAATATTATTTTTATGAAATTGTATGCGATAAAATGCACTAAACGGAAACGGAACTGCGCCCCGCGGCAAAACTGACGAACTCACCAAACTTGACGCGCCGTGGCGCGTCGCGTAGTTGCGCTGCCGCTAGTGCGATATAGCAAGCGACGCGACACTGCACGCCAATCAAGCCATAACATAATAGAGCTACCCACCTCTATTATGTTTCAAATATTTTATAGGCCATGTTGCTCTAGGTGGGTATGAAACCATTTTTTCCGATCCCTTTTTTTGTTTTTATGCAACCTGACATGAACGGCTAATACCACACAACTACCATTATGATATTAGCCCAACACACCACAATCCCGAAGGAATTACGTGCCATATTATGACCTTCCCTTTACGAGCATGGCTACATTGAACTGGATGGAAGACACGGACAATGTTTTATTGCTGATTCGACCATCTGTTTATACAATGCGATGGTATCAACCCGGGAGGGCTTAAGCTTCGGAAAGTCATGTAGCCATATCCATTGCTTATTTGTTGCTTGCTCCAACCTTTCTTCTACCTCACAGGGCAAAGTAACTATTACAATGTACATCTCAGTTTCTTCCATCTTGCTCAGCAGTTGCCGAACGACTGACAAGCAAAATTTGCTGTGTACGTCGCTAGTGCGGTATGCACAGTAGAGTCGCGTCGCTTTGCTGCGCACCGCTGCAGTGTAATTACGCCTAGTGCGGTCTGACCTTTAGACTGTCGGCTGGTATAATCCGTTCAGCGGTATATTTCACTCCTTGCTAACTTCGGTGAGATACAAATAATTGCAAGATGGTGGACGAATTAAATAAAAGTAGTTTTTTTTTAAATACATTTTAATGCATTCATTTTGTGTTCACAATCTTTGTAATTTTATGTTAAATTTAGTACAACGACGGTACATAAGGATTTCAAAAGACAGCTGATATATCATAATATTTAGGGTATATACTCATAGGGTATATAACATTTATTCCGAAAAACTCAATACAAACACCAGTATTCCACTGCATTCATGTTATAATTTAAATAAATAAAGAGATCAGGCAAATCATTATGATAATAATGAATTTGAAATAACACAACATATTTGTTTCACTAAAAAAGTACACTGCCATATTTCATACTAAAGAAATGTAATGGTAAATAGCAGCTAGGTTTAACTTGAAATATTAGTGAAAATTTGTTTTATTCTTAGTTTGTACTTTTACCACAAATATACACGCCGTTAGTTGCATAGAAGCACACAAGTGTTTTTATGCTACATCACTGATGAACAAGGAAACATTATATTATATTCTGAATGGTATTTTCATTGAAATCAAAACTATTTTCCTATTATGTTAAAATATGTATCATATATAATTATGCTTAATATATTTTTATAACTCGGGGTTTTCATATTTTTATCATTAAAATTCTGGCTGTTAGATAAAATGGTTTTTTTTTACTCGCAATTTGATCTTTCTTGCTTCATTTTTTTCTTAAGCATGTCACTTTTTTCAACGAATATGATATGTATGTTGAATTGACAGTGAAGCAAGAGCACATTTATCAAAGGAAAATCTGTAAAACCAACTTATACATATAATAGTAGAACGCTGGACTAAAATCTGCAAGAAAACCTATCGCGGGCAGGGCGCCTACAAATTCCGTCACATGCTCTATACGCAGAACTAAGAATTCTCCTACAGTTCCTCCGTCCATATTCCATACTCGTACTAACACAGCGCTTAAGATTCTGCATATTTTGTTAACGCGTTGCGGATATTTGTATGCAATCATTGAATTTGAAATTTATGACAATGTGAAAAATTGAATTGAATATTGAATACCGAATATCGAATCGAATTGAATTGAATATCGAATTGTATATTGTATATATAACACAATAGAAGACGCACTGTCCACGAAAAGTTTGCTTGCTGGTTCGAGTCCGAACTATACTTAAAAAGTAGTTCGTTTTTACAGCTTGCTTTCTTTAATTTGGCATTTCTTCGCGGTCGATTCAACATACATATCAAATACATGCATCTTCTATTAAAATAAATGTAAATTACTATTTTAACAATTTCCAGATTGCAACCAAGATTTTGTCTACAGCTGGATTATTTAACATGTTATACTTACGTTTATATAATTTGCTATCCCAAAATCTAATTTAATATTGTTTTGAATAAAGTTCCCCCAAAATTAAATATATTTTGCGTAAAAGTAAATGCAACAAAGAGGTTATGAGCCGAACTTATACACCCGGAGCTAACCGGAGCACATACATACAACAAACACCAACAAAACACTTACAAAATGTATGTCAATATATTATGTCATATAGATAATAATAATAATAATAATGCATACCAGTGAAAACGCCTAACTTTGATTGAAAATGGTCGCCCTTTAAAATATGGTATATATATATATATATATAGATATTCGAATCAAATTTATATTCTAGTTTTATCGGGTTACAATAGTTGTAGACCAAACGTTATTCAGTTGGTGATCAGCATCATTTCTTCATATAAATCTTCTAACATCATAAATACACATGGTGTTGACGGACGTATGGTCCAAATGATAACTAGTTATCTCTTGGCATATTTAAAACAAAACATGTTGTCAATTAAACAACCACGTTCAAAATATGAAACAAACTATGCAAACGTCTCGATGCTCATCATGCCAACAAATCAGCATCAACTGTTTCAAGCACATGTTGCCGCTGCGATACTGGGGTTCGTATCATTTCAGGAGTTTAGGTTTTAGGAGCTAGGCACACTAGCACGTTTCTGTGCAAAACAAGAGATGATCGCGTTAAGAACTGAGTCGTCCGGCCATAAATCATAGTTATCAGTCTCTCGCTTGCACACTTAGCGCTAACGGAGTGGAGGGGGAGCGGCAAATATTGACATTTATGGATTGACGACTGAGTCCTTAACCCGAGCTGTATCGGTTCACACTTCCATGGTTTTTCCCGCGCTAAAGCTAAATTAATTAACAAATTCGGCATTTTTGGTAAAGTGTCACGATTTTGATTTGCATCAAATGCTAACAAACTCAGGCAATAGCACTTGAACCATAACTCCTTTAACTTGTGTTGTGTTCAAATATGTTTTTAGTCCGTAGGTGGAACCTAATAATGTAAAATAGTGTTAACACAAATTTTCAATTCCTAAACAAAAAAAAAATCCCACCCATGAATTCTGGTCCATACTCCATTCTTGGCTGAAACATAAAGCCAGTTTTTTCAAGTTAACAGAGTTTAGAATATTGATTATTTACTTTCACATACAAAAGTTCCAGCTTGATCCAGCACAATTTAATGATTTAAACGAATATGTAGTTTCAAATATTTACCTCAAGTTAAAACGTTTATGACGTACTTATTTTATATTTTAATACTGACAACTTTTTTTGATTTCTTTTCGATTCAAACTTTAGAGGCGAACAAATTCAATATAGGTACAGTGTTTGACCCAATATCAAATTGTTTCCCAGGACTCATATATATTAGGGCCTACTTATTTAGGTTCTTCAGACAAAAATGTTTCTCTTATACAAGTTCTTCGAAAGGGGTACTACGTACTAGCTTAAAATTTGAAAACCACTACACCAATCTGATAGTGGTCGACGTCATTTACTGTTTCAGACACATTAATTTCGTAATTATTTCTTCATCCATCACCATATCAACTTTTCTCTCAACATTCTAGTAACTTTAAGTTTGTCACATTTTGTTGTTCAATAGTAAAAATCATGGCAGTGAACACGCTGGAATATTTGCATGGGGAAGTAGAGTCCCAAAAGTTATGTTTCTAGATTACATAGTTAAAATTCAGTGTAAAGTCCAAAAATATGTTGTTCTGTCTTACAATGCCTGTGTAACAGATATGTGGCTGGAGATGCATTCGTTGTTTGTTAAAAACTTTATTTCTGAGCTGCTGCAAAATAAAAATGATATGTCGAAAAATTCACCTTTGTGTAAAAAAATGGAGCGGATTTTTTTCAAAGCGGAACATGCGTTCTTTGCTACAATTTTATACGTAATGTACGTTTTATTTGTTATTTTAATTTACACATCTAGGGCTCTAACCTATTAACTACAAGCACAGATATTTAATACCTAGTAGGTATGACTTTCTAATTCATCCTGTGACTTCAACATTCCTTCTAAAGGACAATTAAATTAATAAATATTGCTATTTACCTATATTTTTATGTAACATGTTATTGTGAAAACGATGAACATCGACAACTGCTTTAAATAATAAACATATTATTAATACTTGAACCATAACGGAATGGCTCTAACATTTTAATTTTGGTAACCGCCACTTTATTAATGAGACCAACGACAGAAGGTCTTAATCGAAAATTACACAAAAAATTGAGTAAAATCGAATAAATCTATTAAAACTAAACGAAATTTATAAAAAATAGGGGCAACTAATGCATCTCGTACAGATAAAGGATCAAGTCAAAGTACTTTTTATTTTATACGAATGTTAATAAATATTGTACAAAATATAACTCCCGCAAAGAAGATACATTTTTTTTTCGCAATCTGACCTGCTCCTCTCTGCATGGAATTTCATGGATTCCTGAGTTGCCTTCGTGGGACACGTATTTAAGTACCAGCTGCCCTCTATTTTTGTTAGCTTATAGTGTAGAAGTAATTTCCTCTGGATAACTGTCAGATGCCCTAATCGTTTTATGTTTATCGTATAGACACCATAACCAGTTATAAAAGAATAATGCTCAGTAGAATTACTAACGGACTAGTTTACAAAATTACCTTTTTTGTGCAGTATCATAAAATGTCTCGTCCTTTTTAATTAAAAATGAATGGCTATTTTTTACGGCACATTTGACACCTTAATAAGCAAAGTTAAACATTTGTTATTATTAAAATTCCTATAATATCACCCATGTATGCAGGTATGGGTGAAACTAACTAACTTTGTAACTAAATTTAGTCACGAATACTACATGTTATCTCATTAATTAAAATAATAATAAATAAAAGTTTATTCTAATACATTACCATACACACAACCTATTTTCTAACATCAAACACGGCAAAATAGTCAAAAGCATTCATACAATTTTGAATCTTTCAAATATGCACAGCCCTATTCAAACAATAATATCTTATGAAGATGCGAAAAATTATCAAATGTAAATATTGTATTGATATTTATTTTCTAATATTTTCAATAAATTTACTACACATTTACTATAATTTTATTGTACATTTTTATTTACAGTATCATTTAGCATTTGTACATATTATTTGTGTACGATGTAACCACACTTTTTAACACCTTCTTCGATTATAAAAAAAAACCGTTTTATAAAAATTACGCTTGTACCTAGTATTTTGAAGCACATAAAATAATATTTTCCTACTACATAGCGTACACTGAACAGAAGCAATCATTAAACGATTGCTACCACCATGTTTGTTACCACCGATAACAAATTTACAATTCAGAGTGGCTGTTATTTGTATATCTCGTTTCGTTATTTGCATTGTCTTTAATTTTTCATTAAATTGTGAATGTATATTGGCTCGAGCTCAGGTATGTTTAAGGCAAGCAGGGTAACATAAGCCAAATTAATCCCATTTTAAGATGCAATACTTAAATGTGTAAATTTTTTAAGTAAAATTAAAATGATTTAATATTTTTGATTTAATATTTGTAATAATAAAAAGAACTCATTCGAATTTTTCGTGGATTAAAATATTTGGAGTAATTTCACGAATCCCATATTAAATAATGTACAAAAATACGACCCTTTTTTTGGTAATGCACTATAATAAGCAAGAGCTTTACTTCCTTCATAAGGAATAAACAAACAATAATCACAAATCAGTCTTCTACGTGCTACTTTTTAAAAAAATATTTAGGAATGACCTAAAATTAACATTAGGCTGCAGGATTGTCATTAGCAGCTACTTTATAATTTATGTTATCATAGAATTTTGATTTTGGATATCTTAACTAAACTCAGTGTTATTAAATAACATTTTAAAATAAACATCTCGAATTACTAAGATTTTAGAAGAGTAGAAATGTATCGATGCATACAAAATTGATAATATAGAACTAAACCATATGGAATCATAAAATCATAAAACTAACATTAACTTCTGATATATTGAATAGTACTTGAACAGCTATAATATATACTTTTGATAAAAATGTAATGTAGTATTTTTAAAAATATTGTTTTTAATAAAAAATAATAACCATTAACTGTTTAATGAATTACTAGGAAATGGATGATATTAGATATACTATTCAGATATAATACTCTTTACTGAGAGAAATATTAATTTATTTACAGTGCGAATGAAAATCCAAAAATATAAACATAATAAAAGATATACGTAAATTTATATAAATCAAGATGTAATTCCAAATGATTTTACCGTGATTTTTTTTTCTTCACAAAATAAGTCTGTATCTTTGAGATAAATGTTAGTTTAATGAATAATAATTGTTAAAAAAAAAACGTTTTTTTAACGCAATACTTCAATCTTAAAAGCCTCTAAAATTAAAAAGCGAAGCAAATTTATCTAATGCTTTAATATACCCGTCTACATTAGTTTAAAGACTAAATTTCTAATACATGTGTTTCCACAAAGATTAATTGTAGACATATATATATTTGTGCATGTAACAGCAGTACGGCTACCGCCACCGGCGTTCAACTTCTATTAATATCGAAATGTATAAAAATATAGAGCTTTCATTCGATAAAATGGATCTGCAATGCAAATTTGTTTGAAATAAAGCTTTATTTTCTAGTATTTGTAGTACAACATCAATTATTTATTAATCTATATTAATATTTACTTAATTAGTGATATAAAATAGTAATATTTTATGATTTGTTCTGTTTATTTTAATGTTCTTAACACCCGTGGAAAATACATATTTCAAATGAGACGGATATTTTTTTATTATAAATATAAACATTTACTCTAAAACCCTAAATTGCACAAAGTAATTAAAAAACATAGTTTTAAAAATGTAATGGTGCAATTTAGCTGGTGAAGTATTTGATTAGTTTTTTGTCGAGCGATCTTTTCAATAACGCTAAATATAACTCTGTGCCTAGATTATGATTTGATTTTTTTGTAATGTTTTATCAATGTTTATGCATTCAAAGTCTGAAAATGGCACACAGGTACTATTTGGATTATCTTATGCAGATATAATAATAACATAATGAAAATTCAAGATAAATTTAATGCAGTTGCTAACTATTTCAAAATCTTTAAATTTATCGAATTTAATAGTATTGTCGATTTTATTATTTAATGTTCTTACAAATTGTTGAATTAATATTTTCAGATGTTTAATATTTAAACTTAATTATGTTAGTGCCTAAAATCTTGAAGGTTTCTTAAATTAAAATATATAGATTTTTTATAAATTATATTTTTTTAAGATTTTTTACCGTTGCCGTTTAACTGAAAGAGACAATAAGAACCACAAGGGTTATTCACGAATGTTCAAATATAGTACTTTTCTGTTTTTTCATAATGAAATTTTAAAATTTATAATACGTTTTGAACTGGGTGCAAAAGTTACTAGCAGGAATTTTGATATTACAAAATTCGAAGCGGAATATGAATCATATGTTGCCTATAAATATTACTTCTTTTCTTCGTTTAGTAACCTACTAATATGTTCATATTGCTTGCATTTTTATATCTAAACTACGGTTACATTATTTGCATAACGACCAAATATTCGTTATATAATTTGTCCTTAACAATGTTCATTTGTGCTTCTTCCACACATGTGCGTCATTTTATTACAGTACTTTCGTACATAGTGCGTTTCCGTATATCACTTCAACGTCACGACTTAAAAGTAGAAATATGCAAATATGTATGCATAACCACTTAAATCTACCAACACTCTATGCGTAAATTGTAAAATCCATACAATACTTAAATTAATAAATCAGATCATTCACACGCGACAACACCAAACATCAGAACTCAAGTTAAACTTACGAGACGGTATTCATAAAAAGGTACTAATAGTTTTTGAAGTAGTTTATTCCTAGTGAGTTGCAGTCAATGTGCTCGCGGCCTGTGTTCATTCCATTGAATGATTTGTCTGCGACTGTTTGTCGGAGAGCGCGATCGGCGGGTCCGCGCGGCGCTGCGATAGGCAAATGGAACCACTTCCGCTGAGGAGATCAGCTCATTCCCAGAGCTTACACCCCGGTGTGGTTGAAGATGAACGACACGGCGTTCTTGTCGATGGGCGGCGACCGACGCGTCATGGATGCGTGGTTGTTGTTATTGTGGTAGTGCGAAGACTTCCTCGTCGAGGTGCTCGACGACTGCAGTGCAATCGTCTCGTAGTAGCGCAGCCGGCCGCAGCACTTGCGGCTCTTAACAATGGCGACAAAGCCTTTTCTGAACTTCTTGTTGAAGAACGCGTACAAGACGGGGTTGATGCAGGAGTTGGACGCGCCGAGCCACTGCGCGAGTGGAGTCAGGATAGGCAGAATCCTCTCTTCCCATTTCTGGATTTCACCGCCGAGTTTGATCCTCGCAAAGATCAGATAGAGAGGGAACCAGGAAAGAACGAAGAGAATGATCACGGCGACAAGCATCTTGACTACTTTCACCTTGGATTTTTGCTGAAGTCTTTCCATTTGGGCATCCTTGGTGTCGGTCGGGATGTGTCGCCTCCACACTTTGATCCAGATGAGGATGTAGCACATTGTGATGAGGAGCATGGGTAGGATGTAGCAGAAGACGAGGTTGCCAATCACAAAGTAAAGGGTCTCGCTAAGTGCGTTGGGCCAGACATCCAGGCAAAGTTGCACGTGGGGTGCATCTTCGTAGACAACGACAAGATCGAAGAACACCACCCAAGGAACCGTGATAAGGATAGCGAACACCCAAATGACGAAGATCATCATGCGGGCTCGTCGTTTTGTGATCTGGCACCGGAGTGGCCACCATATGGCAAGAAATCTGAAACAATGGAAAATATATATGTTAACAATTGACCAAAAGACGCAGAAGATAGACGAACAGAAGCTGTGTACCTTCGACCTCCTGGGGCCACTGGCATTGCTTTAGACCTGGTGCGTCGAAATTACATGATAACAATTGATAAGTTCATACTTCGGGTGGCCGTCCTTTTTTTTGATTATGCATTCCTCCGAGTCTTTTTAGGAGTGCGTATTCCTACGCTTGATTTTTCGTACACCTGCGTTATATTTTATTATTGATCGTGCAATTGAATAAGGTTTCGTGAAGCTAATGCCGCAAACCAAATGTTAGCAATGTAACATAAATATCAATTTCACAAAAAAAAATAACTTTATTTATTTACAAAATGCTGACAAAGGTCTACTATTGATCAAATACATCAGCTATTATATATATTAGACTTCTAGTGGCCAGAGTAATCGTTGGGATTTGTGCCCTACAAACAAATGATATAATTAGTGTCCCCGCTGAGACGCAGTGTCTCGTCTCGCTAGCACTTAATTGTTATCCAGTCTGGTGCACGGCATGAGGCCAACTCTTCAGGTGAAAACATTCAGTCAATAAACCACTTGAGCGCGCGCTAACTTTTAAATGTGTATTTCATTTTATTTGCACAAGAAACAGTCGATACATACACAGTAATTGAATAAAATAACTATACATAAACTAGAAAAGTTGGTTTAATAACATATACGTATGGACTTATACTTATAAAGTGGTTCTATTTACAGCTTTACTCCTTCAATGTATTCTAAATACATACCATATTAATTGAAAAAATCTAAATCGTACCTCTTTAATACGAAAAAGTAAATTTTACTTCAGTAGGAGGCTTAGAAATTGTCTTGAATACGATTTTGGTGACCACAGAAATATGCTTAAAATGTTGCAGTTCATGTCCGTAACGCAGGTAAAGCGTTAAACCAAAGTATATAGATTCTTATCAATTATGTAAATCAACTTATTCTAAGTTATAGAGTAGCTGGTGGAATTGATAGACGCACTGCACGAGAAAGGCTTGCTTTCTGGTTCAAGCCCAACTTTGCACCTTCTTTTAATTAATTTGTCCATGCTTCAGGGTCAATTCTTAGCACCTATTAATTGAAAAAAGTGTTTACAGACTTGCTTAGTACACACATAAATATATATTTTTGTTTATTCTATGCATTTACACTTAAGAACGTTCTGTAAGCTACATATGTCCTTCTTTAAATCCGGTTTAATTTGATACCTATCTAAGATGTGCTCATGTTTGAGAGGATTAAAATTAAACGATAAAAAACATAAAAGTTGCGGCCTAGTTTTATGTTACCATAGAAGAAGGAAGAAAAAGATAACAGTGGTGTTCAAATTATTAAGTGGGTTTAAAGGGGGGAAATTTTTTTTTTGATATTTTGGGTTGGAAATGCTTACATGGTTGGACTTCAAATTGCCCAAATAAAAAAATATCTCATCAGTTTCTAATATAATCAAACATGTATCTCACAACGTGCTGATAATGTGTGATATTGCCAAATCAGTCTGACACCAGTGTAGTATTCCAAAGTAACTTGCGTGCTCACGAAACTAATACTAAACCCGGTCGTTGTCTGAGATTATTGGATTGTACCCGACACGATTTTCTCAAGCCAATACGTGGCCTGTAGCGCACAGTCGCGGTTGGCGGGGTTGCAAGAAAAGATTCATCATATTCAACAAATAAAAATAATGTTTGAGACTGGCAAATGTATATTTCAATAACTTCATAATAATGCTTAAAATCCAGGGCAACACCAACAGCCAATACCTTCTGCTAATTGATGATTACGTAGCTGCAAAATAATTGTCATCTCCATTGTATAACGTAATGTTTGAAGATATTTCTTAGGTTGTGTAATTTAAAGAGGTGCCTTGTATAAGAGCTTTAGGCTCACATCAAATTGAGCAATAGTAAGCGAACAAAGATTTGTGTGCATACACTATTGCCCTTATATCTATATTTGCACCGTACTTATCATAATTGTTTGTTTAAACATAAGAATTTTCAAAATAATTGTGTTTGTACGTGGGATAAGCCGTTGGTAAACACATATGGCGTGATTTTAACCAAATAAATTGGTTGCTAAACATTTCAAAATGTTAAAACAAAAAAACAAATGTGCACTAAATATAAAAAATATTAAAATGGTATTTTTAAGTTATCGCGACGCTCTAGTCGAATCCACGATAAACAATCAATGAAACGACCTAGGCCGGAATCAATTAACAAAGTTAACCGTTCGGTAAGATTATTCAATAAAAACGATAATGTAAAAAAAAACATTTAGAACAGCATGAAATTTTAAATCCATCTACAATCAATACACAATCTACTAAGCCACAAAATATGAAAGAAAAACGTTTACATCTTATTTTTGAAATTGCATAGCCTGTGTCCTGTAATTGTTCGAGATTTGAGTTTATTGCTTCCTTTTGTTGGAGTTCATCTTTTAACCCCGTACAGCCAAGTCAGCTATAACTCCGGAAGTAGCCTTAGAGGAGTTTGTTCCGCGTCCGACATCATTTTAATTCTTTCTGTACGTGTGCATCAAGGAAGAAACAATATTATTACTTAATTCGGTATTAGCACATTCATTATATTACGTAACTTAATTAATTATTTGGTTCTAATCTTTGATTGTCAAATTTGGTTATAGACTTAATGTATTTTTTTAAATCACAGAACTTAATGTAGTAATATGTTAAACTTTTTAATAATGAACAATACAACAACAGTAAAACGATGTTAAGACACTGCTACCCAAAACACAAAATTTACCAAAACACCTCAAGTCAACTATACTTAGATCAATCTGACGATTATAAATAGAGATTAAATATATTACTCATCTTAATAAACTATAATCTATTCATTTGCATTTTTTTATTTTAAACGAGGAGAATACTTAAGAATAGTTTTTTTTTAGATTTTATCATGTAAAGACTAAACATATACAACTAATACCATACCTGCTGTATGTTACATGGTTCAACATACCGCATTGCCGATGTGTGGAATTCCCTAATCTAACCTAATTTAACCGTACCACCTATTGAGTACGGAAGAGAACCAACCACATTACATGGGCTCCAAACCAAGTCATATTCCCCATGGTGTGGATTCCAACGTGGGTTTTTCAACAAAAGAGACTACCAACGTTAACCCCTAGTACATGCTGGTGTCAAAGAACATACACACTGTAGTGTCGAGTTCTGAATTTTTTGACCAAAGTTATAAATGTAAATGGAAACGGAATTTGTATGACCTTGTGCAGTTTGGAAATTTTGGAAACTCCGCTCGGGTAAATGTCTAATGTGAAATAACAGCGTGACCAATTTTAATGAAATTTTCAAGCAAACTTCAGATTAGCCCAGGGATCCTGTGCACTTTGGAAGGGTAAGAAGCTCCGCTCGGGTGAATTTCAAAAATGACATTGACCTGAGCGGCACCGCGTAGCTTACTCATTTATAAAAAATAATAAACAAGTCCCAAACAAAGCTTTCATTGGGTGCATTATAACCGTTGCTATCTGGTCATTGAAATCGAAAATATAATACCTATTGCTTGAGCTGCAGCGTATCTCTGCCATCTATGAATATTTCGGTCTTTCAAATTAAACATTAAATATTCTAGTTGCAAAACCATTTGTGCCGTAAACAAACGATGATAATCGAAGACCTTGATCTGAACTTAAGTGAAGGCAATAGAATCCAAGTACCTTGCGCCAACAATGGTTGTCAGTGGTGGAGTCACGGCTCCATTCAACACCGGCCCCGAATTTGCATTTATCTACATAATCTGAACATGAGGTCGCAGGCCCGCGTCAGTTGTTCCTATCTGCCCCCTTGTTGGCTAATGTGAGCGCACGCGTTATGTTATGCGTGATAAAAGCTAAAAGCTCGCCTCTTTGAAGCCCTTGACACACGATGTTAGTATTCGCAGCGAGTTTAATCGCACCGCTCTCGCCGCGAGTAGAATAAAGCATGTGTGTAATCTCACCTGGCGCGCCCGCTCGCGTCGAGAAATGTCTAGCGCCCGCGCTCCTTCGCTTGCGTAGATCATTCAACATGGCCGAATCGAAACAAAGAAAACAAATACACACACACAAAATCACATCTGCCATTTCTAACTTCCGATCACTGATATTCGTTTTCAGGGTACCCAACGGTTGAAAAATATCGTTACTCCTAATGGTGTTTTCAGGCAAGCATTATGTATCGAGGGCTTTTATCTTAATTATCTAGCTATTGCTTTTCTAGCAATACAAAAATACAACGCCATTGAAGTGTGCTAACGGTATTTTTCTTCGCCGTAAAATATTAATGTATATCTTATTGATTTTGTAAATACCTTCATTTTTTTTAATAATTGATGAGCTTGTACATTAAATATTGACCTTACAATCACCCACGAATGAAAAAATATGAAGGATGTGTGAATTATGAAGAAATAAAAATTAATTAATTAATTAAGTCGATCAAAAGTCGAAAAGAGTCCACTTGTAACGAGCCAACTCCCAGCGAGAAGATCGCGATTGAACTCGCAGCGAATACTCGCTTCGTATAACAGGGGTTCAACCCGGGAGATAAATCCACAAGGGTTTGGTACTCTTGTGATCCATTTGCTTTATCATATCCAAAGAGTAATCCGAATGTATAATCTTCTTCCCTTTGAACGAAATCCATGTGGGCCTAATATTACTTTATAGTTTAGTATTCGTGATTAAATACTTTTCACAGATTAATTTACATAGTTTCTAAGGGTTATAAATATTGCTACAAGTAAATAAGCTTAAATCCCATTATTTCACCCCAGTGCCCCATACCGCTCTCATACTATATTTACAATGTAAAAAAATAAACACTTCCTCACGGGTGCTATTTCTGTCTCCCGAGCACAGGGTACTCAGCGGTTGACAATGTCAATCTTTTTTCGACCATCGATGTTTTAGATTTAATAAATAAGATTTGTTGAAGCCATTCTTAATTTAAGGCCTAGGAGATTTAGTCGAGTTTTGTTTATGTTCAATCTAAACGTTTTCTTCAAAGGCGTGATAACACCTGATTTCATTCAGTTTCATTAGTGAAACCATATTTTCTTATTTAAAAAAATACTACTACTTATGTATTTTGAGATTTTAAAAATGATGAAATATGCGTTGATGGTCTATCTATATTTGAAAGCAATAATGTTAAATATCTGATGCTCATATTCATTCAATTAATACTTTTTTTCTGGAATTTTAAGAATATTTATTTATTATTGATATTTTTTTGCGTAGTACGAGATCATAAATAAACAGAAACTTACAATTATTTCTTTAAATTTTAGCTTGACCATCAATTTACTCTTTTGATGATTATGGAAATTCGTTGTAGTTATTTTTAAATTGTCTTTTACTTACGCTCTTATCAAACTGAACCTAATCGGCTCATATCACGCCCTTAAGGAAGTGAACATGAATGGCTAATACCACACCTATTTTCTTGCCCCCCCCCCCCACAACATCTTGGAAGTAGGTACCATGCCAGGATGTACCTTATATTCTAACGAAGTTTTTTAACTAAATCGAAGAATATGAATGGAATTATTTACAAAGTTTTAATTCTGCTCTAGGCAAAGTTTTTTGTGAGGCTGCGGTATTAGGCATTAAGAAAAACCTTTTATGAAAATAAGTTTAATTCTTAATTTTTATTTTTTACAATTGGTGTTCGCTGATATAAGAGGGTCAATTTTTTTTTTATTTAAAAAAATTACTTCGGCTGAATTAAAAAAAAAATACTTTGTTACTGTTAAATATACTGAATGCATGGACGTATTGATTCCTATTAATTATACAATAATAACCAGTCGTTTTTTTTTATTAAATACTCAAATAAACTTAAAAAAATATCTGCAACCTAAATCGCCTGTAACTACGAAATGCAACAAACTATTTGTTCAGTTCTGGTATAAGCAAGTATACTTTCATGGTTCGTTATTTGCAGTCATTTACCTATCACACTTTTTTTGTCACGATAACTTCTTTTTCAGGTTTTTTTTATGCGACCTGACATGGATGGCTAATACCACACAACTGTTGCAATCTTCGTAAGCGTGGACTGTAGGGGCTCGTTTGCTTGTAACAGAGAATCAAACCAGCATTTTCACTAATATAGCCGAGATCTTTTATTTACACAGTTCGCGACACAACCAACGTATGCAAAGATTTAGAGAAGACAGTTTTGACAGCCGCCCTTTGGCAGACTGAAGATAAAATACTTGTGTTGCCAGCAACATACTGCGGCCTCGGAAAAACAAGAATAAACACGAAAGAAGCATAAAAAGAAACTAGTGTATACTCTTTTTTTTTGTAAACCTTACATAAAAAGTTTGGAAAACATGCAGTACCGTTATGATATAAGCCCAATACACCACATTCCCGAAAGAATTTGGTGCCATGCCAGGACATTCCCTTTATGAGCACGGCTACTTTGAACTGGATGGAAAACACGGACAATTTTTCATTGCCACTTCGACCATCTTTTCATCCAATGCGATGTTACCAACCTGGGGGGGCTTAAACCCTACCACCTACTAGGGGAAGGGGACGTACAGTTTTACATGGATTCCGAACCATGGAGCAGCTCGCATTCATGACGAAATGCACTTATCGAACTCGGAAAGAGAAAGACAGTGGTGCATGTCGGTATTGAACCCAGGCCTCTGGTACGCCAGGCCAGTCCCCGCGCCACCTTATCTAGGTAACGCAACCACTTGGCGCAGGCGGATAGACACATTTAGCTTCAGAGGGTTGGTGTTTATCCCGTGAACCCAGTTTTAGCCGATTACTTTATCGTTACCATTTTTGTTGCGACCTCCTAGTCTATTATACGTAGAGCTCTAGCGAGAACTGGATGGGTGACGGATCCAATGTAAGCCATCATTCACACCACCTCTTTTTTTTTTTTATGCAACCCGACATGGATGGCTAATACCACACAACTACCGTTATGATATTAGCCCAATACACCACATTCCCGAAGGAATTTGGTGCCATGCCAGGACCTTCCCTTTATGAGCACGGTTACATTGAACTGGATGGAAAACACGGACAATTCTTCATTGCCGCTTCGACCATCTTTTCATCCAATGCGATGGTACCAACCCGGACGGGCTTCAACCCTACCACCTAGTAGGGGAAGGGGACCTACAGTTTTACATGGATTCCGAACCATGGAGCAGCTCGCATTCGTGATGAAAATGCACTTATCGAACTCGGAAAGAGAAAGACAGTGGTGCATGTCGGTATTGAACCCAGGTCTCTGGTACGCTAGGCCAGTCCCCGCGCCACTAGGCTACGAGCCGCTCAAACCTAATCAAATAAATCTATCCGAAAGCGTTGTTTTTGATGAGTGCCGCTGAAACTCACCCTTGAGCAGAAAGAGCTACGATAGGTGGGTGTAAAATGATACTCTTAGAATACGAGAATGATTCATTCTGAATCATTATTCAATAGATAAGCGAGATGATATAGGTACCGACGTCTTAGGGATAATGTTATTTCGTTCATTTAAGCCTATAATTATGATTTTAATAAAAGTGTTGTGAATTATATTAAAATGTGTTATATTGTACTTAATTGGTTTTAGTTTTTTAAGATAAATATATACCTTTTAAAACTTAATTTAAAAAAACTATATCTTTGGCACCACATAGAAATAGATGTAATTGCATTTTACAAATTTTCTATCTTGTAATCATTTATTGTTCATCATTCCATTAAAAGCGTTTCAATTAAATATGTCGAGATTCCACTAAGAAACGTTTTCAAATTGAAAATAAAAAGTTTTACTAAATATTTCATACAAATCTATTCGTTCTTAGGGCAAGCTTCAAAACTGTAAATTGTAACAGGCCAGTTTCCAAACCGTCGACCAACTTTGACATAGAGCTTAATCAAATACAAGTGGACGCACAAATCAGTTCGTTTGCGAATCAGCCCATTTCCGCTTTCAATCAGGCCCTGACCACATTCGAATGTTGTAGCGTTCTGCTTTCCAACTTGCAATGAGGCGGTGTAACTCTGGACTTAATGTGATCAACTCTAGACTTCTTGTAATCAACTGTGAACTTTATGTAACCGACTGTACAATGCTGAGAATAGTTTAACATTTACCGAACTGTGTAATGCATAAGTGGGATTTTTGTTGCTTCCAGGATTATGAGTATATGTGCAAATGCTTACTAACTATGTATTTGACAAAAATCTTGAGATAAGTAATTACATGTAATGAAAGGACAAACGGCCGCATACTTGCATCAGCTCTGCACTGACAAAAAAGAGATATGAGGATTGCATCGGGGGAACGGCAGAACGTCTAATATGCAGATCGTATAATGTAATATTTTAACAAAAATTTTAAAACCATGTACAACGTATAATCGGCAGATCGTATAATTTTATACGTAGTGCATGAAGAAGTTTAAAAAATAAAATTACTTATTTCTCCATGCATAACGTATAATATTCACAACGTATAAAATTATGATCTTTATATAACAAAAAAAGAAAACCATGCATATCATATAATCGAAAAACTTTTCATACGATAAGCGCCCTTATGTATATACTTTTAAAGCGTATACTCGCACGTGACGTTTCGACCTTCTCAATTAGCGTTGTAGCAAATTGTTACTCTTTAACAAATATCGATTCATAGCAATTTCAGCCTTAAATGTATCGTTATTGGGGCGCTTTGTGAAATGCCTCTTGGCATATTATACGTTCTGCATGGTTTTCTTTTTTTGTGAATTCACGTTGGGATATTATACGTTGTGACCATTATACGTTCTGCATGATGCAGTTGATTCTATTTTTAAACTTTCTTCATGCACATCGTATAAAATTATACGTTGTGAATATTAAACGATATGCATGGTTTTGATTTTTTGGAAAAAAATACTTTTATACGTTGTGAATATTATACGCAGTGAATACGACTCATTGCATCCTATAGATTACGCGATGATAAAAGTTTTGAAGTTCATCTTTCGACTGCTCATTTAGCGTTAGGGTCAACCTTATCAAGAATTTTTCGTTGCACAAATTTTTACTCATGAAGGCGCCACTTACTTTTGATATATTATATTATAGGCATAATTATAAGAGTTCGTGTGTATTTACTATTATTAAATAAATAAACGAATATTTCATTACGAGTTTAACTTGAAGTCTAATACCAAGCAATACTGTACTAAGGCTTCTAGTAAATGGAAACATCTCGATCAAAAGATCCAGGGAAAGTAAGAAATAAAAATCAAGCTGAGTGTGAGCAATATTCACAATTGTTTGTGAGAAAAAATACATATTAATATTCACCAATTTCCGTACTCTCTGTAATATTCTTGCCAATATTTCTTTTCTCTTGCTCGTGGCGTCATTAAATCAGTATGAGAGGCCGTTCACTCCATCCAGAACAATATTAATTAATTTTCATCTGTAGGAGAAACATGGAAACAAAAGGTGGTGCGGGTCCGTGCCACAAATAGCTTTCTTATTGTTTGTAAATAATAGAAGAGGCCAATGACATTGACTGCTAAAGTAATATCATATGTTGGCGCGCGGCCAAAGCTCGCAATCTGGAATATGATTACATGCGCTTTTGTCTAATGTAGAGAGATCTGTGACCCATAGTGACCCAGGTGTACGCCTATTTCATCTCCATTTTAGTCGCTTTATGGTCAGTCAATAATTTAGTGTGAATAAGGCTGTGTAAGTCTGCCTACGCAGGACTACTATAAAGAAACGGCAATGAAAAGTTATTTCTTTTTTTGGTCATTTGCACGGCAAGATACATATGTAGCTCAATTAAAGCGGAGGTACTGAGACGGCAACAAAAAAATAATTCGGTGGGATAGGTTAATACTAATGGCAAAAGGTTTGGTGTTAACCATTCATGTTGGGTAATATTTAAGGCCGTGTTAGCATCGGATTACATTCAGATCCATGAGGGCATAAGTGAAAACACATTTTATTATTATTAAATAAAAGATGAAAGATAAATTCGATTGTTAAGCTATATTTCTATCGTATTATTATATGTATCTAAGGCTCCCATTATTTGTTCAAACTTTTTATGAATGTTTATGCATATTTGCCCCGTTTGAGCAATCGAGGCAACGGGGTCTTACAATTTTGGCTAGACCATCAATTTACAAATGTACTCTTTGATTATGAAAATTTGTTGGACTTATTTTTATATAAAAATGAATGTTGTTTTACTTACGCGCTTATGGGACTGAATGCAATCAGATGCTAATGCCCCCTTTAATAAACAAACTGAAAGATTGAGAAAAACTTGTACTATTTAACTTATATTTGGTAATTACGCGACCAGTTATCATATCACTATGCAGTCTATTCCTGGCGGAATATTACACCAGTTCCTACGGTGACTTAGTGGTTAATAGCGCTCCCACACTAATAAACGCGTCGAAGTCGTAAAATTTCTCACTGATTGATAAAAACACTCTAAAGAAACCACCATCAACTACATACAAGAAAGTGTGTGGCTAGTCACTGCATAAGCGATCCATGACGACCTTGCCAGGAAGAGATTTACTCGCGGCAATATAATGACCAATCAATGCATGTTGGTGTAATGTGCGCCTTAGCGAAGCGTTCTCCCCTCTTCTTCTCGGTCGGAGGTTGACACGCACATTTTGCGTAATGTGCCAATAATAAAACCAACCTTGGGTTCCCAAAATTTAATTTCAAGAAACTGAGCCACGGCGCTATTTAAACGCAGCCAGCCACTCAGAGGACATCAGTCACTAGCGAGCTTTCGACACCGATATTTCTCTTACACCAACTCCTCCAAAATGTACAAGCTCGTAAGTATTGGAAAATTGCAAACGAGAGACGTGAATTTTAAGTTGAATAGTTTAATTTTTTTTTATGTGACTGGACCTGGATGGCTAATACCACTAGCCAGAAAACCAGTTTTTTATCTTACCATTGTTATACATTCATCAGGCCTCGTGTCCAAAAAAGTTTTAGTATTTTTCCCCCATGTTTACGTCTCAAACAATGCCTTGAGTGGCATAAGAAAATGTCTTCGATATCTTTTCGTGTGTAGTTATCTTTTTAACATCATTCACTAAACCACAATAGACTCAACAATAAGGTCTCTTAGACCATTAGTTTTACTTCGTAGTATCCTCCATTATAGTATAGTCTAGTATATTACTATCCGATATTCCCTACTTTTTACAAGCTTTTATTTAACTTGCCATGTATGTATGTATGTATGTATGTAATGTAGGTGTTTAGGTCAAATCTTGCAACCTGAATTGGACCCACTTCCTCTTATCCCACTGAGTTAAATTTTTCCATGTTGGTTTTATTTGTTTTAGTTCATACACTCTTAAGTAAAAAAACTAAATTGGAGTAAGGCACCGCCGGGTTTCCTTTCGTGAAATTGTCTCCTTATTTAAGTAACGTCTCAAGTAACGCTTGCTCAGGTAACGCTTTTTTACATATTCCTGTTAGAGTTCGAAGTGAAAGACATTTTCGCTTCAAAAATTAACCAAACCGGT
Organism: Incurvaria masculella; assembly: GCA_946894095.1. Classification (NCBI taxonomy): domain Eukaryota; kingdom Metazoa; phylum Arthropoda; class Insecta; order Lepidoptera; family Incurvariidae; genus Incurvaria; species Incurvaria masculella. Next base: position 12,779,625 of record OX335653.1, on the reverse strand, counting down.
TCTATAACTAAATTGCAAAATAAGATATCAATTAAGTATTGAATACTGGACCAATTTTGTCCAAAGATTCATTAGCTACAAAAATATTAACAAAAAAAATGCCCAGCGGCGGTGCCCAGTAACTAATCGACATTACATTTACTAAAAATATTTATGAAAGTCATCAAATTCTTCTTCTACGATCTTCAATCATCTAAATCATCAATATGGTGGCAACCATCATAAAATGGGAAGAAGACATATGCATACTTTATTATAGTACCTATTTTATAATAAAAATATCAGACTTTTGAGCTGTACTTGGTAGAATCATAATAAGAAATCTAACCAATGATGCAAATAAAACATATGTATATAAAACATAACTTTTAGTAAACTTCGTTCAAAGTTTTGGTTTATTTTGGGAAAGGCAAGTTCCAGAAAAAACTTTTGATTGTTTTTAAGTGTCGAAGTTTCCCTTAAGTTCACAGATAGCCAACATCGAGCATCCCTATTGCTAAATTGACATGCGTCTATCCTCGTTCCAGCTCGCTTTCTCCGCCGTGCTGTGCGTGGTCGCCGCCGCTCCCGGCGTGCTCGTGAGCCACGCCGTGCCCGTCGTGCACGCGCCCGTGCTGCACGCCGCCGTGCCCGTGGTCGCCTCCAAGACCACCATCACCAAGAGCAGCCAGACCGTCAACCACGGCTCGCCCGTCGTGCACGCCGTCCACGCGGCCCCCGTCGTCCACGCCGTCCACGCGGCCCCCGTCGTGCACGCCGTGCACGCCGTGCCGGTCGTGCACAGCGTGCCCATCGTCAAGACTGTCCCCCTGATCGCGGTTCATCATTGATTGGCTTAGTATGTACTAATCTAATAAATATTATGTTTTTATATAAAGGTGTTTTCATTTGAAAATCCGAGATATCCGTTCCATATCCAACGAACCAGGCAAGTGATTTTGAACATTTGATCTTTGTAATAAGAAATCGGGTAAGGCGAATCGGACTCACACACGAAGGGTTCCATACCATCGTACAAGATTTAAAAGCAAAAAATCAGGAATTATTTTTTATTATTTTTGAATTGAATTGTATCTATTTATGTTATAGCAGCAAAATAAATACATACTCTGTGAAAATTTCCACTGCCTACCTATTACGATTGATGAGATACAGTCCTGTGACGGACGGACCAACGGATGGACGGAAGGACGGACGGCCGCACGAAGGGACGGCACACTTTGGGTACGGAACCCTAAAAAAGGATATGGTTTAATACATGTCTGTCATTTGAAACTAAGCTGTTTGTAAGTAAGTAAGCTGTATGTTGGTATATCATGTATAATATTTGTTGTAGTAAATTCATTTGTCTCTATAACTGCTACTCGCACTACTGCTCACGATACGCAAAGGTAGACTGATAGAGAATGCCGCTGGCATTAAGTTGTACCTTTTCCCGAATATTGAGTGCAATAAACATATATAAATAAATCAATAGATTATCAATTATTTGGAATTTCCATTGATACAGAGTTCACTTAGGAAAAAATATGGTTAAATGAAACCAAAACCGTGGCACCAAAACTCGAAAATCTGGTAAAAACGGGACCACCCAAGAGTCTAGCACCAGTGACCAAAAAGTTTTTAGTTAAAAAAATCTGGACAATTTACTGATAATTTTAAGATACTATATGATTTAAAATTACTAGACAAGTGTTTTTATGGCTGAAGTACTCTCAATTTTTTTCTTAACTTAACTTAATTTTATAGATCTACTAAAACTGTACTGATGGAACAGACATTTCATCAAAATATAGTAGACGACTTTTTCTCGGTGTTTTATTGCCTTATAGACAAAGGGATTGTAAGCTCATCACTTCACTTCAAACGATTCCCTAATCAATTATTTGTTTCTTTGTTCATAATCAAGTTACTGTCTCTATTTTACAATTTAGTCTGTCAATTTGTTGAGCTTACTCTCAAGTTTCTTCGGAGGCTGTATGTACTTTCTGTACCTTTTTTATGGAACCTGACATGGACGGCTTATACCACACAATGACATTAGAATATTGGCCCAATATACCACAATCCCGAAGGAACTAGGTGCCATGCTAGGACATTCCCTTTATTAGCACGGCTACATTGAACTGGATGGAAAACACGATTCTTCATTAAAGCTTCAACCATAGTTTCATCCAGTGGAGTGACACGAAACCGGTCAGGTTTAAACCTACTTCCTAGTAGAGGAAAGGGACCTACAGTTTTACATGGGTTCCGAACCATGGAACCGCTCGGATTCGTAACGAGATAGGAAGTGGTGAAATGCGTAAGTCAATACTGCTCCACTTGCTAAACATCCACTAAAACGGTAAAACACACAGTGATGATCGGAATCTCAAGGACTATGGTACGGTTATGCTTGAAGATCTCCAACAAAGCAGGAAAGTAAACGCCATGATGCACACCCAGTATGTGAGGTGATACAAGAGAATTCGATTCAATTACCCACATCGTTAAAAGAAAAACAGCTACTGTCCATGTGGCCCATATGGCCAATTTATTTTACGTATTTTTCGACATATTTGGCGTACGCCAGACCCTCACCTAAGAGGTGCCCGTCGACACACATGGGCTTTCAAAATTTCAACGGGGATGAGACAACCATGCCGGTAGACCAGGTGCTTCTTCACATCATGTTTAAAGGACCCCAGGCTTTATGGGGGCAATACCTCAATGGGAATGCATTCCACAGTTGACAGGTCATACAGATAAAGGATCTGGAGGATGGATCGGTTATGGGTGTGCCGTCAGTGAATACTGAACAGTGAAAGGGGTTGGAGCGATTGGGTTATGCAGCTAACATAGAATTCCAATGGTTGTGGACTCCATCAAACACATACCAATGTTCCAATGTTTATTTTCAATTATGTATTTTAATTGTTTTAATCGATATCTATTACATAGTGAATGTTATTTAAGTATAGTGATAAATATTCATAGATACCGTTGTGAAGTGTTCATTGGTAATTAGCGGACTGTTGATTTACATACAGAAAAATGCGGTAGACGCAGAACAGACCAAATCAACTTCAGTATGACTCACACCAAACAGTACTTACCCAGTTGTAAGTTTTTTTTTTTTCGGGGCATCCTTATAATCATTTTAAACCTTCGATCATGTATTTAGTTTCTGGGCATAAGGGATATTTACGCTTTTGATTGCTAGAGATCCTAACACTGTCAAGCGGGCCATGCACAAATAAAGAAAATTAAATGATATTTGAAAATTGTGACATGACGGAGAAATAATATGGTGCTCATCCGAGTAGGTTGTTTAAAATAATTTGAATATTCCCATAAAGTTCTGGTCCCCCGTGAAAAACGTTTTACTACGCCTCCCACAGGAGCACGCGTGCTCCTGTGGGAGCACGCGTGCTCCTGTGGGAGGACGAAACACCACTGAAGTAATGGATTTTCACACCGCTTTTTCCTTCTTACTTAGCAACTGTATTGCTTAAGACACCTATGGAACTAGAAACGAACATGATACTGTCAGCGGGTAACACACCAACTTAATCACTATCTTATTCGAAATTCTTTGAACCAACCCGATTTGAAAGCACTTTAATAACAATGATAAACATAATCAGTATTTGTTGGTCACATGTTTTAACATTTAGGCGACTACGCAGATGGACATAACTCCGGACGGAGCCTTGGCTTGAAATAGAAAAGCGACTTTCTGCCCGTTGGTCACAATATTGCCATGACGCAATGTATTCCCGCCAAGTGGCAGTGAGAACCGGGTACCCGTTCGCACAGGCATCACGGTGTAAAGCCGGGCTTAGGACAGGTATACCAACACTTTCATGTCACACCTTTCTTAGGGCCGTCTTAATCCAGGTGCGGGTGGATGGTACTTAAAGATAATACCCTGCCTTTAAAGTACTATCGTTTGCATATTATCCGCCATTTTGTAAATAATAATCATGACATGCTGAAAACGAAAAACAAATTTGTTTAGAATTAGTAAAAAAAAATTCGTCACCGAAATCTTTTCAACAAATTCTCATGCAATTTCTGGAAGGTAGGCCGGGATGACAAAGCGCTATACGGTACAATAATGGGATACTTCTTGCACTTCCAATACTGAAATACATATTTTCATACACGCTCTACGATTACGGATTCTACATGACCTTAACGAACTATTACATCAATATTTTCGAGGGACGTCCTCCTAGGCTCGGGCATGACAATAACATATCGATAACATTTTCTAAAGAGAAACGTTCCGAATATTGTCATAACACATCATTATCCCAAATCCAACGTTTCGATTCGTTGGTTTCCTTTCCTAGTAAAATATCAAGATGTTTTATAATAGTGAATCAGTACAAGTTCTTAGAATTCACCGTAAACATACCAGCCGCAGTAAAGGTCAAGAACAAAGGCTTTTCCAGCAGTCGTATTCCTTTTTTATGTCACTGGACAAAGATGGCTAATTCCGAACTGACCGTATTAGCCTAACACACCATATGGGAACTAGGTGCCATGCCAGGACCTTCCTTATATTGCTCGGCTACATTAAACTGGATGGAAAACACGGACAATTTTCATTGTCGCTTCGGCCATCGTTCATTCAATGCGATGGTACCAACCCGGGCGGGATTAAACCTACCACCTAGTAAGTAAGCAGCAAGTATCTACTGTTTTAAGTGGAATTCGAACCACGGCCAGCCTTAACGGGTGAAAATGATCGATTGATTGATTAAAAATTCCTTATTACGCCACAAAAAAAAACAATTTACAAAATAAAGTATAGTGCAATGACAACATAAGTGGGGCGCAAAGGCGGGCTTATCCCTCGAAGAGATTTCTTCCAGCCGACCTATGAGTGTTTGAGAAGTTCAATAGGTATATATTCGTAGGTAGTGGCGGTAGGTTTGGTTTGTTAGTTTGAGTATTAACCTAAAACTAAGTAATCATTTGGTACATACATACATACATTAATTATGTAATAAACTTACTTAAAAATATTATAACAATAAACCTACATATAAAATATTGCATATAAATATATATATAATACATACATACATAAATGATCACCCATCCAGAACCTAACCGCGCTCAGAGGTGCTGCCCCAGCTTATCGATTTGCAAGGCATCGCACACTGAGCTACCGAGACCGGAGAAGATAGCCCATGCTTTTAAACAGTTGTATCTTTGTCGTTTGTCCTCAAAACCGCTATACAGAAAGTGATATTTCAGAGACAATATTTAAAAAATCCTGCATAAAGCCATGTAAAAAAGGATCGCTAGCCACATCACCGATTAAGAGCAAGGCTACTTTAAACTGGATGTAAAACACGGATAATTTTGAATTACCGTTTCGACGATTTTTACAGCTAATGCGATGGTACCAATGCTTCGATGGTGGGTTTAACCCTACCACCTAGCATGAAAGGGGACCTATACATGGAACAGCTTGAAGTCGTGAAACTCACACAGTGAAAGAAAGTCGTACATCCTCGGGGTGAGGATCGAGCCCATGACTTCTGGCATGCGAAGTAATTCCCCGCGCCTCTGACCTCCCGATGAGTAATAAGCGGCCCGTGTCATATGGTGTCGTAGTACTCTTGCAATGTACAGAAAAATACAGATGTTTGCATAAAAAAAACACGTGCGACATAGAAAGTGATTTTAAAAATTTGAATTAAATTTGACGTTCCATGCCTCGAATCAATACACCATAACGCTTTGAGTATTTCACTGTTCTATATATTTAACCTATTCGTATTAATAACGCGAGGGATGACTTGATTTTTTTTCTTTTTGTTTCCATGTATGTACCATACTAGCGAGGCTCAATAAGGCTCAATAAGGTCAATGTCGTTTCGGACTGATATCGGGTTGAACCTAACATTTTATGTTATATGAGTTCCCCTTACACAATTTCATCCCCCTTTGCATGACCTTTGAGTATAATTTTCGCCACAAAAGGTAGCCTATGTGCTTTCCCCAGGTCCAGACTCTATACCGAAATTCGTCAAAATGTTTTCAGCCGTTCAGGCGTGAAAACGCAACTGACGGACAGACTTACTTTCGCATTTATAATATTAGTATGGATTATACTGGTGTCGTACTGTTGATTTCAATTTGGATATGTGTTAACACACTTCAATAAATTGAGATCAGTGGCTTGTAACCTAACATGCGAGTCAATTAGATAATATTACGAAGGCTCGTTGACGCTTCGAGTGTCACTACTAATGCAGCGTAACATATATTTGCCGATGTTAATCAACACAACAAAATCATATGATAAGTCGACACATGCCCCTTAGTAAATAAGCCCACTATACATGCGGGTATAAGTTTGTCTTCCCAATTATTTGCAGAGACGAACACAAAACGCGTGGACAATTGTTGGCTTTACGACCACTTTGAACATTCAATAAAGGATATGCCCATACAATGCTGTCGCCTGTTGCGGTATTCCGATCTTCCGTCTTTCTTTGCGTTTTTAATGTAATTCTTGCACGGTTTTACCACACAATTGAGCATTTTTGGGGCGCATTATTGGGTGTGACACACAGGCGCATGAAGATAGCGAGCGGCTGCCTGGCGACAAAGTGATGTCCCCGTGACTCTATTTGTGGTCAATGATTAAAATGGTAATAAAATTCAAATGCTCGTAAAGGTTTGACCATACTCGTCCCATTGAGAGAATAATGATGCCTCTGAATTTACCTTAAAATGTTGACCGGGTGCTCAAAAAATCAATGCACCTTAGACGACATGATTTAAAATGGTCACAATATGGAAGGGCCCCACGCACGACTCGTATGACCTGGTTTTGGAGACTCTCTCAGTAATCTTAATAACATTAATCTACGCAGGAAATACTCGGAAAGGCAGACTTATAACCCAAATGTACTGAGGAGTTACGTACCTTGCGCCGTTTCCGGATAGGAAGAGATGATAGATCGCCATTCAGTACGATCATCTTTTTCCCTTCTTTAACATACATACATACATCTCTCCATACACCCTCTTTGAATACAGAAACTGTATACATATCCGACCTTTACGCAGTATACCATGAATCTAGTGACAGCTTGTTATTCTAAGGGCTGATTTTTCAATGGTCTGATAAACAGTCAGATAACTATTTGACGTATTTATTTACGCCTCTCCTCATCCATCTGTTATAGTTAGTCCATATTATTATTAGTAAAACTAGCTGCGGTAACCGGCTCCGCTCGGGTCCAAGTCGTTTTGACTGAGGTTGGGCTGAATTATTTCCTAAATAAAAAGTAGCCCTTTCGATCAGCCCGAAAAGGCTGGTCAATAACGATGCAATTTATCTGGTACTTTTAAATCATAACGAGTGGAGCCGATATGACTTATTTAAATAAGAAACATTCTAACATTCCCATTTATAATACATAGGGCGCAGTATAAATTTTCGGAACTAGCCACTTCGCTAAACAATATCGAAAAAGTAATTAAGTAATTTGGAATTATAACTCATAGGGTCGAGTGCACGAAAGAGCAAACAATCAAAATCATCGGCAACTTAAACACGTCACTTTATATGGACAATATGGAAGGAACTCTATGCGGTTCACAAAAAGTGACGTGTTTGAACATTGTTTAACTCACCCTCTCTTCTTAACAACTAAATTCAAAAGTGGTTCTGTTTAGTGATGGAAATCTAATCAATGTTAACTGTGCCGACAGATGGCATCACAATCAACGTCAGCGTATGATTAAACACGTCACTTTGTATGGACAGTATTGAAGGAACTCCATGCGGTTCGCTAAAAGTGACTTGTTTGAAAATTGATTAACTCAGCCGTACTTTGCATCAAATGACCGACACGGGAACAAAATTTCTCGCCCTTACTACCATGACTTAAAATTGTTCCTTAGGAAATGGTTTTGCCATTAAACTATTACGTAAAAAAAAACATAAAAATTATATGCGAGATAAAAAAAAAAACAGAAAAATAAATTTAGTTTTCAGGATTCGAACCTGAACCCTCCCTCGAACAAAACATATTTGAAACAGTCGGTTATACGCGATACGCCAACTGGCTTCTTACTTTTATCGCGAAATTTGTTAATCCTTTCTATATTTAGAGTGCGGGCAAAATTGATCCGCACGTAGCGCCGTCTTGCGCCACGGGATGGTATTAATTTTGTTTGAGAGTATTTTCATTGATATTGCTCAGCCTTTAGGATATTTAGCGTGATGGTATGTATCCTAAAGCAAGCCCCGCGATCGAATCTGTAAATCGGTACAAACGGCATCTTGATCTATTTTGTGGTTACGGAGATTACCCCTCGCATGTGGACAATCGTTCCTTTTTATATAAGTAGAGATTACAGGCAGATAATTATTACAGAAGATATAATTCTCCATTAATGACCATCCGTCTTTTGACACAGGTAAACATGTACTATCAGTCCGATAAGTACTATCCGATGATTGAAAAATCGGGCCTAAATCGCAGTAAACAAAGTCACGTTGTCTGTAAAGGATTTTCTTTATTTTTTGAATTTATTTAAGTAATTATCTAACAGAAGTAGTTTACTTTATACTGTTCGGCCATTACATTTAAAGTAAGCTTTTAGAATTTGGGTTGATCATTCTGTAAATAATACATTATGGTAAACTCCAGCTAATCGACAGAATGAGAATATACAAGCTTAAGAACAGTGTCGGGGTTAGTATACCATATTCTACACATATCTTTTCTATTGTTATCTCTGACTACGGGTGTCTCGCAGATGAACCTAATTTTAATTCCATCAACAAAATCAAGAGCAACAAATGAGCCGATATCGAGGTATCATGGACATCCGCCTTGACAGTCTCAAATCTCGGTGGGTACTTGCTTAATAACTCTCCACTTTGCGAACAACAACGAACAATATTAATTCATAAGTCGTCGGTTCATGCAACCTTGCGATACGACCTTCTTCCGAGGATGATGATAATACTCAAAGATTAATTACTAACAAATATTCTTGAACTTTGTTAACTTCGTACATTGTGCAAGTACTTACATTGTACTTAAGTACATTTGTTATTAGGTGCTACCGAATTGCATTATGATTTAAACCACTTTGGTTTAGTTAACCTGTACATTTGTTTAAATCAGAAGTTCTTTCGACTCATAATCCCCCAATACATTGACCCTGAGTAAAGCAGAGATTACAGAGTATAGCTATTTCGCTTTCTTTACATAGATAGATATTTTCAAAAATGCTTTTAGATTACGGGTGCTACGTAACTGTTTCGAAGTATTTATCGATCCCGTAATAAAGTAACTAACATAACATTATTTATTTGTTTATGTACTTTAACACCCAACGCTATAATATTAGCCCAACACATCGCTCGGTGCCATGTCAGGACCTATATTTTATGAGGACAGCTACATTACGCTAGATGGAAAACACGGACAATTTTTTATTGCCGCTTCGACCATCTTTCATTCATTGCCATTGCATCTTACCCTTGACCCATCCACCAAGTAATTATGTAATCGTCCCTACATTTTTAAATGAGTTCCGAATCATAAAATGTACTACTGCACTCAACGAAAATATACATTTCCATCTGGGTTCAGAAAGGAACAGGCGCATATCGGGACTCGAGCCCGTGGTCTCGTAAAAATTGTATGTTTAAGCCTACTCCTGTTTTCTATTGGAATTACGGTGTCTGAACCCAGCATGATGCTCGTGTACGGGTCTTGATTGTGTAGACTGGCCTGCTCTAATTGACAATTTGTTAGATGGCGGGAATAGGGTTTGCAAAAGAAGCTGATATTTGTCATGAATTGTTGATTTTCGTGATATTAATATAATATTTACCTGTGTTTATCACCTATCATCAAAGCAAGCAATGATATTACTAAGTTATTTATGCAAACAAGTATCAAAAATTCGTATGTCTAAGCAGTGGAAAATGCTTTTGTAAATTTAGTTCAAATGGACGTTGGAAAAAAATCCTGCGAATTTTCTTGCCAGTTCTTCTGCCCTGTGATGTTTTAACTCGATAATGATAAAATATGATAAAACCGATTGCAGTGTATAAATAAACGATACACCATAAGGAACTGACTAATTTCCAAATTAGGGAATTTCACCAAAATTATCTCTTTGCTAGCGGTTGATGCTTACGATATCGTAATCGGTCAACCGGTACGAGCTCGCACGCGTCGAGCAAGCAACGGTTGGCGCCAATACGGCGGTGTAATATATTCATATCTCAAGTGCACCATCGAAATGATTTCGTAGGTATCGACGTAATTCGTTGTGTATTGTCAAGTACATTTCGGCGGAGGCTGTATAAAAAGGTGAGATCGCAACCGAATATTATTAGACGCCAAAGTTCGCTCGTACAGTCAACTCCTAACAATACATTCAAAATGTATAAGATTGTGAGTACTTTCGAAATACTGATGTTCGATTTTAATTATTTTATGCGACATAATAAATAAGATAAAATAAAATCCCTTGTAAACTAACAACTACTCATGATAGCCGTGTTTTTTTATCCAGTTCACTGTAGCCGTGCTCGTAAAGGGAAGTTCCTGGCATGGCACCTAATTCCTTCGGGAATGTGGTATGTTAGGATAATATCATAACGGTAGTTATGTGGTATTAGCCATTAATGTCAGGTTGCATCCTGATATTGCAACCAAATATTCAACCATTAATACCATAGCAGTTTTTGTATGGGTCAATTATTTGTTGGTATTTAAAATTAACATAGCGGCGCGTGGCTTAGGGGCGCGGAGACTTCCTTTACATGCCAGAGGCGATAGCTACAATCCGCGCCCCGTATAATTCACCACTATGTTCTCTTTCGGAGTTAGATAAGTGCATTTCGTCACAAATGCGAGTGATTTCATGGTTCGGAATCCATGTAAAAGTGTAACTTCCTCTACAAGGTGTTTGGGTTCAGCTCTAAGTTGAACTTTTTTTGGCCCGAGACGGTAAAAAAAATGGTCGAGGCAGCAAGAAAAAATGACCATTCTTTCCATCCAGTTCAATGAAGCCGCACTCATAAAGGGGTACATAATTCTTTCGGGAATGTGGCGTTTTAGGCGAATATTATGAGACAAATTTGGAAAAATCTTTAAAAAATATATTTTTGCGACTTCATTCCCGCACCCTTCAAGTGAGGTTCAGATAGTACTAGGCTTCCCAAGCTGCTTGGGAAATAAAAATAATGAAATGCCTCTTTCGGTGCCTGTCCTTTGGACACCAAACTGTGCAACCAGTCAGTACCACGATCTCGTTCTCTCAATATATGTGTTTTGTAACCAACCAATGCATTTCACCCCATCACTGGTATATGAACGTTTATAACTTCCAGCTCGCTTTCTCCGCCGTGCTGTGCGTGGTCGCCGCCGCTCCCGGCGTGCTCGTGAGCCACGCCGTGCCCGTCGTGCACGCGCCCGTGCTGCACGCCGCCGTGCCCGTGGTCGCCTCCAAGACCACCATCACCAAGAGCAGCCAGACCGTCAACCACGGCTCGCCCGTCGTGCACGCCGTCCACGCGGCCCCCGTCGTCCACGCCGTCCACGCCGTCCACGCGGCCCCCGTCGTGCACGCCGTCCACGCAGCCCCCGTCGTCCACGCCGTCCACGCGGCCCCCGCCATCGTCCTGAAGACCGCCCCGTCGGCGGTCTCCCACAGCAGCTCGGTCGTCCATCATGGATCTCACGTCGTCGCTCTTCATCATTGATTTAACCTACGTTCTTAATTTCTTAGTTAAAACTGTTTATAATAATACCGTTTTCACCTGATACCAGTCCTTGTCCTTAATGTTGTATATAATATGTAAAGTAGTAATTAAATGTGTTCAAACGTTTTCCATTGAATTCTCCATGGATGCCAAAATAAATTAAATCACCCACTTATTTACGCGCTTTCATTTTATTATTTAAGGTACTTCAATAATTGACCCATTAAGACCTGCTTGAAATGAGTTACACAAGGATGTAGCATTTTTTTAGAATTAACTACTACTATTTTGGAATTTCAAAAAGATGAAAGATGCATTGATGGTCTAGCTATATTTGAAACCTATAACGGTGAATATCTGACGCTCATATTCTATGTTCAAATATTTTTTATGATAGTTTATGAATATTTGCCTAAGTCCAAAACACAAAGCACCAGAGACATACAGTTTTATCTCTAAAATATAGCTAGACGATCAATCTACATGTATACGTTTTTGATTATCGAAATTAATTGTGGTTATTTTTAAATATAATTAAAAGTGGTGTATCTTACGCCCTTGTGGAAATGATAGCAATCAGGTGCTAGCACCTGCTTAAACAATCCATTATTAATCTTTAGATTAACAATAAAACCCTTAACAAAGCCAAAGAACTAACCATGAAACTGTAAATATGACAAAATTTTGAACGAAAGAACTTGCCCGATTGCACCAAGGCTCGCTGCAGACGCAAACATAGTAGCGAGCAAACAGGGATATCGAACGACTGAACGGAGTGAGGATAGCCACCGGACTCGAGATACAGGCGTCCTCTTCGTTAGTCAGCGTCTGTTCCAACTTCTGGAATCGCTTGCTTATGACGCTGCGCCCCAGCATGGGCCGAGGCAAGCGGCGACAGCCCCGCTCCGTGTAGACACCGTGCAGATCTATCCAGCGCTTGAAGCAGCCTCCAGTGAATAAGTTACACGTGCTCTCGGGGTAATATCCTGTGGGATTTTATTACGAAATGAGATAAGATGGGAGCTCGGTTTTGCGTTGTGGTTTTCTGCAGATTGTGGATAATTGGCATCCACTCTCAGATTGGCAAAGTATTAGTTTAGAGTTTCTTTCTTCTTCATTCCTCCCCCTAACACCCAGCAGTTCCCTTAACTCACTACTCCCACACCTAGATTTAAAATTACTCTCAAACTTGTTTACCTCATTTGGGAAGGATTAAGTTAGACTTTTTTAAGCGCAGCATATGGCGCACGCCAAGACCTCACAAAAGGGGCGCCCGATGACACTCATGGGATTTCGGACTTCAACAGGGGCTGCCCAAATATAAAATATAAAATATCTAGAAGATCGGTGTAATAGGACCCTATGAGTATACGCTAAAAAGATCTAAAGGATCAGTGCTATAAGACCCTATATACGCGCTCAATACCCAAACTTGAACTAACCTGGACGTGGCACAGTGTAAAGGTCATCTCTTCTACCCCTTTCGAGTGGGCAAGATTCCTTTGTGTAGCAATACCTCATGAAGGTCTCTTTCTTGAACTTCAAGTTGAAGTCTTCGGTAGAGTCAAACCACGTATCACATGAGTTATTGCCGGGGACGCCTACTTTATCCAAGCCACAAACGTAACAGCTGGCGATACTCCCTTTTCCCATGTTGTCTTTCTTATTTGAGGTGGAGGTGTAGAAATGTTTTCGGACGTTTGGGAGAATTTCTTTCATCCAGGAGAATCTATTGGAAACTTTCTGGAGTCCACCTTGGTCTGAACAGTGAGCAAGTAGGACACACGCAAGGGTATAGCATAGAACAGGGGTAATTTGGTTCATTTTTTATATGGTTGCGAGGATGTAGCGTTTCATTTTAGGTGGGAATGCTATGAAATTATACAAATTAAATACAATTGAGTTAATAACCATTAACGACATTCATAATAGATTGTAAAATATTGTATCATCCAAATTTTTTGAGTAAAGGCCGTGCCTAGCGGATAGAATGAATGTCAAATTGCTGTCAAAAGAGACTTGTTATTTTTTTATTAATGCCAACTAACATTTTTAAAGAAAGGTACAATGAGACATAAAAGTTAAGGAATCAGACCACATCATTATTTATGGATCAGATGTTTTCTGAAATCAGTTGACATTATTTGTTAATTTGCGCTGATGATTTTTGCGTATTGATCCTACGCTAAGGCAATTAGTGCAATGATAGATAAATAAATATTATTACTGTCGTCACCAAAATCGATTTTGGTATCTGACACTAGGAGTCACCTCACCAAAATTTTTTCAGATTATTTTTAAAATCTGATTACAATGCTTCAAATGTATATGTCGCTGAAACTCAAAATAAAGTTCACATTCTACTTTTAAGTAGAGCCAGTAAAAAATAAATAAAAAAAGGATGCACGCAAATGTAATAGCTATCATTTTTATATTTTCACCTGAATTCAATCTAAGAACCTTCAACTAAGGACCGTTGTATGCCGCCTTAGTTGAGCCTTATCACATTGACTTGTTGAAATATTACACATTTTAATAAGAGCTCAGTTGCTCAAAAGAAAAAAGGAACTATTATAGGATTACTACGTTGTTGGTCTCAATACCGCTATTCTAAGTCTATGGTCAAGACTCTTTCTCTTAAGGTCGTATAGAGATATTACCATAAATTTGTATTTCAAATTCTTAGGTCTATGGTACCTTTTAGCCGTTAAACAATCAATCTCTCAGTCAACGAGATCAGGAAAATACAGCTAATTATTGACATTCAAATGTAAATCAAATCCTCTAGTCTAGTTTCTGTTTCCGTTGTCATAAAATCGTAACAATAGGCAAGACGCGAGTCATTCATCACAGCACAAATATAAAAAAAACACCTATCATTAATTTGTAATAATTTGACAACATCAAAATTGCTGTCCAAAATCGAAATCGCCCGTGCTGGACGAAATATATATAATAAATATAATAATATATATGGCATACAAATGCACGCTCAATGCATACTTACTTAACCCTTGCTTCGCGAGTCGAACACTAGCAGTGATTTATTTTTTCAAATATATGTCAAGTTCTCTCACACAAAAGTGCATTACACACACACATGAAAAAATGCACGATGCAGAAGACACATTGAGTTTTTTAGAAGACACGATGAAAATATATTCTCGATTTGGTGTATATAAATTCGCTACTTTATTTGTTTCTCTGTCCGTTCACTTACATATGTAGCTACAAAGTGTTCATGACACGCGCAGTTCTTGGGAAAAATGAATAGGAATTTAACGTTTTTAAACGTTTGTTGCAGGCGGTATGTTGTCAAATGGATTGAGAAGCATACCTGACCATTTCAAAGTTCGACGTTACTAGGCCAGTAGATAGCTAAGATTCCTAAGCAAGACTTATAAATCAGCACTCCGCAGACTCCAATATTCATTCTTCGACCAATCCTAAATTGTTCTAGACGTTTCTATCGTCTATTTTCCCTACGATTACAAATTTCGTTGGTTGAAAATGTACCGACTGGTAAGCATATCCCAATCTATTTCGTTAATTAAAATTAAGAAAGAATAATTTTTTCTTGCTTTCACTTCAAAGATTTTATTTAATTATAGAGTTTATTTTTTTTATTTTTAGAAGTAAAAATAATGAAATTAGTCTACAAAAAATTAAATTTCATCGTGCAAATAAACTATTACCTACAGCAAGTAAATAACCGATCTAATAATACCATATTCTATTGTCCGTGCATTATGTTCACAGATCATTGATGTATGCGTTATTATTTTATTAAATCAAACACTACCTTTTTATTACATTAAACCAAATAGTATCTAAATTTTACAATACAATATTTTATTGAAATTATGTCTGCCTACAGAACCAATACGGTGTTGGTTCTGTAGGCAGACATAATATTAATAACAACGATTGTTGTTTTTGTGTTTGTTGTAGAGACAGCACAATAACCATATTTTATTGAACATTTACTAGCTCTTATTACTTCGAGAATCATTAAAAGAGTCCAAAATAATTGAAATTGTAATTATTTGCTGAGGTCTTTGTGATTTCACATTTGAATCCTGTTTAAACACTGATATTAAATTTTCCTGTAAATTTACCTGTTCAATACGTATTGGGGTTGAGTGTAATTATAAATGACAACCTAACCCAACGAATATTTTTTTTTGCATATTAATATTCTTAACGTGCCATATGCATGTTAAAAATATTTGAAAATAAAATATCGAAAAGTACCTCCGGAGCTCAATTTTCCCCACCGACTCGACCTAAAAATATAGTTAAAAGCTGAATCAATATTCCGTGGAAACAAACTTCGGCATTTGTCGAGATGAACGTTCAACTAAGTATTATTTCGTTCCTCACTCCAGCTGTTCGTGTTCGCCGTGATGGCGTCGATGCAAGCCGCGCCGGCGCCGGCGCCCATCTACATCAACCCGTACGGCGCCGTGCTGCCGCCGCCAGTGGTGGCTCACCCGCCGCTCCTCACGCCGTACCAGCACCTGCCGTACGCCGTCTCGCACTCGAGCGCCCTGCTCAACCACCCCCCGCTGCTGCCCGCCTACCGCACCGTCCTGCCGACCTACCTGTAGTTCCAGGTTCGAATGAGCCGCCGCCATTTTGAATGTTGCGCTTCGCTTTGTACATAGGACTCGAGATGATAAAAATGGTTTGAATTCTTAAAAAATAAACTTTTGAAACTTCTAATTATTTTTGTTTTTTACCTACCGTCTTTATTTCACGAAGAATTCATGGAGAATAGTAGTAAGAAAAATAAAAGAAACTGTCAGGAACAATTAATATTAAATTACTCAAATCTGTGATATTGTTCTGTTCAAACTTTCAAATCCTAAAGTTAAGCTTTTGCTAGGCTTTTGAAAATGTGATTTCTCCAGCAAAAGCAGCTCTTAGAATACTTCCAAATGAATGAAATATTATTTTAAGACGTAAGGTGAGTGTCAAAAGACAATGATATAAGGCATGATTAATGGGCAAATTAAGTGGGCTCATGAAATGTGTAAAACTATTCAATCTCACAAAAATTGATCGTACTACCTATATTTTAGTACACCATATAGTACACCATATAGATTACATAGCATTTCTATGAAAGGATCCAAATACCATCGTGTCAGTAAAACAATACTTATTAGGCACCTGACAAATCTTCTATATCTTGATGCAAAAATGGTTTGTATTATAAATAAGGTTATTCCTATTTGGTGCAGTGCACGTTTCTCTTCCCACGTTGCTCAAAGTCATGCTCCTCAACTTAGGTTAAAATTAGGTCCAGAATACTCTGAAATAAGGCAAATGGACGGAAGCCACTGCGCAGAAGCTTAGAGTTGGTATTTTAGTAATTTGATTTGCGCTTTATACCTTACCACTATAGTTTTCAAATTCTCTAGCAGGTACCGAACTTTCTAATTTCGCATAGTAATCTAAGCCCGATCTTATGAAATGTAGGAAGGAATGTGTGAAATGTGTTGTGGAACTTCAGTTGACGAGTTCTACATTGAGACGTCAATGAGATCCTAATTAAATCTATTTTTAAGGCTGTTCCGACCCATACAAAGTTGTTCCGACACATAGAACGCAAAAAGTATTGCACTTTAAGCCACGAATTAATTGTAAATGTGAAACAGAGCCGTGGTTGCGGCGACACAATTTTACAACAAAAAAAACTGTATGGGTTGAAACATTCTTAAGGAGCTAAAGCAGAAATAGCTACAAACGCCCGTGGCGCCATCTACTTTATCAACTTTCGCACACAGGTGTTGATTCATACTGTTAATGTTTTGATTCATACAAATATTTGTCAACCTTGTCAATCACAATGTTTTCCTCATGAGCTTTACATTTCATTAGAAAATATTTTAATTAACTCTCACACGTGAGGAGCTTTACGGTTCGACAACAACATGATTAACAAGAGCCGTGCCTCCGGACGCAATAACGGGTCCGTGGGAGGCCACACCGCGTCCAAGCGGCCATGACGAGTCCACTTCTGATGGATTAACTTGCACGGGCGCCCGGGCCAATGTCACCGATATTTATGTGTCACGCTTACGCATATACGTTCCTATATTGTATTACGGGCGTGATAAGGGCCGATTGCGTTCGTTCGACAAGCGCGTAAATAAAAATCCACAACTAATTTCGATGATCTAGAAAGTTTACTCGTAGATTTATGCGTCTAGCCATAATTCAAAGCTGCAACTGTATGTTTTTATGCTTTTGTTTAACAAATCAACCAATTACACATAAAAACTTTTAAAAAAAATTTGTAAGTAGTTAATTACTGTTATAGGTTTCAAATACATGAATTTGAACATATGATTGTTCATAAATCAATTAACATTTATTATTTACATAGATGTGCTGAAAATTTAAACGAAAACATTGGTTCAAAAGTGCGGCAGTATGCTCTTTGTTCGGTGTAATGAAAAGCTAAAATATTTCCGCAATAATATTTTTATGAAAAACTTAACGGTAGACCATAAATAAATGTATTGCGCTAAAGGTACGCAATGCTTTTCTTTTGGCATAACTATCAACCTACTATATCTAAGATGTTTTAAAAACCGTCGCAATATGTGGTTATTAAAGTGCTTATTCACCTTAAACCGTGACAATTATTATATTTTGTGTCATATTTTTAAAACTAAATAGAAAGAAGAACTCTAAATTGTGTAATTCACTTGAGCAGAGCTGCGTGTTATAATATCCTGCAAAATGTAAATGAATGCCTATAAATCGGAGACACATAAAGATCTTCGCAACGATTATTTACGCCAACAAAATGAAACGCTCTTAATCAACATAATTTTCTCTTTGCATAAATTGACACGAACAACACAAGAAACGCGATTAAATTTGCGAAATCCTATATAGAATAAAAACCAAATTGTACTCTGTAATTGATCTCGTCTCATTTCCGGGTTACGGGACAGATTACAAAGGCAAATGGGAGAACGGAATGGCTCTTCCTGTCCGGATCCTCCCCCGGGTGCCATCATAAGGCATTGTTGTCAACCTTCATCTGGACGAGAGTACGGGGATCAAGGTCGCAGGCGCAGTTTGTTACCCTAACTGCCCCTCTGCGGATTGACAAGGATACTGCGACTCGCCCTTGCACTTAATTATCTTGGGGTATTTTTGACAGAAATGTTGTTTTGTCCAAGGTAACGAGTTCGCTCATTTAAGAGCCGCCGGACTGTCCAGCAATTATTTGTTCCTTGTGGTAACGGTATCTTAGCGAGAGTAAAATGTATTTAACTTTACCATCAGGTATACGCGTAATTAAATGCTTTGGAACAAACAACCCAGAACAATTACAGTAAATCACCATTTGAGTCAAGTGCCTGCACGAAAAATCTAATTTGAGGTTCAGGGTCCAGAATTCAAACTAAAAGCTTATTTCACAGATTAAGCTCATATTATTCGCGAGTAATCACCGAGAGTGGAGAAACACACATTTTGATTTTTAACTTCATAGCAAAATAGACTTATGTAGGTATATTTTAAAAAAACCCTGCTATTAAGGTATTTTAATAAGTTATAAAATTAAAAAAACGATTGCATATTGTTTTTAATTCTGTTTATTCAATGATTTTTCTATATCAGTAATAAAAAGTATTATGTAGTAAGTAGTAGTAAGGTAGATGCATATACAAACTAAAAAATTTTTTTTTATTTAATCTTAAAATCAAGATAAACCCATTGAGATTTGTGTACGCCTTGAGACCCTGGTTCCACCGGGCAGGTGACGATGCGCTCTTAGGGCCGAGTGCACGAAAAAACAAAACATCAAAATCAACGTCAAAGTATGATCAAACACGTCACTTTGTGTGGACAATATGGAAGGAACTCTATGCGGTTCACTAAAAGTGACGTGTTTGAACATTGATTAACTCAGCCGTTTCTTCGTGCAACCGGGGCTTAATCACCGTCTAGACTCTATCTCGTTAGATGCTCAAACGTTTTATTAAATTTCAGTAATTCCAGATTGCCCGAGCTCTTGTTTTTTCTTCACTTATTTCGATTTTAGTTTGCACTAATAACTTTTCATGCCCACATTTTAGCGGAACGACGACACTTATCCTTTCAATTAATATTTGTAGAATGCCTGTGGTCCTTTGCCTTCACACGCTTGTATCGAGATAAATGCATTTCGTGATAATATCTCATGAATATGCATGCGTCACGACGCATCTGACCCAGTAAATAAATAACTCTCCACCAGAAAATGTTACGAGGTGAATGTCACCTCGGCTGAGGGTACCTAATGTGGTCGCGGCTTAAATGCCAATGGATGTGAGCCCTATAAACATGATCTCTCATAGAGGTGGCACCTCCAAGAAGAAAATAGTGAATTATTTATTACCAAGGAAAATATACTTTGGATAGTTACCCAGAAATGAATCACTTATAGAGATAGGTTGGGTAGAAAAAAAAACCTCTTTCATTCGTCTTCTATATTTA
Source organism: Incurvaria masculella (assembly GCA_946894095.1). Taxonomy (NCBI): domain Eukaryota; kingdom Metazoa; phylum Arthropoda; class Insecta; order Lepidoptera; family Incurvariidae; genus Incurvaria; species Incurvaria masculella. The sequence continues at coordinate 12,759,371 of OX335653.1, read as the reverse complement.
CTACAAGCTAGATGACGCGCCCGAGCCAAAACAAGCTCCACATCCTTTCCAAAGATATTGCGTGTTATTTGTAAGGATTAACGAAACCATGTTTTGGGGATGATATCGCTATACTACAATATTAATCATGCCCAAAAATAAAGATACTTTTATGAATCCACCTCATTAAATGTGCAATGTTCACATGTTTTTCCTTGCTTGATTTGTTGTATATTCACGCCTTCCGGGTAAATGGCGTGAGAATGTGTCTCGTATGAATGTATTGTCAGAACCTGAATTTGACAATATTTTCTTGAGGCTCGAGCTGTTTGTCGACGGTGGACATAATAAACATATTTTGAATGCCAAAAGTCAATGTGATGTGATAATATGAAATGATTAGAATAAAATACCTACATTCAAGATTTCAAGAATCAAGTAATGAAACTTGAAATTGGCAAATTTTTTACGTTGTATAGAGACCAACAAACAAGAAAAAATAAACATATTGTGTAATGGTACCATGGAGGTGAGGAAATTACCCTTCATGAAGGTACAGGAAATGTATGTATGTGTTGGTTTTGGTACGTTTCGGTTGATTGAAATGAAAATATTCTTTATTGCTTACAACTATTACATAGTATGCAAAGGCGATGATTGATTATTTGGTAACCATTCTGACTTGCCCTCTAACTATTTAATTCTTGATATTTCTGTAGATAGCTGCATTTTAAGAATAAATATATGCTTTTTTAAATTGACTCAAGAAATATTTCTTCTTGGTTTTTCTTCCTCCGCGTCCTTTAAGATGGTTCTTTTAAATGTATGAATTCAAGAAGAAAAAAAAATTAACAAAAAAAATAACCGACTTCAAAGAAAAAGCACTAAAAAGTAAAAAAATATTTCCATTTTTGTAGTTACGATTTCTGTTATTTTTTGAGTCGGCGTCAGCCGGGCACGCGCTGCGCCAATCAAGAGAACCTAACCTAACCTAACCTTGGCCGACACCGACTCAAAAAATAACAGAAATCGTAACTACAAAAATGGAAATAATTTTTTACTTTTTAGTACTTTTTCTTTGAAGTCGGTTATTTTTTTTGTTAAATTATTTTTTTTTGTTTATTTTTAGTTAATCTGAAGTAAACTTACTAATTAGTACACGTCCTTTCCAATAAAAAAAGAATCACCGAAATCGGTTGGCGTTATATTAAGTTATTCGTCCATTTGTCGCGCACATCTTAATACAAATTTAAGACTTTTATGATTTTCTCATGGAAATCACTGTCAGAACTTAACCAAATTAAAATGGGACCACTTGGGAAGCACTAGCTATCATTTAAAAAAATAATCATCAAAATCGGTTCCCCCAGGCAAAAGTTATGAGGTAACAAACATAAAAATAAAATAAAAAAAACATACAGACGAATTGATAACCTCCTCCTTTTTTTGAAGTCGGTTAAAAAATTACAAATAAAGGAATAAACTAAAAACTTCCCTATAGAACGCCCATGTAATGCGTTTGTCATATTTTTCAAGAATTAAATTGAGACTCAGAATGAAACTCTCTGCCCATTCATAAGTCTGTGGTTACTCAACAATATCATAAAAGGTGCTGTTATAATTGGAGTTGATATAACCTGAAATTTTATCGAAACCACGGCTCAGTTCGTCGTCAGGACTCAAAGCTGCATTCATGGCTTCCAAAATATTTGTTCTTGCCCTAATTACGGTAAGTAACAGCAAGATTTAGAATGTATTAGAGACGTTAATTTCTTGCTAATCTTCTTGATTTTGATAATTCTAAAACAATTTAAATTTTAAGAATACATAATTTGATGCTGTTATTCAAAGAAGGCACGTGGGTGCCTAGTTACACTTAACTAATTCAAAATTATGGACATCATTTGTGACCAATTAAAAATGATTTTGTAAAAATCAGACATCTAAATTTTAGCTGAAACGTGTCGGCATTTTAAACCAATAATTTAAAAACCTTTGTTCATCCTATTTAAATTATATTGAAATATTGGGTTGATCCAAGTTTTGAGTTGATCATTACTACAACGCAGACATACTTTTTTTTATATTACAGTGCAGGTATTTATTTTCCCAAAATTAGGAAACACAAAAAGGTGTAGTGACTTGAAATTAATCAATTTACTCTCATGGGGCGAGTTTAGTAACTACCAAAAGTACTTTAACTACTTTAGTTAAAACCAAAAAGTGTAAACAAATAAAATAAAATGAATTAATATAAGTAATGTTTATGTTTGCCGATGTAATCTGATGAAATCCAGTCTGATTCCCGTGTAAAATTTAGCATTTTGTCATTACAGGTGCTGTTCAGTGGAACATCGGCAATGCCAGTTCCCGGAATTCACATTCACACTTCGCCTATCGTACAGCCGGTGTACTCCGCTCCGATAGTACACAGTGTGCCTGTAGTACACAGCGTTCCCGTAATACATCATGCGCCCTTGTACCACGCACCGATCTATCATGCGCCCGTCTACCACCACACTGCACCAGTTGTTAAATATAAAGTCAAGACACATTACCACGCGTACGGTTGATGTATAGTCTCTAAGCTGTTGTGATTGTAATGGTGCGTGTATAATTATGAAAAATAAATGTTATAATTTAAAAGCTACTTCGTTTTTTTAGGGTTCCGTACCCAAAGGTTGAAATCGGAACCCTGCTACTAAGCCTCCGCTGTCCGTCCGTCCGTCTGTCACAGGGCTGTATCTCATGAACCGTAATAGGTAGGCAGTTGAAATTTTCACAGAATGTGTATTTATTTTGCCGCTATAACAACAAATAGGTAAAATAAAAAAATAAAGGTGGGCCCTATGCAAAAAACATGATTTTTTTAGTGTTAATGGTACGGAACCCTTCGTGTGCGAGTCCGACTCGCACTTGGCCGGTTTTTATACCAAGTTAAAGTTATAGGGTTTTAACTCGAGCAGATTTTTGCGCTATGTATCACCTTATTTGGTATCAGAATATTATGATTTTCTTCAAACTTTTAAATGGTAAGTGCTGATTGCACAAGCGATGGTTGAAAATTAATTAACAACAACAATAGTCCCAATAAGGGTCCATCGTATAATTTCACAAAAATAAACGTGTTTTACCAGAAATTATCTTTATGAGAAATGAGACTGTGTATTCGACAGTAAGTCTATGGCAGTGGTTTTCCTAAAAAAAAAAATTGATTTATTACAGAAAATCTCAGGTTTCTATTTAATTTAAGCTTTAAACGTTTTCAAAATAAGGCACCATGAATATTTGGCTCAATTTTATTAACATTTACGTTGCTAGATCTCGTTCTAGTATTTATATTTTTTCCGTGCTTTTGGAACGATGTTTTTACATGTCACTAATTATAAAGTGTGTTGGATTAATTTCAATTTATTTTGGTAAGGAAAATATAACACAAATTAGTAATATAAATAAGGCTGCAAAATATCTACACTAAAGGTATATTGAAAGGTTGCACTATATTTATAAACACGGTCTTATCAGATCACTATCGCAATAGTTCATCATTATTGTATCATTCATTTATGTATTTATATAAATATCCACCGCTATTAATATTTTTTTACACCCGGTGTTATAAATACATATAGTGATAACCACAAGCTATCAGCATTATCAGAAGAGCACTTTTCTAATATATGTATACGAACAGCACTTCAAACACATCATGTGTTTTTGGTACTTTCCACTGTGTTATGTATTCCTATTAATTCGTTGAGTGTTTTTTTTTAAGGTGGTTCCGACCGTCCGGCCCATACAAAGTTTATTGCAAACCCCACCAAATGCAAATACCACAGAGTAATGGCCAGTAAGGCACTAATGACTTATAAATATTATGTAGAATCATATATCTAACTAAATAGATTTTAGAATTTCAGGCTCATTGGTTTTATTGAAAGAGTAATCGTAAAATCAATATCCTGAAATTTGGTTTAAATGGACACGTTTTTCTCATAAAAACATATAAGTATTTTACCTTACGAACGTCGCAGTAATAGGTATTACTCTTATACATATAAAGGAACTTCTGTCTGAGTATATTGTCCACAAGACAGAAAGGAAAATGTTACATGATAGGCACCAGGATCAAGGTTAAGGCAAGAGCCAAGTGTTTCCTTTAGGAATGTGACATAACATGCCAAGATGTTTTTCCAACGCAGCCTATGTAAATGGGCGATAAGTTCCATTTGGTTATCGAGCACAGCCAAGTCTCACGTTAGGTATTCAGTATTTTTGTAGTGTGTCCCAGTGTTTTCAATGGCGAAAATGGACTCATATTAAATGGAGTCTTATTTTTAAAGTAAAAAAATGCCTTCAATTTACATACTTTTAACAAGACCGGCGCAGATAGACAAAGGTTACATTCACGAATGACAATACAAATAATTTACAAAATATTTCCGAATAGGCTTACGAATTCGGGTAGCGCAATATCGAATCAATTTGCAATAATTAGCATCCTGTGAAGTTATTTCGTGTTTTTGGAACTCGAGAAAATCAATAGTAAGGCAAATCGTGAGAGAACTGATTCACCTGCGCTACCGTTTTTGTATGTAAAAGTGGACTCAGCCATCCCCATACAAACGAGTTTCTTGAGAACGATCCTTCCATGCTCGCTGGCTGCAGGTATCTTAAAAACCACCCTGTACAAGTGTATTTCTTTTCATTCCTTCCATGCTCGCTGGCTGCAGGTATCTTAAATACCACCCTGTACAAGTGTATTTCTTTTCGTTCCTTCCATGCTCGCTGGCTGCAGGTATCTTAAAAACCACCCTGTACAAGTGTATTTCTTTTCGTTCCTTCCATGCTCGCTGGCTGCAGGTATCTTAAAAACCACCCTGTACAAGTGTATTTCTTTTCGTTCCTTCCATGCTCGCTGGCTGCAGGTATCTTAAAAACCACCCTGTACAAGTGTATTTCTTTTTGTTCCTTCCATGCTCGCTGACTGCAGGTATCTTAAAAACCACCCTGTACAAGTGTATTTCTTTTCGTTCCTTCCATGCTCGCTGGCTGCAGGTATCTTAAAAACCACCCTGTGCAAGTGTATTTCTTTTCGTTCTTTCCATGCTCGCTGGCTGCAGGTATCTTAAAAACCACCCTGTACAAGTGTATAAATTCATTTAGGGCCATTTAGGTTATTCATTTACCGGAGGATAATATCTCCTATCACTATTACTACTAGTGCTGTACTAATATGGCATTATTATAATGGGGGGAACGGCAGAACGTCTAATATGCAGATCTTATAATGTCATATTTTAACAAAATTTTAAAACCATGCACAACGTATAATCGGCAGATCGTATAATTTTATACGTAGTGCATGAAGAAGTTTTAAAAATAAAATAAAACGTATAATAGTCACAACGTATAATATTATGATCTTTATTTAACAAAAAAATAAAACACACGTATAATATTATGATCTTTATTTAACAAAAAAATAAAACCATGCATATCATATAATCCAAAAACTTGTCATACGATAAGCGCCTTTATGTATATATATTTAAAGCGTATACTCGCACGTGACGTTTCGACCGTCTTAATTAGCGTAAGGAGGCCTTTCGAAATTGTAGCAAATATCGATTCGTAGCAATTTCAGCTTTAAATGTACCGAGATTAGGGCGCTTTATGCAGTGCTTCTTGGCATATTATACGTTCTGCATGGTTTTCTTTTTTTGTGAATTCATGTTAGGAATATTATACGTTGTGACTATTATACGTTCTGCATGATGCAAAGAGTTGATTTTATTTTTAAACTTTATTCATGCACAACCTATAACATTATACGTTGTGAATATTTTACGATATGCATGGTTTTCATTTTTTGGAAAAAAATACTATTATACGTTGTGAATATTATACTTAGTGAATACGACTCTTATAATGGATGGAAAAGCAAAGGCTGAAATAAAGTCGTCGAATCGTTAACTCATTGTTTACCAGACCATTTTAAAAACGGCCATTTAAACCTTTTAACGTTTAAATATAAAAAAATATATAAATATTTGGTAATTAAAAACATTACCTCCTTCCTGCGCAGTCGAGTAAAAAGTGCTTGAATATAATAACATTCGAAATAGATTAAATATAGTTATCGCACAATGTAGCATTCAATTTAGCACGGAAATCGACGATCTATGTACCCAGACAAGAACGCAATTGAGCAAAAAGATATTCTGCAATAAAATCGATAAGGGTAGTGGAACGTATCCAGGTTGAAACCACATAGACCTAGCATAGCGCTCTGTGCTTACATTCGAAGCCTATGGGAATACATTGAGCGGCTCGTAGCCTAGCGTACCAGAGGCCTGGGTTCAATACCGACATGCACCACTGACTTTCTCTTTCCGAGTTCGATAAGTGCATGTCGTCACGAATGCGAGCTGCTCCATGGTTCGGAATTCATGTAAAACTGTAGGTCCCCTTCCCCTACTAGGTGGTAGGGTTTAAGCCCGCCCAGGTTGGTACCATCGCATTGGATGAAAAGATGGTCGAAGCGGCAAAGAAAAATTGTCCGTGTTTTCCATCCAGTTTAATGTAGCCGTGCTCATAAAAGGAAGGGCCTGGCATGGTACCTGATTCCTTCGGGAGTGTGGTGTATTGGGCTATTATCATAACGGTAGTTGTGTGGTATTAGCCATCCATGTCAGGTCGCTTAAAAAAACAACTATTCGTTCTTCAGTCATCAATCCGCGAAGACAACGTTGCACGAAGTGATGAATGATGTTAACAATTGAAAACAATGAATGATGTATTTTTAGTTCATTTGTCTGACCAGTAAAATAGACTCGTTGAATTTCTGGTTCATTGAACCTAGCCAAGAATTACGGGTAAATTATTTAGCACAAGAGATGCCTTCTGAAATTTCATTTCAAAGGTCAGCTGCTGTAATCCGTTTCGAAACGACTTAGGACCTACGATTTCAGTCTCTTCCCACGCGCCCACGTAACGGATCGCGATACAAAGCACTACCCAGGTCCCTTATTTCGACTGAAGCTTGCCGCTTGCAAATTTCGCTGTGTTTGCTAGCTTCTTAGCAAATATCGTGTTTCAGCGGCCTTCTCAAATGTACGCACACATATAGTTTTCCTGAGCTCACAAGCTCGCGCAGTCCAGGGTTATGATACGGGGGGCAGACTATTGTTCGAAAGGTAATGGTCCTTTTTTACTGCTTATTGAGAGTCGGCGGACTAACTCTAGTGTGCGCATTATTGCCGGACTAAACCGGTTTTTGTGTGGTTAGTCCAGTGTTAATTCCATACTTAGCTTTGACAGGTTCACTCTATATACATATAACAAGCAAATACATTCGATTTAATACTTTATACATCGGATGAAGCTTGATCTCCTTATATTTTTTAAAATGTTTAAAATTTTATATTGAAACAGTTTAATTATTAACATTAAAAGTATGTTAATACTTTAAAAGATTTTTTTGTATTTCATTTTTTTTTGCGTGCCTTAAAATATTATGAAAATATTCCGATATTCAATTATATTTAATGGCTGGGATTTAAGAACAGATAACGTTATTCATATAGGAACTGCGGAAACCCTCAAAACGGCTTTATTTAATACAAGCTAAAAGCGCCTCTCATTTTACCTTTAGTCCTTAACAAGGCTTTTAGTCATTATTATAGACTTACATAGTAATATTCACTGAGCCTATTGAAATCAAGGGAGCGAAAACCCATTAAGGCACTAACTGGTTCTGATTGCACAAATCGGAGAGGCTATGAACTTTGTGCTCAACAAGTTTTTTTTTATGCTAGCGGATGCGATGGACGATGTCAAGCCCGAATGTTGCAAATTAAATGATACAAAACATAAAAAGTCGGACTCGCACACAAAGGGTTCCGCACCTCCGTAATAGATTTAACACAAAACAATAATTGTTTTTGTATCGTGGGCCCCTTCAATGATTATAATTTTGAATTTTACCTATTTTTTGTTATAGCGGCAAAATAAATAAACACTCTCTGAAAAAATCAGCTGCCTACCTATCATGTTCGTGAGATAAAGTGCTGTGACACGGACGGACGGACGGACAGCGGAGACTTAGTTATAGGGTTCCGTTGGCACTCTTTGGGTACGGAAACCTAAAAATAACACTTAATTATTTTTAAGATTTGATTTTTTAAATTGGAGTTGCATGTTCGTATATAAAAAAAAATACAGATATTTTCGTCGAATAATTAAAAATATATTTCTAGAACTCGATCTCAGCGCCAGATACCGGGTCCAATTGTGAACCTAAACCATTCAGGGACCAATTCAAACACACACAATACTTGTAGTCAAAATCTGTCCAGATATTTAGGAGGAGTCCAGTGACATACACGCACACTGATGAATTATATATTAAAGAAGAAGAAAGATACATGAAGTATTTGGCTATATTTGTTTACATACTATAAATCAATTTAAATAAAACATCAATCATCTTTATAGAGCGCAATTACTATTAACCTAAATGACCAAATATTGTAAAAAAAAACATGGCTAATGACATCCCTGCAGCAGGAGTAGCCATAAAGAAGGGGTTGGCGCAATAAGCACCGATATTTCTAATTCCCGAGTTTTTTATTTGTCAGCGGTTGACTAATGTTGACCTCGTTTCGTATATGATATGTCAGACCCACGGAATGAGTTCCGAGCCTATTGCTGTGTCATCCGGCAATTGTCGGAGCCTAAAGCCAGAGAATTTATAACATGAATGTGCGCCTTAACTGCGTGGAAGGTAAGCGACTCGACGGAGCTCCACCGCAAACCCTGTTTACCTTTTAGCCGTGGAGATATTGAATTTAACGAACATTCGACGTGTAGTTTCGGAAACCAATAGTTAACGCTCACAGACAATAGAGCTTAACGGTCAGTTACACCAAACGTCAAATATTTCTTGAGTCAATCGTAGTAATGTCGTATCTGCTTAAATAGAGTCTATTTTGGAGCCTGGACTATGGAAATGATGAAATCTTACAATTTTGACATTAAATGAAATATTTTTATGTAGGTACAAAGATTTGAATAGCAAAAGTCTATGCAAAGTTATTAATTTTTTATGTTTTTTTATCAAAAAGCTGTCATTACAGTAGGTGCTACCATATTATAAATTCAAAAAGAAAAATCCACCATATTCCCGAAATAAATAAGGAGGCGGCCAGAATCTTACTTCTATAAACACAAATCGAAAACATGGATAATTTTTCATTGCCGCTTCGACCGTAATTTCATACAATGCGGTGGTATCAACCTGAGTGATTTTACCCTACAACCTAGTAAGTAGGGAACGGGACGTAAAGATTTACATGTGTTCTGAACCATGGAGTTCAAAATTAATTATAATGGGTAGAAAGGTAGAACGCTGTAAACACCTATCATAAAGGCAACAACGTCGCAGTATAAATATTATTAATACCTGCATAAAATATTATTATTGCTGAAACCCTAAAATGTCTTTAAACATTTTTTTTATGTAAAGCGCGGCATATGGCGTACGCTAGGACCTCTTAAGGTGCTCGACGACGCCCATGAGCTTTCAAACTCTTAAGGGGGCAGCGAAAACCATGCCGGCCGGCCAGGTGCTTCTTCACACCATGTTTGAGAATCCCTGTTTGTACTTTGGGGGAAATAACTCGGCAGGAAGTGCATTCCATATTTTACCGACCCTATAGATAAAGTACCTAGAGGATCGGTTGGTTCTGATTTTTGGAATGTCGACAGTGAACAGGTGCATTTCCTGCCTGTTCCGCGTTGTGCGATGGTAGAAACATGTCGATCTTATACGATGCTTCTGACAAAAGCACCATAGAAACCTCGCATATGTATTATATACAATTCTGGCACAAGATTATTTCATTAAAATGAATGCTCATGATAAAACCAATGAATAATGTATTGTTACTGCCACTAACGATTATTGTGATCTGTCTGGTAATATGAGACAGCGAGAGTTTTATTTGATTGACTCCAAGGACGGAAATCGCTCGGATCGTTCCGCTCCATCCGGCAAGCTGTTGTTGTTTTAATTGGATAAACTTTCAGGAAAATTATAGCAACCTTTTATACAATTTTCAGCAGCTGTTCTTCGACCCTAAACTCTCAATCTGTTTAATAGTGCCGTCCGCCACTATTTATTCCATAAGGTAAAATTTACATATTTTTGAAAGATTAAAAATGTGAAAGGAGCCATAATATTGTTCAACTTACTGCACAATATTATAAATTCAATATCAAGGTCCAACATAGCTTGCTTTTTTATTAAAAATTTAGTATTCAAATATATCCAAATGTACTTAATACACAAAGATAAATCGAAAATGATGACGCTAATACATGCGTCGATCCATCCGTTACGTCTTCTATTACGGACAATATTCTCAAAATATACATTATAGATTTGTACCAAAATGTTTAAGGGCGTATTCAATCGATACAGATTTAGATATCAAAAAAATCCACATACAGACGTAGATCTTAGTTGGTTAATTTTATGTCCAAAATTTCAAAAATATATTTCAAAATTTGACTGAGGAAACAGCCACGAGCCATCGTATTTAACTCGATCACCTCTTCTGATAACTGTAGCACCAATTTTTTGAGCTTTTTAATTTTTCAAATATTTTAATACACATTGAAATTGTCCCAGATTGTTTACAAACCTTTTCAATTTCTACAAATTTTCTATAGAAAGCATTCAGAGATTTAATACAGTGAAAGCAAAGTTCGTAAGAAACGCATTATCTCGACCGGTTTGTCGTCACCATACGTTGCATAATTGGTCTCCACGAAAAGCCATTTTTATTTAAATTATATTTTCACCCTAAAGGTCCATTGTAAATATTGGTGAAAGAATTTTTTATTCATACATTCATACATCGGATAGTAGTTTCAGAGATTACCTCCTGAATCCAAACTTACAAACATTACCTCTGTATATTATTAGTGTACCTAGATGTGGTATATTATTTAGAAAATAAAGACGATTTTTTCATAGTGTGGATGGATATATTGTTTATAAACTATTCCTGCTATCATTTTTGGAAACCGACAAACCTCAAACTATTTGTGTTCCGTTCGCAAAGGTATTCGGAAAATTGTACTGAAAATGTTAGCAAATTAATATATTTTCATTAAACATACATAAGTGAACCTTTGTACAAGTAAATCCTTCTTTTTCTTCGAACAAAACTTTAACGAAATTTCCAGAGCTGCATAGTGAATAAGCTCGGAATTTAGCAAAAAAAATCTACAACTATTTTCGAAAATCACTCTGGCCCGATCCTCGCTCATAAAGGATAACGTGCCATACTGTAGACGAGGGGTCTTCATAATTGTGTACCCTGACATTACGGAACCCTCTCACCCGTACCAGAGCCAGTAACCGTTCAGTTAATCACGCAGGTAATTTTACGGGAAGCTGAGCTCATTAGCTGAGTCCTCCCAGGCCCGGGTATGTATGGGTAAGAATCTAGAATATAGGTTATTTGGAAGGCGACGGTAGAACCTCCACCCAACACTAATATTAAAGCACTAAACTTTTATATTAACCATTGGGAAAGCCAGGCGAATACGATTTTTGGGTGGACATTTTAACTGCAATAACAGCTATGTGCGGATATCGTTTTTCCTTGTGTTTAAACTAACTTGTCCTAAGCTTAGAAAAATATATATTTAATTTTGATTTACAAGACCAATGTTTTTTTAAATTATTGAAACAAATGATCATTTTATTTACTTGGTAATTTATATATTTATTATTGGTAATTTAATTTATATTTCTAAACGAAAACATTTATTAATTGTTTTATTAAGTTTAGAATTTATAGTTTTAAGTATTTTTTTTTAATAAAAATTGAATATAATTTCTATTTTTTATGATTGTTTTAGTTTTTCTGTTTGTGGAGGAGCTTTAGGTTTATATATTTTCGTTTCTCGAAGATTTATCATTATAAAAATGATCGAATTTTTATTTTTTATTATTGTTATAATTTCTTTATGTTTTTTTTTAAATTTTTGAATGATTTATATAATATATTTTTTTAATAATATTATTTATAACTTTTGATCTTAATTTAAATTATTTTGTGGTTTAAGTTATTTATTACGTTGTGATTATTCCTTATGGTTTAATTTGATTGAGAATTTGAATTTGTTCTTTGTTCTAAACTGCGAACTTAATACTTACTTAAAGGACCTGTAAGGTAATAACAGCCTAGATACAAAACAGCTAATGTTTTATTCTGGAGTAAGGCCAAATTTTTCAATGTTAACGCTGCCAAAACATAGGCTTACTTTTTCGCCATCAATGCCAGCCAACTCATACTCTCTCCAAGCAATTTTTCAAAGCAACGCCATCCCTAACAACGGAAGACATTTGATAAATGTTTTCTATTTATTTTGATTGTTTTTTCTTTTTCTATTTTACTTTCTTTGCGCTCTGCTGCAAGATGAAATCGTAAAATCAGACACTCGCCTCGACTTCTGACGCAAGGTGAGATTCTGCGCTTACATGTCCGATGTTCTCACCAACTCAGCCACCCAGATCAGACATCACCTGATTAAATAGTTAGGAACGTCCCTATATGGAACTAGAGGAAAAACACGGAACAAAATCCATTCCTGCTTCGACTATCTTTTCATCCAATGCAATGGTACAACCCGTATGGGCTTAACTCTCACTCCTAGAAGGAGAAGAGGACCTACAGTTTTATATGGATTGAGAACCATGAAAGAGCTCGCATGCGTAACGAAACTCATAAAGGAATGAACAGGGCATGGATATGAACCCAAGGCATGTCCACTCTCCCCTACTAATAGTCGTATCACAGAGCGCACTATCACCTCTGCCGACCCTTCTAGCGGCACGGCGTGGTGTTATTTATGTACGTATTTATGAGCTTAACACACCAGGCCATACCTGAAATCAGAATGTTGAAACAAATCTCCAATTAACGCACCCCTTTATTGAACAAAAGATCGTATCGGCGGGCGGTAAATCTTCCGGCGGCGCGACGACATCTGCCGTGACCAGCGAGCATGGAAAGACGGGAGTAGCGATTGAAAGTCATTCGTATGGTGGCAGCGTAGCCACAAGTTAGTCCTGTCTAACTGTAGCTATGTGACATATATTTATGTATAATCGACCGTGAGGCAAGGACACATTAATCAAAGAAAGAGTCCAGTGAAAAGAACTACTTTACGAATATATTGCAAGGCTGGACCTGAACCAGCAAAACATACCATTCGCGGGTATTGCATCTTCCAATTTTTCCCCCTGCTGTACACCCATTATTTAGAATTCTCTTACAGTCCCTCCTCCCGTAATCAATTCCTCCTACTAATAATTGTTTAAAATTATACCTACATACATATATTTAACGCTTCATCTGCGTTGCCGATATTGACTGCAAAAATTGAAGATTCAAACATATTGCCGTCGTCACCAAAATCGTATTTGGCATCAGACGCTAGAGCCAGTCCGTTTTTACTGCGCTCTATCCTTGAGTCACGGTCGATTATACATACACACATATAGTATTCCATAAGTAACGTACCTGCTTAGTACGAAAACGTATATTTACCTAACTGTATTTAGTTCGCTTATGAATTCGGGACAAGAAACGTCAAATGTTCGGTGCACTAAATAGCAATATGTGTAGTTTCTATGTGTTCATACGTGTCGTTGGAACTCTAGAAAGTCATTAGAATTTGTAAGCGAATTGACTTCACCGCCCTAATACAAACTAGTTTCGGTTGCTACTCCCGCCCTTCTATGCTCGCTGGCAGTGACTCATATAGTTCAAAGACCTCACGTGTGAAACAAATGCAAATGAACCATTATTACTTATTCTGCGATATTGCCCCTTCTGCTCGCTCCATTAGTAATTGGACCCCCGATTGTCTACGCACGCCTTTGTCTACGGAGCCTCCTAATGTTTGGCTAGGAAAAGGGTTGAAAGAAAAATATATCTCTCGTTGCTCCTCGAGTCGGGTCTCGTAAATGTATCCTCTTGCTAGTGAATCAGGTGTTTGATACGATTTTCAATGAATTACGTAATGAGAAGTGTCTAGACGTAACTTATTATCGAATTATACTTCATTTAATTTTGAGAACATTGTCGCTGTTTGGTTTTCACGTTCATAATAAGGTTAAACCGCCATCTGGTGAAGCATCATATTGAGCGGAAAACTTGTAAACTGCTTTGGTTTTTTCAATTCTACTTTGTTTTTGCAAATCGTCACATTTGTTCCTGGTTCTAGTATCCTAGATATCGTTGTTCACCGTCAAGTGACTACTGTTTATATTATGAAAATAACACAACAACATAAAAAATCACTAACGAGATATTAATTAAAAAATATCAATCATTCTGATTGTAGGCACTAACACAAAACGTATGACTTATACCCCTGCCCGTCTCTTCAACGTTTACCGATAACCATGGAAAATACAAACGGAGTGTACAGTGCTTTTATTTTTGAGAGGCCAAAGACATTTACTTTCTCATTTCATTTCATAAACTTTTGGTAGTCAAACTACAGCAAGTTACGCCACAAACTGTTCAGTTTACATAATTGTTCAGTCCACAATATTGACACAAACACTTAGATTCAAATCCTACTGCCAACAATTCTTTGATAGAAAATATTAGGACAAAGAATAAAGAATAAGTGAAAAAGCAACCTTAAGTGTAAATGGATTAAAAATACAACTTACTTAAATAGCAAAGTTGCTCATACAATAATATAAATAGTATTACAATTATTATCTGGTGTAAAATCCGTCGTCAACTTAACCACCTATGACGAGTGTATAAAGCCCTCGTCATGTTTTATACAGATGAAGTGTGTTAATAACTTAAATGATCAACGCATGTCAGATTTATTTAGTTCCAGTAACTGAAAACACGATTCACGTATTGTACTTTGTCAGGTCGTTTGACAAAGGTCTACGTGAAAGCTTTATGTAACTTGTGGCTTCCAATTTTGGTAACAACCTCTAATGCAGTTACAAATTTACTTGTAGACACTCCAACTCACTGTTATAGGAAGCAGTTTATTTGGTAAGTGACATCTATTTTGGTCGCCTTGATAAAATAGCACATGACAATAAACAATATCAGAGAATATTTTTTTTACCTTGTGTAGCCACGCTAGGCCCGTGTAAACAATATGTGTTCGTCTCAGTAATGTTTATGATCTGCCTCTTTATAATATTTAATTTACGTGTTGCCATCAAAATAATAAGCATATCTAAATTATTTAACGTTAGATGGTGTTTTTTTGGTCACTTTCGGAAAATCCGGTTTGGTTAATTTCTTCAATTTTAACTTTGTTACAGAATAAAATTATCTTAGTTTTGTTTGAGTTATCAAATTTTCACAAATATACAGTTTTTTGACACTCTATCCTAACTTTGCAGATCTGAAAACACGACCTCAGATAAAAGTTTGATTACCTGTGCTTTCATTGCATTTTCGTATTTATTAAATAGGTTTTTTTCGACCAGCGTAGAGTTTCAAATTCATAAACAGTCTTGGTGTTAATGTAATTTGTCCAAAGTAATGTGTTTTAAAACAATCGAGAATGACAAATATATCTAGTCTTGAAATACCGAGGGAGTTATTAAATATCGGTTATGCTTATACCGAGGATTCAAGATTACAGCTGTTTCAATGTAAATGGTCATGGATAGCTTCAATTTAATATTACCAACCCGGGCGGAATTAACTCTACCAGCTAGCTAGTAAGTATCCTACAGTTTTTCGCGAAATCCGCGAAGGGTGCATCCCTTTGTCAGCCCTTATGATATGCACTGGAAGCAATGCAGTATTTGATATTATTTTGAAGTACCGGAATTCACACAGCTCAAAATCCTTAAAGTATAAAAGCTCTTTTACAGCCTTCTATTCTTATTCGTGTCCTTGTTTTACCTTGATTTTAAATGCATATCACGTTCGATCAAAATATTGTAGGTTAATATATAATATTAACTATTGAAAACAATTTGGTAATTTTGGATGAGAAGCTCTGAGGGGTTACCATGAAAAATTAACTCGCCGTTAAATAGGCAAGTGAGTGGTTAAATATGTTGTTTGGTTACATTTCATAACATGCTAACTGCCAAACGACGTTTTATTCCGCCAAGTAAACTGAAATTTACCAGTTAACACGGTACGAAACGCAACTAAAGGTCAAATTTAATCACACACTTCCTTGTTCACCCGGCGAGTAAATTCACCTTGCTAACCCCCAAATCGTTTCGCCATGCATTATGATGATAATAATGCTCGTTCGTTTAAAATACAACAATCGGCAATGTGATTTTTTTTCTCAGAAATATCACCTGTAAATGCACTCTACGGGTTAAGTTATCCAAACAAACGTGCACAAATGCATAACCCAATGCGCTGTCTCAGTGCATAGATTTATTGCAGTTGTAGCTCTGAGGACATTACCTACTACACGAGCCACAACGATGTATATAAGGAGCAGCTGTCTAGAATTCCTTAGTCACTTCGCTTTAATTATCCAGACGTGCGATTAGGCTTATAAGTGTATACACTATAGTTATTTACTTAAAAGACCTCATTATGTACAAATTGGTAAGCTTTCTCCAGTTTCTGTGTCCGTTACAAGTGCGTTACAGACATATACGTTTTCGACATTATCTCGATATTTAAGGTGGCCCAACCCGGCAGGCCTAACTCATTCGCGGGCACGGTACAAAACCGTGCTGTTGCGCTCTGGGACCTTCTCTGTTTCTAAGAATAAGACGGGCTCCGTTATGAGGAAGATGCAACCTGTCCACAAAAAAGACAATGTGCATAGTGTATGATTTGGTAAGATTTACGAAAATTTTAATTTCAAAACGACTTATAGCTAAAAGTAAACCACGACCGCTGTAGTCAAAAATCTAACAAAAACCAAATAGATTATAAATCTTGATTAAACAAGCTATGTCTGATGACTAATGTTCTTACTTTATCATTGCGTAATCCACCTCCAAAGTAATTGTATAAAACGCGCGAAAAATCCGAACTTTCGGACGTTATAACTTGGAAACCAAACACAATTTTACAATGCCAATGGTCATCAGACATCTAGTTCAATCAAATAAAGCTATATTGAGCAAAATTTTGGATCTCTGACAAGAAATATAGGCGTGATCTTCTTTCCCCTTTTGTATGGGGAAATGAGCGGGTTGGGCCACCTTAAGGAATGATATCAGTGAATTTTGGGAATAAGATTTTGTATTAAGAATATTTTATAGTTAATATATAGGTATTTTATATGTTAACCGCGGCATATAAGAGGTACGCCAGGACCTCTTAAGGTGCCCGATGACGCTCATGGGATTTCGAACTTACGGAGCTACGAACACCATGCCCGCCGGCAAGGAACCCAGGTTGTACTTTGAGGGAAATACCTCAGAAGGGAGTTCTTTCTATAGTTTTCCGACCTCATAGATGAAGGATATTCGGTTCGATTCGGTGGATTCCTTTATTTTGGAATTTGAAGATATCTTAGAAACCTACTATAACTAGGTTTTTAAGATCACATTTCGGCTCCTAAACCTTATTGGTGCCTAAATTATGTATTGTCATCAGAACTACAAACAAATGTAAAATTTTAGCTAATTTAGAAGACAACAATTTATTCAAATTTTAATTGGAAGATTTAACAACGAATACAATTTAAAAATCGAATATATAGACTTGAAAAAGAGATTAAATTGTAGATACGTCCATAATTTATATTTTTTTAAATTGAATCAAGTTATATGAGGATAAACAGATAGACCGAACGACTGGCACCACACGCTGGATGTCATATATACGTTTTTGATTAAGGGCCGATTTTTCAATCACAAGAAAGTACTTATCGGACTGACAGTGCAAATTCATGTTTGTCAAAAGAAGGTTAGTCATTGCCGGAGACTTATATCTGCAATCATAATTATCTGACTATAATTTTAATATATAAAATATGGACTTACTATATCGGATGGATAAGCAGATCCGTAAATAAATCCGTCGAATAGTTATCTGGCTGTCTACCTGACTATTGAAAAATCAGCCCTAAATGTTATTTGCTAGTATGTGTCAGCGGCTACTTTCGCGTTAAAGTCTGAAGAAAAACCAATCGGTTTCGCACCCATTCGGTATTTTTTTATTCCCTTCCGATTCATTCCATTCCAAAATCAGAATCAGATCGTTTGTCAAGTAATAAGAGGACAGACAGACGTCAGTTGTTCTATTTAATAATAGTTGGTGAAATACGCTTTGGCATTTGGCTTTTCCGTTCTTTCCGTGTTGATTTCGGTCTTGAGATTTTCCTTTACCCTTGTATTTAAGTCGAGTTTCATATTATAAAGAGATATTTAAGTAGATAAAAAGACGCCGGTGCGAACAAAACATTATTTCAGTGAAGTCCACAGCGCGTGAGGCTTTCAGAGACATTCTAAGAAATAAAATATTTTCCACGCATGAAATACAATGAAAAAATGTAACAAAGTAATAAACTTCCCAAGTGCCTCGACGTGCCTCAATCCTTTTGCTTTGAGAGGTTGTGCAGGTCTTAGTTGTCAGGAAAATATCGGCTCATGACATAAAATGAAAAACCAATGCAATGAATCTATATGAATATATACGTATTGTGTTCTATATTCTTAAGAGATAATATTCTAGTAAGATAGTATAAATATGCGCAGCACTCATTTCACTGAGACATTCAGAGATATTCGCATTAAGGTGGCCCAACCCGCTCATCTCCCCATACAAAAGGGGAAAGAAGATCACGCCTATATTTCTTGTCAGAGATCCAAAATTTTGCTCAAAATAGCTTTATTTGATTGAACTAGATGTCTGATGACCATTGGCATTGTAAAATTGTGTTTGGTTTCCAAATTATAACGTCCGAAAGTTCGGATTTTTCGCGCGTTTTATACGATAACTTTGGAGGTGGATTACGCAATGATAAAGTAAGAACATCTTAAACACATTAGTCATCAGACATAGCTTATTTAAGCAAGATTTAGAATCTATTTGGTTTTTGTTAGATTTTTGACTACAGCGGTCGTGGTTTACTTTTAGCTATAAGTCATTTTGAAATTAAAATTTTCGTAAATCTTACCAAATCATACACTATGCACATTGTCTTTTTTGTGGACAGGTTGCATCTTCCTCATCACGGAGCCTGTCTTATTTTTAGAAACAGAGATGGTCCCAGAGCGCAACAGCACGGTTTTGTACTGTGCCCGCAAATGAGTTGAGGCCGCCGGGTTGGGCCACCTTAAAAAGTAATGACTGAGCAAGCAACTTTTCGTGAACATTCGCACCTGACGCCTACAGTTAAGTCGGAAAATTTGAAAAACGCTGCCCAAATCTAAAAGCTTTCAGAGAGCTTCTGTGGTCCTTTGAAGTCTCAGTCACTGATAAAAATCCTTTTGAACTTCCATTCAAGACGAAAAGGTTGAGAATTAGAATATTCTTTAGCCACGCATTTGAATATCCGGATTTTTTTCGGACAACATGGTTATAACACCCTATTATGATATTATTGTGCATAGAAAAAAGCACGGAACTTACCTGAAAAATAACAAATATACTATTAAGGAAAATATTTTTTTTAAGTTATCGTAACTATTTAATGATAGCTAAGTTTTCTACTTCAGTGGGCATTGATTTGTTTACAAAATAACCAATACAAAGACATACTGAATATGCTACAAAATGGTCCATATTTTTGTTTGATTTTAACAAAGTTGTATTACATTGTCCTTACACTGTATTGAGAACACATGGTTTTTTGGCAACAATGCTAATAATGGATATTGGTTAACTAAATGTATACAGTATAGATAACCAATTAAACTCTACCGGAGATCTTACTCCAGAGTAACTGAATACAAACATGGTTTTGAAATTGAAACAACGAGCCTGGGCCTAAACTAACTTATGGGCCTACCATATGGACTTATGTTCCTAACCCAAGGTTTGCAAAATAAGTTTAAATTAGTTGACTCAGAACTAAACGTAGAATGTTATATACCTTCACACATTTATTGTAATACTAGCTGCGGTACCCGTCTCCGCTCGGGTTAATGTTCTCTTTGCTCGTTTTGGACTGACATCGAGCTAAATTATTTCCTGGATAAAAAGTAGCCCTAAAGTACTGGTCGAAAAGACTGGTCAATAACTATGTAATTTATCTACTACTTTTAAATCAAAGCTGGTGGAGCCGATATGGCGTAATTAAATATATACCGATGTTTCGGATTTTTCCCTGCCATTGTTTGTCTGCAGAATAACCCCTTGTAGTGGTGTGCCCATTCCAAACAGCACCCTCTATAATACGATAAAGTTTCAAGGGTCAAAGATATGGTCCCAGATATTTTGCATAATTTTAATGGTTACTTCCCTACGCTTTTATGATTTAAGGTTGCTCCCATAGAGAGATAATTTTGCACTTTCTAATGAAACTCGCGCCAATTTTCTCGTTCATATGAAATACTTAGCTTTGATTTGCTCTTACGTTTTAGCTCAAACGTACTCGTACGACCTGCAATATATCGGTTACACATTGAGCTACACATATTGAATCAGCGTGCTCATTATTCTGCTCATTTCAAATACAAACATCTTAAACATTTATGCGACTACAATTTTTCTTTCTGCAGTTGTTATTAGCGGCGCTAGCTGCGGCCGCCTCCGCCGGTGTGATCGCGCCGCTGGTCGCCGCGCCGCTCGTGCACCCGGTCGCCGTCTCCCACACCAGCTCGGTGGTGCACCACGCGCCTGCGTTCCGAGCCTACCCCGTCGTGCATGCTGCGCCCCTGGTACCTGGCTTTTACTTTCGTTATCCCGTCGTGCACGCTGCGCCCCTGGTACCCGGCTTTTGCTTACGATATCCCGTCGTGCACGCTGCACCCCTGGTACCCGGCTTTTGCTTACGATATCCCGTCGTGCACGCTGCACCCCTGGTACCCGGATTTTGCTTACGATATCCCGTCGTGCACGCTGCACCCCTGGTACCCGGCTTTTGCTTACGATATCCCGTCGTGCACGCTGCACCCCTGGTACCCGGCTTTTGCTTACGATATCCCGTCGTGCACGCTGCACCCCTGGTACCCGGCTTTTGCTTACGATATCCCGTCGTGCACGCTGCACCCCTGGTACCCGGCTTTTACTTACGATATCCCGTCGTGCACGCTGCGCCCCTGGTATCCGGCTTTTACTTTCGATATCCCCTCGTGCACGCTGCGCCCCTGGTATCCGGCTTTTACTTACGATATCCCGTCGTGCACGCTGCGCCCCTGGTATCCGGCTTTTACTTACGATATCCCGTCGTGCACGCTGCGCCCCTGGTATCCGGCTTTTACTTTCGATATCCCCTCGTGCACGCTGCGCCCCTGGTACCCGGTTTTGCTTACGATAAACCGTCGTGCATGATGCTCCCCTGATACCCGGCTTTAACTTACCGAGATATATCCCTTCGTGCATGATGCGCTCTTAGTACGTACCCGGCTTTTACTTACCGAGAGATATCCCGGCGTGGACGCCGCGCCCTTGATACCCGGCTATTACTTACTTTTTATAATTACGCCCTTGGATTTAGGCCTATTTTTTTTAATAAAGGCTGATCCGGTATTTTTTACCTCTTGAAAATTCAGCATGCTGGAAAGTGTAATACCGAAATATTATGCAAGTAC
Source organism: Incurvaria masculella (assembly GCA_946894095.1). NCBI lineage: Eukaryota > Metazoa > Arthropoda > Insecta > Lepidoptera > Incurvariidae > Incurvaria > Incurvaria masculella. The sequence continues at coordinate 12,737,629 of OX335653.1, read as the reverse complement.
ATATTTATATTCACTGCCTATTGATGAGTTATTAGTTCCAAGTTTACCTCTACTAAAGAAATAGACTTAACTGAGCCATACAACGTTTTTTGAATACAGAACGCAAAAAGTATTGCACTTTGTGCGAAGAAAAGGGCGACAGAGGGCGAAAACAATTTAGTGTAGTGTAATATAGTATAATGGTTTTATTGTCACTAGCAATTAGAAGTTTTACACCGTTAGATGGAGCTGTCAATGAAAAAAATTGTAACAACATTAATAAACTGGAATTTCTGGAAATATTTTCACCGCGATTACTATCGCTATATTAAACATCTATAACTGATTCGTGGCTAAATATCTTTTGTGTTCTGTCTAAAAAAAATGTTTAGGGCCTAAACAGCCTTAAGGCCGGCTTTTACTTACCGAAAGAAGTGAGCCCTTGTTTAAAGCATACCCGGCGTGCTCGCTGCGCCCCTGGTACATTTTTTTTTATTACTCAGGGCTTTTAAGCTTACCTCGTTATGCACGCTGAACCCCTGGCATAAAATGAAAAGGAACAGAGAGCGTGCTCCAAATGTACAACGGGCGAAAAAAACACACGTCTGCTTGCGTCTTTTTCGCTCGTTGTTTGGATTCGACCCTCTGGCTCTATTTATTGTGTGCCCCTGGAATCCAGTTTTCCACTTACTGAGAGGAGCGATCTCTTGTTATAAATGAGTTTATTTTGCATGCATTATGCGTAATTTAGCTAAACTTTTCAAAGTAGTTGTAACTTATGCAGCAAGTTTCCAAAGGGCTTACTAATTTGATTATCTTCCAGCCTTTGAATGTATGAATTCACTGGAAATAATTTTTCTTCTCAAGTAAGTCAGAATATTAATGAACTATGTATTAGTAAAGCATTAATTCAATTTAAATATCATGAGCGATAATAACACTGCTAAATGCCTACTAATGCTTGCAGCTTTTATTGACTATTTAGACAAGTCAAAAAGTGTACCTCGAAAAGGTGTTCCTTTTTAACCGACTTCAAAAAAAGGAGGATGTTTTTTTTATGTTTGTTACCTCATAACTTTTGCCTGGGTGAACCGATTTTGATAATGTTTTTTTTAAATAAAAGCTAGTGCTTCCGAAGTGGTCCCATTTTAATTTGGTTAAGTTCTGACAATGATATCCATGAGAAAATCATATAAGTCTTAAATTTGTATTAAGATTTGCGCGACAAATGGACGAATAACTCAATATAACGCCCACCGATTTCGGTTATTCTTTTTTTATTGGAAAGGACGTGTACAAATTAGTAAGTGTATTTCAGATTCACTAAAAATAAACAAGTAAAAAAAAATTACAAAAAAAATAACCGACTTCAAAGAAAAAGCACTAAAAAGTAACAAATCCAAATCCATTTTTGTAGTTACGATTTTTGTTATTTTTTGAGTCGGTGTCAGCCAAGGTAGGCAAGGTTCTCTTGATTGGCGCAGCACGTGCCCGACTTTCTTTGAAGTCGGTTATTTTTGTTGTTAATTTTTTTTTTTTCAAAAAACCGAACCGAAATTTCGAAAAGCATAGGTTGGCCATTAAAGACATAAATTTTATCATAAATAAAATGACGTTAAATGCCCCCCTGTCCGCAACTAAGGTTTTCATACAAGTAATTTGTCTTTTGTTCTATCCAATGTTTCAGTTGCATCCCGCACCTCTGGTTCACGCGCCACTAGTGCACCACCACCCGGTAGTCCCGGTGGTGCGCCACTCGCCGCTCCTTGCGCATGCGCCACTCATCACCGTACACCACGGCTGATCGAGTATAAGAGTATGCATAGTCTACGAAACACATGAGTTCATGTAAAAACTTCTTTTTCTTTCATTTTATGAAATTAAATAAATTAGTGTTCTATTAAAGTTTTTCAGTTTATAATCTTCTCCTCCGCTCAGACACAAGTCATTATAACTTACATAAGTGATATTGTACCACTAAAATTATTCGGTTTCCAACCCAACCTTTTTAAGAAACCTTCAAATCCACATTTCTTGCAAAAGTAGTACGAGTACCTAATAATGACAAAAATCATATTAATGTCCCGACAAAAGTAGTTTTTTTAAATATTTTTTTTTCTTATAGTTTTCTCGTAGCTCGTAGCCTAGTGGCGCAGGGACTGGCCTAGCGTACCAGAGACCTGGGTTCAATACCGACATGCACCACTGTCTTTCTCTTTCCGAGTTTGATAAGTGCATTTTCATCACGAATGCGAGCTGCTCCATTGTTCGGAATCGATGTAAAACTGTAGGTCCCCTTCCCCTACTAGGTGGTAGGGTTTAAGCCCGCCCGGGTTGGTACCATCGCATTGGATGAAAAGATGGTCGAAGCGGCAATGAAAAATTGTCCGTGGTTTCCATCCAGTACAATGTAGCCGTGCTCATAAAGAGAAGGTCCTGGCATGGCACCAAATTCCTTCGGGAATGTGGTGTATTGGGCTAATATCATAACGGTAGTTGTGTGGTATTAGCCATCCATGTCAGGTCGCATAAAAAAAAAACTAAATATGCTAAATATTTGGGGTAAATATGATTTCTATTCCACTTATCAATATTCAGACGCGACAGTAATTTATGATTTCGTAAATGATAATGCAGTCAAAATTACTCTCACTCGACAAACTTTCTTTCTGTTCGAGCGCATAAAGTTTTTTTTTTATAAAGCTGCAGAAAAGAGGGTGCTTCACCTTGAACTTGTCAATTTAAATTAAGTGTCAAAGAGAGGTGTTCAAATATTGAAGTCGTCCAGAAAATTTAGGGACGTCAACCTCATTTATATTTTAAGAGTTAAAATGCTTGAACAACTTGTCTAGAGGCTTTTTATGGAATTGGATACCACACCTACCGTCATGATATTAACCGAACATACTGCATTTCCGAATGAATCAAGTGCCATGCCAGGACCTGAACAGGATTAAAAACGTCGACACATTTAATTTGGCATTTCAACAATATTATGCAATGCGATATTACCAACCTATGGTAACTACATTTTTTCGACTTACTTTTTAGGTAATTTAGCGTAACCAATAATCGATGAAAAAATCAAACTACAGAAGAGAGAACTTCGGAACGGACATAGGCTTCTATTTATGGCGAAAATTAAATTCAAAAATGGTGAAAAGGGGGATGCAAGTTTGTAAGGGGAAATCGCATAAAATAAAATGTCAGGTTTAGCCTGACATCAGTCCGAAATAACATAGCGGCGACGAGTACCTCAGCTAGTATCATAAAAAATAATAGGAATCATGCAGGAGCTATATTGCGAAAGAAATCGACCAAATTTCTATGTTTATATGTGTATATCATATCCAATATCTTTCACCTATTCACTATCATGATCCTCATATACCTACCTCAAATCCTAATATTACTTAACAAAAATTACCCCTATCATGCGAAAATCTCTTGATCCTTATAAATGGTGCAACCGGAACACACTCCCTTCCGCCCCTTTGTTGCAGGCAAGGTCAAATATAAGCCCCGTTTTGAAATTCGGAACACACCTAACCTTCGAGCCCTTGACGGCTTATCGTGCGCTCGCAACAGTCAACAGTGAACTGTAGAATTAATTATCCGTTCCCTTCATTAATGCGCCTCGTATTCATATGTAGGCCGGAAGAATAGACCCGGGAACCCCACGAAATAATTCAGATATTTGAAGCAAACGTGCTGCAATCCAAAACACTTAACTCATAATAAAAATGAAATGAAATGAAATGAAATTAAAATATTCTTTATTGCTTACAACTATTAGATAGTATGCAAAGGCGAGCTTATTGCCAAAGGCAATCTCTAACAGCTAACCTTAATATTAGAAAATATATTAAGAGGTAGCAAGAAACAATAAATTACTTAAAACTAAGCACCATAATCACACTTAGAAAACATTAGATAACTTAAAACTATATAAACAGAAAATATTTGATTGATTTAATTGTTATAACATGTCAAGTACCAACATTTTAATTTTACCTTAAAAATAGACAAAGAAGCACTTTCCCTAATAGTAAGAGGCAATTGATTCCACAATCGTGCTGAGTGAACTGTAAAAGAACCCGAATAAGCAGTGGAAGAATGTGACGGAATAAGGAGCAGGTGATTATCTGCAGACCTAAAATGTACACCATGAAAAGAGAGATATTTGAAGCGTTTTTTAAGATAAAAAGGGGATTTGGGATCATTTAAGATTAAGTAAAGAAGAGAGAGAACATGCATATTACGCCTCTGGCGAATATTAAGCCATTTTAGTTTCCGCACGATAGGTGGATATATGATCAAACTTCCTCAAACCAAAGATATAACGAATTCCATAATTAAGCAAGCGATCTAGTTTGTCTAGAAGCTACTCATACTGCATCATCTGATACTTCGGAATGCAAAAGGCTAGTTGACGAGTGGCGCGGGGTTTTGATTTCCGCACGCAGGGATATCGGTTCCTTTCTACCAGTTTCTGCACCACTTTATTTATTTATTATATTTATGAGTTTGATAGGTTCATTTCATCACGATTGCGAGCTGTTCCAAGTGTCGGACTCATGGGAGCCCGCACGGGTTGATTGGATGAAGGATGCTCGAAGCGGTTTTCCATCCAGTTCCAACTTGCTAATATCATGACGGCGGGTGTGGTATAAGGCATCAATGTCCAATTACAACCTGCCGTTCTTGAAACATGATATGAACTGGCCTGGAATATGAAATGGTATGGTTTCCTCAGCCCCCCTGTAAGTTGAAAAGCCCATGCAAGCACCTCTTATGTTAGAGCCTGGCGTATACCATATTGTACACACATTTGTGCGGCTTTATCTATATAACTTAGTTTCCCCATAAAACGGCAATTTCTCAAACAACAACCACACCACGTATATCCCTGTCTACGCTCACAACACCAATTCCCCAATCTTTCCTAAATGGCCATCACAACAAACCCCCGATGACAGCGGCAATATTTTCACATCGTCCTTGACCCGGCGAGTGGCGTTATCTCAAGCGCGTGCAATTCGAGCAACGCAATATTCCCAAACGCATGCAGCGCCAATAAAACGGCACGACATCCGGAGTGATACATTATATCGTGATCCCCTCAGACGTTGCGGTGCTGTTATCATCTCCGTCCAAGGTCTAAGGGCTTACGGAGACGGAAGTGGAAAGTGCAAAGGAAGTGAGGGGAAATCCTTGGTATTGCGCGGATCAGTAGGCCTATTCTTCGAATTCCGTGCGCAGGAATGAGGAATATTCCAGTCGAGAATACCGAGTACATGGCGGTTGTCGAAGATATTTTCTCGATGGAAGACTTTGAAACATTGAAATATTTTTTTTCGGAATCTTTCCGTTGAGAAAATAGCTTCGACAACCGTTTTCGGTTGAAATATCCCCTGAGCACGTAATTCCAAGAATAAGCCTACAGATCGCATTACGGAAACTGAACTAAGGCTCATAGATACCATGAATACAAAATACGATATTTAGAATGGATATCAGGATTCCTTAGGTATTTGTCCCGCTTTTCAGATGTGCCCACTTTCGCCCTTTGCAAAAAATGGAATAGCGCAAATTTATCTGTCAATATTAACCATATGTCACACTTATTGGCGTATTTTGGAGCCCAAAACACGGTCGATGTTAACCGAATAGTGGCCATGGTGATAATGATTACCATTTTATGTTCGACCACAAAGGAAATACTAATATGAAGGAACCCATTCCTTATCGTGCCTAGACCTAAGCATAAGAATAAGTATGTTTGGGCCCAACTAATTCCTCCCTTCGGAATATATCTGACGCAATTCCGTCGTGTTCAGGATTTGCTTCGTCCACGCTCGGAATTCCTCGCCAGAGGTTATTTTGCTAGTAAATCAGAGCGAAACCGGCCTGGCAGGAATATAAAGAGGTCCGGATTCGACCCCACCTAGTCTTAAGTCACACTAATTTATTACGGGGGATTATTTGAGAACGTGCTCGAGATTTTGTTAATAAAGGTCCGTTTAAATAAGTATTTGGGCCTTTTTTTTATAATTGCATTTCTTTGTGGGGTGTTTAAATTGGTTGTCTAATGTTGAATGTTATATTCCAGTGGGATAGCAATATCCAATCTGCATTTGCCAGTCTCTGCGTACGAAATTTAATTAACGTCTGTTAATAACTCGTGAATAAATATTCACACCTCTGTTCACTTAAAACAAGAAGCGTGACAGAGGAAAGCAATGAGAGAGCTTTTTGTAAATCTAATCAATTACCCCGCTTGCTCTGTAATCAACTTATCCCTGTAAATTTTTTAAACACGAAAATACAATGTCATAAAAGCGGTGAGGACTCGCATTCATAACGTAGTATTTAACCGCTAACGGTTGTCGGCTTACGGTCTCAACAAAAAATCAACATTTTCGAAAACATTCCTTGAATGTTCTGGATATATAGGATCCCTAAAATCTGAACGATTCCGATTCGGCTCGCTCTGGAGTGCCTATTTATTCTGTCATCAAACGGATGAGGGATATTTGTTAGTAGGCGATGTGACGCAAGCTCTTCCACATTTTGGGTGCGATAGAGAGTAAAGTATTTTTTACTTCGGTTAAATGTTGTGGCCATCAATACGTTTTTCTAATTCATTGTATCGACTGTGAATATATAATTAAAACATTGCTTAATTGTTATTTGGGTAGACTCGTTAAGTTATCAGTCTAAGAAACACCTGATATCGGTAGCGCAAATAAATCTAACAAAATCACCATTATACACGTTTTTAGGGTTCCGTACTCAAAGGGTGAAAACGGAACCCTATTACTAAGCCTCCGCTGTCCGTCCGTCCGTCCGTCCCTCCGTCCGTCACGGGGCTGTATCTCATGAACCGTAATAGGTAGGCAGCTGAAATTTTCACAGAGTGTATATTTATTTTACCGCTATATCAACAAATAGACAAATTTTTTTAAATTTAAGGGGGGGGGGCCCATACAAAAACGTGTTTTTTGTGTTAAATGTTGTACGCTGGTACGGAACCCTTCGTGTGCGAGTCCGACTCGCACTTGGCCGGTTTTTGTACTAAGCCAGTATGTCTTTTGGTTTAACGTCCTGTTTTATGGTCCTGGCATGGCACCTAGTTCCCATGTGGTGTGTTGGGCTAATACCATGACAGAAGGTGTGGTATTAGCCATCCATGTCCAGTAACATAAAACAAAAAAACGTTGGTGACATGTATATAGAAGGATAGATTAAAGAGGAAGATATAGATACTTAATCTAATAAAACGTACAAAACTTACCGAAATCTGCTTATTTTCGCTGGTACTATCTCTCAGTTTCAGTCTCTTTATTTTCTATTAAATGTATATTACTCACTCGGATTCTTAATATTTTTTCCAGTCGCGTCGGCGGTCCTTGCGAAGAAGAGCCGACAAGAAACTTCGCTAGGTTGGTCATTGTATTTTTTTTATTGATACATACAATCTAGTTTACAGTGATTGATTGATTATGACATTACTAACCAGCGGCATCTACCGTCACTGCCACAACTAGTTACACCGTCATTAAACTACGATCGATTCCCTATTTTGCCTTTGTAAACGTGATGAAAACGTTACATTTTGACTAAAAAATCGAGTTATATCATTGTTAATCAAAAATATCATTGATATTCACTGGTTTCTATTTAATGTATTCTGAAATGTGAAATGCAACGCCACCTGTGGACTCCTATTATTCCTATCCAACATTGGTATGATGTTAGCAGTCTATCCCTTCCTCTTTAGTCTATGGTTGAAGATACATTTGAACGTATATTTGTATATACGTATATGTATAAACATTGAAGTCAATGTTCGCACCGCAGGTAAAGCAATCAATCTATGTTTATTCTTAAACACTGTGTTAGGAGGGATTGAATACGGGAGAAGGGACTGATGGCGAATTCTAAAGTAAAGCAGTTGGTGAAATCAGTATACGCAATACCCGCGAAAGATATGTTTGCTATTTTAGGTCCATCCTTGCAGTATATTCTTGAAGTAGTTATTTTTACAGCTCTCATTGTTAAATTACTGTATCCTTGCTTCACGGTCCTGACTACTTACATACAACATTTTAAAGAAATGGTGTCGATGATTTTTATGTAACTGGACATGGATGGCTAATACCGAACTGACCGTGTGATATTAGCCTAACACACCACATGGGAACTAGGTGCAATTCTAGGACCTTCCTTATATTGCACGGCTACATACAATGAACTGTATGGAAAACACGGACAATTTTCATAGCCGCTTCGACCATCGTTCATTCAATGAGATGGTACCAACCCGGGATTCACCCTACCACCAAGTAAGTAAGGAAGGGCACCTACAGTTTTACGTGGAATCCAAACCACGGCCAGCTTCAACGGTTGAAAATGGTCACCCATCCAAAACCTAACCGCGCTAAGAGGTGTTTCTCCTGCTTATCGAATCGCAAGGCGTCGCACACTGAGCTACCGAGGCTGCTCTAATTTCAATTTTGTTTCATATTATTTGTTTGTACCTTACTAAAATAATGGTCGTTGTCATTTGAAAACGCTCTTTTATCGAAGCGTGAAATCAATTTAAAATAAAGTATTCCTTGGAAGTGGTGTGGGGTATGACGCATTGGCAAAGATTGATATCTTGATGGGCGACCTTGGAAATATTTCTCGTTCGTATCGATGTTATTCTGTGGGCGTAATTTGAAAATAAATGTTATGTAAGATGCCTCTTCACATTTCTCCAGACACGGTGGCGAGCTGTTTCCCGGACTGAAGGTTTCGCAAAGAATTGTCAGTATCGGTCACCATGCCCGGAAAATGTAAAATCTGTGGGTCATTCGTTCAGAAATACTGGTGATTACATAGTTCTGGATTATGTCGAAGATAGTAGATGCAGCTTTTGTTGAAAGCAATGTCGAGCTATAACAATAGCTGAGGAGACCAACGAGTAAGGAAGGACGAGAGTGGACACCGAAAGCAATCCGTATAGTGGCAGCGTAGCCACTTTTTAGTAATAATACAGTATCGGTCACCATGGGATGGTGCCCGGAAATTGTAAAAATCTGTGTGTCAGAAATACTGGTCTGTACATAGTTCTGGATTATGTCGGAGAGAGTAGATGCAGCTTTTGTTGAAAGCAATATCAAGCTATAAAAATAACTGGAGAGACCAACGAGTAAGGAAGGATAAGAGTGGACACCGAAAGCAATCCGTATAGTGGCAGCGTAGCCACATCTTAGTTATAATACATTCACTGACGGTAGGGCCAACCGGAATCCTTTACGTTCTCGAGTTCTAACGACATACAAGAACTACGCAGGTCACCATTTAGTGCCATTCTATTTTAATCTATAGGAGAGGCGACAAAACGATGAAACAAGTGAGACATAATATGCTCCTAATGTGCCGATGATATTGTAGAAGACAAATTCAATTATATCAACTAAAAATTGAGATCTAAGTATGAAGTGTAGTTTCCTTGCGGATTCTTCTTTACTGGTTAATTCTTCCGCGGGCTATTAGTTTTTGACGTAACTTAGTGTAGTTTGACTACTTTTAAAGAAATAAAATAAAATAAGCTGATGAAGATTAGAGCCCACTCACCGGTCTAGCGAGACGGCGACGAGGCTGTAGACAGACGCCGCAACAGACAGCCCTTGCACGTAGGGGACAGTTTTGCACATCAGCCAACCGAGCACCCACGCTGGAATGAAACAACGACACATATATTAAGCAATTATTTTATCACTTTTTTTTTTACAATTACATCGCTTTAAGTTAGTACAATCAACCGCGCTATAACACAAATTAATCAGGTTGGCTGTTGTAACATTTCGCTACGGTTCTGAAATATAAGTAGTTGCCTAAGTATATTTTTCTTGTAACTAGACATGGATGGCCGGAATCACACCCATTTAATCAGCCCAACACACGGCATTCCCGAAAGAATAAGGTGCCATACGATAGGGTTACCATGGTAAATAACTCGCCAGTTAAATAGCAGGTGAAGAGACAAAATAGAGATTAAATCTGATTTTTTGTTGTATTTTGTACCATGCCAACTGGTAAATTTTATTTCAATTGACCGAATAACATGTCGTTCGACAGTTATTATGGTCCCAAGTGCAAGTAAACGTCAGATTGAATCACTCTTTTGCCTGTTGATGTGCTATTCTCCAAGCAAGTTAATTAACTCTGTACATTCCATTTACAAGCACGTCTACATTAACATGGAAAATTTGCACAATTTTTCATTGCCGTTTCGACTATCTTTTGATCCAATGCGACGTTACCAACCCGGCCGGAATTAACCTTACCACCTAAGTACGAGAAGGGTACCTACAGTTTTACATGGATTCTGAACCCACGGAGGCAACTATTTGCTTTCTTAAGGAAATTCCAACTCGGAAAGAGAACGAAAGTAATGCATAAACCTGCAGGGACTTGAACACACGACCACTAATATAAAAAGGTTCGCTAATCCGATTGTATAGTGCTTGTTATAGTGATTTGACTGTTCTGGGCACCTTTGGTCTCTAAGCACAGCCGGTTTGAAAATTTCTTAAACTTACAATTAAACTTATACGTACAATCCACACCTTGTGGTGGTTTGTATGGGTGGGGACTGACTTGGCAAACGCAGTTAGCATTAAAAGTCGCACTGTCCGGGAAAGGTTTGCAGGCTATTTCAACTCATATTCTAGCACTTATTTATTTTTTTACCAAGCGAGACATATGGCGTACGCCAGGACCTCGTAAGGTGCCCGACGACGCCCATGGGATTTTGAAATTTCAGGGGGGCTGCGAAAACAAAGCCGGCCAGCCAGGTGCTTCTTCACACCATGTTTGAAGGACTCCAGGTTGTACTATGGGGAAAATACCTCGGAAGGGAGTTCATTCTATTGTTTATTGACCCTATAGGTAAAGAATCTAGAGGATCAATAGGTTTTTATTTTTGGAACGTGGACTGTGATATGTGCATTTTATCCCTGTTACGCGTTGAGCTACGGTAACAAGGGGACGGAGGGACGGCGTTATGCAGTTCCGAAGAGCATTCTCCATGGTAAAGACGATAGAGAGACATCCCTTCATTTGTGTGTGAGGGTCTCCGAATTCAGGTATACCTCGGGGTCGTCGACGAGACGCACGGCCCGACGCTGCATCGAGTCCAGGGAGCCAAGCTGCTTAGCTGAGCTATGTATTATATTCAGCCAGAATTATTCAAAAGATAACAAAGTAATCTACGACCTCCACAAAGATGTCGGCATTTTTTAGGATTAATCTCACAATTTGTTGTAACACCATAATTTATTACTTTGATTTCAGCAACCTTGGGGAACGAGGCGCTAAGAACCATCCGCTACCCGGGTTCAGTCGAGTCAACGGTCGAAGCATTAAGATTTGATTTACTACAAAATGCAAACGATATCATTTTCATCATCTCCACGTGAAACATTATAACGTTTCGTATTATACGTATGATGAGGAGGTTGTGTTTATAATTATCATATGGTTTTTCAGTATTTTTTTACACAAATTTGAAATTACCCTTTTTCAGGTATTTTAAAATGTTAATCACATAAAATAGCGCCAAACTGTCAACTAAGAGCTTAGAGCTTTCAAAAATGATCATGGGTTCCCAGAACCATACCAATCGCCCCGTTACTTCTTCATATTACATTTGAATCAACCTGACTATCCCAGCATTACGATCTTAATGTCAAGCAGCCCTGGGCGCGGTTAGATTTTGGATGGGTTACCGTTCGACGATTCTGGCTATGCCTCGCTTACTAGGTGGCACGGTTTAACTTACCTGGTATGGTATCGATGTATTAGATGAATGACGGTCGAAGTTACACATCGTTGTTTTCCATAGACTTAGAATGTAAAGACGCACAGAGTTAACTGACGGATGTGACCATAATTGTTTAATAAATTAAGTACTTCAATTCACTCAAAAATATCTTTAAATGGCCTAATATCTTTCATGTAGCTTGAAAACATAAGTTTGAAAGTTTTAAGTTTACAAGAAATAATGAAAAACAGATAAGATATGTATATGGTCGACAAATAATCGGTAGGTCACCTCTTACTTACCAGATCTAAAATAGTTTTTCTGGTAAATCACCTAGTTAAAAGCGGTTTGATTCTGTATACTTTTTAATTAAAAATGTTAAGAATTAAATATTACAGAAAATCAAAAACTTTGATAAAACATAAAAGCATAGACGACTACGTACTGGTTAGATGAAGTTGTTGGCATAATTTAATTCAAATATCTTTACAAATGGAGTAGGAAATAGCTTATCCTTTTTGGCCGACACGAAAATCGTATCCTGACACGTTAGTAATTATTTTCATTCATATGCCTTTCAAAGGTATGTGCCCGATATGAGTCGTATTCACTACGTATAATATTCACAACGTATAAAAGTATTTTTTTCCAAAAAATCAAAACCATGCATATCGTATAATATTCACAACGTATAATTGTATACGTTGTGCATGAAGAAAGTTTAAAAATAGAATCAATTCATTTCAAATACAACAAAAGGTTTGGCAGACTCTTGGGCTGGTCCTTTTTTAGGGTTCCGTACCCATAGGGTGAAAACGGAACCCTATTACTAAGCCTACGCTGTCCGTCCGTCCGTCCGTCCGTCTGTCACAGGGCTGTATCTGATGAACCGTAATATGTAGGCAGCTGAAATTTTCACAAAGTGTGTATTTATTTTGCCGCTATAACAACAAATAGGTAAAATTAAAAAATAATAAAAAATTATGGGTCCTATACAAAAATGTGATTGTTTTGTGTTAAATCTTTCACGATAGTACGCAACCCTTCGTGTGCGAGTCCGAATCGCACTTGGCCGGTTTTTAGCGGATTTACAGTTTAGGTTTCACTTTACCATATTTTTTTCTCAGTGTATATTCTCCCCAATCCCGCGTCTTAACATCATAGCAAATCTAGGATACAAGAGGATAGTGGTGGCTGCGTGCGTTGGCACCGGGGCGGTGGGTTTGTAGGTCGGATTACAACATCGCCGTAGGTTGGGGGCTGAGCGACACCATTAGCTCAAGCCACTGAACTTACAGGTCCGACCGCTGTAAGCCGAAGAGGACCCGCGCCGCCGCCATCTTTATCCGACTTTTATCTACATCACGTTCTGTTTCATTAACCTTTAATAGAATATTGCCAAACATGGCCACCTACATTCTAATAAATTAAATTGCACTTTATATTGTGTGGGCATGCACTGTGTGGGTTCCGGAACTTAAAAAGAATACGATTAGGGCCACTGCATTTCTTCCTTTGCATGTCGTAAGGGATTCGTCGAACGTGGGTCGGATCCCACGTTAAACTGTAGGTTAAGAAGGGGTTCCTTACTTCCTAAGTGGTAGGGTTAATTGCGCCCAGAGTGATACCATCGCATTGAATGAACGATTGTCGAAGCGGCAATGAACATTGCTTTCCATGTTTTCCATACAGTTCAATGTCGCTGTGGAATAAAGGAAAGGTCAAGGCATGGCACCTGGGTTCCGTGAGGTGTGTTTGGCTAATATCATGACAGTAGGTTTGGTATTAGCCATCCATGTCCAGTCACATAAAAACCTCGGCTGCAGCAATAGCCTCGACACTCGATACATGTATATAAAAGCATCACTGGCGAAACAGAGTCACTATTAGACAACTACTGGTTAAGCCGAGAGAAGAGAGAAACGAAATCCAGATGTTTTTCATGTCTACGGTGGATTCGTGCGTTTCCATCATGTATCTTTAGCCAGGGACCTTCCTACGGCATATGATGAAATTCAATTTCCTTAAGTGACTCCAGACTTGAGGATTACACGCGCCTTCAAACCTACTGCTCTACCTATCATTCACAATACCTATCGCTAATTTGCACGGCAGATTCTCAAATTCTCAGGTTTCCCATAGTCTTATCGCGTCCAACCTACATGCATGGCGCGAGATGTGCCTATCAAACACATTCTGAACCCTCCCCGACACATGTGACGGGTCATTTGGATTCATCGATGCCCTAAAATATTATTTCCATGCGTGCGCCCTTCGCCCGTTCCGCGAGTAGTCCAATCCAATATTCATTACCTGAAAATCCACCCGGGCGCAGACAGAAGCAACAAGTTAACCAATCCCAGCCCGCCGAATCAATATTTACACCAGCTCCAATACAATCGTACGCGCCCCGGACCTTATTTCCTTTGCCTGCACCTCGCAATGTAGGTCAGGTCACTGACCTACCTGTGACCTGTACAGCCTTGCGCGCCTCTAGCTCTCTCCCGCTCGGACGCCACGCCGCGCCGCATAGCGCCCACCCGCTCGCACATACTGTCGTGCCGCGTCCTTGTACGCCTCGGAACACGCTTTCCGATCATTACTATGCAGTATAAACGAAAATTGAGTATGTCTGCTATTGAATAATGGGCGGTTAAACGTTAAGCTAGAGTCCGATTCCGCGTTCGCGGTGTAATATTTCAGGACAAACATAATTTGTCTTCGGGTTGTACTGGATTACATAGATTGAAGAAAGTCGCTTTTGATATTCAAACCATGCTCAGTCTATGATTCAAACCGAGATTGTTAAATAATAGAGCGGCGGCGGCGGTGATGGTGGCAGGTGCTGTGGGAATTTTGTCATTCTTAAAGCTCAGTTTTGACTCTCAGATATATCACTTCAAATATGTTTGTTTAGATTTTCACTGTTGTTCGACATATTATTTTACGTTTACGGCGAATCCTGATGATGTCCACAGCGCGGTGGACGAAACGTCGAGCTAAGTAAGTAAGGTGAACACTGTTTATCCGTAAACGTAAAATAATATCTCACTTCAATATTGTATAACCTACAAGATCAGAATATACGAAGCTTGCGTTGTAAGACTATGCTAATTCCCTTTCTAGAAATTCTCAGAAGCATACCACCTGGCTTGGCATACATACACCAGCGAGTATAAGGTAGCTTTGAAACCTTGGCTTCGCTGGCACACATTCCGACTGCTCGGGCAAGAAGGCTGATTTATATGCGCTTTTTAGGGCACCGGAGCAATTTATGCCTTAAGAGGAAAAAGGTGCGGGCAGGCTTGATTTGGTACCGGGAGGATGGAGTTTATGTACACTTGTGGAGCAAGGAAGGAAAGGTGGTTGGGGCCATTTTCACAGACTTACGAATGACCTTATGATTAAGATCGCCGCCATTTTGAGATTACAAAATACACGTTGCGTGAAAAACCTTCGGGGTGGTGACATTTAAACTGCACCAAATAAAACATCAGGTAACTTTTACGTTGCTGCGTGAATATTTGATGCCAATAGAGACTTAATTTTGTTGAATCAATACGTTTCATGATCGCTAAAAACATATCGTCCAATCAAATGGTTACAAATCGTTGTAACAGCATGAAATTAATAGGAACGCTACCCAGTTACAAGCGTTTCCTATAATTTTACCACATGCCAGGCATTATCGAAGCAATAGGAGCAATATGGTAAAAGTAATTGTTTGATGGTTGCACATGAACATACCAAACGGCATTGAATGGCTTATTGAGGTCATTATGGAAATTGTGGCTTCAATGTTAAGCCCCTGACTCGCCATTAAACATGCACAATTGTACTTAACGTGCCTCGAGGAATAAATAGAGCCAAGCGAAAGATTTTAGCATGCGAATAAGATATTGTGTTAATTTAATCAGGACTTTCGGAATAGTAAAATATTTCATTTTCCCTGCAAAGATATCCAAAAGCAGCAAAAATATTCAATCTACATTGAGCTACAATCGAGAATTGTATTAGTCTTAATAATATAATTCTTCTGTACGTGTGTATGTTACTGAGCTCCACCCAAACAGCTAAACCGATTTTAATTAAATGTTTTGTGTGTGTTTGAGTAGGACGCTGTAATGTTCAGATGCGCAATTGAAATCGGTAAGTGGCGCTGTTGTCGAGGTCCAGATTTTTCCGAAACGAAATAGACCCAAGCTGAGCTCGAGCTATTTAGTATTTAATGCATTGTAAGCCATCTAACCAAGCACAAACGTGATATGTGATAAGCACTGCTCCGAGCGGTTTATCTATTACGAGCACATGTAAATCTAACGAGGGCAGCTTACGCCAATACGCGAAGTCAGCACGTGCGAACATCTCGGCGGGTAGGGTAGGGCCCAGGGCGCGGAGGGTCCGCAGACGGGCCGACGCTAAGTAGGTCACGGGGCGAGCCCGGACGATGAACTAGGGCACGAGCGAGTACTACGCGGAACGTCTGCGGTGGGCGGGCGGGCGGGCGGCCGGAGCTCCCGGGGCGGGCGGGATACCTGTGTGTTGCTGTCTGAAATTATGTAGATGTTAGCGGCGCGCCGTTTCTTTTTACGAGCCTGCCGCGCCTGGGTGTTTGCTAAAATTGCGCGAACGCGGATGCTGCAGACGCAATTGTCATGCTTAATGCAAACCCTATTGGTTTTTTTCCTATTCTACCTTATAAATTATGAGCACTTGACTCATTCTTACCTAATTCTTGAGCTTACATTTTAAGATGTCTTAACATGTTTTAATGACGATTTAAATAACTATGGTAATATGACTGGATCAAGTGGTCAGCCCCACACCGATATATGAGCCCATTTCCGAAGAAACTAAGTGCAATGAGAGTGAACAGAAACTTTTTTTCAATACGGTAGTACCATTTTGGGTAGGCTAATCCCCACAACTAGTAAGTAGAGGGGATACCTAAATTTTTGTCAGGAGCTTAAGATTCTAAATGATAAACATGTTTCCACCATAATGTCATGATGAATGTGGTGGCGCCACCCGTTGTATTCGCATTAAATATATGAACATAAAATATACATTTTAAGCTCTGATAAAATGGATGTATAAAGTATATAGTGTAAAGTATGGAAATGAAAAAAAAAATATTATCAAACACTGAGCGAATATGATATGTATGTAGAACGACCGTATATTAAGCATACGAAAGAAGAAAAGAAAGAGGAAGAGCTGAGATAATTTATATTGCTTCGAAAGCTTACATACATACATATCATATTCGTAAAAAAAATTGACGCACTTACTTAAAGTCGAATTCTTATTTTACCCTCCCATGTATTGGACAGCCTGGATTTAATCTTCGTCGTCTTAAACCTTAAAAAACCCAGCAAGATATTTTTAGTTATTCTCTTAGGATATGAAGTTGAAATGTTTATATGCCTGCACGGTGATTATTCCGAAATAATAATCAATATATCTGAAGTAGTCAAACGTCGTAGGCCAGAGATGTAATCCGCTATACCCACATTTAAATAAACACTATACCCACTGCTGCTGAACATTTAAAGTAAAATTATTACTATTATTTTCTTGGTAAAGTCATTTTATAAAAGATGGATTTTATGTATTGAATAAATCGATTCGGTACACCAATTTAAGCTTTCACTAGTCACTAGACCCCTCTTTGTCCTATTCCTTGACCTTTATTCCTGGTAGTTCTATAACAAGCAACCGATCAGACGTATGCGATTTATGTGCTGAAATGAGGTTAAACCTCTTTCCCCTGGACTAAACAATGTGGAAACTGAAACAAAATCCTTTTTATATCTAACGTCTATTGGATATAAGTATTGTAGCCACAATTTTAGCTCGAGACCAATATAGGAAGCTCAAAAGAATAGAGAGGATTTTTTTAATATATTTTTAAATTGAGAAAAAATAACCAAAAAAATAATAGTTGACGCCCGCTATGAAGTCGGATGAAAAACAGTATGTGATTCCTAAATTTCTCATGTTCAGTCCCACTCATGACCTCTTAGGTATATAAAGGTGATAATAATTAGTATTTAATTGATAAGAAAATTCAAGTTGTGCGTAGTTAAAATCTGCTCAATTATCGGGTATGTAGGCGGTTCTCAAATTATAAGCGAACAGACAGACAGAAATACTCTAGACCTAGCGAACTGCTAGCACTAAATACATTTTTAGGCATTTTTTTACTTTAAAACCTCATGAACACTAAGTAAGAACGAGTAATAGATATTTTCATTGATCAGAATATGTACTGAAAAAATATTGTAACTCTCTGAGCTCAGGGGAAAAAGACCAGCAATCCGATTTTAACATAGTGTTCTTGAAAACAATTCGTGGAACCTACCCCTACTTTTTGTGTGTGACTGGACATGGATGGCACATACCATACCCAGCGTCATGAAAGAAAGATAGAAAGAATTGAACCAAAACACACCATATTCCCGAAGGAATTAAGTGCCATTCCAGGACCTTCCCTTTATGAGTACGGCTACATTGAACTGTATGGAAAACACGAACAATTTTGTAGTACCGCTTCGAACGTTTGTTCATCCAATTCGGGGGTACCAACCGCGGGCTGGCTTAAAACCTACCACCTATTAGGTGAAGGGGACCTACAGTTTTACATGGATTAGAAAAGCTCGCATTCGTGATACACTTATGCATTAATTTGAGTTACAGCGACATCTACATTTGAAGCATTGTAATCAGATTTTGAAAATAATCTGAAAAAGTATTGGTCGTGACTTATCCAACCCGGAAAAAGAAAGAAAGTGTAAATTCTGCTTTACTTCTTAACGTGTTCACGATATTAAAGTGAATGAATGCACGTTATTAATGGGCACACAAAAATACGACTTCATAGGGGACGTCAACTATTATTTTTGGTTATTTTGCTCCATTTCAAAATATTATTAAAAATATCCTCTCTATTCTTTTAAGCTTCCTATATTGGTCTCGAACTAAAATTGTGGCTACAATACTTCTATCCAATAGAAGTTGGATGTAAATTGCCTGACTTCAAATGCTCAAATACTGACTACCAAGGCGTATCCATATTTTGATGTCCCCGATTCGAGGGCGCGAGGAGACGATACGGGCCGGCAATAAATCATAAGGCACCCGTCATATCTCAGACACTTCAGCCGACCGGTACAGGACCCTTACGGGGGCCGAACTACACGCGCTGTTTGCTCAGCCCGAACCTACATTAGTGAGATTAGAGAAGGCGACCTACATTGATAAAGGAGACCGTGTTACTTTTGTTTGCATTTTTACGCTGCAAATATTTCTGTTTTTGGAAGGCAGAATATTGTGTTCGGGATAGTTGCGATAAATATCTATTATTCCGACACCATTTTGCAAATACTGTACATATTCAAAAATCTCGTTGATATAATAAAACTATGTACATTTTTGATCGTAGTGACCATTTTTAACCGACTTATAAAAGGAGGAGCTTCTGAGTTCGTCTGTATGTCTTTATGTTTTTGTTGTTTAACCGATTTGAAAAAATACTTTTCTCATCATACATTTTTTGAAAGAATATGACTACTTTTAGTAATTTAAGTGGATTAAATGGTTTTTGAAACCGTAACTGTCAGCATTTAGTTGAACAGTGCATACAGGGCACGATCGTTGGCTGAGCTCTAGCAGTAGTGCCAAAGCGTTTATGGAATTCCTTTCAGGATCAGAATCCAACACTTCTGAGCTCCGACATTTAATTTCTCGGTCTTTCAATGATAGGAGGATTTTAGCTCTGTGCCGAGAGAGTTGTTGCAAAGTGTTTAGAAAAAATAATTAAATCAATCCTTACCGCAACTCAAGCCACATGCAGGCTCCGACAAGGACGGGTTAGGTTAGGTAAATGTATATGATGTGAAACTTTTTGTGGAGCGCTTAAAATAATGATAACTCAAAAGCAATTAACCTTTCTAAATGCCTGTGAAAACGACCGGTTAGGTTACGTTACGTATGTTTTATATAATAATACTCATAAATTCTAAGCTGTTTCAGAAAAATCTCAAATGTCAGTAGTGATGGTTTTAAAATAACAGAAAAAAAATCTGCATCTTACTTATATTGGTACCAGTGCGTAATGGTACCACCATTACGCACTGGTACCATTCTCTCTACTAATTAACATTCTTTTTAATTTAGTAAATTGTTAATTTTCCACCTGTTTGTGTAATGTTTTATACTATACGCCTCTATGTTATATTTTGTGTTTCTTGGGAGGTTATAATTAAATTGATTTACAATGATTTGGAATAATACTAGAAAATCTGTCATCAGTGCTGAATACTGGCAGGAAGTTTATTTAACATTCTTCGGAACAATGCCAGAAAGTCTCCCGCATCTCAGATCGGTGGCTGTACTGAATAATGGAAAGGATTCCATTTACGCAGCGCCGAACTACTCGCAATCTCTGCGGAGAGATGAGACACTCGGCGGACGGACGTGCTGCGGACACCCGGCCATGTTAACATGTGTTTCACCACTTCAGCAATATCATCTCGTGCTCAGGACGTGTATTCTTGGCATTCAGTCATTGCGGATTCAGTAGAGTTAACAGAAGAAGAATTTACTTTGACATTACTGTTAACTCTACTGAATCCGCAATGACTGAATGCCAAGAATACACGCCCAGAGAGAGCGCCGATCGATAAACGCAATAGTTCTACAACTGGAAGACATGTTGGAAAAAGATAGCACTAATATGGGATTGACCAATACAAATCGATAGGACAATATGCCTGATATTGTCTTTTTAAATCCTAAGTCCAATGAGATCTTCCTGATAGAAAAAACAATACCACATGACGAAAACCGATGTCGACGTCTTTACATATTTACTAACAATATTCAATAACTTTTAAAAGTAGGCTTCGAGGGTTGATTAAAAAAAAAACCATTGGTATATTTTCATGCGAGAGGTCATGGGTTCAATGCTCGCCCCGTTCATGCATCAGTTTCTTTCTCCTTCTGAGTTTGATTAGTGCATTTCGTCACGAATTTGAACTGTGCTATGGTTCGGAATTCGTTAGGAATCCACTTATGAATGGCCTGTAAGTTATGCTCCGTACACAAACTTAGTTTACTAATTCGCACTTGCATAATATATATATATACTTGCACTATATTCGTAAAGTAGTTCTTTTTACTGGGCTCTTTCTTCAATTAACGTGTCCTTGCTTCACGGTTGATTATACAAACATACATGTCACATTCCTTGGAATAAGCGACGTACCTGCTTAGTACGAAAAAGTATATTTACTTAGTTTACTAATCATTTGAAAATCATTGTTCCAATTGATTTTATATTTAATATCTAGAACTAGACAACCAATATATGTGTCTGCACGTGTTTGGTTTATTTTTCAATAAATCTAAACAGAATCAAATGAAAGCCAAAAAAAATCATACACATTTTGTATATGTACTGCATAATATGTCTCTGTGGTTTGACCCTGGATTTTACCGAAATAACTAAAACTTGCAGACACAAATATTTGTTGCCACATATCAAATTAATTGGAATATTAAATTAATACAAATTTTAAATGATGAATAAAATACATTTCTATGGTCAGCGAAATGTTCTAATGCTTTCGGCCAACCTTAAAACCTAACCTACTAGGTAGCGTGCAGTCCGCATAGGAAACGTTGGTCAAAGCGGCAATTTAACATTGTATGTGTTTTCCATTCAGTTCAACGTAACTGTGCTCCCCAGTTCCGAAATGCACTGAATTCGTTCGGCAAAGTGGTGCGTTGGGCATCATGACCGTAGGTGTGGTATCAGCCATTCATATCCAGTTACATAAAAAACCGGACAACTGCGTGTTTGATTTGCACGACGAGGGTTCCGTACACATTTGAATTTTTATATCTGATTTACGTAACTATAAATTAATGTTTTTCGGATTTTTTATTTTCTTTACCTGTGAGCCCTTATTTTTTGCTAACTTTTATCTTTTGTAGTCAGCGGGAAGTACCCTATAGTTTACATATTTTATATGCGCATTAATTATAGTATTTTATTTCGTTGACTAGACACAGAAATTTAATTTTTTTCAGCCTCAAGCGACTAAAAACGTAAGAATTTGTCATTAATTTTCACCTTAATTATTTCCTGGAAAAAAAGGCTCTTGACACATACGCTTAAAAAGTGATCGTTTTAGGGTTCCTTTTTTTCCTTTTGAGGAACGAAACCCCTAAATATCTCCCTAAAAAAAGACCCTATAATTTTATAACCACATATCCTTTCTAGATGCTGCACTATTGTGCGATAAAAGTCATATCAATTTCAATATGATACCACAAAAGAGCAGTACCGATAGTACGTATAGCAGTATAAACGATTGTTGAATATAATGATTTTTCTAATATTCGCGCTCAATTTCCATTTTATTGGATTGAACTAGTTTTATATGTTAAACAGATATATCATGTGAGTATAAGTCTGTCTGAAACATTTTACGCATATTGAATGAAATATTGTCTTCACCGGTGTGATATTCGAATGCGCTTAGAAATTTAGCCAAGAAGTTACTAATCACCACGAAATATATGAATACAAATATTCTAAAAAGTTCTAATTAAAAGGAGACTTTAATAATCACTTCGTGTACGTTATTTCCCTATCAATTATTTCTGATCATCGATAATGATGTTTGCCTGCAATGTGACTAACATATTTCATTTATTTGAAAAAGTTTTACTAGTCTCTACACCCCCTGGGCAAAAAGTGAGTGTTTCAGAAATGAGTTAAATGTTTCATCCCATTAAAGGAATAAATTATACATTCAGATCTGAAGAAGTTGGAAACTTGTTCGTCCTTTCTCTGCCTCGGTTTTTTGTCATAGGCACCGTTCATTCGTAATTTCCCTTGAAAACACAAGTTTCGCAAAAATTGTCCCAGATTAGAGCGAAACTGGGTTTTCAATTTCAATTTCGGCTCTGCAAACCGATTTTCCCTAGAACGGGCCGATCTGAGGGGAACGGCGCCCATTTTCTACCGTCTTTAGATTCACATTTGAAAAGCATCCGGCGTCGACGATTCCGCCGAGTCAGGTTTGGCCTATTTCCCGAAAAAAGTTCGCTTTCCTGACAGTAATTTCTCACAGTTGGCCGATTCATTCAATTTACATTCGGCGTTTTACGGGGCGGACGATTTCAGAATCCAATATTTATTCTGCCCTTTTCGGTTTGTATGATAACACCGATCGTTTCCTCTACTGAGCGCGCGCAGACTATATAGACCGGCATTTGAATCGGATGATGCAGGATTGCACAGGGGTATAGTTGATATTGGATCGGTTATTAAGGTGGCCCATCCCGGCGGGACTAACTCATTCGCGGGCACGGTACAAAACCGTGCTGTTGCGCTCTGGGACCTTCTCTGTTTCAAAGAAAAAACACAGGCTCCGTGATGTGGAAGATGCAACATTTCCACAAGAAAGACAATGTGCATAGTGTATGATTTTATAATATTTACGAAAATTTTAATTTCAAAACGACTTATAGCTAAAAGTAAACCACGACCGCTGTAGTCAACAATCTAACAAAGCCCAAATAGATAATAAATCTTGATTAAATAAGCTATGTCTGATGACGAATCTTTTTAAGATGTTCTTAATTTATCATTGCGTAATCTACCTCCAAAGTTATTGTATAAAACGCTCGAAAAATGCGAAGTTTCGGACCTTATAACTCAATTTTACAATGGCAATGGTCATCTAGTTCGCTCAAATAAAGCTATTTTGAGCAAAATTTGGGATCCCTGACAAGAAATATGGGCGTGATCTTCTTTCCCCGTTTGTATGGGGAGTTGAGAGGGGTGGGCCACCTTAATGCCCATTTTTCCAATAGCTTTCTCTGTGATGGCTCTCTAACTCTCTTACACAGTACTTTCCTTGTGGCAGTTTCACATGTATTTCACCCACTATCTTCCCACACATTTCTTCTTAAACAAGTTTCATGGCTTGGTTTTTTAAAAATCTAATCATTCAAGAGCAATAAATAACGTAGCTTTTACTGTTTTACTGCTTGCGTTAGATCAGCAAGCAAATGAGCAGTATGTGTGCCAAATCCTCTACATAATCCGGAAAAGGTAAAGTTGTAACGATTAAAAATATACAAAATATAAAATCATACGTATTACTTTTATCGCTGTGTGTGTGGGCACGTAAAGGGAATATATTTGGACTACTGCATTCCTTGTGCGTGTCCTAAGAGGCGACTAAGGGAATCGTCGGTTATGGGTCGCATTCCATCTATAACTGTAGGTTCCCTTTCTTAATTGGCAGTAGAGTTAGTACTACCCGCGTTGATGTCATCGCATTACATGAACGATAGTTGAAGCGGCAATGAAAAATGTCCGTGTGTTCCACCCAGTTCAATGTAGCCGATCAATATAAGGAAGGTCCTGGCATGGCACCTAGTTCCCATGTGGTGTATTAGGCTAATATCTGAAGTTCATTCTGGTATTAGCTATCCATGTCCAGTTAAATAAACGAAATACTGGCCTTCCGCGTGTTGTTTTTCCTTTTTTTAGGAATATTGTTTTGTTCCGTAAAAGCTTCTTTCGAACATAAAATACAGAAAATCTCAAGTATCTTTGTTTTATTGTCTTCATCTTAAGTAGTATTTCCCAAAGTTACGACAGTGCCTGCTGTCACATACTGCATGACGGGTCATGGTTTAGAATAGGACTAGAATAGGGTTGGCAAATATTTGGAAAGGGTCGCGCATGTCCTTCAAACTGGTGGTGGTGAAACTATAGAGGACGCCTGCTTTACGTAATCGGTAAAGTTTTGAAATTTGTGACGTAGCCGACTCCTTCGACCCGATGAGTTTACGGTAAATTGCTTACACGTGGACGAAATATATAATGAACAATTTGTTCATTTGGTGCTTCGTGAAGGTCAGGTCACCCGGAACCGACGAGCGTGTTTGTGATGATGAGTTCTAAACGTTCCGTGTGCTGTTTTAATGGTTTTTTTCTTCTTTCAGGGAAACTTCGCCGCTGTACACGTGTACTCAGAGAATGATAAGATAGTTATATAATGAAAACAGAAAGACAGACACGAACACTATAAACTTAAAATATTGAACTGTAACTAAATAGGCATGATTATTATAAAACGATTAGGAACATCCACAATTTTCATTAACGCATAATTTGTAGAAGCTTGCTATATATAGGCGCTTCACACATCAATGCAATAAACTTGACACTGTGTACTTCCTATTATCAAAGTAATACTTTGTTCTCCACGCCTCATTAATTCAATGTAGTAGAGTTTCAGAGTATATATCCAGTTCTACGGAGAAACTTCCAATCGATGATTGATTTTTTTAAATAAATCTGTAATTTCAAAAGAAGAAAGGTAGGGAAATGTTCGAATCCAAGGTACACCTCAAAACCCGCCAACTTGTGATAAAATTCCTGCGAGGCGCGATGCATCACCCGGACGAAGGTCGCGGCCGATATCGGATAAGATAAATTATGGGCTTTCGACAGGATCCTTGAAAGCGCCCGAAATATTTGTATCCCGACCCTTCCTCGACCCATTGTCGACTGCAAGTCACGAAGTTATTAGCCAATAGGCTAAATCGAATTCCGGGGCCACACATTGACCTAGTTCGGAGCTGTTCTGTGAGATCCTGCGGCCCTATTTCCACTTTTAAAAGGGATGCCGGTTAGAATGTTCGTATCATTTGCATAGATACTATTGGTATGTATATTAATAAAATATACCTTTATATTATTCATACATTGGTTCATAACAAAAAATCCTGTACATTCGGGCGCCGAGTACAATTTTATACATATGTAGGTATATATAATTTCAGTGCGCGTGTGTTCATAAATTTTCTCTTATACAGCTTGGCCGATTTTGATGATGTTTTCTGTACTTATCTATGGGTTCTCATCTTTACATAGTTGGACCTCAGATCATGTTTTTTTTTTTAAAACGAACCGTTTTAATGTCACGTTCGCGAACGTTTTTGGTCACATTTTACCGGGCTCGGGATGAATGTTCAAAACGAAATTGACCCCAGTAGAGCCGGGAATCTCAGGACGCTATAATAATGTCTTTTAACACTTACGGTTGTCCGGTGATGATAAATCAGTTATCTGAATCCTCTTTATTTTATGAATACTTATCAAAAGGAATTTATTATCTACTACGTTAAATAAAAATGTCGTGAAGAAATATTATGCTTGCAAAGTTATTTACGATCATGCCACCCACGATGATGATCCTACTACACAGAGATAAAGATCTCTGTTTAAATATGCAAGAATTCCTTCAAAATTACAAGAAAGTCAAACAATTCACATAATGGAAAAGCTATCTGAGTAAAATAAATGGTTGAATTTTTTCTGATTATATGCAGATATTTATTAATAAAGCAAACTCTCCGGTCCGGAATCAGAATGGATGTTGGAATGCCAAGAGGGTCTGGCGGCTAGACGCTGCCCGCAAAAAATACAAAGGCAGTAAGACAAACCTCTGCTTTGAAGGGCCCGGAAAGTCGGTCGACCGCCAGTTGTGCTAAATACCATTCATTCTATAGAGATCTCACTCCCTTTCCACGAATTCCTACTCCCGCTTATTTCGACACCCCCACATTCCGACATCCCTACTTTATGGAGCGATTATTTTCATTGCCAAGTGCCCGATTCGCACCTTTATTAATTTTATACGTTGCTCTAGCAAAGAAGTAGTATACATTTAGGTTTAGTGTAACTGATGCATTTGTTTTGACTTAATATTTATTCAACTAACTAATCATTGGTACAGGAAAAAAGTTGACACCTATTTAATTTTACTAAAATATAGAATTAAGGGTTGAATTTTCGTAATGTTACTCTAAATTTGCAAGTCACTTTCGTGTAGCATAAATCCGAAATTCGAAACCCTTTGTGACTCACAATTTGTAGAAACTAAGATTCACAAAAGGTTTTTTTTTAACGCAGATTATTTGAAATACAATTCTACATTAATGTTTTTATAAGTTCTCTTATAATATTTTCTCTTGTAAAATATTGAAGCACACAAAACCTTATTACAACGTCTCTTATGTCTCGAACAAAAGTTGCACGTTCAAGTTCACTCTTAAATATGCAAGGTTAAGTTTGAATCGGTAAAATAACGAGGCTCGTAAGAGTACGAGAATTTTCAGCGAGCAATTTCAAATACGATTGATTTCGTGCCTGCCGGGCGCT
Source organism: Incurvaria masculella (assembly GCA_946894095.1). NCBI lineage: Eukaryota > Metazoa > Arthropoda > Insecta > Lepidoptera > Incurvariidae > Incurvaria > Incurvaria masculella. Next base: position 12,710,576 of record OX335653.1, on the reverse strand, counting down.
TTCGACTTTCAAGGATGTGCGCTTTCTCAGTCTAAGTTGGCGGTAATGCAACTTATATATAAGTAAGACATGTTTAAATCAATTTTGACATCTGAGAAATAAGGATTCCTTGTACTTCAAAATGATTATGAAGTCTTAATTAATATTACTTTGGCATAGCTTATAATATGCATTAACTTTAGATAACTTCAGATCTTCTCCTGTAGCCTTTCATTGTCAATTGCTGGACGTAGGCTTCCTCCAGACTTCGCCATGTTCGCAATACGGCTAATACAACCACTACTGTCATGATATTAGCACACACACTAAATAGGAACTAGAGGCCATGCCGGGATCTTATACTGTACGGATACATTGAACTGAATGGAAAACGCAGAACATTCTCGTTGCCGTTTCGACCATCGTTCCTCAGATGCGGTGGTACCCGTAATAAGTCTACCACCTAGTAAGCAAGGAAGGGGTTCCGGACCAGAAACGATGAATCATTTAGTCGTCCCTTATAGCATGCACATGAAGAAATGAAGAGGGACTACATGTATTTGTACGTAATGGTACCCACACTGCACACATTACTTTTTTTTATGCCACCTGACATAGATGGTTAATACCACACAACTACCGTTATAATATTAGCCCAATACACCACATTCCGGAAGGAATTAGGGGCCATACCTTCCCTTTATGAGCACGGCTAAATTGAACTGGATGGAAAACACGGACAATTTTTTATTGCCGCTTCGACCACATTTTCATCCAATTACAAATCAACATCAAATGCACTTATCCAACTCAGATTGAGAAAGAAAGTGATACATGAACTGGGCAAGGATTTTAACCCAGACCTCTGGTATGCAAGGCAAGTCCCCGCGCCACTAGGCTACGAGCCGCGCAAAATAAAAAAAATACACAATACATTTGACGACCTGACGTTACGGAACGACTGTCAATCGACAGATGAGCGACAATCGAAGATGGAGGGCTTGTAACAAATGTGTCGTACGCAGCTCAAAAGGCCCAAATCGTCCCAAATACGCCGCGTGAAAAAACTTGACCTACTGCGCTGTCGCCTCCGCCGCCCTGCGCCGTGCCACCGCCCCGGGCCGTGCGTATTGCGAATGCTCGAGGAATGATTGGGAATTCGGGACGGAGTGATTTGTGGGCTTCAGCTTCAGCACCTTATAAATAAAGTCACTCCTGTCGGGGCCGCAGTGACCCAATTTCCTGTGTGTGGAATACGTTTTGCAAGAAGAGGCGGCTTTACAACAAATAGCCGTCTATTTATCATTCGTTTAGTAAGATATATTGTTGGGCACCAAAAAAGTATCTCCATTAAATATTTTGGCAACAGACGTTCTTTATGGATGCAATGATTAGAGCCCTGTAACTCTCTTAAAAAACTTATACAAACTATTCCATCTCAATAATTACCCATAAACAACTCTTGATTTTTGAGTCGAGAGCATACTTAAAATACGCAAACAAATTCACAAAACAGAATATAAGAACCATTATCTTTTCCAGATTTTGTTACTGATACGCAAATTCAAGTGAAAACTGGAGAAATCTGAACAACTTTTATAAGTTTAACTAAGAGTAAAACATAGATAATTTATCGTTCCATCATTTAGTTCTGCTGCTCTCTACGTTTTTTATAATGGACGCGATGTCACAAACAGATGCGCTCTATTCTAGAGTCCTTAGAAACTCCGTCCTTACAAAAGGACAGCTGCTAAATTGATTGCATTGTTTTGCTGCTAATGAGCGATAATTACCGATGAGACATAATCACGTCGGAAGTCATTTAAAGGGTTTATCCACAGGCTAAAACGCTCGTTATCAGTGGAAAAAAGGGGATTTACTTAAGCCGCTCTTTTTTAGTGTAACTGGACATGGATGGCTAATACCACACCCAACGTGATATTTGCCTATCGCATTTCCGAAGGAATAAGACGCCATGGTAGGACCTTCCCTTTTATTAGCACGTCTACATTGAACTGGTTCGAAAACGTTCGATAAAGTTTCGACAATATTTTATCCAAATCGATGGTACCAACCCGGACGGGCTTAAACCTACCACTACTAGTACGGGAAAGGTTTTGAAATCCGATCCATTGAACAGCTCGCGTTCATAACAAAATATAATCATCCAAAATGAAGCATAAAGGTGGCGGCGATTTGAACCAATGACCTCTGGCATAGAAGGCAAACGCCACTGAGCTACAAGCAGCTCTACTTTACTGGACTTCGATCCAGGGCGTAGTACTAGCTGAGTATATCTGAGTCCGTACAGGCTATAACCGCCGCTTCAGCGGCTATTTACTTCCGCGCAAACGCTACATTTCAACCCTTTTCATCCACTGACTTTATGGCTACATTTTCTGCGACAAACTGCCCACCGTCCTTGGCGGTCCGACCCTACAAAGTATCTTTCGGTATGTCCCCGGCCCCTTTCAGGCATTCCGCCCCTCCCGCGTGTGGATCCTCGCTTAATGTATGTCGTTCAGTTTGACACACATTCCAAGTTTTGGGCTCCTGACCCTGGACGTGACCAAGAAAACTTCCCAACTTTGTTCGACGTCTTCCGCTCGGTGCGCCTCGTAAATGGGGCACTAATGAGCTAGTTTTCTAATACTTCAGGTGATTTGTGCGATGCGTGCGGGCAATACTAAGGCTGCTCGGGCTACATGAGACTGATATTGTGTGTGAAATGTGAGGGATGACCCAAATTCAAGTGCCAACATACATTGATAACAACACTGTTCGCTTATTTTGTACGTAGATAAAGCTGGAAACTTTTTCAAAGTAAATTTCTTACTAAGCCTGGTCTTCTGTGCAGGTACACGCATGGTAGTGCTGATTTATTTTAATGGAAACTTGAAGGGCCTTTATTACTAAGTTGTTGATTATCTTGCACTGGTTTTAAATTCGAGCTGCTAAGAAAGACCCCTAATATGTATGTGGCGATTAAGCTAATCAGAACTAAGTGAAAATAGTCCTAATAAACATGGACACATTAAAATGCTACTATTTTTTTTTTACTTTTGATCTTTTTTTTATGTAACCGGACATGGATAGCTAATACCACACACCATCATGATATCAGTCCAATACACCGCTTTCCCGAAAGAATTAGGTGCCATGCCAGGACCTTACCTTTATGAGCACGGCTACATTAGACTTTACATTCGTTAATGATTGAAAAATCGAATGCACTTTTAAGTTATTTATACCTATTATTATTTGTTGTTCGTATGATGGACTTTTTTTAACCGTAACGGTTAAATGTGTTTACATTTGAACAGATTTATTCGTTTTATGGTTCATTGGCTGAGATGTTTCTGTATTGTGTGATTTTACTAATTAGATTTGATTAATTCATAAAGTGTAAAACTTTTTTCTTTTCTTTGATGCTAATTTGTATGTAATTGTAAATAATCAAATTATTTATACTGACTAACAAATAAAGGCCTTAAATTTAGATAATGTTCAATACGATACGAGTATGAGGTAGATTGGCCCATAACCACGCACACATACTCACTGCTCCCTAAACAAGCATGTAGACAGTACTATAGGGAGCAGTGAGTATTCCTTGTTAATTTTAAAATTTGTATTTTAAATAGTTTAAGTTGGTATTTAGTGAGTTTTCATGTTCGATCTTATTTATTTAAGGTTACTTCTAATAAAAAATATTTTTAGAATTATATTTTATAAATTCATCTTTAGTAAAAAAAAACATAGTATTCTCTCGAAGAGGTTGAGTCTCCGGAGGGTGCTCTTATAGACAATGTTATCTGAGTTCGTTCACTTTCCTAAGGGTTCTTTTGATTCACGAAGATTTAAAGAACCTTAAAAGGTAAGAAAAAACGCCTAAATTAAGCATTTCGATCAACGCACCTTAAGAATAGGCATGAATAGGCACCTGAACTGAGCAGATTAATTCATATTGTAGTATTAATTTGAGTTTCAGCGACATCTACATTTTAAGCATTGTAATCAGATTTTGAAAATAATCTGAAAAAGTAGTTCGTTGGCTGATGTAATTGTCGGGATAGCTCAGTTGGTTTAGAGCAGTGGACATGTAATCCAAAGGTCGCAGGTTCAAGTCCTGCTTCCGACGAATGTCACGACCAATACTTTTTCAGATTATTTTCAAAATCTGATTACAATGCTTAAAATGTAGATGTCGCTGAAACTCAAATTAATGAGATAACGGTAATGTCGTATCCATTAAATACATAAAATTATCAAGTAAAATCCGGGCTGACTCTTAGTGTCCGATACCAAAAACGTCTTTGGTGACGACAGCAATAAGATTGATAGCTCAATCATTGCAGTCAAAATGCCTTAGCGTAGGATCAATACGCAAAAACATTATCAGCGCCATCTAGCAGAAGATAGGGGAAGCATTGTGTCGATTCGAATATAATCGAGAAATTCGTTGGCTGATGTAATTGTCGGGATAGCTCAGTTGGTTTAGAGCAGTGGACATGTAATCCAAAGGTCGCAGGTTCAAGTCCTGCTTCCGACGAATGTCACGACCAATACTTTTTCAGATTATTTTCAAAATCTGATTACAATGCTTAAAATGTAGATGTCGCTGAAACTCAAATTAATGAGATAACGGTAATGTCGTATCCATTAAATACATAAAATTATCAAGTAAAATCCGGGCTGACTCTTAGTGTCCGATACCAAAAACGTCTTTGGTGACGACAGCAATAAGATTGATAGCTCAATCATTGCAGTCAAAATGCCTTAGCGTAGGATCAATACGCAAAAACATTATCAGCGCCATCTAGCAGAAGATAGGGGAAGCATTGTGTCGATTCGAATATAATCGAGAAATTCGTTGGCTGATGTAATTGTCGGGATAGCTCAGTTGGTTTAGAGCAGTGGACATGTAATCCAAAGGTCGCAGGTTCAAGTCCTGCTTCCGACGAATGTCACGACCAATACTTTTTCAGATTATTTTCAAAATCTGATTACAATGCTTAAAATGTAGATGTCGCTGAAACTCAAATTAATGAGATAACGGTAATGTCGTATCCATTAAATACATAAAATTATCAAGTAAAATCCGGGCTGACTCTTAGTGTCCGATACCAAAAACGTCTTTGGTGACGACAGCAATAAGATTGATAGCTCAATCATTGCAGTCAAAATGCCTTAGCGTAGGATCAATACGCAAAAACATTATCAGCGCCATCTAGCAGAAGATAGGGGAAGCATTGTGTCGATTCGAATATAATCGAGAAATTCGTTGGCTGATGTAATTGTCGGGATAGCTCAGTTGGTTTAGAGCAGTGGACATGTAATCCAAAGGTCGCAGGTTCAAGTCCTGCTTCCGACGAATGTCACGACCAATACTTTTTCAGATTATTTTCAAAATCTGATTACAATGCTTAAAATGTAGATGTCGCTGAAACTCAAATTAATGAGATAACGGTAATGTCGTATCCATTAAATACATAAAATTATCAAATATTGTAGTAATTTAGGTTTACTTTTACTATAACTGAATGTTAAATGAAATTTACGAAACAAATTTAGCAAGAACTGGCATGCCCGGCCGACCGGGAAGAACCTAGACCAGACCAGATAAGTCATCTGCTTCATAAACACTCATAATGAGTTGACAGCATGTGTGAAAAGATGCAAGCCTGTTGATGTTTTGCAAATATGCAATTAGCGAGAAAAGTACGCTATAAAAAATATAGAAAAGCACTCTACCATTTCATGGCGTGATGTTACGTGTGTCTTATTATAATGCAAACAATGGCAAGCACACCTTTTGTTTTTATAAAGGAGTATGCTCAAAAGTCACTTATGGGATAATTTATATTCGTTATTTCAACATGATTAATATAAATTATTCATAATTACTTTTTTTCCCATCATGAGTAAGACAATCACATTAGCACTTTCGTTGTCACAAGACCGTTCCGTGCCATTCCGTCCAGTACGGCCGTAAATACGTATGTAAAATAATCCCTACGACTAATGTGAAGGATTGTTGCTTATGAAATATGAAATGGACATTAAACTTTGTCCTTTGTTTTTGCGTTTAGACTGGAGTATTTTGTTTCAAGCAGAGTTCTTTGCAAACATATAACACATTCATAACTTCAAAGCCACATTTCATCAAAAACTTTAAAACGGCAATGAATTCCGTCTTTAAATGTATATGCATTTTTTTTTTTATTTTTTTTTTTTAGACACTGTTTTGGAAGATAGACACTAACAGTCGTATTCAGTACAGTACCTGTCAAAACTTAGTTTAAGATTGGCATCGGACTAACCATACAATAACTGGATTAATCAGGCGGATTAAAGTTAGTCCGCCCACTCTGAATACAGCTGTATAACTTTTGAGGCGCTCTAATTGTATGGGGGCATGGGCAATTTCCTATGGGGGAACGGCATAACGTATAATATGCAGATCGTATAATGTCATATTTTAACAAAATTTTAAAACCATGCACAACGTATAATCGGCAGATCGTATAATCTTATACGTAGTGCATGAAGAAGTCCAAAAAATTAAATTACTTATTTCTCCATGCATAACGTATAATAGTCACAACGTATAATGGTATGATCTTTATTTAACAAAAAAAGAAAACCATGCATATCATATAATGCAAAAATATTTCATACGATAAGCGCCCTTATCGATATAAGATTAAAGATTATACTCGCACGCGACTTTTCGACCGTCTCAATTAGCGTTGTAGCAAATTGTTACTCTTCAACAGATATCGATTCGTAGCAATTTCAGCCTTAAATGTATCGTTATTAGGGCGCTTTATGCAGTGCTTCTTGGCATATTATACGTTCTGCATGGTTTTCTTTTTTTGTGAATTCATGTTAGGAATATTATACGTTGTGACTATTATACGTTCTGCATGATGCAAAGAGTTTATTTTATTTTTAAACTCATGCACAACGTATAACATTATACGTTGTGAATATTATACGATATGCATGGTTTTAATTTTTTGGAAAAAAATACTATTATGCGTTGTGAATATTATACGTAGTAAATACGACTCCTCTTTCCTATAACACAGCATTATTATAATCAAATCAATTAAAATTTCGGGAGTATAATGAATGTTTTTTTCTGAATTGTTCGAAGCTTTGAAAAATTACTCGTCACAATGACGTAACGTCTTCCTGCCAACAAGTCGACCAACTTCTACGAACGCCTAACAGGGGACTATAATAAAATTTCTGGAACTAATTTTATCGTACATTACTGTGTGGGCCTAATCCTATAACAAACAACGCGGAGTAGAAAATTCGTCGATACGGCATTAGGAAGGCGAGCCGTGGGTGGCATATGAATTGAATTTTTGTTTTGTTGACTCTTCAATACAGGCTATAATTTTTTCTAAGAGAGCGTCGATAATTTCAATTACGTGGGTGATGCTGAAATTGAAACATGAAACATAAATTCCAAATCAACAGCTCTTATAAAATCTTACGTCTGGCGCTACACATAAAAACACGAAGAAACAATTAAAGTCACAAGGCGCAGATTATGGTTTGTACGGAAAATTACTCTATATTTAAATGAATGAAATGAAATGAATGAAAATTAAAGGTAATAAATGTTTAAAAAATTAAAGGTAATTAAACATAAAATATGATAAGAAATCGGACAAATGCGAGTCGGAATTGCACACGAAGAGTTCCGTACGCTTATACGAGTATAAGATTTGACCTAATGAAATCGCGGTTCTTGTATGGCGGCCGCTTTAATTTTAATTTTCATGAAAATTACAAGCAACGCGCCTGAATGGTAAAAGAAAGTAGAATATTAAGTTATGTGAATGCTGATTACGGCATACATAATTTCGGAGATAACACTTTCTTGCCCAATTGCGTGGAAGATCGAACTGCGTCAACTCTGCTTACTTTCTTAATCCTACCGGAAGTAATGTAGTCATGATACGAAGCACTTTTTTCACCGTATCCTACATTATCAAAATTAATGAGAAAGCTCAAAGCTCAGTCGATATTTTATGCAGTAATGCCGATAACAGAATGTCAATGCAACGTCCTCATATTCAGTTATCAGTATTGTATTGTATTGTTTATTCATCATCCATAAACAGTAAACTGCACTCGGATTTGTCATATTAAATAAAACTATAAAGAATATTAACCTGTGTACTACACATTATTGTAAGTATGATGAGCCAATCCAAAACAAAACTTTTACAAGCTAATCAGATACAATATTTTTATGTATAATCGACCGTTTAGTTAGGATATATTAATGAAAGAAAGAGCCCTGTAAAAATAACTACTTTATAAGTAAACGGCAAGACTAGACCCAAACCAGCAAAATATACCATTCGCGGGTATTGCGTCTTCCGATTTCGCCATCTGCTGTGGGATTGGAATTCTCCTACAGTACCTCCTCCCATATATCGATATTTTCTCCTTACGCAGTATTTAAGATCATAGGTACATTTATTTAACACTTAACCTTCGTTGCGGACATTTACTGCAAAGATTGAACATTCAATCATGTTGCCATCGTCACCAAAATCGTATGGCATCCAAACAAATTTTGTACAGCTTGTGGTCTAGGGGCTTGCCTTTCATGCGAGAGGTCTGGGTTCAAATCTTCGCCCCGGTCATGCACCATTTATTTCTGAGTTGGATAGTTGCATTTCGTTACGAATTCGAGCTCCTTCCATGGTTCGGAATCCATGTAAAACTGTAGGTCCCCTTCTCCTACTAGGTGGTAGGGTTAACTCCGCTCGGGTTGGTACCACCACATTAGATGATATTAAGGTTGAATTTATGGTAGAAGCGGCAAAGAAAAAATCTTCCGGGTTTTCCAACCAGTTCAATGTCATAAAGGGAAGATCCTGGTATGGCACCTAATTCTTTCGGGAATGTGGTGTGTTGTGCTAATATCATAACGGTAGTTGTGTGGTATTAGCCATTCATGTCAGATTCCATAAAAAAAATTGTCCCACAAATTCTACATTAAGTCAGCTCAAGTCCTCATGAAAACACGAAATCGTTTGAACCACCTTAAGGGGGTATTAGCAGCCGATCACATTCAGTTCCATAAGGGCGTAAGTAAGAGCACATTTTAAATTCTTTACAAATAACTGCAACCGATTTTGAAATTTCAAAAAGTAGAAAGATAAATTGATTTTTTTCTTTATTTGAAACATATAATTGTAAATATCTGAGGCTATGTTCAAACTTTTTTTATGCATTTTTATAAATATTTGCCCCTTTTGAGCAATCAAAGCATCGGGGTCTTAAAGTGTTTTCTTTAAAATATGGCTAGACCATCAATCTAAAAATGTACTTTTTTGTTTGTAAAAAATCCTTGTAGTTATTTTTAAATATAATTAATTGTTGGTTTATTTACGCCCTTATGGTACTGAATGAAATTAGTTGCTAACACCCCCTTAAGTAGAGGGTAGTGACATGAGGGAAGGTGTGCTAGGAGGGGAGCGGCGGCGTGGCGCATCCGGCGGCGGCGCCAACGGAAACTATTTGACGCCGTCGATATTGCACTATCGACAGCGGAGATTGATTGGAAACTGCATCTCGACATCGCTATCTACTATGCATGCATGCATGGACTTGCAATGCAGGTGGTGCGCACCAAGGTGTGCCAAGTTTTGAAAATTCTGAGTAATGACGTTTTTGCGAGCGGTTCTTTAGTGTTTGACTCGAGCGTCGAAGATTCTACATCACAAAGGCCGTCTTTGTTATTTTTTATCTAAAAAATCCTGATTTACCTGCGGAGCCCTAATACGAAGAGTGCTTGTGAAATACTGTATTCAGGAGTATTCTATGGGGAACCGTTATATACAGCTCCTCATATTATATTATCTTTGGTAAAAATAATAATTATAAATTTCTCCTATGAATGTATCATCTTTTATTTTATTTAAAATTGTTATTTTATTAATTAGTCTTCAACGACGTGATCTAAAATACCTGCAAAGAATGTCAGCACAAAATGTATGCGCTTTACCTACTTCCTTATATTGTTATATAAAATATAATATGTGTCATATGAGTGATGGTCCTAAAAAAATTTATGCCCGTATAGCACGTTATTAAGAAATTCAATACAAAAAAAAAACCCTCTTTCTTGCGCAGTCGGGTAAATACAACAATGGCTCGAAAAATCACGCAGGACTTAAGTCACAACACATTTTGAAACGAAATTTTGAGACCAATTTAAAATTTATGGTCTAGAAATGTTTTTAACCTGAAACTGTGAAAACCCTGTCCATCGGAAACTACGAGTTTTTTTCCTGATTGCTCTCATATTCAATCCGGGGAGAATCGGCAAAAGCAGAAAACCGGCCAAGTGTGAGTCAGACTCGCACACGAAGGGTTCCGTACCATCGTAGAAAAAAAAATCACGTTTGTTGTATGGGAGCCCCCTTTAATTTTAATTATTTTTGAATGTTATCTATTTGTTGTTATAGCGGCAAAATAAAAACACACTCTGTGAAAATTTCAGCTGTCTACCTGTTACGGTTACTGAGATACAGCCCTGTGACAGACGGACAGACGGACGGATGGACGGACGGACGGACGGACAGACAGCGGAGGCTTAGTAATAGGGTTCCGTTTTCACCCTTTGGGTACGGAACCCTAAAAAGGAGCAATCGGGAAAAGAAACCGTTCCCCTTAGGTAACTTACGAGCTATTTATAACATATATCATAATAGAAACCAGCATCAGTTGAATCGTTATATTGGTTAAATTAGGTTTTAACAGCAACAACGTACGATATATTAAAATGCATACATACAATGGCCAACATTTATTAAGAGCCTGCGTTCCTTAAACAGAATACGCAATAGAATTAACTGCACGATAAAAACCTAATAAAACGAAATAAACGCATTTGGAAAATGCATTCACCGAAAAAGCCTTGAACAGCCGGTGAACAAACTCATAAAATTCTGTTTATGTCTAGATAATCATCTAGACGTAAAATTGACAAGAACTGCCAAAGCGGACTTGATTTGAGTACGTCCTTGGGTGAACTTGTCTGAACTTCGTCGCCTGATGAAATATTGAGACGGAAATTCAACGGAAAACTATTTGTTTTCATTAGTGTCAAAGATACTATACGTTCTAAGCAACTTATATTATAAATATGGCCAAAAATTTACTACACCTTAAGGAAAATTGGCGCAAATATTTGGTATGCATACTGGTTTTTTTTGTTGTTAATTTGCCACTTTATGCAAAGGGCAGTCTCACCTCAGTTGCAAGTATTAATTAAAATTATTATTCGATTCGTATCCATTATAATTTTTAAATTATTTTACATGATTTTAAGCCTTTCGTAAAAAAGATAACAATCACCATCAATCATGATTTAATTGTGGAAAAACTATATTAATTTAAACAATAAATAAATTAATTAAATAACGAAATCATAGACGATAATCGATTGAGCTTGCAGGATTTTAAAGTCTAATGTCATAATTTTTTTTTTTGTAGCTCATATAGTCTACTATTTTTAACCACTTCAAAAAAGGAGGAGGTTCTCAATTCGTCGGAATCTTTTTTTTTTATTATCTGTAATGATGGCTATGGAGATAAATAAGTTACCTTATGTTTTTCGAGACATATTTTGCTTCTTAGCTTTGCGTGATTCGTCGCTTATAAAAAGTCTAACTATTAGTTGACTAATAATATAGGCACGTAACAGCTGGGATTCTTTATTTTTTAATTAAAGTGCTCAAACAATACTTAAAGACTATTTGGCAAGTTTATACAGGGTGTTAACGGAGTTATGGTCCAAACGTTAACCACGTGTTCCTTGGCATATTTGGAGCAAAAAAGGTAGATAACATTTTTTTGTACGACTGAAAAAAAATTGTCATCCCCATACATTTTTGGAAATACCTACATACAATACCACCACCAATACCTTAACACCCTGTATAATTGGAGGTTTTTTTAAGCTTCCCTTTCTTTGATTGCCAATATTCAAGGCCTATCCGCCTTGTGTCTTCATAAAAATAGCGCGATCTCAAATTTCGGAAATCAATTAAACAAGAATTGAAAATATGAACCAAATATCAATTGGAAAACTAAGACATTCTAACCTATAAATAATAAATATAATGAAATATTTAGAATATTAGGAATAGCTATTTTCATGCTAATTCCTTTCGGTTACGATATAATATCACTAACGGCATCATTGACCTTCAAGCTGACCTTCTCTCGGTCAAATGCTAAAACAATTTGAAACTTTTATCAGAAAATTACAAGTAGTAGTAAAAGCGTACCCCAAACTGGAAGGCTTTACCCCGAGCAATGTAAAATAGATTAGAGGATTTATTATCGCCCCTTCGCTTAACTCGATGCGAAAGTAGACATTTTCACGTCATTCGCAGATCGTGCTAAGAGAATTTTATGACTCCAGACCATTGAGACGAAACTTGTGCAGTGTTTGGCGTGTATATAATTGTTGCGATTGATTAAATCATATGAATACTATTGTTATAGTGGCATTTGCATAAGTGGATCTTCGCTGTTAATCTCGTATTATTATATAATTAAATAATATTCGTAAGATATCATGTGTCTCTATGAGCCAAGTAAATTGTTAAAACTCCAAGTAACACTGATGGTTCCTAATTTACTAGATGGTAAGGTTAGACCATCCCATTGAATGAAGACCCTTTCTCTTCTAGTGTTTCCGTTAGGAGGGCGACGCTGCTAAAGCACTTGCACCCAACCATTTCCCTGCAAGCGATTTTAATTTTTCGTAACGCATGAACATTTTAGGCTCTTGAACAAAGACGTTGCACTTGCAAACGACTGAAATGCTCACCCCACAAATAAAAAAAACCTCTACTACGGATATTCGTCGTAGATTTCATCATCAAGCCGCAATAATTTATACCACGACCATTTTAAGAGTGCTGCATTCACTTAAGGTGGGCGTTCCCGCTCGACTCCACGTACAAACGTGGAAAGAAGATCATCTGCACATTTCTTGTCGGAGATCCAAAATTATACTTAAAACACCTTTATGTCATCAAGGCATTGTAAAATTGTATATAGTTTGTAAGTTGTAAGGTCCGAAAGTTTCGCGCGATTTAATGTAAAAAGTTTGGTCGTGAATTACTCAACGATAAAACAAAAAATCAAAAAAATCTTAGTCACCAAACCTAGATTTTCCGTGAAGATTCAAAATCAGTTTAGTTTTCCTCTGATCTTTTACTGCAGAGAGATTTACTTTTAGTTACAGGTCGTTTTGTAATAATTTTGTAAATATAACCAAATCAAACACTATGCGCATTGCTTGTTTTGTGGACGTGTTGCATCGCGAACACTTTCTTTTTATCTTAAACAGAGAAAATGCCAGAGCGCAGTGGCGTAACTATACCATCTAGGGCCCGTGGCAAATTATTTTGATGGGGCCAATGAATCTCTGAAAATGAATTAACATCTTTTTGTTTAGGTTGGTTGAAATGCTTAACGATTAACTTGAAATTGTATTTTGGTCTTTAGTTGTCTCACTTTGGATTTTAAGCAGAACTTATAAAAATATACTTTTCAAATAAAATAAAACACTCAGGTACAATGTAAAAAAAAATTTTGGTTGGGCCGGGGCCCTCTTGGGTCGGGGCCCGTGGCATGGTGAGAGCCCTGCCACCCTATTGTTACGCCACTGCCAGAGCGCAACATAACTGTTTTGTACTGTGCCTGCGAATGATTTAGTCCCGTCGGGAAGGGCCACCTTAATTACTAAAAACATGTTTAGAGAAATTCATTTGCAATCCGAACAAGATTTTCCCAGCGCACGATTCGGCCGCATTAAGCCATGTTACCGTTTGGCCAGTCCACTCCAGTATCGGATGTGTAACGAACTCGTAACTCCAAAATAATTAATGGCCAGCTAGCGAGAAAGGACTAAGGATAGGCCGTGATAGGGCGGAGTTCATTGCTACTAGGACTAATGCGGACGCAGCGCCATTTATCTAGCACTAATCTGTGGTGCGGGGGCCGCACAAATCTGCGACCCTCAGGGCTCGAACAGTTACAAAAACCGTAGTTTATTCCATTGCGGGAGTTTTGTGAGAGATTTAATTGGCAATTGTCTTGCCGCTTTGTTGCGAAATGCTTTTAATGCTTTTTCCAAATCCGCTGAGTAATTGTGTTTTAATTTCGAAAGTAAATTTAGCCTTTATATTAAGATAACTATTCAGGGCAATAGCATTCCGTTAGTAATTTATATAATTTATGCAGGAGTTCTTCAGAAACAAATAGTTAACATTACAAGAAAGTAATGATCCCAATGAGCATTGCAGACAAAATATTCGGTGAAATTATCATTATGACAAAATATTTACACACAAAAACAAACATTTCGTCATAACACTCATCCCCTACCATCTGAAGGGGCAGTAACATTTCATAAATGGTTAAGGCTAACTTTTTTCACTCAGAGTAACCGATTAACTTAGTTGGCTCTATTTTAACGTTGCAAGACGGTTGTTATTGTCGGAATTACAGTTTGAATCAATGATTTTTTTTTTCAGTATAAAGTGCCTCGTTGAATAAAAAAAAACCTTAAATATATTAACATTTATTCACCATACAAAGGACATTGCCGATTTTACGATACCGTATCAACCAAACGTATTTTCATTCCTCACATGCTTACACACAATAATTAAATTGGTTTACTTTACTTTCACAGCAGAAATAACCCGTCGGACACTTTTAAAAATGCATATTTGAGGTTAGTCTTGTGAAATGTTATTTATTTGTGTCTTTGTTCACACGGAAAGGCAAGGACTTTCAGCCGAGAACCATAAATATATTTTTTCTATTAATTACGAAAAAGGCATTTAAGTTAAATTATTAATAAAATAGTGGTTGACGAATAATTACAAATGTTTATATGTGTAGAGGAAGCGAAATAAGTGTGCTATAATCGAACAGTATGGTTGTAAACCTTAAAATAAATTGATCTGGCTGATAACCTTTTCCTTCCGATCTAAAGAAAAATATTAAAGCTATATCAGCGCCAGTCGGTTCTCCGTAAACTATTGAAGACGTACTGACCGATCTTTACCTTGATACATACATACAATCTGTCATGATGACGCCATGTCGCGGTCGGAGTTGCCAGATATTGGTATAGAAAATAGACCAAAACTAAACCGGAAGTATAATGATAAAATATTTTATTAGTAACATAATATATTTTATTATATACGGAGTGAATTTAGTTTAGATTTTTATTGCAGATTAACGACTGTGACATTAATCATTTAGCTGAAATCGGAAGATAGGATTAAAATGTCGTTACCTATTACAGCGAAAATACACAACATCTGACAACAATGAGAACAACAATATGTTGTGAACTTTTTTTTAAATAATAATCCTTGTCCGCTGGGACTTTCATTAATTAGTAATTGAAAAATATTATTTTGAATTTTAATTTTCAATCACATGTTTGCCTATTAGAATCGGTCTTTGTGAATATACTCTTTAATTGTTGTTGAATAATCTAAGACTAAGCGGGTGTTTATAGTACGGTATCAAAAATAAATTATATCTAAACCTTATAATTAAAACTTCCAGACCTACAGTTCAGGAACAAATGTTTGAGCATAGTTCATTCACACGTGTTATCTAACGCTTCATTGTTCCTTCGCTAAAATGTTTTGACGATATTGCATTTTTTTCATTCATTCTTTCTCCTTCATCGATATATTTTTTCGAGACCTACAAGACCTCGGGCGAATCTCGAAAAAGCAATTAGTTTTGGTGCAAAACGAATCGGTTTGGATTTATCAGAAGTTTCTTGGGTTCTGTTTGACGAGGGTCCTACAGGCGTTAGGTTTTGACTTGGGAGGTCGATGCCTTTTCAAATATTGACACTTTGGGTGAGACTGAAATGAATTCATTCGATGCGTTTAAATCGCAACTAACTTTCAAGTGAAAGCCTGTTTTTAACCGACTTCACAACAGTAGGAGGTTCTATTTTCGACTTTTATTGTCTACTCTGCTAACAAGATATACCTATATCTTGTCATATATAACCGTTATTTTCTCCCTTGTCCTCTCTCTTGACATGGTTGCACCAAGTTTTAACATGAAGTGTCTTTATTATTGGAAGGTCTGTCATATTATGCTCTTGACTTATTCAGCTCCAACAGGACCAAAAATATAATCATAAAATGTTATCATAAAAATGTCGCAAAACAGCGCTTTTCCATTCTTGCTAACTTAAAGGCCTGATAAGAGTGTTCAATGTGATAAGGGCACAACTATAGTTAAATGTATCATTAACAATGTTTACAACTAATTACAAAAATAAAAAAATAGATAAATGGGCTAACTTTAATTTTAATGTACTGCGCTAAAATGTAGCAGTTAGTCTCTATTAGATTTATTTCTCACAAAAGGCGAGCATGCATAATAATTCATAAACAAATTTGAACAAAGAATAAGATACTAACCCAAAAATTATTTTTGTTCTTTTTGAAATTTTAAATTAAGTTGAATGAATGAATGAATTAATTCTTTATTGTGCAATAGAGAAAACAAATACAAATATAAGAACAATTCGAAACAACAACAAAATTGGACAATGGCGGACTTATCACTAAGAGTGATTTGCCCAGTCAACCTTTTTATAAATATATTATGGTTTAAATTACGACCCAATATAAATAAAACGCATACAGCTCTGCTCGTGCCCTTAACGCATAATAAATGCATGAAGACATTGAAGACTAAATAATCATGAAAACAATCAGACTTACGCCCGGTTCCACCACCTTCAGCTACAAAAATCCCAAAGTTATCTTTCAGTTACACCATATAAGTATGCAATGTAACTGAAAGTTAATTATCGGATTTCAGGTAGCTGGAGATGGTGAAAACAGGGGTTAGTAGAGCACACAATTTTACACTATGCATGTCATATTAATGCTATTTCAGATGATTGTGCTCAGCCTAGCTTACCTCACGACTTCAAAGAGAAACCACAATTTTAAACACAAGAACATATTTAACGACACATTCTCATTAAGAAAGATGGAGCAGCATGGCTTTAGATAAGACGATCAAAGGGTAACTGGAGCTGATATCTAAAGCAGCTGTTAGTGAAACATTGTATTAAGATTTAATGTGAGTATTCAAAATAATTAGATCCTTATGTTAAAATTCTAATTACATGGAAGGTTTGCAAGGTGCCTATATCACGAGTTTAAACAGACACGAATTCCTTATATATTGAGCTCAATAATTTATTTTTTAAATCGACTGATGGCACTGACTCGCTCGCTGGCGGTGAATTCAGCTGGCGCCACATTTGCGTACATGAGGCACAGAGTGAGTATTCTGTACTTAAATTAATTAATTCGAAGTTTTAAAGTTGTTTGTGTTAAGCGGGGCATATTGCATACGCCAGGAACTCTTAAGGGCGTGATAAGAGCCGATTGCGTTCAGTTTTATAAGGACGTAAGTAAAACAATTTTAATTATATTTAATAATAACCACGACGAATTTCGATAATCCAAAAAGTAAATATGTAGACAGATGTTATAACTAGAATGTATAGTTAAAACTGTAAGTCATTGGTTCTTTGTGTTTTCAAGTTAGACAAATATTCATGAACTTTTATGAAAAAAGTTTAAACATTGAATGTGAGCGTCCGGTATATACCGTTATAAGTTTCAAGAACAGCTAGACTTAAGATAGTTATTTATAAAAATGATAAAATATGGCTTCACGTACCCCCTTATGGAACTAAATGCAATTAAGCGTTATCACGTCCTTAAGGTGCCTGACGATGCCCATGGGATTTTAAAATTTCAGGGGGGCTGCGAAAACCATGCCGGCCGGCTAGTTGCTTCTTCACACCATCTTCGAAGGTTGTAAGGTTGTTAACCGAATCTTAAAAGAAATGATCGAGAGCATCGGTGAGTTCTTATTTTTGGAATGTCGACTGTGAATTTGTCCCTGTTTCGCATTGAGCGAAGGTATAAAAGGGACCGAAGGACAACGGTATGCAGCTTCGATGAACATTCTCCATGGTAAAGACAATATAATACAGAGAGAGACCCTAAATCCCTTCGGAGTTGGATTGTCTCCAAATTCAGGGATACATCGGGGTCGTCAACGAGAAGAAGAACACAAAGGAGCCAAGAAGGTGCTTATCTGAGCCGTGCCACGAATGCGAATAATACTCCACCCAAAATCTTTCTGCGCCTGTAAAGGAGCAGTTTTTGATCAGAAGTGAAATACTGACGCACCCTGTTGAGGGTTTCCACCTTCATTGAGGCGACCTTGAATGTCTCCTTCATATGGCGTTCGAAATTAAGGTCGTGCGTCAGGTCGACACCAAGAATCCCTATGTGGTCTTCAATACGCAGAGATGTTCGCTGGAAAGTTGGAGGCGCACTGAACGGGGTCCGCTTCGCACTGAATCCGCACGCCTGCGTCTTGCTCGCATTCAACTCGACGAAGTCTGAGTCATATTGCGGGACAACTGCTAAAACACGAGGTTGTTAAATAGCGACATCTATGTTTAGAAAAAATGCAACATTAGACTCTAAAAACATTCCAAAATATCTATTGCCATTTTTTTTTGTCACTGGACACGAATGTATACTCAATATCATACCCACTGCCTTGATATCAGCACACCTCCTGGTAACCAGATGCCATAGAAGGTTTTACATTCGACTGCTGCATTTAACTGAATGGAAAAAACTGACAACTTAATTGCTGCTTAGACCATCGTTCATTGAGTGCGAAAGTACCAACCCGAGACTTACTTGGGTGACGTCACTTTGTATTGCTTTGACATTGCATCCATACAAAGTGTGTCGAACTGAGGTCACAAAGTATTACTTTTCGTCAGTCTTAGGCTGAGATAAATAGTCGTAACGGAAATAAGACTAACGAAAAGTAGTACTTTGTGACGTCAATTTGACACATTTTGTATGGAATAAATCTCAAAGTATTGCAAAGGGACGTCACCAAGTACTATAACTTTTTGTTAGTCTTAGTTTCTGTCAAGACAATTTATCCCTGCCTTCGTTTCTGTTACGACTATTTATCTCGGCCGTATAGACTAGGAGGTCGCGACCAAAATGGTAAGGATAACGTAAATGGCTGAAACTGGGTTCACGGGATAAAGTACAACCCTCTGAAGCTAAATGTGTCAGTCTGCCTTGCCAAGTGGTTGCGTTACGTAGATAAGGCGCCTCAAAAAGTAGTTATGGTGACAAAAAATACATATGATAAGGTATATGGATGCAAATGACGAAGCATGAAAGTATCAATGCATACTTGCCTACCAATACAAAAACTGAACAAATATTTGGTTGAATTTAGTAGTTATAGGCGATTTAGGTTACTGATATAACTTTAGGTATATTTAAGTATTTCATTAAGTAACCGTCTGGTTATTGTTGTATAATTAATAGGTATCAATGTTTCCAGATAATCAGTATATTCATCAGCAGGTACATACCAGCATCTATTTTATATAGCCAATCTAGAAAACGCAACCACTTGGCACGGGCAGACCGACATATTTAGCATCAGAGGGTTGGTCTCTAACATATGAAACCAGATTCAGCCATTTAGCTTATCGTGACCAAAAATATCGTGACCTCCCGGAATAGTAGTATACTAGAGATGAGCTGAGCTGAGATGAGATGAGCAGCAGAGTGCACAACCTCCGTTACTGTTTCAGCTTCAGCGCAGCGTACTTGCCAGGCGGTCACCGTCCCCCTTGACCCATTAACCCAACTGATTCACGATCACACGAATCTATGTCACAAGAAGGGGAGCGTGGATAATGCACTCGCGGAAGAAAGCTGCTCCCGGTTGCTGGGCGAGAATGCAATATGTTTGAGACCTGAGGACCACGGCTGTATTTTTTTTATGCAACCGTTTTGACTATGGCCGAGCGAGACTGTGTCCCTTAAACTAGTATATAGACTGTCAAATAAGAGTACGTGCTGAAAAACATTTGTTGGACCTTACTGAACTAAATAGGCATGTGATACAAGTACGAAAATAAAACTAAATTAGATAAAAAGAACATCGTTTACTTACGATCCCTTGGTAACCCCTGCCGGCTCAAAACGGCATGGTGACCCATGCAACGGTATGGTTACAAAGCAAGAAATGCTTGGAAAAAACTACGATACAATATAATGGACTTATAAAAGTCTAAACGAGAAATTTTCAACGGAAAGCTAATACCAAACAGACCGTCAGACATTAGCCTTACACACCATGGGAACTAGGTACCGTGCCAGGACTTTCCTTCGGCTTGTAATTTTTTTTATATTTGAGTTAATAGAAATATATAATATAATATATATTAAATTAGATTAGCGACTACTACAATTTTAATCCATCTAAACGTTCTTGTATAAAGAATATTTAATTATCTGTGACTATAGCGAAAAGCCGGTAATTTTCCGTTTTCAAGTAATTCCTAAGATATTCCTTTATTGATAGCGCTGTCTCGATACGCCTTGCCCGAAGACACCTCAAAGCAATAGAAAATGATCGGGGCTCAAAACTGGGTCACTAGACCGTGGTTTGTTCAACCAGATATTGATCAATCGACAAATTATTTACGAGTCGACCCGCGCCTGAATGTGGGTCAAATGTTGTTAAATTTTAGCAGTTGTTAGCTTCGCCAAACCTTAGATATAAGGCTCACTTCGAAAACTAATTCCAATTCGCATGACAGTTAAAA
The DNA here is from genome assembly GCA_946894095.1 of Incurvaria masculella. NCBI lineage: Eukaryota > Metazoa > Arthropoda > Insecta > Lepidoptera > Incurvariidae > Incurvaria > Incurvaria masculella. Next base: position 12,689,797 of record OX335653.1, on the reverse strand, counting down.
AATCATAATATTTCTTAATATGAAATTGTATTATTATTATTTATTAACCTTAAAGTCTAGTAAGTAAGGAAGGGAACTATCATTTTAACGTGGAAATCGAACCACGAATCCCTTAGTCGTCTCTCACGACATGCACGGGAAGAAATGCAGTGGGTACAATTGTATTGTTTTTACTTTGGTAGGAATTACATAGCTAATCAAGCTGTCTAAGAATGTCCTCGCTAAAAAAATAAGTACATTTCATTTTTATAACCGTATTAAATGAAATTATGAATGAAAACCACCATTACCAGTTCGGCAATATGAAGTACTTGTTCATAAAATTGTATAAGAAATAATTTTATTATATTATCTTCTTTAGATATTCTTCTGTTATTACGTATATTGTTTTCAGGTTTATTAAAGTGGCAATTTTATTTATTCTAGAGCAATTGTTTAATTTGAGGAAAACTTTCCGTAACTTATAAGACCGCTAACAAAGCCAAGCAAGGTATTCGCAATTTTTTCTGTGAATGCTTTTCGTACTGGATCCAAAATATGCATGTTTTCATATTACAGATTTTTTCTTTTTTTTTTCTTTTATGCGACCCGACATGGATGGCTAATACCACACAACTACCGTTATGATATTAGCCCAATACACCGCATTCCCGAAGGAATTTGGTGCCATGCCAGGACCTTCCCTTTATGAGCACGGTTACATTGAACTGGATGGAAAACACGGACAATTTTTCATTGCCGCTTCGACCATCTTTTCATACAATGCGATGGTACCAACCTGGGCGGGCTTAAACCCTACCACCTAGTAGGGGAAGGGGACCTACAGTTTTACATGGATTCCGAACCATGGAGCAGCTCGCATTCGTGATGAAAATGCACTTATCGAACTCGGAAAGAGAAAGACAGTGGTCCATGTCGGTATTGAACCCAGGTCTCTGGTACGCTAGGCCAGTCCCCGCGCCACTAGCTAATCCGCTAATCACAATGTTCTCCTTTGTTAGCTTTTGAAGCAACTTTAATCGTGCTCAAAAATAATATTAATTAATTATATTTCAAAGTCGATGAGTTATCGAAAACTCTAAAAGCCTTTTGACGTTCCCGCCCTCCGCAAAGCCTCCGCCCCGCCGCCCACCGGTCATCATAGCCGGGGGCCGAGGCTGCGTGGGCGGAAAATATTATGGCTTCTCACTAAAGATTCTAGTAACTGATATTATTGACAGTATCTCAACGGACTGGAATATTTCGTCACGTGCAGGACGATTGCCTAGAAACATGCCGATTAAATGGCACGTGCCAGGATATTGCTGCTCGAGGGACGAAGGTTGTCTCAAGGCTTCTCGATTATTTGAGCAAGTTCCTTCCTTGTGCTGGCATACTGAACATTTCCGGACTTGTGATATATTTTTATTTCTTTCATTATAAGTGGCCACTACCAGAAACATTAATTATGACCCACATATTTCCGTTCCCTGATTTTTTTGTAAAATTACTAATCTTAATTTAGATAATGAGATAGTAACATTAGCGTCCAAGTTACATTCACAGAATACTTTTTATGTATTCATTAGATCCAGCAGACAACCTTGAAACAGTCTCCAGCGAGCGCACTGTCGCTCTTAAAAAAATTCAATGGCACGGAATTGAAAAACAGCCAACGGAAGTTGAAGCGACTCGACGGTAATGAAAAAATCTTCAAAAGCAAAAAAAGCTCGGCTTAGATGGCGCTGAAAACCTGAAGCGCTGCTTCCGCCGTCGTCGGCGTACAAAGCTACCTAGTAAAATCAAGCGGCAAAGCAGTAGGCGGGAGAGGTACTCATCGCAATGTGGAATTATGCGTCGACAAGAGGCGACTGTCAAGGCCAAAATAATAAAAACATATTTATTTCTGTTACGTCTGTTACTTATCTGTGACGGCATTTCGCCACTGCAAATATATTGGCAAGAACTATTGTATTTACCCGCGGAACGACCTCAACCGTCAACAGATGGCGCCACTTGCCTGTTTACAAGGCGCGCTTGTTATGCAATGCTGTTCTCATGTATACATCTCCGCACCCCCGATACGAACCAATAATGGTTTTCTGCAGAGGTGTGTCACGTGAACGTTAGGGTCTAGTTAGCTGCGGTCCCGGTACCAATCGCAGTGCGAGCATAAAACATTCCAACTTGCGGCGTGAAATAATCGAATATTGTCAGACAAACTCTGTGACGCCACCGAAAACATACAATCAAAAAAGATATTAATTGTAATACGGCAATTAAAAATTATCCGTGTTTTCTATCCAGTTCCGTGTAACCGTACTCATAAAGGGAAGGTCTTAAAACATTTGGTATTATGTGCCTGGAATGGAACCTTATTTCTTTGGAAATTCAGTGTGTTGGTCTAATATCATATCAGTGGGTGTGGTATAGCCATCCATATCCAGTAACATAAAAACAATGAGGACCACTTTTATCTTTTAAAATATGCTTAAAATTATTGCTTTCGGTTCTGTCGTCCATAAAAAGAGCATCTACAATTTAGCATTGATTCTACAAAATATGCAAAGGTAAACAAATGTTTTATGTTGGGTATGGTTTCTGAATTCCGTTTGTATCCTTAAGAAGAATAAGTATTTCTTAGTACTTACAGAATAGGTGGTAGGTTTCATGTCGCCCGGGTTAGTACCATCTCATCAATTAACGATAGTCGAAGCGGCAATTGAGAATAGTTCAATGAAGCCGAGCGAGATATGGAAGTTCCTGGCATGCCACCTAGATCCTATTTGATGCGAAGTGTATCCATTTCCGCTTACAAAGATGAATAAAATGCCTTCTCTAATAGAGTCCATGGCTACATCTCCACCCACAGACAGCTCGGCTTGCCGGCCTGCAGCGAGTGTTTTCTCGCCTCCTCTCATCATTAATGTCGCTTTGGATCTGTGTCTCCGTCGTCTTATCAGTATGAGCTTTCGTGTCGGTGTATGCGTATGCGTACGAGAAAAGGGGTTTATAGAGCCTTTTGATGCATTATTGCACTAGATTTTGAATAGTTCAAAATCTATGTATCAAAGCATATCTATTCTCTCTATTGTGGAATAACTACAACAACAACAAGTAGTTTATCTAAAGGGCGTTACCTTAAAATATTTTTCAAAGCTACAAAATAAAATGAATGGATTTGAAAAGTTTATTTGCTCAATCTATGAAATTGAAAGAACTAAATTTTCTAGATGTTAAATTGTTCCAAATTATTTATATTCATAAAATGAAGTAGCAAATATCACAATAACATAACCTATAACATTTCATTTCAAACATTGTGCTGGTCAATTACAATCAAATTAATTTGAAAACAAACAAAGTCTATTATTTCCCGCCATTCGTTATTCTAACTGCATCATGGAGTGATTTCATCTTTGACCTAAAAACTCGTAAATAAAACTTAACAGGAATGACACTTTTGACGTTTAAAGTTATGTACCTGTTGGTTCAGTGACGCTTGTTCCGTGTCGTCTCTCTTCCTCATTACTGATTAAGGCCCTGGTACTAGCCAAATTGCAAAGTTAGACGAGGCACCCCAAGTTAACTAACTAAGTCTGACGATTATAAGTGTCATTCTTACAATATATGATTCCTTGTCTAGGAATCAACCTATTTTCGTTAATGTATGTTTCCTTTTTCTATACAAAATACATTGCGGAAACGGTGTCCATTTCCGAACTTTTTTGACTAAATGTATAAATCTAAAAGCAAATGGATTTTTTTGTTTATGCATATATGCTGTTTTTGCTTATATCTAGAAATCGAATTACTTTCAGATTTCTAATGAGAAAAATCAACTTTTTTATTTTTATTATTATTTAAATAAATGATGGAATCAAAAAATATTAACAATCCATTATCAGTCTGGAGTTCTATTAGGATTTGCTGAAGCGTTTCACTACATATTATTACATTTGTTAAAAAGTGCATTTGTATGGCGCGAGTAGTTGGCTAGTCCTAGCGCCTTAACGATGATGAAATAATGAAAGAAGACGTGAACGGATGCTGTTTGTGAAGACCGGCCTTCTCCAATGAACAACCTCCTTTATGGTATATGCAGTAAGGAAGATCAAGTATGTGTGGTCTATGGATGACTGTCTAGGTATAAATGAATGACAATATGTATTAATTTTAAACATCGGATTTTTACTAACATCCAAAGAGGAGATTGAAAAAAAATCAGCGAGGTTGCTTGCCGTGATCCTTAAATGTGATAAAAAAAAATATAGTAAAAACTGGAAAATTGAATTGAATGGCAAACCTACTGTCATGACATTAGCCAAAAACGCCACTTATAAACTAAGTGCAATGCACGGCTACATTTCACTGAATGGAAGCACGGATAATATATACATTGCTCCTTCGACCATCCTTCATTCAATGCGATGGTACCGACCCGTACGAGATTGGCTCCACCACCTAGGAAGTAAGGGAAAAAGCTCACATGTTTAAATATGACAAACTCGAATATAGTGTACAGTTTATGCATGATAAATAAAGAATATAGTGTTGAGACAAACGGTGGCTTCTCATGTAAATGGCTTGCTGAGATTTATGTACACATATCGATTTCGACAATGACCTTCGCGATTTTATCGAGCACTCTCCGTAACATCGTAACACATTCTCCCATTACATTTATTTGCACATAAAAAATGTTTACGCCTTCTTGGTTTTGGCGGTTGCGGGGTTGGACTCTTAACGGTGCCATGTTTTAGCTACTTAAATTTTCTAGTCGTTTTTCAGAATTTTAGTTTAAATTCACGGTATATTAAGGATCTATTCCGGACTACCCACGTAAGTAAACACCCGACGTTACAAGATCCATTCGTGCGGAAGTGTGTCCTTGCTTGGCACCTTGAAACGGCACTTTCGCAGCCTCACTTGTTTGTCGATCATAACATGTTTATGTTCGATATATTCGACAACCTTACGAATCAACGCGATATAAACAAGCTGTTGCCTTCACGGTGAGAAGAAACGTGTCGGAATTGTTACAATAAAACCTCTGGAGAGGGAAGGATATCACGCTTTCCGTTCATGTAAACATTTGTATATTATCTATTGCTTTCGGTTCTTTTAGTATATTTGACATAACCGTGATATTGTCGAACCCGTAAGATTATAATTTAATGAGGGATTAATTTGAGTTTTTCAGCGACATCTACATTTGGATCATTTTAATCATATTTTGAAAATAATCTGAAAAAAGCATTCGTCGGAAGTAGGAATCAAATGTAGATGTCGGTGAAACTCAAATTAATGAGGTAACGGTAATGTCGTATCCATTAAATAAATAACATTTTCATGAGGAATATATAAAAATTCCGAATTATTGTCAATTGTGTCCTTTTCTAAAAAACGTTGATGTTCTATTATCACATGTTATTTTATTTTTTCTGATTACCAGGAATAGGCTAGCTGACAGTCAGATATTAGCCTAAAACAAAACATGGGAACTAGGTGCTATGCCAAGACCTTCCTTATATTGCTCGCCTACATTGAAATTGATGGAAAACACGAACCATTTTCATTACCGCTTCGACCATCGTTCATTCAATGCGATGGTACCACCCTGGTCGAGATTAACCCTACCACCTAGTAAGTACGGAAGGGGACCTACAGTTTAACGTGGAATCCGCACCACGGCCAGGCTCAACGGTTGGCCACCCATCCAGATCCTAACCCCGCTCAGAGTCGCGTCGCGCCACCTGGGCTACCGGGGCTGAAGGTAATGTCGTAATATTAGCAAAACTAGAATTTGTAAATCGTGGCATCTAGTAGACGGCAGCGCATTTTAGTACCTTGTGGATGTGAGGAACAACTAATCAAAATTTCATTTAACTAGGGGCTAAGTGACGTTCAGCTCTTTAGGTAATTCAGCCATTTCATGAATAATTATTCTATAATGCTAACCTAGATCATGTTAAGATGAATAACAGATCCAGCAAATCCTTTATTAATAGGGTAAACTGTCGAATGTGAAGGTATTTTCGTCAGAGTAATACCTGGGTTCTTTTAATCCTGGTGTGAAGAAGCACCTGGCAGCCGGTATGGTTTTAGCGTCCCCTGTAAGTTCAAAAGTCCATCGGCATTGTCGGGCACCTCTTATGTGAGGACCTGGTGTACCTCATATGTCACGCTATATGTGTGCGATCATCCAAACAATTGAACAGATTTCCGCCGGGTACGAAAGAGTATCTGCCTTTTGTAATCGATATTTCTTTCATTGCTTTGTTTCATATACATGAGAACTTTTACTTCTCGTTTTTGTCTCTAAAAATTACTTTTTTTTTAATTTGAATTTCGTCCCTATCTATTTCGCAACGGGTTTTATAAATAGTGAGCTTGATCCTCAGACCGATATGTACAGGTTGTTTAACACAAATTTCGGTAGCGTAATCCTCATGTTTTTCTAAGACAAAAAGTCGATCATTTTTTTTCTCTGAAGTGTCTAGTTACCGAGATATTCATTTTTGAAATATTTTTTTTCGTCTAGTTTAATTTGAGGCGATGTTGTAACCGTGCATAAGGAAGGTCTTGGCATGGTGCCTAGATCCCACATTGCGTCTCAGGCTAATGTCATGACAGTAGGTGTGACATCAGCCATCAATTTTCATTTACATACAACGTTCCGAAGTTATTACGGAGCATTAGATTATTTTTACACTAAATTAATGAATTACTTTGTATGTATAATATAACTTTTCATTTAGAGGATATTTCGATCCCAATAATCACTGCCCAAATTATATGTACTGTCTGTTGCAACATCCTGTATAGGCATCAAAGGTACGTCAGTTACCTCTATACAATTTCTCTACAATATCGATTTCTCGACAAACTCCGGGGCCGCCACGCTGCTACGCTCTGCTTTGCTCCGTGAAAGTTCTCCTTTTGGTAATGGACTATTAACAATTTTCCTCGTGTGTTTTCGCCCCACTTTTGCGATGGAAAGGCTCTACAGCACTCGGGCAGCAAATTCGGGTGAGGAATGAATGAAATATTATATTTCTTGCCACGTTTCTTCAGTCGAAGTTTTAATTAGAACGCACGACAATATTTTCTTAGCCTACTAAGTTATATAACAACGATAGTATCTGTCTGGAATATATAAGTATCTAACAATGCATGGAATCACTGATTCATTGAACTATTTAATGAATATTCTGCCCACACATAACATTTTGAAATTAGCAACTTGATAAACAGTTTTCAGCTTACTTCTCTAGCTCGACGTTTCGTTCAACACGTTGTGGAAATCATCAGGATTCGTGACTATTAAGGTATTAGCTATTATATTCAGGTTTACGTAAATGCAAAATAATATGTCAAACAACAGTGAACATCTTTTTTTTTCATTTGGAAAAAAAACTTAAAAAAGCATTTTAATTGAATGTTTAATTTACATTTATTTAAATGCATGAAACAAACTCTTTAGTTTTCCATCCAGTTCAAAGCAGCCGATCAATATAAGGAAGGTCCTGGCATGGCACCTAGTTCTCATTTGGTGTATTAGGCTAATATCTGATGGTCAGTTTTATATTAGCCATCCGTGCCCAGTTACATAAAAACAACGATCGGTTAAATTTTATTCTCAAATCCGTTGCTCTGTTGACAGGTAAGGTATGGTAAGGTAACTTGTGGTCGAAAGTTCTACGTTTTATCATGCACATGTATGTACATATGATTACATACACAAACAACAACATGAAAACACATTACCTAATGAAAATGTAGAAGCTTAGAATATACGTACGAATGAGATATGTATTCGTGTACTGATTGAAATAAAAAAATATAATTACGCGCAAGATTCAAATTAACGCACAAAATTGTGTAAAATGAAAAATATTATCAAAGGAGCGCCAATTATGGGACACTACACTGTTCTGATTCACGGTGAGCTCAACTGAACCGTCACGCCCAAAACGCTGTGTTAAATTGGGGAGAAAAAAAAAACTACAGAACAATAAGATCGTTACTAAGATAGAAAGTCCAATCCGAGCACTCAGTTTATTCACACAATATGCTTTTTTTTTCTTCTCCGTAAAATTTCTTAATCAATTGTCTAGTTCTATGCAGCAACTTCAGCGTCTAGCTGGGGTCGCTGAACTCTGTGCAGCGCTCGATACTGCAGGCAGCTGCAGCCCGTCGAGTCACTCGCGCCGACGCCGTCGCCTCGCAGGTCACATCAGAGCCGGTAGTCTCAGTTGTCACCTAAATTGGCGTTACGGCAAACCGATCGACTGGCGTTTTCAAATGTATGGAGAAATTTAAGAGCGCCCGCAGCGGGCGTTAAGCGAACCAACATATGCGAGTCCGAGCTTGATTTGACAGCTTACTCAACGTTGCCGTAAATACGTCGACGTTGCCGTTTACGTCCACTCCGCGTTTTCATACAAATCGGAAGTCCGCGTTTGACTTTGACAGCTTGATGAAGTAAAACCACAGAATATCTAGTAAAAACTTGTATGGAGTTTGGAGAAAACGCCATTCGATCGGTTTGCCGTAAACGCCAATTTAAGTGAGAATTCAGACTGACCACTCAGGGCGGCTCATCGAGAAGTGTTAAAATAAATTCGACCGGTTCCACGTCCGCCGCCCCGCACGTTTAAAATGTTTCACGTACGTTACGCAAGCGGGCCGTGCTCGTGACAGATGAAAAATGGAAAATGTACTTCGATCGTCTGCTTAGTGAATGTTGTGTCACTGAGTCAAAGCGGAAAACAAACGTTCTTTTATAAACGCGGCATCGAGGTTCCTGCTTGTGGGAATAAATCAGTTGTTAGCAGAATTCATACTATGAGTATTAGAACAGAAGGGCTTTACATATACATATCATAAAAGTGCATTAAAATAATAATGATGAATTCAAAAGCGACATAACAATGTTTAAATAAGATGTAGAATTCATTCAGAATAAGCAACAACTCGAATTAAAATGTAACATGTGCTATTTCTCGGAAATATACCTATAAAATATTAAAACATTAAAGAGCGGTCATGTCATCAGAAATCGTATTGCTTGAAAACAAATCAATCGTTCAAGCATGAACGGCTTTTCTCTTAAACGTCTTGATTTATTTTAATATAAACAATGGACCCGGTAGGTGGTGCTGTTGAGATATAGATAATGATTAAAACTTACCGTATGTATAACACGATTTTACCGCGCTCCATTCGAGTAAATGTCCCGTAAGCTATATATAGCTATATATATAATTTGGAAACCGCTATTCCAATTAAATTGATATTTAGTATTTAATATTTGGTAACAAATATCTGTGTCTGCACGCTTTTGTTTTTTTTTCAAAATCCAAACCGAATGAAATGAAAGCAAAAAGAAAATCTTCATACGAATTTTGGTTTCTCTGTGGTTTGGACCCAGAATACATTTACCGAAGAAGCAAAGACATGGAGACACAGATATTTGTAGCCTAATATTAGAAACCCAATATCAAGTAAGTTGGAAGATTGGTTTTAAAATGATTATTAAACTACGTTTGTAAGGGAGGCGAAATTTTCTGATGCTTACGGGCCGACCTTAAGGCTCCTGTCTGAAACCATCGTTAGTATACTGGAGCGGCGAACAAAATCCAATATTATGCAGATGAGCAGCTGCTACATAGTCATCAATTGTGTGCCGTGTGGGTTCCGCACGTAAAAACATAATCGGGCCAACTGCATAACTTCCCATAAGTATATGCCGTAAGAGGTGACTAAGGGATTCGTTGTTTGTAGTGCGGATAACACGTTTAGGTCCTCTTCCTTACTTACGAGGTGGTAGGGTAGTTCCCGCCCGCGATGGTAAAATCACATTGAACGAACGATGGTCAAAGCGCAAATGAAAATTGTTTTCCATCCAGTTGAATATAGTCGTGCAATATAAGAAAGGTCCCGGCATGGCACCTAGTTCCTAAATAGTGTGGTGGACTTATATCATGACAGTAGCTGTGTTTAAGCCCATATTTAGGTGTTTTATAAATATGTTAGCTGAAGACCACTTCAGCTCTCCGCCATATCCGATCACAATCTGGAGGCTGCTCCTCTTAAGTTATTACGCCTCAATACGTTATCTCCGACATCACCCCACATCTTAACCTAGTTGCAATTAGTCCCTACTTAGGAACCTGTTGTCATTAAGGAGCCCACTATCGCCCAACGGTCTTAGACCTTCGCTTTTACTCAACGTGTGGGTTCAATGTCTCATTGAATAGTAGTGATAAAGTCTCATAACAGCGTGTAGAGGTATTGTAAGACATAATCCATTTAGGTCTTGATATATTTCAATATGTTTAATATTTAATCTAGAATACTGCAAATCGTCTGCAAGTTCTAGTAGATCTACAAGCGAAAAGGGCAGAAGCGGCTCCTAGCCTAGTGGCGCGGGGACTTGCTTAGCTTGCTTAGGTCTGGGTTCAAATCCTCTCCTTTCTAAGGAAAACTTGAGAAATCATAGAGCGCTGACACTGTCTACTCATAGCTATTCGAAAAGTGGTCGCACCTGATAGGTATGTTCCGTCTCCCGCTAACTCGAGGTATTGGCGCTTGAGTTGACTTCTCACTCCCTCACTGTGTTCAAGCACCCGCGCTAGGTCTGTGACTCAAGCATACGCACCGCAATCTCCGTTATTTCCAAGACGCCACCTACTTTTTTATTCTATTGCTTAATACACTCAGATTTATCATATTTTATCATCAGCCAGTTCGGCAATCCCAGCGAAGAAGAACTGGCAAAAACTCCGCTGGTTTTTTTTTTTCATTATCCACTTAGTCTAAGTTTACAAAAGTATTTAGAATAACAGGTAAACACGCTAAATTAATATGAATTGACGAGAATCTACAATTCATGTCATATGAAACAGTTCATGACAAATATCTGTTCATTTGTAAATACCATGCCCGCCATCTAACATGTTGCCAATTGGAGCAAGCCAGTCCCCACAAACAGCACCCGTTAACGAGCATCACGCCGGGCAAAGCCATCGCCTCTCTCAACCATATTTTAGGGAAAGAGGAGACCCGAACCTAGCGTCGCCGCAAGCAACTACATGGTACAATACGATGCACTACTACTATGTATCCTCCTGAATGTAGCCTTTCCATCGTTGAAGTTGCAAAAACGACCTCGCGACCTAAAGCCACTTTCCGCCTCTTGCGTAACCAGGTCGACCCCATAGACAGCCATCATTGATAAGTTACAGAGGTAACCCAGTTGCGATGCCGACTGGGTCACCGTGGGGCTTCGACCCACCAAGCGTTACATAACTGGGTGGTGGTGATTGTGGCGTGTCGGGTGGTGGTATGTTTTGGGGGTGTCTTGGGGTGGGATGCCAGTATTTGAACGATGTTGTGTAGGTCAGTAAGACTCTTCGAAATAAATATTTGATTTAATACACCATCCTCGGTCACGAATGATTATTCACACTCCTGTCTAATAAAATTGCACTATTTCTTTCAATTCTGAGTTAAATAAGTGCATTTCGTCACGAATGCGAGCTGTTCCATGGTTCAGAATCCATGTAATACTATAGGGTTAAGGCGATGAACAGATGGTCGAAGCGGCAATGAAAAATTGTTCGTGTTTTCCATCGAGTTCAATGTAGCCCATTGGTACTGGCATGGTACCTAATTTATTCGATAATTCGATGTGTTGGGCTATTATCATGACGGTGGAAGTGATATTGGCTATCCATCTCCACTTGTAACATGATATGAAGTATCGTATTCTCAATTACGATTAAGTGAATGTTCGGATAAATTTCCGTTGGTTAGATAACTTGCTTCAAAACATACAAACATAGTTTGTTTATTTTTCAATCTGTAGTTTCTTAGAAGTTGAAAAAAGTTACTCGGTCAGGTTCCCTTTCATTATATCGAATTGAATTTCTGTTATATATTCAGTATAAAATTTACTCAGAGAAAAAGTAAACTCGCCTGGTAAATTGCTTAATTTAGGCAAATCAATAAATAAACAATTCGCAAATTTACTGCTTGCAGAATCTATATTCGGTTGCGTGGGGACTATATTAGTTTTATGCCCGTATTCATAATTCTCATGCAAAAAGTAAACAAACGAATGTATTAATTATTAAGTAAACATTATAGTTTTCAGCTTATCAATTCCAATGCAAGTTCCGTGTATGTATTTTATTATTAAAGAAGTCTTGCAGAGGGGTACCAGATTATTGATAGCATATCCTTATCCTTATTAATTAACAAAACGTTAAATAACCATTATTATTTTCAATGTAGATTGTAAATGCGAACCAAAAATATATCAATGCGATCACATAAATAAAAAAACCCGACAGCGTAAAAAATTGTAACTTAAAATTGACTTAGTAAAGGAACTGAAAAGATAGAAACAAGTTGAAAAATTAAATATTTGTTGTGTTTGAATGATCATGGTTGACAGTGTTTACAAACGCAGTCGGAGGCATCAAATAGCCCCAGTACGTTCCATAGTAAATGACTAGCGATTTTATGGATTATTTCGGTGGAGCAAGAAAATACGTGGTGGGGGAAGTTCCAATATCCTATCTTTCATTTTTATGTCTAAAGTGAGGTTTTTTTTCTCGTTCTCGGTGTCACCGATCATCATGAAATTTACATAGGTACACATTCAATGAATTTAATAACAAAAAAAAAATATAAATCATAGTTAAACTATTTGATGCACAACATGAATTATATAATGATATATTATATATTTCCCAATACATTCCATTATTAATGACTAGCGATTTTCTTAGTTATATGGGTATAGCAAAAATATACTTATTGAGACAAATTATAATCTCCTAACTGTCATATAATAAATACGAAAGTAAGTTTGTCTGTTTCGCGAACTCAACCGACCATCGTGAAATTTGCATAGGCACACCATTACAAATATAAATCGTAGTTAATGTATCTTATGCCTCCGACTGCGTTTGTAAACACTGTCAACCATGATCATTCAAACACAACAAATATTTAATTTTTCAACTTGTTTCTATCTTTTCAGTTCCTTTACTAAGTCAATTTTAAGTTACAATTTTTTACGCTGTCGGGTTTTTTATATTTTTAAATAATTTGTTTTATTTTAATTATTTTTAGTTTTCGTAGAGCATGCATTTATCATTTAAATATCTGCACGTTAATAAATTACAACGAAAGTAAGGTTAGGTATTATTATTGAACCTGACATGGATGGCTAATGTAACACAACTACCGTCATCATATAAGCCTAATTCAACAAATTCCAGAAGGAATTAGGTGACAGGTCAGGACCTTCCTTTACACAGAATCACGGCTGCACACGGATACCATGGGTGGAAAATACAGACAATGATCTATTGCCACTTCGTCCATAGGTTTTCCTAATGCGGTGATACCAACCCAGGCGGGATTAACCCTGTCACCTAGTAGGGTAAGGTGACCTACAGTTTTACATGGGTTCCGAACCATGAACAACTCGCAAGATAAAGGTGGTGTATAACAGATGCGAGGATTTGAGCCCATAACCTCTTGCATGAAAGGCAATATTTTAGTCCCTACACTACGAGGTGTAACAAATAGAGTTTTTTGATTGATATTAAAACAAAACTACATTTTCTAAAAGTTTCTTCATGTTATCTTTAAGGCTTTAATTAAGTCATCAGTTCATGGAATGAGATTCCCTCATTCAACGAATTTTGATCATATGCCGATATATACAAGGTTTTAGTGGAGGTATGGTCCAAACGTTAACGTATTCCTTGGCATATTTGAAACAAAAAGGATATACATTTCATTTGTAGGTATTTAAAATGTATGGGGAAAATCTTTTTCAAGTCGTACAACAAAATATCTTCTACCTTTTTAGCTCCAAATATGCCGAGGAATACGTGGTTAGCTTTTGGACCCTATCTCCGTTAACACCCTACATATGGTTTTTTTAGAATCTCCCTCTCATCATCGTTGATTACAGTTACACTAAATTTATAAGCGAACAGTTCGACACTTAAATCCTGTGGTTATATACAGGATCCGTCACTCGAAGTGTTACCAATTTAAAAATGATGTTATTTAGTTAATTGAAGTACGGTTCGTTAAAAATTATATCACAATAAAACATTTAATTTTAAGACAATAATTGTTATTGTTCGATATAGCCTCCTTTGATCCATAGATAAGAGCTTTCTGAGACGATCCTGAGTGTTGTTGGAACGTCCAGCGTTTCGTACTGCATTGTTTACACGTGCACATGGTATGAGCGCCTCATTTAACACCTTTTGCACACACTTGCTGGTTGACTTTGACGCCCTTCTCGATAAACACGAGTGAATAGCGACCATTTGCGGTCACTGCAGCCGAGACCATAACAGAAGCGGGCGCTTGCTTACGAACGGGAACTCCATCGTCTAAATTCTCGTTGGATTTGCCCTGTAGCCAAACACGAAAATGTTGTTTGTTTATATACTGTTAGACAGTAAACATTTTTTCATCAGAAAAAACAATGTTTTCCAGATCGCCACGCAAGACTTTCATTGCTTCAGCTCTTTGTAGTCGAACTGCCTTCTGCGCTGAACTAAGATGCTGTAATTTTTGTATCTTGTTGGTAGGGCTTCAGTTGCATTTCTTTTTGTTTCAGTATGCGCCGATTACTTGAGTCGGGTATTGTCTGACTTTTCGCAAATTTTGCAGAACACTGGTGAGGATTTCCTTGAATTCGAGCCTTTACCTTTCGAACCATATCATGTGATACTGCTATTTTCGGATGACCGCCTCTATGCCGTTTAGCAATACTAGGTTATAACGCTTAATGGTTCGATGCACTAAGATTTTGTTCACATGTAAATGTCGGAGCTCCCGAACGATGACTGGTTGTGATTTTCCGGTCAAATACAAAACGATCACAATGTTAGGTTTAATATCCATTGCGAAAATGTATTATACAATTCAAATTTGTTCCCGTTCTTTTCGCCCACTTAAAAACAATGAAACAAATTGACGTTTCACCAAAATTTGGCGCGCTGTCATTATTATTTTGAAAATAGAAGTAACAGTTCAAGTGACGGACCCAGTAGTAATCGCTTTGATCACAGGATTTCATCCATGTATAAACTAACTGCTAGTTAAAATTCAATAATCTCCATAATAACCATGATTATAATATTTATATCCACTACTTCATAAGACTGGAAGTTGTCTCTTGACTGACAGCTTTGAATGTGAGTCAAAAACATTGTTAAAGCCATTTTTATTTAATTATTGAGCTAGTTAAGTTCCAGTTTCACAGTTTAGAACTTTAACTGGATGCGGCGAAAGAGACCTGGATTCATCGTTTGCAAATATATGTGGGCCCGAGGTCCACAATCGCCCGATCGAATGTGTTACCTTGGAGCTTATAAACTGTTACATCCCAACTGAGCGTTTATTGTTTTTCTTGCCTCCAAAGCCCATCAAAATATAACGTTATGATTTAATCCGTACATGAACTCCTGGTTTATTATTTTGAATAATATAACGTGTTAATAATATGTGATATATGATGATAAACCCAATTTTGGCAAAGCCGTGCTTTTCCTTCCCACTGCTCCCAAGGACGCACGGTTAAAGATCAGCGATATTATGATGACGATCATATTTTATGTACCCTATGTAACATAGGTCCTCATCAGGGGGCTGACGACATCTTCATGGAAAGTTTTCCTATCTTTGGTAAAGCGTTTAGATATTATCAGATTGATACCGATTTTGGGCACCACAGTATCTCGGCACTGTAGGGTCGCCCTCTTGTGGAACAAGCGGACCTTCCCCAGCGTGACACCCATTGACAACGGAAGTATGGATGTATGAGCTGTGCAGGTGCAGAATGCTGATAGTAAAGCAATGATGGTGATATCGGTCTATGCGGCGACCGAGAATGTCGAAAATCTATCTGACTATCGCCCGGATCCACCACTTCCAGTTATAGTCATCCCAAAGTTATCTTTCGGTTACACCATATAAATATGCAATGTAACCGAAGCTACATTCCATATAGCTGGAGGTAGTGAAAAGAGGAGTATATGACCTGAGTTGGTGTGATCAGCGCGCTTGCGTAAACAAAAATCATTTGAATTAATTTTTAACGTTGAATATTTTGATGTTTTTGGAATTTCTTATTCCAAATTACATTTAAACATATAAGTTGCATACCTTTTTGTAAACTATTTAAAAAACCCTTTAGTTTGATACCCCACTCGATAGGTTTCAAGAAAAAAATATATTTGAAAACACATAATTTGGCGCCTAAAATCAGCCATGATTTTTTATTATAATTTTGATATACCCAGTGTCACTCTCACAATTAAGACGAATGTAACGACACCTCTCAAGCTAAAATCCATCAAGCCGTTTAGGCTGCAGGGGGCGACAAAGAAATATACATACATACATACATATATACATACATACATACACTCGAAAAACATAACCCTCCTTCTTTCGCAGTCGGGTAAATACATACATACACTCGAAAAACATAACCCTCCTTCTTTCGCAGTCGGGTAATAAATAAGTGACATTAGATACATAAAAAGTTGAACATGGGACCAAATTCGTGGACAAAATGAATCCCAAGAGGATTAGTTGATGAGAAGCAATTTTCATTTTTGTTTACAAAATTGTTTTTAGGGAAAAAACTACAAAAGTCCTTATGGTCTGTCTCCGGTGTCTATCGGACATTACTCTAATAGGAAATTACCAATTTAGGTACAAATACATATGTAATTTTGCACCAATAATTTTGCCCAAATCGTCCTACTTTTTGAGAAAAAGCTAGAGATCTGAAGCGCTAATTTTGTATGAAATTGCAAAATAGTCATCAGACATACATACATACATACATATCTTAACGCCGCTTTCTCGGAGGGGTAGGCAGAGATTATAGAGCGCCATACGGTACGATCACAGCACACCTATTGCGCTTCATCTACAAACATACATCTTTTCATACATCCTCTACGATTACGGTTGCTACGTATCAGACCTTTACGAAGAATTACATCGATTTGGTCGTGGTACGTTTTCCTTGGCCGCCCGGGCACGACACTTCCGCTCACTTCTGCTCTGCAAATTTGTTTCTTAATTTTTTCGTCATCCATTCTTTCCATGTGTCCAACCTCAGAAAGGAGTGCTAATCCTTTCTCGATTCTAGTCACAAGATCATTTTTCAATTGACATTTATGTCTAGCCCAGCCGTCATCAGGCGAGGGCGAATTTCTTCCACGTCCATCTGCGCCGGAACCCTCGGGACGGGAACACGTTCACGCTTGGCCGGTTTTTATTCGTTCGTCAGTTACCGAAGACGATTATGAAGTCCAATCTTTTCCATGCGTTCGAGTAACTGGTCACCGAAAGTCTCAAGTGCTAAAAATGTTCAATCACCATAAACCCCTTTCTCGTGTCGGCATACGGGCGCTCGTTCATATTTAGCTCGCGTAATATCACGGGCCACCGACGATGTCGCAAGAAACTGGGCGGAAGCTTGACCGCAAAAACTTGATGGCTTTTAATTTGCGCGGCTGAGCCAACAACCCCACGATAATAAAACCAGAAAAGTAGACTAGTGCGCACTCCGTGATTCCATCGGGAAATCTATTGGTGGAATATGGCATGGTACCCTGCATTTGGGATTTGATAACACCACGGAGGACACCTCTATCCTCCGTGGATAACACATTCTTTAAATAGTTATCTATATCTGTGAAGTCTACATGCGCAATAATTTAAATTTATACGGCAATTTTTGAGATGTTTTGTTTTTTGAGAATGTGTCTACTGTTAAAATAAGGATCAAAAACTGAACTAAATAAAAAAGTTTATTATATTTTGTCTTTGTGGGTTCCGGCGCATAAAACAAATACCGTGATTATCGCAAGAGACGACGAAAGGATTCGTCGTTTATGGTTCGACTTCCACATAAAACTGTTTATCTACTAGGTGGTAGGGCATGGTGTAATGGTACCAACCCGCCAGGGTCGGTCCTATATCATTGAATTATGTTCGAAGCGGCAAAGAAAATTGTCCGTGTTTTCCATCCAGTTATATGTACCCGTGCAATATTAGAAAAGTCCTGGCATGGAACCCAACTCTCGTGTGATGCGTTGGGGTAAAATTATGACAAAAGGTTTGTTTACCATCCATGTCCAGTATACCCAAAATACCCCCTTAAGGAAGCCCCTTAAAAGAACACTACTTGACTGTTACTCCAACAGCCCATCTTGATTGAATGACTATGCGGCAAGCTACCCCCAAACCCTCAGCGTCTACCTACTAGGTCAGCCGGAGCAAATAGGCGGAATCAATTTGACGCGAAGATTTTTTTTACCGCGCGGGGCGTTGTAGTGCGTTTATTTAGATCATTACTTCGGGCAATCTTCTAAGAAGTAGGTCAGTGGGCGCAGGTTGCCCTAGTCATTTTATGGACGTTTTTGGAGCAACTGTTCGCCGCTGGATTATTAGGAGGAAATTGCCTCATATCCCTTATTAGGCTTCGCCCGAACCTTCGCGCGGTGAAAATCTTGGCTAACATTTACGCTCAGTGCCCATGGCACTAATGACGCGTCCTGATGATGCAAAGCGTAAAATCACCTCTCATTGCAACGTAAATTACCAGTAAATTATTATTTTTTTTCAGCAGAAACCCCACAGGACAAGCCGTAGTTAATATTTTAAAAAATATATCATACCTTACTGCACCTGGCCCACTCAAGCCGTATGTACCAAATTTGTTATGTATCAGTTTCAGTTTCAGTTTCAGTTTCTTTATTTCCTCCATTAGATGTATATTACACACTCGGATTCGTCATTTTTTTTTTCCTGTCGGTTCGATTACTTCTGGCGAAGAAGAGCCGACAAGAAACTTCGCCAGGTTGGTCATTGTATTATTATTTTTTCCAGTGATACTTACAAACTAGTTTACAGTGATTGATTGATTACTACTGCTCACAAAGAACATTATTATAAGAACATTATATACATTGGTGAGGAGCAAACTCTTGACTACTATAATGACATCTTATTCTAAATTAATAGGAATTATGATCTAAATTATTCAGGTGTAAAAAGCCATCGTCATTTTTGATACAAGGTAATATCAAATTAAATATAAGTTAGTAAATAAACAAATTCATACTACAATGTAGTACCCATGTCAGAAAAAATAATAATAATAGAAAATAATAATAATAATAAAAAAAAAAAAATATTGGTAGTACCGTGTTAGGTACCCGGTCAAGTATGTAGTCATGAGCTTTAATTTAAACAAGTTTTCTATCTAATAAGGCTTCCTGGATAGTGTAGTAGCTTTTTTTTATTAATACTGATTTCAATTTGCTCTTAAAACATTTATCTCCTAATTTCCTGATCTCCTCTGGAATTTTGTTGTATAACCTAATACTATTGCATATAAAACTTTTTGAAAATTTTGATGACCTATGCTTAACATTTTGTAAATCAGTTTTATGTCTAGTATCGTAGTCATGTACATCAGCATTTAAGGTATTATGGTGCTTATATTTCCTAGCATGGCAGATATTTTGATACACATATGCGCTAGGTAGGGTCATAATTCCTATTTCGCTGAATACATTCCTACAAGAATCTATAGCTTTCATGCTAAGAATACAACGCAAGGCTCTTTTTTGCAAGACAAATATTCTATTTGCTTCTGCTGCATTTCCCCAAAACATTAGTCCATACAATCGTATCGTGTTGTATATAATTCATCTTTTGGACACATAGCGAACTTGGAGTCGTCAAAATGTTTTCCATGGCGAGAGGCAAAAATTAGAGTTAAAAACTATATGTAGCATAGCAATATAACTTTAATTATTATTTATGTATAAATAAGTTAAACAAATAAAGCTATAATTGCCAGAATACGAAATAAAATATGACATACGTGATATAGCATGACAAGCATAAACAGAATTTTTAGGATGCAAAGTTAAATATGACGTGACTGAATTGATCAAATAATTTAATATTTTCTGATTTCGCTTTTATTTTTTACTAGCTGAGGTACCCGGCTCTGCTCGGATCAATGTCGTTTTGGATACCTCTCCCCCTTACAGTTTAATTGTCACCAAAAAAGGTAGCCTAAGTCATTAATTTCAGTTGAGAGTGAGAGAGCGACATCTACATTTGAAGCATTGTAATCAGATTTGGAAAATAATCTGAAAAAAGTCCTACTTCCGACGAATGTCACCACCAAAAACGTTTCGTATCCATTAAATACATACAATTAAAGTAGCCTAAGTCCTTCTCCAAGGTCCAGAATATCTATACCGAAATTCAGCTAAATTGTTTCAGCGGTTTAGGCGTGAAAACGCAACAGACATACAGAGTTGCTTTTACATTTGTAATGTTATTATGGATAGACACATGCTATTTAACAAGTATTACTATACGTGCTAGGGTAGGAATTCATGTTATAATCTATAAGCAAGATATTCGTTTTAAGGGAAATTGTGTTCATTTCAGTTCCGTAAAATCAAATAATAACTATAACGGAATTACTTTTAACACCACATAACATCCTTTTCACACTCGCTATGTTTATCTACTATAATGGTTCTCGAATTATCCCAACATCACCAACTTTTAAAAAAATGGTACAAAAATGGATCATCAGGGCCGAAGAAAGTGATGAAAATCGTTATGTATGGAATCTAGCTCCGTAATAAGCTGCAGAAATGACTGAGAAAACATTAATTCATTTCATGTTACCTAAATAAGTCCCAGAACAGATACTCCAGGGCACGAGAATCACGATGTGAGACGCAACTTAATATTATCATATGTACAATTACCAAATTTGAAGGCGTTCTTGGATGTAGCGTGAGGCGAGCTTCGCGAGAGGAAGGCGTGGGTACGGTACCCCGAGCGGCTCAAAGCAGGGACTTGCTTTCCATGCCAGAGGTCAAGGTTTCTATCCCTGCCCCTTTTTTGCTCTCTTTCTAAACTGGATTAGTGCATGGTTCGGAATCCTTAAAAAAAAAAATCCGTGTTTCAGTTCAATGTTGCCGAGCAATATAAGGAAGGTTTTGGCATGGCGCCCAGTTCCCATGTGATGTGTATTAGCTATCCATGTCCAGTTACATACAAAATAAACTTACAAAATAAAATGTACTAAAATTGGGCAAAAATTTAACAGAGTTGTAAACTAACCAGTCATATTCACAATTATGGCTATTCTAGATACTATTCAGAAACACATTTCTGCGTTACCAGGTTGCCTGGAAGGTTTGTCAGATCTTGTTCGTGTGATTTGCGGATAGTGAGTAAAGGTTAGAGAAATTTGGGGTGGTGAAAATTCGTTACGATTTCTGAAGTTCTGAAAGACATTTCGGCCCACGCTTTCATTAAACTTCAAAAGCCGGTAACAGGGGAAGCAGTAAATGCCGTTAAGGCCTAGTGCACACTTTGTTTAGTCAATAATTTCTACTGATTCGATTAAGAAAACAATCTTTCATCTTAACTAGTCATCCTGCTGTCTACGCAAGGACAATGACATCTAAACTCGGTACTTGAATGAACGAAGTGTAAATAAACTTTAGTGATTTTGTCAGCCTCAGTGGCCCAGTGGCGCGACACTTCGGCGATCGCTCTCCGAAGTTAAGCAACGCTGGGTCCGGTCTGGTCTTGGATGGGTGACCATTAGACCATTGAGAGAGGCTGGCCGTGGTTCGGATTCCACGTTAAACTGTAGGTCCCCTTCCTTACTTACTAGGTGGTAGGGTTAATCCCGCCCGGGTTGGTACCATCGCATTGAATGAACGATGGTCGAAGCGGCAATGAAAATTGTCCGTGTTTTCCTTCCAGTTCAATGTAGCCGAGCAATATAAGGAAGGTCCTGGCATGGCACCTAGTTCCCATGTGGTGTGTTCATGGAGGTGAAGAAATAACCCTCCATGGGTGTGTTGGGCTAATACCATGACAGAAGGTGTGGTATTAGCCATCATGTCCAGTCACATAAAAAAAAAACCTACCACGGACAGCGGGTTTCCACCGAGCCAAAGACACATTTTGAATATAAAATAGTCTCTGCCCTGGAGAATTCTCTTCGGAGCTGCATAACGCCGTCACTCCATCCCATTTGTACCATCACTAAACGCGGTACAGACAGGGAACATACCCATTCACCGTCGAAATTCCTCGAAATATAAACAATCATATACAGGATATGGTCACCATGGAGACCTATTTCCCTCAATAGTACCTGGGGCCCTCCAAATAGAATTTGGAGAAGCCCTGACAATCCAGTATGTGTTTCGCTGCTCCTGTCAAAGCTCGAAAGCATCATCTGACCGCTCGTTTCCGCCATACACGGCAGTCAGTCAATCAGCTTGTTTGCGTCCCCTGCTGGACATACGCCTCTCCGAATTTTCTCCGGTCCTCCCGGCCGTCAGCGGTTCGGAACCACTACTTTCCGCCGACGAACTTGATGTCGTCGTGCCACCTGGCGGGTGGTCTTCCCACACTCCCTTTTCCTGTCCACCGCCGCCAGTGTAGGACACGGTTAATCCAACGGACGAACATGAAACGTGCGATAGAATGATGAATTGTGTTATTTAATTAACAAATTAACTACTTAATACAATTCTCCGCCGAGCCGTTCAAATTCAAGGTTTTTTATAGTCCGGAATCCATGTTAAACCGTAGGTCCTCTTCCCTACTTACTAGGTGACCATCGCATTATATGAAAAGAGGCAAAGAAAAATAGTCCGAGTTTCCCATCCAGTTCAATAAACTGCTCATGAGGGGAAGATGTGCCACCGAATTCCTTAGGGAATAAGGTGTGTTGGGCTAATATCATGTCAAATATATAAAATGTATTCATCAAAGTTATATTTTTTCTCGCGACATTTTATCGAAGGGGCAATAAAAAGTTGTATTCACAGGAATGCTAAGAATTTTCGATTTTCCTGACAGTAAAGTATGAAGGGTCGTTTCACATTTTTCTTACAGGCACCCTGATGAAATGAATTTGATATTATTTTATGTCAGTATGTATTCTACTTGATTTAATAGACGTGAGGTAGAAATTTAATCAGAATTTAATTTTCTTTTTAGAAAATGTCTTTTAGATTACTTATATTTACGCATATACAGTGTTCAGCTTATTTATTATCACGTCACGTTACGACCACAACGCTGTAAACATTTTCATATTTCGGATTAACGCGGCCTAAGGTCCAAACAAGTGAATGATCAAATCTGATTTTTGATGTTTTTTTGTTATTTATAAAAAGTAAAAACAGAAACAAACAATGTATACATAAATAAATGAAATACAAAATATACAGAGAGTTTTACATTTAAATTAGCCTTTCTTCTAACTATTCCTCACTAAAATATTTCAATAAAAAGACAATATTAAAAATAGATATGCTAGACAGAGAGATAGACGGAGCAAAGAGGGCTGCACTAAGGAACTAAAAATAAGTACATTTGTAATAGTCATATCTTGTTAACTAGTTAATTTCAGTTCACTTGATCGATCACTTGATTCAACGTCGTTTGCCAGTTATTGTGGTACTAAATGCAATTAAACGTCAGACTGAATCGCTAATTTGCCTGTTAATCCGACGAGTAAATTTTCTATGGTAACCCCCCTGGAGGCCTTTGATACTACATCGTCCAGTCCACTCCTTGTTTATCCGTAACAACGAATAAGAGTGGAGTTTTACTAAAATAATATCCTGCAGTCAACCACGGCAGAAAATGCCTTAATTTCTTATGTTGCATAACATATCCCAAAGCTTCAAGTTTGATTATTTGGATAAAATCTCACTTTGAACCACTGCAACACCTAAAGGTTTTTCTTTTCGGCTGATTTTAAGAACCGATGAACTATTTAAAACATATGTAAGGCTCATAATGACTTCGGAGTTACAATATAATCTTAATTCTTCCCAATATCGCAAGGCCAAGGAGCGGTGGATGGAATTCGACGGACGGTGTAGCAGAAGGTGTGAACGGTGTAAAGACGAGAAAGGCGCTCGTCAACAATTCTATCGATTCCTTCGCACAAATAAAAGCAATAAAAGTGCTCCATATGGATGGAGGGTCTTTGAGAGACTTCTCAGTTGGTTCTAGATCAGGTATACTTAAAAACAATATGGACTTCTATGTTAAATATATCCATTATTATATATTTACTTCAATAAAATTTTTTAAACATAGAATTACCTTGTAAAATGGTATAAAGTCACCCCCAGAGACATATAATAACATTGAGCGACTCGTTGCATAGTGGCGCGGGGACTAGACTAACATACCAGAGGTCTGAGTTCAAATCCTCGCCCCGTTCATATCATTTTCTTTCTCATTCTGAGTTAGATAAGTGCATTTCGTCACGAATGCGAGCTCCTCCGCGGTTCGGAATTCATGTAAAACTGTAGGTTCCCTTCCCCCTTTTTAAGCCCACCCGGGTTGGTACCATGCATTGGATGAAATGATGTTTGAAGCGGCAATGAAAAAATGTCTAAGTTTTCCATCCAGTTCAATGTAGCCGTGCTCATAACGGAAAGGTCCTGGCATGGCACCTAATTCCTTCGGTAATGTGGTGTATTGGGCTAATATCATAACGGTTGTTGTGTGTTATTAGCCATCTATGTCAGGTTGCATAAAAAAAATTGAGCAACCATGTAAAAAAAAGATCAATTTGTGTGATATTCACAATGGTAATGTAAATGAATGAGACAAACATTGATATTGAACTATTCTTAAATCGACAGTTCAATCACTTTGACAACACTAGGGAATGAAAGTTGGTCTTAGAAATGGTCCTTTCTCCGTCTACCGTAGCTAGAAACGCGCTCGTAAAACTCGTCGCCATGAATGCGTCCGTCGTTCCAGAGAAACGGGCGAGCTCTCAGCTCTCAGCTCTCAGCCCAACCTATTCGCCTTTATTGCAATCACTGTAAGCATTACTTTCCATTGTCTCACTTACATCTTGATTCCGGACGAATACTATGATCGGAATCGAAAGGAACTGATAAAATCTGGATTAAAGAGGATACAATTGACTTTCCTTATTGATTGCGTCGCTTAGTTAGTGCCCCTCCACGAATGCAACTTGGCTTTTTCATTTTAGCAGTTCAATGTGTACCCGACTTTGAAAATAAGGATACGTGTATTATTGCTTTTGTCCAGATAATTATATCGTTGTCGGTCTCACTATTTCTGATGTTTGTTTCGCAGCGCTGCTACTGATATTTCGGCCTGCAGCGGCCGTTATATAGAATATTTTTTTCTAACGTTATACTCAAGCTATATACCTTAAGAGTCTCAAAGAATATAGCCCTTGTTGAAAGCGTGGGTGGACACATTACAATGGACGTATATGCTGGATTAAAATATATTTTTAGCCTAATTCATAGAACCAATTAACCATACATATTTATAATATTTAGTTTGACGGCTTACCGCGCGTGCGAGGAGCAGGACGTGCTGCTCGACGTTTCAGAGCCTCACATCGGCTCCATCTTCAGGCGAACGTGCCCGTCGCGACCGAGGTAGGCACGTTACTGACTTCCCGTCTTTCGCCCATATGGAAACCTGTGTTGAATTAGCTGAACACCGCACTGAATTTCGGAGAGGTGCACCGACAACAGACGTCGAGGAAGATACAGTCAGTGTGTTTTGCACTTCACACGAAATTCAAATGTTCGAGTGTTGCCATGGACGCTGAGAGGTCAAGCAAAGCGACGAGTAGTCAGTAACCTTCAACAGGCACGTTCTCCTGAAGATGGAGCCCATGTGAGGCTCCGAAACGTCGAGCATCACGTCCTGCTCCTCACACGCGCGGTAAGCCGTCAAACTAAATATTATAGTTACGTCCCGTGTAAGTTTTAAAATGATGATGAAAATGAAAATGATACGTACCTATTTATACCACCACTTCATAATTTTGGTTGCAACAGCAAAACATATTTTGAAAATGTCTCTGGTCCATCAAATAAGGCTGAGTAATTAATATCAATAGGGTGAATGTGTAGCAAATTTAAATGTGTTCATTTTATTTATTGCAAACGAGTGTAATATGTATTATTCGAACTAGAAGATTATGTGTAAACAAAAGTTCAAAGAACTTGGTTCTCAATATAGTTAGAAATAAATATTTCTTAGTAATGTCAATTTTACTGAGCTAACGCGCACTCACGTTCTCTGTAAGCCTTAAATATGTTTGAACATGTTTTGTATGTCTCGGAGGATGCACAAATGATATCCAATATTTTATAGGTTTTATTATTTTAGTAGTATCTTTAATAAAATTAAAGATTACGTATTCTGTGATCAAAGTTTCAAAAAGAACTTTATGTAAATATCCACATGTGTACGTCCGTGCAGGTGAGGTGGTAATATAGATATAAAAAAAAACAGTTATTACTCGTAATTTAGTTATTTGTTTGGAATTTTAGTGGGTAGGGAAAGCTGTTTCTCCTACCCATAAAATTAACACTAAATAAAAATTTTACTTGTCTCCACTATGATACTCTTTGACATTAAAATATATGTTTTTAAGGATAGACGTTATTTTTTTATTTTATTAAGACTGAGCAAATTTCGTAGCATTACAAAAATATGAACTTACAGCAAGTTCATCAACCCAGGAGAAAAACTTAAACACACCATTTTAAAGATTTTCGTAGCTACGTAAATTTCCAATTTTCTCAGGTGAATATTAGTGAAAAACTAAATATTAAACCTGGAAAGTATGCGTATAAGGGCCGTCAGACAAACAACTGAACTGCTCGGTAAGATAAAGTCGAATCGTAAAATAAAAGAAAATACACTGACGAAGATTGAGAAGGGTATGAGATGTAGTTGGCGTGTTGAGCAAATTAGTGATGAACGAATGAACGAGCAAATTTACAGAGCGGAAACGTATGGATGAGCACCGTTTCCGGGCAATCTAAAAGAAAATACCGTGATGATTTGCTTTGCAAAGGACAACCTCGTAGCATCCGTCATCGAAAAGCATTTTTTATATAGCTGGACATGGATGGCAAATAGCACACCCATCGTCATGACATTAGCCCGACCAACCCCATTCCCGGAGGCATTAGATGCCATCTACCTTCGCTCAACGCGGAGCAGGGAAAAATGCACAACTACACAGTCGACATTCCAAAAATAAAAACCAACCGATCCTCTAGATCCTTTATCTAAAGGGTCGGTAAAAAATTGAATAAACTTCCCTCCGAGGTATTTTCCCCAAATTACGACCTGGAGTCCTTCAAACGTGGTGTGAAGAAGCACCTGGCCGGCCGGCATGGTTTTCGCAGCCAATCTGAATGTTCGAAAACCCATGGGCGTCGTCGGGAACCTTTAGGTCCTGTTGTACGCCACATGCCGCGCTTGACATGAAAATAAAGGTCATGATCGTTCCTTTTATGAGCACGGCTACTTTCAACCGAATGGAAGTAGTTTTCGACAATATTTACATCCAATGCGATGGTACCAACCGGTGCGGGCTAAACCCTACCACCCATCAGGGGACCGAACCAAGCTACAGCTCGCATTCGTAACGAAATACACCTAGTCCATCTCAGATATAGAAAGAGAGTATACTAGCTACTAGCACCAGCTCACAGCACTGCGAAATTCCAAAAGAGCTTAAAATTCAAGGGCACCAACATATTTAATAAACTGCCGCTAGATCTACAACTTGAGGAAAGTGAAACTCTCTTTAAAAGAAAAGTGAGCAAATGGCTCCTCAATAAAACGTTTTACGACCTAAATTTTTTCAATTCAGATGTTTAAGATTATTTTTTTTATTTTTTTATTAATTTCTATTAGATTTTTTTTTAATGAATATTTATTGGAAATGCTTAAAATTGTATAATTTGATAATTTAATAATGAATGTTTTAATAATGATAAGATATTGTGATATTTATTTGTATTCTCTATGACGAGGTGTGAAATGTTATGCTATCTTTTGATTCATTCCCATACATAGCACCAAATAAATGATTTGATTTGATTTGATTTGATTTGATTTGATTTGAGTGGTGCCTGAATCTATATTTTAACACATGACCTCTGAGATGGAAGGCGAGTCCAAGCGCCGATACAAGCAGCTATTTTATGCTACCTAAAACATTTACGTTTTCATTCATTCCATTATTGTGGTTTATTTCACCCGACCCTCCCTTCTGTTTGTGCAAATCGGATTGCCAAATTGCACAATTTAAGTCCATGGCAACTCTGAACAAACACTGAAAGGTTGGCGACTTCGTTGCAGGTTTGCTAATGCTGGGAACTTTTGTCTCTCTGTTCAGTCCTGATCACTTCGAAAAATCGAATTACTTTTTTTATCGTCTAGTGCAGCGTCTAGAACAAAATCGTTTACTTGTTCTATGATAAAACGGTGTTATATCATACAAATGTTGGAAGTCATCTTACTGACAAAAATACCGATACTTCTTCAATCTTATAAACTTTTTAACTATTAAAATTACTTTATCTCAGTAGTTCGCTGGCGCTTCGATGTTTGATTATCCAGGTTAACAAATACTAGGTGCTGAATAGGTGACCTTCCAGGCCGCGACGGTTTCTAACATTTTACCGGGCTCCGATCGGATGAATGTACAAAACTAAATCGGCCCGAGCGGAGCCGGACTACATAGTTGTAGTGTTGTGAAGCTAGATGTTAATAAAGACTGGGTCAAACCAGAGGAATGAAACAGTTTGTATGTAGTTTTTTTTTCTGTTTTTGAAATCAGTTTTAATATTTCGAAAACAAATTATAATATGCCGATCCGTTACAATGAATGCCTGAAGATACAACAAATATTCACGTAAATCGAAGATTTACTTTAAAACTACCCATTTTATAGGTAGCATTCAAATGCATTTATACTCTCCTTTCATACCCAAATTTCACTCCAATGATAATAGACCACAATCTGCAAAAAACACTACTTTCTTTTTTAGTAAAGTTTTTGTTTAAAAATACGTTACTTACTGAACTTTTATACGCTATTCAAAGGCGACATTGCCTACAAAATAGATAGTTATTACAAGGTGGGCAAAGCGTGTATTGCAGTGACATCCTGAATAATATATTCAAGATTGTTTTGCTAGCTGCGATATCTATAACCCATGTCACTTCACGAGCATCGAAATTTTGAAGTGAAACATTATATCTCTTCAGATATTCTTCCAGAGAATATTCCTGGAAATCCTCACTCCAGGCGTATCCGGGCGAATATCTTTTCAAAACCAGGGCTTTCCAACTGAACGAATCGAAATAAAAAGGATCCTAATTTGAAAGCGCTGAAGCGTTCGAAATAAGACTATCTGTATGGATCCATTATCTAATAGTTTTGATTAACACGTGGTTAAAAAATATATCCATTACTTTTCGAAACATAAACCAGTTTATTAATAATTATTGAACAATAAGTTACGCCATCTACAAAAAATAAAATTGTCTCTTCTAAACGTATTTAAGAATCTAAAAATGGTGATTTTGAAAACAAAGTAAGGGTGCGGCGAACATTGAATTCACCTTCCTCGGATTCAGGAAATTGCAATTTGTGTACCTAAGATAAACGCTATACATTTTTCCTACAACAAATACCTGACGAATATAATTTAACGAAATTCTGTTCTATCGCTTGTTTTTTTTTTATTTGATTCTTTATCCATAGGCAGTACTTATATGTTTTCATGTGCCGGTTCAACATGCACAGCGAAGAAGAACTGGCAAGAAATTTCGCTGGACTTTTTTAACAAAGTTCACTTAGGGCCGAGTGCACGAAAGGATCAACGTACGATTAAACACGTCACCATGGTACCCCCCCCCCCCCGCTGCCACCAGGAAAACAGTATATCCTGCAATCGTCCTCTTTCGTGTTTATTTAAAGTTTGCTTCCTCTGTATAAGAGAACACTTAAACGCCGCTGGACCGCAGCGTGGCTGGGATTATGAGGAACATTCTGACAGTCTAGGTCGCTCTGGAGGTGAGCAGGGAAGAGAGGTTCTACTATAACTGACATGTTTTAGGTATTTACGAACACTTTGCTTTTCCGAAAAGGAAGTACGAGATGAAGAAGAAAAACTTGATTACTATTGCATGTTTGCCATAACTTTTCATGTCAATCAAACCGTAGTCATTTGGTTTAAAACGTTCCCCTACCTAAAATATTTAAGGAACGTTTTAAAAGTCATTTCCTTACCATTTTCTTGTCACATTGTTTTAAAAAAATCAAGATATGCATTTGTACATATACAAAACTTGTATGCATGGATCTATATGCATGTTTATCTTTTGTTTATTATGTAATATGATTGAATTTTTTATGTATATTTTGGGTAAAAAATATTTTTGTTAATGAATTTTGTTTTGTAGTGTTTTTTATCCGCCTTACTGCACCTCTTCTATTTCTTGAAGATCTTGAATGTTGTAGAACGCCTTCTGGCATTAATTTTCGTCTTTATTATTTTATGGCTGCAAATAAAATACCTTTTCATTACCTTTTACTTTTAAATATCATAAGATTAAACGTCTAGTGTCTGTTTGTCTGTCTCAAGTTCTCAGAAATATAGAGAGTAAGACAGATAAGACATTATTTCTGAGAACTTGAGAAACAATTACCTATTTTGATACGGTTAATATCAGAGTATTTTAATTAATTAAATTCTTCCCATGTATTATGTGCTACTTATTACCTCGTTAAAGATCCTGAGGGGGAGCAGTAAGGTTAATGTTTTTGACAGAAGTCAGGAAAAACTGGCAATTTTTCGTTGGATTGTAACGCGGCCAGAATCGGGGACTATTTAATCTACTGAGTAGTATGTACGAACATCTTTATTCAATAATTAAATGAATCAAAGTCGGCCGAAATCGAGAGCTTTTATTTCGCTACTCACCTCAAAAGCCGAGGTCTCCTTTTACGCGAGCAAGGCAAAGAGCACAAGTAAGACCTAGACTGGAATATTCGAAACTGTAATGCCTTTGTCTGCTCGCACTTCGACGCTGGATTGCTTTTGTTCAGAATTTTGAAATTCATGAAAATAGGGCACCAAAGTTTCGCTCTCGTCTGAGGCTGTTATAGTTTTGTATTATGTTGACATATAAGCTCACAAGCCATGACCGTATTACTGGGAGGGGACCTCTTCCACCGCGGTTTGAGAAACAAAACGCAATCCGATATAAAAAAAAATATTGCGTAACATTTGATGTCAGACAGACTTCGTGTTGGTGACATTACTTAGTAAATATTGAAAAAGTTTGATGAGATGTGAGTTGTGCACATAACTCAAGTTCAACAATAACACGTGCTTAGTATTCACGCGGCGTCGTCAGACATGTATCACGTAAATCCAAGCTTAGGAGACAGACGTAATGCGTATTTTTCGTATGCGTCTTGGTCCCTGTACAATGTGATTGTATTCTAGGGAAGTTATTGCATATAATCATTTTAAAATGTACCCAAAAATATGTCATGAAACCAATATGCAGGCTGAATTTTTCAAGAGGGCACTCAGGGCCAAATCCGAAACTATAAGAAATGGCGAAAAACACTCAAAGGAGTCATGAGGACGATTTTGATAAAAACGAAAATGCATTATTATATTTTTGAATAAATATTTTTTCCAGTCGGGATTGAACTCGTTGGTTTTGAAAATATAACGCCCGCTGTATTTTTACATCAGATGATAGTGTCTCTTACATGGATCACATTCTGTGAAGTAATCTAAAATGGCAAACCTCGCGGCAAACTAAAGGAAAGTATTGATTTTTAATAAACTCATTCATATTTTCATTCATACATTACTCGTACCTTCAATAATGAATTTTCCAAAAATATTTTTTCTTTCATTTATTTAACCGTGAAGAGATAAGACAATTTTGAAATAACAATACGATGTTGTGATGCTGAATGCAGCTGTATTGAGCTTCATTTCGAATTATTTCATTTGTGATGGTACGGGTAATGTATGAATAATTTAAAATATGAAAGAGTTTATTAAAAATTATCCCTTTCCTTGACTTTGCCGTATAACATTACTTCACAGAATTTATTCCTTATAAGCGACATTATTTATTGGCGCAGTAATACAGGCTGCTTTATTTTTCTCAAAATCAACGAGTTCGATTCCAGGCTACGAAAACGATTTTTCCAAAAATCGAATAGTGAAGTTTTAGTTTTTATCAAAATTGCCTTAAAATGTCAAATATTTAGCCTTTTTGAGATTGCTATGTATTGGTAGCCTTCTCTTTTTCTAGATTTTAACGACCACTGACCTTCTAGAAGTAAGTCTGATCCTTGAAAGAAAGTAGGTATATGTAGTAATTGGCTTTATAGAGTCCGTATTTATGAAGTTTGGAAATGACGTTGTCGAAAGAGACAACGCCATTTCCATATCTCTATTTTCAATAAATGTCTGTCAGGATTCTAAAATAGGATCTGATTTGTTACAGAGGAGGATTAGGGGCCATTATTTATGAGTCTCAATCCTATTTTATATCTTCACCGTTGAGATTCGATTTTCTGATCTACGGCTCTGTAAGGTATATGACATTTTAGGGGTGATTTTGAACATCAAAGACAAATGTGTTCCGTAGGATAGTATTTCTCTATGTATGTGAGTAAGTAAATGAGTGTAAGTAAATAAAAGGCATTTAGATGATAACCAGTAAAGGAATATTTTACGTTATATGTAATAGATGTAATTCTATTGAAACTGTATTCAAGGCACATTTTTCTCTGTAAAGCGCGATATATGGCCTCGACACCTAGATTTTGCTTCAGGTATGCACCGAGGATATACCAATGTGGTCAGCAATAGACTGAAAAGTACTCTGGGTGCAATTAGTATAATGATATTCAGTTTTGCTCAGGAAAACATTTGGAGGTGATTTTAGTTTGTATCGATTTCAATGGATAAGGGTTTCTGTAGTTGAAGAGAAAGAATCTGATGTCAAATTTGAAAAAAGTGACCGCCATTCGATTGCCAGAATCTGTAGAAGCTTCTTTCCACGACGTCACCCGTTTTTTAATAAATTGATCTTGATCGGCCCGACAAAAAAACAAACCACCAGTCAAAAACATTAAACTATGAATTCAAAATTATAAATCATCTTTAAATGTCTACCAAGTTTTACTACGGTAATCTTTGTTTTGCTCTAAGTTTGAATACCTTCATATTCAACTGTAATTTTGCTGAGTAGCTAAACGGGGTACAACCGAAATATTATAGGTACAATGTCTACATATTTAATGTCTAGCCCAACCGAACGTGCTTCTGTACTTAGTGAAAAAAAAAACATTTAGTCATAAAGCCCGGGCGTGTTTTACGCACCTTTTATAGGGCCGTAAAGCGACAGCCTTAAACAGCTCTGAGCCAATAATACTGGACTTTATTAATCAAACCCCCTCACGTACTGCGTCTTTCTTTGTAGTAAGGTTGAAAGTAAATCGTAAGTCATAAAAAATCTGATGGTAAGCGTTATTTACACAAAAAGCAGAGATCACTTGACAAATGATAATAATATTAACGTAGAGTGCACAATCTCTGGATTTTAAAATTTAAATATTCATCCGTCCTTATTTTTCGTCTGAAGAAGAAAGAAAAGAGATATATATAATAACAATAACCAGAGATAGTGAACTCCACCCTTAAGGTGGCCCAACCCGCTCAACTCCCCATACAAACGGGGAAAGAAGATCACGCCCATATTTCTAATCAGAGATCCCAAATTTTGCTCAAAAGAGCTTTATTTGATCGAACTAGATGTCTGATGACCATTGACATTCTTAAGTTGTGTTTTCTTTCTAAGTTATAAGGTCCGAAAGTTCGAATTCTTTCGAATTTCGTTTTATACAATAACCTTGGAGGTGGATTACTCAACGATAAAATTAAAATATCTTAAAATGATTAGTAATCAAACATAGCTTGTTTCATGAAAAATTATAATCAATTTGTTTTTTGTTAGATTATTTATTAAAGCGGTTGTGATTGACTTCTAGCTATAAGTCATTTTGTAATTCAAATTTTCGTAAATCTTACCAAATCAAACACTATGCGCATTGTCTGCTTTGTGGACATGTTGCATGCTCCTGATCACGGAGCCTGTCTTTTTCTTTGAAATTGAGAAGGTCCTAGAGCGCAATAGCATGGTTTTGTACCGTGCCCGTGAATGAGTTACTCCCGCCGGGAAGGGCCACCTTAAGGCTGTCGGGATGTCACAGGAAATCTAAGATTTGAAAATTTTACGTAATGCTTTCTTTTTCTACTGGCCAAAGCACAATTTCACACGGTGATTACCATTAAACTAGCGAAATCGTATTCCAGGCTCTTACGTTTCCCTACCCTTAAAGTTGTCAGATTTTTATATATTTTTATTACTTGAGAAAGCTTCATTCAATGTCTTTATTGTTTTGTAAATTTCTGTATATTTCAGGTGAGAAAATCGAAAATAAACGTAGGAAAGACAACTTTTTCCAATATTAACTAGCCAAAATTTGCCAATCCAAAAGGTATATTAAAAAAAATACTGACCTAGATTTCGACAGTATATTTTGGAATCAATATTTCAAAAACCTTTGCAAACATTAAGAGCATCTAAACAGTTATCGCCTGTACTGTAGTATGGGGAATTGATAGTTTAACGACCCTCTTAAATATAGCAAGCTAAACCGTAACTCTTTTTCATTGCGGGTTCTTACAATCTGTTAAATCTAGCTATGCTTTGTGAGAATATCATGACTCATAATGTCAAAGACACTTTTTTAAAACATCATTGTTTACTTCCTAGATGCGATGTTTGTAAAAGATTGTGTAATGATATCACATACCGAGGTCAAAATCCGCCAGGTTTGTCTACTAGGGCCTACCCTTCATTCAATATCCCTTTATACCCTTTCAGACGTTACATTTAGTATGCAAATGATCCACCAACGCCAAACGCTGCCTTTTCCTTTTGCGTCCTCGCTATATTTGGAGGTCCTCATTTTGCTATCACTAGCTCAATTCCCTCAGTGGTTTGCAAATTTTTTACTGCATTTTCACCTATTTCACCAAGACCAAAATATATATTTATTTTTTAATTGATGTATTTTATATATTTCCTGCATGATGTCTTTATTTTATATTAATGTCAGCTACGACTATTTTATCTCAGCCTTAGAGTATAAGTTAAAATATTGCTCTAAGCAGATGACGTGGCTTTGTAGGCTTATTACTAGTTACGTTACGCTTATCACGAATTTACTTCAATCGTCGAATTAAACACTTAATCCTGTCCGTGCATTTTTTATGTTACAACTAAGCCTCCTTACGCCTTTAAAGTTAGGCCATTGAATGAATGTGAAATATGTAAGCACTAAATCGGTTGTGCAATACATTTAAACAGTAATTTAGAAATACAGGCCAGCCTTAATGGCCAGTATATGAAATGATTATTGGGATTGAAATAAACAAAAAAGTACAAAAATTTTTGCTGAATATCCTCTAAATAAAAAGTTAGACTTCCATACAAAGTAATCCAATAATTTACCTACTGTAAAAATAATCTAATGTTTCGTAAGAACGTGGGAACGTTTTGTGTACTTGGACATGAATGGCTAATATCACACATACTGTCACGACATTAGCCTGATACGCCACGTGGGATCTAGACTCCATGCCAAGACCTTCCTTATGCATGGTTACAGCTTGGCGTCAAATTACACTAGACAAAAACATACATTTCAAAAATGTATATCTCGGTATATAGACACTTTAGAGATTTTTTTGTCTTGTAAACATGAGGATTACGCTGAAGAAATTAATGTACTGGCCCTTACGACATTAATTTTTTTTTTTCATTTCATTTATTGAAACTTTTTGGTAGTCAAACTACACTAAGGCTGAGATAAATAGTAGTAACAGAAATTAAGACTAACCAAAAGTAGTACTTTGTGACGTCACTTTGCATTACTTTGCCATTTCGTCCATACAAAATGTGTCAAATTGACGTCACAAAGTACTACTTTTCGTTAGTCTTAGTTTCTGTTACGTCACAAAGATCCGCTGATTTGATCAACCCAGTTAAGAAGAACCCGCAAAGAAACTTCATGGGTTTACATAACATATTTTTCCATCTACAATTATGAAATACACACTTGATCTAAATGCCACCCCGTATATATTTAAGGCAAATCCCTTGCAATCCCACAATGCTAATGATGGTTTTCGTGTTATTCGTTCTAAGTAAATATGTTTCTACGCAAACATAAAAAATCCACGGACGGGCGATATAGTGTAAACTTAAAACGCTTTATTCAATGGAGTAAGTAAGTGAAATCGACCATCATAGAAACGATTTAGTGATAAGCGATACGTAACTTGAAATGAACCTACTGACATCGATAAATACACATATCTGCTTAAATTTTTCTTTGCGATCAATACTAATACTATAAATGCGAAAGAAGCTCCGTCTGCCTGTTGCGTTTCACGCCTAAACCGCTCAACCAATGTTTCATGATTTTCAGTATAGAGATAGTTTGGACCTTGGAGAAGGATATAGGCTACCTTTTGTGGTGAAAATTTAACTTGAAGGGGGTGAAATAGGGGCTGAAAATGTCTTTGGGGAACTCATATAATATACGTCACCGTAGAAATACTCACGTCCTTTCACTTCTTTACAGCATCCTTAATGATTCTAATGCCCCCTCGTACCTCAGAAATCGGTTCGCATAGCTTTGCTCATATGTTCTCCCACTTAAATCGACCAGCTCCTCGATACTGGCCATTCCCTCGCACTCATCTTCCACATATTCAGACTCCTTCACAGTGCATGCTGCCAGGCAGTGTAATCAGTTACCTCCCCATCTACGAAATTGTCCCTCTATTAATGTTTTTAAAAAAATCTTAAAGCTTATTTTCTGTCTTTATGATATCCCTAATTTCCTCCCTCTTCATTTTTAGGTTTTTTTATGCTTATGTATTTTTTTTATTTATTTATTGTTAATATATTTTTTTCTTTTCTCTATATTGTGTATCATCGATTATTGTTTTTATAGCATATCTATGTAGTGTATAGTATTTATTTATATGTATTAATGTATTTATACTTATAAACATTTAAGTATAAGTATAATGTACATTTGTTGTGAATTGTGTAAGAATTATTTTAACTTTCAAGCTATTGTCTCCATAATTTCTACTCGCACTAAGTACTGCTCACGATACCCAAAAGAAGACTGGTAGGAAATGCCTCCGGCATTAAGTTGTACCTTTTTCCCGAGTTTTTGAATGCAATTCGGCCCTACGAACAAGTCAGCCCAAATCGACATTAACACGAGCGGAGCCGAGTACTTCAGATAGTTGTCTTTTAATGGCATTCGTAGGTGTTTCTCTTAAATTTTAGAGTTATAGCAAACACGGAAGACGGTTTAATGTTGGTACCGCGAGGCGTTTTTAGCTTCGTATCATGAACATTATAGAACAGATCTCTACTTGTGAATTTATTTTACTTCTTGCGAAAGGCTGGAAAAACAATTTACCAAGAGCCGGTGAATGTTAACTTCATAATACCAGCTTCCACCACAAATGTTGGATTTAAAGTTTGGTAAGCCGATAATGTAGCAGATAGAAAGTATTTGTAAATTTAGAGTGGTCCTCTGAATATTTACATTTGGTGTAGTCTAACTCGAGTGTGTTTCTGATTGCATTTTTCATTTCCGCCGCGACCAACTTTATTCAATGCGATCGACGATAAGCATTATGATTAAAAATAATAATAATCAGAAAAAGTTTTTAACGTGACATATGTCACGACAAAGCGTGCGCGTCTGAAGCAGGATCCAGCTTTTGACGCGCACACGGCGTGAAGCAAAGAAATACATAGAAAATAGGTAGAAATATTCATCAATATATTGCGTATAATGGACGCTCTCATCTTATTAATGTTCACGCACTACTCGATTAAATGCTCCATTTCGTCTGCACCAGAAGACCGCAAGCTCGAAGGTACTTAGAATTATGTAGAATTTACCACGAAGGACGAAATCGATACAGTTCACGTTTGATATGTTTCTCCGAGAAAAATCGGTTGTTTTAGGATAGAATCATATAATGAACATATCGAGCAAACATGTTTTTGTCGTAGTTTTAACTGGATTGGTTATTTATTCGTTTTTTATTAATATGTTTTCTTTCTCTAAATTATGTAACACGTGTAACTTTTTCGAATATTTAAATGGTTCTCCTCCATGCATAACATATTATCCTCAATGCTCTCTAAATTATTATAGTTACGAATCCTACTAATAATTAAAATTATTCAAAAAATCGGTAGGAAATATAAATTATTGTAAATACTGTGAAAAAATATTGTGAAAATCTGATAAGCGCTCAACATTCTATATTTTTAATAATATATATAAAAAATAATAAATAAACCTAACATAATGCAGCCTTCACAATCATAATAAGATAAACTCATAATCTGAGACCTTTACCTCTAGTCCCAGCTGCCACCTAAATTGGCGTTGACGACAAACCGATCGACTCGCATTTTCAAATGTTGAATTGAAGAGCGCGCGCAGTGGGCGTTAAGCGAACTAACATTTGCGAGTCCGAGTTTGATTTGACAGTTTACTCACCGTTGCCGTAAATACGTCGACGTTGCGTTTTCAAACAAATCGGAAGTCAGAGTTTGACTTTGACAGCTTGAAGAAGTAACACCACAGAATAGATAGTAAACATTTGTATGAAGTTTGTGGTTTTTACGTAACTTCGAAGTTCCGTTAATGCCAATTTAGGGGTCAACTGGGATTAGGAGTTCTGTGTACAAGATGGTTGAAGTGCCTAAACAACCCTTACTATACGTACATTTTTCTCGTAACACTGAAAAGGAGTGGAGTGATTAAATCCCAATTGGAATTCCCTCGTCGATGGAAACTAAGACTGAATTAACGCGAGAACATTGAACGCTTCGGCTGAAAGTTTTTATTGTATACTTCACAAAGCTATAACGCTCCGGAATTTACTGGTCGACATTTTATGAAATTCTTCACTTAAATTTCTCCCGGAGACGACTAAACGTATATAAGATTGCCGTGTTGAGCCTGTGTGTCGCCAGACTCAATTCCCGGAGGCAACGTGAGCGCCTTTGTGCCTGGTATTGAATAAAAGAGTTTACACAAAAACATTGACGCATTATTTTTGAACAGGTTTAACATTGTACCAGCCGCTTGGGCAAGTAGCTAATAAATAATATTTAAGCATAATATTTCTGTTATTGGATGTTTTACCTTAAATTACGTAAAGTTAACGTAATACTTATTAAAATGGGTACTCAACATTGGAATGCTCGATATATCCATCTTTATGAAAAACATTTATAGCCGCATTTATATTCCTAGCTATTTTATTGATTTAGAAAAAAATAGGGAAAACAATTATTGTATTTTACAAAAATATATATATTCTACTATGAGCTTTCACTTTTAGTATCTAGATTAGTAAATCAAAGTCTTAATCGATATTTTCGTTCCGCTTGTAATATAAGGTTAAAAATATTTAAATATTTCTTACTCTAAAGTTGCAGATTTTTAGGGTTCCGTACCCGAAAGGTGCCAACGGAACCCTATTACTAAGCCTCCGCTGTCCGTCCATCCGTCCGTCCGTCTGTCTGTCACAGGGCTGTATCTCATGAACCGTAATAGGTAGGGAGCTGAATTTTTTACAGAGTGTGCATTTATGATGCCGCTATAACAACAAATAGGTAAAATTAAAAAAAATAACAAAATGGTTTTTTTATTACGACGGTACGGATCCTTCGTGTGCGAGTCTGAGTCGCACTGGGCCGGTTTTTGTTGAAATACGATACATAAAACTCGTAAGAGTAATTATATTATCCGATTCGCAACTTTAAGGTGGCCCAACCCGGCGGCCTCAACTCATTTGCGGGCACGGTACAAAACCGTGCTGTTGCGCTCTGGGACCTTCTCTGTTTCTAAGAATAAGACAGGCTCCGTGATGAGGAAGATGCAACCTGTCCACAAAAAAGACGATGTGCATAGTGTATGATTTGGTAAGATTTACGAAAATTTTAATTTCAAAACGACTTATAGCTAAAAGTAAACCACGACCGCTGTGGTCAAAAATCTAACAAAAACCAAATAGATTCTAAATCTTGCTTAAATAAGCTACGTCTGATGACTAATCTTTTTAAGATGTTCTTACTTTATCATTGCGTAATCCACCTCCAAAGTTATTGTATAAAACGCGCGAAAAATCCGAACTTTCGGACTTTATAAATTGGAAACCAAACACAATTTTACAATGCCAATGGTCATCAGACATCTAGTTCAATCAAATAAAGCTATTTTGAGCAAAATTTTGGATCTCTGACAAGAAATATAGGCGTGATCTTCTTTCCCCTTTTGTATGGGGAGATGAGCGGGTTGGGCCACCTTAATACTAAATTGCGGAAAGCTGAATTAGTGAATATGAATGTAATGAAGACAGAATTTAATAACCGAAATAAGAAAGACGGAAATAATATTTCAATGTTTTGATTGTAATCACTGTACTTACCAAATATTATTTCTGTATATTATTGTTGTTTGTGAAGAGGAGTTTTATCAATGATATCGATACATATCATGTTAAAACAAACAATTATCTCCTTATATTTCAGACATCGCGTCGTAATGTCCTTGTTTAGCCTTATCAATAATAAACACACAATTGGTAAAAACAACATGTTATTTAGACATTTCATTGTTCTCGACTATTGAGCGGCTGAATGCTAATGCATTGGCTCTCTGAACTTAGGCACGAACCGGAGTAGACGCCATCCAAAATGCAGACAACTTGTCTAAAGTTAATCTATAGTGAAGTAGCTGATTAACTCATTAGGAGAAGCAGCAATGGCTAACTGCCGACTCGATCAAGTTGTAACTTCTTCGAAAGACGAAGTTGTCGAAGTGCCGCTGCGACTGGGAGCTTGCAACTGGCAGGACCATTGCCAGTTCACTTTCAAAAATCGTCATAAGCATAGAAGGCATTCACGTAAACTAAAAACTCTCTAACTACCAAACAATGCAATTAATCTAAAACTTTCTCTCGTAGCCTAGTGGCGCGGGGACTGGCCTAGCGTACCAGAGGCCCGGGTTCAATACCAACTTGCACCACTGTCTTTCTCTTTCAGAGTTCGATAAGTGCATTTCGTCACGAATGCGAGCTGCTCCATGGTTCGGAATCCATGTAAAACTGTAGGTCCCCTTCCCCTACTAGGTGGTAGGGTTTAAGCCCGCCCGGGTTGGTACCATCGCATTGGATGAAAAGATGGTCGAAGCGGCAATGAAAAATTGTCCGTGTTTTCCATCCAGTTCAATGTAGCCGTGCTCATAAAGGGAAGGTCCTGGCATGGCACCAAATTCCTTCGGGAATGTGGTGTATTGGGCTAATATCATAACGGTAGTTGTGTGGTATTAGCCATCCATGTCAGGTCGCATAAAAAAAAAAAATCTCAAGGAAAGGATATAAGGTGTAGTGTGCGTTAATTATATTTAACGACGAACGCATATAATATTTTTTTGTAATCGTTACCTAGTTCAATCAGACACCGGTTGCAAAGATTTTTTAAATGTATTGTTATAAATCTAAAATTATTCGGCGCGAAATGCAGGGGTGCTGACTTTTTCTTTATTTTAATTTTGTTGCTAGGAAAATCATTATGAACCGACGATCAACAAAATATAGAGATAAAGATACATATAAATATATTTATATTTATCTCGCTAGAGTTGTGTGAATGAAAAAATACATGAATCAGCGAATAAAATCATGTATTTTTCGAAATAAAATCTAAAAGACAATCTTATTGAAACGAATAACTCTGGGTTTTAACGTTTCGAAACATCACCGCGCTTCAAAGTATGGGAAACAGAACACACATCCGCACATTAGAACTATATCGGTTTCCCTTACGATTTTCTTAACATTCTTAGTAATGACGGTCCCATTTGTAGCAAGTTCATCTAATAGTCTATAGATGTTGATCCTGCTTACTTAAAGGACTTCAGATGGCTGCGTAGAAGGACTAAAATGGTTAAACACCTCGTAAATAAAGCGTTAGAACTATTAGTACCTATAGGTAAGTCACTTAACCAATATACGACAGAGGCAATGACTCGCATTTGGAGGCAATTGATATACCAGTCATTCAGCAACAATTTATCTTTGTCGGAGATAAGTAGAGACAGCATCATACATCATAGTGCACGCTTATCAATTAAAAGCAAAACATGTGAGCATATCAAAAGGTGAGAGACTAAAACTTACCTTGCATCCCCAAACTGCATGAAACTAAATAATACAAAATTTACGATTTATTCATTGCATGATTTAAACTATCACAGAGCTATTCAGTTCTTACTTTCAGTTGTTTATTTAGCTTCTCTTAATTTTATATATTAAAATTAAGCTATAATTAAGGGTTGATATTTCAATAGTCTAATAAACAGCTAGATAGCTATTCGACGGATTTATTTACGCTTCTGCTTATCCATCCGATATAGTAAATCCATATGTCAGATAGCTGTGATAGAATATAGCCTCCAGGAATGACTATCCGTCTTTTGGCGAACGTGAATTTCTACTATCAGTCTGATACGTACTATCTGAGGATTGAAAAATCGCCCCTTAATTAAAACTTCTGGCAGTTACTCGATTGATCGTTGCTCTGCATTAATATTTTTTAAATTTGATTGAGTAATAGGTATTTTTTTGCCATGATTTTTTAATATCCATGCAGACTTTACGCTGAATGTTCAAATGCTATTTATTAAGAAATAAGAAATAAGATGCTATTCTAATCGATAAAAACATAATCGAAAAAAATTAAATGTCAATAGACCAAACTGCGGCTAATGTTTATCGAATTTAATTTGCGGCGAATTATTATTTAATTTATCTTTTTTTATTCGAACCCTGGAAACTGTAAATTTAGTCCTTAGAAGTCCTTCTAATATGGCATGGTTTTTGCAGGTGCTGTAAAATTTCCTAAGCCCATGAGCGTCGTCGGGCACCTCTTTGAGGGCTTGACGGATGTCGCACACAATAATAAAATGCTAATACTATACCTACCATTATAATATTAGCCTAACACGCCGCATTCCCGAAGGAATTATGTACCATACCAGGACCTTCTTTATATTTCAAGGTTATTTACATTAGTGAAAAACACAGCAAATTTTAATTGCCACTTCTATCATAATTAATGCGATTGTACCAACCCACGTAAGTCAATAAGGAAGGGACCAACAGTTTTACGTGGAATGCGAACCACGGACAGCTTCAACGGTGGACGACCACCCATCCAGAATCCGGCTGCACCCAGTGTTGCTTAATGTGACGTAAAACCAACGCGCTACTGCCATTGGCAATATATTTTGTAATTAATTCGGTATTTAGATATTTTTTTTATTTCAATAAAAACATATACGAAACAAAATACACGATACAGCGCCGTACCGTGCGTCTCGTTAACGATCCCGAAGTATCCCAGAATTCAGAGACACTCCAACTCCGAAGTGATTTAGAATATCTCTGATGTGCTTTATCGTCTGTATCCCGGAGAACGCTCGACGAAGCTGCATAACTCCATCCCTCCATCTTCATTCTCAACACGCAATAGTCGGGGAATGCGCGCATTCCCTTTCGCCATTCCTCCAATTGGAACCAACCGATCCTGTGAATCCTTTATTTGTCGGGTCTGTGAGCTGTGGAATGCTGAAGTATTTTCCCCGAAGCATAAACTGAGGTCCTTCAAACATGGTGTGGAGAAGCACCAGCCCGGCCGGCACTGCGAAACTTGAAAACCGGCCAAGTGCGAGTCGGACTCGCACACTAAGGGTTCCGTACCATCGAACAAGATTTGACACAAAAAAAATCATTAATTTTTATATATTTTTTATTTCCCTATTTTTTGTTATAGCGGCAAAATAAATACACA
This sequence comes from Incurvaria masculella, assembly GCA_946894095.1. NCBI lineage: Eukaryota > Metazoa > Arthropoda > Insecta > Lepidoptera > Incurvariidae > Incurvaria > Incurvaria masculella. Next base: position 12,645,778 of record OX335653.1, on the reverse strand, counting down.
CTCTGTGGAAATTTCAGCTGCCTACTTATTACGGTTCATGAGATACAGCCCTGTGACAGACGGACGGATGGACGGACGGACGGACAGCGGAGGCTTATTAATAGGGTTCCGTTTTCACCCTTTGCGTACGGAATCCTTAAAACCAAAGGGCCTGGCGTACGCTAAATAAAAAATATATTTGATATATATAATATGATGTTACAGTAGCGTGAAAACATCCTATAACGCGTAAAAATCAAGAATCTTACAACGATACCTAATATGATGAGAATTATATTTTTAGGAAATATGAGGGAACTGAGCAGCTCTTTTCAAAACCCTTCTTTGGCTTGAACGTAATCTGATGATAAAAAGCGAGCCTCATTGAGATTAATTCACGGATTTACAGCGTTCGTATGAGCACGTTTTTTACATATATGCTGTGATAATAATGTTTTTAAAAGGATTTACATGGCTACTGCACATATTCGTACATGAAGCTTTTACCTCACTAACGATGGGAAACTTCACATTTTATGCATGTGGATTAATGGAGATTAACAACGGAAATAAAATACAATACTTTCTGTACAATACAACGTTTATTACTACGATAATAAGAGTGAAAGTACTCACGGACGAAGATGTTCGACATCAGGGTGGCCGGCAGGCAGAAGATGATCACGAGGATGTCGGCGAAGGCGAGGTTCACTATGAAGAAGTTCGTCACGGTGCGCATGCGCGGCGAACGGTACACCACCGCGATCACGAAACAGTTCCCCACCAGCCCCACGACGAACACCAGGATGTACGCCACGCAGTACATCGCCGTCATCGCGCCGTTGTGCCGGTAGAACATCTCGTCGCGCTCCGCCGCGAACTCGCTCCGGTTGAGCGACTCGTTCAGCCTGAACTTGAAGTGCTCGGCGCCCTCCATGTGCGCGTTCAGCGGCTCCATGTCGGGCAGGACGCTGTTCTCGGATATGTACTTGGGGTCGACCAGGTCGAGGATCGAGCTGGAGATGACCTCGGCGAGGATCTGCACGCTGTCGACGCGGGCGCGGTGGTGCTTGCCGTGGTGGCGCGTCTCGTGCGGCTGCGGCGTCGTCAGGTCGAACATGTCCGTCACTCGGCCGTAGTCCGGCTCGCTCAACAGGCGGAGGGGGGCCATTTTTAATTACAATCTCGTTACATTTAACATTTTATTAATATAGGAATAAGTATATTTGTAATTCATTATTAATTAACTTTTATTCATTTTATCGTTAGTACCTATAGAAGAATCGTCCCAAAGTCAACAGTCAACTCACTAGTTTTACGAGAAACATTTATATACGCTGAGAAAGTTTCACACCAAACCTCGACCAACTGAAGCACTCGCAATAAAACACAAAGTATCCGCTAGTTCGACGCGAACGGAAGTTAGAAAATCTAGTCCTTAAAAAAGTTTCGCCTTCCCCAAGCTCGGGCGTCGCGAGCGGGCGTCGGTGTGTGCGGCTGGCGCGGCCGCTGCTAGCCGAATATCTAGCGGAGCTTCTGCGGAGCTTTCCGCCGTGTTTCCCGCTTTCCCGCCCGCCCGGGTGGCCGCGCCGCGCAGCCGCCCCGGCCGTAGGGAAAGCCTTAACGGGCTGCAGCCCGCCGGAGTGACCTCAGTCACAGTGTAACGGACGTTTTGCATGTCATGAATTTTGATCCGTTTTTTTTTTGCGAGTGACATTCTGCGGCGGCGTAACCTTTATTCACGGGCAGGTTTAATTATTATTTTAATGTATGCATGTGCATAGTTGATTGATGAATAGGTCCGAGTAGCTAACTAGACCCAGACGCTCACGTGGCACGTCAAAACATTTCAGTACATATCTCGTGGAACCATAGATAAAAAGGGAGCAGATATGGCATCGAGCGCGCCTACTGTAGGGTGTCGCTGTCTCCAATTTGCAAAAACTACAAATTTCACATAAACGTACATGCCATATGCAAACATAGTCGCAGACGTATTGGAGTGTTTCTGTGGAAAGGAACTGACTTGACGAATGCTATTTTAGAGCACATTCGCGCGCGGTGACCTTGTTCCGACTGTAGCATACGACACTCCGCCGAATTCACAAACAATTGTATGGTCATTTTGACCATATATCGGAGACGCGACATTGAGCGCATGCCCCTTCTCCTCTCTTTCTATTCAGTGCGTGGAACCCAGAATGGACCACTATTTTAAGAATACGATAAAACTGTATTTAACATCATCATATTACCATTTATTTCATAAAATGTGTTTAGTTACAATCTGGATTGCAGACTGGAGATAATTTCCTGGAAGGAGACGATACGTTACTGGCAAGAGTGACGCGGCCGCCTGACGTGATCCTTCTGAAATAAAGGGTAATAAAGATTTAAATATTGGCTACGCTTAGGGTAAAATGTTAAAGAACATTTATATATAATAGGTCGGGGAAAAAGTCTTTTCGCATTATAGTATGTATGAACTTGTAATAAAATCTCTTTGGCTATACTATTTGTATCTGGCTGGTTTTGGTATCATTGAAAGTTTAAATTTTAAAGAACATAATTCCAAATTCAAATTAGGAAAATGTGTGATTCTCATTTGTTTTTCGTACTGTCAAAATGAGTGAATCTAATAAAGAAATTCGATACATTTTAAAATTTTACTACAAAAAAGATAAAAATGCAACGCAAGCCGCGAAAAAAATTTGCGATGTTTATGGACCTAGTGCAGTGTCTGTGAGAGTAGCACAAATTTGGTTTAAGAGTTTTCAATCCGGAAATTTTGATGTCAAAGATGCACGTCGCTCTGGTCGCCCTATTACGGATAAAATGGATGCCATTTTTGAAAAAGTAGAGCAAGATCGGCATATCAGTAGTTACGACGTAGCTGAAGAACTAGGAATTGACCACAAAACAGTTTTGGCGCATTTGAAAAAAACTGGGTACACAAAAAAGCTCGATATTTGGGTACCTCACGAGCTCACTGAAAGAAACCTAATGAATCGTGTACTCATTTGTGATTCTTTATTACAACGTAATGAAACCGAACCATTTTTGAAGAAGCTGATAACTGGTGATGAAAAGTGGATCACGTACGACAAGAACGTGCGAAAAAGGTCGTGGTCAAAGGCCGGTCAAGCTTCACAGACTGTGGCGAAACCCGGGTTAACTCGCAACAAGGTGATGCTGTGTGTGTGGTGGGATTGGAAGGGCATTATTCATTATGAGCTGTTACCACCAGGCAGGACCATCGATTCTGAACTCTACTGCGAACAACTGATGAGATTAAAGCAAGAAGTTGAGAGAAAGCGGCCGGAATTAATCAACAGAAGGGGTGTGGTTTTTCATCATGATAACGCTAGACCTCACACATCTTTAGCCACTCAGCAAAAACTAAGAGAGTTTGGCTGGGAGGTGTTAATGCATCCGCCGTATAGTCCTGACCTTGCACCTTCAGATTTCCACCTGTTTAGGTCTCTTCAGAATTCTTTAGGCAGTGTCAGGTTAACATCACGAGAGGACTGCCAAAACCACTTGTCGCGGTATATTGATCAGAAGTCCCAATATTTCTATAGCAATGGGATCATGTCCCTACCTACAAGATGGCAAAAAGTTATCGAACAAAATGGTACCTACATACTTTAGTTAAATGTAAATAAACCATATTAAAAAATGTTTTGAATTTTCTTAAAAAATGCGAAGAAACTTTTTCCCCAACCTATATCGTAAGTTTTTAGTATACTCGTACCTGAAGATTCGTACCGGAAAGGTAATCATAAGGAATGTGACATATATGTATGTATAATCTACCGTGAAACAAGGACACATTAATTGAAGAAAGAGCCCAGTACAAAGAACTACTTTACGAATTTCACAGGAAGCAGTAGAGCCGATCCTACAACAGAGACACCCAATATTAAATCGTTTTAATGGTAACACTACATGGTTTTGTAGTTTATCTGTAGGCTCGCTAGGTTTTTGAAAGCAATGAGATGATGTGAATATGAATGCAGGATACTATTTCACACATACTTTGCGATTACGGGTACTACCTACCTAGCATTACAAATCACTTATTCGATCTAGTCATTAGACGTTTTTCTAGGCCGCCAGGGCAAGAAAATTCTTTTTTATGTGTTAAGCGCGGCATATGGCGTACGCCAGGACATTTTAAGGTGCCGGACGACGCCCATGGGATTATATAATATAAGAACACGTTAGTGAGTGAAGCGCTCGTAGCCTAGTGGCGCGGGGACTGGCCTAGCGTACCAGAGGCCTGGATTCTATTACGACATGCACCACTGTCTTTCTCTTTCCGAGTTTGATGAGTGCATTTAGTCACGAATGTGAGCTGCTCCATGGTTCGGAATCCATGTAAAACTGTAAGTCCCCTTCCCCTACTAGGTGGTAGGGTTTAAGCCCGCCCGGGTTGGTACCATCGCATTGGATGTAAAGATGGTCGAAGCGGCAATAAAAAAAAAGTCTAAGCAGAAATTCAGTTCAATGTAGCCGTGCTCATAAAGGGAAGGTCCTGGCATGGCACCTAATTCCTTCGGTAATGTGGTGTATTGGGCTAATATCATAACGGTAATTGTGTGGTATTAGCCATCCATGTCAGGTCGCATAAAAAAAATTAAAAAACCATTTCTCTAAAAAAATACGTAATTTGTGATTTTTAACTCAAGAGACAGATAAGAGCTAGTGGAACAAATAAACAAAATTTAAAGCGAAACTGACAGTTTCACGATGAACCTATAGACAGCGACTAATATGTAAATACAGTGTGACCGGGGCCAGAAACTTGTATATGCGTGCACGGAACAAACAAAACCAAGCGGAAATTAAAAACGAATCGCTGATCCTCCCTTGATATTTAGAGTCGTTGACTTTACTCGTATTCTGTAATAGTATTAGTCAGGTCAGCAACAATACAATATTTTATTATATTTATTATAATTTATTATTTTATTATATTTTCAGTAATTCACGTTCACTAACTTGGCTTTCAGAGAAATTCCAACGCTTTTAGATGAATTGTAACCCTTTTTCGGGAAGCGTTTAAAAGTTTCACATGACATTCACACGTAACCCAAACATTAAATCAAGGACATTCTAGCTCCGTAGCGGCAGTAACCGGCTTCGATTGTGTATTTTCATTGACATAAGTTATTATCATAATATTGGTGAAAACTTTTAAATCACAGGTAATTTCCAAGTGTATATTTAGAGCATACACTTCGCTTGTAGCAAACAATCTACTATATCTGGAATTGTCTTCAAATATGTGACGTTTTAGTTGATGTGACAAAACCATTCGCTCTTCAGTACGAATATTTTGGGTAAATATGAATAACATATTCTTAGATTTTATTATTGATACCCACTTAACGTCTAATTCAGGTCAACGAATAAAGATATATTTTTTACAATTATTTTTCTTTTAATAATTTATTGTATAAATAAATATATATATCTTACCTTTATCTAATAGGTGTAGTCAGAATACACAAAATCACCACGGAGATCTTTATCTTTTACGTGTAGTCGAAATATACCAAATCACCACGGAGATCTTTATCTTTTAGTTGAAATTGGAATACACCAAATCACCACGGAGATATTTATCTTGTAGGCGTATTCGGAATACACCAAATCACCACGGAGATTCCACCATAAACACCGACAAACTACATATGTTGTAAGAATAACAATATTTTTTTCGCGAATAACGTTTTTCTGTACCGCTACATAATCACAATAAAAACAAATTTGTTCTATCCCACGACTTTGCTAACATGAAATTCTAAATATGGTAAAACTATTTATTTTGATAAGTACCCTATATCCTATACCGGACATTGCCAAATTCAATAGAAATCGGTGGTACTTTAGTTATACATTGTAATACATTTATTTTGATGACTATTTTTTTTATTGATGTTAGGAAAACATCGTCAGATGTCAACATCTGACCGAACGAAGCGTCAGAGCTCCTCCAGGTCCCGTCGCGAATCCTGATGATGTCTACAGCGTGGTGGACGACACGTCGAGCTAAGTAAGGGAGCTGGACGTGTATTCTTGGCATTCAGTCATTGCGGATTCAGTAGATTTAACTGAGGAAGAATTTACATTGACATTACTGTTAACTCTACTGAATCCGCAATGACTGAATGCCAAGAATACACGCCCCGAACACTGTTTATCCGTAAACGTATAATAATATGTCTTCCTGTTTTAATTCATGCAGGAGTCAATTTAACTACATATTGCGGTTTTAATGACCTTGAACCTATTTATCAGGTCAAAAAGCTGACACGTGCTCTCCGATTACACTCAGCCGTGAAATATCTCATTTATGTAAGGTGCCTCACGATTCAAGCGGAGATAATAACAAAAGGCGTGGAAGAAAATATCGCAGTAAACTCTATGCGGGCTAGAAAGGAGTTAAATTGATTTATGGTTGCAAAAAAATATATTAAGAGAGTAGATAAAAATGATTTATGCTTACATAAGTGTAAAAATTTAGAGAGTAGAATGTAATTATTCTATAAGTTTCATTTACCCGCGTTGTATTATCTTATTAACCTGACTTAAGGCTGTTCCGACCCATGTAAAGTTGTTTGCACACATAACGCAAAAAGTATTGCACTTTAAGCCACGAATTAATAATAAAAGTTTAATATAGTCTATTACTTGCAGCGAAAACAATTTCACAATTTTAGGATTATTGGTTTTGTTACAATTTATTTAAATACGATGTTTATTTAACAGCGCCATCTAACGGTGTAAAACTTCTAATCGGCAATCACAACGAAACCATTAAACCTGAAATTGTGAATATGTTTTCGCTGCAACTACTATGGCTAAATATAATATTTTTGACGAATTCGTGCCTTAAAGTGCAATACTTTTTGCGTTCTGTGTAAAAAAAACATTGTATGGGTCGGAACATCCTTAATTGGAACTCTTTTTGTTTCACGGTGGATTATAGATAATATTCACTCCGATTTTTTTATTGCATTTTTACCATGCAACAAACAAAACATTCAAAGTTTTTTTTTCATCCTTTTCAGCAACATTTTTACTATTTTGTTTGTATTACCGCTTCCTTGTATTTACTTAACCAGACTCAACTTTGAGCAACTCATATCTTGTATGTTCCCTAATACGTGTACATATTCACAAAAATATATGCGGGATAAAGATCGGCAGTAGATAATGCCAACTTGCAATAAAGGCGCCCATAAAATGTGCTGAAACAAATATTTACATGGGGATACGCAGGTAATGTCAGGGAAATGTAGCGACGAGTGGGTTCATTGACCCACCACGAGAGGCTGTGTCGTCGTATCGTGAAAATTGAGATATCTCATTTACATATGCGTGCGTGTTTCCGGGGGAAAATTAGGTGTTAATAGAATGGTGGTAATTTCGTAAGGTCATAACTATTTTTTAGATGCGGCGAAATACTGAAAATGGTATAAATTAATGAAATCCTCAACTGTAAATAGCAGTGAATTCAATTTAGATGTGAGTAAAACGAAAAAAAAAAATTGGATTATTTGGCGGTATAAACTGGAGATTTTCAAATTCTGCAAATCGATGCGATTCATTAACTTTCTATGGAATGGTAATATGAAAATGTAGAAAAAATATTGGACGCATGGACTTAAGTTTCTATTATGGTTGTATTCCGTGATATAGTTAGGTTACAAGAAAATTTGCTGGCTGTAATTATTCCTTGTTTTTTCATACATAACTTGCTGCGTTTCCCCACTCCACTCCGGTGAATTTTCTTAATGACCTATTGAGTGAAAAAAGCTCCTAAAATAATTATCTGTAGAATCTCTCTAGAAATTCAAAGAGGCAACACGGCGAGTGTTCCAGGTACTTTGGGGCAAACGTTGGCTGACTTCAATGAAATATTTGACATTTATTGCAACATATTTCATTAGATTGCTCTCCGATCCACATTTTTCTTCAGTTTTAGTTTTAATTAAAATTTTACTTTTAAATATTAGACCATTTAATTATTATGTTTATTAATTAATAGATTAAAAGCTACACATTATGTGTTAGTAATAATGCTTTTGCAAACAGAAAAAAAAACATCCAATGAAAATAAACCTCATGATTATATAATTATTTCCTCTTTAGAAGGCTATTAAAGTACTCGACCGCCACGCCATTACGATTACGTGACGTTTTAAGTCCTGAAATAAAATTGAACACCAGAGTGTCCTTCTACCCCTTTGGGCCTAGAGTACCAGCGCTCATCATTAATCTCCCCCGGACGACCACAGCATAAAAAGGGCTCAGTGGGATAACGTCACTTCACTGCCGAAGTTACAAGGATATACGATAAGGCCCGGATGCATATCCCAAATTAAAGTTCAGGTCTCCATTATTCACGTTGAGCGTCACATCGTCAAATATATTCGTACGATACATAAGACCATTTCAGTACATGTGTGTTCCAAGAGCACAAGTTTCCCGTATTTTCACATACATAAGTATTTGCCTATTATAATATTGAAATACTACTCTAAAATACTACTATATAACGAACCGAGAGTTGCGTGACGTCGTTATACCCGAAACTCGCATGTCTTCATGGGAAGAGGTAAGAGTATCGGGGGTATGCACCGCTTTTCCCTTCACTATCCAAGCCTATTCAAAGCAACACCGAAGAAATGGATGCATATCATTAGCCTGAATAGAAATGTACATATATCTACATTATTTATTCATAGAAATGAAGAGGTCAATAAAAAAAACTACCTTCCGAACACCCATGTCAAATCAATACACCACGCACAAACGGCTTCACGATTACCACCACACCACACATTAGACTTCGACCGACGGACTATTTCCTTACAAATGCCTATGCTGAGTGTGGCGTTTACTACTACTACTTAATCTCTCCCTCTCTCCTTACACACACACATAACTTCACACAAGCAACATTTTTACAATTCTTACATACGTATGTATATTAGACACCTCACATCCTTGAATCTCTCACACACAAACTCACACACTTAACTTGGTTATTTCATGTTCATTGTGTACTTATGTGTTGTGGCAAATAAAAAGTCTCATTCTTATTCTTATTATTTTTTTATATCTTATAAGTAATTATATCTCTTATATACATATATTTTATGACCTTATATATTTATTCCTAATCCTTTGTCCAAAAACTTCAGAATTATCAATCCTTAAACATACAGCATTCGTTCAAAATAGTCGAAATCTTTCAAAGTGAAACTTTCAGCAGAGCAGTGAATACGAACTCTATGCATTGGTTTCCAGACATTAACTTTGTGTCTTGCTCAATTAGACACATTAAGGCGAGCCTAGTCGTTTTCGGAAAAGCCGGAAAACTCTCCCTTGACCTAGTTCCGCTGCATGAAAATATAATTTCATTGCACCCGAGGCTTGGGCGGAGAGCACGCTTCAGCGAGGAACAAGGAACAAAGTTGTATCATTTGAGAGGTTGTAAACATTTTGTTATTAGACAGGTTTGTAATATTTGCTGTTTTGCATATTCTATCTTTTTGGTATTATCCCCGTTGAAGGGTTAATTTTATTTAGTGTTATTATATGTAGTAATATACGAGTATACTCGCAGTATACTCTTAGTTATTAAGTTAAGTAATTAATTTATTATTTAAGACTTTTCACATTGTGGGTGACATGCTTATGTAGTATGACTACCAGAAGTTGAATAAATAAATGAAATGAATAAATCTGCAATATTACACAACCAAAAGTTTTTTTTTTTCATTTTATTAATTTTTTTGTAGTCCACCTACACTTAGTTACGTCAAAGACTGATCGATCCTCGGCTACGCTCAAATCAGTAAATAAGAATCCCCATATAGCAACTTTACTGGTTTTCCGTCCACAGTAATGAAATACACATTTATATTAGAGTAATACACACTTATAAACACGCAAAAAAAAACATAGAAGCTACTACCAAAATGTTTTTGGTAGAACAGGCAAGCAAAGAATAATAACAAAAGAAACAGCCACTATCAGTGCAAATGGATTAAAAATAGAAATAGTGCGATAATATAACGTCGTAAAAATTTACAACTATGCACCCTATTTCGTTGACATATTTGGTAACCAGTTATATCTATTAAAACTTAAAAATGTATTCAAACTGTCCAATTGAATTGTTGACATTATTATAAATGTATACCAAATAAAAAAAGTACACTTATTTACTTTAACGTAGACAACTTATGTCATTGTGAACGGTTCGTCTGGCATAACACAGGTGCCATTTCTGGCTCCCGAAAACCGATATTAAGTCTCAAACTGCCCAGCGGTTCACTAGTTTCAACTTCTTTTCGCTGAATAACGTATTTACGCACAAGTGAGGTGCTATCTAGCTATTGTTAGCAAGCATAACACCGCACAAGTGAGGTGCTATCTAGTTATTGTTAGCAATCATAACACTGCCGAAGTGATGGTTCTCCGTTCGATTGGTCATTGTAAAAAAAGATGCGAAGAGAGCAAAAAGATGTGCTCTCGTGTGTTATCCAATTTTGTATGGAGACTTCCTGCTTTTCATAGAAGTACCACTTAGGACTTTCTACAAGGCCGCTCCGAGCTAAAGCGTTTAGAAAACTACGAAAATTTTCAAAATATATCTGACGAATGATTTCATGTTTCTCCAGATTATTATACTTTAATTTATTGTTGACAAGCTTTTATTTAAACATTATTTCATACATTTATGACATTCTATTTCATTTATAAGGATATAGAAGATACATACATGTAGATATACAGATGCTATAGAATCTAGCTCTGCCTTGCCTGTGATTACATGGTGTTAACGGAGGTATGGTCCAAACTTAAACTAGGTATTCCTATGCATATTTGGAGCAATAAAACTTATGTCGTACGACTAAAAAAAATTCGTCCTCCCCATACATATTTATAAATACCTAATTTATAAAAATGTACGGAGAGAACGAATTTTTTTCAAGTCGTATTACCAAATGCTTTCTACCTTTTTTGCTCCAAATATATCAAGAAGTATTTGGTTAACATTTGGACCAAATTTCCGTTAACGACCTGTAGAATCATCGCTTCATATAAATATACTGGCAATGCATCTGTTGAAGCGCAGTCATTGCAGTCGGTATTATAATTAACTATTGATTATTCAAGCTTCGAAGTGGCAGCTATTAATAGCTATTTGATGAAGCAAGAGTTGAGTGGCCGGTGTGGGTATTAGCGACATCCCTAAAACTATAATATTAGGTTTGCTGGAAATTACAAATTCTAGGTTTAGTTTACAACTATGGCAACGTACAGCTCGTGGTGCAGGGGCTAGAGGACCTGCCTTTCATTCGAGAGGTTACACTGAAAAAAAAATTATGTGCAACTATTTACTGTTTTAGTAAATTCAGTCAAATTTGGTAAAGTATTTCTCAAAACTATTAATGTATTACGGTAAGCATATATTAAGAAGCCAAAACAGTATTTAACAGTACAGCTTGGTGAAAATAACACGTGTGACTGATCAAATGATTTTGAAATGGTTATCTTAACTGATTGAACATTTGGGCTGACTACAAATAATGAAATAAGAAAATATTTAATCCAGCTAGGAAGAGAAGCTTCAAAAAACTTTTAACTTGTTTTTACTAACAAACGTTGATATACGACTTTACTGATCTTACTTTTTGATGAAATTTTGTAATAAGTTTTAGTTTTTTGATGACTGTTCCTGTTTTAAACGGGGAGGGATATAAACGGGGTATTGATAGGATATATCCATCTATGGTGCAAACGCACCTGTATATTTGGGAACCCAAAAATGGATAAAAAAAAACGATTGAAACATGCGTAGATCGATATGCAGTCTGATTTGGGAGTATCATGCTAAGTAAAAAACTCAGGAAAATTATAAACAAAGGAGATACAAAATTAAAATCAGGAAATATTCGACTAAACACAGCAAATCTCAACCACGAACAAGAACAGCGCAGTGAAATGCCAGCGTGATGTGGCTTGCGAACAAAGTATTTTTTTTATTTTCAAGGACCGAAATTCTTCACACAATGCGCGTCGGCGTAGTCGGATGCGTCAGCCCTCGTCCTTGTGCAGGCTCGGAAAGCGGTCCCTGCGGGGTCGCGCCGGGTCACGCCAGGACACGTACAAAGCTGGCACTTTACGACCCTGGGCCGACGACTTTTCACTCGCGACGCAGATCGACAATTTTTGGAGAACCTATAAGTCACTTCGGGAAATTGTAAAGTCATGAGCGGAGCTACCGGACGACTTGAGGAGAAATTATGGGACCGCATCAGGTAGACCATTATCTGGTACCATTTTCAGGGAGCCAAGTGGCGCAGTAGTGGTGAGGATCTATGGCCTTGATATCCAGTAAGACTTGACGTGACTATATGGTAAGGTCCTCAATCGTAGCCTCAAATCCTAGCCCCGTTCATTTCTTTCTCGGTCTAAGTTGGATAAGTGCATTTCGTCACGAAGAGAACTGCTCCATGGTTCGGAATCCATGTAAAACTATAGATCCCCTTCCCCTACTAGGTGGTAGGATTTAAGCGTGCCCGCGTTGGTACTATCGCATTGGGTGAAAAGATGTTCGAAGCGGCAATGCAAAATTGTCCATGTTTTCCATCGAGTTCACTGTAGCCGTGCTCGTAATGGGTAGGTTCTGACATGGTATCTAATTCCTTCGGGAATGTGGTGTGTTGGGCTAATATCATAACGGTAGTTGTGTGGTATTAGCCATCTATGTCAGGTTGCAAAATAAAAACTCCTTATTCTCTGATACAAGGCTAGGTAGGGTTCCTTTCCAATGGGTCAGCATCAATAGAACCACACATCGACCGGACGGTGATTTTGCCTGTTAAAAAACTTGTCACGTAATATTTTAATTTTAAATAGTGAACAATGTAATGTTACTTAATATTAAAAAAAATTATTGTCAAACCATCGATCTAAAACAAATCGCCAAATTCAAGAAAACGTTCAGCTATCATGATTTTTTTTTTTATTTTACATCCGTCACGTATGACAGCTGATTATAGACCTTATAAAGAAGGTCATTACTTTAAAAACGCATTTTACGGGTTTCTCATAAGAACTGGCACCCATTTTTTTTATGAAACTGGGTCACACAAATATCACGATATTAGCCCAGCACACCATGGGAATGGTTGCCATGCCAGGAACTTCCTTATATTGAACACAGACGGAAGAATGTGAGGTTTGCCATGATATGATTGATGTTTAAATTGAGTACATCTCTATTTATTAGTTGTTCCGTATGTTTCCGCCCTTTAACGACTGTTGTGAGTGAATTGTATCTAAGTGGCCATGTTTTACGTCCAGCCGGATTGTTAAAACCCCCCGAGGCTAGGTACCACGAGCCTTCGCTAGGCTATTTCAGTGACTATTGCACTGTCGAAAATCCTATTTAGTTGGTGGTTTCAAATTACTTTGAGTGTTTGCAATCTTGACTGCAGTTGTTAAAAGGTGTTCGGGTATTTTGTTTTGTCACTCAAGTTAATGACATTTTTTTATTCAATTGTATTTTTCACGTCTTCAAGATTCTGGATAGTTCTGTTAAAAGATCATCAGGCACTTAATACCGCAGGTTCAGGTCGCGTATGAAATGAAAATTATTTTGAAATATTTTTTTTAAACCACACTCTTAATTATTTATGATACACTTGATACACTTTTAATGTCATCTAGAATATCATATAATACTTTCTCAGTAACTACTAACTAACAACGAATGCTGAGAGTATACATCGATTGCATTTAAAAGCGTAGTCCTATTTGAGTATAACATATCAGAGCCGGTAGTCTCAGTTCTCGCTTAAATTGGCGTTTAAGTAACTTCGAAGTTCCGTAAAAACGTCAAACTGACTCCATACAAGTTTTTACTAGATATTCTGTTGTTTTACTTCTTCAAGCTGTCAAAGTCAAACTCGGATTTCCGATTTGTATGAAAACGCGAAGTCGAGGTAAACGGCAACGTCGACGTATTTACGGCAACGTTGAGTAAGCTGTCAAATCAAGCTCGGACTCGAAAATGTTAGTTCGCTTAACGCCCACTGCGCGCGCTCTTCAATTTCTCCATATTGTATTGTTTATTCATCATCCATAGACAGTACACTGCACTCGGATTTGTCATATTTTAGCATTGGCCAGTTCAGCAAAACAAAACACAGCGAAGAAGAACTGGAAAGAAACTTCGCTGTTTTTTTTTTCAACGTCCACTTAGTCTAAGTTTACAAAAGTGTTTTTCAATTATTTTAACAAAAACATAGGTAAAACACTAAATTCACATGAATACACAAAAATTTACAATCCATGCCGTATGCTTCATGACAAATATCATTTTATTTGCAAAGACAATCCCCTCCAACTAATATGTTGCCAATTGGAGCAGGCCAGTCCCCACAAACAGCACCCGTTCACGAGCATCACGCCGGGCACAGCCATTACCTCTTTCAACCATATTATAGGGAAAGAGATAACCTGAGCCAAGCGTCACCGTAAGCAAGGACCTTTAAGCGATGCACTGCTCCAGTGGCAACACAACACTGTGAAACACTTGCACATTAGGTTTTAATACTATGAGTTTTGTCATAAACTACTACTGTCAGCTGATCACATAGTTACATATCCCTTTAAATGCTACCACCATACATTTGAAAACGCCAGTCGATCGGTTTGCCGTAACGCCAATTTAGGTGACGACTGAGACTACCGGCTCTGATCGGCACTAGCTTGCGCGTGAATTCAATAACGTGAAACTCTTTCAGCCTCTGAAAATCGCTCGTCGCCGCATCGCGCGTCGCTCCGAGCCTCATTAAATTCATCTCACGCGATCATCTTTGCCCGTTTTATTATTTTCAGGCTGAAAATTCCCCCCGTGATTGTTATCGCGGCCTCGGAGGCTCGACAAATTTTCAGAGCGATTTCGTAAATAAATCCACCGTCAACCTTTGGTGAATTCAATTATGTTGGTCGGCGAATGATTTATGCAGTTTTCAGCTACTTAAAGTTTCTATAATGTTATGAATTAGAGAATTGAAAAAGTAAAATTTTATTTTCACATTTATATTTAAACAATGTTTCATAGTAAATAAAAGTAAGGTTTCAATTTGTTCCTTAATTCCTTACATCTTCGGAGTAAGCGGGTAAATTGGAAATTTGAAAACCGTAAAAAAAATATATCATAAAATCATGAAAGATAAAATGATTTTTTTTTTCTAACATGTGGCGATGTGTAAGAAGCCGACGGTATGAATCCGGGAACAAGAAATAGCCCATGAGTAATCTCTCCTACTCATAAAATTCAACGTGCTGGCTTCTGTCTGTCTGTTCACTTTTCACAATAGATCCACTATACACGATGCGGTTTCTACCTACTTAGAGCATGATATTTTACGCAATATATGAGCTACTTAACATCACGCTAAATTACCTGACGGATCTACAGTGTGGTTCAATATCATAGTAGTCGGGACAACCCTTTTGTTTTTCATCGGATTTTGACGCGGGTAGAGAGACCTCGACAGCTATAATTAATATTCCGAACTTATTAGCTATCTAATATTTTATATTCCAGTAAAATAAATATAATTAAGTAGTATCCTATATTTAATAATGACAGATCTATGATGAAACTCTCTGTAAAATGGAAGGATCCAAAAGCCGTCACCAGACCATTACTATATCTATTACCCATGCTACGGGTGATATATGTTAAATTATTTTAATGTTTTACTATATTTTTGAACCTTTGGATTTTAAAATACATTATCAAAAACTACGTGTGTATGATATATTTTTTTTACACTTTTTACACTTTTATATTGGAAAATAATGGCTAAAATCACAAGAAAACAGGTGGCTTTTTTACCTTCATATTGGATTTTTTATTATACAGTATAATAAAAATACAGATATTTGCCAAACATAAACAAACGGACATAGAATGAAGCTTACTGATTTTGATCAAATTCTGACAACTGGGTGGGGAACCGTTAGGGCCTGGAAGACGATTTCGCTAGTTTAATGGCAGCCGCCGTGCAAAATTGTGCCTTAAACAATGGAAAAAGAACGCATTTCTTGAGATTTTCAAATCTTCGATTTCCGCTGCCTTCACGACAGCCTTAATATTGATGCGGGTCTGCCCGATTGCAAAGGTCATCGACCACTTACTTAAATGACCTTCCGGGACCTTTCTTAAATTTTGAAATAAAGATGAAAAAATAAATTTTATATTTAAGGCGTAAAACACGAAATTATGGGGTTACGTGCAACTATTATTTAGCGCGCTTGTCCAGAGAGGCCTGTGTCCTATTCGACAACCGAATAAACCCTTAATATATCATTCATGTATTAACATATTTACATATATTACGAGGCACAATTCATATTTTCGGATCACTGAAGGGTTGCATATTTTATCATAAAATCATTTCATATGCTAAAATTAGATACTTAGGCCACGGTTCGGATCCTCTCGTTGAGCCGACAAACTCAGTGCACCCACCGAATTTCAATGTCAAAGACACGAACATTGAATGAAAATACATTTGCAAATTTGATCGTTCAATCACGATTGTTTTGCATGTTGTCTCACAGTCTAAAGGTAGGTTCTTTTCAATAGAAGTGATAATAAAAATCCTTTTACTAGGCATCTCCACGCAGAGATACAGTATTGTATCATACAGGTCGTGTCTCTTATAGTGTAGATAAGACCTACGTAAACAGTGATATGTTATATGTAAGTATATGGCCCTTCATACAATTCTGTCGCCTGTTGCAGTATTCCGATATTGCTTTTTTCTTTGCATTTTTTATGTAATTCTTGCACGTTTTACCACACAATTAGGTATTTTTGGGACGCATTATTAGCCAGAGGCGACACACACGCGCATGACGACAGCGAGCGGCTGTCTGGCGACAAAGTGGTGTCCCCACGACGGATAGAACACCACTTTTGTTGCTCCATTTATTTTGTATGGAAGGGCCTATCCTTACTTAGTAATATATATGTCAATGCACGTAAACCAAGTGGATAGGTATGTTGCCGGCTTACGCCCAGTTTCACCACCTACAGCTACAAAAATCCCAAAGCTACCTTTCGGTTACACCATACAAATATGCAATATAACCGAAAGTTAATTATCGGATTTCAGGGAGCTGGAGGTACGTGGCAGTAGTGCCCAAACAGAATGCTCAAGATCAACGTTCTGCTTGGAGGTAGGTCTTGCTTGCACTGCAGAACGGCACGGACCCGATTTCGGTCGTCCAGCTGCTTAGCGGTACGTCTATAGGCTCGCGTGAGTAGTAGCGCGCTGACGGCAGGACCCAGATGCACCCAGGACACCTCGTCTAAGGATTCGACGAGGCTGAAACCCACAACAACCCACACAAAAGATCAAATACGGCCTAGATAAGGCCCGTATAACGTATATTAATATAACTGTGACGAGCACTCAGCGCGGACTGATGGACGCACTAGAAGGAGTAGGTATGTACCGAACTCACTAACCTGTAGGTGCGATGTCCCGTATTCCATACCAGCGTCCGAGCCTGCAGTTGGTTGCTCCAGAGCTGTTCTCACACTCTTACACAGCAGAGGTCTTACAAGCACGGTCACACAATACACTCAATGTTCACAAATAATCGTTCCAAAAGAATTTCCAAAATAGTTCGTCTGTTTCTTCCACTTCAAAAACGTTCGCGTCGCTTCTCCCGCGCGATTGTCCGTTCACTCGTCCCCGCGCTTCTCCGCCGGTGAGTAAGTAAGTTCAATCTACCCGCAACCAGCGAGCTTGTAGGAAATCGGTTAGGTATTTTGGCGGGAAACGGAGATGCGCTAAGTGTATCGTTACACCCGCACTGGACCTACCGGTAGCCACGGGCAGCGATTGATACCACAGTATAGGGCATAGCCCCGACACTGTTTCCCCACTCCCGCCTGCAAAAGGGGGGTGTGAGACGGCCACTTGCTTGACATGTCGTCAGTTGATCCAGAGCTTCATTAGAAAAGAGACACCAGCAGAAGAAGAATAAAAATTGGCTTTCATTCTGCTCCTGAGTCGGCTCGCTGACTGCACCGCTGCCCATTCAAGCTCTCCAGCCACCGCCACTGCGCCGTTACCAACGGGTTCACTTCAGACGGCATAGTCAGATGACAAAACAAACCGAGCACCGACGCCGCAAGGTCGACGCAACAAAGATCAACCCCATCAGTGGGCATCCGAAAGAGCACCTGTAATTGATGTTTAGCTATTTGAAACCCATAACGGTAATGTTTGACGCTCATAATCTGTGTTCAAACTTTTTTATGAAAATGTATGAATATTTGTCTGATTTGAGAACACAAAACGTTTATCTTTGAATAATAGCTAGATCCTCAATCTACATATTTACCTTTTATCGTAATTCCTTGTGGTTATTTTTTGGTATAATTAAAGGTTTTTTTACTTCCATCCTTGTCAAACTAAACGCAATCGGCTCTTATTATGCCCTTAAAAAATATCTATGTTATATTTCAGATTGTGATCAGATAGATTGTGATTGATTTCTACTTACATCGGAGCATTCCCTTGAATTATTTGTCATTTATGGCAAAAAAATATTTTATTTTATTATAAAAAAAATATTTTACGGATTCACTCGTGCTTAACCAGTTTTAACAGACTTCAAAAAAAGGAGGAGGTTCTCAATTCGTCAGAATATGTATTTTCGAAAATTATTTTTTTGTTTAAAAGAGTCTACTACCCAGGTGGTTCTGATAGTTTTAAATGATGTAATGAAACTCCTATGACTAAATTGAGCGTAAAACCGAAAACCGTTTATTCAAAGTGAGAGTGCTAAGCTTAAAATAATTTTAGTCGCACACGATAAATAACTAGGATGCGTCCGTCCAGCCGGAAGGAATGTATTCAATAAAAACGTTCGTAAAAGCAAAGACAACCCCGTCTCGTCTGCTATGGATGCGATAACAAATCTATTAAATCGGCGAGCGGCCTTGTATTCGAATCAACCGGAATAGGCAAGATAGATTTCTTTCCGAGGTCCCACTACGGACAAATAGCTGACATAACACACATTGTAAACTTGGGAATGAATGGTTACTCATTTTATTAGGAATTATGGAGGGATTTTTGCATGGAGGTAATTTCCTCACCTCCATGGTTTTTTGGTTATAAAAAGCAAATACTTGTTCAGTCTTTAACAAACGTCAAATTCTCGTGAGGTGAGGATGTTTTTGTCGACCATTTACCTCGTTGAGTATAGCACAGAATAAGTTATACCTAGTACTAAGGCTGGAGTGCGCAATATCCGGTTAATCACTTATACCAATTACAACCAAACCGCTGTCCAATCAGGCGAATATCGGCGTGCTCAACCCGGAAATGCCTTCACAACCAAATCTAACTATAACCACTCGATTCTCCACGATTAAACATAAATATGGCCGTGACGTGTGTCAAAGTCAGCGGAGTTCAGCAGTTTATTTTTGGTATTTCGGATTCAAAGTCGGGAAAAATACCCTATATATTCGTTCTTGACCGTGTATGGTTAGCATAGTAATTAAAATCGATTTTGGCAACTGGCAACATGGTATAAACACCAACCGGAGATTGTACACGCCTAACTGCCATTTGACAGCTACTGATGGTTAATTTGATTTAATTTTTATTATTAACCGTATATGCCTTTTTCATCTAAGCGTATATGTTATACACTCCACTATAATGTATTGAGCAAAAATGATTATGTATATGACTTTTACTATATGCGGCGAATTCAGTCCATAGGCGCAATATCAATAAAACAATTGACGTTGACAATAATTACATCAGATATTGGTGTCTAAATCGAGGATGTTGCGCTTAAATTTCTACTTTTGTGTAAATCATTACATTACTTATTTTTTTCGATTTCAGGATATTTAAAAAAACAGACTTACTTTAATATTTATCTAACATTTTAATAAAAGAAGTTAGTATATCCAGTCCCTATAAAATATCTTTATTTCCTTGAATATCTAGGTATTATGATGGAGAGCGTTAATTATGACTTGATGGTAAGTAACGCACTCATAACTCAAACTTACTCCAGAAACAGCAACGCTTATAAGGCACACCGTAAAATTAAGAAAACTTATATCAATGATAGAATTGGATCTTGTGAATAAACAAACTGCCAGACGTGGGAATATTTTTTTTCATTGTAGTTGTATAAATTAACTAAAACGAATATGTAAAATCTCGCCAATTGAAGCCATGAAACTCAATACTTTTTGCGTTCTGTGAACGAACGTTTTTGTGGGTCCAAACAGCACTAACCTATCATTTTCCTCGAATGTCATCGCATATGGTTTAGCAATTTCCATTTACGGTTAATTTTCTGCACATTTTCATAATATCAGCTAAACACAAATAGTATTAGGCGATGTGTCGCGGCACATCCTTGTTTCCTCTCGAGCCTAAAGAGTTGCTCCTGGTGACCACGCGAGCAACTGGGCCAAGGACGCCTCAGGGAAATTAATAGACCAATGTGTCGGATCTATTGGCGGATGGTACCACAGATCTAGCGAACTCCTTTTCAGGGCGTTAAGAGGATTTTTTTCCAATTCAACATTTTAAAAAGTCGGAATATATATTTGTTGTGACGAGTTATAATTTTGCATTAGGAGTTAAAGATATCCACTGAAACATTCAATTAATAGCCTTGGTGGCCCAGTGGCCTGACGCATTGGTTATAGAGGTTAAGGCTCTCTGGGCGCGGTTGGGTTCCCGATTGGAGACCGATTTCAAGCAAGAAAAAATGGGAAACCCTATCCAGATATAATGTTTTTGGATTTTTTCCATTCATTGTTTTAGCAAAACACGAGAATTCTGTGCGTTTCTTAATGAAAAATGGTGTATTATTTCTTAATGGTTATGGACATTATTTTCATCCATTTAAGCGTGTTTTTCTTGTTATTGGACATTAACGGCTAATACCCCACCCACTGTCTGTAGCCCAACACAATGCTTCCCTTAAGGTGGCCCAACCCGGCTGGACTAACTCATTCGCGGGCACGGTACAAAACCGTGGTGTTACGCTCTGGGACCTTTTCTGTTTCAAAGAAAAAGACAGGCTCCGTGATGAAGAAGATGCAACATGGCCACAAAAAAATAAAAAACAAAGTGTATGAATTGGTAAGATTTACGAAAATGTTCATTACAAAACGACTTATAGCTAAAAGTAAACCACGACCGCTGTAGTCAAAAATCTAATAAAAACTAAACAGATTATAAATCTTGATTAAATAAGCTATGTCTGATAACTTTTCTTTTTAAGATGTTCTTACTTTATCATTGCGTAATCTACCTCCAAAGTTATTGTATAAAACGCGCAACCTTTTGGACTTTATAACTTGGAAACCAAACACAATTTTACAATGCCAACGGTCATCAGACATCTAATTAAATCAAATAAAGCTATTTTGAGCAAAATTTGGGATCTCTGACAAGAAATATGGGCGTGATCTTCTTTCCCCGTTTGTATGGAGAGTTGAGCGGGATGGCCCACCTTAATGTGCTAAGCCAGGACCTTCATTTTATGAGCACGGCTACGTAAGCTAGAAACGAACGGAAAAAAAAATCTTGCCCTTTCGTACATCATTCAATACAATGGTACCAACCCGGAGGGGATTAACTTACTTTACATGGACTCTGAACCATACAGCTCCCATTCGTGACTAAATGCACGTATCCCACGATAATTCATTTCAGATTTACATTTAAAAAGTTTTAAAAGATTCTAATAAAGAATATAAGAAATATAATTGTCTTCGTATCGTTCATTTACCTTTATCCACTAGATAACCACTTTACCCACTTTAAAAAAATGTTAATCAATTCTATATTATACAATGAACACGATATAATTTGTATATAAGTTTGTAAAATATATGAAATAATCCCACGAAATGCCTGTTCTAATATTTCCATGGACTCACATGAGCCAGTAAGCTTGTCGAACGTCCTTCGGGCGTGTGACTCTTTTGTGCAAAGTGCCTTTTGTAAGCGGGTAGGTACAGTTTGAATCCTTGTACAGAAAAATAAACACTAGCGGACATTAAGGTGATTTGATACAGAATAAGCCCTTGCCATTTAAAATTTTGATATGCTTACGCCGAATCATAACTAAATCGTGATTATAACATTAATTTATTTAAATTTAAAAGAATAATTGACGACAATGCACGGTGTTAATTTTTTTCGCGACATTTCTATTTTAATACCGATTATTTAACTATTTCATATACTGATCATTTTGTGGTATTTAAAAATTCAATATAAAATATTTAAAAAAAATTGCAAATTTAATCCAATCTTTTACCTCAGCGACAATTTCCCTTTGGAATGGTGTAAGCACGCCATGTGTACGCGCCACTGCCAAGGTCACGCGTTTGCTGACTGCGCGCCGCTGCCAATTTTATTGCGTCGATCCGAATGTAAATTTTCACATTTATTTAAAAAAATGTCCTACTTTAGAACTTTTTTTTGTGAATGCAGTGCGATTCCTATTACGAAATACTATATTTTCATACTAGTATTAGAAATAAAAAAATTAAAACAAAAGGTCAAAATAAAAAACCTACTTTTTCGGCATCAATATGTGACCTAAAACGACCCCCTTTCGGGAAGGTCGCCTACTTGGGTTAACACCGTGTATATTATTTTACATATTATTTACTCTCCCATTTCTCTCTTTTCCTTACCTTAAAATACCGAAACAACTTACGTATCCTAAACTAATAATAAAAAAATAGGCAGATATGATGAAGAGCCATACTATATCTTAGCTTCTTTCGCTTTCTCTACGGACATACATCCTTTCTTACATGCTCTACATACATTACAGATGCTACGCACCTGACCTTTACAAAGTACTTCGTCAATCTGGTCGTGGTAGTTATCTTAAGCCACCCGAGTAGGGTACTTCCAATCACTTATTGGTTACGTAAATCTGTTTCGTCATTCTTTCGTCACTGATTCACAAGTCCTCTACTACAACAACCCTAAAACACCCTTCTCAATTCTCGGCTTTGTTCAGTTGATAGGTACTATCCTCTAACCCGGTTTTGGGGGAATCTTACCTTTAAATATTAAAATGGGTCAACAATTAACCTGAAATTATGTATTTTTATTACGATCAACACGTTTCCACCAAAAGCAAAATGTCGACAACTGTCCTCTTAATAATGGCCTCAGTTTTCTGCTTCCTCTTCTAGTCCCATTACCCGCTAAGCAAGGGCTTGGGCAGCCATCACGGTCGACCCACTAAAATCTACTTAGAGCTCCTAATTGTGTCGACAACCTTCGAGAAATATATTTGGGACATTCCTTCTAGGACTCGAAAGATATGTGAGGGAACGGAGAAAGTTTTTCCCATTCATTTTTATTAGCGCTGTAAAAATATTTTACGCTTGCGATGGCGTGGTTTATGTGATTTTTGTGAACATTACGGAGAATGAACATACAAATCCGTGTCATAATATTTTAACCGTTTCTGATCCCAACGACAATCAAATTATAGGTTCAGGTACGACCCACTATTCATTTCACAAGGGTTAAATTAAATGAATACTTCATTCTGAATTGTGGCTTCTCTCTGGCCATAGCGAATGGGCGGAAAATGCTCTGCAGTAAATTAAATAATAACCTATACACTTTTCTGAAGACTGAGTCCGCTAATAGATATCTGCACTTTCGAGCGTTATCGTTATGAGTGTATCTACCTAAATGTATTTTAAAAATAAATAATAATGGCCGCTCAAATTTACATTTTTATCGGATGAAAATAATTCGAAATAACGGTTATTACAGAAATGTAGCGTGAAAATAAGTATCGGGTTGCACAGATATGTATTTGTTAATGACTTGAAATATTATAAGAATTAGAATAAACTTAAAAAATCAAATATTGTGAAAAATATTTTAATGTGATTTGAAATTTTGGGTAGATTATTAACTCATCAATATTGCGCCCAGATCTAGAAAACAATTAGAGCTATTCGCATCAAGCCAATTTTTTCGACGGAAAACCTTGATTAGATTGAAATACTATGCTCCGGAATATTTTTGTGAAGAAAAGCGGGTTTCCGGACTCAGGATTCCTGATTAATGATGACGGAATTTCAGGAATAGGCCTGCTGGTCTGTTCCATCACTTATACTTACTAATATTGTGAGTTTGTTTGGTGACTTTTGTTCTCTCGGGATAACCGCATCCCTGATCTTAACTCTCAGAGTAATAATACCGAGCATAGGCCTTTCCATAGCTCGTTGAGTGATCTAGTAACTATGGACACTCTTTGTTAGTGTCGGCTCCGTAAGTCAATGCAGGTAGGACGCACTGATTGAAGACCCTGGCTTCTGCGGTATAGGTGCCGAAAAATTGTGACGAATAATTCCAAGACCCGTCCACAACATACTAATTCTTCTTTAGGTCTCTTTATCGAAGTTGTATTGCTTGCCGAAATAAGTTTGTCTCAGGAAGACATCTATTACGACGGAATCTGCACGGAACTGGGGGTTTAGTTTGAACGATTACGTCTAACCACGACCTTAGTCTCGATCAAGTTCGTCTCGATTTCCACTTGATGCGATGCGTCATTGAGGCCTTTGAGAACTTCGTTGAGGTCTCGTACCATTTCAACCACAACGACGATGTCGTCGGCGAACCAAAGGTTCAGTCCAGTCCAGCGTTTTAAAGATGTCCTCTAGCGTATTGGTGAACAGTTGAGTAGAGATGTAATTATTTGAGTATGATTAAATTTTATAAATAAATCATACTCAAATCATTACATCTCTATAATCATCACTGGCTACCGTGAACAGGAAAACGGAGTGTGGGAAGACCACCCGCCAGGTGGGACGTCGACATCCAGTGCTTCGGCGGCAGTGTTTCCGTACCGCTGAAGGTCGGGAGTACTGGAGGAAAATTGGAGAGGCGTATGTCCAGCAGTGGACGCAAACACTCTGACTGACTGACTGACTGAATCCTGCAATTATTAAAATTGAGTTAGCTTGAAATCTGCAATAACTGAAATTCGAATCTTCGCTATTGGCGCTATTTAGATCTCGTTGAAGAACTAGGAACTTTTTATGTGCTATACTTTCACATATTTTGTTTCGGATTTGTTTTTTTTATTATTTACATCAGTGATGAAAGTTAATTATAAGATTTTTAGAGTGGCACTTAAAAGTGAATTTTAAAATATTTTAACAGAGATCGCTATAAAATGAGCAAACATCAAAAGTGGACCCGGAAGCAGGAAACGACAGATCTGTGATCCTTTGAATAAATTAATAACTTACCTTACTCTTCCTTTATCCTTCATTTGGGCATTGAACCCTTTTAGGTAATTATTTATAACTGTATTTTGTCTGTATATGTCAGTGTTGAAGCCATCGACGGAAGCAATTATATACAAATACGCAATATAAGTGAGCAATCAATATCGAAATTAAGTGGAATATCAGCGAGCGTCTTTACATGCAAATATCTATAGTTATCACATGTATTCGTTTAATTTTCTTTTTTAACTTTTATTTAAAAGCAGGTAGCGTGATTTTGAGTTTACTCTCCAGTTTAATACATAAATTCAGCATATTTAAAGGAATAGTTGAAAAGAAATACTCAAAAGAAGGCGCGTGGTGCCGTTATTATGAGGAGTTATTAATTAGTTAGGTCAATAGAAATTAATTTTAGGTCAGGCATAACTAATACTCATGCTAGGTAAATCAGAACAAACAAGAACCGGAGGGCCGGGGTAATTTGTAATACCAACATCATCCTATCCCGGGGTCAGAGATCAGTTCCACAACTTTTCCTTATCCATCCCAAATCGATTCGATCCTTGCGCGGCCTTCGCTCTGGTTAGGTCTCGAATTAGGTCCTGAATTAGGTTACAGACGAGTGAACAGGGGAATTACCAATTACCAGGCCCGATTCTTGAATAATGAAGGGACGTGAAAAGTTTATGTGTCCCTGGCACTAATAACGCTTTACTTGGCCTAGTGGGTTCTGCGAACACAAGTGCATTGTACATCGTTCGAGTGTTGGTTCCTCATGCAATTCTTAATGGGCAAAATCAAATCAAATCTCAAATCAAATCAAGTCGTGCTGTTGAATTGGCTACTGAATTACCGATTTGACATCAAAATTAAAAACTGAAACAAAAATTAAATATAAAAAAAGTAAGAGGCCAATTTCACACCCTTTTCAACGAGTGTCGATGATTTCGTTCCCTGATTTTTTTAGGGACAGCAAAGTAAATGATTTTTTCATTTATCAAAAGCAATTTCTCACAAATTTCCTCGTACATTCAATTAAAGCGGAAAATGTGACTTTAAAAATAATATTAACGTTTACGCATGCAATTTTTTCCAGGATTTAATGTAGGAAAATCTCAATATTTTATTTTTTCCTACAGACCGCCAAATTGTCCTCAGAAATTTGTTCAGTTACTTCCCGATTTAACACCCTACACTAATTTCATTTAGTTTTAGGGACAATTAGGGAATAATATTGTGTCGAATCCACAGAAGAAATAAACTTTCAAGACAACTCTTGCCATAAATTGTATGTATATTTTTATTTTATACAAATTTACAACAATAGTTTTTGTTTCAGGACCGGTCTTCTGCAGTTCTATTCCTGGCATTCATTAATTAGGAACCAGGAATCCTGCGTTTAGAAAACCGCTACAAAAGCGGTTTTCTAGACGCAGACACTTAACGAAAATATTCCGGTGCAAAACTCGCTTTGAAAATTGCTTTAAGAGCGGTTTTATAGACACAGGCTACCTTATTTCTGATTACTGAATGCCAGGAATAGACCTGCTGCTTCCTGCAACCTCTGTTGAAGATTCGCTCCTACCATCCGACTCTGATTCCACAACCCACCTCATAGATTTCTACCCGGGATACAGGTAGGGGCCCAAGCGGATAAAAATAAAAATATAACATTCTCGTTTCTAATTTTATTATTGACTTTGTGCCCATGGATCCGCCCGATTGGAAGTGCAACTCCACCTATATTTACTCTGTTCATCCCTCAGGTAACTAAACGTGATGGTATGTAGCAGATAATTAATGGGAAAACTGTATACCTTAAGATTTGATCTAAAATTGGAAATTGGTTCTCAATTTATAAACACTTAAGCCCACTGCTTTATATGTAACTAGCGTCCCGGCTTTGCACGGGCATAATATAATTTAAAACAATATTATTTTGACACAATGATACACAAACAAACTCTTTATACGTAGAGTTCCTACATTTAAATATTTGAAAAAAAAACTTAGATATTATGATTAGACCGATCGCTGATAAATTCAAAGTGCTATAGGGAGAACCGCGGCCTCCGACGCACTATTTATAGGCACGCACCCGCGCCGCCCCGACCGGCCGGTTCCGCCTCAAACGCTACGTCTCGCAATTTTTACATCTGTAATATATTCGAAAATATTCATTTGAAATGACAAAAAAATGTTATTGTGGGATATCCATAAGAGATAGACATATACCATCGCGGAGTTTTCTGTAGACCTTTTCAATGTGTACAATACTTAGTACATTATTTTAATAAATCTCGTAGGGTTCAGCCTGCGTTTTCAATGTAAGCGGAAAAAATGTAATGTTTTACGACATCACATTGGAAACCTCAAAAAGAACAGTATTTATCCAATATTTAATGGATGTTATTATACATATAAACCTTCCCCTTCAATCACTCTATCTATTAAAAAAACCGCATCAAAATCCGTTGCGTAGTTTTAAAGATTTAAGCATACATAGGGATATAGTGATATAGGGACAGAGAAAGCGACTTTGTTTTATACTATGTAGTGAAAGTGATTCATTATTACGGGGGTTCGTATAGGAAAAGTCGAATTATTGTTTTCTTATTGGCATTATTTTTCACTACTAACACTTCTGGTGCTTTGGCGTGATGATACTTTAATAGTATTGGAATCAGGCAATATTCAGAAACAAACCCAGGAAGCTACCTAGCCTATGGTATATTATGGAAATAATCACGTTGAAAGTGCATTGATGGTCTAGCTATATTTGATACCTATAACGGTAAATATCTGACGCTCATATTCTGTTCTCAATTTTTTTTATGAAAGTTTACGAATATTTCTCTAATTTGAGATTTCCATGCATTACACTGATTTATCAAACTTATTTGAATTTCGAATTTCAAGGCAACTTTAAACTAGGGATTTAAAAAGTGTCAATTTCAAACATGAAGGACCAATATTATAGATGGATGCACAGACGCAACGCCATTAAAATGCGGTTTGTAGCTTAGTAGCGCAAGGAGTTGCCTTGCATACCAGAGGTCTGGGTTCGAATCCCCGCCCGTTATACTACACTTTATTTCCCTTTCTGAGTTTGATAAGTGCATTTCGTCACAAATGCGAGCTGTTCGAAGCGACAACGAAAAATTGCCTGTGTTTTCCATTACATTTAACATAGCCGTGCTCATAAAAGGCAAGTTCCTGGCATGGCACCTATTTAATTCCTTCGGGAATGCGGTGTGTTGGGCTAATGACATGACTGTGGGTGTGGTATTAGCCGTCCAAGTTTTTTTTATGTTTCTGGACATGGATGGCTAATACCGAACTGACCGTCAGATTTAGCCTAACCTACCACATGGGAACTAGGTGCCATGCCTGGACCTTCCTAATATTGCTCGGCTACATTGAACAGGATGGAGAACGCCGCTCTGACCATCGTTAATTCAATGCGAAAACCCTACCACCTAGTAAGTAAGGAAGGCGACCTACAGTTTTACGTGGAATCCGAACCACGGCCAGCCTCAACGGTTGAAAATGGTCTCCCATCTAGATCCTAACCGCGCAAAGAGGTGGTTCCCCAGCTTTTCCATTCGCAAGGCGTCGCACAGTGAGCTACCGAGGCTGACAAAAACAGTTACATAACATAAATGCAGAACCTGTGCCTCTTTGTGGCAAAGGAAATTACTTGAAGCCATAGGCAATCAGGTTTAATTCTGCCAGATTTTTACGTATTGATTCGTATTCTCATGAAAGGCTATATCGATACATATTGATATCACCTTTTATATAGAGACGTTTCAGAATTACCTTCAACATCCAGGCAATATAATTTATCACCAGAACCGAAAATTCGGCCTCAAGGTTATGAGCGGTTGATTAACGTCGATCCTTGGTCGACCTCGTGTTGGCCAATTTTTATTATAATTTGTAATGTTCTGAAAGTCCTTGCTAGATTTTCCAATGAAGCGGATCTTTAAATTGGGGAATTATTTCTTACATTAAGAAAGATGCCGCAGAATAAGGAAAAAGTTGTAATAATTCGTATCTGCAATTGTAAATCTGCAGGTAAATAGAACAACTCTTATGATAAAGTGTAGTGTGTAAAATATAGTTTTGAAGGTGAATTTGAATTATTTCAAGTTTTGAATATTGTATGAATGTAATCGACCGTGTAGCAAGAAAACAATTAAATTTAATAAAGATTTTTTTTTAATAAATATTAAAAAAGAGCCCTGCAAAAAGAACTACGTTATGAATAACGTTTGAGCGGCTCGTAGCCTAGCTGAGCTGCTCTTAGCCTAGTGGCGCGGGGACTGGCCTAGCGTACCACAGATCTGGGTTCAATTCCGACTCCGCGTTTTCATGCAAACCGGAAGTCCGAGTTTGACTTTGACAGCTTTGAGAACTCAGACTGACCCATAGAAATAGGATGTACCGCGCTGCGCGCGCATGCTAGGTCTATGGACTGACCACTCAGTACAGTCCCCGAAGTCCCAGTTGTCACCTAAATTGGCGTTTACGGCAAACCGACCGACTGACGTTTTCAAATGTATGGAGAAATTGAAGAGCGCGCGCAGTGGGCGTTAAGTGAACTAACATTTGCGAGTCCGAGTTTGATTTGACAGCTTACTCAACGTTGCCGTAAATACGTCGAAGTTGCCGTTTACGTCGAGTGAGTAACCCATGAGTAACCCGACTTCTACAACCCATTTTTTTTTATTAAAATGACGAAAGATCAAATTTAGTTATATTTTGAATAATATTATTTACCTAAAATAGTGATTTTCATTTCCTCAATTTTTTTCTTTGAGCAGGCTGTAAATATTTTTCCGGTCATTGGGGGATTTTTTTTCATGTGGTAACTCTTAAAAGACAGTGGTGCCCTCAGCCAGGCGCAAAATAACGTACGTGGGACTATATACTGGCAACTCTTGCCACAAATGTCAAAAAACGTGTCGAGTCTAGCGAGACTGTCGTCAACTTGGCGACCTCCATTCATCCTTCATTTATCCGATAGTTTTAAACACTTCAGGGTCCATAGCCATGCACTGAATCCTTTGATCTGTACATTGAATAAATGTCCGCGTTGGTGAAGCATTCGTAAAACCATAAACCCTGTGTTTCGCCGAAATCTATCGTGAGTGATCATTGCCTGTACCTGTTGTGTTTTACCATGGCTCTAAGACCGGCTGTGTGGTCCAGTTTAAAACGAGGACTAGCGACAAGCGCTGTCCGTGGGAACAAGCAAGTGACGGTTCGAGATGCACTCAACTCAGCCATCGGGGAGGAGATGGAACGCGACGAACGAGTTTTCGTAATGGGGGAGGAAGTCGCCCAATACGATGGCGCCTACAAGATCACTCGGTACGCCTTCTTCATTCTCACATTCACGCTGCACGTCGCTTTTATAAAGTCTGTATTGTAGAGTTTGAACTCTGCTTTCACAAGAAAGCCGTGGATGTAAATTTAAGATTATTATGGTTATGTAACCTCAAACCTCAAGTGACAGCTGCACTGATTAGTTTGATCTAATAAAAATGTATGAGGAAAATGTAGTTTTAGTTTCTTTATTTCCTCCATTAGATGGATATACAGTGTATATAAGTACTCGGGTTTGTCAACAATATTGGGTAATTAATTGTATCAGGTCTCCCTTCATAAAATAAAATAAAAATTACATACCTACTGAAACCCCTGGAAATAGGTACATGATTCTAAATAATATTTTGACCAAGTTTGCTTAGCTTTGCATCTTCTACCATAACCTAACCGATCTTTGTTGAGCGTGCATGTACCCATATGAAATAGGATCTAGCTATGATTTCGTTTCCTGTTTTGACATTCAATGCATACTGGAAGACATACAGTAATGTAGGGCGGCCCTATTGCTGATTTTTGTATTGCAATATCTCACATTCAATAGTGTAAACGGTTATCAAATAAGCCATCTATGTTTTAGAGGACTGTGGAAGAAATATGGCGATAAAAGAGTTATCGACACCCCCATCACCGAGGCTGGCTTCGCAGGAATCGCGGTGGGAGCTGCCTTCGCAGGGCTCCGGCCCATATGCGAGTTTATGACCTTCAACTTTTCCATGCAGGCCATAGATCATGTAAGCAATAGTGTGATAACGCCTTCTCTATTATGTCATAGCAAACTACTTTGCCGTTGACTCTATGTGAATGCCTGGCACATGGTGATTCAAGGAGAGTCTGTAAATTTCAATTATCCTAAAAATTTTCATTAAAAAAAAAAGTGTTGATCAAGCAGTGAAGCCAAGTTCATCTAATTGGTTTTCATTGGACTTGTTCTGCTAGGCTGCACAGATTGTAGATGTTGTTGTTTGGGGGTGGTCGCTGCCTGCACTTGGTCCCACGTTGAGTTGTCCTTTGTACAACGCCCCCTCAATGCTTGCTACCCTACCCAGCCAATGTCGTCTATAAAAGTGACGAAGCGGCCCGGGTGTCTGCAGACCTGCGCAAGCATTGTGGAAGCAGCAGCACCCTCCATCGTTCACTGAGCACGTTGCACTGCAGAAGCACGTGTTCAGCGGTCTCGTTTTCCTCCATGCAGGCCCTGCACAGAGGACAATCTGTAATTCCTAGTGTATGCAGGTGCTTGTTTAGCAAACAGTGACCCGTCATTAATCCCATAAACTTCCTAAGTTTTGCCCTATCCAGACTTATAAGACAAAGCCGCCCTAGACTGCCTACAATCTAGACTTAAAAGTAAGTGTTAATCTGAAAACACTGTATTCATATTTGGGAAGAAGTTATTCGTGATTAAATCAAAATTCGTAGAACAAAAGATGCATTGTATTCAGAACCATGGAGAATACACCAAAAGCATGGAATTTACATATATGCATGCCAAGAATCCTTGAAAGAAAACCACAAATCTAATTTGCAGATTATTAACTCAGCTGCTAAGACGATGTACATGTCAGCCGGAATGTGCAACGTGCCCATCGTGTTCCGTGGGCCGAACGGCGCGGCAGCAGGTGTCGCCGCTCAGCACTCGCAGTGCTTCGGCGCCTGGTACTCGCACTGCCCTGGCCTCAAAGTGCTCATGCCTTACTCCGCGGAGGACGCCAAAGGTACACCCCTCCCACCCCATGTACTAAACCAACTGAAAAGATAACTAGACATAAGACATTGCCATACATACATTGCCATTGACATTACATACACATTTGAATCTTTCATGTCGCTTTAAAACGTCGGTCATAAAAACAATTTTAAAATTGCTAAACATGGTATAAACCTGCTTTTATTTGTTATTAGGATCAGTTAAGTCTTCTCTTCTTCTTCTTCAGCCTTTTGTTGTCCACTGCTGGACGTAGGCCTCCCCCAGACTTCGCCAAGTTGTGCGCTCAGTTAAGTAGTATGGAGCTAATTAAGTAGTAATTTGAGCTAATGCAACATCATTTACGCACTGCGGCATTTTGATTAGATTTTGGAAATAATAGGAAAAGAAATTGTTTGGACATTCGTATCCATATCACCGTAGTATTTAAATACACATAAAAATATCAACCTTACTTTATGCATAGAAAGTACTCAATGCAGGCGCATGCATACTTCCACATATGTACATACATATAACTTCATGACCTTATCACCAAGGGTTAGGTACGATAAGAGCATCATTCAGTAAGATCTGAGCGTAAGACATACATATCTTTCAAACTTTGGTTTGAATAGGACCTTCAAACCTTGGATTTACTTAACACATGTTGAATCAAACCTAGGAAGCCTTGTGAATAGTAAATGCAAAAAAAACCAGTCAATTGTGAACATGTTCACATGCAGAAGGTTCTGTCACTGGACACGAGTCATGTCGGGAATATCACTACGAGACACAGTGCAAAAGCAATAAATTTGCTCTTGTCCAATTAGTTTTTTTCTCAAAAAGGGTGACGTTTTGAACAAAAATAATTGGTCGGTGTACTTATATTGGTATTTTTTTGCAGAATATTCAAACAACCGTTAATAGGAGAAAGATTCAGGACAAAATGTGTGTGACCGAAAGGTACCAGAGCCAGTCCATAAGGGTTTTTTTTGCTTTATGCTTTGGTACCCTAAAAATACCAGGGGATCTAAATTTCTTCTACCTCAGTGGACAATGTCGAACCCGGTTCGGAAAATACTTCAGGAAAACACTATGACAATAAAAAAATTTTGCAGAGTAATTGTTTTATCGATAATGCACCATAAAATATTATTCAGTTTAAATTCTATGATTCCAGGACTTCTGAAGGCTGCCATCAGAGATCCAGATCCAGTAGTTTTTTTGGAAGATGAAATTCTATATGGCCTGCCCTTCCCCATGTCTGACGAAGCACTTTCTAATGATTTTGTATTGCCTATTGGTAAGTTCATCTCTGTAACTGTAACACATTACTGAATTCCCAGTAAAAAATATAAATCTATTTGTAGCAGATAAGCATGCATCTACATTTGGTTATTAATATACAGTGTGTACAGAAACCAGTAGTCAGACCCTAACAAAAGATATTCAGTTTCATATACGGAATCACCCCCTTTATGATGTTGTGTTGCATGATTTATAGGTATTGTTTGTAAAAGATGTTGTATAGTGTTGCAATGTGCGGACTAGTAAAAAATTAATGAACCATTGATTATGTTTGAAAAATGTTACCGCTTTTTACGCGGCGGAAAGAGACATTCTCCGATGTTTCGAGCTAATCATTCAGTCCGTTGTCAAGGAGGCATCTGCCACGTTCGTACACAGCAGACGGCTCAAACATGTCTAACGACCGCAGTAATCTCAAAAGTATATTGATTATGTTGATACTTCCAATGATTTGTTTCCAGCCAAGCGCTATTTATATTGTTAACTATTCAAATATTCTTAAAAAAAATGATACAGTTAGCATGGAAATTTGGTCCTGTCCGTTTCATTATCTTTTATTTGTTTGGTACTCATCCACTATGCATAATTATTGTGAAATATTCAGAAGATAATACTGTTACTTTAAGTCACCATAAATTATGCTCCCATGCAAACATAATAACTGTGTCAACACATTCATGTCTTTCTCAAAAATAAATGTTCTATGTAGATTTTCCTTCTGCTCCCATTTGAAATGCTTTTGCTTATAAAAAAATTGTGTAGAGACCGATATTTTTAGGGTTCTGTACCCAAAGGGTGCCAAACGGAACCACATTACTAAGCCTCCGCTGCCCGTCCGTTCGTCTGTCTGTCCGTCCGTCTGTCACAGGGCTGAATCTCATGAACCATAATAGGGCCAGCCGAAATTTTCACAGAGTGTGTATTTCTGTTGCCGCTATATAGACAAATAGTAAACGTCAAAAACAACTTGAAGTTAAAGGGGTGGCCCAGCCCCCATAGAATAAACGTAATTTTTTGAGTCAAGTGAGTGATTTTTGTACAGAACCCTTCGTGAGTGAGACCGACTCGCACCTGGCCGGTATATTTACTGTTGCCGGAATCAAATATATGGGCAAAGAGTTTCCAATAGATTTTTGTACCCTTCTTTGGCCACCCTTCTTAATCCTCTTGGGCTGCATAAAGTATTTTCTGCAATAATAAAATATATTCTAACGCCTTTCTGACCGAAAAGGCTGCACTTGAACAAATTTTTCCATACTTTCGTTTTAGGTAAGGCTAAGGTGGAGCGATCGGGTCAGCACATCACCCTGGTGTGCGCAGGCAAGGCAACAGACACGGCACTGCAGGCCGCCAACACGCTATCAGGAAAAGGTTAGTGCAATTTGACTGTCAAAGTGACAGTTGCGCTTGCCCCGGGAAGTAATAAAATTGAATAGAAGATGTAGTCAAAATACGGGAAATATTTTGAGATTGAACAAAACAATTTGAAAACATTTCTCCAACTTATTTTAATATACACGGGCTGTCTCAAAAGTAGGTTACACTATTCTCTTAAATTCACGCCATATTTAGAAACATTCTGGGAGTCGCATGAACCTTGTACTGGCAACACTGAAATGCCTATGCGTCTACCTTTACCGCTCCGATATTCACAGATTCACTTGCTCCTACCTCCGATTGCTAAGATCTTGCTGTTATTAATTTTTTAAGCTTTAAAAATCGCTAGAATATGAAAAAAGTGTTAAAAATATATGATATGAAACAAGTTAATGATTGATGGTGCTTTTACCAATTATACACAAAAAGCTATCTAAAATATATCACAGAAGAACACAAATGTCGTTTTAACAGGGGCAAGCGACAATAGCACCATCTCTAAATGGGTCCAGCTGAAATATTTCTCTTGCATAAAATTTACCTTACTGAAAACTTCTCTGCCAATTTTTTTTATGTTAAACGTGGTATATGGCGTAAAACCATTTACCGGCCTGGTGCTTCTTCGTGCAATGCTTGAAGAACCCCAGCTTGTACTGTGGGGGAAATACCTCGACAGGGACTTCATTCTATAGATTCTAGAGGGGTGCAATCCCTGCCAGTTCCACATT
Organism: Incurvaria masculella; assembly: GCA_946894095.1. Taxonomy (NCBI): domain Eukaryota; kingdom Metazoa; phylum Arthropoda; class Insecta; order Lepidoptera; family Incurvariidae; genus Incurvaria; species Incurvaria masculella. The sequence goes on along the minus strand of OX335653.1, from coordinate 12,609,903 downwards.
GAGCGATGGTAGAAAGGGGACGGAGGGACAGCCTTACGCAGCTCCGGCGAGCATTATTTATGGTAGAGACAATAGAACACAGAGAGAGATCCTACATCCCTTCGGTGTTGGAGTGTCTCTGAACGAAACACATGGCACAGCCATACACGGCCAGGAAGCCAAGCAGGTACTTAGCTGAGCCGTCCCACAAATGCGAACACTACTCCACTAAACACCATATCTGCGGCTTGTAGAGGAGCAGTTTCTGGTCCGGGGTGAAATACTGATGCACCCTGCTGATAACTCCGAGCTTTTTTAGGCTATCCTCCTAGCTTTATCCTCGATATGGCATCTGAATTGAAAACTGAATTCGACCCCATAAATCATAATTTGTTTTGACCGTAATGGTACAATTTATTCATTATTTTCTGTGACTAGAAAAAGGCCATTAAGGTGGGCCCGTAAGCATCAGAAAATTACGCTCCCCATACAAACGTAGTTTACTAATCATTTGGAAACCACTGTTCCAATTTACTTGATATTTGGGACTAAAGGATGTTCCGACCCATACAATGTTTTTTTTACACAGAACGCAAAAAGTATTGCACTTTAAGGCACGAATTTGTCAAAAATATTAAATATAGCCATAATGGTTGCAGCGAAAACATATTTACAATTTCAGGTTTAATGGTTTCGTTGTAATTGACGATTAGAAGTTTTACACCGTTAGATGGCGCTGTTAAATAAAAATTGTCTTTAAATAAATTGTAACAAAACCAATAATCCTAAAATTGTGAAATTCGCTGCAAGTAATATGATTATATTAAACTTTTATAATTAATTCGTGGCTTAAAGTGCAATACTTTTTGCGTTATGTGTGCAAATAACTTTATATGGGTCGGAACAGCCTTAATATCAGGCAACAAATATCTATGTCTGCACGTGTTTGTTTTTTCGAAAAATGTATCCTGTGTCACACAACAGAGAAAAGAAAAATCGTATGAAGATTTTCTTTTGCCCTTAGATTTTTCACCAAAACAAAAACGTGCAGACACAGATATTTATTGTAGAATATTAGATACCAAATATCAAGCAAATCGGAACAGTGTTTTTGAAATGATTAGTAAACTATGTTTGTATGGGGAACATAGCTTACGAGCCGTTCTTAATGCCTGATGACAAGTCTCTTTGTGACTTATACGGTCAGCAGTATTGAACATATTTCTTGCCAATTTCCATTGTAATTTTAAGTAAACTAAACATTTTTAAATGTTTATAGGAAAGTTTTGCACGCAATTGTACATACTTTAGTAGTTCTCAGAACACTGTCTTCTATGGTGAAGCTCAGCTCAAACTCGTGTTTACCAGAGTATAACCACGTCATGTTGTTATTTTAAAAGTTAAATACTCTAGTATATTTAATTAGTATGCGAAACCTATCTTTGAACTATAATAATACAGTTATTTAAAAAATCCCTCCTGTAGGGACATGACCTTCTTATCGTCACAAATTATAAAAATTTGCATAACATTTTTGCAGGAATCGAAGCGGAGGTCGTGAACCTGCGCTCCGTGCGGCCGATGGACTTCGCCACCATCGCTCAGTCTGTCGCCAAAACCCATCACCTAGTCACAGTGGAGCAGGGCTGGCCCCAGTCCGGTCGGTACACTTCTTTATGGAAGAGATGACATTCATACAAAATAATGGAGGATTCTGTAAAAACAGCTCTATAATCATTGGTCCCGAGAACTACCCACTTGATAGCTCTAAGGTCACTTAAGGCATATAAACTTACCCCTATCGATCGATTGATCAGTGTTTATTTTTGGTAGACATCTCATGCCCTGTCGCTTGCTCGATGGTTGTTTGGCAGGCTTTCTGCGTTAGGCAAAACCCTGTAATTTAGCAGTTTGCCCACGTATTGTACATTCGAAACATATTTTGTCTTGTTCTAGACAAATTTCGGGTTTTTTTTAATAATATTGCTATATTGCAAAATCAAAATCAAATCTGTCTTGCCGTTTTTTGCTTAGGTAAATGTATTGGCTCACTCTTGAGAGGTACGTTAGTCAAGCTTAAACTGCAAGGTTTTCCATCCAGTTCCAATGCAGCCATGAAATGTAATGTAGGTGCTGGCCTAAAACCTGGTACTAGGTACTGGTATTAATGATGTATGATTTATTGGTTGTATTGACTGAATTGTATATTAAGTATCTTAAATGAATAATTCCCTCTGTATTATGTAATTTGTAATTTAATATTTCTACACAAACCATGTTTGTTGCAAGAAATAAAAATACTTTGACTTTGACTACTCATTTGGTGTTCTGGGCTAATATCAGAACAATAGGTTTTTTTTTTTTTTATGCGACCTGACATGGATGGCTAATACCACACAACTACCGTTATGGTATTAGCCCAATACACCACATTCCCGAAGGAATTAGGTGCCATGCCAGGACCTTCCCTTTATGAGCACGGCTACATTGAACTGGATGGAAAACACGGACAATTTTTCATTGCCGCTTCAACCATCTTTTCATCCAATGCGATGGTACCCACCCGGGCGGGCTTAAACCCTACCACCTAGTAGGGGAAGGGGACCTACAGTTTTACATGGATTCCGAACCATGGAGCAACTCGCATTCGTGACGAAATGCACTTATCGAACTCTGAAAGAGAAAGACAGTGGTGCAAGTTGGTATTGAACCCGGGCCTCTGGTACGCTAGGCCTGTCCCCGCGCCACTAGGCTACGAGCCGCTCAATACCGGCTTTGATACCGGTGTGGTATCAGACATCGATCAACGCGATTTCTAGGTACGCGTAGGGTATCAGAACAATAGGTGTGGTATCAGACATCGATCAACGCGATTTCTACGTACGCGTACGGTCCTGTGATACGGAACCCTACAAATGTCTGTCTCGCCGCAGGTATCGGAGCGGAGATCTGTGCCCGGGTGATGGAGTCTTCGACGTTCTTCGAGCTGGACGCGCCCGTGTGGCGCGTGACGGGCGCCGACGTGCCCATGCCGTACACGCGCTCGCTGGAGGTCCTCGCGCTGCCGCAGCCCGCCGACGTCGTCGCCGCCGTGACGCGCGTCCTCGGCGTCAAGTGAACCCGCCTTACCGCACACACCTGCGATCACGCTTCGCTTTTATCTCTCGTCGAACTTTAGTCACAACACTGCAGCCGTGGGTCGCTCGCGACTGTTACGGACACACAGATCCTTTCGCTTTGACTAACTGTCAAATAGAGCAGTGTAAATGTGGAACAGACTGACTGAAAATGTAATTCAAGCACCCACCACCAAATCCCTTAAAAACGCGCTTGACAAAAACCTAAAAACACTAAACTAAAGTTAGCGTAACAACAAAGCACCAGTGAACTCAGACATGAACAGATCCGCTTGGGCTGCTCGTTCATCAAATAAATAAATAAATAATAAACAGTCAAGAAGAAACCAATACTGAACTAGTACAGTCATGAAACTGCCATCGCTTTTGTCAATTAAGATGCACGATTCAACATGTTTTTATGTCGGTACTATTGACGACATAAATCCAGTAGCACCCTACGGTCGGTTTTTTTTGTATGGTCAACGGGACCCGTCCCCCATCGACCCGTCTTCAGGCGGGACATCTCTGGTAACATATGACTAATTTTAGTTGATTTATCCATTTGAATAACTTCATGCACCAATGACCGAAAACGAAATATTACTGATGGACCCACGGCCGCAAAGCTGATCTTAATGTTAATGCGATAATTCCTGAGCGTCTTGATGGGGGAAAAAATGCACACTTTTACCTTACACCGAAACTTTACCTACACCGTACGCGGTAAAATATTTCCAGAAAACTTCCTTAAGCAGACTTCCGGAAGACAGTAAGACACCTGGAGAAATTTCTAAAAAAGGGTATGGAATATGACATGTCGATGACCATTACAGGCATAGTCATGTAATGGCATTCATACTTTACTCGTAGGCCTGTCTGCAGTCAGACAGTGTTGATGAGTTCCTAACGGTTTAAAATTCACCAAAACTCTTATCAGTAGTCGAGAGTGATCGGGTTAACTTTAATATGTGGATTATGTCTGTACTAAATAGCATTTTGTATGGTTGATCCTGTGAATTTTGACACCACACTGTGAATGATTTTGAACCTGCATTTTTTACCCTATCAACCTTTCCATCGCGTTTTATCATATTATCATTAGTTAGTATGTTTAACTTATCCAGAAAATGTTGTAACCCAAGTTGGATGATATATGTGACTAGATGAAAGGGAATCGACGTGGTTGTAGAGTAGCTCAATATTGTTATGATATTATGTAGGTACACATGCTTTTTTGCAGTTCACCTTAAGCAAGCTACATACGAGGGACGTAATAGTACTTTTATGTAAGAAGTATAATTAAATAATGCTATTTATACATAGTACCTGCGTGGCCGATCTTCGCTGGGCCTCTTTAGATTTAGTGCAGCGCTATGTCTGTACCTCAATATTCGACAAGTCGTACTATAAGTATACTATAAGTACAAGATTTGCTCTCTCAAAGTATATGTAGGATTGTATGAGTCTTTACAGACTAGTATCCTGTAATGCGTAAAGATCATATAATATATCTTTACCTCACACATCCAAAGCCAAACCCAGCGCACACTTGCATACATGGACTTCTGCTACCCCGTGCCACTCCGCAAAATCATGGTCGTGCTTGCTAGCTGGCCAATGACAGCATCTTGAACTGGGATAAACATGTATGCTCACATGGAGGAATACTGCTTATTTGTTACTACAGGTGGCGTTTAGGCGATCTGACCCATATTATCTGTTAAAACTGTCAGATACCATACAAAATAAAATGGAATAAAAATGAAAAGTGGTATATTCTTGCAGTGTTATTGAAATGACTGAACTTCCTAGTTATTGGTGTGAAAACAAAGTAATCAATGTGTTCCTTAATTATATTGATCGGCATGATTTTGGAGAATGAATTTGTAAAAATTAAAATAGCACTAACATAACCTATAATATTTCATTGCAAATTTTGTGCTCCTCAAAGTAATTTGAAGACAAACAGAAACTTTTAATTTCCACTTAACCTTTTTGTAATTGCAGCACGGAGAACATCTTTCATTTATCAACTCATAAAAAAAAACTTGATACGAATAACACAACACAGAGATTTAACATGTTTCGGGATTGATTGCTCTTACGCCATCTAAACATGTTTTGTGTTTTCCCCATTTGAGTTTCTGGAATGTTATTAGGGTTCCATACCCAAAGGGTGAAAACGGAACCCTATTACTAAGCCTCCGCTGTCCGTCCCCCCGTCCCCCCGTCCGTCCGTCCGTCTGTCACAGGACTGTATATCATGAACCGTAACAGGTAGGATGCTGAAATTTTCACAGATTATGTATTTATTTTGCCGCTATAATAACAAATAGGTAAATTTGTAAAATAATTAAAATAAAAAAAAAATACATAAAACATGTTATTTTTGGGGTAAATCTTGGAAGATGGTATGGAACCCTTCGTGTGCGAGTCCGACTCGCACTTGGCCGGTTTATTAACTTATATCCCTCGTGTGTGGCATGCTTAACCCTTTTTAATGTAAGAACACTTGAGTTTAAAAGTTTAAGTGTCAATCGTACAAGTAGATTTTAGTTCTTGGGTCCGAAAACTGTATTTGTGTTGAACAATACGTACGCAACGAAAAAAATTTGTATCCTTTATAAGTGCAAAATTTTGTAAGTAATTTAATTTATTTTATTGATAGTTATTTTGCATTACTAATACAGGAAACTATTCATCTGAGTGTGATGCAGGTATTATCAATCAGATGGATGGATTTTTACTGAATCAATAAAATTCCCTGTATCACATTTTGATTCCTGTAGTGTATAAAAATAAAAAATGTTAACTAGTTTTTTTTTTTGTTAAAATATGATTTAATGGAGATATTTATTGTAAAATAGATTTTTTTATTTATTTTAGCAGATACCTATGAATTGTACCTTCGTATTGGCAGAAAATTGCTTCCCGGAAGGTGCAAAATCGAAAATATTATATCAAGTTTATTTTTACCTGACAACGGTAAATCCAAAGAAGCCTATTTACCTTGTAGGTTTTTTCCCCAACGAGAGAGAAAAACTTTTGGATTATTGTTTCAAAATCGAGGACTGTCTTATCAAAAGGGAAAATGTTGCTGTCCTGAAACTCACTTTTGTTACAAATCAATGTTAAACCTGTATTTTGGATGAATCTCTAGGATGTCACGAGGTACGCGTAGTCGGAATATATTCCCGAATCTCCATTCTTTAAGCAGCGGCCTTTGCAAAATATTCTAAGGCATATAGATACATATTCACTAAGGTTTTTGAAACCTCTGAAACCCAATGCAATAATGTCTTTTAAACCCAGTTTCATTATAAGAAATAAATAAGAATGGTGATAATTCTGTTAAAAAAATATATATAATTGGTTGCTTTATTTTCCTCTATACCTCCACTTGGATTGCACCGCTAATACTCGGGGCATATTGAAAGTTTGTGAAACTGGCCACTTATAATGAAAGAAATAAAAAGACAAAAACAAAATGTTGATGTGCTCATTGTTGTCTGGGCCAAAATAGCAAAACTAATTCCACTAACCATTCATGGATTTACGTTGTGAGACCCAACTCGAATCAATTTGTTTAAGGTGGCCCAACCCGCTCAACTCCCCATGCAAACGGGGAAAGAAGATCACGCCCATATTGATTGTCAGATATCCCAAATTTTGCTCAAAATAGCTTTAATTGATCGAACTAGATGTCTGATGACCGTTGGCATTGTGAAATTGTGTTGGTTGTCTAAGTTATAAGTTCCGAAAGTTCGAATTTTTCGCGCGTTTTATACAATAACTTTGGAGGTGGATTATGCAATGATAAAGTAAGAACTTCTTAAAAAGATTAGTCATCAGACATAGCTTATTTAATCAAGATTTATAATTTATTTGGTTTTTGTTAGTTTTTTGACTACAGTGGTCGTGTCGTGGTTTACTTTTAGCTATAAGTCGTTCTGTAATTCAAATTTTCGTAAATCTTACCAAATCATACACTATGCACATTTTCTTTTTTGTGGACATGTTGCATCTTCCTCATCACGGAGCCTGTCTTTTTCTTTGAAACAGAGCAGGTCCCAGAACGCAACAGCACGGTTTTGTGCCGTGCCCGCAAATGAGTTAGTACCGCCGGGTTGGGCCACCTTAAGATGTGTAAACTTCAGTAAAACGTCAGTAGACATCCGAAAAGTCTGCATTTTACCTACCTCTTGTCCCTATCGCAGCCGCCATTATTGCCGGCTTACAACCGAGATGGCACAACGATTCGGAACAAAGTGATTCCTTGCCATGAATCAATCAGATCGTCACCACCATTATCCTTAATTGTGCATGTAGAACTTATATGAACTACCCTTATTGACGTATTCCAATAACGATGCATGAATTTGCATTGAGACCAACTCCAATCAATGTTTTTTAGATGTTAAAAACTTCAGTAAAACGTCAGTAGACGTCCGAAAAGTCTGCATTTTACCTACCTCTCGTCTCTATCGCAGCCACCATTGTATTGCCAAAGAATAATAAAAACAATAACCAAACAAATATATTTTTAGCGCCATCTATCGAAAACATTTTGCGTTGAGAAGAATAATTTAGACTGACTCTATATTCAGTTTTGGTTAAGAAAAACTTAATCAGATGGCGCCACATTTAACGGTCTGCGAATATTATTTATTATTCAGACATTAGATATTTCGAAGTGTTTTCACACATCATTCTCCCCGAAAAAGGGTCAATGTTTTTTTGCAGTAATCCCCAAAAAACATTGTGATCTTTTTTCGGCCCGAATGATATGTGAAATGCCGTAAAAACAACATGGAATTTTTTTAATGCCCCTTAAACCATCGTCCATTCAATACGATGGTACCATCCCGGGCGGAACTTGCGACCCAGTTGGTAAGGACCTACAGTTTTTTGTGGAATCCGAATCCGAAGGAATCCCTTAGTTGCCTTTTACGACAAGCACGAACAAGAAACACTATGGGAATTTTACATGGGTTCCCAACAATTGAACAGATTGCATTCGGAACCAACTGTTTACACTAACTCCGTGGCTACGCTGTCGCCATAAGAAAGAGTTTACATCGCCACTCCTGTCCTTCCGTACTCACTGACGACAACACTCGCAGACTGTCGGTTGGAAGGCAACGTTAATTAACGCCATTATTTGTTATTTAAAATTCTCGATCTGCGATCATATGTAGGCGCAGATTAAGTGGTGAACTAGAACCTCGCATAGAGTTCGTTAGACAGACTTACTGCTTTCGATGTCTTAGTTTTATGTACAGACGTTTACTCTGAAACCGTCACACCGGAAATAGAGACAACTTCAAGATCTCAATCGGTCATATTGACGTCAACGATAGAGTACATAGAGTGCCACATAGAATGCCACATAGTTAGCTCTTTTTGCGCGTGGCCAAAATCGGAACTAAACGGTTGTCATTTTCGCGAGAGAGAGAAATAAAAAAATACTGTATAAAGTCTAATCTAAATTGGATGGCAAAAAATATCGTTTGACAGAGTTATAACCTCCGGGATTGACGTTGGGGTTTATTTTCTTCATAGAATTCAATAAAATAAAACTAGCGGTAGTAAGTAACCCGACTTCTACAACCCCATTTTTTTATTAAAATGATGTAAGATCTAATTTATTTATATTTTGAATAATATTATTTACCTAAAATTGTAATTTTCGTTTCCTCAATTTTTTTTCTTACAGCAGGCTGTAAATGTTTTCCCGAAAAATGGGGTTTTTTTTCATGTGGTAACTCTTAATAGACAGGGGTGCCCTCAGCCAGGCGCGAATTAGCGTATGTGGGACTCTAGGTCTTTTTGCGCGTGGCCAAAATCGGAACTAAACGGTCGCCATCTTGAACTGTCATTTTCGTGGTACGGGGATGTGTTGCCATTATCACAATGCAAGTTACCCACTGCTTGTTCATTTAAGCTGAGGGTATTTTTTTAATTATTAGTTTGTGAAGATATGTTTGTGGTTTAGGTTAGCCATACATACCTTCACGCCGTTTTCCCGGAAGGGTAGTAGTAGTGGTGGTTTGATACCATCGCAAGTTGTACTCGAAAACTCCTTGTTAGATTATAACGAAATAAAAACAATACTGTATGAATCTAAATTGGATGGCAAAAAATATCTTTTGACAGAGTTATAACCTCCGGGATCGACGTTGGGGTTTATTTTCTTCATAGAATTCAAGAAACAAAACTAGCGGTAATAAGTAACCCGACTTATACAACCCCCATTTTCTTTACTAAAATGATGAAAGATCAAATTTAGTTATATTTTGAATAATATTATTTACCTAAAATAGTAATTTTTACTGTAAATAATTTCCCGATCAATAAAGGTTTTTTTTTCATGTGGTAACTTAAAAGACAGTGGTGCCCTAAGCCAGGCGCAAAATAACGTATGTGGGACTCTACATGTTATGTTCATCAGACGATAGGGCGCCACACGGTACGATCACAGCATACTTCTTTTACCTCATAAAAAACTAAACAACTTTTTATACATGCTCTACGATTACGGGTACTACGCACTTTACCTTCACGAAATACTTCTTTAACCTCAGCACCTAGTCCGAGTGACTGGCGTTTTCAAATGTATGGAGAAATTGAAGAACGCGCGCGGAGTGGGCGTTAAGGCGCTAGGACTAGCCAACTACTCGCGCCATACAAATGCACTTTTTAACAAATGTAATAATATGTAGTGAAACGCTTCAGCAAATCCAAATAGAACTCCAGACTGATAATGGATTGTTAATATTTTTTTATTCCATCATTTATTTAAATAATAATAAAAATAAAAAAGTTGATTTTTCTCATTAGAAATCTGAAAGTAATTCGATTTCTAGATATAAGCAAAAACAGCATATATGCATAAACAAAAAATTCCATTTGCTTTTAGATTTCTACATTTAGTCAAAAAAGTTCGGAAATGGACACCGTTTCCGCAATGTATTTTGTATAGAAAAAGAAAACATACATTAACGAAAATAATTCGATTCCTAGACAAGGAATCATATATTGTAAGGATGACATTTATAATCGTCAGACTTAGTTAGTTAACTTGGGGTGCCTCGTCTAACTTTGCGATTTGGCTAGTACCAGGCCCTTAAGCGAACTAACATTTGCGAGTCCGAGTTTGATTTGACAGCTTATTCACCGTAGTCGTAAATACGTTGACTTTACCGTTTACACCGGCTTCGCGTTTTCATACAAATCGGAAGTCCGAGTTTGAATTTAACAGCTTGAAGAAGTAAAACCACAGAATATCTAGTAAAAACTTGTATGGAGCTTGAAGTTTTTACGTAAATTCGAGGTCCGTAAAAGTCAATTTGTGTGAGAACTCGGACTGACTACTCTGGTCGTGGTCGTTATCTCAGGCTGCTCGGGCACGACACTTCTAAACACTTTCGCTCTGAAAATCTGTTTCGTCCCTCATTCGCCATACAAGTCCAAACAACCTCAACACACCCTTTTTTATGACACAACCGTTATGGGTGGCTGTGCTAAAAGACCAAAGGCGCTCAGGAAAGCCAAACCACCTCACCTTGCGAAAACCTGGCGAGGCACCATACCAGCCCATTTGCGAACTATCGCCGTTGTAAATGCCGTTGACCGTTGTAGGATTGAGGAAAGGCACCTGCCGGCGAACAGTTCCATTCTCTGTTTGTGACCAGCAACTTGCTCCTTTGTTCATGGCTGAAATGGAGACGCCACACATTGGACTTTGACCCACATCCGTTTTCATTGCATATGCAAATGCCTACGGTGGCGTTACTGGTTGAGGGTGACGCGTTTCGTACTTACCTACTTAATAATGAAAATATAATTGCATTTTGAAACGTTGAACAAAAATCTCATACTAGGATATTACCTACATTTTGTCCTATTTTACAATATTCCGTGATATGGCTAAATCAAAACACAATTTGTGATGTAACACGCTGTTGATTTCCCAAATAGAATAAAATAAAACAATTTCTACATCATATTATATTATCACCCGGTCCAGTCTCAATTATATCTAGGGTTATATAAACATTACAGATATAACGCCATGGTGAGCTTCAAGGTACAGCGGGGCGCACGTGGCCACTGCAGACGTGCGCGCCGGGGGATGTCCGCTGACAGAATGATGGATCGGCGCCATTCAGCGGCTCCGCGGAGTGCGGGTAGTCCTCAACTGTCGGCCGGGACTTACGCGCATGCCTATCACATCGACAATGGCAACACCGAAACATAACAATCGGGCTATGATTGCGATGCCCGCGTAAATGGCTGAGACAGGCGACGGCGGTGAATTTGGATTCGCGAGTTTTCGGAATTGAGCCATCCGACTCGGGTAACGAGCATGGAAGGACGCGAGTAGCAGCCAAAACTCTTTTTAAATACACAAACGGAAACGATTTTGCTTACGAATTCGTTTACTACTTATTTTCTCGTGTTCCAACGACTCGTAAGCACACTTTTATATCCGTGATGCCTCTGAAAATTTGTATCGAAAATGTGTGAGGATATCATAGATATAAGTTTAGTTAACAAAAAAATCAGAACGTACAGATGTAACTATCGGGTGGTTGATTTCATGTGCAACATTTCAAAAAATTATTAATTATTTTAAATGAAGCAACAGGCACGAGCCATTGTATGGAATTCGTTTACGTCAGTATCCTCGTAAGAACTTCACGGAACGCTATTTAGTGCTACAAACATTCGAAGAATTATTTCCATCCTCGCTAGTTTTTAGTATGTGTTTCAGGCCCAAAAGAACGTCTCTAGCGACTTTCCGTCCATCTGACCTTTTATTGTTCGTAACATTATGAATGTTATGCTTGTTAAATCAAATCCACGTTATTCTGAGTAGGATAAAGTCGCAAACCCCGGTAATTCGGTACGAACGTTTTTTGGCTACCTGAAGTAAAATGATAAAATAATTCCGAAAATCAGATTCAAACTTGATTACATTAAAATATTTTAGATTTATAAAATAATGTATGTTAAACATGGAATTCTATTCCTACTATTAGAGACTGAGTATTACTGCAGAAGACGGTATTATGGAACCAAACTGATTTAATTAGTTTGTACCTAGATTTACCTGACATGGATGACTAATTCCACACAACTACCGTAATGATATTATCCTAATACACTACATTCCCGACGGAATTAGGTGCCGTGCCAGGGCCTTCCATTTAAGAGCACAGGTACACTGAACTGCATGAAAAACCCAGACAAACTTCAACCATAGTTCATACCAATGCGGTGGTAACAACCCGGGCGGGTTTAACCCTACCACCTAGTAGAGACAGGGGACCTACAGTCTTACATCGGTTCGAAAACATGGAACAGTGAAATACACTTATCTAACTCGGAAAGAGAAAGAAATTGGTGCAGGACCGGGGCCAGCATTTCCTCTCGCGTCAAAGGCTGTTATGTAACACTACTCAAGACTTTAAAATAGTTAGCGCAAAGTTCGTGCATAAAAATCTATAAAGATCTATATTACATTACTTTGCTGTTTATTGTTGGACTTTTATTTCCTAAAAAAATACCTTTGAGAGACGTTGCCCCAGAACTTGCTCGAGTCGCAATGCAGCTAAAATCCTATCGCAAAATTAAATAAGAAAAGTGCATCAAAGAGATCAAAGCCAGACCTATCTCCACTCACCAAACAATGCAGATTCTCCTCGAACCGTCGATTTTCAGTAAAAATGCATAAAATCCGTCGAAAGGACGTTGGCACCTTTGATCGGCGACTGCAACAACCGCCCGGTAGCGGTGATCGATCAAGCCACGTCGCTGCTGTGAATGGTCCGTGCTGCTGGCTCGGCAGCTTTATTTCGCTTTCAAATTTAAGCCACATTGTTCAATACGTCACGCTATTTGAGTACTCTCAATCCACGAGAAATCCGTTGAAACATGGAATCAACGTGGTCTACCTACATTCAAACGTTGAGGTTAAAGAGCACATTCTCCGCCGGGACTAATTCGTGCAAGTACTGTGCTCTATACAGGCTCCGTGATGAGGAGGACGCAACAACTCCACAAAGCAGACAAAATATTTAATTACAAAGGATTATAGGTAAATCACGAACGCTGTAGTTATTAAATTTGACGAGAAAGCAAACAGATTATCCCCAAATATGATTAATAGGTTTGCTTCTATCTCTCAAAACGTGGGGACCGAAGAAAACTCGTAACCAGCGTTACGCGAGGGATAAACGTTAACGCTCGCTTCAAAACTGGGGTAAACTTTTGACGGATTCGTCACAAAGTTGTGTTACGTCGCTACTTCATGTAAACATTAGATCTTTTTTTTTTTTTTTTATGTGACTGGACATGGATGGCTAATACCACAAGTTCTGTCATGGTATTAGCCCAACACACCACATGGGAACTAGGTGCCATGCCAGGACCTTCCTTATATTGCACGGCTACATTGAACTGGATGGAAAACACGGACAATTTTCATTGCCGCTTCGACCATCGTTCATCCAATGCGATGGTACCAACCCGGGCGGGATAAACCCTACCACCTAGTAAGTAAGGAAGGGGACCTACAGCTTAACGTGGAATCCGAACCACGGCCAGCCTCTCTCAACGGTCGAATGGTCACCCATCCAAGACCAGACCGGACCCAGCGTTGCTTAACTTCGGAGAGCGATCGCCGAAGTGTCGCGCCACTGGGCCACCGAGGCGATCTATTATCTAAATCGTTTGAGTTTGAGTGAAATGAAGGAAAGAATAGACAAGCAACTTTACGAATGTTTAAACAGGCAGGGGTAGGCAGTTGACAAAGTTTCGTAATGTACGACCACAACTCGTGAGTAGCCTTGGTACTCATAGACCGTACACGAAAGGCTTTTCCAGGGGTAGCTGTCATTTAATAGGGGAAAAAAATAATGTCCCAGGTTTAATTGAATTCAAACGGGTCTAAGTTATTATCTCACCTTTAAGCTTCTTGTCAAAATGGAGCTACATTAAAGTCATGCTTAATTCTATGACGTGAGGCTTGCGAAATCATAAAACCCTTATAGGATTTTCCAAAAGAATTTGCTGCCAGTTGACATGGTTTTCCAATAAGATTAAGGGCTCTCTGAGCAGCGAGGGTTGGGTAGCCCTGCGTGAAGGGGTGGCTTTAAAATGGCAGTTTAATATAGTTAAAAGCCGATGGTCGGTCTCGATTGCGGCATTAGGTTAAGTGAGTGGAAAAGCCCTCTTCTGGTTACGCAAATTTTCTACCCAGCATCCGAAATCAGATTAATTGACACCAACCAATTTGTTAGGTCCTGTCAGATGTGATGATGTCATGTATCAAGTAAATTGTATGCGTACGTTCCCGTCACCAAAAACACTTTGAATTTTTTATTGGAAAAAAATATGCTTTTATGTAACATCTACACATGTTTGGAAATACCACATCGAATTGTCATGAACACATATCTAGGTGCTACTACATGGCCTTCTTTATTCTGCAAATAGTGCTATACTCTAAAGGACGCATTAGAAGATAAGGATTTCTTTAAGTAATCCGACAATTATTTTTTTATCAAGCGCGGCCTGTGGTGTACGCCAGGACCTAAAGGTGCCCGACGACGCCCATGGGTATTTGGACATTCAGGGGGCTGCGAAAACCATGCCGGCCGGCCAGGTGCTTCATCACGCCACGTTTGAAGGACGCCAGGGGTCCATTCAGAGTAAGAGTGAGTTCGAATTCGTCACTAAATATCAACTCACTTTTTAAATGGTTAATGTTTCCACACTTCTTGAACATCATTAAAGTTAGATAAAAATCGTGTCCGTCCCGTAAATACGTTGTAAGTATAAAAATAACGGTTCCGTTATTTAAATAATAATATATTCCCAGCTATTTTTAGGTTAACTCACTCCAGACCTCGAACTCAATCTTACCTGAATGGCCCCCCTGGTCGTAATTTGGGGGAAAGAACTCTGAAAGGAGTTCATTCCATTTTTAACCGATCCTACAGATAAATAATCTAGAGTATTTGTGGGACATCTAACTTCCACCAATATCTTGACTGCAAATATGGCATATATGTTATGTTACTACGGGGTCACTGTAGTAGTTTGTGACAAAAATATTCTTATTAAAACTAAAGTGCTTATTACATATTGCAAACATTTTGTTTGCCACTGCAGCAGTGCACCTCTTTAAGGTTGCTTGCGGTGAAGCTTGGTTCAAGTCATTCTCTAAAATATGATTGAGATTGACGAGGTTGGACCCGGTGAGTGATGTTCGTAAACGGGTGCTGTTTGTGGGACTGGCCTGCTCCACTTGGCAACATCTAGGGGGGTACAGTTTTTCAAAATGAACTGATATTTGTTATTAAATGTTGATATTGGTGAATTTACCTATATTCATTTATTATTTGAACTTTATACTTTGTGTAATCATCATTGTAATCATCATAATTACTATTCATGTTATAAGCAGTGAAATGCAGTATTAACAAGTATTAAGTGGCAAATACTTTTGCAAACTAAGGTTGTCTTTCACCATGTTGATTACCTTAATCGGCAAATAAGCATTTATTAAGGAGCCTTTCTTACGTCTTGCAATTAATACCAATACAAGATAATTAGAACTTTAGTAGGCTTTTAGCCCCTTATGTATCGATTAAGGAAATGCTGATTTGATGATGAAAACCAAGCTTAGACTGTAAAACGGCATCACTCTAATGACCACACATTAGATTTTGACCCACATACGTTTTCCTTGCAAATGCCAATGCCTACTGTGGCGTTGAGGGTGATGCGCTCCGTCCTTTAATGGACGTTGAAAAAAAATCTAGCCAAGAACTGGCAATAACCAGTTCTTTTTCGCTTATCTTAGTCGCCTCCTACAGCGGCATGCACGGGAAAACATGCAGTGGAAAGACTTGTACATATTTTAGCCAATTCATTATTTATTACCCATTGAAAGGTGGTATATACCTGAATGAACATACTATATACTCACGTACTAACGTTTTTGTACATTCTTATTTCATTTATCTCATTTGCCAATTTCATGCGCTCCCAGAACTTTCTTGATGTCAGAAAAAATCCTACGCCGACTAATTTGCTACCGAAAATTCGCGCTTCTTTCGTCGGCCTAATAATAATCCACGAGGGGTCCAGTCCGTACAAAATATCCTAACCTGTCTCACACAATTGTTGGTCTCCCGTTCCGGGGGTACGCGAATAGAGACACGGGCCTAGGTGAACGGGGACGGGCGTGACGCTTCGCTCCCGGAGGCGGTTGAGCGTAGGCGAGGGTAGGCAGGAGCGAGGGAAGCGGGATTCGATCCATCACGCGCCCTGTCACATGCCATTAGTGACGACGGTGCTCGTGTATTTACAAACACCTCGGCTGTCCGAGCGCCGCTCGAAAGTGCTGGCGCAGCCTCCGGGGTCTGTCTCCAGGGGTCCGTTCCGTCGGCGGTCGGGCCGAGGCCACGCAGCTAAGCGAGCCAACCAATACGCAAATGCTCCTCCAACCCAGCCAGCCGTGGCCCTTCGCGTCGGGACTAACTCATTCGCGGGCACGGTACGAAACCGTGCTATTGCGCTCTGGGACCTTCTCTGTTTCAAAGACAAAGACAGGCTCCGTGATGAGGAGGATGCAACATGTCCACAAAGCAGACAATGCGCATAGTGTTTGATTTGGTAAGATTTACGTTTTTTTTTAATAAATACGACTTATAGCTAAAAGAAAATCACGACAGCTGTAGTCAAAAATCAAACAAATACCAACTTGAAATCTTCATGAAACAAGCTACGTCTGTTGACTAACCTTTTGAGATGTTTTTATTTTATCATTGAGTAATCCACGTCTAAAGTTATTGAATAAACCCGCGAAAAATTCGAACTTTCGGACCTTATAACATAGACGTTAAACACTATTTTACAATGCCAATGATCATCAGACATCTAGTTTGATCAAATAAAGCTGTATTTTAACTATAATTTTGGATCTCTGACAATAAATTTGCGCAGGAGTTGAGCGGGAAGGCCCACCTTAAATTACTTACAGGCTTCTAAGCTGAATGAGTCGGTAATTGTGTATTATAACGTAAATAACGTTACGCATTGATTTTCATACTTATTTTTTCCCAGTTATTTCGTATCTGCCAACATTGAAAAAAAATACTAGTGTGTCGGGACCTTTATACAACAAATTCGAATTTGGTACCTTTTATTCTACATATTGTTTATTTTATAATGATCTTTTACCGTAATTTATTTTCCAGATTATGTGTTCATTGAAGCAAGGAGAGCGTGGAATGCGAACAATCCTGTTCCGTGCTCAACAAATTGGGCCCTGATTGGTCAATAAATCGGCTCGAGGTCACCTTCACGGAACTAACAGAGGTGCTATTGAACCTACGAGCTCGAAGCTCCGTAGAACCTTTTTTTTAATGGATAGGACCAATTCTTATATCAATATGGTTATCACGAAGCCTGTGATCTCGACAGTTCAACTGAATTGAAGCACCCACAGAATTTCGAATAGGAATCGGTTAGAGTTCTCCTGGCCCGAATGGCTATATACCACTTCGAGAACATTGGCCACTTTATTAACCGCAGAGGGTTGTAGCACAGCCTCACCCGGCTGTGCATCTTTGCTCCTTCAATCCGTGACGTACCCCTCATACCCGTGTCGTCAACTTTCACAAAAATATGATTAAATGAAACCAAAACTATATCACTGCAACCCGAAAATGGGATAAAAAGCGACAGTTCAAGATTCTTGCACCGGTTACTAAAACGTAACTTAATTTTGGCAAATTGGCAAATGTTAAATGATTACAATTACTAGACAAATATGTTTATACCTGAAGTATCCTTTATTTACGTCTAAATTAAACTAAACTTTCTAGCAAACGCTAGGCTTTTACTAGATCATGATAATTATCGCAACGAATGGTGGTTATGAAAACATCTTATTTTATTATTATTTATATTTAGTCTTCTAAAACTGTGCCGATGAAACTAGATAACATTTAACCTTAATAATTTAACCCAAATATAGTTGTCAAATGTGTGTGCATAACTGTGAATCTTGCCTAGAAAGCAGTCGTTGCGAAAGACAGAACGTTATTGTTTTATTGGTGGACTTATAAAAAGTCTACGATTGATTCGTAAGAGAAGGACTAAGGTCGACATTGGCTATGTATGGTTTGAATTCCTATCTCTTTCACACCCTCTACACGTAGACAGAATTGCCTTTTTCATGCTTAGCCCCTTCTCCTTCCATTCTCTTCAGAGGTAAGGACCTAATAATGATCGCCATATAATGCGTAATAGTGATAATAAATTGTCCTTGCTTTCTTAAACCTTTTATCCCCTATCACTACGCTGATGATTTTGCGTATTGATCCTACGCTAAAGCATTTTGCCTGCAATGAATGAGATACCAATCTTATTGCTGTCTTCACCAGATTCGATTTTGGTATCGGACTCTAGAAGTCAGTCAGCCGTTGTCTCATTAATTTGAGTTTCAGCGACATCTACGCTTAGTTGTTGGTCGTAACATTCGTCGGAATCAATCGTGACAAGCAGGATCCTGCTTCCGACGAAGGTCACGACCAAAAACGTTTTCAGATTATTTTAAAAAATGTGATTACAATGCTTCTAATGTAGATTTCGCTGAAACTTAAATTAATGAGATAACGGTAATGTCATATCTATTAAATAAATAAAAATATTAAACTAAAAAAGTTGATAATACAAAAAGTAATACGTTGCCGCTTTACGGGTGAGTTTCGGTCGCCACTTTGTTGTTCCTTACTCAATGGTAACGAGCCATTCAACTCAATCGTAAAGTACGATTGTTCCAAATCTGCAAATGACTGATGTATTGATTGTCAGCTATCGTATTGGTGCATGTCCGATAGATCAATGAAATATTAACCTCTAATTATATCTGTTGGGTTAGCAGTGACCTGATTTCTGTTAACACTTACAATGTCGGTTCTGACCGGGTTCTGTAACAATTAATTACTGTAATTTTATCGTTACGTTTAGACACTTCGCTAGTAAAAAGTTGTTTAGGGTTCCACGAAGGTGAGTAACAAATCGTTTTCACAACGTTTAATAGGTAATAGTAATATATATGCTTATGTAAAGTGTTTGTAGGCTTTTGCGATGCTCGGTAAAATAGTAACTGGCTTCGTTAGCTTATTTAGTTAGGATTCGGTAAGTTAGGTCAGGTTTGTATAAAATGATGTAATTATTATGTGTAAAAAGTATGTAAAATACAAATATTTAAAGAAACAAGTCAAGAAATAACAGAAGCCTGCCTAAGCACAATACGTAAATGCATATATATGGTTATTATTTGCACTATCAATTTTAAGCAAGGTGTTTCATAACTCTTAATTCTCTATTTCCATTATATGTTTTATTGCCATATCTACTGCAATGATATTAACCTAACACAACTGATGGGAACTAGGTGCCATGTCAGGACCTTACTTTTATTGCGCAGGTGCATTGAAATGGATGGAAAACACGAAAATTTGTTGATTAAAATATATTCTAAATTGAGTCTAACGAAATTCTTATTACATACATTGGATCGTAGAAAAAAGTACAAAAAGGCTCATACATGCGGGCCTCTTGTTTGCTGAAACGAAGGTTTCAGTGAAACGTTTGGATGTGACACGTAATTCAAGACAGTTGGAACATCTCGCCACACGGTATATGATCAGCCATTGTAAAGAACATAATTACCCAGTATTAACACTTTAATTGGCCATTCATAGCGGCATACGTGCGAACGATCCAAATATTTTGAAATTCAAACAGTACCAAGAGTTGACCTCCGAACACCAAGGCGATTCATCAAGATTTAATCAGTCAAACTAAAACAATAAATTATAGCTCCATTGAGAGCGGGAGGCTCTCACGGAGGCCTATCAGCCTCCGGTTATAGTCGAGTGGGCAGCTAATCAGAGGATAAGGTGAAAGATAGACGCGCGCCAAATTAACATGAGCCTCGCGGTGAGTTATTTTTTATTTCGATTTTATTTCTTTGGCTATCTACCCTTATCTCTGAGATTATGTCTATTATGGACAAGAAAGCTTGTTATACCTTAAGCTTTTTTTTAATTATAGGTAAAAGATCATCATAAAAGATTTCAGGTATCAACCTCTGACAGCTGACGAAAATGAGAATGGTTTTGTGATCGGAGGTGACGAACAAATGACGTGAAACTATTGCACTCGGAGGAGAGAGGAATGTACCATGTCCGGTAATGCCGTGTTTAGGAATCTGCCCACCGGGAAAATCACTTTAAAAGCCGCAGAAAAAGCTATTTTCTCGACTGAAAAATACCTGATTTCTGAGCACTGAATTCCAAGAATATGCCTACTGATTGAACAAGTATTTCATAAGGGCACGCGATAAGTAGCTAACTAGGTCTGGTACGTTGCACCTGTAATTTTCTATAATCTGAGACGTATATTTTCAGATGTAAAACATATACTCATGCTAATCAACACATTTCGGGTAAAAAAGGATGTTGTGATCGTACTTTATAGCGCTCAATTATTTCTGCTTTTTTTTTCATAATTTCACTCAATGCAAGATATACAAAATGTTTAAGCAAGGGCGCTTAGCATAAGACAGAGGTCGCTTAATTTATTTGTGTTGTATAAATGTGTTGTTTTTGCTAAAATGAGCTATAGTTGCCTATTCTAATATGATTATTATATTAATATAGATTTATTAAAGACTCCGAGACGTCGATGTAGAAGAGACTTTTTTATCTTTCCAATGTAACTACATCCAAATTACATTATGGTAATTTGGCGCATTCGTACGTGATCATGTTTTGGCGCGCGAAGAATATGTTGTTCAATTGTACTAACGATGTGTTGTGTGATACTGTAACTATTTACAGCCATCGTAAAGACATTTACTTGATAAGCCTATAGTGCACAAATTCTGGTTAGTGATAATTGGTAAATTAAAATATAACCGTCCTTATTTTTCACCTGAATTGTGCTCTGCTGGATGGATATCCGGAGGTTTTGGGATGCTGAATTAAATGTCAAATAGTTGTAATAAATACATTTTTGAAGAGAAAATTGTATTAAACCTAGGCAGAAGGTAACTTAAATAAAATTATTTTGTGTAGTTTAACTATCAGATAATTATGCATCTTTATCAATGAGTATTACGTAGTACATAATGATAATAAAATTATTTTTATGAACCGGACCGGAAGAACGCACCGGAGGTAGAGACACATACGCGCCATATTAACTCTAGTAAAAGGGACAAAACTTCTGAACTCTTTTATTTTTCCAGTTCAGATTCACTGCAGATACAACGAACGCAGATATAGACTAGGAGGTCGCAACAAAAATGGTAACGATAACGTAAATGGCTGAAACTGGGTTCATGGTATAAAGACCAACCCTCTGAATCTAAATGTGTCAGTCTGCCTGTTCCAAGTGGTTGCGTTACGTAGATAAGGCGACTGAAAAAGTAGTTACGGTGACAAAAAATGTATATGATAAGGTAAATGGATGCAAATGACGAAGCATGAAAGTATCAATACACACTTACTTAGCAATACAAAAACTGAACAAATCTTTGGTTGCATTTCTTAGTTATAGGCGATTTAGGTTACAGATATAACTTTAGGTACATTTAAGTATTTAATTAAAAATCCGACTGGTTATTGTTGCATAATTAATAGGTATCAATGTTTCCAGACAATCAGTATATTCATCAGCAGGTACATACCAGCATCTATTTTATATAGCCAATCTAGATAACGCAACCACTTGGCGCAGGCAACCGACATATTTAGCATCAGAGGGTTGGTCTCTAACACGAGAACCCAGATTCAGCCATTTACCTTATCGTGACCAAAAATGTCGTGACCTCCCGGAATAATAGATATGTGACCGAAACAGCGAATTTAATACAAATAAATAATTGACAACTTTCAGAGTGGAGCTGTCATCGTAATGTCAGCTTGGCATCTTAAGGTGGCCCATCCCGCTCATCTCCCCATACAAAAGGGGAAAGAAGATCACGCCCATATTTCTTGTCAGAGATCCAAAATTTTGCTCAAAATAGCTTTATTTGATCGAACTAGATGTCTGATGACCATTGGCATTGTACAATTGTGTTTGGTTTCTAAGATATAAGGTCCGAAAGTTCGCATTTTTCGCGCGTTTTATACAATAACTTTGGAGGTGGATTACGCAATGATAAAGTAAGAACATCTTAAAAAGATTAGTCATCAGACATAGCTTATTTAATCAAGATTTATAATCTATTTGGTTTTTGTTCGATTTTTTACTACAGCGGTCGTGGTTTACTTTTAGCTATAAGTCGTTTTGAAATTAAATTTTTCGTAAATCTTACCAAATCATACACTATGCACATTGTCTTTTTTGTGAACATGTTGCATCTTCCTCATCACGGAGCCTGTCTTATTCTTTGAAACAGAGAAGGTCCCAGAGCGCAACAGCACGGTTTTGTACCGTGACCGCGAATGAGTTAGGCCCGCCGGGTTGGGCCGCCTTAATGCTCAGACTATTCCTATAAAATGTATCATGGTCATATACAATTCAACTGTGTTGTTGCAAAATGTGGGTCAACCACGCAACAATCCCTGCGTCGGAACAAGCGTTTTCGCCTGTCCATTCGGCAGTCACGACAAACTCATTTCGCTTCAAACGCGTAAAATTTCACTTCTGATAAGTTGCCTGATAGCCCCAGCATCTTAGATGAAAAAGCATCTAAGCTCAGCATAAGGAATCACGCCTCATAAATGATAGCTAGTGGCCTAGAACATGCTCGCTAATACCACCCAACACGCCTCATTTCTGAAGGAATTAGGTGCCATGCCAGGCCCTTTCCAATTTCAGTAGAAAATACGAACACATTGTGTAATAGCATCAACATATTTCACCCAATGCTGCTATTTTTTGTGTAACTAGATTTTAATGGCGATACCTACTGCACATTTACTATCATCCATCCATCAGTTTGTTAGGTAACTTAGCGTAGCGTGACTACCAAAAGTTTCAATAAATGAAATGAAAAACATAAATATTACCGTAACATACCATACGGGAAAAGATTACATTTAACTGGTAAACACGGATTTATCATTGGCAGGTTGATCATCTTCCATTTAATCCTATGGTACCAAACGCCTTCGGTTTCTTCGGTCTTGAGGTCAGGCAAAACGGTGTGCGGTCGGCTTTGAGATGTGTGTTACCGTTAAATTTGTCCGTGGTTGTCATTCCATTTAAAACTGTAGGTGGTAGTGCTAATCCCCACAGGGTTAACGATAATTCAACGATGGTCGAGTCGATGCAATGAAAAATTGTCCGAGTCTTCCCATCAGTTCAATAGAGTCGTGCAATAAAAAGAAGTTATGGCACCCATTTCCTTTCTTATGTTCTAATATTATGACAGTTAATAATAATGATGCATTATTATACACCTTTAAAAATTGTTACAAAAGGCGGGCTTATTGCGCAAGGGCAATATCTACCTATCAACCTTTTGGTACGTTGAAGACATACAGTTGGTGTGGTAACATTTGAATATATCTTAAAATAATTTGACCACATTCTATGGTAATGCTTAAGAACATTGCATTCTCAATTAAAACATTTAAAAAATAAATCAAAAAATCTTGTAGCAACGAAATATGTCCTATAAATGTTATGCGTAACAGATATTTATTGCACTCAAAATCATAATTGCAGAAGAGCCAGTAATTACGTATTTAACTAATTAGTAGGCACCAGTCAACGTGCATGCCTTCTCCTACTACGCCGGCTCTTGTTACGTTCTGCGAGCCGTCAGTCCGTCACTTTGCGCGCGCACAATGCCCGGCGTCCGCTCGCGGCTGCAACGGAATTAATTCATCGAACATTTTAAAATTGGAACCGCGAAATATTCGATTTAGTTCCGTCTCTGAACTTGGTTTATTGTGCTTTCGAATTGTAATTGAGTTGTTTGATACATACATAAATATATCGTTCATATCACTCAGTGAATTCGTGTGGAAATATTCCTCTCCAATATGTTTATTTTGAAGGTGAGACCCCAAGTTTTATTTCTCTAGCGATGAGATCAATGATTCTATTTGAAAAGTCGGTCATTTTTCTTTAAAATAAAATTGTAAGTCTTGAAATAAAGATAAAGTATTTCATACGCACTTCCGTTAATGCCGTATTTAACTGCCCCCGTTCTGAAGTTTACCAACCGACCTGGCTTAAGTTGCACAAAGGTTGAACAAATTGGCCAAGTAATGCTATTTAGGCGGGAATGTTTATGGCTGTTCATGAAACTGGCAAACCGCTCAAACGTTTTTAACTTCATATCGAAATGTTTATATTACAAATTAAGCGAGTTAAAAAGCAATTGCTCGACAAAAAAAAAACAATTAATTGCAGGATATTTTAACAAAAATGTTATGTTCTATGTTCCCCGATGGAAAAGAACGTGAGGTTTTTTTACTACTAAGAACGTGAAGAGCATGGATAAGGCTGCCAATAAGAAATTGCGTTGCAATAATATCGTCCCTAACAAATTTACTTTTACCATTGATGACATAGATCCAGTTCATATAAATTTAAATTGGAAAATCGGTAGTAGAGTTTTGGACATGGCAGACATTTTTTTTTCACACTACTTATCTATACACTAGTATAAACATATAATAAAGAACGATTATGGTTTTAGTTTCACATCCGATGGTCTATTTCCTGGGTTTAATATCTAATAACCAATTTATAAATATGTCATTTGCTTCGCATCACTTCTGTCCAAATTCGCATTCCTAACATGAGCCTCAAGTTGTGAAGTAAATTGTAGTTACGCATTAAATGCGATAGGAAATCAGGCACTTTCTTCTTGTTCAAAGAAACTATAATAAACTTTGAATGAAGATACGACACCACTGATGTATTATTCAACACAGGGATTAGGCCATTAGCTTCACGACCTACATACTAATTCACTCGAAATGTGTTTGCGAAAACGACATCAATAAAGAACAATTAAGAAAGTACCGCTAACAAATATATTAAAAAATAAAACGATTTTAATCTAAGTTCATTGACATGAGTAAACATTTTGTAAAACACACTCTTACATAATAGTTGAACCGAAAACCAGTATTTTTAATCATGCGAGGAATACGTAATTCCAACGGATGATGTTATAAATTATCTGATATTGAATTAATAAGAGAGATCGCACATTTCCATAACTTTGGATCCTCCGCAGTGTTGTGAAAGAAATAATTATCAATATACCTACTTTACCTATTCAATTTACTTATTCAATGGAAAACTATAATACTGGACAAGCGTTCGCTTTAAAGACGCAACCAGACCTCGGAACAATGGCCGAGCCATTGTACAGAGGTGCCTATTCATTTTATTCTTGGCGTCTATCAGTCTATGTAAAATGGATTTTTATTCGAAAAGTACCAAGTGTATCCACTATTCAACTCTGATGGCCGATTTTAATTAATTACCTTAATCAAAATTTTTTTTTTTATTATTAACTTTTATTTTAAGACTAGCCCGATGCTATGCTTGTTTTCTTTCTGAAATAATAGCCCTTTAAAATTCTTTTATATTACATGTGAAATGCGGTGCTGGGTACATATCTAGTAAATTAGTATTAAATTGTCTTTTGTATCTTAATCATGTCTGTATCTGTTTGCTTTTCCAAATAAATAAATAAATAAATAAATAAATAAAAACAACAAAACTTTTTGTTTGGTTTTTCAGTTATTGGACATGGATAGCATATAGCACAATACTGTCATAATATTACACGAAAAGAAGGTGTCATGCCTTTCTTCCTTATAATGCACGGCTACATTGAATTGGATGGAAAACACGGAAAATTTTAACTGTCTACAAAATAGGCACAACAAAAAATATGAGTCCTAAAGCGACGATATTTTCATATAATCAGACTACAAATTCGTCCTACCTAGTTTGTCAAGCCGTAGTATAAACGCAACTACAAAGTTGAAACAAAACATTTAATTCGACATTATTTCATTTTCAGAGTGTTATTGTGATGGTGGTGGTTGTCACAGTAAGCCCGCAGCTTACGGATCGATATCGATACCCGCATGAAGAATTGGTGGCGTCACAGTCTCAGATCAAATTTGCAGAGGAGAACAAATACGACGAGACTGGTCCCAGTTCCAAGAAATACAAAGGTGCATACAAAACTTACAAAACCCTCGAAGAAGTCCTCATTGGCTACCTCGATGACCCTGATACAAAACTACCAGAATCAGAAAGAATAAAGGCGTACTACCATTACATTCCAAAAATACCTCATTCCATAAAAAGAACCGAATTATATCAAAAAGAAAAACCGGGTGCATCTAATAAATATTATATCGAACATGTCACCGATTCTTCCATCGATCAGTTTGAGGACATTAACGCTTACCGTCCTGAAAAGTTGGCACTGCCCAAATACAAGGCAGCGAAAGAAGAGTCTAAGAATTACAGACCATTCAGACCAATAGCTCTGAATTGGATCGACAGACCAATTTCTGTTGACTCCAAACCGGATGAGTCTGAAAGGAGACCTGAATACACATTCTCCTATGGTGTTCATGTAAGTATCATTCTCAGTCAATATTCCGACAATAGCTACATTATGGCACCAGTATCTATCCGTCCGTTGGTCAGAGCCTTCTAACTGCTAGTTTAT
Organism: Incurvaria masculella; assembly: GCA_946894095.1. Lineage (NCBI taxonomy): Eukaryota > Metazoa > Arthropoda > Insecta > Lepidoptera > Incurvariidae > Incurvaria > Incurvaria masculella. Next base: position 12,583,047 of record OX335653.1, on the reverse strand, counting down.
AACGGCTTCCAACTGGGGGCTGCTTTCAAATAACGTACACGTATATTTGCCTAAAAATGTAATTTCTAGTGTTTTCAAAAGTCTTCATAACCGTAATGTAAAGCTTTTGAATGATTTTAATTCAAAGGATAAAGGATAGGATCCGAAAATTCCTTGTCTGACCACTTTGTTCCGGGTTTTTTTATGTAACTGGTTATAGATGGCTTTAACTGTAAATTTTAAGTCTGAGCCTACAGAGAATAAAAATTTAAAAATTAAAATCTAAGAAAAGTTATTTGTCAGTGCTTGCACACAATACAATTTTAAAATTGATCGTGGTTAAATTAACTAAGTTAATACCTCAGACAAGCACATTAATTTATTTTTAAATCAAAATATTTCTAGTCTTGATGTTAATTTGAAAGCCAAATTTTAAATGAAATTATTACTTTGTTTATCTTATAAGTGATGCGGAGATTTGATAGCAATAGATCAACATAGGATATCACTATGGGGCAAGAGTTAACGACAAATCGTTGGTTTTGAAAGCGTGTCTAACTACTAACACCTCACATCGCACATTTTCCGACGAAGGCCGTTCGCTTGTCACCACTTTAGTCACAGAATTGTGCGACATTATTGCAAATGATATTATTTGTTATGCTCTATTTACTAATACAGCTATTTTGTTGTATCTACACATTTCTCCGTTGCGGATCACCCGTCAATTCGTACAATAACGATCAAGCAATGAACCCGATAAATTGGCGGGAGAAGCGGTTATAGAAGGAAGATATTTTTGTTGTATGCACTCAAAAGACTGTTACTCTACCTGCATAAAGTATACCTCCAACACAAGCCAACATAAAAATTGAACTTGCTCTAAATGTGTCGGTCACGTTTTAAAGAAAGTCTTCGTCGGGTGGAGTTACGCGTTGACCTGGTTTAATGTTGACTCGGCCAGATAATTCAACTTTCCACTAAGCACTCGTCACTTCGGCTCGCCACTCAACTTGGCCGCTCGCCTGGTGAGTATTGCGAAGAAGAGCCGTCCTCATAACCGAAACGAAGGTTGAAAATTTCCAACTTCGGACTGAAAGGTCGACGCCTTTCATTGATTTCGTAATTTTTCGTTTTATTCCTTGAACGTGTTCATCTGTTTTGGTATATGGTATTGGGTGGGTATATTTTCGCGTTTGGATTAAGGTTAATTTTATTTATTACATCACATAAAATGTAAATGACATACACGAAAATGTAATTACTAAAACTAGATGTTATTGGATAATCTTTAACTAACCATAAATATACCGACTGTCGACACCAGAAAATGTGGGTACATAAAAGCTGTAATTTATCTTTGGATACTCTTTAACCATATATGTATTTATTATTATTCGTGTCCTTCATAAGGCTTTGTAACCATCAAGAGGCTCGTAGGTCAGGGGCGTATGGATAAAGTATTCATGTAATGTTATGGGAAGCCGGCCGCGCCCAAATATGTTCTACAAATGCCAAGTCAGTTCCAACCCTCACAAACCCTCCAATGCGTCTGCCACTTTGTTTGCATGAATGTTTGTATTAATATGTGTGGCATATATGGTTAAGTTGAGTTTGTAGTGTTAGAAAATTGGAGTCAGAGCGTCTCATAGTAAGCGCGCTGGATGGCATATCTCATTTCTTTTTGATCCGAGGATAATAAAATGTTGCCACGAATGCGAGCTGTTATATGGTTCGAAATCCTTAGAAAACTGTAGGTGGTAGGGGTCTCTTAAATGAGGAATTGCGGCAATGAGCAATTGTCCGTGTTTTAAATCCTCATAAAGGGAAGGTCCTGGTATGGCCTATAGCAATGCGGTCTGTTGGGCCAATATCATGAAGGTGGGTATGGCATTACCTATCCATGTCCGTCACACAATAGTGTAACGAATGTCGGCCACCCAGCCACCCCTAGTGCCGAATTTGATTTTGCTGTTACGTAATAAAATGGAGGTGAGGATGAGGACGGTCTTAACCTTGGTGGTGATGGGAATGAGAACGGATTTTTTTTTCATATTTTTATTTAAAAAATTATGTATAAACTACCTACCATGTACTTCACACATTGTGTAGTCACCATATTGACATCAGGTTTCGGCTTCCATCACCTGCCTACAGTCCGGGCAGAAGCAGGAAATTGGTAGCTTTACTTTCGCTCGCCACTAAAACTGGTTGTCTCGGACCTATGCTCGGGCAAATCAAACGACCAGTCCATTCGGAGGCACAGTCCATTCAGTCAGACAGACAGAGGTAGACAAACTATTTGACACATTCTGAAGAATTGGACATCATTAATCACATTGCACATGCTATCGATTTGCGAAATGAGAATTTTTAAAAAACCGGCCAATTGCGAGTCGGACTCGCACACGAAGGGTCCCGTACCATCGTACAAGATTTAACACAAAAAAATACGTTTTTTGTATGGGACCCCCCTTTCATTTTTATTATTTTTGTATTTTACCTATTTGTTGTTATAGCGGCAAATTGAATACACACTCTGTGAAAATTTCAGCTGCCCACCTATTATGGTTCACGATATACAGCCTTGTGACAGACGGACGGACGGACCGACGGAAGGACGGACAGCGGAGGCTTAGTAATTAGGGTTCCGTTTTCACCCTTTGGATACGGAACCATAAAAAGAGAGCTTGCAGAGGATGACAAAGCCTTCCCGAAAAACATTTCCACCCATCGTTGGGTAACATTCATCTCAGTCAGTCGTTATTATAATAAAGTCTTATAATAATAAAGCTAATAAGGCGCTTATAATAAATGTGCTAACTTTCATTGATAGCGACCAAATGTTTATTATATAACTAAGTCGCAACAACTGTTTCCAATCAAAGAATCCGTCTCAGAGGAGCGGCACATTTAGCTACGCCCACCGTAGCAATGCAGCTTTGCGTTACGTAGCATCGATACACATTCCGACAATGAACATGCTGTGTGGGCCGGGCTATACTCGTGTATGTTTTTTATACAATACTAACTTAAGTATCTGGCTCCGCTCGGGTCAATTCCGTTTGGTACTGATGTCGCGCTGAGTTATTTCCTGGATATTATATGAGTACAAATTATTTCTAATTCATCCGAGTGCAATTTTCGCCTCAAAATGTAACAAACTATTTCTAATTAAAGTGTAATTTTCGCCTCAGAATGTACAGGTTACGTTAACGTTACTCCCACGATTGGAAACACTCTTGGTAACTTGGTAAGTTAACTCGTTCAGCACCGCGGTTACAGCTTTCTTGACATCATCTTGGGGAATAAGAAGGAATCGCAAGGAGGGGCTATAGGGTGAGTGCGGCAAAGTTGTAATGCCTTTTTCGCCAAAAATGTTTTCATAATGAACGAGGAAAAATTGGATCGCAAGACGTTGTTTGTAATGAGAGTCACTCATTTTCACGACGCCAATAAAGAGTTGCTTTCCAAAAACACACAAAAAAAAGAGCGCGCCATTAATTTAAAATTTCGAATGGAACGAAAGAAAGAAAAAGGAAAATGCCTTCCAACCATCGCTTCAGCTACCACACAGTATTGCCAGTTACCGAGTTTCCAAACTGCGTGTGTCAGTCTTGTATATATTCATGCTTAAGTTAACAATACAAATGTGAACTAAATGTATCATGGTGGAAAACAAGAACATTCGCGAATCACATTTAGTGGGACATTGTCGAAAATCGATTTCATTTATGTTTTAAATTGTATTAAAAATGTGTAAAACACCAATAATTATTCCCATCTCTTCCCACTCTGAAAACAAATGGTCACGTTAGTCACGACCCCTAGGCTTCCTTAGGTATTTTCCTAGGCAAGCCAGATTATCCGTACTTTCGCTCCTTGTCACAATAAGGCGATTTCTGCTCCAAATGTCTGTATATTTCGAAGTTCCTTCGCACTTTGCAATCCAAGCCGGCAGTCTCAGTTCTCACCTAAATTGGCGTTACGGCAAACAGATCGACTGGCGTTTTCAAATGTATGGAGAAATTGAAGAGCGCGCGCAGCGGGCGTTAAGCGAACTAACATTTCACATTAACATTAACATTAGTTCGAGCTTGTTTTGACAGCTTACTCAACGTTGCCGTAAATACGTCGACGTTGCCGTTTAGGTCCGCTCCGCGTTTTCATACAAATCGGAAGTCCGCGTTTGACTTTGACAGCTTGAAGAAGTAAAACCACAGAATATCTAGTAAAAACTTGTATGGAGTTCGGAGAAAACTCCAGTCGATCGGTTAGCCGTAAACGCCAATTTAGGTGAGAACTCAGACTGACCACTCAGGCGGTCATCGGCGCCAAAACTCTAAATCCGTTCTTCGTGTCCAAATGTTGACAAACACTGACGCTGAAGTCAACTTTTTCCTTGCGCGTTGCGTAACAGAGAAAATGTATCGAGTTGAGTATAGAGCGGACTACAGCCACGGACTTGCGTGGCGTGTATCCATGCACGTTGTCCGTCGCTATTGACCTTGCCTGCCACACGGTCCGGACCGGAGAGGGGGCTGCGAAAGTGCGTACGCGCATACGTCTGATGAAGGCTTTTGTTTAGCTAAATTGAGATCGCGGATATGTTTAAAAACCTGTCCTGGTCATGTTTAGACATGTGTAGTTCATTATGCTCGTAAGCGTAACCTGTTTTAATTACAGATACTTGACATTACGTCCTTTTAATTAAGATAAAACGTTAAACGCGTGATATATGTATAATTACTTACACACATAAGGGCGGTTATACTTCAGTATGTATTTAATATATTTTTATCCGTAGTAGTTCCGGACGGACTTACCACTTATAATTTATTTGATATGCACTTATTTCGTAATTCATATTCACAATCCACACCTCCATAAGCATAACATTGATTTAGACTAAATTTGGAAATATAATTCGAAAACTAGTGGCCATTCTGCTGTCGGTCACGAAAAGGACCAAGTACCTAAATACCTACTGGCGGGAAATTTTCTCGCGTGTAGGTATTTATTTAACAAGTTACATTATACTTCACATGATAGTTAGCTGTCCCAAAACATTGCAATAGCCGCTTCTCCAATTAAATGAGAAACTTAGCTTCCATCATTTGACATCACAGCTGAATTAAAGTCAGACGAAATTATTGTAGGAATGTTGAATTTTTTTGCCCGGGTAACTTTCAGTCTGCATCTAGAGACTACTTTCGTAAGAACCACGACTTTAAATTATTAGTGCATACATATTTTGACAAAACTAAAGAGGCACTTGTATGGACTTAATGTTTTGAAACATGTTTGTGTAATTAATCTTGAGTACTTCAATGGTTACAAAAGTAGGCTATACCAATTGCGGTTAAGCAGATGGGTATACTAGCTCATAAACATTACAGGCGTAATAACCAGCGTTAACTATACGGCTCTCCATTCGCCTACCTAGCAAGCGTTGGTAAAAAAATAAGGATATTTTTTTATTTAATGTAACTGGCCATGGATGGCTAATACCACACCCACTGTCATGATATTAGCCGAAAAAAAAGCATTCTCGAAGGAATTAGGTGATATGCCAGGACCATACCTTCCCAGCACGGCTACATTGGACTGGATTGCCATCGCCACGGAACATTTTTCATTCTTTGACCACTTTTCACCCAATACGATGGTACCAACCCGGCCGACCCTAAACGCTACCACCTAGTAGGGAAAGGGGACCTTCAGTTTTAGATGGATTCGAACCATGGAACAGATCGCATTTGTGACGAAATACATTTCTCCAGCCCAAAAAGATAAGTTGCATGAACGGATTTGAACTTATGACCTCTGGTATGCAAGGGAAGTCGCCGCGCCTCTGAGCTTGTATTTGTCATCCATAGAGAGCTTGCTGCACTCGGAATCGACATATTTCCATATTTAACGCTAGGGGCATGTTGCATGACAGCAGCGTGCCGATTCCCAAGAAAGAGAAGCCGATTTCACCAATCGAACCTGTCTGGCCGTGTGACTACCGTGTTCTTAATAGCTTGTTTGATTTCTAACGTTACCGCTTGCCCGGTACTGCCGCCCACTGCGCGCGCTCTTCAATTTCTCCATACATCTGAAAAGGCCAGTCAATCGGTTTGGCGTAACCGCCAATTCGACAACTGGGACTAGGGGCTCAGAGTAGAGGCAACGACCTGGAGTCTTTAAGCGTAATTTGAAGAAGCTCGATAGCTCAGCGATAGTCCGCAAATCCGCTATCATGGCGCTGAGCGTGGTGTCGCGAGGCGAGGTGTATTTGGCTTTTCTGAACAGCTTTAGTCCTCAGCACACCCATGCTGATTTTTAAAAATAATAATAAAGTCTGTAATCGCTTATCACTCTTGCAGGATCGGTCGACCGGCGACTCCAAATCGATGCACGAGACGCGCAGCGGCGACTCAGTGAAGGGTTACTACACCCTTGTCGACCCTGACGGCCAGCAGCGCACGGTGCAGTACTCCGCCGATGACCACAACGGGTTCAGGGCCCTGGTGCAGCGTACGCCGACCAACAGCCACCCCTATTAAACCCTACCTTATTCGTACGAACTATTTTCCCCAGAGTCTCTGTTGTTCTCACTTATATTTCGTATTCAATCAAGGGAAGTCACTATGATATTGTGATGAACCTTGGATAAAAATGACAACGTTAGGTACTTGCAATACGATCCCTATAAGTCAGATCGAAGGAATGAATGAGAAATTAATTATTCTTCATCGGTAGAAACAATGATGAAATGTTTGTGCGATGACAGTTTCATCGATTTCTAAAGGATAGGGAAACATTTTGAAAAATTCGTCTGTGTAAACATCGTTGTACTTAAGTATACTGTGTATACTTAAGCTAACTGCAATTTGTTTATTTGTAAAATTGTGCTGTGGTTCAAAGTGTAGATATCGAAAGAAATGATCTTCGGAGCTGCAAAACGCTATCCAGCCAGAATCACTTTTCCCATCCCTCCTCTAATAACCGAACCGATTATTTATCTTTAGGGTCGGTAACCTGGAAATCCCAAGGTATTTCCGGAATAGTATAACCTGTGGTAAATCAAAAGTAATTTTAAGAAGCACTTGGTCGTCTGTCATTGTATTCGCAGCCAGAATACCTCCCAGTTGGGGGCCTGGCTTAAGGTGGCCCAACCCGGCGGGCCTAACTCATTCGCGGGCTCGGTACAAAACCGTGCTGTTGCGCTCTGGGACCTTCTCTGTTTCAAAGAATAAGACAGGCTCCGTGATGAGGAAGATGCAACATGTCCACAAAAAAGACAATGTGCATAGTGTATGATTTGGTAAGATTTACGAAAATTTTAATTTCAAAACGACTTATAGCTAAAAGTAAACTACGACCGCTGCAGTCAAAAATCTAACAAAAACCAAATAGATCATAAATCTTGATTAAATAAGCTATGTCTGATGACTAATCTTTTTACGATGTTCTTACTTTATCATTGCGTAATCCACCTCCAAAGTTATTTGATAAAACGCGCGAAAAATTCGAACTTTCGGACCTTATAACTTAGAAACCAAACACAATTTTACAATGCCAATGGTCATCAGACATCTAGTTCGATCAAATAAAGCTATTTTGAGCAAAATGTTGGATCTCTGACCAGAAATATGGGCGTGATCTTCTTTCCCCTTTTGTGTGGGGAGATGAGCGGGATGGGCCACCTTAAAGGACCCAGATGAACGCAGTTCTATAGGCGAGCGAGCGACTTGGCGAGCGTCCCGTCACTGCTGGGTGTGGAAGTCATTCAGCCTCGCCTGATGATTATTTTGAAATTTAATATAAACTTGCACTTGAAAAATCTAGCTTTTTCTCAAAAAGTATAACAACGTTTTAAGCAAAATAAATTAGTTGGTGCACAACTACATACGTGTTTCTAGGTATATCGGTATTTTTTAGATATTTTCAAACAACCGTTAATACGAGAACAATTCGGGACAGAATGCATGTGACCGACAGACACCATAGCCAGACCAGCAATCCAATAAAGCACGCAATCGGCCATATGAATTGCACAGTCAACATTGTACAAAGTATCCATAGTGGCATCAACCGAAGTAGTATCGCATGCCAATGCAAGACACCCACCGCCAAATAGCCTTCTAGTCGGTATGACAGCACAACTCCGGCATGTGTGCCTGAGACATACCCTCTAATTTTCTTATTCCATTTCTCCACGTTTGCTCTAAGTTAATGATTATTCGACGCATGATTATCATGCGTTAAGTAAATGAGTTTGGTATCCATTATAACATCATATTTGTAACATATCTGAAACGGAGGTATGGTCCAAACATTAACCAGGTATTTCTAGGCATATGAAGCAAAAAAGGTATTGGTATACTAACAAAAAAGTATGGGAAGTAGAATTGTTTTTAAGTCGTATGACAAACGTCATCTACCATTTTAAACCAAATGTATCAAGGAATGCCTACCTGGTTAACTTTCTGACTATGCCTCCGTTAACACCCAATATGAATGCGTAGAGAAATACCTAGTAATAGTTATTACAGGGCTCCTAGATATCAAAACGGAATATGTTTTGGGGAATTGTACATTATTATAGATTCTAAGTATTTCTATTTGATTTGATTTCTTTCAACATATTTTTGAAACCAATGTTGTGCTCTTTATATAATAACGATTATATAAGAAATGTATTAGTTGTTGTCGTTTCATGTTAGTTTGAAACCTGAACCCGTTGTCGGACTTCTCGCCTAAATGGGCGTTTACGAAACTTCGAATTTACGTAAAACAGTATGCAAAAAAATAACTTGTTCAATTTTATTAGGTTTAAAAGTTCTGATTCTGTTTTTGTTTTCAATCTGGTTTCAAATTAAGTTCCGTGCAACAGGTTGATACGATCAACCATTGTCAGAAAGTTTGTTTTCAAATCAGGTACTATTTATCTATTTTCATCAACAGTTCAATTGGTCAAAAATCGACTAATCATTCGATAAATCTATATCCATACCAGAAATGTATATCTACTTATATGTGCATATTGAGAGAAACGTTTTTTGTATTTCTTTTGTATCTTTAAGATATTATAGTTTTTTAGTGAGGGTTCTTTTTGTAAAATTATTTACTATATATATACAATGATATAATGTTACTTTTGGCGTTGGTCCAATAAAATATATACTTTGAATGTGTTTGTATTAATGGTTTGTATGAACCTGCGGACGCTGCTATGCCATACGTGCCTCAGTCAATATAAAAATAGAAAAAAAACGTCTATTCAAATAAATGCTAAAATGTATTTGTCTTATTTATTTGTTTCCCTTGATTAACGAAAAAATACTATTATAACAGGAACAAAGTATATTTTCTGGAACAGAATTAGGGCCTTTTTCACCTACTGCTAATTAGCTTAATCGCTACATATAAAGGGCCATTCTTAGCAGCTTGCAATCAATACCAGTACAAGGTATTCTGCACTTTAATAATAAAGGCCCTTTAAGCGTCGATTAAAATAAAACAGCACTTGGTGAAACCCAGGCTTAATTCTAAAGATATTTCCCTCCTACATACACCACCTAGCGTGTACTGTTTTAACGTTAAGACCCGCATTAAACACTTATTCAAATGTTTACTGACCAAAATATGACCAAGATGACCTTCCATAGAAATTTTCCAGAAATTACTGCCCTGTACAGGTTTGCTAATATATTTTATCTTGCATCTAGAAATTGCCACCTACATAGTGCCATAGCAAATGTAATAACAGAAGCTAATAGTTTATATATATTAAATATATATTTATGAAATTGATTTAAATATATGCTTCTTGACATTTTCACTTATCTTCTTCATTTGAAATTGAGCGCCACCTATCCGCAAAGGCACGTAAGTTACAAGGCAATATAATGTGAAACTGGCGTGGATCAAACTCGATTCAAACCTTTAAACCAAACCACAGCTGTATTCTACTTGCATACTGTTTTTAACAGAGGGCGCTGACAACTCAGAAAATTAAACAGAAAATGTATTTTTGTACTTATGAATAGCCATTATATATTTTTGAACATTGGTGCCAACTCATTGCTCAGCTTTATATATTAAAGTATTGTTGCTGTTTTAATTTTTAATTGTAAACTTAAGTACCGTGTTCAAACAAAAGTTTCTTAATAATTGTTTCAGACTGACCGGCGAGCAGTTTCTGGTTGAGAATAAAGAACGGTAACCATGGTGACCGTCTTCTATTTATTTTTTTGTATTCTCTACCCATTGCCCGATGTATCTGAATCCAGCGCATTGTTAAAAAATAAAATTATGTATACAAATCAATAGAATACCATTGCTTATTTATCACGACAGGTGGCATCTAGGAAAATCTATCCACATTTTCAGAATGCTATATAAAACAGAAGATTCTCGGAAAATTCGTAAAACTTATTTAAAATAAGACATTTGAAATTACTCAACTATACCTTTAATATTTGATTATGATATTTATACAACAAACAGAAGTGGCTTCAAGCAGAAGCTTTTCATTCCCTCCAAACCTTACTATGACATGATAAAGTAAAAAAATAAAAAAATCTTAATAAAACTTGAGAGCAATGACAAGAACACAGAGCGCTGATGTTTCAAAGCTTTGGTACGTTTTCTCAGAACCAAAGGTTAATGCTAGCCGGGCTCAAACAGCAGATTGCTCTATATCACAATACTAATTTAGTGATAGCCTTTGATAATATAACTGAACATTGATCGCATCGTATTCCGGTAGGTTAGCTGCCATGCCAAAACCTTGCCTTTATGAACACGGCTATATTTAAATAGATGAAAAACACTTTTAAAAAAAAAACATTGCAGCTCCGACTATTTTTTATCCAATGCGATGGTAACATACCCGTGGAGCTTAGCCCTACTACCTAATAAAAGCCAGTCCGTTGTCAATATTTTCGCATCAGGACCGCCACCTTAAACCATGTGATGCTATTCATATTTTAGTTGATCTCACTTGAGTATGTTAGTCGTAAGTGTGTCCGGAAATCAGCGCTGTTGTTCACTCATCAAGAGGGACCTGCAGCACAAAATGCTGGGCTTGCTTAATTTTTTTCTCCACAAATGTGTACGTAGAATTTTGTAAGTGTTCTAAATTGCGTGTTGGAAAAAAATAAACGTATTTTCTTTTCTTTTCTTTTCTAATCAAGGAGTCATGCCGACATCAGCTGTACTCCTTAACCAATTACCGCTTTGGCAGGAAATACGTTGACCGCCTGTGCGTTTGGGTTTCGCCGCAGGTCAACTCATCCTGTACCCGAAGTCACAGTTGTCAACTAAATTGGCGTTACGGCAAACCGATCGACTGGCGTTTTCAAATGTATGGAGAAATTGAAGAGCGGGCACAGTGGGCGTTAATCGAACTAACACTTGCGAGTCCGAGCTTGATTTGACAGCTTACTCAACGTTGCTGTAAATACGTCGACGTTGCCGTTTACGTCGACTCCGCGTTTTAATACAAATCGGAAGTCCGAGTTTGACTTTGGCAGCTTGAAGAAGTAAAACCACAGAAAATCTAGTAAAATCTTGTATTGAGTTTGACGTTTTTACGGAACTTCGAAGTTACGTTAACGCCAATTTAGGTGAGAACTGAGACTACCGGCTGTGAACACAACTTTAGTTGAGAGCGTAATGTCTGCCTCCCTCCTCCGTGGTAATGTCGATAAGAGACTTGGGCCTAGAAGTAATAATATAAGGTCGGTTCCTCTTGATCAGACGAGAGGGATCAAACAACTCTGCGGAAAGGAGAGCCCGCCGTCTCAGCTTTTCCCCAAATTTCCCCTTTGTTAGTATTATGGTTGTCAAATTTCCAGAACATAACTCATTCATTGTTAATGCTTGTAAGAACCGTGGGACATATATTCATGTTCGAAGCTTTTATATCGTTGTTCCAAATTTAGACCACGTGCTGACCTAGTACATCGGAGCATTTTACGTGCATGAACTACTGTATAATTCCGGTACTGGCAATGACTAAATTTATTTATCAGTTTAAATCCTCGCCCAAAGATTTTATCTTGAAATTAATCGGGTTACAGTTTCAAAAAGCTGATAACCGAGAGATAACTGCGTCCTGTTTAGTAGGATTTGTGAAATTTTCAAAAAGATAAATAAGTATATGACCTTCTTCTAATCTTTTAACACCTACTTACGTCCGATTCTACTGATAAGAATCGCCTTCGCGACGAGCGATATCTACCACTTTGCTAGTGCTTATAGTTAAATCAATATCTCATCACTTTAAATAGCTGAACAAATTGACAAGGGCCTAACTGGGGCCCTGCTTCCCGGGTGCCGAACCAGTCGCGACGAATTTGATTGATCAAGTTTCATTCAAACATGTGACGCGTCACAACTGGACCAACCCCGAGTGCACCAAAAAATCTAGGAGATATTCGTACTTTCCTCTTAACCGACAGTATGGAAAAGGGACTGGGTCAACCCATCATTTATTTCGACATCCATTTTGCAATCGGGCTTTAGTCTAAGATTTAGGTAACTCAAAATCCCGGTCGAATCACGTTGTTGTCAAATATGGTTGATAGTCGAAAAAACGAAAACGTGGCGAAAAGTTGTTTACTGATTTTAGATTCCAAATTTTCAAGTAAATTGGAACATCAGGTTTCAACATAATTCGCAAAAAAACGTTTATATAAGGAGTGTAATGTTCTGATGCTTATACTGTGAATATTTTATTAATAATTAAAAAGTTTCTAAGTATCTCCATTTAAACAACTAGATTTCGTCATCAGAAAATATTTGACAAAAATCGAAATTGATTAATTGTTAATTAATTATGATAAAGTTGACACTAACTTTATCTGATTCAGATAACGATACGCCTACCTGCTCGTGGTCATGTTATCTTATAAAACTACGCTTTATTATTATCTCTTTAAAAATAACGCTCTTCAAATTGTAACGTTTTCATGCTGTTTTTGCATGCTCACGTAATCTGCAATAATTTTGTTGATCATTTGCCTGGTTCATTTTGATAACTTAACTTGTATCCATGATATATGCGTTTTTCTATACGTATATATTTTTAATATCGTTAATAAATAAAAAAAATAAAAACATAATAATAATAACTCTTAATTTGACTGAGGTACAAACCATTTTATGGAACTTGATCACTGCATTATTAACCGACTTCAAAAAAGGAGGAGGTTATCAATTCGTCGGAATCTTTTTTTTTTTTTTTTTTTTTTTATGTATGTTCACCGATTACTCGAAGACCCCTGGACCGATTTGAAAAATTCTTTTTTTGTTCGAAAGGGTATACTTTCTAGTTGGTCCCATTTTTTTTTTATCAAAATCGGTTCAGTAGTTTGGTACTTAACTATACCAACATCGAATTTCTTAACCCCGCGAACCCAGAAATGTGATTTTTTAGTTACAGTAGCTTTCTTTTCGGGTGAGATTGCTCAGTATGAGAGGTTTTTTTTTATTTCAACTGTTGGGGGTATTCAAGGTGGTAAAAGAGGGCAAATTGTACACATTTCTATCTCTAGAGCCGCTGAACCCAGAAATTTCAGAGTATGTTTGTTTTAGATGGGAATGCTTAAGAAGAAAATATTTTTGGAAATTATACTATTAGGGGGGTAAAACAGGTCAAAATGAACACATTTAGGCGAAAACCACTCATGTTGAGATCTCTGAAACCAATTATCCTCGAAGCTTAAAATTTTCAGTGACTTCTTGTTAAGACGAAAAGGCTCGCTCACAACGGATTTTACAAAATTCAACTGTTAAGGGGGGATAAACGAGGCCGATATGTACACATTTTCATACAACTTAAACTTACGCAAGAAACAGACTATCCGGAACGATGTAAGGATGAGAAATTCAGAAGCTCAGCGGTTCCGGTCATTCGTTGTTTTGTCTTTTTAGGGTTCCGTTCCCAAAGGACACCAACGGAACCTTATTACTAAGCTTCCGCTATCGGTCCGTCCGTCCGTCTGTCACAGCACTCTATCTCACGTGATCTCATCGTATCAATTATCGTACGTATCAACCGTAAACTCATGAATCCAGATAGTTACCGGTCTACCTTTCGTCAGAAATGAGATTTCTTAATGGTTTCATTTCTGCTAATGCTCGTTCATTGTATTGCATTGTATTGTATATGTATGTATATCTTCTTTCCACTTTGTATGTGAAGTTGAGCAGGAGGGCTCGCCCACCTTGAGTCAAAAGTTACGCCACCACTAAAAAGCAAAAAATAAAATATTTTTAAATAAAAAAAGGACCGCCTTCAAAAAAACCGGAACTAAAAAGCAAAAAATAATTGGTTACTTTTAATTAATGTACGAAAAGCTATTTTAATTCTAACTAATTATGTACAATTTCTTAATTTTTAATCATCTTTTGAAGTCGGTGCCTTGGGTAGACGTTCTTTAAGGGCTGCAAGTAGTTAGATTAATATCACCTATGGCTAAGAAAGAAATATAAGTAGGTAGCTACTTACATTTACCTACTTGAATAAAACACAAAAACAAAAATTAAATAAACAAACAGGTCGGAAAAACGTATGAAAGTAGGAATTTAGGCAAGTACTTTGTAATTTAAATATGCCTTATACTTAAACTAAATACCTAACACAGTAAAAACAAAATATTTACAAGAAAACCCTACGAACAAACCAATATAAAAACAATGACCACTTATATGATAAAGATTTAGGTAGGTGTAGCTTGTACTTTTTATTCTACCTAAATACCTACACAACACAAAACAAAAAAAAACAAATATAAAAAAGAACAGAAAACAATAGTTAGCGACTTTGAGGTGTCTGCTCTCAACTACGTGTCAAAACGTGTGTGCGGTTAGTACATATCTCACCAATTTCGGCAGAAATCGTCTCGTTCAGACAACGATGTTGCAGGGAAGTACCAATCAACAAAGAGCAGCGAATTAACGTACTCCTTTACCAGTGCGCGCCTTTATAAAGCCGAAAGTACTAATAATCGTTGAAACCCAATTTCAGTACGCTGCGCTGTATCGATATCAGCTTGCACGTAAACCAACGCTAAGGGCATCTCCAGTTATGTCTGTGGACCAATCATTGCTGACTCAGGTTGTTTACGCTCTCGTAGACTTCGGGTGTGTTCGGCTGAAATAGTGTCTGTTCGGTCAGCAGCGTGCGAAGCGAACTCTACCCAAGGCACCGACTTCAAAAGATGATTAAAAATTAAGAAATTGTACATAATTAGTTAGAATTAAAATAGCTTTTCGTACATTAATTAAAAGTAACCAATTATTTTTTGCTTTTTAGTTCCGGTTTTTTTGAAGGCGGTCCTTTTTTTATTTAAAAATATTCCCAAGCTGCTTGTGCTACCGTGTTTAAGATGAGGTGGAGGGTACGACAGTAAAATCATGGTACCTATACAAGGTGTATATGTATACACGATACCTACACAAGGGGATAGGTTACATAAACTTCAGTAATAGTATGTACTCATTTTTAAAATAAATTAAATCCTTATCTCATCTTTCCGCGGTTCCCATACAAATTAGTCTTGTGACTTCATTAAAAGTCGAATAAATTAAAATACTTCGAATTGAGCGATTAGGGTGTTTTTCTTCTCTAATATTGAGTAGTTTTTGTTCACTACCCCGAAATACCCTCTATGTAAAAATGTAAGTAAAGTAGACGATATATGCCAGGACCATCCTTACATTTTGAGCTATTTTGAACGGCCGCAAAGCGTGGTGGGCCTAACCCTACCACCTAGTAGGTTGGTGGTAGGAGAAGGGAACCCAACATTTTAGGTGAAATTCGATCCACGAATGATGATCTCACATTGAATGAAATATTCGGGCGAAGCGGCCATGAAAATTGACCATCTTTCCTCCCATTCAAGATAGCCACGCAAATAAGGAAGGTCCTGGCATGGCACCTAGATTGAATATGGTGTTTAGGCTAATATTTTAATACTTTAGGTACCTTCAATGGCCACATCCAAAAAAACAAAGTGATCAGATTTCGAAAATAATTATGAAATTTGTCTGAAGCACGATTCGACCTGCACCTTCGGATTAGATGTCCGCTGCTCCGAGCAGCAGAAAGGTTCCAATTCTCTAAGTAAGATTTACTTTTTCGTACTAAGCAAGTACGTCGCTTCTGTCAACGACATGGTGATGATCATGAAAAATATGTACAGAGATCTGAAGGAGGTTCCCATCCTACTTTCGATTATCATCCAGACCAAAATTGTTTTCTAATTATTTTATTAATCTGATCTTCTTCGAGCTTCAATGTAGAATGTTTGCTGTTCAACTTAAATTGTTTTCATTGTTTCCTGCGTGTACAAGTTTATTAACACCGCGCACAACATGTGCAGCCACGAATGCAAATGAAGCCTATATCGATTAGTTGCAGGCAATTTCCTGGCGTGTCTGCAAACGGACAAGTTTATCGAAAAGGGATCTGCAGCTAAAAGTAAAAGTTCTGACAACACTGCCGCCATCACCACCGACAACGAGGAAAAGCCGCGATGAGGCGATGTTTAGTAAGTAAGTTAAAACCAATGCACGTAGAAAATGCGTTTGAAAGTACGTGTTTAAAATCAAAAAACGGACGAAGGTATAACAGCGGCAGGCGTTCATTGAACCGCTGACAATTCTTCGACTTGATAATTTTATGTATTTAATGGATACGACATTACCGTTATCTCATTAATTTGAGTTTCAGCGACATCTACATTTTAAGCATTGTAATCAGATTTTGAAAATAATCTGAAAAAGTATTGGTCGTGACATTCGTCGGAAGCAGGACTTGAACCTGCGACCTTTGGATTACATGTCCACTGCTCTAAACTGCTCAGGTCGCAGGTTCAAGTCCTGCTTCCGACGAATGTCACGACCAATACTTTTTCAGATTATTTTCAAAATCTGATTACAATGCTTAAAATGTAGATGTCGCTGAAACTCAAATTAAATTCTTCGACTGATTATTCTAAACTAGGGTGCCTGAAGTGGTTTTTATTATTTTTTATTTTTATTAATCCGAGCCTACATTGCATTTACATTGCAATATAAAAACATTTTCATGAAATGACACCTATCACGAACTCACTCAGCTGGAAGAAGCAAAGAGAAAGAAGAAAAAATAAACGAAAGAAAACATATGTAATAATGCAAATTGACGTAATACTTACTACCTTCCCAAATGTGGCTACAGTATTATATCACCGGCCTTATCTGTGATTTGTAAGTATTTGTCAGCCTCAGTGGCCCAGTGGCGCGACACTTCGGCGATCGCTCTCCGAAGTTAAGCAACGCTGGGTCCGGTCTGGTCTTGGATGGGTGACCATTAGACCGTTGAGAGAGGCTGGCCGTGGTTCGGATTCCACGTTAAACTGTAGGTCCACTTCCTTACTTACTAGGTGGTAGGGTTAATCCCGCCCGGGTTGGTACCATCGCATTGAATGAACGATGGTCGAAGCGGCAATGAAAATTGTCCGTGTTTTCCATCCAGTTCAATGTAGCCGAGCAATATAAGGAAGGTCCTGGCATGGCACCTAGTTCCCATGTGGTGTGTTGGGCTAATACCATGACAGAAGGTGTGGTATTAGCCATCCATGTCCAGTCACATAAAAAAAATAATAAAAAAAAATTGTGCCGGTGAAAAGAACCTTCTTCAACCGAAGATCGACATCTTTGGAGATGTTGCGGCCTCTACTGGGCTGCGACAGCAACGACATTGCCCTGGAAACTTAATAGGAGAGGAAAGAGACCTTGGCAGTTTTCTAACAGATTAATGCGTCTTTTGAACGTTGAAAGCGACAAGATTCTCCTGGCCCCAGATGGCTACTTTATCGAGAACATTATCCACCTTATTAACCACAGAATGTTGCGCCACGCTAGACTGTGCATTTCTACTTCTCCAATCCCTGACATGACAGAGCATGAGGGGTATCCTCATGCTCTGTGCTGTCATCAGCGTAACTGTGAACAGTAAATCGTTTATGAAGATAAAATTAACGTAGGTGACAGCACGGTGCCTTGCAGAACACCAACCCCAATCGGCAACATACAAGGAGCGGCCCGAATGGAAGCTGGTGATCCATGAGCAAAGCTTGGGTGGAATCCAGAAGGACGGGAGCTTGCTTAGAAGGCCTTATGAGGCGTTTATAAATTTACTTAAAAGAGAAGTAGAAGAATGATGGGCTAAGTATCGTAGTATTATTGACGGAGTCAATCTTGGCCTACTCCTCTTAACCCTCCAAGCACCAGCGGCCGCGCAGAAGCCAATTTTTTTTTTAAACAAAAGCAGAGTATTTGTTCTGCGCACCCGTTTGTACGTGGAGGGGACCGAACAACACCCGTCCCGCTAAATATAACGTAAAACATCTACTTTGAAAAACCAGCTTTTGTATCATCCTAAATAAAGTTTTGGGTGTCAGAATGCGGTATCACCGAGTCACGTCGAGGGTGACACCTGTCTGTTTGCGGAACCCTTCTGCTTCATCGGTCAGCGGGTCTATTCTTGGAATAACATGCTCAGGAATCAGTAATCGTTCAGACGAGGAACCCTCTTTTGTAGAGGTTATTTGAAGCTTTTTTCTCAAAGAAAGATTCCGGAGCACGGTATTTCTATAGGTTTTCCGTCGGGAAGTCTTTGACAACCGCTGTATTTGCGGTATTCTCGACTGAAATATTACCGATTCTTAATCACGAAATGCAAAGAATAGGCCTTTAGCACACGCGGCGATTATGGACGCTGATTTCCGAAATGTGGTTACCTTTATTCGTCAATTTGATCATTGACACCGCATTCTCTACCTAAATCATGGTGTGTCGCAATTAAATGTATCTGAAACATTACTCTTGGTACGAAAAATCGAATATTTTCCTAAATCTGTTTTCAAGCACTGGTTTTTTTAAAGCTTAAGTTTTGTTTCATCTGAGGAAAGGTAGAGGTAGAATCAAACTTTATATTATACGTTATTAAAAAACTATGATAACATTTTTGTTTCATTTCTAACAGCAGCGAAGAGAAGAATGTCTCTAAAATTAGTAATGTAAGAGATTTTATAAAGGTTACCGATCTAACTGAGACATTCAGAAAATATTAAAAGCGTTGCAATGTTTTTTTGTTCTATTAATTCCTTAAAATTGGGTCAGCTCACATATGAATATTTAGACTGTTCTAAAATGATATTTATACCATACTACATCAAAAGTATTTGGCATTGCAAACTATATTTAAAGTCATGCCAATATAAAAGAAATCATTAAATCAATATTTTGTATTCACAGCATACGGATAAATCAGGTAGACTCCTAAAATATCTCACTCACTTCTCAAAAAAGTAGACAATACAACTAAGCAACAAAACAAGTAGAGAACAACATCCGGAACTGTTTGTGCGTTGGTTTTGTGTCCTGTGACGTGTTTTGACAGCTCAGCGAGCGGTGCGCGGTAGACGCGGGACCTGCCAATCATGCACACAATGACCAGCAGGACTATTCCTGGCATTCAGTTATCAGGAATCAGGAATCCTGATTATAGAAAACCGCTTTTATAGCGATTTTGAAAGCGAGTTTTTTCTACGAAAAACCTTGATTGATTAGTAAAACTATGCTCCGGAATATTTTCGTCAAGAAAATCGCTTTTCTAGACTCAGGATTCCTGATTCCTGATTACTGAATGCCAGGAATAGACCTGCTGTACATTCTTACGAAATAAAATATGTCGCTTGCTGATTTGACTGATTTCATTGCTTGGGACTAGTAGATTAAAGCCTGGATAGCTAGCCAGCCCCATGAAAATATCCTCCGCATAATATCTAACACTTACGACAATGGTCGTTAGCAGAGTGTGAAGTATTTTATGAAGTATATTTAAATTAATTTTCAAAATCGATTCACAATTTACCGAGAAATGTGTGAACGGACATAAAAATACATAAAGTCGAACATATAACCGACTTCACAACCTCCTTCTTTTGTGAAGTCGGTTAAAAACTACATAGTAGTGATTCATTTCGCAGTGCGCTCAGATGACATCATTTTTTTTACGGGCAGTGCATCTATGTAACAATTAAACAACCTGTCTACAATAAATGCTTGAATTCTCCTACAGTCCCTCCGCACATAATCAATGTCTTCTACTTACACAGTCTAAATAGTATTAATTACGCCAAGAACTTTAAAAAAGTTCACTGTGCCTCTTTAAACCCGTTTAACCTTCTTGGATTACTGACTGCAGAGGATGAATATGCCCAAAACCGTATTAGGCCTGGACGGTAAAATTTTACCGGCCAGGTAGTTTTGTAAACTGTATTTTTACTTACTAAGCAGAACATTCATCGTTTCAATTAGTCCTAACGCATTAATTACACAGAATTGCTCAATCATGTCGTCATCATAATAATTACATGCAATTATTGGGGATACTAATGTCACCCCATCATTCACCAAATTTCAAAATTCACCGTTGTTCAAAGGCTCAAATCACAGTCAAATGTGTAAGAATGTTCAACCTAACAAGAATAATAAATAAAATAACGATATCCGTAACCAACATAAAGGTAATGTCGGACAGAGGATCGGACGAGGGTGTTCAGAGGAATCAGTGGCCACCTACCTGCTAATCCTATTTCACTTGTAAACATATTAACAATATTAACGTCACTCGCCTTGTTGACTTAACTGACGGGCACATTCAAACATTTCACTATTGTGTTACCTCACGCGAATAACCGCAGGCCATCTTGTTTGAACAATTCAAGAAAAACAATCCATTTTTGTAATTTTTTGTAGAGATTTGTGACTTACGCTATTGCTCTCATGTATTTTTTATAGTACAGGAGGTGATTACTTCTTTTTATTGTGTGTTTTATTTTATTTGGTGTTTTATGCATTGTTCATTTTTATTTACATACATCCCACGAAAACAGAGTTGATAGAGTTCCAGACGGTAAAATCACCGCATATTTATCTCTATTTCTACTTGTGTCTCTACAGATCTTTTCATACATTATGTATGATTATGGGCATCTAAACTTTTCGTCAATCTTTATGTTCACCAGCAAATTGAATATTCATTACAACGGAGCCTTCATTAATAATATTTATATCTTTTTGAATATTATCGTAAACTATGCGTAATTGACCGACCTACGTTTCAGATTGGGTAAAAATGGTTTCGTGTGTACCGCTGTTCTCGACAGGTCGCATTTCTCAACAGATTCTCATGAAATGTTGTAAGCCTGGTTTGATAATTTTATAGATTTTAGTCGAGACAGTTTTTAATTTTCTTTGTAATATCGAAAAACGTTTTAATACGTCAAATGTTCAAAAAGAAAGGCTCGCGAGGTCTACAGCCCAGATAGTCACTAGTAGTATCGTTCTTGTAGATAATTCATTCACATTTTGGAGTTCGTTTGAATCTTCATCAACTATGGACTCTTAAAACATATTACTGCCAATTCATGCATACATTGTTTATCAGAATCGAACCTCAAGTCAGCCCATACCTTGTCAAAACGTCGTAGCTTTTAAAATGACAATTATTTTTGAACATGTCAGGTTTCTTTATCGCGAGATACCTGCTCGGCGGCGCTCCCTGGGGACGACAGGAATGCAAGCCTTCCGATATTAAATGCCCGATGCATTGACTGTGTCATGCCAACACAACACACAATATGGCCAAAATGGTCACAGTTGAACAATATCAGATTTTCTTATTTTATGTAAACCATTTATATAATCAACATCACAATACTTTTGGCTGCTGAGAAGGGTTAATTCTAGTTATAATGCCGATATTTTTTTTTGATAAATTAATTTGCATTGTTTTCGCCCCTGTACAAAATGAATTGTTAAGAAATAAAAAAATAGCTGTATTAATAATTGGCTTGTTTTGTAATTACAAGCAAGATTAAATGTATGTTATTACTTCTCAGTCATCTAGTATTAATTTCTATAACTGGCATAATAAAATAACTCAATATTAGAGGACATAACGAAAATTACTCTAGATAATTTGATTTGGGATTATCAACGACATCTACATTGAAGCACTGTAATCAGATTTAAATAATAAAAATATGAAAAAAATATCATAAAACCTTTTTAGTCGTGACATTTGTCGAAAGCAGGATTGGAACCTGCCACCTTTGGATTATTTGGATCGAATCCTGCTTTCGACGAATTTCCGGCCAAAAACTTGTGTTGATGCATATGTAGATGTCCTTGGATAACCTCAAATCAATGAGACGACAGTGAAGTTGACACAAAACTACTCTTTATACATTTTAAATCCAACCCGCCCACTACGATTTGGCTGATTTCTGTGGGAACATCTCCTTCTACTAACGCTTACTATGGTTTAAGAATCGAGAAGAGTACAAACTTTAATAAGCGCTACATTAAAGAATCAGTTTAAACGCCTGTTGAATCAGTTTGACTACATCTTTAATTTTTTGTAATATTATACCATTTTGGACTCGATCGATTATGGAGAAAGCCGTAATACATCCCTTTAGGACTACATACTACAACGTGAGGGCGTGACAACTGCTAATTGCTGTTATTTCTACAAAGTCGTAACTAGAACAAAATTTTACTTTGTAAAAGTTTGGTTGCAGTAAGGGCCTTTTCACCTAGCGCTGATTAGCTCAATCGGCACACATTAAGGGCCTTTTGAGCAGTTTGCAATAAATACCAGTACAAGATAATCAGCACTTTAGTAATAAAGGCCATTTAATTGTCGATTAAAATAAATCAGCTTAATATTAATAAATTTTTAAAAAGATCAAAGATGCATCGACGGTCTAGGTATATTAGAAATCTAGGTATATGGGTAAAAATATGACGCTCTTGTTCTTTGATTATGCTTTAATACTTACTAAGTTTTAAACTTTGTTTATGAATTTCAATGCACATTCTCCTAAATTGATCAATCAAAGCACCAGAGACTTTTATATTTAAATTGTAGCTTTACCATAATTCTACAAATTGATTTTTTTATTATCTAAATATTTATTAAAACATATTTTTAAATATGATGATCTTTTACTTACGCTTTTATCAAACTCATTTGGTTTGGTGATCCAAAAATGAAAACTGTGATTCAATCGCGTTTATTTTAAAACTGAACATTATCTACGTTTTTAATCTCGCCAACTCGGATTAAAGTATTTATTTACCGACATTCTTTAACAACCTTCACCGACCCCTTCAGCGTAATTATCCATCCAATAAAAAAAACATTAATCTGACATCAAAACATGTTGAACAGGGACAAATCCAATAAAGGGTTGCTATCTATATGGTTTCATTATGGTACATTTACACGGTAGCCAATAACTCGTTCAAACACGCGCCAATCCAGTTAATCCGTTGGATGCTACGAAAGGTGATAACGTGCTGTTATCAGTGTGCTTTGGAACAGGATATTTTCAATAAAATCGAACTGAAAGGCATTTTTATTTATGACATCGATAACACGTGAAAACAGAGTTATAGAAGCGTTTATCACTGCTCGCCCCTTCTGCTGGTGACTGGGGGGGGGGGGGGGGCAGTGACATCTCACATCAAGTAAGGAAGGAGATGCCATCTAGGGCGCCTGCTATGAGGCCCGCTGTAACCAATTTTTTTGAAAACTTGGTTACAGCGCACACATGCGCGCGCGCGCATGCGCCGTGCGGTGGGCGGTAATGGCGCTGCAGCGTCCGGCCGAACGGGACCGACGAGCGTCACTTTGCATCTCATCACGGCCGCGACCGCGTTGCGTCGCTCCAGATGAGCGGGTCCGGAAGGCGGTGCCGTCTGCCGGCCCGCTTGGAAAAAACTAGTTCCTGATAAAATGTCACCTGGGCGAAAAACTCGCGAGCGAAAGTTCCGGGAGGCGTATTATATCAATCGTTTGCGTGGCAATAAGACATATGAGCCGCAAAAGCGTAATGATTAAAAACGATGATACAAAATACTGAAATAGGAACAAAAATATGACAAATAATTAATATTCGTCACCGAGCTAAGTTTTTAGGAACCACACGGGCTCAAATATTAATTTCAATGCTTTAAAAGTTTCAATAACCTCGTCGATGCAAAGACTATAGTTATCGTGCACGGTTTAACACCCCGAGCACACGCAACGGTTGTCTTGTTTCATGCCCTTGAAAAGACAACCGTTACCTATCCGTCCGTCGGCAACAATCGTTACCGAGCACACATGAAATTCCGCACCCATGCCAAATGTATTCTTTTTAACATATCTCCCATAGCTCACACGAATTACCACCGACGTGTAACGGTGACGGAGCGCAAACTGCTTCGGCAACAGCTATGAATCAATTTCACATTAAAATAACTACAAGTATAAAAAAGTCGAGGGACAAAACGATTCCAAATTCCATGTAACATTCAGCAATCAAATTTGCAGCTGTTACAGCGCTTGGAGATATTTTATTGCTTTAGGGAAAATTATTGGTAATACTGAGAGTTTTCTGTATTCAAATGATTTATCACAAATTTACAGTTGTGCGATTACTGGCTCTTTTGGTATGTACATTTATTACCAAATTTAATCAAGTTACAACCGCTCGTTCAGTATCCTCGGTAGTCATATCACAAGAAATGAGAACCATAATTGTGTGAGTAATAATGTTTGTGGTAATTTTGAAAATTGTCTTTTAACATAATGGAACAGGAAAAAGAAAGCAGAAAATCGTCATGACCGCTATCAAGCACGCAATTAAATTATTACTATTCTCAAATATAACAAGCATATAACGATCTCCGTAAAACAATTCGGTGCAACTGTTCTCGGTGAATCGGGAGAAGCAATCAGAATAAGTGGAAAAGTGTGAGCACATACATCTCGTGTATGCCGACAGTACAATGAGATCGAAACCCCCAAATGTGGTGGTGCTCCCACGAACAACGGGTCGACTTCCCGCGATCTTTTGTCCGAAGATAGCGGAAGTGACTCGGTAATAATGTATAAATGTAACAGCGAATATATTCAAAGTAACGTTGCCTAAATTACCGGGCGCAAACTGTAGGTCCCCTTCCTTACTTACTAGGTGGTAGGGTAAATCCCGCCCGGGTTGGTACAATGGCCGAAGCGGCAATGAAAATTGTCCGTGTTTTCCATCCAGTTCAATGTAGCCGTGCAATATAAGGAAGGTTCTGGTATGGCACCTAGTTCCCATGTGGTGTGTTGGGCTAATAACATAACAGAAAGTGTGGTATTAGCCATCCATGTCCAGTCACATAAAAAAAAATTGAAAAATCCGAGCTCGTGCCTGTTTCCTCAGTCAAATTAACAAATATTTTTCTGATATTTTGCATATTAAATGACCCAACTGAGAGCGACGTCTGTACGTTTTGATTTTTTTGATAACCTATCTTATATCTTCTATGTTAAAATATTTTTAAAGAAAAAAAGGACCGCCTTCAAAAAAACCGGAACTAAAAAGCAAAAAATAATTGGTTACTTTTAATTAATGTACGAAAAGCTATTTTAATTCTAACTAATTATGTACAATTTCTTAATTTTTAATCATCTTTTGAAGTCGGTGCCTTGGGTAGAGTTCGCTTCGCACG
Source organism: Incurvaria masculella (assembly GCA_946894095.1). Classification (NCBI taxonomy): domain Eukaryota; kingdom Metazoa; phylum Arthropoda; class Insecta; order Lepidoptera; family Incurvariidae; genus Incurvaria; species Incurvaria masculella. The sequence goes on along the minus strand of OX335653.1, from coordinate 12,557,463 downwards.
CTGCTGACCGAACAGACACTATTTCAGCCGAACACACCCGAAGTCTACGAGAGCGTAAACAACCTGAGTCAGCAATGATTGGTCCACAGAGCATTTTGTCTAACTGGAGATGCCCTTAGCGTTGGTTTACGTGCAAGCTGATATGGATACAGCGCAGCGTACTGAAATTGGGTTTCAGCGATTATTATTAGTACTTTCGGGTTTATAAAGGCTGGACTGGTGAAGGAGGACGTTAATTCGCTGCTCTGTGTTGATTGGTACTTCCCTGCGACATCGTTGTCTGAACGAGACGATTTCTGCCGAAATTGGTGAGATATGTACTAACCGCACACTTTCTCTCGTTTCGTTTTGACACGAAGTTGAGAGCAGACACCTCAAAGTCGCTACCTATTGTTTTCTGTTCTTTTTTATGTTTGTATTTTTTTTTGTTTTGTGTTATGTAGGTATTTAGGTAGAATAAAAAGTACAAGCTACACCTACCTAAATATTTATCATATAAGTGGTCGTTGTTTTTATATTGGTTTGTTCGTAAGGTTTTCTTGTAAATATTTTGTTTTTATTGTATTAGGTATTTAGTTTAAGTATAAGGCATATTTAAATTACAAAGTACTTGCCTAAATACCTACTTACATACGTTTTTCCGACCAGTTTGTTCATGTAATTTTTGTTATTGTGTTTTGTTCAAGTAGGTAAATGTAAGTAGCTACCTACTTATATTTCTTTCTTAGCCATAGGTAATATTAATCTAACTACTTGCAGCCCTTAAAGAACGTCTACCCAAGGCACCGACTTCAAAAGATGATTAAAAATTAAGAAATTGTACATAATTAGTTAGAATTAAAATAGCTTTTCGTACATTAATTAAAAGTAACCAATTATTTTTTGCTTTTTAGTTCCGGTTTTTTTGAAGGCGGTCCTTTTTTTCTTTAAAAATATTTTATTTTTTGCTTTTTAGTGGTGGCGTAACTTTTAAGTCAAGGTGGGCGAGCCCTCCTGCTCAACTTCTCATACAAAGTGGAAAGAAGATATACATACATATACAATTCAATACAATACAATGAACGAGCATTAGCAGAAATACAACCATTGAGAAATCTCATTTCTGACGAAAGGTAGACCGGTAACTATCTGGATTCATGAGTTCACGGTTGATACGTACGATAATTGATACGATGAGATCACGTGAGATAGAGTGCTGTGACAGACGGACGGACGGACGGACAGCGGAAGTTGGTGCCCTTTGGGAACGGAACCCTAAAAAGACAAAACAACGATGAACCGGAACCGCTGAGCTTCTGAATTTCTCATCCTACCATCGTTCCGGATAGTCTGTTTCTTGCGTAAGTTTAAGTTGTATGAAAATGTGTACATATCGGCCTCGTTTATCCCCCTTAACAGTTGAATTTTGTAAAATCCGTTGTGAGCGAGCCTTTTCGTCTTAACAAGAAGTCACTGAAAATTTTAAGTTTCGAGGATAATTGGTTTCAGAGATCTCAACATGAGTGGTTTTCGCCTAAATGTGTTCATTTTGACCTGTTTTACCCCCCTAATAGTATAATTTCCAAAAATATTTTCTTCTTAAGAATTCCCATCTAAAACAAAACATACTCTGACATTTCTGGGTTCAGCGGCTCTAGAGATAGAAATGTGTACAATTTGCCCTCTTTTACCCCCCTTGAATACCCCCAACAGTTGAAGTAAAAAAAACCCTCTCATACTGAGCAATCTCACCCGAAAAGAAAGCTACTGTAACTAAAAAATCACTTTTCTGGGTTCGCGGGGTTAAGAAATTCGATGTTTGTTATAGTTAAGTACCAAACTACTGAACCGATTTTGATAAAAAAAAAATGGGACCAACTAGAAAGTATACCCTTTCGAACAAAAAAAGAATTTTCCAAATCGGTCCACGGGTCTTCGAGTAATCGGTGAACATACATAAAAAAAAAAAAAAAAAAAAAAAGATTCCGACGAATTGATAACCTCCTCCTTTTTTGAAGTCGGTTAATAAGCATTTCAAGATTTGTAACAAAATGTTTAAAGGCGTAATGTTTTTACTTTTTACCACGAGCTTGCCTTACCATAGCCTTGATGTATCGTATATTCTACAAAGGTGTATGTAATATTTATTGTGAGGCTCTCCTAGGGTTCCTCCTGTTATGTTAATATTGTTAAATATTTTCAACTCCAATTGATTAACAACTACTTCATGAAGTAACTGCTTTTCCTATTAAAAATTACTAAACCTCTATCACACGGAATATCCGTTGTTAGCATGACAGACACGACCAATAGTATCATACGCTCCGATTATGCAAGCATCACAAGATAAAGGGGACTCAGACAGAGCCAATTAATCGACCTTCCACCAGAAACACGTCAAAATCATCAACAAATAAAACCCAGACAGTATCCGGCCGTGTATTGTCAGCTCTCGGGCGCAAGTTTGTGCAGTCGTCTGAGAGATTTGGAAAAAATGCGCCCGCTTCGTCGTGTCACGGTTGCTTATCGAGATCTGGAGGTTCGACGTCTGCTGGCCTGTACCACGGAATCCGTGTCGTCACGTCGACGATACCGCGATTCTCTCTTCAATATTTGTGGACACTCAGATATTGGTTGTTAATTTGATTTCAATCCGACGGTTTTAATCATATGTTGCACATGGGACAATTGTAAAATTAAAGGAAACAGAAAATATATTCGGCATCGCATCGATCGAACTTAAGAAGTACGATCACCTGCAAATCGAATTGTTAGGAATGCAAGACAAATCTAAACTAGAACTAAAATTAGATAAAAACATTCCATTATTTTATGAATAAATGGCAACTACTTAGTCTTATAATGCCCTCCTTATTCAAAAGGCGGTAATCACATATGAGGCACATATGTAGTTACCGCCTTTTTAATAAGGAGGGCAGTATATTGTTATTAATATATATAAAAAAAGAATCTTCAAAATCTATTCATAATGTGCGGAGTAATCGCGTAACAAACATACAAAAAAACATACAATCGAATTGCGATCCTCCTTTGTTTTTAAGTCGGTTAAAAATACTACTACGCTACACTCGTACACTCTAATCTCCGAAATGACTCCACCGATTTCGGTAAAATTTTGTAAATGTGTTTAGTTAGTTCCAGGTTAAAATATAGGATGATTTCGGCCCCATGTTTACGTTCCTTTTGGGTGCATGTCCAAAACGACGTTGACCCGAGCGGAGCCAGTTACATCGCCTAGTAATATTATGAAAACAATTTTAATTGACATTCATATTAGCACATTGCTTTTAATTGTGCTGGGACACGTAAATATATCAGGTTCTGTAATAAGTGATTTTCTAGTCGCTTGGGCACCATGGTGCAAGGTGGGAGGAGAGGCGCCAGCAACAATTAGCCGGGGAGCGCCGTCATACTCCGTGTGAAATTGATACGAGAGAAATAATTATTGAACTGACAGCTCCAGATAATAATAAACAACGAAACACACTTCCTGACGTGTCGCCGCGTCGTCTTCTCCTCACACGCGACCACAGATCACCCACAGATTGTTCGATCGCTCGATAAACACCACGCCGATAATGCTCTCGAAATTCATCGAATTTTGGAATTGACCACAACACTGCGGACTCTTTAAAGTATGTGCGAAACATTTTAATGGCTTGTGATTTTTCATCCAAACAAATCACAATTTTGTGTATATTAAAACACAAGAGAATATTTAGCGTACCCTTAAGCAAAGACTATGCCGAACTAGAAAACATTGTACATACTCAAAACATTAACAAGCTTGAGAAGGTAAGTAGTCAAGGTCCCATAAAAATAGTCAAATAATTTCGTGGTCCAAAAATAAGCAACTCTTCAAGCCTATTCCTGGAATTCCGTAATCAGGAAACAGGAATCCTGAGTCTATAAAACCGATCTTATAGCGGTTTTCGAAGCGAGTTTTTGGACGGAAAACCTTTATGAAATTAAAATTGTATGCTCCGGAATCTTTTCGGCAAGAAAATCGCTATACCTAAGAACGATTTTACAGACTCAGGATTCCTGATTCCTGATTAAGAAATTCTAGGAATAGGCCAGCTTCTAGCAGGGAAAGAGTGACAGGTGTCAGAGGCTGCTCATTCCCAGGGGCGCGGTGACTAGCCTTCCGTGCCAAAGGTCTTGGGTTAGATCCCGCCCCGCATTGGATGAAAATAATATCGAAACGGTAATCAAAATATACAAATTGTGATGCCCGAGTTTCGTTTAATATTATAAACATCGAACATGATCGAATGCACAGTCTAAATTATTAATAAACAACCACTTTCACAGATGAACCAGCAACCAAATAAATATTATCACTCTGATACTGACCGATATCCGATGGCTTACTCTACAATATCTGAACAAGGACAATACATTTTACAACGTCCTCGTGTCAAAAACCCCAAAATCCGATAACAGCCGCAGTCCGCACTCGTATCTAACGAAAGTTGAACAATTTATTTTAGTTTATTTGCCTCGATAGCTATGTTGGTCAGACCGATTAGCAGGTCATAAACTGGGTGTCAATACCAAACCAATACCAAGTTATCTGAAGATATCAGAGGGGCACGATAGATTAGGCAAACTATGAAACGCCTAAGATGTACCGCTACTCTGTAACCGCAAAGTTTTGCTCGGTATATTTCCATTCTCTTTTAGGGTTTCGGAAAAAGCAGGAAGCTTCTTGGTCAATCCGTCGGTGTCTTATAGATTATTTGTAGTGATTTTATGGAAAACTGAAAATATTGTAAAATTTTAATTAAATGTTTCTATTGGTGGCGTTAAAAATAACGTAATAATACAAAATATTTATTTTACTTGCGCTTTATAATTAAATGTAGTAATGTTTATATGACGTACGCGTAGATCGTGTATTACCCAAATCATATAACGTACAATTCCTTAAATATACTGCAAAATAGAATAGATTTATTTCTAGTTAAAAGCTTAAATTTTGTATACCTCTAAGAAACCATAGGTCTTCGTATTTGTCTAAATTTGAACTTAATGCTTTTACCCGTTGTTCCGGAGAAAAGCTCCTAAAACTACAATCCAGTAACGGTTCCGTATTTTTCTCTCTTGCGGTTAGCAATCCTAAAATCCTAAACCAATAATATTTTTAATGCCAGAGGGGTTTAAATCCTCGCCCTGTCATGCACCACTTTTTTACTCTTTCTGGGTTGAAGCTGTTCCATGTTTACGAATCCATGTAAAACCGTAGGTTCACAATTGTCTGTGTTTTCCATTCAGTTCAATGTAGCTATGCTCATAGAGGGAAGGTCGTGGCTTTTTTGCTTCGGCAATGCGATCTCATATTATGCGGTGGGTGTGGTATTAGCCACTCATCTTCAGTCACATAAAAAAAAACGCTTAATGTCTCTTCCACCAAGTACTGATTTGCTTAATCCTCACTTTAAAGGGCGTTTCTTACCATCTCGCAATAGATACCAATATGTATAACATAATCAGCAATTTAGTAATAAAGGCCCATTAAGCCTGGTTTTCACCAACTGCCGATTTATTTTAATCGAGAAATAAAGGGTTTTTATTACTAAAGTGCTGATTATAGTACTGTTATTGATTGCAAGCTGTTAAGAAAGGCCCTTAACGTGTGGCGATTCAGCTAATCAGCAGTAGGTGAAAAAGGCCCCAAGTCTCAATTAAAATAAATCAGCACTTGTTAAAAATCAAGCTCAGTTATGTTAATGTGTCGAAAAACAATTCTGGCCTTGGCTGAGCCAGTTCCTTTTCAAAATTGGGTTGGCCCCCAACATTATGTACCTAGAGAGCGGAGAGGCACAAAACTCCGTGACAAGTTTAGGCCGTGAAGAAGGGCAGCGATCCCCGGAGACGGAACAGATGTCGCGGCTGCGGCGGCGGCGCGGTAGCGGCGCGGCAGCGGAGGCGGAGGCGGACAGACGAGATTGATCGTCCTCGTGGGCCCGGAGCCTTGAATCCTTGTACACGTGGAAACTTGCTGGAAAAACAATTGTTTAACGCATACGCCGCACCGACATAGATTTGATTGCTACAGTGGAACAGTTTCGGACTCACACGCGAAGGGTTACGTACCATCGTACAAGATTGAACACAAAAAAGTTACGTTTTTTTTTTATTTTTTTTATTTTTTTATTTTACCTATTTGTTGTTATAGCGTCAAAATGAATACACACTCTGTGAAAAAATCAGCTCCTTACCTATTACGGTTCATGAGATACAGTCCTGTGACAGACGGACGGACGAACGGACGGACGGACAGCGGAGGCTTGGGAATAAGGTTACATTTTTAACCTTTGGGTACGGAACCCTAAAAATATGTTGGTGCAAACACTTTTGCACAATATATTAGGTATACATCTAGAATCATATGTTATGGTGGGCCCGTAAGCCACAGAAAAATTAAGCTCTAATATAATAACCATTTAAAATTTACAATTTACTTTATATTTGGTATTCGCTCATTTGAAAAATCAATACCGAGTCAAAGTCAAAAAAAAGTTGCATAACAACTTTTGTTTTTTTAACCACAATCAGAAAGAAAATGCTTTCTGATTGTGGTTAAAAAACAAAAACGTGCAGATATTTATTGCCTGATATTAAATAACAAATATCAAGTAAATTTTAACAGCTTGATTTTCTGATGCTTGCCGACGTCAGACCCGCCTTAGACACGCCTGGCGAAAGTTTGCATATTATTACTTAAAATCTAAGATTGAAATGTTCTTTGAAATGAATAATTATTTTTGTGTATGCGACTGAACATTGATGACTAACTCCCACCACCTTGATATTAGTTCAACATGCCACATACCCGACAGAACTACGCGCCATGACAGGATCTTAACTTTATAAGCACGGCTACTTTAAACTGGATCGAAAGCATGAACAATATTTCATTGCATCCAATACGATTCTTATTGATTATTAGTTCATTTTTTCGAAGAAAGTGACACTACATGAATTATAGCGGGAAATCTTAAAACTTCAGGATGGCAAATGCCCCGGCTATGACCTTACTGATGCCACTCTCTTGAAACACCTCCCAAACAAAGGAGTACTGCTCATACTCCATATCTTCAACGCATGCTTAAAATTATCCTCCTACCCAAGCCAGTAGAAAATAGCACAGGTATTAATGATACTGAAACCAGGCCAAAAAGTGTCATCAAATAGACCTATAAGTCTCCTTTCTATCTTTTTATCGTAAAATTACTGGAAAAAATCATACTAAATAGAATGCGAGAACATTTAGTAGAGACTTTTCCAACACACCAGTTCGGATTTAGAGAAGGCCACGGAACTATCGAGCAAGTGCATAGGTTGGTTGATGTCAAAAACTGAGCACTGGAAAACAAACAATATTGCTGCGAAGTCTTTCTAGACATTAGCCAAGCTTTCGACAAATTCTGGCATCATGGGCTCTCTTCTTTCTGTTGGTAAACTCTCATCTTGAAAAAAGATGCTACGAAGTAAGATATAATTCCAATGCTTCACCAATGCACGAAATGAAGTCAGGAGTTCCACAGGGTAGTATACTGGGACCAGTTCTCTATCTAATATTCACAGCAGATCTACCCACTTATGCCAATGCCATTAAAGCATTTGTATCTTGTACGTAAATGTCGGACCTCCCAAACGATAACTGGTTGTTATTTTCCGGCCAAATGCAAAACTATCACATTGTTACTTTTAATATCCATTGCGCAAATTTATTATCAAATTCAAATTAGTTCCCGCTCTTTTCGCTTACTTAAAAAAAATTAAACAAATTGACGTTTCACCAAAATTGCGCGCAGTCATTGTTATTTTGGATTGTTATTTTGGAAATAGGAGCAGTGTGAAGTTAGTAACAGTTACGGACCCTGAACTTTTTAGAAATCATCAAACTTATACCAAATATTTTCTTGGTTATGTTACTATGTGATCAGGTCACTGTACTAGTTCATAATAGAACTGATACTATTGTAACTAAACGTACAAATGTTTCACAATTTTTTCTTGTTGGCACTGGAGTATTGCAACGCATTAAGGTCCTTGCTTGCGATTACGCTGGGTTCGGGTCACCCCTTTCCCTAAAATATGGTTGAGTGAAAGGGATGATGGCTGTACCCGGCATGATGCTCGTGAACGGGTACTGTTTGTGGCCAGTGCTTGCTCCAATTGGTAACATGTTAGATGGCTGGGGATAGTCTTTGCTTTTCGTAAATTATTTTTAATTGTGTTTTACCTTTGTTTTTCTGTCAAAATTTTATAAATTTAGACTAAGTGGACGTTGAAAAAACATTTTACAGCGAAGTTTCTTGCCAGTTATTCTTCGCTGTGTTTTATTGTACTGGATGGTTGAAATGTGACAAATTCTCCAATTTCCAGCCTAGTTCCATCAGTTTTTATCAAAATCGGCCTCATTTTTCACAATTTCTTATAGTTTCTGATTTGGCCATGAAGGCCCACTACAAAAAAATATCCTGCATATAGAGAAGGCTCCAGAGTTGATATCCCATCGGAATGCAGTGGTACCTTCATTATCCGTGCACGCATGAAATATGAAATGAAATATGAAATAATATTAATAGGCGATACATTTTTAGTTTTCAGAATCTCCATAAGATACATGTTACAGATCGTATTCATATACTGAATAATATAAAAACACAATTAATCAATATTTATACACGTACATTTCCGGACGCTCCATCCAATACAAAATAAATTATTATTTTGATGCAAGATTAAAACACTCAAAATATTCGGCAATGAAGTAAATTACGAATTCGTTGCTTTTGCGGTCGAGACTTTAGGTGTTTGGAGAAGGAATACAAAACTATTTCTTAAAAATTTGGGTTCGAAACTAACAGAATGTGTTTCGTCCCAGACGTGGTATGCCCCAACTTCTGGGAGAAAGGACAATAAATAGGAATATTGCGCGCTCGCGACTTACTTTTGTTGGTGTACTCTTCCGTCGGCGTGGGGGCCCCCTGGGGTTGCAGCAAGGTTCAGCACAAGAGTCTTATATTCATACGACTTTAATACGAAATCTCGCGGTTTGTTGGGGTCAATGACACACCCATTCGTCAACGGTATGTTTTGGCGACTGACAGGTCGCCTGCGCGCGCGTTTGTTGCCAGGATGGGATACCATGGATGAAGATCGAACAGAATGTTTGGGGGATTATCGTTCTGGAAGGTATTTTAGACTGAGGATCGGACTGGCTTTGCAGCGAGGAAATGCAGCGAGCGTAATTACCTCTACAAAATTGCATTGTAACGAAAAATTTGATGAAATCTTCTGTATTTTGTAACTGTAAATGTCTCGTTAATTAACATATTTTCATGTCCAATAATTATGTTTCCTTCCAATAATGTAGATGACTTTGTGTAACCTTAAATTTGTATATCTAAATTTATAATTAGCTCTTCTCAACGAACATCACAGTCACAGTCACAGATTAAGTTAATTAGTGGTCACAGTCCAAAATATTGTATTTGTAAATTATAATTCCTATTGAATGCTTGTTTCGGTTAATGTAGCCACATAAAGCAGTAGGTCGTATATTCGAAACGCTGCTAAGTGGAGCCGCTTCAGTCGGTATCATGAAAATATCACCGCTCATATATCATCGTTATCTTCCAATGATTGTCGGTATATTGACATGATATTACGGTAGCACTCTGCCCTGCCCAATTATACACTGCTGTCAATAAAATGTTGATAACGAAACTCTCGTGTTATACTCGCTACCGAAGCTAGTATTGTTGTGGTTTAATAGAAAAAAAAATCCAAACATTAGAGTAACAATAAATTTCACTACCAAATACATGAATCCTTTTTGTCTTTCCATCCTGGTCAAAACAGTTTTATTATTTTAATGCTTTCCTAATATCCCTTTTGATAAACAAAATATTTTTTTTTGAGAAAATTTTGTACCGTAATCTGAGGGTTAAGACTTACAGCCGTATTCAGAGCGGGCGGACTAACTTTAATCCGCCGGGCTAAACCGGTTTTTGTATGGTTAGTCCGGTGCTAATCTCGTACTAAGTTTTGACAGGTTCACTCTGAAAACGACTATTACAGAACCTGTCAAAACTTAGTAGGAGATTAGCAGCGAACTAACCATACAAAAACTGGTTTAGTCCGGCCATAATTTAAGTCATAATTTATAATAAGTTAGTCCGCCCTCTCTGAATACGGCTGTTAGTAGTTTTTCAGATTATCCTAGGAAACGAATCTCCGCTGGTCCCAAAGGACTGTGATTAGTAAAATCAAAGAAGAGAAAATTAAGGAGAAGAGTCATGTGGACATTACCCGTGTCGTCGCCTTATGGCCAAATTGTCCATATAATCGTATGTCATATACATTTCTTTATTTGCTCCTAAAATGCGTTTACCAAGTCAGTTCCCGGCAGCACAAACGTTGCAAATGTCTGAGAATTTATTCGCGTGTTGCAAGTATGTTTTAGTTGGGTTAGTATTTTTAAAAATTGGCGACAGCGGGCATTACAGTAGACACACTCGATTCCTAAAAATGTTCTACAGCATTACATGCCTCCTGAACCGAAAGACCACAGTGAAGTTCAAAGACATGGTGATCTTTCCCACGGCGTTCGTGCTATAAATCTCCATAACATTACAATTTTATGGCAGAGTATTAAGCCCATGCTGACGGAAGTCGGGGTATATTGAGGAAACTGTTATCATCGCCTTCGCTTGAGTTTCGTGTGCCGAAAGAGTACCACAGGGCCGCCTTATCGTGCCTCGCCTGATCAGAATCAATCTAATACACGAGACGCGAGAACAGCAGGGAGAATAAACTAGCCAACTACTCGCGCCATACAAATGTACCTTTCAACGTATGTAATAATATGTATCGAAACGCTACAGCAAGTCCAAATAGAACTCCAGACTGATAATGGATTGGTAATATTTTTTTATTCCATCAGTTATTCCATCAGTCAAACTTTAATTACAAAACGACTTATAGCTAAAAGTAAACCACGACCGCTGTAGTCAAAAATCTAACAAAAACCAAATAGATTATAAATCTTGTTTAAATAAGCTATGTTTGATGACTAATCTTTTTAAGATGTTCTTACTTTATCATTGCGTAATCCACCTCCAAAGTTATTGTATAAAACGCGTGAAAAATTCGAACTTTCGGACCTAATAATACTATACACAATTTTACAATGCCAAAGGTCATCAGACATCTATTTCGATCGAATAAAGCTATTTTGAGCAAAATTTGGGACAAGAAATATGGGCGTGATCTTCTTTCCCCGTTTGTATGGGGAGTTAAGCGGGATGGCCCACCTTAAGATTCCTTCCCCAGCGTCTTTCTCATATTTTTGCGTAATCTAAAGAAATACAAAAAGTTCTAAATTACTGAGTTAATTTTCTATCTCCTTCCCGGGAAGACACAAGTTAGGGAACATTGGAAAAGAGTTTTTCCATTCTTCTTTACGTCAATCAGTACATAAAATTCAAGATTCTTAATACATACATATATCGCATGTAAACTAAATTAGATTAATTGTCAAGTGCCGGAAATATCATATTTATCTTTCAATAATCACGATTGAACAATCGAGCGACTTGGTTCCTGCGCATTATATTGGAAATTATTTATGATAAAAAAATATTAATCTTTTAACTGCGATGTGGACAACGCTTCGAGAGCAACTATTAAGGCACCTCCAATTTTATCTTTCAGGGGTACTGCATTCACACGGCCATGTAATCGCAGATACTTCTTCAATTGTCTAACTTTTTTCTAATTATTTTACACGTAGCCTTTTGAATGTGTTCAAACTCTCACAACTTTTTAATAGAATATATTACACACACGGTTCTATTCTATATTCAAAGCATATATTTTTTGTATAATAGAGGATCGGAATTTAAAATCTCCGACTATATATGATGACGTTATTACAATGTCTTGATATATGACTACTAAAGATTGTATGACTTAGACTAAGAGCAGCCTTAACAATATAATTGCTTTTAAGATAGGCTACACTTATTTAATTTTAATAATACAAGATAAAAGAAATCATACAATACAATCTCTTAAAAACAAGGCAATACACAGGGTGTTTGGTAATTCGATACATTCCTTCTAAGGAGTCATTCTAGAGCTAATTTGCAACAATTTTGGTCCAGTTGTGGGTCTAAAATCAATAGTTTTTTTTTTATGTTCTGTGTTTTTATTAAAAAGTGATGATTGTAAAATAACTACTACACTCTGGGCATTTTATCAGTGATTTTCTAATAGTTGATGAATGAGATACTACTTCAAAAAATGCATTCAAAATATCAAAGTACCTTCCTTATACATTGTATTATCCTTTGTGTCTATCAAGGAGATCGCCGATCTCAGTGGGGTCTATGCACTCGTTATCACTAACCACGTGCCTTTATCAGTAACTTCCTTCCGAGGTGAATCAGAGACAATGCGGTGTCCCATGCCTGTACCACGAAATTAATAGGACCAGAAGGCCCACTTCCATGCAATGGGCGAAACAGGCAAAAACAGGTTGGTCGAAGGCCAGTACCAAGAGCCCGCGTTTGCGCCTATTGCATGCGTGCTAGTTTTTGCTCGTTGTCTGGAGCCAGCCTCCCGATTGGTTCTATTTATTGTGTGCCGACTCAGTATTCGTCTTGCAATGAAATTTATTTGGTACATTTTCAGAATCTTATAACTTAGATTTCACTTATTTCTTGCAGTAGTTCAACACTTCAGTGGCGGAAAATCCAGTGGCCCTTTTTACATTGGATATTTTTGGCTAGGCCAGAAGAGCAGTAGCCTCGACATATGTATGACCGCAGACTTCTCGAAGATTTCTTTCGCAGTCGGCACTATAGGCGTAGCACGGGTACATAATTACTCTATGAGCACAGGGTAAGCGGCGGTTTCTTCCTGAGGCTCCCGAAAAAGGGAATGTACTTGCTTGATGTTTTAGATATTACTTTTACCCATTAATCTTTTCGAGTATTTATAGGCTATGATTTGATTAACAATGTACGGGTGGATAGTTATATAATCAGCAGAAGTTTAATAGAATATTGTCCTTCAATGTACGGAATTGACTTTTATTCCATTTCGCTGAAATGTCAAATATTTATGCCACAGCGACATGTAAAAATGACGAGAAGAATATTTTGTAAAGCGGCTGATTGTGGTGACTCTTCGTTCGTTGCTTAGGTTTGCCCAATATCTACAAGTACGCTAGCCACTGCGAAGGCGTAAATATTAACACGAAATCAAAACGAGGTGGTCGTATATTCAATCTTATTTCTTCGTATAATAGTAACAGACACGTTCGATGAAATCTGATAATTCAAAATAAGCTACATGGTACTCTGAACGCATGGAGTGGCAGAGAAATGCCCATAGACATTGGAAAACGTGCAGGCTTAGTTAGGAAAACTGGTGCCATTTCATACATCACTTCTTTAAATATTTATTAAATTCGGAATAGGATATACCTATTTTCGCGTAAATTTATAACGATAGCAACTTACCCCTGACCTTGAACTGTCAAAATAACAGCCCGCCGCGTGCTGACAGCTCTGTCGGCGGGAAATGACGCGGGTGATTAATTAGTTTGAGCGTTAATTTACTGGGTGTCTCACTTAGTGACAAGTGACAAATTGTCACTCTTTGCACTAGCGCCTACGCCGTGCACTGTGTTAATAAGTGTGCGTACCCGTTTCCACCTACACAGCTGCTTTAGGAAAGATCGCGTTATCGTGTTTCTTCGTTGGTTTTGTGTGAGGACACAAAGGAAGCGTTTTGCAACGGCTGAAGGTAGCATAGTGCTAATGGTAGTTTCTGTGATCTCACGCATCATATACAATGGGCGACAGTGATTTTTTTTTGTAACCGAACAGGGCGCTCCCAAAGGACTTTCGTTTGCATAATTTGAGGACAACATTCTGACTTTGCTCCTGGTTTCACTTATCGATATTAATATCGATATCTGTGTTATTCTTATGGTAAAATATAATTTACATTCCTGTGATATGCATTTTTACACATGCAATTGCACATAATTTTTTTTCCTGTCATAGTATAATAAGTGTTTGTTTTTTTTCTAAAAAATAAATAGATGTTGTATTTTCTTCGGAAGAAGGTATTTTGGATGTTTCTTCATAATACTTTCAATAATCCAAGAAATGCTTGCAAAGAAAAAAAAAGAAGTGCTTTACATTTATCGTAAATTGTGACGTGCAACCATACTCCAACGCTATCGGCGACGGGCTGACATCTTCTTATAAGAACCGGACCCATTAAAATGCTTAGATATCGTCATATTATTCTGTGTTTCTGAAGTCCGTCATATGCATCCATGATAAGGATACTTTTCTATCTAAAAATATATATGTACGTACCATTATGGCATTAATGAGGAGTTTTGATAACAAATATTGTTTGCAGGCTGCTTGCGTGGCGGCGGAGTGTAAAGTCCAGCGTAAAAGGCTTGCAAACCAGTGACAGTTAAATTTAAATAAAATTGGACATGGGTGGTAATACCAGATCTACCTACGGCCAATTCAGAAGGGGCGGGGGCCATGCTGGTGACCCCACCAAAACACCACATCACCACCAAAGATGTAATGGATAACATTGCAAATTCAGGTTCAGGTTAAAGAATATTTTATTTTCCAAAATAACATTACACTTATGTGAGAAACATTCACATAAGTATTTGCATGTTGCGTTGCTGCGTTGCGGTTACAATACAAAATGAGTAAGCAAGTTAGTGTAAGTTAGAAGCAAATTATTTTTTACAGCTGTCTTCCTGGGACTCTAGGTTTTTAATATCATTTAGAGATTGTTTTGCTTCATTATCTTTGTCTTTCTAGCAATAACTAGATGACAGCAATGGGCTTCAATATGTGTGCCGGAATCAGGTTGACAACAGTAAACAACTGCATACCCAGAGATCGTATATCGGTGCTTGGGAAGCATAAATGACACCTGTGATTATATTTTTACAAAAAATAATCCAAACTTTAAATGGCACAATCCTTGACGTACAAGTTCTGGATTTCCCGTGACTCCTCCTGTTTGGACAAACAGATTGATTTTATTTTAGTTCATACAATTCCAAGAGATGGCGCCACTAGTACTTTACAGTTGCGCCATTAACTGCACAGATTAGGTAACATAAAAACTACCTATATTAGTTGATTTACCTCTTGCATTCTCACATTTCTAAAAGGCGAAGCCCTTGCCAATTTTTCTCTCATATACTTATTTTCGTGTACCCTGCCAACAATAATTTGTAGTCACAGCCGCATAGTGCATTCTATCGCAATTTCACTTTATCCAACAGCCATACCTTGCCCTGTATGAGCCGGCTCTCCGTGTATCCGTTCCTTGAACATAGTGACGTTAGTGGTAGGTGTGCTTGTGTACTGTGAGAGACCCGGCAGAGCAGCCCCAGGTGAGTCCAAGCCTTGCGCTTGCCCATTTATCGAAACCCACCCAAAACTCCACGAACACCCGGTCGGTCAATCCAGAGCGACTTGGGCGCTCACACCTCCCCTCCCAGAGGTCTTGACTCAAATCCCTGCCCCGTTTACGCACCACTTTTTTCCTCTTTCTGAGTTGGATGAGCGCATTTCGTTACGGACGCGAGCTGTTCCATGGTTCGGAATCCCTGTACAACTGTAGGTCCTCTTCCCCTAATATGTGGTAGGGTTAAGCCCTCCCAGCTTTCTATCATCGCATTGGATGAAAAGATGGTCGAAGTGGCGATGAAGAATTGTCCGCGTTTTCCATCCAGTTCAATGTAGCCGTGCTTTTAAAGGGAGTGTCCTGGCATGGCACCTAATTCCTTTGAGAATTCGGTGTGTTAGGCTCATATCACGGTGGGTGTGGTATTAGCCATCCATGTCCAGTTACTTAAAAAAGTATACTAAACAATATAAGTAGGTAGGTATAGTAACAATCGAGTGTTGTGACATGCCCAGTGATTAATAATGCGTTGGGCATGTCCAGCCGCTTTCATAAAAACGCTGATACATAAAATATTACAATTTAAAGGCAACGGTAGAGCAACTAAGTTACAATTTATGGTTGCGTGAGCTTGATACTACGCTAGGTTTTATTATATTATATTTTACAATATTTTCTGGCAGTGCACCCTTCACAGTTCACCTTCAACTAATGTGGTGAACTGAAAATTCAAATGATGTATAGAAAATAATGTGAAGATTGTTTTTTATGTAACTGGAGATAGATCGCAGTCATGATATTAGCCCAATGAACCGCATTCCCGGAATAATTATGTACCTAAGACTTAGTTTATTTTAAAATCTAAAAGTGAGCCTCTTTCCATGATTACTATATACAAAATAAACTGTATATACTGTGTAGACTATGGAAACCTGTGCTGAATAAGCTGAAAACTGAATTTCGAAGAGGTGCGCCGACAACAGACGTCGAGGAAAACACAGTCAGTGTAATTTGCTCTTCGCATGAAATTCTGAACGCAGCCAATCCTCAAGCAAATGTATGAGTCTTGCCATGGACGCTGAGAAGTCAAACAGAGCGAAGGGTAGGCAGTAACGTGCCTACCTCCGTCGCGACAGGCACGTTCTCCTAAAGATGGAGCCCATGTGAAACTCTGAAACGTCGAGCAGCACGTCCTACTCCTCATATGCGCAGTAAGCCGTCAAACTAAATGTTATAGTTATTTCCCACGTAAGTTTTAAATTAAAAAATAGTGATCTTTAATGCTTAAATGTTATGAAACGTAAATTTTTGAGTGTTCCCTGCGTCCCATAAATAAATAGTATATAATTTCGGACCTTCCCGTTATGAGCACAGCTACATTAAACTGGATGGAAAACATGGCCAAATATATTCATTCAATGCGATCGTACCAACTCACAAGCGGGCTTTACCCTACCATCTAGTGGTAACCTAACCAAAATGCAGTTTTACATGGATTCCGAACCACGGAGCTGTTTGAAATCGTGCCCAAATGCACTTATCCAACTCAAAAAGAGAAAGAAAGCGGTGCATGAAATATGAACGCTGCGAGAGAAACGCAGATATATTTACCTGAATATACAGGGTCAGTTAGATAATTAGGAGTTTAAAGGAGTTGGTAAATAAAGTTATATTATATTAGGATGGTATAAGCATAATGAACCAATTCTTAAAAATAATGTTGCATGTAAATTTAATTTAGAAATATATATTTGTGATAGAGATCATAGTTTTTACAATCAATACAAATGACTTCCTAAAAAAAATTCGGAAAAATATATTTAGAGCGCTCTTTTTCCCCAGAGGGTGATTCTGAAGGCTTAAATAAAATGTTATCTGAAAGCTCAAAAATATTTTGCCATTTGACTTCGAAGAAATGTATGGGAATTGCATTTTTACTCGCAATTTCAGAAGTATTAAAAATGGTACAGTACTCATTTTGACTCTAGAATCAACCCCTGCAGTGGTTTGCAGGGCAGAGCATTTCGTATAGTGGCAAGTTCTAAGAATCCCTAATTTTATATTTTATAATATTTAAGTAGCCTGTTCTTACTACCTATATAAAAACATACACCACATTTTATCCTTCGTGTAACATTATTATTCCCAGCACAAATTACGGTAAACAAGTATTCCAATTGGCCATTAAGAATGTGAGATACCCAACGTGAAGTCCACACATAAAACTCGTGTCACGGAACCCCACCGGCCTGCTGGCTATGCCGGGTCATCATTAATCATTAGATCATATCCAGCTTCCGTTGAGAGGGCTTTGTTTCAATATCAAGCGTTAGACAGGGATGTAAGATACGTTTGGCCATATGAGAGAGCGCATAAGAGCTTTAGATATAGACGGACAACTTAATTGAGTCCAGTACTAGTGATGTTTCCTTCAAACGAACATATCGATTCTACTGTTAGTAAAATTAACTTTACTAAATCAATGGTAGCAGGATAGAATGGCCATTCTTAGAAAGCGGTTTTACCTATGTGTATGCCCATTGCAGTCAAAATCCTATAATAAAATTGTAGAATCGAATGTGTATGGGAATACGTCCATGCCTGAATACATTCGGTGACATTCTGGCTTATGCTATAGGTAAGTCATCAGTATGTGAATTTGGAGGCAACGAAAAGTTAAATATTATCTCTACTGGCTCTCTCAAATGTGTCTTTGAATAGCTTACAATTGAATTAATGTTCCTCGCACACCTTAAGACAAAAAACCTATTAATTAAACTTGGTGCTTACCTAATGCTTTAGGTCTCGTCAATAAAACAAATATAAGTATCGAAGCTGCTTACAAAACATGAGAATCGGTTAATAAATGCGACCTATAGAGGAGAACAAAAAGACAGTCGGACGCCGGACAGCGGGAAATACTAAGGCAATTTATTCGTAAGATTAAACGGATTCGCGATTCGCTCGATCAATAAATTGTTTAATAATTAAAAAAATATTTCATTAATTGTAATTTAAAAAAAAGAGTGTAATCGGCTGCCTGTTATTTTTTTAACCATATTTTTAAACATTTTATAAATAAAATGTTTCTTTTTTTCAAATAAATAAATAAATTTATGTAACAATTATCAACCGTTAAAATAGTTAATCATATATATCCTAAACTTTGTTTGCATTGTAACCGCAAATTAACAAATTAATCATAGTGCTTAAAGGCATTTAAAAAATCCATTAAAATGTTTGTATTTGATGCCGATGAAGGGAACGATGAATTATTATTTTTTTATTTTGCATTTTCTATTAAACAAATCGGTTCCCTTTTTCCTGACACTTTTATTATTATTTTGAACATTAACACAAAATTTCATTCAATGTAGATAAAAAAATCTCACCATCCAGAATCGAACCAATAAACAACATGCTGCCCGAAAGACAAAAATGGTACTTAGGATTATTTAAAATGGAGCTTCTACAAAGTTGCGCGCTCGTTTAAACCGTGTGCGTTAAGATTATAATGCTAGCCAATGCGGATGCTTTGATTGAGTTAAGTTCCTGAACCTTATGGATTGAGAGCATAAAAACAGCTAACATTCTGCCAATATCGTTAAAAAATATTTTAGATAATGATATTTTTTGCATTAAAAAAAAATCTGGACTCAGGTCTCAAACGTATTCTTTTTCAAGTTTGCTGCTGATATAGACAGTAACTCATATTGATTAAAATATAATTTTAAGAACGTAACATTTTGTACCAATTTAGTTAAAGGTATAAGGTAAAAGGTTATGTTTAAATGTGTAATATGTGTTAAAAAATTGGTTTCACGCATTATGAGGGTTGGTCACGTTTCGATAGATTTATTCCCAACTGCTCTAACTAAGTCACGTCGGGCTCCGGCTATCTCGTTTCAATGCTCTAAACTAAAATTTCACTAAAAATGCGTTCCTAGAAGATACAGTTCTGTCGGGCGTCCCCCGACACCATCCACTTTTATTTTTTATTTTTTAAAAACAAAATTTCCTTGGAACCCGGGAAACCTTACTTTTTCCAATCGTCACATTGCATGGTCACTACCAGGCAAATGGTAGATTTATTTTGAATGTTGACGTGTGCCTAATATTTATTCTTACGTTTAATTGAAAAACGTTTGTATGTTTGTTTTATATTTGTTTCTGTGTCTTTTCCATAAATTAATAAATTTCGATATCGACAACAATGTGTCCGTATATCGATAAGTCCGCTCGCGGCATGCAACCGACAGCACTAGGCTCTCCGCCCACGAGCGATAGTGTCGCCGTGTCTCGCTATCTGCCGCGAACGTGTCGGGCGCCCAACATTAACACGTCCGCGCTCATTACTGCTCGATACTTTTGTTTTATTTGCCTTTCGATGAGAAAATCATTGGGTTTGTCTAAAATATCTGGAGAGATAGATCTTTCCGGGGAAATCTATTGAGATTCGGAGATTGTTTAAGCTCACAATGAGTACGTGATTAGGGAGGTCGGCTCGACATGTAGCTATTTCGTATCCCATAAGATTTGGAAATTTGATATCTTTTTTTAATTAACTGGAAATGGATGACTCACACCACACCTACGACCATGGTATAATCCCAACACACCATAAACTAACTAAGTGTCATGAAAGGACCTTCCTTATATTGCACGGTTACGTTGTGAACTAGATGGATGAACGTTTGACGTGGAATCCAAAAATGCAGTGGGTACGATTTTATTATAATTACGTACCGGAAGAAACAAGGCACGCGTGTCATGTATATGCAGGTATTTTTGTTAGCTACTCGTTCATTCCTCTCCCTTTTTCCTTTGTGCATCGAAGAAATTTAGAATGGCATTAAAATTATAAATAAATTGTCTTACTTTCGGACCTTAAAAAAGAACCCTCGAATCCTTCAGCCCCCCGTGGGCTTAACTAAGTGCCCTTGCATAGATATGCAAGGGCACTTAGAGATGGCTGTATACTCCCGAACAGAGTAATTAGAATAATTTTGTATGACCATAGACCTCAATATTGTAAAACTTTATATGTGTAATATAAACTACTTCTTAATTCATTAAGTAATGAAACTTGTATGTCAGCTCTTCTCGAACCGATAGATTGTTAACGTGTCCAAGTGTAGGTATCCTATCTATGGATAAGAAAAAAAAAAATATGGTTTAGATACTCTACTCTACCCAGACTCCACCCACTGAATCTGTCTCTGTGTCCGTGTCCGGATTCGCGAATAAGCGAATCAGAGCCCGTAGTCTCAGTTGTCACCTAAATTGGCTATTACGTCAAAACGTTCTACTGGCGTTATCAATCGTATGGAGAAATTGAGGAGCGCGCGCAGTGGGCGTTAAGCGAACCAACTTTTGCGAGTCCGAGTTTGATTTGACAGCTTAAAGAAGTAAAACCACAGAATAAGTTGTAAACATTTGTATTGGGGTTTGACGTTTTTACGTAGCTTCGAAGTTCCGTATTTTTTTTTATGCGACCTGACATGGATGGCTAATACCACACAACTATCGTTATGATATTAGCCCAATACACCACATTCTCGAAGGAATTAGGTGCCATGCCAGGACCTTTCCATTATGAGCACGGCTACATTGAACTGGGTGGAAAACACGGACAATTTTTCCAATGCCAATTTAGGTGAGAACTTAGACTGACAACTCAGGTCTTCACAGGAAACTGAACTATTATGGATTAACTTATGCATCCATGCATTCATCCATTCTCATAAAATCCGTCCATCTTAAAATTAAAAACATATATTATATTAACTTGAAAAACAAATACCGGATTTTTTATGCGTACACGAGGGGTGAGCAGTGGGGTTTAATATGAGAAAAATCGTGGAATACATGACTGTATTACGTCGGATATTAATGCAGACCGTGCCGGCATTATTTTTGTGTAAAAAGTACCACCTGGTAAATTTAAGGAAGACTTCCTACGTTTTACGTTAAATTCGAACCACCAACTACCAAATAGACAACTCTTTCGACATGCACGGTTACAATAACTTTAATATTTTTAAGTGCCGGAACTCACACACGGAGTTACTTATTAGTTTGATCATTTTAACTTTAACAACATGAAAAATTAAAATAGAGGCGATAAAAAACGTGCATGCTACAATAAACATTACAATTGCACAAGGTAAAGAAATGCACGAAGAAATGTTGTTTTCTTACCGAAACTCAAATATTCCAGAACACTTACAGCCGTATTCAGAGTGGGCGGACTAACATTAATACGCCGGACGAAACTAGTTTTTGTGTGGTCAGTCCGGTGCTAATCTCGTACTAAGATTTGACAGATACTCTCTGAATACGACTGTTAAAGATCAGGTACTTGAAACTGTGGCAAAAACTTGCCTTTGGTAAAGTTAAACCGAAATGGACAAATCGACTGTTCGAGGTTGTTCTCCACAAGCAAGCACGAGTCTTCACTCGCACGTGTAAACAATAATCAAGTCGTCAATATCGAGCAAGTTGCAAGGACATCATTCAGGTAGCTACCTAGCACTGAAACTTCGAGGCTTCGCTATCTGCCGATTAAACGGTACGTACGTGATAGGAAATCAAAGCCAGGCCAGTATGATTTGCTTTTAGCGATAAGGGAATTTATCAGCAACGAATGTGTTTTTTTAAAGAATGTGTAAAGTTTATGATGAAAATATTTATTAATGTCGCGAAAATAGAAACGTCCATTATTAAAATACTTTTTACAAATGCACCCTTCACAAATCGAAGTCATTTCATCGCGGAACACAATTTAGCAAATAGTGTTACGCTATAATGAAATCTTGGCAAAATCCACTTCGCAAAACCCGCACAGTCTACTCTCCCTATGCCCAATCCAATATGGGACCCTTCGACGGCCGCTCCCATTGGTAGATCGCACGAGTCACGTGGGCCCGGGGCCCCGCCCTCCCCGCCCGGGCCCCGCCCTCCGGCCAGAGCCGTCGCCTCCAGACCGCTCCGTCCAGTCTCCGCTCTATAGCATCGCCGGCCGAGTCCTCCTCCGCTCTCGGCGCCGCGTGCGATTTCTTAAAACAACAGTGTCTCTTATCGCCTCTATCGGAATCGGCGGCGCCGTCCGGGCATACCGTCGTCTCTGTCGCGCGCGCGCGATCGCACCGGCTCGAGAGGGACGCCGCGGAGAAATAATTTGAGGAGTGATTAAGAAAAGTCGGCCGGGCGGCGGCGACGCGCGGCTCGGCTCAGTGACGGCCGGCTCGGCTCACCTGGCGCGCGCCCGCTCCGCCATCGACCCGCGCGCACCGCCCGCGTGAAGGGCGATGCACTAGGGGCCCGCGACGCGCCCGCGCTGCGACAATGATGACTATGGACGTCGGCATGTACAACAATCAGCAGAACGGGTACGGCGAGGCCGGCTACTACGGGCCGGGGCAGTACTACGAGGCGTACCCGGAGCAGTACTACGCGGAGGCGAGCCCCGCCGGCGCGTACTACGGCGAGCCGCTCGGCGTCGCGGAGCCGCCGCCGATCATCAGCTCGGACGGCGGGCTCTGCTACACGAACCTCGACTACGGCGGCGAGGGCTACGGGCCGGGGCCGGCGCCGGAGTACCGGCGGCGCGACGAGCTGCACAGGCACGAGAGCGACGCGCCGCCCCACCGGCTCGAGGGGCACTACCTCGAGGCGAAGTACAACATGCACTTCGTGGACGCGGACGCGTCGTCCTCGGGGCAGTACGCGCCGCTGGCGGAGGCGCCGGCGTCGCCGCTCGACTACGAGTACGCGAAGGAGGAGTACGGCGCGCTCATGAAGGAGGACTGCCTGCAGCAGCAGGCGATGCAGCAGCAGCTGATGGGCGGGCTGGCGGCGCACGCGCACGTGCACGCGCCGCCGATGCACTCCGCTGCCGCCGCCGCCGCCGCCGTGCCCACCTACAAGTGGATGCAGGTCAAGAGGAATGTGCCAAAGCCGAGCGGTGAGCATGCAGTGTTTTTATGATTTTTATGTACAGACTTACGAATGTGGTTTTAACATTACTTTTAATTTGACTTGCGCGTTTTAGTTTTTCAATGTGAAAAATAGGTACTGTACCTATCTGAAAACTGCTTCCGACGCTTATTTTGTAAAAGGGTGTAAAGTATTTATAATCTCCGTTAATCATATCGCAAGAAAAAAACTTTTCGAGGCCAATTGGAAGATAAAAAAGCGTGTTAAAAACTAGAAAATAATTACATTAAATGTAATTATTTCCTATGTTTTTATTATTAAAATTTTAGTGTCGCACATTACTAGTCAGAAAAGAAACTTTTAAAATAACATATAAAAAAAACTATACAAAACACGGAAATAAATATGCCCTGAAGCTTAAGAACGGCCCGTAAGCAGTGTTCCCCATACAAACGTAGTTTGCTAATCATTTGTAAAACACTGTTCCGATTTGCTTGATATTAAGTATCTAATATTCTTCAATAAATATCTGTGTCTGCACGTTTTTGTTTTGCTGAAAAATATAAAGCAACTTAAATAAAAGGGCAAAAGAATATCTAAATACAAATTTTCTTTTCTCTGTTGTGTGACACAGGATATTTTTTTCGAAAAAACAAACACGTGCAGACATAGATATTTGTTTCCTCATATTAAGTCCCAAATATCAAGAAAATTCAAACAGTGGTTTTCAAATGATTGCTAAACTACGTTTGTATGGGGAGCGTAATTTTCTGATGCTTACGGGCCCACCTTAAGTGTAAAGATTTTGATTATTGGGACTTATAAAACTCAGTTTGTAACATGGAGCAACAAATAAACTGCTTACAAAGTCATCTACAAACTAAATATGTAGAGTATGAACCAATGTGGGTCACTTCTTGGGAAATAAATTAAATATTTTTTATGGACAAGGCTTAAAAGTAGTAGAGACCGAAACTGAAAACAATACAATTACCTACTATCACAAAAATACAAATATTTAGCCAAAATTTGAGAACGTAGATTTGTCATGTGGCATATCAGTAACATAAAAAATAAACATATTACATAGAAAGTTCGTAGTAATGAGTACTTTGTAAAAAAGGCAAAATATTTTCTAAAAAAAGATCTCATTTGGCTCCATTTAAATTGATTGATACCCAAAAGAATATGTATTTATTTATATCTTGCTACTATTTTTCTTCGCCAACGCCGCCGCCTCTACTTCACCATTATAAGGTTTATTTTATTTTATTAAAGAAATATATAAAATTTAACTATCAAAAAAATTTTGAAACAGATATCAATATCTTGATAGTTATTTACATAGACGGAAACTTAAATTTAAGGCATAGAATTAGTGAATTTTGTTTTTTCAAGAAAATGTAGAGCAACCGTTCAGAATTTCGCATTTTTTTTACCCAAATTTTTTTTTTTTTGCCAGAATGTGATAAAAAACTGGGAAATCTATATGCAATGTTTTTTTAACGTGACTAATATTTCATGAAAGCCTCAGATTCGTAATCAACAAACAAAAATACTTTCTGTTTTTTAAAATAGTCCGTATCACCTCCCTGCTGCCGGAGAAGGTCATTAGTGCTGAAACTGTAAATGGATTTAAAAACCGACTAGACAAACATTTAAAGGCAATAAAAAAAACAAATAATCAATAAATAAAATCAATATAAATGCATAATTTGAATGATAAGTAATATTAATAATACCAATTTAAAAATTAAAAAAATACACAAGTGCACTCCGGGAAAAATGAAATTCACGCATCAGCTTCAAGCTGCTAGTGATATAAATAACATAATAATAATAATAATATATTCAAATCTCTAAATAACACAATTACGATATTTTTCACTTACCTATTATATTTCAAGATCTCGTTCTAGGTATCCCGCCCTGTTATTTCTATTTTTTCGCATTTAAGTAAAAATTATGGTTAACTCTTTGACATCTAGTCTTTTCTAGTCTTCTATATAATCAAAATTAATGCCCAATTGTTTTGTCAGAGCAAAACTCGAGAACGTCTCTACCAATCCAGCAATTTTTTTTTAAATTAAGCCTTGATTCTTAGCTATAGTTGGACCCAATAGGTGGCGCGGTTGTCGAGATATATATTTTTTAAACTGACCGTTTAAATAACGAGCCAGCGAGGGTGAAACCACCAAAACAAAATTGGCCCGAGAGTATAAGTTCAATTATTTAACTCGTTGACTGAAGTTCGGCCGATATCAATCGAAAAGTTTATCAGGCAAAATAACTTTATTGATAAGGGCGAATTTATATTTTATGCATCCGCAAATTAAAAATGGTCACATCGTAATATTTTATTTCCAACACGATCTGTCTAATACAATAATGTCTTGATTGTCATAAAGCGAGGGATCGATGGGCAGATTCTCGGCGAACTGATATTATTATTGATGCAAAATAAGTCTTATACTATGTAGTAAGTCCGTGGTTACAGCCACGCTCGTATTGTCGTGTCTTGTGCTCGTGCTTCACATGCAAGAAAAACATATATTTTGTTTTTATTAACATGCAATGAAAAATAAATATACGGTCTACGAAGCGTGGGTATCTTAGGAGCAGCGAGAGTTGAGTGCCACCGACTACTTTTCGGTGCGTAGACACATCAACAATTAAAGTGACTTTCTTTGAGGCACATTTAAGTTTGGCGCGAACTATAATAACGTCCAGACAACGCTGCACTTGATCGTGTATAGTTTGCATATCAAGTCTACGCAGCCTTGAAGTCCGCTGAAAACTGAACGGTAAACTCGATCGTGTATTGCCGGCTTGAGGCTGAGTGAAGGCTCTGCCAGGCCGGGTCGCTCCGGGGCAGGGGGCTTGAGCCTGTCATTTTTCATGTTAGAGGCGCTATCATATCACACTGTGTTCATAATGATTACTCAATAATTACAAAGTCTTGTGATCTGAGAGCGTGATTTTTAGTATAGTTTTTGCTTCTCTGTTGCAAAAACTTAAAAATTTCCTACTCACTAAACTAATAGAACAATAAGTATTTTGTTTAAAAGGTTACATTTTTAAAAACATCAAATGTATGTAAAACGTTTTAGTTAGTCACGGTAGCTCAGTTGCTCGACGCAACGCCTTGCTGGCCTAATCGATGTAAAGCTACTATAGGTGCGGTTGGGTCCTGGATCTGTCTGTTATCATGTTTTACCGTCGAGTTGCTAGCCGTGGTTCTTTGACTAAGCTAATCCCATGGGGTTGGTGCTATCGCATTGAATTAAAGATGGTCATACGGCAATGAACATTGTCCATATTTTCCATCCATGCAACATAAGGAAGGTCCTAACATCTAGTTCCCACCTTGACAGTAGGTGTAGCATAAGGCATTCAAGGCCTGGTAAATAAAAAGCATATTTCCGTTTATTTTAACCAAAAGTTCAAGACGATTAACTAACTCGATATCAGTACTTATTCATTGGACTAAAACGCAACTAAATATGTAAAGTTTAAGTGAAACGGAACACTAAAATGTCAGTCATAACGCCCATCAAAATGTTCCGATCTCGTCAAAGGCTCCTAAATAAAGCCGAGTTTACACTGTACGCTGTCAACTGTCGAGCGAGGCGGCCGCGGACGTAGAGTTGCCAGCGTGGTGCCGACCGACCGGCCGCCGCCTCCGCACGCCGGTGTCAAATACGTCAAGTGCAGACCAATCAAACGCCTCTATCTTACATCTCAGCTTAGAAAAGCCTCTCTGGTAACTTCCCTTCCCGGTGACTCATGCGAGTGCGCCTCTACATCTGGTATGTGGAGTGAGAGGCCCAGTTGGTCCACGAATCAAGTTGGCTAAAGAGCCCCCAAGTCACAGTACCCAGTCTGAGTTCAGAACCCGTCGCATTACTTTTTGCTTTCCTAATTATGTCTTTACTATCCTCCCTCAGAGTTAACAGTTAATTTTTGTTTCCATTGGCAATACATTTGTGTGTTTGTTTTTGTTTTCCAATATTTGTTATCGAGTTTTTATCATAATTTATTGCATATTTAATTAATTAATAAATGTATTATATTTATTTACGTATATGTATGTAAATATATATTTATATGCATATAAGTAGTTGTATTAGGCAGGAATTATGTGTGATTTAGTAAATTAACTTGCCTCTATAACTGCTACTCGCACTACTGCTCGCGATACCCAAAAGTAGACTGCAAGATGAATGCCACTGGCTTTAAGTTGTACCTTTTACCCGAATTTTGAGTGCAATAAACATTTATGAATAAATAAATAAATACTTTATCAGGATGGATTTTTGCAAAATACTAAAATATTAGCTTTAGCAGTGTTTAAAGAGTTAACATTAATTGAATTTAATTGTTCAGAGATTTGAGATAGATAATAAGAGATAATAAGAGCCCCAAGTCACACAAATCTCATAACTTCATCATCTGTAATGTAGCCTCAACATTTACCTTTTCAACTATACATTCAAAAGATATGAGGCTTAAAAAACAATTCTACTTTTAAGATTGCATAGTCTTTTCATTATTGATTTGATAATAAATTTTTGAAAGTTTATTTATTTAATAACTTTTCAATGAATAAATTTGGAGCGTTTTAAAGCATAGATTTTGTGTAGAATATTGGGTGAAAAGTTAAATTTTAAGACTGCGACTAAAAGTTACTAAGTAATGCGGGAAGTAGAGACTGCATATTTTGGAGTTGATCGGTGTGAGCTAGTTTTAATACATACTAGAAAGTAACCTCTTTGAAAGTAAGACGATGGGTTCTGAACTCAGTCCGATCCTAGCTCTACGTTTGTAATTTCTTCCTTAAAGCCTACAGTCGCTTTTACCAACTCCAAATTCTGCAAACGTAATTTTTCAAAATTTAACATCGACTATGCTATACAAAATATTGATATTTTTGACATTAAATCTTCGGTGAAATGCCTTTTATTTAAATTCTAAAACAAAATAGTTTTTTTTTTTATTTAAACATCTTGTACCTAATATTACGAACGGCGTATATTGGTTCAAAATAGCTTTTAAAACCTGTAGAAATAGTGAAAATGGCTGAAACAACATATTGTTTTGTCTTCTATCTTACGGTGTATTATGCCTAATAATATATATTATTAGGCGATCAAATTCATAACTAAAATAAATTCATTTAGTTCTATTGCGCATTTCACAGACCAGCCGATAAATAAATATTGAGTATTAAGATGGTTATACTAGCCAATGCAAATGGTTTGATTGCGTTAAGTTCCTGATCTCAATGGAATGAGAACATGAAAAAAAAACATGTATAATTCCAGCTAACGTTCTACCAAAACAGAAAGAAAAAAAATTTTGAAGTCAGGTCTCAAATCTATTATTTTTCAAGTTTGCGGCTTATATTGATATTAACTAATATTTATTTTAATACCATTTCAAAGATCTTAATATTTTGAGCGGCTCGTAGCCTAGTGGCGCGGGGATTGGCCTAGCGTACCAGAGGCCCGGGTTCAATACCGACTTGCACCACTGTCTTTCTCTTTCAGAGTTCGATAAGTGCATTTCGTCACGAATGCGAGCTGCTCCATGGTTCGGAATCCATGTAAAACTGTAGGTTCCCCTACTAGGTGGTAGGGTTTAAGCCCGCCCGGGTTGGTACCATCGCATTGGATGAAAAGATGGTCGAAGCGGCAATGAAAAATTGTCCGTGTTTTCCATCCAGTTCAATGTAGCCGTGCTCATAAAGGGAATGTCCTGGCATGGCACCTTATTTCTTGGGGAATGTGGTGAATTGGGCTAATATCATAACGGTAGTTGTGTGGTATTAGCCATCCATGTCAAGTCGCATAAAAAAACCCATTCAGCGAAGAACATTTTTAACTTTCCCCAATTCCTTTAACGAAACCGGTTTCTCGCGTTATGCGGGTTGGTCACATTTAGAAAGAATTATTCCGAGCTGCTCTAACTAAGCGACGACGTCGGGCTCTGGCTATCTCGTTTTTATCGCAAAAATTGGTCCAAAATGTTTAGGTATGAGGATGCTCTTAACTAAAAAGAACGTCATTGTTAATTCTCCAATATAATATTCGTGTAATATCCACTGCTCGAAACGCTATAAAAGTACTAACTTCACATCGCATTTGACCTTATACGCTTTTCCAGAAAGTATTTTCTCTCATGGAATAGATTATATTCGTAAGGCTACATGCGGCGCCGGAGCGAGTCGGGGGTTGTTCTGGCGACGACTACGCTAAAGTAGATTCAGTTGGTCACGGCACAGAGCTCACGCGACGCCCCCGCCCCGCCTGCCTGCCGGTCAGCCGACCCTGAGGCAGCGACGGCCGTGGGGAATATTCATTTATTTATTTATTCATGTTTATTGTACTAAAAAAAATTGGGCAAAAGGCACAACTTAATGCCGGAGGCATTCTCAGTCTATATTTGGATATCATGATCAATCAATGCGAATAGCAGTTATGATGACAAATTACAACAAGTATAGTTATTGTTATTATTATTTAAGGCAATTTTTTTAAGTTAGGCCTAAGTGATGGAGTAGAAAAGAACCTAATGATGATCAGTTATAGAGTTTATTCTTAGGGCTAACTAGCTCATTTTTTCAAAAGTTGCACGGGGCTAAGCCGGGAAAATACTGTTGCAGGGCATTTCAAAATATCGCAAACAAGTCACGAGCTGTGATCAGGCACTTACTTTAACATGGTGTAGTTGGAACGAGTGGTTCTTCTAAAATGATGTTCTTTTTTAATACTTGTCACTGATGTTCTTAAAATACTCCGTGTTGGCTTGCTGGTAGGAATTCTTGTTGTACGAAATATTATAAGATAAATGTAATGAGAACTTGATCACCCATCCAAAATCTACCAACTAGGCACCCGAGATGGCCCACATAATTAATCTCTTTATATTTAAAATGTTTATAAACACAAGAAATGGAACGTTCCGTATATATTTTGTTATCTCCATGTAAATGCTAGAACCGACACAGCAATCATGACTGCCGAAACCTTACCTAGGCGCAAAACTTTACCTAAGCAGAAAAATAAAAGAACACCACCGATTTTATACTGGTTTATAAGGGGGAACGGCAAAACGTCTAATATGCAGATCGTATAATATCATATTTTAACAAAATTTTAAAACCATGCACAACGTATAATCGGCAGATCGTATAATTTTATACGTAGTGCATGAAGAAGTTTAAAAAATAAAATTACTTATTTCTTCATGCATAACGTATAATAGTCACAACATATAAAATTATGATCTTTATTTAACGAAAAAAGAAAACCATGCATATCATATAATCCAAAAACTTTTCATACGATAAGCTCCCTTATGTATATACTTTTAAAGCGTATACTTGCACGCGACTTTTCTACCGTCTCAATTAGCGTAAGGTGGCCTTTCGAAATTGTAGCATATTGTTACTCTTTAACTAATATCGATTCGTAGCAATTTCAGCCTTAAATGTATGGATATTAGGGCGCTTTATGCTTCTCTGGCATATTATACGTTCTGCATGGTTTTCTTTTTTTGTAAATTCACGTTAGGAAAATTATACGTTGTGACTATTATACGTTCTGCATGATGCAAAGAGTTGATTCTATTTTTAAACTTTCTTCATTCACAACGTATGAAATTATACGTTGTGAATATTATACGATATACACGGTTTTGATTTTTTCGAAAAAAATACTTTTATACGTTGTGAATATTATGCGTAGTGAATAAGACTCGTTTATAACCCGATACACGTAGAGTAGCAGAGTCAGAAATACGGTATTGCGTTACCTCCCTAGTATTGGTCGCTTCGTGGTAGTTTCCGTGCGAGGCGAGGGGCTTTTTAACTGAATTAGATTATGTACTCTGTGATACCCCGCCGTCGCTCGGTCGAGCAAGCCTATCAAGCTATAAGTCGGTTAATCCTATTCTCCCATAGCATATTTTGAGTAACTGAGAAAAAACTACTTTCTTCGCCGAACTGAAACGTTTGGTTAATTTATAGTTAAATTAGCAGTGAATCTACTATTTCAGTTTGAAATATGTTTAAGAAATGAACTTATTTCACACAAAATTTTAGCGCTAATTGTTGCACAAATTTACACATCTGCATAAATCTTCACCAATGTACCTATTATATGTACTTTGTAACCAGTAGTAACAATGGAAGAAAAATAATACAATGACCAATCTGGCGAAGTTTCTTGTCGGCTCTTCTTCGCCAGAAATAATCGATTTAATGGATCAGGAAAAAAAATATGACAAATCCGAGTTTGTAATATACATCTAATGAAGGAAAGGAAAACTGAAATCAATATTTGATTAATTTGTAATGGAACATACATATTGCAATGGTAATTCATTGAAAATTACACACCATATATATTTTCACTCACTTTGATATATGTATTAAAAAAAACAGTACAATATTTTTATTACATGTCCTCAGGGACTCCAAAAAAGATCTGAATCAAGCAAAGCATGAAGCCTTTCCCAGACAGAAAAAGTTTCGCGGTTAGCACAGAGTCCTATCTCTTAATTCGCAAGAAATAAGAGCGACAATTCGCGCGAACTTCGTGCCCGCTCGATGCTCACTCTTATTTATTGCCATTTAAGAGTTATGAGCATACATTATAGCGGGAACGTCCGCTCTCTGTCTGGGAAAGGCACAATGCCACCATTACGATGTCACCCCATAAGAGCAATAAATGTTAAACGCCTTCGACCCCCCCCCCTTCGTTCTCCCCGCACCCCGCACGCGTACCCCGCCACCGTCGAAGCAGCGCTCGTGTCGCACAGTCACAGTGACTGGCGCATTTACCATTTTTTCGTGCCAGGATAATGTTTCGGTGCGTCCTTTGTCACTTTATGCAACATTCCTTTGCAGATTTAGAAAGATAAGGGTTCCGTGATACTTGTTTACTATACAGGATCGCAATGGTGCTATGGTCCTAGTGCTAACAATTAAGGTAAATTTGAATACAAAAATATAGAGTAAACTTACCCTACAATTCAGTATTGAGAGCATCCTCATATCTAAACATTTTCGACCAATTTTTGCGATTAAAACGAGATAGCCAGATCCCGACGTCGCTTAGTGAGAGCAGCATCCGCATTGGCTAGTATAACCATCTTAATGGAGTTAATAAAATCGTGAGTTCTGTGATTGTAATTATATGCAAAATTTGAGTATGGACAAAGCCAAAATTTTGCTCGAAATATGTTACATACAGCAGTGGCTGCCTTAACTTCGTTGCCTCTTATTCTTTTTTTTTATATTTTACTTTTTAAGTGTGAAAGTATCCTGACAGAGCAAGTGGCGCCAGTCCGAGTGTCTTTCCTGCTTTTCAAATGCAAAATGTATGCCTTCAGTATAGTGAGCATTGAGGACGGGACTCGATAGTATAGGGGTGCGCGTCGGCACTTTTACATTCGATAGCAGATTTCGCCGACGAATTCCCTTGCAACAGATTTTCTCACTTCACACGACACTATTTAGTGCAACGACCATTCGATGTTGCGCGTCCCGAGTTCGAAAGCGAACTTACTAAAGTTAGACGTTATCTACTAAGTCGTGGCTACGCTACCGCCGATTCTCCGCCGCACGAATGAGGTTCGATCGCCAAACCCGTCTTTCCTTTTCCTATGTATCCATGCTTCGATTTCTTTCAAAAAAAAAAACCGAACGTAATAATCGGCCTGACTCAGACTAGGATCTTCAGTTAATTTTTGGCGCATCGTAAGCACGTCGCAAGTAACAAGTCTCACCCCACCCGCAGAACTGCCACTTTTTAATACGAAACAGGCAGAAGAACTTGTTCTGCATTTATTGTTTGTATTGATCCCTCTAATAGTTTCCGAAACGGAAGTGACTGCTGATACATCCTGTAAATGCATTCCGAGCATTTTTTTCGTGATATATGGCCAAATCATTTTATGTAATCGTGTGTAATTCTGATTTAATCTTTAGGTATTAAAACTTTATTGACCGAGCAAATCGCGGTCTCCGTTTCAGCTTGGGCAAACATGCTTTTGTTTGTCTGTCCGGCGTCCGGCTGTTCTCCTCTACAGGTCGCATTTCTGAACCGATTCTCATGAAAAATTGTGAGCAGGTATTTAAATTTAATTGTTTTATCGAGAACAAACGTTTGTTTTGTGACAAGACCTTAAGCGTTAGGTTAGTACCGATTGAAAAGAATGACTGTAAACATAGGATTTGGTTTTAAGGTGCGCAATTTTAACTGTATTGTACATATAAGAAAATATACATGGTTGTACCTGTCGCGTGCTGGGAATATTTAGTTAGACCATCTATTGTAAGCTGGTGACTAGCAGAAGATCACGGCCACAATATCACCCTGGGGGACTCCCGCGGGAATTATTTTTGCATGGCACCATGCAGGGCTCTACCGCACATTCAGAAAGCGATTTATTTTTCGATCCGACAGGACTTGTGCGATTGACATGGACGTCACACGAATGTAAATGATACATAACTTTTTCGTCTGTACTTATAGTGAGACATTGTACTTTATGTTTTACTATATATTTAAAGTGATGCAGATAAATAATAAACTATTAATTTTACAAACTGAGTAAGGGAAATATTTTTTGAAGGTGCAGTTATATTGTTCTAAATATATATGTGATAACAGACCAAAATTAACGATACTCAAAGCAGAAATTCTAAATTTGATTCGATTTGTAATTCAGAAATAATTGCAATTATTATATAAAAGTTAGCCGATAATTTTCTTGACCCATACCTACGATTGTATGGGTTAGGTTAAGTTAGTCTAATGAAGAAGACAGAAATTAATGGTTTGAGGACAAATCTTTAACAAAAAACTGTAAACACATAAAAATATGACCACTTTGGGTGCAAGTAGAGTCGTTCCATTGAATGCAAATACATGTATAGTTCCTATGTCCGATGTTTTAGATGTACATAACATACTTAGATCCAGAGTTTTCTCAATTAGTCAAAGTGCTCAACATTGTTTTGTCAGCGAATTTAACTAATTTCTACTAGAGCTTAGATTAGCTGATTAATAACTGAATTACCGGAAACGTTTTAACATTTTTAATAAAATACTTAGATCTTAAACTTATGATCAATATGTTCGTGTAGTGTCAGTTGCGGTCTAACTACATTGAATGGTATCTTAAGCGATATCAGAAACCCCGGCGGGTGACAACCCTATTGCCGGTGTTGTCCGCTCGCGATACACACGAGCGTGAATTCACAATCGGCGCGATCTCGGCGCGAGAGTCGATGTTATCTCCGTGCCGTGTGCGGTCCCGCGGCACTCTACCGGTCGCTGCAAAAACGTCACATGTAGAGTCATCCCTTTAAGGCTGTTCCGACCCATACAAAGTTTTTTGAGTACAGAACGCAAAAAGTATTGCCACGAATTTATTATATAGTAAATATGAAATATAGTCATAGTAATTATGGCGAAAAAATTCAGAATTTCTGGCTTATAGGTTTGACACAATTTTCAAAACAACATTTTATATTTACAACAGCATTCGAACGGTGTAATATTTCTAATCGCTAATTAAAACACCGCGAGGCCCAACGTTGATAAGGAGGATTTTTCTAGACGCCTAGGCTACCTGGTACTCGAAAGAGAACCTTGGCGCCTGCAACGTTCGCAAGACGTCACGCTGTATTTTCCCTCCCATGGTAGATCCGTTCTCGTTCCTAGCAAGTTTCCAAGGCTATATAGCACCTTTTTTAAAGCGCGTAGTACCTTTCTTAGAGCACCTTGGCCTACTGAGATTCAACATTTCCAAAGAAGTGAGCTTTCGTCATTCAAGTAAGATCAAGGCCGAAACCGCTTCGCATAAACTGGGGATCCTCACCGCTGCAGGGTTCTTCTCACCGTTCCAACGACTTCTCAAATACATTACAGTTAAGCGCGGTGATGCGCGAACACTGTAGCCTTTTATGGGATGGGAGTTCTTCCACTACGTACTACGTCATAGCCTGCTGTATTGTTTTGCGTTTGTGTGTGTGTTACAAGCCGTGAAGTAGAAATTCGGTACGTCGAGTCGTAGGCCTACACGCAGGTAGCTCCGACATTGTACCGGCCCGCCTTTCAGTATGCTTAGTGCCGCCAGCTATGAAGTGCGCTTGATTCGTTCGTTCGTGATTTGACTCAAATGTGTTGATTTGGTTGTTATTATGTAAATAAGTGGTGTTTCTACAAGCAGTGAACCTCTAAAAATCATACACAAGAAAGTTAGTGAAGTGTGTGCGCCAAAATATGTGTGACAGTGACTGGATTTAAATGTTTCCGAGTACTTATAGTCCCATTCTGTTAAATAAAAGAGCTAGTTTAGTTATATATAATTTAGGTGGTTTTATTTTGTTTAAGAATTATTTTGTTTCACACTATATACATTATTTGATTAAATAAGATTAGATTTATATAATAAAGAAGAATTCTTAATGTAGAATCCTATATATAATGTCGATATCTATTCTGAAAGTTCAATGTAGCAGCATATTTAAGTGAAAACGTATTTAGACATGGCAACAGATTAAACGATAAAGATATGTATTTTAAAATGACTCCTTCCTGAAGCTTCATATACCTACGTACATATTGAACTAGACATATTACATTATCATTAGTCAAGCTCAACACAGCAAATAGTATTTAGGAGCTATCCCAGGGCCTGCCTTAATCGCGGAAAATTGTCATTGATAAATATGTAGTAGATATGAATTTCCTTGTGTTTGAGGCAGGTTCTATTACATAAAGAAATTATGCCATTTTTGTAGATATATCTAGCAAATATGATGTCCTCTATATTTTTCTACTAACTTTTCTACTATATTTGCAGATTATATGTAGTAAATATTATATTTTTTGTGTCTTAGGTAGTTGCGTCAATAATTGAAAATGAATGTTTGAATATCTATCTATGTTTGGAGATATTTGTGCTTAGAAAATAAGAACCAATAAACTAAATATAAATAATACATATATTTTATTTTAGCTCCACTCTCTAAAGTAATGCACATTTTTCACAGTAACAAATTAATTATAACGTATTAATAAAATGATTAATTTGTTACATTAATTCCAATCACGAAATAGCAAACAATTTATGATCATTCACTCATAAAAACTATTGCTAAAAGATACAGTTACATTAATTAAGTAAGAAAAGGCTAATTAATACCTAGAACAAGGCTATAATCAGCGTCTTTCGATAATATTTTGACCTCAGCTCGATAAGATAGAAAGAGCCTTCATACAAAGCTAAGATATCGGTAGGCCTACCACTACCTGAAAATGGGACGCTGCTAATCCTACTTCACGGCTTGTAACACACACACAAACACAAAACAATACAGCAGGCTATGACTACGTATTACTTGTTGGCATTACGCCGCCACGCCCGTCCGCACGAAATCCAATTCTTACCGTAGGTCTCGAGTATCAGAGCAATAAACGGTATATAGCATCACTCAGTGTATGGATCTTGAATCCCTTATTTTTCTCCATCCAACCTTTCTCTGGAGCACTGGATAAAAAATAAATATAACTTTTAGTACCTAATTTAATTAATTAACATTTAATAAATTTGAAATAAGATATTTTTAAGGATTTCAATTTCAGCAGATATGTTATGAATGAGAAGTAAGAATATCGTAAATTAAAACAATGTAATAAGAGCAACGCACCTCTAGAGCATTTTTTT
Organism: Incurvaria masculella; assembly: GCA_946894095.1. Classification (NCBI taxonomy): domain Eukaryota; kingdom Metazoa; phylum Arthropoda; class Insecta; order Lepidoptera; family Incurvariidae; genus Incurvaria; species Incurvaria masculella. Next base: position 12,520,293 of record OX335653.1, on the reverse strand, counting down.
AATCCAGCCATATCATGACGGTGGACATAGTATAAATAAAGTATGAGCCATCCATGTTCAGTTACAAAAAAATCACATCCAAATACGTGTTCTCTCATGTCCACAAAATCACGAAATTCATACGTTCAAAGTCAAACTAAACAGAGGTGTGTGTGCGGCGTAGTACTGAGTAGTACACAGCAGCGAGCATGGAAGGACAGGAGTAGCGATCGAAACTCATTCGTGTGTCGCCAGCGTAGCCACGAGTTGGTGGAAAATGTCTAACTGAGAGGTGAGTCCGAATCCTCTCTCACCTCAATAGGTGTTTACGGAACTTCAAAGTTACGTAAAAACGTCAAACTCCATACAAGTTTTTAATTGTTATTCTGTGGTTTTACTTCTTCAAGCTGTCAAAGTCATACTCAAACTTCCGATTTGTATGAAAATGCAGAGTCCGCGTCAACGGCAACATCGACGTATTTTGTTCAATTTCCCCATACATTTGAAAACGCTAGTCAATCGGTTTGGCGTAAACGCCAATTGAGGTGGCAACGGGGACTATACTATGGACGAACTCTGTAGTTAGTTCGCTTACGAATTCGGAACGCGCAACATCGAATATTTGTTGCACTAAATAGTGTTCTGGAGAGTCATACATTGACTTTTCGAGAACATCCGAACGCGATGCAATGTTCATTCACGCTTGCAGCTTTTTTTATGCTACCGAATGATATTCTACAAACTGACCAATCAAGATGCGACGCTGCTGACACAAAGTAGCGTAAGTGTCGGCAAACGCAAGCTCGAGCTATCATCTGTCGTTCGTGAATACCACTTTGCGAATTTGTCCCACTTTGTTTATTGACGCTCCGAGTCCGGCAGTTCCTGTGAAGTTCTAACTCTAATTCAGAGAGGGCGGACTAACTTTAATCCGCCTGACTACACCGGTTTTTGTATGGTTAGTCCGGTGCTAATCTCGTACTAAGTTTTGACAGTTGCTCTCTGAATACGACTGTTTGTGTTCTTACGTTTGTTGGTACTCGAGAATAAGTTAGCGAATTCGTAAGCGAACTCACTCGATGCCTGCGAGTTACGGTTGCTACTCACGTCTTTCCATGGTAGCTGGTACACAGCGGAGTGCGTGCGGCTCGCTAGATGCTCGCGGCAGATAAGGCCCCCCGCACACTTGACCCTCGTTCGATTCCGGCGCGGGGTAAATATTGCCGTAGAAATAATCGCTTTATAATACACTGGCCGAGACGCCGCGGCATTGTTGCGCACTTATTTTTGTTAAAGTGTGTAAGGTTCGTACTATATTTTCATCTTACAAGTGTATATTCAGTAGCCATTACAATATTATTTATTCAATGCCACTATAAATTACTTATTTAATCGACAGGCAATCGGTGAGCAGTTTTCTCGATAACGCAGTCCTTTAGATATTCAGCGGGTAAATGTTGCAATGTCTGCGTATCGGATACGATGCATGGACACAGTGCCAATGGGTGTTTTTTTCATATTTAAGTTAGGAACAAAATTTATGTTTTAATGTTTTTTTGTTATTAATTACGTTGTTTATTAAAGAAATGTAGTGTACAAGCAATTTTCTAATTCTAGAATTATGAATAAAGAACTATAATAATCAAGCAATTTTGTTTTTTGAGTATAGTGTGAAGTGAAGTAAGTCGTTTAACTTAGGATCTGTAAATCTGTCCACCGTGATTTCGTCACTCATTCGCTCTGAACATCAATACCAACTCAGCATCGCCATTGTACACATACTTACATATATTGAATCGCATTGAACCGCTAATATTTTAAGATTAAGTTCAAATAAATACACGACGAAAATTTGGGTCAGTAAAAGAAGAATTTCACATTCTCATGTTAGCAATTCCTTCGAATACTAGATGAATCGACATTGGTCCGTGCCATGTTTAAACGTCTTGCGAGTTGAACAATCTAGACAGCGGTGATGTGACAAGAGCAAGCTTGGCCAAATGGAAAATTGTTGCGTGGGTTGAACCTACATAAGAAAATTACTCTCATGATATGTAAGTACCAGTAATTGGCTTCAATGGGTGGGGTGGCTGTCTCTGAGTAGGTATGAAACATGTATGTATATGTACCGATGAAACGAAAAAAACCTTCTAGAACCTAACAAGAATATTTATTTAGAATTTACCATTAAGAAAGGGCTATAGAAAATATAGGAAACTGTAAAGGAATAAAACAAACCCAAGCGTTTGTTGGAAACTTTTCATGAACGAAATGCATTTCCATTTCCAATTACATTTAATTAAACTTCTGGTCGTCAAAATACTGTAAGTCATGTCACACTCTTTTTCATTAGCGGATTCAGTTAACGCAGTGAAGAAGAACCCGCAAAGTAGCTTTACGAGTTTATAGGTATTTTTTTCACGTCCACATTTATGCCATAACACTAGTATGAATGACTGCCGAAATGCTGCTGCCAAACTTTCATTTTCAGTAAATCAGTCTAAGTCAAAATTCCACTCATAATTATTTTCAAATTATCTTGATGCTTAGAAATTGATTTAATGGTCGAAGCGATTGCTTTTAGTTTACTCAAACATTTGCAAATGTGTTAATGTATTTCTGGCAAGTTTTATGATATGATATATACCAGTTAAAGTCCGACCAAAAGACCTCGTTTTTTTTCCCCACTCTCACACTTAACATCACCCTTATTACCGTAATGGTAAATATCTTTGATGGCAATTATTAAGCTATGCAAACGTATAATCGCCATCAAAAGCAGGTGGTTCAGTCTGTCTGACTGGTAGTCAAACTACATAACACACCCTGATTGGTCCGGGTATACAGTTGACTCAGTGTAGAACGATTCGCAAAGAAGCTTCACTGGTTTATAACGTACCCGGCTCCGCTTGGGTTAATGTTGTTTTGTCCTGATTCTTTGCATGACCCTCAAACCAGCAATCATCGAGTCGACTAATCTTCAATGAACTCCTTCAATCAAAAAACCAGCTCGAAGTAGCGACAATGTGACGGGCGGGGTGCGGGCGCGCGCGAGGGGTGAAGAGTAAGGGCTGGTTAACTTTGCGTGTTTACGTCAACTCGCGTCACGTCACGTCACGTGACGTCACACCGGCGGCCGGGGCGGCCGGACCGCGGGAGACTATTGAATTTTGTAACCACTTGAACACGGTATGTATCGCAGCGTTTCGATGGCTAAAGGGGGTGTGTGTGTGAAAGTATATGGCACCACGATCGTTCTCCTTAAAAAAAATAAGTAACTATAGTATAGCAAATTAAGAGGATAATGAGGTGATCGAGTTCTTTTTTTCTGAAATTTTGCTCAATATATAAATCAACTGAGATCTACGTCTGTAGATTTTTTTATAAATTAACTTATATCCATGATATACGCCTTTTTGTATTTGTAAACAAATTTTTCAAGGCGTATATCACGGATATCAGTTAAGTTCCCCATACGAACTTTCAACCCCTATTTTATCACAAAATGTAGCCTTCTCCAAAGTCCAGACTATTTCTATACCCAAATTCGTCAAAATAGGCTCAGCGGCTTCAGCAAAATTCACTGTCATCAAAATATTACAAGTGCTGGAACAGACAGACAAATGCCATCACACGAAAAAACATAGACCGCTAAGTCTTTATACAAAGCGAAAGGGCTTTAATAATCTTAAAAGGAAAAACTCGGTGAACTCGTCCGTCCGAGCCTACTTTTTAGGGGTCATCCATTAATCCGTGATGTTTTCGAGCCACTTTTATACCCCCCCTCCACTTGGTGATCCCAGTATTGGTTTATTGAAAATGTCAGATATTTTTAGAATCTGTTTTAATAGAAATATATAATAAAAAATACGTGATTAATCATGAGGATTTTCTGACCCCCTCGCCCCTGTTCGAACCACCGACCTAGCATGAGGGCTTACCAGACGAACAGGTGCGGGAGTGAGACGTCAACATAGGCACCACTACCGCGAGTTGGACAAAGATGAACATATCTACCCGATATGTGTCGACCATAGCCTGCTGTATTGTTTTGTGTTTGTGTGTGTCACACACAGACGCAAAACAATACAGCAGGCTATGTGTCGATTGTTTAAATCGCTAGAAGTACACAGCTCATTAGATCATATGAAAAATTCATTTTTACAAATTACGTAGTTGTTATTTCTCAAATTTCCTTTAAAAATCATACGTTGAATCCATGATCACCTGTGCCTTTGTGGATTATGAGGTGAACGTGCGTAGTAACCAAGATAAATGTACTTTTTTTTCCAGTGACCTACCGTTTTTGTAGGCCATATGTCTTATCTTTTTCTCATTATTTCAAAGTAAGTCTTGAAACATAACTTCAGATCATTATTTTAAAGCTACATGGCATGTTTTGGTAAAATAATAAAAAATCAGAACATTTTGTATGAAACAATTTAGGTCTCAGCCGTCAGTTGACTCTGTGTGTCTTTACGTTCGAGCCTCACGTGATTGAAGGACGACCCCTTAGAGCGGCGAGCGATTAAAGCGATTAGCTCATGGCCCGTCAAGCGGGCCCACGAGACGAAAATATCATTAACCATAATACAAACATGAGATAACGTACAAATATTAAAGTGCCTCCGACTATATCTTCCCACTTTCCCAACATCATTATTCAAAGTTATCAATTTCTAAACTAAATTAAAACCACCCACATGTCGCTACTGGGCGTACGAAACAATCATTTATCGGACCTAATGCCGTGGATCAGTACGTCACTTGCCAACAAACCATCAATTCTTTAAAGTTCATCAAGGTAGACAGATAAACATTGTTTGGTTTGGTTGCATCATCGCCGAATAGCACTGAATTTTATAAACGATAGACGTAAAGAAACTTTCCTGAACGTAAATAATTAATAACATTTATAAATTGCAGTGCTGCTAGGTATATTTTTACATGTTTTCCACAACCATGAAATAATTACCTGTACCTTTTTTATGTAACCAAGAGACAATTGATGGGTTTTACCACACCCATCGTCATGCTATTAACCTAACACACCGCATTCACAGGAATAGGTGCCATGTCTGGACCTTACCTTTATTTCATTGAACTCTCATACTGAATGTTCGAAAACCCATGGGCGTCGTAGGACACCTTGTTTTTCTTATATGGATAAGTGTATGCATCAGCCGCAGTTTTGAACTCTCCGAACTAGCTGAAGGCGTAGGCTAGATGATATAAGGAAGAGAACATATTTGACTTTAATAAAATATACTTTTAATCAAGTAAGTTCTTTTTTTCAACGAATCGTAAATGTTTATAAAACTGACGGTGAACTAAGGACACATTCATTAAGAAAAGAAAGCTGTGAAAATAACGACTTTCTGAATATAAGAATATAATATTAGTTTTATGAACACCGGCTCTGTACCCCTAATTTAAAATTCTTGTACAGTATCTTCTCCGGTAATCATTGAATCAAATGACATTGATTTAGCGCTTTACCTGCGTTGCGGACATTGACTGCAAAGATTTTTCGTCGTCACCAATATCATATTTGGTATCAAACGCTAGGGCTACTCTTACTTTGACTTGAGAAAAATATCCTTCTTGTACTAAGCAAGTACATCGCATTTTTCAACAAATTTGATATGGACCTAAAATTTACCGTAAAGCGAGGACACTTTAACTCAATAAAGAAAGCTGTAAAAAAACTACTTTCCACTCCAGCCATGCAATCATAAAGTACCTAGTTCTTTTGCTTTCTTTCTTTAATTAATGTGTCCTCGCTTCAAGGTCGACATTCGACAATATTGGCGTCTCTCTTAAGATCCTTTACCGGAAAACCATTTTGAAAATGAGACTTTCATTGAGTTTCCTAAAGCCCTCCACGAAGCCACAGCTTTCTCCTCCGCATTGTTATCCTAATCCAAATAACTTGGTCTGTAATAAAGTAATTATGACTCGCTGCCCATGAAGGCTCGCGCTGTGAGGTTACTCCCACGCGGGCTCCATATTCGTATCTCCCAGTGCATTACCATATTATCGGCCGTCACGCTAATCTGACGTCTCGGACGAATTCGACTACCTATGGGACACATTTAGATACGGCGATTTGTTACTCAATTGTACGGCAACTTGCGGTAAAGTGAATCTTTGAAAGGGCTCTTCACGTATTTATCGTGACCGCATTCCTAACTTCACTTTAATCAAAGAAATAATAAATATTTCGAACGACCGGTAGATCAGAAGCGTGTGGACTTGTCTTCCATTCCAAATGTCATTGGTTCAAATCACTGCCCGTTCATGCACCACTTTATTTATTTTTTAGAAAAAAAAATCCGAGCATTGTACCTACCCATGAAATAACGGGGCAGCCATTTTCCATAGGCCTAGGGAAGCAAAAACTGCCGTTTCTATCTAAAATTCAATACAATGTACCAACTATAATTAACCAATCTAATTAAATAATCTATCAAACCACAGAGGAAATGGATCTAACTTTTTACAATCTTCAAATGCTTCATAGCCACTTCGACCATTCTCAATTTGTTATCTTTACTTCTCGTTACATATTCTTTCAGTTGACAATATCCAGCTATTGTGGAACTTATCCCACACCTCCGTAAACTTTCCTCAAGAGAACATTTTCTGCTTGTTTTCTATATTCGTGCCTGTTCCGTCACACCCAAGTTGCTTATATGCATCCCGGCCCGTTCATGCAACACTTTATTTATTTTTTCGAAAAAAAAAACTCCTCGCATATTAATCATGAAATAATAACAGGGCAGCCATCTTCTATAAGACTAGGGAGGCCAAAGTCTCAAGTCCGGCGCTGCCGCTTCGTCCATCTAAAATTGTATATGATGTACCAACTACAATTACCCAATAACAAAAGAAAGGAATCTAAAATTTTACAATCTTGAATAAGGTAGAAATAGGACAATCTTTCGAACCAATGTTCTTAGACAAAGCAAGCTTTATACTCAGGCTATGGATCACATATTTAGTTGCCCTCAGCAACTGCAAGCATGGCATAATTTGTGATAATGTGTCACCCCAGAAGGAAGTTGATTCCAGGGCCACGACCGATACGGATGTTTACATAGAAATTTTCATCAGATTCGGCGCCCAGATAGGGGACTGAGTGATTTTTCAAGTAGTACTGCCTTATCGGCGGTTATCGCGATAAGTAACTGTAAAGTTACAAATATGCTACGTTTACGTGACTTATTATTAAATCGATGCAATTGAACGAAACATCGCTTACTATAGACGCCCGATTCTAAACGGTTAACGCCTATACCTTGTGTCGAAAATCGCAGGTTGGAACGCCAGGTTATGTACCACTTACATTATCCAGTTCAGTGTAGCCGTTCTCATAAAGGGCATGGTACCTAATTCCTTCGGGAATGTGATGTACTGGGCTAATATCATGACGGTAATTATGTGGTATTAGCCGTCATAGTCAGGTTGCATAAAAAAATCGAGTTAGAAATGTGCATTTCGCTGAGAATTCGGGATTCTCTATAGTTGTGCAACTGTATGTTTCCTTCCTTAGTTAATAAACATTGCTTGAAACCATAGAAATACGATGTACTTTAAACTGAACTGGAAAGATGGCCAAAACGGTAATGAAATACTTTCGTGTTTTCCATCCAGTTGAACATAGCCATTGAAAAAAGGTTAATTCCTTAGGAAATGCGGGGTTTCGGTATAATAACATGACATTAGATTTCATTAGCCATAGAACAACGATGCAAGTGGTTAATTTTCTATACAACATTATATTACACAGAATCAAGTTATAACAGTAACTGTTGATGGATATAAAAAATTTAGGATTTTTTTTGAATCCACTGTCCGAAATTCGTCCAGGATGTCTGAACTTCGGGGGGGGGGGGGGTAGATGAGAGATGTGAGAAAATATGCTAGGTATTTCGATAAATTCTGCACCAATCAGAAATGAACGTCAAATACTCTATGTAAAAGGTTTGACATAAACGCATCTGATTGGTGCAGATTTAAAACGAATTCCGTCGCATATTTTCTCACGTCTGGCGCCTGTTTAGCTCCTGGATGTTATTCTATTGGTTCTTAACGCAATCAGTAAAATAATTCTTGAAAACTATTGAAAATAACTCCCTATTTAAAATAACTCCCTTCAACTCCCATGAGCACGGCTACATTGAAATGTATTTAAATACTTATCAACCTACTTCATACCTGAATTTAAGGTAATGGCCAGTGGACATATACGAACTAATTCGTCCTAAGATTGTATTGATAGATCGTGCTGCTTGTGTGTTGACCACTATGCATGCAGGTGCATCGTCAATCGAAACACAATTACCTACCAGCAGACAGATAGCGCATGATGGATGACTTTGCTGGCATCAGATGTGATACCAGGGCGGTACATTGGCGTTGCTAAGTATTTTACTATTGTGGGATTAAATACTGTCTTGGTCAGTTGGGGAAAATTACTTAATTTACTGGATTAATACACCTTCTTCGACAGTTAAGAGCGTGATAATAGGCGATTGATTGCGTTGAGTGTAGTGCGTGAAATGTCAAATAGATGAAAGAACAATCTATGTGATTATATTGAATGCAATTGTATGTTGCATCTTCCTCATCACGGAACCTGTCTTATTCTTTAAAACAGAGAAGGTCCTAGAGCGCAACAGCACGGTTTTGTACCGTGCCTGAGAATGAGTTAGGCCCACCGGGTTGGGCCACCTTAAGTTCTAATGATCACCATAGGATGGTGCCGAGTTTGATTCGAGATTGATTGTTACGGCCTCGTAACTTCTTTGAGTGTTTTTCGTTATTTCTTATAGTTTCAGATTTGGCCATGAATGCTCATTTTAAAAATTCACGCTGTACTACATGGTCAGTTACATAGAAACAAACTTTAAGAGACAAAACATCTCTCTAAGCATAGTGTGTACACATGTGGGAAGAGCAGCTTTTTATGAGAAAAATCAGCTTGCGAAATATTATGATCAATGAACCCAATGAAAAAAAAGTAAGTTGAAAAACTATAACCCGACTACCTACTAAAAAATCACACTCTAAAAAATATGAAACGAGAAAATATTCTCATAAGGTGATGCGTTCGAACGTTCAATCTTTCGGTTACAACATGTAAATATGCAATGTAACCGAAAGTTAACTATCGGAGTTGTTAAGTTTCGGTTACATCGGGAGTTGGTAAAATCAGCGATTAGTGGAGTAGAAATTCAACTAGAGTGGTTTATATGACAGAAATAGAGGAAATTCAAAAAAGTTAGTAAAAATCCAAACATATAAACGAATTATTTTTGCGGATTGAATGTTTTTGGACCGCTATTAATGGGCCATCCCTTTATGTAAAGTTTTTTAAATAGCTTACTTATACGAAATAATACGAATAAATGCATGTATACGGTTTATAGCAAGTCACGTCCTTATACTGTCTACATCTATCTGATGTGGTGAAGATTCTAACAAGAACCGACTAGTTTCGTTGTTTCAGTTCACATATCTCGATCCTAAAATCTTTGCGTACATACTTACAAAGTCGTTGAGTTACTATCTATGAATATATCTTATCACTCAGATATTGTTGCCGCGACATTCGACATGTAAGAGTTAGTGACATTCAGCAACGTATTTGTATCTATTTCTACAAATCAATGTGCTAGGAATAAACGTATGGAAATCTGATAAGCGATTATTAGACGTCAGATAAGCTGCTGTAATCTGCGTGACGTCACATCTCAAAATGACTAGGTGGTTCGTAAAGATATCAAAATTATACAAACTTGATTTACATTTAATTCATTTAACTCTCCAGTGACATTAGGTTTTCTGAACCAAGAAAGTATAGTTTTTTTAAACTAATAAAAAGTGCTTATAAAATAGAGCGTGACGTAAGAAACGTACTACAAATAAAAAAAAATATTTTTTAAAAACCCTTGGATCTTTTTTTTAAGTTCCATTTAATTTTTTTCTTCCTCCATTTTTTTCACTTCGACATAAACCACCATCAGACAGCAAGCGATTATGTTCAGTTAATTTTATGTCTACTTTATGAAACATGAAGTACCAGCCAAAGTTACGTGCCCTGAGTAATATTTGACCCGTTGCGCTCTAGGAGCTAAGATAGGATTCTGCATAGAGCTGTTTCCCTGTTCACCTTTTCAAATAATCTCATGATTACTTGTGTCCTATGCGTTCGCCACTGACCTACGACCCTGATCTCAGGAGGAAGCAGCCGAAGGCTCTGTTGAAATTTCACCAGAGCGCGAGTTTGGGGATGAGCTGCGACCCGCCATTCACTTCAGCCATCTCCGAGGCCTAGAAGCACCTGGCTCTAGCTTCTATGCCACGAAGCACTTTACCGGAACTGTTAAAGTCGATGGTGGCCGACGCTGATCGGCAGCGACATCACGATAAACTTCCTAGGCAGTACAATGCACTCGGATTTGTCATATTTTATCATTAGCCAGTTCACCAGTCACCGCCAAGAAGAACTGGCAAGAAACATCGCTAGTATTTTTTTCAACTTCTTCTTAGTCTAAGTTTACGAAAGCGTTTGACACTGCTTACAAGCTTTGTTACTTGTTTGTGTAAATGTCGTTGTAATATTAACAGTAATTATTTACCATTGATAGAAAAAAGCAGGTAAAATCAACAATTCATTAAATGTGACAGAACCCGGGAGGAGCCGCAGACATCTACTAGTTACTTATATTTTTAGTGTGAAATCAGTCCATCGATAAACTTATTTTTGTAGAAAATCAAATCCAAATCTTATCAAAACGTTTATCTTCATAATCCCTTCATATCTGTACAATGACATAAGCTTCATACTGAAGTATGTAAATATAGTATAGATTCTACAACATTTGTGCACCTTTGCACTTTGAAAACAGGATAGATGCGTGTCAAAATTATATTCATGTATATTCATTAAAACAACTATTCACGAAACTAATATTGGTAGAGAAAATTTAATAAGTTGCTATGAGCCGAATTCACCACATTCCCGAAGGAATTAGGTGCCATGACAGGACCTTCCCTTTATGAGCACGGGTGAGGCTATAGCAAACGTGACAATTTGGTGCATTAAAACCTTGCGTTGTCCATTAAAACCTATGAAACCGCACGTAGGTTCGAGATAGGATCAAAAGTATTCTCCAATTAATGTATGTACTTCGTATTTTTTTTATTACTCTATATTTTAATATTATAAGTATTATAACATTTTCACATGTATATATAAACATTCTTAACTTCTAAATACCTGCCTTTAGGTACCTGCTTACCTGTCCACAAAAAAGACAACGTGCATAGTGTATGATTTGGTAAGATTTACGAAAATTTTAATTTCAAAACGACTTATAGCTAAAAGTAAACCACGACCGCTGTAGTAAAAAATCTAACCAAAACCAAATAGATTATAAATCTTGATTAAAAAAGGTATGTCTAATGACTAATCTTTTTAAGATGTTCTTACTTTATCATTGCATAATCCACCTCCGAAGTTATTGTATAAAACGCGCAAAAAATTCAAACTTTCGGACCTTACAATTTAGAAACCAAACACAATTTTACAATGTCAATGGTCATCAGACATCTAGTTCGATCAAATAAAGCTATTTTGAGCAAAATTTTGGATCTCTGACAAGAAATATGGGCGTGATCTTCTTTCCCCTTTTGTATGGGGAGATGAGCGGGATGGGCCACCTTAAGTAAGTATTTTTAAATAAAATTAAATATTTGAAAAATTGTTACGGCTTTTCACCCGGCGGAAAGAGACATCCTCCGAGGTTTCGAGCTAATCATTCAGCCCCTTGTACAGCGACCGCGGTAATCTCAAAAGTATCAAAAACATTAATATTGGTTTACTTATTCTCATATCACGCCCTTAATGTATCGGACACAACCAAAATCAAACGTAAAACAGAAATAAAGTAAAAGATAAGTATGCTCGTAGTCATAAGGCTGAGATAAATAGTCGTAACAAAAACTAAAACTAACGGAAAGTAGTACTTTGTGACGTCACTTTGACACAATTTTTATGGACGAAATCTCAAAGTAATGCAAAGTGACGTCACAAAGTACTACTTTCCGTTAGTCTTAGTTTTTGTTACGACTATTTATCTCAGCCATAAAGTGTAGTTGTGGCTTTCAGACATACACTCGTACGCATGCGTCTCTCTGTCGCACTACGCGCGGAAAGGCAGTCCGAGCAATCCAACGGGAGCGGCACAAAAGGCTCCCGTAATTCTGGCAAGTGAGCGAAGAAAACGAGAGAAATAGGAGAATAAAAACGTAGGAAACGGGAACAAACAAATCCCGAGGGATAGAGCGATCAATCGTGTACGAGTTGACAGGACCCCGCCGCCCCCCACCGCTCCCCTGCCGCCAATAACATGGGTAGATGCATTGTCTCCCTTTTTCTCCGATTATGATATCCAACTGGACACCGTAGATGTAATTTCGAGCTTGATTCCCCATTCTGTTTGTGTACGTCGCGATTCTCTCTGCAGTCTCTAAGGATATTCTCAAAATAGTTCAAAATTATGTCCTCAAACAGATAACTAAGGATTGTGTGGCCCATAGACTAGCGGTTAACGCCTGTGATCCCTTGTGTTGAGATGCTAGTTACTCCATTGTTCGGAACCCTTGAAAAACCTTAGGTGCCCTTCCCTATTTGATAGCCCCAATCGAGTTACTACCATCACATTGGTTGAAAGCTGGTAGAAAGAGCATTACACATTGCCACTATTTTCCATCCGTTTCAATAAATCCGTGATCATTGACCGAGCTAAGAGCGAGACTCGAGCGTAGCGTCTCCGTTTCATATTAGGCAAAAATGTCTTCGTATGTCCGGCTGGTCGCATTTCTCAACCGATTCTCGTGAATTTTTTTGGGCACGTTTGATTTTTTTTATACAGATTTTTCTAGTCGAGCCAGTTTTTAAATATTTTAATTTTTTTCAAAATATCAACTGTTTCAAAATACAGACTCGCGAGGTCTGCAGCTCAGAGAGCCACTAATATAAAGGCAAGTTAAAGACATAACCGCTTGTAACTAGGAAGCTATTCATCCTCATGATATTTTGAAATGTACATCCGTTGTACGTACCCAGGCAGGTGGCACTTCACGAGCGAAGGAGGGCAATGCCCGGTAGCCTCGGGACGTCATAGCGGGCCACCAGAGGAGTAGGAACAGCAGCCTACCTCCAGCAGCACCAGCTCCTAGGCGTCGGGTCCCGGGACAGTGTTCGGCGGCACAGCACTACGCCCAGACGAGGCGAGATGACACAGCGTGGTCAAGCGCATGCGGGTTGCGGGCGTGGAGCCCTGGTTGCGAGGACGCGGTGCATGCGTGCACCATGCTTGACAGCTAGTAGCAGAGCGAGAGAGTGGCATAGGAAAAACTTCGGATGGGATTGAATGCTCGTGAAGTGCAAACTACCCACCTAGGTCACCCATGACATATTGGCGTGAACATCCGTTTTAAACGTAATTATAAAAAAATATCTACCAACCTACATATTACCATGTTAGTTTCACTACAAGTATTTCATTTTATAATACCCAGAAGTGAAGCATCTTAAAATTGTCCCAACCATCTTCATATTTTTCAGAAGAATACAAGTCACGGCTAATACAATAATTTCGTACAAACATTTGGCATAATGATACTGAGCTTTATATTTTCATTGCGCATTATAAGGTAAGTAAATTTATAGACACTTTAAATATCTAGCAGGTCTATACGCGCAATTAATATTCATAAGAGAGCCCAAGTACCTGGAAAGCAATATCGAATTTCTAATGGCGCGTATTAAAAGAGGGGATATAAAAAGGTTTGAAGTGAAATTGTCCCCAAAATTGCAGCAGCCTTAAGTCAAATTTACTAAGCAAATATCGTTACGCCACGCCACCATCGCGGCAGCTACCGAACTCATGCGGGCTGATACACATGCTGCGTTGGTCTTCAGATCACTTCGGGGACAAAGAGGATGTTTATTTTTTGCAGGTTCAGAAAATTCTAGTAGACAGTGGGTCGTTACTTTGAATATGGGTCGTCGCATTACATAAATAAAAGCAGGCTAATTCGATTGGCATTATATAGTATATTCCGATACATTTAGACTGGTATTATGTATTTATTGACGAAATATGGTTCCCAGCTGACTCAGGCCTCAGAAAATGCAAATGTTTAAAACGCAACATTATACATTTTTGTCGTAGCCAATACAAAATCTTAACTTATTTTACTTATCGTTTTATAGAACTGAAATATTTCAATTAATTCGGTTTGTTACAGCAGTTCTTGCTTTTAGCTAAAATTAAAAAAACCTTGTTTTGGTGTAACTTCTTTCAGAAGAACAAGATGGCTGTCAAATGTTACACATCATTACACATTATTACAAAAACACATTAAAAATTTATTTTGTGCAAACATTCTGCGAAAATCAAAATTTTACTTTTCGTAAAGAACTGGCACACAATAGTAACTAATACTCATGTAGAGACGCCCGATGCACTTTCCTCCGAGGTGCCGACAAGATGAGATGCCTACAAAATGTTGGAACGCTCACATGCAAGCTAATCGTTGCGGTGCGCAGGCTTGAAAATAATGACATAATACAAATGGTATCAACAAAAAAATTCTTAATTTACAAAAATATAAGTTTATCGCAAGTCCGACAAATCTTATGCCTATGTGTGGTCCTACTAATAAAAAAATTATGTACTTAATTAGGTCCCCAAACTAGTATGATAAAGTGGTAATTATAATGGTGGTAAGAATAACCAAAATCTTACAAATTCACCTCAAGCGTGATCGACGTCAAAATCAAGCTCAGTTCAATGTAAAAATATTCTGCTTTTCGGTGTCATAGGACTACCGGCACCTTATGATTGGCTCGCGGAGCGAGACATATCTTGGAATAATAATGGAAAATCAATAAAACACATCTATTCATTGATGAAAAGATGTCAAACAATATTGTTTACTTTAACATTGATCGCAAAATTTTCTCACACGTCAATATTTCAAAATAAAATGGCGGGCCCTTGCCACCTAATCTTTAGAAATCTTGTGACACATCCCGGGATGTTTGGAACGCGTGATGTCGTCGCGCAGACGAGGCGAGCGGCGCACACATCCGGAGTTAACATAAAATGTTAATAATTTCATACTCAAGTATTGCATTATGCGCCCGTGACAGCCGAAAATGACGGATTACTCCTCGACCCGATATTTTTCCCTCGTCCCTCACACACACTCGCGCGCCCGTATGAAGGAAGATA